>OX345689.1:5000000-10000000 GCA_947044815.1 Apomyelois bistriatella
CTCATCCCCATCAATTACTCCTTTCAATTTAAACGCACCCAGTTTCCAGTTGCTGTATGCTTTGCCATGACGATAAATAAGTCGCAGGGACAAACCGTAAAAGCAGCTGGCATCGACCTAAGAACAAGTCAACAAGACATTTCTCGCATGGACAACTGTATATGTGGCTTGCTCGGGGGTCAGTAGCGCCGAAAATCTATTTTTATTAGCCTCTGAGGGAAGAACTGCTAATGTTGTCTACAAAGGATTCTTTGAACTTAACTCTGAAACATGATATTTGTTTATATTTGAGTAATGTCCTGGCTACTTCGATTGCGTTATTTCATTTCAATGTAACACAGGTTACGCGAAAAGCGACACGATATATTAGTTAACTAGCTGTTACACGCGGGCGGAGCCGCGGGTAACAGCTAGTTTTATTATAAAATTTGACGCTAAATAGAACCTTTGATAAAGAGTAGACCGAAAACGTTGAATATGAACGTTGATGTTTGACTTTTGTGCATTGCGAACTTGAGCTCACAAAGGTGGTATTATAGAATCATTATTAAAATCAAATGCGGATATATCGTTAGATTTTATAGTGTACAACGAAGATAGGGCACAATCCAAAATTCAATAACAAGCACACGGAGCGGGCCGCCTCTACCGAATAACAATAATTTGGCAGCCAGCATCCGCCAAATTCCGGACGTGTTCGTTCCATTTTTAAATTTGACAGGTCTCGACCGTGCTGCTAATGTGAGCACAAAGTAAACAAATTACAGAAAGCAAGAAGAAGTTGTTTTTAGGGTTTAGCTTGAGTCCAGATTTCAGTGCACCTCGAAATTAACTTGTAGACAACTTATATCGATTTATCTATAATTTATATCCTAATGGATAGCTATTTAATATGTGAGTCCTCATAACTGTTGCCATCAAACATCTATCAAATAACCGAGGTCTACTTAAATAATAAAAAAAATATGATATTTCGCCCTTTTTGTAAAGTAGTTTTTTTACGAAAATAAAAGACAATTCATTTAATTTAGCCATACCTATCTAAATAGAAGCGCAAGCATATCAATCAATATCATCATAACAGGCCTTTTACCCACTGTTTGTATTGGGCCTCACTTCGCGTATACCATTTTGTACAGGATTTAATTTAAAACGCCACGGTGCGGTGGCCAGTTCCTGTTTGTTAGTTGTTTCCACCACGTCCGTCCGATTAAAAAAATATGAAGAACTAGCATTTTCCTGCGACATCGCACGCGTGAATTATTCTCGAGAACAGTGCTCTTTACCGGGATCCTGTCCTTCTCAATACTTTTAACTATGTTAGTGCAAATTTCAGGAAGATTAATTCAGTAGATATGGCGTAAAAGTGTAACAAGCAAACTTATTTCCGCATTTAAAATATTAGCTGGGGTTTAATCAATAAAACCACACAATACTGAACATCTATAAATCTCGAAAGCCTTTATTTTGATTCAGCTTTCAGCTAAGTTGTTTTTTTTTCTTAATATCAATTAAATATTAACGCCTCTTCTGAGTCAAAATAGATCTATTAACTTGCATACTGTTATTTCTGTTAACTGTTTATTTTGTGGTGAGTGTCTCGCCGCCATATTGGGCCCAATAACTCAGCGCGTAATGTAGCGCGAATGGGACGCGATTGTTGTCATTTTCGCAAATTATGCGAGCGCTACATGCCTGCCAATGTTTATCTGTGCTTGTGAAGGCACTAAATTACGTATGCTTGCGTTGATATCGCACTACTCCATTTAATTGAAACACAAAATAATGAGCAGTAATGTTAAATGTTTTCATTCAAACTTTTCGTGTTTTGCAAATGTCCTTTACAAGTTTTATTACTGCTGCATTGTTTCCTATTAAGAAGACAAGACAATAAAAATAAGTTATTTTATTTGAATACATACAATAAAATTGTTTAAAAATGTTTTGTTAGACAGCAATCTCTTCAATGTGATAACCGGAACCGCCATATCTATATGAACAATAATTATTTATTTAACAAAAATTGATACAAAAATCTGATGATACCACAGAAGTTTGTACAGAAATGCAATCAAGCCAGCCCTAGACACAAAATTCAATTTGAAAACCATATGATTACTTAATTCTGATTTCATGTTTTGCAATTTTGCGCAGAAATACCACGAGTACAACGTGGAGGTGGCGCGCAAAGACGGGCTGCTGCTGGTGCGCGAGCTGGCGGCGGAGGTCAAGAACCACATGGACTTCAAGATGAACGCTGTCATGGTAAGTACTGTAGTTTTATGATTCAACTGTTAAATTATATTTAAGTAAACGTAAATTGTAGGTTTTGCCATTAGTAGATTTTAAGTACGTACGCATGTTATTAATTGGAGTAGTCTGTGAGGTGACATGTGAATGAATAAATAAATAAATAAACTCCCTATACCCCGCGGTTCCGCAAGAAACTGGCTATAGAATATTATTTGAAATTAGTTTAGTAGTTCTGTAGATCACCCCTATAAACAAACTCCTTGTTGATTGAAAACTTCTAATGTGATAAACCGTGAAAATTTCTAGATTTTCCTAATTTGAGATAAAAAAAATCTAATTGTTGTATTGTCTTATAGACATAGATTTAAAAAAAAATTGCGTCGCAGAGACCGCGCGCCATTCGACCTTCTTTGCTTATAGAGGTATATTCCCCTCAAACAAAAAACAACCGTATCACATAATGGTATCGCATTCAGGTTCTATTAAGAGTGGTCGTAAAATATCCTGTCTAATGGGCAGGATTAGATAAGCCCAGCTTTTGTATTTCGTCATGTTTCATTAGGCCGCATTGTTTCCCGCCAAACGAAAGCAGCATTGTTTGCGACAAAAAAAGAAAAATAATTCTTCATTACAATGTTCGAGCGGTATTGAAAAAGTCGACCTAGCATTGTCAACAGGCTTTGTCCAAGATATCATTCTTAAAGCTAATTGTTCCAATAGCATTAGATATTTTATTTTCCCTTATATAACACGTCTATGGGTATAATTGTAATTGATATCTATATATTGCTATAAGTATACACATAGAAAACAAATTGAGGAATCGTATAATTAATAGGATAAAAGTGAATTATATTCTGATAAGATTCATATACTCGTACTCATCGCTTAGGTAATTCTCCTGAATATTAAACATGTATTCCTACTAGCAACATCAAGTGGCTAAATGAAACCAAGTAATTTAACTTAATTGGTAGAGGGATATATTTAAGCTTCTAATACGCGGAATCATGAGTCCCATATACTTATATATTAGCCCCGCCTCTTGACTACGTAATATCCGAGTATTTTTGCTTATATTACACAAAAATTGAGTATGATGCTAATTAAAGAATACTTTACATAAGAGGAAAATAAGTACTTTTTTAAGATAAAATTAATTAACTTTTAATTATAAATTTAGTATCTATTGTAAACTATTTGTGATATTAGTACAGTCACGAGCAATAATAATTGCCAAACTAATGTACTTAAGTAATTAGGTCTAATACAAAAAGTATTTAATTTAAGATTAGACAATAACCATTATTTCAGCTAATATTATTAAAATGAAGATCCATAAAAATAAGTTAGCGTTATGTATAATTAGAATCTTAGGCTCAAGTTTATTTCCCAATAAATAGATAATTTTATTTCCTTAAAATTTTCCAGAAACACCGGATAAGTAATAAAAATAAACAATTTTCAGTAAATACTTAAATAGTAAATACTTAAATGTATCTTTCTTTGGCACAATATATTGCAAAATCAGCAGACAAAGTCGCTTCCCTGTCACAAAATAAAACGCAGCGGGCGCGCGGCTGCGAGTCGCGAAGTGGCGAGATATTGCGGTGGCACTGTTGCAAAATAACGAATGTACAGAAGGATACTTCTTTAAAGCCTGGTGTATTAGCGACCACATTGGCGAAATATACTATAAGCATAGACATATTTTTATTTGGTACCAAAAGAGACACAAAATTACAAAATTAAACAATATTGACCAAAACAGAGAAAACAAGAAAGAAAACGTATGACACAGATTACTTACACTTGATAGGTTTCAAATAAATTACTTTATTTTTAGAGACTAAAATGATTAATTAACATTTTAACAAATGTTTCCGCTTGATTCGCGCACAAATATGCCACATAACAATATATTTAATAAATTATTTATTTATATAAATTATAGTTTCCTATTCTATCTGGATTCTGCGAGACGACAAGTTAATAAAGATTTGATTTTTGGCGCAACTTTTGAAGCACAATAATTAAATTTCCATGCAATAAACCGTCAAGGATTAAAATCAAACGAATGAATTATATTAAACACAATCCCGCCCCCTACAGAGCCGTTGCTCTTCTGTGTTGACCTTATGTAGTACTCGGTACTTCGGTGGTGAGCGACGCTTCTCTTCAGCATTAACATATTATTCAGCAATGGCGATGCGAACTTCGCGATCTGCCCTAATCCCCCTTCCCTCCCCCGCACCCCGCACCCCTGGACACTCGCGCCCTCCTTTCGCGATTTGCCGCACCCCTGATATTGGAATTCTTTGGAATCGCGAACTAGTTAGTCTCCAACTGTTACCTAGCGAACTTCAGCTAGATGCAAACTCGACAATATCGATGGATAAATCAGATTTACCAGCATCATTTTGAATTTATTGAATATATCTATATAGGATAGGAAGGCGATAGGATTTAATTACGTGGAATATCGCAAGATATTCCACATACTCATAATTAAATATTATTGTTTAATTCTTTTATTTAACTGTTATCTTTACATACAAACATAGACTTCCTTGATATATTGATGAAGACCATACAACCGTTGTAGCAGTATATATTTAAAAAAAATGGTTGCCTGTAAAGTCGGTTTTACGGGCGAAGATTTTACGTGACAACGTCTTTTTCTCGGTAGAATATTTATTGATATGAATATAATCTGCCGCGCGCGGCAGACCGATCATAGTTGAGTGGGAGAGAGACGCAAGGCATTCGGCGGGCCTCTCTCTCGTTCGGTGACTCATCGTAACGTTACCGAGCGTTACACTTTTTCATAAGTGACTCCCAGCCGCAACCTAATTTAAGACGTTGTCACGTCAAAATCGATTAGTCTATTAAATAAGTGACTAACTGATTTTTAAAAATTGTTTATTTTCAAACAACAAAGTAGTAAACTTAGTAGTTACTTTTCTACTTGGGATACGAAGCTTAGGAAGCAACTGGGAAAGCTGTAAGATAAGAGAGGTACTTTTCTACAAAAAATGTTTATTTATCTTAAAAATACTCATTAATGCAAAGGTAGTAAGGATGGCTTATTTTTTACATACTCCACGAAATAGGGAACAATTATTATTAAATTTTAATCACAAGATGATATAATCAGAAATGTAACAAGTGGTATATTTTATATCTAAAATTTTCCAAAGGAGAGTAGCAGCGAGACAATAGGTAGTTAATTACGAAAGCATACAAACGATGTGCTAATACAGGGAGCTGGTGGGGCGTGTTCTTACGTTCTGGTAAAACATGTAATAACTCAGACGTGGCGGCGGCGACGGGTGAACAAGTTTTATGAAGGAGAGACGATGTTCGAGCATGAAAGCCAAGTTGGCTCGCGATACAAATAACGAAGAAGTAGAAAAGTAGGTTACATACTCTCTTGCCAAGTTTAACTGTAAACATATCTAGACTTTGCGGACGGACAGGTCAAAAAATGCTAAGTTGTAGTATGTGAAACTCTATCAAACGCTAAGTGGCACAAGACCAATCTACCTTTTTACTAAACTCCAACAAAATTGGTTAAATAAGTTCACAATGAAATATTGGGCGTTTTATAAGGTTAACCGATTTTAAACAGGTTTGCCTTCCCCTGCTTGTCTACTTAATAGTAGTTTAAAAAGAGATTCACCTTACTCTATTTTAAACATAAGTCATTAGTATTTTTACTAACAACAAGTAGCATTACGGAGAGGTGAAAATTTTTGTGTAAAATTATTATTATATATTGTGGTGTTTGGAGAATTTATGTAATCTATTTTTTAAACTGTTTACTTACGGTTCAGATAATACTAACAGGCAATTTGTTTCATTCTTTGACCACAAGATTGAATAAAATATTTTTTTTATCTTGATTATACAGTAATGAAATAAAAAGTGTATCGTTTTCTATAAACACACCTTACAAGCCTTACATGCGATATTAAACATCTGTACTCTGGTTACTTGATGCGGGCACCCTAATTATTCGATCCGCACCACCTCCTCAATGTCATTTGTGGTTTTTGTCCGAACTCCGACATTCTCCTTTCGTAAAAGTTCGTTTTTGTCGATTTGTACCGCACCCTCTCTAATGAAGGCCTACAGGATTCAATTAACCGAAGATTGGAATGTTTTGTGATTTGTACCGGGTACGGAATTCCATCAACGCCCTTCAATTCAATACCTTGCAGCCGTCTTCTAAATTAAATCGGTGAAAAACTTTCATTCAAAACGTTTTCTTTCTCTAGGTACGTATGGCCGGCCTGCTTATGGTCTCAAAAGGAAGGCTATGTTCTTAGTTTGATAATAAAACTACATCTACCGTAGTTTTCAAGTATAATGTCACAATTTTTATGATGTTTAAGATATAACTTTTTAAAAAACATAGGGCTTATTATTGTGTGAATTTTCCTCTTATACTGTATTGAATGAAGTTACGTTTTATTTTTTCTTATATAACTAGATCCTTCTCCTATTTATCATCGTCTTACATACATTAACTAACAGAGAGGTTTGTCAAAAAAAATCTGATCAATGTCAAAAAACTACTTTCAAATTATCACATTCATAACATAGTATAAAACAAAGTCGCTTCCCGCTGTCCGTCTCTATGTATGCTTAGATCTTTGAAACTACGCAACGGATTTTGATGCGGTTTTTTTATAGATACAATGATTCAAGGTAAAGGTGTTGTACAACCTATTATATTGCACCCGGTGCGAAGCCGGGCTGGGTCGCTAGTTAAAAAGTTTAATTAAAAAGACGGTAGATGTATTAAAGCTAATTTTAATTGGATACCAAATGCAAATGCAAGTAGATAATAAATTTATTAATATTCATTTTGAGAATCATAGAACTTTGGTTAATGATTTCTTTTAAAAATGATATAAAGGCATCTAAATGTAATAAGTACCGTTATAAAGATTATTATTACCCATAATATTTTATGACACTAAGTTACTGGTATAATCGATATACGCACCAACCCAAAACCGAATCAAAACTAAACCCCTAAGGTAATAATCCCTGTCAAGGTTGCCTCCATTTGTTTAATATTAATTTTATACCCGAACTGTTAAACCACCTACCAAATATCGGTTAAAATCAAAGTTATGAATTAACAAAGGTTCCTTTGTTACCAAAAATACATTGGTTAAATTTACTAATAATAGTATATGTTGTATAAAAAATATTTTATTTTTTTATTCATTTTCATTTGTTGAAAATGTTATCATACGCATATATGGTGCATGTACCATATATGCGTGTATGCTAATAAATCTTAGAAATTAAATTGAACATTCAGCTTGTAACCCGCTTAAAATGCTATATCTTTTGAATTTCGATTAAATCGATGCAGGATTCTGAATATGTAATGTATATTATTGACTTATTTATGAGTGAATCAATATTAATGTTCTTTGGCTTTCCATTACCTTCTATTTATATTTAAATATTGTCTTGATTCTATCCCGCTTTATCAAATTACCGAGTATCTCCACAATTCTTAACAGTCACTAACGAAACCATTTCTAAAACAGAATTGGTTTTCAGCGCCTTAGCTATCAGGCTCAAAAGATGTGCTGCCAACATCAACACAGGCTAGGGTTGCCAAATTCACATCATTTTCATTCAAATTCATTCACATATAATCATTGCATATAAACCTATATATATAAGGTGGAAACAAATCAACTGCAAATATTTTAAGGGCAGATTCAGACCACTAAAGAACTTTTCCAAATAAAATAGATTGAAATCACAAACACACATAATATGAATGAATTAGTGCTAGAATTTAAATAATCTTTTGTACAAGAAATATCGAATTTTTAGTGTGATATGATTAAAATGAAGAAAATAAATAAAATCCAAAGTTAATTAATTGTTTACAGTCTACATTGAGTACTTAAGCGTCTGACATAAATACAACGCTAATAGAGTACGGAAAATATACAATTTGTAAATAAATAACAGACTTTTAATCGCAGACCTTTTGAAAAAGGGAGACATTAGGAGTACCCGAAATCGGCGAGCGTGTATGACGAGAGTGATGAGTGTGGAGGAAGCGAGAGAGGTATGTAAGGATCGTAGCCAATAATCTAATCTCTAGTCTCTGCCTACCCCTACGGGAGTTAGGCGCTTAGGTAATTATTGTTTTTCCCTAAAACTTTTTTTCTTTTGCGTAACGGATCTATATACTGCATTTCTGTAAAAGAAAATTGGCAACCCTAGCCCGCGCGCCAACACTGCTGAATGCACTCGTCTCTCTGTCTGTGTATTTGCATTCTGACTTCGCACTTCCAATTTGCCGTAGACGAACTCCCTACTCTGTTATAAACGCTTGTGAACCACTCTTCACTCACTTAATCCAACACTTGACTGACTACGCACTAACTATTAATTAAATTTCATCTCAAGATGTTAAGAGCTAAGTCAATATGGCTTTAAGACAGTATTTCACATTCACACATTCTATCTATTCACATAATAATATATGATAACCTTTAACATTTAAACTCAGTACATTCCTCCAAGTTATATCAAAGCGCTTGATTCCTTTCATGTTTAAAGCGCGGTCTAAATTCCTTCACGTGTATACGAAGTTTAGGAAAATTGAAGCAAAATTACAGAGTTGCTATGGCTGGCGGCGGCACGGCATCGATTGAGCAATAAATCATAATAATATAATAGGCGTAATGTAAACAGTGCCCGCGGGATGATGCCCGCAGCCCGAGCCACCCTAATATAACCTCTGTCCGCCTGTCCCTGCCTTCCCCGAGCTCTCATCCCCAGTCCCTTTACACACATGAAATATATTTTTCGTACTTTTATTTTCATAGGTATATCATAAATTAATGAATATGGGTCGAAAACTTGTCAATTATTTCATAGAAAATTGCCTCACTTCATAATTATTATTTGTTCGGAAAGCATCCGATATAAGGCTATGGTTCGCGGGCAATATGCCTACGAAAGATGTTCGTGGGTCAACGTAGTCTATTTACGCACGCGTTTCCGGGTTTTATTTAACATGCTGCCAAGTCGTTCTATATATATTCAGGCTGTATTACAAAATTTTATACGATTCCGTATCTCTTATAGGCGACATCTTTACAAATTGAGTTTATCTCTTTTAAATTGTTGTTAGACCTGCTATGTACCTACGAGTCATATTTTAGGCAGTGCATTGAACTGACGGACGCAGCGCACCCCGGCCTAGTTTCCGAATGCGCTAATGGCCTGTTTTCCGCGTAATTACCGAGCTACAAGCCCGCCACAAACCGCGCTACAAAAGAGTTGACAAGGAACATAAACACTACATGTATTTATTAAGAAAACATGTAGTCATGTTTATCGTTTATAAATATCACAAATGAAGACGAAGCGAAACTTGGTATCTACCACATTCCCATTTAAAAACACAAGTCCGTCATAACGATAAAAGAAAACAAAAATTAACTCTCTTTTCCAATGTAAAAGTTAATATCAACTACAAATCAAAAAAATGGAAACCTCGATGAATATGATATCGAGGAGTTTAAAATATATCCGTTTTTATTCCTTTCCTATAAATAGAAATTCGTTCTGTACCGAAATGCTAGAAATAAATTGATTGCAGAGCGTTCCTGTTGTTTGCGAAATTGTAATGCACAAAATAAAGCTGTCCATTGCAGAACCTGTTTCATTGAATTGGGTTTTCATTAAATATATTTAATTGCATATATCTATAGATCAGCACTCTCACTGCAATGTAGATTCTTGCATATGTTATGTAATTTCGTTTTCACTTTATTTTTGCCTAAACATAATTTTTAATTTTAAATCATTTACATATTTTAGGAAACACAAGTAAATGAAAAATAAGACGTATTATCTGGCGACTAAGTCATTCTTCCTTCTCAGTCTTGCCTAAAACATTGTCAATCAATTCTGTCTTAAATCTTGCTTTGGTCTAATTACAAAATACTGACCGCACCAGCTCTTAGAATGATTGTGTGCGCACTAATTTGTACTCCATACATATTTTGCATCCATCATCATCATCATTTCGTATTGGTGTGACGGTCACTCCCTCCACCTATCATGGCTGTACCAACGTCTGGGTTATACGAGCCAAATCTCGGGAGTGCGAGTGCGCTGTACTTCCACATCTCTTTCCATTCGCACCTGCTTGATCTCCCTACAAGTTCTCTATAGTGTCGCCTATCTATGCAATCAAAGGTGTGTCGGTCAATCGGAAATACACACCCTGGTGTCAAAGTTCTTGAAACCGCCTCTTGGCATATGACGTGGTTCCTGTAACGACTACCAGTTGGCAGCCAGGACCAACGAATTCTGAATAGTTTTAAAGACGAATATACCTAAACTAGCAAATTACTTGAGTGTGTCAATAGTTGAGATAGCGAACAATCTCGTCCTTGCGATGCGAGGCACGACACGGCATCGCCGAGGCGGCCGGGAGGCGACGAGCTCGCAAGTTTCACCAACTATGCTGGATGCAGACTCGAGCGCAAATACCTCGCCTGCCAGGATCGTAATCTTAATCGACACCGATATTATCCTAGAACTCTTTTATGTTTCACTAAAATTGAGTTCATAGAATTACTTTTGTTTATCTTAAAATATACTTATGAGTGCAAGTTTACTCGTAAATCCTGTTTTGATATTTTGCGTGTGATATTATAAATGAGTATTAAAGCATAATTAAAAGTATATTCCTTAATAAGTAAGTCATTTGTCGTCGAATCGTGTTTAATTTTACTAAAACTGTAAACGAATTAAGAGGTCAATGTCTAGCAAATTCCAATTACCTATATCATACGCCCTGATATAAATCTACTCACAAACTATCTAAGAAGCAACCAATAATGTGTTTTTTAACTTTTTTACAAGCTTTTATTTAACTTGCAATGTATGTTTGTTCGGGTGGAATTTTACAACTCAATTTTAAGGCACTTTGATAAGTACGTATCATCCTCCATTATATACAAATTAAGATTTTGGCATCTGCCGCTGACATCAATTATTGTCATTAAGATATCTAATTATCTAATTGATTTTCTTTTTGCTTTATTCTGCAAAGTGTCACAATATTCTTCTTTCAGCAGACAGGTCGGAAAAACGGCAAATTGCTGGCATATTATAAATTCTCGAATTGATCAATTCAAATGTGTACCCCGTTCCCGTTCCTCGTATCCCAATCCTTTTTATCCCAACTATATGAGACTGCTTTTGAAAAGAAGCACCTGCCACATGACATATTTTTTCGGAGATCGAAATGTTAGAAAAAATAATATTTTTTTTAATATTATATATATAACTAAATAAGTTATATGTAACTATTTAATTCTTCCTATATAACAATAGCTATATAAATGTATCATTTCCCTTATTATCAATTAAGTGCTAATAATTTTACAATTTAGCTGTGCCTCGCGGTTTTACTCGCTCATGTTATGGTTAAACCTATTTTCCACTTCAGACTATCATATGCCGAAATAATTTCCATTTATGGTTACAGTAATATAACATCTTTGCAAGTTAATTTCTGTTGTCTCAAAATGCTACATCATAATTACACAAACACTACCAAACAGTTCCGAGTACTTCCGAGTAGAAGCGAGTTCCGCAAAACACCAAATCCTGTCACAAGAACAGTCGGCTTGTAATATGTTACGGTATGCTATATGTGCACTCTACTTGTACGTACGCCCGGAATCCGTTGCAAGCTTGAGTGCAAGGCGCACCGCCAAATTCCAGAGGCGCGCCGCAGGGCCGCGGGGCGAGGCGCGGGGGAGACAGGAAGTAGTCCGCTGCACTTGCCGACCTTAATACCGCCATCAGCAAATTGCAAACAGCAGCTGCTTGTGACAAGAAATCTGGCATAATTCACGCCATTGGACCGCAATTGGTGCCGGAAATTGCTATGACAATCATCGCCGATGTGAACGGTTCTGATGCATCAATTGCACGCTTTGTCCGCAAAATTTAGAGCGAATCAGTTCAAACCGACAAAGTAATAAGTAAAAAATTTTTATGATCATTTAAATAAAACCTTCAATGATTTTTCATTCGTGAAATCGTAACTTTAACCAAAATAAATTTGGACCAGCGATTCAATTACATTACAAACACAAACAGTACGGGTTCACATACTTCGTATTTGCTTCAAACGTAATTGGATTGAGCGTAATATAAATAAATTATCTTAAGAATTTTATTACACCTCAAACTGTGGTGTAGATTAAATCGTGAATCTCAAATCATGAAGGTCGTAAAGAGCATTAAATAATTTGCGGTGTGCATCAACACCACCGTTTAGGTGTAAAGCTCGGGAGGAGCAGAGTAATATCTGTCGGGAGTGCAGGTGGGGTTATTAAATATCATCTCGCGGGCTGAGTGCACCGTGACCCACATCTACTGCACCGCCCGACTTATACGAGTGGACTTTATTGATTCGCAGTCTTGAGACGGTGCCCCGTCCCGCTCGCACCCGCCTCGGGATGCGCCAGGAGCGGTTCCTGGAGGCTACTTACTCAATATTCCAGAGGCGCGCAGGGACGCCTGCAGTAATACGACGCTTAGGTAACACGCACTGAACTAAACGAGTTTTATGTGCGTCCGTTTTATAAATTGTATTCCGGTTTTGGAACTTTACGAAAACACTTCCTTTAAAAAAATTGGGCAAATGGATTAGAGGAAATGCGTGCCTGTTATTTATTAACTGTTTCGTTATTGTAAATAGGAAATAAAGCCCCACAATTTTGATCTCAAAATAACGTACTATAAATTAAATATCGTTACCCTAGCTAAATTACATAAATTAAACTAGATTGAATCAACAAAACTATAATATCTTAGCAAAAACAAGGTAAATCGCACTCAAATGCAGTGATGCAGTTAAACCGTACAAAACAAGACAATACAGAAGACAACAAATCATGCTTGTTTGTAGTTAGTTGTTGGTCATTATAAAGTTATGGATGGTTATCGCGGGAAGTTTAATGGAACGCTCTCTACTTGGCGAATGTAATCTTGGCGTCTGACGGCGGCGCGGCGCGAGAACAAACCTCTCCACCTCAATCTGCCACTTAGCTAAACATGTTCCATTAAGGTGTGCTTGTGTGACGCGACATTTTGTGATGTTGACGTGAATGTTCCTTAAAATCACTCTTTCTTCTACTCTTACACCTAATACAGGTATAAAAGTGCATGCTCGATGTGCGCCGCTTTTATTCGATCAGATTTTAGATTGAGATATGAATTCTATGGTGGATTCTATGACCACTAGAAATTTTTGCAACTAAAATGGATGAGGATCAATATGATTATGATGCATATTTGTAATTTTTTTACACAAAAATATCAAAACGACTTATAGTTTTAGCCCTAACAGTTTAAATGGAACATATCGAACATATCCAATTAGACCAACGAAGTCCTAGTCAAAACGACGTTAATTTAGAAGGTGACTGTCCCACGGAAGAAATGTAGCCATCCGCTGAAGAGTGATTGAGTGATATTACTAGGATATGTCTTCGCCCAGAGCGTTTTTGTTTTTTAATAAGAACTGTGTAATAAATTGTCAACAGTAAGTATCGACGGCAAACATTCGTAAGTACATACTTTAGTTCTATCAGTTTTAAACAAGTGGGCTTGACATTTACTTAACGCCTACTTACTGAGTTTCTATTATATAATCCTTTATCATCAACGGGCTATTTAACAAGTGGGCGATGAGGGGTGACCTATCTGATAGCTGCGTTTATTTTCTACCTTCCACCATTTTTTGAAACTTAGGTACCTGACTTACTTATCATACTCAGTAACTAACTCGCTTTTTTCTGTATTTCAATTTTTACATTTATAATAGTGAATTTTTTTCCTAAATCACCTTTTATAATGATTTTCTTTAGTAAATCGGTAACTAACCTAAAAGCCTGATGGATATTTTTCTGTCTTACATACTTCTAATTTGTACTTACAAAAATTAATATAAACTACTTAATATTTTGATTTTTTTACTTGAACTTCCCATGAGAACCGTGCCCCATCACTATAGTATAGGTAATTCACGTTACATAAAAATACAATCAGACTACTAATATTCGTCCATGGACAATCCGTTTCTATGGAATACGAATTTGTCGCGAGGCTCCTCGTCACGCGATACCCTTTAGGGCAATGACGCGGCACCACCGGTTAGAACAATAACTCAATTTTGCCCCGCACGCATTGATCGATATGTTTTCGAGGCAGCGTCCTTTTGGCTATGATGTATGCTACCCAAACCATAAAAGTAATCTCTTAAGGTTTTCACATTCCATCTCTATCATTCACAAAGATTAAAAGTCTATAACCCCATCTCTTCTCTAATATTAATTCAGTTGTAAATAATCACCAAGGAAAAAAAAGGTTTTTTAAGTTAAGCTGAAAATTCTACAAATTGAACGAACGTTGGGAATGAGAAGCCCTTGGCGTGCGGCGAGAAGGCGCAAGGGCGTGAGGAAACGTGGGCGCTACGGGAGAAGGCTGAAGGGCGGGGTCATCGACCTACCGCAACGAGCAATATTAAGGATGCATCATATTGGTCGAGTTTAACGAGAATAGTAGTAAAGTAGTGCTAGTATTAGACTAGAAACTGCCGCAGATTCTCAGACGTAGAAATTAGAAATGGGTTACAATAAACCGCAGCTTTTAATAGCATATATCTTTATAGCAGCCTCTTTCAGCAATTGAAACCACACCCAAATCTAGTGGCCATTTAACCAATTGACCACAATCTTACCTGACATTGTCACCCCCTTGATCTATAAGTAGGGCATTGTAATTACTACTACATATTGCGTTACTCGCGTTATACAGACTATGAAATATAACACGTATTTTAAGTTCGTTATACGTCTCTTGATACGTTATGTCCCAAAAATTTCGAGTATGTAATCTCTTGCTTGGACTCGCCCAGTGTGCTCTAGAGATTCAAACGTTGTCAAGCCAAGCGCTACCACGGAGTATCCGCTCTAATAAATGTTAAGCCACAGTAATCGCGTTATTGTTTCGTTACTACGTGCCTTTTTTATTCCGTTTACCGATAAATTGAGTTTTTCCTGCCGGATAGCTTTTGAAATTAGGTAAAAATATATCCTGTCCAGTAATTGAATTTTCACGGCTCAGTCAACTCCTGAAATGAGATTAAGCCGTTTGGTAAATAGCGGCTCAAATTACTTCGAATAATAAGGCCAGGATAAGGTATTTTTATACTTATTTTAAAAACTTACTTAATTCTTATTTCAAATGAATGAAAGAGTATATGAGGCTTTTCTTATACTATTCAGTAGGCGGTAACCGCTTTCCGGTGGGCCGTACCCACCGGAAAGCGGTTACCGCAGAATCACATCCGCGTTGCCGACCTTGAAGATATATTTGCAAGTCATACCTTGCTATAGTCAAGTCTAGAAAAAACCGTGGCAGTACTGACACCACAGAATTTAGAAATATTAACAAGAAGTGGCATAGCACACGAAAAACGTGTCACTAGTTTGGCTTGCAAGCCAACGTTTCACACAGAAAAAAATGGGCGGGGAATTTAATTGCGTCATTTATTGCCACGATTATTGGTCGATAATATTAGGTGGCATTGTTGTAAACTATGTTATACATTTCTAATGTATAGGTATGTGGTTTACATGGGTTTATATGTATTAATTGAAGATAAGAAGAGAGAATACGCTGCCACCTGGAACTTAGTCAAAACATTTCTATTCGGATAATTTCTCTGTTCTGTGACTGACACATAAAAATAGTATACAGACCTATCGATCATTGATTAGTTTATAAATACTTCATTAGAGCGTGTTTCCCGGTTGCATCATCAGCTTACGCTTCAGAGCCTCGGGTACGCATTGTTATCAAATTTAATTTAACAAGAAGATTGAAAAACTTACATGACAACTCAGCAGAATTAGTCTCCGCTTAATCGGTCTAGTTTAACTTGCAAAGTTCATATTAATTGAATGCTAGTTGAACGTAATAGGTTTAAGGCTTAGCGTTGAGCGTGGTTTCTCGTCCAACATCACGGAGTCTGCCGCAATGAAAATAAACTACTATGAGCCTAGGACCTCCAATGTAATTAATACAGGAAAATATCTATACCAAGTTTTTTTTACATTCTGTGTGGTTTGTTTCTATTTATCTATATATATCTATATATATAAAAATGAAACCCGTTTTCCGTTGTCACGACATAGCATGAAAACGGCTTGACCGATTTGGCTGATTTTCTTTTTGTAGTTTTCTAATACTCTGTACAAGGTTCTTACGGAAAAAAATAATAAGAAAATCAAATTTACGCTAAGGCGGTACGAAGTTCGCCGGGTCAGCTAGTTTCAGATTACTTTGAGATCATTCCCTATCTTGCGATAGATGGTGTAAGGGACAAACTGAGATCTAATTTTTTGTAATTCTACCTGACTTTTGGTGGACTCCACCAATAATTCAGGAATAATCAAAGAGGCTTGACGTCAAGCAGGTCAGTAATACCATATCTCTTATTTATCTTAAATACTTCATGGAAAGAAAGAATTAAGGCATTGTGTTTTAACGGCGAGTTAGCGGCGGAATGTCCTTTAGAACAACGAGAGAAACACGAGGGTGATATCAATAGAGCCGCTGTAGTTTATACCAACAAACGGTACTTAATTTCAAGAATTATATTTCTTTTTAAACTTCTCAATTCGGTTATTTTAGAGGTTTGCGCGATCAAACCAATACATGCTTAAGCTTTTTATATTTTCTAAGATTATTAAAAGGTTTTTACCTTTTAATAATCTTACATAATATACTTAGCAGTATGATTCTAACGAGTATTTATTATATTACCCGGTTATATCGTGCCCAAATGTAGACTATACTTGATAATACCCACAGAGAAAGGTTTTCACCTTTATTTTAACTATGTCCATACCAAATTTCATCAAAATCCAGCAGTTTGACCGTTAAAGCGTAACAGACAGACAGATATTTGCATTTATAATATGTATGGATTTTTCAGTAAAGCGGAAGCAAAGCGGAATTTAGTATCCCCTACATTAATAATAGTTCATGAAAGTTCACATGAGGCAGCAGTTAATCCGCATTGTAATGTCCCCCCTGGAACCGTGGAAGGCAGATAAATATGGGGGTTTTGATATAAATTCGCGCGGCACAGCGGTCAGGACACTAATCCGCGTATGGGTCAGTTCAGACAGAACGGACATGCTCGAGCAGTTTACGCCTTTACGGGCTTCATTAAAATGAACCATACTCGTGAACTAACCATACTAAAGCCTACATTTAGGTGTTCTGTGCTCTTATATGTCTGCTTAATTTATGTCACGATCAAGCGCGAGTGCCGCCGAGTGTTTTTTTAACCGACTTCAAAAAAAGGAGAAGTTTCTCAATTCGTCGGAACATTTTTTTTTTGTTTTTTTTTTTAATGTTGGTGTTGGTGGTTTATTAAAGGATGTGAGCCGACTGTTGATATTCATATAATTTGTCTTCTTCAGGCTATGGTAATACGCTCCTAATTTCATTGGAGACTGTAAATTACTCGAGAATTTTTCCTTTCTGTCTGAACTCACCCTTATTTGTTTTACTATGTCATATTTATTTATTAAACTTTATTGTTCCATAAGTACAAAATACTTATACAATTGGCGGACTTAATGCTAAAAGCATTCTCTACTAGAGGTGAGGCATAAATATTAGATTAGGTGCGTGGATTAGGTATTTTTCGATACCAGTGCGTACCTAATATTTGGCACCCCGGATTAGGTATTTTTCGATGCAAGCAATATTCATCCTTAAATCATACGACGTAAAGTTCAAAATCGACTGAGAAGATTTTTGAATATTCTCGTCGGCTCTTGTATTGGGTATGTACCTATCCAATACTTTCATCCATCAAAGAACACTGACCCTTAAACTAATTATTATAAGATAAAAAATCGGTTGCGAAAAATATTTGCTACTAGAATTAAACGTATGGATTAGGTACACTTTTATCAAATATTTTCATCTAAACAACAATGACCTTTACGCACTTTAAGAATAAGATCAAAAATCAGTTGCAAATAAAGTATTAACAATTACTGGGATTAGGTGTATTAGATTCGCTAGTGCAGCAGTGTTACTATTAGGAGCTTCGATCCAGAAATGTTATCTAATACACAGATTAAGGAACAATACTTTGAAGATCTAATACTATCGTGTTAGAAACAATATTGAACTTTACGATGTATGACATAAGGTTGGGAATTGGCTGCGAATGGCAGGGATTAGGAAGAGGTATTCGGATTAGGTATTTGGATTAGATAGAACAGGTACGGGTTTTACCTAATCCAACCCACCTCTACTCTACCAGTCAACCATTGGGAGAAACAGAAAAACTGTGCGGCGCATAAAAGTTACAAGGGAAAATAGGTGCTTAAAAATAAACAAATTTACCACGATGGGTATTTTAATGCATATCATACTAAACTACGTAAACATACATACACAATACATAAATATACATACTTATACCCTTACTTATATATCTACATATATTAAAAAATATAGATATATATATATATATATTTTTACATACGAGTATATAAATATACATTATATAAGCCTACATAAATACTTTTACGAAAACTTTCACAAAGAACTTTCACACGCAGAAGTGAGCATGAACTCTTTTTTTAAAGGTAAATTTAGAAGAAATTTCTTTAAATATATCGGCAGGCAAAGCATTCCAGAGTCGGATGGATTGTAATGTGTAGGAATTTGCCATAAAACTACTGCGAAATAAAGGAATAAACAGCAAATGAGAGTTAGAAGAACGAAGCTGTCGGTTGTGAGAGTCTGCAGGAAATTTGAACTTACATTTTAAGTATTCAGGTGACTGAGGATTCGTAATAATCGAAAAAAGTGTACACAGAAGCCTAAGTTGTCTACGTTGACGAATTTGCAGCCATCTAAGCTCGGAACGATAAGACGATATGTGGTCATATTTACGGAGGCAAAAGATGAAGCGAATACAATTATTTATGAGACGGTCTAGCTTATTGAGGAGATCTTGATTAAGGTCCGGATAACATACATCAGCATAGTCCAGAATAGGGAAAACTAACATAGATACTATTGCTGAATTCTTTCACTGCTTGAAAGGTTTTCTGCGAGCTATATATATACAATGGCCAAAGCCAGGACGGATCATTACTATAAAATAGGTTCCCTGATGAAAACTGTCTACTTAGTATAAGATAAGGCGACGAGTAGGTTTCTAGGATAATTCAAAATATTTCAATGTTGAAATGTGAATTCAGATACAGAATCAAGCAAATTCAGTGAGTTTATCAAGTCTTTTATCTGTCATTTATGTGCTCGAAACGTCGCAAGTGCTCAGTAAACAACATCGACTGGAAACACTGACCTATAATATATTTATACTGAATTGAAAGCACATACTATAATGACATTTATTTCCTGCTTGGCGCTCACATTAATCCTTGAATTATGTCTACGATAGAACTTATATTGTCAAGCTTATTATTTTCAACTGTAAATGCATAAGCCTCGTTAGGAAAGTAGATAGATATGAGATTTGTACCATTATTCAAATTGATTTTGGTCGAGGTTAGGTATTTCAATGTCGATTTCTTAATTTGTTTTGTAATATGTTAGTCAAAATTAATTTTCTTTTTTTAAATTAGTCCATGTTATGACTATTCTAATATAGATACCTACAAATACAAATTTCAACAGTATCGGTTGAAAAGCTTAGGCGTCTTAAGATACACATTTACATACAGATATAGTAATTCTCGTTCGTATAATCTAGCACACTTGTAAGAAAGTTGTCAGTGTCTGTAACCCAAATTCTCGCCCCTCCCTTTCATGTTATATGACAAGTGATAAAGATGGAATTCTCAAGAGCAAATTAGCTTTTTCGCAAAGTTTACGGTGGCTACAAACTTCATATACACTGAGTACGTTTTACATCTCGGGGCAGGAGTTCTTAACATCGTAAGCTTCTTTTATGACTAAGTGTTGTTTAAGTATTTTTATGTTGACTGTACTATTTTTATTGTTACAATAAAAATAGCTGAAACAACACTCTATTATTCTAAAACTCATATCTATATCTTTCACATTTTTTATTCTTGTTAAGTGAAGAACGAAGTGCTAACTTTATTAGTTAGGTACTTATAACAAGATTGACATTCATATTTATCTACTTATAAGGTGATTATAAGAGTCGAATAAGGAATATACCCGTTATTATTCTACAATCCACATGATATAAATTAAATAATTTTAAACGAACCTATACAAGAACGGAAGCGGTATGAAATGCATCTTTTGGCGATACATATAAAGGTGATTTTTCTGTATTCTGTAAAACTAAACTCTGCAATGAGTTGAAAAATCGAGAGATTTCCCACTGCGTCGTCGGAAAAACTCGAGCATCCGCACTTAATGAAACTGTAGCGGATAAAGGAACGCCGCAATTCGGAGCATCGTAGTTATGTTAATGGCGATTTGGGAACTTAATGCTTTTAGAGTAAATTAGAGCTATTAATACGTGTTTTCAGTTAAATCACGTAAAAAAGAAAAATAACATTATTCGTAAGTCTTTTACCATAGAATTGGCGAATTATGTCCGCAGTTTCTTATTTTATGCCTCCGATTCGAGTAAGTCATCTTTTCGTGAACAATAGGTATTCGAAATAGGTTTCGGGAACATTATATATTTCAACCATCCATATTAACATATATATAAATGCGAAAGTCTGTCCATGGTACCTAATATTAAACAAAAAATATATCTTAAAACGTATTCTTACATACCTATAAGTTTGCTTACATGCCTAGATATGAAAAAACTGAATAATCTAAACTACACAGTCTATCATCAGTATAATAAAAAAATAACGAGTAAGTACGTACTTTTATTTTGAAATAAGTAGCTTTTAAGCACTACCTATTTTCTTTTCAGAAGCACTGACATTATTTGGACAGTTAAAAATTTCTTAAACTTCCCCAATACTTTTTCATTATTTTACAATATGAAGTTCTACGGACTTTCATGAAAAAATCTATGATACAAGCGTCTATGTTGCCGTCAGCGGCATCTTCTAGGATAGTCGGGCGTCGTCGTCGAGTGTCGGGTGTGCAAGTTTTAATTACTTGGCCCCCACTTTGCTAGTTCTCCAATGGTCTATTACGTCTCTAACTAAAAACAATCATTTATAAACTGTTTTCAGGCCCCTTTATAAACTTGTTGAATACTAAATGAGTTTAACTGGAGTAGCACTATTTTTTGGAACTTAAAAAATAATACTGCTTTCACACTTTCATACTATAGGTACAATAAACTGAATTAAATAGTACAAGTACTAAATTAAAACAAGGGATACGTCAAATTTTTTACTAAGAGTACACAAAAAGCG
Organism: Apomyelois bistriatella; assembly: GCA_947044815.1. Taxonomy (NCBI): domain Eukaryota; kingdom Metazoa; phylum Arthropoda; class Insecta; order Lepidoptera; family Pyralidae; genus Apomyelois; species Apomyelois bistriatella. Next base: position 5,021,765 of record OX345689.1, read on the forward strand.
AGATGGCGCCAAAGAGTCTAAACTCACATATTAGTTTGTACTTTTGAACCTCTTGAAATATAGGCGAGTGGGCGAGGCAAGACTACTAAATGTCGTTTTATACACGCAACCCGACCATTACCCTGGCAAGATGAAGGTTGCCGAAGACCACGCCGCAAGGTCACCCCACTTTTATTGAGATAAGCTAGAGGTTAGCCTCTGAGGCTCTGACCAACGCGCCTTTCAAACCACCTTCAGGTAATGAGATTAAATTCTAACCGAAATTGGAAGGTTTCATGTGCCCACTTCAATTATTTATTTAGTAACTATTTATCTTAAGTTTTAATTATTAACTTATAGATATATTTTCCGCTGATACCACCGTGCAACGAGAGATGCCACGCTTTTTTCCTCTGTCGAGTATTGTTCTTATTACCGAGATGATTTGATTTTATGAGAATAATAGATTTATTAATTGGTAATTTAAAATCAACAAAAATTATTTATATTCTACGGGTAAATTAAGAAATGACGTTTTGCTTATACTTACATTAAAATATTATACACCACAAACAACATGCCTTTAGTTTCAGTTGCTTATGCGTTAATGCTTTTACGAATGTGTATTCTGTGCTTATTTTATCTTTTTGTGATGGATACTACTAATGCGTCTTCCACGGTTACCGACAGCAGTGAAAACGTTGTGCCTATTAAGACGCGACCGGCTGATTATTTGTCATTTTTCATTGGCTCCTCGGGACAAAGGCCGCAATCGATCAGCCCAATTCCATTCGTGCTAATTGCCACCAATTGTCTACTCTGCGCCTTTATTCGTTCACTCTTTGTACTCGATGGTCTGCGCGGCCAACTTTGATTTTTAACCCTTGTAATAATAGAGGAAATGACGCGGACCGTTGTCTAACTTGAATATTTCTTTACAAACATACTGGGTGGCAGGGTAAACACCGTTGTCATTCAAATAGTGACGAAATTTTCGTGGACGTGGATCTTTCAAATTAATGAAAAAATATAAGTATTATTAATTCATGATACGTAACGTCCAGTATCAAGGGTAACGGGGTTTACCATGCCACCCTGTATAATGTTAGATTATATTTGCGAATAAATGTATCATTTGTTGACACAATTTCATTGGTGAACCAATGAATCAGTCAATTAATACATAATATATGTTATTAAATTATATGTTTTACAATATAATACTGAGCAAGAAAAAAAAGTTAAAAGATAAAGTAAGGTCTATGCATAAATTAAATTACGGCTAGTATCACATTTAATGCCAGTTAAGTCTCTAATAAAATATTCGTGGCCAATATGAAAAAAAAAGCAATATTTGGAATTCTATTGGATATTTTTATGTGCATAGAATTAGAAAGTGCGTTTTCCATTTTTATTTGTATACCTCCACATAGACAAAGAGCCTCAATAGATAATAAAATCTCAGATCAAAAGTATTCATGAAGGCAGTTTATTATCTATAATTTTAATTTCAGCGCATAATGGACAGTGCAGAGGCTGCAGCCCTGTCGGCGAGTGGCAGTGGCGATGGAGCCCCAGGGTCGTACTACGACGCCCGCTGGCTGAACGTCCACGCGGACGACGGCACTCTGGCGGCGAGAGCGCGGAGACTACTTCTCTCACCAAGCAGGCATTTCGACCATATTGCCGTCAATACGAGCTATAGCGCAGTGCTCATGCCACCATATATCAATACAGAGGGTAAGGTTTCAATCTATTTATTTAATCTAATGTTCTAGTAATTCTTCTTGAACACATCGACCCCCAATGCTAAGTGTAGGCATCTAGCATCTAGCAATGCACGCCATTCCTCGGACTTCTAATTAAGGTTACCTTATTTAGGAACACGTTAGATGCTGACCGCTTTAATTCTTAAGGATTAAAAATTTATGGGGGAGCCCTTTATTCAATAAACAACGTCTTGTGGCTGAACGGATGATAATTTCATCTATTCTATTCGTCTCCAACTTTCCAAAAACTGGGTACACTGCTGCAAGCTGCCCGAGGGGTATCGTCAAGATGCCTTCAAGAGAGCCTGACCACAAACACACCGAGTTCATGATTCTATTGGTCTGGATTCCCTGTAAAAAGGGTTATGGAGGTCAGACGTAATGATATTTTTTTTTTAGATAGGTAATATTATTTTCATATCCTACAATAAAAAAAACCTGAATCACAGTTCAGTCGTTCAGTCAGGTTGACACGCTAACCCATAAAACATGCTTTTAACCTTTAATTTGTTTTATGTGTAATTTGTTCCAACTTTATTGCGTCGTCACCCAACCACAGACATATATGGATAGGTACCTCGCTAGACAGTTAATTGAAAATTCATTTTGAATACGGCCATTGTGACTCATAAGTATACTAAGTTTCCTTTTTGGGTGATCTTATAACACTATGGTTGGCTGGAAGAATTTGCAATAGCAATAAGTCCGCCTTTGTGTACATTGTTTGTATCAACATGTATAATTTGTTTGTTAATGGTGCAATAAAAAGTAAATCTATCTATCCAAAGTAAAGTATTAATGTAAAATCTATTCTAAGTGAGAAATAACTCACCAAGGTCTGTTCAGAGTCTCGGATCTATCTAAAATTTAAAAGCTGTGCTTTGACGGTGAAGGTCTTTCCAAGTCTTGCATTTGAAAGTTTCCCAATAATTCGCACCAAAGCGACTTCGAATCGTCAAACAAGCCAGTAAAATAAGACATTTTCATCGACCTTTTTTCCTGAGGTCAAAACAAACCATTAATTTTTGCGGATGTCGGCCCATAGGAAAGCAATCGCTGCCCAATGAAGCAAGTTTGCCAATTACCCTTCTTTTAATTTAATGGGTACTTAAGGAAATTTCCTTGATTGGAAACACAGATTTTACGTTAAAACTAGAAGGAAAAAAAATAAGAGGAAAATTATTTGTAAGACATCTATCTCCTTTGTGCAGGCTCCGAAGTGCAGCATCAGATCGCGTGGTCCGAGCACTTGGACCCGCTCTTCGTGAATAACTACGAGATCGACCCGACACTGTCATGGCAGTACTACGCTTCTTCCACCGGCTTTATGAGGCGGTACCCAGGTAAAAAAAACTAATACAACTCGAACATTTTCTTACAGTCCATTTGTTTGTAATTTACTGGTGCAAAAAAGAATTTTTGTCTTGTCATAGTCAAATGTATACTGCTGACTATAATAAAGAAAGAGTTCCGAAAGACATAAGCAACAACTCATAAGGTCGCTGATTTAAGAACATCTCTATCTAAGCACTGACTATATACTAGCTACGAAATGCTACGAGTTCTACGAAAGTGCTACGAATACCGCTACGAAGTCTGAGAGAAAAATCTATTTCAGAAGTAATGTTTAGGTTAATCAGGAATTTATATTCCGATTTATTTCATATACTTAAGACCCTACTTTGTCTGTGACACTGATTAATGAATTCATAAATAATCTGTAATATAATTCTCAGTTTCTGAAAAAGTATCTGGTATCAGCACAAGTTATCAATATTTGAACTTATCGTACTCCCCTTTTTAGCTCTCTCTTTCAAACTAATAAAAGATACCTCCTGTTTTAACGTTTTTCCTTTTCTCTTTGCTTTTGCTTTGGTTGCTTCGTAGCCCGTTTCTTAAAATACAATCAAAGCACTTCAATTCAGGGTTTTAACCCTTCTCATTAAATTAGGCCTCCAAGTATATGTGTTTGTAAGTAGGTCAATAGGTCCACATTATCATTCTTGAAATCTCATCTCAGAATGGATTCGCCCTCGTACCCTTGTCGGTTTCTTAGATGGGTTAGAATTTTGAAAACATAATTAAGCTCCGTTTGGAAATTGCAGTAAGCCATTATTTCCACTTACTTTAATATGGCAGTAGTTGAGCTAAATAAATATCAAGACACATGAATATATCCGTTACTTTAGTTAGACCAAACATTATTTTACCTCGTAGAGTCTCTCTGGTTAGTATTAGTCTGGCTGGTTACTTCGAAGCTTGGCGTCTGCTAGGGAGAGTGTACTTAGATAAAACAGTACCGCCCAATCATTACCATGATTTGAGCGTACTTTGAGCTCTGAAGCGTGAGCTAAGAATACAACTGGGAAACACGCTCGAATGTTCAAAAATACATTGATATATTTTTATTCCAGCTATGTCTTGGCCACCAGAAGACGGTTTCTCGCATCACGCTAGAGATTTCTACGACTTTAGGTCTTCAAACTGGTTTGTCGAGGCTGCGACGTCGCCCAAGGATCTGGTGATACTTCTAGACGACTCCGATGACCTAGGATCCTCCTACTGGAGGCTGGCAAAAGCCACAGTCTCTGGGTTGCTGGATACTCTGGGCCCGAATGACTTTGTCAATGTCTTCCGCTACAGCGACACGGTGTCAGAAATCAACTCCTGCTACACGAAAATGCTGGCACAGGTAAGTTTTACAGCACAATATGCAAGTCAGTCAATAAGGTTATGATTATAATACCATATTTTTTGCTTCTAATTCAATAAGTGTTTATGTCTGGTGTTATAACACAAATTTAACTCCAGTTCTATCTTTAAAAGTTTGAATGCTTAATAATCTTTATGAGGTCTCAAATTTAAGTCTAATCATTTTTATACTCTTTAAAAGATTGACAGGCAAATATATTTTAAGTAATTAACTGTGTCACTGTCAATTTCTAGCTAATATGCTTGATCTAAGGTAATATGTTGCTCAGACAGGGATAAATAGGGTTTCATAGATCCAGCCGTAGTTCATAACTATTCATAAGCAAAGTTGAGCCGTCACTACTATACCTTGACGTACTTGTCACGTCACACGCGTATAAGTCAGTATAAGGGATAATCGAGAGCAGTTAGATAACGCAACTTTAATTAAAATAAACAATACCCTGCCAAAACCAGGTGGATGTAACAAATTGTTTAACGTCAGTCCTGATTTAAACATGACATAAATCCTGCGCGGTATTATATTTATCGAGTCAATTACAGTGTCTATTTTCCACTGAAACATTTTAGGCATCATATTATATTTAGCTGGTGATATTTAGCTTCATTGCTAAAATTATGGAGTGACCGTAATTACACTTAACTGCTGCGGTTCCATTTAATTGTTATTTAGGATCTATTTATTCGTGATATGTTAAATATTTTAATAGAAGAGTCGACGGATATTTCGAAATACAAACTCGGGATAACAGTTTTGGTACCACTAAAAGTAGATCCTAATATTTACCGCTATGATGATAGATCGTAATAATTTTGAATTGTCATAGTATACTTTCATTATATGATGATGAGTTAATTTGTATATTTAGTCTCTCAAATTACGGATTCTTAATGATTTCTATATAATTAAGTTATAGAATATAGGATACAAGTAATCGTACTGATTGTTTCTCTCGCATACAAACAAAACATAAATTAACAAATCTAACAAAATGATCTAAATCGTAACTTAATGTAATCAGTCATTATGATATCAATCTTCGATTTGTTCGGCAGCTGTTTAGTTACTAATATTTGGTTGGAAGCTTTAGTAGCAGAGTATACCTATGACAAACTTTAACTGAAATTTCCGGGTTCAAGTCCTGAGAATACGATTCCTCTTGAATAGACTTTGTTCACTCATTTGCGAGGTAAAAACAATGATTAATTCCTATGATATCTTCATACCATTTTAGTAATATTAGGTAAGTAATAATAAATTCTTCTTAACTATCATGACTCTCAGTGACGTAGACAAACATTTGACACTTGGTAGACTAAGTGAGTATATTTTTGTATAGAAAAAATGTGTATAGTGTAATCATATCCTGGTCTGGCCGTGATTTCATATTCCTATAAGTAATACTGACTTCACTGCTTGACAAATGTCTTATCATATGCACGCCGCAGATGACATGAACCTTAATTGAAGAAATCTACGAAATAATAATATCAATTTGTTCATAAATGTAATCAAAACGTTACATCAAAAGATATCCGTACACACACATATAATTTGTAACACTATTCATTTTGAAATGACACCCTTTGACTTAAATAAACAATAGGTATTTTTATCGACAAATAAAAACCGAATCGTTCCATTACACAAGGTACAAGGACAATCGAGCGTAATGTAGCGATCAAATCTGTAATACTTGTAAATTAGTACGCAAATGCAGGTATTGCGTGCGTAGGGCGCGAGCCGCGGGCGGAGCGTCGCGCGTCGGGCACGCGTAGAGACATTACGACACGTACAAAGTATAAACAATACAGAATTAGTATCCTAAGCACATTAGATTAATCTTAATCCTAAAAACGCAGATGTCATGATTTTTACCCAGTGTACCTACTACCATCCCTCCTCCCCCTTCTCCAGTCGTTCGCTCACTACTGAGCGACGAGCGTCGTGATGTGCCCGATCTATCTTCTTTACGATATCTTTTAACTTATGGAGATTTTTTGCCCCGTGGATTGCGTTGGAAGATCTGGGTGTTGAGCTTCATTAAAATTACTTAGCATAAGGTTTAAATTTTATTATCAGGTGTATTAGATATCTACTTTCCCTCTAAAATATTTTGTAGAAATATATTGTAGTCATAGGGTCTTTGTCAACTATGCCTTGTCATGTGCGCACAGTCTATCCACTTGTTTGGGATCTCGACATTAAAGAAATGAAAACACGTCAAGATAACTACATTGTGTTATCTTTCTACATCATCTATTTTTTACACATTACGCCAAAGGCGATACGCATCTATCCACGGCATACGTACCTTAATGGATTCAATCAAGCCAACTTAATGTAGGACTCCATTAAAACTCGGATACAGTACGTCCAATTTCGATAAAACCTGCGAGCGAATAAACACCCCGTTTCAAATCTTGTCGATAGATTGGAATTCGATACTTTTTTACATTCGGGTAGATTTTGAAACTCAAAATCATCATGTATCGGTACTATAATACCTTTAATATAAAATTTGTTGAGTTTAAATAATTTGATAATACGAAGCAAAATATAACTCGTTGAATGGTTTTTATTGCGGTTCTAAAATCGATTAGAAAACCGGTCAGTAAATTATAATAACATCGACGGTTCTAAGCTTGTATTTATTATAAGACCATTCAAAATATTATCACAAGATCTAAGATCAACCAACAGCTTTTAACAATCACAAGCGGCAGTACCATACAAATACAAAACAAGCTGACACCATTTTATATATTTTCCTTGACAGGCCTCTTTGATCGCAAGTTAAACGCATGTCATAAAGTAGGCGCCTAAGCGGAAGACATTCATCAATTGTTTAGTTGTTCACGCGCCTAATGGAGGAAGTCGGTAGCACCCCCCTTACTTACGTTAAGTAGAGTTTTAAGCAAGTACATACTCGTTTCTACAAGCATGTTTAATGTCACTATTGTAATTGTAGGTATAAAAATTGTGCAAGAGCCCGGCCACACTAAAATCGGGATATATATGTAATCTAGTTGTACATGTATACTATATTTTTCATATCGCTAATAATCGGATAGGAGTAAATCTATGAGATTTGCTTCCACGTTGATAACTGGAGCCTTTTTGCAATAAAGAACCGGATTATTATAATAATCGTAAACTAAACATTGAAACTATATAAATCAAACTATGTATATAAATCACAATAAATCCAGACACTCGTACATAAATAACTAAGCTGGCTTACTTTATAGTTAACACTGAAGTCATGCTTGGTAGTGGATTCGTATTTCAATCAAAGACTAGCGGAACTGCGTACCTATATAGACTTTCGTAGTTAGTAATATAGATTTTTATTATTTCAATGTGCGCATGTATTCAGTTTGTAACTGAGAGTAAAGAGGTCCATGGAGTAAAGTTTCGAGATAAAATCTCTAGCAAAGTACAGTGGCGCGACGCATAGCTAAAGACAGGTTGAGATGTCGTATGTCGCGCCCTTATCGCGCTCGCTCTGAACTTTACTTCGTGGAGTGTTACACACTTGTTTCAATGACTCTTATAACTCGAAGAAACATACGCTATAAGCGTTAGTCTGCATTAGACTATTGATATAAATTGAAAAGAAACTGTATAATTTTATTGTAATCCATATCAACTAAATGTTCGACAGAAGAAAAAATAATCACATCATTTGGTTTTATGGGATTCTAATTACATTACAAAAATCTATTGGAGGTAAATTGTACCTAAACATTCATGTACTTTTCTCCCATATTAATTTCTCAGCGATAACTTATCCATACTGTGATATGGAGGTAGTACATGTAGATGGAAGTTCAAGCCAAGGTCAAAATCAAATGTAAAGGTAAATGTATAAATGCACTTCGCACATATGTGAAATGTGCCGACACATGCACAATGTGTTACGCCGGCGGCTGACTCGCTAAAATACGATCCAATCAGCCTTACCTTCATTGCAAACATTCCGCTTTTCGTCGCCGGATTGCAAATTAGGAACTCTACAGATACGGCACTACAACACAATATTGACTACAGTTCCTGCACTACGAGTATGTCCAGCCCCACCATAGCGCTCTCGTACCATTTTTATTATACTACTTGCTGTTGCCCAGGGCTCCGCTCCCGTGGAATTTTCAAAATAAAATTATAGCCTATGTGTTGTTCCAGGGTCTAAGCAATCTCCATCCCAAATTTCAGCCAAATTCAGCCGTTCCTGTGAAAGAGTAACAAAAATACACACTCACAAACTTTCGCCTTTATATATTAGTGTGATTTTATGATTAGCTTTTACCCGCGCCTTAATAATATTTCCGAGCTGCAAGATATGTCCATGTCCTTTTCAGTACTATTAATAATTTCAAGAAGATTTAAATTCACTTTCGCATTTATGCCTAATATTAATTATTTTAAATTTGTAAGTACATATTTTCTTATCAGTTTCCCATCTTAACGTTTTTCCAGTTGCATTTTAAGTTGGAGTCTTAGATTGCAGTGTTCTTTTATTTTAAGTCCAGAATCCGTTACATTTTTATATTTTTATTCCTTTTTATTTAAAATATAAAATTAGTTCTCTCGTTATAAAAAAACAATAAAAGTAAACAGCGGGAACAGTTCTCTTTTTTTTAAATCTGAAAACCATGTTCGGAATTTCAGCATTCCATGCTGAATATAGGTTAATCTCAGCTCAGGAACAAAACAGTTCGTTACGTCTATAGATTTAGCATTGAAAATTATAGGGGGTGCGTTTGTACTACAGGCATTTTGTACCTCGGGCCTAATGAAACCTTGTGACAACACGCATAAACTTTCATTAATACATTCGTGTGTTTGTTCGCATTAACAAACTCGAGTAATCGTGCGTTTAAATAATCTTATGACTTATTTGCCAATGGGGAACGGTATCGGTTATGAGACATTGACAACAACATTAAACTTTCCGTTTATCTTTAAGCAATAAATCAACTTTGTAGGTAATATTTGTTATAACATATTTGCATCTTAACAGCAATTAATAGGAATTGCCTCCGTAGTCAAGTGGTAAAGGCGTTTGCCTATAGACCTGGGGGTCGTGCGTTCGATTCCTACGGGAAGCATACTTTATTTAGTTGTTTCCAGGTTTGGTTAGGACATTGAAGGCTTGAATCACCTGATTGTCTGATAATAAAGATGATTCCGTGCTTCGTAAGGCACGTTAAGCCGTTGGTCCCGGCTGCCATCTGGTAGTTGGCTGAGAGGCGGTTCCGAAGAACTCTGACAACAAGGTGTGTAAGGTCTATTGACCGTGTCATTCACACGAAATGAATGAATGAATGAATTTTAATAGCTTTAATTTTATGGTCTTATTCGCAAAGCAACTTTGATTTTAATAATCAACTTTCCTAACCGCTACATTGATCAAAGAGGCTTGTAGCCACTTCATACAATAGGCTTTCAAGGTGACTCTCAAGGTTCTCGGTTGCAACAAGCCGCAACCCTCATGCAGCTTAGATATAAGTTTCTATACAATGTAGCCTTGTATTTAGTTTGATGAGAGCTAGCAGTTTGCAAGGTGAACTATTTTTGATGCCGCATGCCGTATAGCCATAATGAAACCGCATAATTTAACTGCATTGCTTTGGTGTGTTATCCAAACCGACTGATAGGAATCATAGCGTGACTGTATACTAATCACGATTTATAGATAGACGTACGATTATGTGTCCTTTTTTACAGGCTATTCCTGAAACAATAAGAGATCTGAAATTTTCGCTTTGGAACGCCGAGGCTTCAGGTGGCATCGCCAACCTGACTGGGGCGCTCACTACTGGTTTCGAGATTTTACATAGGGTGAGTAATTTATTTTCGGTAACTTTACATATGGAGAGACTTTTTCCCAGCAGTGAGGCATAAACAGCTAAATAAGAAAACTTCACATATAGTGTTAATAAAATATTATTAAATTATTAAGTGAAATCAACTAATAATAGTTGATTTTGTGTGATAACACACAAAAACAATTGCTAATTGTTAGATTAGTTATTGCAATAAAATACTATACATTTTAAATTAAAACGCATGTTACTATCGGATAAATGTTTATATCTAATGATGTTGTTCATACCCAAACTTAAACAGTATCTAGTTTTATTTATTTATATTAGAAATAATAAGAAATCCTGCAAAATATTGAAGCAATAATATCCATAGTCTCTATCTAACTCCACCTGTACTATAGCTTCATAATTTGTCTGAATCATTTGATGATAGTAAGAATCATTTATTTTGAACAAATGACTAAACTAACATAAACAAATATAAAATTACAAACTAAAACTAATATTACTAAAATTTTAAATACAACTTAGATATTTAAAAAGTGGTGCTCTTGCCCAGCTGCATTCCCGCGCTGAATATAGCGACTGCTATTATCTGCGCGAGATATGAGCCGGCCTTACATTTGTTTAATTTGTACATATTTATGAGACTACAATATAATTATTTCTTCTCAGTATAACCGCACGGGACAAGGTTGTCAATGTAACCAAGCAATAGCAGTGGTAGGGGCCGGTGGCGGCGCCAGCGGCGTGAAGGCCGTGTTCCGGACGTGGAACTGGCCGCACATGCCCGTGCGCATCTTTACATACAGAGTGGGAGGGGACGCCGCTGCCGGACATACTATGAAGGACATGGCATGCACTAATAAGGGTACGAGCTAACAAGTATTCATTACCCTTAAAAACCCTAAGGGTGTAGCAGACCACTAGATATTTTTTTGCCAATCTAGTTGTCTGCTACACCCCTAAATTGGCTAAAAATTCCACAAAGGTAACATGAACCTACAGATATAACAGGTACCTGACAGACCCAATCGACCATGCAAAACCTGTGTCAGAACTCTTCGGAACTGCCTCTCGGCCTGATGTGGTTTCTTTAACGACTATCAGAGGGCAGCCGGGACCAATTTCCAACCCCCAAAGGAACTAGAAAAGGGGTATTACTGGCTGAAAACTTGAATGGATATGTGAAAATGGAGATCTATAGATGAAGCTTATGTCCAGCAGCGAACTTCTTGGTCTTAAAATAATGATCAAAATATAAATAAAATAAAAAATACTTTTTATGTGTATTCCAGGCTTCTACGTGTCAATCAACGAACACTCGGAGATCAGGCCTAAGGTGCTCCACCTGGTGGAGGTGCTAGCTCGGCCGCTGGTCATGTACCAGACAGTCCACCCCGTGCATTGGAGCCCCGTCTATGTGGGAGGAAAGGTAATGTCATCCACGTGTACTGCATTTCACTACTAGTACTCTGGGCAAGTAATAACTAATTGGCTTAAAACTTATATTATTTACGGAAAAGTCCAATTTTTGATTAAAACTATCGGTACCGCATTCATTCAAATGAATGCTATATTTCAAAAACTTTATTTAAGCTCATGTTTTATAGAAATAGAATAAGAAATAATAGTGTTAATAAAAAAAAATTTAAATAAGTTGATAGACAGCGGAAAAAAAAACATTTTAATATCCAAACATTAACATTCAAAACATTCAGATATACGGTCGACGCATCGACCGACGAGAAACTGTTTTTTTATTTGCAAAGTCTTTCATCTGCTCTCCAATTAGTGAAGGTTAGATACTAGTCAAATAAAGTCCTCCTTTTCATTAGCTCTTGGGAATAGCACCGCTGCGCTTGCTATTCCGGTCCACTCGGATATTCCTCACTTGATTATAGCAAAAAAACGAGAGCTACTCCCGACAGTATCCAAATTTTGTATGCCTACTGGCGCACACAGAGGACTGTATATATTTCTGTTAATCTGTTAACAACCTGTTATAGCCTGTGTATGACAAAATAAATGATTATGAATTAGTATAACGCCGGAATATATTTTTCATATTACAGAGTAGCAGCCTTGCCAATGACGGTATGGGGCAACTGATGACTTCCGTGACAGTTCCTATTTTCGACAGAAGAAACCACACGGTAATACTATACTTATATTATGCAATGAGGCATAATATAAATCTAACTCGTAGTTTTACAAATTTTCGCGGTAGCTATCTATCACTTAATATATAAAATTATAACTTTTTTTTCTTTAAAGCATTTCAGTTTTCTGGATTTAAAATAAGCAAATTATATTTTTCAGCAAAGAGAAGCAAACTTATTGGGTGTGGTGGGTACTGACGTTCCTGTCGATCAAATAAAGAAGCTCGTGCCACCGTATAAGGTACAAATAAAATGAACACTTAAATTTTAATATTGTAAATCTACATTCCTATATAAAGAAATGTTCATAATGTACTTAATTTTATTTTCAGCTTGGAGTAAACGGTTACTCCTTTATGGTGGACAACAACGGGCATGTATTGTACCATCCAGATTTGAGACCCTTGGTAAGTTTTAACTTTAATTATAAAGAAATCGATCGATCTCGAAACTTATTAAAAATACTAGTATTTTAATTTTAGACTCATAATATTTTCGTTATTAAATTTTTTTATATTTTTATCTGTTTCAGCATACAAACGAGGAAGTAAGTAAAGCGAAACCATTTTCTCAACTCAGTTAATTATATATATTGTAGGTCGTAGAGGTCATGTTTTCCCGAAGCCTAAGTAGATCTGAAATAACTACTCAAGCAACCGCTTATCCTAGTGAACAAAAGTAATAGTATAAAAATTTCTTAAGACACCAGAAACTACTGGGCTAAGATCTCAAAGATCATATTACTAACTTATTCTTATGATTTATCCATAGTAAATTATAATCCTAAACTTGTCCGTTGACAGTACACAGAAACGTTACGTCCACTCTACTCGTCCGTGGATCTAACTGACGTAGAACTGCTGGTGGATGCAGACGAAAACTCCAGGGTCAATCTCACCTCGTTATTACTCGATGTAAGTCAATATAAAATATAAGCTTCATGACAAAATCCTCAATAAAATTTAAAATCAGGGCAATATTTCAGATTTCTGAATGCACAAGGTGTAAAATCTACAATGTAGCTTATGGGAAGAGAAGGAGGCAGGCTACCTCAAATAAAGTCACTTTGCAATAAAAAAAATTGCTTGTGAAAATATATCCCACTGTCATTTGTACAAATACACATAATACGATAAACTCTAAAACGGTTTAAAATGTACAAAACTCTTAATTAAAGCTATTGTCCAAATGTACATTTCCCATAACTAACAAAACGCAAAACGTGAAAATGAGCACGTCTTAAAATGTACAACCAGTGCCAATCAATCGCTCTTATGTAATTTTCAGCTCCGTCACGATATGATAGAGCAGCGCGAAGGCGAAACGGAAATTGGGGTAAAAGTCCAATACGACGCCATGAGACGAGTGGCCACCAGAAGACAGCGCTACTTCTACAGCCCGGTGGACGGCACGCCGTACTCGCTGGCGGCCGTGCTGCCCGACGGGTACGGCATGTACGAGCTGCAGGCCGAGCAGGAAGTCAAACACAGCCTTATTAATGGTAACACACATTTTACATAAAATACGTATATATATTAAGCAAACAATTAAATCCGTCTATGTAGGCTGCAAAAAGCAACAGAGATATGGGCAAATATATCTTATATATATAAAAGAAAGTCGTGTTAGTTACTCCACTTATAACTCAAGAACGGCTGAACCGATTTAGCTGAAAATTGTCAGGGAGGTAGTTTAGAGCCAGGAGAAGGACATAGGGTACCTTTCATCCCGGGAAGTCCACGCGGGCGAAGCCGCGGGCAAAAGCTAGTTATGTTTAAAATACAAAACCCATTTCGTTTAATGTACATTTAATATCTATATTTGAATTAACAAATTTTTCTTTTAAACACAGTGACGGAATACTTCAAAGGCGACAATTGGAAGATCCACCCTGATTGGTAAGTTTCCACAGGGCGCGGAAAAATTGTGTTAATTTGTGCGTGAGCGATACGAAAATACCTCGCTTTGAGTAAGTCTCTAACAGAAAAGAAATTTAAAGAGACGCTTAGTAGCAATGATGTCTGAAAAGTAAGTTCAGGATATGAAAATTGTTTGAAAAGCAAAAAAGGGATAATTTCAATTTTGACTAGACTATGAAGACTAACAACTATGACAACGACTGGATTGCGGAAGGATGGCGTAGACAGAGGGTGCCTATACCCAGCAATTGGTTGTAGACAGTTGATGATGATGATGATGATGTACAACTAAGATGATAAAAATGGTACGAATAATTTACTTATACAGGGTTTACTGCGAGTACGCATCGACCTCCGATCAGACGTTCAACTCAGCTGAACAACAACTGCTGCACTTCCTGTCGCGCGCGGGCCGCCCGGGCTGGAAGTGGATGTCGCTGCGCCCGCGCGCGCTCACGCTGCACAACGCGCACAAGAAGCAGGATAGAGACTCTTATTACTGTAAGTTTTATTTTCTTACTAATAATAACAATCCAAATAATTATTTACGAATTTTTTATAATATTTAATTCCTAGAATCCAGACAATAGAAAACCTGTTGTTATGTGAGGTGTTATGAATTGGGTAACACTTTATTGCACCAATTACGCAAAAACATCATAGGTATAAAATGAATATTATACAGTTTATATTTATTATTTTTATTATTTATTCAAAAAAGACCTCACATTTCAAAATTAACCGATGAAAAATCCCCTGTTTTTCTTAATGGATTAGTCAATCTTTATATGTAAATATAAGTGTTTTAATAATAAATATTTGTAAAAAAAACTTGAGAAAAAAGTAAAATAAGGTTTTCTCGGCAGTCAGACCCTTATAAATAGACGAATAAAGATGTTAAAATAGTCAAAACTAAGTACATACTCTATAGAAATATTATTTACTTTCAGGTGACAAAACTTTAGTTCAATCGCTTATCCGTGACGCAATGGTAATAAAAGAATTGGACGCTCACATTGGACACGCTAGCCATCACTCACAGTAAGTAAATATTGAAATTCTAGCATGTATTACATCTATTAACAAATCTCTTAATATATTTCAAGTAATGAAACAAATTTTTGATGGACCGAGATTAGTACCTTGAGGAACACCTAAGTCTAAACTTTGAACAAACAATTTCTTAGCATGAAAAGAAAAAAACACTACTTATTAGAAGTATGATTTTTATTGCACTTTTTGTTATTTACGTTGATCACTAATTTCTATGTGTTTGTCACACGAATAGCCCGATAGCAACTTTAATGGCACTACTGACAAGGTAACTTAGCAATAAATGACTGAATCATTCAGTAGATAGCTAGTAACAAGCTGCTAGGATGAACAGAGGAATACACCGAGTGTTGTAGGCGAAATTCCGGTAAATATGTTTTTAGATGAGTGCAAATTGAGGTGCTAAGTCTACGAATGACATTTCTGCACATCTTCAAAAAGGATCAGCTAATTAATGCAGTTGTAATTATCTATTTATCATAATATGTATTTATTTGGTTTGAAACACCAATCACACGAGTGCTTTATTAGTTTATAAGAAAAATATGTTATAAAAGAACAATCGTGAAATGCTACTAATAGGCTACGGTGATAGGCATCTTTCGCGGGCCGTAGGTATGTGCTTTAAGCTAACGTAATAGGCTAGTTGACAAAATTTCAATAACTGCTTAATATTTTAGCTTATTAGGCATTTTATCGAAAAAAAAGGTTTATTTATTTTTAATCGAGCGTTTACATTATAAATTTCGCGTTTTAAAAAATCATTTTTCAATTTGGTTCCAAAACGCACAAGACTGTCATGGCGTCTTGAATGACGTCACGCCGTGCGAAACAAACCAAAGAGCGATCGTGTCTTCGTACGTTATAGCTAGTTTTAATCGTTTAAAAATAAATTTCTCATATTATAAGTACTGTATAGTGCCCCAGTGTGATAGCACGACTATAAAAACGCCAAACAAGTTATTTATATATGTTCCAAACAATGGAGAAATACGGAAAAAGTGGCTAAAACTTGCAAGAAGAAATGATGCTCATTCTTTAGAGATCATAGTCCGCCATTGTCTTCTGATTTTAATAATGTTCTATTTACTATGTATTTAAAAGCAATAAAGATATTACAAACAAACAAACTTTATCAACAGGTTCAAGAATGTATTTTTGTGAAGATCATTTTTATTAAGTATTTCACACAATACAATCTATTACTTAATTCGAGCAAACTAGATGTGTTTTGTATAATCCCTATTTTCTAAAAAATAAATACATGAGTTCAGGTTAAGTTGTTTCACTTTTAGGAGTGAACGTTTCATTTTAGTTTTCTAATTAATGTTACAAACATACTCTTTTTATTATTCTAGTTGCCAAATGATATGACTAATTATATGGACTATCATATGAAGGGAACAGTAAAATAGTAAACAGTATCTTGCAAAATGTACGTCACAACATTAAGTTCTTGTGTACTGAACTGAAATATCACAAGCATTTAAGCTTAAAATAAATATTTTATACTTACAAGGAAGTTTTAACATTGCGAAATTCAGATGAGCAAAAGTTACTATTCGACGCGAAAAAATTTCCAAGCATAACGGCATCGATTCTGGGCAAATTATTACTGTCTGCTTTGCTGAATCCAGATTCCATGGTTAATTCTTTCAAATTATAATTTGCAAAAACTGTATCAACTTGATATTAGTTGTTAAAAACCAAAATTTTATCAAGAACCGGTAGTGATACTCGAAACGTCAAAGACAAGATTGGAGTTTCGCACGGCGTGACGTAACGCTTTCTGATTGGTGTTCACTGTCACGTGACTAAAGGCTTCATTTTACAAAATTTATTTTAAAAAAATATTATTAATCTTTAAAGCTTTTAATAATTAAAATTGTTTGTTATTTTCTCCATAATATAATTAATCATTATAAACCCCTATCCATTATATTTATTCTTAATGGACACAAGCCTATTGTATAAAAAAAGAAAAACACTGTAATTATTGTACTTAGACGTTGGTTCGATGAAATTTGATTTTGGTGGTTTTAAAAATCTTTGTAGCTATTTTAAAAATGCTAATTAATACATAAAAAATATTTGACGATTGTTCTTATAAATTACTAATACATGTTGTGCGAGCCAGGACTGAGGTAAAGGTTTTAACAAAATATGTCAAACTAATATTTTTCAGCTGCCCAAGGAATTAACGGTTAACTTATTTATTTCTATTTTATTAATTGAGTTGTTTTTTAACTGCCTCTGTGGTTCAGCGGTAAAGGCGTTTGCCTGTAGATGCGGGGGTCAAGAGTTGATACCCACGGGAAACATACTTTGTTTTGTTGTTTCCAGTTTGGTTGGGACATTGCAGGCTTGAATCACCGATTGTGTGATAATAAAGATGATTACGTGCTTCGGAAGAAACGTTAAGCCGTTGGTCCCGGCTGCCATCTGGTACTCAACTCTGACACTAGGGTGTGCATGTTCGATTGATCGTAACACCTACACGAAATGATGATGAGCAGTCTCCTCTGTTGAATCGCAATGCAGACTCGACAAGAAAACAAAGGAAAAAAAAAACATCTAGAGTATAGAGAGAGAGGTTGAATAGAAAATTGCTAATTCTTTTAAAAGATACCTATACCGTACCGTATACATTTTACATTTATGTGTAATGAAGTTAAATTAATAAATTCATACATACTAATGCTTAAATAATTACATAAACATCTTTCTAATTATCACCTGTTGGAATGTTGAACATTAAAAATACCACAGCTTTAAGTTCATAATTCACATATTTTGTAATAAAGTTCAATAGATATATAAAAGTAAATAATAAAACTACCGATTAAACTGTCGATGTCCAACAGTGGACCCTGCAGTTGCTGAAATTGTGATGATAAGTAAATTTTCTACGAAAATAAAATTACCTTTTTTTATAGCAGTTCAAATCCTTTTGTTTACACGACCACCCTCAAATCAAAGTTCTGTCTAATCGAAGCCTTCTATTGCAGACAAGGCCGCTTCCACAAGTTCGTGGTGACGCTGTCCTTCATCGCCACTCGCAGCGGCCTCCTCAAGTGGACGGAGAACACCAACACCTCGCGCACAGCGGACTCAGCAGAACCGTAATTATACTTTTTCTCCTAAATGTATATGTTTTAGAGATGATAAAATCAAATTTTAAAAAAGGTAATGCTTTGTAGTAAATACTTATTTCATTTTTTGCCACAATCTTAACTGTGTAAGTTTTACTTTAGAAACTTGCTCCACTACCTACTTCTATCACAATCTACTGCCTTATAGACTTGTTTGACGACAATATACGGCACGTCAATTAATGCGACATAAACTGAAAGGCATAGATCTACGATCTTTAGCATTGCACCCTTGAGGGGCGTGAATGTGGGTCTAACAATGCATAAGCTTCACATGTTATTTAAAATTATAGTTGAGCAGACACAAGGCTTACGAGCCACTGACGGAAAGTGGTTACTGCAACCTATTGACGCCTGCCACACTATATTGAAATGTCAACAACAATATAATACCTATACAAGTACTGCGACCTAATAATTTTACTAAACATAATCTATACAATAAAATTGAAATGCCGAAAAGTAAGAAATTCATTTATCAATGGCTAACATCCTACTTGTTTTTAGGCACTTCAGCGAGAAATACGCCCGAGCTTTCGATTCTGAGTGGTATCGTCGAGCAGTGGAACATCATTCCATAGAGCCGGAGAGTTTCGTGTTCTCCGTGCCTTTTCGCGATGGCTCGGAAGCGGAAGATCTGAGTGGAAGGCCGCCATTGGTGCTGGCCACGCACGCCGTGTTCGTGGCCTCGAAAGGTCATCGCGCACCCGCGGCTGTTGTGGGTCTCCACTTCCAGCTGGACTCACTGGCTAAACATTTCCTCAACGTAACCTCGACGGTAACTATGACTAAAAGCTTTTATTAATCGTTTTATTACGAATTTCTTGTTTTCTGAGTCATGAAGGTACTTTACAATTCCATTGTTTACTATATCGCAGGTCTACTATATCAAGAGTTCAAATTGTTTTATTTTCACAAATGGAGTTGGTAATTCTATTAACACGTTGGCTGCTAAACACATCTAACGTGTTACGGCACTTACAAAAAAGAAAGTAAAAAATATTTTATTTACAGTGCACTGCTGGCAGCGTATGTAAAAAGACCTGCGCAGGAGACGAACTAGACTGCTACATTTTGGACGACAACGGCTTTATTATTCTGTCAGAAGACGTATCACAAACTGGCAGGTTTTTCGGACAAGTGGACGGTACCATCATGGACTCATTGGTACAAGACCGAATCTACAAGAAGATTACGGTTCACGACCATCAAGGAAGATGTCCCGATTCGAAGAACCCATTTAGCGGTGGTGTCAACAAGTTGACAGTAAGTTACGACTATTTTTATTTATTTACATCCACTTAGCTACTCTTTGCATTTTCCATCGACAACTGAGATATGCCAGCAACCAGAATAAAAGGCAAAATCAAGTTAATCACTTTGTATTATTGCAGCCGATGAGACCGCTCTCCTGGCTCTGTCGTTACATCACACAGTTATTAGCAGTTTGGTTCCCGCTTTGGGAATCTGTACGAGCGAGAGCACATTCATACGTCGACGAAGAAATTGGTAAATATACAAACTATATACTTAGACCTGATTTACCATACTGTCATATTCAAAACTCTTTTATTTAATGAGCATGTAACATAGAAGCAATCCGAACTCTTTCAGTGGATTCGGCAGTCCGTATTGGTCTATAAAGAAGTGACAAGGGAGGGACGAGTTTTTTTTTTGGAAGCCCAAAGCTCTGAAACCAAAAACTGTGAATTCATCTAAAAAAACATTAATGCTAACTGCTCCATTCTCCTAATATTCTTATTCATTTATAGCAGACTACGAAGACTACGAAACTGAGCCTGGGCTCGGAAACGACGAGGAAATAGATCGAGACAGGGGCACCTACGAGATCATTTTAGATGGGATAGGCAAAGGCAGCGGGAGTACAGACGGGGGAGGGGCAGAGCCCTCGCGAGGAGTGGGGGGAGGGGGCGGCAGCACTGTGCGGGAGCCGCCGCGAGAGGCCGCTCGGTCGGCCGCTGTGAGGCCCTGCGTCACCAGTGCTGAACTCTTCACGCTGCAGTCAACTAGATTAAACGCAGCACAGCCGCTCAAAGGAAAATTGACCAACTGCCATAACTCTGGATGTGAAAGGTGACTGTAAAACCTTAGTACTTATTTGCATGTAATCATTATTATTATCATATACACACCACTAAAGTTTAGTATATCTTCATCTAAACTCACATCGACATATTATGCCAAGATGTGTACCGAACTCTGGAGACCTTCATAAGTGATTTAAAGAAATCCATCCTAAAACCCAATTCAACAATGCTCCAGAAACGACGTCCATGACGAGGCGAAGTTGAAACGGGTAGTGAGTATAAGAGCGGGCATCGTCGTAAAGTGGAACTCTAGCTAAGAAGATGATAATGAATGATTGAACCCACCTTCATCGTCATATCAGTCCACTGCTAAACATAATGTCAATCTCCCAAAATGATCAGATAAAAGCGGCCTGCATCCAGCGCCTGCTTGCGAAGTTCCTCAGGTCATCCTACTATCTGATCGGTGGTGTATAATCCTCCTATATAACTCCTATATAACATATGTATACAGGCCGTTCAGCGTGCAGAAGATCCCGCACAGCAACCTGATCCTCCTGGTGGTGGACACGCTGTGCCCGTGCGGCGCCAAGCGGCTGGACGTGCGCGCGCGCGAGAGCGGCGTGCGCGCCGCCTGCCGCCGCGCGCCCCGCCCCGCGCACCGCCGCCGCCCCGCCACCTGCCTCTCCTACCACCCAGAGGTATACTTGAACTAACTGACCTGTGTCGGTCGTGACGGCGCCACAATCTATGTCTGCACAAAACTGTGACGTTGATACCGGAACGGAAACATTTGAGTGTAAACTACATCACACTCCTGCTCCGTGCAACGAGTTCAGTCAGTGACAGCGCAAAAAGGCAGTATAATGTGTTCAACCTAAAGATTTCTCAAAAAATATATAGCAATAGACTAACTGCGGTTGAATTTTGAGATAAGTATTTGAATGTGAAAGATCGTCATCACCACCATTTCGTGTTCGTGTCACATCACACACACATAGAACTGCCTTTCGGTTGTCGTGGTTCCTTTAACG
Source organism: Apomyelois bistriatella (assembly GCA_947044815.1). Classification (NCBI taxonomy): domain Eukaryota; kingdom Metazoa; phylum Arthropoda; class Insecta; order Lepidoptera; family Pyralidae; genus Apomyelois; species Apomyelois bistriatella. The sequence continues at coordinate 5,043,425 of OX345689.1, forward strand.
ATTTCCAAATAGCAGCACGGACCAACGGCTTGACCTGCCTTCCGAGGCACGGAATCATCTTTATTATTAGACAATCAGGTGATGTTCATACCTGGAATGTCCTAACCAAACTGGAATGAACTATGTAAGTAGATATTAATTCAGAAACAACCAATCATCATCATTCCTAAACCTACCTTTTACTTTTTTCCAGGAAATAGAAATCCAATCATGCGGTCGCGGCGGTCGGATACAACCCTTACTAGCACTAGTGGCAGCGGCGGTGCTGCGCCTGTGCTGCTCGTGACTGCTGCAGCCGCAGCCCTAAACCCCGCGGCCGAGGAGCGACCACTAAACAACACAACACGACGTACCCAGTACCCGACTACATACAATGAATGATGCAGCTTCCGCGAGATACAAGCTTCGGTTCGGCCGCCATTCAAGTGTTCGAGCATCTGTGTGATTGAGGACCGTTTGTATGAGTGTGCTATAGGTTACGAATGGTGTGATGGTAGCATAACGCGCGCGACCGTTCACGCGTCGTGCCACGGTTACAAGGTGGTTACAAGTTTTGATCAATTTTACCGACTGAAGTTTTGGTCCGACCAAATGAACTTTTGATCTTGTTTTGAGACAGGATTATCTATTCGAATTAGGATACGATGATGAATTATAATATTTTCTCCTCTTGGTTCAGTTATCACGTTTCTTATTGTAACTAATGCGAACGCATACAGTAAATAGGTAGGTAACGAATATCTTGTTAAATTTAAATCGAAGATTATCACAAACTTGGAGATCTTATAAATTATAGCTAATGTTAATAGGTATTAAAGATAATTAATGTAAAGATAATATCGTTTGAAACTGTTTTAGAAAAATTTACCTATGTTGAACCTTACTCTATTCGTTTCTCGATAACTGTCATTTATATCGCAATCTTATTGAATAGTTGCATAGAGTTGATGTAAATAAAACTATTTTATTTGTAGGCTATTATTTGCTGATTTTATGTGTGCCTGTGTAATATTTATGTAAAAAGTCTTAATCAGAGGCGGATGTCGTGGCAAGCCGGAGGGTTTGTAAACCCTGCATGGCAGCTGGATCCGATGACATGTATCCATCCATTCATGGGTGTCGAGTGTCATGCTGCCCCGGCTGTTGGATAGTCATCACACTTGACAATAAATGAGATTAATTGTGACGAGACATCCTACGTCGCCGCGACGCCGGACTCTGAGGGATTATCATTCGTCTAGTTGTTAGTGTTTTTCTCGCCTAATCTTCGAATAATGTCGTATTGAGGAAACTGTAAACGGTTTTATATTTTTATTGTACATATTTTACTAACTTAATGGCCTATTACATTAAGAACGTGTGTTGCTAATGTTTAAGTCGTTCAATTCGACTTTTATGGTTAAACTACGTCATATCGACCCATCAATAATTTGTTTGCATATCGTGTTCCTGGACTTAAGGCCATATTTTATTCTACTTTCATACGTAAAAACGTTTCGCGGTGTAAAAGAGTAAGCGTAAGTATATAAACTCGTTTGTACCTAACGTAAATGTGAATGTTAAATAGGACTAAAGTTCAGATCCATATACTTACATACATGAATAGAATTTTGATAACTACCTATATCATATCGGATAGTCATAATCTTAAATTTTATAGTGTGGCTTGCTGTTGTCCGTTTTGACGTCATATCTTTACCTGCGGGTATATTTTGAAATAGTACAAAAATATTACAAATAGTTATCAGATATCGCGTGCCAAACCATAGTTTGTTTCTCAACTCATGTATTTTATTTGACGAGACCGATAGTTTATATATGTGGGACAATGGCAAGCTTCGAGTTCTGTCGGCGAGTGTGTCGGCCGCAGTATTCGCCTAGCTTCCTAAATGTTATCCTAATAGCCGTGAGAGTATATTCGTTGTTTAATGTTTAGAATGTATACGATCATTATATCAAACTTTAAGAAATTTACCCACCCTATTCTATACATTTATTAGTTACCACTTTATTCTACCTGGGTTACGTACTGTTACCGATACACCCCGTGTCGTCAAATCATAAGATACATAATCAGTCGTAACATATACATATTCACACGTTAAACAGAATCGTCGAGGGCGCTTTTGAGAAATTGTACAATTTGTATAAATAATACAATAAGGAGTCGATATAATGGCGTAGCGATCGTTTTAATGGTGAGTGGCGAGCGACTGGTAACGTATTGAGTGCTTATAGTAAGCGTCGTGTCTTCCATAGCAGTCAGCGCGCCCGAGTGTTTACTGTAACGTTTAAGTATTAAATGATAATAATAGTGTATACTTATTATAGAATAGGCAAGCTCGCGTCTTGTGCGTGCAGATATTTTTACTTGCACTTCGCGGGATTTAGTTGGAAATAACATAGACACAAAACAAATACCTCGTTTAGTTACTCAAAATGTAATAGCTAGACAGAATTAGCATTTATTTCGCGTTTAGTTCTCGGACATATCAATTCAGGCACCAAATGACTATAGCGTAAGGGGTTTTAAATTTTTCGATTGTGATCTTTACGTGTTAGAGGAAGGCCTCTAGAATCGTCGTTCATACGAGCTAACTTTATATGAGAAACAGTTATCTTTCATTAATGTGTCGCTAACGATTGGTTAAATCGGTTGTTCATCTGTACAAAAGATCGTTGGATAAAGGAAGACAGTCCAACATACTCTTTAGTTCAACGGTAAATATTTCCATTACCTGCGGAAATGATGTAATGCGAAAGTTTCTTCTAAAAATGATAAAATTCGCAGTGAAATTCATATTACATTTAAATAGAACGATTAAGAAAAGACTTGAAATGTTCAAAATCCCTAAAGTTTATAAAATTCTTAAGATACATAATTCTTGCAATTTCGTTCAATTGAATGGCTGATTTAACCAGTTACAAGGGACTTGGATACATTTTTCTATGAAATCATCATTCGATTCGGTTTAAGTCTAATCGTGTAATAAATCTGTCGATCGTTACCTTGTCAAGCTTTTTAGGAATATATTCAAAATTTGTATAAAATTCCGTATCATGTGAAGCGAATTTTGATGTCACTGTTCATTTTATTTTTCTTGTATTAGTTTAATAAATAGTTATATTTGGGCACAGCCGACTCTGTGAACATGGTTCTCTAGTGTAATTTTAGTAAAATACTGTTCTTTTGTTACTTGCCAGTTCATGCTATAGATATACAGTAATTAAAACAATAAAGTTCTCTTATAACATTGTGATATGGCGTTTCATTTATAAAATTATGTTGTGTAAGTATTTAACAACTAGAAATTTCATAGTATATATAGTATATGAATTAATTATTACCAACTGACATCTAGCGACGATAGCGGGAATCAACATGGTGTGATGACCTCGCTAAAATTGAATTTAGGCCGATATTCTTATCAGCCTTTGAAATATCTGAATTTCACACCCCATATATTGTATTACTTTCTCACTTGTAATAAAATTGCCATCCAAAAACTGTCACTATCGAAAAGGATTAAGAAAAAATATATAAAAAAATACAAAGTGACGTACAAAATGTTATATTGATTCACATATAGAGGCTGGCAGCAAACACGATATCTCGCTTGAGCAGTTTGATGGCTTCGCTGAACTTGTTCTCGAGGTCCGTATTGCCGATGTTCTTGGCGGCCTGGCACAGTTGACGTAGTACCTCTTCTAGGCGCCGCATGCAGCGGATTATTGAACCTGGGAAAAATGTACCATTTTTAAAAATCACCCTTATCTATACAATATCTATTACACTCTTTATTGCACCAAATTAAAGATTTTACAAAATATTTACAAAAATAAGGTACAAAAATCCTTTCTCTAAGGTTCCAGGGTTTCTCTGGTATATTTCCGTTCTATCTGAACTTATCCTACAGTGAAACTACCAGGTGGTCCATGATCTAAAGGCGCAATGAGGCGCTGGGTGCAGGACTAGTGTGGAGATTTAAGTGAGTGGTTGGGGTTGAGTGAGTCTTCTAAATGAAATGATAATGAAAATATGTTCCTTTTTATATCCATTGGATGACTTTTTTAAGCATTCAGTTCGTGTATACAATTTTAAAATAATTTATAAATAATAAAAAAATATATAATGTATTTGTCAATAAATTATAAATAAATAAAATGAAAAAAAAGACTAACCTTCAAACACGTCAGTCATCTTGCAAATCTGCAGGAAAGAGGCACCCTTTGCCCAGGACAGCACCACGTCCATGAGCGTCGGCTTAAACTTGCCAACGTAGTCGTCTTCGTCGAGGTCCATCTTGGCGTCAATCGAGACCTTTGCTATTCTACGAGCGTATTCCTGAAATTATTTATTTATGATAAAAATGTGCAAACGAGTAAGCCGTTGAGTTTATGCCTGTACGTTGATGTATCATTTTCCTCCAGTTAATATAGAAAAAATTTGAAAGGGTTGGTTTTAAAGGGGTCTATTTCGAATTTTAATAAAAAAAATGGTATTACCGCGGGATATAAATAGTGTAACACTGCAATACCTGCAACTGCCTGAGCACTCCGCGCAGCTCCTCGCCGGCGGCGGAGTGCTGCGTGGAGTCCTCGTCGCACACGAAGCAGCTGACGAGCCTAGCTCTGCTCCTGTAGCACTACAATACCTGCAGCTGCCTGAGCACTCCGCGCAGCTCCTCGCCGGCGGCGGAGTGCTGCGTGGAGTTCTCGTCGCACACGAAGCAGCTGACGAGCGCGCCGCTCTGCTCCGGCGTGAGCGCGTTGAAAACGCCGTTGAAAATCAGCTCGGTTAACAGGAGCTCGTCCGCACTGAAATGTTTTATTCCTATATAATACACCAAAGGACGAAAGAGGGAGGTCCTTGACTACCTACGTATTCTAAAACAAACTCCCAATAACGACCCAAAATGGTCAATCATCATCATCAGGCTATCAGCCGAAGGTTGTCCACTGCTGGACTTAGGCCTTCCCCCAAGGATTTCTAGAAGATCCGAGGCCAGAAAACAAAGAACTGGTAAAGCGGCAGGAACAAGAAGATATAACCTGTGTGTCAGGATTTATATATTTCGCGCCTACATAGGACGCACGGGCCACTGTATGTTTGTATGTAGTTCTTCGGGATCGTTTGGACGCATGGTGACCCGTGCTGTTCAGCGCATTTACGTACGCGCAGAACACCTTGGACGATCTGTCAGGACAATGAGGCCTCTTAATGCAATGTCTGAAGTTCATACCCACAGCTCAGCACATCTTTCTAATCGCGTTTTCTCTGTTGCATTCTCACTTGGATGCCTCAAGAACCACTTTCCCCTCTTTTTCACCTCCACTTCGCCTATTGACGATAGGAACAGATCGCAAATAAAACAAACAAAAAATATAAGGCTTATAACCAAGAAAGACGTTTTAAATAACAACCCAATAAGTAGGTACGTACCTGCTCAATTCGCAAGCTATCCTGCCCTTTAGCTCTATCACGTCAGCAGCCGTACAGTACCCGAGTCGCCGCAACACGCGTTTCCTCTTCTTGAGCTCATCCATTTGTAATATACTCTTGGCCTTCTTCAACTCTGCCTTGGCCGAGACCAATTCTTCATAGAGCTCCTGTTTTCGCTCGTAAGCAGCGGTTAGAGCCCCGCGGTTTTTGTCATTGTGAAGGGGGTGCGCGTATAATCTATACAATTTATGTTGGTTAGAATATAAAACTGGAATTATATCAATTTCTAATCATTGTGGAGAAAATAAAATATGACAGTTAAAATATCCATTTCCTAAATCTATTTCACATAACAATCCATACTAATCCATATCCATACTAATATTATAAATGCGAAAGTCTATCTGTCTGTCTGTCTGTCTGTCTGTCTGTCTGTCTGTCACCTCTTTACGGCTAAACTGCTGGACCGATTGTGATGAAATTTGGTAGGGATGTAGCTAAAGACCTGAGGTCAAACATAGGCTACTTTTGGGCGCGATATAACCAAGTCCCACGCGGGGCGAAGCCGCGGGGAACAGCTAGTATTGCATAAATAAACATCAATTTGTCGTAAAAACGATAATCCATACTAATCCATATCCATACTAATCCATACTAATATTATAAATGCGAAAGTCTGTCTGTCTGTCTGTCACCTCTTCACGGCTAAACTGCTGTACCGATTGTGATGAAATTTGGTAGGGATGTAGTTAACGACCTGAGGTCAAACATAGGCTACTTTTGGGCGCGATATAACCGAGTCCCACGCGGGGCGAAGCCGCGCGGAACAGCTAGTTACACTATAAAATTACACAAGAAATATATATCTAACCTTTCCTCCAGTTCTTTGATCCTCTCGACGCACTCCTTAAACACTTTATCCTCGATTTTCATATCCTTTATAGGGTTGAGCAACGGCGGGCCATCTGGGAACCTCTTTTTGACTTCTCCGATGGTCTTCAGTACAGATTTGCGGCTGTCAGGCGGCCGCAGGTCTTTCGGGTAGTACACGCGCAACGAACTCACTTGGTAGATGAGCGTGTGCAGCACTGGGACTACTTCCACATCGCCCGACTGTTGAAAGTATAACCACTTCAGCGTGACAAGAACCAAGTAGATGAAATTTTGGTTTATTACAAAAGTTATTCACGATGCTGATGATGATGAAGATCAGCAATACCTAATAAACACTCAAAATGATTAATCTTTTTCTTGTTCTTCTTTAACCATCAATCAAACAATCTATGTCGTCTGCCCATCTTATTAGTGGTTTTTCCAAACTTCTGCAGCTCTGTCTCGGTCTCTATTCGACCACCTTTCGGTTCAAATTCCCATCTTCTACAAACACTTAATACTCTTTAGAGAATGGAAAATTTTCACCCGGCTCCATTCGATGATCTTAATCGCCGTCGCTTGACAAGCACTTTCGATACGAACATGCTAGCTATGTAGTATAGAGCTTCTCCGAAACTTATTTTAATGTAGCGTAGGGAATCCGATAAACGCGGTAAATAGATCGCGATGGACCTTATCATCTTAGACATAAAGCTCATAATTTACGGTTGTCAAATTATCGCTCTAGGCAATTCTAGAAATGGAAGAAGTAAACACAGACTCTGTTTTTTACAATTACTGCGAAACATGAGACGACTGTTCCGTTTGCATGAATCTTTACGACCTAGTCATGGAAAAGGTTATTAAAGGATATGCCAAATTTTTACGGCAAAACATAATCATTAAGTAAAATTAAGTTATATCTCTTTGTCAACTGCACACATTTAAACATGTATATAAAACTATATTTCACAAATAAATTATTTGATTGATCGATATAGTACAGTACATACACACCACGGGCGAGTGAAAACACGGGAAAAAGGACTACCTTTTCCCCGCGATTCCACTCTTCAACTAAAGAACAGTTGACTGACCTCTCCCGGCGGGCACGGCACGTTGACGTCGACATCTCCGGCGTCAGGTTTCCGCACGTGCAGCAGGATGTCCACTACGATCGCTTGCTCCGCAGTTAAGGGGTTCTCTTCTTGTGGCTTCTTGCCTTTGTCCTTGCCCTTCGTCTTGTGTCGGAAATTCACTATTATGCCCCAGTCGTACTCGTATTTTTCTGTTTTGACCTAAAATATTTTGTCATTGTAATATTGGTTTCCTGTGCGAGTCGAGAGTAGTCGATACGTATGTATAAGAAAGAAGTAGCAAAAAATAGGAACGCATATACAGCTTTTTGCCTGGCAGTGGATGGAACACGGAATTAAATATGTGCGCGTGCTTATGTCTGCTGATGCTGATGGCCTTTAACGAGCAACAACGGCTTATTGGGCTTCCAAAAGCTTAGTATCATCTTTGACATCCAATTTACTCTTAGGTGAGCTGTAACCAATTTGACATTTCCCATGGAATCCAAATGACATTATGATTATGGCACATACCTAAACCACTAAATACAAATTATTTAAAACAATGTTATGTTTTCATAGCTATAAAATCCGCGACATGCTTTATTATATAGATACATCACTTTATAAACTAACTAGCGACCCGCCCCGGCTTCGCATGGGCATAAAAACCTTCCTCTTGGATCACTATCTATTAAAAAAAAACCGCATCGAAATCCGTTGCGTAGTTTTAAAGATTTAAGCATACATAGGGACATATGGACAGAGAAAGCGACTTTGTTTTATACTGTAGTGATGTAGTGATAGTGATGTTTTTAACTTAAACATGATTATTCTAGTCACATCTACCTTTACAAGACGTCCAGGCTGCAGGAATGGTTTGAGATACTCGGGCCGAGTGATGTAAGCTCGGAACTGCGCGCCAAGGAGCTGCAATTGCGAACGGAGGCTGCAGTACGCCGCTATTGAATGTTCTTGTTCTACGGTTACTAGGTCGTACTCCTTTTGCTTCGCTTTCACCTCTGACAAATAATTTAATGATAAGAACAGACTGCTCAATAATCTTACCACGATTTGAACTGTATGGGTTTTTGTCTCTGTCATGTATTTTCAGTTGTATTTTTGGTAAGTTTGTAAGAGTCAAAGTGTTGACATTTAACTATAGTTTTATTAGAACCTGTAATCAGCCATACCAACTCTACACATAGGAACAGAATCATGATTATATTATTTTCTATCCATAGATTTAGTAAAATGCAACTTATTTCATCACCATCACCGTCACCATGGTGGTAATTTCTCACCCCATTTTATAGGCAAACAAATAGGAACACGGCTCATCTGATGGAAAGTGGTCACCATAGCCTATAGACGCCTTCAACACCAAGAATGTCATGTACGCGTTGCAAACCATGGAGAAATTATCAGGTAATGGTAAATTCTTGTTTTATATGTGATTATATAATGGATTTATCTTAGTAATTTTTATACACCTACTAATGTTACTTAATTTACGAATAAGACACATCTATTGTTACTTACTTTCTATAAGATCAGGAATCGCCGCCTGATTCTGGAACTGGAAGAAACTCCGCTCCAACATGTACTCTGGATTGATTTCTTCTACTCTGAGTAAGTTCAACACCTGTTCAAAGACAAACACAAACCTACATTAATATGTTGTGGTATATAACATACACCTACCAGATGGTATAATGACCTTATTAAGGTCACAAAAATACGCCGGATGCCGGTGAAATAAGTAATAAACGCTAATAGATTTAGCGTGGCCTCCACTAATGGAATCACAATCATATAATTAGTTTTTCGTGGATTCTCTAACGATCACCAGGTGGCAGCACGTAGATTAAAACTTTTAAAAGCATTTTGAAAATAATATATTACAAACCATATTATACGTAAGATGGAACGCCGAGTTGATGGGGTCCGCCTTGCCCTGCACCATGCCTTTGACTACAGTCGGCGTGATCTTGTCGTCGATCATCAGGATCACGATGCCCTTGTCGTCCAAGCCACGGCGACCGGCGCGCCCGGACATCTGGATGTATTCCCCTGATGATATCTGTTTCACATACAAAAAACTGAGTTATGGCAATGTCATGTTCTCCACGGTGGTGTATTTATTTTCTAAAATGTTTGTTTTATTGAGCATTTGTGCATAATAATGGTGGATTATTATTCGCTAAGTGTTCATGAACAAGCGTGTTGGAAAGTGGTACAGTGCCGATTAAGTGACTTTAATCTTTGTCGTCAAAATCACCAAGATATTGCTTAGTGAAATTATTCTACCGCTTCACTAAGCCCTATGAATAGACTAACTTGACTGGCTAGAATTGACTACTGACTGACTTGATGATCAATAAATTGAATTATAAGACAACTCGACACTGGCAAAAATAAGCTTTAGGAAGAAGTTTCATTGCCATCAAGAAAAAAAAAAGTAACTTGGTACTAAAAACAATGTTAACGATTCGTTAACATTGTTTTTAGTAACCTTTTTGTGGTTCGTTAATAACGAACCACAAAAAGGTTTTATGAGCAAGTATTAACTGCTCGTAAAAATACTTTCAATATAATTTACTTTAATTTGCAAATAATGTTACCCTTCGTGATTAGTGGATTTGTATAAACCTTACAAACATATTATTAATTCGCCAATTTTGTGAATATTATTCTTGAATGATATTTTTGTTCTTGGAGTTACTCGTACATGCGAATGCTTCTGTCATCCATAAAAAAACTAATACTAAATAACGAATGTCAAATTATGATAATATATAGGTAGTTATGTACTTACAAATCTAAAATCTTTTCCGTCGAATTTCTGGCAACTGGTAAACACAACTGTCCTTGCAGGCATGTTCAATCCCATGGCAAAGGTTTCAGTTGCAAACAGAGCCTGAAATCAAATGCATCAGTGAATATTCATATAATGCCCCCTTCTATGTAATTGACGAAAAAAAAGCATAACTACCGCTCGACCGCCAAATGAATTAACCAAAACAATACTAATAAACGAACAAACCTTTATAAGTCCCAAGCCAAATAGAATTTCAATAGTTTCTTTAAGAATAGGCAGCAATCCGCCATGATGGATGCCAATGCCGCGACGCAGTAGCGGAATCACATTCTCCACTTGCGGCAATTTGCGATCTTCCTCAGACAACACGTCCATCGCGTTGTTGAAAACTTCGTCGACTAATTTCTTCTCTTCAACTGTTTATTAGTTTGTAAAAAAAAAGAATATATTTAAATATATTTATCACTTCATTACAATGAGGTAAAGGGCGGACTCAAAGCCGAAGGCTTTTTCTACCAATCAACCATGAGATGGTGCAGAGAAAATAATAATTTGGAAGATAAGTGCATTTTACATTCTTGATATAGAATATTGCCAAGGACATACATACATCGATTCATGTCATATGAACTGTACCTAGAAATCCTTAAATATTTTATACAAATAAATATGTATCTATAACTGGAGAATGGTTTGGCCATTTTTTAGTAATTACAAGGGGCCTGGAACTCAATTTTTGAAATCTGTGCTTTACTTAAAAACAATAAGGCAAATTATTTTCATTCGAAAATGTAGGAAAATCGACGCCAATTTTGATTGATCACATATTTTTTAAATATCTTGTTACTAGCGTATAAACAGTTCAACAACAAATCTCTTCACATACTTGTGTTAAAATCAAGCTTCGCCATCTGCATAGCGTATGCCTCACAGTCCTTCTTGCTGAAGCTGAAAATGATGACGGGAGCGAAGTTCCTCTCCATGATCATCTTGACGATGTTGAAGATGTTGGTTTGGTTTTGGTTGCGGGGTCCGCCGCGGCGCCCTCGGGCTGAATCTCCTTTGGCGTCGTCGCCCGCGTTCCCGAGGACAGCCATCGCTGTGTTGAAGTTGTCTTCTTTGAATTGACCCTAACACATAATATATAATAGAACCATTAGGATCCTAAAATTTAAAATGAATTTACTACTCTTGCCCGGAAATAGCTTCATTATTTAAAAAAAAGTCAAGAGGAAGAAAAGTATTGTACAAGCCTCGGCCGAAATTGCATATTATTGAAAGGCCTCGCCTCGTCATTTTAAAAGCACTTGGCATGGCCTCAGCCGCGCTTCAGCCTCGAAATATAACTCGGCCGTAAATTTCTTCATTTCTGGCCTCGACAGAATGTAGTACATTAATTTACCTTTTCATCAACAACAAGATGTATGCCATCCCCTCCAGCCGGGAATATGTAATGCTGCAGCGGCGTGGGCCGGTACTCCGTGTACACCACGTGGCAAGGCTGCGAGTGAAGGCGACACACCCACTCGGCGAACTGTCGAGCGTTTGGGATCGTGGCCGATAGGAACACGTAGTGGACGTTGTCAGGCAGAAGGATTAGAGTTTCTGAGGATCAGTCACAAATACAATAATTTGAACATATTTTTATTCATATAGCATATTGTTCATGTTAGACAGCTATTAGCGTAGCGTTAAACCATTCTATTGTACTAATTAACAATAAGCTAGCTGATTAATTTCACAGCACAGTATTTGGTGGCAGGCTGCTAATTTGGTTAGGGGGCAGGCAAAAATGTATATTAAAAGCCATTTTTTTTTAAACTTAAATTAGTCAACTAGAAGTCAGGAGTTAGTTTTCAGGAAAGGCTCCTAACAAAAAACTTATTTTTAAATTTATTTTGAACAAGATATACAACTTACCTTCCCAAACAACGCCTCTTTCTTTGTCTCTCATGTAGTGAATTTCATCAAATACTACCCAACCAACTTCACGCATTATTTCAGAGCCACGGTATAACATATTCCTTAAAATCTGAAAATAATTTGTTGTATGAATTTATTCTTGATTTGGCGAAATATTCACAATGATACAATCAATTTGACACCTGTATATGTTGCAATAAAGTATTCATTCAATACTCAGTTAAAGTATAAGGTAGCCGGTGGTAGCCAGGTAGGGCAACCGAGTTTCGCTCGAAATCTTTTTGCTTAAAAATATGGGTAAAATGAATTTTCCCAGACATGGAATCTAGCTAGATTATCTTTTTGACTATGTAAGAACTTATGTTTAAAATTTAAAACGCGATTACAAATAAATATACATACTGTACAAATATGAGGATTGTATAATTTATTTCCTCACCTCTGTAGTCATTATAAGACATGATGCTGACGGGTTAATAGTAACATCTCCAGTGATGAGACCCACATCATGGAATTCCTCTGAGAACTCTCTGTACTTCTGATTGGAGAGAGCTTTGATAGGAGTAGTGTATATAACTCTTTGCTTATTTTTTAAGGATAAGGCTATTGCATATCTGAAAGAACAAATGTATTATTTAAAAACACCTAACCCAAGAATCCCAAATAATAGTTTGAAAAGGAATGGACAAAGAATATAGACAGGTATATATCAGACAAAAAATAAACATACTTACTCAGCTACAACAGTTTTTCCTGCTGAAGTATGTGCAGACACTAATACTGACTGCAAATTGTCTATGCACATGATAGCTTCCTTCTGAAAAGGATCCAATATGAAACTGTACTGCTTAGCAGGCTCTGAGGTTATAGGCAAAAGTGGAGCATATTCATGATTGGGCGGTATAGCCACCTCGTGTGTGCAGCCTTCATGGGTTTCCAGTGTGTGTATCATAATACGAGAATTAAGTAGATCCACACTGAAATCATAACAGTTTTTGATTATTAAAATATGTCAAAGTTATACACTACAGTAGTTATTTTATTTCAATTATTTGACTTTAAATCTTCTTTGTGGCAATCAAACTTCTTCATAATGCTTACTTATACAAGTGTAGAGTTTTCTTGTTAGTAATTTAATTTATTGATCTTCTTCATGTATACAAGTCAGTAGTCAAGTTATAAAGTTAAGTGAAGCAGTGGAAAAATTTCACTAAGCATTATCCTGGAGATTTTGGTCACTTATGGAATAATAATCCACTATCATTTATGCACAAATGCTCGAAAAAAAAACACACATTTTGGAAAATAAATACAGTGCGGGTAACATGACATTTGACTTTCCCACCCAAATTCCAAATCTTATCTTACCTATGAGCATATCTTGTAGGTATTAAATGTTTTCAATTGGTTTATGCAGAAAATTATCACATAACAATAGTTTTTGTATTGTCTGGATTCTGTGAGCCGACAGGTTTAAAATGTGTTTAAATACTTACTTTATATCACTGATTAAGTCATTATCATCATCATCTGGTTTCCATTTCTTAGTCTGAGTTGTATCTGCATACTCTACTAGCTCATGAGTGCGTTTTTTATTTGATAGTTGCTGAGATGTTTCACTGAAATATACAATAATATTTAACATTAATAAGATTATATACAGTACTGCTCAGACTATATGTAGGTATAAAAATCGTTAGAAAGATTTCTATTTTTATCTCTCTTGAGGTTATGATTATTTCCATACATTTATAATGTTTAGTTAAATAGATATTATATAATATATATAATTTACTGTAAATATTTTTATAATACTTACAATAAATTAATTGATTGATAAACTACCACCTGTCTGTTAAACATCTACCACTACAAAGGTTGACTGATAGATTGTTTTGAAAAAAGTCCACCTTTGCTAAATAAGTATTGTAATAGTAATTTTATGTTTGTATAGGCGCGCAAAAAAGACATATTGTATTGAATTATAGATTGGGAATAGAATGATAAAAATGATAGGTTAGAAAACTTACGCTCCGTCTTTCTTAATATTAGGGAATTGAGCAGCAGCTCCACTCTGTTCATTTTCTTCAAAACAATCGAACAAACTATCTATGTCAGCCATGGTTATAAATAACAAATACTTTAACAAAAATGCGTATTCACATTTGTGTTTATTTTACCATATCTGATTGAAAAAATGAAAGAAAGCAAGAAACACAACACAGCACAGGGATAGAATTTTTTTTTTTTTTTGAATAGTTTTTACGGCCATGGAATCTAGTCCTTTAAGGCCTTTCTTCAATTTATTAATCTTCTTCAGTCCTACTTAAGTCAGTCGAGTCAAAAAGTCGTCAGTAATCAAGTCCAGTCAAGTAAGTAAGTCTAGTCAGAGTTAGATGGCTAAGTGAAGCGGTGGAAAAATTTCACTTAGCTATATCATGGAGATTTTGGTGACAAAGATAAAAAGTCACGTCATCGACACTGTACCACTTCCCAACACTCACGCTTGTTCACGAACACTTGGCGAATAATAATCCACCAACAGGGATAGAAAAGAATAGACTATAGATTATAGAATACACAATAGACAGTCTCTACGGTCTATCTATACCTCGTAAAAAACGTGATTCAGGGCCGTAAAACATAGTAAAAAAAAAAAAAACTCGGTACGGTGACATTACGCATGGCAACATTTTCTGTGACTCAACGGTCACGTGACCAAAATGAAGCTTGGGTTTACATTTTGATTGGTTGTTTCGTTCTTGACGGTGGTAATTCTTTGAAGAACTCGCTTGTGTCGTAAGCTCGTGCGTGGTTTTTTATTTTGCTACAACTGAAGTCCTTTTGAATTAAAAATTGTTCAAAATGTCTTCTAAAACCAAAAAGACTGTAACATCTTCGTCAAACATTAGTGTCGTGTCTTCTGTGCAAAGCCCTCCTCAATCAAGCACTCCTGTTGGTAGCCGCCCTTCGAGTTCAGCCGGCCGGCCCAGCAGTCCACTCAGTCCTACAAGACATAGTCGCCTCCAAGAGAAAGATGCTCTGCAAAACCTCAACGACCGCTTGGCGGCATATATCGACAAAGTGCGTCAGCTTGAAAGTGAAAACTCTGGGCTGCGCCGGGAGATCCAAACAACACAAGAGGTAGTCACCCGTGAGGTCTCTAATATAAAAGGAATGTATGAACATGAATTACAAGATGCAAGAAAGCTTCTAGACGACACGTCCCGTGAGAAAGCAAAATTAGAAATTGATTTGAAGAGGTTGTACGAAGAAAACGACGACCTAAAGAAACGGTGAGTTTACCCACTGACCTTATCAGTTAGATTACCGTAGTTGGATATAATAAGTATTAGTAATATTATGAACAAATTCTATTTGAGTTCTTTTGAATTGTTCTTGTAGTTTTCATAAATTCCTTCCGCCTAACCTTAGCGTGAAGTTTACGTCATCCTCGGGGTTTGCGAGCGGTGTGACGAGCGCGCGGCCTCGCTTTTACGACATAGTGACATCATAGCTCGATTTAACCGAGCCATGCATGCCTAAGCATCCACATTAAGTTATGACAACACACTTTAAGACAGTGATTAAAACTAAGCATCCTAGTAGTCTAAAATTCTTGTTTGTAAACAATTTTTTTTCTTGCTGCTTGTAGTACAAGTATGACATATGATAATGGAAAAAATATATATTTTTATATATTATTGTACATTTCTAGTGAAAACATTCATTGAAAGATGATTCATCAATCTTAATATATACCACTATAACTCATTTTCCATGTATAAGGTACCTATTGTTGACAATCACTTGTATATATATTATGACTGTAAACAGCTTTTTATGTATGTTTTGACCCAGTTTGTTTGAGTTTAGGAAGTGATCTAAATAACCATCTATTTGTGTCAAGGTGAATTGCATCTTTACTTTGATACTTCAGTATTTTTTGATACTAGTTGAATAGCGGTGACTCCCAACTGATTTTATCATTTTTTTAAATAAAACGCATGTATTCTATGCTGTTATGAATTAAATTTGAGTAATAATCTATATATAATCTATTCTAATATAATAAAGCTGCAATTTGTTTATTTTAACACTTATAACTTAAGAATCACTAGTAGAATTTGAAAAATTCTTTTTGCATATGATAGCCTGAGTTTTGGGAGAGGTTCTATGCTATAGTATTACATGTATACACATCAAGGACGAGTAAAATCCTGGGGAATACCCGTAGTAAATTTATATAAATTATGAAAATTAAATTGAACTCCCTCATGGTTTATTTGTAAAATTTGGTTAAAATAATAATTTTAATAAAACATTCATACTTAATTACAAATTTGACTGTTAGATTAGACTCTTAGCATTAAGTCTGCCTATTTTCGATATATTGTGTTTTGTGCAATAAAGGTTTCAATTAATGAAATACTACTTAATAAATAATTTTAGTAGAAAGAAACATATAATATTCTATCAATTTATGAAAAGTATACCATTTTTATTTATTTATTTAGCTGATTTATCCAGCTGATAATAAGTACAACATTGTACTCCATATTAGCCAATATGCATCAGTTCTAATCTAATAATTATAGGTATTTTATCCTTTTACTTACATACACTGAGAACAATAAAATTAAATAAAACACATAAATCCTTATAGCATTTTAATTATATAGTCACTCTGACATTAAATTGTAGGATAGGTATCTTGTATTGGAATCCATCTAGCTGTTTGAAAGGGGTTGAAAATACCAACAATAATAATTGCATGTCTTTCAAACTACTAAATCCTGATTGTTACAGTTTGTTAGTTTGCCTACATTCTCTTTATCTTCATTATTTACTAAGATCATATATAATGTATGAACCTTGGCTTAGTTTGCTGTATTCCGAAGTTGTACACCGTATCAAGTTTGCAAAGGTCACTTCCTCAACCCTGACTTACAATGTAAATATTGCAAATTATGTTTCTTTTTATATTATTCTTATCTACCTACACTAATGCTTTATCTTCTCAATGTAATCATTTTGCAAACCAATTTCAAAGAGGTTTTTTATTTTAACTATACATCACTATCACTACATAATATAAAAGAAAGTCGCTTTCGCTGTCCCTGTGTCCCTTTGCATGCTAAACTACGCAACGGATTTTGATGTGTTTTTTTTAATAGATTGAGTGATTCAAGAGGAAGGTTTTTATGGCCATGCAAAGCCGGGGCGGGTCGCTAGTTTAATGATAATGTGTGAGAGTACATACAGCTGAAATCAAATATTTCTGATTCTGAAACTTGCTGATTACTTTTAGTCTATTAATATGAGTTTTTTAGTGTTAGTCATCAAATTAACCTTGAAGATGACTATCAAATTAATTGTCATTCAGGTTCAATTTAACATCACACCAATTACAAAGTAAATATTCTAAAAATGGAGTTGGTGTCAGCTTGTCTCTGGGCAAAATAGTTATCTCCATCAATACTACTATTCTGTAATATTTGTCAGTAATGTACAAATCAATCTCTTCAAAAATGCATATGAATAGTTCTACTAGCTTTGCAGAACTACCTAGCTATTTAAAACTATAAAGACGCGGTTTCCCCGCTAAGTGACAATTAAGTTATCCTTCGTTTGTTGACCCTGACTTTACGTCACCACGCCGAAACTATGTCCGAAGTTTCGCCCGCCCACGGTCCGCCAACATAAAGTCTTGTTCATGTATGTCGATTACCTAGAAATTACAATCAGTAACTCGATCGGAAACCGGAATTTGCGCCGAGTAGCACGCGCTCTTCCCTACTTTCTTTAAGTGACGACTGTAACGTATCGGTACGGTAACCTCTTGGTATATTCGTATCATTAAATTTTCGATTTGGTAAATCTTATTGACACCTTAAACTTTTTCTACGTGTGGGCATCATCAAGCCTGACTATTCCGAACAGGCGAATTGTCTTCAGATGTCGAAGCGGACCCTGGGCTCCGAAGCAATAGGCTGAGGATACTTCTGGAAATTATCAGAGAGGAGAAATACTTTCAGATTCTGGACTCTTATATACG
This sequence comes from Apomyelois bistriatella, assembly GCA_947044815.1. Classification (NCBI taxonomy): domain Eukaryota; kingdom Metazoa; phylum Arthropoda; class Insecta; order Lepidoptera; family Pyralidae; genus Apomyelois; species Apomyelois bistriatella. The sequence continues at coordinate 5,061,619 of OX345689.1, forward strand.
TTACTAGCTTTTGCCCGCTGCTTCACACGCGTAAATTTCGGGAACAGTGATAAAAAGTACCGTATGTCCTTCTCAGTACTCCTAACTATGTGTATGCGAAGTTTCAAGCAGATTGGTTCAGTAGATAAAGCGTGAAGATGTAACAAACAAATATACAAACTCACTTTCGCATTTATAATATTAGTTGGGATTTAGATTAGCAGACCCGCGCCGCGACGAAGATTGTTTTAAGTTAAATCGTAAACATTATTTTCGTCTTCCGTCTATTATGAACGTGTGAACATTGCTTTACTTGACGTAATCCACTTTTATAGCTTAGCCACCGCACCGGCAGCCGCATGCTAATGCAGCCTTCATCCGAAATACAGCATGACGATTTCCTAAAATTATATCTTGACGTCATTGATAAGTATTTAATTTTCAACTAAATATTACGCCAATAGCTATTTATACATCAATGAATATAGCGTTTATATAGGTACACTAGCTTTCGCCCGCATGAATTTTCCTCGGGAACAGTCCTTTTTCCCAGGATGATAGGCTATGTCCTTCTCAATACTCTAAACTATGTGTATGCGAAATTTCAGGAAGTTTAGTTCAGTAGATAGGGCGTGAAGAGGCAAAAAACAAATATACAAACTCACTTTCGCATTTATAATATTAGTTGGGATTGCATATTGCTACCCCCACTGTTGCCTCCCACTTGGTTTGCTATTTTATCATTATAATTTATTTATAAATTGGCGACACTTCGCACATGTCTAATATTCCGCATATTTGAACAAATTTAAATAATATTGCGTTGTATTGTATTTTGAATTACATTGAAACACCATGTACGTATGTACATACATATTGTAGTACTACTATATTTAATAGGCATTCTGTGACTGTTTGCGAATTTTTGAAAACATCATTTTACACACTTCATTCCAAGATAACCAGTAACCAGTTATCAACAAACCTTACGATAAACATATATAATAAACTTAATGAATAACGTAGCTAAACTTCAGTAATCTTAGAGCATGGAGGTTACCAAAGCACCCCGCTACCACCACCGGTGATGTTTCATTTTATCGAATCGACACATTTCCACGATCAATACAGAAGAATAGATGACGTAATATTCCGAATATTTTTGTAGGAATGGCCTTCTCATATAATATGTCAAATATCGTACCAAACGGATTATAAGTACGAGATAACGAAACAGTCGACATCATCTCTAAAATAGTGTGTTTACATAATTTTGTTTACGTTGACGACGGTCTTGCTCAATCGATTATTTTATCGTTACGTTTATTTTTGGTATGCGGTGTTCGTGTCGGAGACCTAGATTTGGAAGCAGACGATAAACGGACATCCCCTTTCTCTTTAATTTTCTTGTATCACGCATTGGTATATCGGCCAAGGCCCGCATGCGGCGCGGTGCGGGACACGGGGCCCCCGCGACGTCACGCGGCGCCCGGCATCGGCGTCGGTTGACCGAGCGCGGGAAATACGAGTCTAAAGTATTTATAAAATTAACTGGCGGAGCCATAATACGGATGGCACGCGAGAACCGGATAGTGAGATGTTTACAATACATTCCATATACGGTTGCGCAATACCGCGCACTTGGAGACAAGACGTTCACCTCGCGCGGATGTCACGGTTCCGAGTTTTCAATAACTTGACCCTCTACATCCAATTATGTTTAACATTAACATTTTAACCTAAAAAATGTATTTATTTATTGTGAACTGCGAGTTTTTAAATTTAATAAAATCAACACTGATATTTCTTCTTATTCAAATAAGTTTTTAGTAGGTAATTTGGATTGGATTAAATAGATCCCACTACTACTAGAAAACATGTTGGCGAGCAATCTTTCACTTTACTCAGTCGCCTGAAATTTCAAAATGGTAATTCCTATTATGCTCTTACACAAATATGCATACACATGTGATTCAATACTTTTATTAGAACGGGCCATTACGTCATTCCTCTTGAATATCGTAATAGGTGACTTTAAAATATCTGCATTATAGATAAATAACTGCACCCATGTCTCTAAGGCGATTTGGGTTATTGCTATCGCGAAATATTTGCGGGGCGAGTCGGCAATAACAACAAATTAAATTAAAAGTTATCTGATTAATGAGAAGAACACAATGACAAATGTAATTCATTGACATGCAGCAAATACTCAATCATAATATAAACCTAACTCTCATGCTATCTAATAAAGTTTATTTTCTGTTGACACAGCGCATCTTTGATTCGTCTTTAGGGCCCGCGTTGCGTGCCATGCTATAGCATTGCTAGTCAAGAAATAGAATTCAGTCCAGAAAAACTTTTTTATTTGTACTGCAGATTGTTAGGTCGTATACTAAAAGAAACGTAGGTAATTAGGTAACCCAGTTTTCGCAATTTACGATCAGCTTGGAAAATACACCACCCCGACGCCAAATAAGAACTCGGAAATTAGGTTCATCACATTCGTTTGAATTTAGTTATCTTCTACAGGAAATATCATCAAATTAAGTAGGTAACAATTAACATATTAGTTAATATCTCATTCGCAAACTATTAACATAATTAATTTATCGTTCATAACAATTTATATTTCCTTTTTCTTGTAATTCAGCGAAACTAACGTAAAAACTTTTGCACATCAATGAAAATCAACTGTAAAACCAGTAGAGAGATTTATCGTATTAATTGTATATCTATTTCAGCTTGGACAAAAAGACTAAGGACTGCACGCAGGCGGAGAACCTCGCGCGGCACTACGAGACTCGCTTCACAGAAGAGAGCAATAAATACAACACTGCTCTCGCCGACAAGAAGAAGGCTCAAGATGAAGCAAGGGTACATAAATATACCTTATTAATTCTGATTAAGGACTGCCCACTACCACCAGTGCATAGTGGCAAGTTCTCCATAGTACATCAGCCACTTTCGCCATCACTGAGGAATTCATTGTCATATGTATAACACTGTCATGTGTTCAGTGGGAGTTTTTTTACCTTATATGGAAGGAAATAAATAAACAAGCTTGGTTTCTTAAAAGACTTCCACATGTGTTCCTTGAAAAGAAAGATTTTTGCAGGATTAGAACTGCGCTCATAACACTTCCGTAATTTAAGCGTCAGCTTCATGTTATCTGTTGCCGGTATCACTATGTTTCCAATTTCACCTATAAACTGACTTTGAACCCACACGATATGAACTATTTTTTTCACTCAGGATCTTGCAAAGGAACTGGAGAAACTGCGCAAGGTGTACGCCGACACTCGCAAGACCCTCGAGGAGGAGATGCTGTGCCGCATCGACATGGAGAACACGGTGCAGAGCCTGCGCGAGGAGCTCTCCTTCAAGGATCAGGTGTTCCAGCAGGAGCTGCAGGAGACGCGCACCCGCCGCCAGGTGGAGATCTCGGAGATTGGTGAGTCACGTCAAAATTGTATTAACAATAAGATCTAATGATACAAAAAAAAAAAAAATTGCTACATAAAATTTATCCAAGGGTGTTAGATATGCAATAAATAGTATTGAAAAATACAGTGATACGTTTGCCTAATGATTGGTAGGTAGGTCGTGGGATCGAATCCCTCAAAAATCATTGCAGGTTTGAAACATCTGAGAGTCAGATAAAATAAAAGTTAAGTATCTTAAATCTGAAGGCATGTTAAGCCGTTAAAATCACCACCTCAGTAAGAATAGAAACATTGTTATTAATCCATACTGACTTTGATTGACTCTAAAACCCCGAAAAGCATACTATAACTTTGTAATGTTCCAGATGGTCGCTTGGCCCAGCAGTATGAAGCCAAGCTACAGCAGAGTCTACAGGAGCTGCGTGAACAGCAGGAGGCCAACATCAAGGCCAACCGAGATGAGATTGAGGCCCTCTATGAGAACAAGGTGTGTTTTTAGACCAAGTTCATTGTGCATTTAACGGTGTTAACCCTGCCACCCTGTATTTTGATAATGATATAAGAGGCGGGCAACTTCTACAGTCAGTTTTGTTAACAGATGAAAAATCTGCAAGGCGCAGCGAGCCGTAATAGCCAGGCTGCCACGGTGGCGGTGGAAGAACTCCGCACCATGCGCACGCGCATTGACAGCCTTAACTCGCAGCTCAACGACCTCGAGAACAAGAATGCTGCCCTTAGCGTTAGTATCATATTTTAAATTATAATTACCGTTTAATATGTATATTTTCTCTTTTTCCGTTCAGTAATGTTTTGGAATATTTTTTACGCTTATGATTTAATTATTCACTGTTTCTCTCTTAACGGCAACAAAAATAACTAAGGTCTTGTGCGCATTGGTCTTCATGTTTTTTTATCTTCTCTCTACTACAATCTCTCTGTCTCCTGCTGGATTTTGAGAAATATTTATGTAGCTTATATTACTATATAACCAGTGACTAGGCCATTTGGTTTTATCATTCACATCACAAGTATAAAGGAGATATCCTCTTTAATCTGGAGAACGCTCTTGGCTTTACGAGTCTCCTTGCAAGATCATTTTCATAACTTAATAGTCCTGTAATTGGGCATATTCTTTCCCAAAACTTGAGTTACAATCTAGATCTATAGACCTATTAAGTGATTCATTGATGTTTTCCAACGTTTTAGAACCGTTGCCGCGAACTGGAGCGCCAGTTGGAGTCTGAGCGCGCTCGGCACGCCGAAGACCTGGCGTCGTTGGAGCAGGAGCTGGCCAGACTTCGAGACGAGATGGCCGCGCAGCTGCGGGAGTACGCCACGCTCATGGACATCAAGATCTCGTTGGACCATGAGATTGCCACTTATCGCACTCTGCTGGAGGGAGAGGAGGACAGGTAATGTTGTACAATTTTTATATATTTATCTATCTGTTTCATCATCGCATGACTTTAAACTTTCCATTTATACATTGTCGAAATCGCAATAGCTAACGCAAAGCGTTTTTTTTAATTTGCATTTTCATTTATAGTGTGTACGGTAAAGTAGTGGGACTTTTAATGAAATGTGCTAAGCTAGTGTAGCTGTAGAGTTCAGAGATCAGGAAAAGAATACTTACACTTAATTTAAAAAAAATGCTTAAGATTCGTCTTGGTGGGCGGCGTTAGCTTTTGTGTTAGATTATTAGATGTACCGATCGAACAAACATTCGATTAACACTACGATGTGTACCAGGTTGAACTTAACTTCCCAATCGCCCGGACGCGAATCCCGTGCCTCAGCCAGCGGTCTCAGCAGCAGCGGCGGCAGGGTCACCCCGGGCAGACGTGGAACTCCACTTCGTGCCGCTCGCAAACGTACACTGCTTGATGAGAGCGAGGAACGCAGCCTGCAAGACTTCAGTGTCACTTCCAGTGCTAAGGGAGACCTTGAAGTGGCCGAGTGTTGCCCCGATGGCACATTCGTCAAGATCCGCAACAAGGGCAAGAAGGTATGTTCACTACAAAGCTGCTAAGAATGCAGTTTGTTGCACATATTCATGTTCTTTTTACAGTTATAAATGTTTTACATAGATTTTTTTTCTGCATTCCTCACTTATGAATGATTATTTTATTTTATTTTTTATTTATATTTATACAGCTAAGCTATAAATATACATACATTTAACAGCCAATAAAAGGTTCCCACAGAACGTGATGATGATAATAAGATTTGATTAATGATCATAATGTGTTCTGCAGGAGCAAAGCCTCGGCGGCTACCAGATAATCCGCAAGGCCGGCGACCAGGAGACGGTGTTCAAGTTCCATCGCACCGTGAAACTAGAACCAGGCGCTATTACCACAGTGTGGGCGGCGGACGCTGGCGCGGACCATGAGCCGCCGCGGGACATCGTCATGAAGGGACAGAAGTGGTTCGTCGCGGACAACTTCACCACCGCGCTGCTAAACACTGATCAGGAGGTGAGTCCTTTTACAATGTCATCATCCGGGCGGTGTATGTCAAACGGCAGATTAGGTATATTTGTCGGGCGGGCCTTCCGTGCAGGCGTATGGCGGTAGGATGCTCCACTCGGCTTGTACGTGCATAACGTCGCGCGGTAACTATTCTTCTTTAAATATAGGCTAGTTGAAACCTTATGCTCTTACAGGCAAACAAGTGCCGAAGAGTTTGTTTGTTTATTGGTTCGAATTTAAAAAAATCTTTATGCATGTGATAGCTTGATGATATTTGGGGAAGGATATATACTAGGTATAAAACATAATCACGCGGAGAAAAGTTGGTATTCATGTAATGATACATTAATTGTGTGTTCGCCAGGAGGTGGCGGTGTCGGAGCGCCAGCGGCGACAGATCAGCACGAGCGCGCAGAGACATCGCGAGCTCGCGCACAAGTTCCCGCGCCGCGAACAGGTAACTTACCATTTTTGATATTCCAATAATTACTTTTGACAGGACTATATTGATTCTAAGCTATATAATTAAGACTTGTTTAAAAAAATATTTAATTGTTTTGGCCCAAGATTAATTTGAAGGGAAAGCATGAATTCAACAATTTCGGTATGTATGGTTTCAGTTGGGAGAGATCCGCGAAGGCGAAGAGAACTGCCGTATCATGTAACGCGGCATACGCTGCCACCGCCGGTGCCTCACGCTTCCCGGAGCGACGGATTCTGCCTGTGCCCTGTGGGCAACCTTCACCACTCCCGCCTTGCACTCTCGCTGCTGAACACATCAGACAACATCACCCGTATTCTTAAATGTTGCCACACTCGACTCAACCTCCCTCGAACTCAGTGGTAGAGTAGTCGACACGAGCTTCCTCAACATAATGTTGGTTGAGAAGTACCTTGAGGAAGCCTTAAAGATGGTTTTTAACAGAGATGGTATTAATAAGTCATCACTTTGAATACCGTAATCAAAGGTATTCGAAATTTAAAACGGTATGTGGTACATTAAAATAAATTTTGTGAATGCAGTTTCCTCAAGGAAACCATTTTAAAGGAACGTTGAGTGGAGGTGTTCTTTGAAGTAATGGTTAAGAATACGGGTGTCTGCTGCATAACGTTAAAGTTCAGTTGCTACACCATATTGAAAGTCCTAATTTACAAAGGTGTGTACTCATTAGGAAACAATCAATCGTTACGAAATCATCGTGCTTCGCATATGATTTTACGAATGAAGTAGCACTTGTTTCTCACGAATGTAAACTATTATGTGTAAAACGTAATTGTTACCTAGTTAGTATACTCCATTACGATTCATAGGACATCGCGCTTACTTCATCTTTATTATTCTTCTTGAAAATGTTATGGTCCCGATCTATCGGCCTGATGATGTGACACTTAGCTAGCCACCCTTTTTATTTACGTATAAATATAAGTGTCAGTAACTTTGGGTGAATTCAGGGAGTCTTCGCTCTGAAAATCTAAGTCGTTCATCCAAAGACCTGGAGAGAGAACTTTCGAAAGACTACACTATGCACGCTCACTGAATCTACCCGATCTTGACCTATTATGTTTTCGCCTTTTATTATAATTTATTTCTAGTATGAAATAACGCAGTATTTCTGCATCTTGTATTAAATGTATAAGTAAAAATAAAATTAGTGGCTTGTTGAGTACAGGCAAGTTAGAGATCACCAAATCGACTTTTCACTGCCATGTATGGCCTTTCTCTCTTCACATCTGAATGTTAGTGAACAAAGTACAAATTACGTTCACGTTTGGGTAAGTATAGAATTATGATGATTTTATTGTAAACTCCCACCCTTCACGACACATGCACTAGTTTGTAAGTGATTTTATATTAATAATTACAAAAGAGTATCGCATCTGATATCAGAGCAAATGGTGTAGATTAAATCTACTAATATTCATAATTCTTAGTGACTTTGGACTAGAAAAATCATTGTATTAGGTTAAGTTACTGTTGACAGCATCCATGTCACATTAGTATAAGTTACAGCTTCCGTATTGCAGATTTTTTAAACATCAGGTGCAAGTCTCAAATTAAAAGCTCTCATTTGACAGAAAGTTATTAAATAGTTATACCTATAATTATATTTCAATATATAAGTCTCATTGTTTTGTAACGATAATGTAATAGTAACCATGGTATATTGTATTTGGTAAAAATTGTACTTTTTTGTTTTTAATTACAGATGGGATTGAATCTGATTGTATTTGTGTTTGGTTAATGAGTAATCATGAGACCTTTTTAATTTGGACTCAGCTTAACTTTTTCAGTTATAAATTGAAACATATTAATACTTATTACAAATTAAATATTATTTAGGTTAACAGTGTTATTTTATTTTACCACCTTCCTATCTTTTCTAGATTATATATAATCAGCATTTTTTTTCAACCGCAAGAAGAGTTTACATATGCGATCCAAATGTAATCCCTCAAGCGAAATACGCAAAAATGATTTTAGCTATTTAGGGCACCAAGGAGGGTGAGAGAGAGGTTACTTAGTAACCCCCCTGGGTGCCAAGAGATGGTAGTAGCCGTTACTACCATCTCTTAAACCATGCAAGATCCAGTGAGTAAGCGAGACAGCGCAATACATGATGTAAGGCGACATCCCCCTTACTGGATCTTGCATGGTTTTAAGAGACGGCAGTAACCATAGATCTAGTGGAAATTCAAAATCTTTGGCAGTAACCACTACCACAGGAAACGATAGTAACCTTGGGGGTAACTACCATATCTTAAAACAATGCAAGATCCAGAGAGTAAGAGAGATGTCGCCTTACATCATGTATTGCTCTGTCTTGCTTACTCACTAGAACTTGCATGGTAGTAGTAGTCCACCTTCTACGCAACCCCGTCACGTATCCATCATTGACGTCGATTTGTCTATGTTTAATAAAATGCTGTATGTTTGGCTTAAAATATGCCAATGTTATGTGTCAATTAAACTATCAATGTCAAGTGTGTCAAAACGGCTCAATATTTAAATTTATCAAAGAAAAGAATTATCCGAAACGGAAAGAAAATAAACAAGTTTTTCATGTGTTTCACACAAAGGCTTTAAATACAAATTAATAAAATGATTTAAACTAGATATTTTATGTCTCCTTTATAGTGTGGCTTGAAATTGAATGTGATTGAAACGTTAACGTAATATTACCGTAAGTTTGTTAATCATAAACTATCTATTTACTGTTGGTTGTGTTTATCAATTATTTTTTGTTTGGGATCTATTAAGTAACGTCTTTTAAATCAAATACTTTTTAAATAAATTTTGGCTATACAGGACATACGCACAACCCACTAATATTTCTACATTGTAACCTTATAACTGAATAAATATTAAGTAGGTGTGCTGTAGTAAAGTAGGTTTGGGTACTTTCGGATACCACACATAGTTTGTTTGTTTTGATATATATCATTACATAGCTGCAAATATTTGCTTCTTAAAGGGGAAAATATGTAATAATGCTTTAATTCAAGAGTGATGGTTTTTTTTGTCTGTAGAAATGTTAGATTTAGGTAACATGTTTAATTAGTATTAAATAGGCATTTAACAAATTGCTGTCTAACAAAGACAATAATTGCAAGTATGTCAGGCTAACATTCAAAAATTATGCACATTACAAGTTCAAAAAGAAAAAAAAAAACACAAACAAACAGACATACAGCAATGTAATTTAAATGTTTTTTTTTTTCACTAGCTATTTAGGTCCCACTGCTGGGCAAAAGCCTCCCATCTGGATTCCAGTTTGGAGCAATATATGCCCCATCTTTCGGCATGCATCCGATTGACTTGTCCCGCCCAATCCCAATCCCACTTCCATCAGGTCATCTAGATATTATAATACTGGGTTTTCTATATAGAGCTCCTCCATGCTTGGTAAGGCACGGTAAGCACTTCTGTCTGTTTTCCCTTTAAAAAGCAGTTGCTACTTACATTATTGTAATAACCAGTACCACCAAATCAGGACCAGGATTAAAAGACGATGCAACTAGAGACTAACTAGGAAACACGCTCGGATGAAGATAAAGCATGACGAAAAACGATTGTTTACTTAAGTATATAACTCGAAGAACAAACCACATTTTTGTAAGTCATTCATTACTCATTACGTTTGAGTGACGTTGACGAGCTCAATGCGATGGACTTACATCCGAGCAGGTCCTGCGGCTTCCGCGCCTTGACCCAGGTGGGCGGAACGGCGCAATAGGTCAGGGGGGTGCCGCGCGGGGGCATGTTTGGGCGGCGTAGTAGCGTAGTGACGTCAGGGAGGCGCAGTATCGACCACCGCGCCCGTCACAACACCTACCCCGCTCCCCCACTTCTCCCCCGGAGCCAAAAGCACCGCGCAACTACGCATCGCGCCGCCCGGAAGTTTGCCCACGCTAATGGAAAACAATTCCAAGCTTAATCAACATCCATGGACCACCCACACTTTTACATAACTTTCCGTAAGCTTTACGTGCAAACTCCTGGGACGTGTTTTAAAACAAGTTACGTTATTGTTACACCGCCTATGTAGGTACAACAAATGTTCGCTAAATATAACATGCGTAGTTGTTATTTTTAGCATTTGAAAATATTCCACGCTTGAGCAGGATCAATGAAAGTAATTTTATTAACAAAGGGCTGGGCTTGCTCGTGTTTGTGTGCGTTGTTTTGTTTGTCATGTCATCTATCTTGTGAAACTACCTGCGAAGGAAGCTATACATTATACAGTCATCTTATATTCATATTGCCATCGAATCGTTTTAGAGTTTCGTACCCATAGGGTAAAAACCCTATTGCTAAGACTCCGCTGTTCGTCCGTCCGTCTGTCACCAGGCTATATCTTCATAATCCGTGATAAACAGTTGAAATTTTCACAGATGATGTATTTCTGTTGCCGCTATAACAATAAATACCGACTAAAATAGAATAAAATATTTAAATGGGGCTCCCATACAACAAGCGTGTTTTTTTCCGTTTTGTATTAATACCCTTCGTGCGCGAGTCCAACTCAAACTTGGCCGGTTTTATATTATTTATCAATTCAATCGGTATCTATGCATCGAACTTACCATGTTTGTAATAATAATAAATCTATGTTTAGAACAAATTGCGTTCCAGGTATTTATTAATTCGTGAAGGCTTTGTAATAGACTCGCGACGAGGCTGTCAAACATGGATTTTTAAATTTTTATATAGTTTCTCTACATTTAAAAGGAAAAAAGAGGTAGCGCAGTGCTCTGGCCATCGAAGTATGGGAAAACTTACAGACAGACAGACACTCGTGGCTCGAGACTCGTAAACATTCGCCTAAACACGATTATTACTTATTATCATTCCATTAACCGCAGCCTTTCCGCAGCCATAGTAGCATAAATAGGATAGATAACATGACTAGTGGTCTACTAGGTATTTCCTACTTTTCATGACGAGTAATAAACAAACAAGTATTGAGTTGAGCACGACGTACTGTAGACGGGTGGTTACTTCCGCCGGGTTTCGCGGGAGAAGACCTTGACCCACATCATATACTTACTAAGCCCTCTTGAATTCGACTGAGCGACATGTTTTCCTTCAGTCTCGAGGATGTTACTGTGTTGAAGATAATAAGTTTTAATTAATTATATCATCATATATGTATAATTGTATACAACAATGATAGACGTTTGTTTACGCATTTGAGAAATTATCTTTCCATAAATAGGTTTAAATGGTTTGCAATATCATTACTTTGCAAGATCTTCTTAAATTACTTTTTTTTTTTCTTTATAATACTAGCAACCCGCCCTGGGCATAAAAACCTTCCTCTTGAATCACTTTATCTATTTTTGGAAGTCGGTTGATGATGTATTTCACACATATAAATTTTCTTTCTTTTTTTAGTTCTTTCAAATTCTTCAGTAAGGATTTCGGCTTAGCGGTTTCATCAACGAGGATGAAACCGCGTCTATCCATAAAAAGGGAGTTTTTATTATTATTTATGAACTAAAAGTATATACTGCCTACTTTCTTACCTTGCGTACGTTTATAAGTGTAAAGTAGTGCATATTGTACACGTGAAACGTGTAATAAATAGGTATACGCTCTGCGCTACTCTACTGATTGATAAAATTTGGTACAGAGATATGAGTCGATTGAACCCTTAGAGGGATTGGCTTGTTTTAGCCAGACTGCGCGATGTTACGACTTCCCACGCTAGCCAAAACCGAGAGCACTAAAGCTGAGTTCAAAATCAAAGAGCTTGTTGCATCATGCTTTTGCGTCTGGGTCACTTTATCTTCATTAAAATTGCCAACTTTACCAGATATTTATCTTTCTTATTAGTAGAGCGATGATAAGCATCATCATTTAACCTTAATATTGTTTCAGCATCATGAAGGTTGTGTAAATATTTAACTGAAATACCTATGTAGCATTTGAGACTGAACATACAAACATAATGCCCAAGGCTTCAGGGGAATGTCTCGTCCAGCCATTAAAGCGCTTTAAGAAAATTCCCATTTATGTCGTAGAAGAGCACAATGAGGCTTTACAATTTATTTATTCCGCTATCGGAGGGAAGAAATTGCCATTAGAAGGCACCACGTTGTTGCATTTTGATGCTCATCCGGATATGCTGATAGATCGAAAACTGAAAGGGGAGGACGCGCGGGCAGGAAGGAATCTGTTGCCGATGCTACAAATAGAGAACTGGATAGTTCCTGCGGCGGCGGCCGGGCACCTGCGGCGCGTGGTGTGGCTGCGCCCGCCCTGGGCGACCCAGTTCTCGGACGGCACTCGCGACATCCGAGTGGGCGACCACCCGCGCACTGGCCTGCTCAGAGTTGACAGCAAAGAACCCTACTACATGTCCGATGCTTTGTATTCGACGAACCTAATTAACGAGCGAACATTCACGCTCACAGTAGCAGAAATAGCAGATCCAACACGGCAAAAATCAGAAGATGAGCTACAGAAATTAGTTGATATTATTAATGTATCACAACCGTATGTACTCGACATTGATTTGGATTTCTTCAGTACGGGTAATCCGTTTTTATGTTTGTATGAAGGTATTGGTTTATACGATCTTTTGGAGCCAATTTTTAATTTTGAGTTGCCTAAAAATAACGATGTGGAAACAGTAGAGAAAGTAGTAGAGACACGAAATCGACAGCTCACAGAACTTGAAGAGATATTTGAGCATCTAGAAGAGCACGGAAATCTACAGGCATACGATGGGGAAAAAACAGAGCTATTTACTAAGGTTTGTTTACGCATGTCCACTATTGGTTCCATGTAATGTTTTCCTCAGAAGTTCCGTGATGATTTCTTAGGAAGTCTGAACTAAGTTATGTAGATTGTTTAATGAAAGTGTAATTACAATAACAATCTATTTCTGTTAAGTAATAAATAGTAGGTATTGTATAAATTTGCATCCGATAAAGGAAAACATCGTTTCCAGAAGCATAACTAGTTTATGTAAACAATTACAATAAACAATGTTCATTATGTTACTCATTCTGCGGTCGTGTCAGTTGTGTTGTGTGTAGGTATGTTTGTTTGGTCAAACTTATAACCTTGACTCTCGTTTTATAAAAAATATTCCCATTTTCAACCGACTTCCAAAAAGGAGGTGCTCCATTCGGTTGTATGTTTTTTTTTAATGTTTGTTACCTATCGTATATTCGTTATTTCTGAACCATTATTAATATTCTTTTTGTTCGTAAGTATATACGGATATATTTTCCACGTGGTCCCAATTTAATTAAATAATTATCAACGTCGGTGCAGTAGTTTGGTTTTAAAATAAAAAAATATGTATCTGGAATATGTAAATCGGCTAAGTCAAATAAATGCAGCATTTTGATTTATGTATGTTTACAAGCTGCTTGCTTCATGATGAAATAATTTGCAAGGTCAATTAACCCCGTATAGTTTTAGACCCGATGTTAGATTATATATTCCTTCTTTACAAAAAAAAAAAAAAAATGTTATATGTTGTTTCGTAACTCATCAGACTTCCACTTGCAGGTAACTGTTATGGTCGATGCCGTGACTAAAGAAGCTGAAAGGCTAGGTGAGAATCCGGATTGGTTCGCTATATTCGCGGGCGGATGCACCAGGGACCAGGGCGGGCTTCCTTACCACATCAGCACGGAGCAGGAGATTGAACACATGGTCAGACGGTCGCTGCTTCCTTTGTTGATGAAATTGCCTGCGCCGGTCTTGATCACTGTGGCGCGGTCGACTGATGACGGTTACTGCCCAAAGGATCAGGTGAGTTAATATTTTTCCACCGCACATTGAGCTAAGATGTGAAGACCTAGAATATTATCTAGATTGTTGGAGAAGAATAAATATATTTTTATCCATCTATCTTTATCTTATCTATTGGAATAACGGGTCATTTTACGTTCCGTGTCTTTCATCTGGTTCACCGGGATGTCGAACCAGAAAACGGGACGTCCTGTACCCTACCCTACCCCTAGTATGAGATTTTATTAACGCAGACGCTAGCGACTACCTTTAGGATTTTGTATGGAATTTCTTTAGTTGCCTTACTATGCGCAAGAGGCCCTGTACAGGTTTGTCATACAAAATCGCTAACGCAGCCTGCTAGCTAGCGTCTGCGTTTATAAAATCTCATACTTAAGGTCCTCGTCACCATCTATATTTCATTGTTGTGGGGAGTGTGCTTCTCGGAGGTTCTTTACAAAACAAGATACCTTAAAACCCTCTTGGGCTCAACTGTCGTGAAAATTTATATAAATATAGCCACATGATTATGAACGAATTAAGTATAAGTTTCAAAAGTTCGCGTTTACTTTTTTGGTATCGTCCGCCCACTGGGAGGTACAGTGGGCGGACTGAATTAAACGCGGTTGTTTTTTTTAAGTTTGAAAGTAGATTTTGTAGGTGGTTTTTGGCGGCTATTCTTGGCTATAAATATTAAAAGTCGTATTGAAACCTGGGAAGCTGCCTTCCTCGTACAATGTAGGTACTTTTGTAAGAGGCGCTAGCATATAAGATCAATGCTATATGTAGATTAACGATAGTATATTTTTAAATGCTACCTATGTGTAGTAACTATGTATGTCTGTAGCTATATTACGTAGTACAGTGTCTATTTAAAATTGTATCCTTATTACCTGCCTCGGGTTGGCTAGAAGAGATCTCTTTATGGGATAAGTCCGCCGTTGCATTTATCTTGTGTAATGTATTTTTGTTAATTTTTGCAATAAAGTTATTATAAAGAAACAAACAGATTGGACCTTGGAAAAAGATATGGTTTCTTTTAGCGCGATGTAACGAACGAGTCTCACGCAGTCTCCTTGCTGGCAGGTTTCTGGAATAAGAATAGAAAATCCCCTCTTTGACATAGATTTAAAAGACTTGTCCAACTTATTTGTACCTCTGTCCGTCTAGTGGTGGCTTCTATTAATTAAAAACTACCCAAGGGCTGGGTTACTGCCAGGCAGGCGGTTGGTGATAAAAATTATGCCAAATGAGGTAATACCTCATGGAGGGAAACAAGACATCGCCATTAAGAGATCTCTGGCTCCGAAGCCATACTGCTCGGGTCGCAATCAAAGATAACGCCAGAATAATGATAAACGGTATCCCACATTTCGGTACAATGAAATCAAAGTTTCTTTTATGTTCCAGGTGGATTTTATTCAGTCGATCGTTCTGAAAACCCTTAAAGAAGTGTACGATACAGACGACCCAGCTCTACACTATTTGACTGTGAATACTAATATTGTGATGTAATTACTTATGTAAGTTAATAAAAGTATCACTTTTAAAATTTGCTTCTTAATAATTTTTGTCACAATATTTTGTGATCAAGTATTTTATTTAATTTTACAATTTATCGTATATTGTTTATCTAGAGTATTCTTGAGAAGCTCAATAGCCTAGCCTTGATGTCTTTACAGCAGTAGTATTAGTATAGTGTTAGGGATAATTACCATAAAAATTAATGAAAACTCCAAGAGTTAGCGTAAAAAATAAGTACTAACATGAAAGCTACTAGATCTGAAGAGTTTATAAAGTGGCTCGTAATTTTTATTCGTGATAATGCATTTTAGAAATACCCATTATATCTGACACGTACCGGAACTTGGAGCCATAGTTCTAGCAGGCAGGGCTAATTTTACAGCCTCCATTGCTTTATTGTACAGAGTTGGTAGCCATTTTGCAAGGCTTCGGGGGTTAGAGCTATGCGCCCTTCGTCATATCATTGAAAAATAAATTTTAATTATGACACCCGTATTTGACGAGACTACCTAATGTATATATTATAAAGAGTTAATTAATTGTCGTAATATCAATTGTGTTTAGAGGAAATGCACAAATTTTACTATATAAACTTCAGAACACACGTGAGGAGGCGGCAGGTGGCAATTGGTGCACAATGGGCTTGGCAGAATGACCACATATGATTATAAACCGAAGTAATTAAAGTATCCAAACATTCACTATTTTTGCACGCGGGTTGTTTTGCGAAATCAGACAACCCCTGGAAGACCGGTGCCCGGGGCTGTTGCCCTATACTGTGGCTACGTCTGCTACGCTGCATAAATTTAAAAGAGGTTTCAGAAATGTAGTAGTATTGGTCATTAATCTGCCAAGTCGGCGACGCAGCGACGCGGCTTCCAGCTCTAGTGCCAAATGCATCGCTGTAACTCACTATAATGCGCTTAACAAATTTCTCACTATGGCGTTATAAAGAGAAAATTCCCATTTTATTTTAACTTCAAGTAGGTACTTTCAGTCCTTTACAAATCTTATTTTGCGTCTTATTTGCTTCGTTGTTATTGTGTTATTGTGCTCTCTGCGAATGACTGATTTTGATACGTAAGAACTTGGAAATAATAATGACTAGGAAATACAACTGACGTAATATGTTATTAATCAACCTAGTCTCCCTTTACATTTGTACAACGGTAGAAAAGAAGGGCTCGCGACGCGACGTCTACTGTTCTTACAGAACCACTATTTTATTAAATACTCCTATACTAATACAAAAACTTACAACTACAGACCAGACAGGAGTGAAACCCCCCTGAAAATTCATATACATTACGCGCTTGTAGGGCCTTAGTCAAAGTCAAGATTTCAAAACGTTACCGAAGTTCCACAAAATGTATGGGAGACATAAGCTGCTCTGAATCACATGGTCAATCGTATGTCAATCCCATACATTTTGTTCTTGTAGAACTTCGTTAACGTTTTGAAATTCTTCCTTGGGCTAAGCTCCCTGATGTAGGTAAGTATGTAGGCAGAGCAACTGTAGTTTTTTGGAAGACATTTAAATATAAGGAATTACATAGACAATCATATGCCCAATGCTCAAGGCCCGGGATAGGAGAGGTGCGGTAATGGCAGGCATTTAGCTAGGTGTCACTAGGGCCATGCCAATTAGCAATAAAATGTTGCACTGCGACGCTAACATTTCGCATGAAGTTACGAGCTGCGTAATAAAATACATAGTTGGTATACCTTCGTGGTAATGTTGTCTATTGTATTTCTATGAAGGGAATGTTGCTCATCTAAATGTCAAAATGAATCATTTTTTTCTAAAGCGTTTACCTATAGAACCGGGTCGTGTTCAACTCCTACGGGAAGAATACTTAGATGTTTCCAGTTTGGTAAGGACATTGTAGAATCGAATAACCTGACTGTCTAAAAAAAAAATATGCAAGATGCGGTTGGCTGCAATCTGGTTAGTCGTTAAAGGAACCACGTCAAGGCCGCGAGGCGGTTCCGAAGAACTCAGTACCACTATCCTTGTGACCTATAGGTACTATTAGGTATTCTGTGCTATAGGTACCTTTATTCTACTTACCTATAATTGTAGAAAAGGAAAATACAGATATTCTTTTGTTTTCTACTTTGACGAATTATCATGTAGTAAGTAAAGTACGTGTGTGAAAAGATAAAAACAAGTCACGTTAAATAAACATACCTGCGCAATAAAGTACTGCTACTTATAACTTTCGATGATGGAACAAACAATTTAGTCCTTCGATTGGGGGCGATTGGGGTCAACTGCGCATCGAAGTGGCGACGCCAACGTCGTCGCTTACATCATGCGACAGCCTGGAAAACTTATACCAATTATATCCAATAAAAAGAATTACTATCGTATTTATGTACTTGCACTCCTCAAATGTGCCTCTGTGTTATTATTAGTTGGCTGACCCGACCTGTCTAGACTACGTCAGTCTGTCTACGTTGCTGTAGGTTTTAAGCCTTCTAGGAAAGTGTTTTTTTTTTCTTTTTCAAATTGATTTTCTTAAACTTACCTAGTATGTATTTAACAATATTTATATTATTACTAGCTGTAGCCCGCGACTTGCGTGCACGTGGGCTTCGTTCCCGTTATCGTGGGAATTTCGGAGTGCTCCCGAAATTCCCGCGGAAATCCCAGTTTTCTTTTATACAAAGTTTGTCATGACAATAACCAACACAAAAAAAGAACTATCCAATTTGATTCAACGTTCGATGTACAGGCAAAATATTTTTACTGTTTTAGTACAGAAATATTGTTTTTACCTACTCATTAGAAATACCTTTGTACTGTACATAATATGTACTTATACTTATGCAAATACACTGATTCTGTTCTTGCCACTTTGACAATTTATTATTGCTTGTATTCTGGTTATCAGAAATTCATATACTCGTAAAAGCAAACATCAATCTATCATAGCAATAAATATGTTCATACTTAAGTCCGCTTTTATTACCATTTTAGGGGATAACCAATTTTTTTTCCACACCAACTTGAACTTCGTCAGATATTAAAAATGAAACCTAGCACACCTAGGTTTCATTTTTAATATCTGGTCAATAGTAATAGGGTCAATTTAACTAGTACTCTAATGGAGTACAAATGAAAGATAGTGGTAGTGCGAATACAGCGTCGATTGACCACTCTGACACCACAGTGTGCAGGGTCAACTGAACTTGCAACCAACACGATATAAATTTATCTCAAGGGAAATCGAACGTCATAATTACAGTATTACAGTGGCCGTGAGGGAGTTTAAAAGAACCCCTACAAAAAAGGCTACAAACGTGGTCGATTGACTTTGTTAATTACTCCATCATCAAGCAACTTGTAAACATAATGAAAAATCGAAAAATCTCAATTTGTTTGATTAAACTGATTTACGTACATATATACCAGTTACATATTCAAATAGGTAGTTAATATTTTAGTGTTATCAGAAATTGCTTTGTTCTTGGTGAGTGCTGACTATAATAAGTAACATATTTTTAAATTCAGACTGGCTGTTTATATATTACGTAGATATTACAGCAATGATTTAGTTATATTTTTAGGGTTCCGTACAAAAAACGGAACCCTTATAGGATCACTCGATGAAATTTGGTAGGATGGCGTAATCCTGTGACCCAAACACAGATATTATGCAAAGTAAATAAGTATTTTTTTTTAAATAAGTATCATTTTCAGTGGACAAATTAGGAAATAAAAAAAAGTTTTGCAAACCTTACCGTAAATATCAAATGAAAGGGCTCGTTATGAGGATTTCAAATATATAATCTTGTTATCATTGTAATATAAATAGTCGTGATTTTATTCATGAAAGAAATTCCATCCACCTGATCTCCGAAACTACTGAGCCTAAAATTTTGAAAAATATACAAAATATAGTTAATTACAGGAAAACCTACAAGAATTGTATCAATTGACAATTGAGTGGTAAATTCAATATAAAACGTTCACTTACGGAAAATAATTCACGAAAACACCACTAGATAGCGACAGTAGCAGTTAACTGGCATCACATAAAAAACTGACATTGGCATTGTACGGAACCCTCTCCAAGCGAGTTCAACTCGCACTTGACCGTTTTTGAATTTTCATTTCTGCCCTAACTAGGGAAGAAAGTAATAGATATTAACCCAGTTATTCTAATACGTTCTATTTTTAGTTGTACATAATAACATAGCGCTGAAATGGAATCCACATAATTAAAGAAAATATCCAGGTTTTCCTTTTAATTTTATAAATAGAAGCTTACACGTGTAGCGGTTACTTTCCTCTATCTAGTCCCACTTTATTCCTTGACATTACTAGAAATTATTGACGTAAGTACACTGGGCCACATAGACAAGTAGTAGCTGTTGCCCGCGGCTCCACCCGCGTAGGACTCGGTTATACGCTTCCAAAACTATGTTTGACCCCTGGTCCTCATTCATCATATATTCATACCAAATTTCATCAAAATCGTTCCAGCGGGTGAGCCGTGAAATCGTAACATACAGACAAACCCTTGTATTTATAATATTAGTATGGAAGGGTAAGGATGTAAGTATATTTTTCTCTGTGGCCTACTGTTAGACTGCATTTTGGTTACCTAGAAAACGGGTTTTTCAGGGGTTCTTCTCTTCCATAGATGTACAGATCTTTTATCTAATCTGTGCATAGAAGTTTTTAAAATTTTAGTGTAGGCAGTGGCAACGGCGCCGCCGGCGGGCAGGGATCAATTGGTTCCCCGATCCCCGACGATCTACAAAGGTGCAAAATTAAATGTGTATACAAGGTGTATACATACAAACATAAACACAACACACTCATATGTAGACGTAAAATTCGTTCATCTATGCAATTCTCAAACCACGACAACCCTCCGATGTGTTGTAGTTGTATGTGGGTATGTGTGATCCAGATAAAATAACTATTGTAATCTATACATATATAGTATATAATAAATATAGTAAAAATATTTTGTTTATACATTCAGTGATTTTAACTGAAATGGTTAGAGGCACATTTAAAATGCATAATAGAAAGCAAAAAAATATATTTGGAATTGTTTGTGTCTGTCTGTATGTATGATCGCGCTTATTACTGTCCGCGAAAGTGTAAATATAACTTGTACATATAAACCCGCAAAATTCCCAAGGGACTCACTACCATATAGGCCTTCTTCAATTCAAATAGGACGGCCGGCCGTGCGATAATAAAACTTGTTTTCATTGATAAAATTCTGCTTGCGTAAACGTTGTTTTTCTATGACGCCGTTACGCACAGCCGATAAGCTATAGGTAGGTACCCGTAGTGTAGTAGCCCTCAGCCCACTTGCTGATAAATATTACTGAATAAATAAATACAGCATATATAATATAATATATACATACATGTATTATATTGCATTGCACTTGTTAGAATCGGGTATATATGTAGATAATAAAAACATATACATATACAATTATAAAAATTGATAAATTTGAGTTATTAGTCAGGATGAAAGGCAAAACTAAAGTATATCAAGAAATAAAGCTCAGAAATTATGTTCAAGAATCATCATTCCACAAACAGTTTATTATCAATAGATTTAGTACTACCCGTTTATAATTTACTAGCTGTTCCCCGCGGCTTCGCCCCGCGTGGGACTCTGTTATATCGCGCCCAAAAGTAGCCTATGTTTGACCTCAGGTCGTTAACTACATCCCTACCAAATTTCATCACAATCGGTCTAGCAGTTTAGCCGTGAAGAAGACAGAAAGACAGACAGACTTTCGCATTTATAATATTAGTATGGATAGTATGGATATGGATTATTATATCTTTTAGAAACTATGACTGATATGTAATGTTATATCACTGTTTGTGAAATAAGATAGGGTAAGGAAAATAATAAGACTTGGTTACTTTTGTATCAAATTGTTTATTCGAATTGGCTACTCCTTAGCACTTTCGAATTGTCCAAATAAATTATTTCAAAGCTACAAGCTACGGTGGTTCGTAAGGGCCACTGCAGGAAAGAACCAACAAGAAAACCTGTTCAGTTATGGCCCCTAATGTGCCTGAAGCCCTTTGGACATTATTCTTATAATTCTTTTACTCATTGTATTATTTTGTACCAAAATACAATACACAAGATTTGTTTACAATAATTCACAATATCTCACATTATAAAAACCACATTAACACCCATATTCTCAAACGTTTCCTCAAACTCCACTCATCCTCACTCGACCTCAATGGTATTCATAGTTGACACTAGCTTACTCACCTTAAGGAAATTACTTAATGAAGGTAAGGAACGAACTGTCAAAATATAAGGTTGGTCGAGAGGTACTTTAAGGAAGCCTCGAACGTTTCGTTTAACGAAAGTAGGTGCATTTATTGAGGACCAGATTTAAGAAAAACTTGTACCTACTATAATAAGTTCTCTGTGTATTAAGTATTTTGTTGTTTTATAATAAATCTATACCAGTAGGCTAAATTTGCAAAAGAAACTTTGTCAAAAACTCTTTAAGTTGGAGGACTTCCTTGAGGCGTCCTCGAATGAGGTTGAGTGGAGGCGACCTATGAGGCAACGTTTAAAAATATGGGTGCGAGTGTATTAAACAAGCTTGGGAAATATCGGTACCACATTAAAACTGATTTACAATCAAACTAAAAGCCATCTTTAACTTGTATGGCGGTACCCTCAACTCAGCGTGGTAAGTTATAACAACACCGATTTTAAAACAATATAAGCAAGTAATGAGAATGTGGATAACAATGTGGAAACTATAATGCTTTACAACAATTAAACAATTATTCATAAAATATTCAAAGTACTTATCTTAGAATATGTCCTTCGCCCACTAGCCACGAACCAAGACTGGCGCCTCACTTTGTACCACCAACCTATCTCGCTTACCCCCCACTCATTCTACCATAACTCTAATCAAAATGTCTACTCCTTCAATAATATGAAATAACCATTGTTACAAAGTTACTTAAGTATACATAACAAAATATAAAATATTCTTTAATTATTATTTTTATACAGTGGACCCCCGATAATCCGGCCCTTGTCTAATCCGGCGCCCCCTGTAATCCGACATGAGAGTTTACAATGGGCTGAAGAGAATGGTACATCCTACAGTGAACTTTTACTTTTGAGAAGACTGAGGGACAAGGCTCTGATCTCGCGTTATAACAACCTTAAACAAAAAAAAATTGATGAATATTTCCAAGCTTCATAATTTGATAAATTCATTACATGATTTTGTTTAATAATTCTTGATTATTTTGGTACATATGTGCATTTGTGCTTAATTTTATAATAAAACGTAAGCTCACTATTGTTTTTTTTTATTTTTTATTAATTTACTAAATTCGACATACATTAATGAAGTATGATTTGTACTTCAAAGTACTTATAACATATAAAATCTTATCATTAGAAACATATGTAATTTGTCGGATTACAAGGTACTCTTTTGTAATAAATTCCGGACTATAGGGGGTCTAAGGCAGTGCTCTATAATCCGACAAATTCGATAGTCCGACACTGCCCTGCATAATGTTTGTCGGATTACCGGAGGTCCACTGTAATTAAATCCATTACTTATGTATTTTCAATATCATTAGTAAATAAACGGTTACCGGATGCTACAAGTCAAATTCATACTATTTATAAGTAATTTTACATATCTAACATACTCGTAAGAAGGCGGGTCGCTTTGTTTGAACGCTTATACTTTTAGAACTACAGGGGGCTTAGCCCTCTGGAGTGCTATTTTTGAGATGTATGTATGACTCACCCAAAACCGGTGAGTCGAATGATTATCGTTCGAGTCACCAGGGCGTCGATTCTGCTAACGTTAAGACAAAATCGTATCAAAATAGTGTTTCAATAGTAGTGATTTTTACACACTATTTACAAGAGTTATGACAGTATGATGTGATGAGAATGTAGTGTGTGGTGTGATCATCAAAAGTGATATAAAAAAAATATACAATTCTTGTAACTAGTGTGTAAAAAAGCACTACCATTGAAACACTATTTTGACACGATTGTGATTTAACGTTAGCAGAATCGGCCCCTATGTCGCATGAAAATCATTCGAAAACGAACGATAATCATTCGACTCACCGGTTTCGGGTGAGTCATACATCTCAAAAATAGCACTCCTGGTCTGATTTGATTTTTTTATGCATATTATAGCCTGATACTTTGGGAAGATTATAGGCTTAGTACATACACACCACGGGCGGGTGAACTACAGCGAACAGGTAGTTATGAAAATAGTGTGCTACATTCATTACATTACACTCGAGGCGACTTGACTTGCGAGCCGTAGGCGAGTGCGACAAAAGTCAAGAAACAAAGATTGACGCGAGAGGCCCGTGGTGGCCCTGCAACGGTTCAAAAAATTAAAAAGTGGAATTAGCGATCAGGTGATTTTTTCGTAGCCATCGTTATCTTCCATTTTTTGGAAAATACATTACCTACTCAATATCGTGTTATTGAATTTGGTATAATCAGAGGTCATCTGCCTCCGTGGTCCAGTGGTTAAGGCGTTTGCCTGTAGACCCGGGGGTCGAGGGTTTGATTCCCACGGGAAGCATACTTTGTTTAGTTGTTTCCAGTTTGGTTAGGACAATGCATGCTTGAATCACCTGATTGTCTGACAAAAAAAAGATGATTCCGTGCTTCGAAGGGCACGTTAAGCCGTTGGTCCCGGCTGCCATCTGGTCAGAGGCCGAGAGGCAATTCCGAAGAACTCTGACACCAGGGTGTGCAAGGTCGATTGACCACGAAACTTACAGGAAATTAATTAATTTGTTGAAATTGCTAAAGATAACTTATGTTGATTTTGAAACAAAACTTGCAACGATTTTAATTAAAATTTAATAGGACCTCTTTGAAATGATGTCCTTTCTAACAAATTAAGAATTTTTAAACGGAGATTAGGAATTATCAAACATTTAAAATGTTTCTCCATTTTGGATGTCGGTTGAAAATACAGTTGTTGTATAGCACAATAGACTAAAAGCTTCATGTAACGTTTATTGTAACTACTGATAGTTACTGACAATTTGTAGATTATTCCTACATTGCCCGGAGGGAGGTCCGTCGAGTCGACCCACTTTTGGTGGATTGCATGACATATAAATGAACAGGTGGTTTAAAAAATAACCCATTTTAGTGGTTGTTTACAAAATAATATATATCGCGGTGGGATCCCACAGGTTTTTGTCTTCTACGGCGAAGCCAAAAGGAAGGGTAACGATTTTGGCAGTCTATGTATATATGTAAGTACTAGCTGTTCCCCGCGGCTTCGCCCCGCGTGGGACTCGGTTATATCGCGCCCAAAAGTAGCCTATGTTTGACCTCAGGTCGTTAACTACATCCCTACTAAATTTCATCAGAATCGGTCCAGCAGTTTAGCCGTGAAGAGGTGACAGACAGACAGACAGAAAGACAGACAGACAGACAGACTTTCGCATTTATAATATTAGTATGGATGTATGTTCACCGTAGCGCCCAAACTACTGAACCGATTTTAATAAATGATGTGTCAAATGATTCGTTAAAATAGCGCGGGTAACATAGGCTATATAAATTGTGTAAATATGTATATAATTCATATTGTTTAAGTTAAAATATAGGTAAAAATGTTTAACATGCATTGGTTAAGTGGTATATTTCACGCGGTCCAGTCATTTCCGTCCGGGAAACGAAAAAGTATTAAATAAAAATTAAGTTAAAAAACTATAACCCGACTACGTGCGTGGTGTCTAAAAGGGATGAAACCATAGATTTAAAAAAAAAATTGGGTCGCGGATGAAACGAACATTGTCGGTATACGCTATGACAGTGGGTGCGACCACGGCATTACGATGACTATTTGGTACCTATACATTTCTGGATTTATATCTCAATAATTTCCTTGTTTCATCCTTTTTAGACACCACGTAGTCGGGTTATAGTTTTTTTAAATTAATTTTTATTTCAGCAAACAAAGTCGGCATTTTCAATATCGTGTCGTTACAGACACTTACTCTGAGTAAATAAAATTTAATAGCCGTAGCAACGACCTCTCCATCACGAATATTCACGAACCGATTTCCATGTGTAATTAGCTGCATGTAAAAGCAATACATTTTATAGGGTAAATATTTTTATGAAAAAGAAACAAACATTTATTTTAATTATGTATATGCGAAGAATTAAAGGTCCTAGAGTCAGATCTTTGTACAAAAATCTTTCATCAATTCATTTGTAATGCCATCGCGCCATAAAAAGCTTCCCCAATTCGAAATCGAATGCCGTTTGATCAAACATGATTTGCTCGAAAACTTTTACTCAACTGCCTAAAAACCTGGCTTTACGCCTCGGTCGCTTTTTTCGACATCATCAATGGGTACAGTTTGGGATCCCTTGCCAGTCAAATTCAATCAAACGGTCCGCGAAACATGGGATTTATTCTAAAAGAAGACCGGTAGGTAAGGGAGACTTTTTATCAGCTACCTACCTACCTAGGTAGTTTCATTCCATCCATCTATGGCGTCAAGCAATGGAAGTTGAACTAATGCTAACTTTTTCTTTTTCTTCTCCATTCTATGGGCTATTTAATTATACTAGCTAGTGGAACTCTTTTCTTCCCAGTATTTCAACGGGTCTATACAAACACAGATGCAAACTGTTCCACCGGCACAGAATTAGTAATGGTAGGTACTTAGGTACGTACCTACCACCGGGCTAAAAAAATTTCAACTTCTGACACCTGCATATATGAAGCTTTCTTATGATATGCCTTCACATGTCATTAAGTACTTACTAATCCTTCTTGACATGATGAGTTGGTTGATAGACTTGGTAGACCCACGTGTTTGAAGCGCCGCCCCTCCTTTGCTTGCTTTTGCGCCTTGAGTTGAGCCCTATGTAGGAACGTACGTTCAAAAAAATAAGAACGTCGACGTCGTTGTCGAGAGAGAGAGAGAACGGGCGAACCCGCGAACCGCAGTGCCCGCATCAGCCCGCATTCTTCGTTAGTGTTGTTTGCATACATTTCTATTTTCCCTGAAATGCAATACACACAGAATTGTCGTAATATTTATTAAACTATTGCAACTTGCAATAGCACAGACTTGTCATAATATTTATTAAACTATTGCAACTTGCAATAGTTTAATAAATGTTATAACAAGTCTGTGTGTATTGCATTTCAGGGAAAATAGAAATTGCAATTTGCAACCACATGCAATGCATTCAATTGCACATCATTAAAGGAAATTGGTAAGTAAGTTAGTAAGTGGCAAGCAACTTTTTTTTACGTACTTCCAAAAAAAGGAGGAAATTCTCAACTCGGCGTAATAATATACTTTATTTTTTACGGACGCATTTTCTTGATCTCGCGTCTCGGAGTAACACTTGATTAATTGTATAATTTATAACGTAGGTGGAATTTACTAATTACTTAAGGTATGTGTGAGGAGAGAAGATAAATCCAGGTTTCAGCGAATCGCACAATATTTATTATTTGTACTTTACAAAAGGTTAGACTCTTAAAGATAACCGTTAATGAGAGATTATAGGGGTCGTGAGATCAAAGTAGGCACGAAATCCAGTCAGGCAGCCGCTATGAAATAGCCAGCCACTTAACTTGAGATGGTGAGGTCAGCCGAAAGAGGTCTTCCACTGGACGCGCGCAGCCTTATATATGGCCCTCGGGGGTGATGCGGTGCGGGGCAGCGAGGAAGGACCGCCGTAGGAGAATGCGCGACGTCACACACCCCCCCCGTTAGACCAGAATTTCCCTTAGCCGGGAAATTCGACTGCTCGCCGTCAGTAGATGGTGCTGGAGCAGACAGCTGGCCGGCGCTGGCAGGCAGCTGGTAGACGGCTGGCCGGCGCTGGTGGGCAGCTGGTAGACGGCTGGCCGGAACCCTGAAATTGGAGAAGTTCCAGTATAGTATATATACTAATAAGTGCATGTAGGTGGCTAACTAACAGGAGGATACGGTACTAGCCAGCGAACAGAATCGAGCCGAACAGGTTAAAGTAATTTGCAAAAAAAAATTGGTATTAATAAGGATTGATGTATTAATGCATAACTACATAAAACAAAATAAGCGCAGACAGCGCCACCGGTGCGCGAGCAGTCTAGCAGAGAACAAAGGAATGTTAAGTACCTAGTTACATAACATGATCGCAACACAAACAGGTGATACTACTACAATATTAATCGAACGCAGGAACTAGACTCGAGTACAGTCAACAGCACAACAATTCATACAAACTATAATGTACGGCTGAACGTACGAGGTTTTTGTAACTATTTAAGAAGATTGAATTATTTTTAGTTATAATTATTGTTTATAGTTGATTAGTTTAATGTCTTTGATATGCCATTCGCCCAGCGGCTTACCCGACATGTCTGAAAGTTTATATACTAAGGGAGATTTTTTTGCTACGATTTTACATTTAATAAATTTAGGTGCTAATTTTTTTGAGAAATATTTATCCTTATCACTTAGGTAGAATGTTCGCCTCCAAACAACATCACCAACATTAAATTCTGCCGGCTTACGGCGAAGATTATACGACTGACAATTACGTTGATGAGCCGACAAAAGAGCCGCCTGTACTTTCTCGAAGATATTAGATAAATGACCAAGCGATTCAGCATAACAATCTATAGGCTCATGTACCATATTCTGATCTGACACAACATATCGAGATCCGCACGTTATCAGTTCACGACCGTAAACAAGAAATGATGGTGTGAAACCGGTTACTTCGTTAACGGCACAATTCATTGCAAATTGTATTTGAGGTATTATTGTGTCCCACACCCTGTGGTCTTTATCAATAAATGTGGAAATAGCTGTAGTTATAGTTTTATTATATCGTTCTACGGTGTTAACATGGGGCGTATAAAATGGAGTGTAGTGTAAATTGGGAATTTTATATTTAGATATTAAGTTTTTAAATTGTGTACTAATAAATTGCTTACCGTTATCTAGTATGACAGTTGAAGGAATGCCATGTACTAAGAAAACATTTTCTTCGAGGATTTTTGTTATTACTTCGGCTGTGGCTCGTTTTATAGGGAATAGCAAACAATACTTAGAAAAACAACAACAGACCACAAAAATAAAATTATTTTGTTTTCTAGTAGGAGGTAATGGACCTATCAAATCGATACTTATGACCTGAAATGGTTTAGAACAAGACTTAGGTCCACCCATAAGACCCAGAGTTGAGTGATTTTGATGTTTATGAGCGATACATTCATCACACGAATTAACCGCGCTAACAACATCCGAGTACATGCCTGGCCAATAATAGGTAAGAGATAGACGCTTAAAGGTTTTGAATATACCGAGGTGACCAGCAGTGGGCAAAGAATGGTTTTGTTTTATTATCTGTGATCTTTGCTCGGCCGGAACAACTTCTTTCCATTGAAACTCTCTAGTTAAAGGATTAAGACTTTTTTTGAAACGATATAGTTTGTTATTTATTATTTGATAGTCTATATAAGAAGTGGGAGATTTTGTACAGCCATTAAAAATATTCAAGTACCAAGGATCGTTAGTGGAAATAGCTGTTATATTAGAGTTTACGTTAAATGTTGTGGACATAATATTAGGATTACGGGAAAGAAAATCCGGGACTAAGTTATCAGAACCCCGACGATGCCTTATTTCGAAGTTATAAGCAGATAGACGAACACCCCATCTGGCCAGTCGGCCAGTAGGATTATTAAGAGTGAGGAACCACTTAAGCGCGGCGTGATCCGTATACACCACGAATTTTAGCCCATTTTCTACGTAACAACGCCAGTGTTCGATAGCAGATAGAACGGCAAGCGCCTCGCGCTCAGTAGCACTATAGTTACGTTCTTGATCCGATAGGGATTTACTGTAGAAGGCTATGACTCTTTCCTCCCCATTTAATATCTGGCAAAGAACTGCCCCTATACCAAAGTCACTGCTATCAGCGTGTATTTCAAAAGGTTGGGTGTAATCTGGACAAGACAACACCGAAGAGGAAGCTAAACAGCTCTTTAATTTAGTAAAGGCCAAATCCGCCTCCTGAGACCAAGAAAACGCTGGCGACTTTTTGCTGTTAGAAGTTAGTTTATTAAGGGGCGCCGCTAAGGAACTAAAGTTAGGTATAAACCTTCTATACCATGACGCCGCGCCAAGAAAACGACGAACCTCTTTTTTGTTAGTCGGTACAGGGTAATTCGTGATTGAATTAACCTTATCGGGATCGGCGTGAAGACCGTCTGAATCCACTATATAGCCCAAGTACTTAAGTTTATTTCTAAAGAAGTTACATTTATCAAGATTAATAGTTAAGTTTGCCTGCTTTAATTTATTTAATATTTTTGTTAAAAGTGAAATATGGTTACTAAATGAATTAGAAATGCAAATTATGTCATCTACGAAGCAAAAAACTTTATTTTCGAACTCTGGACCGTAAAATAAAATATCAGCTAAACGCTGCTGAGTCGCAGGTGCATTTGTTAAACCAAAGGGCATAGACTTGAACTGGAATGTACCACGAGAAGGAACATAAAAAGCAGTCTTGCAACGGTCCTCTTTTTTTATTAAAGTCTGCCAAAAACATTTTGAAATGTCCAAGCTAGATAGGTATTTAGCATCCCTTAAATTATCCAAAATCTCAGAAATATATGGCAATTTATAGGCATCTTTTTTTGTTACTGAATTTAATTTGCGACTGTCCAAACAAAAACGCAATTCGCCATTTTTTTTAGGAGTAAGTATTATGGGATTAGACCAAGGACTTTCCGAAGGCTCAATTACATCCTCCTTAAGCATTTCATCGACATGTTCTATCAAAATACGCTGTTTTTCGGGGGACATCCTATAGTAACGCTGACGAATTGGAGGACTGTCACCCGTATCGATCGAATGAGTAATGAGCGAAGTACGACCAAGACCCCTTTTCTGATAGGAAATATCGGTAAATTGAGAAATAATATTGTTAGCGACAGCCCTCTGATCCTCTGTCAGACTATCAAAAGAAACCAATTTACTAGCGGCGCCGGATTGTGATTCCGCGACACTAGTACCAAGTTTACTCGGTGGCGAAACCGTCACTATGTGGTCCGGAAACAAACCGAAACCCTTCCAGAAGTCCATACCCAGGATCAAAGAATTTTTTATTCCTGGTACAATATGAGTAACCAGAGAAATAGATTTATTCTGGAATACAAAAGGAAGAAGCACCGAGCCGAGCGACGAATATTTATCGCCGCCAGCAGTGATAAATTCTAAAGGTTTCGAAGTATCGAGTTTTAAACCTTTTAAGAAGAGATCATGGGAATTATTACCCAGAATGGTTAAACAAGAACCAGAATCGAGCAAACCAATAGTATTTTTACCGTTCAATGTGACAGGAATATAAGGAGTATAATTGTTTGTACTGCCGATCGAGGAGAGTTTTTTTGTATTAAAAAAATTGGCAACATAATGTAGCCAATTATGCCACTCAGTTTTATTTGTTTTAGTTTTATTAATCATAGATTTCCCTTGATCGGCCTTTACTAGTTTTTTTTGAAGTTGACTATTATTTATTTTATTACATTTAGGACAATTAGTGGACTTAAAGCCCTTAGAACCACATTTAAAACAGATGAGATAACGAGGTTGCCGACAAGTACCTAAAGAATGCGAATCCGTACGACATCTCGGGCAATATTGTTTAGAATTATTACGAATCGAAGCATTTTCAATAGCACAAATTTGTTGTTCCAACTCGACTTCGTTAATAGGTGATGGTTTGGTGTTATAATTTTTATAAAAATTTTGTGGGTAGTTATTATTTTTATAAAAATTATAATTTTTATTGAAAGTTTTATTTGAAGTAGTGTAAGCCAATTCGGGAGCCAAAGTATTGGAAGTAACCTTGGGTGGTTCAGAAAATTCTCGGCTACGACTGTCATATTTTTCAAAGTCCCTACAGACGCTAACCAAGGAAGAAATATCCACAACATCAGCTGTTAGAAGAGCATTTGTATAGCAAGGCCGAATGTTATTTAATAGAATTTCTAGTTTGGAAGACTCGTTCATAGGTACGTCTAAAAGAGAAAATAATCCTTGCATTTTAGCGATGTATAAGGTTATGTTCTCCTTTTCCCCCTGTGTACGAAGCCTTATTTCCGATGTGAGTTTATAGTCATAATTATGCGGACTAAAATCACGTTTAAGTAAACGACAAAGATCGAACCAAGATCCAACACTATCTTTAATCGCACGGTACCAATGCAACGCATCAAGTGAAAATATTTCAAAAGCAAAAGAAAGTATTTTAGTTTCAGGTATATTCCTACTCGACATAAATTCATTTACTCTCTGAATGAATGAACGCACACAAGTTTTACCATTAAATTTAAATTTATTTAATTCCGCAAACAATTTACGATCGCAAAGAATTGACTCAGAAGAAGGTTCGGGAATGTTCTGTGGCTCGACCCCGCGCGAAGACATCGGTTGAGACAATAGTGATAGGGTTTTATGATTTGCGTGAAAGTCGTTCCATACTAGGTTAAGTGGGTTTTTATCGACTAATGAAGCAACATCAATACGAGATAGCCTATAAAAAACATGGTTAAGAATAGAATTAGTTCTAGAAAATAGATTTTTCTCAAATTTAGACTGTAATACTTTGACGTTATTGGAAACACGGAGCAGGGAGTTACTAACCGCGGCTATATCCTCATCGGGAGAAAAGACGGACGTTAGGATATCCTCAGAAGGAGAATCGGACGAAAGTTTTAAAATCTGTTTACGTAATTCCTCTACCGTTGTGGTTTGAGAAATACTGCCGTTACGTATTTGGATTTCATACTCAAGTTCAGCTTTATTTAATAAGGAAAATTTAATAGTATACGGCATTATAACCAACCAAACGGCGCAAGAGTAATCACCCACACGAGAAAAAAAATACAAAGTTAAGAATACCGTTCAAAAGGTGCAGTAAGAAATTAATCTAGAATAGCTTTAGTAAGATAACAATAGCAGCCGAAAGCCTATTACAGTAGGTAGGTATAGCAAAAAAAAAAAAAATTATTATAGCCACAGCATAAAATGCACATAGACCACACCCGAGACGCGTGGCGAGTCCGTACATGCGCGTGCTCAGGATAATTTAATTACGGAAGGCACTTCCACTAAGTAAAAAAAACACTTACGCACCTTTTGAACTGGGAAAAAAAAAAAAACAGAAAAAACACAGTAAATTAGGGCTTACACTCACCAGACCTCGTGCCTAGCCTTTTTTTTGATGGGCGCCAGTATAACGTAGGTGGAATTTACTAATTACTTAAGGTATGTGTGAGGAGAGAAGATAAATCCAGGTTTCAGCGAATCGCACAATATTTATTATTTGTACTTTACAAAAGGTTAGACTCTTAAAGATAACCGTTAATGAGAGATTATAGGGGTCGTGAGATCAAAGTAGGCACGAAATCCAGTCAGGCAGCCGCTATGAAATAGCCAGCCACTTAACTTGAGATGGTGAGGTCAGCCGAAAGAGGTCTTCCACTGGACGCGCGCAGCCTTATATATGGCCCTCGGGGGTGATGCGGTGCGGGGCAGCGAGGAAGGACCGCCGTAGGAGAATGCGCGACGTCACAAATTACATTTATTATTTATATAGTTAAATTTATTATTTATATATTTAAATTAACCTATTTATATATGTAAATTAATCTGCTATTTTCACAGGGTCATATTTCAGGATCTACTGAAGCTATATCTATGAAATTTGGCATACTGCTTTAGTTCTAGTATATGATTACGTAAGTACAATTTTATCTCTGTACTTGCAATAGGCCAGTGCCCAACCGTTTTGAGCCACTTTTGACCCCCTGTGTCTCAGTAAATACAGGGTGGTCAAAAGTGGCTCGAAACGGTTCGTGTAAATAGTGCACGGCATTTGCGCGGCCTGTTGCTGGAGCTGGAACTGGCCTGCGCACTACCGTGCTCTTAGATATGGTAGGTAGTATGACAGTCGCCGCATTTTATTTAATATCGATATATGTGTTGTAGGTATTTAAGTCGCGATTGGCCTCAAGGTTATGATTTAGAACATACATAAAAAAAGATACCGATGAATTGAGATTTTCCTTTTTCCTTTTCCCCTTCCTTAAAAAGTAATAGTTAGATCGCCTATTTATTTGGAAAAAATAAAGGGAAACCCAAATGTGGGCAACACATCTCTGATTGGGTCGGTCGACGCTCGACGACGACGACACGGCCCGAACAGCGGCGGCTGGCCCCGCGCGCGCCTTGTGCGAGTGCGAGTTGTGTGCGCCTTGTTTTGCTTGCTACCTCCGCCGCCTCTTCGTCCCGTCCCGCTCAGTCGTACGCGCGCGTTGGTTGTAATAACTCGTGGATGCGTGTCGCTCTCTATCACATGCTGTGTTTACAGTATAGTGTTATTGTTTTTATCATATAATTACATTAACTAGTGATCAGTGTGGGTGACAGTGTAATAAATTGTGCCTCAGGATTAATTATTGCGTAATTTTTAGTGTGGTTCGCAAGGAGCAGACTACCACGGCAGGCCCCGAGCGCAGGTAGCGTTTCGAATTTGTTTCTATTCTGATTACGATGTCTCTAGGACAATAACCGTAAGCATATGATGTTTAGAGGTGCTAAGGATATAATGTCCTGAACGGCGACGCGAACACAACAACAGATAGGTAGATGTGATAAGTTGATAACGGCGTAGGTATCCTATCGTCCGGTGTCTGTTTACCACGTGGTAGGTACGTTACGTTAGGGCGGGTGCTCCGCGAGGCAAGACTGTAAACAACTTGACACAGACTCACAGTAGGTTGTTTTTACCGTATTGTCCTCTGCTATCAGTCAATATTATTTATTGACAATCACTGCATAAATTCAGCATACCTACTATCATCCCGAAATGTAGATATTTTCTATTTATTTTTATCTGCTAGCCCATTTCTTGAGGAAGGCTAGGCTTCTAAGCGTTTCATATAATGTGCCCAGTACCTACTAAATGAGTGTTATTACCTGTGATAACGATAACAAATAATTGAAGAACCTATCTTGTCCTGTCTGGTGATTTTAGTTTGCTTATTGGGACTTTAAATAGGTAGGTACCTAAAGGCAACGGCGGTGGCGATTAGTGTTTGTCTAGGTAAATTTGTTACAGACACCCTGTAGGTACTGGAAGTTTGTGTAGGATTACAACAACTCTGGGCACCTGCCTACTATAAGACGACACAGAATATAATAATACCTACCTTCTAACGACGTCCTACAAGAATGTAGGTAGGTACCTACAATATGGAGATTAAGTTTTCAAAATTATTTTTGTAAAGAATTAGAATAAAAAAATTGCCAAAAAATGTGTCACTTAGTTTTTAAAGTACCTAGTTACCTACCTATTTAGGCAAAATAATCATTCCCAAGTTAGGTATTTGGTCACACGAGAGTCAATTTCATTTGCTATTTAGTCATAAGAACTACAATTATTTATGTGGACATTGTATTCATAAAAGCTGAAATGTTCGTTATCAGCATCGCTAAGCATGCTCGCGCGCGAAACATGTGCCTTGAAGTCTTATCACATCAGCATGTCGAAAACTCAGTTTTACGACTCGGATGGCCTTCACTCTTGTTTCTCTGGAACACAAACTACATCAATATTGAATATTAATACTAACTACACAACACTTAAAAACCTACCTATAAATAACTGTGTGTTGCATAAAGACTGGGGTCGTGGGTTCGAATCACACGAGATCTGCATGATTCGGCGATATCAATGCAAACAATACAGAAAATTCAGTCCCCGGATCTCTCGCTCTCTCTGACGTCTTCGAATTAGGTACATAACTGATTTATAGTAAAGGTCAAGTAGGTACCTACCTATTTTAGATTTTGGGTTTACCACTTATCACGAACTTTCAATTTTACCCCAATAACCAACGACTTTCAGCCAACCTACTAGTGACTTCAGCCATTCAATCAAAAAGCTAAGTAGGTTGCGACAGAGATTTCTAACCGGCCACTTGTCTGAAATAGACCCTTTGGGGAAGCACTTACTGTTGGTATAATATGCCTAGTTACCTATTTATTTCTTCTTAAAGAGTAAAACAAACAAACCAACCTATATTCTTTTCAGCCTACAGTTCCGTAGTTTATTGATGAAGACTTCATCCTTATCAAATGCTTAGGCAGATCATGTAGGCACTTACCTAGCTATATAATACACCTA
This sequence comes from Apomyelois bistriatella, assembly GCA_947044815.1. Classification (NCBI taxonomy): domain Eukaryota; kingdom Metazoa; phylum Arthropoda; class Insecta; order Lepidoptera; family Pyralidae; genus Apomyelois; species Apomyelois bistriatella. The sequence goes on from OX345689.1 coordinate 5,097,560, forward strand.
GAATCTAGATATACAAGAACAAAACCTAATGCGTTCCTTTTCCGTCCCGTTGCAAGTTGCAGGTGGGAATCTGGGTGGGGGGAGCAATGTTTTGAATGCCGCTCAGCAGTGCGCCGCCGCACTGGCCTCGCGCCCTCATCGATCGTACTGTGCTGCGCTGCTCTATTATTTATTACCAAATATATATGGCGGCCACGCCACGGCGTGGTGCGGCACGGGGTCGTCGACCTCGTCGCCGTCCACAGAGCGAAGCGTAAACAACTCTCAGAATGCAGCGCGGGAAACAGGTCCCCTCACTACCTGCGAAGCGAAACGCCGCGCCGCCGCCAGCCGCAGGGACCCTTCGTTCCACAACACACGATTGTAGGAATGCCCTTCATTTCATTTGCGCGGCATTATTGAACCAACGCGACGAGCGACGCCACGCGAAAACCACGTGGTCTGGACTAAAACTTCACATGGTGATAAAACCAAAACAATTAACCATTAGTGTCTGATGTGCATTGCATTTCACAGCGTCTTGTCTGCATCTGCCTGCACGGCTATTTTTAAAAGGGTTGCGATTGCAACCCGAAATAAAACAGCTCAAAATACACTTTGACGGTCGCACTGGTGTTTCTCGTACACACAAATTTAATTGTGGGTGTGTGAGGTGCGGTTCTCGCCAATTAACGATAGATAGAGAAATTTGTAATGGTATACTCCATAGATCATCTCAAGCTATACCCAGACACACTGAGGTTTCAAAATATTAAGGGTTAAAAGCAGCAGCTATTCGCTGCCCATAACCAAGCAACTTAAAAAAAACACATTAATTAAAATCATTAGACGCATCCCGCTGTGGCATGGTGAGATAACCATGCCACAGCTTGCGAAACCAGAGTGTCACCGTGTCAATGTGCAGCGAGCGATGTTCCTATAGCGTAGGATGCTGGGGCACGTCCCTATCTTGATATACCCGAGGAATGGTGTGTTAAATATAACAGCGAAGTGGATAAGAACATTAGCTTCGTAATCTGTTAGCTACCCTGCCATAAACAATATTTTATTATCATCTAATCTTGAATTAGTTTTTGTATTTGTGTTGTTATAGTACAATTAAGATTTAAATAATAAAAAAAAATACAACAAACAAGTGTTTTTTGCTTGTAAAAATGGCATGTAGCTATTTATTATTGTATCAAAGTCCGTCCCTATTATATATGTTCTACTGTAGATAGAAGTAGAAACCTTACCCAGCAGTGGGCCATATGAGCCTTCCAAATTTTTTTATATCTTGTTGCGTGATGCTCGTTGTCGTGTATGTCATGGGGCTTTGGTAGGCGTCGTTGGTTCGAAACATGTTTCACAAGAAATATTTTCCTGTTACGGACTCGTACCTTCGTGGGAACTTGCATAGCTCCCACGCTAATTACTAGTACTAGCGTATGCCATCGCCTTCGCAGGCCATCAATGAAACTTATATCCGTCAATGAAACTACTATTGTTGTATTACAATGAAGTTTTTAAATTGCAGAACCGTTGCTGACGAGTATCGCGGCAGCGTATCGCGAGATCGTGATTACCCTTGGGTCATTCATGCTTAAATATAGTATCCCACTCGTACATACATTTGTTATAAAGTTCATTAGTATTTCAAATGATCAATTTCAATATTCAATTTAATGCTTTCGCGTCGCGGCCACGCAAAGCAAATCTGGAGTTGTTTGCCCAAAAAATAAAATTAAAATGGACTACTTAGATCTATAGATACCCTTTGGGTAGAACAGGTATAACATGAGACATCCATTTAACTCAAAGAATTAAGAAGTTCGACTTATGCAGTAGTTCCTAATACTACATCACAACAATTAACTAAGCGAAAAGATTTAGGCGCATTAGGGCTAATTCTCTATATGATAATTACTGAGCAATTCTGATGTCGACCCAGTTGGCCATAGTTCGTGATTTTTCGAGTACCTATTTGGATATAATAATAGTGGATTATCTTGGATAATATATAGAGACGACTTTGGACTGATCAAACTACACATATTTAGTACTAAATCATCATCATCATATGAACCACAAGTAGTCCACTGTTGGACATAGGAGTTTATTTTCTTTGACATAGGCCGTGCCGTGCATAGGCCTATTAATAAGTAAAATAAAAAAAGACAACAAAAATTCATTCAATGACACAGTCAACAGTCAAAACCAAACGTTTGCAGGTTATGTAACATATAGGTGTAATGTTATTTAGACTTAAAATTTTATTGAATTTCAAGGCAAAGGATCAGTGCCCGAAAGGCAGAGAGATAAGTCTTATGTTGGCAGGTAAAAATAAATACTTATACGAGTATATATACAAAATATTTCAAGTCCCTACATTCATCCATACTTCCATACTAATATTATAAATGCGAAAGTCTGTCTGTCTGTCTGTCTGTCTGTCTGTCTGTCTGTCTGTCTGTCTGTCACCTCTTCACGGCTAAACTGCTGGACCGATTGTGATGAAATTTGGTATGGTTGTAGTTAACGACCTGAGGTCAAACATAGGCTACTTTTGGGCACGATATAACCGAGTCCCACGCGGGCGGAGCCGCGGGGAACAGCTAGTATCTATATATATAAAAATGAAACCCGTTTTCCGTTGTCACGACATAGCATTAAAACGGCTTGACCGATTTGGCTGATTTTTTTTTTGTAGTTTTCTAATACTCTGTACAAGGTTCTTACGGAAAAAAAACCGGGTCAGCTAGTGTTAAATAAATGAATAGTCTTTAGATAACTACTTCTGGTAGGTTTACTTCATTGTCCTATTTATCCGCTGTTTGTGTGTTTCCGGGATGAATCTCATAAATCGTATTACGGCAAGTAGGACCGATCGTAAAGACATGAAAATTTCAAAGATTTTATTTTTATTTGTGAAGCCACTATACTAACAATAAAATTCAAATGAAGTCAGAGGGCTTACCCCCTTTGACTTTTGTTTGTAGTCCAAGCTGCTGGTCCGAAAGCCTTAGTGCGCGAATCCGACTCGCTCTTGACCGCTATTTCCCTTTGCACTAAGTACCGGCTAAGTAACACGGCTTCCGTACCGGAACGTGTTGCTTTACCCCGTGAATAAACAAAATAGTTCTATAGTATTATTGTCATCTTCCTAAAGAATAGACAACCCCACAAGAAATAAAGGTGCCGTTTTTATTTGCTTTTGGACTACAATATAATTGTTTTTGCCTAAAAAACGAAACCGACTTCAATTCCTGAACTAAAAAGGATGAAATAATTAATACATTGTTGTTTAAATATGGTTCATATCAAACATTTGAATAAATCTGAAGTCGGTGCCGGTTCTTTTAATAAAATATGCTAATTAATGAGCCAGCAGCTAGTTAACGAATTCGTAAAATTGGCACCAACTTCAAATTTATTAAAATGTTTGATATGAAGCATATTTAAACAACAATGTATTAATTATTTCATCCTTTTTAGTTCAGGAATTGAAGTCGGTTTCGTTTTTTAGGCAAAAACAATTATTTTATACTTTTTAGTTTTGAATACGCAATGCCTTACAACTAAAAAGTTGTAAACACTGCATTTTGGAAAGTCGGGTAAACGTCATCAGCGTCGTCTCACCTTATTGACATGGAAAAAACTACCCAAATCGCAATAAAACTTGAAGAGTTCCCTCGATAACTCCATGATTCCTGATCTGATGACTATGGAACCATCTAGAAAGTATACCCTTTCTAACAAAACAAGAATTTTATCGAGCAAGATATATTGCAATCAAAAAGTTGTAAATACCTCGCATTTTTGAAAGTGGGTTTTCCAGCATTGTCTTACCTACGTCTCACCTTAATAACATGGAATATATATTAGCTATGACCGAATTACCCATTTGTGTCTAAGCTTTGGCACTAATCACGGTAAAGATAGGAGCACCAACCCCGCTCCTATCACTGGGATCCAGCCTGAAGCGTACCAATCCCTCGTCCGTGCCTACCTATGTTAATCTACAGTTACATTTGAACACATATTAAAATTATCAACAGCAATATCATATCAATATCAAGTACTAATAAAGGCCATGTTAAATCACTAGAGCACAATACACGTCTGCACCGCTCGGCGAACCCAAGGAGAAGAGAGCGTTACACTCATACTCACCCCGACACTACTACTGCCAAGAGGGGTTTACCTGTAGTGGGGAGATATGTCACGTGATGATATCGGGCGCTAACATATATCAAAAAATACCCATGCCCAATACAAAACTTGAAGAGTTCCCTCGATTTCTCCATGATCCCATCATCAGATCCTGACCTGCTGAATATGGGACCAATTGGAAGGTATAGCCTCTCGAACTAAAAAAAAAATTTTCAATTCGGTCCAGCCGTCTTCGAGTAATCCGGTAACATACTTAAAAAAAAAAAAAACATTCCGACGAATTGATAACCTCCTCCTTTTTTTTGAAGTCGGTTAAAAACATTAAGTAAAGTAGACGAGAAAAAAAGGTCATGTCAATATTTTTCTAATTAAAATAATTTGTACAACAAAATTAAATTACTTAGAAGAAAAAAACCGTCGCATACAGTAAAGTTAAACCAAATCTTTTCTGCATTAAAAAGAAATTGGTCACTTTAAATAATAATGATTGTCAACTAATTGTTTCAGCTCGGGCCATGAAGTCCGCAAAGTGCCGGCGTGCAGCATGACGCGGCGCGGCTCCTGGCCCTGCTGGCCGGCGGCGCTGCTGCTGCTGGCCATCGCCTGCGCGCCTCTTCATGCCGCCGAACCGCATCGGTTCGCACCAGATGGTACATTACTTTCGATTCAGTTTAGATAACTACTAGTAGGCCTAGTCATCTTTCTTTCTTTCGGCAGACGTTCAATCGATAATACGGTTGTAATTAATAATGGCCAATTCACGTTGGGTCTCTACGCTTCTTGCTACTAAACAGTTGCGTATGAATGTTTGGGAAGTGTTGAGCGTAAAAGCTGATCCCTCGGAAATCTGGTTAGAAACATAAACCAGTTCATTTGTCTGTCAAATGTCTATACATTTATACAGCGACACATATAATTACGGTTCCGCTCAACCGGTATATACCCAAAAATAACGGTCTTAACCAGGTATTTAGACCCTTTAAATCGACCGGTGCTTTAAATTACCAGGTTATTTTCGGGTCTTCAAAATACTAGTTCCAAGCTCTCCCTTCCCAGTGCATTCATCGAACGAAAAGTCTTACTGGCGTAAGCAAAATTGGCGGTACCTACTGGTTTCTACATTGGAACGACGGGACTGCCGTAACCCTTTTATACATGGAAACCAGACCAACAGCAACATGATCCGTGTTTGTTGGTGGCCAACACCGTTAGATATTTAAGGCTGCCTAAAGGCATTTGACATAGCCTAACGACTGAAATCCGGGACCAACGACTTAACGTGCATTCCGAAGCACAGAGGAGCTCAAGATAGAAATGCCACCAATGGCGACCAATCCAAACATGGCCGCGCACTCGCCGTCGCTTGACGCCCGCTATTGTTATTAACAATTAACACGCGCGCCCCGTTAGGCTATCGAACTCCTTCAATCTAGCCAACACGTGCTCTTTGTTCCATTATTACAATGTTTTCGGGGCCGCCTGCGCGTCCGTCATCACTTCCTTCGCGGAACATTGTGACGCCTCAGCCGCTATTCTTACTGTGTTGTCGACGCAGCCGCGCCGGCCGAATGGTCTCTTGCATGAAAACTAACTTACTTTGAAGTCTGAAAATAGTAATAGTATATAAAAAAAAGTAACTAACAATATGTCTCGTTACTTGGGATAAATCTAGCGGTATATCATAATTATTATTTTACATTATTTTAGATATGTTGTACATACACTGAGTAGCAAAATAAACTGTTTTAAAAGTAAATTCGATCGATAATAAATGTAACTTGTGATCTCCTTATATGTTTGTTTTGATATTGATAATAATGGAGGGCCTACGGTTGTTTTGCACCATGCGTTAATCTCCTAAAATTCTGTAGGATGAGTAAAGAATAGAAATTGGTTGACTATTTGTTAAAAAACGTACGTGAAGCTTGTTATGTGTGTGTGGTCCGGGCCTAATGGTGTTAGTTTATGTATATAAACATGTCACCATAAGTCTGTCTTTATACATAGAGTACTCTCATATTATAATGATATGCAAATAAGTGTTGTTTCTCACCTTCTACTTATCGATGATAACTGGACTACCTATGGACCTAATACAAATCAGTTCCGAGTATTGTTTTAGACAACACAAACAGTATTACTTGTAGCTATCATAGGTACACATAGTAGTAATAATGACTGTGACCTGTGCCACAGAATACATAATGGTTCCAAGGTACCTATATATATATATATACTGTCCTTGGTCCGGCGTTATTATTTTTAAATAGGTAGACATTTCTTTTCTGATGTCTACAGTGGGTGTCTAATTGTCTATTCAAATGCAAGATCGAAGATAAAAATTTGACCTCCCAATGTCCTTAACCTTGACTATCTTTACTGTTTCTATTTGTGAACAATTTAATTTATTCTAATTTTAAAATAATACTTTCATAACGAAACGATCCGGCGAGGCGGTCGACCGTCATGTCATCATTGTAATATGTATAATGATGTAAGCCGTCATTGTATTGAGGATAAGATCGGCGCGAAAATAGATTTAAAAAAAAAAATTGCGTCTAGAGACCGCGCGCGATTCGAACTTCTTTGGGCGCAAACGAGAAACACTTGCACAAAATAAATTACATCATATTAATGTTATAGTGGATGATGTATTGTGCATGTGCTAATGACAGAAACTTGTCATAAGTGTTTTTATTAATTCTGTGGTATAAGTGACAAATAAGACTTACCTCTGTACCTCGAAAGTATTGACTATCCCAAGATGGGTGAGGTACCTATAATTCCGTTGCGTTAACTTGCCTTGTGGCCAGTTTCGAAGGCACGTAAACAACACGGCGGCGGCGGATATTAGCAAAAACTCCTGCGGTCATTGATCTAAAGCCCGTTGTTTTCGGGGCCACTCATGGGCCGAAATTTTGTTTTTATTTGTGTATTTTTTGCTTTGTCTTGTTACATGTGGAGTGTGCTATTGAACCCTGAGCAACAGTGTAAATTCTTGTTTTTAAACGTTCTTTTACTTTTGACGACCTCCGTGGCTAAATGGTTACCATAACGACACGTGCTTTTCTGCCTTATTATTTCCTCCAAACTTCCCTTCATTCCTCCAATAGATATTTTGTCTGCTATTCAGGGCGAATAGTAAACATTTGTAAATTATCTGTTTAGATCTCGTTGTTGACCGCTAAGTGTGACTCTAAATGTGACATGTCTGTGAACATATGTGTGTCTATATGTAATGTTTCGTTTACTAAGTTTGTCGATACGAAATCTTATTTTAAATGTTATTCCTGAATTTCCCTGCCAATTTATTATCAGTTAAACTAAATTCTAAGATGTTTAGTAAAGTACCGCATATCCAGTACGGTTGTTAAATTTGACTACTTCCATACAATTCGCATTTTAATCCGTCAGATAACGAAGTAAGTTTTGTTTGTTTGTAACTCTTCGGGGCCGATAGACTGGTGCGGTGAGTGGAGTGAGGCCACGTATAGGAGGCGCCTCGTTCGAGTTATCTATCAGAATTCACTCGACCGTGTGATACGAGCGGTGATATCGAACTTCGCAATTTGAACGCACTACGATTGTTTGTCGTTTATTATAACTATGAATTCATAGATAAACAATCACACACTCGCCTCGTGTTTTTCGGTTCTAGATAGATAATTTGGTAAACAACTACTTGATTTATCGGAAAATTTAAAAAATATTATTTAAGTAGGCACAATGGACAATAGGGAAGTAGTGAAAATTATTTTTATTATGGTCTTTGTATATAATTCTTGTAAAACTATTTATTATTCTCACTACAATATATAGTTATCTTTTGTAGAAATTTGTTAATAATATTTAAATTATGACTTTACACAAATTGAAATAACAGCGTATTTACTTTGTGAGTTTCGTATAAAATTCATCTTGTGCAAGCGAAAAGTGTAACATGTAACGTATGTTGATAAGATACTTACCATAAATCATTAAATAGTTGTTTGACAGCCTCAAAAGGCAAAAACGGAACCCTTATAAGATCACTTTGTAGTCCGTCTGTCTGTTTGGCTGTCAAATTTTTTTTCTCAGTAACTCTAGTTGAAATTCAAAAAAAGTATACTCAGCTGAGCCTACGATACTGTCGCTTTCGACCGTAAAATAATCTAAATTATACGATGACAAACAAAAGATAAGGTATTGTTGCAATTTTCGATATTTTGCCATTTAAGATGGGAATCAAAACCTATGAGGTAGGTACTTTCCCTTGAACTAGAATCAAAAAATTTGGCAAGAAGCATTATCATATGGCACGTCTTTAGGAATAAATCTTAAATTTGTTAACTTATTGTTAACTAGCTGTTCCCCGCGGCTTCGCCCCGCGTGGGACTCGGTTATATCGCGCCCAAAAGTAGCCTATGTTTGACCTCAGGTCGTTAACTACATCCCTACCAAATTTAATCACAATCGGTCCAGCAGTTTAGCCGTGAAGAGGTGACAGACAGACAGGCAGACAGACTTTCGCATTTATAATATTAGTATGGAAGTATGGATAGTATGGATTTTAAATAAAAAAAAATTAAAGAAAAATTATCCCTTCCCTTATTTACATAATTCCATCCCTTAGTTATATAACGACAACCAGCGGATGAGAGGGCCTTTCTAAACTTTCGAAAACTTACAGAACAAACACCTACTCTTATCTTGTGATGCGAAATAAGCAGGTGATTACATAAGAACCTAACTATTATTTAGCAATGTCAATAGCTAGCTAAAAAAAGTCACATGGTGCCGTCCTCGTGAGCATAGCATAGCGTAGTACGAGTACTATACTATATGGTATGGAATGGTACCCATTGCGATTTACCATACAATGCTGGTCACATGCCAACTTATGCAAGTAATGCAACGTATTCATTACCAGCTATTAACCTATTATTGTCTTTGAATTACCACCTCCTTGGTCTATTGATTCAAGAAGTTGGACGCAACAGGATGGACCAGGACTATTGAGTCTGACTGCCACACGATTATTTCATCTCATTTACTGATTCATCAGATTGTTTGGTATTTCTACAACCTTGGTATTTATGTACTATTACTGATTAGTCATTTATTGTATTGAAGATATTTTTGTCGTGCCGATAGAAATCAATAGTGTTAAAGTGAATGAATCACAACTATTATCAATTCCTTATTTATAAGGAAAATTGCATGCATATATATTATTGAATAACACAGCCCACAGTCCCTGGATACATTTAACTTTATTGCGATAAATCAGAGAGACTGTGAATTACTTATAATCCATATAAATCGCGCAACATTTAAAATTAAAATAACGTTGTTTGTATTAAAAAGTGGATTTTATAAAATGTTTAAATCGTATATTTCTGGCGATGACAGTCTTTGTTTATATGTTCTTAAAAACGCAAGGCCACTGGGCTGCCCGTGAGCCAGTGAGCACAAACTAAATACACGTATGTTACTTCCAACAGAAATAGAGAGTTTTGATAATAAATTTATTTTAGGTTGTAATGCGATAAGTGCAAGGTACATGAATAACTTAATTAAATCAAAAAGTATCATATGTGAATTCCACAATATTTACTTAATGAGATGAGCTCAGCGAAGCAAACGAAGATTTAATCTCTGACACAAGAGTTGGGTCTCCACTGTTCCCAGTTTTAAACCTCTTTGTGCCAGTCGGCTCTTGAGATGGCTTGCAGTTCGTAATGTTTGTAGAACAGTGAGTAACTGGAGAATTGTTATCCAACGTTGGCTTTTGTCCGCTTTGCACAGTCACAGACAGAATATATGATAGTACTACAGTACTCTTTTTTTAAGTTATCGTAATAGTTTAGTATGTTCTTATCAGTACTCTTAACTGTGTGTATACATGTATGCAAAATTTTAAGAAGTTTGGTGCAGTAGATTAAGCTTATAGAGGTAACAATTAAATTACCAACTTTACAAAAACACTAACTTTTGTAACGTTGAAATACATACTCGTATATATACTACCTTTTCACTATTTCATAAAAAAAAAAACAACATAAATCTTCAAAAAATAAATTTCTATGTTCTACGGATTCCGTTCAGAAATGCGACCTAAAGCCCGGAACAAACACACATCCGGACAAAAGCAAAATTGAGACCAACGTTCGTTTCGCTCGTCACTCGCTCGAATAAGGATTTAATACCAAAAGATACGAATAACGTGATCTAGTGTCATTTTGGAGTTTCTTTTAACTTTATTTGTCATAACTAAATACAAATTATATGATATCGCTTATAGGTCAATTGTTTTAAGGTTATCCCATGAGTAAGGCCCTAAAAATTATTTGAATAATTAATATGGGCCACAAAGATAAAAAATATCTTTATTCGTCGTTCGTTTAAATTATGGTCTGTACACTACAAAACAACAATACAAACAATCAAATATGTTCAAGCTTTTTAATACATATAAATTTAGATAAATCACTTTGCACCCAGGTTATTGCAGCAGTGACGGATGTTTGTTAAAGTAGATAATAAGCTTCTATAAATTATAAAGTAAATCTCGATTTATCCTTATTATATCCATAGGTATGCCCATGTTAACTGATACTTAGTTTATTTCTGGCATTTAATTACGAATGATACAACAATGTATTCGGAGAATTACACGATAACAACCACAAAATATAGAAAGTACAAATGGTTCACCATTTTTTTTATTCACCCATACTACTAGGTTATGTACTGTACGTAACTGCGATTGGTTTTGGTTATAGCAGGTCAAGTTCTTTCAATTTTATGCCTAACTTTTTAATGTAGAGAACGTATAAATTTTTAATAAATTACAATGCAATACAAATCACTTTGCACCTGCATTTTTAAAAAAAACAAAGGAAGATATATCCCTGACTTATTAGTGAAAATAAAAATAAAAATGGAAAGTATGTAAATTAGTTAAATGTTAATTAAACAGTTTAATTTGTTCCAACAATTGTTTTATATTATATATGCATGCATCCATAAATTATATGTAACTTAGAAACAGTAGTCTACCTAGATCGTATTTCAATTAACAAACTTGCTTGTATTTAAAATCAAATAGAAGAAGAAGTGCAATTTTATTAAGCGTTATAGCTTTGTATCGTATTTATTTTGTGCTAAAACCCGAATACCTACTCAAACGATAACGCACTCGTCACCTCATTAGTGCCTCCGAATAATTTCAACCAGTTTTCTTAATTTAGTGAACGTCGCCGGGTCATATATACATTCGTCTCTTATTAATGGATTTACTGTATAATAAGTCCCAATCGACGGAAGATAATCGATATCAGAAGTTACTTTTTACTTTATAATATAGGTAGGTAGTTTGATTTCCCACACTGCTCTTGCAAAAAAACCTGAAATGGCGCTTCAACGACCATCAGTGACGGCTTACGCGCACAAAGTAGTGTATAACTTCATGTTGTATTATTAACTTAATTGTATAGAATTTGCAAAATAGTCGCAAAGTCGTAATAAAAAGGCAGATCATAAATGCACCTTGACGGCCCACATGCCAGCAAAATGTTTATTTGAAAGTGAATTAGCAAGTAAAGCGAACCCCTGTAATCTTCACTGGTTGTTTACCAACGTGCGACCAGCTGTCGGGGTCAACGACCTCACCAGTCACGACCCCTCTACGACCCTCGGTATCAACATTCGCCATGAATTAAAATCGCCTTGAACGTAGGACTTAAAATGTCTATATGTGTTGTTGGGCGCGTTTTATAATGTTTACATTTCAATTTGTTTGTCAGTTAGATAAAATTCGACCCATCGTAATCGGAAACGAATAAAATGATATTTATGTGAGTTCGTGTGAAGTCTAATCATGTTAGAACTATTTTGTTGGGTTAATATTATACTAGCTGTTTCCCGCGGCTTCGCCCCGCGTGGGACTCGGTTATATCGCGCCCAAAAGTAGCCTATGTTTGACCTCAGGTCGTTAACTACATCCCTACCAAATTTCATCACAATCGGTCCAGCAGTTTAGCCGTGAAGAGGTGACAGACAGACAGTCAGACTTTCGCATTTATAATATTAGTATGGATATGGAAGTATGGATTAGTATGGATATTTATTTTAATTTAAAACCGATCAACTCATTTAAACTCGCCTAAGGACAGCCCAAAATGTATCTATTTGGAGTGTAGAAGGGTATGGCAGGGTCTTCTCATCAGGTCTCGACGAAGAAGGCGCGGCTGCCGGCGCAGCGGGCGGCGGCGGCGGCGTCGCGACTGGCCGACGCCGTTGTTTACAATAACATTTTTATCGCTATGTGGAAATCAATCGTTAGCATGCAGCACACAAGTTAATTTATAAGCATACTAGCTGTTCCCCGCGGCTTAGCCCCGCGTGGGACTCGGATATATCGCGCCCAAAAGTAGCCTATGTTTGACCTCAGGTCGTTAACGACATCCCTACCAAATTTCATTACAACCGGTCCAGTAGTTTAGCCGTGAAGAGTGACAGACAGACAGACAGACTTTCACATTTATAATATTAGTATGGATTAGCTTACTACGAGTAAAGACCTATTCATTTGATTGATATTCATCAGCGCAGACTTGAATGAACATTCGTCAGTTCTCCCATAATTACTACAAATAAACTATCTTTAAAAACCCATTCAAAATCTACCAAGACAAGCCTCACCGAAATGTAATACATAACATATATCATTATAATCCATTGTTATGGTTATGCTTTATTAAAAACATCAATGGCAAATATTTTCATGTATGCATTTATTTGTATTGAAACAAACAGCACAAGTTGCGTATGTGGTCCCATCCTAACATGATAAGATAATAACGGGCGATAAAGCAATAGGTACATAAACACTTCTATGGCGCCATGGTTTTTTATTCATTATCATAGATTCTTTTGCTTTAAAAGTAAAACTCACATTTACACACAACATTTCACATACAACACAAAAATAGATTTTAACTAGCGACCCGCCTCGGCTTCGCTTGGGCGCAATGCTAATGTATTATACATATAAACTTTCCTCTTACATCACTCTAAAAAACCACATCAAAATCCGTTGCGTAGTTTCAAAGATCTAAGCATACATAGTGGGAAGCTATACTTTGTTTTATAAATACTACTAGCGACCCGCCCCGGCTTCGCATGGGCATAAAAACTTTCCTCTTGAATCACTTCATCTATTAAAAAAACGCAATCAAAATCCGTTGCGTAGTTTTAAAGATTTAAGCATACAAAGGGACATAGGGACAGAGAAAGTGTCTTTATTTTATACTATGTAGTGATAGTGAAAAAATGGATTTTAATTACAAGAAAACCATAATTATCCAAACGTTTCTTACCAATTTGATATAGCATAGAGATGTGTTGTGATGGAGATGTTTCCTGTGTTTACGCTGCGGACCTTGCAATGTATTTAACAACGCTAGATGATAGATGGGTAATGATAGTAATTAATTAATTTTATTACTTACTTACAGACCACCGGACTTACCAAGTATATAAAAAAATACTCGATGCCTGGTTTGAAAAAGTAGTAATTGTTCTGATACGGTGTGAGCAATTAATGATGACGAGCAGCGGATATTGACCTACCGCACATTCATGAATGATCTGCATTCTCAACACTTACATGATAAGCTATCGTCGATATAAAAGGCGATGTAGACAAGTAGTACAGTCATTTCAGGACTATGTGCATAACTGCATTGCATAGATATATAATGTATGGCTCATTGTATTATCATTATTTTGACCTCCAGTTACTCGCACGCATTAGGTATATATATATATACGAGTATGTACTGCGTATAAAGACTTCGTTATTCTGTCGGGAGACATTCTGAGTATGTTTATTTCGTTTCTTGTTCATCATTATCCCCGGACTCCTTCCAGTTGAGTGTAGTGGTTTGTGATTCCTGTGGTCTTATTACTACATACCACTTTCTCATTCAACCAACTCAATAAAGCCGAAGCAAGTTTTCTCGAGATGGTAGGTACTCAAAATATTGAAGACTTCAAGACTGTCACCCTCCGGTTTGATAAGTAATTGTCTTTGTTATTTCAGTTTTCCTATAAAATAATCTAGTCGAACCTTGAATAAGATTTGTTTGTTGTCTGTAATCAGTGGCTGAGCTTCCTCAATTACTCGCGATTTAATATTGGTTGGACACCGACATTAATTACTGTTAGGTAATTATCCGGAATTTCCATTTGGTGTTTATCAAACTTGTAACGAGAAAAGTTCTAAGTAAATATTGGCTTCGCTCTAAGCAATGTATTAAATCGTGTTATTTAAGAAGAATATATATGTATTTAATACAGACAGGTCATTTATCTCAAGTGTTTTTCGGATGCATCCCAAACCGTTATTAAAAAACCGTATTTACCAAATTCAATATTGAAATCACACTATTATTCAAATGCCATTTAAAATAAATAACAGTGAGTAAACTTTCCAAAGTAGGTATAGATCGAAAACACTGCCAAAGGAGATCGACGTCACACATTGATCTACAAATGCTACAATCTACACATTGATGATCTGATAGAGCATGACCTACCGCACGTACTGTTTGACGCAGATATCGACCCAGTTTACAGATTACAACACAAGTTTGTAGCGTGATACACTGGTACTTCACCGGGAAATATCAGCTTTCAATGGATAACCGAGAATCGGTTGGTCATGTTGCATTTAGGCGCATAACTTGCTATATAGTAGTTTGTTGGGAATGAGCTATCTATAACCTACATATCGCAGATACATTTAGACTGCAAAGTCGTGGTGTCGTGGTGGTGGTGGTGACTGCACAAAATAGGTAATAAGCACGTAGTGATTTTAACTCCATTTCATCTTATTCCAATAACGATTTCGTGATACAACATGGTTGTACATGTACATCTACACCGTGTTACTAAATTATGTCTGATTCTTAAGAAAGATAGACTGGTTGAATATCATGTCGGTACCTCCAACATTCACATGCTACTACATTATGCCTGTTTCCTCAGGACGGTTGACTTTCATCAGGGGCGGGTGAAACTGTGACTTGTAAAATTATAAATGCGAAAGGAATTATGTATGTCGGTTATTGTTTATTTTGTTTATCAATTTTATTTTTCAAATTCCTATTTAGGCCTTTGGTACTTGTTATAATATAAGCATTTTTTTTGTTATTTGTTAAATAATCTTATCTGTTATCTTATCACTAAAATTACTGGTTAAAACTTTATTAAACTAAGTTAAAAAAAGTGTTATTGTTAAAAGTAGTAGTGTAGACTTTTTTAGGCATGTAACAAAAAATTAAAGGAAACTATATTATGTGAGCATGGGTCTTGAATGTAGGAACGGAATTTTAGGGCAACAAAAAACTAGTTTCACAGCAAATCTAACTTTCCTATAAACCAACAGATGATACAACGGCAATAAAAATACAGTTTTCATATTATTATCGCAATTTATGTGAGTCATTTAGCTATCTAGGTACTGAAGGAAGTAAAAAATCAAAAATCGTTAATTAATATGCAACGAAATGAGCCTGAAAAGACGCAACGCATGAAGCTACCTTTTTACGGCGCCGCTATGCAGGCGCCGCCAGCGAGCGCGCTTCGCCCGCTCTATCGTGCGTAAATTAACGACACGCGCACTTATTTCTACATGAAAAAGTCTTCCAATTTCTGCGCGCGGGGTGAAAAAACACATACAATAAGAATAAACACTAATACATTATCCGAACACGTCGCTAAACACACACTAGATAAAAATATCCAACACAAGAAGAGATCCACACAGACAAGTACAAGCCACTCCGGTTGGTTTAATGCTCTAAGGTGCGGAACGACCTAGCCACTTATTATATTACACGCAATCATAGATTAAAAAAGGGAGTTTATTAGTCCACGTATGTTTTTGAAGATACCTTAAACACCAATAACTATTAACTGACAACTGCCGACCGGAACTAACTGCCAGTTCATGTTAAAGTGTCATAACCGGCGGCGATCAATTTTATTATTAGGGACGCACGCAAAAGACAAGATATTTAAGGAAATATAGTGTATCTAATCTACTTAATATAGGTAATCAGGATCGTAATCGTAATTTTAACACGTTTTGTAATTAAAACACCTTATTTTAATTACAAAACTATACTTTTTGTCGTCTCTTGTGTCCTGCGATCGTGGACTTTTTCTGTTTCTAAAATATTCTAATGTTACAGCACGCTCGTTAGTTCGCTACAATAACAAGAGAGAAATAAATTCGACTGATCCATGCCAAATTCCAAATAAATAACCAGACTACAACTGTCTCACGCCAACGACCAACAAGATGTGGACCTATTATTTATTATTCCCCCGAATCTCGTTGTTATTCCAATGTCGCCTTAAATGCAATTTCAAGGTTTCACTAGTGGATTCTATCTCGTGAAAGATTAGCGAAATTTTAAAATAGCTTTGTTTGTCCACTGATAACGCACGATAGCGCCGCCGCCCGCCGCCTCCGCTCGTCCGCCCACCGAGCCGCTATTATTTGTTATTAGTCGTTATTCATTCACTAACTAATTACCTTCGAACATAATTTATATTGTTAGGATAACACTGAGAATGAACACTTAACTTACGTGAGTATGCGAGCCGGGCACTTATGGCTGATATAATGGACTGTTGCTGGTGGTGACGATAAATAATTGTGTTACCGAATTGGCACACGTTATAGTATGTGATAATGACGTCACAGTGTGAACAACAACATCACACGCTACACGTGTGTGTAGTGTCTCATTGCCTGCGAGAAAGGTCGTCGGAAACTGTTTTTGTTCATTAGTATAATTATCTCGCGGTCAGTTCTTGCGGTTGTAGTTTGTCGATCTGGATGCGGTTCGTGTGTCGTCAATTTATAGGGTTCCCTAAAAAAACGGGACCCTTATAAGATCACTTTGTTGTCCATCTGTCTGTTTGTTGAACTTTTTTTTTCTAAGGAACGCATGAACATATCAAGTTGAAATTAATAACATTTGCTTACTCAGCAATACGGTCTCTTTCGGCTATAAAAAAATCAAAATGATAAGTCAACGCAATCAAAACATATGACCGTAAATGTTGCAAGTTTTCATTAATTTTGTGATTTCATATGGGATTCAAAACTTAGAATCATGAAATTTGGTAAGAAGAAATATCAAAAAGCACTTATTTACTTTAACTGTAAGTTTGTTGTTAAGTTTTAGGAAATAAATAGTTTTTTTTTTTCAATAATAAAAGAAAGCAAAAACTTCAACAAATAACCTGGTTAAGTATTTTAGTATTGTGTTGTGGTATGGAACCCTCAGGGCGCGAGTCCGACACTCTCTTGGCCGATTTATTTTTATTGAGCCTAGATTATTAATTAAGAGAATTGGACAACAAGACACGAATCGCTATATTTGTGACTGACAATGTGTGAAAAATATTTTTAATAAAGGTTTATGATATTTATAGTGACTATTAGTTTTGCCTCAGAATTGCACTCAGAACTGTAGAAAATCATCAAATGTACAATAAATAATACGTACCTAAACGTAGTTGTTTGATTCTTTTTAAATTCAAGTGGGGTCTTCTACATATATTCAATAAATAAAACGTATTCTATTTTTGTACCTGGCTTGTTTACTTTTCTAATTACAAGACGTGCGCGAAATAGACGGCCGAGTGGCTCAGGTTTAAATTTATCTCGCCCTATTTTCTAAACAATCGTGGAAATAGGTCATGGGGTTGCTCGGTTGTCGGTGCCCTATCTCGGCGAGACGGCAGCGGCGGGCGATGGAGGGGTGGGTGGGCAGTTGATAAAGTGAAGGCAGGACTAAATTAATACAAGTTATGATTTTGTTTACATCATGGTAGTTAATTCTAAAATTATCTTTGAATTGTGATAAAATTAATTAATTAAAAGTATAGGTTCGCTAACTAACGATGCAATCTTGTAAGACATTCTATGATCTAATGAAGATTTAGATGGCAGTATCAATGGTATTAAGATCATCTTTTGATACACGGGTAATCATTAAATGTGTATAGTTGTGGTATGGGATAGAAAAATCTTCAGCATTTTCGAAATAAAGAAATAAATAAAAATTAAGCCTTATTTGTGATACACAGTCCCTTTACAAAATTGGTGGGTTACATAAAGGCACAGATATAACAAACTATGTATAAGACAATTAATTTAGTGTCTGATATAGACTCCAGGCCCGATCGAGGTATGGGCACGCTCAGGCGGTCGACAGCACGGGCCTCTACCACGGGGTAACAAGCTGTCGAAGCGGTCGTCGACCGCAAGTCGTCATCTTTGTTAGTCCAGTTAGTGAGGCCCCGCTTACGAGCTTTACTACCAACACCCAATACGAGTATGCCCTTCCTTTACCACTTACCACAGAGATATGATTTTCTTATGTGTATTTTAATAACAACGCTGTAGGGCTAAAAATGCCAATATTTTAGTACCTGAGCGCATGCGCATTCTCTGCTCTATCTATCGCTCTACTTTGCCTTTGCGTTCAATGTCAGTGTATCGGCTAATTTTATCACGTTTCGCACACGCCACATAACATAACTATCTTGTTTGATGAAGCCAAACGACCGTTTGTTTTGATTTCATTTTTCCAAAATAACATGAAATGTTTTGCTCTTTTCGAATTGTTATGGTAATATCACTGAAGTGCAGTGATACGCAATTTTAACGAACACCGAACAACGATCGATTTTAAGGTTCCGTACCTCAAAAAGCAAAAACGGAACCCTTTTAAGATCACTGATGTCCGTTTGTCTGTCTATCAAACGTTTTTACTGAGGAACATTATGAACGTATCAAATAGAAATTCATAACAAATATTTATGTCTACGGTCTTTTTCGGTTGAAATTGGTTGAAATATAATCAAAATAAATGTTACGCGATTAAAAGTTAACCGGAAAATTGCGAATATTGTGGAGTTTGTGGTGCCGCTTCTTCTTTACTTGCGATTTGGAAGCGCGTTCAATCAACGTAAGACTGCATAAAACAATTCTTCTTTCAAAGGATCACAAATAGTGAGAAAACAAGACTTTGTTACCTACTAAGCTTTCGTTGTACGTCTGTACGTTTTGAAAAAGTTTTCAAAATTTGTGTTCTGTTATGTTTTATGGGTTTTTTTTTCGCTATTTTAAAAGCTATATCAATTATGACGAATATTGTCATAGTTATTAGTCGGGGTCAGGTAATAGTGCCTCTATCATACTTACCATAACTAACTTACCGTAACTGGGGTCAATTTATCTGCCTCCGATTGTACCTCCAAATAAAGTCAACAAACAAATAAACAAATAATTTGACCGGTAATAGATTACGCAGTAAGATGAAAACGGATGTAAGTATAGGCAAAAACATACCAATTTAAATTCACAAATGTAAAGCAAATACTTAAGGGACAGACCGATGTGTGATAATTTAAATAATAATAAAATAAATAATTAAAGTTAAAAAACGGTTTAACTTGATTGGAGCCATGATAACTGATTATTTATACTACGTTATAAATACAGAATGTAATCAACCGAGGATACAATCAGGGAAAAACTGATGGAAGGCATTATTAGGTACTGTACTACTAATAAATCTATGGAAAAGGGCAGGAAGGCATTATTAGGTACTGTACTACTAATAAATCTATGGAAAAGGGCATTTCTTTCGAAACACACCTTAACCTTGTAAAATTTAGCCATCCTTTCGCCCCAATAAGAATGCAGTTGTTTTATGCAGATTTATTTTGGTTGTAGCAGGAATACGAGTAGTAATTATATATTACTAGTAGTAGTTATAATAGAACACTGGAATAACAAATGTACCTTTAAAATAGTTGGAGAATTTTTCATTTCGGTAGATGCAGTGGTTAAATTCTCGCTCTCTCTAGTGTAAGATAATTTGTTAATATTATTAAATAAAATATAACATGATTATAATAACAAACTAAACCATAATTTAAAGTTTGCTGTCATAATTAAGTCATGATACGTGGCGGCGGCGGCGCGGCGGCGGCAGCGCCCCGTGATTGTCCCAAATAAAGGTGTTTACATAATAACAGTTTGTGCAGGCCCTTATCTCTTCGTTTTCGTTCATGCCTCCTAGGATTTTCCATTTGCATGCAAAAGTTCTATCAACTTGTGGGCGTTTTCCTGTTTACTGTCGCCCGAGATAAAGAACTTCAATATCATATAGGTTGATACGTGCGTAACAAGACTCCATTAAGGCAGGTACCTACTTACTTATATGACGTTTCTCTTTGTTAGTATAGCACCGCTTGACGTAAATACAAATATTGGGCGCAGTGAACCGTTGTACGTAACGCTTGTCGCAAAACATGTTAGAAATTAGTTAGAGAATATGTTTGCAAAAAGAAATATTAAATTTATTATTTTTACACTAAGTGGATCTAATACTAGTAATCGCAGTCTCTTTTGTCCATCCATTTCTCTTAACACCCGATGAAAAACAGGGGTGTTATAGATTTGAAGGGTCTGTCCATCCGTGGCATCGAAACTAAACGAATGATCCGTTTTGATTTTTAAAGTTTCTTCGTGATCTATCTCATGTTGACAGTTAGTAGACAAACGGTTACTTCTTTGCTCGGCGAGGGCTTTCATGCAGTTAAGTCTGCTCCACTAGTAATTTTTAATTGGTGGGTTAAAACAGGTACTTAATTAAAAGTTAATTAATTATTGGTAACGGAATAGATTCACGGTACACGTGGTAGTATGGTAGTGTTGTCGAGGTGAACGCGCTGGCAATCACGACACGGGCTTACGATTTTCGTTGCTATTTCCGCAAGTGTTGTTTTGCAGGGAGAGGCTCCGATCGGGCGAGCTTGCACGTCATGCTTACCTCACGATGCCTTGATATCTTCTTTAGGTTAATTTTATATTTTCACAAATTATTGCATGATATTTCGCAAATAAGATTAATCATCTATTAGAAAGAAAGTTGATTATTTATAATCAACTTTCTTTTACCCATTGCTTGATAAGCCTCTAATTAATAATAATAGTCACACATATCCTTGTTTTGCAGCCGGTTCCTGGGCTTAGTTAGGCAATTTATTACTAGCGACCGGCCCCGGATTCGCATGAGCACAAAAACCTTCCTCTTGAATCACACTATCTATTAAAAAAAATGCATCAAAATCCGTTGCGTAGTTTTAAAGATTTAAGCATACAAAGGGACATTAGAGACAGAAAAAGCAACTTTGTTTTATACTATGTAGTGACTTTTTTGACCAAGAAGCTGTAAAAAGGGTGTTATTTCATCCTTCCAGCAATATATTTTTTAACCTATAATATATTTAGAGAAATGAATTGATCTAAAATATTTTAATTAACAACATATACCATTTTTGAAAAATTAAATTTCTGATGTTTTTGTAAGGTGGCGTCCATAAATCGCGTTAAAATGTTAACGTATGCAATAAAAGTTTCACAACGTTATAATGGCGTTGTTTTGTCAGCTGAGCGACGGCGCTGGCGCGTCACACACATGACATCACAAGTATCAAAACAACAGCAGGCAGGGATCGCGCCGTCAATCTCAGCAGTCCGAGGCCTAGATAGGCGACACTATAATGAACTTGTAGGGAGATCAAGCAGGTGCGACTGGAAAGAGATGCTAGTACGGCGCACTCTCCCGAGATTCGGCTCGTATAACCGAGAGGTTGGTAGAGCCATGGGAGGTGGAGGGAAGTCCGAGGCCTGAAAATACTGAAAAGCATTTCTTATCCATCAGCTCTATAAAAAAACCACGTTTTAACCTAGGATAATCAATCGGAGATCACACATTTTATTTGATGAGAAGTATGACAAAGTTTTTTGCCCACTGCTATCTATCACCTGTTATATGTCATTCAACCATCATTCTCTACCTTGTTACACTTACATTGCGAGTGGAATCTGCTATAACTTCTTCCTTAAATATAAGCTTTTTAATGGCTGTATTTTTTCAATAAGTCTTTCGAGACTACGCGAAATACAGGTCAGGTCCTCAATGGGCGGTCCAGTGGGAGAGGCGGTTTGCCATCTGAAAAATGTTTTTCGAATGCATTCCATTTGACTGGACAAGTCAAACCGACACAGCCTAAGAAAATACTCGCGAACCGGTCTAGCTAGAGTTGCGAGGTGCGGTGCGGGCGGTGGTCGGTGGGTGGTGAGAGGCGGCTTGCAATCTGCAGCGTGCATTCCGAACGCATTCCACGACCGGACCCGACAGACGACCTAGCCGCGGTCTCACTCAACTATTTATACTTTACCACAAGAATTAATTACACGCATGACATTCCATATAGCCACTAATTGGCGCACGCAGTCGACTATCTCAAAATTTATTAAAGTAGTTGGATCCACATAATTTCTGTGTAATAATTTTAATTAATAACACTACACTCTTTATCAAGCGCGAGTTGTGGTTTTTTAAAGGCAATAGAGATGCATAATCTAAAATTCATGTGCCGATCTATTAAGTTTTACGTGGTACAGCCCGTTGACATAGATAGACGGACGAACTGCGGTCCCGTAATAGGGTCCCATTTGAATTTGTGTACGGAACCCTAAAAATCTACTACCCGATCGAGCGAACTAGATGCAAACCATGCGTCTAATTATTCTGATGAAGTGGTAACAGCAAAAACCGTCGTCGCCTGAGCTAACTACCAGTAAACAACATATTGAGAACGCCATTTAAATTTTAAACGATCAACCTCAGAGCCTGTCTGTTATAGCAAAAAGTTGTTTACTTCGATCGACTGTGCTGCGTTATGATCTTATGATATATGGAGGTATATAACTAACTATGCACTATCTCAGCATCATATGCGTGCTATAAAGGTGGTTTAAAGGTTGAATGAACATACTGAGGCAGTGGTCCAATCCGTAAGGAATATGTATGTATATCAAGTGAAGTTTAAGCCGAAACATTATTTTTATACTTTATTTATGTACTTATTATACCGGGATCAATTTTGGGATACTCATTACAAAGTGGGGCTGTTTCCCCTTATCGAGTCGAAAGAACCCCTCTCGCGGTTTCCGGGCCAGGTCGACGACCGAGGGCTCGCGACCTTGACGATATGTCCCTTCACGTCCCATTATCCCTATCCTAGGGATAAAGTCAGACAAGGGTGCGTCGCCGCCGCGTCGCGTCGGTCTCTGCTGCGTCGCTACTGGTCGCCATTGCGTCGCTCTTGTATGTATAGGGCTATATTAGGTACTATGTCTGAGATATCCGACTTAGAACGTCCCTTCCCGTGTTTGTCGCAAAAGGTGACTTAAAACAAAATAACGTTTAAAAATAAATGTTTCATAATAATCCAATTAATATCTCATGACGAGGATATAATTAAGACATGTCGTGTTTAAGCGGACCCCGCTCTCCGAAGGTGGATGGAACAACTCACCGGGAAATCGCTTAGGATTATCATTATGATTGGTATCTGTGAGATCTACGCCGCTTGTACACAAATGATGCCCGGCATTCGATCAAGCCGGCAGCGAACCGTTAATGAGTCACCAGCACCGGCCGGCTGCGACGTAAACAACCGGCGTTCGGAGCTACGCCCTCCGAGGCCACGCGCAAATAAACGCGCCTCACATGGGTGTATCGCCAACTGTTTAGTTCGCGACGCAGCACGCAACACCACGTGACATACCTAATGTACAAAATAAAGGCACTATAGAAAAAAATGATTGATTGATTGATTTCATGCTTAATAGATTTATACATGCAGACTTCTAGGATGTTATTAATTAGAACAACTATTTCGGAATATAAAAAATTTCGTTATCTAAGTCTTATTTCTTCTTCGCAATCGCAAACTCCTGTCTGTACTAGCTGTACTTACGAAGGTCAAAGACCGACAGAGGCGCCAGTTCGTAACGCGTCCATAATTTCTTGATTGTGTGATGATTTAGGGGCAGCGAGAATGATCATTTCAGCCGCTAAATCCAGTGCTATTTTACACTCTAGGATCTAAGTTTTCCTCGACGCGTCCACCCTATCCTATCCAACTATCACTGAGACTTAGCCTAAAGGACGCATACACGCTGACTTCAGTCTAGTTTCGTGCAAGCGCTATCCTTATCTGTTGTATGTCATGTTCTACAATTACACACTATGTTCACATAATATTTTATTACTTGAACAGAGCACAAAACACGTATTTCAATGCATGCCGAATCCATGGCGAAGACAGCTGCACAATTATCCTTATGTGGTCTGGTAGATGTTTTTATCGGTCGAACCGCTAATTGTTAAATGACACTTGTGTAACAGTAAAGTCCTAATACATAAATGATACCATACATAATTTTCGCACTAGTTTAGATGAACACGAGAGGAGCGTATCTGTATTTGGTAGATATCTGTCACCTAAAGCTAACAGGCTTCGCCCTGTTTGCCGATACCACATGCTAAGAAAGGAGTAACATTTTTTCAGGTTCCTAAAGACTACGTATAAATTGATGCTAAGGAACCCCTTTAATACAAGTAAAACGAGTTATTCTTCTATCCTGTCCATTCTTTGAAACGTGCGTGACACTTCCTTCACGCGTTGTTTCCGACGCTACGACTGTCGCCCGACCACATTCCATTAAAGTCGACACTAATTTACTTGTTACTTGCGCGCGACTTATTACAAAGAAGTAAATAGGTACCTATTCAAAGTTCATTTCCTCAATCAACAGATAAACAAACACGTTGTTGTAGTAAACAACGTAGTTATGACTACTTATGACAAATACCTACAGTAATTTATTGTTTTTGCGACGTACCTAGTTGAGTACTGCTCGCTCGTACACACGCATTCTATTGGCTTTGAACTTTACAAGTCTAAATTTAGATTCTGAAAGAAACTAATCCGAATGCGGTTAGGTTTCATAACAATAGTGACGTCATTTAATATTATTGGGTCCTTAAAGCGAAAGTACTTAAACGTGAAAATATGTTTTTTGGGGGAGGCAATAAATAAACCGGTTTTGGTCTTAATGTCATTTAACTAATTATGTGCCTGTTATAAAGGCACATTTTTAGGGTTCCGTACAAAAATGTAAAAACGGAACCCTTATAGGATCACTCGTGCGTCTGTCTGTCCGTCCGTCCGTCTGTCACAGCCAATTTTCTCCTAACATACTGGACCAAAACAGATAAAATTGAGTAGGATGGCGTAATCCTATGACCCAAACACAGATGTACAAAGTAAATAAATATTTTTTTTTAATAAGGGCCATTTTCGGGGGACAAATTAGGAACTAAAAAAAAAGTTATGCAAACCTTACCGTGTTATATATAATATATCAAATGAAAAGGCTCGATATGAGGATCTCAAATATATTTTTGTTATTATTGTAACAAATAGTTTTGATTGTATTCATGAAAGAAGACAAATATTAACCATACCCCCCGTGATTTCCAAAATTACTGAGCCTAAAATTTTGAAAAAAATACGAAATATAGTTTATTGCCTGTAGATTACAGGAAAACCTACAAGAATTCTATCAATTGACAATTAAGTGATAAATTCAGTATAAAACGTTAACTTACGGAACATAGTTCACTAAAACACCACTAGATAGCGATAGTAGTAGTTAAATACCACAATTGAATATAAAAAACTAATATTGACATTGTACGGAACCCTCTCCATGCGAGTTCAACTCGCACTTGACCGGTTTTTTAAACTATTATGTAGGTTTGATGTATGGCGGTTACCATAGCCTATGAGACTCGTACGGGAGTCAGGAGTATCGCGAGCGCGTTACAAACCCTGAAGGAATTTTTGTTCAAATAATTCATTAAATTTTTTTTTTTTAAATTCAAATGTTTTTTGTCAGAACTGTAGATCACTCTTACACGGCTAACTAACTTTATTAGTTAGGCTTGTAAAGACTGTTCGGCTTTTAACGTTCATCAAATTAAGTTATTAAAAATGTGCGTGAGCATATGCCAAGCGTGAGCGTGACGTATTGCATACCGTGTCGTTCGTGATGGCCATCAATTTTGAGAATTGACTGAACTATTTGGCACACATGACAGCTCTATATTTTATACTAGCTGTTCCCCGTGACTCCGCCCCGCGTGGGACTCGGTTATATCGCGCCCAAAAGTAGCCTATGTTTGACCTCAGGTCCTTAACTATATCCCTACCAAATTTCATCACAATCGGTCCAGCAGCTGTTGACAGACAGATAGACAGACAGACTTTCGCATTTATAATATTAGTATGGATTAGTATGGATTGGTGGCTAGTATGGAAATCACGGTATGAGATGGAATAAATTTAAAATCTATGAAGAATTATGACATAATTGAATTGAAAATTTGGCATTACCCTATAAGTTACAAAAATTGGCTTCTATACTTAATTTCACGACATAATCCATACTAATATTATAAATGCGAAAGTCTGTCTGTCTGTCACCTCTTCACGGCTAAACTGCTGGACCGATTGTGATGAAATTTGGTAGGGATGTAGTTAACGACCTGAGGTCAAACATAGGCTACTTACTTTTGGGCGCGATATAACCGAGCCCCACGCGGGGCGAAGCCGCGGGGAACAGCTAGTTAGTATATAAATCACAGTATAATCCATACTTCCATACTAATATTATAAATGCGAAAGTCTGTCTGTCTATCACCTCTTCACGGCTAAACTGCTGGACCGATTGTGATGAAATTTGGTAGGGATGTAGTTAACGACCTGAGGTCAAACTTTTGGGCGCGATATAACCGAGTCCCACGCGGGGCGAAGCCGCGGGGAACAGCTAGTTATATATATATTAAGCAAGCTAAATTGGATTTATAGCGTGTCGTCACACGTATACATGTATACAAGACCAGAGTGGCCGGATATTTGGTATACCTAAGAATTGGTTTTCATTTCTTATGAATTGTAGGTACTGTACGGTCTCATTTTAGCGAATCCTCGGTTGCATCCTTAGTTGGTCGTTTCGGAATCTGCTTTTCTGATATGTTTTAGGTATCTTTATTTTACTTGGTGCGTTTGTTTGTAATAAATTTATCCCACAAAATAAACAAAATTAGGTACCTACATAATATTTGATAGTTTTGAATATTTTATTTTAATCTTTTAGGGCCCCCGCGCACTGGGCAGCCTGGCTGCGCAGCCAGGCTGCGGCAACCAGAATATTTGCGCAGCCAGTTATAGCAGCCAATCAACGACTAGTCTAGATCCTTCCGTCGAGCGATATGGACGTGGAAATAATTATTGCTTACCTATCTCGTAAAAAACGCAAAACAAAGAAAAGACACTGGATTCATCCTCTTTTTCTAGAAAGACATTCAAAAGGCTTATTCCAAACCTATTTCAAAGATGTTCGCGCATTCCCAGACCGGTTTTTTAACTACACGAGGATGTCATTGCAATCGTTTGATAACCTTTTGGAAAAAATACGAAATTCAATCAAGGGCATTGATACTCCTATGCGAGCTTGTATAAGTCCTGAAGAAAAACTGGTGATAACTTTGAGGTGAGTACGAAAATGAAAGATATTGTTAATTAGTCATAACATTTATTATTTATTTCTTACATGTATGGTAATGAATTACCTAGTTCAAGTTGTCCTGTGTAGTAAATAATTCTAGTAATTCAGAACCCTGAGACATATCTGTTGCATTTGTGTCAGTTGGTGATAACGCATCAGTATAAACAGTATTGTCTTGCCTGTCTGGAACAGCCGTAGAATACCCACGGCGGCTTTCAGTGGTCGAGGCTTCTGGTCTATAATTCGAGTGTGTCGAGTATCCATAGCGATACTGCCCACTGCTTGTGGTTTCCGGTCCATATTCAGTTGAGTATCCTTGACCTTGGCGATATTGTCCACTGAACGATGTTTGTGGTCTATATGATCTGGCGGCCGAAGTCCCTGGTTCATAATCAACATAACGTTGGCGAAACGGACTAAATTCGGAATCGTGAGTTTCCATCTGAGCTCTTTTTATAACTTCAATTAACTCCATTTTTGTAGAAAGCTTACGATGTCTCGGGATGTTTTTAAAATCATCTAGAAGTGAAAGCATAAATAGTCTATCTGAATCAGACTCTTGCTCTCTTTCACGCTCTTCTCTCATTACAATACTTTCCCTTAATACCTGCACCAAATTATCGTCGTCACTTGTCTTCTTCTTTTTGGAAACAGGTCGTTCACCTTGAGTACTACCGCTGTTAACGTTGGTTTCGGCAGTGCGTGTTTCATCCATGCTATTTTGAGTTTCATTCATTAGTACGGTGGGCCGAAGAAAATGAAGTTGTTCGAAATATACGTATGGACTCTTGCGCGAAGCTGCTGATCCACTTTTAACACCAGCTCTGCGTTTTACTTCCCTGCTGTAACTAGTCCTGATGTTCTTCCACTTGCTCTGTAGAGATTTACCTGAAAATTATATTTGTTCTTTGTTACAGATATCTTGCTACAGGATGTTCTCTAATGGAATTGAGTCATAATTATCGGATTGGACATACAACTGTCCGAGATATCATATATAAAGTTTGCATGGCGATTTGGGAGAATATGAGACAGTCATCGTTTCCAGAATTAAATGAAGAGAGGTGGCTTGAAATAGCAAAAGGTTTCAATGAAAATGCAAACTATCCCAATTGCGTTGGTGCCATCGATGGAAAGCATATAAGAGTGATAAAACCCAGCGATTCAGGATCACTGTACTATAATTATAAAAATTATTTTTCCATCGTTTTACTTGCTGTATGCGATGCAGATTACAAGTTCACATATATAGATATTGGGGCTTATGGAAAATGTAGCGACTCATCTATATATAAAGAATCCATTTTGTATCAAAAACTTGTCAACAAAGATATACAAATCCCGGAGAAGCGCCCCATATCAAATAATGGAGTACCGATGCCATACGTCATAGTGGGGGATGAGGCATTTGGCTTATGTGAAAATTTAATGAGACCTTATGGAGGTAGGAGTTTAACAGCGGAGAAAAGAATCTTCAACTATAGACTGTCTCGGGCAAGGCGGTACATAGAATGCACATTTGGGATTTTAGCCAACAAATGGAGAATTTTTCACCGTCCACTAGATGTCCGACAGGAACTTGCAATTGCCATAGTACAAGCTTGCTGTGTCTTACATAACTACGTGCGCGAAAGAGACGGGTATAGATTTCAAGACACACTGTACGTTCCACCAGAACTGGAAATAACCGGTGGACCCACAAATAGAGGCAGCCGATCATCAGCATCTTATAGGGATTTATTTGCGGATTATTTTATTAATGCAAATCCGTTAGAATGGCAAAACAGATACGCATTAGAATAGTGCCTACCAGATAATAAATAAATAAAAATAAATAAATAAATAAAAATACATGCTTACCAAATTCATTTTTTTCATTTTCTGATAAATTTTCCGAGCACATTTTGTTCGTGATTTCTTCCCATCTTCTTTTCTTTAAATCCCGATCACTGTATTCTTCTGATGTTATATCCCAAATTGCTTTACGGCTTTCAATTTCCCGAATAAATTTCTCTGTATCGAAAGTCATCTTTCGGAACGCAAAATACGTCTGGCTGCTACAACTAGTGCGCGGAGACTGACCGCAGCCACATACATTCGCCTACACACGTTCTGGCTGCGCGCAGCCAGCCGGCTGCCGTGCAAACAAGCGCGTTGTATTGGCTGCCGCAGCCGGGAATTCGTGGTTGCCTAGTGCGCGGGCTCCTATACAACGTCATATGTTTTACTGGCTGCCGCAGCCTGGCTGCGCAGCCAGGCTGACTAGTGCGCGGGGGCCCTAAGCTACCAGGAGGGAACATAGATCTCATGTTACGCGACAGCCGGCTGTCACTTGGGCCTTCACGAACAGTTGCAAGTCTCATAAAGCTACATATATTAATTTACCAATAACGTACGTAGATCACTTGTACTCTTTTTACCCAGCTACGGCGAAGCCAAAAGGAAGGGAAACAGATTTTTAGACATCTTATTTTAACATAGTCGGTAGGTCGACCGCCTATCTCGATTCTCTCCTCTCGTAATGGCTACTTGTATCGCTATCGCCACATTTCGCTCCGCCTAACACACAAAACGCTTTAAAAAATATTTTTATTTTGTTAGTGACAACCTACGGGTTATAGTTTTTTTGCGAAATTTTGAAAAATGCGACACTTAATACGCTGTAGCGAAGATTTGGGAGTGAGAACGGACTATGGACGTAGGCAGTTGTAGGATAGTTAAAAGTTAAGTCACGTACGGTTCACGCCCGCGACGACCCACCACTTTTATTACATTCCCCGAATAAATATCGTCTGCAGAAAGCCTATTCCATCCTGTTTTTACATAATGTACTTACAACAATAGGCAAGTTGACTGATATTTTGTTTATGTTTAAAATAATTATTTTCTATTTGAAGTAATTTTGCTGAGTAGCAAAATGACTAGAGATAGTAGAGAGGAGCGTTTGAATTTTGATTTACCTACAAGTTACTTTTTTTATCAAAAGTAGCTGTTATAAGTAGCTTTGAAACTAACGAACATAAAACACAATGTGTTGCTGGCTTTCTTTTCCACATAGTGTAGATACGGTTTTTTCCGTTTTATTGCGTCATAAACGCGGTTTCCGCTCTGACGTAGTAACTATCGAATGTTTTGCCATGACCTGTGTTTGAGTACATTTGTTTCATGGCCTCATACATTGGTGATCATCATCTGATGGGGCAGCGACCTCTCTCTCAATACTTACTCGCTCATGTTATATTTTTCTTCAAAGATTTACTTAACTGTAAGTTTCTATAAATATAATCAGTTTTGATTAATCATCGTTGTTTTCCTGTTGCTTATAAATAGCGTGTTCTCGTAGGCAAAAACCTAACAGGTAAGAAGCGAAATATAATAAAAAATATCATCATCATTTCGAGTAGGCGTCACGGTCAATCGACCATGCACACCCTGGTGTCAGAGTTCTTCAGAACCGCCTCTCGGCCTCTGACAGGCTCCTTTAACGACTACCAGATGGCAGCCGGGACCAACGGCTAAAACTAAAAAAATATAATCTTATGTTAAGAACTGAATTGTTATTACAAAGATGTAAGAAAATTTGTCACTCTTGTCAGATCGAAAAACCAAGAGGGTTAATTTAATCATTTCCATATGTTATTATTATAGAATAGTTAGATGCACCCATAGTAGCGAATTAATTTGTCGAGGGGTGAGCAGAATCAAATTTATTTGTGTAACTTCGTAGATAAATTTCAATCTCTCATTACGTACGATTCACTGTATCCCCTTTAACCCGCTTACCTTAGTACACCCCAAGTATGAGATTTTATCAAAGAGATTTTCTACACGCAGACACTAAACGGAGACTGCGTTAGCGATTTTGTTTGACAAACCTGTACAGCTCTCCCTGGCGGATAGTAAGGCTACAAAATCCTAACGTAGAGCGTCTGCGATTTTAAAAACTCATACTAGGGGTACAGAAATGATAGTACGCGGCAGTCAAGTTTCACAATAAACAAATAAATATATTCACTTTAATTTTTTTTTTAATAAACACCTAGTGTATATTATGGAGAAATTAAAATATTTATATCTGTCACAGACACGAGTCCCAAACAAATGTTAAACAGCTTGTTTGCACATTGGTGTGTGACAAAGGCGGCGCCCCACGACTATAAATATTTTTTACGAGCAGTTTATCGATACTCAATTATCAAAATGGACACAACAAAACAAATCTTGGCAATCACGCGCTGTGTGCGTTCCGCGCGTGTCCGCGCCCTTGTTGATGCATTTTTATATCTCAAAAATTGTTCTATGTTAGATTGCAGTTAGGCGAATTGATTTCTCGATTTGTAGCCTTTATGTCGCTCGTTTAATAGTATAGGATTTATTTATATAGGATAAACAAAAATATTCTGATTTAAATTATACAATGAGAACATCTATATTTGAAAATAATTTGTTTCATTGCCTGTGCCTTCCACATTCGACGTGGCGGCGACTCGATGTGGTGGTAATACATAAAAGACTTATTTAACAACTCGACCTGGGGGAACCAAAAGCGTGAATTTTAAGAATCGACGTGACGGCGACTCTATGTGGCGCGACTCGACATAAAGGGAACAAATCGATTTCTCTTGCTATTTGACCACTGTAAGTAGAACTCGAACATAGGTGTGCAGATGATATTTTTTCTCATAGAATTTGTTCCTGAAAAATAGAGTAGTAAATTCTTAACGCTCCACTGGAAAAATGCATCTCTCTAGACGCCATCAGATAGATCCCTCCAGCGATAAAAGACGTCATCGAATAGAAAATTTTCAACGATGAGATCATCTAGGAACATAACAACCGTTTGGTAGGTAGTAAGAAGAACGCGGTGTTCTTACCACGATACTTGAAATAGTTTTGGAAAAAATTAAAATCAAACTTTAAAACATTTATCAATATTGTGAATAATGCTCCTTATTTAGCAAACAGTAGCCTAAATAGTACCATATATCTTAGTTTAATAACGTAATCAGATCTGATATAAAACATGAAACAACAAACAGATTACGTAGGTGATGTTCGTTATATTATGTACAATACAACAATAGTTTCAGTTTCATTCGTCTGCGTTTTGTCTTGCTCGCCAATAATGAGTTCTGGGCGGACTCGGAGTGGAGAACATTGCATATGGCTCTATGTTAATGGGACCGTGGTCGGAGACAGTGACGTCCGCGTCCGTTCATTGACGCCAGATCGCAGTACTGATGTGTGTTGGCCGGCGTACTACCTACATCATTTACATACGTGATCTATTGTTAAGAGCATACAATTCGATTTTGCTTCTCAGAATACAGAATAATGAACATAACCACGTAGTATGGAGTTTCATATGGATGGAGTAATTTAACATGAGCTTGTACTAGATGCGCATAATTTCTGAAACTTTTAATCCAGTTTTATTCAATAATGAAATGTAAAGACATTACATACTAGCACAATGAAAAAATTATATGTTTGTTATTTCCAAAGGTATTTGTGAAAACATTAGGAGGA
The DNA here is from genome assembly GCA_947044815.1 of Apomyelois bistriatella. Taxonomy (NCBI): domain Eukaryota; kingdom Metazoa; phylum Arthropoda; class Insecta; order Lepidoptera; family Pyralidae; genus Apomyelois; species Apomyelois bistriatella. The sequence continues at coordinate 5,130,810 of OX345689.1, forward strand.
TGATGAATGGCCCTCAAAGGGGTTTTATTTGCTGCAGTGCAGTGTGATGTCACTCAGCTGTTTATAAGAACTTCTCAGCCAAGACCGCAAACATTGCCGTGTTTAAAAATAAGTACGTTTTTTTGTGTATAATAGGCAAGTAATTATAGAAAACTAGAGACCCGCCCCAGCTTCGCATGTGCATAAAAACAATGTATTGATTGCACGCATATATAAGATATATAGCGTATAAAAGATTTTATAGATGATATTTATCTTCACAAAGCAAATCTAGGCTGCGAGGCAAACGGCGCGGCGGCGGCGCACAGTTGATCGACTCCATACAAATGAAGTGACATAGAGCATTGATTTTTTTTGCGATTTTTTATAATGTAATGTAGTTTTAAATGTCATATATATATAAGTCGAAAATTTTTGTGATTAAACTTTGAACGGACCTTCAAACTTGCGTTTTGTCGATATTTGACGACTATCACGGGATTTAATATAAACAAATGCAATTTAAAAAAAATACTGCATTTGTTTATATAACCAGAATAATTCCACGGCCACGTTCAGGCACGTATAACAGTAGCATAGGCAAAGTGGCGTAAGGTGTCACTTCTGCGCGGTATTGAGGCGTGGCTCGTACTTGGACGGCACAAGCAACAGCTGTGTTTCACGGAGATGAAAATGCTGCGGTGGATGTGTGGGTGGAGTGTCTAGGAAAGACCGCATTAGAAACTCCCGCGTTCGGGGCAGCCTTCATTTCCGTGACATAGCGGATGGTACGGTCACGTCTTGCAAAAACCGGCAAGCTATGTTGGGAACAGTTTTCTGGCCATGCCGAAAGCCGGGCGAAGTGGGGTAAATAAGTAAAAAGCGGCAGGGTTCGCGCAAAGGCTCCGAGGCAACTGGCTAAGGATGCAACCGGGAAATCGCTAGTATGATGATGAATATAACCAGAATTACATCAGGCAATGACAAAGTAGAAAATAGAAAACAAAAGTATTCGGTAGTTATACATTATTGGATATCTCTTGAGAATTTGAACAGAGCAGTAGGAATCTAAAAAAGATTTGAAACGAGTAGATAAACTACGCGAAAGAACTACCTATTCTTGTGCTTTGTAGGTAGAGATAGGCGCGCCATATGTGTGTGAGTGAGGCGACGAGCGCAAGAGTCCGACTATTGATATCTTCATTCACAAACCGGAAATATAAATCAACGTAGCGCGACGCCCGCACTCGCTTATTATGACTACATATTTCTCAACCTGCGATTGGCTATTGCTTACTATGTTTTTTTTTTATTATTAGAAACTATGATAGCGAATCAATAAGATGATCTCTACTTTCGAAATCGTATGCTTTGTGGGTGCGGATACTACATTCCTCGCATCTAGAGCGCTAAATTTTTTGAATAATCCCACGTTCCGATTGTTATGTTCACTAAATGGAACCAACACCAAGACATTCCAATGACAAGAATTGTTTTTGATTCGGCTGGCCACCACCGCACACCACTAATTATGCTATTGGTGTAATCTGCGGTTGGTCTAGCTAGAGTCAGTTCAGTAGACAACCGGTACTATTTGCAGTGAAAGTGCAGTGAGTCACGCGCGAGCGTCATGCATGCGCTGTCGGAAATAGCACCAGACAAGCGCGCGAGCATTGTGCGCGCTAGCAGGCACTGATGCGGTACCGAGCTGGAGCTACTGGCTACTGCATTGAGACCTGTTACTTTATTTGTGTATGCATGAATTGCTAAGTAAATGGTCTAGACATCAAAAGTATCGCTGCTAGAGGCCTCGTCTTCATGTAACATGTTGGTAAATTGTAAGAGGAGAAAATTTTATTGTACAGTCATAAACATTTACATACTTGTCTATACAACTATATACAAAAATTTAATAAAGGTCTAATAATTGAATGAATAATATTCATTGATATATTATAAAAAGGAAACAGGTTCTTTCAATTTATAGCACCTAATCTATTTATTCAAGTGGTAAGAGGGAAGTAAATAATTTGACGGTTTCGTAGAACTTGTCTGTACAAGTTATACGAAACCGTCTTTTTTGTCCAATTCTATAAGTAATAAATATAACATTCCTCCCTTTTCACTTCATTGCCTTTTGATAAATCTTTCGCTGCTCTACATCTGTTTTTCTTTTAATTCATTTCACGCCCGTTCTATTGTTAATATTAACACACTGACAAAGAATATATACCCTACGACACTGATGAGTATTTTTTGTTTATTACAAAAAGTTAAGTAATTTGGCACTCTAAATTTAAAACTAGCTGTAGCCCGCGACTTCGTGCGCTTGGTCTTTGTTCCTGTTATCGTGGAAATTGCCCGGGAATCTCCCTTTTCTTTTATACAAAGTTTGTCATGACAATAACCAACACAAAAAAATAATTATCTATATATATAATATTAATTTATATATATTTTAAGCAAATCGATTTAGTACTTTTTTAAATAAGCGTGATCTATAATTCATTTTAAATGTGCCTCTATCCATTTCAGTCAAAATTAATGTACTGACAAAATATTTTTACATACTTTATTATATGCATAGATGTGATATAATTAGCTATTTGATGATAAGAAAACGTTTTTATATATACGACAATTTATGATATCTTTATCGCTCGGGATTTCTAATCAATTACGTAAACGTGGACGCAATAAACTATAGTCACAATGTTATATGCATTACGTACTAGTTAAAATATTATGACTTGCGCGCAAAATGCAGATATGATAAGTATAGGGTAATACTCGTATGTATAGATACCATACGTAAGTGTTTGAAAAGTTCAATAAATATGTATAGTAATAATAGGATAGAAGGATCTTCCGTGGTCAGAGATGTGAATTATTTGAAATACATATATTTCAAATGCAAATACAAAATGCAAAATACCCATTTTTATTTTATATTTGAAATACTTTTTTTCTAAATGTATTTTGTATTTTATTTGAAATACTCTATATAAATATTTAGTATTTATAAAATACAAAATAGTTTCGTTGCATTTTTAATTCATTTTTACAATTTTTCATTCTTAAATCCATGATTTCCTTATTTATGAACGCACTGATGGTGCTTGATAAAATAAAGAAATTGACAGAATCTTATTATATGTTTGTTGAGAACTCTGATTCTTCGGTAGCCAGTGATAATGTTAATACAACTACAATAGATCTGGAAACACTACAATATTTAAAAGATGAAGACAATACCTTAGAATCCTTGAACAGGTATCCTACTGTAAAAAAACTCTTCCTTAAATATAATACCTGCTTAACGAGTTCTGCCCCTGTAGAACGACTATTTTCATTTGGTGGAATGATTATGACGCCCCATAGGCGGAACATGAAAGATGAACTCTTTGAACAAATACTAGTTTTAAAATCAGTTCAATAAATAAAAGTGGTTATGCTTAACAATGTATTATATTTTCAAAACCTATTTTAAAAATACGTATTTTGCATTTTGTATTTAAATACTTTTACTAAACTATTTTTCACATCTCTGTCCGTGGTGAACACAGAATTAAGAAATATGAACTACTAGCCATCGCCCGCATGAATTTCCCTCGGGAACAGTGTTTTTTCCCGGTATGAAAGGTACCCTATGTCCTTCTCAATACTTCTATCTATGGTATACGAAATTTCAGGAAGATTGGTGCAGTAGATAAGCCGTGAAAGCGTAACAATCAAACAAGTACAAACTCACTTTCGCATTTATAATATTAGTTCGGATATATTATTACTTATTATAACTTTAATTTCTCAGTTCTGTGGTGTGGTGTGGTGTGGTGACACATTTTCATTCTGCTTGCGCTTGTTCCGGCTGCGTTCCGCGGGGAGCGTCGCGCGGGTGTAGGGGCGGAGGCTGTAGTAGCGTAGTAAGCGCGGGGCGGAAGGGCGGGAGCGGGGAGCGTGCGCTTCGCGTTCAATATTTTGTTCAGTGCATGCAGCGCTGGAGGAGTGATGAGCATTATGAGCTTGATCATTAGTTATCGATGTTTTATGAAACGTTGGTGTATGGATTGACAAAATTTCGACATTATTAAAAATGCTTAGTACCGCGCGCTTAGGCTTGTGCTGTGAAATGTAATCAACTTTCAAGTTGGATTCAATACCTATTTGATTAAATTTTTAGCACAAGACACCACAAAACAAAGAATACAAGAATAATATTGACTTTTACATCCAAATATTTTTTACATTTTTTACAATATATAATAAGTAAATTTAATTGAGATTAATGTCTGTTTATAATTAGTGCATACTTTATCTTGGGTATTATTTTAATATCTAGTTATTCCGCTTAAAAATAATTCACGACGATGAATATCTAATCGATATGACGATTAACAACACTATCGTCGCGTACAATAACATTCCATACTATAAATACCTACTCGCTGGGTGAAGCAATCGCGTCGCATCGCCCTCGCCCGAGGGGGGGCGATGCGACGAGTTCATTTGCATCAAATTGCACCGCGCCGCGCGCCTCTGCACTGGCTAGGTGATGTATGTATGTGTGGTGGTTTGTATGAGTTCCTTCGATTGTTGTCTTACCGATTTATTTATTGTATGGCTTTCCTGTTCGCTGTGCTTACTTACGTACCGATGATTCATTATTTATTGTTATTGCAATTTGTATCACACAATAGGTTGACAACTTATTGCTAAGAGCATGCATGATCTAATATTCGATCTGCCGCCTGTCGTGGCATAATCTTCATCATCTATATAAGATACTAGCTGTTCCCCGCGGCTCCGCCCCGCGTAGTACTCGGTTATATCGCGTCCAAAAGTAGCCTATGTTTGACCTCAGGTCATTAACTACATCCCTACCAAATTTCATCACAATCGGTCCAGCCGTTTAGCCGTAAAGAGTGAGAGAAGTGACAGACAGACAGACAGACTTTCGCATTTATAATATTAGTATGGATAAGACAAAGTTAGAAAACTCTAGCATATAAATTAATACTTATAGCAAATTGTATGGAAGCGAAAAAACATATAACCGTATATAGATTAACCTAAAAATATTTATACTTAAATTTCCGTAGCACGCAGTGTGTGGCACTGGCAACGTTTTTTGGGGAATGTGACGGGAGCGACAGGGATATGCTCGACCGCCACAAAGGGAAGATCTTCCCGCCAGGCCGGGTGTTATGCCTGGGGAACCGCGGCTCCGACGATGTCTTGTCGGAGATTGTATTTATGCTCCAATCCGTAGAAACTTTGCAAGCGCGATTTAGACTTTCATAGTAATTTGCCATCTTGTATGCAATTCTGAGATTGTTGCTTTTAACGCCATCTGTGGTGCGTCTTTGTAGATATTGTTGTGGCGCTAGTGTCGCCACAGTTTCATGCCGTATTGTTTACGTTCGTTGCAGTGCGCACTGCATAGGAGTAGGAAATCTTGTTACGTTACGAGTCGAGTCAGACGAGGCTTCTACTGCATCTCATAAGCAAGTGCTCTCTCGCTTGTGTAGTGTAGTATAGCCTCTGTAAGTGTAGCTCAGCATCAATACTATACCACAGTGAATTGTGTAAACCGTTTTGCTCTTTTACGATTTGAGTGGTTATCAATTTTCATTTTTAACATTTTGCGCCTAAACGAACTACCGGTTGGTGCATATTATAGATTCTTGGAGATGGTTATAGGATGGTTATAGTAGAGACACATTTTGGGCGACTGAAATCGCAAGGAACAGCTTATACCTACCTTATAATTCTTTTCTAACCTAGCCCTCAAATTACGACACACACACGTAGTACGTGCCGTCTTTTGGAAAGTTTATTCCTGTATTTTGTACATCGTGAAATGAATAAGTAATACATATAGCACATTGTCCAGAATATATTAAATATTTTTCGAGAAATCAGTGTTGTGCGGTTGGTTGTGCCAGTTTTATTTACGAAAGGCTGCTACGAATAGAAAAACATATATGAAATGTAGAACTAACATAGCTCGGAGAGTTAGGTTACCAGTATTGTATGCTGTATCCATTAATAAATTAAGCTAACAACAGAATATGTTGATATTTAAAAAAATTAAGACCTCACGATGTGGCAAATAAATACTTACTAATCATATCAATCATCATTATCAGCAAATTGATCTATTATCGCGATCCCATGTGGTCTTTTGCAGAATTGCTCTCTGGGAGGCCATTAATGCTGCAAATGATCGAATTATCCGCGAATAAGAAAACAATAACAAATCCATCAATACCAATTAGACGATAGATTATACGTGTTTACCACTTATTATACTAAACACAAGTACAACAGTCGCCTACCTAAACGATGATATTGAGGGAGCGAAAAATGTAAACATGTTTACATTTTAGTAGAGTTGCACAATGTCATGTGATCGACAAAAGCAACGCGATAGGTACTCTAAGTACCTAGATGCAATTTTTGGTGCTTTAGATTAATTTTGTGGTTATCCCTTGGTGTTTTAATCTGTACTAATACAATGAAGCTGAAGAATTTGTTTAGTAGTTTGCACACCTATTCTATATCTGGTACAAATATATGAATTTTTTTTTTTCATATGATAGCTTTATTCTGAGGTTGTAGTGGTACACACATCATAGGCGGATAAAATCGCGGGGCACACTTGTCTATTAGTGCTATAGTGGTGATGTGTATAACAGGTATCTAAGGATACCTATCTATCTCAGACACCACTCTCTCACTATACTGGTAATATTATTTATAAGTACATGCTGTTACAATCGTACCTAGGCTAGGTATTTAGGTACTTAAACTACCTGTTATGAAGAGAAAGTATTTTTTTATATTTTTATATTAAATACGCTGTATTTGCATAGCGTTTGTATTGTATGACTGAAGCGATTTGCTTCATTATCAAGCTTATGCCACTCCGCACATAATCAACAGTATTTGTTTTTAGGGTTTATTAACAAGTTTCTCAAAAAGAAAACGTAACCTGCCCAGCAGTTTATATCATAGTCGAACGTCTGAAATATTTTTCCTAGTGCTGTGTAGTGCATTTACATACCTTTGTATGCCTTTTCTATTTGGTGAGCGGGAAATTTACCTAAAAGAGGTTAGCAAAGACCCAACCTGTCTTCTGTCTATTGTCTGTCGCTAACTCAAGCTTCGTTCACATTTGATCATAGGCGATTAGCTGATAAACGTTGTGCTCTTTCATTACATTGCTCATTCATAATAGCTGGTCGAGTATGTGAACGAGTCACCAGTTGGAATAGATGACCCTGGCCCCTAATAATAACAATATATTATCCATGTCCGTCATGCTGGTGATATGAACGGCGGCGGCGGCGTCACGATATGTTTTCATAATTATATGCCCTTATTTATATTGTTTCTCATTTCTCATACTCGGAAGTAGTGTTTGTCTGATCTGAGTATAGGGCTAAAAATGCTTCGTCCCTCCGTCGGGCGGCTCCTCGGCTTTTTTCCTTAGGGTGTTAATTAAATTTAAAATTAAAACAAAATTTTGTCTATGATTTTGTCGGCAACAATATATATTTTATAAAAAATGTGAAATTTGAAATGAAAACTAGAGTGTTTAACACGGGTAAAAGAAATAATTCCTACTCGGACTAAGCCATCTATATACTTCGCAAAGTAATTATTTATTACCATTCATGTATAACAATCTACTATTAGGTATGTTCACAATTTCCTGTAAATAAAGTTGATGTCTTCCTGATCTATTCTTATGTTTCGTGATTTTGCAAATTCTCTTGTATTACTATGACACTTTTCTGCCATTCACTGTCATATCATGTTTATTGCTTGTTGCAAAGAAAAGTACGAGTATAAAACGATATGTTTTTTACTAAGACATTTTCTCTTTTTGTTTTTTTTTCAGACATAAGAGGTAGGGTAGGTAGGTAGGTAGGGTCTCTGTTTGGGGGTTTAGCAACTACGATGAATCGTTATGTCTTAAAGAAACAAAAAGTCTAATATGTTTTTTGTATTTGTTACAGTATGCTCATCGTTGGACATCAGGAACTCCCCTGAGAACATGATCAAGAAACTCAGAGGGTGCCGGGTAATCGAAGGCCAGCTCAGCATCGTGCTGATGGAGAAGGTCAACCCGGACACCTTTAAGAACGTTAGCTTCCCTGAACTGAGGGAGGTTACTGACTATATAAAAATATATAGGTATGTTGTAGATAATACTTATCATATGACTCGTCCACCAAATAAATGTTGTTTTGGTTGTTTCAAACCGAGTTTCACAAACTGTCGAATAAAGTCTCAACCACAACCCTTTGCCAAAGCTTTGTCGGCTACTTTGTAAAATACTTTTTGAAGAGGTATGTTAAGCTCACTCGACTCCACGATGCTGTTATCTGTCGATGAGTAAGACAGTTTCCACCTACTTATGTGAAGTTTCGAATACCATAAATCAACGCACCTGGTACCAGAGGGACTTAAAATACATCGGTATCTTTTCTTTATTGGTACATTAAAATATGAGAAATGCGAATGTTGGGATGGATGTGTGGAGTTACAAGATTAGATGAAATAAGGAATGAGTATGTAAGAGGAAGTATGAGTCACCCATAAATAAGAAGTTAGAAAGCTAGGTTAGGATGGTATGGCCATGTAAAGGAAAGCCATGTAACACAAAGATTATTAAATATGAAAATTACGGGATCTAGGAGTAGAGGAAAAAGACCAAAAAAGAGATGGATTGATTGTGTGAGGGAGGATCTGATTAGCAGGGGTGTGACGCGGGAAATGGCTGAAAATAGGTAGATCTAAATGGAAGGAACTTACATATTGTGCCAACCTCACGTAGGAAAGTGGGATAAGGTAAAGGAAAAGAAAAATATTGGTACATAAAACGTAGCTCAATTGCGGTTCGCTATGAGATGTGGGACTTAAATATGTTTTCTTTTCTTTTTTTAGGGTTAAGGGCGTCCGCAACCTCGGAGACTTGTTTCCGAACCTCACGGTCGTCCGCGGTATGCGACTGTACAAGGACTACGCTATTGTTATTTATGACAACGAGCACATAGAGGTATAAATAATTTCATTTTATATATTCCATATTATATAGGTATTTTAATACGACTGATCAGCCATAATTAAATTTGTAAAGAAAATGGAGTCGTTTTTTATACTCGTATCATGTCTCATTTTATATGGTAAACATTTGTTTAGTGCAGTAATGAGAAGAAGAAGGCATTGATAAGCAAGACTTAGCTTTATTACCATCAGTTAAAGACCTTTGCTTTATAATTGAATGCCAGTTTTTTTTCCTGAATTTAAATTTAGCAAACGATTTTGATGTTTCAGTCTTTAGGCCTACGCTCTCTGACGCGGGTCCTGCGCGGAGGCGTGCGGATCCAACACAACGACCGACTCTGTTACGCGGACACTGTCGACTGGAGCAAGATCGTCGCCAGGGATATGGAGAATGTCTTTATTAGAGTGAGTATACGTGTGATTTTACTTAATTATATTTGAATGTGGATTCGGAGGCGTACAGATACAAATCAATAACCGACACAATTTCAGCTGATGCGATTTGCGGATACAGAACAGCCACGGTCCGATTTTTGAACTGTTCAGTTTCAATTAAGCATATTATATGTATATATTTTACAATCTATGACTTTATAAAAACATTTTCTGTAATATTGTTTACTAAAACACAAAAAATTACGGTACTCCAAGGTAGCTAGTGTTATGAGGTGGGGGTTCGCAATTTGGAGAAAGAAACGCCTGATGACACTGAGTAGACTTTATTCACGTCCAACACAAATATGTCCACTGATGGTCACTAAATATCCAAAACACTAGGTATTCACTGTCTGTTTTTCTGTGGTTTCCAACCATGAGGCATTATTGTAATTTCGTAACACTAGTAAAGTCTGATTTATGTTGCGCCCACAGAGCAGTTTCAGAAGTGCTACTATAGGTAATATCAGTATTATTTTGTATACAAACTCTTCCTAAAAACATATTAACAAAAATAATATTTTTCAATTATTATTGACTGCAAAGAAATGTTAAATTTTTCTCGCTTTCACATTACCACCTATTCTTTACTCATATCATTCTATATTAAAATATGCCTTCCCTTATAAAAATCACAGAAATCATTAAAGAGGAAAAGTCATCTTGTATAATATCTTATTAGAACATTAGTTATTGCCCGGGGCTCCGCTCCCATGACATTTCCTGGATATAGCCTATGTGCACCTTATTCAAATATCACCATCACAAAAAAAGAGAAGCTCGGAAAGAGTAACAAACATCCTTACAAACTTTCGCGTTTATAATATTAGTAGGATAGGATAGGTCCTTTTTGTAGATCATCATTGATATTGTTTTCACGGTCAGTTAGACCTTTCTATTTATTGATGTTATGGGCTGCTGAAAGAACAGTCGCTGAGATAACATAAACCCGAAATAGATATATATCACAATCACTATACATAGTATAAAACAAAGTCACTTTTTCTGTCCCTTTGTATGCTTAAAACTACGCAACGGATTTTGATGCGGTTTTTTTAATAGATAGATTGATTTAAGAGGAAGGTTTTTATGCCCATGCTTTATATAGCTAGTTACTTAATAAAAAGTAATTAAAGTACAATGTCATATGGATAATCTGTTTCATGTTGCGGAACCGTACATAATAAAAAGTTATGTCTAGCATCTACTAGGTATATTTTATCTGAGGTTTAAGTGTCGAGTGGTCAATATTGGCAACACTGCGGTTTGCCCTACAGTACCTAATATCCGTAGTTCGCAATCTGAAGGCGTGGGATTTCTTTGTTATTAGTTCCGGTCTCCAGCCGCTCTCGACTCGGTATTATATTTCTGGATATAGGCATTTATTAGCAACTGGCACCGTTTTATCCTAACATCTGTCTAATGACCATCCGAGAGACGGAGATCTAAGATTAAATGTTTTTATTCAAAGATTTTCCCGGAATCGAATCTGCTTCAAGTTTTGTATATATCCTTACAAATTCGTGTTTACTAATATTTTTTAATGACAAAGTTTGTTATTGTTTAAGTTTACGCCAAAATTACTCAACGGGTTTAATAACGAAACAGGAGCCGTGGGAAACAGATAGGCCAAGTAACATTTGTAAAATTAGTATGGATAAGTTAAATGTAGGTATACTAAATTACCGTTTGTATACCTGTTTATAAAAATAAAATATGTAAATGTGTCTGACTGTATCTATTAGTGCACACAGTAACAATGTATTATAATATTGTTTCAGTCTAACTATGACCCTCGTCTGTGTGGACTGTGCCCAGACGCGCAGGAGCGCTCCGTCGACGTGGCGCTGCCTACCACTGGGCAGTGTCCCACAGACTCTTCTGGCATGCTGTTGTGTTGGGACGAGAAACATTGCCAAAAATGTAAGTCATTATGCTTAGTAAAATACACACAACCTGGTTCTTTGATTCCTCAAATATATTGGTTTGGAGCTCGAGGTTTGCAAATCATCTTATTCTTATACCTCCATGATACCTTGGGTTGCCATCTCAAAAATTTGGCATCCAGGATAAGTCGCGTGAAAACCCCAGTCTCTGTTTGACCCCTGGTTCTTAATCTATATATATAAAAGCGAAAAACACTCACTCACTCATCACGAAATCTCCAAAACTGCTGAGCCGATGAAGATGAAATTTGGCAGGAAGGTAGATTGTGACTAAGAGACGTCCGCTAAGAAAGGAATTTCAGGAATTTTACCCCTAAAGGGGTGAAAAAGGGGTTGCCAGTTTGTATGAAACTTCGTCATTTTTGAAGTGAGATACATGAAATTATTAATTTACATTTGAAGTTGATAAAAAATAAGAATGCATCAATCAGATTTTGAAAATTACATCCCTAAGGGGGTGAAATAGGGGTTGCCATTTTGTATGAAACTTTGTCATTATTGAAGTGAGACACATAAAATTTTTAATTTGAATTTGTAATTGGTAAAAAAAAATAATGCATCAATCTGATTTTGAAAATTACATCCCTATAGGGGTGAAATAGGGGTTGCCAGTTTGTATGAAACTTTGTCATTTTTGAAGTGAGATACATGGAATTAAAATTGAAAATGTCTTGGTATAATATTTTGTATTGTATTGAATTGTATTGTATGTACACAACATATTGTAATAGGATACAATACATAATAGAAGATAGAGTGCAAAGGTTTTATTTATTTGTTAATATTATGAGTTCAGTAATGTGTCAATAGATGGCACTACCATACATTTTAAAAGTCGATATGGTTTGTCGTTCGCATTTAATCATCATGTGTAGTAATTGAGATTTCAAAATAAAATAAAAATGTTATTGCTTTTCTAACGATTTGAATGTGTGTTTAGACGATTTGGTACCTGCTAAATATAAAATAATAAAATTAAATTGGAATTGATCGGAGTATGGAGTGGTAATTATATGGTATGTCTGCGTTTTGGGCTACTCATTGATTCGTTTAGTTTAAGTTTGAAAAGTATTTTTCCGGATTTCGGATTTCGAGCAGTAAATAGTAATAGAATAGTAAATAAATAAATAAATAAATAGTAGTTTGAAAATAGGTAAATCTTTGTGTTATTTTCCATAAGTTAGTTGCATATCTTAAATATATTGTAAGGTTTCTCAAATAAATTGTAGGTCTTTAAGTATATTTGTATTCATTTCAAATTAGTTAGTAAATTATTATATTTTCTATATATATAAAAGAACAAGGGCAATTGATAAATCAACGCCCAGCCTAAACCATAAAAGCTTTACTTGAAATTTGGACCGAAGTCTTATGTTAATACGTAGTGCTCAGATAAGAAAGGATTTTTCAAAATTAGACCCCTAAAAGGGTTAAAATTGAGGGCAAATTTGTATGAAAAAAAAATTAAAATCTAAACTGATGTACTTGAAACTTGGCAAGAATGCTTCTCAACAAAAATAACGAATGGCGTGTTTCAGCGTTTTTAGAAATTCAACCTCTAAAGGGGTAAAAAGGGGGAGGTTAACTAATTTATCATCACAAAACCGAAACTATAAAAGCCATAAACGTGAAATTTGGTAAGTGTCTTCATTATACTATATACTGCCTTGCCCACATAAGAAAGGTTCACAATTCCAAACCTAATATCCAAAAAAGGGGTGAATTTGCGTACCTATAGACAAATTCCATTTGAAATTTCACCAATTACTAATAACGCATGTTGGCCTATCGGTAGAAGTCGCGGATTATTTTTTTGAGTAGAGGATTCTAATCCTGCTAAACATGACTTTTTTTTACTTACTTTTATTTCGTTTTGTATAAGTTTTTTAGAAGTCTATATTTTTGCTTTTAATATTTTAGTAAAGAAATGTTTCAAGATAGGACTTTTCAAGGAAAGAACTGGATCGAATCCTGCCACAAACAAAAATTTTCTGTTTTGTTTTTTTATTTGTTTTCTATAATTATTTTCTTTTTTATTTTAATTTTGAAAAGGAACGAATAAATTCATTTGCAAATTTATTTCCGGATAAACGATATCGCAACCCCAATCAAATCAAATCTATTAGTTTGTCATTGACGACATTGAAGAAGAAGATTAATCAAATGACTGACTGGTAGAGAACGCTCTTAGCGTTAAGTCCGTTAATATATCAGTATTTAGTACTTATCAATTTATACAAATAATAGGACAGTAAAAATCGAGTGTCTATACATTAAATAATTTTCTAAAAAACTGATACGGAACGATTAAAAAAGAGTAACAGAAACAAAAAAAAAACATTTTTTGGAATTTTTGTCTCTCTGGTACATTATAACTTCGAAACTACTCAACAGATTTGAACGCGGTTTTCACAGGTGGATTACATATAATTGGGAGCGTTTTCAAAACTTTGTTTCGTCAAAATCAGTTAAGGGAAAAAGAAGTTATGGTCAGTTGAAGTTTACTTCTAGCACTGCTTCAAAACTTTTAAACAGAGTTGAATGCGGTTTACATAAACGTATTTAATTTAAATAAAGCTAGAATTTCTACTTTGTTTTATCGATATCAATAAAGAGAAAAAAAAACTGCAGTCTCTATTAAATTTAAATAAAATAACACATTGAATGTGTGAAGGCGTATAATTTAGTTACATAAAATATCAACAGATGGCGCTGACTTTATTTTAATTATTTTTTCGCATATGGTAAAGCAGATTGAAAATTTTCCTTACGGCTATTAATTTGAATTATTAAAAGAAAAATTGGTTGTTGATTTAGTTCTATTGGTTGGTTTGTTTATCGGTCGTATTGTATTGTAAGCTATTTGAATTGATTGGTTGGTTTGGTTTGGCTTTGGTTTAAAAAATAATCAAATCGGCATGTCAGTTCAGTTGCTGTTTGACGGAACATACGGTCGTGTTAAACTAACTTATCACTTTTTATTGAGATTTTCTCCACTTTTCACGCCCACTATAATTTTAGGAGTGGCTTTTAGGTCCAAATGACTCTGTAATAGGCTGCGTCTACTCTTTTAGAGACAAAGATGTGATAGTATGAATGTTAATATTTTCAGTTTGATATCGTAGCAATGTAATGGCTTTATAAAATTGGCACGGGAATATGATACTATAGATTTAACTATAGGTCTGGATAGTTATAGGCTTTATAAAATTGGCACGGGAATAGGATACTATAGATTTAACTATAGGTCTGGATAGTTGTAGTTTCCACAGGTTACGTGAAAAGCGACCTACACGCGGGCGGAGCCGCGGGCAACAGCTAGTTATATATCAAAATTAGTTTAGCGGTTTATCCGTGAAAGCGAACAGACAGAAATAGTTTAGCATTTATAATATTAAGTGATGGAGTGTAAGACATAGGATTACGAAATATATAATGATATGTATATTATTTATTAGCAATAACATACTATTGTTTTATGTACCGATATCCTTAGACGTACGTTCATTGACTTGACAAATTTTATTTCATTATCACTATCGTATTTAGCATAATATGATACAGTTTATGATAATGAATATTCACTAAAATTGACATTGCAAGGTCACCTTGGGGAGTGTCGGGTTATATTTATTTATTCAACATGTGTGTGAGAGATTATGTCTAGTAAAGAATTATATAAAAAAAAACATGTATTGAAGGAATATTAATTGTTTATACATCACTGATGATGATTTAGTATTCGATGATTCACCGTTTAACACATTTTGTGATAAAATTGACAAGAATTATCTGTGTCTTTATTAGAAAACCTAAAGGATAAATAATAGATTCATGCACAGATGATAATAAAAATGACGAGGACGCCGCCGCCGCCCGTGCATTTTGAATCGTAATCCTATTTTAGGGTTGTAGTTAAATTCTTGAAGTTCCCATCCGTTTGATAACAAACATACGAATAGTGTGTCATGTGAACGAGTATTACTTATTTTGTGGTATTAGTGTGGATAACAGCGCTAACTATCATTTGTCCAACTTTGCCCATTAAGTAAAAAAAAAATCATACAGCTTGCCCACTGGAATGCGGGGAGAGCGGCTGTATGAGCGACAAATCCTGCTGTCACCGGACCTGTCTCGGTGGCTGTAGTGGCCCTACATCACTTGACTGCTTCGCCTGCAAGAACTACTCGTTCGGATATGGGAAAAATAGAATTTGCGTTGAAGAATGCCCGTTTGGAACTTACAAGGTAAATATCACAATATTCGTTTTTTTTATCATTAGCGCTTTTTCTGACTGAGTTCTGGTCTAGTCACTGCGTGACCGCACATTTCCAGTTTGGTTAAGACAATGCAGCCGTGAATCACTCGATTCGATTGTCTGATAATAAAGACGATTCCGTGCTTCGGAATGCACGTTAAGCTAAGCCGTTGGTCCCGGCTGCCATCTGGTAGTCGTTAAAGGAACCACGTCAGAGGCCGAGAGGCGGCTTCGAAGAACTCTGACACCAGGGTGTGCATGATCGATTGACCGTTACATCTACACGAAATTATGATGACTGCACTGTACTATAACCCTAATCATTCGATTTTAAACGAGTCTCTGAATCTAAACCAGACATGTTATAAAAAAGTGGATTTTTCTGTTGACGCTGACGCTGTACCACGCTGACGAAAGGAAAAAGATATCTGATCCTTTCTCTTGGACATTTCATTTACGCTATCTCATTTTTTCCGCAGTTGAAAGCCCGCTGCGTGTCACCGAGCGAATGCCGCGCGATGCCGCACAGCGCGACGGGCGACGTGCCGGGCCGCCCTACCTCCATCGTCAAGGCTTACAAAATCTACAACGACTCCTGCGTCTTAGTTTGCCCTAGTGGCTATATGGAGGTGACTATACTCTGCTGGCATTGTATCACGTTCCGAAAGTCGATCGTTTGTCCGAAGAAATCGAACGCCAGGTTGTGCGTGGTCGATTGACCGTGACACCTACACGAAATGAATGAATGAATTGCATCTCGAATTTTTACTTTTATTTTTGATGTAACAACTGTTTACAGCGATTACCCTTATCATGTTTGCAGTGATAAAAACAGTCAATTATTTACTATCGCGTTTTATTGTTACAGCCTTAGTGACAATTTAAATCAAATAAGAATATCGGAATTTTTTCAAAAGTATGACTATCGCGATAATTATAATTAGCTGGTAGAATTCACCGACACAATTAGTCTTTTTTGTTTTTATTATTTTTTTATTTCTGAATAATCAAATGATACAATATTTATCTTTCGTAATTTGTTACTCGCAAATCGTGAAAGTAAACCTTGTTCGATACGTCAGGAAGGTGACGAGAAAAACGCGCGTTGCGTGCCGTGCCCGGGCTCGGGCTGCCGCCACAACTGCAGCGGCGCCAAGATAGACTCCATCGCGGCCGCCGAGCAGTTCCGCGGCTGCACGCACGTGCGCGGGAAACTGGAGATCGCGCTGCGCGCCAGCGGTGGTGAGTAACGACATGTCCAACAAATCAGTGAAAACGAGGTTAAAGAAGTTTGAAGACCTTGTGTCGTCCTTGTTGATTTTGCGATTTGCGAACTTCACGTGCTAAACAAGAAAGCTGAGTTGCGATGTCAATCCTCATAATTTCTAATTAATTAATTTATTAATTTATTTATTGTGATAAAAACCACAATTCACTCATTACAATTATCACATTAGCATCGTTAATTTCATAATTCATTACACATATAAAAGACAATTTTCGAATTACAATAAAGTGTGGATATTACGAAGCTAACGGCCAGCTTTTTATCTTACCTAACTAGACAAAAATAAAACAGATAATTCGGAGTTACTACCTTGAAAGCAGTAGTACCCACTAATACAGTGTTGGAAGAAATTGCATTTTCCTTACCAAAGTAATATGTTCACAGGCAACACGATGACAATTTTGGAGCAGTCTCTAGGTGAGATCCGCGAAGTGGAAGGTTGCCTGCAGGTGACGCGCTCCTACATGCTGGTGTCGCTCATGTTCCTCAAGAACCTGCGCACCATCACCGGCACTAGCTTACCAGAATGCAAGTACGTATGCAATCTTGATATTGCCCAAGGCTTCGCTCCTGTGATCACTTCACTGTTTTTACAGATATGCAAAAATACATGAAAAATAATCTTGCTATTTGAAAGAGTGGAAGGAGAAGCGGGAGATTTTTTAAAATTAAAGTCAATTTTCTGACAGCTCAAATACGGTATAATACCCTCTATGGTTGATTTATTTCATAACAATGATTGGTAAATGAGCACATTCAGGTGTTGACGTGAATATTGACATTATAGTAAGCTTCTTTATTTCTTAAACACCTAGATATAATTCATCCTTATTATGTAACCTGTGACGCAGCAATTTTTTCCAGAGGGCAAGCATTGAACATCTTCAACAACCCAAACCTGGAGCTCCTATGGGACTTCGAAACGTACGGAGCCCTAAACATAACGGGCGGTTCGCTGTACATCCACTTGAACCCCAAGCTGTGCTACGACAGGATCCTACCGCTGCAGAACATGACCAGCAATCCAAGGTCCGAGTTCACGGAGATAGAGGTCTCAGAAGACAACAACGGGGATCAAGCTTCATGTTAGTACGGTATCATTCTTTTATTTATATTTTTATTTAAATGTGGTAGATACACAGGGATAACATGGGGACGTAGCATAGACATATAATAATATTGCTATGCTACGCTCTGTGTATCTACCACATTTCCTCATAATTGATTCTTTGGCTGTGTGTAAATTTCCCATACCAATAGGCAGGCATTTTATCTATTTAGATAAGAAAAGGGCCTAAAATTATTAGATCGACTAATTGTGCACGCGACTTGGCCAGCGGCGGAAAGCGTTTAGAGAGTTTGGATAAACAGTTTGAATTGATATTTTTGAAGATAATAAATGAGCTGTTTTTTTTCCTGTTAATTATTAACAAATATTTTTTATTAATGAGATTTTTACTTATAGTACTTTTACCATTTCAAAGTCTTATCACAGGTAACATTCGAATTTATTATTTTTATGTTAATATTATTCATCAGGTTTGCAAGAGCAATTACATTTAAGAGTTCACCAAAACGGCGTGCGGGTCATACTAACTTGGAACGCTTACTGCGTGGGCGACGCGCGCAAACTGCTGGGCTACTCCGTGTACTACATCGCGGCTGAGAAGAACGTCACGTTGTACGGGCAGAGGGATGCTTGCTCAGACACGTAAGTGTGTTTAATTAACACATAGGAATGCTTACTGCTTGGGAGATAACCGGAAAATTGCTAGGGTGCGCGTGTTCTATCGACGATTCCGAGCCAATCAATATGAGCCTTATGCTCATATACAAAAACTTCATCATTATATGCATGAAAGCATCGACCAGTGTTCGTTCGATTGCGAAGATACGTCTTTATATTACCAGAAACTTCTGCAGTCAGGGCCGTTCAACTTTTATCAGTAGTTGCCATCTATGGGGCAGCATTATTTTAATTTCGTAAAGATATGCATATAAGAAGAAGATTAATTGGTGACCCTAAAAAATAAAACATATCTTTGAGTCCATGTGTAGATGGCCCAAAAAATACATGGTGCTGATTTTTACTAAAATAGCAAATGATTTCTAAAATTAACCACTCTTTTAGATGGAACGTCATAGACAGAACAAAAGACGAAGTGCGCAGTACGAACCTGACGACCGAAATAATGTTACCCAAGGACATCCTGATGAAGGACCCGTGCCCGGTGCAGCCGTCCTTCACGATGCTGCCGGACCTGAAGCCGTTCACGCGATACGCTGCGTATGTGAAGGCGTTCACCACGCAGCAAGACAAGAGAGGCGCTCAGAGCTCCATCATCTACTTCAAGACGCTGCCTGGCCGTGAGTCACTTTTACATCTTAGCATTTTCCTGTTTGCATTGTATGCCGTTTGGCTACAATGCTGCAGGTTCTGAAGATTATAACGTAGGTAGAACGCCGCAACGCCCGCGAGGCCGTCCGCCACTTCGAGCCCCACGTTGGGCGCCAGTATAACGTAGGTAGAATTTTACTAATTACTTAAGGTATGTGTGAGGAGAGAAGATAAATCCAGGTTTCAGCGAATCGCACAATATTTATTATTTGTACTTTACAACAGGTTAGACTCTTAAGGATAACCGTTAATGAGAGATTATAGGGGTCGTGAGATCAAAGTAGGCACGAGATCCAGTCAGGCAGCCGCTATGAAATAGCCAGCCACTTAACTTGAGATGGTGAGATCAGCCGAAAGAGGTCTTCCAGTGGACGCGCGCAGCCTTATATATGGCCCTCGGGGTAATGCGGTGCGGGGCAGCGAGGAAGGACCGCCGTAGGAGAATGCGCGACGTCACAAGATGTACGCGATACGCTGCGTATGTGAAGGCGTTCACCACGCAGCAAGATGAGAGGCGCTCAGAGCTCCATCATCTACTTCAAGACGCTGCCTGGCCGTGAGTCACTTTTACATCTTAGCATTTTCCTGTTTCCATCGAATGCAGTTTGACTACGATGCTGCTGGATCTGAAGCCAATACGTGATACTCTGCGTATGTGAAGACTTACACCACGCTGCAAGATGAGAGGCGCTCAGAGTTCCATCATTCTAGATTTCTGCCGGTTGCATCGCATGCCGTTTGCCTACAATGCTGTGGGATCTGAAGCTATACGCGATACTCTGCATATATGTATAAAAGACAACAAAAACGTTCAATGCTCTATCATCTTCTTCAATATGCTATGCCCGCTCGTAAGTCGCTTTATTCTTTATCATTTCTGAACCACAACCGAGTTAATGCTAGATTTTCCTGGTTGCTATTCATAAATGTTGTTATCGCTATAAGCTAACATATATATGAATATGTTGATTTGAATGTGATGATTTTTACCGACACAGATTTCAAAAATAGAACTCCATGAAATATTAATCACTGCAACAAAAAGCGTTTTTTAAAAGCCATCAACTTTAGTCCGCCTATTGTGCATTACAATTTGCAATTTACAATAAACTAGCGACCCGCCCCGGCTTCGCATGAGCATAAAAACCTTCCTCTTGAATAACTATCTATTAAAAAAAACGCATCAAAATCCGTTCCGTAGTTTTAAAGATTTAAGCATACATAGGGAAATAGGGACAGAGAAAGCGACTTTGTTTTATACTATGTAGTGATAGTGATTGTACACCATTTTGTTCGTTAGGTCCGTCCCCTCCAAACAACCTGGTGGTGGAGCACGACGGGCCGCACTCGGTGAGCATCAAGTGGTCGCGGCCCGCGCTGCCCAACGGCGTCCTCGTGCTGTACCACGTGGAAGTCCAGGCCAACAGCTACAACAAGCCCAAGATCCTCGGCTCCAAGAGCAATTACTGCACCAATCGTATGTACCGTGCAATCGTATGTACTTATTATTATATATTATCGATAATTGTAATGCCGTAGCGATTGGTCCGTTGGCGACAGTGATGCGCAGTTATTTAAGATATAAAAAAAAAATTTTTTTTCGCTTATTTAAGGCATTTAAACTGCATGACTGTGGCCAAAAACAATTGATAATTTAAATAACTTGGCTTTTATTTTTTGTACAAATAAAGTTAATATTAACTATTAATTATTTGATAATTCAGATTTGTATTTGAAGTATTGAGAAATTGAATTATTGTTAAAACACTAACAAACAGCGAACGCGTTGGCGAACAAGATAAAAGCTGTTCACGACATGTCGCCGGAGGTGCGAAAGGAAGAGACGGGTGACGTCACCAAGAACAGTACATGTGCGTGCGAGAAGGAAGACGCCAAACCCAGCGTGAAGTTTACATCGCGAGCAGAGGAAGAACGCCGCGAGAGCATTCAGTTTGAAAACGATTTGCAGAATGAGGTACGCATTAAAATGGTTACCTACTGTTTGGTAAACCTGAAATATATTAATTTGCTGATGTGACTAGGCTCAGTTTGTATGTGAGTGAGATAAAGGACCAGGCACGTGTAGCAAATTTACCATTTCTTAATCTGGATAATGTTATCCAGACCAGTCTGAATGATCCATCCAGACTTGAGGTTTGAGGATGTATTTACGTTTTTGGTCATTTATTAGTAACTGTATGACAGAATAGACTGTTTGACAGAACAGAGAGAGATAGAGAGAGAAAAAGAGACAGCTGCTAACGGAAATGGCTGGCTGTACTCTCTGATAATGCTCACTTCCGTACAGGTTGCAATTGGTTGCTATAAGATACCAACAGTAAACTAAATGTTCTACTTACAGGTGTACATAAAAACTCCTAAGAAACAGAGAACGTCGAAGAGCAGACGAAGGCGCTCAGTAGACTCCACCTTACAAAGCATGCTGGTCATCCTCAGCGAAAACAACAGCCCCCGACTTGGCCTCAACTACTCCAACACGACGGACGCCGAAGGTGATTCCCACTACTTGCATTATTGTTATAACCCTGTATGGTTTCACCCTCCATTTATCATTACATTTATGCCAACTTACAGGCTATCTTCTCTGTGCTTTTTCTTCGTCTTTGGCCATGCTTGTCACCTCACAAACCTCATCACGCCCATCTGAACGTTCTCATTTCAGTCAAATGCAGTCGCGTCGAGCCTAACGTTTGCGTCATAAAGGACAATACTACAGGTTAACATAGTTATTATTGTTTTATGTAAAGGGTTACCTGGTTGCTGCATGTGTCGACTTAATCGACTTGAGGCCGTAGCTTTAATTTAATCGTATTTGTCACACTCATAAAAATCAAACATCCTAATTTCATATGTCTTTGACATACACAGATGTATGATTTTGTGCTTAATATGACGTGTCAGGTGATAATAACATTTCGTATGAAATAAGGAATGATTGTTTTTTGCTGAGTGTAATGTCATGTAAATCATTTACAAACTTAATTCATTCATTTGGATGAGCGAAGCTGTCCTGGCATGATATTAAATTGTAGTTGATATTGCATGTTCCTGTAGATAGCGTGTTTGTCCCTTTCGGATAACTTCTTGTCAAATCCATACATACAATATAATGGGAATAACGGATATTTTCTCGTTGTTATTCCTTGTAGACGGACAGAGGTTGTAAAACCCAACACTCCAAACCCCTTTAGACAATACTGTGATCAAAATATATGGAAAAATATAATATTCTTTGAATATATCAACATTTCAACCTGTAGCTTACTCTTTTCGAGATAACACAAATTCTGTATTATAAATTATCAGTAAACTTTGTGAATTTACAACAGCGGAAATTATTCAAACGTGGTGAAAACACCATTGGGTATAAATATTGTTGTGCTCATGTGCCTTGAATTCATATGCATGCCAACTTACTAGAGTAGATATATATTAGTGAAACTGATGCAATTGAGGTAGAAACTATCCACGTTGTTAAGTAGGTAACAACACACACACTTGTTTCAATACATGAATGTTGAAAATGTAATCTATGCGTCTAGTAAATAGATTCTTGTGAGTATATCTTCAGAGTATTTATTTAAGGTAGGTTAAATATAAATGAAGTATCACCCTTGTCATTTACTGTCCAAGGCAGTATAGGTTTTATGCGAGCATGCATTTATATCAACCACCAAATTGTTTTGTATTATTTGCGTACCAAATTGTCGTTTATTTAGTCATTTAAATACTGGACTGGTGTAAACTAGTAAAGCCTAGTATTTAAATGAATAAATAAAGTATTACTAGGAAAAAATAAGAAATCATTTCACAGTAATGCTAATTTATTAATATAAATTAGTAGGTCATTTTTTAAATATTGTTTTTTAGGGTTATCAGTATCACACAGGCTTGGAATTTTTGCGTCTTAAATAATGAAAGTACGAAAAAAATTGAGATTATTATTATTACGACCTAAAATTAAGAACCTCTTCCAAAAATATAAATGTGTTCTATATCTCAGGTTATGTCAAATCTCTATTCTACGAGTTGAACACCAAGACGACGTCTTTGAAAGTGGAGCAGATGCGGCATTGTACTTGGTATACGGTGAACGTGTGGGCGTGCCGGATGAGAGATCCCAACGAAGACGAGCTGCATTTCGATGAGACCAGGTGCTCGGAGCGGGCGTACTACACCTTCCGCACTCTGGAACTAGGTAATGTAACCAATATTACCCACTTCCAGAACTTTGAGATATACCGCGTGAATTTTTGAACATCAGCAACATTTTAATTTACTAAAGTAAAGAGAAATATAACTAAAAAATGGCTGGTGTTTAAAAAGTCACACCTTGTATAATGCACATCGACCTTTATAAAGAGATAATCGGCTTGTTTCGGCCCTTTTTCTGCTCTGTTACTTAATGCTTGTAATATTTGGTTTAAGTTTTGTTACTTTGTCAGTCGTCTTTCTTTTTCGCGCGTGTAAAAGAGGTCTACCAAAAAAGGGAAAATTAGCCGATTATATTTTATAATCCAAAATTAGATGTGCATTATTTATTTAATTTAATTGAATCTTTATGCTGTGCATCAGCACAAAATTGAAATATCAATTTCTATGTCCAATTTAAATTTAACAGATGAACGGATTGAAACAAATATTAATTGTAAATGTTATTATTTCAGCGGGTGCGGACAAAGTAACCAACTTGCACGCGGAAATCCTGCCTTCTAACAAGACCGTGCCGGAGGTGAATGTGACTTGGGAACCACCTAAGAACCCGAATGGATTTCTCGCCGCTTACAGGGTTCAATATACAAAAGTCGAGGATAACAACCAGGTAATTTTATGACTTGAAATGGCACTTATGAGTATGTAGAGTACATGAACTTGTAGTGGCGGTTTCCACCAGTAAAAGCGTTCCCAACCAAGACAATGTTAAAATGCATGTTTTAGCGCTGTGCTACTAAATTGTACTTTATTTTGACACAGCAAGAGTCGTTATTTATTTAAATTAACTTTACGAGTATTTATTTGGTGTCTTGTACTATTTCTTAACACTTATTTATTGTCAGGATGGCGAGCTGGCCTTGCTGACCTGTGTGACCGCGGACGACTACGAGGCTAATGGACAAGGGTACACGTTGAGGAATCTCGTCTCTGGAAACTACAGTCTAAAGGTCACGCCCATCACCGTCAACGGCGCCGGTGTAGTCACGGAGATCTTCGTGTTTATACCGGTAAGTTTCTTGTATATAACCAATGTTTTGTGTTTTTTCTTGCAGATTTTTTTTGATATGAACAAATTAGCTCAATTTCCACTATATTTAACTATAGTTCTGGCGGTTAACTTAGTTGGATTATCTGCCCTCTATAAGATTGGTTTTTGCTAAATGTATTTTTTTTTTGATATATCAAATCAGGTTTAGCAGATTCACAGATTGACAGACGTACCTAAATGTTTTTTTTATTGTAACTTAATCGCTTTTATGTCATAAAATTTTATCTGCTGAGGTATAGGAGCGGGAGAGGTGTTTTTCATTCATTATCATTTTCAAATTTTCGTTCGGTTATGTCAATTACAGGAAGAACCACTTGACTATTTATTCATAAATGAATGAACGAACTGCAGTAGTATTGAGCCTTTAGGCGACTAAAGGCCTTCAGGAAAAAAACACTGTAATACATCAATCTATATTGTCAAATAGGAAAGACCGAGCGGCCAAAGTCGCGAATGGATCTGGGGCCTAGTGGGCGGGTGTTTCGTAATGCTGCTGATAGTGGCGGGCGCGATCTGGTACGTGCGGCGCGGGCTGCTGCCGCAGACGGAGGCCAACAAGCTGTTCGCGTCCGTCAACCCGGAGTACGTGTCCACCGTGTACGTGCCCGACGAGTGGGAGGTGCCGCGCGGCAACATCGAGCTCGTGCGGGAGCTGGGGCAGGGCTCCTTTGGCATGGTGAGTGGTTGTTGCTGCAACAAGCTGTTCCGTCCGTCAACCCGGAGTACGTGTCCACCGTGTACGTGCCCGACGAGTGGGAGGTGCCGCGCGGCAACATCGAGCTCGTGCGGGAGCTGGGGCAGGGCTCCTTTGGCATGGTGAGTGGTTGTTGCTGCAACAAGCTGTTCCGTCCGTCAACCCGGAGTACGTGTTCACCGTGTACGTGCCCGACGAGTGGGAGGTGCCGCGCGGCAACATCGAGCTCGTGCGGGAGCTGGGGCAGGGCTCCTTTGGCATGGTGAGTGGTTGTTGCTGCAACAAGCTGTTCGCGTCCGTCAACCCGGAGTACGTGTCCACCGTGTACGTGCCCGACGAGTGGGAGGTGCCGCGCGGCAACATCGAGCTCGTGCGGGAGCTGGGGCAGGGCTCCTTTGGCATGGTGAGTGGTTGTTGCTGCAACAAGCTGTTCGCGTCCGTCAACCCGGAGTACGTGTCCAACGTGTACGTGCCCGACGAGTGGGTGGTGCCGCGCGGCAACATCGAGCTCGTGCGGGAGCTGGGGCAGGGCTCCTTTGGCATGGTGAGTGGTTGTTGCTGCAACAAGCTGATCGACAAACTGGTTCAGTACGAAGATTTTAATTTAATTTGATTATTGCTTTCTTCTTTATTTTATCTATGCTACTTATGAGCCGATCGCGAATATTGACTGTTAGGAATGAAGTCCTCTTTATTTTGGCTTAGTTTACATGTTCACCCGGGGCCAAATCTGACTTAATGGCAACGTTTACCTGCCCTCGACTGTATATGTCTGAACGTTTAAGATGCGACAGCCAGTATGGTCACTTTTGGTCAAAATTGATTTGATTTTAAACAAATCCGACTCAATATGATGTTGCTAGTATTTATTTACTTAGCATTTATTATAACCATATTGTATGTTTTACCAGGTATATGAAGGCATAGCAAAGAACCTTGAAAAAGGCAAGCCAGAAACTCGGTGCGCTGTGAAAACTGTCAATGAACATGCCACTGACAGGTAAGATTACTATGAATAACTTTACATGTGCCTTACTGTTGTATTCGCCCATTACTTATGTGTGTTTTCGATAATGACTCGCTCTGGCCCGGTTTATTATCATCATCATCATTTCGTGTAGGTGTCACGGTCAATCGACCATGCACATCCTGCTGTCAGAGTTTTTCGGAACCGCCTTTCGGCTTCTGACATGGTTCCTTTAATGACTAGCAGATAGCAGCCGGGACCATCGGCTTTACGCCGTGCCTTCTGAAGCACGGAATTATCTTATCAGACAATCTTGTGATTCACAACTGCATTGTCCAAACCAAACTGGACATCTAAAAACATAGTATAATTCCCATGGGAATCAAATCTAACGGCAAACGCCTTAACCACTGAATCACCGAAGCAGTAATCGGTTTATTAATATCAGTTGTCATCTCCACCAAACGACTTGAATAATGTTCAGGGAGCGCATCGAGTTCCTGAACGAGGCGTCTGTGATGAAGGCGTTCGACACGCACCACGTGGTGCGGCTGCTGGGCGTGGTGTCGCGCGGACAGCCCACGCTCGTGGTCATGGAACTCATGGAGCTGGGCGACTTGAAGACATACCTGCGCAGCCACCGCCCAGACGCGGACAACTCCATACCCAAGAAGGATGGAGGGAGTCCGCCCACGTTGCAAAACATTTTGCAAGTAAGATAGATAGATATACTCTTTATTGTACCATTAACATACAAATTATACATGTTGATACAAATAAAACAATGTGTACAAAGGTGGACTTATCGCTAATTCACCTTAGGGTAGATAGGAACAACGTGGAAAAAAGTAAGCTACCACTACAAGGTTATTAGGCGACTAGTTGGTATAGAGCTCCCGAGCTCGATACTCAGCAGCTACCGATCTGACGTCGACTACTATATACCTAAGAAAAATTGAGAGAATGTCCTCGCTGGCGTTACAGAATATTTTAGGCCTTAGTTCGATTAAGATAATTTTTTTGATTTATTGTTAAAATGTACATCACAAAAGTCCATAAACTAACATAACATTTACTTTTATTTTCCAACTTTAAAGTGCATTGTTTTGTCCTCAGATGGCTATCGAAATAGCCGACGGTATGGCCTACCTATCGGCCAAAAAGTTTGTGCATCGCGACCTAGCGGCGCGCAACTGTATGGTCGCCGGCGACCTCACTGTCAAAGTGGGCGACTTCGGCATGACCAGAGACATTTATGAGACTGATTATTATAGGAAGGGCACCAAAGGCCTGTTGCCCGTCAGATGGATGAGCCCCGAGAGCTTAAAAGACGGGGTGAGTATTATAATGCATATACGTTGTCGATGTTGATAAACTAATTTGAAATGAACTGAGTGATTAGGAATTGTTTTAAAATTTGTTTGTATAAGTCAATTCGTCAAATGGGTTTTGAACTGATTACCATTAATTTTGTCAAAAAATCTAAAGCAATGTAATAAATGGCACATTGCTACAAATAAAGATATTTATTATGGTCGTACTTAAGTAGAAAAACAAATTCTTTATTGATTTAGGAAGTATTTTGTAGTTACAAACCCATTATCTTCTTTCTAGGTATTTTCCAGTAATAGCGACGTTTGGAGCTATGGAGTAGTTTTATGGGAGATGGTAACACTGGCTATGTTGCCATATCAAGTGAGTATATTTTAATTTATTAGCGTTATTCTTACAAAACGTCTTGCTCACCATCTCGTTTTTTTCCATCAATAAGTCTACTCGCTATATGAAACGGTTTTAGGGTTTAATAATCTCAGCAAGGCTGTGACTATTGCGTAACGAAAAAAGATGTTTAAATTTGTATGTGTGGATTTAGCTATATGTCAGCACTAATGCATTGGTACCAATTCAGTCAATTTCGATTGATAACTTACCATTTTAGTCTTTCACATACATTGCAACACAAAAAATTGACTTTATTCGCAAGTTGATAATTTTTCATTTTATAAAATTAAATAATGATAGGTCCGTGGCATGCCATCTAGCGTGGAATAAAAACAATTTTAATGCAACTTTATCAAAAAGCATCAGCATGTTTGACATGTGCTTGGCCTATTTCATTTTAACTTGTCCACTTATCACTAGATGGCGTGCCCCCCGACCTCCCTCGACGCGAAGACACTATGTTTCTAAGGAAAAGATCAATCCAACTCCACTATATATTCTCCGTGGATATAACCGTCAGATAATGAAAACCGTGTAACTCTCCGCAGGGCCTGTCCAACGAGCAGGTGGTCCGCTACGTGGTGGAGGGCGGCGTGATGGAGCGCCCGGAGCACTGCCCCGACCGGCTGTACGAGCTCATGCGCGCGTGCTGGGCGCACCGGCCGGCCGCGCGCCCCGCCTTCCTGCGGCTGGTGGCCGAGCTGGCGCCGTCCGCGCAGCCGCACTTCCGGCTGCGCTCCTTCTACCACTCGCCGCAGGGGCAGGAGACGTACGCGCTGCTGCAGAGGACTGCCAATGGTCAGTATTGTTTTCTTCTTACCATGGAATGCCATTGCCTAATAAAAATATTTTCTTTTTTGTACAAAAGGTGGTGATACCAGAATGGAATGGAATCAATTTAGTAAAGATGCGATTACGAAAATTGTTTGAATTATCGAAATATGATTTTATTATGTTTCATAATACTACAAAAAAAAATTGTGCTTTATTTAATAAATTATTGGATTTGGAATCAGTGTCTCAAGTGACCGATAGATGGCGACACATGTTTTAGTATAGGCTGCAAATCGGCGCGTTTCTTTGTGCCTCCATGGTTTCACGTTGCTATCAGTATAGATTTCTAAATCTGTGCTTATATCTTACTACAAAATTATGAGTATTGCATTTCTGTATGTAAATATTTCAATAAATCCAGTAGTTTTATTGGGTTACTTCAAAAAAAATTATTACTGTTGGTTTTAGCTTCCAGATCTCATTTTCTTTTTAATTATGTGTTTCCATTTTTCAAATAAGTAATTATATTGTGAATGTTGGCCGATCATCCAATAGATAGAAAAAAAAACAAAAATCAAGCCCAAGATAAATATCGAAGTGATATTTGTTTTAAAACCGATATTATTTGTTGCAGAAGACGAGCAAGAAATGTCTGAAGTGAACGTAGGCGCAGTAGCGACGGGCTCCGGCTCGAACCTGTTCGGCGTGTCGGGGCGGCTGGCGTCGTGGGTGCTGTCGTCGCTGCGCTCGCGCTCGCCCGACGACGCCGCGGCCGAGCCGCTGCAGCCGCTGCAGCCGCTGCAGCCGCTGCGGCCGCTGCCGACCGCTGCCAAAGCCGGGCCCAACGGCGTGCTCAGGGAACTCGACCGAGCGCCCTGCTAGCGACACACGCCTCGACGACGCCCGGGACGATTCAAAACTCATATTTTAGATAATGTTCTTTGCAAGCTTGCGTTTTATCGAGAATAGGTGGACCTTGATCGCTGCCAGAGTTCGGTGAATGGTTTACCGTGTTGCTGTTGGGCTAGGAATGGTACCTCGCTCTCACCTTTTTCAACCGCGAAACAGCCATGCTCGCATTGTTGTGTTTGAAAGCGGTAGTATGAAAGATCTAATTGGTATAGACGTGAATGATCCTGAAAGTTTACGAACTCGTTAGGCTACGGTGACGACGGCCCGTTTTATGTCCGGTCGTATGATTGATTGTCCCCTTTAATCGTATAGAAAGAAAATATCGTTTTGAATCCTCTCGACGCGTTACGCAGCGGGTGTATGATTAGCGAAGGCATTACGGCGTATACACGTAACATGCAGGCTGCCCTACCTGTAATTGCGTTACTGCTTAAAACGATCTGGTATAGGCAAAGTATGTGACATGACAGCTTTCTGGCGCTGCTCGGAGCGGGCCAGAAAATGTCGGCAACGTACACTATTTCGCGTAAGCGTGGATAAATCGGCATTGGTAATTTCTGCCTGAGCCGGGTAACTGTGTGCGTGCGTGTATAGGTCGTAGCGCGCCCACACACACATCTACCTCAGGTCGGTCGCCCGAGGCGGCCGGCTCTTCGAATGTTAGTCGTAAGTGTAGCTAGTAAATTGTCGCGAGCGTCCCGCGTCGTTTTATTTATTGGTGTGAAGTGAATCTCGCGGTGGGCGCTGTCGGGACTCGCCGCGACTGGACGGACGCGGCTCGCGTCCGGTCGTTCGTTTTCATATCAGGAAATTAATATTTTTGCTGAAGCTATATTGAGAGTCGATTCGTTCGACGCGGATCCTATATAGTTTACCTCAATAGTATAGTTGTATCGGTGTCATTTTTGACATAGCCTATTAATGTTAAGTTTACGATGTAAGTTGTAAAGTGTGTAATAGGTATGTTATCGCATGGGCTAGTTCGTGTACGAATTGTGTTCTTCGCGTTTACCGACCGACTTTCGTTATTTCGGGCGAAATCCTAACGAGTGTCAAATTTGTCGAGGTTGTTGATGTTGTTGTTACGAGCACTTTTTGTTGAAAGTGCATTCCTGTCCACGAATTTGTCACTCGTACCTGTTCGATGCAATTTTATGCAACTGTTATAATACTCAATCTATTCAAGAGTCCTTCCTTGCATAACTGTTGATTAATGTGTCTATATGTACCTACCTTAATAACTTCTGATAAGCTGACTTTACCACCAAAGACTTTGCAGCAAGCAATGTTATATTTGAACCTTTAATTTCCCACAGTGAAATGTAACTAATAGTTGCATGGTGAAAACTTACAAATATCTATTTATAGACACTTACATTTAATTGACAATTGCAAAGCATTTCTGACAATGTGCGTACCTACTTATTAGTTAAATATGTAGTCGTATGCATACACAATGTTCCGATTCAATTACAATGCAATAGATAATACCTGCCATTATTGTTATATAGTTGTACTGTCAACTATTTTGTTTTAATATTTATATTTAAATATACTGTATATCTAAAGTCTAGCTAATTGTGCCAGACTAGAGAATAATATTAATAATCTTTTAAAACTATTATAACACCATGCCGACTAATTATACATGTTGATTGACATATTCTTCATTATCCTTCATTATTTCTGATTTTGGGAAGCACCTACATTATGCAAAACTTTTTTAATGTTGATGGATCGTATAAATTGTAGTTTGTACATTGGATATTGGAGTACGACGAGCGATAATCTCTATAGTATAGTAACATCCATGCATGACGGGCTCTGCGCGCACGCATCTGGCAGCTACTCTACGTGACTATTTTAAATATTTATTACTTTCTTTTATATATATATGACATATTAATATAAATAAATAATGTTCTAACAAACGCGCGTGTAGACCTCGACCATGCATCATCGATTGGATGTAGACAACATCTACCATAATAATAAAGTAATATTACAGAATAGGCATGGACACGATAAGGAAATTAGTATTGTTCCATTACAGTTGGAATATATAATTATTATGATCAGTTTGTAACATATTTCGATACATAAATGTATTAATTAAAATATACACCAGCTACACTATACGTATGTATGTTATGGTGAAGGAATATTTATGTAAATTCAACCAAAGTTAGTCAATATTACATACAACAATCCTGCGCATTAGAGCCGTCGTATTCGACGCGGCTCGCAGTAACTGTTACTATAATGTTTAAGGGTATAAACGAGTGCCTTGAAACATCCAGCCTTCAGCTGAATGCAGGATTGTTGATTGTGTAAGATACACATGATGCATATAATTTGTGCATTGTTAAGTACACGGGCGGTATACGAAACGTGCAGCTTCACATGTGTGCAAATTAAATCTTCTTGGGAAATTTAGCTTTTGTAACCTAATTGCAAAACAAAACCTCGATGGAGAACCGTGCCACAGTAATGTAATTCGACGGGCTGGCTTGGAGTGGGCTATGTGTTATGCAGAGGAAAGTGTGAAGGCCATACAGCCTTGTCTTCCGAGTGCACCGTCATCAGTTTACGTTTACGCGTGAAACTGGTGACGGGGTCGCGGAAAAGATGAATGAGAATGAGTATTGTTTTCATTGACGAGGGGCTCAAGGCACGTTGCATAAGTTGTATATTTCAATAAATAAATCATCGTTAAAATTAACTTTGGACATTTAAAAGTATAAAAAAAATCTTGAACATCAAATAATTTCCAAAGTTCGATCCAAATAATTCTTCTTTATTTTAGAAATTGCATAGTGCCTTTTGCTCAATTTACGAAATGTAAGTTAGTGTATTAAGCGTAATTTAAAATTTAGGCCATACTTTTGTTCCACCTTTCGTCGTTATTCGCAAATGATCCAGTGTAGCAAAATGTGTACGCGTTCGGTGGCTGCGCTGAAATGTTGTGCGGCCGCGTGCGGTCGACTGCGGTCGACTGCGGTCGGTCGCGGTCGGCCGCGGCGACCCGACGTGTTGCACAACGTTGCCTCGCACGACGTTTCTGCGGGCTTTACTGTTTACCTTCTTTACTTACCTATGTTCTTATTTTTATCAGTATTTAATTTTATTGTGATTTCCACCTAGTAAGGCAGTTACATTACCTCATTTTAGTAATTATATTATTCGTAAATTATTGACTGATAAAATATTTTCCAAATGATGTGTTCCTCGTGTGATTTGTGTGCGTGTTATATAAAGTGTCGGGGTAGCGTTGTGCTTTATGCTCAATTTAGATACGATTTCACCAAACGATTTAGATAGTGTACAATTTTTATATTTAATTTAATGAGAACCGAGTACCTATTAATAATAATTTTAATATTTACATTAATAAAAAGTTACAAAAATGAAATGAAGTATAGTTTTGAATATCGAAATGTATCCTTTTAATATACCCCCTGCTTGAATATATTTTATAAAATAGTTAAAATCGAAGCCATATTCATTTCTCAAAATAAAATAAATTTTTCAATGGAAAAGTTTTTATTTTGCCACAAAATACTTTTTCAACGACTTTTAGCTTGCGTTTTGACACTTCTTTTTGATTTTAGATCAAGTTTAAGCGGTTGCCTTGGTACCCTGCCAGGTACCTTACACTCACAAGGCGCCTCCCGTGAAAAGCGGATCAGCAAACAGTCTGTACGAACGCGGCCTTCGTCATCATTATGTTGCAAGTTACGTAGAAAGTTAATATAATATTCTGGCAGGTTATTAATTTTGGCCCCGAGTAGCATGATGTGTTTGTATGACCACGATGGCCAACGCTCTACTGGGATAACGTCGTTATCCCCTCTAGGCAAGGGATTTACTTTTTGAATATATGTGCGACACCTTAAGTATCCCATGTACGGGGTCAAGACGTCAACGTATTTTATGTAATATTTCTTTACTTCTACTTCCTTCAACCTAAAATGTTACATAGATATTAGTGGAAATTCAGGCTTAGAGAAGACGACAGTTGTAAGTCATATTGTCTCTTACTTAAAAATAATAACACATTTTTATAATAATATGAACAGATCACGATAAAATTATCATATGCATATAATATGCTCCGAAATGTGTGTTTTTGTATAAAAATTTCATTGTCTAATTTTAAAACTAAAAAAACTTGCCTATCTAGAGAATTCCTGTCACTTCGCTTCAGGCGCCAAATGACGCCCCATACATGAGCATTTGCTGTGGGTACTAAGACGGCAGTAGGCCCTCCCCAATACTCTGAATATTTAATGAAATCTAATCTGTAATTCTAAGAAAAATTAAGTTATTATATCAAAGGCCTTGCAAGATTGTTTTTAAGGAACACAATAGATTTCGATCTATTTCTTGCATTCAAATTGTACGATTGAGCACCAGTGATGACATAGATCCGAACCGTGGTCCCTTACTATGGGCCTCATAAGAAAGCTCAAGGTCGCCCAAAGAGAGCTATGCTCGGTGTTTCCCTACGAGACCGAATCAGTCATCTATCGAGATCCGTAGGAGAACAAAGATTGCTGACACAGCTCAGCAGATTAGCTCTAAGTGGCAGTGGGTATGGCACATAGCGCGACGAACCGATGGCCGATGGGGCAGAAAGGTTCTCGAATGGCGACCACGCACCGGTAAGCGCAGCATCGGACACCCACCGACCAGATGGTCAGATGACCTACCTACCTTCCTTAGAAGGTCGCAGGCAGGCGCTGGATGCAGGCCGCTTCCAACCGGTCATTTTGGAAATCCTTGGGGGAGGCCTATGTCCAGCAGTGGACAGCCTGCGGCTGAAATGATGTACGATTGAGCAGTTATTCGTTTGTGATTGAATAAATCATTATTATTATTTATCAAAATTCTATCATGACCTAAAATGTTTGCATGCATGTGTTGCGTCGTTTCCAGAGTACGATTTAAAAAAAACGAATGGCATCTCGGTTCTATCTGTCTCATATATAATAAGCAGACTGCTAATCACCATTATGACTTACTTCAATACGTGCAATCGACACAAACTCCGCTGCTAGATTATTCATGTACATTCTATAGGCGAGTATATTGGCGCCATAGGCAAAGTATAAGAATGTACTCGTGTTTATTATTGTTGAAGAAGCATCCATGATGGTGTAGGTTTACTAAAATTTTTAAATGTTTCGAATATAAATACCTACCTACTCGAAATTTGGAAACTCCATTATTATGGACGTGTAGATTGAAAATAGCCATGAACACATTTTTGATAGATTTCATAGTGACAATTAGTCATAGATTTCTTCAGGAAGTTTTTGCCTAGGTTCAGATGCAATGGCATAGAAGAAATGGCTTTTCTTGGGAAATACTTCTGTCCGATTGTACAATAGTAATTATTCTGAGACCTGGGAGTACTTATACTTTTTAATTTGCGGACCATAGATCTATAGATAAATCAACAAGTGGCTTTCCGCAGAACACGTGGAAGAACTTGTTTCTTATGCAGTTTGATGATATTATCATGTTGTATACCTATTTAGCATTTTTGCAGGTATGCTTAAGTTTATGGAGCAAAGGTTTATGTAAATGCTAAATCAGTATGGTAACATTAATAACCAACATGGATTTGGTACCTTTAAAATAAATAAATATAATGGGAAAATAATATATCAAGGGTTTAATTCAACATATACATAAAAATCATCATAATTTGTAAAATCACAGTAACATTACTTAAGGCCCATTTCCAACGAAAATAATGACGAAGGCTGTTTATGAAAACCATTGTTCTTGATATTTTGTTGACTGCATTCAAACAACTGGAAGATTTAGAATACTATAATGAACTCTTGCAAATTAACCTTCAATCTGATGAATCTTTTTTATAGAGCGTGTTAGTGGCCAAAATTGGACTCAAGGACTGCCCTTTAACGATATCAGCCGGGAACAACAGCTTTATGTGCCTTCCGAAACACGGAGGAGCTTATATAACATAGGATCACATACCAAAAGTGGCGCCCACTAAGTTCCAACCAAGTTCCATTTCATGGCTATCAAACCTTTTTCTAATGAATAATAACACATTAGTGTCGTTTTACGTGTGGGCAGTGGCTTATGTATTAGATTACGAAGTTTTCAAATGGCTTCTAAGCAATCTAAGAAAAGGTAAGAACAGTATATGCTCATGATAGCATGTCACTAGTCAACGCTCATGGTAAGTTGGGCTATTGAGCTCCTTAGAGCAATAAAAGCTTGTGTTTTGGATTCTGCAACCGCCGACGTTAGCTTTTTCGACGAAAGGGACCAGTCAGTGAATTACTCCAATATGTTTCTCATCTTTGGCGACTCCTGTCCATTGTGAGGTATTCTTTCCAATTTTTTAATATATTCTTTTGGAAGCCCGCACTCTTTGGCACCGTTCAAAATGCAGTCCATGTAAGTGATGGAAGGTCTCCTATCCACAGGTATCTCTTGGTCATCTGTACGGGGTGGAGGATTTATAGTCTGTTGATATGTTCGACATTCTACATGCATACCATCCTCTGTCAAAATCGTGACAGTTTTGGGAAAGTACCAATTTGATTCCACTCCTTCTTGTCTGCAAAAATAGACACAATTTTACAGTGATGTACGCAAAATGTCGCCTGTTTTGTTTTTCTGATTTGTTGTCTTCTTTCATTTGCTCTATATGAAATCTGATTAAAGAAATTCTTTGATGTCATATTTTCTTTTGTTCTGGCGGTCATGGACGAATGTGTTAAGAATGCCACAGCATTGTAATATTTTGTACCTATATAGTTTGATTTATTAAACAGCCCTAAGTCAAGTTATACAGATTGTTACTAATTGAATAATATGTATCTATATGTATAAATACCTAGGAATATTATTTGTGAAATCTGTCTTATTAAAATTTAGCCAACATAAAAACTGCATTTAATGTTATTAACTTAAATATCACTGGCCTTTTTTCTTCATCTTAGCACTTTCCCGGTTGCATCCACAGCTGTTGGGTTTTATAACCAAGGGCTACATTTATACAATAATAGCAGGACTTCATTTTGTCCTGTTGTTAATCCAGGACACAGCTAACTTTACATATTTCTAAATATACCAGTATACTGAAAAGAAAATTTAAAACATAAAAAACCTTTTGATCAATTCTCCATGTTTATGATTGGCTGTGCCCTGCAGTTTTACTACTTACGAAAAGGTAATTTAACCATTTTTAAAATTCAACCTATAGTTACTTTTTTCTTATTGGTTACTATTGGCCAGATTGGCATGACCCTGCACTCTAGTATTTCTTTAACTTTCTGTTTGTCTGTGACATGGTCTACTAATCCGCCAGAAGGCAGCCAGTACCAGCAGGGTATCTTCCAAAGCACAGAGTCATCATTCTAATTAGTGAGGTAATTCAAGCCTGTGATGCTTCATTTGTCACCAGAAGTCCTAGATTTTTTAGTGTTAAATATGAATATACCTAGTTGTAAATTGAAGTATATATTGATTTACCTATCTAAAGTAGGCATATGTATGTTTTCAACTCTCCAAATAGCTCCCCACACTTGGCTTCCTTGTACAGGCACAATAGTTGCAGAGCAGCCTCGCCAGTTGTCAGTGTACTTAATGAAATCTAGTTGATGGTCCTGTAATATTTATATTTACTAGCTTTATCCCTGGGCTTCATTTCTGTGAGAATTTTATGATGACAATTAATTTTCTCATTCATTATATTCCTTCTTTTTACATGTAACTTAACTTCCCTTCTTTCAATGGTCAATTCACCTATCTCAAGAATAGATCACCTAGAGAAGAATCGCAAGTATTGACATTGAAAAAACTTCCCATCAAAAGGATCACTAAAAAAACCATGTTAATTGTCTAATGATTTCTTATGTTTTCGCGATTGTTACACATTAAATTAAACTATTTTATACGGTTTTCTATCGCGTTTATTGCTTACTTATTTATACCTAACGTTTCAAGCACTTTACAGAGCTCATGGTCGCAGGCAGACTGAGTTGACATTCGTCTGTGTCATTTGTTTCTGATGTCACAAGAATACAAAACCATAGCTCATAAATCATTGAAAACTATTTCGATTCACACAGTATTGGCTGACAGTATCAAAAACACTTGTAGTCTTCCGATGAGTTTGAGATTTTATTAAATTGATAACTGGGTCCCAAGCTGGTGGTACTTGCCATCCATCCTCTCTATTGAAATTAGGATGTTTTTTAATTTCGATCGCTTCACGTATCATCCTTGGTATAAATCTGTTTTCTTTTGCAAGGACTTGAGGATTATCAAAACGCATGTAGTGGTTGGATTTGTCAAGTGAGTGTTCACAGACTGCAGACTTGGATAGAAAACCGTATAAAATAGTTTAATTTAATTGTCTAAGATTTGCACTTTTTTTTTTTTTTTTTTATTTGGAAAACTTACAGTGTTTAAATATGACTGAATACATTTATAACAAGGTAACAAGAACACCATCAACAAGTTTTCGCATTTAGATTTTAAAAAAACTTACTTACAATACTGTAATCAAACAATGAGTATCTAGTAATAGTGTGCAATGATGTAGGTACTCATGTATAAAGCAGCATTTTAACAACAACAAAATTATAAAAAATGAGGCAGAACTTAAGGAACCGTGTCAAACCATTGTTTATAAAATATGTTTTTAAATGTACTAATAGTTGAATAAAAGAGATCTAATTCAGTTTTATTATTGATCAATTTGTTCAGAGCGTCGGAGGACCGGAAAAAGAAGTGGCAACTCTATATTTGTAACAGATAGTTAACTAAAGTTTCAGAGGTAATCTTAACTTTAGCCAATAAAATTCCCGAGTTCAGTACAAAAGTAAACCAAGTATGATAAAGGTGAAAAATAATGAAAGATTTTTCTGTTGATCAATAAGTGAGAAATGTGTTTGTGATGGATAATTGGTTAAGTACTGAGTTCACCAACATATGATTAATGTAAAATGGCAGTTTAAAAATAAAGTGCCGTTTTAGGTACATTTTTTTTATTTAATTCATGTACACTCAAATACAAACATAGGAAACTTAAAATTAGGAAATTTATTACAAAGGTACTACTTATTTCTAGAATTTTTTCCAGCAGACCTATGATAAGAAATTAAAAACAAAAAGTACTTTTTACTATCATGGTTGTTTTATGTTGGTAAACTCGGGTCAGTCTCCACAGATTGTGATCAAAAACCCTTTCCGTTTATATAAGGTCAAATTGCTTATGAATTAAATAGATAGCAGAGGTTTAATTGAATTTTAAAAGGTCTAAATGCGATGTACTTGCCTCTAGTTTTCCAATGCCAAGGAATTCAGCAGATGGATTGTTTATATGTATTCTTTTCTTCAATAAGTTACTACCATATGCAAAATATAAAAACGTATCTTTTACGGACGGGATCATTGTAGATTATAGTTCGAATTCGGGCCGGCAGAAACTGGCACTGGAAGCTTAATAATAATATTATTTATATGTATTGATTTGGTATGTAGTTGTTTGAAACCCTGGCACTGTTTAAATTAATTACGAATTTGTTACTACTAATATCTATCCTGTGTTTTTACCCAGTTATTATAATAATTGGTTTGTTAAATTTCTTTTACAATAATGAATGATTAGGTACAATAGAATGTTTTCTTTTTTTGACATTGGTAAATTAACAGTCAGGTGACTGTGTCATGTATATGCATTATGCATGCGTCTTTTTTTAATACTTTTACGGCCATGGAAACTAGTCCTTTAAGGCCTCTCTTCATTTTATTAATATTCTTCAATAACTACTTTAGTCAAGAAGTCAAAAAATCAAGTCAGTAGTCTAGTCAAGTGATTAGTCGGAGTCAGATGGCTAAGTGAAGCGGTGGAAAAATTTCACTTAGCTATAACTTGGAGATTTTGGTGACAAAGGTAAAAGTCACGTAATCGACAATGTACCACTTCCCAACACACGCTTGTTCCCGAACACTGCGAATAATAATCCACCAATATTAAGCACAAAAACTCGACAAAGTTTTGGAAATTAAATACAGCGCGGAAATAGCGACAGTTTACTTTCCCTCCAAAAACTCCTATGCATGCGTCATGCTGAGCTGATTGGATTGATGTGCTACATGTTTTCTATTTTATTTTACGGCCCTGGATACAAAAGACTACTCTTTCTTGATCTTCAATCCCACTTTGTCTTGTCAGTGTGGCTTACCACCATCTCCTAAAACCATGCAAGATCCAGTGAGTAAGGGAGATGTCACCTTACATCATATATTGCGCTGTCCCGCTTACTGGGCATTGCATTGCATTTGCATGGTTTGAAGACACGGTAGTAAACCCCAGATGGTTTTAAGGGTTGGCAACGTGAACGTGTCACGTTGTCAACCCTGTTGTGTATTTAAAGGCAACAATGATTTGGCTATAAGATGGGTCGCCAGAGAATTTGATCGATTTTGATGCGTTTTTACCTAAGATCATATAGCTACCTATAGATTTATAAATAGCGTGCCCGCACATGAGACAGAAAATCAGACCTAATTTATACCAGCTACGAAATGGGACTAAAAAGGAATATTTCCCTCACTCCGGCCAAATATCAATCCCCAAGCGCACGAATACTAATCATCACTACTTATACATAGTATAAAACAAAGTCGCTTTCTCTGTCCCTTTGTATGCTTAAATCTTTAAAACTACGCAACGGATTTTGATGCGCTTTTTTTGGCGCAAGTTTTAATGCCCATGCGAAGCCGGGGCGGGTCGCTAGTACTATTTTAAGCGAGTCTTTGTCTTAAAAACACATTATAAAAAACAAAGAATTTCACTGTTTGTTTGGCTTAAGTTTTTGTAGGTATGGTGTTCAAGTAGTTCCGTCTACCGTCTCTTAAAACCATGCAAGATCCCCCCTGGCCGTCTTAGTTAAACAAAAAAAAACACTAGAATCATCTTTATTGTATCAATAACAAACTCATACAAATTGATAGGTACCTACAACTTCAATCAATGTGTAAAAAGGCTTTGCAGAACTTCATTCATCTTCCTTCTTGAAAAATATTTTGATTTAATCACAACTACTTTGTAAAAAGTATACTTAAATTGCACGTAACTAACAGCAGGTATAAAAATTTGAGTACCTATAAATAATTAAATTAATATACTTTTATATTTTCATTTTAAACTTATTTTAAATACTTTGGCGCTGCCATGTTTTCCTATACAATACTGTACAGTTGCGTAAATCTTCAACAATCTGCGTTCCACTGCCTTGTAATGTTCGTCTGTCGCTACTTTATAGCCTTGTAGTGACGAGAGCAACTTTATTGTTTCCGTTAGGATCCCTCCAGAGAGCATTTCAAGATGTCGCCAAGTTGAGTATGTTATCCTGTTATAAAAAAAGTAATTTGAATTGATTTAAGGTCTGTAACGAAAACTATAGAGGTCAGTGCCCCTAGTATGAGTTTTTCTTAACGCAGACGCTAGCGACTGCGTTAGGATTTTGTATGGAATTCCTTAGTTGCCTTACTATCCACCAGAGGCGCTATACAGGTTTGCCATACTAAATCGCTAACGCAGTCGCTAGCGTCTGCGTTAAGAAAAACTCATACTAGGGGCACAGGTCAGGATAGTTAGTTGGTTATTTTACTAAAACAGTGGGACTGGGTATTAACAGTCTGGGTTCCGAATTAGGTAGGAATACTCTCTTTCCATATGTGTCGTAAAAGGCGATTAAGGAAATAGCAGGTCTTAATTTACTAGTATACCATGCCTCTGTCAGACTAGTGGCCGGTTTATTTATTTATATTCTTGAACACACTAGCAGCTGATGAAGCTCATCACCATTTCGTGTTGCTGACACGATCAATAAACCATGCACTTGCACACCCTGGTGTCAGAGTTCTTCGGAACCGCCTCTCAGACTCTGACGTGGTGCTTCCAAATCACGGAATCATCTTGTTTATCATAATCAGGTGATTCAAGTTTGCAATGTCCTAAACAAACTAAACAACTAAACAAAGTATGCTTCACGACCCCCGGGTCTACTGGCCAACGTCAATCATTGGACCACGGAGGCAGTTTGAAGGTGATGTCAGGCCTTTGAGTATTTAGATTAATACTCTAATGGCGAATCTTGTTTTACAAGTAAGTTATAATATTTTATTAACCTTTTAACCCGTCGTCGGCTCGCAGAATCCAGACACAATAGAAAAACGATTGTTATGTGGCACATTCGTGCGCGAACCAAGCGGGAACATGCCTACGTCAGATTAATTTGACAAACTTTTTTTCGTATATTAACAGCTAAAAACAATTTAAACTTAACCTGGCGCTGTAGGCAAGATAACTAATATAAAGTCTAGCAATCAAACTGTTAAGGAGAGAAAAATATGACACCTCGTTTTAGCGGGCTCCGGGTTCCAAAGCCATTCGGCTTGCATATACTCGGAATTCTGCTTAGATGATGATGACATGGAAAGCTGTGGTTGGCAAGACTAGGAATATTTGCCTGTTTCAATCATTTTTTCAGCCTAAGTCATTCAGTGCCATGTGTTGACTTA
Source organism: Apomyelois bistriatella (assembly GCA_947044815.1). Lineage (NCBI taxonomy): Eukaryota > Metazoa > Arthropoda > Insecta > Lepidoptera > Pyralidae > Apomyelois > Apomyelois bistriatella. Next base: position 5,173,124 of record OX345689.1, read on the forward strand.
AACATCTAAAATAATTAACATAATAAAATTTATTTAGGTCAACTTACATACAACATTGATAAAGAGGCGCTAAAATATCCAATTCATCAACCATCGGGTTTCCCAAACCTTTACCATTGTCCAAAAGCATAATTTTATCTTTGTAAACTTCATAGTGATGTCGATCTCCATTTTGGATGAGAAAATCAAATAGTGAGACATCTATGAGATTGAGTATTCGCTTCAATGTAAGATTTTTCATAAGTTTCCTGTGAAAGTAAATAATATAAATAAACCCTCAGCTCAAAACAAGTCACAAGACATCACAACTAAATCAAAGAAACTCGCAAGGACAATCGAATAGCGACAGACAGGCTAAGTTACTCTATCTTACGCTGCCTCGGAAATAGATTTGTTATGCTATAGTTACTTTACTTTTTATGTAACACTGATGAACCTGCGCAAAACTCAAATATTAATTTCATGAGTTATGAGCCAGATAGTACATTTTCGTTTTGGTCATTTTTCGTATTGGACATTAATAATTTATGTCATTAGTATACAATACTCCAATTTTTTAGATTTTCAATCTTATTAAGTAGCATTTTATTGGTATTTTCATTTGGATCCAGTCGGCAGTACACGGTATTTTGCGCCATCGGAAATTGCCGAAGCGACAATAAACGTGGTATCATTGTTTGCTATTCGAGGGAAGGACGTGTTACTTTTTGGCGCGATAAACTGACAATGTGGACGCAGAGCCGCGCGCCACAGCCAATAAAATATAAATAAGTAGCTCAGTTTCAGCCACCCCCAAAATAAGTATCCTATTATGTTACCGGAGATAGAAACTTATTGTTTGAACTTGAGAAGGTCAACTACTTTCTTTCATTTTTTATATATTTTATACTAGCTGTTCCCCGCGGCTTCGCCCCGCGTGGGACTCGGTTATATCGCGCCCAAAAGTAGACTATGTTTGACCTCAGGTCTTTAACTACATCCCTACCAAATTTCATCACAATCGGTCCAGCAGTTTAGCCGTGAAGAGGTGACAGACAGACAGACAGACTTTCGCATTTATAATATTAGTATGGATTTCTTTCCTTTAATTTATATATTGTATATTTTCACATAATTTACTTTACGTGTAAACGTTACTTACGTACAAAAATTATTTTCCACTTCCCAGTTCATCTTCCTGCTGTTATATGAGCGTCGCCACGGTGATGCGTGGGTCTGAATTTTTTTTTTGAAATACAATATAGTAGCCCCCTCAATTTCTCCATTCTTATCAGGGCAGACTGTTTTGTTGATGTGGCAATATTTACATTTTCCATATATACATCGCGATGTACCTGATGGAAATAAAAATATCTAACTGATTCATTAGGTAAAGGATGGATGGAGGGAGGCCCACATCCTTTTTAGGTTGCTAAGCCACCGCAGTAAGTAAATAGCGTGATTCATTATGTAGATGTTTGAACTATCTATGTGTTAAAACAACAATAGTACATTGATACAATTCACGGCCGAGTTATATTGCTTTTTAAAAATACGAGGACGTAAATTGCAAATTTGGCCGAGGTTTGTACAATACTTTTCTTCCTCTTGAGACGAAAGAACATTGTATCAAATTTTAGAATGGCGCCTTCAACAAGCCAACGCTCGCTTTGTTCTTTTTTCGAATTTTTGAAATGTTCATACATATTTTTATTTAAACAATATAAGAACTAATGTTTAGTACCAACCTAACAAAAGTGTCCAGAAATTTCCATTAGCGATCGCTAGAATAGGTTTCTTTTTGGAAGGCTGACCAGAGTGAGTGAAACTAAAAACCTAATGTATGAAAACGTGTACATTAAAAAAAAACTCCATAAGCGGCCGGCAATATTTTTTTAAATTACTTACATTGTTGTTGTAGGTTACCAATAACTCTATTGATGTATTGTTTTTTTATAAATAATGAAGCTATTTCTGAGCAAGAGGTAAAATATATACTTTTAATCATAGTTTAATTGATAAAAACTCCTTTTAAAAATAAAATCTAAATATATCTTGTCCACAGCCAACTCTGTAATCCATACTAATATTATAAATGCGAAAGTCTGTCTGTCTGTCTGTCTTTCTGTCTGTCTGTCTGTCTGTCACTCTTCACGGCTAAACTGCTGGATCGATTGTGATGAAATTTGGTAGGGATGTAGTTAACAACCTGAGGTCAAACATAGGCTATTTTTGGACGCGATATAACCGAGTCCCACGCGGGGCGAAGCCGCGGGCAACAGCTAGTAAGGAAATAAGTTTCTTCGAATCTTTACTGCAAATATATAAAGCATTTTTTTTATGCTTGTTGTTTATGAACCCCTATTATTTAAAAGATTATATTTTTAATTTATTTTGTATTTATTAAAATACACAATCTTTATAAGTCTCAAGTTCTAATCTATTTTGGTTAATGAGATACAGCCTGCTACAAACAGTTGGACAGACTGACAGACAGAAGACTTAATAGTAGCATGGTCAAGTTTTTGCCGTTTAGATTATGATTTGACAATTTAATTACTAAGTATTGTGCTTTTTAGATCAAGATTTTATATTCAAAGAAGAATAGCATGAGAATTAAGCATTTGATTAGTTATAAAATTTGTATGAGACATAGTATGATTGAAGTTTAGCACTATTTCATACAAATTGTATGGAGGGTTACATAAGTCAAGTAAGTAGGTAGTTAGTTTAGTTATAGAGAAAACCTTATTCTTAGTCAGATATGTATAAACTAAATTAAGTTATATTGTTTGTATTTTTAAGAAAGGCTGTTATTGTTTGAATAATCTAAATAAATAAAAAAAGAAATATATTACCATTTTTTACCATGGTGAGCTTCAACTCTTTTGTTGCAACAGGCACCAAGTCTTTTGAGACATGAATTTTCCTTATGCCACTGGGAGCAATCCATTTGAAGTTCATCACCATGCCGAGGTAATATGCAAACACCTCAGAGTTGTGCCGGTCGAAGCCTCCATATATATCTCCAGTTAAGATATCAGTCAGTTCATATCTTTTAGGTTTGAAGTAAACTTTATAGATACCCTGTGAATATTTTATTTATGGCATTTATATTTAAAATAACAAACATTAGAGCATACTAAAATACATTCCATTGTGATATATGAAAAACCATATTTTATGATAGAAATATGTGAAAAAACTTGTTTAGAGAAACATTCGAGGCATGGGCATCGGCTGTGCTGTCACATTCACATAAAAATTCTATTAGTTTAATTAGCTTGAATATCAAACTATACTTACCTCAAGTATCATAGACAATTTCAATTGTGATCCTTTTGGAGCAATTTCGACCCGAGTTATTGGAGCTGTTTTCATTGTGTGCAGTATCACTCCCAGAGCTCCAGTGTTATGTGGAAATAGGGACTCCTCGCTTACCCACTAAAACGAAACAAAATTCAAACTACACTAAGTGAAAAGGAGGCAGTAATAAAAACGATTATATATAATATAACTGATGAATACTCACATTTTCGGTATATTGCCATAACTCCTTTGTCTTATGTGAGTTTGTAGAGTTAAATAACTGTATTAAACTTCTTTGTATAGGTATAAATTTGGAATTTACACTTTTGTATTGACTAGGCAAATAGTTGAGGTATTCATATATTTCTCTATAAACCGTTGGTATGAGGTCTAGGTCATGACGAACATTTAATGTGTTCCCCTTTTTTCCAATAGTGTTTAAAGTGTAAAAGAAATAGATATTGAGGGCAACAAGAATTAATAGAATAAGTGAGAACCCAAACGCATAATTCATAGACATTTTTAATACCAATACATCACGTACCAATGGAGATTCAGATTATAAAAAAGTAACAATTTATTACACACGTAAGTAACACAGTAAAGCAATTTATATATTCCATAATTATCGTTAGATTATAATTTATTCCTAACAGCAAATTTCATTTTTTGTTTATATATAGTTTGTTTTGGTTTTTTTACCCATCAATCTTATTGTGCCTGCTTGACACTGAAATGATTATGACTGACATGAGAATGACAGCCGTTTTTTTTTAAGTCACTGATATACGTTTATACAAGCTTGAAGTTCGTGCCATCACAGGTGGCTTACCACCATCTCTTAAAACCATGCAAGAACCAAGAACGATTGAGTGTCGGTAGTAGCATGGTTTTAAGAGATGATAGTACAGGTGGCTTACCACCATCTCTTAAAACCATGCAAGAACGATTGAGTAAGGGTGATGTCGCCTAACATCATGTATTGCTCTCTGATGTACTTAATTTGTATTTTATTTCACTACTTTTATTTGTATCTTTTTATGTATTTAATATCTTCATTATGCTATTTAATTTTTTCTTTCCTTTTAGTTTTAATCATTTTTACTTTTATTTATGTTTTATCATAACTTATTAAATATTTCCTTTCTGTTATATATTTCTATTTTTTGTGTTCATATTTAAATTTCTTATCTTTATGCTACCTATAATTTTTATTTCGTTTTATTATTATTATTATTTTTTGACTACATATGTATATATATATATATATATATATACATATGTAGTAAATATAGTATATATGTAGTAATATATATATATATTATTTTACGTTTTTATGTATTGCTGATATACATCGTACTGCTAAGACTGACATGGCAACTCATTTTACCCTTATTTGCACTATTTTGGTGATATTTTATATCTCTCGGGTCAATTTAAGCAGAGATTCTGAGATAGGTCAACTCTTGCATTTTTTACCGCTTTGATTGATAGATTAATTTCATCTCAATATTGCATATTATATTGCTGGACACTGTGTGGAGTCTACATCTCGATGTCAGACACTGGGTGTGGTCTACATCTCGATGTCAGAGACTGGGTGTGGTCTACATCTCGGTGTCAGACACTGGGCGTGGAAAATATCTTGCAGTCAGAAACTGGGAAACTGGGTGTGGTCTACATCTCAATGTCAGACACTGGGAGTGGTCTACATGTTAATGTCAGACACTGGGTCTGGTGAATATTTCGGAGTTAGACACTGGTTGTGGTCTACATCTCGATGTCAGAGACTGGGTGTGGTCTACATCTCGGTGTCAGACACTGGGCGTGGAAAATATCTCGCAGTCAGAAACTGGGAAACTGAGTGTGGTCTACATCTCAATGTCAGTCACTGGGAGTGGTCTACATGTTAATGTCAGACACTGGGTGTGGTCAAAATTTCGGAGTCAGTCACTGGGTGTGGTCAACATCTCGGAGTCAGACACTGGGTGTGGTCTACATCTCGATATCAGACACTGGGTGTGGTCAACATTTCGGAGTCAGACACTGGGTGTGGTCTACATCTCGATGTCAGACACTGGGTGTGGTCTACATCTCGATGTCAGACACTGGGTGTGGTCTACATCTCAATGTCAGAGACTGGGTGTGGTCTTCATCTCTATGTCAGACACTGGGTGTGGTCAAAATTCGGAGTCAGACACTGGGTGAGGTCTACATCTCGATGTCAGACACTGGGTGTGGTCAACATCTCGGAGTCAGACCCTGGGTGTGATCTATATCTCGGAGTCAGACACTGGGTGTGGTCCACATCTCGATGTCAAACACTGGGTGTGGTCAACATTTCGATGTCAGACACTGGGTGTGGTCAACATTTCGGAGTCAGACACTGGGTGTGGTGAACATCTCGGAGTCAGACACTGGGTGTGGTCTACATCTCGATGTCAGACACTGGGTGTGGTGAACATCTCAGTGTCAGACACTGGGTGTGGTCTACATCTCGGAGTCAGACACTGGGTGTGGTAAACATCTCGGAGTCAGATACTGGGTGTGGCCTACATTTCGATGTCAGACACTGGGTGTGGTCAACATTTCGGAATCAGACACTGGGTGTGGTCTACATCTCGGAGTCAGACACTGGGTGTGGTCTACATCTCGGAGTCAGATACTGGGTGTGGTCAACATTTCGGAATCAGACACTGGGTGTGGTCTACATCTCGGAGTCAGACACTGGGTGTGGTCTACATCTCGGAGTCAGATACTGGGTGTGGTCTACATCTCGATGTCAGACACTGGGTGTGGTCAACATTTCGGAGTCAGATACTGGGTGTAGTCTACATCTCGATGTCAGACACTGGGTGTGGTCAACATTTCGGAGTCAGACACTGGGTGTGGTTTACATCTCTATGTCAGACACTGGGTGTGGTCAAAATTCGGAGTCAGATACTGGGTAAGGTCTACATCTCGATGTCAGACACTGGGTGTGGTCAAAATTCGGAGTCAGACACTGGGTAAGGTCTACATCTCGATGTCAGACACTGGGTGTGTTCAACATCTCGATGTCAGACACTGGGTGTGGTCAACATCTCGGAGTCACACTGGGTGTGGTCTATATCTCGGAGTCAGACACTGGGTGTGGTCAACATTTCGGAGTCAGATACTGGGTGTAGTCTACATCTCGATGTCAGACACTGGGTGTGGTCAACATTTCGGAGTCAGACACTGGGTAAGGTCTACATCTCGATGTCAGACACTGGGTGTGGTCAAAATTCGGAGTCAGACACTGGGTAAGGTCTACATCTCGATGTCAGACACTGGGTGTGTTCAACATCTCGATGTCAGACACTGGGTGTGGTCAACATCTCGGAGTCACACTGGGTGTGGTCTATATCTCGGAGTCAGACACTGGGTGTGGTCTACATCTCGGAGTCAGATAATGGGTGTGGTCTACATCTCGATGTCAGACACTGGGTGTGGTCAACATTTCGGAGTCAGACATTGGGTGTGGTCTACATCTCGATGTCAGACACTGGGTGTGGTCTACATCTCGATGTCAGACACTGGGTGTGGTCTACATCTCGATGTCAGACACTGGGTGTGGTCTACATCTCAATGTCAGAGACTGGGTGTGGTCTTCATCTCTATGTCAGACACTGGGTGTGGTCAAAATTCGGAGTCAGACACTGGGTAAGGTCTACATCTCGATGTCAGACACTGGGTGTGTTCAACATCTCGGAGTCAGACCCTGGGTGTGGTCTAGATCTCGATGTCAGACACTATGGGTGAGGTCTACATCTCGATGTCAGAGACTGGGTGTGGTCTACATCTCGGAGTCACACTGGGTGTGGTCTACATGTCAATGTCAGACACTGGGTGTGGTCAACATCTCGGAGTCACACTGGGTGTGGTCTATATCTCGGAGTCAGACACTGGGTGTGGTCCACATCTCGATGTCAAACACTGGGTGTGGTCAACATTTCGGAGTCAGACACTGGGTGTGATCTACATCACTATGTCAGACACTAGGTGTGGTCAACATCTCGAAGTCTGACACTGGGTGTTCATGATCGATTGACTGCGATATCTACCCTAAACGATGATGATGAATCGGTTGAGCTGTTTAGCGTAACAGACAGACTTTATAATATTAGTATGGATTACTGCGGTGGGGGGGTTTAAAATACAAATATTGTGGCTTACGGGGTAGATTGACCTTGCAAAATACTCCATCACCTACAAGCAACTTGTAGTAACTACAAAAAATTAAAAAATCTCATTTTATTTGACTTAGCAGATTTAAAACCAAACAACTGCACCGGTTTTGATACAATTTTAATGGGATCAAGTTGAAAGTATGTCCTTTGAAACAAAAAATAAATGTCTCAAAATGACGAAGATATAAATAAGGTACCTACTTAACAAAAAAGGTAACAAACATAAAAAAAACATTCAGCCGAATTGAGAACCTCCTTTTTGGTAGTCGGTTAAAAATGCAAAGATTTGTATAAATAGTGAATATTTAAAAAATAAAAAAGAACAACCCTAGTTTTTAGGCAAAAATGTTTTAAAAATCATTGCTATAATTTAAGGTTGGGCAACTTTGAAAATAAATATATATTTTTTTTATTTCAGTAATTTGGTACACAATTCTTTCGCAGGGCACATAGCGCGATGAACCGATGGCCGATGGGGCAGAAAGGTTCTCGAATGGCGACCACGCACCGGTAAGCACAGCTTCGGACACCCACCGACCAGATGGTCAGATGACCTAAAGAAGATCGCAGGCAGGCGCTGGATGCAGGACGCTTCCAACCGGTCGTTTTGGAAATCCTTGGGGGAGGCCTATGTCCAGCTGTCATGGACAGCCTGCGGCTGAAATGATGATGATGATGACAATGATAATAACCGTGTGACTTTAGCTTGACGCCAAAACCCCTATAAACAGATTTCTTTAAATAAATAATGAGAAAAAAGAAAATCAACCCAAATTAATAAATTCATTTAGGTAGGAGTATTTTTTTTAATAAGTTCTTAATTTTATGTAGCTTTATTCGACGTAGGATTTCCCTTGTGATTAATTCATATCGTGTTGGTTGCTAGCAAGTTGTCCCTGAACACTGTAGTGTCAGAGTGGTCAATCAACCATAATTCATAATTCATTTATTTTATGTCCCTGTAGGCCTTGGTATCATTGTTTCAAAAATGGGCCTTGCTACTGTTACGTTTATTTGTAGTTAATTTGAGTAAAAAGTCATTGACCCTGCACATCTAGTTGTCTAAGTGTTTCTAGTCTAGCCGTTTAAGCAGCACAGCAAAATGGTTATGTAACGTCGAATTGTTTGTTTAGTATATAAAAATCAAACACCTAATCTAATAATGATATTTTTCACAATATTGATGACTAGCTGTTACCCGCGGCTCCGCCCGCGTGTAGGTCGCTTTTCGCGTAACCTGTGTTACATTGAAATGAAATGACGCAATCGAAGTAACCAGGACATTAATCAAATATACACAAATATCATGTTTCAGAGTTAAGTTCAAAGAATCTCTTTGTAGACAACATTAGCAGTTCTTCCCTCAGAGGCTAATAAAAATAGATTTTCGGCGCTACTGACCCGCGAGCAAGCCACATACAGTTGTTCATGCGAGAAACATCTTGTTCTTAGGTCGATGCCAGCTGCTTTTAGGGTTTGTCTTTGCGAATTATTTATCGTCATGGCAAAACATACAGCAACTGGAAACTGGGTGATTGTTGGTGATGAGTGGTATTCGAGGTATGTACACCGTTTCGCCTGAACCACACATTGTGAGAATTTCGGCCTGTATTAAGTTGCGCTGCAAAACCGTTACTTTGAGTCGGGTCCCGTTGCATAGTTTAGGCGGAGAAAGATTTCTTAGGAGCATAACAGGAACGCCGACTTTAAGGGTCATGTTATGAGCAGGAAGACCACTTGCAGCCAATGAACTCATAAACTCGATAGGGTAGGTGGTAGCATCATCCTGGTGCACAACACTGTTATATGACGTGTAAATCACTTCATCCCCGACAATTTCCGCCAAAACCTTGAGTTTCGGTAAACGTTTCCGAAGCCCGAGATGACGCATGACGCTCGCGCCTTAAATTGATTTGTGTCCACCTTCGACACGATCGTATGTTCCGTCAAACAACAAATTCAATTTTCAATTCAAGCAAGACAACTTACAATAGCGAACCGAACCCGTCCATTTACCAAACAAATTAATAGACAACAACCAAACTACCAAACCAAAAGAACCACAAAGAGAAAGACCATAATTTTTTTTAATATGCTAGGGTTAATTTCAGTCTGCTATACCATAATGCGAAAACGTAACCATAGCGAGTTGTAGAGTAAGTCAGCGCCATCTATTGAGATTTTATGTTACTAAATTTACGATCAAATTCAATGTATTATTTTATTAAAATTAATAGGTGCAGTGCGTGTTTTCGTCTTTATTGATATGGATAATATAAAGTAGAAATCCTAGCCTTATCTAAATTAAATTAAACGTAAGTAAACGCATTAAAGGTTTTGAAGCAGTGTTTGAAGTAAATTTTCAATCAACCATAACTTCTTTTTCCCTTAACCGATTTTGACAAAACAAACAAGCGTTTTGACAACGCTCCTAATTATATGTAATCCAACTGTGAAAACCGCGTTTAAATCGGTTGAGTATTTTCGAAGTTATAACGTACCAGACAGACATACATACATACAGACAGACAAAAATTCCAAAAACTGCCTTTTTGGTTTCTGTTACTCTTTTTTAATCGCACTCAATCAGTTTTTTTGAAAAATATCAAATGTACAGACACTCGCATTTTAGTGTCTTATTATATGTATTGATGATAGGCCAGTCATGATAATTAAGTCATTTTAGACGAGTAATGGATACTTTGTGGGAACCAAAATTTTTAACAAACATAAGATATAAGAATAATTTGGATCGTTCTCGCATTTACCGATGCATAAGACTTTCTCAACATCACCCCAAGGTAGGTTTAAATATCTTTATTTTTAGGGTTGACTGGATAAATAATCGCAAAACATTAAATCCGCCATTTACATGCTTTGTAAAAAGTTTAATAAGCATAAATAGTAGGTACACAAGCTCGTAGCCGTAGCGTACGTGGTGACTGGCAACATGTGACGTAGCGCGGGGGCCCGCGCCGATACTAACGCGATTACGCCCAATCAGCATCGTCGCCGCCCTAATTGGGCGCCCCGACTTGGGGCGGGCGCTTTTTTAAACAGCTTGGGCAAACACGCGCCTCGCCAGACTACAGACGTCGTGCCACTTGATTGTTGTCTAAATAAATTGGGAAAAATGTTGTTGTTGTTAAAATTATAGTTAGCATGTTCACAGTGTAATTTTATCAGAAAGCGTATTTTAAAGCGGAACGAACTGTTTGAACTATTCTTGCTCTTACTATACAACAAGAACTCTAAATTGGAACTGATTTTTAAGTATCTGCGCTTCTTTTTCTTCTTAATTCTAAATCTAAAGTACTAACAGTTCCATTTAAGGTATTTTCTAAGGGTTTTTAAGTAGGTATTCAATAACCAGCGATTGACCACGATCCCACTTGATGGCAAGTGCAGATGTGGTCTAAGATAGAGCTCGCTGGTTCATTAATAGCCTATTCACTCTGGTCTTAAAAAGACCCGGATTATAAATGTCCGGAAATATGTATTAATAATATGAGCAATTGAGCAACCTACCACAAATATTTCTCTTTATCATGAGTAAAGGTACTGGTTGCTCAATATGTGATTATTACCCGTTTAACAATCAACCTTGGATTAATTCGACAAATATTTTCGTATTCATTTCGCCAACTCGTATACTTATCCGCCCAAAAACTGTTCATTTAAACTTTTTCTGGCTGGGCACGACAAGCAAGTCAGTATAAAGTTTGGCGGTCGAAGCAGTCAAAAGCTGTAATTTAAAACAGAGACATGTAAATAAATAATGACATAAACCCTCATTGATATTCATGTATCAGCGTGTTAGTGTGTGCTCTTCAGCTACAAAGCAGTGGGCCGTCGTCAGCGGAGGGCAGGCCCGCCATCAATCAGGCCGCAAATATAGAAACAATCGCACCGAGCCGGGACACAACATACTTATTGAATTTGCAGAACTGTAACATTATTATTATTTTTTCAATTAATTTTATTATAATGTAAAGTAAAATGTAAGGTGCAATAAAAAGTTTTATTATTGTTGTTATTTCTTACAAAACAATATTGAGGGTGCCATGAAGTCTATATACTGGCCGTTCATCTATTTATTACAGGGTAGTATGCATCTCACAAAACATTATAATGTATAAGTAAATAATAAAATTAAACCAGTCATTTATGATCGTAGCAGTGTTTTACATACGATGAATTTATGATTTAAAACAGAAATTCAACAGATAAAAGTTCTTCGTCTATTTATTAAAACGTTATTGCACTTCTTTAAACAATACAACAGCTGTACAATCCTTACGACATTCTAGTTTGAATTAGACACTATTCTCAGGTTTATTGTTTTTATTTTTAAACGAAAAAAAAATCTCTGCAAGTTTCCATTCTGTAGTATTCTTGTTATAGTGATGGGCCCCGCAGCGGACGCGGGCCCTCCGCCCTGATTTATGGGGCTCGCACCAAATCGCGAACTCATCTGTATCACTCATTGCTCGCGGTTCTGATTCTGGTATTATTTCTAACAGAAATTCATTTATTTTTATTTCTACTTCGATGTAATTTGAAATGATTCACCCTCTTAGTTCACTACGAAAACCGCAGTGTTGGAAATATTCTCCGATGTAAAAATTAAATTAATTTAAAATTAATTACAAAAGCCACATTATGTCTTTTGTAAGTTGATGCAAGAGTTAATTAACCCGAAAACGTTAACTGTCATCAATCTCAACGCTTCTACGTCGTAGACGTTCTACGAGGTCTACGACTTTACTAAATCTATGACGTAGCCTCATAAATTTATGAAATGGTAGCATAGCGGCCGCGTTTTTGTATTTTTATGAATAGCGTAAGCTGAGAATATTCGCTCCAATGTTCAATTCAACAAAAATATAGTGAATATATATTTGTTCCGCTTGGCGTTGAAACATTAGACCCGTGGGGATAAAGTATGAATTTTTTTTTTCAAATTTTTGGCTCCCAAGCTTGTCGACGCCGCAGGTGACAAGAGAGCCGGCTCATTTCTCGCGCAGAGAATAGCAGTCGCTATTCAGCGCGTGAATGCAGCCGGAGTTCTTGGCACTATGCCGCAAGGACAATTATTAGATCTTTAATAGTTGTGTATTTTATTAGTTTTATTTTAGCTTTATTTTAGTTTTAATTTAGTTTTATTTAAAAAAAAATCCAACGAAAATATATGTGATATTCAAAGGTCAGGACATTAAAAACATGTTTCGCATATAACTCCAACTCTAAACCGATTTTATTTTACGGGGAAAATAAAAATAATAAATCTCTAATTTATTATTTATTCAGTATGTAGTAAAGATTATTATAATTATTCAATAATCACACAGCTATTAACAGAGCTTTATTCTAAAGAGACTATATAAACAACTATTTATTCCGGTAAGTTGATATTTACAATATTTTTTGATCGAAACCGCGTTTAAATATTTGACAATACCAGTTTTAACTTAACTAAGGGCCTAACAACATCGTAAACCTTCCAACTCATACACTTATCACAGTTTTAACAATATACAAATAGTTCACATTTCATTTGGTCAAAGTTTCGCTTCCTTCATAGCACGAATTAAAACTTACCGTATATATCATACACTATTGTTATTTCTATAATATACATCCGTTTTTGAAGCGTCTATATCATGCACAAACACGTATACTTTATTAAAGTTATTACATATAGTTATTAATTCTAAATAAATTATGTTTAAATTTGTTTAGCGCGCTCTCTTTCTTTACATTAACCAATTGTTTACTCAATTTGCTCTTACCAAGCTCTTACTTACTGAATGCCAAATAGTGTTGTTAACCTTAGTCATTTTGCATAACTAGAGACTATTAGTCTTACTAGCTTTGAGTAAGATTAAATTGATGAAAGTTGAGAATGATTCAATGGACTTCGAATAAATATTCTCTAAAATACTTCGCTGGCTCAATGACCCGAAGCCTGAAATGGATGTCCGAAATGAGAGAGAACCAAAGTGCATATTGCGCGATAGCTCTTTAAAACTGTTAGAACCTTTTTTTTCTTTTACTCATTTAAAGATTCAAATTTCAATTTTAGCTTCGCGATTAGCTTGATTAGCTTTTCTTTTAAAATACACATAGATTTAGAAAATTACAGTCTGATAGAGCAACTACTGTTTTGTTATTCTTTGATAAAACTTATGTCAAAAATTAGTAACTTCGCCGTGTAACTATAATGAGTTTATAATCAACTAGCTAGGCAGAACCAGACGTGGATTGATTGCAGCGCAGATTGAGTTGACAGTGCCGAAAAAATCTTATTAACGGGTTTGCCATCAAATCACTTTCCGTCTTCGAACCCCTTATAAAAACATGTTATTTTTTTAAAGTCGGCTAGGTGTTTTGGCAGAGGAAGGGTACGCTGAATGTAGCGAGCGCATTTGTATTTAACTGACTCCGAACAATTTGTCATCAAACCATTTACCGTCCGCTTTAACCTTAAAATATAAACATCTCAACAAATTCAAATACATACCTAAATAAATCCGCAAGACGTTATTACTAAGGGATTCCGGAAACGAGAGACCACATTTAAACTCCATAATACAAACATCTCAACATGCTTGAACAGTCATCTAGATGTCTGTAGGTCCAAGACATCTATAATATTGAAACCGATCAACTTCCAATTAAAGTGTCAAATCGATTTCGATATCTTTAAACACTTTAATAAACACTTATCAACATTGTTAAACAGTCGGCTAGGTATCTGCAGAGGCAGGCGCGGGTTGTGGAGGCGGCGTGGGCGCGCGGGCAGCGGCGAGCGCGGCGGCGTGTCGGCGAGCTTTGAGCCGCAGGTCTGCGATGGAGGACGAGCGGCAGCGCGCCGCCAGCGCCGCCAGCCCCGCGTACGGCGGGCAGAGAGCCGCCGCCGCCGCCGCTGCTGCACTTGCATACTGAAAAAATAATCAAGTTTTATTCAACATACAAAAACAGATAGGTAATTTAGGCAATCAAGCAGATTTTTTTCCATCGCAGGTACAAAGAGGAACTCAGCGATAGAAATAATAGACGCACCTTTGAACTGGAGATTTTTTGATTTCGTTATTTTTTTTTGAGAAAGCTGTGTTTTTCAAGTTTAATTAATATGTTATACTTACTAACTTTTGCCCACGTCTTCCCCCGCTTCACCCAAAACTTTGCCCAAACTTCCCTTGGGAACTTTTTCCAAGGATGAAAGGTACCCTATTTCTTCTCCTGGTTCAAAGCTACCTCCCCACCAATTTTCAGACAAATCAGTTCAGCCGTTCTTGAGTTATAAATAGTGTAACTAACACGACTTTCTTTTATTTATATAAATACCTGATGTGCTGCAGCTGACAAGAGAGCAGAGTCGAACGGGGCGAATGCGGCGGCCGGCGGGTGCGGGGCCAGCGCTGGCAGGGGCGGCGGCGGCGGCGGCGCCCGGGGCACGGCGGACAGCCGCGGCACCGACACGTACGGCGCCACGCGGCACGGCTCTAGTGGCGTCCCTCCACCGCTGACGAGGAGGCCTAGTGTCATAAAATGGTCGGTGTATTTATTTAGCTGACACTCGTTGATACATCTACGTTAGTATCAGCGAGAGGATTAAGAATAAATCGGACATATCCCATGAATTTTATAAATGATATTTGCTTTTTAAGGAATGATTCCCTTTAAACTTGTAGGCAGAAGTCAACATTTTTGTGGCAATTTACAACAACAAAGCATTAATGCAAGGAGATTTGACATAAGGCACATTCGTAATTAGTTATTTTAGAACCTTACTTAGATGAGAAAAAGACGACATTTTTTAGTGAACCCTGGGTTTCAAAGCCTCTTATTCCACCCGATCATGATGGCAAATTTAATTCACCCATAACCCCCTTCCATAATCTTATTATTGGCTAAAGAATCATCCTACTGCCGAGACATAACAAACGTTTTAAATGTAACCTGGCTTGGTTTTGAAGTCACTACCACTACATCATGTCAATTTTCCAAAGAGCCATTATGTTTATGAATATATATTAGCATTACCATAGTATTACTAAATGGCGGCTGACCCTGAGCTCAGGCTTTTTTAAATAGATGTCACGAAAAACGTGAAGATAAGTACTTAATTTAAACATTCATCTGATCTGCAAAATTCTATCTTCAAGCTTACGAGTACGAAGCTTCAAGGAACAGTAAAAGAGAAGAAGAAAAAAGTAGAAGCTAAAAGTGTTTTTCGATTCAACTCAACAATATCATTATTTGTGGACGCTACTGATTTTGTAGCACCACGAGCTACGCGACGCGACGAGCGGCGTAGCGCTACGCTAGAACTTAGAATAGAACCTTGCTACGCGTGCTCTTGCTCACGTATGTATTCTACGGCGAGAATTTATTATGCTTGAAATTAAAAATTAGGTAAGGTAAATTTATGACATTTCTTCTATAACTATCGTCCAAAAAAATTATTTACAAGTAGTTAATTGGCAGGTGTAACTAAATTCCATCCCTATTTAACTAGATAATTAACACGTCAATCAGAATAAAGTAAACTAATATGTAAAGTTCGCCATAAAACTGTAGCTAAAATAACAACTTCTGTTCGATCTGCAATAAGCTAATCGAGTCTGATTGTAAAGAGCAGTGATTGTCACAGATAAACGACAAAATCCGCTCCGAACCGAACAACTAATTAAATTGATATTTAAGTAAAGCATAATTCCCTCGTAAATTAACTGAGATCCGTTGTTTATAGCCGCCGGGCAAAGTGGCCAATTAATAAATTAACGGGGATCTGACTGACTTAAGGTGTACGGGTTGCCTTGAAGGATTCATTAATTTAATTACTTTTACCTTAAGCAATTACGAGTAATAGATGTATTAGACTCGAAATAATTGCTTTTTGTCTCAATTTATTTACATTCACAAAGCTTTTAGTATCACTTGATCTCAAATTCAAATTAAATGCAAATTCGTTTTGAAGATGAAATAAGATGGTTTAACTAAGTTCATTTCCACAAAAATATTTTATTATAATAATAATATGGGTCTCGTGAAGGAAAAGAAATGTTGTGATGTAGGTAAGGTAAGTAAACAAATAATTTGTAACGTAGTATCTATAACGAGAGCAATGTGAAATGAAAACTCGTATTTATGATGTGAAGAAAATAAAACATGTTTTACTTGAATTTTTATTTAGGAAATAGCTAGCAATAGAGTGTAGGAAGTACTAAGTGGTAGGAGCTTACATTTTATGTCGACCCCACATAGGAAGTGGAATATGGTCAAGGAAAAGCAGTTTTACTTTTTTATATTGGATTCAGCGAACCGACGGGACGTGAACAAAAAATTTGTGATTCTTACCATGCAGGCAATACTTAGATACTAAGATGTTCTATAGGAAGGTATGTGAAATAATAAATATTTGCGAGAGAGTTCAAAGCGGGAGAGCCGGGCGGAGCGTGGTGCGGGTGCGGGCGGCTCGCGCGCTACACTCCGTAAATCAGAGGCGCTCCGGTCGCCGTCGGTATTATCAAAATGGATGCTCCCCGCGTGTATGAGTTATTTCCATATTTGACACTGAATTACTTTCGAGAAGTGGCGACATAAATACGAGCTCGGTGTCCGACCCCCGCCCCTCGCGCACCGACCGCCATGCATTTATTTGATTAACTGTGAGTTGTTTAATTTAATCGAATTAGAAGGTAAGCCGGCCGGCGGCGCCCTCCTCTCGCTTATTTTAAAGCGTCCCGAACATCTTTACAGCGGTTTCTGCGCAATAAAATATCGCCACCCTCTCTGTGCGCGAATAACTTTACAATTTTATGAACAGGGGAACAATTAGGCGTCTGTATTCTTTTTACTCTTGAATTTCACGGCGTTGTGATTGTTTTTATAGCGGGTGCCGAGCGCGTCGGAGATTAATTTCTTCGTTAAAAATGAATTCTTAATTTTATGAAGACAAACTACCTTATTTTTATGATTTGTTACGTAACTGGTGAAAAGGTGTTATTTATTGCTCAAATATTTGTTTATAATGACGAATGTCTCACCACTAACTTGAATAAATAAATACATTAATCCATATCCATACCAATATTATAAATGCGAAAGTCTGTCTGTCTGTCTTTCTATCTGTCTGTCTGTCACCTCTTCACGGCTAAACTGCTGGACCGATTGTGATGAAATTTAGGTAGGGATTTAGTTAACGACCTGAGGTCAAACATAGGCTACTTTTGGGCGCGATATAACCGAGTCCCACGCGGGGCGAAGCCGCGGGGAACTGCCAGTAATGAAATAAATATAAAAGAAAATAAAATAAAAATGGCCATGAAATAGGACAAAAAAACACCAAGATATACATTTGTTATTTGATGGAGAAAAAATCGATATTTTATGTGTACTTAAACCATTGCCTGTGATTCTCTCAGACCTCCGTGCTCCTTATAGGTCCCGCAGAACTACGAATACTTCATATATACGGTATATAATATACCTATTAGGTACCCTAGATATTTAAGTTTCAATCGAATGCATGTAGCCAAAAATTATTATTTTTTTCCGTTTACCAACTATATCAATACGATTTATAAACATAACGCCACCGCAAATGATAGAATCAATCAGTAACCCAGAGTGTCGACTCCGTCAACTCCTTCAAAGGGGCAAGCGTAGCGTTGCAAATATCCGTTTCATTTCACTTTACATGATTGTTCTCGTGTTAGGCGGCGGAGGGGGGGAGGGACATAAGTTAATAAGACATTTAGCAGGGGACGGCGCGATTGCGTCCGAATGGCTCCCCCGGGGAATCATTTTATTCGATTCCGGAGAGCGGCTTTTTTCCGCTTGACGCTCTGTTAACCGCCTGGCTCTTACAATCACTGGTATGACCTCCTGGTCGCATCACGTTTGATGATATTACTTTATTGAAGAGGACATCCCATTACCGCAGACTGACGGAACCCGTGTTATTCTTTTAGGATTACTGGAGATGTAGGCCATACGGATTAATGAGATATTTTGTGGGAGCCAAATTATTGTTTTGTTTTATTTGGAAAGTTTCAACGTAAGTATACTGTTTTTCTTGCATTGTTTCGAATAACACATTAATTCTTCTTCTACCAAATGTATATCAATACATTGATCTTCTTCTTTTCGACTCTAAATGGCAGTGGTATACATTAATAAAAATTTGGTTAACGAGTACAACTCTATGAACCTATCTGTATATTCTATCGTTATAAGTATTCGATAAAAAAAGAATATATTTTTAAGTTTGGATGGTATTTTATCCTGTATTTTTTATTAATTCTAATATTTCTCTTTTTAGATTTGAATTTGTTAGCAGTCTGTATTTGCTATTATTATTACCATATTTGAAAGTAACATAACATTTTCAAGGTTTTATGTTATTTAAAGACTAATTTAAATTGTTTATAGTTCTAAAATATTTTAAAAACTACTTATAAATATTTTAATATACATTTCCTGCCAGTAAACGAAGCTTTCGTAGATGTAATTGACGGCCATAAACAAGAAACTTATGAGTGTTTCGCTGAGACGGGACCCAGTCTTGACCACCCCGATATCTCCCGATTGCTAAGTGCGTTGTGCAATTTCCTGAATTTATCGCCACTCGCGTTCTATTCCCGGTTTCCCGCGTTTTTTACCAGTCCGCGCGATTCCCGGCCCGCCATTTTAATTATTCATCCGCGTGAGTTATGGTCGAATTAAAAAACTGTTAGAGTCGGACCGGCGCCGGCGGGAGCCGTAATCGAGTTAGACGGAGTCATGGAGAATACGTAATGTGTTCGGCAATGATAGTATACTAACTGTATACTAGTGCTTGTACCGATTTGTTTGGGAACTGTAGTACACACGAATGACCGATTAAAAGCGGAGCCAACTCCCTGACTAGTTTGCCAAAATTATTTGCAATTTGCGATTTCGTGCTACATATCTCCACCCAGTCTACAGATATATTTTACATGTGCAATGTAGTGCGCTTTATATGGCAAACTTAATTAAAATATTATTAAGTTATCAGACGTCCCATTAATTTTGTGGTTTTCATTTGTTTAATGATTTGAAGTGCAGTTATGAAATTACACAATTTTTCCGACACAATGATTTAATCCAAAAAAAATTTATATTTTTGTCTATGCTCAATTGTTTTATCAACCAATAAATAAGTTCAGTCTAATATAAAGATAAAGAATATCTTCAAAATAAAAAGACAGAAATTAAGAAAAATTAGGTGTCTTAGTAGCACTGAAGTAGAATATTAAGTATGTACTCAAATTCAAATTATTTTTATTTAACATATGATATTCCAAATTCTCTAAGAACTTCTTAGCTTATCTTAGCTATGTTAGGTCCTTTATGGTCACAGAGAAATTTATGGCTCACATTACATTTAAAGTTAACACATAAAAGTTAAATTGATATAATTTCTGCTACAATTCGTAGAAGTGCTACGACAGCTATTAGTGATGTGCCCGTAGGTGCGTAGCAGGAAAGCTTGTGCACTCTACGGGGCGTAGGCTTTGGCGTAGGTGCGCTACGTGAATAGCACACACATTTTTATTTAGCTTCAATTTTATAGGTTAATTGTTATTAGTTTTTATACTTTTTTAAAATATATTTTAGTTACAATTTCTAAAAAAATCAGCGAAGTGCGAGTTGAACTTGCGCCCTGACGGTTCCGTACCACCACACAATACTTAAAAACTTGCCAGGTTATTTAAAATTAAGACTTTTAAAAGCCTTTCCTTTAATTTTTATATAAAAATAAATATTTCTTTATTTTTATTTTAAATTAATATTAACAATAAATTAAAGTTTTTAGATTATTCCTAAATAGGTGCTAATGATAATGTTTCTTACCATATTTCATGATTCTAGTTCAACGGAAAGTACCCCATAGGTTTTGCTTCCTATATGAAATATACCTGTCTCTAAATACTTTTTGAAAATAGCTTAGTAATGTAGCAATGAGTTCACGTATAACTATGTGTACTTACCTTTATGCATTTGGCTCTCGTGTTTTCTACATTTCGCTCGTCGATTTTGAAACCAAACCTATAAAAAAAAAGAATATTTGTCGAAATGAAAGAATGTACAAATACAGTAATGAGATAACAAAATAAGAATTGAATAGTTTTGGGGTCATCTTCAAAGTTTCTTTTTTAAACCAGGCACAATCAGAGACATATTTGATTTGTAGTTCATTATATGTATTAATCAAAAATAGTGCTGTATTTTCGAATTAAAAGTCTAGATTGGCATAAGTATTTTATCTTGTTCTACTCGTATGTAGATATGTGCGAATGTATCTGTCGGCAGCGAGCGAGACCGATCGTTAACTGGGGGCGCATTCATTAGCGTTGATTACATTAGACAATACACAACAAACAAACACACAAATGTACCCTTTACTACTGTTTCGTTTAACTTAATTTACGTACTAGTTAATCAAATGCATTTATGTACGTTGGTGCGGAGTTCTTCAAACTATATGTAAAAATTAATTGATGTGTACAATCAGTGAGTACATTATTTAATTTTTATTTTTTTTTATTATTTATTTGCCATTTTTGATTATCAAACAATCAATAATCTTTAATATTCAATAATGAACTTATAGTAATTATCAAAATATTTCACGCAAATGTAAATTCGTCTGTTTTGCTTCAAATTTTGTAAGTAAATTGACGTTTTTGGAGAAACTGAAGCAGTGGAGTTCATGGCGCCGCTTCTTGTCCACATGCGCTTTGGAAGTAGTGGTAAACTTAATTAAGTAATTGACGTCAATAAATGATAAGAATATCCCATTATTCCTATTGAGAGAATAAACAATTTCGATTTCAGTACACTAGGTTTGTTTTTAGTAGTAGTAGTAACTATATTACATAGACTTAAGTACAAAATAAACAAATAAAAGAAAATGCAACGGACATATGCCATGTAGAGATCTTTTATCATATATCAGACAAACAAATGAGTCATGTGCTAAAGCGGACTGAAAACAACGTCTACAAGTATGCTTCCGACGACCTTCATGGCGTAATGGTTAAAATGCTTGACCGCTACTCAGGAGGTTCCGGGTTCGATCCCCGGTCAGGTCAAGGTGAAGAAAGATCTTTTTCTAATTGACCTGGGTCTTGGATGTTTATCTTATTTATTTGTTATAAAGATATATTATCGTTGAGTTATTATCCCATAACACAAGTCTCGAACTTACTTTGGGGCTTACTCAATCTGTGTGATTTGTCCCTATATATTTATTTATTTTATTTATTCCAGTAGAATTCGAACTTAAAACCTCCAGATCGTCAGGTAATTGCGCAATCTACGGCCGTAATCCTTATATTTCGTAAGTAAGTCACAGTTTTAGAATATAAATCTCGTGTAAGTAATTAAATAAAAATGATTAAATATTTCTTCAATTAATGACTTTTTACAGCTCGATTCTCTGTCAAATCAAGATGGCCAATTATGTTTTCTGTTTGACCTGGGTCTTGAATAATTATTAACGTTAGGTCTTCTGCACTCAACATCACTTAAATATGGGTATCGTTGAGAATCAACAAGGCAACTATCGTTAGTACTTACTAGGTACATATTATCCATTCTGTGCTTTGGACGTGCTTACTATTAGCACAATACCTAGATATATGTCCTATGTTTATTTCCTTAAATTTTGTTTTCATGGGGTACACATAATAAATTATTAATAATTTAAGATATAAAAATAATTCCGCATAAGAATGCAATCATAATGTAAATAAATTGTAAAAAAATTAAAAATCAGTTCCTGTCCTATAAAACCTAATAACTTCTAAAAGGTCACTCCACTTGACACTAGTGAAGACATACCGGCGGGATCTCTGTTATTTATTTATTCTTGTATCGTCTCGATAGTGATCACAACTTAAAGAGAATGTAAAGATTACACCAGATAATTTGTTTTGGTCTTTCTCTAATCAAAAATAAAATATATATATATATACAGTCTGAATTTGGGATTTGCTAATGGATACAGTAATCCATACTTCCATACTAATATTATAAATGCGAAAGTCTGTCTTTCTGTCTGTCACCTCTTCACGGCTAAACTGCTGGACCGATTGTGATGAAATTCGGTAGGGATGTAGTTAAAGACTTGAGGTCAAACATAGGCTACGTTTGGGCGCGATATAACCAAGTCTCACGCGGGGCAAAGCCGCGGGGAACAGCTAGTAATATCATATACAAAAATGTTGTGTTTCATGTCTTTGTTAAGTAAAATTTTAATGCGTTTTAAGAGGCTTTTTCTTCAATTTTAAATCTAAGCAGTACGGGGCACTTCACGCGCTTAAAATATTTATGTTGAAATTTATATTCGCTACCGTTATAAGCGTCCTAAATTGGTTAGCTGGTAAAAATAAGCGTTAAACCTTTGTGTTCATGAAATTAAATATACCTATATTGTTTCAATTGGAATTAAACCAACTTGTTGAAAATGCGTTGAAATAAAAAAAGAAGTTACCCTTTTGTCCTCTCGTTAATTTGGAATAAGGCCATCGCAACATCGGCCACTTAGCGCCAATCGGGCACTAATCGCGATGTATGGCCGCTAAAGCGGCACTTGTTGGACTAGCAGCTAATTACTTGCATTAGCAATGAGGGGTCGCCATGTTTAGAGGGTGACTAAATAAC
Source organism: Apomyelois bistriatella (assembly GCA_947044815.1). Taxonomy (NCBI): domain Eukaryota; kingdom Metazoa; phylum Arthropoda; class Insecta; order Lepidoptera; family Pyralidae; genus Apomyelois; species Apomyelois bistriatella. Next base: position 5,196,325 of record OX345689.1, read on the forward strand.
ATTATTAATATTGTACAAGTTTGGCTCTTCTGACACGCAATATACTTAGGTAATCCATCCCATCAACCCGTCACATCATTAGACCATTTGTGTTTCAAGACAATCAATCAAAATTAGTAGTAAAATTTAGGATCAATGAGCTCGTCGATCTGCATCTAACATCCTTTGTCTCATCTTTGCCTATATTGCCTGGTTGCATCTGACTATAATTACAACTTAACCAGTTTCAAATAATTTTGCGTTGATTAGTATATAAGGGGGAGACAAATCAACTGCAAATATTTTATGGGCAGTTCAAACCGCTATTGATCTGAACAACATTACCAAAAAAAACTTATTCGAAATACTAACTTTATTTTCACTCTTTAAACTAAATTAGATTATTCTCAACTTATATGGGAGGTCAAAAATTTTTTTCGGATTTCGATATAAGTTTATTTGCAAAAATTTATCAGATTAGCTAACTAGCTGTCTGAATCTGCCCTTAAAATCTTTTTAAATATTTGCAGTTGATTTGTGTCCATCTTAACTAGGTTTGTCGACTGAGCAGGAAAAAATCAGATGCAAAGCGACAATAGTAGCTAGCAAGTAGCTAGGTATGCAAGTCAATATACGACGACGAGGCATTACCAAAAAATATTTTAAGGCACCTTTAGACACCTTTATAAACTGTGCCGACCCGTAAGAAAAGGTGATAAGGTAAAGAAAAAGAAAAGTTTACCTGAACTCTAGCCTCGCTCAAGCCTAACCTCTGGCTGAGCTCCTCCCGCATGAAGGCGTCCGGATAGTGTGTCTCATCGAACAGCCTCTCCAGCTCTCCCAGCTGCTCCAGGGTGAAGTTCGTGCGAGACCGCCGCTGTTTGCCGCCGCCGTTGTTGCCAAGACCGTTTGGGGACTTGTCAGGGTGCTCTATGAAAAAAATAGAGTCCATACTCAATACTCAATACTTTATTGCACCTTAAATTACATGCAGATTATACAATATTACAGATATAATGTATTCTACACTCCTTCAAGGACCCTGTTGGGCGCTGCAAAGTAGAGAGGAGGAACTAGCTATAATTTTACTTAATCCTAAAATAATACTTCTTTATGCAACTTTTTATTTATTTATTATTGTTATTATTTATTATAATTAATCTGCTTTTCCTTTATTTGCATATTTTTATTTACCTATTGTTGTTGTTTTTTATTTATTATTCGGTTACAACTTAACCTAATGAGTTTTTATATATTTTTATCATTCAGGTACTCTGAAACAGTATAATAACATTTAGAGAGAAGAAGTTGCTTAGTTTGTTTAATAAAACTATTTTCGTTAGTGGCATTTTTTATGTATTCCGGAAGTTTATTATATATTTTGACTGACATAGCTAGAGGACTAACTGAGTGTAGTGTTAGTTTAGAATTAGGCAGTTGTAATTTATTTTTGTATCTTAAATCATATCTAGTATTTATTTCCATCCTTTTTTTGAAGAACTTTAGATTGTGGCGAGCGAATTTGCATGTTTCTAATATATAAATACACGGTTGGGGCAGAATATTTAATTGTTGGAAATGTGGCTTGCAGCTTTCTATTTGTTTTATATTTGTTATTATTCTTATTAACTTTTTTTGTAACCTAAACAAACTTTCTGAATCAGTACTATCTCCCCATAGTAGCACTCCGTAGCTCAGCCAAGCGTAGGCGTATGCATAGTATGCAGAGACGGCAGTTTTTAAGTCCGTAGTTTTCTTTATTTCTCTTAAAGCATACGCAAAACTTGACATTTTACGTTTTATAAAATCTATATGAGATTTCCAATTAAGATGGGTATCTATTTTTAATCCGAGCAACGTGAATTCATTTACTATTTCTAAATCTTCATTATTAAAATGTATTTTCAAATCTATTGGTTTTCTTTGGTAAGGACGAAAAGAGATTAATTTAGTTTTCCGCAAGTTGACTTCAAGGTTGTGGTTAGTCATCCATTCATTTATAAATTTTAAGGTAGTAATTGTTTTCCTGTGTAATGTATCCTCATCGCAGGATGATACAAGTACAGAAATATCATCCGCGAACAAGACGCAAAAATCACTCATTATTTCTGGGAGGTCATTGACATATAAAAGAAATAACAGGCATCCTAGGACACTGCCTTGTTGTATTGACGAATTGATGATTTTGCTCGATGATCTTACATTCTTAATTTCTTTTTTGTCAAAGTCGTAGTATTCCACTTCTACAAACTGTTTCCTATCTTTAAGATATGAGGAAAACCATTTATATGCCTGTCCCCGGATACCTACTTTATATAGTTTATTTAATAGAATTTTGTGTTGAACTCTGTCGTAAGCTTTAGTCATGTCCAACATAATGCCTAATGAGTGTTTTTTGTCATTTAGTTTATTAAGCGCCTCTTGTATGAATTTATACACTGTTAATATTGTTGACCGTTTTTTGCGGAAACCATTTTGACAATCGTGGAAAATCGCATATTTTTCACAGAAATTGTAAACTCTACTATACATTGCTTTTTCAAATATTTTTGCAGCTGTAGGTAGTAAGGAAATTGGTCGATAGTTGTTTGGATCTGTTTTTTCATTTTTCTTGTAAATAGGTTTTATTATAGCTATTTTTAACAGGTGTCGCAAAGCAATAACAATTGCGAATTAATTTGCCTGAATCTTTATGCGTCTTTGTATGTGAAACAAAACTTTACGCTCCCACATAGATGTCTATCATAATTGTGATTTTATTAATAAACTTACAATGAGAAAACAAATAACGTTAAATAATCTCTCTATCATCAACTCTTAAGATGATGATAATGGGACCTCTTGTCCCTAGAATGGCCTCCACTCTAACCTCCCCTCACAGCCATTCCCTGTCCACCAGAACTCAGAATTGCCACTCTATCAAGACCACATCACGAGTCCATATGTAATGTAATCGATTTAAATAATGTTAGAGAACTCACCAAAGCGTGACGCTGACCTCCAGCACAACACCAATTTTTTAATGCTTACAAACCTTTATTTTCTCCTTTTTCCATCAGTTCCTTTCACCATCTGCCTTTTCGCTGTCAAAACCCACCAAAGATTACCACGCATTTTTTCTTTATGGATTTTTATTTTTTCTAAATATCGCATTTCGCGACACTCCCAACAACTAAAGAAAACAATAGTTTTAGTAGTGGAATTTATTAGGATTCCACAAAACAAAACAGTAATTCCAATAAACTTAAATTCAAATTAATAATGGTTTCATTAATTGCAATCATAAACATGTTGGACCAACAGTTTAGTCCACTCTGTTATCTTCTCCTTAGCTCTACGGGCAGCAACACGACTTAGACGACCAGTATCAATACTGTCTCTAGAAGGTTGTTCTGTGTTCACCTCTTGCATTTCAGTGGGTGATTTCTCAATTTCTTTTTCCTGATACACCTCTCTACTTTTGTTATCATCTTCTATTTCTAATGGATATAAATGTCCTATAGACCTTGTGTACTCTTTATCGTCCACTCTAACTGTAGCGACTCTTATTTCATTATCCTTCCCTTTGTGTATTTTTATTATTTTTCCTACTTTCCAAGTTAATCTATTATTTGTATCTCCTCTAATCTGTACTACGTCTCCGATTTTTGGTATATTAATAGAGACTATGCGTGGTTGTCTATGTTTTATGTCTTTCCTCTCTTTAAGAGTCATCAAGTACTGATTAATAAACATTTTCTTAAATTCTTCTATTACGTTCTGACCCTTTTTCCATCCATGAATCAATTGTTCTTTTGTTAAAGTGTCATTTTGGCATAAATACGGTACCTGTGAATTTTCCATCAGACATACTTGTAGTCTTAAGAAGTCTATGGGTTTTAATATAAATCCTTGTTCGCTATCTACATAAGATAGAGGTCTTGTATTAAGTACTAATTCAATTTCTTTTATTATTGTGTTCAGCTGATTGTCCTTAAGACGTCGAATATCTATTGTTCGCTTTAGGCAATGTTTTACCAAGCCAACTAATCTCTCATAAAAACCACCATGTCACGGCGCCAATTCTGGAATAAACTTCCATTGGATTTTGTTTTCAATACAATAAGGGCCTGTAAGGATTTCAGCTGTCAGTTTGAACTGTGTAGCATTATCTGATATCACAACTTGAGGTATTCCTCTTTGGGCAATAAATCTTCTTAATGCTAATGTACACTCTTCGGCTGTTGCATCATTTACAACTTCTAGATGTACCGCACGTACAGCAAGACATGTATAAAGACATATCCATCTTTTCTCAGTTTGACCTGCATTATTAATTACTAAAATTGGTCCCAGGTAGTCTAATCCAGTAAATAGAAATGGAGAAGTATAATTTACTCTTTCCACGGGTAGAGTAGGCATTAGAGGTAATCGATATGGTCCTCCTCCATGTTTTCTACACTCATAGCACTTCTTTAAGGCCTTTTGTACTCTACTTCTTCCTTGTGGAATCCAATATTTTTCTCTGACTAAAGATAATGTATGATTAACTCCAACATGATAATTATTTTTATGTATTTCAGAAATTATCTCCTCTGTTATTAAAGCATCTTTAGGCAGTAAAATTGGATACTTTTGTTTAAAAAGTAAATTAGCAAGAGTTATTCTTCCTCTGCATCTCAATAATCCGTTTTCATCTTTGAAGAGACCTAAGTTCCTTGCAATATCTGTCACTTTACCTGCACATTCTTGTGAATGATATATCTCTTGCTCTTTCTTTATTCTAACATTAATATCATTACACTCGGCTTGTATAGTTTGCGTTTCATCAGTAATAGAATTCTTTTTAGTTTTGTCTTCAATTTCTATTTTCTCATTGTTTACCTCAGCTTCTTCAAGACCATTATTATTAGTATCAAATTCTTCAAGAAGACCCTCCGAAACAGCAAATGATTGTGTGACCGCCCAATTATCTCTGTACTCTGTTTGAAGATGAAGAAATTCAGGACCCTTAAACCACATCTCTTTTTTCTCTGGTGAGAAAATATCAACTCTAGTAGCTATATCAGCTGGATTTTGTACAGAATTGATATACAATACCTGAATATTTTTCTTAGCCTGAATTTCTTTGACTCTCCTTGAAATAAAAGGTGGTAGAAGTTTGTTCGAGTGTAGCCATCTAATTACTACTTGACTATCTGTCCACAAATACATTTTCTTTATAGATACTTCTATATGTTTGCTAACATAAGTCAACAATCTAGAACCTATAAGAACACCTAAAAGTTCTAATCTTGGAATTTGAAGATTTTCTTGATCTTTCAGTGGAGTTACTTTTGTTTTTGACATAAGTAACATCACCTTTTTCTTCTCCTGATAACTTACTTTAACATAAACAGCAGCTGAATATGCACCCTTCGAAGCATCTGTAAAGCAGTGCAGCTCAAAATTTCCTTTAGACTCATTTATCAAAATACATCTCTCAATTTTTATATTTTTTATTTCTTTAAATTGTTGTCTAATTCTTTGCCAATCATTTGTTAGTTCATTCGTAAGCTTAACATCCCATTTTAATTTTAATTTCCAAAGTCTTTGTAAAAACATTTTAGCTGGTAATAATAAAGGAGACACAAGTCCACATGGATCATATATGGAAGCAATTTCTTTCAGTACTTTTCTTTTTGTGACACTATTCACATCCATATAATCCTTTTTTATATTAATTTCTAATGTATCTTTTTCAGTATTCCATGTTAGCCCTAAGACTTTTGTAATACATTTATTTTCTCGTAAATTTTCAGGAATTTCTTGAAGAAATTTATTATCGTTTGAATTCCACTGTCTGACATTCATTGAAATGGCCTGTAAAGATGTACGTATCTTAGAGAAAATGGAACTCGCTTCTTTTGTACAATGAGCTCCTAAAATAAAATTATCCACATATATTTTATCAGCAATAAGTTTCAGCTCATCGTCTTCACCCTTCACAAGATGATGTCTTATGGTGGCATTTAACAGGAATGGACTGGTAATTATACCAAATGGGACTCTACAAAATCTAAAGCATTGTATATTGTTTTCACTAATAGGTTGTGTTGTATCTCTCAACCATAAAAAACGTGTCACATCTCTATCTTCTTGTTGTAAACCAATTTGAAGAAAAGCTTTTTCAATGTCAGCAATAATTCCTATCTTATGTTGTCGGAATTTTAGTAATAAACCTATCAAATCTTCTAACATCAGTGGGCCTTTATAAAGGCATTCGTTCAAACTCAGAAAATCAGTATTAGACTTTGATGAGGCGTCATATACAAGGCGAAGTGTTGTCGAGCTATCCTTTTTTATTACACAGTGATGAGGTAAGTAGTGAACAGGGTGTGTTTCTCTACTTAAAAATTTTTCAACTTTTTCTATAATTCCTAATAATAGGCTAGTTGACAAAATTTCAATAACTGCTTAATATTGTAGCTTATTAGGCATTTTATCGAAAAAAAGGTTTATTTATTTTTAATCGAGCGTTTACATTATAAATTTCGCGTTTTAAAAAACCATTTTTCAATTTGGTTCCAAAACGCACAAGACTGTCATGGCGTCTTGAATGACGTCACGCCGTGCGAAACAAACCAAAGAGCGATCGTGTCTCCGTACGTTATAGCTAGTTTTAATCATTTAAAAATAAATTTCTCATATTATAAGTACTGTATAGTGCCCCAGTGTGATAGCACGACTATAAAAACGCCAAACAAGTTATTTATATATGTTCCAAACAATGGAGAAATACGGAAAAAGTGGCTAAAACTTGCAAGAAGAGATGATGCTCATACTTTAGAGATCATACTTTATGCTAAGAGATCCCTTCCTGGGATAAGTCCGCCATTGTCTTCTGATTTTAATAATGTTCTATTTACTATGTATTTTAAAGCAATAAAGATATTACAAACAAACAAACTTTATCAACAGGTTCAAGAATGTATTTTTGTGAAGATCATTTTGATTAAGTATTTCACACAATACAATCTATTACTTAATTCGAGCAAACTAGATGTGTTTTGTAGAATCCCTATTTTCTAAATAATAAATACATGAGTTCAGGTTAAGTTGTTTCACTTTTAGGAGTGAACGTTTCATTTTAGTTTTCTAATTAATGTTACAAATATACTCTTTTTATTCTAGTTGCCAAATGATATGACTAATTATATGGAGTATCATATGAAAGGAACAGTAATATAGTAAACAGTATCTTGCAAAATGTACGTCACAACATTAAGTTCTTGTGTACTGAACTGAAATATCACATAGCATTTAAGCTTATAATAAATATTTTATACTTACAAGGAAGTTTTAACATTGCGAAATTCAGATGAGCAAAAGTTACTGTTCGACGCGAAAAAATTTCTAAGCATAACGGCATCGATTCTGGGCAAATTATTACTGTCTGCTTTGCTGAATCCAGATTCCATGGTTAATTCTTTCAAATTGTAATTAGCAAAAACTGTATCAACTTGATATTAGTTGTTAAAAACCAAAATTTTATCAAGAACCGGTAGTGATACCCGAAACGTCAAAGACAAGATTGGAGTTCCGCACGGCGTGACGTAACGCTTTCTGATTGGTGTTCACTGTCACGTGACTAAAGGTTTCATTTTACGAAATTTATTTTTATAAAATATTATTAATCTTTAACGCTTTTAATAATTAAAATTGTTTGTTATTTTCTCCATAATATAATTAATCATTATAAACCCCTATCCATTATATTTATTCTTAATGGAAACAAGCCTATTGTTGTTCTACTAATATGTTTTCATAAAGGCGTAATGTTTTTGCATCTAATCTTTTTAATAAACTTTTGAGTCGCCCGAAAGCTAATCCATAGTTAGTAGGTAGTTGAGGAGGAAAGTTTACCCATGGCCATTTTACATAATATCTGCCGTTTGTAAATTGTATATTATCATTAAAATGACGTAATGCTTCTTCTTCATGGGTGGTTGTGGGACTGTCTTTAATACCTATAGATTCTAGTTCCCACAGCTGACTGACATCGCTTTCACTAATGGGCAAGTCAGGTGCTAAAAATCCATTGTTATCTGGTATATAAGTATTCATATACGTACCTATGCTAAGGACATGTTCTTGTATAGGAACTTTACCACCGAACACCCAACCAAATTCTGTATTAATCAGGAATAAATCGTCTTCTATTTGGATTTTTTTTTCATTAATACATTGAAAATAATAATCATTTCCAACCAAAATGTCAACTTTGCTGCCCATAGAACCATCATCAGCTAATTGTTGTTTGTAGATGTCATCGAGTCGTCTTTTGATGAAGTACCCGTATTAATGCTTGTTTTTCTAAAACTTCCCCCTTTAATCTTACGTACGTTACATAATGCTCTATTATGTTTTCCTTTACAATAATAACAATTCTTCTTAGAGTCACAATTTTTAGAAAAATGATTACTTTTAAAACACATGTAACATTTTCCCTTTAACTTAGTCATCCTATCGTTTACTGTTGGGCACATCTTGCAACAATCATTATAATGATCACCTCCACAAAATATACATGCTAATGTTCTTCTCCGTTTATTGTCATTAGCAACAGGCATTGAAAATTTTCTTTTCCTTTGTTTCTCTTGAACACGGTCCTTTGTTATAAAAGATGAAGTATTTATGAAGACTTGATTGGTAGAGACTCTTGCGGAACAATAGTGTTCTAAAAGTTTTCTAATACTATCTACATCCTGTTCTTCAATTTTAACTCTACTTCTTATTTCATAAATAAGATCATCAGGATACTTATTGATAATTAATTTTCTTAAGTTGTTGTGATTGGTGTCTTCTCCCAAAGTCTTAAGTATCCTTAAATGTTTTTCTATTTCATTATATGTAAACATGCATTCTATTGACGATGATGCCTTTTTCATATTGTTAAGCGCTTCATAATGTGCATCGATAACAATTCCTTTTTTGCCGTATCGTTCTTTAAGTATATTGACAGCCACTATATAATTATTAGACGTAATATCCAACCCGTCTACAGCCCCTAATGCATCACCCTCTAGAGTGGAAATTAAATAAGCGAGTTTATCGCTATTAGAAATGTTCGCCTTTTCTACACTCGCCTGGAAGCGGTCCCAAAATTCAGTCCATTTTAAGACATCTCCACTGAATTTTGGTAGCTCCAATTTGGGTAGTTTTGTATGTGTAGATTGTGAGAATGTGGCTGGTTCAGAAGTTAGTAGTTCAGCTTCTAACTGCAACCTCGTATAAACACTTATTTCTTCCTTACTCATTTTATCTATATGTAAACGAATATCTTTAACAAATCCTTTTGTTATAGTGCGGAGTTGCGCTATAGCGGTAGATTTGTCAATATCTTCTCTTACAGTCGCAATACATTTTCTGAGGGTTTCCTCAATTAAATTGAGCCGCTCTTTCCAATTGTCCATCATGCATTATTTTTCAACTGGAAATATTAACAAATAGAAAATAACTTTATCCATATAATTAAAGCTGCACTTTAATAGAACTATTTTGTATTATTCGTCTCTTGAAAGGGAGGAATTCGTGACTAGTATTAACAGGTTATAAGTATGTAGTTTATATATTTATTTATTTATTTTATTTTTGTATATATGATATTGCTTTAAATACGAGGATAGCTTTTGTAAAACAAGCTTTTTAAATTATGTGTATACAAATATCAACAGTGTCTTTATTTTATAAATAAAGCAATTTATGTCATGAACCATGGTAAGTATAACTTACAATTACAATCCGTTATAGATATATTTGAATAATTTAAATTACCGTTTACCAATGAAGAATAATTATATTCGATGTGAGCTTTCAAGAAATTTCATTTTAATAAACTAGTCGGTTTGTTAGTTACTACAAAATCAAGAAATTGAAATGAGCTTACTTGTAAGGAAAATCTGAAATTGTATTGAACGTTTTACGAACAATATGCCGGCCGGCCTTAGTTGCTATGATTTGACACTTTATAAATCAAATAACCTTTTTAGTCTAGTAACGGGCATTGTCATATCGATACTTCTTTCATATCGATAGTTAATACTCCTCTTACCAATCCAAATCAATCGCCCTCTGGACTGATCTGATCGGCTCAATTTACACTACAATATCCAAAGACAAGCGGATATCTCTCTAGCGAAACGCTTTTTATTTACTCTCACTATTTATATGGTTTACTCTCTAGTAACTCTCTTTACAATTGTACTGGCATACTCTCCAGAAACTCTATAAGTGTACACTGTGCTCTTCCTCAATCAATACATCTCAAAATACTCTTGTCTCTACAGCTTACAGAAGTAAGCAGTCTCTAAAATAAACGCAATCACGCATGTTATCCTACATGAATGTTCTCTACAGCTTTGTTCTCTAGAAAGCAGTACCTACCATGAAAATGAGTAGGTATATACTCTATAGACGACAAAAAGCCATCTATCTATCTCTCTCAAAATGAAACACAAGTATCGATATTTTATCTCTTTATTGGACAACTCTAATGAATTTATAATGCCAACATGAAACCATCATCGCTCTTCCGCCATTTAGATGAAGTCAAACAAACGACTTATATATTCAAAAATATATTTATCGACTTCATAAAATTATCTATAGCTACCACACAAACATTGAATAATTCTTCATTATGATGACCACTAAGTACTAAATATCCCAGCATCTCCACCATGTCGCAAAGCAATAACAATTGCGAATTAATTTGCCTGAATCTTTATGCGTCTTTGTATGTGAAACAAAACTTTACGCTCCCACATAGATGTCTATCATAATTGTGATTTTATTAATAAACTTACAATGAGAAAACAAATAACGTTAAATAATCTCTCTATCATCAACTCTTAAGATGATGATAATGGGACCTCTTGTCCCTAGAATGGCCTCCACTCTAACCTCCCCTCACAGCCATTCCCTGTCCACCAGAACTCAGAATTGCCACTCTATCAAGACCACATCACGAGTCCATATGTAATGTAATCGATTTAAATAATGTTAGAGAACTCACCAAAGCGTGACGCTGACCTCCAGCACAACACCAATTTTTTAATGCTTACAAACCTTTATTTTCTCCTTTTTCCATCAGTTCCTTTCACCATCTGCCTTTTCGCTGTCAAAACCCACCAAAGATTACCACGCATTTTTTCTTTATGGATTTTTATTTTTTCTAAATATCGCATTTCGCGACAACAGGCATGGAAATGTACTTTCTTTAAAAGATTGGTTAATTAATGTTGTAAAAGGCAGGGTTAATTCATCCGCACATTTATTAAATAAGGTTGGAGGCAGCTCATCTATACCTGAACTATTTTTGTTTTTTAGGTTTTTTAATATTTTGTGTACTTCTTTGCTGTCAACTGGGCTAAGGAAGATTGAATTTTCTGTAAAGTTGGTTACGGGAAGTTTCGAGGTAGTTGCTTCATTAAATTGGCTGCAGTATCCCACAGAGGCAAAATAACTGTTAAAGGCATTAGCTATACGCGTTGGTTCACATATTTTATCATTATTTATTTTTAACTCTATATTCAATTTATTTTTATTTATCTTTTTATTAGTTCGTTCGTTTATAATATTCCACATGGTTTTCATTTTATTCGGAGAGCGTTTTAGTCTATTTTTATATTCAATTTTTTTCGCCGTGTCAATTGTTTGTTTTAATAATTTTTCGTATCTTTTATAATATGAATTTATTATGTCATTATTTGATTGTATTTTTAATAATTTTAATAATCTTTTATTTTTGCATGATTGCTTAATACCAGTACTTAACCAAGTTTTTTTTATTTTATTTTTATTTTTATTCGTTTTTTAGGAATACATGCATTTAAGATTTTTATTAGTTTATTATGAAAAGCCGTGTAATTTTCGTTTATATTGTTTGTCGTCTTTATTATGTCATCCCAATTTATTTCCTTAAGGATTGATTTAAATAATTCAATGTTTTTATTATTAAATATTCTTTTTGTTATGTACCAAGTTTCTGTATGTGGCTTATTTATTGTTAAGTTTATTATTGTAGCAGAATGATGCGAAAAACCATATTTTTCTACAGAAGTACTAAAGTTAATATTATTAAAGTTGGTAAAAATTAAGTCTATACACGTGGCAGATGTTTTTGTAAAATGAGTAGGTTGTTTAATGTGCTGCGTAAAGTTATATTGTAGCATTAATTCCAAAAAATTAGTTTGCTTTGTTTTAGACTTTAAGCTATTTAAGTTAAAATCACCTCCTATGATAATATTTTTCTTGTTATATTTATTATTTAGATAATTGAGGACATATTTTAATCGATCACAAAACAATTCTTCCTCTCTACCATTCCAATATAAACTAATTAATAAAATATTTTGTTTAACCAACTCTGTCGCACACAGCTCCAATACATATTCTATAGATAAGTCGGCTATATCCTTTTTTTCAATGTATTCTATGTTGTCACGTAATAAGATACATACTCCGCCACCTTCTCTATATTTTCTGCAAAAGTTTGCCGCCACTTTAAAACCACTAAATTGCAACAATTTTAATTTATCTTCTGATAGCCACGACTCTGACATGCATATTCCTTGATATGTTGGGTGTTCATCAATAAAAGATTCCAGTAGGTGTTGCTTATTCCATATGCTCTGGAAATTTTGGAACATAATTTTAAATGACTGTTCAGTTTTCTCGAAAGGAATGGTTGTTGTAGTTGTGAATACTGTTGTTTGGTTGGTTGTGGTGGTTTATTTCGTGTGTACTCGTACTTATTTCTCGTCTATGTGTTTTTGTAATTGAAGTAGTAGCGTCATTTTCTTGCAACATTATATGTTTCCCTTCTACGTAGAGCTTATTATTATGTATGACAGAATGTAGTCCTTTTTTTCTCGCTTCCAGCATTTTTTCTCTCATTATTTTCCTTTCTTGTTGTTCATTTTTTTCCAAAAATTCAGACACATATAAACCACTACCTTGCAGTTTATAACTACAGTTTATTATATATTTAGTCATCCTTTTACTTATTAATTCTATGACTAGAGGTCGATTTCTTGTATTATATCTTCCTAATCTATACATATCTTCTATATATCCTTCTAGGTTAATATTTAATGTTTCTCCAAATGCTTCAATTACTCTGGCATGTAGCTCCCCCTCAGATTCTTTGTAATGTTCTGCTAGTCCATAGATTAAAGAAGTTGGTCTTCGTGTGCACGCAGGACTTAGGAATAATTTTGTAATGTTTATTTCTTAAGGTAGTGGGAAAGCCGCCGCTGCTTGCCACTTGCTGCTGTTATGCTGTACGATGACTTGTCAGGGTCATAACAAAGCCTACCATGGTAGACTAGAAAATCCGGAAATCCACCAGTGTTGACATGGTAAGGAAATGTAATATTATGAGAGAGACACCGAATTTTTTTAGTTTATGAGACGCCTGCAACACCAGGAGCATTGCAAGCGCTTTGCCGACACTGAAGAAATCTGCACACGCTTCTTGAAGCCCTCATGTTGTAGTTATGTAAGAAAAAGAGCACTTAGCCTAGCCTTGTCAGGTTATAAACAGAGTAGGAGGGAAATTAATACGACCTCACCAACCAGTCATCGTTAAGCCGTTGGTATCGGCTGCCATCTCGTTAGGTCCCATATTTAATAATAAAACATGTCGGAGATCTAAAGGTTGTTTCAAAAAACTTAACTACCAGTGCAGGATCGATTGGCCTTGTAATCCTCATGACACGAACAAACAAACTATAAAGTTGTTCAAATAATCATAAATTCAGAGTTTTCATCATCATATCATTAACTTATCACACGAACAGAAATTTAAATGGTTTAATATGTTGTTGTGATTTGTTAGAATGGCGGCGGCGCGGCGCTAAGAGTGCCCTTCAAATCAACATTTCATATGAGATTGCATCGCGCTCCCTTGGGAGTCAGTTCGGAGGGAGCCCCGAGCCCCGAGCAGTGTGGCAGTGGCACGCTCTAAGTAATATTGATGTCGTAATCTGTGTCAACTTAAACACAAATGTTGTAAATTGATTTGTAACTGATTAAAATCTGGGGTTTTGCGGCCTGAACTGCTCTCTTATTTCAAAAGGTGGAGAACTTTGGAAAAGCACGGGTCCGGGCTCAATTATTCTAATTAACTCTCTTTGATTATATATTTTCTTATCAAAGTTATCTCTATCTTAAAAATGACCAAGGAGTATGTCGCCACTGGTGACAATCGGGATTATTTTTACCATTTTGTACCCAGTGGCGTTTGTCGTCAGTGGTAACAACCGGGAATAGACGAATTTTAGGGTTGAAATGTATGAAAAATTATTGATTGATTATTGCTATTGTTTGAAATGCTTGTTTGTTAAATTGTTAGGCGACAATTTGCCATTCAAGCTAGATTTAATAAAAAATGGCGACCTGGGGCTGTGATTTTATATATTTCTATGGGTCAAACTATAAAGGGACACTTCAAAATTTTATGTGGGTGATTATATTTTGACCTTTCCATATTTTCAAGCCACTCATACCTATTTTACAGCAGCTCAGCGGCTGTCCGATCATAGATCACATAAGTAGAGATACAATTTAGATCAGCTGACAGAAAAATATTGCCTTAAACAAATTTTTGAGCTGTTACTTAATATAAGTTAAATATCTTGATGTTGCGTTAGTAGTTTGAGACCTGTTAGAAATCTAGCAGTGAATTTGTAAAACACTAGTCAGCTGCTAACTAACGCAGCCGATAAGATTTCAGTCATTTAAAGCAATTTAGCAAATTGGGAAGCTCTCCTTTTTATACGGCAATTATGTAAATGGAGGGATTATCCAAGTGTGGGCGGTGCTGCGGGCCACACCCGCTCTCCCCTTTCTCAGCTTCAAGACTCCTTAGTCGTCTAACGACCTGCGAACAGTGATTAATTGTCGAAAGCGCGAATACCCCCGTTAAACTCGCTGTCTGTGATTTATTTGATTGAAAAGTCTTTTCCGGATATCCATTAAGGGCTTTTTCATTTCGTTTGTCTCTCGGCGATCGCTAATCCTCGATGATATTCATTAATGATTGTTTCAGAGATAGGATTTGCGTTGGCAGTCTATCTTTCGTTCGTTGTTAAAGTATGGGTAATATCAGCTTTAAATAAAGAAGTATAAGATGTTTTATCTCATTGTGTTTATTCTGTGCGTGGGCATCGAATCTCTACAGCTGGGAATTAAAACTATGTCTTAAATCTTCATCTCTAGGGCCAAATCGTACCTACTGTTTATTTAAAACATCAGATTTTTATTATTGATATACCTAGTCACTATAAGATGTTGTTAGGTTAGCTTATTACGTAATAACTGAAGACAGGAGGTCCCTCAAGAAGGGACTGAATAAATTAACCGACTTGGTATTACATGGATTTCACAACTTTTGACAGTCGAACTACTAAGCTAGATTTGGAATTTTTACAAGTTTTGTTTTCTTCTTCTTCTTCATCGTGTCGATGTCTGATGGATTTATATGGTATCGGACCAAAACTCCGCCACCCTAATTGCGTTATCCGTGCCCTGCATAAGGTAGTTTTGTTTTTGATGGCATAGATATAGATAGACGCACTATATCAGTTTGTGGTAGGATGATGATACCTTAAAGAACGTGGTGGGCAAAATATTGCATGCGCAATAATTACGAACACGTATGCTCCGCTAGGCTTTATAGCTAGCTCCTCATGATATTCCTAAAGAATATCGTCCAGTATGAAAAAATAAAAAACATTTTGCATGCATGAAATTCTTTTAGGTTGTTCAGTTATCACCAGGTTAAAACCTAAGTACTACTAATACTGTACTTTCTGTATTTAGAGATATCAAGGATGGTTATTTATTGTAGTTTTATTAAAATAACTTTAAAACGGTTTTAATAAAGAAATATGATAGTTGATTGATTATTAGAAAATAATATAGATAAAAACAACTTACTTACATTAAACTTATTTAATATTTTATTTAATTTCTATTCTAGGGTTCCGTACCTGAAAGACTTATAGGGCCACGTTTTCCGTATAACTGTCTGTAAATTTTAAAAAACAACCTTATTTAAAAAAAAATATTTACTTTGCACATCTGTGTTTGGGTCACAGGATTACGCCATCCTACCAAATTTCATCGGTTTTGGTCCAGTAGGTTCGGAGAAAATTTACTGTGCTGTGACAAGACGGACGGACGGACAGACAGACGCACGAGTGATCCTATAAGGGTTCCGTTTTTAAATTTTTGTACGGAACCCTAAAAAATATCAATGTCAACGCAATAAAAAAAAGAAGCAATTATACACAAATAATTTCGAATCGCGCGCGGTCATTGACGCGAGGCAATTTTTTTTAAATCTATGAACAACACATTTACACAATAAGTAAAAAATATATTTTTACAAACAAATTAAAGAAAATCCTATGGGAAAGTCGGACTAACCCCCTTACTCAAAAAAACTGCGTTTGTTATGACCATTTATTATATGAGAGAATTCAGAATACCGAATACTCTCTTAGCGATATTTTGGTGGTAGGAACGGAACTCGGTACGAGAGTGTAAATCGCAATTGCCTGATTTTTTATGAAGCACTTAGGTACTGTAATGTAATTTGGTATAGTTCCTTTAGTGTGCAAGAAAGTGGAAATACAAATAAATTCGAGCCCAAACACGGTAGATAAGTTATCTGAATTTGTTTGTTTGTTTACGTTTATAAAAAATAAGGTTAATTATTTTCATCCCATATGATTCGTGACAATCGTGCGTGTTAAGCGACGGCGAGCGCAGCTTTGTTTGAGTTGATCGCCAGTGTAGTAAATTTCTATCTTGAACTCCTTCGTGCTTCTAAAGGCAAATCTCTTCATTTTATTTTTTCTTACTTATTAGATAACCTATGGTTTATTAATAAGACAGTATAGTACAGTTTAGTACTAGTTACTACTCTAGGAAGTTACCCATAGTCACTCAGTCTGAATTATTTCAATAAGCTTACCATGTTTATCGTCATCATCATCAGTGTTGGCTTCTCGCTTGCAGTGATGTGAAGGTACGGGCGACAGCAGCCAGTTGCGCGGCTTCTTGGCCGGCGGCGCCTTCTCGTCCAGCGCCGTGATGTCCACCTCCACGTCGTCGCCGTCGTCGACGTCCCCGGGCTCCGGCGGCGGCGCGGGCGCTTCGCCACCTTCCAAAGACTTGCTGACGAAGTCCGCCAGCCGCTCCATCACCATTACTGCCGATCGCACGCGTCGTCGCGCGCGGCCATCGCTCGACACGCTCAACGGACTACGCCGCTCTCGAGGCGGTCACACGCCCACACTTTACCACAAAAGGTTACTTCACTAACAAATAAACTTAAATTCAATGAGTTAAGGTTGAAGTTTATTGAGCGAGTATCTAGGGCGGTATTAGAAACCCCGCCCAAAACTCGCGCACGCGCCCGCCCTGCGCCGTGGCTGCTAGCGGCATTTCCATGCCGACGGCGGGTAAAACACGCCTACATTATCGTTATGTCGAATGTGAATGTTTAATGTGCAGTTTGTGTGATGTGTCCCCCAGGGGTTCGGTGTCGATTTGTGAGATGACAATGGCTACCATCACGATAATAGCTGCAGTACAGGTAAGTGAATTCAATAAAACTATTCTTAAGTGCAAATGTGTTTAATATTTAAACGTATTATGTAATTACAAACATTCCTATTTAAGTTTTAAGTAATATCATATTAAAGTAAAGACATAAAATTATCTAAGTGCTATGATAAAAAGAACCTATGAAAACTAACTTACCTGATAAATTAAACAATTTTCATGGAATAATCAATGATTTGCAATAAGTAAATTATAAGTTCATGGATAACATGAAGTGGATAAGCCGGGAATATTTAGTTACACAATAGCAGCGGTAATTCCGAAGCCGAGCCTGAACTTGTCGTTGGGATGGTTGAGGAGAGCGGAGATGGCGCAGGCGAGGTCAGCGTGCTTGCCGCCGAGCGCGCGCTGCAGCGTGGCGCCCACCAGCCCGTCCGAGTCAATCGACCCGCGCACTGTCCACTCTTCACTGCGCCACTCGTAGGCAAGGGTAGCTACTGCTCGCCTTATTGCAAAACCAATCTGTTGAACACAAATAAATTAAGTGTGTTGGCACCCGTAGTTTGCACAGATTAACCGTTAACATAATTAAACAAATGTGTACGGCATCTGATGCTATGTAAAGTCTGTCAAGTTCTCCACCTTCTTGGCAGTGGCACACGAGAGAAGCACCTTTAATAGATAAACTATTTATTTTTAATGGTATGGTTTTAGCGCGTGTGAATTTGTAAAAATTCTGCGGCGTCACCAAAGCCGACCAGTGGCAGGTACTATTAAGCACTTGAGAGACACACAAGATTCCGAACACGTTATGTATATATGTTATTTAATACCTCAAGCATGCCGGCAACGGTGAGATAGGGAGTAATGACTCTTGCGTAGCAGAGATCCAAGCCCCTGTTGCCGAGGGTGCCGCTGACAGAGTGCTCTTCATTAACCCAGCGGCCTGCGCCCGAAGCTGAGCTCAACTCGGCAGCCTGCCCGCGGGCCACTATCTCTGCACCCAGCGATATCTGCTCCGTAATAGCCTAATGCCGATAAAATTTGTCATTAAAAAAAAAACAATTATGATTTTTTTTTTTAAATTTATAAACCAAGCTTCTGTTACCTGTAAATAATGCATTGCTATAAACTCTCGATTAACTGCAATGACTGAAGCCGTAAAACTATTGAAGTATGCATCAAAAATACTCTCAAAACTGTAGAACTCTGCGTCTGCAATTTGTGCCACTACAGTCGCCCTCGTCCCTTGCGTGGGTCCGACCCGCATTTCGCAACTCATTTGTCCTCCGGGAGCGGCTTCCATCACAAAGTACGGAAGGCCTGTTGGTTTCGATTTGTCTACATAAGATAGTAATAATTTATAACCGCCAGGTGATACAGAACTAAATGACAGTGAGTGTCCTAAAATCCAATTGTTCTGAGCGCTTTGTTTGACGGACACACTGCCTCCTTCGAAACACTGTGGCAGGCGATATCGGGCCGCGTTGTGTATGTAGCGTAATAGACCAGGATTAGTTGCTCCAGCAGGAAGCTCATCAGACTCTTTATCTGGATGAGGCTCCTTACGCGACCCTGTGACACCTGCTCCAGTCTTTCCTCGGTCACTAGCTGTAACTTTCGAATCCTTGGGAACGCGAGCACAGGGCTCCAGTTTGCTCGTCGGCGGTGGCGCGTCCCCTGCCCCTTGCTTCTGTCGCGGAGCAGCGCCTCTAACGGCTGTTTTTGACTGACAGTCTTTAGGATTCCCTGCGGCGTATATGGTACTGCTAAATCTTAGCAGGTTTATCCACCATGGCGTATTCTGTTGGGTGGATGTGTTCATGGTGCTTTTTGATGCTTTGATTTAAACAATTAAATTGAACAAAAATAAATAAAATAATCGAAACGTCACCAACTTGTATGAAAATTTTGTTACTTGACAAATTGACATATTTTTTTTGTTATTATGTTTATAAAAATAGTTTTATTGCATTCTACTTCAGAGTAAATTACTTACCAAAACGTTGAATATTTACAGCAACCCTATCCAATCGTCATAGGCTACACTGTAGCGCCTGCAACACCTGGTGGCCTACTACCATCTCTTCAAAACCATGCAAGAACGATTGAGTGAGGGAGATGTCGCCTTAAATCTCGTATTGTGCTGTCTCGCTTACTCACTGGATCTTGCATGGTTATAAGAGACGGTAGTAACCTGTGTCATTAGGGCGTTGCTGAACCTATAGAATCCATTCACACCAGTGACGTGAAGTTACTTGAAAATATCAGGACAATAAAAACAATGTTGTTTATTTAAGTCTTCCTTACAATGCGTTTGTATTGTTTAGTGTAAGTAGGTACGAGTAGGTACTTATCGTATCAATCCGCATAACAAGCATCATTTTATTTCCTTAAATGAAAAAGAAGCACTGAAATAGGTACTTATATTGTTATGGTGGATTGAGAGGAGCTCGACAGGCTAGCGGGGCGTGCGTGCGTGTTCGTGCTTCTTAAGCCACGTGAAGCCGTTAGTCCCCGGTGATATCTTTAGGTGGCAGTCGTAAAGCTGTGCCAGATGCTTTAGGCAGCCTAAAAATCTAGCAGTCCGGTCTGAAATGTAAAAAGGGTTACGAGGTCAGACGGTAGTCGCGCTCCATTGTAATAACTAGAACCTCTGAATCAAGAACATGATAAAAAGCATACTCTAAGGTCTGAAGCGTAAGCTGAAGATAAAACCAGCACTCGCACGATCGAAAAAGATTATTTATAGTGAAAAAAAAAAAATCAACCATCACTTATATTTACACTAGCTGTTGCCCGCGGCTCCGCCCGCGTGGGACTCGGTTATATCGCGCCCAAAAGTAGCCTATGTTTCACCTCAGGTCGTTAACTACATCCCTACCAAATTTCATCACAATCGGTCCAGCAGTTTAGCCGTGAAGACAGACAGACAGACAGACAGACAGACTTTCGCATTTATAATATTAGTATGGAAGTATGGATGTATAGGTACATAAGCGCTGACAGCTGCATGAGACTATCCTACGGTACGGTCACGTTGTAGGTACTGGAACCTGCAAGTGACGTAGGGTACTTAGGTAGGTACTGTGTCCCCTGCATGATTGCATGCCATCAAATCAAATCAGATGAACGCCATCAAAGTGGAATAAAAAGTCTCACAACCTTTGTACAGTGGGCTGCGGCGAAATCTGACCCCCTTTCAATAGCGATACTTGTGGCATGGGGCACTACTCTTATAAAATAAACCTATTCTGTGACCATGATATGGTTAAGTATTCTGTGGTATGGTAGTGGGTAAGACCGTGCGAAGTGGAAAACAAGCGCGAGTTGAAATCGGGCAGGGTCCCGTACCCAGGTCAGCTTTTATCTTCTCGATTCGTAATGACTAAAAAATAATGGATAAAGATTATATTATTAGATACCCCCTGCAGTCTTAACCGCGACCAAAGAGTATGTCCGCGACTTAATACACAGCAGTGTCACTACTTTGGGTGATGTCAAAATATCATAAATTTTTATCTAATCTTTTGAGTCTCATACAATTTTTTTTACTTAGATAGCACTAACAACTTTTTAACAAATCGAAATTTTTATGGTTAGACAATCGCAGTCTATTTAGGTATGACTGTGGTGGCGAACAACTACCTACTTAATAATAAATTATAAAACATTGTTGGGCAAATCTACTACGGGAATCGTGTACTACTTTTCGGGATAAATAAAAGTTATGTGTTTAATCTAAGATAACAGCTACATCCTATACCAAATTTCATAAAAATTGGCCCAGCCGTTTGAGCGTGATAAAATACCAACATTTAAATTTTGACGCAACAAATGTTTATTTAACAGTATTTCACCTACGAAACCAAAATAGGTAGGTATATACCGCAAGTGGAGCCTTTAACGGGACTGTACAATTTAAGTTAATAATTTATTTGTTTATTTTTTATTATTATTATTATTTTTAAGTATATGTATAGTCAGAAGGTAGGTATATGGATTTCCGTTAAGAAAATCAAGATGGCAGCATACTTTCAAAATTATTGTGACAATAATACCAACTAATATTTTTCGTTTATTTATATTTTCTGCTGTATTAAAAAACATTTTTCTTTTTTTAGTTTTATCTGTTAAAGCGTGTTTTTTTAGTTTTTCTACCGACATCAAAAAAGGAGTGGTTTGTAAATTCGATTTTAAAAAAACTGATACGTCGATCAAAGAGTAGATGCTGTGCGATTTTGATTTTTTTGTCACTGTCAAGCAAGTGTCAAATTGTCAGAATTTGCTGTGTGCAGTGGCTGTGGCTGTGTGTTTGTGTGGCTGTGGCAACGTATGTTGTATTGCGTTTGTGTCACACACAAAAAAGGAAATCCACAC
Organism: Apomyelois bistriatella; assembly: GCA_947044815.1. Lineage (NCBI taxonomy): Eukaryota > Metazoa > Arthropoda > Insecta > Lepidoptera > Pyralidae > Apomyelois > Apomyelois bistriatella. Next base: position 5,218,282 of record OX345689.1, read on the forward strand.
AGGGAAACCCCAAATTTAGTTTTTTTTTAACCTTTTTGTTTTGCCCAACAAATACTGTTATAATATATAATACGGATACTGTAATCTGTAAAAGAATACGTATTGATTTCAAAACAAAAATTACTTGTGGCATAGAGAAAAAAATTACTTGGTTGAAGTTTACTTGTTGAGTTCTTTGTTGTTGTATTCTTAAGAAATGACTAGTGTCACTTCTCGTTTTTTGGAGTTAATACGGCGGATTCTAAAATCAGATGCTGTACCGAGACCTCCTCGCCTAGATCCAGACCCAAATGAAGTGCCTGAAGAAAGTTCTGAGTTCAATGAGAACGCATACTCTGCTTCCGAGGAGCCTGAAGAAATCTTGATCGAAGACAATGATCGCAAGGCAGAGAATAAAGAGTCAAAACCAAAGGGGTCCTATTTCAAAAACAAGAAGAAGAATGGGTTTAAAGAATCCAAACCCAAAGTTGAAAATATTGATCCTAATGAACAAGTAACAGTAAACACCCAAGGTAACTTTGGTCAGTGTCGTAAAGGGTGCGCAAGTCGAACGCTCGCTCGCTTCGCTCGCTCGCTTATTTTGGGGGTCGCAAGATAACCATAATCTTACCTACGACCCTCCATAAAGTCGAATTTGTGAAAAATGTCGCCATCCCCTCACCCCTTTTTGGGTTGGCGAAATCGAAAATACGGAAAAACTAGGATAATAAGCGTCGCACGAAAAATCTTCACATGACCAAAAGTGATGCTAATAATGTTGTCTATGACATGGGACAGTAAAAAATGGGTGTCAATATGACGAGCGAAATCACTCCGAAAATTTTTTTAAGTCCTAAGTCTTGCGCACCCTTTCGTATACTCTAACCGTAACTTTAATAATAAATAAAACAGCATAGGCCCCAATTAGCTTTTCCTTGCAGTGTCACTTGCCCGTCGCTCATAATATATGTAGGTACTGTAGTTTATAAGGTTATACTTTTCCCAAGATGCAGGTTATCATATGCAGAATCTGACCAAATGATCTAAGGAAGAACTTCTATCTATCTAATATTAAAGAGATGTGCTCTTGTTGGTGGTCTAAAAAAGTGTTCCCACAAGTTTTTTTTTAAATAAAAATATATACTGCCAACCCAAATTTCACATTTTTTCAATATTGTAAGTATTTATCATATGAGTTGGCATGAGTCATTTAATTTCAATGTAATCTTGTGTATTTCACAGCAACGGGACATGTCATCAACATAATCAATAGTAAAGGCACACATTGGGGCAATAACTATGTGTATCACCTGGGACCCAAGAAGTCTGCTGCTCAGGCAGACTCAGATGACGAAGTCATACAGAAAGACGATCTCATTACACTGTTATTGGAGGCTAAAGAAGAGGTGAATTATTATTATACTATAAATTTACTTATTATTGCCAATGTTCAAATCCAAGGGTAATAAATTAATGCTTTTTTCAAAATATTAGTGAGCTAATTGACTAGTGATAGTACTGACAGTCCAGTCAAGAACAATGATAAAAACTGAAAACAGAATTTTGTTATTTCTGTATTCTGTCTTCAGCTGTAGTTGAATCTTCAGCTGACACTTCAGAGCCCAGGTTTCACTTTTTATCAATCAAAAAAATTTACAATACCATACCTGACCTCTGTAACTCTTTTTACAGGAAAACCAAGTCAATTCAATTTTTTATAGAAAAATGTATCCATACTTCTATACTAATATTACAAATCTGAAGTGTTCATCTGTCTGACTGTTACCCATTCAAGGCTAAACCGCTGGACAGTTTTGATGAAATGTGGCTACTTTTGGGTGCAATATAACCTAGTCCCACACAGGCCAAGCTGCAAGCAACAGCTAGTTATTATTAATGTATATGTTGGCAACTGTCAAATAAAACCGTATCTATATAAATACAATATTTTTAAAGACCTTACTCTATTGACATAGAAAATTAATATAAAAGTTGTGCTTCTAGGCCGATCATGAATACATAGATTTCATCTCCAAGAACTTAGGCAAGAAGTGGAGAAGCTTTTTTACAAGTTTGGGCTACACAAGAGGCCGAATAGAAACTTTTGAGTATGATGAAATAAAGAATGGAGTGTCTGAGGTAAGTATCATACTCCACTCTCTCATCAGTTTTTTTTTTGAATCTTCAAATATTTTTTATTCTATCCCAATTAATATCATAAATGGGAAAGTGAGTATATATATATATATTAGGTGAGTGACAAATCATTTAAAGTTTTTACTTATTATTTGTTATAGGTCCGCTATAAGCTCCTCCTGGACTTTGTAAGAAATGCTGATGACCCTTCGCTAGGCCATCTCGCGACCAGGCTGTGGGAGGAGGGTGAGAGGGAGGTTGTCAAAGGACTTTCCATAATTTACAAAAGAAACAAAAAGAAATTTTAATCTTATGCTCTGTCTACCCCATATGCACCATATAAAGACAAGACGTGATATATATCTATGTCTAAAATGTATGAGATCATAATAAATAAATAGATAAGATGAAATCACATTGATTGTGCTAGCCTCAAAGTAAGTTTGAATAAATTTGTATTATGAGAAACTTACCCTGAAAATATCAACTTGTATATTTATTTTATAGGGAATACAAGATACAGGGCAATTAAAAAAAAAAACATTTTACTTAATTTCACATTCTACTAGCCTTCTTCAATTGAGATTCAAACCTACAAGTTAGAACCTCCAAGTTTTAACTCCAAGACGCATTAACCATTACAACACGGAGGTCATTACCATAATGAGTGTGGCTGCCTTAGGGCTTGTTAATATACATGTTTTAATAAATATTTATCCCACTTCTGGGAAAGCTTTTGCTCACTAATGCAAATTATGAAAATGACTGATAACTGAACTGTAAACAATACATTCCTTTAGAACTAAATTCTATTCACGCATCTTATTTTCTGTTTAAGAATTGGCGCAAATTGAATTATAATATATACAAGTTTCAATGAACTACTCAATATAATAAGAAAAATAAATGCTTTATGCGTCAAAACTCTTGAGTTGAATAGAGAACAGTATGTCACACTAATTTATTACTTTCATATTGAATTTAAAATGTTTGACTAATATGATTATGATAGAGGCTATATTGGACGACTCAGAATTTTTACGAAGGCACAATAGAACATCAACCAGTTATCACATTCTCTATGACAATTATTATTCCATAAAAAAGACATAATATTAGGTAACATTGGTGCTATACTGTACTGTACAAGTTGTATTAATAATAAGAAATAAACCATTTTATGCATATTTCACTATACAATTTTAGTGTATAAAATTCGTGATAAAAAAATAGATAATAATATAGTTAATTATAGACCATTCTTCTACATATACGTAATTTTGGTGGTAGTTAATAGCTTCCAAATTTTGACGAATTTATAAAATTAAAATGCGAATATAAAGCAGGCACGTTTTTATATAAAAATACATTCACATGTTAAAGACGCCGACAATTGGCGTTTAGGAAGGAGGACCAAGGAAGGTTTAGGTATGCCGAAAGAAACTTAAGGTGATACCTCGGTGAAAACTAGCCCCACCGTCATTTAAAAATCATTACTCACTGAAAACACAAGTTATCAAAAATCCCTCTGCTGTAATTATTGTTCTGGATCTGAAGTTAATTTTAATCATATTCAATTATTATATTATATTTCCATATAGTTACAAATTGCAAAACTGCTAAAAGTGCCGTTTTAAGCAATAATGCAATTTGTAACTATAGGGAATTATAATTTAATATGTTTAAAATTAACTTCAGATCCAGAACCTTAATTACATAACACGGATTTTTGATAACTTGTGTTTTCAGTAAGTAATGATTTTTAAATGACGGTGGCGCTAGTGTTCACCGACATTAAAACATAGTGAAATAGGGGCTGATACAGATCATACAGCCCATTTCACTGTGATATGGAATTTTGATTATTCAATATTTTAATGCAATAGATACGAGTAATATCTACCAAGGTAGTGGAAAACTCATAGAATTTAGAAATATTAACAAGAAGTGGCATAGCGCACGAAAAGCGTGTCACTGGTTTGGCTTGCAAGCTAACGATTCACACAGAAAAAATGGGCGGAGAATTTGATTGCGTCATTTATTGCCACTGTTATTGGTCGATAATATTAGGTGGATTTGTTGTTAACTACGTAATACATTTCTAATAAGGTGTGTTGTGGTTTACATGTATTAATTGAAGATAAGAAGAGAGAATACCTGCCACACTGATCCTGGAATATCCGCGTCAAAACATTTCTATTCAGATAATTTCTCTGTTCTGTGGGAAAACCGCATGAGCTTGTTCCAAACAGTTAGGAGGAACTGTGGAGAAGCCTATGGCTATAATCCAGAGGTGATCCAGGGATTAAGGGCAGCATTGTTTTAAAAGAAGCTTTACTTGATTTTGGAAACACTGATTGCATATTTCCGCAAAATAAGAGATATTAAGACTCCGCTATAACTGTCTGCATTGAAAACGTGCTTGCTTCAAAAGTGCAATAGTTTTGATACTGCATTTAGTTTAGTGACAAAATACTTAATTACTTAAGACTTTCATGTTGTTAAGTTAAACTATTTTTCCATAATATTATTAAGTATGTTTTTGTTTTTATGAACTTTCATGGACAAACTTGATACGTAGTCACTCATACCTTATTGTACGTATCGTGTACTATTATCTATTCTGAGGTATCGCAATTTTAATTTAATTATATTTAGATTTTTGTTACCGAGTCTGTATACAATTACACTTACAACTATCATTATGGAAATAAGTTAAATTAGTTAGTGAAGCCAACTGAATCTTGTCCACTGGCTTTGGTAAACGCTATCCATAAAGAAAACAATAAATTGAAATAATATATTATGTATGAAGAAACTGATTTATCACAGAAAGTATCACAAAAATATATAAACTTAATCATAATATATTGATTATTTTGAATTGTTTAATATTAGATATATCTAGTCAGTAAGACAAACGTAAATTTATCTTACCATTGGGATTATTATTATGAAATTGAAGATTTTTTTAAATAAATATTTTTTATTATTATTGTTGCTATTTTTACATTTTACATTGATTTTTCTGATCTAGAAAAATTATTTTACGTCAGGTTATCCAAAATAATATACAAAAATAGAGAATACCAAAAAGATCAAAGAAGACGAAGCACATAGTGTTGTCTTTTATGGCGATAGTAATTTGTTTATCGGTACATTATGATGTGTGATAACTTTTATTGTATTTTATTTACGGTAACACGAGATGTCATGTATTAACAGGTCACTTATTGGGGAAAAAACATGGTTGCAATACCCATATCGTTAGTCTATAATTTTAATGAGAATCATGTCAGTAAGTAAACAACTTTGTGATAAAACTATTTTATCTCTGAATCTTCGAGTTATTATGTCTTGAGTTACCGTCGAGTCTACACGTCATGCCGCTGCTTAACAAAAATGGTCTTAAAATCGTCGCATTAGATGTTAAAGATATACGGTTTCCCACCTCTCTTGGAGGGCATGGATCTGATGCTTTGGTAAGTCCCTACTTAATTACTTTTCCTACTTTTATCAAACTTACCTTATCAGCTCTACTTAACTTGAGTACCTTCGGCGATTATATTCGTGAATATTTTTGGAATTTTCCTTTTTTTTCTGCTAATGTATCTACTAACCACTCAATTCGTTATTGCTCCTTAAATAATATGTATAATTGATGTATTCTACAGTCATTCAAGGACCCTGTTGGGCGCTGCAAAGTAGAGAGGAGGAACTAGCTTTAAAGTTTATATTTTTAACTGAATTCTAATAATAACTAATATAAGTACTTAATTCCTTTAACATATATCCTAACAACTAGACGTGCTAAGTCCCATAATCAAGACTAACAATTTTTTTTTCCAGCACACTGACCCCGACTACTCTTGTGCGTATGTGACAACTACTACAGAGAATGGCAAGCAAGGGTTCGGGTTGACGTTCACCTGCGGCCGCGGCACTGAGGTGGTGGTGCTCTGCATCCGCGCCATGAAGCGGTTCGTGGTGGGCAAGAACGCGGCTGACATCTTCGCGGATTTCGCTGGATTCTGGCGCACCATCACCAACGATTCGCAAATGAGATGGGTATGGTCTTCATACAATACTTTACATCTAAATCAGAATTAGGAGGGTGGGAGTCTTGAGTATTTTGTACGGTGCTCAATAAAATATCCTATGTCTGTTTTCAAGCATCTATTGAACAAATTAAATTCCCATAAAATTACTGAATCGATCGATGTCAGATTATTTAACTTGATTTCATCTTGATTTCTATACTTTGGTAGAAGAATTGTATTGCGAGACTTGTATGCTGATGATATTGACTTTTCTGTACCAGATTGGGCCTGAGAAAGGAGTGGCTCACCTAGCAGCGGCTGCCATACTAAACTCTCTGTGGGACTTGTGGGCGAGACTGGAGAACAAGCCACTGTGGAGACTACTTGTAGACATGGAGCCAGAGGTAAAATTTTGAGCACACTAGGTCATAGTGGAAATTCAAAAAATCTTTTCACTAGGTACATATTAAAAATATTGACCTGATTCGTATAGCTTTTTGCACCATTTAGAAGGTAAACAGGCATACGGCCCACCCGATGGTAAGCGTTTACCATAGCCTACAACACCTGAGCTTTCACGTGTGCGTTGCCGACCATGTGTTGTGTTAGTTTGTATCGCAGTTAGACTAGGCAAAAATTGACAGTTTTTATTAGAACTTGGACCTTTGGGGAAGGATGACTTTTTAGCGCGAGATATCGAATCCCAAAGCAGGCGGTGCCACGGGCGACATGTAGTAGTTATCTAACTTATTTTGCAAAACTGAATGAAAATATATGTAAGTATACTTATAATAGGAATGTAATAATCTCAAAATAGCTGTCGAAAAAACAATAATTTAATATCTCTCTCTATACTCAGAGTAAAAAGAGCGCATTGAGAAACTTCTGAATCAATGTTTATGTATATATAGATAAATCGTTATCAGTGATGTAATTGGACATAAGATCATAACACAAGTAGGTAGCTTTTGATACTGAGTTATGCGTCTACCAGTTTCACCGTAAGAATAAGTACTTACCTATGTAGATTTAGTTTGTAACTCTTATGTAGGTAATTTTTTAAAGTTTTTTTTATTTTGATATCCAAAATGCATTTACATTACTTTTAACTATTAGTTTATCGTAAACTAGCTCCTGAACTACTTTCGTAAACTAGTTTTCTGCGCAATCACACGCTCTTCTCTTTATTCGCGGGGTATAAATGTTTTCGTGAAAAACCGTAATTCTTTTTCTAATATAAAAAATCTGATTAATATAACATTGGCTGGTGGAACTCCTGTATAATAAAAATCGGGACCGCCACCTACCAGACCGTCTGAACTAAAGTTCACAAGAAGACATTGTATGCAGGTCGCTTTTGATCGGTTAGCGTGGAGCCTATGGAAAAAAGCCTATATCTAGCATTTTGCACTGTGTGACAATGTTAGCTGGCTAAGGAACTTAAACATCTGTTTTCGTAGGAACTGGTGTCTACAATAGACTTCCGTTACATAACCGACGTCGTCACAAAAGAAGAAGCCATTCAAATGCTCAAGGCAAAAAAAGCAGGGAAAGCTGGGAGAGTGAAGTATCTGCTCGATAATGGATACCCAGCATACACGACGCAAGTTGGTAAGTGGCCTTCGAACAGGCTCATGTTTAAGTCGTGATTTTAGGTAATCGATAAGAACCGTCATTTTACTTAAACTATTCGCGTTTAAATTTTATTTATACTTACTATAAAAAATATTAACTGTCTATAGATAGTGGGGTCGTGATTTTTGGTACCTTCTCGTTTAAGAACCGTCTTCGCGTTTTCATTTTACTTATAATATAAAAAGTATTACCTATCTAAAGAGTATCACAATTTAATATATTTATTAAATACCGATTGCTCATGGTTTAGAAATAATAATAGAATACAAAAATGCAATTTTTAATTCTGATATTTTGGCGTGTAGTAATGTAAACGAAAGACCTAAAGGATTTTTAAGTTGCTTAGAATTGTTATAGGTCGGTAAAAGATTAATCAATTTACATATTACAATTATTAGATAGAGTTATTATTCATGACCTGTGACCTGATTTATACATATTTTATTGTTCAGGTTGGATGGGATACAGCGACGAGCTAGTAAAGGAATTGTGCGAGAAATACTTAAAGCTCGGATTCACAAACTTCAAGGTCAAGGTCGGCCTCAATCTCGCCGATGACCTCAGGAGATGCAGCGCCGTGCGCAAGCACATAGGTGACGATAAGATATTGGTGAGCAACATAATTTATCTAAAAGTTGACACGGATTAAATTTAAAAGTAAAAAAGAAAAAAATAGATTATCATATTATATTTGTTCAAAGATGGTAGACGCCAATCAAGCATGGAGTGTCGGTGAAGCCATCGAGTGGATGAAGAAACTGGCGCACTTGAAGCCGCTGTGGATAGAGGAGCCCACGTCGCCCGACGACGTTCTTGGACACGCGACCATCTCCAAGGCTCTCAAGTAAGTATATCTCGTTACGTACGATACAGAGACGCAACCAGCGAAATATAACTTTTTATTTTTGGCCCCACCGTGGCATTATATCATCATTTCAGCCGCAGGCTGTCCACTGCTGGACATAAGCCTCCTCCAAGGATTTCCAAGATGACCGGTTGGAAGCGACCTGCATTCAGCGTCTGCCTGCGACCATCTTCTGGTCATCTGACCATCTGGTCGGTGGGTGTCTGATGCTGCGCTTACCGATGCGTGGTCGCCATTTGAGAAACTTTCTGCACCATCGGCCATCGGTTCGTCGCGCAATGTGTCCTCCAACTGCCACTTCAAAGAGCTAATCCGCTGTGCTATATGCCAGCAACTTTGTTCTCCTACAGATCTTTTCATTTCTGATTCGGTCTCGTAGGGATACACCGACCATCATAGCTCTCTCCATGGCTCTTTAGGCGACATTAAGCTTTCTTATGAAGCCTATAGTAAGGGACCACGTTTCGTACCCATGTCATCACTGGTCACACACTGCGTGGCATTATATATTATGACACTATCAGGTACCCTGTAGTGTACAGTATCGTGACATTCCTAACCGCTCATGTTAATACATATACTCGTATTTAGACATTAAAAAAATAACCACAAAGGAATTAAATCTTTAAAATTTTTAAGTTATTAAAACAATCATGGTAATTCTGTATTTAACTAAACTAGAACTTGAGCCTTCACGCTACATGTTGGTCCTTCGAGCCGTTATTACCTACTTCTTTCGATTGTTTTGAACTTCAGGCCGTTGGGCATCGGCGTGGCGACGGGCGAGATGTGCGCGAACCGCGTGATGTTCAAGCAGTTCCTGCAGAGCGGCGGCATGCAGTACTGCCAGATAGACTCCGCGCGCATCGGCGGCATCAACGAGATCCTCGCAGTTTATCTTATGGCTGAGAAACTTAAAGGTTGGCAGTTTTATAATACATATCTACCCCCAAGTGTACAAATATGCTAAGTGTAACCGTATTATTAGTAGGTACCTTAAGAAATCTCTCATACGTCTGAAAACTGTCCTATGGTTATGAATCTTTATGTAGCCTCGCGCTTCGACAGAATTCTCTGTCTATTCTAAGAAATTATAACTGATTTGTTCTCTTCTCGCACAATTCGTTTTATATTCGTATTTTTCGGATCGCTAGAAATCATGACTAAAACATTTACTTTAATATTATGAAACCTCTAGATTTAAAAAGTGACAGCTATAGCCACGATTTCGTAATTCTATGGCCAAGAAACTTAAAAGTACTTAAAGGATAATCTAGTAAGATATTCGACCGTGACGTGTACCTCTTTCCTGAGCAATTACATATTCGTATTAGTATAAGCAAATTGCACATGGATTTAAATAAATCTGCGTCATCGAACATAGTGACTTCTAATAATTAATATGCTCAAAAATTTTCAGTGAAAGTGTGTCCTCACGCTGGCGGAGTGGGGCTCTGCGAGATGGTGAACCACCTGCAGTTCTGGGACTACGCAGCGTTGTCTGGCGAGATCGACGGACGCCTCATTGAATACGTCGACCAACAACACGAACACTTCTACGACCCGTGCGTTGTTGAAAATGCTAGATATTTGGCACCTATGGTACGACCTTCTTCCTGTGTTAGTGATAAATAAATAGTTACGCACTTTGAGAATTACCGGGCTTGGTAAAAACTTATTGGTCGCCACCACTATTGGCATATTATCATCGTACTCGATGCTTAGTTTCATACATAATACAATAATGCTACATTTTTCGTTCAACAAGTATGTACATACGTTGTAGGTTATATTTCATTGAAGGGTTAGTACTATTATATATTCTGTGGTAGATTTGGAAGTTGATAGAAAAGTATTAACTAATACGTACCATAAATATTACATGATACATATATAGAAATTTATATGACACAAAAACCAATCAAGTTTCCTCTTTAACTACTGCTACATATTATCTACCCGAAATAACAGAATAAACCTATTGTCCATCTATTGTCTTACAGAATCCCGGCTACAGCACACAGTTCTTGCCGGAAGCGGTAGAGAAGTTCTCGTACCCGAACGGCAGCGAGTGGCAGCGAATGTTCAAAGCGGGCATCTTCCCAAAGCCATATGAGACTGAACTCGTCAACGCTTAATGCAACTGTAGATTACGCTTCAATTCAGAAGATATTGACAGAAATGGCTTTCGGCTTTCAGCCCCTTACATCATTGTAATGAAGTTAATTAAATAAATAGACCGCGGGAGCATTCAAAAAATGATCTGCTAACTTAGTTTGTTTTTACACTATTCAAAAATTTTGAATGTTATTTATTGAGTGCACTATATTAAATGGAAGGAACTCCACCGACAGGGCATAGCTCTGAAATTTATGATGATGACTATATTAAATATCCAAAGCCAACTTTAGTTTTTTTTATGTTTGCCTCCGTTTTTTTCGACAATGTTTATGGCTAATGCAGCTTATTTTGTTAGCTGAAATAAAAAGACAATTGGAGAAAAGAAAATATACAACGCAAAGTATGCTACATAACATTGGCAGTCATGCATTAAAAAAACTCAATGGGTAAGTGTCAAATTTACGAGTTGAGGTTGAGTGGTCACTTTATTACATTACTATGTTAGTAACATAACCATAACTGTATTTGTATGAACATTGTGTCTGATAATTTTTAATTAAATTAAGAAAGCATATGTAATACAAATATTTTATTGAATACCTATTTACAGTCTTAAATACGTTTTCTTAAGTTCATGATTAAAACACAGTTTGCAGCAGTCTTGTTTTACATTTATGTTTTTTTCTGGAAAGCAAAGGCACTAAGTTTAGATTGTTTCGGGGCATTTGTGATGGGAGGGTCTGTAGCATCACTCTGGTCGTCTAGTTTCCTCTTGTTGCCGTTTGTTTCGGTCGCAGGCTTCGTTTGGATACTCTTGAACATTCTAATAGCGTTGCGAGTCAGCTCTGAAGGAGTGAGCTCGGGACTTTCTTGTTCCAATGTTTTCTTGTTGCGCGAAAACCAATCCACGAAAGTTTCGCCATCGAGCGGTTTTAGAGGCTGCAATAACATTAATGAGAAAAGCTCTTATTCAACATTTAACAAGTTTATTTGGAACTAACTGTTGCCCGCGGCTCCGACTGCGGGGGACTCTGTTATATCGGGCTCAAAAGTCGCCTTTGTTTATCCACTGGTCTGTAACTATACCATAACAAAGTTCATAAAAACCCCTGTACCGGTTTAGCCGTGAAAACTAACAAACAGACAGACAGACTTTCGCATCGCGTTTAAAATATAGATAAAAAAGTTTATTACACCAACTATCACTTGGAAGAAAAATATCGAAATAAATTTTATATGACCAATGTTTTTAAAATTTTGTTATCAGTTGGCAATAGGGTAGGAGTGAAATTTTTTAAACCGCTTGAATTTTTTTCGAATAAGGAATAAGGTTCCTTGATACCAGAAATAAATCTCAGATTTTTTTGAATCAGCCAATTATTTTAAATAAAATCCATATTAATATTATAAATGCGAAAGTCTGTCTGTCTGTCTGTCTGTCTGTCTGTCTGTCTGTCTGTCACCTCTTCACGGCTAAACGGCTGGACCGATTGTGATGAAATTTGGTAGGGATGTAGTTAATGACCTGAGGTCAAACATAGGCTACTTTTGGGCGCGATATAACCAAATCCCACGCGGGCGGAGCCGCGGGGAACAGCTAGTAATATTATATTTTAATGACGAATTAATGGCGTCGCTACGGCTTTTGCAGTCTATTCCTTTGCTTCGTTCGGTAAAAAAAACCGAAACCAAAACCAACATCACAATGACATTTGTTTACCGACAGAAAAAAATTTACTCCTACCCTATTAACCTTAAATGTGGAAAACCTTGTGATTGGTGTTCACTTTCATCCTTCCCGGTTGCTTCCTTAGCTGACTGCTTCGGAGTACAGGGTCTGCTGTCCTGCTTTTTCTCCTCCACCTCAAAGGATGCTCTTTGTTGTAAAATCATCAGCACGCATATCGTTCTTTTACTGCGAAGTCGGTGGTTGTGGTTTGTGTTCATGTTTAGCGGAAGGCATTTTAGAAAACCATTTTAAAGAAAATTACTTTCCCGAATGTTTAAAAAACTCAATAAAATTAAGTAAAAACATATGTTGTTACAATTTCAAGAGAGAAGATATGAGAGACTAGACTTACGTCTTTATTTTCTTCAAGGTCGCCAGCAGCATGCACCTCCACTAATGTCCTTTCTGTCAAACTCAACGGACTTTGTACCGTTTTGGACGACTCTTGTTGCTTCCTGAATGGATTTCGTGCACCGCCAGGCGAAGATTTGATGGGCTGAACATTATGAATAGATGTTATTTAGAAAATAAGCATCTTTTGTGCGAAAATAAGTTTGATGCATGATATATTAGTTAAATAAAAAATTTATTTTAGTAATTCTTAATATTTGCGAGGCTTGACTTTTGACAAGTGTAATAACAATTAAAAGCCTAAATAATTATGATCAGATGAAAAGTAACAATTAATCCTTTTAAAATAAATATAAATTCTTTATAGTATCTAGCAAATAATGGGAGTTTTTGGAGGGAAAGAAAACTGTCACTATGGCGCTGTATTTAATTTCCAAAACTTAGGGTGGTGGATTATTATTCGCAAAGTGTTCGTGAACAAGCGTGAGTGTTGGGAAGTGGTACAGTGTCGATTACGTGACTTTTATCTTTGTCACCAAATCTCCAAGTTATAGCTAAGTGAAATTTTTCCACCGCTTCACTTAGCCATATGACTTTGACGACTTACTTACTTGACTTGACTAGACTACTGACTTGACTTGACTAAACTAGGACTAAAAAAGATTAATAAATTCAAGAAAGTCCTTAAATACTAGTTTCCATGGCCGTAAAAAGTAATTTAAAAAAAATTGGGGATGTTGTGCTTTGTGTAGTGATACAGAATTAATACTGACAAAAAAAACATTCCTAACAATTGAGAACCTCCTCCTTTTTATTGAAGTTGGTTAATGATACGAAATCTAACTAATAAAGCGATTAGCTCTTTAACAAAAGGGACTTACCACTGGTTTGATCGGTGTAATATTCTCAACCCTCTTCTCTTTGGCTTTCTGAGGTATGATCAAGCTAGCGTTCAAATCCTCCGTGTTTGTGACGTCATAAGTTTCTTGCGTATCTAGCTCTTGGAAGTGTGAGTTCTGGGCCACATTCAGTTTGTCAGCTTCCCTTTCCCAGGTATCCGCTAAATTGGTCAGTTTATCTGCTAAGTGCACTCGGCCGAGTCTGGAAGCGTATTTGGCCGCTAAAGGCAGAAGGCGGTCGTCTTTTAATAACTCCATTAGTTCTAATGCCCGCTGCTCTATTTCACTCCTACATGCTAGCTGGAAATAAGAAGACTGTTACTATTGCTCGTGGTTACCGAGAGTTATCTGAATTTTAAATGGGCATCATTCTGAATCCTGTGCCCCTAGTATGAGTTTTTCTTAACGCAAACGCTAGCGACTGCGTTAGGATTTTGTATGGAATTTCTTAGTTGCCTTAGTATCCGCCAGAAGCGCTGTACGGGTTTGCCATACTAAATCGTTGGTCTGCCGATGGATAACGCCTAAACTATTGGACCAATAAGGCAGTTAAAAACAGTATAAAAATTTTTTTTGTTCCATTTTTTGTTACTTGCGAAATATAACGTACTAGCTGTTGCTCGCGGTTCTGCTCGCGTGGTACTCGGTTATTTCGCGCCAAAAAGTACCCTATATTTGAGCTCCGGTCTTTAACAATGTCCATACCTTTCATCAAAATACGTCCAGCGGTTTAGCCGTGAAATCGTAACAGACAGACTTCCTACTAGCTGTTCCTGTGGTTTCACTCGCCCTAATGTGTATGTACTATAGCCTATAACCTTCCCCAAAAATTAGACTATCATAGCCAAAAAGAATTTTCAAAATCCGACCAGCAGGTTATAAAGCATTGAAACAAACAATTAAGCTTTATTATATGAGTATAGATCAACACAATCGTCTGAGTCTGAACCGTTTTATATTAAACTAGCTGTTCCCCGCGGCTTCACCCCGCGTGGGACTCGGTTATATCGCGCCCAAATGTAGCCTATGTTTGACCTCAGGTCATTAACTACATCCCTACCAAATTTCACCACAATCGGTCCAGCCGTTTAGCCGTGAAGAGGTGACAGACAGACAGACAGACAGACTTTCGCATTTATAATATTAGTATGGATAAGCGACCCGCCCCGGCTTCGCATGGGCATAAAAACCTTCCTCTTGAATCACACTATCTATTAAAAAAAAAACCGCATCAAAATCCGTTGCGTAGTTTTAAAGATTTAAGCATACATAGGGACAGAGAAAGCGACTTTGTTTACTATGTAGTGATAGTGATGAACGATGTGCCAAAATGTAGCGCGATGTCGATGCGCGATTATGAACCACCACGCAGTCGGACCTACGGGACAGCTATGTATATGAAATAAAAATCAAAAGCAATATCATCCTACTTATCTCCTGTTAGCCTCAATTATGTCAAAAGTCCTGATATAGCTATAATTTAAAACAAACTATGATAATTAGGATGTGCTCATTACATAATATTATTACAGATATAGATTTGTTTATACAACTTTATCAACTTTTATTTAGATAAAAAGGTCACGTGAAAATATATAGATTTGAATGTGGCCATGTTTATCACAACCAACTAATCGCTTATTGAACCATAAATATTTACGTACAATATCATTCTTGTTTATAAGTAAATAACTTGTTTAATGAAATGAAAATGTCATATCGATCACATTCCATTCAATCTATTTAAAAGGTTAAGTCTTGTTATTAGCGTAATCTCGCATTCAAATTATGTGTATATTGTAACTTATTTTGCTGTAAGACCAGAAAAAATAAATAAAAATTAAAGTCTGCTGGAAGAAATTTCTCTATAAATAAGTAGCATCCTTGTACTAAATTTCCTAATATTATGTTGCCTATGTTTGTATTTGAGTGTACATGAACTAAATAAAGAAATAAACTACCTATAAAGTAATACTAAATAATTGATACTGATTATACAGGTCACTAAGTCGCTACGAGGAAGACAAAAGAGTAAATTGTACTTGCTATGATGCAAGTACAAATTACTAATAGTAAAAAAAAACTATGCTTGTATTGCTCACCGAATTAGTAATAGTACTATGCTTGTATTACTAACCGCAAAGAGTTTGAGTGAGGTTTCTCTCGCGGTTTTGACGTCAACATCTGCGGTGGTGTGCGCCCAGCGCACTAACTGCTCTTCGTATTGCGACTTCTCAGAATCCATCTCACATAGGGGAATCTAGACATTAAAATAATTAATAAGTGTTAGGAAATAGGCTAGTTGACTTGTATTTTGTTTTTGTTTAAAATAATTATTCTCTATTTGTTTAGATTGAAACCATTTTTTCCATATTTTTCCGAGCCATCGAAAGCAGAAAAATTTTATTTCAAAAGTTCACTTTTAGAATCCCATCAGAAACACCGTTGGCCATTTTTGCAGAGTTTTGTAGCGTCATTATTGTGTAAGGTGCTATTTTTGAAAACTGATTCTCGCCAACAACCACAGAGTCGCATGAAAATCATGCGATTCCACAGATTTGTGGAATGAAAATCATTCGAATTAATGACTTTGAACGAATGACAGAAGTCAAAAATAGGTCTGAACGTCAGTTTACCACAATAGTTGCGTCACGTCATGGCGGTTGATGGCCGGCCCGCGTTTTGACAGTTCCGAATTTTAAGTAAATTTGAAATTATAATGCCACCTTGCAAATTTTCTTAGCGGTAATCGATATATTTCGGTTTCTTGGGTCAAATACTGTGAGAAATGAACATTTGTTGCATCAAAATTGATATGAGCCAAGTAGCCTATTCTTAGAAACACACAAATCACTTAAGGGGCTATCATAAGCCAACTAGCGCCACCAAACATTTTATTCATTTTACTCTAAAATCAGGTCAAATTGAAAAAATCTAAGAAGGCAGGTCACTAGTAAATAGCGATTTTTAGCTTAAGTAACGAGATTTTAGCGAAAAAGAAATAAAATGATTGGTGGCGCTAGTTGGCTTACTATACCCCCTTAAGCTTATAGGATTAGCTCGCCAGCGTGCCGATCGCTGTTTCGGAAGAAATATTCTTAGACGAGTTGCTGTTTATTTAACATATGGTTAAAAATATGCAACAGTGCTTATACAACAGTAACAGATATTGGCGCAGAATAGCGCGTACCGCAGACTTACACCGAATGGAAACATCAATGAAATAAGGAACTTATTGCTAATAAATAAGATTTAAAATCCAAAAACAACTCGACTCGACGAAACAGGTACAGTCATGCTATAATTGCTCATGGAAGCGAACCCCAGACATTTTTCCTTTCCCACCCCAGATTTATTCATTTGGCGCGCTATGATTGGCAGAAATATGTAAGCTACACGCAAAAAGTTGAATTGTGATAAACTGGTACTACTGTTCCCAGTATGACTTCTTGTAGTCAAAAATTCAATAGAATATCAAACATACCTGAATCGGCAATTCGGCAACTATAGGTTTAGGAACAGTAGGCGGGAACGACGTTCCTCTACATAGTATGGCTCGAACCGTCTGAGTCGGTTCCGAAACCTGCAACACAAATCATATAAAAAATAATAGCTAACAAGAACATAACAAAGTTGTTGAGGGAATTTTTCTACCAGAATGTAGTATGGTAGACTAAATTACTTGTCGGTCTTTCTTAATAAAAATATGGGTAGTAGCAAGACTTTAAATAAATAAAAAATAAAAAAATGGTTGTCTGTAAAGCCGGTTTACGGACGGTATTTTGACATGACAACGTCAAAATTACAGTGTTATAATACACAGAAGTAGTAGAAGATAAATGCAGCACGAACCGAACTGAGCCGATCGCTCGAGCCGATCATGCCTCTCTCTCGTTCGTGCCGCTCTCTCGCTTGCTGAACGCGACAATGAGCGTAACGGGACAATGACGTCATCTTTTTCGTGCATGCAGCCCGTAGTATCGAGTTATTAGACGTTGTCACGTCAAAACAATCGGCAGAAATACATTTTAGAAGGCGGAAAAAACCTCAGTGTGAAAAAATATTTAAAATCTGAACTAAATTTTAATTTCTTTTAACAGTCAGTGTTACATGTTAATTTTTTTTTTTTTAATAGTTTATACGGCCATGGAATCTAGTCCTTTAAGGCCTTTCTTGAATTTATTAATCTTCTTCAGTCCTACTTAAGTCAGTCTAGTCAAAAATTCTAGTCAGTATCACTTCCCAATACTCACGCTTGTTCACGAACACTTTGCGAATAATAATCCACCAATATTATGCACAAACACTCGAAAAAACCTAAGTTTTGGAAATTAAATACAGCGCGGACATAGCAACAGTTTACTTTCCCTCCAAAAACTCCGTTACTTGTTAAACATTGTGGTTTTTTGTTTTTTTTTTTAACAAAGATCCTAGACAATGGCAATGCGATACTTACAGAAACAACAAACCAGGAGTCAGAGACTCCTCTGGAATGCGTATTAGTGTCACATATAGGCATCCAAATGCCGCTGGCGACGTCGTACAGTCGCAGTATGCCGCTAGTGTCGTACGCACAAGGAGAGCCCGCGTCGGAAGTGCCGAGCCACGCTAACTTGGAGTTGGCAGTTAGCGGCACTGCCACTGTTTTACTGCGCACTTGCCGACCTACAGTCAAAACAGTATAAGTACTGAAGAAATACTAGGATAGCAAACATGCGAGTGTTATAGTTGATTACTGTCAAGCCAAATTTAAAGCAATTTACGGCCGAGTTATATTGGAAATCTGACGCCTTGCCAAGCACTTTATAATATAACTAGCTTTTGCCCGCGGCTTCGCGCGCGTGAACTTCCCTTAGGACCTTTTTTCCGGGATAAAATATACCCTATGTCCTTCTGCTAGTTTTTACGCTATCTCCCCACCAATTTTCAGCCAAATCAGTTCAGGCGTTCTTGAGTTATAAATATGTAACTAACACGACTTTCTTTTATATAATATACTAGCTGACTCCGCAGACGTTGTCCTGCCCTTTTTTCTACCTCTACTTGGCAAACCGTGTGGTTCTGTCTTTCATTGATACTGTTCTGCATTTAATAATGTAGGTTAGTACTATTTATGTATGTAATTTACCATTCATAGCAATAATATCCATGTTAAGGTGTTGGTCGGACAAGCCTGGGTCGGTGCCATGGTATACTGCCATAACGGTCGTGTTGTAAGACGCTAGACAGACTACTGGCCCGGCGAGAGATATTACCTGAAAAGAAAATTCAAAATGTGCGAAATTTCGTTGATTCTCAGTCTAATGAGTTTATTAATAAATTTCAAGATAAGTATTCATTAATCAAGGTTAAGTTTTGGACTATTGAATCACCAAAATACATGAATCCCACATATTTTATATGCAAGTGATGATATCCATTACCTGCCGCTGAGTGCCCAGCGGAGTGTACAGCCGCAGCAGGCGCGCAGTGGAGCCGCACGCCACGAGCGCCGCCGACAGCTAGTGATGATATCCATTACCTGCCGCTGAGTGCCCAGCGGAGTGTACAGCCGCAGCAGGCGCGCAGTGGAGCCGCACGCCACGAGCGCCGCCGACAGCTAGTGATGATATCCATTACCTGCCGCTGAGTGCCCAGCGGAGTGTACAGCCGCAGCAGGCGCGCAGTGGAGCCGCACGCCACGAGCGCCGCCGACAGCTAGTGATGATATCCATTACCTGCCGCTGAGTGCCCAGCGGAGTGTACAGCCGCAGCAGGCGCGCAGTGGAGCCGCACGCCACGAGCGCCGCCGACAGCTAGTGATGATATCCATTACCTGCCGCTGAGTGCCCAGCGGAGTGTACAGCCGCAGCAGGCGCGCAGTGGAGCCGCACGCCACGAGCGCCGCCGACAGCTAGTGATGATATCCATTACCTGCCGCTGAGTGCCCAGCGGAGTGTACAGCCGCAGCAGGCGCGCAGTGGAGCCGCACGCCACGAGCGCCGCCGACAGCTAGTGATGATATCCATTACCTGCCGCTGAGTGCCCAGCGGAGTGTACAGCCGCAGCAGGCGCGCAGTGGAGCCGCACGCCACGAGCGCCGCCGACAGCTAGTGATGATATCCATTACCTGCCGCTGAGTGCCCAGCGGAGTGTACAGCCGCAGCAGGCGCGCAGTGGAGCCGCACGCCACGAGCGCCGCCGACAGCTAGTGATGATATCCATTACCTGCCGCTGAGTGCCCAGCGGAGTGTACAGCCGCAGCAGGCGCGCAGTGGAGCCGCACGCCACGAGCGCCGCCGACAGCTAGTGATGATATCCATTACCTGCCGCTGAGTGCCCAGCGGAGTGTACAGCCGCAGCAGGCGCGCAGTGGTGCCGCACGCCACGAGCGCCGCCGCCGCCGCGACGCTCACCACCTCCTCGGTGTCCGGCAGCGACACGCTCCACTCCTTGCTGCTGCCGACCAGCGAGATGCACACTAATTTGCTGGAATATTGAAAGGGGGAAAATTTCTGTAACGTTGTTTACAAACGGATCCTAATGAAACTTGGAACACGTGTAACTTGATTTTTTCGAAATATTTACACTGAAAAAGTATGCAAAGAGAGAAAGTCTTCTGTAACGTTGTTTACGAATGAATCTTAACAAAACTTGGCGCACGTTATCCTTGTTTTTTTTTTTTAATTTTTTGTCGACAGCTTTTTTTGATTGGGGGAAAATGGGGAAAGTTTGCTTTATTGCTTATGATCCTGTCCGCAAAAGATGTTCAGATTCTTTTACAAAAAACTGAGTCAACGGTGCAACACGTTATCTCATTTGATTGAAGATCTAGACACTAAATCGACACGGTAAGATCGTTAGCACTACTGCGTCGACATGATGAAACTCGACATACTGAGAGCAACTCGTATATTTAGGTAGAATATGGGATAGTTTATTTGTTCATTAAAATACAACACACGACTGGAAGAATTACACAGAAGAGATACACAGAATTTTTATTTTTTATAAGTGTTTAATATGTAATCATAGTTTCACTTCATTATTACTTACCTAGGAGTTTCGCACGCTAAAGCCAGCACAGTTGTAGACAAACTAGCCATTGTGTGATTCAAGTAATTATTGAGATTTATCCCGTGATGCACATTTGTGTCATGGAACTCTACGTCGATACTGGACTCCCCATTCTCAAGAGTGTGACATCGGACTATGCCGACATCATTCCAACACAGATATCTGAAAAAATATAAAAAACTTCTATCAAGAAAAATAATATAATGATAAAACAACTGTCATGGTGAGAAGGTCCAAATACTCCGAAATATTTTATTCAGAGTTTGGATGGATGTTCCGATATTTAAAATTCAGCATTTCATGTATTCTTGTTTTTTTTTTTTTTGTAACAGTAAAAAAATATTTAATATTTGTTTTCTTGAGTCTTAAATACGATTTCTCCATTTTTCGGTTGTAATAAAAAAAAGAGAAGCATCCGATGTATATGTATCGAAAACATTATTCCGATTTTTATATTTCAGACTTCCATTCTAAAAACCGAATGTATTTAAAATGTAGAAGAGGGTAGAAACAGCGGCTGAAGTAGCATGGTAAAAAGCACGGCTCCACGAGTTTGTGACCTTGGTCGAGTGAAGCCCTAACATCTCATATAAGTACACACATAGGCATATAATATAACTCTTGGTACCACATGTACCATGACTTATCGACACCTACCTATGTTCAAGATGAGAAGGCGTAGAAGATGGTTGAAACGGCGGCTGAGGCGGCATCGTAGAAGGCGCGGGCGCCACATGCCGCGACTCCGGTCTAGATTCTGGCTCTGACTGAAGCCCTAGCGTCTCATTCTTGATCTTCTCTAGGGATATAGCATTGTCGTCGTCGCTATCGTCCGCTTGGATTAAGTCGTCTACTAGATCATTATCATCTGCCAATGTATAATAGGAGCTACAGTAGTAAAGTTCACAAATATATATTTTTTTATAATTCAGCATGTCTAGAATTTTCTACTGCTAGATTTTTTTTTGGAACTCTTCTTCTTAAGCAACTAGCGAATCTGTTTGATTATACTGTGAGGACTAAATATCCGCCAATGACAAGGTTTTATCTGTGACTTCGTATCGTACATGTCCCCAAACATGCAGGGCGCACACTTTCGACAAAAATAAAATATGCTGCTGTTAATGTTTTATTTGGAATTTCAGGTAAATATGTAACAAAATTTACACAATTGTATTAGTTGTGTTAAGATAGTATTGAAGAATAAATAATGTGCAGCTATAATGTGCGGATAAATATAATAATTTAAAGTTTATGCAATAAAATAAAATCTTACCATTGTCTCTCTCGACCATCTCAATATCATCCAAATTATCGTCTGTACCAAACTTGCTACTGTCTTTGCCATAGCAGTTGACTAATGTACCAAGTTGACCCGCAACATCACAATAGGCAAGAACACCATTCCCTAAAAACAAAAAAGAAACTGTACTTCTTTCTTGAAGTTAGTCAAAAATCACTGCTGTTTTCTGTTTTAAAAATGAAAACGATAACACCCTGCAGTCAAAATCAGTTTAATGAAGTGGTTGCAATTACGATGATTCTTACCTTTAGGGTTCCATGCCATAGCAGACACGTTATGAGAGGTGGGATGATCAATAATTCCCATACAAGTGCCTGATTGGACTTCCCACACAGCTATCTGACCGGCAACAGTGCTGCCAGCCAGGTACTGGCCACAGGGTGAAAATTGACACTGGGATATTGCACATTTAATCTAAAATAATTATAACAATTAAAAATATTTTTCAGGTCAATATTTATTTCTAGGACGAAGGTGCCCATTTGAGCAGTGGTGTTTTCATCTTTTCACCATTCTGTCAAGACTCAGTAGTCTGAGTTGGGCATTGCTTCCTCAACTTTAAACTTAAAATTTTAGAGTATACTTTTGTTTGACATGACTTTTGTGAGCTAGTTTTAATTTAATAACTTTTGGGTCTGAGGCGTTTGGTCTTATATAAATGGAATATGCTTAATGATAAATAAGTATGTATTTAATACAAAATCTTAACTCACTAATTCTGGGTATTTCAGAATTAAAATTATTGTGTATACCTAATATATTATTATTTAATTGAAGCCTTATGCTATTGTTATAAAGCCTATTTGGTTACACACATTTAAGCTGTTAAAATATAATTATTATTTTAACGAGGTAGTAAGACTGGAAGTTATGTAGTGAAATTCAAACAAATGAAATCTATCTCAGCGCACTCTTAAAATATGTCATAAACAAATCAATTATGCAGAAAACTGACTTATGAAATAACTTAATTTTATATTTTTCTAGATTCAATCCTTTAATGAAAGTAGTTACTTTTTTCATAAATAATATAATGACAAAAGCATACCAAGTTGTGAGTAAAAGCCATTCTTTGTCCCCAGCTTTCAGAATCCAGCAAAACAATTTCACGATTGTTTGGATATGCTAGATATTTTCCTTCTGTTGGTTCAAAATCCATGCGACCTAAAAAAAGATTAAACTTTTAGTGTAAGGAACACACAAACACCTACTGTTTGTTTGGTACATGCAAATAAACAACTTAATTGTGTAAATGTAGTTTCAAACATTAATTTAAACTATGTGGATTTTTTGTTGTTTGCCAAATGAATAATAATAAATTAAGAACCTCAACATGAATAAAATATTTATTTACATGACAGTGATGAGCTTGAAAGCTTAACCGGGCATGCATGTTCTCAATAACTGTGACATGTCCAGATACATTATGAGCTCCAAGCTGAAGATGCAACTAGGAAACTTGTTTGGATGATGATGATTCATTAGCCAGACACCAGGCTAATCAAAAACAAACAAAATGTTACAGTAGAGCTTTACACGAGCAATAGTAATAATACTTACATAAGGCTTTGGCCGAGTAGAAAGTATTTATTTTCTGTACACAAGAAACTTCCTTGACAACTTTCTGAAATGTTAAAAAGTAAATAAACAATTATATTTTCAATTTAATTATAATTGTCATTTTATAACTATATGAATTAACTATTTCAATCATCCATATATATAATAAAATAGAACTTTATTAGCGTTTGTATAAGGTATATAGAAGATGATCAAACAGTTTTTTTTTTTTTTTTTTTTTATATCGATCTATCTGCAATCAGCCCCGGAGCTTTAATCAGATATGTTGATGCTATTTTGATCAAACAGATAAAAACAATCTCTTACACAGCTAAAAACTTATAGCATGCTAATTTTCAACAAAGAAGAAGTGTGGCTATGATTTACAACTGATTCTACCAAAGTATGTCCTCGTTTTGATATGATATCATGGATAATTAATATGCGCACAATTGCATTTTGCCACATTAAATAGAAGTGCTTTAATACACAAACAAAATCATATAAAAATATAACTAAAACAATATTAGATTACCTGTGTGTCTATATCCCATATTCTCATGACACCATCTCCACTTGCAGTGCTGGCATTCTTCATTTGAGGACATATAGATATGCTAAGAACTGGCCCCTTATGTTCCCCCATAACAAATAATGGGGCTCCACCTTCCAAGCTACAGATTTTAGCCTCCATATTTTCTGATGAGCAACCCAATGCCTGTTAAAAAAGCAAACATTTGATCAGTAGTCTTATAACCGTGAGTGGAAAAGAAATTTTTTGTCAAAAAATAATGCCAAATCTTACTTTAGTATGTCATGGAGTAAAAATCTAAGACATTGTGTTAGGTGGACCCTTGACTACAAAGATTAAGATACAATTAGGATTACACTTGTGTTATAATAATCTCAAGGTTTAAGTAAGGTATGTAGGTACTTACTTCAATTTTAGGAGTTGATTTAATTTGTGTGACTGGTGCAGTAAACCGGGTGATGATGCCATCTTTGTCAAATGCCGGAAAGGTATAAGCTTGCACTGCATGGTTATCAGTTGCAACATATAGCCTTTTATCTTTATAACATACTGCTAGTGCACTTTCTCCAACACAGTGTGATGTTGGATCATCATCTTCTAAATCCATCCATATTCTAACATCACCATCATGACCACAAGTTATAATGTTCCTGAAATAAAATGGTAATGAAATTGCAAGTGGAGCCTTTAACGGTACAAGCGACCCACCCCCGATTCGCATAAAAACCTTCCTGTTGAATTACTCTTATCTATTAAAAAAAAACCGCACCAACGTCCGTTGCGTAGTTTAAGATTTAATAAGTACTAGGTATGTGAATAAATAATTAAATAAATCTTGTAACAATTACTTTTCTTTACCAGATTACAGTTGACATGAAAACCTATAATGGTGTCTAAGTATTTTCTTGTAAAAACTAATTTACCTCAGACATGACATATTAAATATATACTAGACAAATATTTTAAAAGAAACACAAAATCGTTTCTCTTTAGTAAAAACCTTAATTTATTCTTGGTTATCTGAATAAACTTTAAAATACACGGTAAACTTACTTTCCATCTTCCGTGTAACAGATATCTGTATGTCCTTCTGCATGGGCATATCTTAGTGGCTTACTTTCTATTTTCATTTTATTAATTTATTTTGTTCTTTATAGCAATTAAAAACAGGAAAAATACTTTGCGATTAAAATGACTGAATTCCATTTAATTTTGACAGTTACTCAGTGACGTTCATATTTGGCGGGAATTAATTTTTTTTTATTTGATGTGGCATGTGGCTATAATCTTTATATGTCTGTAGCTATAATCCACAATATGGCAAATTATTTTTTTTAAGGGCAATCTAGAGCCATAGTGTGGCCGCACATGAGATATAAAATCGTGAATACAATATCAACATGGTGGCTTACCACCGTCTCTTAAAACCATGCAAGATCCAATGAGTAAGGGGGATGTCGCATTACATCTTGTATCGCGCTGTCTCGCTTACTCCCTGGAACTTTCATGGTTTTAAGAGACGGTAGTAATGTGTCCCCCATGTTGTCACTTTCACCTTCCCGCCAAAACTACCAAAGAGTATATAATCACTACGAAAACTACGGCAAAAATGCTTGATTGACGTATATTTGACGTCCTCGATGTTCCCACTTCACGTCAAGTCTTCAAATTAGTCAAGTAAAAGTCAGTCAAGTCAATCAATCACAAACTAAATAGAGATACTACGTCAATCAATTTTCGTCGTGGTTTCAAGCCGGCCGGTTGCCGTGTCATTAGACCAGCTATAGTGATAAGTTTCGTAAAATAATTCAAATAATTCGTTGTTTTTTGTTTTATTATTTTATTTAAAAAATAACTACATACGGTAAGTTTATAGAAAAAGTGTGTATGCGAAAAATGTAAGGTCTTAATGGTCATAAATATGATGTAATTTTTGCAAACATAACACCATGTGTAACCTTGAATTTAATTTTAGATAGTTTTAAATTATCTTGCAGAAAGCATATAGTGGCTGGTGTACTGTTGTTAACCAAGTGATCTTTTATTTACAATCTTAAGTCCTCTACGATTTACTATAAGTACATACTTACATAAATGTATTACATGAGAAAAATTCTGGCTCATGCTTACGCTCTAAAAATTTGTACATCAATGAAAATAAGTAAATAGATTTAAAACTAATTGCATTATTTGATAGGTATCTAACTTTTAATGTACGTAATGTAATGTGTGTGTGTACACATTTTCCCTGAACAGATGGCACAAAACGGGTTTTTAGAACAAAAAGCTGGATTTGCAACAATTGCTATTCATGCCGGGCAAGAACCGGAAAAATGGAGTAGTGCAGCTGTTGTTCCACCTATAGTTATGTCCACTACTTTCAAGCAACCAGCTCCAGCAGAACACACGGTAAAAATCTATGTTATATATCAATTCAAAATATTTTTCATCATTCACATAAGTATATTTCAATGTATTTTTCTATGTTATAATGATGATGATATGATACTGTTGTTTGAGGAACCCGCCTACAGTCTGAAAAAGTATACTTAAAGAAACTAAGACCCATGTTAGTCCTTTGTCACCATTTACAGAAATATCTAGAGAAAGAGAAAGTATGGTCCATTTTTTGAGCCACAAACTATATAGGTAGCCAATCTTGATTATTAATTTATTTAATTTCTCAGGATTATAAAACTATAAAATAAAATCTGTTTCTTTTAGGGCTTTGAATATGGTCGTTCAGGAAACCCTTCAAGAAATACACTAGAAGAATGCCTAGCAGCCATAGAAGATGCTAAGCATGCCCTTACTTTTGCCTCTGGTTTAGGTACCACAACAACAATTCTTGGATTACTAAAAAGTGGTGATCATATAGTCTCAAGTGACGATGTATATGGAGGTACAAATAGGTTGTTCAGGTAAAATTTCTCTCTTTTTGTTTGCTTGTAATTTTATTCATCTAAGAAAATATGCAGACAGCACTAAAAAAAATTAAATTACAGGATTGTACATATACACACATAATATCTTTATATTTTAGGAACTATGAGAAAAACATACGGCAAATTTAAAAATAGCACAATTAAAACATCCATGTTTTTTTAAAATACAGTATGTGTATTTATAAGTTAATTCAACACAAATAAGTTCAAAATCAGTGTAAATAACTTTTTTTTTCTTCTAGAGCGGTGGCAACAAAACATGGAATTGATATTACATTTACGGACTTCACTGATAACAAAAAAGTTAATAGCTCTATAAAAGAAAACACAAAGGTTAGTATCCCACTCATGACTTTTGTCCTGTAATTTGTGATGTAATATTTTTTATCACTTTTCTCCCAAAGAATGGTATCTTATACATTTTTTACTTCTTTTATAATTATGAATTTTTGATTTAATTTATAGACGTTGGTGACATTTATCATTACGCCAATTTCCTTTTTAAGTTTTATCTAAAGCTGTCGATCTATAATCTCGAAATATTAATAAGCATAACCATAGAAAATCAAAATACAATATTATTTACACAGACTTCTGTAAAATCTGATATTATTTAACAGACAAGTATATCTATCTATACTTCTATATTAATATTACAAAGAGGAATGATTTTTATTTTTGTGTGTAATTAATAAACTAAAAAACTACTGTTGAACCAATTTCAAAAATTCTCACCATTGGAAAGCTACATTCACCCAAAGTGACATAGACTATGTATGTACCATGGGCGAAGTACCTGTGCAGAAGTTATTTATTAGTGTAAGTCTTCACTGCATCCTAAAATAAACTTTGTTGTGCGGTCAAAGAGCTAATACTTTTTCAATAAATATGTATGTAGGTAATCAATTACACAAAATTAACAATGTTTAAGTTGTTGTCTTTTTTGTCTATTAGATCGTTTCCGAAATGAGGCGGCTTATTTAGCCCAGAGCTCTGAAAAAGACGCTAGTTAAAAACTTACTTCGTCATGCTAAATTGATCAAGATGTCCATGTATTATTTGTCATACCTATTATAGATAGGTATTATTATCTTAATTGGGTTGTAATCATCTGTCTCATAAAGAGCTTCTCGAGATATCATGTCTGATATGTCTTATCTTATCTTCAATATTGCAAAGTATAACATTGTCACCAAACGCGTTTTGAGACTCGTGATGTCATCATGACGTTGCATATTTACACATTCATTCGTATCATGTTGGTTGTAATTGCAATCGACCCCGCACCCCCTTGATTCAGATTTTTAGAAACTCTGACTTCGCCCTAGTTTATTTATCGACATCATCTCTTCCATTCCCATCAGAATTAAAAGATTCATGCCTGCAATGTAATGTAATTCAGACCTTCGGAACGTAGGACAAACGCCATTAGACCACGGACAGTCACAATTACGCAATTGTAATCTATACGAAAACTTTTGCAAAAGTTTGGGAGCGTGGATAGATATTAGTTTCTCCATTGCGCTCTAATAATTACAGAGCGGAATCACCTGAAACTAGGTCTATAATAAGTAACCTATATTGTCTCTGTACTAAGTAGATGTAGATATTTGATAGTTATTTAAGAAAGCCATCGAAGTAGCCTTTCTCTGGGCTAACCACACCTAAACTCTTTGCCTTTGACATGGAAAAAAGAAAAGTAAAACTACATACTAAGATGTATGTATATAATAGACACATTGTCATACGTGATTATAACGAGCCCTCCGGATGGTATAATCATATCTTATAATAAGTAAATCTATGTCTTATCTATTCTGTTCTTTGACGAACGACCAGAAAATGTTCGTAGTTTTTTATCAATGCTATGACTTCAAATATAACTGCATTGTTTTGGTTATTCTAAAAAATTGAACAATGATATAGCTAATTTAGTATACTCGTATTTTATAAGAGTTATTACACATTGTTTTTTACTTAAATAAAATTTACGACTCATTAAACTCTACTTATTTACTAAGGTCGGAATATAAGAATATTTTTATGGCATTATATAGTAGTGAAATAACCGCTGCTGTGTGTACCAAAGTGCATATTGTCACCACTAATAGGCTATTAGGGTGAGAATATGCATGTGACAATATGACAATATGCCGGGGTGGGCTATTAGTAATAGCCCACCCCGGCTTCAACATACATAGCCTATATCACTCAGGGTGAATGTAACTTTGGAATGGTGACAGAACTTTTGAAATCGGTACAGTAGTTTTTGAGTTTATACATTACATACATACACTCAAAAATACAAATCTCTTCTTTATAATATTAGTTTAGATATAGTACCTAATCCTGAAAAAAACCATCACAAAGGCCATGGAATTAGTTGCGAATTATATGTTGGGAACTAAAAACGTTATCTGAAAATAATACTGCCACTCTTGCAGGTTATTAAAACATATTTTAGCATATTGGTTTAACTAACGATAAGAAGCGATAACGTTTGGTTTTATAAATATAATATGGTAGCGACGACGACGATCTTTGTAAATATTATGTTAACTAAGTACGTGATTGAGTAAGAAGCAATATAAAACTATTATGATGACATATTATCGGTTGTTTGAAAGTTGCATGCGCGTGCGTCGGATTTTATCATATAATATGCAAGTGAGGTACGTAAGTCAGCCGGAAAAAAACATAGAAATTTGAAACTCACATATAATAATAAAAGGTAATAGGTATATAGGGACCTGAGAAAAAAAAACAGTAGGTGGTTTGAGGAAATTACGCAAATACTACTACGGTTTATTTTCTTTAATTATATTTAGGATTTCGACGTTAAATTAAATTCCAAATACTAGTCCTTATTATCCTAAGTTTGTGTCGAATATTTTTTATAACAAAGTTTTGCAACTCTTCAAGGCTCTTTCAGCATTTTATATAATTCATCTGCCTCAATGTATTAATGTAATTAGACGAATTTACATACAGTATTTAATATATGTCTTCATTACCACGGTATTCGGCTAATTTTTTATAGCAACTTTTTTACCCTTTGTACATGTATGTATTTATTCATGTATTTTGTCCGCTTAGCCTTTACCTACATAGACGCTTAATGATGTGTGGCACATACACCTTACGCGCAGAGATACGCATTCCACTTTTTGTTTTGCATTTTTTACTTGATCGGCTATCAATCAGGATGTAGGTATTTAGTTTATCCTCGATGTATTACGAGTTAGAACATTAAAATATTTATTGTATAAAGCACAAATCTGTGGTATAAAGGCACTAATTAATTTTAACTGTCACGTTTAGCCCTGACCCGATTAAATTCTTTGCTATACATGCCGCTAACCGACATAAGTATTTTAATCCCATATGATAAGACTTGCATTAATTTTATGACCCACTATCCGCCTGATCTCAATTAATCCTCCTTTACAATTTTATTAAAACTGTCACAAAGAAACCTATTTAGATTTTCCTTAGTGATTATGTAACACACAGGAAGAAAAAAATGTTTTGAGACCACTGATTATTGGCCAAGAAATGATATCAATATGACGTAAATTTTACTAATTTTCTATATGAATTAATTTTAAATATTAACGTTTTTGTTTAAGTTGGTCTGGATAGAGACACCAACAAATCCTCTACTAAAAGTAGTTGACATCTCCGCTATAGTGAAAATAGTCAAAAACAAGGGGGACATAATGGTGGTCGTGGACAACACATTCCTGACGCCGTATCTGCAAAGGCCGCTTGACTTCGGCGCTGACATGGTGATTTACTCATTGACAAAGTACATGAATGGACATTCCGATGTTATTATGGGAGCAGCGGTCCTTAATGACAGCGAACTAGAAGCGAAACTGAGATTTTTACAAAATGGTAAGAGGTAATAACATACTAGCGACCGGCCCGGCTTCGCACAGGCATAAAAACCTTCCTCTTGAATCACTCTATCTACTAAAAAAAATTCGCATCAAAATCCGTTGCGTAGTTTTAAAGATTTAAGCATACATAGGGGCAGAGAAAGGGACTTCGTTTTATATTATGTAGTGATCTGTAAGCATATTAAAAATATTTATACCTCTTCTACAGACAAAATGTAAAAACCTGTTTTGTCAGGATTTTGACTAATTATTTTCCTCCTATCTTGATATGTCTCATGGTATAGAATTTTATTGAATTTTTTTAATTTTTTTTTATGTATCTGCATTTATTTTGTGCATATTTTGCACTGCAGCAATTAACTAACGTGACATAGATACACGTCAAGCAGGAAAAACTTCGTAACTAGTACATGTTTTAATAGAAAATGACTTGCATTTTCAGCATTAAATATTGAAGCTTGTTGGAAAAAAGATGACTCACATTTAACTATATGACGTAATGTTTGTTAACATTACATATAAGTTTTAGATATGACATAAATGTATAATATAATGTTTTGTAATTTACACTAGGTTATAAATTATATACAGTAGTCACCTTTTATCGTATGCAAGTGTAACGATAAACAACCTATTGTTATCGACGTTTACTCGAGCAATTTGCACAATTTATGGTTAAATCCTTCGTATCCTATTTATTTTTCCACTCATTTTCTGTTTTTTGTCTAAATATCTGTACAATTCTATTTTATTGAAAACTAATTTCATAATATTGGCCCGTGGTACACTTAGAAAAAGTATTAAGAACATCAATTTGCTATTTATATATGAACTAAAAAATAGATCATGAAAATCATGAAAGATGCATCAATAGTTCAATACCAATGGATCTTTTGGAAGTGATAGTAAGTTTGGCTGAAATATTAGATAGTTTTATCTCACCGCAAAATATGAAAATAAAACGTTGTTTTTAGCAATGGGGGCGGTGCCATCGCCTTTCGATAGTTACTTGGTGAACAGAAGCTTGAAGACCCTAGCGCTGCGCATGGAAAGACATAAAACGTCCGCCTTGGTCATCGCAAAGTGGCTGCAGCAGCATCCCAATGTCATTGAAGTTTTGCATCCAGGTACCTAATGATTCCTTGGCCAATATAGATAGCAATATCTTTAGTAAGTTATAATTAGTTTAATCTTTAGTAAGGTATTTTTTTTCCGCTGATCTGGGAGAAAAAGAAAAACATAGAATCAGCTGCTGCTCTGCTGTGAAATAAAGGTATTTTACTAATTTTCGGATAAATTAAGAATTTTAAAACTGTTACAGAATAGGACTTGTACTACACAAGTAACTCTTTAAAATGCACTTATCAAGAATTGAATTATACCTAATAGTTTTAAATATAATATATCCTGAGCGATACGAGAGTTGGGTGTGTTTATTTATGACATTAATTAAGTATTTCTTTTTATCATTTACCTATTGTCTAGGCAAAGAGAAGAAGCCTATTAAAGATAGGTACCAAAATATTTATAAGTATAGCTAGCGTCAATTAAATTTCAGGTCTCCCAAATCACCCTCAGTACGAAATAGCAAGAAAGCAAATGACTGGGCACTCTGGCGTCTTCAGTTTCAAACATTCCGGAGGGTTGGAAGAATCTCGAAAGTTCCTTAGTTCACTCAAAGTTTTTACCCTGGCTGAGAGTTTGGGAGGCTATGAGAGTTTAGCTGAACTACCGTGAGTATATTTATCCTACATACTCTTTATACAATAGATATATTTATAGTATGCATAATAAAATACAATACCAAATATCTTTTGTTCCTATTGCTTGGAAATAACTACATTATTAAAAAAAACAATACGTCAATAGACTCATTGTTGGCCTAAGCCAACAATGTAATAGAAAAATATTTATTGCCGGCCGTAAGGTTTTTTAATATGTACACATTTTCATACATTAGGTGTAGTTACTTACTGGCCAGGCCAGCCTACCAAAAAAACCTATTCTAGCGGTCAGTAATGGAAATTGCTGGACACTTTTGTAATTTTGGTACTACTATATTCTGTGCTTTCGTGTATGGGTTCTTGTATTATTATTTGAAATATGTATGTGAATGTAAAATTTGACATGATCCTTTGATGTTGTTTCCTCACAAAAGGAAGAAAAGTATTGTACAAGCCTCGGCCGAAATTGCAATTTACGTCCTCGTATTTTTGCACATGGCATGACATGCACTTGCAATATAACTCAGCCGAAAATTGCTTTATTTCCGGCCTCGACAGAAATGTACTATTATTTCCCATTTCATACATAACTAATGAATTTAATAATATAACAGGTTAGTTTTTGACTTCTCGTACTTTGCTCTAAGTCGCGTTCAATATACATCGCGTTAGCAGTAATCCCGCTCCGTAGAGACTCCAAGAGACTGGTTCGGATTGATTTGACAGTTTTGACACGCAGGGGATAAATCGAAATAACGTGTTTTTTTTAATCTAATTGTGCTATTATAATTCTGAATAAGACTCGTTAGACCACGTTTATCAGCAATATCAAGGAAGATTTTTTGATTTATTCCAAAACTGCCTCAATCATGTTAGTATTTAAATATTTTAAGGCACATCTATTAAACGTAGCTGAGGATGCAACTATAAAGAGAGGGATATGCTTAGTTAAGTGATACAGAGAAACAGGAAAGAGATTTTTGTATTCACATAAAAAACCACGGATTGTTCAACTCAACGAAATGGTCAGATTGCCAACAACGTATTACGTCAATGATCCAAGTGAAATAGATCAGAAAATGTTGGCACTGCCGAGTATTGTATTAATTTACAGTCCAACGATTGTGATTAGGATTCGCATTAGATCAGAGTTCTCTTGTTTTTTTTTTTCTACCCCGCACTACACATCTGAAATGTTGTCGTCCTTTTTGATTTTGTTAAATTTTAACATTTTGTAATCTATCTAGGAAATAAAAGATTTTAACTATTTGACTCGTTCTCGCGCTAAAATGTAGTCGATGTCCAAGGCCCTGTCTATCTCTATTCCAAAATACATCACAGTCGGTTCTATAGTTAAGGCGTGAATAAATTATAAATATTTTTAGATCTGTAATATTAGAGGAAAGAGTTTTTTTTCTATACGAATTATTATATTAAATTATACATAAGTCGATCAGTGTACAGTATAGTAATCATTTACCCACGTCATTATTTTAGTACTTATGCTTTTGTTGTTATTATCTTGAAGGGGAGACAGGTTGTCCAAGATAAAAATGTATTGTTTACAATTAGTTGTCATTGAGTTGATAAAATACAAAAGAAATATTGTTTTTCAGGTCACTGATGACTCACGCTTCGGTCCCCGCTGAACAAAGAGTAGAATTAGGTATAACGCACTCTTTGGTGCGCTTGTCCGTCGGATTGGAGGACGTCGTGGACCTTATCAATGACTTGGAACAAGCCTTTAGAATCGCCTTTTAAGAGGACACAAAGCAATTATTTATATTATTTTAAAGTGTCATTTGTATGATATAATAGTAGTGCACTGTACCTTATTGTTAAGCCAAATGCCAACATGCCAAGCGAGGTATGCTCAGAATTTATGACAAAAAGTTTTGAATACCTAGTAGCTGTACTGACGATTATAGATAAGCGGCTGCGCCGTTGTTTAAAATTTTTTTTGCTCATCTTTTTATTTACTATCGCCTAAACGATAAATGCTGACAGTTGGTTATAAGGAAGGGCAAATGCCTGAAATAAATCATAGGCCACGTTACCTAGTTACAAGCGACGTGACCTACTGAATAATGATTATCTCGCAAGTCTATTTAGATGCAACAGCTAATTTAGCAGCAACAAATAAAGCGTCCTTTGCCGAATGCGGAAGAAAATTTCCATTCCATTTTTGAAATCTCATGCTTGTAGGTGGATAGTTATAGCAGATTTATTTAACAATCTAGCTAGTACCTAATACTAGTAGCTTAAGTTCCTCTTACCGCTCGACGAAGGATTCTGGCGTAACATTTTATTCAGCATTAATATAGTACAGTGGTGAAGTACGATAGAAATGGGCCGTTGGCATCATGACAAACGGCCAATATGAGCTTCGACCTGTAATGAGAGTGTCATTGAATACAAAGCCATCTTATGTATACCTAATCGTTCCTTGTTAGCATCTTGTTAGTCACAATAGCACGGCAGTAACTCAGCCTAATCATTCAATCTATCAGTCATTTTAAATTTGGACGCATTCATACAATGATAATTCACAATAGGTACCTCAACTCGAGCTAACCTCTTTCAACTAGAGGTTAATTATGTGCATTTTTACAATAATCGTTTGTATATTTCACAATTATTTGTTCCTGTTATGTCATCACAGAGTATTTTTATAATGTTTTACACAATACATGTTTTATTTATTGTAATTTGTATATAAAAAATATATATATGCAATTGTTTTCAATGTGATCAATAAATTATTGTTACAATTTTACAACAATGGTTTTATCATTTTAAGGTATGGTGTTGTGAAGAATGTGTTCCTGTGTAACTGACTACTAACCAACTACATATTTTTCTATTAAAAAAGGATTAAAAATCAGTTATTTCTTGAGAATAGTGAATGTTTAAAAAAATACAAATAAGAGATGATTAACTAAGTAATAATAAATAAAAAATAACAGCGAACTTACTCGTGATTATTGAAAAGACTCATTTTCTTGTATTACACATTCGTAACTCACGACGAAACAGTGCCCCTAGTATGAGTTTTTCTTTTTAGCGATTTAGTATAGCAAACCTGTACAGCGCCTCTGGCGGATAGTAAGGCAACTAAGAAATTCCATACAAAATCCTAACGCAGTCGCTAGCGTCTGCGTTTAGAAAAACTCATACTAGGGGCACAGGGAACCAAAAAGCCGAATTGGGTCGGGCGTAATTATCGCGTTTACCTACTCTGTACACATAAAGATGCGTTACCTATTATAGTTGCAGGAAACATGGCAGCAGAGTCAATTTAGCGACCATTACATCAATCGACTAGCCTCGGTATTTCAGTGTCAATGCCATTAATGCCAGTGACCTGTTGCGATGGATCGGTAACCAAAATAATATTATGACATCACCAGCTTTATTAAGAAATCGACGTGAAAGAAACTTTGCTTTTGATATAGGCATAGGGGCCTTTACTCCTTGGGGAGAGTGAAGAAAGAAAGCAAAAATCTAAGGTACATTGGTAGTGACAGCACTAAAGTTTCGCAAAGTCCGAAGTTCAGTTTTAGTGCTACCCTAAAGTGACCGTATAGATAGCTCTCTGATATTGACATTTTGCTTGTCTACGCTACCACATAGATTAATATATCGCTACCTCGCCTTGCCTTCTATAATCAACAGCACATCATATAAAGGCACAAAATCAATAAACCCAGTCATGACCAGTCTGGAGAAAAAAAATAACCAATCTATCAGAACTGACCGCATCCAAAGAAAATATAGTTACCTAGTCTAGTCATAAATAGTCTAGTCATAAGTCTCTTAACTTCAATGCTTTATCTATCTCTTGGTTTCGCTCTTACCTGGTGGGACGCCATCAGCAGATAAAGATTGATCAGCGTAAATCTGATTGGTGTAGTCTGTCTGCTGGTGTTCCTCAGGGTGGAGTTTTGTCTCCCATACTATTTTCTATTTTCATTGATGGAATTACTTCATCTCTTTTATCTTCCTATCATCTTTATGCGGATGATCTGCAGTTATATTCAGCTGCTCATCTTGATAATTTTGATCATGCTGTGGAAGTTATTAACACAGATCTAAAGGCTATTTCCAAATG
This sequence comes from Apomyelois bistriatella, assembly GCA_947044815.1. Lineage (NCBI taxonomy): Eukaryota > Metazoa > Arthropoda > Insecta > Lepidoptera > Pyralidae > Apomyelois > Apomyelois bistriatella. The sequence goes on from OX345689.1 coordinate 5,255,170, forward strand.
GTCAAGTAATTTTGGTCTGAAGTTGAATGTAGATAAATCTCAGGCCATAGTTATTGGTAGTCCGCATTTCATTGCAAAGTTACATTCTACTAGTATACCCAACGTTGTTCTCGATGGCAATATTATTCCTTTCTCCACCACCGTCAAAAACTTGGGGGTACTATTTGATGAAACGCTTTCGTGGGCTGCTCATATTGGTGAGGTGAGTCGCAGAATTTTCGTATCTCTCCATTCACTCAGGCGACTTCAAAATTTTTTGCCACTCAATACTAAGGCATTATTGGCTCGATCGTTACTATTACCTATTTTAGATTACGCCGACGTGGCTTTTCTTGACCCTACTGAGGAACTTCTTGATAAATTGGAACGTCTCCAAAATTTATGTATCAGGTTTGTTTTTGGCCTTCGAAAATATGACCATATTTCCGATTACCGTAAGAAACTTAACTGGCTTCCCACTAGGATACGTCGCAACATTCATATTCTCTCTCTCCTTTTTAATGTGCTTTTTAATCCTTCCTCTCCCGATTACCTTCATAACAATTTTTCATTTAAGATAGTGGACAGTCGCTTGCGGTCTGCCAATGACCCGATTCTGAATATACCCTCATATTCATCAGAGAGGTATTGGAATTCTTTTACAGTTTTAGCGGCACGGCTATGGAACTCTCTGCCATTAGATGTAAGAATGGCACCTACTATTGAATCCTTTAAGTCAAGACTAATGAAATCGTCTTTGGTAACGTCCAATATTTGAGCTATTTATTATAAGTATGTATTTATGTATATATATAATATTATTATTATTATATTTATATTATATTTATATTTTGTATATTATTTAATATTATTATTTATATTAAACAAATAGTATATAAGTAATATTTTGTATGATCATCTAAGTTTAAGTAAATATTATTATTGTTGTTACTTGTAGTCTTTTTTATTTAACATTGTCTTTTTTGTGTTTGTATATATCTATTTCTATTCTACTCGCTCATTTTTAAATAAATATTCCCAATCAATCGCTGGTTGACTGGAAGAGATCCCTATAATGGGATAAGTCCGCCATTGTATATTGTTTCAACTTTCTATGTTTAAATATGTTTTTATACAATAAAGATATTACAAACAAACAAACAAACAAATACTGTAACAATCAAAAATAAAATATTACATTTGAATTTGGAATCCGTTATTTAATCTGAAGCTCTGTGTCTCAGCGCCATCTACTATAAATCTTGCGAACTAAATTGACTGTGGCGTGCTTTTAGCTGCTCGTTTCTCGTTTATCGTGTATTGATAATTACTACCTAATGTCATATATAGTGACTAGATGGCGCGCAGTGACGGTTTAACTTATATTGTAAAGTAGCATGTAAAAAGGCGGCATAAATTATACGGAGAATTTCGTGACAGCAACAGGCCTTTCATTTCGACTCCCAAAAAACCTACATCAAATATACAAGTTTGAAGACACTCAAACACTCTGGTTCTTTAAAAGTAAAAGGGCGAAGCGAAAGTGTGAAGCACAAAACAGATAAAATAATATACAACTCCCTGAGCAAAAATATATAATGAATTGCTCTCCGTGTTTGCTACATTCAGGAATAGTAACACCTACTTATGAAATATCCTTAATTTATAAAAACTCATCAACAATTTGCAATTTATTTAGGATGTGGGTGTACATATATGTATGTCAAGAGTGATAAGTATGGAAGTAAGGAAGTCTGCACGTCTGTGGTACCACAGATTATAGAATGCTATGTGGTACTTAGCGAGTGGAAATCTAATCTCAGGTCTCAGCCAACCCCTACAGGAAGCAGTCGGGACGAATTCTAGTTACATCTTTGCTTTTATAATATAGACGGCATTATGCTCAATATCTGTTAACCTGTATGAGGTTTATATGCTTCAGAATGCTGTAAGCTTGATAAGTTTTATTGACACGAAAAATAGCTAGTTTGGTAAATAGACTACTCATTCAATATTCAGCAAATCTTAAGTACATTTTTATCACTATCATTACAGTATAAAACAAAGTCGCTTTCTTTGTCCCTATGTCCCTTTGTATGCTTAAATCTTTAACGGATTTTAATGCGGTTTTTTTTATAGATAGTGATTCAAGAGGAAGGTTTTTATGCCGATGCGAAGCCGGGGCGGGTCGCTAGTTTAGGATAATGGCTAAAAAATAAGTTTATGTAGGTACTCTTACCTAAGTTTCTTGTTAGTCTGGTTTCCCTCCGATTGGTCTGGTTTCTCTGTAAAATGGGTTACAGTCAGATATAAGTTTCTTCATTGTAATAATCAGTACTAACCGCCAAATCTATCTAGGACCATAGCACGGAATGCAGAATACCTAATAGTATTGTAGGTACCTACTAACGTTTCGTGAAGTTCATGCAGGCCTTCAGAAATCCCAGTGTGGGTGAGTAAGGGATGGGGACCTAAGTATATAAGTTTTTCCCAAAAAACAAAAACCGAGTTCCACATGTTTACTGGGGCAACTTGAACTTCGTCAAATTAGAAAACTCAGACGCCTAGGTGTGCAGGGTCAATTGACCCAGTACCTACTCCAATAGAATACATATTTGAAACAATGATACCAACGCATACAGGATCAATTGACCACTCTGACACCACAGTGTGCAGGGTCAACTGAGCTTGTTATTAACACTCATATGAGTTAATACGAAGGGAAATCGAATTTCACGTATAAACCGTTACAGCGGCCGTACGGGGGTTTTTAAAAGCTAATACCGGGACATACATGGTCTATTGACCTTGCAAATTACTCTATTAACAAACAAGCTACTTGTAAACATACGAAAAATCAAAAATGCTCAGTTTATTTGACTTAGTTAAGTTTACCAGATATTTTGATTTTACAACCAAATTACTGCGCCGATTTCGATAAACTTTCTATGGGACCTTATTTAAAGGATATCAATTCGGACAAAAAATAACTACTTATTAAAATCGGCCCAAAAATGACGGAGATATGAGGGAACAAACATAAAAAAAAATTTAGCCGAATTGAAAACCTCCCTTTTTGGAAGTCGGTTGAAAAGGACCCAAAGGTTCGACGTGCTTTTAGGACCCATAAGTACTCAAGAACGTGCCATTGTACCTACCTGTAGTAAATTCTGTGCGTGCTGGAGCGTAAACTAAAGATGCAATTGGAAAACTCGGATGATGTTGACATACTTACTTTATTACTTTCCTGCATGTTTCGCTCATAACTTTATAATATCATACAGATCGGAGTATAATAGGTACCACTTAAAAATCGGCTTAGTGCGAGTCGGACTCGCGCCCTGAAGGTTCCGTACACCACACAATACTAAAAGACTATTTAAAATATTTCCTTAAACATGTAAAAATAAATTTTCTTTAATTTTTTTTTTAATTTAATAACAATAAATTAAAAGTTTTTAGGTTTATTCCTGAATAGGTGCTATATTATACTGCTTCTTATCAAATTTAATGATTTTAGTTCACCCCTTAGGTTTTGATTTCCATTTGAAATCGTAAAATTATCGAAAATTGCAACATTTACCTACGTTTACATTTTTTTTTGTTGATCGCGTTTTAATTATTTTACAGACAGCCGAAAGAGACCGTAGGCCTGAATATACGTTTTGAATTTCAACTTGATACGTTCATACGTTCCTTAGAAAAAAGTTTGTCAGACAGACAAATAAACGTACAAAAAGTGATTATATACCTAAGGGTTTCGTTTTTGTCTTTTGAGGTACGGAACCCTAAAAGCAATGTATATGCAGCTAGTACGTCGACGTCTGAGATAAACGTCGTCCATAGAGCTTCGTGAAGGCTGAATAGGTAAGGTAGACCTGTAAAGACTAGTAAGAAGTTATCTCCGAATAAGGTAAAAAAGTAATAGTATTTATGATCTAGCGGTATGTAGCAGTAGGTAACTATTTTAATATTAATTTTGTTGTCAGATCACTATTCGTTGGTATATCATGGGTACTGGAAAAATCTGCCATGACTTCGTGAATTTAGTGAACAGTTTCTCGGACAAGGGCGATCAGGTGATCGCGGCCATCGCAGCCAGGAACAAGCCTCGAGCCAAAGAATTTGCCAAACAACACAACATTGCGAAAGTATACGACTCCTATGAAGCACTGGCTGATAGCAAAGACATTGGTAATTTTATGTTGATAATAAGTTCATTCAAAAATTATTGAATTTAGCATAGGGTTTTTTGAAAAATAAACACACAAATAGTGACTCTATTTCTTCAACCAATCTCCAATAAAGAAAAGTTCTCACTTGAAAAGATGATGTGAGTGAAATTATTCACCATTATTTCATGTCCAGCTTTTTCCTGTGGTTTTATTCGCCCGTGGCACGCCTATCTACTTTAGCGTATAACCTTCCCCTAGAATCAGGCTATCATTCCAGTAGTAGTTCTAAATTTCGTAAATAAGTACCAACTTTTATAGCTCTTATAATGGTGTAGAATTTAAAATGTGTCGTGCGCAATTTACGTTTAATCAGTAATCACGATCCCACCAAAAACATTATGTAAAAAACTAGCCAAGTCTCGATGGAGCTGCTTGTTTATCTCTAAAAAGTAATGATCGTGCGCTATTTACGTTTAATCAGTAATCACGATCACCATTCAGAGATACTTGTAGTGGCTATCATTTACTAAAGTATCACTTTACTCGTTATCGAACATTACCTAAGTTATAGGTATACCTGAGAGGTATACCTATCAATGAGAAAATACGTACTTAGCTATCTATGATTTTGTGAAGCACTAACCGTTATGCTACATTAGTAGGTATACTATTTGCGCCATTAATTACATACTTATACTTCAGCTATCAGCTTTATCATTTATATCAGAAGGCTTTTTTAAAAGGTAGTAAAAAATAGTAAGTACCTAGTACCTTCGAGAATTCCATTTGGAATCTTTAAATTTTTTTATAGTTTATCTATTTTCTTCAACCCATTTACAAAAAAAAAGAACCTCTAATTTGAAAAGATGTTGTGAATGATCGACAATCATTATATGACTAGCTGTTCCCTGAATCAGGCATTCCGTTATGTTTTAAATAAACAGTACAACTTGACCATGAAAACGCATTATTATCTCACAATTTACAAGTTTTGTTTTTGATGGCATTAAATATTTTATATGAACAATACTAGCGACCCGCCCCGGCTTCACATGGGCGTAAAAACCTTCCTCTTGAATCAATGTCTATTAAAAAAACCGCATCAAAATCCGTTGCGTAGTTTTAAAGATTTAAACATACATAGGGATATAGGGACTTAGTTTTATACTATGTAGTGATTAATAATGAAATAACTTAACTATGAAATGATTTATTCACGGGTTTCATTAAGTCGCCACGATTGACCCACAAAGATGAGATTCGGAAGCAAATCGGAGTTCATTTTGATGTAGATGACCAAGAACTTCCATAAATTGTTAAATCACTTCCAAATGATGATTATATGATGAGCCCAGTCTACTATAGTAATTACTACCTTACCAGGGGCTTAGCTACCGCCGTAGCTGCCATATCAATCCATACTAATATTATAAATGCGAACGTCTGTCTGTCTGTCTGTCATCTCTTCACGGCTAAACTGCTGGACCGATTGTGATGAAATTTGGTAGGGATGTAGTTAACGACCTGAGGTCAAACAAAGGCTACTTTTGGGCGCGATATAACCGAGGCGCACGCGGGCGGTGCCGCGGGGAACAGCTAGTTATATATAAGTGAGTAAGCAAAAATTTATAAAAACTTCGCAAATTTTGCTTGTCGGACCTGCCACTTTTGTATCCATACTTCCATACTAATATTATAAATGCGAAAGTCTGTCTGTCTGTCACCTCTTCACGGCTAAACTGCTGGACCGATTGTGATGAAATTTGGCAGGGATGTAGTTAACGACCGAGGTCAAACATAGGCTACTTTTGGGCGCGATATAACCGAGTCCTACGCGGGGCAAAGCCGCGGGGAACAGCTAGTGATTTAATAAATCAGTTTGCCGAAAATAAGGCAAGGAGAGTGGGTATTAAAGAATTGTTTATAAAAATTTTGGAAAAGTGACGGATAGTTAATTACTTAAGATAAATAAATATTTCTTTTTATTTTATGAAAACATTTTTTTTTCTTTTGTCAGAAATCTTTATCCTTCTATGGATATGAAATAATTTTTTAATACCGGGCCCGCCAATCCGCGCTACGCCACTGTACGGTACATTGTATTATTAACTTTTGATGTGTATTGTTGACAAAAAAAAGAATTTTCAGACAACAAATACTAGTAGAGTGGAATTATTATAATTAATAATTATTTTGACATGCTTATAAATTCTGCAATCAAACGAATTTCATTCTGTCTCCTTTCCCGCAATCTGTGAAAGTGATACCTCAGTAGGTACCTAATACCTATAACCTTTTTTCCCAAAAAAACAAAAACCGACTTCCTCAGCGTCCTGAGGGACGAAGCGCACTTAGCCAATTTATTGATTTTTTGGAAAAATTAGTATTTACAAAACGATAATTGAGCTGCCTACCTAATGTTATAACATCAAACTCGGGGATAGGATAGGTGGATTATATAGCCCAATCTTTGATTTATTTGAGAATAAATAAATGGAAGATGACAGGTGCAAAATGCGATGTCCAAGTAAACGTGTTATGTAACCGGCTATAAAAATCTGATAATATTTGATATCTTCGGTAGGTACGTGTTCACCTCTATGTAAGATAACAAAACAGATAAGTACCTACCTAGGTACTAACATAAATCGCTGTATTATTGAAGTCACAAGTGCCAGAACACAACAGTCGGCCGGCCGGCTATATTTGTCGTTACGTAACCAAACAAAGAAAACACAACATTCCCCAGTAGGAGGTAACCAGCGGAGCAACTCGGGGCATCTGTATAAATTTGCTTGAAATTATCCCACATTATACCAGTCAAGGTAACTAAGCAATAAGAATTTTTAAAAATCAGTATACGAATTTTTAAAATTCTAGTTATTTTAATTTTTATATACGAAGTTTTTACAGTGCGTGTGATATTATTACAAATTAAATAAAGGACTAATATTATAACCTTATTGATTTGTTCTATCTTTTGAGGTTTAGATTTTCTTAATTGTCTTCAGATATACGTATATGTAACTACTACCTCAAAAATTATTTACTTCTTTTGCTTTGACGTGGCTTTAGGTCAACTATCCAAAGGAAAATAAACTTATTCACGCTGAAACACAAAAACACGTGGCGGGAAATTCAAACTAACAAACTGTACTGTACTTATTTCAGTATACACCTCAATAAATTAGTAATTACGTAAATCAGTTCATTTCCTATTTTTCCAAGGGTTTACGTGTACCTATTTATTTATCACTATCACTACATAGTATAGCTTTCTCTGGCCCTATGTCCCTTTGTATGTTTAAATCTTTAAAACTACGCAACGGATTTTGATGCGGTTTTTTTAATAGATAGTGATTCAGAGGAAGGTTTTTATGCCCATGCGAAGCCGGGGCGGGTCGCTAGTATTTTTTATATTCCAAATTTTTAAGTATAATATTTTTACAAATAAGTAATGTGATTTTTTTCCTTAATTGTTATTACATAGATGACTATTCGTTGGGGTATCGTGTGTGCTGGAAAAATCTGCCATGACTTCGTGAATTCAGTGAACACTTTCCCGGAAAAGGGCGATCAGGTGATCGCGGCCATCGCAGCCAGGAACAAGCAGCGAGCCGAAGAATTTGCCAAACAACACAACATTCCGAAAGTATACGACTCCTATGAAGCACTGGCTGCTAGCAAAGAAATTGGTAAGTTCACATAATATGATGATATAGTAGATATAATCCCGTTTATCGATAGCCTTAAAAATCTAACAGTCATCTTCTTCGTCGAGCGTGTTTCCCGGTTGCATCTTCAGCTTACGCTTCAGAGGTCAGGGTACGCTTTTAATCATGGTCCTGATTTGGCGGAACTGGTTATTAAGTACAATGGAGCGACGTAACGTAACCCTTTTTACAAAGAAACCTGATTCACAGAAACATAACCCAGGTCCGCCAAATCTAGGACCCGAAGCGTAAGCTGAGGGTGTAACTAGGAAACACGAAAAAGGATTTCGCTCTTCCTATTTTTCTTTCTCCTACGGTTTCAGTTCTTATAATGAGAATAATTCACAAAAATTGAATTAAACTATTTTATACGGTTTTCTATCGTGTTTATTGCTTCATTGCGAAAACATAAGAAATCATCACAAAAATTGAGCTAAAAATTTTACTAAAGAATGTCGAAATTGTATTTGGTATAATAGATGCTAACTCAGCGATAGTACTATATTTTTTTAATAATTAATAAGTATATAAATAGGACGTAACCCAAGATCCATTTGATAAAGGGTAACTTTTCAATTTCCCTGACTAGATCGAACCCAGAACCTCCAGAGCAGCAGACTCCATGGAACGTCGTGCAACAACGAATTGAATCGTAAATAACGAAGTAACTACCTAAGAATATATCGAAGTATCCATAGTTGAACTTGGAGTGACTCGATTAAATTCAGTTTCAGAGCACTTGAAAAAGAGATTGACCGAGAATGTTAAAAAAATATATAATCATGGTCTAATTCACGAAGAATAGGTATAATAGAAGTCTAATCTAAGGCGCCTCGACGCGTCGCGTCGGCTTTAATTGGCCAACTAGTACCGTGTTTGTGAATAAACTGCTAATTTTATCTAAGGTCAGAGCAGTTCACAGATGTTGCACAATTTAACATCCGATATCTAATCTCTTAAATAAGAGATAATAATGAAACACGTACCTAGTCCTCATTAAGATGGATATACCTAATCCATACTAATATTATAAATGCGAAAGTCTGTCTGTCACCTCTTCACGGCTAAACTACTGGACCGATTGTGATGAAATTTGGTAGGGATGACGTTAACTACATCCCTACCAAATTTCATGATCAACCTGAGGTCAAACATAGGCTACTTTTGGGCGCGATATAACCGAGTCCCACGCGGGGCGAAGCCGCGGGGAACAGCTAGTTATATATAAAAAAGAAAACATTTTTTTATTGTGAATGAATGGGGGCTCCCTATACATACCAATATAATAATTAGGTAGTTATACTTATTTCATACCTCTATTTTCAGATGTCGCATACATCGGTGCCCTCAACCCTGACCACTATGCGCTAACTAAGTTGTTCCTCGAGAACGGCAAACACGTTTTATGTGAGAAGCCCTTATGCCTGAATTTCAAACAATCCCAAAGCCTTATCAAGCTGGCTCAAAACAAGAAGTTATTCCTGATGGAAGCCGTCTGGTCTCGGTTTGCACCTGCCTATGTCGCGCTCGAAAAAGACATCCAGAATGGAAAATTGGGAGATATCACGTTTTTGGAAGTCAACTTCGGAGTTCCTATTAAATACGTCGACAGGTTAAAGTAAGATACATTTAATTACTACATTTACCTTGCAATGGCAAACAGAGAGAAGCTTTTAGTTCTCAGTATCTCCATCTATTATGTTCTTGTCGGTGGAGTAATATAAAAATATAAAAAAAATCCATCTCTCTGTCTTCAGCCATCCGTTTCATATCTCTCCACAGCGTTCTTTTTTTTTAGCATATGTATACCCTCTTTTGTCTTACTTTCCGTCTCCTTGCTTCTATTTTTCCTTCTACTATTGTTTTTATTAGTTGATCGTGTCGTAAGAGGTGGCCAAACATCTTTTCTCTACGCAAATAAATTGTTTTCAAGTTCTCCTTTCACGGACCAAAACCAGCACCTTTGATTATACCAACACTTCCTCGTTTGTATTTTTTTCCATACCACATATCTTCCGTACTTACGCCTCCAACACCACATTTAGAAACGTAGGTATACGTATTCCGTACTTACGCTTCCAATCATTTTCTATCCTTCTAGCCATGTTTCATTGTCAAACTCCCTGTTGTATTAAATAGGCATAGAATTTTCGACTGCCATAGAGAGATAGAGATGAGATGGCACTCATTCACTTACTCGTTTAGGATCGGAACTGAAAATTATAGAACGTTGATTGATTCGATAAGTGTGATCAGATCACAGAGCGTTATCAATATTTTTTGATCGACCCAACATAAATTATTGAGTTAGGTACTTTTTGATTTCATTCAAATCTTGAATGACAATGCACGAATATGGGTATTTTCCACTTCACTACATAGTATAAAACAAAGTCGCTTTCTCTGTCCCTATGTATGCTTAGATCTTTAAAACTACGCAACGGATGTTGATGCGGTTTTTTTTAATAGATATTGTGATTCAAGAGGATGGTTTTTATGTCCATGCGAAGCTAGTGCGGGTTGCTAGTATTTTTATATTTATAAACAGGATCAGCTAACTATTCATCTAATACAACACGAGACACGCGCACAGTTCTGCCCTAAAATTATTTCTAGTTAGTAGTAGTGATTAGTGATGTTATCGTACGTAGGTATATTATGCAAGTATCATTATTAAGCAATACCAAACAAGCGTTTTTGAATTCCAGTAAAAAAGAATTTGGTGGCAGTGCGTTACTAGACATCGGGGTGTACACATTGCAACTATCGCAATATGTGTTCAAAGAGGAGCCCATAAGAGTATCAATCGTCGCAGAACCCCTCAACGACTCAGGTGTGGACCTGATGGAGACCATTGTTCTGGACTACAAAGGCGGCAAGCGCGCTGTGCTCAATGTCAATGCTCATATAAGAATGTGGAACAAAGCTACTATCTACGGCACCAAAGGAAGATACACGGTAAGTACCTAAAATTACACCGTGCAATTATATGAGATAGGAATACTTAGATAGCTAAATCCATACTAATCCATATCCATACTAATATTATAAATGCGAAAGTCTGTCTGTCTGTCTGTAACCTCTTCACGGCTAAACTGCTGGACCGATTTTGATGAAATTTGGTAGGGATGTAGTTAACCACCTGAGGTCAAACATAGGCTACTTTTGGGCGCGATATAACCGAGTCCCACGCGGGGCGGAGCCGCGGGGAACAGCTAGTAGAAAATAATTTTAAGCGAAGAGAACTTGAAATCAAGTGAGTCAGACTATACTAAATTAAATTTACTCTAATCGTACTTAGTCGTTTATTGGCTTATCAATTCTAAGTATATCTTTAAGCTATCAAAGCAACAAAAATGCTTAAATTGTGTTCAAGAATATAAATAAATAGGCTACGAATGACTCAATCCGACCCCCAATCTGCAGGGTCCGCACACTGCAAGTTGTCGACATCATAAGTATGCTATGAAAAGTGTGCTCCTTTTCTCTGGGAACGGTATGGAATGCCTAATTAGCAGTGTGACTACTTACATCGCATTATGATATGACTATAATAGAGTATGATTTATTTGCTTTTCAGCTAGAAGACCCTTTCCATTTCCCCACTGAGCTGATCAGAGAAGGGGGAAAAAGCGAAAAGTTTCCGCTGCACGAGTCACCTCTGCCATACAACTTTGCAAACAGTGCCGGCTTAGTTTATGAGGCCTTAGAAACAGTGAGGTGCATCAAGAACGGTAAGTATTGATTTTATTGATGAGGCCAAGTAATATTTTTAGCAATTTGGTTAATTAACAAACAGTTACAGTTAAGATCGATATAAAAAACAAAAAAATTGTTTTGAAAATTTTGCTCAGCGCACGAATGATATGAAAATTTTGATCGGCGCCAGAGCGACATGAAAGTTCTTTGCTCAAATGGATTCATAGCTTTTCTTTCTTTCTACAGGTCTTATTGAATCACCACGGATGAGTCACAAAGAGAGTTTGATTTTGGCCAAACTAGAGGATGAGCTTCGAAAGAAAATTGGAGTACATTATGATGTCGATGACCAGGAATTTCCATAAAATTTGTAATAATATTAATAATTATTTTATAAACTGATATTCATGATAACTGAACTGACTACCGAATTAAACTTTTATGGGTTTCTGTTTGTGTTTCATATTTTTCCTATGGTGTAAAAATTCTTTAGTACAGCAATAACTTTTTCAAAGAGGATTGGCATCGCTTATGGAGGGATAAGACACTTTTATAATATAGCAAATCACGGAGGTACTGAAGTAGGCTTAATATACCTACCTAATATACCTTAGGCACAGATCACCGATCTTAGTTACCATGTATCCTTTATGATCTTAGTGTGAATGAAGTACAGAATTCAAGGTGAACTAAATTACTGAAATTACCATCAAAGTGCTGAGATATAAAAAATGTGACTTACCTGGTATCAATGACAAATATTAAAATGGTGGTCTGATTAATATATGCTGTAATAAATCAAAATTCTTATTAGGTTTCAAAGTATATTTAAAAAAAGTTAAAATTGTAGATTTTTTACAAACTAAATTAAATAATGTTATTTATTTCTATATTAATCAGGTTGTCTATATTAATCAGCCAAGTCATATTGTCTGAAATACCGGGACACCAAACAAATAAAAATATTCAAAGGTGCTACATCCATGATGATATTTTCATTTTCTATATTCAGGTTGGATCTGTAAAGATACAAATTTAAAAATTAAAGAAATTCAAAAAAAATTGTTATCCAATTAATCTAAACTGACGAAATACAGCTAACGAATATGTTTATTGGAAAGTAATATAACTTTGAAGCTTCCAGGCAGATGATATTTTTAAGGAAGGTTAAAATAGTCTATAGTACATATACATCACATGTGTATGAACCACAATGCAAAGAGAGTATAGTATAAAATGTAAGTATATTTTCTGTATCCTTTCATTGTTGGTAGAGTATGCCATGAAGCATTAAGTCAACCATTCGTACACTTTAATTTAATTTGTACAGTATATTTTATATAAAAGTACTACAATAAAAATCAATAAAAAAGTAAAGTCATTCACTAGTCGCTAGTTCAGGTGAAAATAAATGTTTCGAAATATCCATGAAAGTGAAACCTCATATTTTTTTTTGCCCAAAAAACGAAACCGACTTCAATTCCTCATCTAAAAAGGATGAAATAATTAATACATTGTTGTTTAAATATGCTTCATATCAAACATTTTAATAAATCTGAAGTCGGTGCCGGTTCTTTTAATAAAATATGCTAATTAACGAGCCAGCAGCTAGTCAACGAATTCGTAAAATTGGCACCAACTTAAAATTTATTAAAATGTTTGATATGAAGCATATTTAAACAACAATGTATTAATTATTTTATCCTTTTTAGTTGAGAAATTGAAGTCGGTTTCGTTTTTTAGGCAAAAACAATTATTTTATACTTTTTAGTTTTGGATACGCAATGCCTTACACCTAAAAAGTTGTAGACACTTTGCATTTTGAAAAGTCGGGTAAACGTCATCAGCGTCGTCTCACCTTATTGACATGGAATATATCAAAAACTACCCAAATCGCAATAAAACTTGAAGAGTTCCCTCGATAACTCCATGATTCCATCATCAGATCCTGATCTGATGACCATCTAGAAAGTATACCCTTTCTAACAAAAAAAATAATTTTTCAAATCGATTCAGTGGCCTTCGAGTAATCGAGCAAGATATATTGCAATCAAAAAGTTTTTTTGAAAGTGGGTTAAATTTTCCATCATTGTCTCACCTACGTCTCACCTTACTAACATGGAATATCAAAAAATACCCATGTCCAATACAAAGCTTGAAGAGTTCCCTCGATTTCTCCATGATCCCATGATCAGATCCTGACCTGCTGAATATGGAACCAATTGGCAAGTATACCCTCTCAAATTAAAAAAAAATGTTTCAATTCGGTCCAGCCGTCTTCGAGTAATCCGGTAACATACATAAAAAAAAAGAACATTCCGACAAATTGATAACCTCCTTCTTTTTTTTGAAGTCGTTTAATAAAAAGGCTAAAACACTAATCTATACATAGGTGTATCAATACAAACTGACAAATTATTATCCAAGAAGTTACTTTGGGGCTAACTTAATCTGTGTGATTTGTCCCTACCTATAATTTATTAATTTACCTAAGCATGCAACCTACACACAGCTGTTCTACCATAATTTGACTCACTGTTTTCAAACATTAAATTGAATAAGTACCTTATTTGTGCACATTTTCTAGCTAAACTTCTTAATATACTTATAGTCTCTGAGAGAAGAGGCTGCTTTATGCAGGCTAGAAATGCATATATCCATTGCCCTGAAAATGAAAAAAACAAGTGTTTAATGAAAAAATATAATTGCCTTTTCATAATGTGCAGGCAAAGCAACTTTCAAATAATCAGCTATGAGAAACACAACTTCAGAAACAATGGAAAACCAGTTGTACCTGTTTTATGTCCAATTGAGTCTCCAGGTTTTGTTTCTTCTAATATTTGTATGAGGTTTTCCAGTCCATCATCAATGAGAGCATATTGAAGTCCAAGTACACATGATAAGGTGGGATCGTGTTTGTTAAAAAAGTTTCTCCAGCCCTTAGGATTATTATGTTCAAATTCAATTTTCTTCAGATCACTCGGCCATACTGATTTCTTTGCTTGTATTCTAGACACATACATCCGAACTTCAGAAAAGTCTGCCACTTGTATATTTTGCCATTCTATAGTTGGTTTCAATCCTTCTGGCACTTGTGCCAGTGGCTCCTGTGAAATATTCAAATTTAAGATGCTGTACAGCAAAATAGACATTGAAAAAAAAAGACGTGTGACACTCAGGGACTGCAGCGGTAAATATTGCATAGCATTTTTATCAACTTATGCAATTATAATTATTACTATTAATAGATATAATATTAATTGATTAAAAAATAATAACAATTAATTAAAACTAACTTATATATAAAATATCCTAATATAAAACTAAAAAAAAAGAATCCAAATCGCTGCCATCACCAGGTAAGGTACCCAAGAGGCTGGCGGCATTACCACGTTGTATGGCTAAACTTAGCCTTTAACCGAAATGCTCACCTGCCCTTGGATCTCCTGAGACATCGATTAGGCGTGCCGAGATTTCTTTAAATATTGTTAATAAATAATTATTGATTTATTTATGCAGTAATTTTTTTCTTTGATATTGAAGCACGTGTAGGGACAGTTCCCTATATGTATTAATATTTTATGTTAAACCACTACCTTTACCACTATTTTGTGTACATTGTTCATTTATAAACTCACACTGGCAATAAGGCAAAGGAGCGAGTTGAAACATCAAAATCAATTCTAAACTAGTGGTTCTGTGAATTGTAGACCTCGCGACCCTGCTCCCTCGTCTTCCCTCCCAAAATAAAAATAACAATCGAAATCGAAATGAAAATAAAAACCCTGCGTATCAGAAGGGCAATCTAGTAAAATGCCCTTATGGAATAAACAACTAAAAGTCAAACAACCTACTAGTAAAACATCTGAAATTTGAAATCGTCATACTAGTTAAACATCTGAAATGAAGAAACGTCATCTAAGGCAAAAGGACTCCTACATCCGACTCCTGATGCAGAAAATAATTACAAATTAATTTAAAAGTTAAACAATTTTTATTCTAGGAAAAAAAATAACATACAAACAAGTACAGCACATCTAAGTATCAAGTTATGCATTAAGTTTGCTCGAGCTACATGGTAGGCGGAGTACATGGTAGTAGGTGGTCAGGTTTTTTCGTTACGGAAATTCTTGATTCGCTCGCCGCACTTAAAGCCCACGATAAAAGCTATGCAATACTTTAAATTTTTTTTTTAAATTCTTAGTAAAAAAGTGGTATGCTTAAGAATAAAAGGATTGATAGGATCTCCTGTTCGAAGACATGTCCCTCAGGTTAGAAGAGATATTTAAAGGAAAACAAGTCTCAATTAACTTCTTTTTGACTTACGGTAGATTTTACAAACAAAAGCATTCGCAAAGGGGTTTGACGTCAGGCAGACATATAGACCAACACTCAAGACACTCCAAGGAATGGGAAAGATATGGAAAGGGCCGTTTAATCACTTGTCCTTACAGAGGATTGAGGAAAGGTTAATGCTAGTGGTCTATTGAAAACCATTACATATTCATTGACCTAGATGTTAGGAACTCATTAAACTCGAGAAAGAAGCACAGGTGTGGTGATTGCACTGATTTCTTACCTCTTTGATAAAACAAGACTGGTTTTTAGCAAATTTTGAATAATCTCTGTTGCATTTAGTAATAGTCGAACAATTTTGACGCTCCTGCATTACTTTTAACAAGTATTCTTCTCCTGAAGTCGGAACATCCTTTAGTTCCACATCAGGGTTTATTTTAAAGCATGGTGACATTAAAGCATCAACTTCCTCATCACAATTACGTTTTTTATAGACATATTTATTTTGAGGCATCTTCAGCACATATTCAAGTTCCTAAAAGTGCAATAATTGTAAAATTTTGATTTAGTAAAGGCAACTACAAATCAAAGAGTATATAATCACTACGTTTTACTACAAATGGCAAGCGAGCAACAAAACCAAAAAACAACAAACTGACCACAGAGTACTTTTGTATAAAGGAAAAAAATGCTAATGTCAATTTTTTTTTTTTTTTGAATAGTTTATACGGCCATGGAATCTAGTTCTTTAAGGCCTTTCTTGAATTTATTAATCTTCTTCAGTCCTACTTAAGTCAGTCGAGTCAAAAATCAAGTCAATAGTCAAGTCCAGTCAAGTAAATAAGTCTAGTCTGAGTCAGATGGCTAAGTGAAGCGGTGGAAAATTTTCACTTAGCTATATCATGGAGATTTTGGTGACAAAGATAAAAAGTCACGTAATCGACACTGTATCACTTCCCAACACTCACGCTTGTTCACGAACACTTTGCGAATAATAATCCACCAATATTATGCACAAACACTCGAAAAAACCTAAGTTTTGGAAATTAAATACAGCGCGGACATAGCGACAGTTTACTTTCCCTCCAAAAACTCTGCTAATGTCAATTTCTTTGGCTAATGTCAAACAAATCACAATTTATTTATTTTCTGTGGGGTGGACGCAGGCAGGTTGGAGGTGGAGTCCACCGTTCCACTGTGGACATGGACTCACGGAATAGATCCGTCATTGTCACTAATGTCACTGTCTTCTCTCTCTCTTTCTGTCATAAAAGAATGGCTGTGGTGTGGTGTTGGTGTGGGTGGTGTGGATCACAGAGTACTTTTGTTTACAGCTAGCACAGTGATTAATGGTGATTATACTCTTTGCAGCTAGCTACCTATTAAATTGTTCTGTATATCCTTTTTAATAAAGTAATTTAAACAAAGAGTGCTTGCTTGGTGAAAAATCTGAAACAATTAAAAAAATACCTTCTAAACCAAATTGTCATTATTCAGCGTTTACAGTTCAGGGTAATGTCTACTTCAAGCAATATTTCACAGTCAGTCTCAGAACCTGAAACTCCACAAGTAAGTACTGAAACAGATATCTAAACTAATCTGGTATATTTTAGGTTATAGTAACAAAATTTGGCTAAAGTTAGAGTAAATTGTTTAAATTGGCAGTACAGGATTTTAGATAATAATCCTGTCACTGAGTCTCAAAGGTGGCTAACACTGTTAGGGATCTATCAAGCAACTGATGCTTTAGTAAGAATCATTGATGAAGCAATATTTTGAGATACTTTAATAATAGTTTTGGCAGCAATAGATAATAATACTAAAATAGTTTTCATGAATATAAAATAGGTGGTTATACTTATATGTTGTGTTGGTTACCTTTATGAAAACTGTTTTTTGTCAAGAAAGACTAGTCAATTATAAACTTTGGAGTACAAACAGAGAGTATGAAAGGGTGCACAAAATTAAGGACAAAATAAAGTTACACAGTTATTTCGCTCGTCATATTGACACCCAATTTTTACCCGACTACGGCGTAGCCAAAAGGAAGGGTAATGATTTTGGCAATTTATGTAAGTATGTATGTTCCACCGTAGTGCCTAAACTACTGGACCGATTTTAATGAATGAGGTATCAAAAGATTTGTAAAAATAGCACGGGTAACATAGGCTATATAAATTGTATCAAACTTTTAACTGACAGAATTTAAACCTCAGATTCTAACCTCAAAAAATTTTTAACTGAGATTGGTATCACGTGTTTGGTATGAAAAGAGAGGTCTTGGCGAGCACATTACAAATATGTATATAACTCATATTGTTTAAAATATTGTTTAAAATGCATTCGTAAAGTGGTAAATTTCACGCGGTCCAGGTATATCTGTTAGGGAAACAGAAAAGTATTAAATAAAATTAAGTTAAAAAACTATAACCCAACTACGTGGTGTCTAAAAAGGATGAAACAAGGACATAATTGAGATAGAAATCTAGAAATGCACAGGTACTTAAATGGCCATGGTAAAGCCGTGGTCGCACCCATTGTAAATGGATGATAGGAACACCTTTAAACATAGATTTTGTTGGTATACACTATACAGTGGGTGCGACCACGGCTTTACCATTTAAGTACCTATGCATTTCTGGATTTCTATCTCAATTATGTCCTTGTTTCATCCTTATTAGACACCACATTGTTGGATTATAGTTTTTTAACTTAATTTTATTATATTCCATGTCGTAAATAACATCATTAACATCACTTTTGGTGATGTCAATATTTTTAGTGCGACACTTATTTTCTGAGATTGTATTTTTTTTCAGAGCACAAACCAAAGCAGAATTCAAAACTTTGACCAATCATTGAACCATGTGGAACTTGGTCACAGCATTGAGCAGTCCTTGAAGAGTGCACAGAAAGAGATGCACCAAAAAAGAATTCAGTTTCTTAGAAAAGAACTTGATTATTTGAAATCAACTGAATGGCAATTTGAGTTTGATAAGGGATTTGTTCAGTAAAGAGTGTGAAAATGATATCCTATATTTTATCCTTCTTTAACAACTTGTTTGCTAGAAATGTAGATAGTGATGATGATGATGACAAAGACAATTTTCTTGCGGAACAGCTGTTAGATTTAGAAGCAACTGAACCAGCGAGATATGACTCAATAGAAGCTCAAGCACCGGAAATACCAAGAAATTCTATATGTTTTCAGAAAACAGGCGAGTAAAAACATCAATTTATTTAAAATTTATTGCAAAAAACTTTGGACTTAATGTCATTCTCTAACATCATCAACAAAAAACCATAAATTGTTTAAACAAATCATAATTATTTAAATATTTATTTAATAAGATATTTGGGGAATTGAGATGTGTCCAATGGAAATGTGATGATGATTACATTGTGTTTGCAAGAGCTACAAAAACTTCTCGAAGAAGTGGAATTGGACTGTATAACAAACTCTGTTTAGAAGAGTATCTTGAAAGGAATAACCCATGTTAATATTACATTGGAAGGATTTATAAATAATGAAAATTTTTGACTATTATTGCTGACATTGTAGTTTAATTGTTTTTTAATTTAGGTTGAACCTAAATTAAAAAACACTTATTTATATTATACTCCTGTCCTGTTATGTTTGGATATTGGTATAGGTATATTGGCTGTTTACTATATTTTATTTTTATTTTATTTTCTTACAGGCATAGTAACATTCATTGAAGACAATCAGTATATTCTCATTGATGGAAGTCTATATTATGATCTGTCATCATGTACCATCAATCTTAGAGTCAAGGATAAAGTTTTGTATCTTGGCTACAAAGATTCTAATGACTCTGTGATAGTTGTGAGGATCCTAGCGAACCAGGGAATGTGTTGGGAAGACGAAGAAATCGAGGCAGATGGTGATAGTTTTCAAATTATAGAGCACACTCTAATTGGAGAAGTGGACCACAGAGTGGATCGGTTTGTGCACATTAAAGACAATGACTTAAAGTTCCACCTGGATAATGTTGAAGGTACCATTGTTCCAATGAAAGGAGACTGGCTAGAGATGAAATGCAGGGTGCAGTATGATGAAAATAAACCAACTGACATTTCAGCTGTTCAGGTAAATCTGTAGTAATTGTTGTCGTATCTGTGCCTTTAATTTCTTAATCCCAACAAGTGGTTCTAGAGAAATATCTTTATTAGACAAACAGGTGATTCAAGCCTGCAATGTCCTAACCGAACTGGAAACTACACTAAGAATGAAATAAATTTTGCATATTAGAACAATTATAGGAGATATAAAACATATGATGACATTATTCCATATCTTTTTCAGGTATTGGAAGTGATATCATTCAAGCCCTTAAGAACACGAATTAGAAACGCCACCATATCTGATTGGTCTGGGGAATCTGGTATCTGTGATCGCCAGATTTATTTTGATAAACAGTCTTTACAAAACGGGGTTATACCAAAAGTAGGCACCAAGGTATGTTCTTTTAAGAAATCTAGCAATATATTACCTATGGAACAGTACTTTATCCTTTGCTATGCTTAAATTATTTTCTGACTATTAAGGTTATTTTACTGATGGTCTCTCTCTAATCTTTCCTTTTCCCTGTTGCTTCCTCAGCTGATTGCTTCGGAGCTCAAGGTCTGCTTTCCTTTTTTTTTCTCCTCCACTTCAGCCGGTCTACGGAATTCTTAGTTGTGAGACAATTAGCACGCATATTGTTGGAGTTGGAGGCGGCATGGCTAGACACTTGTTCCAACGTAACTAGTTGGTTTCCGTAAAACGTGGCCGTACCATCATAGCCAATTTTCCTGAAGCTTATCTGCTATGTCACGAACATAAAGGCTGCTCCGAATGTGTGAGTTTTTTATGCGGTCTTACCGTGATACTCCACGCTATTTTACTGATGGTATTGCACATTTTTACCTAATCTACAGATAGACCAGTATCAGTTTGTTGGCTTGTTTTTTTATGCCCGCTGCTCGGGATATGCGGAGACAGATTCGCAACAATACCTATAGTCACATTCACATTTATAAATTACTAGCTTTCGTCCGCGGCTTCACCCGCGTGAATTTCCCACGGGAATAGTGCTTTTACCTAGGATGAAAGGTATCTTATGTCCTTCTCAATACATCTATCTATGTATGCGAAATTTCAGGAAGATTGGTGCAATATACATATAGGGCGTGAAAGCGTAATTTGGAGAGTGTGACGGGAGCGATAGTGTTATGGTCGACCGCCACAAAGGGAAGATCTTCCCGCCAGGCTAGGGTGTTATGCCTGGGGAACCGCGGCTCCGACGATGTCTTGTCGAAGATTGTATTTATACTCCAATCCGTAGAAACTTTGCAAGCGCGATTTAGACTTTCATAGTAATTTGCCATCTTGTATGCAATTCTAAGATTGTTGCTTTTAACGCCATCTGTGGTGCGTCTTTGTAGATATTGTTGTGGCGCTAGTGTCGCCACAGGACTCCCTTCCAAGACCGAAGGTCTGATAAATCTTCATGTGCAGTCTGTGCTTATGATGTTAGCTTGCAAGTGCCAGTTGCTTGACTTGACGTCCCAGTGAGTCGGGTACGTTGTTGCTGCTTGCTCGTAGTCTGCGGTGAGTCGAGACTGTAGTGAGCGATGACTTGTTGGCGCCGGTAGATGTCCTGCAGAACTGCCACGCTGGTGCGGTGGCCGGCCGATGAATACCAGGCGTGGGCTGCGGTGGATGTGCCGGTCGCTGAAGTCTTTGTAGTGAGGGTGGTTGCAGGACCAGGAAGCTCGGTACGTCGGCTGCGTTGGACCTGTAGATACCCCATCGTAGTTGGCTTGCTGTGAGACTGCTGGCTGCTGAAGCTTGAGAGGTAGCGAGATGATGGATCGGAGAATGTTGATGGAGAAGGCTGCTTCCAATCACGTCGGGGTCACCAGTTTGGGAGAGAGTGACGGGAGCGATAGTGTTTATATGCTCGACCGCCACAAAGGG
This sequence comes from Apomyelois bistriatella, assembly GCA_947044815.1. Taxonomy (NCBI): domain Eukaryota; kingdom Metazoa; phylum Arthropoda; class Insecta; order Lepidoptera; family Pyralidae; genus Apomyelois; species Apomyelois bistriatella. The sequence goes on from OX345689.1 coordinate 5,277,015, forward strand.
AAGATCTTCCCGCCAGGCTAGGGTGTTATGCCTGGGGAACCGCGGCTCCGACGATGTCTTGTCGGAGGTTTGTATATATGCTCCAATCCGTAGAAACTTTGCAAGCGCGATTTAGACTTTCATAGTAATTTGCCATCTTGTATGCAATTCTAAGATTGTTGCTTTTAACGCCATCTGTGGTGCGTCTTTGTAGATATTGTTGTGGCGCTAGTGTCGCCACACGTAACAAACAAACAAACTCACTTTCGCAATTATAATATTAGTTAGGATCAACAATAAATATTATTGAACATGTGAAAATGAGTTATAAAAATGCAGTTAGAAAATTATTTATACATATATGCTAATTATTTCAGGTAATTGTTGAAACCATTGAAAGTAACCAAGGCACATGTTCTTGGAGAGCAGTAAAATTGATAATTCTCGATGATAGATTGCCTCTCAAAGAAGACAGCAAAATTAATGATGAAGAAGAAACAACGGACACTATAGAAGTAGATAAAAACATTGAAGTCTCAAAACCAGTCCGATTTGATAATATAAGTTTTCAACAAACAGCTGTCCTTGAAATAAATATCACCAATAAAAGCAATGAGATTCATACCTTAAATAAATGGATTATGCTTAGTAGAAAACGCGACTCTCAAGTCAACATAGAACCATTTCTTAACCACCCAAAAAAGATTTTTCCTCAAGAGACATTTTCTCTAAAAGTAACCTGTTATCCAAAATTTTTGGGGAGTACCAAAGAATGCCTGATACTATTATTCAGGGGTTTTCAAGTGAAAAGATTTATTAACATCAACATTGTAGACAAAACTATTTCAAACGGTAGTAGAAAAGAAACAAATTATAAGTCAGAAAGTGAAAAATTGGGGATCATGCGGGACATTAGGAAAAATGGAATTAAGCCTATATTACCCGGCATAAAACCGGTGAAGCCTCCAGCGTTTATACCGGTCAAACTTGGCACGTTTCCTATACCGGATAAAGTGTGGTCAGCAGTCTTAGGTAATTCAGAACAAACAATATATGGATCTGATTATCAAAGTATTTTGGAAAGAATTGAAACACACCTACCTTGCCTAATTCAAGACCTAAATATCAACAACTATATTGATAAATGGCATACATTATTATACATGGAAGAGATACAGGCAAATATCAGCATGAGGATTTATGACACGCCCAAAGCTTTCTTAATTCGTTGTCAAGAATATCTTTGCCTTGAAATAAAAGGATTAGCAGAAAGGAGACCTTCTTTAATAAAAGGGGATCGAGTTATAGTAAAGGATATTTGGAATGAAAATGCCCCACAATATGAAGGGTATATTCATGCTATCAAAAATGATATTGTTTTGATTCAATTTAACCGACGGTTCCACGAAACATACTCAGGGAGCGACGTGTCCGTCGAGTTTCATTTTAGCAGATCTGTGTTTAGAAGAGCACATCAAGCAGTGAATTTAGCTATTTCGAATTTGGGGCCCGATATTCTTTTTCCACGCCGAGTAACAACGAGAAGTCGTCAAATTCCACCAGAACATATACAAAATATTAAGTGGTTTAATAATAGCTTAAATTACGGTCAAAAAACTGCAATTACGAATATTTTGTCAGGAGAGTCTCGACCATTACCATATTGTATATTTGGACCACCAGGGACAGGCAAGACTATAACTGTAGTTGAAACAATTTTGCAAATCTTAACTCTCATGCCAGACAGCAGGGTTTTAGTGGCGACTCCATCTAACAGTGCAGCGAATTTACTGACAGAGAGGCTTATACAATATAGGAACTCATTTCCTGACTCTATTGTAAGACTGATAGCAAACTATTTGATAGATTCAGAAAACATTCCAGATATTATTAAACCATATTGTGCCACGCTGGATATTGCAAGAGAAGATACTTCCAAACCAAAACAAATAGTAAAAGATGGGATTAATCTTAACTGTCAAACTTCATACATAGGAAGACATCGTATTACGATCGGCACCTGTTTTTGTATTGGCTCTCTAGCTCAGATGGGCTTGCCAAAAGGACATTTTACTCATATTATCATTGATGAAGCTGGCCAAGCGACTGAGCCAGAAATTATGATACCATTGACCTTTTTAGACAAAGACAATGGGCAATTAATCCTCGCTGGCGATCCAATGCAATTGGGTCCAGTGATAATGTCAAGATATTGTCAAGAATTTGGTATGAGCGAATCTTACCTTTCAAGATTGCTTGAGACATTTCCCTACCAAAAAGATTATGCTGCGTATGCCGATGGCTTTGACCCTCGACTAGTCACAAAGTTGAATGACAATTACAGATCATTGGAGGCAGTGTTATCATTGCCCAGTGTAATGTTTTACGACGCATCTCTTGTTGCTAAGATAGATACAAGTCAGTCTTGGATAGAAAAACTTCAGAATGATGTTTCTGAAATTTTGGATTTACCAAATGCAAAAACTGGAGGTATCTTTGTGTATGGTATAAGGGGCGAGAATTTTAGAGGAGAAGACAGTCCTTCTTGGTACAACCCGCACGAAGCTTCGATGGTGGCACTTACCACATGTAAACTGTTTAAAAATAAAATCAATGCTGATGACATTGGGATAATCACACCCTACATAGCTCAGGTATTTATATTTCATTTATGTATTTGTGTTATTATTATTTGTAAGCTAGCTTTTGCCCGGGGCTTCGCACCCATGGGAATTCCAGGATAAAATCTCTTCCAGTCGATCAGCGACATTATTAACTTTATTTTATTCCTTATAAATGGAGGTTTATGTAGATGTTTTAAGATCAAATCCTATCAACATTTAAGCGTTGCGTCCTAGTTGCGTCACAAGCCGGTGGTGTCTCAGTTTTCCCCCTTCGTGATGTACTACCTAAAACATTCGGCTTTACTTATATGACCGGCAACCAGCCTGACGTCAACCCTCCTTGGGAATGCTTTTGCTGGTGGTATCCACTACCATGTATTTGCTTAGTGCTACTACCAGTTGAACAAAGTACCAGTTGGAGACTTCTGTTATTTTCTTAGTCGCCTCTTACGTCACCTTCAAGAACAAAATGAGAGAAACAGGGCTAAGAAGGTTTTACGAACTGTTATACATGTAAGCGCACGGGAGTGCGCAGGCTAAGTTCCAGCAACAGGCCGCGCGCATGCCGTGCACTTAATCCGTTAAGAATAATAGTATAGTATGCGCTTGTACGAGAACAAAAAAAACATATTTGCAGATAAGACATCTGAGGCTCCTGTTTGAAGCTATGGGGCTACCACAACCGAAGATTGGGACTGTTGAAGAGTTCCAAGGACAAGAAAGACCAATTATATTGATATCTACGGTTCGAGCGTCTGCTTCACATCTAGCAGAAGATCAGAAGCATACATTAGGATTTGTAAAGAACCCTAAAAGATTAAATGTAGCTCTAACCAGAGCTCAAGTAGCTGTTTTACTGTTCTGTGACCCACATTTGCTAAGTAGGGACGTGTTATGGCAGAAAGTTATTCAACACGCTGTAAAAGAAGATAAATATATAGGTTGCAATCTACCATACACGCTTGATTAGAAGGGTTATGTGATTGTATATTTTTAAAGTTAATCATTAAATCCTATTTTCAATTTTTTTTCTGTTTATTTTCACGTAACTGCGTGTCCATCATCTACCCACATATTGTTGGTTGTGATTCTCCATTAGATCTGTGAAACAAACATACAAATAAACCAGTCTGGGGGGTTACTACCGTCTCTTAAAACCATGCAAGATCCAGTGAGTAAGCGGATAGCGCGCTACGTGATGTAAGGTGACATCTCTCTTACTGGATTTTATTTATTATTATTATATATTTATTTTAAGATAAGTTGGTAAGCCACCTGCACACCTTTAGTGGGGTGGGGTTACTATGATTTATATAAGCAGGTCCGAAACGATTGAGTAAGCCGAGATGACCTAATACGAGATGTAAGGCGATAGTTCGTTATCGTGTGTTGCTCCTGCTTGACTCGCTTACTCACTCCTTCTTGCATGGTTTTTACCAGAGAAAAAATAAAGAGATGGTAGTAGGTAGTAAGCCTTCAGGTGGCTTATCACCCTCTCTTAAAACCATGCAAGATCCAGTGAGTAAGGGAGATATCGCTTCACATCATGTATTGCGCTGTCCCGCTTACTCACTGGATTTTGCATGGTTTTATACCATCTCATAAAAACATAGATTCTTTCGAATTAATTTTGTGCATAATATTGGTGGATTATTTGTAAATCAAATCAAATCAAACCTAGTTTCCGTGGCCGTAAAAAGTATTAAAAAGAAAGGTCACAGTGCTAAGGTGCTAACACATACATATTCGTAGTTGTCAATGTCAATAATCTTCAAATGTCAATAATTTACGTCATTTTTATTTTATTCTCCAGATGTCCCAGGAAACAAAAATTGTTTTCTTCAATATTTATTGAATTTTACTGTTTACAACTCGTTTACAAAATATGTATAATCAAAATTAATAGTGTTTTACTATTCTTGCACTTTTCGCCGTTTCAAATTATATCTGAAACACTAGAATGGAGGCAAATGGTTCGGTTTTATGCGACAATCTTATCAAGTGGCTGCAGACTCTAAATCTTAATGCTAAACATGGTAGTCCATCAGGTATATAGTGCAACTTTCATATTGTTATATTCTTTACTAGGTTCTTTTCAAAGAAACCATACAAAATATGCGGTTACTTAGTCACATCCGTAAAAAATGTCGACCACTAAGTGGATAATTTCGTCATTGAGCTCTTGTTCTTATTTGATTGAGACATCTATGAGGATTTCTATCGGCTATTGTGTTTCACAATGCAGTATGACTTTCGCCAGCGCTAACTGTTATTACTGTAATATCTCAATTATTTACATTCTTTATTAGAGATATGGCCAATCTGATTTTGGTTGGGTTTTTTTTAAGTAAATAAAATCAATATTATCCACTAATAGAGCTTGTGCTCAGTGAGCTCTTATTGATTTGTTATACTAATATAATCTTTCCTTTGACAAGTTAGCACATAGTTACCCTTTTTCAAAAATTGTATACTTTCCTTTTTCAGAATTATCTGATGGTGTGGCGATAGCAGAGGCAATCACACAAATTGCCCCCGAGTATTTCACAACAGCATGGAATTCAAAAATTAAAACAGATGTGGGTCACAATTGGAGATTGAAAGTTAGTAACTTGAAGAAAATATTGGAGGGAGTAGTAGGTATGTGAAAATGGCAATATTTTATTAAATCAATGACTTCAGAATGTCTAAATAGAAATCAAGAACACTGTTCAACTTTATTGTAATGTTTGATTTATACACACTAACTATTCAGGTACACTTCAGTAACAATTCTAGTTACAATTCTAGTTCTGGTGTTGTAGAATTTGCGAAAAGCAGGATAGTGGAGCCTTATGATAAGTATAAATCCGGGAAATGCTGAAATAAAAAAAATTAAACAAATTCAATAAAATATATATATTATTCATAATATATTTTTGTAGTGTCATCTGTTGTACCTACTTGCAACAACACATTAATGATTATCACTACATATTATAAAACAAAGTCGCTTTCTCTGTCCTTATGTCCCTTTGTATGCTTAAATCTTTAAAACTATGCAACAGATTTTGATGCAGTTTTTTTAATAGATAGAGTGATTCAAGAGGAAGGTTTTAGCCGGGGCGGGTCGCTAGTACCAGTATATAAATACATATTTTTTTGTTTATTCCTTGTACCACTAGTTGGTTTACTTTACTGGTAGAAAAAAGTATGGTACTTGGGTACCGAATAACAATAGTTTTTATATTTGTATCTGAACTATTGTTATTCGGTATTGGTAGTCAAGTGATAAAGTACCTATTAAGCATTTAGCTTTGTTATGTCACAGCTCCAACAACAACTTAAGTTGTCAAAAATATCACTGTTATCTTTTTGCCACCTGAAAAATGATTTTTTAACCATTATTTGAATGTAGATAAAATTATTTTTTCTATTTCTCTCTACACTAAAAATTTTTATTAGCTATAAGTCTGCTTTTAGATTAATTTTATTTTCGATCCTTAACAATCCAATTATGTAATTGGTGCAATAAAGAGTTTATTTATGATAATGATAATGATGAATTTTATATAGTTTTTTGTTTGTAATTTATTTATTTTAACTTACTTAATTCTTAATCATACATGGGGTACCAAACACAGTTTTTTTAAGACCTGTTACAGAACAGTCTATTGGAGTAAACCAGCACCTTGCAGATTTTTTTTTGAAGATATTGAAAAGGTTCTTGTTTCTTAATGGGCCTGGAGAGATATTGATTAAGCACCCATAAACACATCTTTTTGTTTTAGATTATCATCAGGACATTTTAAATTTAAGTCTACATGAATTTCCAAGGCCAGATGTAGTAAATATAGCAGAAACAGCTGACCAGACTGATCTCGGCAGATTACTTCAACTTGTATTAAGTGAGTATTCTTCAATCTCACTCATCTTAGCACTTTTTTGGTTAGTTCTTTATTTGGTAGCTTTGAGCCTGAGGTGCATTTGTGTTTGAATATATTTCTTCAACATTAATGCAAAATCATTAATATATATAATAATTCATAAAGCATTTTCTACCAGTAAATCTTAATTATTTACTAGATGCTGCGGCGATGTTTGTATAGGACTCGGCATGCCTGTGCTAGTGAAAATTAATTTGTTATATTTTTGTTATAATCTCAGGGTACCTTTTGGCTTCTTCTGAAATGTCATCCAACAGTGAATACTGCAATTAGAAGACTGTAAAAAATATCTTTGGGGTTCCCTGCCCAAATTTTGAATTAGGGAATCTTGAGCCAAGAGCTACAATAGGTAAATTTAATGCTGATAGTATTTACTATATCTATTTCGATAGATATATCATCTGTATATATTATGGACATCAACCAACAAGAGAAGATGGACTTATTAGATAGAGACTTGAATTTTTTCACATATTTAATATTTACCATTTATATCACTTTTTTTTTTAAGTAATGAGTAGGTCTGATAAGTTAAACACTCGCCTTTAGTCTTCTTCATCCGAGCGTGTTTCCTGGTAGCATCTTCCTCTTGTATTTAAGAGCCCAGGGTAGGTCTGTACGCTTTTATTCATGGTCCTACATTTGGCGATAGATATGGATATTATTACAATAGAACGACTGCCATCTGATTTACATAAACCTTTTTTACAGAAAAATCTAGACCAATGGAAACATGATCTGGGTGTGTTAGTTGCCAACATTGTCAGATTCTTCAGGCAACCGATAACGGTTGCTATTTAAGACGATACCTCGGTAACACTAGCACCACCGTCATTTAAAAATCGTGTAATTTGTAACTATATGGAACTATAATTTAATATGATTAAAATTAACTTCAGATCCAGCGGACCTTATGATTTTAAAATGACGGTGGCGCTAGTGTTCACCGAGGTATCGTCTTAACGAGAAAAGCCGGGACTAGCCTTCCGAAGCACGAAGTAGCTAAAGATAGAAGTGCCACAAGGCGCGACCGATCCAAACTAAGCCGCGCTCACTATCGCTTGACATGCGCTATCGTTACGTACACGTATGGCGCTAGGCTATCGAGCTCCTCAAACACTCGCTATGAATGGCGATCACTTATTTTGATTGTATGATCTCAAAATTATACTGTCTACACTCATTTGTATTAAATTACTTGCTTGGAACACTTTCACTTGCCCGTCAAACCTAAACATTAACGTTATGTGGACAGTAATTGGATGCACTCAGATAATTGCATCTGACGTCTAACACAATTAAAGAAATTTGGTTTTAGCTGTTGCCTGCAGGTCCACTCGCGTGGGATTGACTCTGTATTAAATATATTGTCGTAATTTTGTGAAATTGGTAATATTAATTTTTGCAACTTTCATAAGAACCTATTTGTGGAAAGGTGACATAGTTAATCTCGCATTTATGATGTACTAGCTTTTGCCCGCGGCTTCGACCGCGTGAATTTCCCACGGGAACTGTGTTTTTTCCTGGGATGAAAGGTATCTTATGTCCTTCTCAATACTTCTATGTTGAATCTATGCATATGCAAAGTACGTAGTAGATAGGGCTTGAAAGCGTAACAAACAAACAAACTCACTTTCGCATTTATAATATTAGTTAGGATTAGGATTGGATTAGTTAGGAAGTTAAGATAATATTGGTAAGGATTCAACCGTTTTGTCAGGCAGGGATCCTTTTAAAAAACATTGTAAATACGATAGAGTCTGCAGATACATGCTAATTTCTGATGCAATCATTATTAAAGCCCATAAAGGAAATTTGCGGTTCTGCATACGCCATAACTCTCTTTCATCTTAGCGCCTTCCCGGTTGCTTCCTCGTCTGACTGCTTCGGAGCCTAGGGTCCGCTTTCCTGCTTTTTCTCCTCCACTTCGCGCGGTCTTCGGCAGTCTGCTTACGCCATAACATAAGAGACAAAATATTGATTTATGTAATAATTGCTTTTTATTATTTATACAGGTTGTGCGGTAAATTGCAACAAAAAGGAGGAATACATTACTCGTATTATGGAAATGGAGTTGTCGTGTCAGCGCTCCATTATGCAGGCGATACAAGTAAGTGATAGTTGATTAGTATTCAGAACTCTCGTGATACTCCCTAGATGGCGATACTATGCAGAGAGTTCGATTTCAAGTTTGTGATTTTAATTTGTTAATTGCTCTTAGTTTGTATAGGTAATACCTTCATGTTTTATGTCATGTTCATGAGATAGAAGTGGTTTATTTATTCTTCAGTTGAAACACACACACACTCGTCGCTCTCAAATTCGCCGTCCGCCACTAATAAGTTATGCAATATATTTAATTTACCTCCGCCGTGCGCCGTCATAGTTTTCATGTACCACACCGTACCTAATAGCTACACTGCTACACGTATGGGCGCGGCGTTACAAACGCTCATTGCAAAAATGAAGCATTCAGTCTTACTTAACTTCACTTTCGCAGTTGCATACACGTTACTTGCCGTTTTAAACTTGAATATATTTTTAATATCCTTGAATCACGTTTTGTCTCGTGTTAGTTGTGTTTTGAAGTGCATTAGTGTTGGTGGTGTGTGCGGATGTTGATTTATACTTATGTTTGAAGGAATTGGAAACATTGACTTTGGGAGTGAACAGAGGAAGCTTAGCCTTGGACGCCGGCGGCGACCAATCGGATGATATGAAAGAAGCACTTGCGCAGAAATGTCACGAACTTGACGCTAAGGTAACGTTACTTAGTTATTAATTATTATTTAATATCTATGTAGTCAGTCAAATATTTACAGTAGTTTTACACAATTATTTTATTAATTTAATATTTTTTTGAAATAATAGTGGGACATATCAATACATTATGGCGTTAAATGTATACTAATATAATAAAGCTGAAGAGTTTGTTTGTTTATTTGTTTGAACGCTTATAACTTCAGAACTATTGGTCGGATACTAGAATCTAATGATTAAGTTTACGAGTAAAGTACAAAAGCAAAATAAAATATGAAAAATAAATGTGATAAAAATATTAACAGTTTTTTTTTTAAAAAAAGGAAGATTTAAATGTTTTTTTTATTTAATTTAATATTGATTAAAGGATGTTTTCGGCCATATTTTATTAAGATATTTTTTTTAAACGTAAAATTGCTTTAAAACAACACAAAAAAAAATATAACTGCGTAGGTATTTCTAGTAGCAATGTGTCGTAACTATATTTTTTATTATTTTATAGTATAATTTATTACATATTTAATTAAATGATTCACATCTCCACAGTGATACATACGTCGTATAACATCGAGTATTCTTTCGACAGATTCGGTTATAGTATTGTCAACGATCGTTCACTTATTTATATTTACGCCCCTCATTCATGCTCGTTTAAATCTACAAACATGAATGATGGGCGCAGTCAATCGTACATTAAGGTCAGCGTGACTATTGCAATATACTTAAATCTAGCTTTATGATAAACTTAAGTTATTTTTAATTCAATCGATGTTCCACAGATCAGCTCTTTTACACAATCAGACACAGAAGTAATCGCTGCATGCTAAGATATTTTGCATGCTAAGTAATTTTGCCATAAGCCACAAATATTATAACAACATTGTAAACCCTATTTACTGCAAATTAAAGTGATTTGACTTGAAGCGTCTGATTAAAAAAAGCAAAGTAGCGTAGATAACATACACAATATAACGTATAGATATAGGTAAACTATGAACTAGTTCTGCAGTTATAAGTATTCTAATAAACAAAATCGTTAGTTTTATTATATTAGTATAGATTAGTGAGTATAAGATGGATATTATCGCTACTGAAATTTATCTCGAGCTGTTGTGGTCATGCATGTTAAGCGTTCTGTTATGCTCTACATCTTATGGGTCATTTGAAAATTATATTATGGCTCTTCGCAGATAAAGTCACACATTTTAGCACACTGTAATTGGTCTCACGTTAATCATCTTATATCAATATTTTATCTTTATATAGTCTTTATTAAAACATACAGATTCATATTATTGGAAATCTTAGTGCAATGGTATTACATACTTATGTCGAATTTAGAGAGAACGGTCCAAAATGGTCTTTACGGGGATTATTAATTACAAATAATAAATACATTTAATTAAAATGAATAGCATTGAAAATTATTATATTGTTCGTTACACTTACATAATTATCGTAATCATTAAGTGCTCACCTCGTTGACTTGCACAATAAGCGAAGTGCAATCACTCAAAACCTTGAGAAAAAAGTAATTTTACGCTGTTTAATAATTCGTATGATAACTATCTGTGGCGAAATATTTATCGTTCAGGTAAATGGTGCACGCTATGGATTTAGTTACAGTATTAGGAATATAAATTTTGTTATACTTAATGAACCGTTGTATTGACTAGTATGATTTGACACAGTCAAATTTCGCAAGTAAATATATAATATAGCAAAGTAGGTCAAAATACTGAACATAGTAAGGAACATTAAAATTATTGGCTTATATGCTAATGACAGTTTTATAAGGTAATCGGTGTTTAAATATATTGCTAGAAACTTAGTTTTTGTTCTACGACCCCTCGTCTCGTAGGACACCCGATAGGCCTGAAGTTTTTTAATACACTAATCCATAGATGTACTAAAAGCCAAAATTTTTATCCAAGTGACCAAAGTTGTTTCTGCTGTGAGTGTGATTTCGAACTACGAACTAGCGAAGTATTCTAGAATTAAAACACGAAAGTAGCAAAAAAAAAATATTCTATTGACCGAAGTGAGTGATATAAAGGCAGACGACGCTTGTTTTATTTATACTTGTATATATACTAACTCAAAATATTTTCGCGAGCTCTAATAGGGCAAATCTACGGTTGTCCAAATGCGTGATAAGAAGCACTTGTTTGCGCTCGATAGGCTATGAAAATGATGATCACATTGGCAGGTAAAAGTGTTGCAAGAAGAGAAGATGACTCTCCTGAGCGAGGTGGCTCGGCTGACGGCGGCTCACGCGGCCAGCGAAGTTGCGGACGAGCACGAACTAGACGATGCGGGCGGCTCACTAGGACCTGCCCATGCCGGTATGTACAGTGCTACAGGTCGCGTCATGTAAGATGAACGCTGGCGGTGAAGCTGTGCTCTAGGCGATGTATGGATGTATGCGGTGAGCGCGGTGCGGGCGGGTGTCGTCCTGCCACGTGATTGGTTCGTTGGCTCCACGTGTTGCGCAAGTTTACTGTCCCCGCTTTCCTTTAGCGTTCTTTTTGTATGACGCGACCTATACTATTTTATAAGACACTGATGTATTTCAGGTGTAAGTGGAAGAGTAAAGTCGTATTGTTTTCTATGTGGCTCAATGTAATCGTATACACTATGTCTGAGATTCACTGCGGCGCTAAGTAGTAAGTAGAGCGAGATAGCACGAGTTCTGTTGTTTATGGTTCATCAATCTTAATTATGAAGTAGCAATAAATTAGTAATTTTATTTATGTTTACACCAATCGTGAAACCAATACCACCTAGTTCTTTTGGGTCTTCCCGATTCGGCTTTATCATATTATTAAACTGTTGCGATAACGATAATGATGATGATAAAGATCTGCGATGTCCAACTGGTCTAGGCAAAACTGGCTCAGAGAGATGGCTAGGACTGTATAATAATTTGCGAGATGAATAAAACCAGACAGAAACGATTCAACAACCGAAATTTGATCGCTTTTCCAGATGTAAGTAAGTTAGATGTTGGGTTAGTAAAAATACGAAAGAATAGCCTAACAATAGTATAAAATGTAAAAGAAGCTATTTTATGTCCTTATTAGCTAAACAGCAAAACAAGCAGAGAAATAGATTATTCGAATTTATTAAATATTCTCTACACAACGCAAGTTTTTAAATAATTCAAAACGTCTTTCTTTTTTCCAGGTACATTACGTTACAGTAACATGCGTGGGCAACTAGACGCTCTAAAGGAAGAATTGGACAAAGTGGAACTACAGAGAGATGACCAGCGCGCGCGGGCAGACGCGCTGGAACGGGAGTTGGCACTGCTTAAACTGAGGAACGAAGAGCTGCAGGTAATTCATATTTATTTTAGCTCAGTCATTGTATATATTATAATTTTTTTACTCGCTGCGCTAGGAGGACGTTTATCTTTTCGAATGTATGCATTATATGTCACTAGGTTGAGATAGAAGAGGAGAGGAGAGGGTGTTGGATGTCAGAATGAACTGATATTCAATCAAAGTGATCATTCACAATTAACGACTTTCTCTGACTTAGTTTCGGAAGAAACCTTATTCGGTTTTTGGTTTTGTATTTTAATCGACTATTTTTACAAATATTTTTTCTTGATAGATTTTAGCTCTAGAGGTGTCGTTGAATTCGCCTAATATAATTTGGCATAAGGCATAAGGCATATCAAAAGTTAGGATTTTAGTCTTTATTCTCCTCTCTGCCCCCTATCTTACCGTGCTTAAGATTTATACTTCAAGCAATTCTGATATTTTCCTAACCATTTCAGATAGCAGCATCAGAGAACGTAGTTTTGAAGGACGAAGTGGATGCATTACGAGAGACTGCTGCCAAAGCGGCCGCGCTGGAAGCTACCGTCGCCTCCTACAAGAAGAGGATGGAGGAGCATGTTGACCTGAGAAGACAGGTTTAGATCATTTCATATTTAACATTGGCATAGAATATATTTTGCTTAAGAATAAATAAAAAAGAATATATACATACATCAGCTAACCATTAATTTTATCTAGCGGTCGGCTATTGCTGGCCACTTTTGTGTAAATATTAGGTTCTTATATAGTTTCATCATTATAAAAATTTGTAAGATGATTAAAAGAAGCGCTGGCTTGTTAGCGCTAATCTAAAATTTGACACGTTCTTTCTTTGCAATGGCAAGAAATGCACTATTCAACCTTCGGTCGAAATAGCAATTACCATTCTCGTAATATTTAAAAAGCCGTCCTTTTAAAAGCACTTGGTTACAATATTACTCGGCAATCTGCTTTTTTTGAGGCCTCGACAGTAATCTGCCCAAAAACAAGGCACTCGGACAGTACTGTCAGAGGCCAGGGTAGACTCCCTCCACCTCCCATGGCTCTACCAACCTCTCGGTTATACGAGCCGAATCTCGGGAGAGTGCGCTGTACTAGCATTTCGCATCTCTTTCCAGTCGCACCTGCTCGATCTCCCTACAAGTGAGGCCAGGGTATTCCCTCCACCTCTCATGGCTCTACCAACCTCTCGGTTATACGAGCCGAATCCCAGGAGAGTGCGCTGTACTTGCATTTCGCATCTGTTTCCAGTCGCACCTGCTTGATCTCCCTACAAGCTCTCTATAGTATCGCCTATGCAATCCAGGCCAGGGTAATATAAATGTGTTCGTGTCCAGGTGAAGCTGCTGGAGCGCGCCAACACGGAGCACGTGCAGCGCGCCATCGAGCACGAGCAGGCGGCCGCGCGCGCGCACACGCTGCGCGCGCAGCTCGACATCTACAAGAAACAGGTCGCTAGCCGCTACTTCTGTACAACCTACAGCTACGCCTTTGGCAGTCAAGTTCAGTTCTCCAGATCGTTCGGTTTTCGACTTTTCGTTGCTTTCACCAATATTTCTGAGGTTCTACTCTACCATCTATACTAATATTATAAAGAGGAAAATTTTGTTTTTTTTTTTGTGTGTATGTATGTAATGAATAAATTCAACAACTACTGTGCCGATTTCAAAAATTCTGTCACCATTGGAAAGCAACATTCACCCTGAATGTTATAGACTATGTATGTACTACAGGCGAAGCCGGGGTGGACTGCATTAAATAATTGTAATAATCTCCTTACGTTATACTTGAACTTTTATTGAATTTTAATAACGATTTCGCATTATTATAGTGCCTTATTGTCCTTTTGGACGAATGAGAGCTACATCCGAACGAGTCACCTAGTTTCAGCCTCAGCTTTTTTAAAACTGACACACGAGTGTGTAGCATTCATTAACTGACGTTGCATTCCACACGATATGAACGCACGATCCCAGCTTACAATTTAAATGCCATTTTTATTGTCTTTCAATTTTATTAACCCTAATTATTTATAGGTGACAGATTTAAATGAAAAACTAGACGCGGAAATAACAAAGGCCGACAAGCTAGAGATAGAAAACAAAAAACTGAGCAGTCATATTGCGTCTGCGCAGCGCGAGCGTGATACCTTATTGCAAGAGCGAGATACGCTACGGGAAACGATAGATGAACTTCGTTGCTCTACGATTACCGCCGGTAAGTTAATTGTAATAAGGTCGAAATCAGCTAAAGGCTTGATGATAAATTTACTTTTTTGATTTATGTGTAGTATTACAGTATTTTGACATTTCGTTGAGACCAATATGTAATGTACACTGGGGTTACATAAAAAAGTATACCATCTTAGGTGGAAGGATAAGGGTAAGGTGGTATAAATAACTATGTGGCCAACCATACTTATTTTACTATTATTTTTAACTTTTGATGTAATTATTTTTTGCAAATAACCTCGAAACTAAAAAGGGCAAACAGCCTATAGACAAAAACCTAGGCCACTAGACTTTTGAGCCAGTCCGTCAATCGTTCATTAAACAATAAAAAAATACCGTTAATTTTTCTGTTTTTAGGTGCCAATGAAGAAAATGTATCCCGAGAGTTGATACCAAACGACGTAAAGGAGCAGTTAGTTCGGCTCGAGCACGAGAACAAGTTGCTGCGGCAAAACCAGGGCGCGCAACAGGACCAAGCTTCAGTACAAGTATGTACAATTTCCACACATAATATTAATGTCTGCTTTTGTGTAATAATGCAGCATGTTTGCTGAGAGGCGGGAGCGATAGAGATATGCACTACGATAAAGGGAAGATCTTCCCGCCATCTAGCCGGGTGTTATGCCTGGGGAATCGCGGCTCCAACGATGTCTTGTCGGTGATTGTGTATTTTCCAATTCGTAGAAACTTTACCGTGATTTACTTTCTTGTATGCAATTGCAAAATTGGCGCTAGTGTCGCCTCGTATGTATTACTAGCTAAACCCCGCGATTTATCATACACAGCAGCGCTATTTTTTTTAACCAAACCTAAGGAAATAGCGCGCTTTTCGGAATTCTATGTGTTAATCCCCTTGGATAAGCTACCTCCATACTAAATTTCATTTGAAATGGCCCAGCTGTTTGAGCGTGAAGAAGTAACAAACATACAAACTTCGCGCCTCTATAATATTAGTGGAATTAGTGGACTTTCGCCTTTATAATAATAATATTAGTGTAATTAACATCACTTTTATAATCGTTTTTCTAAGTCCTAATTCGTCGTTAAATAAAAATCGTATTGCAGGCGTTACTAGAAGACTACGTGTCTCGGCTAGAGAAGCAGCGCGCCATGAATCGCGAGGCCAACAAGCGAATCATGCAGCTTGAGGCCTCGCTAGAAGCACCTCATCCCCGGCTGGCCTCGGCCATTGAGGATAACCAAAGAAAATGTGAGTTTGTTTATAAAGTAAATACTATAGACTAAAGTGTCTCGTGCGAGTTTGGTTGGTGGAAAGAAAGTTACATTTCATAACAATAGATAACTTATTTAGATTTTCACACATTTTATATAATGATTTTCGCTCTCCCTAAAAACTGCCATTTACTTTTGCCACTCTAGATCAGGTTGGTTGCCTTAAGGTTGGCTGAAAGAAATTGCGATGAGTTCGCCATTGTACTAATTTTTATTTATGTAATTGGTGCAATATGGTGCAATTGTCTATTATTATTACTTTTAAAAATGGAGCTACAAAATACATTTTTTTAAATACAGAAATAAGCGCGTTCCATGAAACAAAAGTTTGGGTATTTTTAAACCGAGGCTATATTATATATATATTACTAGCGACCCGCCCCTTCTTCGCATGGACATAAAAACCTTCCTCTTGAATTACTCTATCTATTAAAAAAAACCGCATCAAAATCCTATACGTAATTTAAAGATTTAAGCGTACAAAGGGACAAAGGGACATAGGGAGAGAAAGCTACTTTGTTTTATACTATGTAGTGATTGTAGAAGTGTTTTATTATTTGTGGTACAATAAAGATTCATAAATAAATAAATATTCAATGACATGTTATCTTGTACAGCATTACAAGTAGAAGAGTTACAAGCAGCCCTAGCGGAAGAGAAGCGTCGAGCCAGCAAACTGCAGGAGACGCTGGCGGCGCGCGAGGCCGACGTCATCGCCATGGAGGACCGCTACAAGAAGTGTGTCGAGAAGGCCAAGGAGGTCATTAAGAGCCTCGACCCCAGGACAACTGGTATGTATATTACTAGCAGTACACCCCGGTTTTGCCCGTGGTACATACACTTTTCTGTCACTCAGGGTGAATGTAGATTTCCAATGGTGAAAGAATATTTGAACTCGGCTCAGTAGTTTTTCAGTTTATTTATTCAGAGGGAAGATTTGTATTTTTGTGTGTATAACATAATCTTTTTATTCTTTGTTTTATCCGGTAAATATATTTCTGTGTATACAAGTTAAGCAAATAAATAAATGTTTAAAGAGTACAGTAGTACCACGTTTATAAGTTACATCGGCATTGTTTGATAGCGCAACCGACTTGGGTCGAATGAAAACATCAGTGAAATAACAAACTTATTGCTACTACATAAGATATTATATCGAAAAGCAGTAGGAGTCGTGCTATCTCGCTTATCCAACTACCGATACGACGCGACAGCGCGACGGAGCTGCGAACTCCAGACATGGCGCGTACGCATTAGCCAATAGCGGACGGTTATTTTCGCGCCACGCAAATAATTGATTTCTATGCAGGTACATCGGTGTATTACAAGTTTTGGCGCGAAGTTAAAAATGACAATATTACACTGCTGTATTCATTTTCCAAAATTTATGTTTTTCCGAGTATTGGTGCATAGTAATGGTAGATTATTATTCGCGAAGTGTTCGTGAACAAGCGTGAGTGTTGGGAAGTGGTACAATGCCGTATAAGTGACGTTGACGTTGATCCTTGTCATCAAAATCTCTCAAGATAATGCTAAGTGAAATATTTCCACCGCTTCACTTGGCCCTCTGACTAACTTGACTTGACAAGTCATGACTTCTGACATGACGTGACTCAATGACTTGACT
The DNA here is from genome assembly GCA_947044815.1 of Apomyelois bistriatella. NCBI lineage: Eukaryota > Metazoa > Arthropoda > Insecta > Lepidoptera > Pyralidae > Apomyelois > Apomyelois bistriatella. The sequence goes on from OX345689.1 coordinate 5,294,721, forward strand.
AAATGAAGAAAATTTTAATAAAACTTGATACTGGCAAAAATAAGCTATACGTTTGTTTGCTATATTGTGGAATAATTCCACAACCAAAAAAAGGTATTAGTACTGTACGTGTAGATTTTCTCTTTCTCACTTGTTCGATATTTCAGGTCAGCAGTCGTTATCGGACATCACATTAGGATACTCTCGCGGCGCAGGAAGTAACAGCGCGAACGCGTCCCGAGCTGACATGACGCCCGCTAACAACAATAGGCACGAGTGAGTATTATCATTATGTTAATGTTTTGTCTTTATTAACAGGGATATTTCTAGCGTTTGACCTCGATCCCACCTGATGTTAAGACGAGACTTTGGTGAACACTGGCGCCACCATCAACTAAAAATCATTATTCACTGAAAACACAAGTCCTCGTTATGTAATTAAGATTCTGGATCTAAAGTTAATTTTAATCATATTAAATTATAGTTCCATATAGTTACAAATTGTAAAACTAATAAAGTGGGCGTTTTAAGCAATATTGCTTGAAGAAGTTCCAAAGGACTGACACCATGTTCGATTGACCGTTCTTCTTCTATCGTGTCAATTGTTAAAAACTATATGAATTTAAGATGCAATATTCACGGTCTAGTCAGAGGCCACAGCCAGGTCACCCTTTGTACATGAAAAAGGTCAGCTGGGCCGCAACAGCAAGTGGTCCATCGTTTGGATCGCGTCACAGACACAGCCATCACTGTTGGATAGGCCCCACTTCTTCCTACTCTCCATGCATCTCATGATTGCATAGATAGGCGACACTATAGAGAACTTGTAGGTAGATCAAGCAGGTGCGACTGGAAAGAGATGCGAAATGCAAGTACAGCGCACTCTCCCGAGATTCGGCTCGTATAACCGAGAGGTTGGTAGAGCCATGGGAGGTGGAGGGAGGTCTCCATGCATCTATTGACCGTTACACCCGCACGATATGATGGTTGTAATGAATCGTTGTGTAGATGGAGCGGGTCGGAAGGTCGCGGCGGCTCCGAGCAGCGGCTGCTGGCGTCGGCGTGGTACTCGCTGGGCGCGCGCTGCCACAGAGACGCCGTCGAAGCCAGGTATACGTATAGCCAGGTCGCGTCGTGTAACATGAACGCTGGCGGTGAAGACGAGAACTTGGTGAACACTAGGGCCACCATTAAGGTGATACCTCGGTGAACACTAGCGCCACCGTCATTTAAAAATCATTACTCACTGAAAACACAAGTTATCTAAAATCCGTGTTATGTAATTAAGGTTCTGGATCTGAAGTTAATTTCAATTATATTAAATTATAGTTCCATAAAGATACAAATTGCAAAACTGCTAAAAGTGGCCTTGTTAAGCAATATTGCAATTTGTAACTACATATTTTTAATAAAGTTAAAAAAATATCCGTACTAATAATATAAATGCGAAAGTCTGTCTGTCTGTCTGTCTGTCACCTCTTCACGGCTAAACTGTTGAACCGATTGTGGTGAAATTTGGTAGGGATGTAGTTAAGGACCTGAGGTCAAACATACGCTACTTTTGGGCGCGATATAACCGAGTCCCACGCGGGGCGAAGCCGCGGGTAACAGCTAGTATATATATATATATATATATATATATATATGCTATTAAGAAATAAATACTTAATGACATTAAGTACAACCATTTTATTTTTAAGTGCAACAAAGTTAATATTCAGCAAGTATTTCCTACTCCCTCGCAGATTCGGGCTGCTGTCGGCGGGCCACTCGTTCCTGGCCCGCCAGCGCCGGCAGCCCGCGCGCCGCCCCCCCACCTCCACACAATGACACGCCGCCGTGTACTACTGCGCTCCTACCACCACACTACTTACTAATATTAACAAGAAGTGGCATGGCGCACGAAAAACGGGTCACTAGTTTGGATTTCAAGCCAACGTTTCACACAGAAAAAATGGGCGGGAATTTGATTGCGTCATTTATTGAAACTGTTATTGGTCGATAATATTAGGTGGATTTGTTGTAAACTACGTAATATATTTCTAATAAGGTGTGATGTGGTTTACATGGATTTACATGTATCAATTGAAGATAAGAGAGAATACGCTGCCACACTGATCCTGGAACTAAATCCGCGTCAAAACATTTCTATTCGGATAATTTCTCTGTTCTATGCCTACACACACACACCACTATACTACCCTGAGGCGCTGGGATCGCAGCACATTACAATATAGGCTAGACAATTGATGATGACTTTTACTCTAAATCAACACACGCGACTACTAAGAATAAGCTAGACCATTGATGAGGTCGTTTACTCTAAATCAACACACGCGGCTCTACTACGTCACACGATACTATATGCTAGAACTGAGCATATACTAAACATACTCCGATAAATTACATGTCAAGAAAGTCAAAAAGCCGTAAGTAAACAGTGGTTCACATTAATAGGTATCAGCCGGCTGGACTGGCTCATTACGAAACGAAAAGAAGGCTGTGCCACAGTGTCAACGAACTAAACTTCACTTCATAAGGCACAGGTCAGAAAGAAATAAACCAGCTTACAATTTAAGTGTAAAGAGTTGTTTTGTGTTAGTGAACTCGGGTCTTAGTGGTCTAACGGTCAAAGTTATAAACGCATTTTAATCTACACGTGAATTCTTTAAAATTGTGCTCTCTGACTAATGTATATCGAATAAAAGTCAGAATAATTATATATAAAACTTATTACTGATATGCATTTGAGCACCACAGAAAAGTGTGCTTGAGTATATTTGCTACTCCTGTTTTTGTTAAAAAGATTTTATACTTCCATCTGTATTCCGGTAAAGTTATTGGATGCTGTGACAAGATATTATATTTGTTTTTTTTTGGGCTGTGCCTTAGCTAAATGTACATTGAGGGTAATTCAATGCGATTGGTGCCAGATATCACTGAAGAAGTAAGCGGCCATTTTGAAACATATTTTTCTAAAGCTTTATATCGCGTATGTACAGTATTGTAGAGTCCCACCAATATTATGAGCCGACCAATCGCGTCAGAATTATCATCTCACAGGGTCTTGAGACTCCTGTCAATAGTACCTACCTTTTGTAGATTTATATTATATTATAATATATAATGTTAGATATTGCGCAACTGCTAGCCATTGTAATATTTGTGTGGAATCGTATCATCATTTCGTGTAGGTGACGCGGTCAATCGACCGTGCACAACCTGCTGTCAGAGTTCTTCGGAACCGCCTCTCGACCTCTGACGTGGTTCCTTTAAGACTACCAGATGGTAGCCGGGACAAACGGCTTAACGTGCCTTCCGAAGAACGGAATCATCTTTATTATGAGACAGTCAGGTGATTGTATAATGCAATGAACCAAACTGGAAGCAACTAAACAAAGTATGCTTCCCGTGAGAATCGAACCCACGACCCCCGAACGTCTACTGAGATATCACAGTGTCGTGCCACCCGTGCTGCAGATTTTAATATTACCCTAACACAGTTACGTGATTTAATACCAGCACGTTTTTTTTAAATAAAACAATTGTATTTTCGTCTACTATTTAAATTCATCACATTTATGTTATCCTGACATGCTTTTATTTGTGTGTCGTAAGTGAAATAGTTTAATTTATTTAAGTTAGACTAAATGCTCAATCACGTTCAAAATTAAGTAGAATTTAGTTTTTAATACCATTGATTTAATTATTAAATTGTTAAAAACGAACATAGCTCACGAACAAATTAACCAGATTTGCTTTTATTGCATTATTTATTTGTAATAGACAGTAACCGAAAAGTTACAAAATTAATTAATTTTATTTTCGTTATGGGAAAGGCGTGCGACGCCTTGTAAGTGAATTATTGTTATTATTTTTAGTATCATCACACTGTATTAATGTATTTTTAGCTGGATTCAAACCTAAGCGTTATCTAAAGAAAGTAAGTTTTTGTATGTTATAGATAGTATCTCATCTTAGCGCTTTCCCGGTTGCTTCCTTAGCCGCTTGCTTCGGAGCCCAGGGTCCGCTTTCCTGCTTTTTCTCCTACCCTTCGCCCGGTAGGAACTAAAAGAGAAATAGTGTTTTTAAAAACGTATACATTTTTACAACAAACAAAAAAACAATCAAGTATCGGTTTTGTATGTTAACGACTCGTATATTTTTTTCATAATAAATTAAACAAGGAACAAATCAGATGAAATGTGTATTCCAGAACCAAAATATAAAATGTGTCCATAGTTAGGAAAAAGTTACGTCTTGATTCGACTCTAGTACAGTTAGGCGCAGAGTTCGGTATACAGCGTGCTATAAATTGATGTAGAGCAGTACAAAATTTGAACCTATATTTATCTGAATAAAGAATTTGAATTAGTATACTTAACTCTGCAGCTGTGTGTACAATGTTGCAATTTTATATGCACTTTGTCTGCGTCGCACATATGACATACGCATCGCAACGAATTATGAATTTAGTTTTATAATTATTTTAACGATATTATTTTTCTGTTCTATCATTACGCGGGAAATCAGTTAACAAAAGGATATGTCAAGTTTTTGGCGTCATAAAGATGCATGTATATTGAATATTTTATTACTCTATTTCTAGAATCTATATTCTCTACTTACTAACCTTTTTCCATTATAGAAAGTGAAAAATCAACTACAAAAATTTTAAGGGCAGACTCTGACTGCTAATTTGAACTCCGAACAAACATATCAAAATAAAAAAAAAAATTGATCTTACATATAAATTGAAAATCATTTGATCTAGTTTAGTATGGAGAGTGAAAAAAATGTCGTATTTCGATATATGTTTATTTGGAAAAGTTGCTCAGAATAGCGACCTAAATCTACCCTTTAAATATTTGCAGTTGATTTGTGGTCCACCTTATATAATAAAGGTCAGATAATGAATAACTTCATTATTAGCTGGGGTCTAAGATAAACTAAAATCAACTTAATTCCAACAAGGAATTATTTAATTGTTCATCACAACACTAATATTTTTATTTATTAACATGGACTCTATATGAAGAAAATGTTCTTTTTAGTTTATCATCTATATTATCAAATAATAGGTTGCATCCATAGAAATTTAGCTGCCTAACGACGCGATCTACTGAAGAAGCACCTTAAGGGAATAATTTGTAGTGACGATTGTATGTTATAGGTAATGTTTTGTATAGATATATAGATTTGTGAATACCTCGTGCGACAGTTTCCTTTATCAGGTGCAGTGAAAATTTTAATTAATTATTTATATTCCCTTATATTAAGTAAAATGTGATTCATTGTTGATAATGACAATATTGAGTTTTGAGATAATATATAATTTTTCCTATGATGTTATTTTACTCTTAATCCATGACATATCCATACTATTATAATAATGTTAGTCTTGATTGTTTCAACGCTTGTGTCGGATTAGAAACATTTCTGTATATGATAGCCTGATTCTTGGGGGAAGGTTATATGTAGGTATGTATAGTACATGAACATGCACAACACGGACGGGTGAAACTGCAGAGAACAGTTATCATTGATAACATATTAAGAATATTGACAGTGTCTAATTTGTGAAGGGAGCTGGACTAATTTATTGAAATAGGCCGACAGGACTGGAAGCATAGATTTCAAGTACGCAACACACCTGCATTCTGCGGTTGTCGGCCGTATATCTACAGTTCAACTCCCCTGTCTATCCCACTAGTCCCATTGAGTTGTCCCATTATGGGACAACTGAGACGTCTCAGTGAAGTTCAAAAAGTTGATTACATATCCGGAGTAACAGCTTTTAATGATGTTGGGGACATTGCAAACGATTTTTGATCTCGTAACTCTTCCGTTTACGAAGCGCGGTGGCAGGATGGCTAATTAATCTTGAAAAAGATATTGCGCTTAAAAATAACTGCATAAGACACTTATTTTAGTCATAATAATATACTTAGTGCTGCAATATACCTTTGCATTTTACTATTATATTATATAGTATATTATTTTTCATTTATGTTATCGATTGTCTATCGGGGATTATAGCTGAACAGCGTTTTGCTCATATGATATAAGAGTGAAGTGTTATGCTGAGTCCATGACCTATTTGGAACTGTTGCAACGCACACGTGCTCTATTCGCCATATATTCTCTGTTGTGTTGTGATTGTGACTACTTTATAATTATCTTTTTTTTGTGGTATCATAATGTTCGTGATCGCTTTTTAAATAAACTTTATTATATTCTAATAATAATACAAAATATGATATAGAATTGTTTTTCGCAGGTATTTTTAAGTAGGAATAGAAAATAAATAAAAGAAGGCGATTTCACAATGTATTCATATTGAGATCACAAGCAACTTACAATTTTAATTATATCACAAAGCAAACAACCTATGGAAATCACAGACGTACTCTTCACGGACAATTTTTGTACACGATCAGCTTAAAATATAATAAACTTAAAGCGGCGTCATAGTTGCCTAATACATCAAAAAATTCCTATGAAAATAAATATAATAAATAAATTTCTAAAAACACTTTAAATCGTCATATGTATAAATAAAACAATGTGTGTTTTAGTTGACAGATGAAATTTTTTCGGTTTTTTTATTTTCGTAATACGATATTTTTGTAGTGCGCGCTTAGCCTAACTGCTACTTCACATCGAAAATGCGATAACGGACGCAGTTACCGAATGCGAACCCCAATTGTATATAACTGTATAAATTTTGCTTTTAATGTGTGTGCACTAACGCCCGCTTTTGCGTTTTTGATGTGAATGGGGCTTATAAGGAAAGGAAATCTCGGAAAGCATCTAATCGAAGTCTTCATCTGAGTCGGTCTTCAATACGCTATCGGACCCTGAGCCCGGCTCGCTGTCCACGGCTATCTCCCTGTGAGCAGAATAATGCCGATCAATAGAAATAGTTGACGTTAGAATAGAACGCGTTGAATGAGATGAGTGAAACGGTGAGACGCATTTTCGCAGAGAATGAATCGCGGTATTCTGATCACATGACCAATCAATCATCGCTCCTTTGATTGTTCATTATTTCAATAGATAATGTTTCACGCAATTTGTAGTATAGTAATTAAAGTATAACTGATAAGTCATTAGTTATGTGTCTATATTTACGATAGTGCCATTTCCCCATAAAAATTTAAATCAAATCAAATCTCTTTATTTGCATGAATGTATGTACAAAACTTAATTTATTAATTTAACTTTTAATAAGCCCTTCTAAACTAAATGTGTTTTGTCTCGATATTTCATTTATATACCTACTTATAAGAAAGAAAGGGACTAAACATATTGGTTACTATCAAAATGGGCTTAACAAACGTTTGTTAATTTTTATAAATAAGAGGAAGATTCGATAGCTAAATCTATCCTTAAGTAACTTTAATAAACAGTATTTAAAATTCATATAAGTGCAATGAACCTAAGAACTCCGGTCACATAAAATCTGCAGACTTCCTTCTACACTATGTACTGATGAATTATTCCAAATAATTCAGAAAACATGCTAGCGGGATATGTTATCATATGCACATACAAATGTATCTAACGGCACACATTAGTCGGAAGATTAGGAACAATTAATACGGAATCTAATGAGACATTAGTGCGGGAACATGTTCTGCGGTTATGTCATACATATGGGTGTTGGGAACGGAAAACCAGTATGCAGAGTAACACGCTGTAATCATTTTTGCATACATGCGTACAAATATGATAGTAAATGCTACTTAGTAACAACTGTCCACATTCTTCGATAAGTAAATGATTTTTGGCGCTTCGAAAACTTGGACAGCTTTTAAACATGTAACTAGGTATCAGTGTTCTTTTAATGAGTTTTGTTTTTACTATTCTTAATCTTATCTCGCATTAATTTTTTGCTGATCTGATGCAGATTTTTAACTGTATCTTATATTGCACTTAATCTAGGTGAGCGTACAATTGGATTTGGGATCTGTACCCCTTGTATGAGATTTTATAAACGCAGACACTAGACTGCGTTAGGATTTTGTATGGAATTTCTTACTATACGCCAGGGGGAGCTGTACAGGTTTGTCATACAAAACCGCTAACGCAGTAGCTAGCGTCTGCGTTATTAAAATCTCACCTATCTAGAGGTACCTACTGGCGATTGTGTTATACAGGTAAGCACTCATATAAACGTGCAGATTTGATGCAATTCAATCGACAAATCGACTTGCCTTTTAACTCCAGCACCAGTCAAGTTAATTTCAACGATATTTCTGTTAAAATAAAATAACTTTTTAATGAAGACATCAAAATAATGTGCTTCTAGAATATTCCCTAAAATTTGACCTGGCGATATTTAATGGATTATTACTATAAAGCTGTATGTAATATTTAAATAAATTTGTCTCAAAAAATCGTGATGCTGCATATAAAAAAATGTTCATATTTTATTTAAATATTTTCTTTTTTCCTTAATACCTTCCACTATATATATTTTTGATCTTAAAACTAACCCGTTAAGGTCTTTAGTGAGCTGTATATCGACATTTGTTGCATTTTCGTTCAGACCATTGAGAGCCTCGCAGAAGTCACTGCCCACGCTCTGCAGATGTTGAGTGTTCAAGTGGAAACCCTGCAAAGTTAAATATATCCTATATTAAATTAATTTCATGCATACATATGTATTTTTACTTCTTCATTTCTAATCAGAACAGACAGTGTCTTTTCAATCTAGTGTTTATGTAAAAAACTATTTCTAGCTTTATTTTAGTAAATATAACCATAGCTGCTTTCTTCCTGTACATCTAACAGAAGATGATTCTTAGGTAGCTATATTCGGCAGGCACGTTAAGCCGACGGTCCCGGCTGCCATCTGGTAAGTAGTTTTTGATGAGTTGATCTGTGTTGTTGAAGGAACCACGTAAGAGGTTGATACCAGGGTGTGTTGGTAGATTATGTAAACTGATTGAGTGCCCATTCTTTGGGAAATGGAGAATGTGAAACCTTTTTAATTACTTTTTTTTAAAATTTATTTGCTTTTGCATTTGATGATTATGAAGTTGTACATTTAAGTTACTAACGTCAGACTCGGACCACAAGCTGCTTACGTAAGTACGTAGAAATGGTATTTTATTCGTTACAAGCTGCTCTGGCCTCTGCTATTGCTCGAGCTTAGTCATTACAATAAATCGCTTTTGTCGGATTGCATACAATTTATTATCATCTATACTTAGTACAATCTTTGCCATTGCCAAGTAACTTTATTTTATCTCCAAATAAAATGTCTTCGGTTTGTACATAGTCTATATCCAGCTGTGGACATCTATGTTGACGATATATATATCAAATTAACAGGGTAACTTATTAAGAGGCTCGTTGCTTTAATTTTTTGACAACTTATTTGACTACACTAAAAATGTACTTGTAAATGAAAAAAATAATGTTTGCAAATCGGTATATTATTAAATGACATAGGTCATTTAATTGATTGGTTTAAGTACCTCAGCCATACAATCATAAGTTTGTTATGTTTATGAAAATATTACGCCGTCACAGAAAATGTATGATTACTGCAATGTATAAGAAAGATGCATGAGAGCGATTTCAGATAAAATCTTGAAAATACGTTTAAGTCAGTCAATGGTCACCGCTCTGAAATCTTTGGGACGGGCTGCTCATCAAGATTGCACATGAAGATACCGACTAAACATGCAAGTACGACCAAAAAAGCACTTTAATTATTTGAGTGATTTAAAATATTCAGTTATATCGTTGCGACCTCTATAAATATCAATACCAAATTAATTAATTATTTATTCGTTAATGTTGAAATAAATTATTTTAGAACTTATTTATGTCTTACTCTGCAGTGAATATTTTTATTTAGCCGAATGCCGATAAATATTATTTGCATTTAAAATATTTATTTAATGATTTCTTATGTTTTCGCGATTGTTACACATTAAATTAAACTATTTTATACGGTTTTCTATCGCGTTTATTGCTTACTTATTTATAACTAACGTTTCAAGCACTTTACAGAGCTCATGGTCGCAGGCAGACTGAGTTGACATTCGTCTGTATAAATAAGTAAGCAATAAACGCGATAGAAAACCGTATAAAATAGTTTAATTTAATATTTATTTAACTGAAATACAAAACAAATTGCAACCAGAAAATATGCACATATAAAATACCAGGCGTATAAACTAAAAGATATCAGTAGCTTTGTGAGGATATCCAAATTATCCATGTAACTGAGCTTAGCGATAAATTTTAGACTAAAAGACATCAACGCGTCGAGGAGAACGTGATTTGAGGATTGTTTAGAATTGAATTTTATTAATAGATATTTTTGGTTATAGTTTGTTTTGTTCCATATTTTCTTTTTAATAATTTGTTGGTTTATCAATAATTTGTTTTCATTTAAATAAAGGACATATCTTTTAGTCAAAATTGCAACATAGGCGTCGGATCCAACTGAGCAACAACGGTTTAGTTTAGGGTGTCTACCTTAGGACCAATTCAGGTCAGGTCGTAATTTTATGAACTTGTCAATATATATCTCAATCATCCTTTATGGTCAAAAGTAATTCAGTGGTTAAGGTTTTCTTTAGACCCGGGTGTCATGGGTTCGATTCCCACGATACTTTGTTTCCACTTGGGTAAGGATATTGCAGGCTTGAATCACCGGATTGTCTGATAATAAAGATAATTCCGTGTTTCGGAAGACACGTTAAGGCATTGGGCTAGGCTGCCAACTGGTATATTCGTTAAAGGAACCACGTCAGGCCGAGAGGTGGTTTCAAACTCGGACACCAGGGTGTGTATGACCGATTGATGGTGACACCTAAACGAAATGAACCACAATGACGGTCCAAAGTTATTATTGTGTTCTGAAATGCTACAAGTCATATTCATACTATGTCTGAACAGAATTTACTATAATTAGTTGGCACACATTTTTCCCAAGGAAACAGTAAGTCTTCCATTATCATTAATTGACAACGTATGACACAATAATGCATTATTTTTATTTTCTGCTCAAATTAGGTCGAATAAAATAGACGTAACTCACCAATTATAGTCAATTTATGCAATCATGTTCACGTTCAGTGTACCGAGTACGGCATAGGAACGTTGTCAACATGTTTTTTAATCTTTGACAGAAACGTTATAAGTCACGGACTCGTGGTATCGCTACATAAAAAAGTTGAACAAGTTACGTTGGCCGGCGATGGCATCCGTGCACATAGTTGATTGCAGATTCGTTGCGCCCTTATCAGGTGGATGGATCGCGTATCGACTATGGCGGAGTATCTGTGCCCGGTTAGATATATTAGCCCACATGTCGCGCTTAAAGTATCATTAGTATATGTTAGATACCATAATTTTCTAATTGGATTTAAGTAAGACGTGAGATTTATTGAGTTAAGAATGGATTTATAGATCTTGGTCTCGCTCTCCATATATTTCCTTTATGACAAGATATAAAAGGGAGATGTAGTGTTATTTCACAGCCGAGAGCCACTTTGAGTCCTAAACGAGTCGAGAGCTTTATCCGCTATCTAATACGAAAACTAATAACTTTTAACGTTTAAGATATCCTTTGCTCTCGGCGGGACTAGGAAATAATAATACTTTTTAAATCGTGCACGCGAAATAATCATAAAACCTAGGCTAAATGCAATAAAATGTATACAACGGTATTATTAAATGTTATCAAGCAAGAGTTTTACCTTGAACGGTCCTCTATCGAAACCACAGAAGGACGCCTCCATAGTATACGACCTGGTGACCCCAAGGTGTCGCCATACCGTCACTCGAGCAGTGCTCTCCCTCTCCCGCTCGATTCGAAATGAACAGGAGCCCAAAGCGAATGCAGGCGAAATCCGGTGCATCAGTGCTGGCAACATCTAAAATATTAACGCTATTTATCAAAATGCAGGTGAAAATATAAACATCTGATGATAAGTAGCCTTTCATAACCAAAATAACACATGATGATTCGGCATTCAAACCCATTTTTCAAAAACCAGTTGCATTTAGATTCATATAGATAAATTCAACTTATAAATGCCGTTCTCGGCACCGTTTTGACCATATCTTTTTAATGATTCGCAAAAAAGTACTCTTAATAGCAAGAAACAAGTTTTATAAATTCTCTCCGAGTTATTAATGACAAAGGTGTACCAAACCGGCAAATTAATGCTTCCGCACCAAAGACTTGTTGATATAAATATAGTCATAAAAATGCAAAGTCTGAAGAACTTATATAAAAGAGCTATGTTTTTAATATTGTTAGGGTAGTACGATGAACAAAACAACGGCAAGCAAACAATTTAACATATTTGTCGGACAAGATTTTATACTTACTTTGCTCGAATCGTAGTATACGCTGTGTTTTTAAGAAGTTGCAACTTGTACTTATTCAGAATTATTTATATTATTCTTGTAAACATATTGTTCAGTATACTTATACTCTTTATTTACCAAGTACTTGACAGGCTCATCCTGCACCAAGCGGTCGTTGCTGCACCAACTCTCAGCAGCAGCACAGCCGTAGAAGAACACATTCTTTTTTCTCGAATGCCCGTGATAGTCACAGTATACCAGAGGCGGCTTCTTCCACACGCGCACCAGGTATTCTATGAGGCCCTGATATTAAAATGTTAATAAAAAAGCTATTTAACTATCATACTTTTTATACGCAACAGAAGCAACAAGATTATTTATGTCGTTCATCAAATAGCAGCACTCTATTTATACCTGTGAGTCTATACTCTAAACACTTTGCCATAGGACAAAGGCGACTATGAATTGTTACGAGAGGTGTACAATAGGAAGTGTTGTGAAGAGGCCCTTACTTTACTTTGAGACCAGTGCTGGCCCAGCAGATAGTAGTATATAAACGTGTTTAGATTCCGAAGTATATAAGCAAAGGTCGCAAATATTACTATTTATATAATGTCTCACAAGTATGTCCGAAGTCTCACCTTAGTGTGATAAATGGAAGGATGCAAAACGGGATTCGGTTTACACCAGCGTCGATTCAAATCTTCATTAGTCAAGCCGCAGCGATGGCTGGAACAAGAAATGAAATTTTACAGGACCAGATAGCCGGGAAATTTCCCTGCATCGCAACCAGTCATACGTGTCATTTGATACAACACCTCCTAGACTAGGACGCTGTTATCGTTATTAAAATCATATACGTCTGATATAGGGCCGTATCAAATCAACTTATTTACAACTCAATACGGGGTTTCATAGCGGTTATTTCATTAGATGCCTGACACGACCGCGTCGAAAGCTATATCGGCATATAAAATGATAATTTGATTCATGTGCTTATAAGGCACACTGTCGGACAGAGGTTCGCGAGGACAATTTAATGTGACAAGCAATTAAATTAAATGAATGGCTGGCCACGTAGGAATTTGACGAGGTGCGTGTTGTATTTTCGAAGAAACTGTCGCGTGTGATGTTGCCTGCCACTCACAACACCACCACCGCATGCTACACTAATTTTGTTTTCATTCAAATCTGTATTCACTGCGGCCCCAAAATTGATTTACTGCGATCATAAAATCAGACCTTTTAGGTTTATGGCCGCTGTTTTTTCTACAATTTTTTTTAATATTTTAAAGTTTATGATTATGAAGAATTAAAAAAAGAGTGTGGTGTAGAGGCTACTAACATCGATTGTATCTATACTTACATACTCATATATCTACATTACATATCATTACAGTGCATTTTTAGGTAAGGGTAGTAATATAGGTAATATAGGAATTAAATTCCGATTAAAAAATCTTTATGACATAAAAATCAATACATACCTTCTCATTTAAGGAAGGTAATAAACACTGTTCTATAACACTCAGTATAGTAAAGAAACATTTGCATATGTACTTATTTCGGTAGAACAGTTACAAACAATCAAGAAGAAACAAGTTCTAATTTGTTCCATACAGCCACCACCGCAGCCTCTGTGTCGATTATATGAAAGAACAACGTCTCCAATTGTGTCATTATTTACAGCTACATAAACTTCAGTGCGTCTGCCTGCAATCTACGACAATTCACTACGAGTCTGCCGTTATTAAAGGGCAATTCTTATAGTGTACGTGCTTCTGACATAATCGCACACAGCAGCAAGGTACGTAACGGACAAAGAAATCATAAGGCGCGGTTAACTGTAACAGAACTCAAAAATATATGCAATATTATTAGCTACTGTGATGTCCAAAAGGATCACGGAAATGCATTATATACCTACACGAAAAAAAAAATCACCCACTGCCCAAACGACTTCCCGAGAACTGATTCGTTTTAAATTCACACCTCAAAGATCTCGATAAGAGAACCGAGGCGGGCTATCGACAAATTATTCTCGAGATAAGGACGCATTTTTTGTACGCTTGCGGCTTTTTAATGCGGCAAACGATTTTAGAGGAATTTAATAATTCGTATGATTTCAAACTGCTTGTTGCGTCTCTGCCTATTTGCAGTTCTACGAAGTGAATCTCTCGGTGCACATTTTTTCCTGGATGGCCATCCAATTAGGAGTGGTTCAGTGGAGACACATCATTAGCGGCGCGGGCGCAGCGCTGGCATAGGTCCTCGACTCCTGCGATGGTAGCGGCCGTCCCTGGCCACGGCCTTCGCCCGCCGACCGGTTGTGCATCTTTTACTCTAATCAGGGGGAAAAAATAGCGTCGGCCGCATGCGCGAACGAAAGCGAACGAGCGAGAATCCGCACCCTGTCCTGCGTGTTTTATGGTGGTTGGTTGCGGTATCAAAGGGACACGCGCAGGGCTGTGCCGTACTCATTAATTAACCATTCGATAATTAATTAAAATATTCAAGTCATTCACCTTTCTGGCGGTTTGTTAGTATAATGAAGGCATATATTTTACAACGGAATAAAGGAGTAGAGCTTATTTACGAGTAGTATTCATTATCTAGCTTTACGGAAGTTACATTAAACTCTATTCATTAAATTTTTTTGTACATGAATATTTTAAACATTTGCATAACCATTGATGCCGTAAAAGCTTCTAAGGGATAAAGTTAAAGGTTTTCGGTTTCTTACAAAACTGATTGAAGAAATAAATCCAGATAAAGCTATAACAAATAAAAATATATATGCTGACAACGGGCAGAAGTTTAGAAAGAGAAAAAAAGAAGTAACAGTGCTCATCAAGGTATTGACTAAGCGCGGCGAGTATGGCAATAATCCTCCATAGTATTAAACTACACTCCAACTTACTATCTCCATACGTATCATTATGTATCAGGGAGGCCCTAATAAGCAGCAGTGGAGTTTTTGTTCCTGTCATGAAATTTAATATGTTAAAAGTTGAGTAAAATTGAACTTCTTATACATTAAAACCGATCAAAAGTGCATACATTCCGAGAAAATGACAGGTTTGTGACCCTGGACACTACTACATGCCCTAAATCGAAGCCCCCAAAGATATCTAATGTTTCTAAAGAAAGATAGTTACTCTTAATATAGAGTTTGAAAACGTTGCTAAAAGAAAATCATTAACTAAGTAGTAGCCCTTTGAGGACCGCAGTGGGGGCCGCGGCCACGGCTGGTTCAAGGGTCCGCCAGCCATCTATTTTTAGCACTCTCCGCGTACCGATGCTATCTGGCGGCCATAGCACGGCCTCGCTCCAACTCTACCCGCCCTCTATGCGCCCTTCGCATATCGTCCAGCCAATAAAATAGACCAAAGGAACATCGCTTTATATTTATTTCATTTATTTATAACACGTGTCCATTGTTTCTACTTGAATGGTAATTCATAGCCCGAGGCGCAACCGAGCATCTTCGTGAAGATGTTTACATTGATGACATTGCTCGTCGATAAATATATTTTGAATGCAACAGAATGTGTTAACTCACGTACGAATATATGGTCGTTACAAAGCAGGATAGTCCGTTGGATATTTATTTGAGTAAATCTATCTATCGGCCCAAGCTTGGTACGTTAAAGTCGCACTCATCCGTATTCCGAGCGCAGAGGCTGTTTCCTGCGAGTCAACTAAGAGAACATATCCTACCACGCATTCTCGACGGTTTTCGATCGATAGTATACGTATTTATTACTTTTCTAATCTATAGTTAAAGATAAAAGCCACAAATATATTCGAAGTCTATGTTAGGGGACACACTGAGTGTCGTCAAGAGTTAGTTGGACGCTGTCACCAGGATTCGCTAAACGGCGCGGGCGGCGTCGATAACTCTGTATTCGTGTCCAACACCGGACACAGCGCGAGTTATTTACGATAGTCGCGAGACAATCGGCCGGTCGCCGCGGTTATCCGGTGCCACCGCGACAATAACATGACGTGGCTGTCTTTATTAAATAGCGTCCTTTGGAATTAACACGTGCCTAGCTTATATTTATAGCGTTGCTGAATCATCCACCCGGTATGGCGGTTACACTCGAGAATGCACAGCAAAGCTGCTTTTGCAATTTATTGTTACTGCGAGATTGCGACGTTGTAATGGGTCTAAATATTTCAGTAGCTTAAACGTCTTTGACTGTTGCTATTTATTTAATAAGCGTAGTATTCTTCGACAATAAATGCCGCTGGTCTGGCACCACTAACCAGGATAGTGGTGCAAACGGCGCAATTCGCTATAGGCTGCAGGACGGTTCAATGACACATGTCATCTCCGAGAACTGTCCCCTTGACAGGAATGCAGCCACTGTTCACCACGTAAGACTTAAATGCATTTATTAACCGGCACCTAAATCTAATAAATAAGTGAATGATATGCCATCACTGTTTGTTGTTTTACTGTTTGTTGTTTTGACTTTACCGTTTACAGTTATATTGGGTAAACGATTAATAGTACTTATATATTTTTTAAAGATTTTCTATGACAGATGGCGTAGTTTGATAGGCAGTAAGCCCGTGTGCAGCGGAAGCTTGCGGTGATTACGAAGCCATGTTGCTCTGTATGGATGTTGGCCATTAAGAAAATATAATTTCGCGTGGAAACGCAACTTACAATTTCCCGTTGGTAATCTGTAGTTTAGAATTAATAGTTATAAAGAGTTTCTTATTACCCGTTAGTTTATTTTCATGTTTTGCGCTATCATCTCGCGGTACAATACAGATATAAATCTGTGTATTAATTCAAGTGAGGAAGTTGTCGCTTCATTAAAAGCGTAACATTGAGACTTGGAAGCAAATTCATTTCACGGGCGTCGGTCGTGAGACAGCCGCGACAAAGATGAACTCCAGATAAACCAACAGTCAGCGCCGGGAACCTTAGCGCCGCTTTACTTCTATTGATTTAACTACGTGTCGGTTTGTAATCAGGCGTGAGCCACGACACGACCTCCGTGAGCAATTTCTTTAAATAAAACTGTTATTAACATTATACCTAGATTTTTCGCAACTCTTCAAGTGTTCTGAATAATGCAGATTTGATATACTACCGTACATCAAATCTGACCTTAGTATAACGTCATTATACCTTAAAGTGTACAACTTACATGACGATGGACAGAACGACTATTTATTACAATAATGGCTCAGTCACTCAGCAACAAAGAAATGGCTCGTTGGATGATGCGAAGGGCCTAAGTGAATTATTTACATAATAAACCGACTGGATGCCCTTGGTCTCGTTATTCTTTATTTAGGAGTCAAGCACTTTGTTTTTTCATCCATAAGTATACACAGTACAAACAAGCAACCCAAATTACCTATTGGATGAATTTGCACTGCTTGTATTTTTTCTGGTGACTTAATTAAAACTTTTATGTGCATTCTGTAAACCGATGATTTAAGTCTTTCAAAAGTTATATTTCAATCAAAATCTATGATTTTGATTGAAATACCTAAAAATATAGTAAAAAAAAAATTGTTACGAAGATTCTTTGATCAAAATATTGTTTTGATTGTGACGTAATTATCTACAAGTGATGATGGCGCGGGGTATAGACGTTGTGGTGAATTGATAAGTATATCGACGAACATTTATGATGCCATCAAAGGGCAAAGATGCGATTGTAATACGTTATGTTAAGACAACACACAAGTTAATATCAATATTGAGTGGGATGAGTCGGCGAGTGATGTCGTTGACTTCGGCGTGCTGTCTATTACAATGATGCAAGTGATAGAGCGTGAACTATTCGCACGGGTTTAGCGTTCTTTGTTAATCGGTCGTCAGCTTAGGGCTGCGTTGTCACAAGTGCCTCGCGAGGTTTACTCTAACAGATTTAAATGGGAAGGCGCAAGCGCAGATTATACAATACTTTTTAGCAGTTTGCAGCAGAGGACAATGATTTGCATTAAATAATTCTATACTATTATTGCTGGTTCTGGCTGTTTGATTTCTGTCTTAAGAAGGGACCACTCAATTTCTTCGCTTGGATGTCGTAAAAGGTGACAAAGGAATAAAGTGATGTCACCAATTTTTAACTTATGAAGTGTTTTATTTGACCATTGGCAGTGAAACCATGTGGCTCTAGTTGCGATTGGGAAAACGTTAAGGTGATGAGAGTAACTATAATCTGGTGCATTGCGAGCTGCCGGCGGCGGCGGCAACACGATGCAATGCAGCGAGGCCGGCGCTGCCCGTAAGCTCTCCAACCCGCTATTATGAGACCCTCACACTTCTCGCCATCGTAATTCATTAGCCGCCTTCATTCGGCTCGTTTTATTTATTGCAGCTTAGGTTCCGTCAGTGAATACACTCGTTTGTGCTTTCAAAGTTGCTATGCGCTTAATGCTTAAACGACTTCAGCATAATAAGGACAACTGAATAGACGTCCGAGGTCAAGGCTTTCGGAGATACACGTACAATGTTCTCTCCGAGAGGGTTTTTCACTTTATTGCTTTTCCCTGTTGATTTATGATTTAACAAGAATTTATGAGTCGTTAGTTCATAAAATAAACTATGCCTGGAGTTCTTAACAGGTTCATCATACTTCTAATATTTTTAAAATTAATGATCATAGTCGTACGTATTCTGTCAAACATATTCTAAAAAAAGTAACGTAACAAATAATAGATTAAATATAGAAAACATTACGTTTTACATAATACATTTTATGTCCATTATTTGTTTTTTAATTATCTAAACCATATCAAATATGACGTTTAAATTCCGATGTATAAGGGAAACCGAAATGAAGCCATAAGTTGAAGTTTGGTAATTAATAAAAATCTTCCTATACTCTACAATACGACTGTTCTGTAACTGAACATTTAGAAACTTTTTATTTAATAAGACTGGCGGCTTAATAATGCAAAAAATAAATCAGGCTAATTTAAATTACCATTCGCGATTCGTGTTTTTTTTTTTTGCCTAAAGGATTGATGGGTTCGTCGAGGTCGACAGGCCCCGGTACCTATCAGGCTGATTCTAAGAAGGCTTAGGGTTCGATATTAATTGCCAATTCTGTCTGAATCCCTTGAACCGAGGCGAAAATTTTCCTGGCTCGTTCAGAAAAATCTATTGCATGAGGATACATGTAAAATATTTTCAACTGATGTCTACAATACAGGAAATATTTTTAATAATTAAAAACTTAAGTAAATAACTGTCCCTGTCACTTTAAAGAAAAAATAAGACGATAGAATTAAATATTAATTGTAGTCTTTATGGTAGGCACATTATAATTACCCTAACTACTAAAGCAGATTTAAATCGTGTGCAATTAATAAACATGATGATTTTATTGGTTCTTTGGTTGTATAGGAGGTTTTAATTGCAAATATAAATGAAATTACAACGTTAACCTGAGTCAAATAATTTACACCGCCTAATATGAACCAGTACGAGTATAGAGTATAAATACGTGAGGTACCCAATAGTTAAAAAAATTTAATCACAAACTGATTT
This sequence comes from Apomyelois bistriatella, assembly GCA_947044815.1. Taxonomy (NCBI): domain Eukaryota; kingdom Metazoa; phylum Arthropoda; class Insecta; order Lepidoptera; family Pyralidae; genus Apomyelois; species Apomyelois bistriatella. The sequence continues at coordinate 5,314,570 of OX345689.1, forward strand.
TGATAAACAAATTGATTCAAGTGATATTATGCGGAAGTCAAATTCATGCATTTTGCACTAATTTACTTTGCGTGCTTGGTCATAATTTGGTGCAAAGTATTTTTTTTGTGCATGCAGCGAAAATTTTGTTCGACTTTTACGAAAAATTCGCATAAATAATTCTGATTCAGATTATCATCGACTTGATCCAATATTAAAAAAAACCCTCACCAAATATGGCATGGCCATCTAGCAGACCTGTTCTCTCTGGAAAATGATGCTATACAATGGATTCAGATATAACATTATATCTAAATATTACTAACGACTGTGAATAATGCCAAAAGAATAAATAAATCAAATATTAAATATATTTTAACGATATAATTTTAAAAAATAAACCTTAGGCAAATAAATAAAGTACATATATACACTCTTAATATAAATGGAGAGATTTTTCACAAGAATACAATCCTCAGGGACTCCGGAAGCACGATGAAGACAACTCATTGTGCAATTGAGCTTTAGATACGCCGCTTCGATGCACACCGCTGTGAACGACTCACTTCATTTTCCCAGAGCCACTCATACTTTTTTCGATGCATTTCTTACGTAATTAGGTACCTGCCTCTATTTCAAACTTTGTTATTGTACTTGAGAAAATAAACAAAGTTTTTTTTTGTAAACACTTGCACTATCTTTAGAAATGATCGGTCCAATGGAAATGTCTATTCGGGATTATAAATAAATATAAGTTGCACTTGTCTCAATATTTAGAATGTCAACAGAGTTATCAAAGGACCGCAAACTGGTTGCTAAACACAGCGGACAAACAAAACATTCGTATGAATAATAAAACACATAAAGGGATTTTTTTAATATTTGTGAGAGGTAGATGGTATGATGGTTCGTGAGCAGAGTTGCTTGTTGTTTAAGGAATAAAGGTGTGTTTCCCTCGGCAAGGGGAGCAGTTAAGTCGTGAGAAAGCACTGATCGGCGCCGCAGATGAGCCATTGAGATTGGATTTACGATATTTCAAAATCACGTTCATAACCTTGAACCTGTGGGAAGGAAATCACACCTTAGCACACCAATTAAGTATAATCATATCATTATCGCCATTTTCAAGTGAATTTGCGGAATATTTTCAGGTCCCTTCCAGGTTTGTTTGGCATATTTATTAGCATATCCAGAAACGGTCTTAGTTCAATGCTCGTAATGTGGTTTGTATTAGTCCCGGGTTGCTTGCAGACACTTTTGTCAGTAACCGCTTATTATTTTAATGAGCATAATTTTCTGTGATCAAACATAATTGTTTTCATAACTCTTTCATTATTTCTATGATATAAATAGGAGTGATAGGTTTACTCAGGGTATTAAATTATAAATTGCTTACTCAAGAGACTATTTCTGTTTACAACTATAAGTCGCGGTAAGGTCGTACGTGTATGTCGTACGGCGCCAGAAACTTTAAGCTAATGTATTAATTTATAATTGAGGGGCGATGACGTAATAAAACGCAATAATACTTAGTAGGTCATTAGCCTCAGACTCATGAGAAATATAACGGAGGAGTAAAACAAAATTACAATTTAAAGTGTTTGCCAGTAGTTAATAGTACTTATCACTGTTATCTCTTTATTTTCATTTTGAAAGATTCACATTACTGAACGCCTATTACCTCGCTTTATCACTTCAATAAAGTTATTCACTTTATTTCGCAGGCAGAAAACCATTGAAAAACAGATTTTGCTAATATGTTTTTGATTAAGGCTGCATGTCGGTAGGTCCCGGGGCCGGAGTAAATTATAGGGAACAACAACATGGGTTAGCACCAGGCGAGCTGGCCAGACTCCCGACGCCACCGTTTTCACCTTTCTCTGGCATCGTGTAGTGCGCCAATTATAACGGGAAGCGATCCAACTTGGCTCCGCTGCAGTGAGCTTAGTCCGCTGTTACAATCTCTGGGAGTAATTGTTAGAACACACCACCACCCAGCGCGAAACGAATCAATAACATCGCATGACTGCAGTTACAACAGCTTCTGGTGTTGGGCATGCATTTAGCTGCTTTTTAAGCTTTATTTGTCGCTTAATTTAATAAGTCTATATTATATAAATAAACACATTGAACTAATGCGCACAAAATATTATATATTTGTTAAAATTATAATAGGTGCTATGATATGAAAAATAACGAATTAAGTATATATAAAATTTGTTAAATGGGTATTGTAGATTTTTTTTTTGAATGAATTAATTGATGTGGATAAACAGTTCGGATTAAAGAATGAAGAAAGGTAAGTGTCGAGAAATATCGATAAGGCCCTTGTAATCTGCAGGGTAGATACATTCAACAAAGTATCTAGTACTTAGGACAAGTGTTACAAGAACATTTAAGTATGAAATGTTATTCAGACAGGAATGAATTTTGCAGCTTTTGCATAAGAATTGTTTCCACGTCTGAACCCAATCAACATTCCATATCGCTTAAATTATGGACGCCGACAGGCGGGATAAAAACATAAACTTCATAACAGTTCCCAGAACTTTCGGTCGTTATAATTGTAACTATGGAGATCTTTAAATGTAAACAAACTTTACAGTTTCTATTGATGTGAAAAAATCGTGACTATGAGCGGCGGATTTACTGTTATTTGTATAAAGCGTAAGCGTCATAATGAAGCAAGTCTACGTAAACTGTGGAATCAGCGAGCGTGCAAATGGACTTTACTGGCTTTAATAGCGGCTCGCGACAGCTTCGAGCCGAAAAAAACCTTTAAATTGCCTCCAACCGGTATGCGACAATGACTGAATAACAACTCCACCATACAAAAACTTATCCTTTTAAATAAAGTGCCAAATAGAAAAGAAAAATATATGAAGAATTTAAAAATTTGATGGTCATTTAAGAGCGTCGCCATTTGATTCGTTCAGCCAATTTTACGCTATTCTGAACAGAGAATATTATAACAACATGAATATATATGTATGTACTCTTTACATAGAAAGGCATATTATCAGAAGGAAAAAGGGTAGATAATAGGGCTCTAGTTCGTTCAACTCGTCATCGGCGAAACGGAAAAATTACTGCTTATTAATATTGATGTAGATACACTTAAGGTTATGGTTGTTAACTAAATAATGAGTAATATCCGTTTCATTGATCCTTATCAACATATTGATGTGCAATGTCTTAGAATATTAAAATATTTGTTTTAAATATATGTCAATAACAGGAATTTGCCTGTCTGCCCAAATGCATGATATTTACCAGAGAATAAAAAGTCTCTCTCCCAACTCATAAGCTGCAGCCATTCATAATGCACTAGTGTCAAGTTTATAAGCAGAAAAACAAATATTATCCTATACTATTAAACGAGCAATATATAAATTTATTTGTACGACGATAACGATTTGTTTGAAATTTTAAACATAAGTTTTTACATAGTCAAAAAGATAATCTAGCTAGGTTTCATGTCTGGGAAAATTCTTTTACTTACTTATAGCCTCCCTAAGTTGGTTTGTCGTGGTTGAGACAATGCGAAATCATACAAATTTTTTGCTTATAAAAATTACATTACAATATATATTATATAAATTTTATGATGTTTATAATCTGGTATGGAAAAAATGTGCAATTTTTACAATATTATCACCAAGTCGCATTGATAACCAATTTTTTAGGAGTGGGTTAAAATTGTGGTTTTAAATAACCAACAAGAGTCAATGAAGACTTTGAAATAGTGAAAAAGTGCATGAGGATAAGAGCTAAAGACTTGTGGTCAAATCAAGTACTGTGATGTATGATATCTTGAATCAGATTAAGATAATCACGTTATTCAGCTGGTATATATGAGTGTAAGTAGTGTAGTTTCAAGAAAACAAATAAAAAAAAGTATATACACGCCATTTATATGCACACTCGTTTTATACACGAACAAATAAAGATGATCTTTACAAAAGATATTAATATTTATTGGTAAATATTACTTTTTCAAAAAATCTACTTATATAAATTGATTGTAGATAAGGTTTACGAGTAACAACGTGATATATTGAAAATAAACAACTAATACGAGAAATAAATAGACACTTTAAGCCCACTGTTAATGTTGAAAAACAACAATTTTTATATGTAAATCGGGCGAATACTTAATATTTTAATAGTATGTTCTATGGAAATGCCGAAGCGCTCGCATCGGCGTGGACTCCACATAATGACCGAGCAATATTCCGAATGATATTCTGGGACCTGGGACATCAACTTAGGTTGTGTACAAGCTATTTTATTTTTAGTGTTCATTGCTATTGCGGTTGACTATTATGCAGTTATTTTTAAAGTGGTTTTAAAGCGATACGAGTAGCATTTTTATAATAAGTGCGTAATCAGCGACCGACCACCCGTGTGTGCACTCGCAGTAGTCGCAGTGTTCCACGCACCTCGCCATCATTAGAACGAGTACATGAAACGCAGATGTATCAATGGTTTTTTTATACACATACGATTTGATGACTAGTCGAAAATCTGCCATCCGGTGGTTCTCCTCTCTGACCAATCTAGAAGTCGTCTTGAGACTTGCAGAATATATCTGTTAGACTCCGGTCTAGCAGATATAAATCAAATGAAAAGGTTAGGTGCATAAGTCAGATGAATTTGATCACCTCTTAATGTGTCCAAATTAACCAGTCTTCTGTACGGTTGAAGATTTTGAGAAGGCTAACGATAGAACATAAACGTGGCCATCTACTGGTTGAAATATATTTATATTTCAATTATGTAGGAAAAGTTGCAGTTAAATTAGGTTAGAAATGCCTTGGTAGCATTTTTTTTTACTCAAAAGATAAGTATTATCTCTTGGAAAACTACATTAATATATGATTTTTCGTATGGAAAATAATCTAAAAACTTACGGATATTGAACAAGGGATTCTGTTCAGACGAAAGTTTGGAAAAAAGGGGTATATGAAGATCCGGTAGAAATCGGCTTCGTGGTTACTGTAGAGGCTAATTTATCATAGGGTAAATTTTTATATGTAAATCGATAATCATATAATAAATCATGTGCTCCCATTGTCTAAGAATTAGTCTTTTTTCTTGCCAATGGAAAAATAGGATTGAAAAAAATATCAATTTAGTTAAGACCCGCTTATTTTTTGCAAAAAAAGAGTGTAAATTATTAAAACACGATTTTTAAACTATATTCATCCTACTAAAAACTGATTTAATGCTTTATTATATAAGATATCTGATATAAAATCACAGTGTTTCAAGTGATCGATAGATGGCATTAATATGACACAGTATGTGGAGGACTCTATTTAGTACGTTAGTTTTTAATAAATTATAGTATTTTGTAAATAATATTTATATGCATAATTCATTGCTTTCCTAATTGTGGAAGTAAGTAGAGCTTCTTCTATGCCAGTCGACCAACCATACATTTGGGATCTAGTCATAATCAAATTGATTGAGGGCTATTTTTTAGTAGGTATAATATACTTTTTACGCCTATCTTACCTACGTAAAATTACCAAATATCACGTGTTTCAGAAGTAAACTTTTGTCATAACTATTAGAGCACTGATGCTAACAATCAAGAGCAAGCTATTGTAATGAGACATTTCTCAATAGCTTCTTTGAATATTCGGTACATAATTTCATCAATAAAGGCAAATATCTTGGGCAAACAAGAGAGTTAGACAAGGGTGGCTCTATATTCTTTATCCCGTAAATAGACTGCGTATTCTACCAGATATTTAGAAATGTTTTCAACTTCTCACTTTTTGAACTTTTACCAGGTGAATCCCAAAGGAGGGTTATGATTTGCAATGCGTGTCTATCTGTACCCTCATAGAGACATTTTAAGAGAGATATTTCTGTACATAGTTACCTAATAGTCGGCTTTAAACTTACATTTATAAACACCAACGTTTTTAAATTAATTATGAGATAATTTTGATGTTTATTTCTACCGTTGAGAATGCTTACTAGCAGTTATTAAGTACATACATAATGAACAACATTTTATTTAATTATCTGATAATATATAAATATTTAATAAAAAATAAGAATATAATTAAAGAATCTGGCCTTAATTTACTAATATTAGTTGAATTCAGAGATTCAATACAGACAGAATTTGTAAAATAGCTATAGCTTTAATTTAATTTCTTAAGATTTTACATAAAAATCTTCCCACCCTGCGTATAAATATAATATCTGAACTCACCGCGCCTTAAAGTGTTAACTGATTATTATTTTCAAATGTTTTGTCTCTACAATCCAGAAAGGCACGCCTTATTTTCATTTTGAAAGAGCCGGCATGTGCGGTCCTATTATTGCTATTATATAAAACACCACAGTCATGCACTGGTTCAATTAAACGCTCCCCCGAGCGGCGTTACATCTTCGCTTGAAAAAATCTTTGTATCGTTCGAATCTCTACACTTTTGCTTCTTTTGCAGCTATTAATGTAATATCTCGATTTTTTTTATTGAAATAAAAGCTTGAATTTTATTTTATCGTCCCGTATCGTCGAGGAACGTAACTCATCTGATGTAAAACAATACTGATACTATCGCGCCAATGAGATAAAAATGCATTTAAAAATGCCAGAGATGTCTTGCAATTCAATTTTCTTTGACTTTAAGTGCAGTTTCGTGTATTGAGAGTTCAATAGGACATTAAAGCTAGTATGTGCTTTGCATAGTGAGTTTTTACTTTCTTATAATATTTCAGGTTAGATGGATGTGGAGATGGGATGTCTAGCCATGACGGTGCGGGCAAGCAGACGGTTGAGACCAATTAACGTATGGACCTTTGGGAATATGTTCGCAGGCTTAGCCATCAGCGGCAAGCGTGCTATTCTTTGAACACAACTAGACGTTGCTTAATAACCAATAAATTTTATAATATTTCTTTAGGTTGATATCTGGACCTAGCGATTATTTGAAAAACAACCAAACAGCGCGCGCTTAAAAAAAACTAATTTGTCAAAGTACATGTCGTTATTTTAAGCTTAATTTCACGTTAACAGTTACCATCAATTTACATAGCAGGCATAAAATATTTATCAAGTATTTTTTTATTCACACGTCCGAAGTTGAAAGTATAAATTAGTACGCCTGCAATAATTGCAGTCGGGTTGCGTGTCCGATCTTCAATGGAAGATATAACAAAGGCACACCCTTGAAGCGAGCCGCATCGCTTCGTGAGCCGAGAAAAAACTACGACAACCCTTTGGACAAGCGAAGAATTCGCGACGACCGCAACAAGAACAAATTGAGCGCGAACTATTGTGCGGTACGATTTGCCGAGATAACTCCCGTGTCGAGGAGCGCGGGCGCCGAGCGTCCGCCGCCGGACGTCCGTCTGACAAGACCACACCATTGCTGTAGCGAGTTCAAAGAGCAGCACTTAATCCATTGCTGCGGGGAATTGCTTTAGGTCGGGTTTATCGGATTAGACTTGGCGATGTACGTGCCGCTAACGGGTATAGTTGTGCCGTTGTTCCTGGCTGATGCGGTGTGGTGGTACGAGCGGGATGCGTCGCTGTTATAAGGGGGGGTCCCGGGCTGCGCGCGCTCAGTGTGCCCGAGTGTCCCGTGTTGCGACAGCGCACTCCCGTGTGTGCTTGCTTTATACGCACTAGTCCGCATCAACAAGCTAACTTTTCCATCATGCAGCTGGTTTTGGCAACTTGCTTCCTGCTGTTCGCAGCCACCCTCGCACCCGCTGCAGGTATGTTAAAAACACCCCATATATTTATTTAATTGAAGAAATTAGCATTGAACGACTGGCATAATAAATATAAATTCTAATTGAACATGACAGGTTGCTGGATGTTAGATACATTAAGTAGAATTTTATTAGGGCTGGTTTGATACCAAAAAAAGAAAAAAACTATTGATATATTATTTTATTTATTAACTTTAGTGGTTATATTTATTTACTTTTTATTAACTTTTTTTGGTTTTATTTATTTACTTTAGTGGTTATATTGGGAAATGAATATAACAAGATGGAGAAATGGATCTTGATTGGATATATTTTCAAATGCATGGCCTTGTAATTGAAATTATTACTAGGTAAGGTCGTCAATTTTAAAATCCCAATAAAGATGATACATGCAAACACCAATATATACATATATAAAGACATATAAAGAGTGTTTAAAAAGAAACAATTCTGGAGCAGGCTGCAAATTATATAGATATAAAGAAAAGGATTTAAGACAATGCCATATTTGCATTGTAATACCAGTGACAGCATTGACATTTACAAATAAAACAAGTTTATGTAAATACGGCTTGTTTTCACACATAGCTGAGACAGAAAGAAATAAAAAAAAGAATATTGAAGGTATTTTTGTGATGTCTATCTCTAATTGGTTACAAGAATGTTTAAAAAATATAGGTATAAACACCTATTTCGAAATTTCAAAATTAACACTATCTCAAAAATTACTATACAGATTTTCATGAAACGCACAGTTCCCTAAATTGAAAGTTAACACTTATAAATGCAATATTGTAACTAAATCAAATGCTGTTCGTTAGTTTTGCTAAAACTCGAGAATGGCTGGACCGATTTGGTTGATTTAGTCTTGAAATACTTGTAGAAGTTCAGGGAAGGTTTAAATGGTGAGAAAAGGTGTTCAAGCGGTATGGAGTTCGCGAGGCCAGCTAGTATTTTATAAAAACCAAAATAAAATTTATTTAAATGAAAACCAAAATAAAATTACTATTCATTGACCTCTATAATCAAAACTGTACTGGATACTTGCACACCTCTACCTTTTGAGCTTTTAGATGAATGTAGAGAGTACAGAAAAAATTTTGAGTGTAATGTAATTTGTAACCGAATAAAACAATTGCTAAAGATTTACTAGGATGTATTTGAAACGACATTATGAAAAAAATTAAGTCTATTTAATGGAAATCAAAAATTTTATTTCTGATCTGACCTTTCTCGATCACCGAAGATCATATAAGTAATCTATTTTCGTAAACTAAATTCAAATGTAGTGCAACAAAAATGACTGTTTGATTGAACCTACTTGTTTGCATTTGCTTATAATTCAAGAAAATAAAGGCCTTAGAAGAAAAAAAAAAACTTCGTCGCTGCAATTATAAAATACCTTACCTTACGTCGTCTGAAATAAACCTTATACCTTAGTAAGAAGGTGGCATTAGGACTCGTGACGGTAGCAAAGTAGTAGTTGCGACCCGAGGGTCTTCGACCTTCATTGTTGGGCTTTCATTATGAGTACAATGGTGTTTCACTACGCTATTAGCCCTTCTAGTTCTAAACAACGTGTTTTGGTTTTATGTAACATTCCTGCAGGACGCAATCCGATAGTTCCGTATGCTAAGAACGCGCATTTCTCAGGAGGCAATATTGAGGACTATTTCGTTATTTTCTTCTTGTGTTATGTAAAATAATTATTATTTATTAGTGTGTGATTTTAAAGGCTTTTAATATAAGGTGAGACCAATAAATCTTTCAGTTTTATGGCTAGGAATCGTTATAAGATATACTCGTACAGGTATAAAAGCGAGTAGCTTTTCAAGTGTAACATACTAATTTATTTGGATAAGTAAGTAGGTATAAATTTAAAAGGTGCAAAGAACTACGACATTAACATATCTTACAGTACGGCTATCTGTTTGTAATATCTTTATTGCTTTAAAATACATAGTAAAAGGAACAATATTAAAATAAGAAGACAATGGCGGACTTATCCCAGGATGACATTATTACTTATCCTATCTATCTTATCTACTCATCGAAAACTTATAAGGCGAGCACAAACAAGCTAGTATTGTTGAAATCTGTGGATGAGTTGTTCTTGGCGTTTCAGTATTGGGTGAAATTTACCATATTTATAAAAAAAACTACAATAACAATAATTACATACATACATATAGTCACGTCTTTATCCCATACGGGGTAGACAGAGCCTAGGGTCATAATACCTTAGAGCACGTTTAGCATGATGACAGATTAACAATAATTACTAATTTTTAAGCAAGCGAAGCCGTTAAACTTGATTAGTTTCTTGTCATTTACAGAATAATTGTTTGATATTTTAAATTAAAATTTAATTTAAGACCGATTATAGGATATCTTTTTTAAAATATTACATTATTCGTTATTAAATATGAATAAATAACAATCAGGTTGCTTATGTAATGGTTGTTGCGTCTGTTACACGCAATAAAACCCCAGTGATTGGTGTAGACGGCAGGTAATATCAACAAAGCTTGTTGCCACAAATTAAATGAAGTATGGATGTTGCGCTTCTACGAATGCTAGTGGCAATAGCCTATAGTTGCTGCCCATTCTCGCTTCGTTGAGTTGCGTTTCTGTTGCTTAAGCCACAAATAAGTAGCTGAATTGTCAACACAAAATACCGTCTGAAGAATGAAAAAAAAGAAAAATGGTATGCTACTTGCATCGACTAGACCTAATCCCGTGGCTTAGCGGTTAGAGATTACTTTGTTATTGTGAAGTATAGTATAGATAGGTATTAGCGACTGCAGATGCAAACACTAGCTGTTTATTACCATTGGTTGAGATATATGTTACTCGAAGATTGTAAGGTTGTATCCATACTAATATTATAAATGCGAAAGTCTGTCTGTCTGTCTGTCTTTCTGTCTGTCTGTCTGTCTGTCTGTCTGTCTGTCACCTCTTCACGGCTAAACTGCTGGACCGATTGTGATGAACTTTGGTAGGGATGTAGTTAACAACCTGAGGTCAAACATAGGCTACTTTTGGGCGCGATATAACCGAGTCCCACGCGAGCGGAGCCGCGGGCAACAGCTAGTACTATAATATATAAGCTGTTGCCTCCGACTTCACCCGCGTAGTACTGCTAGTATAGCCACGTAAAATATTTTTTAATTGCTATGTTTATTTTTCACGATAAACAAACTCAAAAACTTTATGCTCCTTCAATAAATAAGATTTGTTATGAATTGGATAAAGAGTTACGGACATCCATAATGTTTATTCTGTTCTCTGCTTATTTTGTGTCGTAACACTAAGTAAAATAAGCCGTAAACAAGAAACAGTCCGTGTTGACTCAAGTGGAGGACACAATCCTCTGGTATCCGCTCAACAATGTCAAGCAGCTCATACGCTTGGACGACTCTTACATCAACCATGTTAGTGACCTGTGACATAGAGCTGGGTAAAAATTTTCTAACTTAAACGAGCAATTCTTTTATATTTTATTTCATGTACCTACACCGAAAATGCCCCTTAATTATTTTTAATTCAGTTTTAGGGAGAGAACCAAATTTCTACGACTAATCTCATGTTAGGAATGAATAGAAACAACAAATACCAAATCTATTATAGAAGTTGTCGACTAGTTAAATTCTTCAAAATATCTGAAATGCAATGACTTTGACGATTTACCTTGTACTGTAATATGAATAAATTTTAATATTTTTAGTGTTAGAAAATTCTGAAATTGAGGAAGTTGTGAATTACTTTGCTGCAGACTCATATGCGAATAGGACATACCTTTAGCTTCAGTGCAGTTAGTGATTGTCTACCAAATTGCAACAAACAAAATGATTCTTAAACTTTTGTATCGGACTATGTACAACGAAGTCAACGAAAGGTACCGTTAAAATTATGAACTTTTCTCTACTCACAAATAAATGTGAATCTCCAAAATAATAATAAAGTTGATAGACCCTTTAATTTGCAAACTCTACTAAGCTGTAAAAGATTTACTTGTAACTTTGTTATATTTACTACTGTCCGGAATTTCCACATAGATCCATAAAGATAAACAACTGTTCAGCTTAGGTTCCCCCACTTAAGATTTTGTAAACCTACTATATTTTTTGGGGAACCATATTACGAGATAGCTAGAAAATTAATTCATCTCCACTTTACATGTACCTAAGGGGTGTATCTTTAAAATAATGTTCAAGATTTTATATTTCCATTTAATGGGCGTGATTAAATCCATATTACAGATTTGACCCTAACCGGCAAGGCCATGGCGCAATAATAAGGATTTTTTGTAGTTTACAATGGAAACCGAAAGAACGTTGATATATTGGGACAAGTTTTAAAATACATATAAAATAAATACAATTTCACATTTTTAAACTCCACGTACTCCATGCGTGGTTTGGAATGAATTTGTTCGATAGAAATAATTTTCTACATAACAAGTCAACAAAAAAAAAACAGCGAACGAGAAAAAAATGGTAATTACTGTATAGACTAATTTAATTCGCAGAAAACATTAAGTGTCAATGACTTTAGTTGGACGCTAGCATTTATTGGGTTACAGTGAATTACTTCATTCGTAGGTACTGATGAACTGTGAGAAACTCGATGATTTATACCAATCAAGCTGGCTGCAGCGATTCCGCTAATGAGCCGTGTCCATGGTAATCTGACAGGTTATCGACAGGTCGGCAAAAACACTGGAACGGAAGTCGGTGTTGAGAAAAAAAGTGAGGGGGTGCGGAGGGAGTTGGTTGTAACAGGTGCGCGGTTCATCGCCCCTGACTAGTTGCCGTGGTGGCCAGGACTCTCATCATAGATTGCTCTATACGACATATTTAATAGCTCATACGTGAGATGCAGTGCATTCTCAAAGCAAAAGTACCGTAATTCATATGATGCAGCTGATAAAAAATATTTTTTAAAAAGTGGAAAAAACTTGTGTGCAGAGTTTCGAGTTATGATAAGGTAGTGTCATCCGTTATATTATACCTCGTTTTTGGCATCATCTCGCCGATGCAAGAAAAGATACGCCATAAAGCTTACCTACCTAAAGTTGCAAAAATAAGGACAAAGATTGAAACAATATAATTTCCAAGTGCTTTAGGGACATTAAAAAAATGGTTAAAATATGGAATGTCTTTGTATGGATAACAAATTTTATTATACAGAAGTTACACTCGCATATTGAGTGATGAAACGAAAAAGGGTTAATCATATTTCTGTTCGAGTTAATTATGCAGATGTTTCTAATTCTGAGGAAGTTATTTTGAAAACACAAGACGTTACAGACAGGGAAATGGGTAGGCGGTGACATGAAAGTTCATTGTTCCGTTTCGTTGTCACGATACTGCAGTCGTGTATGTGATTACCACAGTATTCACTTACGGAATCACACGTGTTCCTGTTTATAAACTTTAGCATTAGGTATCATAACCATGTTTTAGTGACCCATGAGAATGACTCATTCGGTATCTGCGTCATGCAATTTTCTTGGTCCATCATCCACGAAATTGTTTTAAATCCATTATTTTAATGAGAAGTAGAGGTTAATTTAATATATCTTTGGACAAAAAACTTTCAATCTTTTGTTATAGATTGAAATTCTTGATCGACACTAAACTTGTTTGGGTCGTATCGTCGTAACTATAAACTTAAATCTTTTTTTATGGGATAAGAGTTATTAGAATATAAAGATTATGCATTAGGGACGATGTGCTCACTAAATCGGTATTAAAGAAATCCTTTTATTTTTAATATCAACCCTCATTTATACTTTTTGTCGCTGGATTAATAATAATAACGTAAGGAGCAGGTAAGCTATATATATATATATATAGATTAAAGACATAGATATCGATAATTCCATTGTCCCTGAGATTACGAAAACGATGAATACGATCAAAAGCTGGTATCAAGCCTTAAGTTGATAAAAAATATTATATAAAAATACAAACGGCTGGTTCTCCTACAAGATGTAGGTACCGCTGTGGGGCTGTGCAAAGCGATATTTTCTAGTGAAATATTTGACATTCGCGAACATTTGTTTATACTGGTATGCGAGCTGGCCCCGGGCCGGGTCGGCATCGGGTTTGATTACTAAAAATAGTCGGGCACTCCGGCGGGTGCATTCCGTGGTGCGGGGCGGAGGGCGCCGTCCTTGGCCGTCTCGTGAGCTTCGTTTGCTCGCCATTATCTCTAGATCCCTTTTTTGCCTTCAGATCGTTATCCGACCGCGAACAATTCGATCGATGTTCCCACGGACGCCGGTAATCAAGAAGTTTCGATAGACACTCAAATTGCACATTTTTTACGCTACATTGAGTTAGAATAATTCGATGAACATCCTGCGGCTTTAAATGTTTTTACGTCATCAGATTAAGAATGCCTTTGATGGTAACCGAAGTCAGTTAAATCGGACAACTTTACGCAATTTTTTTACACGACTATTTAGACGTTTGTGCTAAAATTTAAGAGGATTGGATTAAATGTACCTTGAAAAAATGGCACGGCCACGGCCAGGGTCGGGCGGTGGTTGCACTATTGCAGTGACTGGTTTGGTTGCATAATGTAATGCATAGCATTTCGCACGCAAGTGCTCGAGCTTGCGCAGTGCCCGCGGCGGCGGCGGGTGGCGCCAACGGCTGTGGTTTAATGAATTTAAACAATTTAGGTATGAATAAAAGCTTAAGCATATTTTTTATAATTTCATTTATTTGTTTCGTTATCCATTTTTTTTTATTTAGTTTTTGGCAAATTATTTATTAATACTTCAAAATTTCTTTTGTTACGTATAGAGCCTGTATATGGTAAAAGTGGTAGTTCTATCTTTGCTCTACTAACGTCGTAATTAATAAACACGTAAAAACATGTAATGTATACAATATTTTATTCACAGTGATGATGAATTTAGTAATAACGTGTAAATTAAAAAAAAATAATAATACAAGCAGTAGTATCTATATCTTAAAAATATTTCCATGTTTCACGACGTTTACGGATAGACAGGACTATTAAAGTGTTAACAAGTAAACAAAAGATATCGATAAAATGTTAACCAAAATCGTTTATAAAACCGGTTTATAGACTCTCATTACTTCGTCTCTTCGAAAATTGCCAAATACATTTTAAGCAAAAAATACTAATAAACTACAACCCAATCAATACGAGTTGATTCGAATTTAATTATTAAAATTATTGTCCTATATAAATAATTGTGTTATTAATTTATAATACAGACCCCGGTTCGTTTTTAGGGTTCCGTACAAAAATGTTAAAACGGAACCCTTATAGGATCACTCGTGCGTCTGTCTGTCCGTCCGTCCGTCAGTCACAGCCAATTTTCTCCGAACCTACTGGACCAAAACATATGAAATTTGGTAGGATGGCGTGATCCTGTGATCCAAACACAGATGTGCAAAGTAAATAAATATTTTTTTAAATAAGTACCATTTTCGGGACAAATAAGGAATTAAAAAAAGTTTGGCAAACCTTACCGTGTTATGTATCAAAAGAAAGGGCTCGTTATGAGGATTTCAAATATTTTTTTTTTTATTATCTATATATATAAAAATCAATTGCTGTTCGTTAGTCTCGCTTTAACTTGAGAATGGCTGGACCGATTTGGCTAATTTTGGTCTTGAAATATTTGTGGAAGTTCAGGGAAGGTTTAAACGGTGAGTAAAGTGCAGGTTCAGGCGGTACGGAGTTCGCCGGGACAGCTAGTTGTAACATAAATAGTTTCGATTTTATTCATAAAAGAAGACGAAAATTGACCATCCCCCCTCCCAGATCTCTGAAACAATTGAGCCTTAAATTTTGAAAAAAAAAACAAAATATAATTCATTGCCTGTAGATTACAGGAAAACCTACAAAAATTCTATCAATTGACAATTAAGTGGTAAATTCAATATCAAACGTTCACTTACGAAAAATAGTTCACTAAAACACCACTAGATAGCGATAGTAGCAGATAAATACCACAATTGAATATAAACAATAGCATTGGCATTGTACGGAACCCTCATCACGCGAGTTCGACTCGCACTTGACCGGTTTTTTTAAATATAAAAATAATGTTCTCGTTGCCACATATATTTTGTTTGTCAGCGCTTCTAGGTGTAATTCATGAAATTTTATATATTACGTTGTGTACGTATTTAATTTTTATGTTTATGCTATTATGGAGCTCGTGGACGGATGGATGATGGAGGACGAATTGACGAATAAATATAATTAATTATATACTTAAATAATATTTTTAGCAAACACCCCTCAACCAAATTTTAATTTCGATTTTTTTCAGTTTATACCACACATAAATCTACTAATAAAAACAAAATAATAATGTCACGTTTAAGCCAAAATATTTTTAACTTTTATAATCTACCAGTGACAATAACGTTCAAATCTAGCCACATGCCATCTATGAAAATCGATAAAGCCATTTTATAGTTAAAAAGTTTAATACATAATAGAAAGTAAAACCTTTCCAATTAAAATAAGTTTACCTATTAGCCTTTTAGTCGTGCCTTAAAAAGACATCAACGGGTTAATCCACCCCTCAATCCTTAAAAAGACCTTGAAAGCTGCACATATTTTTTTTTCTTTAAATTTATTTTTTTGGTAGTTATTAGTTGTATTATAGTATATTCATAATAACCTAGTTAATATGAATAAACTAACACGAAGAATTGTGAATATATTGGGAGGTACTAAATTGCATCGTCTTAAAGCGAAAGATTTTGTAGCGGTCTATCGATATCAAAAGTGAGATTAGTGACGTGAATCGTTTTAGAATCGACAGCTGTCTCGCGTGGGGGTATTCTGTATGCAGGCGAGATGTGTATCGTGTATCTGCCCACTTCCTCCTGGCGACCGTCAACGTTTGCTTGACTGATTACATCCGAAGTGCTGTAACGTGGGTGGAATTAATTGCCACGATCAAAGAAATATAATCTTTAACTTATTTTGGATCGACTTTATTATGCCTTGTTAGCTTATATAATAACATGAAGATTAACGAATGATGTGAGGTGTTCTAAGATGATTTCAATGACGAATTCATGCGTTAATTGTATCGTCAAAAATGTCACTTTATCAAACTTACTATAAGTCTTGCGTGGCGGATGTTATGATATTCTTTTTTGAATAAAACCAATTATAAACTATGATCGGACACAAATAGAAAATAGATAAAAAAAAAAATTTGAAAAACACTATCTCTTATACTGATTTCATTTATACATGATGTGAATCCAAAGTTCAATAGACCCTGAGCATGTCAAAAATTTAAGAAACAAAATAGTTTTTTATACAACAACCATACGGCAGGCGGATTCATTTATCTACTTGCAGATTAAGAAATTTCATGTCTTGTCGTTTGGTTCGGTCGCGTGGTCCTATCTATTAAATAACAAGGGAAACTATTTTGTTACATATAGACGCTAAGCCGATTTTTATAATGAATGAATGTCGTTGTAAACGAAGTTTATTTTTTGAAGTTTAAAAAGTAGGTTAGTAAGACCTTTAACTGATTGCACAGCATATCTGATTACCGATCATAATATCGATACCAATCCCTATTCGGACTTTTGCGATGTCGGCATTTGGGCAGCGGCCCGTTAGCGTCCGGCGCGGCGGGGATCAGCGACCGGATATCCACGCGGCGGCGGCGCCCGCGTCGCGACTCAGCACAGTGCAGTGCACTCACCCCACCGTAAACTAAGAATGTTAGTTGGGCTGATTACCATTCTAAAGAACTTTTTCCCCAAACTCTACACCTACCCGCCCCTGTTAAACTTTCTGTATATCACTACATCACTACATAGTATAAAACAAAGTCGCTTTCTCTGTCCCTATGTCCCTTCGTATGCTTAAATCTTTAAAACTACGCAACGGATTTTAATGCGTTTTTTTAATAGATAGTGATTCAATAGCAAGGTTTTTATGCCCACGCAAAGCCGGGGCGGGTCGCTAGTAAAAATATGTACAGGTAGGAAAATTTGACTTTGTCGGGTTTTATTTTCTTGATGAGTACTTCGTGAGTCTCCATACGCCAATAAGGTTTCTTGTAACTGCGTGGTGTTTTTTATTTCATAATAGTGCAGTGCATGCAGCCACACTAAAAAGAATGGCGGGTGGCGACGTACGCCCGCTCTATATCAGTATGCTGCGCGCGCGCATGACTCACGCGACGTGATACGCCTTCTGAAGCTCATTGTTGCCTCTACACTCGTCTTGCTGTGAGCCGTCACTTTCTAAATGACTAACGATTCCATTTAATGCCAATATATCGCTTTTATCCCGTGCCTAATCAATAGAGCTTCAACAAAATACTTAGGTATGCCCTTCGAAATAAATTATTCATACTATTCACTTTAGTTTTTTCCGGTGAACTGATTGCGTAAGAAAATGATTTTGTATTTATCTTCCCTCCCCTTACCATTATACCATAATTTTCATTCATACATCTACCTATTTTTTACACAAAATTTTATTCAAAACGGTTATTTAACATTAGCTTTTGAATAAGTGATGTGCTTGAAAAGTAATCGCCTTAAAGTCATGTCTTTTATTTGCAAGCCAGTCAATGCTTGCAAAAGCGGGAAATTATGGTGGAATGTAGCATTCATCAGTGAAAGATCTTATATAAATGGAAGAAGCCAGGCACGAGAGTAATGCGCGACATCATTTATGCATGAGGCAACATTATGCATGGATTCCAATCGCAGCCCGCAGCCCTCTAATAGCCGAGTAAAGCCCAGTTGTAGATCCACGCCTCTAATGACGTTCCTAACACACACAATGGCAAAATTGATTCTCATATACAGCTAAACTCAGCAAGGAACAACGTGTAATTGCAATTTATCTAGGGGTTTATGCCTGTTATAAACTTAAAATACAACTAATAATAGCAAGAATGTTTCTTAAATAAATCTGTGTATATCGTCTGGTATATCGTTAGCAATCTGTTTAAATCTTGTAAGTCGTAGCATCTCCGAACTGTTAATTTAAGAGCATACTAAAAGAGAGAGGTGTAGATATCTAAACATGTTTGTGTAAATTGGAAGTAAATTACTCCAATCTGGATAGTGAGTGAGAGCAAATAACACGGCATTTATCAATCCCGGTGTCAATTAATGAGTTTGCAACTAGTATGCAAATCAGTTGGGCTGCAAATTCTAGGTATCTTACCTGGCGAGCCGTCCAGCCAGACCCAGGATACATTTAATTATGTTTATTAATAGCTTTCGAGATGGTTATAAAGCCTGTTCGTCCGAAGACAGGATGTTAATCTTCATTTCCTCGGGTAATTGTTCGTAGATAAATCATCCCGTTTAAGGTTCTGCAGGCATTTACATAGACCATGTCAGCATAAATAAAATACATTGACAGTAGTTACGTATGCGAGTTCTCGTGATTTTACAGAATTATGGTCATGGTTAGTACAGC
Source organism: Apomyelois bistriatella (assembly GCA_947044815.1). Taxonomy (NCBI): domain Eukaryota; kingdom Metazoa; phylum Arthropoda; class Insecta; order Lepidoptera; family Pyralidae; genus Apomyelois; species Apomyelois bistriatella. The sequence goes on from OX345689.1 coordinate 5,333,764, forward strand.
AATCTTTTTGTTTATACGTGAGCATTCTGTCGTGTCGCCGTGTGCAGGCGCAGGCATAGTACTCACGACAGGACAGTCATCGTGCGTTGGGTTGGTTCCATGCTCTTTTTTTAAATTGCGTTTCAAAATGTTTACGAAGTATTTTTTGAGATAGGCTCTGTCTAGTCTTTCTCATTACACCGTCTTCTGAAATGGAATAAATGTAATACCAAAACACCATTGGTGTACCTAAGTAACGAAGACTGCCGCATAACAGGAAAAATTATTTAAGAGCCGCTAAACATCCAGAGATGTTTAGCGGCTCTTAAATAATTTTTCAGAAACATTTCCTGCATCATATTTTGACGATTAATAGGAATAATTTGCTTAAAACAGCCGTCTTTGTAGGTGGAATCGTCCCAAAGTAAGATAAGTACTTCTGAGTACTTTTGAAATTATTTTCTGTAAATTTCTAAAATTAAATACCTATACCCGTTCGTTTTTATTTGTTATAATTACTACCACAATATAACCAAGTTTATGACATTTTTAAATTGCTCATAATAATTTATCACATTAATAAATATACAATTAATTGCACAAAATATATAATTTCCAAAGAGATTATCGGTTGTGGTTTTATATTTTCGATTTTATAAAAATAACGCATAAAATGCTTTTTGGCAGATATAAAATACAATAGGTATATCAAATTAAAAGTAATTCTGATCATAGACAGAACCCTACTTCTCAAGTAAACTAGTTTGGTTTACACTTAGCTGGCTTTTTAAAGTAGATGACAATGCAGTTTCACGACAACGACGCACTGGCTCAGAGGTGTATTGACCGTCATTGTTGCGCCTGCGCACCTGCCCTCATAAATTCGCCGTAACTACAAGCGCCATCGCAACTCTTTTGTTTTGTATTTTGTGTCGTTATGAATTTATAGCTTAATTTATCATGCTTATATTAAGCCAAAAAGGCGATTACCTTGAAAGGTAAGGATCGTTGAAAGTAGCTGAGTTGCCTATAAAAACTCTTTCGTAGTCTGTCTGTTTTATTTTTATTTATAATACTTTGATCACCTTAATAAAATAAAGCCAAGAAAAATAATTATCTCCGTGGAAGCAAGAGGGCTACGAATAATTTTTTCTTAAAAGTTGCTTTATTTCAAATTTGTCAGTAAAAGTGTATATTTTCTTTGCCGGTAATGTGTTATTACCAAAAATGCGTTGTTAATTGGTTGGTATTCTTCGTTTATGATAGTAAACGTCAAAATGGATAAAATAGATAAGTAAATGAGAAACAATGCTAGAAATTTGAACAGAAACATCCCCACGGATAATTATCAAATCGTGTAATCTCAAATACTTGTTACAAGAAGAATAGACATTCCGTGCAATATATTAATCCCATTAGCATATTCAAGCACGGGTAATTAAGACATAATGTCAAAGGTCCATATAGTTATGCGTCGCCGATGTATTGGATATCCAAATTGGGTATAATGGTCGCGGTGGACCGCAACAAGGCAGGCATTGAATTTAATTAGGTTCGGAACCAGTGGAGTTCTCACCGCAAACAATTTGCCTTATATGTTATGTTCTTACTGACAATATTACAAGTTAAGAATACCACATAATTTGCTTTTTTTTGCATGCACATATTTATATTAATTGAGCCAACCAATTGTAAATGTATTTTTCTGTTTTTTTTTTTTTTATTTTATTGTGTGTTGTTCTAAAATACATTTATAGATATTGAATTGCGTTGTACCATTTAGTTCATAGATTTTATGAAGAGTATACTTTTTATTTTTTTTGGGGATCCATATATTTTGGGGTCCTACTTCTAATCCTTGGCTGTCCGGATGTCTGCAATGGGGCTCAACCCGTAATAAGTATACTTTTTGGCAAAATAGGTATCTTTTGCCGTTAAACAGTAAATGCTGAAAAGTTAGAAGACTCGCCAACATTTGAAGTGATTAAATTGATTGGGTATAAAACGCTGTAATTAACATAAATAATGCGGAATGCTTTGGTGTAAACACTCGTCCCTATACGCAAAATTATATTGATGACCATCGCGGGTCCAAATTGTACACTAATGATCAGCCGAAACTTCACAAGTGGTTTATAATATCACTCAGCCAGTATATTTTGCACAATCGATCAAATAAAATTCATCATATGCCACATTTTATAATTATGTAGCGAGATCTGAGCGGCAAATTGTGGTGTAGAGTCATCAATCAACATTGTTGAAAATACTTAGGTCGGAAAGATTTTGAAAGACCGCTGGTTTAGAGAGGTGGTTAGGCTTTAAATTTTAATTTCTTTAATTTAAAATTTACAGGAATTAAACACTTTTGCTACGACAATCCGACCGTTAAGATCCTTAATCTTAACGGTCTCATAGGATGATAAGTATACAATATCTCTGAGATCACTATAGATCATCAGACCAAATAAAGTGCACTGGTATTCTGTGTAATCACACAGAATACCAGTGCACTTTATTTTATCCAATATGTCTCCAGTCTATTACTGGACTTTATTACCTATCAAAAAGGTAGGTGACCGGCCATTCAGATGTCAGAATGAACAGTCACCGAAAAATGTTTTATTTCTTCTAATTTACGATGGAAGCAATTCTTTTTTAATCGGAAGCAAAGAGAAGCATTACGGAAGCAATGTTTAGGCATACGTTCAATGCGATATACGTTTGGTGACCGGTCATTCTGATGGACACACGTTTTAAAGCTGTTTTTCCAAATACAATTTTTTTTTAATTTCATATAAAATGTTTTAGAAGTAGTTTTTAATTTGATTATAGTCCTGAGTTACTTCTTAACGTTATATTTTTCTTTGTTGCAGCACAAAGGATAACCACCATTCAATTGGACGGCGTGCAGTACTTCATCTCGCGGATGAACCCTTACAGCCCAGAGCTCAACTATTTCCTAGCATACCAATACTGCAGGTATGAACACTTTTTCCTTATGTGCTAACTGTCTAGGTCCTTGTTTATCTTTCCCAAGATAAATCCCGTCGTGACTTGCAATATCCTTATCTGTTGTGTCGTGTCCACGGTCCTGTTCAAATTCTAGCATAACCAAGCCGGGTCAGCGTTAACAAGCGTACACAGGTTCGACGCCTCCACCAGGAAGTAAACCACAGGGACATTTGCATTACCGTTAAAGGTTCTGAGAAAGTACTCGAACAATATTGGTTTGGTTAACCACTACGTTAACAGTCGTTGGAAACAGCGTCTACAAAGTTGCGAAGTAATTATGTTTTCGGCATTGAAACAAAGTTAAATATTAACTTGCGTATGATAGGCAAAATTTTACAAATTACTAGTAAAAAGTAATCAAGTCAATGTAAAAATCAACTAACAGGATAAGAAAAATATGACATCAACTAAAATAATGACAACGTTGATTCACATAATATTAGAAAGAAGTTGGTACGATCCAGATATATTGGAGGACACATAAATTGCCAGAAAGGTCAGTCGCCTTGCCAATGGCCAGTCACGATGTCCTTTCTGAGAGCGAAGCCGTCACGACCTATTTACAGTTCCAATTGTTAGTGATGGGAACACATTTGGAGTATTTGTGTCAGAAAGGGCCTGCGCAGACGACGGAATATTAGTCATTTGTGGATGGAAGTTCATGCGCAATACTTTTGATACAAAACCAGAAGAGATCATCAAGTAGATGTCTGATGATGATTACTGAACTATTTTTTTATCTCTTCGACATACACGGTGGATCTTAAGTGTTAGGTATAGGATTGCCAAAATTGTTATTAATATTATTGCAATAACTAACTTGTAGAAGTCACTCTTTATATAAGTCAATGACAACATTGACCTAGCAAATTGTACATGATCATTGATAGATCGCCGTCGATCAAATACAAGGCAGTTACACTCTGATGTTGGTGACAAGGCTTGTTGAGGCAAATGACTCTCCGACACCGATATCGATTAAGGTTATCTTAACGTGATACACCACAAAAAGATGGATATTTGTCATGAAGACAGGCGTGACGAAGCGGTACCGATGCGAGTCGAGATTGTCCATACGGTAGTAATGACACAAAGTTTGTGTTGTATAAACTGGAAGTCACATTCAGGGCATAAGTCCGACAGACAGTTTAATAAATAGACTTTGAGACGTCGTGAGTACTGTTTAATTTTCTTAAAATAACAGACGGAAATTGTTATTATATTTGATCATTTCAATGGGTATTTAGGTTATTGTTGTTGAGAATTGTTCAAAGTAAACATTAACGTGCAAGCTTTATCCAACGACTTTATCAAGGCTATAGAAAGACGCTGGATGCGGACTGGTTCAGTCAGCTAGAAATGTATCCCGCTTACTTAAACGTAGAGTTTTGGAATAACTTATTGTATTAACGGAAACTGTAGATAGGGTTGTAACCATAATATAAACTAGCGAGTTACATGGGCGTTAGAAGTTTAAGGTCGAGTTTTTACTAAATTTGATAATAAAAATTATCCGATAGATATCATTTTATTATTAGAAATTAATTATTATTATACACTTCACCATATATAACACAAAAATATTCTATACAATACTTAACTAGGTACTATCTACTATATACATACTTATTATATAAAAAAAAACGAAGCTTCGAAATATTCCTCTGCATCACTGGAAATGTTCCCAGAAGGCTGGCAGCATTGCCACGCTGTATGGTCGCATGAGCCGTCGATCAGTCGTTTTCAGAGGTCTCTAAAAAGACAACGCGCACTCGGTTGGCCCCCATGGCCTAAAGGTCTTCACCCCAAATGGCTCAAATAAGTAATCTCCAATAAATGATTGGAAACATATAAGTTTAGAAACATATAGTATTGTCAATTTTTTTTAATAAAATATTTGTTATGAATATTTTATGGAAAGCTTATGACCGCGTGCTGGTTTAAGAGTTTCGAAATTTGTGCGGGAACCAGAAAAGAAGTAATTAAACCTTAATAAATTAAATGCCATGACAATAAAAACATAAAGACACTGACTGACATACTCAACCAAACCTATATAAATAAGAACAGAAAGATGTCTAGTTTTAGACCTACCAAATACTACATTATTAACTCCTGCTGTAATTATATTCTTTTTCATGAAGTGAGCTCATGTCATGACTTAAACTCAATTTTAAATGCCGAAATGGCAAGTTTTAATATTCAACTATTTATTTAAGACCAATAGCCGTAAAATACGATACAATAATAATTTAATCTGTATTTCTTAACCGTACAACCTGAACCAATTTATAGAAGATAACGAGTGAGCATGATGGGAACAGAATTCATTGACAAAAAGTTTTGAATCAGTTATGTGAACAAAAGTATGCCAGAGTCCTGTATTGGGCACAAGTAAAATAATGGCACGTCGATTTCAAGTAAAGAATAATTTATGACAGTTTAATTCATCGCCAGTAGTGGTCTCGAAACGTGAATTGCATTCATATGTTTGTTTCATGTGAAATTTACAACGTCATCGTCATAATTTAAAATGTGGCCAGTGTGGTGGTGTTGGAGGTTGCTTTGGTCTCCGCTTTATAGTTTTAGAATATCTTGCGTCGAAAATAAGTTTATTTTCTTACCAAAGTTTTAATTTGTCTCTATCCCAAATTTCGGCCAAATCGAAAAGCGTGAAGGTAACAATAGACTGACACATTTTTGTGTATAAATAGATCGGTATGGATAAAACAATACTAGTTGATAAAAATAAAATAATTCAACCTATTAACATAATTCATTCATTTCGTGTAGGTGTCATGGTCAATCGACCATGCACACCCTGGTGTCAGAGTTCTTCCGAACCGCCTCTCGGCCTCTGACATGGTTCCTTTAACGACTACCAGATGGCAGCCGGGACCAACGGCTTAACGTGCCTTCCGAAGCACGGAATCATCTTTTCTGTCAGACAATCAGGTGATTCAAGCCTGCAATGTCCTAACCAAACTGGAAACAACTAAACAAAGTAAGCTTCCCGTGGGAATTGAACCCTCGACCCCCCAGGTCTACAAGCAAACGCCTTAACCACTGGACCACGGAGGCAGTTAACATACTGAACATCAACATAATGAACTTCTTATAGCTTTAAATATAGCTATTTGCAAGGACTACAAGCTTTTATATATCTTGCATTGTTTGCACAATTGGTATTGTAATTAGTATAAATGACTACCAATCTCATTCACTACATAATGCTTCTTGTTACGATAAATTCAGCCTTTCATTTACTATGGGATGTGTGTAAACTCGTAGGGTCATTAATCGCAATCATAGGATGTCGCGAAGGTTTTTAATCCGCTGGAGTTTATGAACCTTTCCGTGGAGAGGAATGCTACTCAGCGCCCAGTGCTACGCCAGGTTGTCCTGTTAGGTTGACTACACACTACGTGTTATAGTTTATATAGTAATATAGCTCGAATATTGTTTTTGTGTGATATAATATTTTATATAACATGTGTTGCGATTGCGAATTAGTTATTTTTATATTGAAACAATTGAATAATTGGTGATTCTAGGAATTAAAATATCTATACTAATATTATAAATGCGAAAGTCTGGCTCCTGTCTGTTACGCTATCATAGCTAAGCCGGTAGACCATTTAAGGAAATTTAGTATGGATTTAGTTAAGAACCAGGGGTCAAACATAGGCTACTTTGGAGCGCAATATAACCGAAGCCCAGGCGGGCGGAGCCGCGGGCAATAGCTGGTGAGAAATATATTTAGATGTATCACTGAATGAATATACGGAATTTGGGTTAAGCTTTCTTGTGTAGTGTAGACGTTAAACGTTGGAGCCATTTAAAAATAAACTGCGATATCCCAGAATATTTTAAACCTGTGTTATTAAGCCGTAAAACTTTTTGAATTAAATATTCTGACTAGGATTTAAATAAAACCTCAAATTTAAATCAAATTGAGATGGTTGCCTAATTAAAATAAATCTGATGACTATAGTTTTTGTCCAATAATATAATTATAAAATATTTTAAGCTTTTTGTATAAAGCGCGCCAGGTATCATGATATGACACAAATTTTTAATCTGTAATACCACAGCAAATTTAACAAAATAAACTAATATAAAAGTCATAGTACTCTGTGTTGCTATGTATATTAAAATGATGATCGATTATAGTTGTAGAACGTTATCTTTATTACAGTACCAATGAGACATTTGGACAACATTTTGACATTGGCTCAGTCGTTTTTAAAAAGGGCCTCGAGCAAAAGGGTTTTCTAAACAGCCTCAATTAAAATTATTTCTTTACAAATATTGACTACGAGTACTAATGTGTCGTCGGCTTAAAGAGCGAATAAACTGCATGCCGATGAACAGGCTTCGCTGTATGCTATCTCGCGAACTAATAGCTGAATACGATTAGCCGGGGTCCGGGGATGTTATTTAACTAAATCGCGTTTATGGATCCGGTGTGACAGGTCCGGCTGTAGACAATAATAATAGTACAGAAGGACACCTAAAGTATAAGAGTATAATATTTTTTTTATTCAATGTATCTATGTAGAGAAAGTTATTTCAATGAAATGCATCTAACATTTTGACAATAAAATAGCAGTATTAGTTACTTGTTTTTTTCCTTGGAATTGTTCTATTATGAAATGGTTTTATTTTCTTTAATATTTGTAGTAACACATCTTACACAGCTGTATATGGTGTTATCGACTTTTTGTACCTTATTTTTTTCTTCTTTTTAGTGAAACTAATTTTTTTAATTTTAATATATATTCTATAATAATTCGCTTGGTTATTACACATTTTTACTTTAGTAGAAACGGTATACACTAAACTCTTTTTTTTTGCATAGTTACAGTAGAAAAAAAAAACAGAGGTTAAGCTACAAACTTTTTTCCGGTGTAAAAGAAATATAGGTAAATCTAAGTGCAAAAACTACTGTACACTCCATATTTTATTTATACTAGTTGCTACCGGCGTAACGTCCACTGTAAAGTGCATGTTCAGTTTTAACTCTATTAATAGGCATCAGATAATTATGTATTGACCTCCACATCGAATATTAAGGATCCATCGATTCGCTTAGTTAAAAATTTTCAGAACATGATAATTTGTAATAAATAATTATTATTTTAATTTAAGTAATCTTTAATGCACAAAATAACGCACAATAGGCGGACAATGCAGCAAAGAGCGCTGGCTAATAGTCAACCTTTGGGTTTTATCGTAATTTTCATTTATAGACATTGACATTTATTTGAATAAAATTGATTATAAAATGATTTATAGCTAACTAGCTGTTCCCCCCGGCTTCGCCCCACGTGGGTTATATCGCGCCCAAAAGTAGCCTATGTTTGACCTCAGGTCGTTAACTACATCTCTATCAAATTTCATCACAATCGGTTCAGCAGTTTAGCCGTGAAGAGGTGACAGACAGACAAACAGACAGACAGACAGACAGACAGACAGACAGACCGACAGACAGACAGACCGACAGACAGACAGACTTTCGCATTTATAATATTAGTATGGATTTTACTTAAAACCATGAAGAGAAATCAAATATAAAAAAAAGTACCGCGAACGAGATTGCATTGGAACACACAATTGAGTAGGATGATTATCGGATCACCTTCATATGGTGCATATGTAGGCGATTCTATATCTATTCCTTTATATCCTGTATGATTGAATAACATTTTTTGTTTTTCCATTTCAGATCATTAGGCCTCCAACTGGCATCATTTGAAACGAAAGAGAAGGCCGATTCAATAACAACATATTTAACAAACGCAGGTATTGTTTTTTAATCTGTATTTTTTTTTATTCACTTGTGATATTAATACAATAACGGCACTCTCTACTTAATGTGTACCTGACAAAGTTATAAAGTCTGTCTTTTTATCTTCATTGCTTTGTTAAGATACATTTCTGTGTTTAGATGAGTAATACTCTTTATTTTTGGTACACAAGGTGTTCGGCATAAACATTTCCTACTAAAATTGTATCTAATCTAATATTCCATTATGAATTTTCCAGGGTACAACAAATATGATTTCTGGACATCGGGCAACAATCTTGGCACAGACATGTATCTCTGGATGAGCACAGGACTGCCGTTCAACGCCACCTTCAACTACATGCGAAGGATGGCGATGGACGTTCCAGCACCTCATTCTGACGACAGCATCGACCCCTTGGACGTTCCCCAGGGCAGCACAGCACCCCAACGTACAGCTAGGCATGGGTACGTATATATTATTTAATTTTAATCAACCACATTACATATACTTTGGAATATCAGAATTTGGAATAATGTTACACTCGATTACTATACGAATTCAAATCAACACGCATATTTTTTGTATATTTTTTAAACGCCGAATAAATTATAAATTTTAATCGAAATCAATAAACGAGTCATTTCTACGCCCATACACGATCCTACACATAAAATTGGTCAAATCAAATAGGGATCGATTTCACCTATATGTAACTGAAACTAAAATGTACCTGCAATTCTCTCTTGTTCTTATTATTTCTGTTGGTTTCGTATCGCAATTTCCTCTTCTTTTATTTCATTGTTTTAACAAAACTCTTAAAAATTTTACTAAAATTAGAAAAATAAATTTACACATTAATGCTTCGTTTTGCCACGTGGGAAAGATAATCATTATTTCTCATTATTTTTTAATTGCAAGTTCGCACATTTCCCACGTCACGCTCCGCTGGGAGCGCTAAGTACCTTGTTTTAAGGCGTGTATTGTACAAAAACTAGTCGGTATTCCAGAACCGAGCATGTGATGACAAACGGGTGCGTCGCCCTCAAGGCGCCGACCTTCCACTGGGAGCCTCAGCACTGCGGCGAGATCAAAGACTTCATCTGCGAGCAGACGCGCTGCTACTATTACAACTACGGCTCCATCCCGGTGTCCTCGGCGCAGGGGTAATGCAGGTGAGATGCCAGCCGTCTCCGGAGGCCCGCTCCCCGACTAGCCGCGCGCTCCATATGTTCACTAACTAAACTATTATTTAGGCACAGATGTCCTCAACTATGTGTTAAATTAAGTAGTTTAGATTTGACAGTTCTGTAGTCAGTGTGCTAACATAAAAACAAAAATGTGTGCCTCGTTAAGACAAAGTTGAAACGCGCGCGGGCCCGTGGGACCCGGCCTCTGCGCCAACCCAACCACCAAACAAGAGCCCTACACCCAGCCGACAACGTTCGGCCTTGTCACTCCTTTGTTGAGCAAATTACGATCAAAATTTACAAAAAAATCATTTGGTGGGTGGGTGAAGGGGGCTTTGCTTGGTATCTCTTGTTTATTTTGTTATATTTTGATTTAACAGTAATTGTACTAACTTTTTGAATTGAAAATGAAACATTTATTTTCTTAGCCCTAAATACTAATCTGCAATAGATTGAATTTAAATTTCATTGCTTGGACACAACTCGGGGTCATTACTCCGAGTGCGCGGCTGACCGACCTGTTCTACTCGCAGGAAGCCCCTCTCCTTGACGACAACGACAACTGCGCACCCGCTCACATCGTCGTCGCCGCCACCGCCCCGTTCCGAGCACCTGCCCACACACTTCACCCTAAACGACCTCATCGGAAAACTACGACCCTCTTCTTTAGACGGCCTCCAATCGCCGCACCTGAAGACCGGCGCATTGCTCAAGTCCCCACCGCAAATCGACTCTCATTATTCGCGAGCGGCTGACGCCCATTCGCACGACCAAGAGCAGAAAGAAGAGCCGACGCAAGGACCGTACGCGGATGACGAGGGCACGGTGGGCGATGACCCCGCGGCGTACCTGTCGCAGGACGCGGCAGCCGCCGACGACGCGCCCTCCACGGCCGAGCCGGACGCCACCGAGCACTCCGTCCACGCCAGCGGCATGCTGGCACCCCCCGCCTACTAGCGTTCGACCCGCGCCGTGACGGTCACATTAGCGTTTACGTTTCATGACAATTAATTAGGTAATGAGACTACCAAAAGTATTATTTTCTTTATTTAGAAAGAGTTTAAGGTGCTCGCGAAGAACTTCCTGTTGGGGTGCATCTTGTGTCTTGGTTTATCGTTATGTCTTTATGTAAATGAGAATTTCAATCGTTAAATCTGTCGAGGGACTTAACGAGTGACTGTGGTGATTTCGATAATTTATATGAGGCGATAAGCAAATGAAGACGCTGGCGACTTGTGTCACGACTTGCCTCCGTCTTCACACGTTGAATATCACAAAATGAATATTCCACGAATATAGGTACCTAAACTTCGCTAGGAGAATGTAAGTAGATGTGTCAGATCTCTGGTGTTTTCATTTAAACCGTAAAGTGTATTAATTTAATTTAAGAAAATTATGCGGATATTTTTCTGGACATATCATTCGAAATAGTGTATTAAGATAGTGTTTATATACGTGACGTAACTAAGTATAGTTAAGTATATTAAGTTGAAACTCAGGAATTTAAAAAATAGTGATGTAGCGAAGTTAATAAAGTTTAAACTTAATAAAAATCTTTCATTTTCATCAATATTTGAGTAAACGATAACATCCCCTTATGTTTTTATACTACTGAGTAGGCAGCCATTTGATGGAAAGTGGTTACTGTAGCCTATGGACGCAAGAAACACCAAGTGTCGCGAGCGCGTTGTGGACCCTGACAGAATCTTTTCACGCCCTTCTTGTTTGATTATATTTGACGACCTCAGTGGCGTAATGGTTAATATGCCTGACCGCTACTCAGAAGGTCCCTGGTTCGATCCCCGGTCAGGTCAAGATGAAAAATGATATTTTTCCGTTTGGCCTGGGTCTTGGATGTTTATCTATAATATGTATTTGTTATAAAATATAGTATCGTTGAGTTAGTATCCCGTAACACAAGTCTCGAACTTACTTTGGGGCTAACTCAATCTGTGTGATTTGTCCCTATATATTTATTTATTTTTATTTTATAATTGGACGTTAGTAGGTACTTAGTAATCTATTTTGTGATATGGGTAAAATTTGTACAAAATAGATCCGTGAGAACTAACTGCCTTAGATAGATTTCCCTTGGGCCGTCGTCAGGGAATTCAATTGTACATATAAAGGTACTCACCAGCCGTTGATGACGCCTTCCACATTGAGCATGGGCACGATCTTGAACACAAACTTGGCCCGGAGCGCCGCCGCGACGATGGAGTCCCCCAACAGGAACCCAAGGGTGCCGTCCATTACCCACGACGCGTTGCTCTCCCCCGGGTGCACGCGGGAAGTTAGGAATATTATCTCTCTATCCTGAAAACAAAATATAATCAAGGACTGGTATGGCAATGGTATAATGATGTGGTTATAGAGGTAGACCACCGAATGAGTTGAAAGGAAAATTTACACATCTTTCATTATTTTTGGGAAACAAACGGCTCTTGCTTGACAGACATCTGTAGATGACCGTCGAATTCAGGGACACGACACGGGGCTATCAAAACTCAAATAAAAAATTTGTATGCAATCATGGCCGAGCATGCATGGACATTATCTCCGTCAGGGGATTTTATTTTTATTATTAGAGCTTTAGTGTTGTTATTAACATAGAGCAGATATTATCAAAACCCATACCTACAAGTTTACCCGCGAAAATCTGTGCGTTTTGATATAAGTTTATCAATCATATACTTATTAGGTTATGGTTTAAGATATTTATTCCTCATAAAGAATATAATTCACTTACAATGAGAAATACATGAAATTCCTATTATAAATATACACATTTTCGAAAATGTACACAGTTATATATATAAGGTGAATTTAAATCAACTGTAAATATTTTATGGGCAGATTTAGACCACTATATTGAACAACTTTTCCAAATAAACTTATGTCGAAATACGAAAAAAAATTTTTGACCTCCCATATAAATTGAGAATCAGCTGATCTAGTTTAGTATGGAGAGTAAAAAAAATAATTTCATATTTTGATATAAGTTTATTTGGAAAAGTTGTTCAGTATAGTGGTCTGAATCTACTCTTAAAACATTTGCAGTTGATTTGTGTCCACCTTATATAATGTAGGTATATAGGTTACTATAATTAATCTGATAGCCAGTCATTTTATAAAATACAACACTCTGGCAGTACTTGCCTTTGCTTGTTGGTGATCGTAGACTTTTTTTTCCACTTAGGTCCTCTATGGACAATAACATCATAAGAGAATTTCACTGGGTTTGTACTGTACGCACACCAGTGTAACGCTTGGCAGCATTGCTTTAAATATTAGAAAAGGCGTAGTAATCAGAATCATATTATTCAGTATGGGTTAGTCTCTTATATTTTCCCTAACTTATTTTCAAACTTTTATTGTATTGAGGTGGAACGAAAAAAAATTTTTTTTAAACGCATTGAGTGTGTAAATAAATGGGCAGATATGAGTATACTCTAAAATAAAAATATACATACAGCTATAGGGCTAGTGGGAGTGTCCTCCGAGGATATAGTGAGCATCGGCACTTCGTTGCTATTGAGAGAGTAGCAGAGCGGCTCCGCGCGGAGGTAGGCGCCCGCTGGCATCTGCAAGCTCCACTGCCAGATCTTTGCCTGGAGACATCAAATGTTTTACAAATCAAAAGAAAATATCTTTATTGTCCACATACAGAAACTAATAGCACAATTAAATCTTATTTATTTAAACTTTATTGTACAAAATACAGTTATAGAGCACAATAGTCGAACTTCATAGGTTTATTCAAGAGACTTATTTACAGCCATTTTTCATGGATTTTCTTACTAATCTAACATGGCTGTAGATTTTGTTTAAAAGTTTTTAACTTGGAAAAAGCTGGTCGAATTTGAAATAATATAGCATTTGAATTGAAAGTATTATACTTTTCCTAATACTTGGGGAAAGTTGGAGTAAGTAAGTATATACACTCCACGGGCATGTAAAACGCTGCGGGCTATTTATTTATGGTAAATTGTATACTGTGAATTTTATAAACTTGAGTTGTTGCAACTTATTCATCACGTATAGCTAATAAAATGCAAAACCTAAAACGGTATAAAAATAAGTCACCTACCATCATCATGGAGTAAGTATAAGGGAAGTGGTAGGCGATGTAGCAAACATCATTACTGTGAGGGAACTCGATGTTGAAAGTGACGGTGAGGTAGCATTTGTTGTGGTTCTTCTGGTTCGCGTAGTGGTAGCTGTTGCGGTAGTAACAGATGTCCGAACCGGCTCGAACCCACCCTGAATAGGTGAAGCACTAATAAGTAAAATGGAAATAATACAAATCGTCAGACTTCAATAAGAGAAGATGGATACACAAATGGAGCGATAATAACTATCTATCGAGCACCTACTCATTGAGACACTTCTTATGAGCTCAAACACTCATACTTAGTTTCTAAGTTGCTAAAGTGGTATGAAGTAGATTATTTTTTGATACTGTAGCATAAGCTACATGTTGCCATAAAAAAAAATATCACTATTTATACCAATCTAACTTTTACCAAAAAAAGACGATATATTTTTTATAAGCCTGGTGATAAAGTCATTACAAACTCATTATTACTGGTAGTGGTAATATATCTAAAAATATTCAACAAATACGAAATAAAGTCAACATAAAAATTGTATAATGTATATCATACCTCCTCTTCCGTTGACGGATTCTCTAACGGAGTACAGGACTGGTTTCATGCCAAAATTGAATTGGCTATCAGACTTTTCACAGTTGACTATATTGAAAGTATACGGGCGTCCCTGCTGCATATTCCGCACTTCGAAGTAAAACCACTGGTGCCTTTTCGTTGAGTTGACGTCTGGCATCAGAATCAGCTCGTACTCTCTTGGACCTATCTGGATTTAATATAAAAGTAAATGTGTCTCACATCGGGATCAGGTTTTTTTCAGCAATAAATAAATATATAGGGACAAATCACACAGATCAAGTAGCAAAGTAAGTTCGAGACTTGTGTTATGGGATACTGACTCAACGATACTATATTTTATTTTATATTAAAAATAAAGTGCAAGTGCATTCATTCATTCGAAATGTAGCAATAGTAAGAGAGAGAGAGAGAGTTCATTTAGGGGCTAGCTAATAATATAAATTTGACAAACTAATTTTCACAATATTGATTGATCAAAACTGTTTAAAAAATATTATTTGTAACAATAGTTGACATTTAAATATATTTTTGGATATTGTTGTTACCTGAATAGCTTTCCTAAGATTTCCAGATTCGAATCTTGATTCAAAACTTAGTCTTGAAGAAAATATATTGAGTTTTGTAATTTCTTGTTCATCTGTATTTGTTAATAGTGACATATTTTCTAAACTGAAAAAAAAAATACCACTATCATTGCTAAATGAAAAAATAGTATTCTCGTGGCAGGTATCTATTATCAATGTTGAAGCGAAAACAACACCTTTTCAAAGTAGTGCTTTGAAATTTCTAGTCACAGATAAATATTTTTTTCTATTTTTATTAAATAAAGTACACAATAATACTGAATCACGGTAATAACATGTAAATTTTAAAAATTGTTATTTTTCTTTATGATGCAGAATTAAAATGGCCTTTTCACCTTCTTTGTGTAGTAGTTTCCGGATTTACTGCTGATTGACTGCAAATTTGATCTAAATCGTATACTATTTCATTCATATACGCTTCGGGGTTTATAGCTCTATCTACACAGGAAAGAAGTTTTGATCTGAAATTGTATATAGGTTTATGATAAACTAATAAATTGCTTTTATCCAGATAGAATTAGCCTATAAGAAAATAAATAAATCGTAAATAAAAAATATAAATCTTAAAATGTACTGTTTCTTGTAAGTTATTCATTATCAACACTACCTACCAAAGTGTTTACTTATAGTAGCTTGCTTTATTAAACTTGCAGTTCAAAATCTGCGATTAAAATCATTAAAAAATATTATGTTGTTTTTCAAAAATCATTAAAAAATATTATGTTGTTTTTCAAAAGGTAGCTGTTTACCTAAACCCTGATCCTTTCTTTTTATCTGTAGAAAAATATTTAAAATTATTTTATCAAATACCTGCAAGCGGATCGCTCCATTTTATTCAGAGGCTCCGGTTGATTAGAACTTTGACCACCCATCATATCTGGGTAAGCCACTTTAACGAATGGTACCACGCTTTTAACTCTCGATGATATCGTACAATATACACTTGCGAAAGAGCTATACTTTGAAATATCTTTGTGAATTTTTAGAGAAGAACATGATGTCGTCGCTGAAATATACAGTTAAGTAGATAAAATCCGTACTTTGGAAGTCACGCTGGCTTTTATAGCTAGATGGCAGTCATAAGCTTATGTCATCTGCTTGAAAAAATTGTCAGTGTTGGCCACTCATGGAACATGTTCTTATTGGTTTGATTTCCCTGTCCCGGATTGGAAAAAAGTCGGATGTTGATGTTAATTTTATAAAATATGATTTAAAAAAAGTTTTAAATACAAATAAAAGACTAAAGGATTAATCAGTACACAAACTATAATAAATAATACTTACATGTACTTTCATGGACTTTTTGAGGATAATAGTTTTGTAAATATGAAGGAGTTGGCGAATTAAGATAATTGTCATAGTCTGTGTTTCCTAAAACGGCTGTAAGAGATAAATTGAGGAACGAAGGACCGTTTTTACTTGCAGCAGCCGCCTGCTGAGATACAAGAAAATCTTCTAGTATTGAACCACGGGAATTAGATCGACTTTTCACTAGTTTAATTTGCTTATTATAAGACCCAAACTCCTTAAAGTATATAAAATATCTGAAAAAAAAAAAATGGACAGTTACATTTACGTAATGGCCCAAATAAAAGTAGTCTAAATTAAATGTCAGACAAAAATTTGTTCCGAAGAGGATTTTTTTTATTATAGAATGGCACCTGGGTATTTCGCCTTATTTGAATAAACAAATAATTCAGTTTAAATGACAACATACTTTTTTAAGTCTTCTATCTCTCTCTCATTAGGATTAATCCAAAGAGCGCTTTGTATACTATCACCACTCTTTATTTGAATCTTGTCATTATCTGTTGTCTCCGTTTTGAGGTCATTTTCATCAAAATCTATATCAGGAAACTCGTCGACTTCTACATCTGTTTCTGGACCATCATCATCATCATCAAGATCAGAGTTGATAGTTTTTGAATCAGAATTTGCTGCATCTTCTTCATCCTCATGACATGGCCATGAAGCATTTGTACCTATAATGTAATGGAACTTTTATGTAAAAGATATATGTTGTTAAATTAAAAATTTCAAAATAAGATTGAAACTTGCATTAAGGCAGTATAGTATCATTTCACTATCAATGGAAATTTTGCTCTATTTCAGACTGGCATATAATTTTGTAATATTATAATGATCCGACCTTTCAAAATTGGGCCAAGATTAAATGAGGCAGGACTTGACACTGGAACTGGTAATGCTTGATGTTTGAGGCACAATGTGATCACAGAACAGACGCGCGCTAGCAAGCCGTCGAACTCCGGCTCATCTGGACATTGGGAACAAAACCGGTGCAGAATCTGCACGTGTTTTTTTGTGCACAAAGCTCTTCGACCGGCTTCTGAAAGATATATACGGGTGCGTTTAAAAATATCTTGTTATTAATTTTTAAAAAGCCTAATTTTTGACCGGGGATTTTTTAAATTGACATTTTGAAATTTACAGCCACAGTGACATCTGGCTGTAAATTTCTGATAATGGATACAGGCAGGTTGCTTCTGACTGTTCTCGGTATGGGGATTTGCAATGAAGGCCTACCACTAGGCCTACGAGACTTGTGTCATGGGATACTATATTTTAAAATAAACATTCAAGACCCAGACCAATCAGAAAATACCATTTTTCATCTTTTATGTTAATAGAGAGTAAAATACTTACTTATATTGCAAAGATGCTGCAAGGTCTGCAGTATGTGCGCGCATATCTTGAGTCTCATGCGACCCTCGTAACGGTCCCACCGGTCGAACACTCGGAGAAGCACGCTACACAGCCCTGTCTTCACGATCTGCATGCAGCACACCTCTGTGTGAGTTACGCACGTGTGATTCATGTGACATACACAACATTCGCCGAACATGCAACTGTATCAGGCACAAATGTAATAACTAAATAATAAACAATAATGTGGCCTGCAAACTTGCCTGTGTATGTGTATCTTATTAATGTTTTACTAACGAACATTTGAATACGATAAACGTCAATGTGAGTGATATGTGCATGTTCTATTGTTTTCCTAATACAAAATAAATTAATCACATTAATGTTTACTTTCTTGAACAAATAGATATTGAAACGTAGAGATAATCGAATAATATTATCGACTTAACTATTTTTGCTGAAGTAATCAATAGCATCAAGACAAAGCCTGAGCCTGGCTGTCGGAATAAAACCCAAGCTTGCAAGAACTCGCTCGTATGTTGCTATTACTCCATCTCGAATCAAAATAGATGTCGTGACAACTGAAACAATTAAAGCGGTATGCAGTTTTCGGTAAAATTATGTCATTTGAAAGATCTACTTTGATGATATTTGAACATATTTTATAATATAAATTTAAGAAATTGATAAAATGCTTACCATTCTTGGCAAGTTGTTTCATTATAACTAATAGTGGGAAGATAAGCTTGTTGTCGGTAAAATGCCCCTTGAGTATAAGATGCATCGTCCTTACACATCCGAGCATCCTTATTTTTATAGCAAATTTCGGATCTAAAACACATTGGAATAGCAGTAACAATTTGTGATTATATCTGTACATATTAATTGTGTATAAATCTGCTCTTTGATATGAAACTACTCATTGATTTAGCGGTTATGACCTCGAGAGCTAAGCGGAGCCAAAATCCAGATGAGATCTTGCAATACTAATTCTGTCCCAGCATGACGGTCACGTTTATCGTGCATCGTGGCTATCACCTTCTTTATAATAACTTGAGTTCCTTTGATTGCTATACAATCTTGCATGCACTGCTGGCGGGCGACGTTGTTAGCTGGAATCAAGAGCGCTGATTAACATCCGTACCTCGGGGTGCAAGTGCAGCAAGAATCCAGACGAGATCTTGCACTATCAGCTCGGTGCTAACGTTTCCATCGCGTTTTGTATGCGTCGCGACCAAAACGCGGATTACTGCCTGAGTGCCGTTTAGCGCTATGAAGTGCTGCGCACATAACTGCCTGGCCATGTTGTTCGCTGAAATTATTGATATCCACTGTTTTCATCGCTATTTTACTTCCATTATGTGCGTGTGACGAGGCCAAGTTATATAAAAGCCACTGCGTTTGGAAGTTATTGCTATTAGTCCTATCTTCTGTGCCGCCTACAACGTTGACATTGTTACATCGACACTCTTAATCTATATGTATGTTAATTTGATTGAACACAAATGCATAGTGATGTGACAATTGAATATAATACAGTTGCTCCAATATTACGGATTACAAGGTTGTATTGTCAAGTTGTCCAATGTCAAGTGAGAGAGCGTCTTAAATGTCAGTGGGCTGGACTGTGTATAGTGTGAACATAAAAGTTGTTCAGCAGAGCCGTAGGATAGAAATTTAAGTGCAAATTAAACTGCCAGAATTCAGGTGCTAATAAAAAAAAGTCAAGAAAATATTAATGATTTACTTCAAAACACGTTGCATTTTAAAAAGTGAAGTCATGCAAGGCAAACGTTAAATCATTCGTCATTTATAACAATAGCCAAACATTCAGAATCTGCAAGTTGATAATATTCAATTCTTTGATGACATTTATGTCCACATCATCAACTTGTAGATTTCATAATTTGTTAAAAACAGACGAACGTGTCGGAACGGAAAGCAACATAACATTTTTGTACAATAAGCGCCACTCCTGATGACATACCCTTTTTATTTAGAGGCGCTACATTTTCTTTTCCCACCTTTTTATTTTCTTTCTTCTTATTAGTTGGTGTTTCAATGGGGACTGACCAAAAATTGAACTGGTTATTAAATTTTAAAGTAGAAATATGATATTTTCTGCGATTTGCAGATTCAGCAGAAAGCAACAAAAATTCAAAGCAAATCTCAACTGGTTCAAATCTTTAGAGTATTATCTATTTATTGACTAACTAGCTGTTGCCCCGGGCTTCGCTATCGTGGGAATTCCGGGTAAAATATAGCCTATGTGTTGTTGCAGTGTCTAAGCAATCTATTCAAAATTTTTGCCAAATCGATTCAGCCGTTTTTCTGTGAAAGAGTAACAAACATTCTTACAAACTTTCGCGTTTATCATATTCAACGAAGTAAGATCTACCAACCTGATGTTTTTTTGCCTTTGCTTTGTTTTAAACATAGAACTTCCCTCAATATTGATGTTATGTATGTTGAAGTCGCTGTGTCCCTTGAATTCTATAAGAATAAATAATGTGTTAGCCTTGACAAACTAAAATACCGCTTAAATAATACCTACTTACAATATTCACCCTAATATTATAAACCTGGGGATAAACTTACTTCCAATATAGAGAGCAGCATTTGCATGGCCCCTGACTGTTTGTTCCATAATTTGTCAAGTGTGCTTTGGCGGACATGTTTATCTGAAAATAATTAAAAAAAATTGACATCAAACGAGTTCATTCAATTACCAGGCCTGCAATTTAGCCTCCTACTTTTCTTGTAAATCAACTATTAAAATTTTACATTTATTACACCACGGGCCTACTGGTTGACAAAAAATTAAACTTATTTAGCTAACGGTCAAAATCTTTTCCATGTTAAGAATGAGTCTATTAGAGAAAGCAAAGATGCAAATTTTACTTGTATGTTAGACAATTGTTCAGTAAGAAATAATTAAAACATCTTATTCAGCAGATTTGGTTATACAAAAGTCTGGATCATATAGGCTTCCTATTCTTACAAGCAGTGCATTTATGCTTAAGATTTCATTAAAAAATGACAAGGAATAAAACTGGATCCTCCGAGCAAAGTAAAGGAAGGCATTGCTTTGAGGTCAACTAGTGGTCTTTAATACTTGAATAATAGCATTATTTTGCTACATTGTTTTTAAAATTAATCGTAGGAGGTAGTGTTTTATGTCAGTTTTATGATTTGTGGTTTCACAATGTTGTACTATCTACATACAAGTAGACATCAGTGCATGTTTGATACAGCGTTGCCAGAACAAATTAAGCGAGGTACACGTAGTTACGTTGAAATGGGTAGTTTACGCTAAAATGCGACTAGCTTTTTTAGTAAGGGAGAACTAAAGTAATTCAAAAATTTGAGCCCGATGTTTGGTACCTGATGAATCCTTTTAGATAATAAGGTAATAATAAAGTTTTGCTGTGACAGCACTAGATAAGTTCGAGTAAAGGACTATGGATATGAGTTATAAGAGGCGTTTTAAGTCCAAATTGTAATCGTGTGTAGTATGTTGTTAAGCGACTTTAAAATATTTTATTTTATGTACATTACCAAATTATCAGAAGACGCCTGGACCGAATTGGAAAATTCTTTTTTTATTTAAAAGGGTTTACTATCCTATTGGTCCCATATTCATCAGATCAGGATCCAATGGTGGCATCATGGAGAAATCAAAGGCACTCTTTATGTTTAATTGCTGTTTGGGTATTTTTTAAACCTATTACATGACAACAAGGTGAGCCGATGCTGGAACCTTCCGACTTTTGAAATGCAATTACTTTACAACTTTTTAATAGTAATATATTGTGAACTCCAAATAGAAAAGATTTTTACAAAAAGAGCAGAACCGTCTCCAATTACACAACTAAAAAAGAAGAAATAATTAATAAATGCTAATTTTACGAATTCGTTAACTATCAGCTTGCTCGTTTTTAAATCACTGGCAATGACTTCAGATTTATTTAAATGTTTAATATAAAGCATTTCGACATTAAATAGGTACTACATACGAAAAATACCAATCATAAATTTTGGGTATTTTACGTTATCTTAAAATCTCTCATTTATTTATAAGAGTTATATGTACGCAATACAATTATAATCTAACAAAAGGTTTTTTTTTCTATGGGCCATTTCATGTATATATATATATTTATTTATTTATCTCATTTCTCTACGCTCAATCACTTGATCACTTTACATATAAATAATGAAGATCATTATGTCCGTATAACATACTATAGACGTTTATTGAGCCATAAAACCAATTTCATTTTTAAAAACGATTGTTGGAATGCGCAATTTGACATAGACTAATGTGTTAAGAGTCAATAGATCGTCAGGTATTGCGGAAGTGTCCATAAATCAGTTCAAGTGCATTGTTGTTTATACGGTCGGGATGCAGTAAATGACCTAATAGTGACACTGACAGGCCGTCTCGGTCGCGATGTTGGCGCGGCGCCAGGGAGCCACGCGTATTTGTTCCTCAGATCGATCCGTAGAGAAACTAGTGGTGTTGCATCAATTAGAAACATTATCTTTCTTTTTGGAAAGTATGACTTTCAAGCATCACCTACATATATGCTTTATGTATGTATATGTGATGAAGTCCTCAATTTGTGTTTTGTATTGTGTAATCAAGATTATAATATGTATCAAGTATAAAGTAATCTATTTTTTTATAAAAGTAAAAAATATAATTTATTTTTGTAAACACATGAAAAGAAGAATGTTGGTTATATAAATATCGAAAATATCATAAGGTGGTGGTTTTTAAAACAGCTACAGTACTACAGTGGTTAGGTATTATCATTGCAGATTAACCAAGGCCAGTTTGTCTTAGGATCCATAAAAACTCTTGCAATATTGTTTGTGGCGCCACTTCTTCTCCACTTGCGCTTTGGAAGTGGTGCTAAACTTAATTTAAGTAATGATTGACGTCAATAAGTGATAAGAATGTCCTATATTGAAAATAAACAATTTGAATTGAATTGAATATTCGTACTCTTTCTTACAGCAAATTTTCGATGTGACTTGATCCAGTTTTCACCAGATATGTCAAACAAATCAGCAAATATATACAAAATTCTGGCAATACTAAACGCTGTAAATAAGAGTTTAAAGAAAATGCTGACGCTATAGCAACAAACGCACTCGCGCAAGGAATACAGCCAAATGTTCCGGACACGTCTATTGTACGTGAAAGACAACTGTCGAGTATCAAAATGTTGCTAGCTAGTTTTTTAAATTTTTTAGCTTATTACAAACTAATTGACCTAAATAGCACTATTGTTATTACGAATAACAATAATATATTTATGTTTTGCGTTATGACTGATATTATGTTGAGAATTGAGTAAAGACATTGATTACTAGCATCACCCACTACTGTTTCGAGTGGCATTTATGTCTCTATTAGTCGCCTTACAACTCACAACTTCAACAGATATCAAAGGAACGAAAAATTTCAACAGTTAACAAAGGAACGGTAGATGCTTTTTGGTTATTGATCTTGTTAATTCTTTTTTGATATTTTAAAGTTAACAGATTATTTATAATAAATTATTTACGTGATCTCTGCTGAAATATTATCAAACGGAACCTTGATGTGAAACATCGATTTCCAAAATAGTTTCACTATGCGGATGAGCGAACATACTCTCTCCTTAAAAATTAATATGATTTATTCTTACAACTGGTCGTCGACGCGTATACTCGTACTTTATTCCCATCATAACATCGAATAGCATTGCCAACGACAGAATTGTGAACATGTCCCTGTCACTAGCTGCCAAATAAATAATCTTAAATCTAGATTGGCGTTTAAAATAATTTAGTAATGTGATACAATTAGCTACTGTATTAAAATAAAAAGTAATGTTTTTTGAACCATTATTGTGTATATAAGAATTAATCTCTTTCTTGTCAGTGATATTTGTTTTCCTGGGATCCGCTTTTCTTATTTTGATTCACAAGGTTTTAGTATTTTAAGTTTTAGTTTTAATTTTATTAATATTAGTTATTTTAGTATACAAAACTATAACAATACAATAATATGAAGTAAATAAATGAAATTCCCATTGACAAGGTGTTTATTAATTAATTAACTATTCGCACGCATATGTCATGAATCAAAAACGAAGTCATCAAGTCGAATTACAAATAACTAGGTACTTTAAAAAAATATCTGATAGAAACTTCACAAAGCAGTTGCCTTTTAATTTATTAGTTTCTTTCAAGGAAATGTTAAGAAAAAATCTACCGGTCAAGTGTGAGTTGGACTCGAACCCTGAGGGTTTTCACCACCACACTGTCCTAAAAGATTTAACAAGTCATTTTAAGATTTTTACTTTTCTTTAATTAGTTTTAAAAAATGTTATTATTTATTTATTTTTAATTTAAATACTAAACATATTATTCATTTATAAGTTTTTAGATTTATGATATATAATATAATGATATTTATTAGTTATTAATTTCAACTTGATACGTTGATGCGTTCCTTAAACAAAAAAGTTTAGGGTTCAGTACCTCAAAAGGCAAAAATAGAATCCCGGTCAAAATAGACATTTAAGCTAATTCGCACAAAGCTGAAAATTAGCATAAATGTTGAGAATACTATTATATATAATCCGACGTATAAAAAAAAATCATGGTCAAATTTTGCAAAAATCGGGTTTTTGCATTATCCAGCTAAACGATATAAGTGAGATAAAAAATATCATGCAATAATGAAAAAAAAATATATTAACACTTTTTTTTCCAAGAATCACCATTTCAGAGATAAAGCGATGCAAAAAGTTGTGTGTTTGTTTGTACTTAATATTTTACAAAATTTAACCTTTTCAATTTATAAAGTTCTGTGTATAAACCGACATAAGAAATCTCGAAACTTTGGCTCCATCTAGAGAAATAGCGTAAGTATAAAATACCACATTTACCGATTCAAATTAATTGTTTCTTAATAAGACTCAACAGCAATCATCGGCCAATCAATTGGCATAATAAACATTTCAATCAATCAAAGGCAAGTTTCTCAGATAATCTTCTATATAAATACTAATGAATGTTGCTGAGCTCACAACTCGATAACGGCTGTACCGAATTTGGTTATTTTAGGTTTAAATTGCTCATGAAATCCCAAGGAAGGTTTATTCAGTGAGAAAATATGGAAAAATTGCGACGAAACAGGAAAAACCCTTTTTTTCCATACAAACTAATCAGCTGCCAAACAGTCAAACAAACAAAATCTGTCCGGCCCAGCTGCCGATTCGTGAAAAAAAAATGGTAATCTGATTTGAATTTTTTTATATGATTTTATACCGAAAGCAACTTGTTCTTATTTTAAGAGCAATTCACGAGCTATCAATAGTTTGTGAGGTGATGAAAAGTTATATCTAAAATTGTTTAATTTGTATTACCCCAACCCATTAGATCATGTAATTTCTTAATACTGAAGTTGCCCTATTTTATGTGTAGATAAAATCAGTAAAGTTTTCCTGTAAATCTGAAAATGTTCCTTCGTGAGGAAATCCCGCATTGTGAATGGCATAGAAGATAACTGTAGGAAATTAGGCTGCCTCTCGACCACACTTTAAAGATACTAGAGAAGTGACCAAGGAAAAAACATGAACCCTGGTCCTGGAGAAGTGTAGACCAACTATCAAATTAATGACTGGGGAACTCAGTGTTTTTTTTAAATCAAACATGGACAGGAAAAATAAGAACAAAAACATATTTTATTAAAATAGGCTAAGCAAGAATTTGTTAGATTATAAGAAAAGATAGCAAATATACCACACCATTATCAAAATAGTAGACCGATTGTATCGGAGGGGAAGAAAATATTATAACATTTGACCTTTGAAAGTTAAACACTGGTTCTAGGGGTTCTTTGGTTTATCAAAGCGTATCGGCAATGCCTCGCCGACCGGCCAATGTCAAGGAACAGCTGATTTATGCCACCACAAAAATAGACTGCCGCTCGACAGTATAATTATATCATTGTTGTTAGATATGTCTAGATTTAAAGGTCTACATTACTGCTCTTACGTTTACACAGTTTGCTAATACATCTGAAATATCGACCAAAACATGAAAGGCTTCCGCTGAAAACCACAGTTTATTTATCTCCAGAATTCATCGCTTTTAATCTTTTTATAAGTGGTATTTCGAATGAATATTTGTTTTTAAAAGCGTACCGAGTATTATTTAAAGATTACGATGATATAAATTTCATAAATAATTACAATTTAAATAATTCTGTATTGTCTATGTAAATAAGCAGACAGAGGGTCAGATAATAGGTTCCAGGTACTGATAGCGCCAATCGGAAAGTTAGCATAGGGATAAAGGCCCTAATAACATGAATAAATTAATGGTAACACTTCGGAGCCGGCACGGAAAGGACGGTGTTTTGGCTAAGGGCCCATTGTACACAAACCCCTGCAAAGCATACACTAAGCACGCGATAGCATTGTCATTGCAGCACTAACGTGACACTTTTTATTTATTTATTACTATTGGTATTTTATTTAAGACTGTGTAGTTTTAGCGTGCTGAAAATGTAGGAAAGTTAAGCTGATAAGTCAAGTAACTAGGTCGGCGAACGGGGCGGCGATAAGCTGCAAAAGGGAAGTAAGGTGTGGATAGCGTGTGAAGTCGGGGAAAGTTGTATTCTTCTTATTTGATGGTTTATAAGTCCTTGGTTATAAAACTTTGACTGTAATATTTTATTTCATCATTTTATGAATAAGAAACTATTTGCAAAAGATTTCGTACCACGAGTTTGTGACCAGTTACTATGGTCAACTATGTGTGTTATTTTTATTTTTTGGCTATTTTTTATTTTTCGTTTAAATGCACCTGTCAATATGAGATATTTTAAAGTCAATACACCCTCCCATATTGCTTAGAGTCCAGGATGCGCTATCCTTTGTTTTTACCAGATTCAACAAAACATTTATGCTTTCTTACAGCAGTCGAAACAGACTCATTTCTCCAATACCTCACTTTTTTTCTTTCCATAAAGTTTTAGGCTTTTGCTTTTATTCGGGTATTGTAGCAAATTACCAAATCATTTTCTTGTCGAGTCGAAATGGCTTGACTCTAAAATTAATTTTTATAAAGTGGTTACGTTGATTGCTCGTATCGTTGGGAATTCCCAGATCCTCTGATCCTCAGAACTGTTCAGGAGTCAGGGCAGTTAGGACATATCATGATTCATAGACAGCGCAGCTCCGCAATCACAAAGGTTTTTAGTCGAAATCCCCCCTTTACCCTGGCATCTCCCAACACCAGCCTGTAGTTTACCAAATGCATCGCATGTAACTATTTTAAAGGAAATTCTGCATCGGATGCACTATCACATTAAGTGTATTTACCTGAACAATAGTAATATGTATCTAACGATTTCTGATCCGATAAAGTAATCATAAATCATTTATTTGCACGTAAACAGGAAATTGAGGTCTGATTATTATGGAATAGAACATGTATTTTACCTGCATGCAGGCATGCAAATATTAAGTGTCTGGAGACAATACAGTATCTCCGCCAATACGACTTGAAAAAAATAAATTTAACCAAATACGAAAAAATAAATCTGAATCATGTCATGACATTTCTAAAAATAATTATTTGTGGTTGTTGCAATAGTCAATAAATTCTTTTGTTGAATAAGAGCAATGTTCCAGTAACCATTTTTAATTTTGAAAATTTTACCTTTAAGCAATTTCATATCATTGGGAAGCAAATTAAACAAACAAATACACATATAATTACGTCTGTAAATTTCTTTGTAGCAAGCGGGTTGATACAA
Organism: Apomyelois bistriatella; assembly: GCA_947044815.1. Lineage (NCBI taxonomy): Eukaryota > Metazoa > Arthropoda > Insecta > Lepidoptera > Pyralidae > Apomyelois > Apomyelois bistriatella. The sequence continues at coordinate 5,361,499 of OX345689.1, forward strand.
TCTGTTCATCAACACTAGGACGAGTCTGCCTTGGATTAACTTCACTTCTCTAAGGCCAGAACTTAGAGTGAGATTCTACAAAAACACAAATATCTCTTATATATAAACAAGGTAAGGGTAGGATATTAAGTTGCTTAAAGAGTGGCCTACAGCTGTCGTCTATCCATGCATTACAGATAGCTCGGATGCACTTTTTTTGTACCTTGAAGATTTTATCAATCTCGTTAGATTTTCCCCACATGATTAGGCCATAGCTGAGTACAGATGAAACGTAACCATGGTAGGCCGTTAATCTTTATGGTCACGCGAAAGCTGTTAAATTGACTTTCGTGAATATGTCCTTTGTAGTGATCATGACTATAGCACTTCTATTAAAAATAATTCATGGTAATAAATGTCTTATAGATATATTTATATATAGTTAGTATAACTAGACTACGTTTGAGTTTTTTGTATATATTTTTTTACTCTTTTTATACTTTATGAGTTGTTTTGTAATAAAATTATTGTTTTTTTAAATTGTCTGTTGCAAGCTAATGTCTTCTGGCTGATGGCCTTCAACTTTGTTAGTAGTTACTAGATACTATGGTAGTTTTTCAAACGGGGTGTCGGTCGTCGTTTGGGATATTGGGTATTTAATAGTTAATTGACGACCTCCGTGGCGTAATGCCAGTCCGCTATTCGGAAGGTCCCGAGTTCGATCTTCGGTCAGGTCAAGGTGTTTTTCTGATTGGTCTGGGTCTTGGATGTTTATCTATATACGTATTTGTTATAAAATATAGTATCGTTGAGTTAGTAGCATAACACAAGTCTCTAACTAACTTTGGGGCTAGCTAAATATGTGTGATTTGTCCTAATATATAGCTATTACTTCAAAATTAAAAATGAAATTTAGGTAATTTCCGTATTTTTGAGATAGTAGTTAGGGTCGGATTGGCAGAGCGGTTAAACCAAGTGGGGTAACTGCTGTTGTCGCATGATAAAGCTGTTAATAAAAAGACCTGATATAAAGCTATTAAGTTGCGCCAAAGCTCGTGACAAGTATATTTTTCTCAAATTGAAACTCCAATAAGCATCATTTGTCACGCAATGCATTAGGAAGTTGAATTCTGTTATTATTTGCAAAACAGAATAGGATACGATGAGTTTATTTATATTGTCTAATCACTTGGCTCCATCGATACAAGATTGGTACGTTGAGCTACTTCCAGATATCGACGGGTTGTTGTCGATTTGTCCCAAAATTAGTTCGTAACATTTTCAAAGACGGCGCAATGACAAAATGGTACAATCTGAACACGTTATTAAGTGTGGTTTTTGTACTTACATCATCATTCATTGCAAGAGCCCTTAATGAGTATATATTTTTAACCCCCGACGCAAAAAGAGGGGTGTTATAAGTTTGACGTGTTTGTCTGTCTGTCTCTGGTATCATAGCTACCGAACGGATGAAGCGATTTCAATTTAGTTTTTTTTTTTTGTATTAAAGGTGACTTATGGGCGAGTGTTCTTAGACATGTTTGATGAAAATCGGTTGAGCCGTTTAGAAGTTGTGTCTACAAATATACTCGAGTGGGGTCTCAAATGTAAGCGCGTCACGCGCACATTACAAAATATTATGTTCAATGAATATCGATTGAGCTATGAAAAAGCTCTGGGGGTATAAGTGGGGAAAATACCTAGTATCTGCAAATAAGAAATGAGTCAGTTGGGTCGTGGCTTTTTTAAATTTTTAATTTAATGTTATCTTAAATAATAATGACAGAGTGAGAATCTGTTTCATTGGCATACTTTGAAGTCGTGACGTTACGCAAAAAGTGGACATTTGTAACAGTCTCCAGCAACAAAATACTTCATTTAGTTCATTAGTAAATTTTCTTTATGCTGTATGGTAGGCAGCGAGAGATGCCGTCAAAAATTAATGTTGGGATCTTTGCCAAAAACACGACTTTACGATCGTAGGAAACTATAGTTTATCTGCGTATACATGTAAGTCATTGCAGAGATAATTGTGTGGTATAGAAATCAATAATGCTGATATTTTGACTAAACTAAATTATTATATAAGCATTTTAACGTATCAAGCTATACTCATATACTGCATATTTTCTATGCCTAGTTAATAGCGGGTATCGAAAATGTCCGCGTTATAGGCATGACAATATATGAATGTACTAATACAGGCTCGCTTTTTTTCACTACACTTAAAAAGCCTTAAATTTAAATAGTTTCTTAAAAATGCTACAATTTAGCCTGTAAGACCACTTGCACGTTAAGAGAAGGCAGTTTGTTTATTTTTATACAACAAATAAAAAGAGCTAATACCCGTATATGAGCATGAGCAATCAGTAACAATTCTGAATTTAATATTCCAGTCTAGACGACGTGAAATACATTATTGAACGATCTAGTTTATAATTATGCAGGATATTGGTATCACTAGATTGGAGCGCAGCAGTAAACATTAAGTAACCTTGAAATGAAAATGCGATCAGAAAATCAATAAAATTGCAAATTAGTGGTATATCTACGTTGCCAACTAAATGCAATCTATTCAATATTCAAATAGGAGAGTGTTTGTTTTCATTGTAAATTATGATTCTTTTCACATACAACATACAGATATATATATCCTTTAGATCTAACTTGTGTCTATTAATCTATAATTAATAAAAAAATAGTATAAACCGTCAATGAATATTTTGGACGAATATTTTTACAATTGAGCGTTTCCTTGATTGGTATCGTTTTAATCAGTAAATATTGTTACTGTAAATAAGTAAAACACTTTAATACAACATAGAAAAATACCTACTAACAATTTTGTAAATACTAAATATATATTATTTGATCATGTCAAAATCATATTACAAAACAAGAACCACAGTTAAATCTGTTTGAAAAAGTTTTACAATAGGACCAGTTGATGATAAATATCATTAACCATTTACGGATGCAAATTCAGTTCAAGTGAGTTTTGTTAAAATTAATTTCACGAACTATTATATTATACTGAACTTAATCTATGATAGATGAACAGTTACGAAATTGCCACAGATGGGCTGTTCATTCACTCATTGTTATTTTCGACCTTGTATAGTATTATGTCGATAGAAGAAATGTGTAGGCGGTAAATTATTGTAAATAGAAATAGTGAAACTCTTAAAAGTACCTACTAAGAACACCTTCAAATAATCCATTCTCTCAGTGGCTCTCCATTCGTAGTTCTTACTTTGGGTTCTCAAACAATTTATGGGTATCTGCTGGACATATGCCTCCACCAAGGATTTCCAGAATGGCCGGTCGAAAGCGGCCTGCACCATATGTGATAAAAAATAGTTACTTATGGGGTCAGGACTATGTAAACTGGCGCGCAAACCGTGCGCAGTAGGGAAACCTGATCTAGAGCTCAAATATTAAACTGTGAATTGCTGGTGTTATTTACCTTAAGGTTAATCAGTAATTTAGATAGAGCACCTTCCAAACCGCTGACCTCTAGACTGTCGAGGCTTTCTATTCTAATACTTAATTAAAACCATTGTTCTAATTAGTACTCGTTTGTTCAGTATATAATTTATATGTATACCGTGCGACGTGAGCCTGGCGTTGATCCGTGCGGTGATGGCGCGCGCCACCTCCACGGAGTCAGGCGCGCGTTGCTGATGTAAGCGAAGCCGGTCGAACAAACAGTCTACTGCTGACTCGTCCGCCATGCGATATGCTGTAAAAGATGAAGTAGCACTGTAATGCTCACTTTACACACCAAGACACCAAGAGCACATTAAAGTGGAAAAAAACCATGGCTGTGTAATAGCTAGGCGGACTTGCATACTCGGCAAGACTGCACGTTGACACAATCTCTCGCTTTAAAATCAAATAACTTTCTTTCGTTTCGTTTTTCAATTATATATCGGTCACCGTTGGGCTGCTGGACGTTCAGTGTTAATAAACACTTTCATGGCCATCCCGAGGGATTTCTTTTATGAGTCTACTTTTCTCCCTAGCTTATCTGCCAGGACCACAAAGAAGATACAAATGTTATCGGGATACAATTCAATACAAATACTCTTTAAACCATTGTACCAAAAAACAATGAAATTACATAAAACAGCTTTACTTAAAACAGTGAGGCACAAAGGCGGAGTTTCACTATAGGGATCACAAGATTTTTTTAATAATGACGTATAAAAATATTTTAATATCAAGGCAAATAACAGCATTTAATAAAAAACATCACAGATGTGCTAAGACAAACAACAAATATTTTACATTTGTAATTAGGTATCTTTTTTTTTATTAAAGATGTTTTCGCAAGAAATCAAATGGGAGGTAATTTTAAGATTTGTTTTTTAAGTAAAGAAATACACAAACAAGAGATACCTGTTTATTATTGATAAGTAAGGTTAACGAACTTCATACATACTTTAAATGTAAGCAAAATATATATGATTGTATACGATGTAAACAACATTTTAATAAGCGCTATACATGCAAATTTATTCAAAAACTTTGTAAATCATTTCCTTAGCTTTTTGGATATTACAATCAGAATAAGAATTCAATTAATCTAGAACTTAGCATAAGCTAGACTAAATATTTCAGAAAATGTAGGCCAAAACAAAACGTGTTTTTATTGATACAGTCACCGCTCGACATCGAGTTTTGTGAAACTGAGAATGTGAACAAAACGATGACATTTAACGTACGTGGGTGAGTGGTGCTGTCCCTTCCAGGTAAGTGGTACAATGTTGTTTTATTTTGAAAATAAATAGTGTTGTGTGCGAGCGTTAAATATTCGCAGTCGCAGTATGCGTCCCCGCGGCCGGCCGAAACCCGACTGGTCCCGATCGCGCTGAAAGGAAAAGCGACGTGGCGCGAAGTGCGGGCCGAACGATACGTCACGCCGGAAAATCGGCTTCCCGTACGACCCGTCTCAACATTAGTATTTATCATATTAATAGGTCTACTGCCTCTTACTGCCACAAGCAGACAAAGAAGACGAAGAGAAAAACTGAAACTGTGACAAACTCAAAGACCTAGAAGACAGAAGCTGGCCTCTGGCCGAGAAGGCAAGCGAGGCGTACTTGTGAACGTAAGCCCCCTAAGGATGGGGGAGTTATTAAAATGCAATGATTGCATAGATAGGCGATACTATAGAGAACTTGTAGGGAGATCAAGCAGGTGCGACTGGAAAGAGATGCGAAATGCTAGTACAGCGCACTCTCCCGAGATTCGGCTCGTATAACCGAGGGGTTGGTAGAGCCATGGGAGGTGGAGGGAAGGTCTACTGCCTCTGTTATCCATAGTGGTATTGGTATTTGCCGGACTCGGAGGTCGTGGGTTTCGGCTAGTTCCGGCTGCTTTCAGATGGTAATTAAACAAACAAACTACCTATATCAGGAGCCAAGTGGCGGTTTCGAACTCTATGTGCATAATCAATCGACCGTGTAACCCACAAGATATGATAAGGATGCAGACTAGTTTACTGGAGCTGAATTCGGAAATGTGGAAAATGAAGACCTGTGTTACATAAAGGACATGTACAGCGCAGTGAACATCCTGCCTATAAAATGAATTAATTGGGTTATAAACTCAGTTAATATCATTTTTTATATTGCAATGATTTTGACTGGCTTTTTGAATAAATACCTGATTTTTTACTACTTATAACCTTTGAAATAGAAATAAAAAGAGACTGAAAGTACATATACAATCCATATTTCGAACTTACATTTTCTTTTAGGTTTTTTTGTTTCTTCAGTAGTTTGAGCTGAAGAGTCAGTCGCTGCAATAACTGAAAGAATAGGCTTAGTCAAAAAATGTATATTTCATTAAATCCAAGTGTTAAAACTGTGCAAGTGTCTAGAACGTTATTTATTAAATTCTGAAATAAAAGTGCCTAAGAACATGGCAACAAGTATAGCACAATGACAATGACCTGATATAATGAGTGGCATTTACAGTTTAGGTATTATACTAACCTACCTCCGATCTTGCGCGGAATAGGATAGTTCTATGAATATCACATCAATAACAACATTTTTGCTTATTTTATGTATTGTTTTATGCGAGGATGTGAAGGACAAATAAAGGTTAAGATCTCACCTGACATTTTCAATAAAAAGCTGTAGAGACATTAATAATCTCTTCATATTATAAATTCATGTTTTCCATTTCAGAAATATGGAAAAATATATAAACTCTTTTATTTAACATTTAAATTATTACGGTATTTAATCCAGATTATTAGTAAATAACAACTTTTTGAGGCTCATTGACTGATTATTGGTCAATACGACATTAGCAGTTGACATTGCTTTGTGAGTTCAAGTTTTTCAGCCAGTACTAGGCGCAAAATAAGTTTGAATTTAGTGATGACGGATAGATAAACTGTATAGACTGTTTGTATACCCAATAATCTATAGATTAAAAAAAAGAGAATCCAGACCGCTCGTAATTTTCTAATTCTTATGCGATAACGTGGCGGTAACCCCATCCCTACCTAGACTTAGTGGTATTAATGATCTTTTAGATATGCGGTAGCTTGTCAAGAAATAAGGTAATCTTCGGAACACATTTTAGTAGATATTGGGGATGGATTAAACACACTAAAGGCGGATAAAACCGCGGAAAACAGCTAGTGTATAATACATCAATGTTATCATCGTAATTATTTCAGTCACATTTATTTCTAATGTACCGCCGTTTCCAATATTTTTGTGCTCTAATCTCTACTGGCTGGTGCTGGCTTGACATCGAAGCGAAAGACATGCGTGTAAATTACATCACATACCAATGTACAAAAGACCGTGTTAGGTGGAAAAGGAAAAGCAAAAAGTTGTTCCTGGGCTCCGAAACCGTCAGACCTTACGAGCGGTAAATTGATAGTTCTATAACGCTACCTACATACACATTCACTAGTGACGCAATTTTTTTTTTAATATATGCATTTACTCCTTGTATTTGGCTAGAAGCTTCGCCCTTAAGAAGGACAGTCATGTCCATCAGATATTTTATTTTGAAATACCGATTTAAATAAGTATTCGTGCTATACAGATAGGTACGTAACGTACTTAATATGTACTTGGTTATTGATCACATATTACAGATTGGTAGAAATGTCAATGAGAGATAGGTAGCAAATGTCAAGCGATTGAAATCTATAGCAGCCTTGAGCGGTGTCCACACCAATGAATTCTTATAAATGTCAATAGAGTTTGGGAATCCTAAAGCCGTGTGGGCTTCGGCTTAATAATAGACCGTCCTGTCTTTTTCCGTGAGTGTCGTACGTAAGAGGCGATTAAGGAAAAACAGAGGTCTCAATTTAGTAACGAGTATGACCCAGTCCATATATCCAAAATACAACCAATCATACCTATTAAAATGGTGAATTACTTTTTCATGCTTAAACAGCGGAGCCAATTGAAAAAAGGCGTGAAGCTAGTTTACTTTATACCTCAAAAATCATTCTGATAGGCGCCTGATAATATTCAGTAAAACCCAATAAATTGAAATGTTCCATTATCATCATCATTCTAGTGATCCTGATTATGTACCAAAGCAAATGGCTTCGAAGCGCGGGCCACAGATTTAGTAATAGTATGCCCTGAGTTTTTATTGTTTTTCTTTTATGAGGTAGGGACTTTTATATATTAATCACCTTCATACATTTCTTTTCTAAAAATAATAAAATTTCTTTCAAGTTTACAAGGGTGTTGTTGTGTGTGCCCACATTTTTGTCAAATTTTGGCGTATAAAATGATATATTTATTTATTAAATAAATTTATGTAACTACACAACAAAATATACGTATACAGAATAAGAAATATTTTTCAATTTATTTATGTACAGGTTTAATGTGTCTGACTATAAATGTAGTTATTAGGTTTTGAATTAGAGATAGAGGTATTTATTAATTAGCTTTCTGCATCGCTCGCGCTTCAATGTTTCTTGTTTCTCTTCCTAAGGTTGGCTGTAAGAAATTGCATTAGCGTTAAGTCCGCTTTTGTACTAATTTTTTTCTTCGATCCTGTACAATCCAATGAATAGTGATTGGTGCAATAAAGTGTTGATGCATTTATTCAAGAAATAGAATAGAATACTCATTTATTTTTTACTTTAGCCCCAGTGTGCTAAAGTGCAAGGGTTTGTCAAGACACAAGAAAAACCAGATACAATTAAACTACATTAATTAATAGATCATTACTGATTGGATTGTAATCGATTTGGTTTTGTTTATTTCATAAAGACAAAGAAAATATGTAGTGTGTTTATTATTGTTGTATGAACAATCAAGTGGACAATAATGTTTATTTAGTGGGATCTATAAAAGCGTAGAATAGATATCTATTAATTTTATTGTTATAATAGAAGTTACAATACACACGCGTAAAAAGTACATTTTTACAATGCAAGGAATCATATCAAATTTTAATCTTCTCTTTGCAATCTTGAATTTGATACAATATTTCGATTGTGCTATACCATGGCATCTGAAACTGGAAAACAACATATCCAAGGTTTTATTATTGCGTTATATCTACTTTTATATATTTTACTTTAGAGGAGCTTGATAGCCTAGCGAAGCTGTTGCGTGCGTGCGTCTCAAGGAACGGTGAGCGTGTCTTGACTTGGATTGGTCGCCACTAGTGTCATTTCTATCTTGTGTTCCTCCAGTCTTCGGAAGCTAGATGATAGTCTTGTCTCTCGTAAGCTATATTAGATGCCTTTAGGCAGAATAAAAATCTGACAGTGTTGGCTGTTAACACATTCGGATCATTACCGTATTGGTCTTATTTCTCTCCTTTTAAACAGGGTTACGGAGATCAGGCAACCACGGTTAAAGATTGTCCTATTCGTCTAAAGTCTGAACCGTAAGGTGAGGATGTAACTGGGAAACATACTTCAAGAATCAAGCATGAATATTCAGAAATAATTTGAAATCTTATCAGTAGTACTAAGGTTATAAGCGTTCAAACAAATAAAATCGACACGCCCCAACTCTACAAGGCATAAATTCTAAAACTCTATTTAGTTAACATTTTAAGTACAACATTTTGCTTGGCCATTTCATTACATTAAATAGGCGTAAATTGAAGAATTTATTCACCGTTCGCAACTTTTCAGTTAATACAAAGAATTTTCATATCGCTCGGACGCTACAACAATTTTTTTTTGCTCTTTGATCGCGTCACAAAGGGATTGCGGAGGTTTATTACTTTGGTTTAGGTTTTTTTTTGCACCATTTGAGGCTTTCAGCAGCCGCTATACACGGGCCTACGCGTGGTCCCATAACCAAAAGGTGATACGGTGCCAGGGTGTAGAGGCGCAAGTTTCATTCCGTACTATTGTACGAAATTAAATTTGCGACTCTACAGCCATTTTACTTAGATGAACTAGTTGTACTTTTGGGCACAATCAAGTTTTAAAACAGCAGTCTGGTATCATTTGAATGTAATCAGAATAGTTATAATATGTTTTATCCATTTTAGACACAGACTACAGTTGAGGAGACGAAGAACATGATATCCCTTAGTGATCAAATATTTAATATAACATCTGAATTGATTAAAATGTTGAATGAAAATGAAACAACTCCAAAACTTCGAATAAAACGACAGAGTGGAGGCGGTAAGTAATAATTGTTGTTTGGGTTGGTGACTCGTATGTGAATCAACATAAACTTAATCAGTCTTATAAGTTCTAATAAAATCAGCTGTAACAATCAGGCAGACGCACGAGTGATCCCATCATTATATAATTTTTAAGTATATTAATTATTTACTTTATTCTAAAGTTTTTGGTCAATCTCATTTTGGTATAACGTTGATTTCCGTAAAAAAAAATGTTTTTTTTTTTCAGGTAAATATGCCGACGCTGCCAAGATGAGCCAAGCGAAGGTTCTTCGTCTATGGTTACAGCTGTTTGCCAATTCATGGTCGAAAGTGTACGTGGGCGGCAAACATCCCTTTCATCCTGAGGTACCTAAACCTGTTGTCATCATGTTTAAGCGGAGAATCGGAGAGTTTCTATTTCCTAAACCACAGCAAAATAAAAATAGAAAATAGTATACGTTTTCTATTATAAAAAATAAACTGAGCATTCTTATTTTTATTTTATTTATTTATTAAAACTTTATTCGTTAGTTCCATAAGTACTTATTATTATTTTACACTAAATAACATATCTTTCTATTAGCGTTTTTCCTTTTTTATTCCTTTACATTAAATAAAGTTTGATTAAAAAATATATTAATGGATAATATAACCCTAAGAGTTTTTGGAGGGAAAGTAAACTGTCGCTATGTCGGCGCTGTATTTAATTTCCAAAACTTAGGTTTTTTCGACTATTTGTGCTTAATATTGGTGGATTATTATTCGCAAAGTGTTCGTGAATAAGCGTGAGTGTTGGGAAGTAATACAGTGTTGATTACGTGACTTATCTTTGTCACCAAAATCTCCCAAGTTATAGCTAAGTGAAATTTTTCCACCGCTTCACTTAGCCATCTGACTGACTAGAATTACTCACTTGACTAGATTAGACTACTGACTTGACTATTTTGCATGACTTAACTAAAGTAGGACTGAAGAAGATTAATGAATTGAAGAAAGGCCTTAAAGGACTAGTTTTCATGGCCGTAAAAAGTATTTAAAAAACAAAAAAAAGATACGTACCCTACCTCGGGGTAATGATTTGCCGGGACTGGACTTTTTGTTAGGTGTTTTTTTTAGTTTAAGTAAAGAATTTTAATTGTGTAAATGATTGAATTCTGTAAATATTCATTAAAATTCTATATAGGTATTGATCGATATAATTAACTTTAAAAAAGTTTGACTTGTATGTAATCTCGCGTTCGGAGAATGGTTTGGTAATTCAACGACTTCATAAAAAAAAATTAATTAAACGACGTCATAAAAGGAGGTTCACAGTTTGTAAAAAAAATTGAAGCCGGTTTTTGTATTAAACAACAATTATAAAATTTCGTCAAGTTTTATATTAGTGGATAAATATATACCCGATATAAAAAAAATGTTTTAATCAAAGGGTACTAACTAAAGCATTATAATTATATGCCAAACAAGTACTGTAACATATAGAGCTGCTCGGGTTTACCTGAGTAAATTGTCAAGGCATATGTGACTTTCTATCTTTTGTGGGCGCATAGCTATATAAGTGTCGTCAAATGAATCTCCGGGCTTATTATTAAGATATCGTGTTCTCGATGCCTCACAATGAAGGTACGAAGCCTCGGCAGATATCGGCCGAACTAGTTTGATTTGGTGTCTTGTGTGTGACCAGTGTATCTTTAGGATTGTTAAAGAGTGTGCGAACCAGTTTTTGTTAAATTTGAAGTGTGTTACATTTTAATTGTTTTGTGGGCTTATGGTATTAGCAATGATCACCTCCTGCCTCTCCATAGAATATGCTTACATACAAACTATGTAATAACCCTACAGAAATACGTACGGTTCACGAATAATTTCAAAACTTTATAGTTTTTACACAGGATTATAATAGCACATATTTTAAATTTTGCTTAACAACGCGCTTGTTTGGTGTCGTTTACATAAATATAAGACAAAGGTAACTGACGAGTAATTAGGCCATAATTAAAACTGAGCTTAAGAGCTAAAAATAAATACGTCAAATAATTTAAGTATGACAAAATTTTTGGTTAGGTAATTCAAATATAACATTTATTTTTCTCCATATCTAGTTTCATATGAATTAAGTATATACAAAATATGTTTTTTCTCATACATTTTCTTATTGATATTTAATCAGAAGAGGCAGTATTCGAAGATTTAACAGGACAGAACAAACTTTAATTGATGCAGGCGTGAAACAGTTTTTGTGTTTGTGTCTATTGAAATAAAAGGTATCAAACTAAAAATTTGGACTACAGTATATGGAAAAAAAAATTCTTAAAAATAAATTTTGAAAAAGTTATCCCTTAGTGTCACTATTAACTAAATAGGGTGAGCTATCAATAGGAATATTGACTGCGACAAGAAGTAGATATTAATTTAATTTATTCAAAATTATTGGACTCGTCTAATATTCTCATAGATATACATAAAAAACCATAACAAAAAGTAAATGAGACCTAAATAATGCGACGAAATATCTATGAATGGTGCCAATGAACTTAAAAGTGAAACTGAGTAGAAACTATATTTTTATGGAAATAGGTATGCAAAAATATTGAAATTAGTGTGTGATCTCAGGTGGTCGTGATACTTTTGTGGTGTGCGGTGGTGACCAAGGCCGGCGGTGAGGTTGGGAGCACGAGCATAGCTTGGCCTGGGGGGAAGAAGGCTTCCCGGCAACTGTTAGCATCTGTTATACCTGCGCACACAAAGACCACTGCATTTTCAACTACACAATATATAAATGCCGTAAGTAGTTATTTGCTCTTATTGTCTAAAGACTTCAAACCAAAAGAGTAAACTCTTTTGGTTGCAAAAGGGTGGGAGAGATAAGTTTGCTATATTTTTAGTAAGTTATCTTTTTACATTTAAATCTCGAGGCAAAACGTTTTTTTATGTAGGAATGTACTTCAATATATAGGATTTCACTAGGCTACGGTGACTTAACGAACTGATGAATTGCCTAAGTTATGTAATCGAATAAAAATTTATTGTTACATTAAAAGCCTATACTATAAAGATATATAAAGTAACAATAAACAAGTCAGCAACCCAAATATAATAAATAAAATATTTACTTATTTAAAATTTCTAAAGTTAATAACGCAGGTGTTTCTTACTTGTACGAGTATAAAAGTTAATTCTACCTTTTTACTTATATTAAAATAAATTGTAGTTCAGTAGTTAAAGCGTTTGAATGAATACTACGGAGGTCGCGGGTTCGATTTCCACGGGAAGCATTATTTGTTTAGTTGTTTTCAGCTTTGTTAGGACATTGCAGGCTTGAATCACTTGATTGTCTGAAATCAAAGATGATTTCGTGTTTCGAAAGACTGCAGTCCTGGCTGCCATTTGGTTCGTTAAAGAAACCCACGTCTGAAAGAAGGAAGGCTGAAAAATGATAGCTAAGATTTTTGAGACCAGTACATGCATGATCGCTTGACCTTTTAGGCCACACGATATTATGATGATGGTGAATAAATATGATAAAGAATAAAATACATATATAAAGTTCAGATACCTTGGGATTATCCGTAAATTTTTTTTTCACATTGAAGAAATTATTTTTTTGTGGGTACGATACCAAATACACTAAAATTAGGAGGTCGTTACAATAAATTGGATACATGGATGAAAAGACTAGCTCCGGCATTATAGAGATTATTTAGGTAAACATTGAATTGCAACAAAAACCTGCAACTTAAATTGATTATATTATCTAGAATTTATACTGTTTTGTTTTCAGATACCGTTTTCAACACTTTCTGGATACCAGCCACAGTTTGTATACCAGCCACAGATTAGTCAATTTAGCCCATTCCAACCGGCGTACTTTCCGATAACAGGCGGTTCATACTTTCCAGAGGGAGGTACCCTATTCGCCGATGGCTCATATTTTCCATCTGAAGCATCGCTGTTCCCGTCTGGTGGTGCACTAATTCCTGGTGGAGGTTCATATTTTCCAACTGGAGGTATTTTGTACCCCACAGCTCCCGCTGCTCCAATAGCACCAGAACGACCCTTGGCAGACATACCTGGTATCCCGTCTCAACCTGCAGGAGATGGTGATTCTGCGGTCGTTGATTCAGCTGAATTCCCACCTGATAGGCAGGAATCAGAGCCAGCCACGAAGCCACAATCCCCACCGCAGCCAAGTTTCCCCGCTGAGGGTTCTACTCCTCCACCGACTGCCCAACCTCAACAGGATTACACTGAAGCATCATACCCGCAAACACCTGAACAGTCATCCTCTTATCCCCAAATTCCCCAATATCCTCAAGTACCTCAATTACCCCAGAACACCTACCCAGGTTTCCCACAATTTCCTTCACAGTTTTTCCCACAACAGCCATCTCATTCCCCGCCATCTAGCTTTCCTTCAGCTGATAACAGTAATAGAGGAGTTGACGATGAAGATACTATATCTGTAGATTCTGCATAATATTAATTGAGTGTGTAATTAGTTTTAACTAGAAGACTTGTACTTTCAATAACACATTTTCAGTATTCAATAATAGTTTTAAAGAACTCAGAACGGGTTCCTCTTATGGCTTTGTGTATTTTAAAAATGAAACACAAACGATCATTTTATTGCCATTTTATTTATAACTATATTATAATTTTAGAGCTATAAGCACAACAAGTACTTGCAAATCTAGTGAGCAAGTACTTATTAGTAATATGGCCTAAAGTAAAACTATAGTAGACAATATCTTAATCTTAAAGATACCTAAAGTTATACAGATTGTACTGCAATATTGTGAGTTGAATATTATCTTGACAGTATTTTTCGTATGGTCGATATCAGCAGAAACCATTTCTGTTCAAAACTTCTTGTGGATTTTCTATTTTTCTATCGTATGCAAACTAATTGGCTTGTTTTTAAATAAATTTTTTAATCCATGTTTTTTTTATAAATAAATGTCATTATTTAAGAAAGAACATTTCTTTTTTTCTATTCTAAAAATTATTATTTATATAAAATTCCTTAGTGTAATTTTTTTTTCGAATCATATCAATAATATAAGATTACTAGTTATGATTTTCTCTAATATTCATTATTTACATTTGATAACCGCATCGAATTTTAAATTATATTAAAACACAACCTCATTTCCGGTAATTTTGACTACTTTCAAGGAATAAAACAATCGAATTTTGCATCTAAATTTGGCACGATTTCAATATTATTTCGAGAAAATAGGCTAGCGACCCTTCGAGTGATGGATCCTGTCTTTATACTAGCTGTGCCCGAAACTTCGTATTAGTAGCATTTGAACCAATACCATTGCAGTAAGTATTCACTAAATCTTATATCAATCGGATTCGTGAAAATTGGAATCATTAGTTGAGTAGGAAATGTACTAATTTTCTCAAAACGTCTGAACAGATCTCCATCAATTTTCAATCGGTGGGACCACGAGTAGGACGACAAGAGAATCATAAAAGAACCTTCTGAATCAAGTCAATTTTTAAATATGCTAGGTATCTCTTCCCAACACACAAAAACCGACTTCCAATCTGCTCAACAGCAAGACATTGAAGCAGTGTTGGGTTGGGCGCGGGTTTAAACATCAAATAACTGAGATGGTTTAGAAAAACTCGACACCTAGTATCCAGGGTCAATTAACCATTACAACATGGTTATTTAACCCCTCCTCCTGGGTCCTTTACGGACTTTAAATAAATATAAGTAATAGTGGCAATTATGTTTGTACCACTGATACCAGGGCATTTATCGATATAGATGCTAAATAAAATGCTTACTTTTTTGTAAATATCTTTTATGTACAGAAGTGAGTTTTCTATGATTTTATTTTACTTATAATAAAATCATAGAAAACTCAGTTCTGAACTAATACATCCATACAATTATTCTTACGTATAATAATAATATATGTCTCCCCTAATATTCAGAACAGTATAAAGTGATTATACAGCTATTTTATACATATAGATAAGCATGCATTATATTGTTACTATACTAAACTGCCTTTGGATGATAAAATTCAAATTCGAAGTACGCCAGTAAACCTAATGCTATATGCAAATAAAATTCATGAATTTCAATTTTGTGTACTACATTTAACATCAAGTAATATACATGCCCCTGACAATAGTATACTGGAATCCGACCTCTGAAGAACACATACTGCATGGGGACATACATTTTCATTACTATACATTGTAACCGAAATCGTTGAGTGTGTGAATCTTCGAGGAGCTGAAAAAATATAAAAAAGAAATGCTAATGATCGACAAGAATGGAAGAAACTTTATCGAAGAGTCTAGCTCTACAAACACACAAATTTATGATGATTATAACAAAGAGATAATTAAAAAAGTAGGAATCAACGTAATTTTTAGCCGGTCACGTTTGCACGGCTAAAGTATACAAAATTAGTATTTATTTTATGCATTTACAATATCCAGTGAATTACCACAATCCCATCTGATGTACCTACCTACCTAAGTTTTGCCAGATTTATGTAAGCAAGACACACAACTACAGCGCTTTCGCACGTTAGTACAGTAGCACGTTTTAAATGTAAAAACATACAGTGGTATAACTGTAATAGTTGTACGTATGGTATTGCGCAGATTTTGTAGATATTGATCGGTTCTTTTATATTTTGATTCATTTTTTGACCACTGTGATACCAGCAGTCCATAGTGCAATCATTTGCGCTCTGAACAAACTGTATTGTATAAACTCACTGTTATAGTTGTGATTGTATATTGTTTTGTTATGATTAATAGTTACTGCAACCCTTGCGATGAATGACATTTATTAGCATTTTATTTTTAAACTATGGTTACATTAGTTCTAGTACGAATCACTATTTATTTCTGCTAAATAAGGTCTCATTGGTTGGCAACGCGCACGTGACATCCCTAGTATTCCAAGGGTTCATATGGTTTAAACATTTAAAAAAAAAACTATGTTAGAGTTTATGAAAAATTCTAATAGTGAAAGAATTATGCTTTTACCAGAAAGAAATTGGTCCAGTAGATTTTGAGTTTATTCGTTATCAACAAAGAAAAAAAAAAGAAATATTTTCTTTTTCTAATATTAAAATAGTAAAAAATAAAGATAGTTAATGTGTTTTACTTACATAGACATAATGTGAATACTTAGCGTCGCGCCAAGTGTGAATCGTAAGATTCGATGTTTTTCGAAGGTACTGTATTTTTATTGAATCTTTGGTACAATAGCCAAACTTGTACGTAGAGTGTAGATATGCTAAAATTATAAAGACGAAAATTAAAATATCTTAGTTCCAGATATAATTAAACGCATAACCAGGAATACTTAACTAATTGAACCAAATTATAATTTTTAGGAATTTAGTAGACGTTAAGAAGAAACCTAAGGTTGGCTGAAAGAAATTGCACTAGCTAAGTCCGCCTTTGTACACATTGACATGTATAATTGTTATTTTAAAGATACAATGAAGGGTATATCTATCTATCTCCATACAGACGTATTACCCTTTTCCCCCTGAATAATGATAATAATAATAATTAATTTTGTTATAAAATATAGTATCGTTGAGTCAGTATCCCATAACATAAGTTTGGAACTTACTTTGGGGCTAAACGTAACGAGCTTAGATCTACTCTTAATTTGAATTTTGAAATAAGTAAAACAGGGCAATATAAAATCTTGATCGATTTTTGCAGGTATCGTTCTAAACTGCATTCCCCAATCGCACTCTTCGGGGATAAGTGAGACGGCGATATCGTCCAAAAAACCTTTTCCTCAATTCTTTCTGATCTAGATTATCCCCTTAACAAGAATCATTAATATCTTATTGTGACAACAACAAATTACAATCAACCAGAAATATAACTAGAAAAAAAAAAATCTCTCGTATATAGGTACTTACTTCTAGGTGCTATTTCATGCTCTTTAGGCATAGGAATTCCTAGGCGGCGTCCTTGCATGGCAAACATAGCTGTATTGGCAGGAACAGCTCTCCAACCGTCGCAAATTAAAACTTAAATTAGAAACAAGAATCTGACTATATGTTGTATGTTGTTGTGCCTATCTACTAGTAATTAACCATACATAAAACACTGTAAAAATTATAATCCCTTGACGAATAACGGTCTTCAAGGGGTTGAGAATACAAATTTATTGTAAATATGATGCATTAGACATATTAATACTCGTTACGTTAAATACTTATACCTACTATACCACTTATATCAAAGATCTAAATTTCTATTTATTACTACCTATTACGATTAGTAATTAGTCTATTGGGTGACCGATAAATTGCTGCTTCGTCATTTTGTGAAGATTTTCCGAGAACGCAATGATAAGAGATATAGCTTTCATTATGTTAATACAATACAATCCAAAGTTTTGTTACAAATATATTTCATGAACTAGATAATTACTTACTTATTTCGATTTATTGAGTAACTAAAACAAAAACAAAAAATACTTACCGAAAGATAAAAATAAACAGGATTCTTTTAACATTTTGTTAACGTCCACCCTCAAGCTAATACGACTGAAGTGACAAAAAATTGAAATACTCTTTCGTACCGTTTCATTTATTAGTTTGTTTGTTAGAGGATGTTGTCTGCACAACAATAGCAGTGTCTTGATCAGATATACTAAATATTTAGTACGATTTCAGTGCCGAAATTCCTCGATTATTATCATAACGTCGTTTGTAAACCCGCAAAATCTCACAAAGATGATGTAAAATATTCATCTTTGCATGTCGATGTGCGAGGAAAATAGTGATATTTTAAAATCCCTACGATATCTTAAAGAAATTTTTAAAATTTTGCATCTATTTAACATGCAAAATGTTAAAATGTAAAACACAAATTTTTGAAGAAAACACCAATGCATAAAATTAAAATTTAATACAAATTTAAAACTGTAGTTTGTTATTGAGAAAATAAAGTCATAAAAACATATGAAATGAATGTATGTTCCATAAACTAAGGATCTTATAACTACTGCCTATTCGACTTTTTCAGAATGCCTAATTATTTATTTTTATTAAACTTTATTGTTTCAACAGTACAATTTCGAAGAAACAGAAAATGTATGTGACGCAAAAACATTACAAGGAAAAATTTAAAAAATCCTTAACAATCCACCATATGCAATTTGTAATAGTTATACAAAAACTACGTAAAATACCAAGGTCATGTTATTTGTACAAAAAATAATAGCGTATACTTTCCCATAATTAAAAATAAATTTTCTTACATGAATTAATTGTTACCTTAATATTAGTATAAAATTATTTTTATAATCTATCTTTTAGATTTGATTTAAAAACATTTAAATTAGAATAATTATCCACTGCTAATGCTCATCACAGATTTTCGTGATGAATTTTGTGAAAACTCTGGTTTAATGACAGTTATCCACAAATTCCTGGTAGAAGGATCACATATTACAAAATATACAAATAAAACAAAACCTTGAACAGTTGAAGTTAAACAAAATAGGTATGACCAAATTATGTTGCTAGAGAACGAAAAAATTCCAAATATCCATGAAAGGCCTAATAGAAAAAATAGCAATATTGATACTCTGAGCTGCGCATAAATCAAGGTTTTGTCAGGTATTCTCATATCCGGACATTGTGCAATTGCTCTTATAACCAGTATAAAAAAGATAATATTAACACACAATATAACACATATAGGAACAACGATTCCTAATATAAAGAACGATCCATTTGGATAACATATTCGATGGTCAACAGATGGTTCCGGAATATAATTTGCATGATTTATAATCAACGTAATTAACACTGGAATGAATGGAACACCCCAACCTATTATTGTAAATTTAATCATAAAACGTGCAGGTCGAGACACCCCAAGAACTCTGACGTAGCGTACAAACTGTAACGTTGCTGTGATCAACATCCACATGAAATTTGCTAATATAGAGTAATGTAGCAAAGCACCTAACACTATACACATAATTCTCATATGAGAAACAACCACTTGTTTCCCATCATACTCCTTAAAAATTGTATTGTCAAGATTAAACACAATCATCAACAGTAAAGGTAAAGCAATAGCTGTAGATAGTTGTAGCAATACCTTTGTACCTGCCTTTTTTCTCCACACATCAAATACTAGAGCTGTTACCCATATACCAATGACGCCTAGTAAAGATAAAAAGCTACCAATTAAAGTTATTGTGTTTAAAACTTCTGCATGCACAATATTAACAGGAGATTTGCCATCAGAAAAATAATTCTTAATGTCAATAAGCTGACCAAAATGTGTCAAATGGTAACATTTACATAATGTAAAATTATTAGACATTTCAACAGAAAAACAACCTCGTGTTGCCCATCGCCCTGGAATTATACCAATGTGCGAATTTTCAAAATCCCAGAAACTACAAAATTTATACGAATTTATATTATATATGTTTCTAAATATTAACGGGATTGGATATTCTAAATTAGATTCAAAACCTGGTACCGATATTTCAATTATACGACTATTGATAAGGTGATCAGTTTCTTCTAACTCCTGAAATACTACGTCATTGTGATAGACATTTATTATAATATGCAAATTACTGAAATTATTATTTATATCAGTATCATTGTGCTTGCTATTATTTGCAACAAGTTTAAAATTTTCCAATACTTCGTATGGTATCCATGCAGCTATTTCTAAGTTATCTAGAGATAAGATGTCTTCTATAGTAGTAGCATTAGCATACAATGGATGAACTTCCATATCTGTAAATTTGTCTGATAAACCTTTCCTAAAAATTGCTAAACCTGTTATATTATTATATTTAGGATATGATATTTGAATAACAAATTGATCTTTTATTGCCATTTGATAGGTGGATTTAGGTTGTGAAGTGTCATTTAAAACAATGTTTTCTGCAAGCACTTCAATAATATTCTTAACAGATTCTAGTAAAAAGTTCGTAGAATTAAGAGTTTGTGCTAAATTTAGTGATCCACTATCAACATCCATTACCCTATCCATGACCCAGGCAATATTTTCAATATCGCCCATATCAATCGTGGATTGATTATAATGAGCTATTTCACAAACTTGCTGTAAAGACTTTGAAAGATAATAAATATCAGCTGGAATCATTATATCAGTATCACTCAAAACGAAATTAAGTCCATCAGTCAAAAAATGAGAAGTTGTATTATCAGAAGTATCTCCTTTAACAAATTCGTATAAAAATGTCGTGATTGTTGTTGGTTCATAATTTATATCACATTTTCCTTCAACATCACCCCATTCACTACCTAAGAGATAGGATCCCTTACATAGTCTTTTGACTGGAAGTCCATTCTGTTGTAAACAGAACTGAGTAGGAGTAGCGATTTGGCCGATTGATGTCAACTCCCAATCTAATGTTATATAATCAGATGAACTAGTTGGCAAACAATACATAGAACTAGACAATTTAATTAAAATGTAATTGTACTTTGGAAATTCCCGATCTGCTGTTTCTTTCAAATACTGTAAAGTTTTCTGTACATTGGTGGCTTCAATTTCATGGGTACCATTTATAGCTACATGTAAATGTATAACTATATCAATAAATTGAATATTATCGGTTATTTCCATAGCAAGAGTATTTTCAGTTTGAAAAATACTAGTTATATTTTCAATTAAACGTTCTAAATCTGAGGTGTCTACAATTTTAGAAGAATCAATTTTAAAAATTAGAGAATATACGTGAACTTGACTACCTCGGGGATTGACAATTATTTTTTCTGTTGTAATTAATGAAAAATTTTTGGTATGTCCTTCACACCAATATTGGGCAGACATATCAGTAACGATATTAATAATATATACAATTTTTTCCATATTATCATCGGCATCCTGTGTTCGCAGATCAATGTAAGGAGAATCATTGACTTCAACTGTTGTAATAAATCCTTGAGCATTGGAAAAACACTGAATACCTTTATCGTTATCGTCATCCAACCATAATCCAGATGGATTATACACCGTTAGAAATAGTTTTTTCTCTGCATCATTATATTCCAGACAAAACTGAGATGGCTCGTAAATCATTTCGGTTTCACATGCCATACACGATAAAGTTGCTAAAGTGCTCAATAAAGTTAAAGTACCTACACTATCAATAACTCCTTCAAAATAATTTAAACTTGGAGTTAAAAAATTTGAGGAGTTTTTGTTTTTTTCGTAATTATTTAAATTTGTAAACCAACACCAAGTGTTATTTTGAAGTTTGTCCATTTCTGCAATCTTCTTGAATATAAATCTTCTTAAGTTATCGTCAGTAACGTGTCCCATAGGTCTATTACATTTTGTATCCATAAATTGCCTAAATGTTAAACCAGGCTCAACATCTGAATTTTCTATTCCTAAACAAATCCCATCGTCAGACATAAATCTAAATGCGTGATATCCTTTAGGACATTTTGCTGGATACTGTAAGTCATTAACGTAGAAACACAATATTGGATACTCTTGGCCACAGGATTCAGTTACCAATTCCTTGCGTTTTACATCTAATAATAAACAATGTTTTGAACTTTGTGATCGTAGTGGTAAATATTCATTGATTTCAACTTGACGTCCCCAATTATTCCCGGGTATGTACCATGCTAGAGGCTGAAAGGTTGACATACGTTGTGCGGGTAGCCAGAAGTATCGCGAGGTATTAGACAATTTCAATGAATCCAGTAATGCCTTTATTTCTTTGGAGTCGAAGTCGGTTATAACCGATGCTCCCCCACTTTCTAAGCAAGGGAAATTCCAGGCAGATTTTGGATGAATTTGATAGCAGTAATTGTTCTTATCGGAAATCATATGAAATCCAGGAGGGCAAGATGATAAGTCAAAATATTGAACGATTTTAGAACACATAATTTCATGGATTGTTGGAGTCCATTGCGAACCTGTACAGTTTCTGGTGACAATTTTTTCATCGTGGTAGCAAATCGGGTCTGATTCAATATTATTTCCTGGAGGGCTTTTCCACCATGTGACACTTAATCCATTATATGAAATCTCTGTTTCACATTCCTGAAAAATAATATAGAACAATGGGTACAACGTGAAAAAAGTCGTTTTTTTTTATAATCGGCTGGCTGCCTGCTTAATTTCTTGTTTGTTGGTCGAATCCGCCACCAGTAATACAAAGTCCTTTTTTCCCATTACGTTCCCGTACCAATGATTATGTTTTTGTACATACGCCATAAGAAAGGGCGGTTCTATTATGAGTAGGTATATCGCGTCAAAAAGTACTTTGACTATATCCATTACAAATTTTATCATTATTGGTCGAGTGGTTAAGCCGTGTAGGCTAAACCGCTTGACCAATATTAGTATTTACTACTTTCGCATTCATAATATTAGTGATATGGAAGTATGGATTAAAAAACATTAAGAAGAGAGAGAAATATTCAAAATATAAAAAACTTCATAAAATCCGCACTTCAAAGTACTCAAATTATCATAAAAGCGAGACACCCTAGCTAATAAGTACTTACCATGTCACGCCAAAAATTTATATATGTAACAGATTTTGATCTAATTTGGTATAATAGTCTGTATGTATTATTATTGGTTTAGAGTTATAAAAAGTATTTACGTTCTATATAGAACGTAATTATATTATAGAAAGAGCAAAAAAAAAAAGGCAATAGATTGATAACTGATCAAAATAAAATAAATATTATATCTCATTAATAGGTACTAAAAACTTACTTGTAAACTTGTTTTGATCACACTTATAAAAACAAAAATAAAAATTAGCGTATGTTTCATACTCGTAGTTTTGAATAAAGGACATAATATTACGTTTGACATGCAGCAGATACGACTGTGATTTCAACAAGCATATCACGAATTACGTACTTTTTCTGATAGAGATAACTCAATAGTACCTGCTTTCAAATACAAACATATACATGGTGAAGTCGTTTTTAGTTTGAAGACATAAAGATTTTGAACTTGCCTTCGAAAAGTGGTGAAAGAAGTATTATGGGATTCATATTAACGCCTTCATACTTCATTCATTCATTTCGTGTAGGTGTCACAGTCAATCGACAATACACAACCTGGTGTCAGAGTTCTTCGGAATTGCCTCTCGGCCTCTGACGTGGTTCCTTTAACGACTACCAGATGGCAGCCGGGACCAACGGCTTAACGTGCCTTCCGAAGCACGGAATCATCTTTTTTGTCGGACAATCAGGTGATTCAAGCCTGCAATGTCCAAACCAAACTAGAAACAACTAAACAAAGTATGCTTCCCGTGGAAATCAAACCCTCGACCCCCGGGTCTACAGGCAAACGCCTTAACCACTGGACCACGGAGGCAGTACTACTTTTAAAATATAGATAGAAATATAGAGATATAAGATATAGTATGGATAAGATAACCCTACAGGAGATGTGTCTTTAGATTAATGCGACTGTACATAAAACCCTACCCCTATTTAATATGCAGAGGATTTTCCTCCGTAACACGGAATAAATAATAGTATAAAATTACATACAAAAATATCATTACTCCTGTCTCCCTCAGGGGTAGGCAGAGACTAGAGATTTCCATTGGCTACGATACTAGTCTCTCGTTTCCTGCCATAAAATCCCGACGTGATGTAGCATGAAGAACATTTGTCTCCGGTCGAGCATAGCTCCCGCCACTGATGAAACGCAATTCAGGGCACAAGGCAGAGGACGTCTGGGCCAGTTCGCTGCTTCCTTGAGCATGAGCAGGTTTTTGGAAATCCAAGAGGCACCCTCACCACTAGATCTCGCAAGAATGGGCCCTATATCAGTTCAATGAAGAAAGAAAAACAATCCTCGATTATGGTTTCCGCAATTGGAAGCCATTGTCGCACCGCAGTTACAAGGAGCTTATCCTAAATCCAGCAATTAAAGTATTCAAACTTCCCATGGAAGAAAGCGACATCCTTAGTAGCCGTCGATAATGAAAACTATTTGGCTTCGAAGAAACGAATAATTAGCAGCTTGAGAAAAGCGGTATAATGCACAAATTGAGCAAGATAGCTCATTGCGATCTCAAGAAATGCGCTACGATGCACTTGGCATTACAATTTAGTAAAGATATCATTACACATACAATTTTGTTGTTAATATAAAGTACATCAATGGCAGATAATCAGTTTTATGTACCCAATATCATTATTAAATGTTGTAAATATATTAGTTTTGAGAATTGAATTTTATTTCTTATTAAATCAATTTTTTTTTTCTGCAGCCACCTGCAATCAATATTTTACATTTGGTTATGACTGGAATAACCTTGACCTACGTAAGAATCGTGAATATTGACTTCTGATGGTGGAAAGTAGGAACTTGAGATTGACACATTTCTCGGGGGATGAAATTTCACGTTAGAGAGAAAGAGAGCAACTGATGTATTGAAGCTCCTTATATAAAAAACTAGCTGTTCCCCGCGGCTTCGCCCCGCGTGGGACTCGGTTATATCGCGCCCAAAAGTAGCCTATGTTTGACCTCAGGTCGTTAACTACATCCCTACCAAATTTCATCACAACCGGTCCAGTAGTTGAGCCGTGAACAGGTGACAGACAGACAGACAGACAGACAGACAGACTTTCACATTTATAATATTAGTATGGAAGTATGGATAGTATGGAAGTATGGATATGGAAGTATGGATGTTACTGAAGTTGAGGTACTTTTTGAAAGCTCGAATACTCAATATTTCTTAAAAACAGAAGTTAAATAAAAATCACAACCTGTGAGGTAAGTAATCTAAGTATATTAACACCGGTGTCATTATACTACACAGGCAGCTTTAGATAATACGATAAACCATATCAATGTTTATTGATTCCACTAAACAACTACCAACTTACAACAACAGGAAAAATCCTCTTACCATTAACTTGAGCTTTTAACTAAATAAATATTGACTACCTATAAAATACAGTCATACACAAAGGGAGAGCTGTGTTTACAGCTTATTAAAACTTATAGGTACTTACGGGGCTATATACTCGTATATCTATAAAATGGTATACCTATGAAACTGCTGATTTCGGTAATCAAAAACTGTTTCCGAAGTTGTCAAATACCGCTCTTCTCAGTTTTTGTATAATTTCGCTAAACAAAAATAAAAATGTTCTAATTTTCAGCCAGTCAGCAAAATGTCTTCTTGGCAACAGTTATTTGTTCAAGTGCTGAATTGAATATTTCTATCTACCGAACTAATCTTCTGCAATTTTGCATATACAAGTACATAGTTAGAAATCTTAAGAAGGACATAGGTAGGGTACTTTTCATGCTGAGGGAAAGTCAAACGGGCGACGCCGCGGGCAAATCAGATTTTAAATCCCATCCCAACATATTAATATTATATCCCAACTATACTCATATTATAAATGTGTCTCCTATCTACTGAACCGATCATCTTGAAATTTTGCACACACGTTAGTTATGATACGGAGAAGGACATAGAATACATTTTAATCTTGAAAAAGTACTACCGACATCCACGCGGGTGAAGTCAAGCTTGCTTTAAAAATGCGTTTAAGTACTAGTAAGTATAGGGGCATTGCAGACAACCCTGACAATAGAAATTTAAAATAGTATTTTCTAGCTGGCCGACTACTTGTTTTTCTTATTCTTCGCCACCAGGGACGGGGCCAAAAAAGTACTCAAATAGGATTTTTCAATCAATCACATTTAATTTAATTATTTACTAGCATAAATGTACTTGCACTGTTTAATCATACATCAATACAACGAATTTATAAAACGATAAAATTGTAAAAGTATTGTTATAATAAATTAATATAATCTCCAGGAACTTTCTCATGCCTCCCATCTCTTAAGTTAATTACAATTGTAGGTTTCCTTTGATTTTAGATATAATACTTTTATTATACAATTAAAATTATGGCTAAGCAGATTTATCAGACTTAAGGCCTCCTTGCGGTAGCGGAGGTGGAGGCACATTGGGTATGGCAGGATCTTTAGAATCGAAGTTCAAAATGTTTAGATCGCTTGGTTCCGGTGGAGGAGTATTATTACTTGCTAGCTCAGGGTTTCTTTGTGAGGGAGAAGCAGTAGGAGCAGCTTCCTTTCCTATGAGAACGGGAGCTGTCTGCCCTAAAACGTTAGTTAAAGGTCGGTACAATGGCAATGGTGCGTAAGGATTCAAACTGAATGGGTCGAAAGGATCATAGAATCTAAAGCTTGGATATGTGTATGTAAAAGGTCCAACTTGCGAGAATCCTTGATACGCAGGGTTTAGTCGGCCTAATGGTAATACTTGTGGAGGCAATCCGAATTCATTTAAAGTTATGGGTGATTCAGTATTGGGTGGAGGTGGGGGTGGTGACGATTCGCTTTGGGGTTTCACTGAAGGCTCTGGAGATGGCGGTGGTGGTGGCAGCTCAGACGAGGCTGGTTTGTCTTCGGATGGCATCTGAGGTACAGGTTCCGTTGGTATTTGTGGTTGCAGGCCTTTAGGGTGTGGTGATTCTCGATGAATGCCCTGAAAAAAATTAATAACGTTCATTTAGTAAAGGTCCATCTTTTTTAACATTGAGCAGAATCACAAAGTCCATTAGCCAGTCACAGTTGTGCCAGGTAGGTTCCAGCCTTTAGGTCACGAGATACGTCTATCAGCTTTTTCGACATTAGACGAAAACGGGCCGATGTCCCGATGGAGCCCACGGGCTATGAGTTTATACCCCAAAAGGCTCAAATTTGTGGAAGTTCAGGGAAGGTATAAACGGTGAGAAAAGTGCGTTCAGGCGGTACGGAGTTCGCCGGTTCAGCTAGTTATATATAATTTAATGTACAGATAAGCACTAAAAAAACTCTTCAGACAAACGACTCGCACCACTGGACAACAGAGGCAGTAATAAAAAAGTTACATAATAACAAGAATAATGTAGATACTTACATTGCCCAGAGGAAAGTCTCCATAAAATACAGCAGGCTGAAAAGGGTAGTACGACTCGTGTAACACGGGCTGGTACACGGGGTATGCTTTACTGGGCTCCAAGTTTTGGTTGGAAGTGATCAGAGCATTGTAGACCTTTGGAACGCGACCAGGGGCAGGTTCGGCTGCCACTGCCACCAGCAGCAGCAACAACTGAAAAAAAGGAAGTGACAATAATAAATAACAAAATAATTAGTTCATTTGGCTGTCTGCCGAACCCGAAGCCCTTAGGAATTGCATTGTTGTTAAAATCAAAAACCTGTACAGGAGTGATAGTTAGATCTCTGTTTCTTCCTTAGCCATCTTTTTCGATATATTTGGAAAAGGAGTACCTAATTCATTTATTCATAAGCCGGTATTATTTTTGGGAGTAAATAATTTATTATTACCTACCATATTGCTAATATAATAAATAAAATTAAGCTGCCAAGGAAACGGAAAAAATAAACATGAAGGTGATACCACTACTTTACTTTTTGAAATCGATAGAAATGAAACAGTTGACTTCTTGTATTGTCAAAACTTTAATGAAGATGATCAATAAAGCCGAGCGTGTGTTCGGTTGTTTGAGAAGTATAAAGGCTCCAGAGGTTTTATTTTATAAATGTAGAGTAAAATCGTAGGGCATCCGTGTCTCTAATAAATGTGTATTCAAATGCTGTATATCCTAAACCATGTTGTTTTTCTCAGACATTATTTAATGTAATACTCTTATCATAACGCATGTTTTTAAATGCAGCTTGTAAATGTCTATAATTTTCCGAGCTGCAAGAAACCTGTTTTTTGAATTGCATTGCCAACTTATAACGAGAGCAATTAGGATTTACCTTGAATACTGCTTAGTGATTCATAATATTTATTACAGTATGTGGTATGTAGGTTCAAAACTAAGTGAACATGTCTACTTCTCTCAATATTTCAAAATTGCAATTGAAGACTAAAACGCCCACTTAACCAATATTTTTAAACAGAATATTTCAACCCTCTTGGAAAATGCTCTATACATGTAAGTACATAGGTTTAATAACTGTAGGTAATTAAATAGCACTTAATTTCCTGGTAACTACTACATGTGCCCTCGTGATGCGTGAAATTTCATACCAACAAAAAATATTAAATTAATAGTATCATCAGTGAAAACTGCATATCTTTGTTGCTCTATACAGTTTGGTACTACAGGATTGCAGATTTAAGCTGCTCTGTAAAAAAGGGCTCCAAAAATATAAAATTTAATAAAACCATTATAATTATAAGCCAACAAAGCTTGCAGCTCAACAACAATGACTTGATAATTTGATTTGTCATCCACTCTGTTCCATCAAGATAGGGCAATTTACTTTAGAAGCGAAGATAATTTCGATTAAATATATACTTTGTACTTCGTAGTTACAAAAAACAGGTAATAATAAAACGTCCATTCAAATGGAACATTCGCCTCATAGAATTTATATGTATGGTAGAGTTATATTAGATACTCTGATTGGTAATATTAAATGTTTATTAGATTTTTTTTATAACGCCATTTAATATCATATGTGATGAAGTCAAATTAACAATGTAACATCTTATTGTTCCATGTTTCATGTAAATAAATAATTTCATTTCATAAATAAATATAAAAAAAGTACATACACAAAGTTGCGAATTCTAAATTGTACAAAAACTATGTATTATAATCGAAGGCTATGTTCGTAACGTTTGCAAACCATACTTCGCTGCATTTTAAGAAAGTTTAAAGTAGGACCTTTGAACTTTTCTTCTTAAATACGATTTGTACTTAATATTATCCTCTTGATGACTGACCTGTAAAACTTTACTTTTTTATCGGAATGTATGTGTAAAAAATACCCTTAGTTTGTAGAGCTCTCTTGTTACTTTGAAATTATTTGTCAAATAACACAGCTTCATATTATTAGCACAAAATGAACTGCCATCAAAGTAATTAGAAGCCAGGCTAATTTAAATCTATGATCGAGGTAATAACAAATTGAAAATACAACCCTTACAAACTCATGCCACGATCACATTCTGCTAACGTTAAGTCACAATCGTGTCAAAATAGTGTTTTAATTGTAGTGCATTTTACACACTTCTTACAAGAATAATGACCGTATGATGTGATGTGAATGTAGAGTGTGGTGTGTGATGTGACCATCGGCAGTGATATCAAAAAAATCATTTCTTGTAACTAGTGTGTAAAAAGCACTACAATTGAAACACTATTTCGACGCCCTGTTCATACAATACGCAGTGGTCAATCAGATGTTGCTCTGTATGCCTCGCAATAAAACAATGTCAATGCCGATCTCATTTCCTCTTAAATTTTGTCGTTGATATTTCTCCGAACCTTGTCCGGACTCCGGACCTTTCACAATTTGAATGACTCATGTTAGCGTAGGTCAAATACAGAGTTGGGTATCCTGCTATTCAACGAAGTATGGTTGGGTGTATACCAGTTGTATAATTGTTGTATTGTAGATGTGTGTTTATCGTTTATCGTTATCCATGGTAAAGTACTAGATTATTGACCGAAAGTTTTTGTAATGACATGAAAATAAATATCTCGATTCATCACAGCGCGCTATCTCAACGCGCAAATTGCTCATTGTCGGAGCTTTATATAACTGCATCTATATGAAGTTCATTGATGTTGACATTTTTCCTTTAGCGAGCTAGTGGTAAAACCATTAGAAATTAAACTGTTATTTTTGTCTCATTGAGCATTTGAAAAAGTGTTAAATTTTGCAGATTATTCAGGTTCACAGATTTCCAGAACGAGGGCTGGAAGCGGCCTGCATCCAGTGTTTGACTACGAACTCGGTCGGTCGGTGGGTGTTCGATGCCGTGCTTGTCGGTGCGTGGTCGCCATTCGAGAACCTTTCTCCCCATCAGCCTTCGGTTCGACGCGTTATTTTAATTTGCATAATGCTAATTTTGCAGATGTCACGTATAAAGTTGTACTATAAAAATAATATAAAAGTAGTAAAGTACTTATGTACAGCTTTGTCTAAATGTTCGTTATGCTCAAAAACAGACTATAATATTTAATCATGTGACATGACATTCGGGGTATTTTAGTCGTTTAACGGCTACACTAACCACTATTACTTCCAGTGCCTAAAAGGTTTATTTTAATTATAAAAATTGTACACTGGTATTGTTTTAATAAAAAACAAATTATCTTTATTATCATTCTATGAAAATTAATTTAATATCACAAAAAGAGAAATTAGAATCAGGTAAATAAAAAAATAAAAAAGGAATATGACAAAATAAAATATTTTTAAGTAGTTCTTAAGTGTGTCCGCACTTTGAAAACTTAATTTTAAAAGCGTAGCGTCATGACTAAGTTGTGATTGATTGTCACCATTTATTTTCAGAAAAATACGTTGACATAATGATGATCGACTAGCGTCCCACAACTCATGTAGGTATCAAATCTTTTATGTATTTCAATGGTGCACCCACACACACCACGCCCAACCACTCGGTGGTTGGTGTTTATATATTGCGTATATACGAATATGTCTAATGTCAAGTATATGGCTAAATGGTTTGTAGAGCATTGCTTGAACTAACAATATTTATCAAAAGTGGGTGCAGTCACTAATCTCATGTAGTAGAGGTATGCCCAACACATGTTGTACTGCTTATTATGAAGAAATAAGGTGTGGCGAACGTGAGACACTTATTATAGCCACATTCTTACAATCATTATGTATGACAATAAAAAATATTGCTTTTTTTCTTTTTCTTTAAGTATTTTGTTATACGAGTGAATCTTTATTTTTTAATATATTTAGTTCTTATCTTTTTTTTTATTATAACTGCAAAAAAAAATAAAAGTGTGTTTTATATTTTGTTTAACATTAAAATTGCCTTAAATTATGTATATTTTACTATTCCTGAAATTGTTATCCGCTGCACACACACCTCACGTAACAGTAATCATCTAGATTTTTTCAATAGCTTTAATAGAGACGTTATATTTTTACACTTTCGCTTTTACAATAAAGTAATTAAAAGTTTTGAATCTAAAAAGCTACACAGCGTTAAATTTTTCAGTGTGTATCAAAATTTTAAATAAGTCTAATATTTGGTCACGCATAAATTCCAATGTTATTGACTTATTTCGTTAAGTTGACAAACAAATATATGTATTATCTATGATGTAACCTGCGTAAGCTTTAGATAACTTTATCAATCTAATTGCGACCCAACTAGAATTGCCCATGAAATTAAAGGTCAATATCAATAAAAAGTAAGATTTATTTTGAAAAATATTCCTTATTTAGGATATTCATAGACAAATGAATGATATTGCATCTGCAGTGAAATGTTTAAAATTATTCAATCAATCAAATCAAATTCGGTCAATGAATACCTAATTGATTAAGTAATTAATTTATTATTTATATTTTTTGAAAAATTTATTTCCATAATTGATATTTTTATATACTTTACATAATAGATTAAAGTAAATTTCTGCAAGATATTGTTTATATAATGTTATAAATGTAATACCTTCCTATGTTCACAAAATAAATGAATTTGAATTCAAAGCATATTTTCAGGTGACCAAATGTGAACACCGCAGGTTGCCGCAGGCTAGTTCGTGGGAACTGTATACGCACCAATTGATACAATCACAAGACATGAATCATAATCAAGCAAACTTTGACGTTAAATGCCTAATACGAAGGATAACTGCATTTGAAAATGCATATTTATTTCTTCTGTGTCTATTACTTATATGGATATCCTACCTACGCTACAATGCGAGTAGCGATAAGTGTTTTTCTTAATTGTCGCATAGATAATGATCTTTATTTATTTACCTGAAGACATTTCGTTGTTTTGGAATGTGTATAGATTAAAAATAAAATACCTGGAGACCGCGCGCGTGTTCCAAATTCTTTGGGAATGTTAGAATACTTTTACTTTTTACCTATATCAATATGTGTTTTTAAAGAATACTCGTGTTACACGAAGTAAGAGGTCAACGACATTAGAAATATTGACATGTTCCATAATATATATGTTCATGTACGCGAGTGACAACAACTTGTCATGGAAATTATTTTTTATTAACAAGTTTCGCGTGTATATTTTCTTTGACTAAGTTAAGTAAAACTTAAAAAGATGACGAATATGGTCTAGGCATTCATTTAAGCGTAAGCTACGGTTAGGATTATGTAGTCTTTTCCCCTGACGTATCTAATATGATCACAACCGAGTTTCGCATCACCCCGATCGTTGTAACTAACCTATTTAATTTCTCAGCATCATTTCAGCAGCATATTTATTACTGCGACAGCAAAAGTTATCGATTTCAAAGATCATATTTCTTCTAACATTTTTAAAGAGTATCTAGCAGTTTGTTTTAGGTCATCTCCGTAGTAGAGTCATGGTGCATTTACAGCGCTGTAGTGAACAATATGAATAATGGGCAGTGCCGTGGGTCCGGCTCGACGCGGAAGCTGACAATGCCACGACACTCGTAAGCCACGCCCAAGGTCTAAGAAATGGAACGTGTTGAAAAACTAAGGTCAGAATTAGCCAATTGAATAATTAAAGTCGTAACAATGGTGTCTCTTTTTCGTTCGTTTATTTATTTATGCAAATGATAGTTATTATAATACCGGTTAAATGAAAATAGGAATGGCATTTTGCTAAACGCTTTGTACGTTACTAGGCTATTAATATAAAAAGTACGTAATTGGTTTTAAGTCCTCGTAGCTATCTAATAATATATATATTATCCTACTTACGGTATGTCAAAATTACATTAAAAACATTTCCTTCCAACTAAAACGGTAAAATTCAAAAGCCATCGTATTGTTTGGAAGTTTGTTTTATAAAAGTGTTGTTTATTTTTTAAGTATGTTTAGAAGACAATAAAACTAATTAAATATAACATATTATTACGTGAAGCGATGGGCAAATCAAGTCTTATTTTAAAAATTCAGTTTTCCACCTACAAGCATTTGTTCAGAAAGCATCTGAAATCGAGTCTTCAAAGTATTTGTTTGGGTAGATCCAGAAATATAATAAACTATTGTATCCAAGGCATTGTTTCCATAGATATAGGATTGAGATTTTAAAAAGGTGGTAATCCAAATCATTTCGGTCAATCGGTCTATCGCGTAAAGGGGCACACTAAAACCATACATTTTCACAAAAGGTCTTGTTTTCTATGTGCTTAGATGTAGGATATAATGGACGTTAGTATAGCAGTTTATTGCTATTCGTTGATCCTTTTTGCTTTTTTTGCCGCATTTAAAAGTTAATAAAGCTCAAACTACATATAGATCTCGCAGTTGGAATGAAAGAATAAATGTAGCGCATCATTGTGCATTCACGATTGTTGTGAAAGGTCATTGAACTACGCAGTGCATTGCATTAACGTCGAAAACCTTGCAGTTTCCCAATGCGACGTCGTAGGTGAGCTTATTGTGAGTCAGTAGATAAGGGCTTCGAAGCAAGACGCCGTCTTATGTACGTGATACTATTTTCTGATACAAATTCATGATGCGGATACTTTAAACTTAGATATAGGTAGAAAAACAAGTACGTTTTATGTAAGTATATCTATGGTTGTGGGTTCTTATAGTCAACGAATTCTAGTTCCGTAGATAACAAGAAACCTATGTAGCCTCATTATATCCATCCATCCGACCGTTTAGTAGTTTTGTTGTTGTTGTATGTATATACTTTATTATTATAGTGACTTCAAGCTCTGTAAATTGCCTTGGGTGTATGATTTTTTTTATGATTCTTCTGAAAATATAAACATCTTCTATACTAATATAATAAAACTGAAGAGTTTGTTTGTTTGAACGCTTATAACTTGAAAACTACTGGTCTGATTTGCAAAATTCTTTTTGTATATGAAAGCCTGAATCTTGGGGAAGATTGTAGGCGAGTGAAACCGCGGGGAACAGCTAGTTAACAAATAAAGCTCAGTTTATTTTTTTTGATTTAAACCAATGTGTAACCTGCCTAAATTTTATTTTTTGCTTATAAACACGTCTAAACATTTCTTATACCTATACGAGTATAAAGATACTGCTCATACTGGTGTAGTATCGTTTCAGATACGAGTATAATGATATATAATGATAATTTGATTGTTTCAGTTCTTAAAAAGGTTAAACGGTTCTGTAAATAACACTTCACGTATTTTATTATACCACTAGCGACCCGCCCCGGCTTCGCATGGGCATAAAAACCTTCCTCTTGAATCACTCTATCTATAAAAAAAAACCGCATCAAAATCCGTAGCGTAGTTTTAAAGATTTAAGCATACATAGGGATATAGGGACAGAAAAAGCGACTTTTTTATACTATGTAGTGATGCGTATAGTGCAAATAGAACTGTTTATACTGTCTTACGTTAATTTCAGAAGTAAAGAATACACTCGAGACGGCTGTGAGTATTGTCTCCTAACAATTCGGAACTAGGAGGTTGTTGAGTTTCATAAGTAGGATCTGTTTAAACTTGCGGAATTATGAACAGTTGTATAATTATTATTATGTATTTTTGAATTAGTAAGCAAAACATAATTTTGTTCTTCTGCCTTTATGCTCCATTTAAATATTCATTATTTATGCCCCATCTAACTCATATGCGTCGATCATCGAGTCACCATTTCGACTGACTGATCAAGACTGGCCTATTTTACTCTTGTCAGGATGTTTTAGCGGTGTTTGTTTGTTCCGGGCCAGAGTTCGCATATTTGAGTTACAATACTAATGTCATAAATTATTAATGTCCCATGCGAAAAATGAGCAAGTTTAACGACTGCTTACAAAACCTGACACACAACTTGATTTTACTTGATTATCGAGAGCTTTTGGGGGGAAATGGGGGCAAATAAGGCAAAGTTTGCTAAAGCAATATTATAAACGGATTTCAATCATACCCTTTCGGAGAAAATATTGTATGTATGTCGAATTACCCACAGGGTATCGTAAAAAAACTCAGAATGGGAAAGGGCCTGTCTGCAAGTTTTATTGATCACAGAACTATTAATTAATATCTTTCTTCTGTATTATTTTCATAATTATATCCAATATTTTTTTTAAAGGGAAGGGAGACAATTTTCTATAAATACAGACAAAGAAAGGCCGGATCGCTAACAGTAACACACCTAAAGCAATACCAACATATTGACACAATGTGCAGATAAATGTCAGCGAGTTGTGGGAACCAAGTCAAGCGGGTCTCGGAGCGCGCCTCCAACCTAGTATTGTTTATCTGCTGATGTGTCGTTAGTGGAAACATAGTAAAATCAATAGCATTAGGGTGAGCACGCACTTTTCAACGCTTACCTATGACTGAGTCATTTACCGAAATACTCAGTACTTTTGTTTGACTGCATTAACTGTTGTAAGTCCTTAAGCTCAAATGTAGCGTTTTTTTTAAATATCAAATAGTAGGTATATAATAAAATGTCTCATAAATTAATTTCTTATAAGTGTATACATTGTACATTGAGGAATTTAAATACCTATTTTAGCATGATAAAACGAAGTTCCATACGGTCAATCTCATATCACTATCACTACATAGTATAAAACAAAGTCACTTTCTCTGTCCCTATATCCCTATGTATGCTTAAATCTTTAAAACTACGCAAGGGACTTTAATGCGGTTTTTTTTAATAGATAGAGTGATTTAAGAGGAAGGTTTTTATGCCCATGCGAAGCCGGGGTGGGTCGCTAGTTTAGTTATAAAAGCTTAGTACTTAACTACAAAATTAGATTAAGCGATCTAACCACATTGCGCTGGCGTTAATCGATCACGATTCTCACTTCATCGAAATTTTGCAAGCTTATTAACTAGAACATCATGTTGGGAAATTTTAAATGCTTCTAAGAATCTTTGCCAGATGCCAGCAGATGTCGACTAATGAAGTAATGAACGGGCAACATTTTAATAAATAAGGCAATTTGCCCATTACAACTCATTAAAAGATGCGAATTATGGTAACGTTTTGCTAAGTAGAAATTAAATGTACCTAAATTAATTATCGGAAATAACTTTTAAAACACAAATAAAGTTGAAGTCGGGCAGGTTGATAAAATCTATGAACGAGGACTAAAAATTTCAATAGGAATGACAAAATAAAAAAAAAACAAAGTTCCTTTAGTATTTAGGATTACATATGGGGTTGGAAAGCCGAAAATATAATTACTCATGTACAGAAGAGTTGGTTATTAGGTACCTTTTATAATAAAACAATTAATATAATAAACAAACTAAAAATAAAAATTTCCCATGCGTAAAATTCTCAAACAATTTTATATCATGGAAAAAGAGTATGCAAATTTATTATTAATAAAACTGGATACTACTAACATAGTAACGTATGTTAGTTGTATCTTGTTAAGTAAATATGTTAAGTGATTCAAATAAATAAAATATTCTTATATTATTATTTATAAGTGAAAACTGTGTTACCATTTGTGTCAATGTGAGTGATTTTTCCAAATATATATATACATAAATTATTTTAACGTTATATTAAGATCTATATTTGTGTGTATTATTGTCAGTGTTAGATTGGTAAACAAGAAGAATATTGCAATCTTTGCTCAGCCAATGTCAACCTCTATGTAATATCAATAGATAAGTTAGGAAAGAGGCATTAAAACTATGTTGTGTAAGAATGATGGAGTGTAGTTGTTGTTAATGAAAGTTTTAGTTAATGAGTTAGGCTGCGGACTCACGTGCAAGAGTTGCGACGCCATGCTGCGAGCCGGCCAACGAGTGGTGGAGGAGTGGCGCACGCGGCCGCGGGCTGAGCCGGCCTCGGCGCGGGCGCATGCAGCCTGCCCCTCGGCCTCATGCTAGTCTAGAAGGGACAACAATTGCGCATATTGCAATATTTTTTTCTTAATCTATACTTCAAAATATGAAAGCCTGGCTGGTCTAGAGGTCACCTTGTCATGCGTGACTGACTGAATTTGGTACAGGACTTTGGGGAAGGACAAAAGCTGTTATTTACCGCAAAGCCTACCTAGATGGAGCTGTGGGTTTAAATCGTGGGCAACTTGTGCTTTGGAAATGGTGGTAAACTTAATTTAAGTAATTATTGGCGTCTATAAGTGATAAGAATATCTTATATTGAAAATAAACAATTTCATTTCACTTAATACCGGCAAAAACAAGGGCATTGTTACTTTTGGTAGCAAGATAAGAGAGGTTATTATTTAACATTGGGAACGAAGTTTGACAGAATAAATATCAGGTTATTCGTAGGTTTTATCCATCATCACTACATAGTATAAAACAAAGTCGCTTTCTCTGTCCCTATGTCCCTTTATATGCCTAAATCTGTAAAACTACGCAACGGATTTTGATGCGGATTTTTTAATAGATAGTGTTTCAAGAGGAAGGTTTTTATGCCCATACGAAGCCAGGGCGGGTCACTAGTCTTACTATTAAAATATAACAACCCGAATCTCTACCCACTACTTTTTTACTTTGAATCCAAATCTGTCTTAAAATAAACGAAGATCCTACATTTTAATGAAAACATGTTAATGTTTGTAATCACTAATAGTCATCAAAAGTTCTAATGAGGTAGGTAGTCGAATTCCATCAAAGAATTTTTTTTTTTAATCATAAAAAGGTAACCATCTAGTTTCTCTAGATCTGCGTACGCGTCCTTGTTGGCGAATGCAACGACAGTGCTTTGTCCTACTAACTGATACCGATAAGCTTCTGGGGTATACCTTGTTATAATTATTTGCCGTAAATGGCAAAAGAACTTTTAAGGACTGCCTGCCTGGTAATGCTTAGATTTTGCACCCACAATTTTATTTTATGGGAAAATTATGTAAATTATTTCGTTCATATTATCGTATTACATTTTTTTTTAAATATTTTCTAGTGTTGTTCATATTATCGCAGGCATAACTAGCTGTTCCCCATTTAAACGCGTCCGTGATGTGGATGTATGTATGTATATATAGCTGTTCCAGTAGAGTCAGACGAAGTTTCACAAGCAAAAAGTTATTTGTAAATTTACCTGCTTTGCCTTTCAGTGTTATAGAATCTATATATCCCGGGAAAAAGCACTGTTCCCAAGGGAAATCCATACGGGCGAAACCGCGAGCGAAAGCTAGTATTGTAATAATGGAGAAAAATCTTCCCTTGTTTATAGGATTATTTTTATTTTAAATGCCATCTATAGTAATTACTAAACAATAAGTTAACATCAGATATTGCTTTAAAAGTAGCTTGTCAGTTTTGCGACACTTGTTGGACTTTGTTCTCGTAACATTGTAAACAATATCTGTGTTTTATGATAGATGGCGCTAGTTGACTCCTAGGTGGATATTTTTAATATGGAGATAGATTTAAAAAAAATCTAGAGCTCATAAAGGTAAGGTAAGAAGTATACATACAACTCGTATTTAAGAATAAATCTATATGCTGTAGTCATTAATTTAAAAATTAATAAATATTTATAGGAAATAAATTTTTACAAACAAATTAAAGTCAAATCTTTGAAAAGATAAAACCTCAAAATAACTTGGCAAATCTCTTGTTTTTTCTGTGGCGGTACGGAACTTTCAGGGCGCAAGATCGACTTGCATTACTTAAATTGTATGGAGGATTCATTGAAAAAAATATTTTATCAAACTACTTCAGCTATTTGAGATATAACCAGTTTGACAAGATACTAATAAAGTTACTTGATTTAACAAAAGTAAATTACAAAAAAGACAAGGTTTGGTTACATATTGCAAAGAGAGTTATGTGGTCACTTTTTCGTGCTATAGATTGACGAAAGTTTGTTTGTGTACCTTTATGTAAGTATTTTTTTCAGTATTGGAGGCTATTCTCGAATCACTCTATACGAATTTTTTTATAACTTACTTACTAAAATGAATGTACCGTACCTACAGTTGATTCCGTAGTCTCCTTTCGAGAAGCTGTTTCCATGTCACGGTTGGTCATTTCAATTGAGCCTATTTTATTTATTAATGACCTGCCTGACTGACGTGTTAACAATTTTCATTATGACATACTAGCTTTCGCTCGCGGCTTCGCCCGTATGAATTTATCTCGGGAATAGTGCTTTTTCCCGGGATTTAAGGGACTCTATGTCCTTCTCAATACTCCTAGCTATGTGTATGCGAAATTTCAGAAAGATTGGTTCAGTAGATAGGGCGTGAAGAGGTAACAAACAAACAAATATACAAACTCACTTTCGCATTTATAATATTAGTTGGGACATTATACAAAAAAAAATCTTGTAAGTAAATCTCAATAAAGTAGATTTGTACTTATAATATTTTTCAAACAAGAATACTGTAGGTAACTCTATGAAATGTTGTTTTACTCAATGATACTTAATTTATAAAACAGAAATCATTTTATTTGTAGGTTGTAGTATTTGAGTGGCTGGTTTCGTTTTTATTCCTATAGTTATATCGACTCTACATAAAAAATAGTATCGTTGAGTTAGTCTCCCATAACACAAGTCTTGAACTTACTTTGGGGCTAAATTGATCTGTGTGACTAATCCTTATACATATATTAATTTATTTGTAATATAATAATATTGTTTTTCGCTTCTGTTACTATATCAATATTAAATTAGCTTAATTTACTCACGAGAATGTGGGAACAGATAATACAGATATATTATTGGACATTTTGATAACCTCCTGTGAATGCTGTGTAGCATTTACATATTATCTGAATGGACTTTGTATTTATTATATCTTAATTTTTTTAGTGACTATTTCCTTATAGCACCATTCCATTCTAATAAGATAGATGCCAAAATTATCAGAGAATTATAATTACGGGATACATTCCACTTTGTTATTGAAACTGATTAATGAAGGACTGAACAATCCTTCAATATATTTAATAGTATGAACATACAATAAACTTGTAAATATTGGGTTCTATGTATTTAAAAAATATTCAATTTTAAAAAACAAAAATAAAAGCCTTTACAAAAATGGTTACATTGAATTTAGTTATTATAATGTTTACACGTGTTTCAGATTCTATCGCCCTCAATTAATTTGTTGTGAATAATTTCAGACTGATATATCAGATTACTAGCATACATAATCATCTTGAAATAGGTTTGTCTTTAAGCCTTCTATCGACGAAGTATTATCTATATTTAACCTTATTAGTTCGTGAAGGTCGATTTTATTTTGTTTGATACGTATAAATTATACTTACGGCTTTGTAGTCTAGTAAAGAATCTTTACTCACTTGAAAAAAAGTCAAAACGTGGCTACGAAAGTATATTACTTTACTCTCAAAATATAAAAAACTAAAACACCAATTTTGTTTAAGATTTCATTCATAAACTTTTCGTATCATCATCAAATCAAATTGAAAATTACAAAAAATAAAACACATATTGTTTACGATTTTAATAATTAAAAATATTTATTTACACTTATATACAAACTTATGTACAAACTTAGTGTCATTTCCAAATCAGATATACTCGAATGGTATATAGCATGCTCTCCGAATGACAAGAAGTGGCAGCTGCGGGAGGCACACCACAAAAAATATAGCGAATGGACTGAAGAGGATGCAAGCTCCCAGCCACGCTATCAGTAGCCAAGACGGAATGAACGCCATTTGCTCCAACATATTTCAAATTATTCACAACTTTTTCCAAAATGAGTCATGCTTGTGAACAATCGAATCTTAAAGTAAATGTTGAACAGCTCTTGCTAGCGGTCCGCGTGCGACTAAGAACGCCACCTGAAACAAATTAGCTCATTTTAATCGAATGTTGGCTGGTTCTAAGGCTTCGTGCAGCACGTCCTCCGTACTGGTGGAAGACGTGTTGCTCAAAGTTCTAAGGTTGTTTTTTTATTTATTTTTTATTTTAAGGATTTTTTATAAATTATAGATTAATTTTTAGCCAGTGTCCAAACCTAAGAATAATACTAACTCTAAGTTCTGTGACACATGCGAATTTTATGTTAAGACTTTACATAAATTTCAAATTGTTCTAATAGTAAACTATTGTTCAAACCGAATATGACCCTGATTGCTTTTAACTCAAAACAAAAATATACTTTTATATTGTTTATCTTTTACTTCACAAAAATATTTTAAACAAAAATAAAAGAAGAACTTTGATACTAACTATGACTGCATTTTTTGAAATCCAAATTCTAATTAATAAAAATTTTCTGGTAGAGATGTTTATAGACATAAATATGCACAAAAATTAAAAGTACTGGAGTGCTATTTTCGAAACCTGTGACTCACTGAAAACCGGTGAGTGTAACGATTTTCATTCGTTTTCGAATGATTTTTATTAGACATATCAACGATTTTAAAGATCACTTCTGATTTAAGTACATAATAATATGTAATCATTAATGATTGTTACTTTACCAAACTACTTGTTGTTGTAAAATAATTCTAGAAATTATACATATTTACGTTTATAATAGGTACATGAGTAATGCATAAGGATTCCATAATGTTCCTAATATAGAACTGCGTATACCTACATCAAAGTAAACATTTGGGTTTAAAATTATGTTTATTGCAAAATTTGTTTAGCTATCATCGATTGAAAACCTTTTTTTTGTGGTTTGAATAACTACGTACCTACTTATAAGTCATGAGACATAAAATAAACTTAGGAAAAGATAACCTTATCTTTTAAG
This sequence comes from Apomyelois bistriatella, assembly GCA_947044815.1. Lineage (NCBI taxonomy): Eukaryota > Metazoa > Arthropoda > Insecta > Lepidoptera > Pyralidae > Apomyelois > Apomyelois bistriatella. The sequence continues at coordinate 5,403,794 of OX345689.1, forward strand.
TTTTGACATCCAAGTGGGCATTTAGATAATGCTTTTATCAAACAATATTATTAGGTGACTTTACTGAAAGATTTGTAAAAATGTATACAAATAATGATAACCTTATGAGTTCCACATATGAGAATTATCGCTGTAAACTTGGCAAACAATATGATATTGGCAGACCTGCACCCTAAATTTTATAAATGAAAAGAAAAAATAATACAAGTTTAGCATTTAAAACATCATTTAGAGGTAATTTTCTTTCATCATAATATTTAAAGGTAATTTTTTTCATCATCATCCGTGGAATATTCTACGGTAATATGCGATGCCACCAAACCTATACACGTACAAGGCAGATAGTAAAATAACACTTTTACCCCTACGATTACACCTTTGCTAAATGTAATCATTAATCATGTGCGAGTTAACTTATGGAAATCTAAAAAAACATGTATCAATTTTAAAGTCACACCGTTCAGGAAATATATTCAAGGGTTCCCGAAATTTCCATCATCAGGTATTCGAAAAATTCATCATCAAATCTCTACTAACAATTTTAAATACAAACAACTCGTAATTAATTTCAGATTCATAGGTTTAGTTTCAAGATTTCGTGTTTCAGACGAGTTTCTTTAGGTAATTACCGTTTACTAGAAGAATAGGTGCATATTAATAAATAATACATTATTAGATACTATTAGGTATATACAAGACATTGGATTTATAATTATTGGATTCAAATTAGTTACGTTTGACATTATCAAGGTCATCTTCAGGAGTAATTTTAGCTAAATATAACAGGCAGGTACTTTCTTTGGCACTACAATCGGAATGTTCTTTATGCCACTAGCACATACGCAAGTAATTTTTGGCAATAGATTAATTGATTAATTCGATTCGCTACTTGAAATTTCGCAAACACATAGTAAGGAGTACTAAAAAGGATATATGGTACTTTTCATTTCGGAGACAAGTATTATGCCTTGGGATTTACGCAAGCGAATTTAACCTACGGCTAAAAACTAGTTAAATGCAAGAATTGATTTTAGTATTCTCGAATAGCGTTTACACATAAGGAAGCTGCTTCGGAAGTATCTATGTGGCTTGCAGTCGTTTCTGTATTTGCATTTATTTCGTAAAAGACCTTAGCACATGACCTCCATACCTAACGCGCAATAAAGGTTGTTTACCTTCAAAAGTTATGGGCAAGGTGTGAATGAGTCTATACCAATATTTATTGATTTTAGAAAACAGTTGACGTCATTCCTGAATGTGCTATAAAACATATTTTATTTGTTAGTGCCACACATTGTAACTTTTCTTCTTTATAGATGTTTCTCTTAACTTTCGTTCTTGTAGATGCACATTCGTTTATTATTAAAAAAATCATATAAATTTTGCATTTAGAATAAAATAAACGTTATTTATAATCGAATCTCTTAAAGTTATATATTATTAAATATAAAATATTGAATCTTAAAAACCAGTTGTGAATTTAGAAAGATAAATTCTCTCAATTTCCCCTAAAATAGACCCCGAGGAAAACTTTGAAGAATATACATTTTCCCGCGTGACATCGAATGAGACCTAGTCTGTAAACATATAGTTTTTGAATAAATCAAGATTTCAGTTTGATCGCCCATATGCTTATGGCATAATTGATAAGTAGATTGAGGTGATCGTGTGGGAACTATCTTTGTTTCTGATCATAGCTTTTTGTTAGTATCAAGTATTACTAATCTAAACATTATCCCAGCATTTTATTTGACCCTATATAAAGTACTTAAGACTAAATGAGACTTCATAATTTTTATGATGGAAAAGTTGTAATGAATTTATTTTTTTATCCTTTGTTAGTACCTATTTTCATTCACAAAATTGGGGTATACCTATTTGTATTGATAGTTGGATAGATGTAAATATTAACCATCTCCAAGTAAATACCAGTATTCAGAGTACGTAATCCGTCTGGATTATTCACTAGAACCAATAATCTGTGTTGATTGAAATCAAATAACACAATTTCATTGTAATACAGAAATTTGTTGTTGTTTATTTTGACAGAGTAATCATTCTTATTTGTATTTAAGGCATTCTTGGCTTACCTGTTTGTTAAAATATTGATTTAACATTTATTATAGTAAGTCTAAAGTCCGTCATAATAAATTGAGAATAATAATGACATAGCCCCCTTCGTAATGACAAAGAACACCCAAAACAAAACAATAGTTAAGTACTATATCGCGAGAGTTCAAAGCTTATAATGAAGTTTACCTCCTTCAAATGTACTTTACAATTCAGATGCACAGTTTGTCATCAATGGGTTATTTTTTTATTGTAAGTAATTTTACGATTTCATACTTTATAAATTGTGAAATAGGTAGATATATAAATTGAAAAAAAAATTTGAAAACCATTTTACTATTACAGTTATTTATTACTCAAAACATAAAACGGACATAGATAATCCAACTTTATCAAAGATATATAACATCATTTATCAACAAAATATCAATAAAGTTGAGTGATTTCTTCGTCATTATTTCGATAATTTTATAGATATTAACAATTTCTCAGATACTTTTGTTTTCCAGGATATGGCTTGAAGATATCTTTTATGTAAAATTTTATCAATATTATCTTTTTACTGTTTTATAGTATGTACAATAATATACATGTTGATATATTGCCGGCAAAATCAATACAATGTGGTTACATCGATGTAAACAAACAGCCACTAACCGTAGCAAGAACGTCCTTTAAGTAGAGTGATAGCAGGTCGTTATCCTGAGATTGTGTAATGCGACACGTGCTCCATTTTAAACGCCACTGGCACTTTCAACAATGCACTGTACTGGTATTCGGTGGTCTAACAGCGAACTGTATGGTCGCGAGAAGGCTGCCAGCGCAGGCGCACGCAATGTTTCGACACCAGTTGGCGAGAGGCGAGCCGGTCGTGGCATCTCCTTCACACGTTAGGTCGAGCTAGCTGACTGGTGAGACCGCTGCATCTCAGCTGCTGCAACTACTGGACGACCTTCTACATCTACCACGATTGCTCAGCGAGCCTTTTGCAATAGCACGCTCGGAGTTCCCTCCTTGTGCCACTTATGAACATGAATGATCTGCTAGATATATAGCTTCAGGGTACTTTTTGACCTTTATCTACTTTATTAAAATTAATTAGACAATTGCAAATGTTGCGGACTCAGAACCTAAAGACTTTTTCTACTAGTTAACCAAAGGAGTGATTCCGAGAAAGGTAAATGAAGTACAAAATTTTGAATCTAGGCTGTCAAAACATTCTTTAGTACATCGGTAAATCATAAATCCAAATTAAAAGTACTTAACCAGTTTTAGCTACATGATATTAATTATTTTGCCATTAAATTTATGCGAGTTCGAATAACTGATAACATCAGATAAAAGTATTGATTTTTTTTATTTATTTCATTTGAAATTGTGACACAAAATATTTATTATTTTGACTAATTAAAATATGGAACGTATAGTCTCATTTACCAACCATATTATAATTTTGAAATCTATACGGATTGCAATTTTAAAAACACAAGACAAAGCAATACCTTATTACATAATAGATTGTATGCGGTGTGGCAAATAATAAATGACGTTGATCTCAAGATGGATAAATATCGAGGCCACGGTCGGACTAGATTTTCTATAAGCAATTTTAAATCGCGACGAAAAGATTCTTAATTTTCATGTTTTTGTTTGTGTGCCTATGCATCTTGGCTTATCTTTTATCAAAGCAGTTAAAGGGATCGATTGGTTTTAATTAACTTTTTTATTTAATAAGTAGCTATGCCAAAAGAATCATATAACCTTATTCATAATTAAATAAAACGTCCGCGTTGCTCTTTTTTTTGATTATCAACAAAGGTACCTAATTAGTTATATAGTTAAATATTTCAACGTATATTTTCTAGTATCTTTTTAGCAAATTTGTGCATTTCGAAGAAGCTGAAAAATTTGATGATCATGATCAAAATGTTTTGTTTTTTATGTTTTGAAATTAAGTATGTATGTATTTAACGGAATACGTAGCTATTACTAATTCTGTGACGGAACTCAACATTGTCAGGCACTTTAAACCTTAGGACGAGCTTTCGACGAGAAATAAAATTATCAACAATAGAAACACATTTTTTTAAATTTTATTATGCATTTGAATAAGTGAGACTTATGTTTTAATTTTTTATTATCATCGATATATGCGTAATATTCCAGCATTTTTCCGGTTCAATTCCAAGTTCTATTATTTACCGATGTTTACTGTAACAATATCACTTAGTAAAATGTGACAAAATTTTATTGTAACCTAGTGGTTAAAATAAAATTTTGTCATAAAATTTAACTTACATCATCCACAAGTAGTCCTCGTTACTTTTGTTTGTTTGTCTCTGTAGAGACCCGTACTGTGTACCTGTAAAAGAATAAGTCAAATCATAAATCAATGTCAAAGCGAATAAACCTATAAAACAGCTAATTTTATTTGTCATAATTCACTACCCCAGCGCAAAGAGTATGTAATCACTACGTTTACCCCAGCGTTGCCAGCTAGCATCTAACGCCAGCCTTTCAAACTTTTAGACATTCCAGAACATAGGTATTGCTTAATCGATAAGAGAAAACCTACTAAGTGCTCATTCAATGCTCTGACCCTTTCCATGCAAGTTGAACTCACACATGGCCCTGTTATTTTTAAATAAAATTTATATTTTCATATCAATGACACTTTAATCGGGATTATCATAGTAATAAGTGCTCATAAAACGTATCAAAAGCTTAAAGGTAGATAATCACTACTGTACCTAAAATAAGGTTTACTCATCAAGTAATTTTCTAGAAATAACATGGAAGGCTGAATAAACCTTTTCTTTACATTAAACAGAGATCCAGAACTCTACAAGTATTGCTCTACGTGTAGTGTAGTGTGCCTTATAGAAAATTAAAACCAATCAAGTTGTAATTGTAAGGATAAGGTGAAGCTTTTCCATGAATCTTACTGTAGGCACATTTTTAAATTTACGGATTTAAATTGTCATTATTGACCCATTTTTACCTCTACATCTTCGTACAAATGTTTGAATATGAAGTATGGAAGAATAAAATCCTGGCGGCTGCTCGAAATTTCATCTTCATAGCTCGAGTAGTTTTAGAAATTTTGTAGGTATATACCTACAAGTAGGAGTATAATACTCGTGATTAAGTATGCAAAGTATCAAGTGTACCTATGTGTTTATGGAACCTGTCACTTCATCTCAGTTTAACGACCAGCATCGGTACATTCTTGAACACAAGTTAATTGCACGTGCGATGACAAAGGTAGGCCTTGAATGCAGACATCGCATGCAAAGGTCGACTAGACTCCATTCCACTGTTATTTATAAACAATACCGGTAATTTACTGACGACTTCACTCAGTTTTTAAAACGCTTTGCAATGAGTTATTAATTTGATGTGTTTCATAGAACAAGGTATGTCTTTTCGCCTTATGATATCATCATGTATATGATAGGTTGCCTATTTGACGTCAACTCTCCACAAGTATCTTATTCTGAAGACTGATAATTAAATATGATAGAAGAGAAAAATCAGTTATTTACTTGTAAAACCTCAAAATAACTTACTTACATATTTACTTTATTCAATAAGAAAGTATAGTTTAGCAATACACAGTTATAAATATAATTTAATGAGCATTTAGTATTGTCATTACTTGAACTTAACTGTTACAAAAATATTATCAACTTGAATTGACATTTTAGTTAATTACACAACAGCTACTTGGAATAAGTAGATAAAACCATATTGTTTAAAAAACATTTTATCATTTTGAAAAAATAATAATGCTTATACAATTAAGTTATATATCTTTATTACTTTGTCTAAGTATAATAATAACATAAACTCACTAATCTTTGTTTACAGACCTCGACGATATCTGTTTAATCAGGGCTAACTACTAAAACTGGTTTACGTTCACTTGTAAGTTTTGACTCGACATAATTTGAAAACAAAAATAAAAGCCAAGTTTTAAAATAACTGCACTAAAGACATATTACACTCGTACATGAATCTATATTTTGAGAGTTGTGTCCGTATTTTAATTTGGAAAAATGCTTATTCTTTCCTTTTTCTTTCTTTTTTCCTAAAATCTCATTTATTTCTCCGAAGGAATAATAAATACCAAATGCGTTGTTTTTTGGAACTGACTACTTATCTGCTTTCAAAAAAAACCAAAGCCGCTTCTATCAACCAGATAGGTACGTGCAGTTCGTTTTATTTAGCAGTTTAGGTAGTTATTAGTAAAGCTGACGTTTAAAAAATAACGATAATTTTATGTAATGTTGTGGTTATTGTATAACTACTTAAAAAACTTTAAAACCCTCTAATTCATATCTATAACTATTGGAGGATATAAAATGCACAATATGACTACTTTAAGAAATCTTTTGTTTCTAAATGTATGGAAAAATATTCATAAGTTTTGTAACAGTGTTACGGACCAATAACACTCAACTTCTCAGTCTCTACAGTTTGACAGCGAAGCGGAACGCTATTGCGAAGCTAAATGTTACAAATCGAAACATTTGTCATTTTTGTAAGCAAAATACGGCAACAGATGTTGGTAATGATGAGACTGTCGTTATATAATTTATTGTTGCGTATTTTGGGACATGCATGTGTAGCATTATAAAATGAGCGGCCATTGACCATGTCATTAGTTTCTGGGTTTTGAAAGAAAATGCAACAAATAATGAGTTATTAGGTATATTAACTTTGCGTAAGTAAACTTAACGCAGAATTTCATTCTGACGTAAATTGGATAATGCGATGTCTGATAAGTGCCCATCATCAAATAAATTTTGATCTATTGTAATTATGATATTATTAAAATAAAGAATATGCCCATATAATTATTACAAAAAAAGTTAGTAATTTTTATAAGATATTTATAAAAATGATCTTTAACTTACCCGCTTGATAATTTTTATTGGTAGAAGTGGTAGAGCTGTTACTGTTTTCACTTTCAGTTCGGGATCGCTGAGTGAATAGTAAATTCCATGGATTATATGTTGAAAACTGAGAACTATTCTGAGCTTTGGACGTGTTATTATTATTTGAATTCATAATTGTATATAAAAAGAAAAAATAAAACTAAACGAGAACTGTTTATAAGAGTGACTCTCGCGCACGCTACTTGATAATTCAATAACAAACTAAACAGATGCCGGTCGACGCTATCGCTTGTTTTGAGCCGATCGGACCCGAGTACGCGCGGAAACGACCGACATGGAATTTACGACGTGAACCTTGTCCAGTCAACACAAAGACTTATCATGCTAATTAGTACAACTAACATAGTTTACCATGCAGTTTACGTAAATAATATCCAATTTATTGACAAATTTAAGGAATTTACCGTTTTCCTTGATATTTAAGGTTATCTATATTAGAGGTGACGATAAAATAAGCATCTACTTACCTAGATACTATGGATGCCTGACTGTCCATTTAATAAATGGTTATACAGTATGACCCTGTCTACCCTGATAGAGTAAGTAAATTATTAGGCTTATCTAGATTACATTACCTAATAGATATCACTACGAGTACTTCACAACTTATTTGATGGTTTTAATAAGTACCACACATTGGGACACAGTTTGGTCTAAGTATAACTTTTGTACACTATCACTTTGTAACGTTGTCTTTTATGACTGTTTGTATCAAAACAAATAAATAAACTTGCATTAGGGCTCGTAACGATGAAACAATATTAGTAAAAATACCTTCCGTTAGTAATTTTATATGTGTAATAATAATATAGTTGAGCTTTTTTTTTGAACTGATGAATAATTGGACGGTTGTCGGTTAATTAATTGACATGTCTCAACTCTTTGGTTTCATTATGTCACTGAAAAAAATAACAGTATCAAAATTTTTAATGACATTTTAATAAATGTTTTGATAACAAAACTGTTGATCTTTTGCGAGTAATACAATTTATACTAAAACAATATAAAGAAAAGTTTAACACAATGAAGATTCCTTACGTAGTAACGACCAACACGCGTGATGCGTACAGAACCACGAATACTATGAAGAACTCTGTTGCAGAACTTCCTAGGAAGATTTTGGCGGAAGACTTCGAATGGGATGATGACGTCACTCCAGCACCCCTCACCTACTTTGCTGCGCTTGCACTCTCAAGAATCTTCCATAGAATCAATCCCTTACATCAAATACTCCAAAAGGATGTTAATATGCTTATGGATTTGTATCCAGATTCAATTCCATTAAAATTTTGCGTTCCTTGTATAAAGGTAATAAAATTGGTCACAAATCTTTACTTAGCTTAATTCTTCTTGTAATTTATGTTGTGTAAACAACTATGTTGTACCTTTTTGTTAGTACTTACCTAAATAGAAACTGAGAGATGAAATAAAAACAAGAGGAAGTTCTACATTCGGTTATTTGTGTTTGTTACCTCTTATTTTCGTCATTTCTTTACCGATTTTGAAAGATATTTTTTTGGTCCAAAGGATGTGTTTTCATTTTTCTCATAGACATTATTTCAATTATTAAGAATAATATTTATTATTTTGTAAAATTTGTTTTGTAGGATGAACAGTATTGGAAACGGTCGTTTTCCACAAAATTTCCTGAACGAAAGGAGTTGGGAGTCTCTTTCTGGAAAGGGAAATTTTTATCAACGTACCTACAAGATTATTTAGAAAATGTAAATCCAGATGTATTTATAGAAGAAGACGCAATAGAATTGGCTTCATTGGTAAGAAATTAACAAATTTTACATACATAAACTATTAAAACACTTCTAAGCCATCGCTTGGGGTCCCAACTCCACGTAAATAACGAATAATTTGTTCACATATGTTATGGCGCAGAATATATATTTTAATAAAAGATATACACATCTTAGCTTGTTAGCAGTTAAAGTAAATGGCCGCTGGCAAAAACCGACGATGCACTGTACCAAACCATAGGGAGTCACTCACAACACAACCGAACCTAGTAAATTAAATATCTAAATCTTTTATAGATTTTAAAAAAAAAAGACAATCTTTGGTATCAAGGGTTATTTAACGAGACATTGTGAGTATTTAAAAATTTTATTGCGTTTATTTGAAGACTGTTATAAGACTAATTCTCTCAGGAAATATATAGACAAACATCCCTACGACGACCACTGGTAATGGTATTATGTACCTATACTCGTCGCACACGTTACATATTTTTACGAGCATATCGTTCTATAATACCTCTGCTTTCTGCAAGGTATGAAAATGTCAATATTTAAAAATGGCTTTGCATTTGTATATAATAATGACAGAATAGAGGTGTTTTCATTCTTATCCGATTGTTGTTAAGATGTATACTTACTTGGTGATTATGCATTTTTTAGAAAAGACGCATAAGTATAAACATAGTGTTTTCAAACCCATGTCCATATGTTAGTACAAAATTGGAATAGGGATATAATTACAGTTATATATTATTTCTAGATTGCTCAGTAATAATGACTTTTTGAATTTCAGGTAAGCCCTTATATCTATGAGCTGGGCCTGAACCAGCTACAAATGGTTCGTCAACCGAAACCTCCTATAGCTTTCGACCACATCGTAGAAGACACTTGTGCTTTTAGCGTCCCCAAACTTTACGACCATATACCTCTTGAACCCGTACTGATGAAATTGTACAACTTGCAAGAAATATCACTAGTATTTGGTATAAATAACCTTACTGATAACTATTTACCGAGATACTTCGAATTCTCTATGGCAGATTGTGAGTCTCTTTGCAGAGGACTCGAAGATTTAAGGCATCTAAGATTATTTCGTATCAATCGAAGCAACTTAGACTGTTCGAAAGTGAAGCTAATTCTTCAGAATCTGGTAAAGAAAGAGAGTATAGAAGAGTTGGATTTTAATCATTGTAAGATTGGAGATTACGGAATGAAGGCATTGGGTGGTTTTATCTTCATTCATAATAACGTCAAAACAGTCAGAATAGCCAATAATCGTTTTAAGGAAGTTGGTGTGCAGGGGATCGCGTATGCATTGCAAATGAAGCCCGCTGCTCCGATAGAGCTGCTCGGTAAGTAAACATTTTTATATCTGGGTTTGCGGTCATGAAAAATCGGTGCTTTATTGAAAAAGAATGATTGAACCATTAAATAGCTTTACAAACTTTTGTCTGCGAAGATTCAAGTGTAGCGTTACGAGTTTTTACTACGACAAAATTACGTTTATACCTTAAATTGAAGAATTAAATAAATTTAGTAGCTACATGTCGCTGTGATATCGTAGCGTTGAAATCGAGGCAAAAAATATTTTTTTGTGTAAAATATGATTGTCTTATTCTTGAGGCAGGTTATAGGCTACCTACTTGTCAAGGATGAGTGCAACCATGGGAAATAGCTAGTACTATACAAGAAGCCACCGACACAACCCATCTACCAAAAAGACCCACTCTAAGGGTGCGATTAATTAATACTCTAACTTGTCGAGTTTGAATAAATAATGTGACACTTCACAATCCTCTATTAATTATTCACAATAGATTTCAGCCTGAACCCGATGTCCCTCGAATGCGCGACGATATTCGCCGCGGCATTTGTCCGCTGTAAAGAGAAGCCACAAACGTTGATTGTCAATTCTTGCGGTTTTAAAGGCGCTTCCGCTGAGAAGGTATTTCGTTCAAAATCAGTAACATTGCTCAATCTGTTTTTTAAATTTTTATGAGCGCGTTTGATACAATTAAGTAGAATGGTTAACAGTCACTTCTTAAATTTATTAGAATTAACAATAATTTCTCTGGATATTAGAATCGTCGTCTTAATTCTTTCTTTTCATTAAAATAATAGTTACTTTATCTACTACTATAGTTGCTACAACATCATATTTTTATCAAAACTTTTCACTGAAGTTCCATTTAATACATGTGTGACTATCAACTTATTTCAATAATAGGAATGAAAAGTAACAGTAATGTATTTTATTTTTGTTATTGCTCATGTTTTAAATGGTGCTCACACATATCTCTTAAGTATCTATGATTTATCGAAAAGAACTTGAGTTTTGTAACTTTTCAAATCCTTTTCGCAATTAGATGGCAGGGCTGCTCAGTCTGAACCGTGGTCTGACGAGATTAGACATGGCGGCGAATGACCTATCCGGCGAAGCCGAAAAAACCCTCATACGCGCCCTGGAGCAGAATAAGAAAGTCCTGCGTGTAGATCTCCGTAGAACTTGTAAGTGATTTATGACTATTTACTAAACCATATTCTTAAAACTTTTCCATCATCAGTAGGTACAAATCTGAATGTTAATTCTGAATTAGCTTTATAAAATTAAATTTGCATCCCATACACTATCACTACATCACTACATAGTATAAAACAAAGTTGCTTTCTCTGTCCCTATATCCCTATGTATGCTTAAATCTTTAAATTTACGTAACGGATTTTGATGCGCTTTTTTAATAGATAGAGTGATTCAAGAGGAAGCTTTTTATGTCCATGCAAAGCCGGGGCGGGTCTACCAATAAAAATCAAACAATATTTAAATTTAAACTAATAATACACATACATTGACATTATAATTAGCTACTAGAGTCGTTAGTCGTATCAGACAAGATACTCATATAACATAATTTGACATCATGGATTAATTCTAAATAAGCCATTCAATGCCGTTGAAGATAGACAACGAAAAGCCGAATTTCACTACTTATGAGATTTATAACAAAGCGAAAGTTATTACATGGTAATTTCTGTTGTGGTGATTAATACTGTGATTTATCTAATATATAAAATTCCCGTGTCACAATGTTAGTTACCTTACTCCTCCAAAACGGCTTTACTGATTTTTACCAAATTTTATATTTATATTCAGCAGGTCTGAGAATCGGCTACTATATATTTTTCATACCCCTAAGTGATAAGGGTTGTTCACCTTTAAATTACCTAGAAATAATTTATATGGCAAAACAAGGTTTACGGGGTCAGCTAGTGTTATATAAAAAAAGCAGTGCCTTAGTTTGAAAGTCAGTAAAGCAAATTAAAATTTGTATCGTCCCTAGTGCCAAGCACAGAATATTAATAGTACGTTATAGTGTTATCACCAGTCGAATTATTATATTTTTTTAATTGACAAATCCATTTCTCTGATAAGTTACTACGATTCATAATTACCTACTTGTTTAATGGACTCTAGAACTGCTTCAAAAACTGCGTAGCCTTATTAATTTTCTTCAAAATCGATTTACATATCAACACGCAGAGACGGAAAGTTATGCCAACTTTTCCAAGTATATTGGAGTCATTTAACTTTTCTACATATTATTGCGTTGTTTTAGATATATCTGAAGAAACACAAGCCAAAGTTGACGAGCTTTTAGAGCGAAACAAGAAACTGGTCGGACAAGAAACAGAGCCAAGTGACGAGATCCCACCTCTCTACCTGAACGAGCCAGAATACTTAATTTGGGAATATAATCCTAATAACCCCGATTATATTCCTGGTAGATATCCCACAAGAGTGCCGGAAGTCTAACGAGTAACCCAAAAATATGTATGAACGTTTTACAATAACTAGAAAAACCATGCAGAAAAAATAATTTACCACCCAGTTATGTTCCCGTTACAGCTGCATATTAAGACATTGACTTAAATTTAAAAAGTTAGATATTATATATGTACAATATAAAAGAAGAAAAGAGTAAGGAATTTTAACATGGATCGCGGCGGCGGCGTGGCGCGAGCAATATGTTTCCTTGCTCTAAAATAAAAATGTTATATTATGAAATTTATCAATGAATTCAGTCGAATAGGATTGACATTCAATCTTTCGGATCATTTATCTTCTCTCACTTTATTAGATACTCAAATGTACCACGAGATTAAGCTACGAGTATATAAAAAGTCGACTTTGGAATAGACATCTCACCCGAAGATGACATTCTCAGCACTGTTTCATTAAAACAGATTTATGAGACTCTCCCTGACGGTGGAATGCTTGACTGGCACACAGCAGTGCAAAGTCCATAATTTATTAACAGGTCACCACTGCGCAAGGCAGCCTTGACAGCTTTGCCTCGATGCTAAATGCTAAGAGAGGGAATCTAAATGAAGTGACTGCCGCAAACATTAGTTATGATGATCTTCTTGTATGGGATAACAAAACTACTCTAATTAACATTGTTTTTGTTTTATATCGACTTCTTGTAGATACCATTTTTATTATTTTGTTTCGGTAGTTTGAACACAATTATATTTTATATATGTTCTAAAATTTAAAGGAGTGAAAAAATATAAGTAAGTATATGCATAAAATATGATATTTTAACAATGACATCATATAATACAATACAAATACTCTTTATTGCACCACAAAATAATAAAATTACATAAAACAGCTTAACTAAAAGAATGAGGCGCAGCATGATCTCGCTGACCCATCCAAAGTCCAACGTTTAATAGGCCGTTTAATTGTTAACTACTTACGTCGTTACATTTGATATAATCAGTTGTCATTAAACAAGTAGAATTTTAACCACAGAATAGGTAGATGTGTCTACTTTAACTAAAAAGCTATTTAGTTAAAATATTTTTATTAGAGTTTTGTCTAACATGAAGATATGAGAGTTATACAATTAAGAGGCTGTCCTCATTTATTGTCAATATTGTCAATTAACATAGGAAATAATTATTTGTTAAATTTATACCTATGTACTGATATTCTTACTTGTTTAAATAGTTTACTTTTATATTTTACCTATTTTTACTTTTATTACGTGATATTTAAATTAAATAATTAAATATTGCTTAATGTTTTTATTATTTGTCCTACGAAAACCACAGCAAACAGCAGCCTTTACATAAGTAAAGACTGCTGTTTATAAAAACTATAAAAGAATAATAATAAAAAAATAAAAGAAATAATAAAAGAGTTTATAAAAACTACTCCCAAGCTAACTTTGAATCGCGGTATGGAAAATAATAGCAACGTATGTTTTCTTCATGAATAATATATTTTTACGAGTATTCTCTGCTCAATATTAATTTCATTCATCCCGTTATTTATACATTGACGAATTAATGAGATTTCTCTGTAATAATATAAATGATGATTCCAATAAATATGTCAAAGATTGTTGAAGTCTACCCAAAACTATATTAATATTAAAAAAGTAAAAATTAGTATTCAAAATGGCCAGTTACTGTTTGCAAAAATGAGGATGGCTGATATCAAGCTGACATGATATCAATGGGCGGATAGACATCTGGAGTGGCCCTTTGTGAATGCCCGACATGAAAGTGGATGGCAGTAATAATGCTACCCCTAACCGGAGGGTACATCTTTATAGCACTCTTCTATTTAGGTTGAACACTTAATTTTTGTACATTTTTTTATTAAATTTCTCATACTTGATTCCATACGTAGACGTAGGTATATGTTTATTGAAATCGCTGGTCGTTTTTCACTTCTTGTCAAATCTCAATGTTTTCTCAACGTTTAGGTACATAAGTACTTGGGCTACCTACGATATTATACGTACTTGAACTTAAACCACGTATTTTTGTACTCTTATGTCCTACTTTCAAATCTTTGAACAAACTACGTTGATTAACAATTTCTTATTTGATTGGTTACTAACTACTAAGAGTTTTGTTCCTTTACATTTTCCGTTAGCAAGTTTTATTTGACAAATATTTCAGAAGTCAACATATCATATTACGTAACATTTCGTCAAAAATAATCGCTTAAGTCTACTTACTTTCTAGAATGTTCTTTTTCTTGCTTTAAAAACAATTGCAGAGATAGTATCTACTTTACAACGTCAAGTAGGTAGGTACTGTTCTAGAAAGACATAAGTACCTACTTCGTAAGTACAATTACAACGTGACATTAATTTCCATAAATACTTAATTAATAAATTTAAATATATGTACATGATTGAAACAAGTAGAGGTAATTCTGATGCATAAGTACTTGTACTGTTTATTAGTAGGTAACTCAGTACTAGTTCTCAATTGTAATTTGTAAATTTTGATTGACTTTAGGTTTCACAAGGGGACAAAAATAACACATCCCGAAAAAATTAACAACTCCCAACTCAAAATAAGTTTATAAAAGTAGAATACAATGTAATCGAGCAAAACGCTTTAACTTTATAACTAAAAATATGAGATTGTAGCGATTGAGAGCCGCCATCTCTTGATGAACGATGTCGAGCAATGTTCCCTGCAACAATTCAATTGCTAGCAGAAATCAATCAGTTTTTCGCTGACGTAACAAATTCTATTGTGGGTTGTGACTCAAAGGCCATGATACTATTTCTCGTCAGTTTACTGAAAATATTATTACAGGCAAATATATTTTTACTAGTAAGTACAGTTACTATAACTGAATCAATTAAGGTACCTATTAAAATATGCCTATCTTACCTAAAATTTGTACCTACTTAACCATTTCATAATCTCTTTTTCTCAAGATTGCGAATAAGTATAAGGAAAACAACTTCTTGTGTCAGTTTTTATAACGACAGAACATACGACTGAACACCCACGGATAGAAAGGGAGTAAACTATTCACACGACGCGCGACGGGCAATAATATGGAATATGAACATACCTCTATGATTATGTGATGCCTTCGACGTTGATGCATGTGAATTCATCTTCGGTGTCTATCCGTCGTACGTGTGTATGATTTCAGAATGGGAATCGATTCCAAGGATTGCTGACAATACACACACACACACACACATACCAAACAGAAAACATTTGTAATGCAGTTCAAACCCGTGCATGTAAGCACACATGGTTATATTTTTGAACGAGTTTTCATAACAATGATTTTTTATATTGTGCAGTGGTTTTAGTGTGAAGTGGAAGTTAAATTTGTAAATCAACGAGGCTTATTTATTTTTTTCAATCATTCTTAAAAAATAATCTTAGTTGATACGCGAATTCTTTAACATAGGTCAGGTAGGTAGGTTGTAGGTAGGTATTTCATAAAGCCTTAACAATTCAGGCTTGTTGGGTTTGAACAAACATGACCAAAGTGTTTAAGGTACCTAAAATAACATTATTGCTGTTTCAGGTCAAAGAAAGTACCTACAATAGATACATTTTAAAAACCAGATCAGATTAGATCAGTAAGGGTTTTGTACCAGCACCGTGGAATTTAACAAACACGGCCTAAAACTTAAAAAAAAATTGGGCTTGCCTTTAATACTTCCGGAAAAACAAAAAAGTTGCTTACTTTTTTACTCATTATCTTAAGTGCCGACTTAGGTATTGGAATTAATATTCTTGTGAAATTATAAACCATTTTATTTCGTTATATGTTTATGGTGTATAACATTAACATTAACAAAGAAAAGAATAATCGCAATATAGGAAACACTTTCCCTATACTATTGGGCTATAAGAATCAATTCAGTTACAAACAATTTCATGGTTAATGTGTAACAAACGTTCACATTACGGCCAGATAATGTTCAAATGCGTGGGCTGCCATCATTCAGGAATGGCCCATAATAATGTGTTATTGCCGATTGAATAGATTGTGGCGGTGAGTACCGCTAGAGCGCTATATTTCACAGGTATCCTGACAGAAATCATATTTAGCCCCATATTATTACTTGGTTGCTAGATTGTTTTCCGCCTTTTTCGTAGTTCCTTTTAATTTCCTGTATGTCTGTAGTACTGATTTTAACTATTCCAGAAAAAGTCTCCGCTGTGCAACATTTAATCCACTTAAACTAGGGGGCTGTGCCTTATGGACCGATAGGTAGGGGCTTGCATTTCTTTTCAAATAAGTATTTATTTTATTATTTCATAAATAAAAGATGCCTTCATACAAAAAATGCTTTGATCAAACAAAAACAATTTATACTCACTAAATATTCAATCAATTACCAATACAACCAAAAAGTAGAGCTGTTCGGAAGAAAACAATTTATCAGTTTCCCGTTGTACCTACAGTTGGTCGCATTGAATCGGGTTTATTATCGTTTACTAGTTTTTCCCGCGGCTTCGCCCCGGTGAACTCCCCTCGGGAACAGTGCCTTTTCCCGGGATGAAAGGTACCCTATGTCCTCCTAGTTCTAAGCTGCCTCCCCACCAATTTTCAGCCAAATCATTTTATCCGTCCATCTACAGGCTTAACAGCCTTAACCACTGGACCACGGAGGCAGATTGCAGTTTCACTTGTTGTTTCCCTAGATACATATTATATGTGTAACCGCATACAATGTGTTCTTAATTACAATTTTCAATCCAATGTAGGACATCTACTTTTAATATTATTTTCAGTATTTTTAATCTCCTCGGAAAAAAATTCTAAGAGGTTTCTTAGAGGCATAGTTCAAAGGGGTATGGTGAGTGTCTGTGTGGCGACGAAGCTTGCATTGCGCCGACAGGTATTTTACTTTCATTAATACGGCCTATTGTAATCCCTGCATTGTAGTGTATGGCCTGAAATAAGAGAGTTAACCTGAAATTAGATAATACGTTTTTTCAATCGTTTATTAGTATTTCGATTATACAATAAGACGAAGTGACCATAAGTGTAAGCTGTGAATCACGATTGGTTATTTCTGTGGAATTAATCTTATCTAAATCATGCCAGCCATGGATCCCAGTGACCGGAAAAGAAGGGGTGGTCTATTCTCAAACCGAAAGCTACACCGCGTGTTATAATTATGGAGTACCTAATTAAGTTAGAATTTGGGCGACAACCAGTATTTTATCACATCATTATTATTAGTGGTATTTGAACGCTGCAATCGCAGACACTTCTGGTAAATTAAAGTAGCGGTCGAGTGTAGAGAACATTTATTTTAGGATATTTCAACGGCTGTCCATATGTGATAGTATTTCAATGACTTTCGAGGTTATAATGTAACTTAAGGATACTAGCAAAAAAGTTGCGCGAAGATTCCTGATAATCTCACTTTAAATTTTTTTATTTTTTCTGTATTTTCAAGGTCGCTAGCGAGCAGCCTAAACAAAATTTTGCTACATACTTCGGTTGAAATAGGTTACATAATTTCGTTTAACCAACAAGATTCAATGAATAGTAGAAGGAAGTCACGGAGAGATCCTAGGAGCATTAAAAGAAATGCAACTATGTTTTTAATGGTCCACACATCGCTGTGGCTCGTGTTTCTCAGAGTCAAGAACGTGTACTTAGCGTCTATATTTATAGGAGTATATGTATTTTAGTACTTACCTTTACTTGCAAATGTATTACCTAAGTACTTATATGTTCAATCCCACAGAATTAAGAATACATATATTAAGACTTCTGTGGTTCATGATTTAGCCCCGTTTGGTCACTGCATTTTGTGCCATGGATGTTGATATAGGCGACTAGTAGTAGTAGACCAATCATATGCCTCATTAATTTATTTCCAAGAAGGATTAAGGTCATGCAGCTGGACAGTAATAAAAATCTTATTTAAGAGCGATGAGAATATAAAAGAAGAAGATGAATAAAAAGCTGCAATTAGGCGGCAAAATTTACTTCCATTTTTTGTACTTGTTACTTAATATTTTTTGATTCTTCTTACATCTTTCTAGTAGTTTGTTCGTTCCAAGGGAGTGCAGGACGGACTGAGTAGAAAGAGATCTTATTATTGGAGGCTCACTTTGAGTCGCTGCACAATTTGAGGTAGATAAATAGTTATCATTCTTTTTTTATCGAGTGTTAGTGGCCGTATTGGGTGTCAGAAAGTAACTTTTTTGATTATTGATGACTAGCTGTTGCCCGCGGCTCCGCCCGCGTGTAGGTCGCTTTTCGCGTAACCTGTGGAAACTACAACTATCCAGACCTATAGTTAATTCTATTGTATCCTTTTCCCGTGCCAATTTTATAAAGCCATTACATTGCTACAATATCATTAAATATTAGGGCCACTTCTTTCTCAAATACCGTTTTTAAAATCAATAGGAATCAGTATTAAACAGTCGTAAAATTCTGAAAAAAATATATGTTTTTAGTTGAGGATATAGCAGAGTGAAATTCGCTTACAGTAACAGTACCAATATCAGACAAAATTCGCTCGATAGAAAAATCTAAGTTGCCTCCTTTGGAAGTTTATTTTCAATACTATGCCTAAAATAATAAACTTATTGTCCTGCTTTTTATACCAACCTTTAGATAAAGTATTTATATAGTGAAAATAGCTGAAGTAGATTTTGTAGTGTTATTTTCCCAAATATGATGTCTTAATGCCTACAAAATGAGTGAGCGCCGCGACTACGCGGCTTACGGACAACGGACCTTCAGAAGAAGGAGCCCTTAACATTCATACTATCAATCTTTGTCTCTAAAAGAGTAGACGCAGCCTATTACAGAGTCATTAGGACCTAAAATTCACTCCCAAAGTTTTAGTGGGCGTGAAAATTGGAGAAAAGCTCAATAAATAGTGATAAGTCAGATAAATTTGTCCTTACGACACGACCGTATTATTCCGTCAAACACTGATTTGATTATTTTTTAAACCAAAGCCAAACCAAACCAACCAATCAATTCAAATAGCTTACAATACAACACAACAAACGACCGATAAAAAAACCAACCAATTGTACTAAATCAACAGCCAAATTTTTTTTTAATAATTAGAATGAATTGCTGCCGTAAGGAAAAATTTCAATCTGCTATTAAAATAAAGTCAGCGCCATCTATTGATGTTTTATGTAACTAAATCATACGCCCACAAACATTCAATGTGTTATTTTATTAAAATTTAATAGAGACTGCAGTGTGTTTTTGTCTTTATTGATATAAGTAGAAATTCTAGCTTTATCTAAATTAAATACGTTTATGTAAATCGCATTCAACTGTTTAAAAGTTTTGAAGCAGTGCTTGTAGTAAACTTTAAATGGCCATAACTTCTATTTCCCTTAACCGATTTTGATGAAACAAAGATTTTACAACGCTCCTAATTATATGTAATTCACCTGTGAAAACAGCGTTCAAATCTGTTGAGTAGTTTTGAAATTATAACGCACCACACAGACAGAAAGACAGACAGACAAAAATTGTTTTTTTGGTTTTTATTACTCTTCTTTAATTGCCCCGTAGAGGTTTTTTAGAAAAATATTTAATGTACAGACACTCGATTTTTACTGTCTTATTATATGTATAGATAGATAAGTACAAAATGCTTTTATATTAATGGAATTAACGCTAAGAGCTTTCTCTAAGTAACAAAATAATTCTAGAAAACAAATAAAAAATGAAAACAGAAAATTCCAGCTACTTTCTAGAAACATTTCTTTACTAAAATATTTAAAAAAAAATAGACTTCTAAAAAATTAATACAAAACAAAAAAAGGGTAAAAACAAAAGAAGTGATGTCTAGCAGGATTCGAACCCTCTACTTAAAAATATGATCCGCTACCTCTACCGATAGGCCAACATGCTTCGCTTGTTACTGCCGAAATTTCAAATGGGTTTTGTCTATAAGTTTTAAAGCAGTGTTTGAAGTAAATTTTCAATCGACCATAACTTCTTTTTCCCTTAACCGATTTTGACGAAACAAAGTTTTGACAACGCTCCTAATTATATGTAATCCAACTGTAAAAACCGCGTTTAAATCCGTTGAGTATTTTCGAAGTTATAACGTACCAGACAGACATACATACATACAGACAGACAAAAATTCCAAAAACTGTCTTTTTGGTTTCTGTTACTCTTTTTTAATCGCACTCAATCAGTTTTTTTGAAATATATTAAATGTACAGACACTCGCATTTTAGTGTCTTATTATATGTATTGATTAAAAACGCTTCAGCTTGTAAATTGCCAACTTAGCAGGGAGGCGTACTGCACATGACTTAGTTTTAATCTAAGTCCATCTACCCTCTATTCAGTACTATTTATGTAAATGCTTTGGAAATGAATATTAAAATCATATGACTGGAACTTTAACAAACCATTTCTTAGCAATGTTTGTTCCGTCTACAGTTTTTGCGGGTATATGCAGGGTGTGTAGAGTCATTTGATCTTTTAATTATTATGTTTAGGGAAACGGGTCAAATTACCTATTACAGAGACTGTAAGAGGGCTTTGATACACTGATACCAGGTGAAATGGGGTATATTGACCTAACAAACTACTCCATGATCAAACAAGCAATTAAAGAAATAGATACTTTTAAAAAAAATCTGTTGGATCATGTTGAAAGGTCTTCTTTCGCTTTAAATTAAATTTTCCAAATCAACTCAGAAATGACGAAGTTATGCGTTAAAACATACAACCGAATCGAGTAGCTCCTCCTTTTTGGAAGTCGATTGATAACTTAGGTCCAGATACTTATATGTGTATTAAAGACTACATTATCGCAAAGCTAAAATAATACATTCTGTATTAGCAGTTGTCTATTTCTCTGTTAAGATCGTTTCAACCATGCGACAGATTATGCGTATTAGACGTTTTTTTCGGGAAGTTGGTAAAAACCACTACGTAATAAGTATAATTAAAAACTACTATGTTTCAGTAAAACCACAGATTAAAGAATGCCATGGTAAAACCATTCTTTATTCTAACTAATATTATAAATGCAAAAGTGAGTTTGTTTATTTGTTACGCTTTAACGCCTTATCTACTGCACCAATCTTCCTGAAATTTCGCATACACATAGAGGTATTGAGAAGGACATAGGATACCTTTCATTCCGGGAAAAAGTACTGTACCCATGGGAAATTTTCACGGGCGTAACCGCGGGCGAAAGCTAGTTTAAAATAAATTTTGAGTAACACCAGAGGTAATCCTACAAAGCATTGAATTTTATCTCTTCATTAAATTAAAGTAGAAGTTTAGATGTTTTATTAACCCAGAAAACAATTGACCCATGTAAATCTGCGGCGCTATAAGGACTACAGATTATCCTAATGATAACATTCGCAACAGGAGCATTATGTTGATCTCATCCTTTCAAAGCCCCGCTATGAAAATTATGTCTCGGCTAAATGAGAAGGCACCAAAATGCTATTGGTAATTTAATTAATTCTATTCAAGTAGAAATTACTGTTACGATACGCCGCTTAGATTCTGTAATAAATATTTAATTAATTTTGAGATGTATATTTGTATTAAAAAATCTTTCGTAATAATTTTTTGTACATAATAAAATATTAGTTTCCAGTTCTATCTACTAGCTGTAGAACGCGGCTCTAGGTACATCAACACTTTATCTCGCACTTGATGCATGTTCAAAGACACAATCTCTATCCCAAAATTTATCATATTCGGTTCAACAGTTTGGATATGTAAACAGACTTTCATTCTTCATTCTTTTACGTCCACGACTTCGTGTGGATGAGGAATAAATGAAGAAGTCGGCCTAGGTATTTTATATATTGTAATGCTTGTTACCTTTTAAATTATAACAGAATTTTACTTTGTTAACTAATTTAAAAATTAAATTATAGTATTACAATATTATAAATCAGTTTGGTACCTTACCTTTTATTGTTAGGAAGACGTACGTTTATACACATATGTATATCGACAATTAACCTTTGTCACAATTTGTATACATATACAAGGAGTAAGATTAAAAAAAGTACCTTTGTACGAAATCTACGTGATGATTAAAAATAAAAACGAGGTTGCTAGGCTTGTGGGAGATATTCTTGAGATTTGTAAACAGAGTACGAGGCTTTACTAAAGCGGTAAACATTTGCGAGCATTGTATAGTTTTAAACCAACTCATGTTGCTAATACGACACGCTGGTTGACGTTGCAACTAGCATTGAGACCTAGGGTTGTACATACATTCTTAGCTGATTTTTTATTTATTTTAAGATCAATATTTCTTTTTAACGACCCCATTGTAAGCAAACATGATGTCTTTGAGTTACTTAATAGAATACTAGTAGAATAATATAGTTTTTTACAAAATATTTTGTATTTGAGTATGATATAAAAATAAATAAAAAATCTTGACTAGTATTATAGTACGTATACGTATTTTATAATTTTTGATAAAATCAGTTATTATTCTTACATTGTGTATATGGTAATAAAGCAGCAACGATAATATGTTTTTTAAGTTTTCTATAAAACTGATAAAAATTGTATTATTGTTTAAACAATTGAATTGTTATAATGAAGTGAGCTTAATTCGCAAGGGTTGTGTATGCAAACTGTTAGTGACGAATATGCTGGGAAAGTTTGTAGCCACTGAATAGAATACACTAGCCGTAGTAGTTTGCTTGAACTCACTGGTGGCGGCGGCATGCAAAGTAACTGGGTAAGTATTTGTTACAAATTATTTTCTATAGTCGATAAAGCCACAATAAAAAATGTGACCCTATTAGACGGTGAGCTGAAACTATTTCATCTGTTGCGTTTCTGGAGCGGTAAATATTTCGCTGGTAGTGGAAAAAAGGAGCTCTGCGAAAATGGATAGACACGGTTATTTCCGCTGGCGAAGTCTAGCGTCCTATCTCTGCCGCAATTGATGTCGACGACACAGATTTAGCTCCGCATTTTATTGCCGAGTCGTCGTATTAATTCTAAAATGACTGAGTTGGCGGACAGGTATGTTAGTTCCATGTGAGCGAGATCGATTTCGCAATCTTATTCCTGTTCCTTTTTAAAGATACGATTCAATTCATTGAGACAAATTGCTTGCTATTCGAGTGTCATTGAAAGGATTAATTGGTTTATACTTTGGTTTAGACATCACCTAATGAGAAGTACTTATAATAGTATACGTTTCCAGTTTGAAAACGATATTGCATGCTTGGATTACTTGGTTTCTGATAATAATTGTGATTCCAAGCTTTAAAGGGTACGTTTATTTATTGATTTCAAAAGTTTTAATTCTATTATAGTATTCTGTAATGTTTTAACAAACCACGTGCAGAAACTCTGAGGGGTACTTAGTTTATTCGCCTTACAACTAAAATGATAAGCAATGACTTTAGCTGCTACACTCATTGAAAATAACTGTTTTAATGTTAGTAGTAAGTACTTATTATTATCATCATCCATAAATTCGTATTCGTAATTTTTGACCGAGTGGAACGTCCTACTTAACTACGAATCCAGTGAAGCAGTAAAGTTTCTGTTTAGTTTCTATCTGATAAAATTATGACAGCTACAGTGTTATATCTTGTTTTAAATGTGGACATTGACAAACTAAAATAATTTGATGTTTAAGGTTGTAAGTGTATCAATAGTTATCAACCATTTCTTTTAAAACGAATAAAAAAAGATAGTTAAACACGAATTGGCAGCGAGCAATTAATCCCTCGAAGTGCCACAAGCGACAGTGACTGCCAATATTTATCGAATAAAATAGTTGCTGTTTGTTAGATGGCAGTCGTTGATTTGAAGCAGCCTATAAATTGTTGTCCATCAGTTGACACTGTTGTCAAATAATACTTATTTAATAAATTGGTATCTATCTAAATTATCTTACTAACCTTTATCATTATAAGAGCTCCACGAAGTCCATAGCTGTACATAAGTAGGCCTTTTTTTAGGCATACAGTCTCTTCTGCGACATTAGGCGATTTCAATATCTAATTGGGGTAGGTATATATCCCATTTGCCACCACTGTGGGCGACCACCACTGGTGGCAGATGGGACAATTTTTATGTACCTACACGTTACTAGATGTCACCACTCGCGACGCCCCCACTGGTGGCAAAAGGCAATCGCTAATCATTCACAGTGACTTACCTTATGACCTTATTAAAAGTGCAATCGTTTTTATTTCAGAAGTGTAATTAAAATGCCTTAAACAATGAAGTACACGAGATGTCTAAAGAGATGTCATGTCAGCGAAATGTAAGTCCTCAACACACAAGGCTTGTGGCCTTGCAATTGTTCCACCTACTAGTGATGCTTATCTGCTGTTGTCGATAAAATTTGTGAAACCAAATTTTTTATCGTGTCTTTTTTTATCGATACCTCGTTTTAAGTGCCTTTAATTATTTTTACTACTCGTAACCTTTGTTTGAATTTCATGAGATCCTCCAGCGTTCAGGTGGCCTACTACCATCTCTTAAAACTATTATCCAGTTCTGTGCTTAAAACCATGCAAGAACGAGTGAGTAAGCGAGACAGCGCAATACATGATGTAAGGTGACATCTCCCTTACTCAATCGGTCTTGCATGGTTTTAAGGCGCTGTGCATCAGGGGAATACCGTAAAACGTCTATTTTTTCGTCGCGCAGTTAGATTTATTCTTCATGGATTACAAGCATGAAAAAAATATGAAGTATAGTTCAAAGATCAAAATAAATGGATACATCAAAATATTTAAAAAAAAATAATTATAACCTAGCTAAATAAAATAGTAAAAAAGCTATATCCAGAAAAGGTTTCGTCGCGAATTACTTGATATCTTCAGCGACAACTACCAATTTTTTTACGTCTATAAAAAGAATAACATAATGACCCAGAGGGATACCTAAAAATTTTTTAATATTTAGTCATAATTATTGAAATATTAAATTAAAACTGAAAAATTTCACCCGAAATGGCATTGAACGGAGACTAGTGACAGGCCAACCCAGTATCACCACTTTCAACGTTATTTCATTACGAGTACGTACTATAATCGCACTTCACCCCTCTCAAATACCTAAGGGTTGGGGATACAGCGCCTTAAGAGATGGTGGTAAGCCACCTGGTCCCTAATTTTCATTTAGATTTCATTAATATGGTACCTAGATAAAAAAAAAGGATGTGCGTCTCAAACCTTCTCAGGTTTATGCACATTTATAAGAGTATGTACCTATTGTTTTTTATTTTATTCATTGAATAAATAAATATATACGTATAATATAATCATACATATAGCATTAAGGAAACCATTTGTACTCTTTATTTTTAATTTGTCCAATAAAGTTTTAAATAAATAAATACTTTTCCACTGGTAAATCTTATTGGAATATTATCGTGTGGTTCAATACTGCAATGTTCCTCCTTAGGAACATTCAGACTTGTACTCGTTATACAAGTTGTTTCAAGTGCGTATACTTCGTTGGGATTCGAAATTACGACCTCTAATGCTTAACGCAGGTGAAGATGGTAAAACTAGATATTTGGTTTAACATTTAACTCACCTATTTAATCTGATTTAGTTTAGTTCCCAAAAACCGGTTTAAAATGTAGTGTGACTAAGAATTATTTATCACCACTAGTTTTAATACTATCGATACCTAACTTAATATTCCATTACATCACTAGAACATGTAGATATCTAGCATCCAGCCGCTGTAGTTCGTATATCGTATACAGTGCGGGCTCGCTCAACCTCGGTTGTTTCACCTACAATAGCAACGTATAAGGGCTGTTTACACACCGCCACCACCGGTTCAGTAAAGAACAAATTTTCCTCAACCTTTTGTGAACTTCCAAACTAGCTCATTTTAATAGGATCAGTTATAATAAGGTGCATTCACTTTTTTTTTAATTTAATTTTTTAGCGATTCAAGTACTACTAATAGATACTGTAATTCTCACAACAAAATATATCTCCATGTTTTGATGCTT
Source organism: Apomyelois bistriatella (assembly GCA_947044815.1). Taxonomy (NCBI): domain Eukaryota; kingdom Metazoa; phylum Arthropoda; class Insecta; order Lepidoptera; family Pyralidae; genus Apomyelois; species Apomyelois bistriatella. The sequence continues at coordinate 5,430,365 of OX345689.1, forward strand.
TATGATGATAGCATCAACCAAGACTTTTGTATAAAAGTCATGGGGTAACTACTGTTATCTGAGTAAATTGACCCTGCACACCTAGGTGTTTGAGTTTTTCTAATCTGTCAAAATTCAAGTTGGCCTCTTTTTTAGGTTTTTTGTTTTTGGGAGAAAAGATTTATTATTGGAATAATTTCAGTAACTCTCCAAACACAAAACAACAATTTCAGACTTTAGACTACGAGTTTGTAGTCGCCCTTAAAAGTTACCACACGTGGCTGAAAACTAACAACCGCCACGTGGCAATAACTGTGCATAGCACTAAAACTGAGATAAAATTGAATTGAGCTTTATACAAACAGAAATTAGTCAATTATTACCTATTATTGATCAGTTTTAGAGTAATATTATTGACTTCGCTTATATACTGAAAATATCTTCCGCCATTCATAAAACAGATTACGAGCCAATGTGAGTATTTCCGTCATCTATTATACTCGTATTTCGGATGAGAATGGAATGATAACAGTCTCATCCATAACTGCGATTCGCACGCGTCCACTGAAGGGTTATTTATTAGAGCCACCTATTTAATACCATCGGCACGGTAGAAGCTACTATTTCATTCTCTTAATGTCCTCACCACCTCACACTCATAAATAACATATATCAAACTAAATGAGTTTATTTGATACCTACCTATGTGTTTTCTGTTTTTGGAATTTCAATATCCTGTAAAATTACAAACAATACCAACTGGAAAAAATATTTATTTTTGTAAGAAAAATACAAAATTATTTAGACCCCTTGCCTTTTTTTTTTTAATATCTGAGCTATAACGAAGAAAAGAGGTTACTTCATCATATGAAAGAGACTCGGATGGTATCTTCAAAGGGGTCGCGCTCTAAAAATAACGACATGGTTATATTTTGGGGTTACCCTCTAAGGTCTAAGGTATTGGTGGTAGAATATTGTCATATTTAAAGCACGATAAAGTTTTATTTACGTCATTTATTCGGCTAAAATTACGGAAGCGTATTTGCATTGAACGGATAATACTATAAAAGACTATATAAAACTTAGTGTGTACGTTAAACGTCTAAATGCTTGTGCTTGTGAAATGTTTACCACTAAAGTTTGTAGAGTTCTATAATTTTTCTAGCAAATAATTTATTCTAAAATTTCTTGTTCTAAAATACTTCGTAAGGTTGGCAAGGCTTTCAATGTCAATGAAAGGTCCGTGCGTAATGAGGCTTGTAAGCGTTTTATACGACCCGCAACACTGTGTTCATTATTTAACTTGAACTAATGGTATATTGGATAAATTGGCTGCGGGTGCTATAGGCCCTGAACATTAGTTGGTGGCTACGTTAAATGTGTTGTTGGTTCTATTGGTATTAACCATATTATTTATAATTTATGTAGTAGGTTTTATCAGGAAAGCCAAAAACTATTTTAAGTCACATCAAAGCTATTTTTTTCCTTTTGTCTTGACAATACTTACATGTTATCTATCTATATCTATATATATATATATATATATATATATATTATATTTATATTTATATATTTATATTTATATATATATATATATATATAAAAGCGAAAAACACTCACTCACTCATCACGAAATCTCCAAAACTGCTGAGCCGATGAAGATGAAATTTGGCATTAAGGTAGATTGTGACTAGGAGACGTCCGCTAAGAAAGGACTTTTGGGAATTTTATCCCTAAAGGGGTGAAAAAGGGGTTGCCAGTTTGTATGAAACTTCGTCATTTTTGAAGTGAGATACATGAAATTATTAATTTACATTTGAAGTTGGTAAAAAATAATAATGCACCAATCAGATTTTGAAAATTACATCCCTAAAGGGGTGAAATAGGGGTTGCCATTTTGTATGAAACTTTGTCATTATTGAAGTGAGACATATGAAATTTTTAATTTGAATTTGTAATTGGTAAAAAATAATAATGCATCAATCTGATTTTGAAAATAACATCCCTATAGGGGTGAATTAGGGGTTGCAAGTTTGTATGAAACTTCGTCATTTTTGAAGTGAGATACATGGAATTATTAACATACATTTGAAGTTGGTAAAAAATAATAATGCACCAATCAGATTTTGAAAATTACATCCCTAAAGGGGTGAAATAGGGGTTGCCATTTTGTATGAAACTTTGTCATTATTGAAGTAAGACACATGAAATTTTTAATTTGAATTTGTAATTGGTAAAAAATAATAATGCATCAATCTGATTTTGAAAATAACATCCTTATAGGGGTGAAATAGGGGTTGCCAGTTTGTATGAAACTTTGCCATTTTTGAAGTGAGATTTTGTATTGAATTGTATTGTATGTACACAACATATTGTAATAGGATACAATACATAATAGAAGATAGAGTGCAATGGTTTTATTTATTTGTTAATATTATGAGTTCAGTAATGTGTCAATAGATGACGCCACCATACATTTTAAAAGTCGATATGGTTTGTCGTTCGCATTTAATCATCATGTCGATGTGTAGTAATTGAGATTTCAAAATAAATAAAATATTTTTTTTTTGTTGATTTTCTAACGGTTTGATTGTGTGTTTAGACGATTTGGTACCTGCTTAATATAAAATAATAAAATTAAATTGAAATTGATTGGAGTATGGAGTGGTGATTGCGGCATTATATTGTATGTACAGTTTAATGTCTGCGGTTTGGGCTACTCATTGATTCGTTTAATTTAAGTTTGAAAAGTATTTTTCCGGATTCCGGATTCCGGATTTCGAATAGTAGTTTGAAAATAGGTAAATCTTTGTGTTATTTTCCATAAGTTAGGATTATTTTTTTAGTAGAGGGTTCTAATCCTGCTAAACATGACTTTTTTTTTACTTACTTTTTTTTCGTTCTGTATTAGTTTCTTAGAATTCTATATTTTTGCTTTTAATATTTTAGTAAAGAAATGTTTCAAGAAATAGCTGGATCGAATCCTGCCACAAACAATAATTTTCTGTTTTTTTTTTTATTTGTTATCTTGAATTATTTTCTTACTTTTATTTTAATTTTGAAAAGGAACGAATAAATTCATTTGCAAATTTATTTCCGGATAAACGATATCGCAACCCCAATCAAATCAAATCTAATAGTTTGTCATTGACGACTTTGAAGAAGAAGATTAATCAAATGGTTGACTGGTAGAGAACGCTCTTAGCGTTAAGTCCGTTAATAAGTATATCAGTATTTTGTTCTTATCTATGTATACAAATAATAAGACAGTAAAAATCGAGTGTCCATTAAATATTTTTCTAAAAAACTGATACGGAGCGATTAAAGAAGAGTAACAGAAACAAAAAAAAAAACTATTTTTGGAATTTTTGTCTGTCTGGTACGTTATAACTTCAAAACTACTCAACAGATTTGAACGCGGTTTTCACAGGTGGATTACATATAATTAGGAGCGTTGTCAAAACTTTGTTTCGTCAAAATCGGTTAAGGGAAAAAGAAGTTATGGTCAGTTGAAGTTTACTTCTAGCACTGCTTCAAAACTTTTAAACAGAGTTGAATGCGGTTTACATAAACGTATTTAATTTAGATAAAGCTAGAATTTCTACTTCGTTTTATCGACATCAATAAAGAGAAAAACACACTGCAGTCTCTATTAAATTTTAATAAAATAACACATTGAATGTGTGTGGGCGTATAATTTAGTTACATAAAATATCAATAGATGGCGCTGGCTTTATTTTAATTATTTTTTCGCATATGGTATAGCAGATTGAAAATTTCCTTACGGCAATTAATTTAAATTACTTAAAAAAAATGTTGGTTGTTGATTTAGTTCTATTGGTTGGTTTGTTTATCGGTCGTGTTGAATTGTAAGCTATTTGAATCAATTGGTTGGTTTGGTTTGGCTTTGGTTTAAAAAATAATGAAATCGGCAAGTCAGTTCAGTTATTGTTTGACGGAACATACGGTCGTATCGTTAGGTTTAATTTAACTAACTTATCACTTTTTATTGAGATTTTCTCCACTTTTCACGCCCACTATAACTTGAGAAGTGGCTTTTAGGTCCAAATGACCCTATAATAGGCTGCGTCTACTCTTTTAGAGACAAAGATGTGATAGTATGAATGTAAATATTTTTAGTTTTATATCGTAGCAATGTAATGGCTTTATAAAATTGGCACGGGAATAGGATACTACAGATTTAACTATAGGTCTGGATAGTTGTAGTTTCCACAGGTTACGCGAAAAGCGACATACATGCGGGCGGAGCCGCGGGCTATAGCTAGTCTATTATAGTTTTAAAAGCTAAAAATGCGTACTTTTACACGCTTTTAAATATTTGTCAGCATTATAAATTTAATACTCACCCAACAATATGTTATCTAGCTCTGTACACCACCGGTTGGTTAAGAGTTAAATAGTAGACAAAGCCTACGTTATTGTATACCGTGTCCTTATCTAAAAGTGTTTAAGCACAAAAATATAAAAGCTTACTTACTTTTAATCAGTTAATTTCAGAAATATACCTAAACACCAAATAAAATTAAATCGTAAATACTTATAATTAGAAATAAAATCAGCTGTCATGAAAATTATAAAACAAAAGCTAACACTTCGGCCATTATCGCAGCCCTTGCTAGGTCAAGGCGAATCCAAGTTTTGACGCCCTTACAACTTTCGAGTGATTTAAATTGGGTCGACAGGCTTTAGGACCAGCGTTACGTGGTTATAGCTCTGGTTGTTGTGTTAAGTTAATCAGAAAGCCAGTACCTCGCATGAAAATTTTGGAATTAGAAAATCTTGCTTTGGTAAAAATCTCTTAAAATATTTCATCAATGAAAGAAGTTTCTTTCATTTAAATAACTTAGATAATTAAAAATAAAAAGATTATTACATACTCGATGATTTCACTCACTTTTTAGAATTGTACTTGAATTATTTATTTACTTGTGTATATATTTACTTCAATACTAATTAAACAAAAAATTGATCATATTGAATATCTTTAGGGAAGCCCTATGTCCAGTACTGGACAATTCATGGCTGAAATCAATTTTAAAATAATGTAAAAAATATATTTTTTAAAAGATCTAAAAATATCAACTTAATTACATTTAATCTTTAAAAATCTATTAAAGTATCGCTTAATATCGCCAAAGTTTTGAAGGTTTGATGAAAGCTGAAGTAAATTAATGTTTCTTTTAAGTCGATACTTTTGCATCATCATGGTTTCAGCCGGGACCAGTGAACCGCATAATCCTATAATCAAATCACGTAGCTGAATATATATTTCTACGACAAAACTGTGAGTAAGTATGTAGTTCTTTAGAAATAAGCCGTCCTAGAATAGATAAAACAATATTTACTTATTTATTAAAATATCCATTAATATGTCGAAATTAATATGTTTAAATAGATTTCAGGGCTTTATAAAAGAATTCTTTTCCATGTATTTTAATATTAGATTGATCTTTACTGGATGTTTATTATACTTGACTTGTTGAAGTTAAGTAACCCCCGCTTCCAAAATGTAAGTTTCAAATATCTTTAGTATTAAAGTTTCGTACCCAAATGGTAAAAACGCAGTCCGATGCTGTTCCGTCTAGGTATTAATATTATAGGTGCTTAGAAAAAAAAATGAGAGGCATACAAAAAACTGGTTGCTTACGTGCTGACAAGATTCTAGGAGGCTGATGGTACCAAACCCCTCAAATGGAAAATCGGACACGAAAAACGACGAAAAATATGGCTTAATGAATTATTTTACCAAAAAAATAATTGTTAAATTGAATTATGCGAGATCTAATGAAAATTAAATAGATATTAGAAGTTAATTTTTTTAAATAGTTTTAATAAAACACAAAGTACATATATTATTTCTTTTTATTATCGTATTATATTTACAACAAACAATCGATTAATTTACTATTGAGTACCGTCTCAACAATTTTTATTTTTATTTACATTTAATAATAAAATTACAAGTATTTGGCAACAACCTTGAGCATAATCAATAAACTTAGATAATGTAGGTAACACTTAATGCGTAGTCGTTTCAGATTCGTAAGCGAGTAATTTATTCGCATATGGTATAGCAGATTGAAAATTTCCTTACGGCAATTAATTTAAATTACTTAAAAAAAATGTTGGTTGTTGATTTAGTTCTATTGGTTGGTTTGTTTATCGGTCGTGTTGAATTGTAAGCTATTTGAATCAATTGGTTGGTTTGGTTTGGCTTTGGTTTAAAAAATAATGAAATCGGCAAGTCAGTTCAGTTATTGTTTGACGGAACATACGGTCGTATCGTTAGGTTTAATTTAACTAACTTATCACTTTTTATTGAGATTTTCTCCACTTTTCACGCCCACTATAACTTGAGAAGTGGCTTTTAGGTCCAAATGACCCTATAATAGGCTGCGTCTACTCTTTTAGAGACAAAGATGTGATAGTATGAATGTAAATATTTTTAGTTTTATATCGTAGCAATGTAATGGCTTTATAAAATTGGCACGGGAATAGGATACTACAGATTTAACTATAGGTCTGGATAGTTGTAGTTTCCACAGGTTACGCGAAAAGCGACATACATGCGGGCGGAGCCGCGGGCTATAGCTAGTCTATTATAGTTTTAAAAGCTAAAAATGCGTACTTTTACACGCTTTTAAATATTTGTCAGCATTATAAATTTAATACTCACCCAACAATATGTTATCTAGCTCTGTACACCACCGGTTGGTTAAGAGTTAAATAGTAGACAAAGCCTACGTTATTGTATACCGTGTCCTTATCTAAAAGTGTTTAAGCACAAAAATATAAAAGCTTACTTACTTTTAATCAGTTAATTTCAGAAATATACCTAAACACCAAATAAAATTAAATCGTAAATACTTATAATTAGAAATAAAATCAGCTGTCATGAAAATTATAAAACAAAAGCTAACACTTCGGCCATTATCGCAGCCCTTGCTAGGTCAAGGCGAATCCAAGTTTTGACGCCCTTACAACTTTCGAGTGATTTAAATTGGGTCGACAGGCTTTAGGACCAGCGTTACGTGGTTATAGCTCTGGTTGTTGTGTTAAGTTAATCAGAAAGCCAGTACCTCGCATGAAAATTTTGGAATTAGAAAATCTTGCTTTGGTAAAAATCTCTTAAAATATTTCATCAATGAAAGAAGTTTCTTTCATTTAAATAACTTAGATAATTAAAAATAAAAAGATTATTACATACTCGATGATTTCACTCACTTTTTAGAATTGTACTTGAATTATTTATTTACTTGTGTATATATTTACTTCAATACTAATTAAACAAAAAATTGATCATATTGAATATCTTTAGGGAAGCCCTATGTCCAGTACTGGACAATTCATGGCTGAAATCAATTTTAAAATAATGTAAAAAATATATTTTTTAAAAGATCTAAAAATATCAACTTAATTACATTTAATCTTTAAAAATCTATTAAAGTATCGCTTAATATCGCCAAAGTTTTGAAGGTTTGATGAAAGCTGAAGTAAATTAATGTTTCTTTTAAGTCGATACTTTTGCATCATCATGGTTTCAGCCGGGACCAGTGAACCGCATAATCCTATAATCAAATCACGTAGCTGAATATATATTTCTACGACAAAACTGTGAGTAAGTATGTAGTTCTTTAGAAATAAGCCGTCCTAGAATAGATAAAACAATATTTACTTATTTATTAAAATATCCATTAATATGTCGAAATTAATATGTTTAAATAGATTTCAGGGCTTTATAAAAGAATTCTTTTCCATGTATTTTAATATTAGATTGATCTTTACTGGATGTTTATTATACTTGACTTGTTGAAGTTAAGTAACCCCCGCTTCCAAAATGTAAGTTTCAAATATCTTTAGTATTAAAGTTTCGTACCCAAATGGTAAAAACGCAGTCCGATGCTGTTCCGTCTAGGTATTAATATTATAGGTGCTTAGAAAAAAAAATGAGAGGCATACAAAAAACTGGTTGCTTACGTGCTGACAAGATTCTAGGAGGCTGATGGTACCAAACCCCTCAAATGGAAAATCGGACACGAAAAACGACGAAAAATATGGCTTAATGAATTATTTTACCAAAAAAATAATTGTTAAATTGAATTATGCGAGATCTAATGAAAATTAAATAGATATTAGAAGTTAATTTTTTTAAATAGTTTTAATAAAACACAAAGTACATATATTATTTCTTTTTATTATCGTATTATATTTACAACAAACAATCGATTAATTTACTATTGAGTACCGTCTCAACAATTTTTATTTTTATTTACATTTAATAATAAAATTACAAGTATTTGGCAACAACCTTGAGCATAATCAATAAACTTAGATAATGTAGGTAACACTTAATGCGTAGTCGTTTCAGATTCGTAAGCGAGAACAGACAAAACTTAAATACTCTGGGTCTATTTCGCCCATTCTTGGTTAAAAATGAGTTCAACTGCCAGATTAGATTACCTTAATCGATGCTCCTGAAACAATTTTGTTGTAATCCATTAAATGAGATTTTGATGAAAGAATAAGGATTATACCCTTACAGCCACTGGATTTATACATAGGTTAATAAGGTAATTTATAGTAAATAATAAACGTGCTCAATTATTCAACTCTCATTAGTAATCTATCAATATAATTAATTAAAAGCCTATTATAAATCGTCGTTATCCCCGTCTGTATGGGAACATGAGCCACATAGTCGATTTTGATGCGGTTTTCATCATTAGTTATAAATATAAAGAAATTTCCTTTCTTTACATGTATCGCTTGAAACGCGTTTGAAACCATGGCCGACTTTATGTTATAATTATAAAATAATAAAGTGAACAGGGAATATCTCCTACTATGGTACACTTGCAAAGCTTTATTTATAAAACAACTTGGAAGAATTATGTGAATTCCACAGTTTAATTATTCCCGTCCTAAATTCCTCTAGAATTTATAAGTTGAGAATGTTTAATGAATATAAATTAAAAAAGTAAAATAAAAATATAATATCTCATATTTATTCATTAGGTACATTACAATTTGAAATAAAAATAAAAACTAGTTTTTAACCTTAAAAAAATATGGTCCCTGCGGCATTCTACCGAAGACGCTGGCAACATTTGAATAAATATTCGTTTGTTTTTCATTTGAAAAAAAAAAACAAAACAAAATAAAATGCCTATGTTCATAAGTAGGTAACATTCACACAGAAATGAGAACAAGATCGCAAAAGGCGATAGCGAATGAGAAAAAAGGGAACACGAGTATGCTGACGGAATTGAAATCTCGCTTTAACTCGTCAAGGAAAAAACACAAGTTAGACCTCAACCCATGAAAAACAATCTCTTTGAAGTACCTTAGTAACACTTAAACTACTAGCTAGCGAATAATATTATTTTAACAACTAAAGTATTAGTTTACATTAGTAGATACATTATATACATCAGATAAGTGTTGATCCTTCAACCACCAATGACGTTTGCTATCTAATATATCTAACCTAACCTACTATATGTACAATATGAATTAAAAAAAAAAATTAATTGACTCTAATCATTGGCATTGACAAATTTCTTTAAAGGAGATGATATTTGTTCCGTTGATTAATTGTTATATTAGAAGTACTATTTTTATTCCGAAACATAAATACTTACGTAAATTATTCGTTACTTTTTAACGTAGATTCACCAATGAAATACATTGTTCGCCGAGGGGAGAAAGTAACTGGTTACGAGGGTGTAATTTATATAATTTAGTTGGGAATCGCATATTCTTCCGAGACATCGTATCTACTACATTACATACATAGATCTGCTAGGAAAATAATAAAAAGCACAAAATTTTGTAAAACTATGTTCGCGATTTTAAATATTTAAAAAATATTCTTGGGTATATAATTTTGTAAATAATGTAAAAAAAGTATGATTTAAAAAACATATCAGAAAAATATGTTGGAATAAACCAAAAATTGTATGGGCGACATTGACAATGCCGAAATTTAAACATAATTTTGTAATAAAATGAAAATATAATATTTATGGAGGTACCTAGATACAAAATAATTGTAAGCAACGTACTTACCTAAAATCAAAACAAAAGTTTAATATATAGTAGTGTGTGTGCGCGCAGAGTTGCCATCAACATACTCCCGGCCTTGCAGCATCTTCAACATAGTGCAATGACGAGCAGTTGTAGATAAATATTGGTTAAACATTTATTTATTTAGAGCATCAAAGTAAATATCTTTAAAATACTTATAGTATTTTTTTTCTTTAGTAGTTTTTTCTTTCGAAGTTTTATCAAATTAACTTAGAACTCACGATTGATGAAACGTACGTGTTTTTTTTTATGATTTTGTAGAACACGACTCATTTTAACAATTAATTATTCACAAACTAAAGGCAAAATATTACAAATATTCTAGCTAAATAGTCGAGCTCTCGACTCGATACCTTTTTAGATTAGTATCTACTTCTCATTCTAATTATACGCCACTACTATGAAGAGCACTCTCATTATCAAGTCTAAAATTGAAATGTTACAATTTCCCCTGTTTCCCTGACACTTATTACACATGACTCCACTCAAATCACAAGCAAGTCTTTAAACTGTTAATTTACTTGGCACTTTTGTTTGACACATAAATGTTCTTTGGCATTTAATTGGCACGTCTATTTAGGTTCATTCGTTGGCAGTCTTTGATCCCAGTTTGCAGGGGAAAATGGTCTCTAGGTAGGTGGTTTTAGAGGCGTGTTTCCGACGTGGAGGTTGTTGAGCTGGGGTAGTAGGATAGCTGCGGTGGCTATGCCGGTGACAAGCACAAATACTGCGAGAAGGGCGCGATCAGCCACGACTGCAACCTGAGGGATAAAACACTTTATTAGAATACTTGATAGATAAACACGTATAATAATTTTACTTTGCCACCTTTAATTTGGTAATGGAAATGGGTAAAAAAAACAAAATGTTCATATAAAGAATAGAAAATACCCGTGATAAATACTTATTAATATTTTTTTAGTAGTAGTTAGTCTGGTAGTTAGATTGGCAAAATCATGGAGAACGATCCTTCGTTCTCCATGATTTTGATGTTTCCTTTACATACCTTATTAAACTTAGGATAAGTCCGCCGTTGCATTTATCTTGTGTATTTTTTTTTTGTTAACTTTGTGCAATAAAGTTATTCCAAACGAACGAATCTTTAATACATAACGAAATATTAAATTTTGACACCTACAAATTATCTATTTGTAATTTCCAAAGGTTGACTAGCGGAGAATGCATAGCATTAAGTTTAATTAAAAAATTTCATGTTGAACGAATAACACGTAGCAGCATGAGGAAACTTTGTCAAAAAAAAATTGATAGCTTTACTGACAGGAAAGACCCACGGGAATGGGATATAAACGGCAAGTCATAAGCCGAAAAAAAAAAGTTTTGTATACCTTAATATTCAGTATCATTACTCAGCAAAATGTACAGTGGGCCACATATAATTTTTAAGTGGTATACTTGTCTATGTAGCCCATCGTACATCATTCATCTGTATAATATCATTTGTTGTTGCATGAATTAAAAATGTTACTAATAGTTTTGTGAACCACGCGAACAGAAAACTCATCTTTTCCCCTTTGATACACCTGATTCATAAGTTGAATATACTAATATTATAAATGCGAAAGTCTGTCTGCCTGTCTGTCTGTCTGTGTGAAGAGGTGACAGACAGACTACTGGACAGATTGTGATGAAATTTGGTAGGGATGTAGTTAACGACCTGAGGTCAAACATAGGCTACTTTTGGGCGCGATATAACCGAGACCCACGCGGGGCGAAGCCGCGGGGAACAGCTACTTTACTATAAACGTAGTTCGAGTATTGGATGGCAAAGAAGGATCGCCAACGTTAGACACAGTTTAAAAATCTATATACACGAGTCTGCACGACATACATGTATGTATACGCACTTAATCTTATAATTTTTGTCCTAACCTAACCATGTTATGATCTTTAAATGACTAAGGTTATGCTTTTAGGCAGTCAGAGCTGATACCAACCAGATTCTTCAAAATATTAAATGATAATAGATACTATTCGAACTTTCAATATGAATTTCAACTCCCGACAAGATATTGATGAATTGTAGGTTATTTGAGTGCGTTATACTTCAAATTACGAACAAATTGGCAGCCCGCCGCAATATCAATCATCTTAGAATATACGAACGTACCTTACAATAAAACTGGCATTACTAATTATTCTAAATGGAGATACCTACAATTTTATCATCACAGTTTTTGGTACAAATAACTGTGGATATTAAAGTGATGTCATTTTAAGTGGAATAATGCATCAAAATCGAAACGGTTATACGTTTCGATTTTGATGTTTTTGTCTGTGGAAGTATCGCAAAACCCATTCTTGGCCGCCAACTAGCAACTTGCTGTCAAAATGAATGCTGTAGAATAGAGTATAATACTCTTTGATTATTTAATCAAAGGTCTCTCCCTCTTTCACGTTTTCCTGATGACATTCTCAGCTGCTTGCTTTGGGAGTCAAGGCTTATATTACTCATAATTTTATTGCTTATTATTTGCAATTTACTTATTGCGCTATAATCTTCTAGTTACTCTTCTTCTTTTCCTTTACCTTATATTACACTTTCCTACGTGGGGTCGGCACAGAATGTAACATACATTTAGATCTATTTCCATCCATTTTCCGCGTCGCACTCCTCCTGGTCAGGGAGGAGGGAGGGATTGAGGGAGAGGATTCCCTCACACAATCCATCTATCTCTTTTTTGGTCTTCTTCTACTCCTAGATCCCGTAATTTTCATATTCTTTTTGCTTTACTATGTAAATAAATAATTTTCTACTTAACACTTATTTAATTTTTTTCCGTTGCTTATTTCCTTATTCTGCCTAATATTTTTTTTTTAAATAGGAGCAAATCACACAGATTGAGTTAGCCCCAAAGTAAGTTCGAGACTTGTGTTATGGGATACTAACTCAACGATACTATATTTTATAACAAATACATATTAGATAAACATCCAAGACCCAGGTTAATCAGAAAAAGATAGATAGATAGATAGATATACTCTTTATTGTACCATTATCATACAAATTATACATGTTGAATACAAATACAAACAATGTGTACAAAGGCGGACTTATCGCTGATGCAATTTCTTCCAGCCAACCTTAGGGTGGATAGGAACAACGTGGAAAAAAATGCGGTAGGCGGTACCAAAACAAATATGAAATAAATAATATAATAAACTATGAATGAAAAAAAAAACATACACGAATCATACACAAATACATATACATACATAAATGCATATACATACATACATATACATACATACATATACATACATACATACACATAAAGATTTATATAAAAAAATTTACCAGTATAATATAGAACCTAGTGAATGAAAATACTACTATCAATGACCAGCTTCCACTAATGAGAGATAATGATTTTTTACCTGATTTTTAAAGGATGATATTGTCTGAGCCTTACAAATTTCAACAGGCAGTGCATTCCACAAACGAACAGCCTGAACGGTAAAGGAATTGGAATAGAACTGGGTAACATGTGCAGGGGTAACGAGACGGAGGGAGACAGTACTACGCAACTCACGACTATTAACCTCACCGAAAAACCTGAAACGTTCTCTGAGGTAACCAGGAGAAAAAGGAATAAATAGGATTGTATATAAAAGCGAGAGAATATGTAAATTACGACGATATCTAATGGGGAGCCACTTGAGTTGAGAGCGAAAAGAGGAAACGTGATCATATTTACGTAAACCGAATATAAATCTGATACAGAAGTTTTGAAGACGCTCAAGTTTATTCATTTTTCATCTTGACTTGACCGGGGATCGAACCCGGGACCTCCTGAGTAGCAGTCAGGCATGTTAACCATTACGCCACGGAGGTCGTCAAGAAATAAAACCCAATAAAAAGTGTAAATTGCTGAAATATTACCTGTTTCCATTCAAGGTTAGCGCGCTCCAGGCGTTCGTTGGCCGCAACCCGTTGCTCGTGTCTTGCCGTGGCTTCCCGAATGGTGCAACCACAACAAACACATCTCGAGCATGTTGCCGCACAAGTTGGCTCGGCGACTGGCACCGAGCCCGCCCCTGCTACCGTTCCCGCTCCGCCTATCAATGTGAACAAACTTTTAAGTTCGTGTAAATTATACTTATCAATTAACCCACGTTGATAACTTTATTATAAGGAAATTTGTAACTGATTTTGTTTTAATAATACATGAATACCATTCATAGGAAAAGGAACAAAGAACAAAAGTCAATCTTGATAAAGTAACTTTTTGAAACAGAAACTTTAAGACCAATGAAAAATGTCGATTGAATGGTACCTGATACGAAGGTTTTCATTTTCCAAGGGAGTTTACTAAATTACTGAAATAATATATAATACCATCGATGATAATACGTAAATTTATAACACTATCTTTCACATCATTTTGCACATACAAATCCGAATAAATCGTTTGTAAATTAAACATATTAGTTAGCACAAAAGCAGAATCATAACCTAGATAGGTACTGTTGAGCACCGATGGCTAAATCAGCCGCCGATATTCTATTCTTTTGTTTGAGTGGTTGTGTAGCTAAGTGCCAAATAAAGGCTCTCTATATAATTTTGGTTATTGTTTCGCCAATAACCATTAAGACGCCGATGGCATTTTAAAATAACCTTCATATTACTTTTTTAAAAATTCCACTTGAGTGTAGATTCGAGCAAAACCAGTAAAAAATATAATTAACTTCTACATATTAATGATGAGACTTCTACAAAGTGTGAAGATTGTTAAGATAATAAAATGAATATGAGCCATTATCAATGTTATTTTCTCTTGTTTTTATATTAATGGCCTTTCTTTACCCAGTTAAGGATATAATTGATAAATATATTATTTACTAAAGTACGTCACGCGCCGTTAATTGAGTTTTTATATTTTTCTACTATTCTACATGAGTTTGTTAGTCTCAAAAAAGACGCGCGCTGTCTATGTTGACCCTAAATCACAAATAAAAAGCCAAAACTACCTAGTGTCTTGTAATGATTTAAATATAGACAATTAGCAAGATGTTATTACGAAATATTATTACAATGCAAAAATTGAAAATGTACTCGTTGACTCTCACTTCAAAATTCCATCTGGCACAAATTTTTAGCCAAAGTCTTAATTAAGTCATCATTTAAAATAGTGTTTTACGTGTGTGTATGTCGTAACGCCTGGACAAATTATGTATTACCGGCATTTCGTCATATGTAGATACAATGGCATTTTACTAGATTGCTCTTCCGATCAAACGTCCACCACCGTCCACTTGGATATCGCGGGATAGGGCTCAGTAGTTTAGACAATAGTAAAAGTAAGCAAGATCTATTTGAATACATTACACGTTTCGCCTTTAGCGATTTGTTTTATCTTGTCAGAAACAACATCAGTTAATCCCCGAAGAAAGGCTAGAGGTGAGACTGAGGGTGAGACTGGCGGGTCAGAACTTGATTTATGGGATTGCCCCTATCCAGTTCGTAGGATATGCGCATTATACGTTCAGACGCAGTTTAGGGATCTTTTGATTTATGTAATACGTGACCTCTATTAACATGCCATGATTGAATATGTTCAAACCTAAGTGGCTTTTCATATTATACCTCTATTTTGTTGATTGTTTTAGATAGGTAAATAATAACTATTATTACTAGCGACTAACCCAGCGAACTCCTAACCGCCTAAATGCACGTTTCTCACCGTTCAAACCTTCCCTGAACTTCCACAAATATTTCAAGACCAGAGTTAACCAAATCGGTCTAGGCATTCTTGAGTTTTAGCGAGACTAACGAACATCAATCGATGTTTATATATAAGAGAAGAAGAAGATTATGATAGAATGTATCACATTCTTATGAGACTTATATAAGCCCGACGCTCAGTTATTCAATTCCAAAACAACAAAATTATTCCACGTCATAGTAGCATGACACGGTTCAATATCGTCTAGAGATGAAAATACTAATATCGAATCCATAGATTCTTACAAATTAATAATATGCTTATATTATTATAATAATGTGCTAATGCTATATGATAACCACTGCACCACAAGGTGCAGTGGTTATCATTTTTATAATGGAGAGGTCTTATCTGTTATTTTGAATTTGACACAAAGAAAATATGGGCACAGTTCTATTTGGACATGATACTTACCACGATTCATACCTATCTGTCTATTATCGAATCAACAACTAATCTTATTTGTTTTGCAGTAAACTTCACAATCGACCTTCATTTCTTACACTCGCAACTTTTTTACCTTGTTCAACTAATCAAGTAAAACCCACCAGATAAGATACCATCCTAGATAGTTAAGATTGCAACCCTCGACTGTTAACTAAGTTACAGACATAATCCGGATCCATCTATTCGGGTGCCTGAAATTAGTTTACCTTAACCTGATTTTCTTTTAATTTAATCTTACCAGATTAAATACGAATAAGATACTAATAAGATAGCCTATGCAAATTTCCATGATCAAAGTAAATTTTAATTTATTCATAAATCTTTACTCGCCTGTAAACCGAAAACCTAAAAAATAAGACGAAGTAACTTAAATTAGTCGTACCGATTTAAAAAAAAAAGAAAGTAAGTACTTTAATTATTCATAATTCTAAAAATTGTCTATGGACTAATCAAAAATACAAAACCTCATTATCAACTTTTTCCGACTGTGTTCGTCTAAATTCATTATCAAAATGTAACAACTTTTATAAGAATTTTTCGTTATGCTAGATTTTCATAACGATGATACAAACTATCGATACTAAACGTTATCAATCACTCAGCACAAATTGATGTGATGTGCTGAGAACACTTCATTCGCCTCGCCTTTACACGAAAAACTAGGAGTTCGATAAAATGGGACGTCTCGGTAATCGAAGCTATTCTGTCCTTTCGGTAAATTTCCAGCAATTTTCTATTTAATTTTATAATTTTATACTTTTAACTTTTAAAGATATTAAAGATTGATAAAATTAACATGCGTTCCTTAGCCTAAAGAAAAAATATTTAACTTTTTATTTATTTGGAAAACAAACAATATCCCAATAATAATTATTAGTAAATACCTACGTGCTACTACATACGAGTATTTAATTTCTATTAGCAATTAATTGTGAAGTAACCTAGATAACATTAAATTTGCAATCTGATATTTTCGTGCGTTGATTGTACATAATCAAAAGCGTACACGATACTCAATTAGAATTTGTAATGATTTAAATTATTGCATTACCACTTTTAGTAGTATGTTATGAATTCCATTTTCTACTTTCAACAATAATAGTATTCATATACTTATGTATACATACTACCTACCATACCTACCATAAAATAATATTGTCTGTTCACATCAATACTTAGCATATACACTGTCAGTTTTCTATGTAATTTTTATTAGCAACAAAGAATCTCACTAGACTGAACCTATTCTATCGCTCGTAGGAATTTAGTAAGTTAAATAAAACACCTTACCCATATGATTGTGGTTGTGCCTGGCGAAGCGCGGGGAAGCGGGGGGCAGAGGAGTGCCGTCACAGCACACGTCTGCCTTCAGCCGGGAGCCGGTTCGAGGGTTCACCTGGACTCCGGGGGCACCCGACACCAGCCCACTGTCACCCTATGCATTTTAAATGTTACTCCGGCACTCATAACAAAATGGGAGCGGTCTATTTTGGGGAAAATCAAAATAGCTAAGTATAGGTAATATTTATATGAACAATAATCTATACTGCTCTGTAAAAAAATGTTTTTGCAATGCAATAGGTCCTATCCTATATACTGCTGTTTATGTTTGTATGTCATTAGCAATCGCATACTTTCATCTAAGGAGCACCACATATAGAACTATATGGTGTATAGAGAAAATGTACTGTGTATTTGCTTCGTGAGGACATCTATATGATCGTAGTGTATAGTTCTTTGGCAAGGTGCAGTGCCATGCCGCACTTACTAAAACCGCGCCGCGTTCGGTGCGTGTTACTCCTAAAATACAGTGGAGTACAACTCTGGGGGATTTTTTGGGTAATCACATTGTTTTTAATATTTTATTTATACTTAGTTAAAAATTAGGTATGTCTATTTAAAAATTTAAGGGGAGGAAACAAACACGTAAGGGAAAATAACGAGCGAGTTTGCCATTTTCATTTGAGTATGTCACGTAAGTTTTGACTGTCATACATTTCTATATTTACCTCACCTTTCGCATATGAATTTGAGCTCCGGGTTAAAGTATTTTTATGCAAACGATCGTTTGGGACGGTATCCCAAAATGTGATGGGATATCTAGAGAGGGGAAAGTAAATTAAATGGCATAGGTATACTGTAAGCTACCGAACAACGACTGTATCTTACTTAGTGGTCTGATCATAATATTATCTTCTTTATTTCTTGTAAAAAAATGTTATATATTCTTTAAATATAAAAATGATAATACCCTATTAATGGAAAATTTATTTTTAATTTTTCACTTCATAAACATCAATATATAGACGTTCAGTAAGAACGTCGAGTATATTTCTATATTAATTCTAATGATCATGTCTTGACTTAATTGTCTTCTAAACTTCTCGACCAAAATTATGTATGATGTACATTAAGAAAAGAAACTTCCAATTTTTAAACTTCTCCGTAGCTGGAAATGTCATTAAATCAAGTAATGAAATTCTCAAAGAAATCCAAGTTTCTTTCCAATATTTTGCAATTTATTTAGGCTGATTTCCATATTTCTTATTTTCTAAAGCCTGCCTCTGATTTCCACGAACTTTGCCGATGATTTTTATTAATACCCTGGTTGGTTTATGTATGTTGATATACTATACATATAGATAGATTATGAGTGTCAGTATATGTACCGTTACATCGTTTAAAATTTATCACTGAAAGACATAAAATTAGCATATGGTTTTACCTTAAGTCTCGTCTTCGAATTTAGTGTAGTTTTAAGTCTATTCCATTTTTGTAAATCTTCTATTGGGCTCATTATGTTATTACATTATCCATTATAATTTGTATGATGTAGCAATTTTCTTCAAATATTTACAGTGAGATATATCTTTACATATTAAGTACATTTTATTCTTATTCTAGCACCAAAAAAATTCAACCTTATTTTTTATAATTAAAGTATATTTAAAAAATGTAGATATAATTTCCTTAATTTAACTGGGCTGGGTATTGACATGCTAGTCACATGTGACTAGGTGTTCAGGTGTCAGACCTCATTGAATCTAATCTAGTGAACGTGATACGTATTTGCTCCTATCATTTTACTGAATTTATTTTCCTTTTTCATAGTAGAACTATTTCTAATGGAATTTTGAACACAATATTTCATATTAGAGACAAAAAATATCATTCCATTAACCTATTTAATTAGTCTACTCAGTTACTTTATAAAAAACTAGGTTTCGCCCGCGGCTTGGCCCGCGTGAGATTCCCTCGGGAAAAGTGCTTTTTCCCGGGATGAAAGGTACCCTATGCCTATATAATAAAATGTTCTTATATTTATTTTATACTATTTTATTTATTAAAAAAGCAATAAGTATTGCATTTTCATTCCGTAGAACTCTAAATATAACTAGGTACGAGAATCCAGAACATATTGAAAACAATTCACTATTTCAATAAAATCCCACCTAGTTTTATCCCACAGTTAGTCGATATGCTCTGAAAAAGTATTAACTAGGTAACCGGTGGTTTTTGCGGGAGTTTCAGTCAGTCCGTTTTTTTTTTTTGCTATGACATCAATATATTTATTTGTAAGCAATGTGCATAACATATCGGTTTATAAATATAAAAATTTCTTTGTTGTGTACAGAAAAAGAAGCTATAAGGTACCACGTTCACTTTTACTTTTACTTGTACAAAGATAGAGTCACTGTTAGGGTGGTCCAGTTTTGGGCATCCAAGGGTATGTGAGGTGACGTCGATACGCAAAGGAGAAGGAAAGGCAAATAAGACATCGCTCATGAGGATGTTACTTACCTTTGCAGCGTCGGTGTCTAAGTTGATGTAGAGCAGCCGCGCGAGCCGCTGCAGCACCAGCTCGCGCAGCATGGCCGGCACCGGCTGCCCTCTCACTCCTCTATGAGCAACACCATGAACATTCACACAATAATCACAAAAAAATAATTACATATTATTCAGTCAAAATAAACAAATTGTCAGACATTGTTCAGAATCAACCAACCAACGCAACTGATATTTTAATTGGACAATCCGCAATAATTGGAACCACTTACTGGAATTTCCGCCATTTATTAATTGCTATAAATGAATTATAAACAATTTAATGAATGAGCAGAATATTAATAAAAAAGAAGCTACATTTAACTCGCCTGTATGATATGTTGAGTGTGACCACGGATAGGGACGCTGAGAATGACACCAAACATGTACTCACGCCGTAGTAGAGACCTGTACAATACATTTTATTATGATCACATACTCGTACTATATATGTAGCGCGCGCAGACATTTTACATAGTGTAGACGAAACAAAATATCAAGAATACAACTCTATTCAGGGTAGATAATGTCTAAAAGTCTTTATGATATCACACATTATAGAAACTATACAAGCAATGATATGTACTCAGTGGAGCATACTCGCTTTATTTTTTCAAAAGGTTTGATATTACGCTCTCCAAGTTGTATTTACTTCAATTGCTGTAAATACTGTACAATAAAGGTTCAATAATTTTTGCCTGTTTACTGAGTAGAGAGAGTCAATGTAGAAATCGGCCTATATAAAGATGGTAGTATGAACCCTTTTAAAAAACCAGACTTTTAAAGTGGTTCATACTATCTCAATACAACCAACATGTTAATCATCAAAATAACAAAACTACTAAAGTATTCAATCTTAAATAAATATATCGTGCAGTTGAGCTTTGTAAACTTTATATATGGAATACTAGCGACCCGCCCCGGCTTCGCATGGGCATAAAAACCTTCCTCTTGAATCACTCTATCTATTAAAAAAAACCGCATCACAATCCGTTGCGTAGTTTTAAAGATTTAAGCATAAAAAGGGACATAGGGACAGAGAATGCGACTTTGTTTTATACTATGTAGTGATATAGTCAAAGTTTATGTTGAAAATATAATTACATAGAAATTCCTCGATATAAAAATATAACTTACTTCAAAAATTTAAAAAAGTCTTTATATTTTGCAAAGCAAATAAATTGAGGTTTCACAAAGCACCAAATACTGTTTTGCAAATCAGTTTACAGGTAGTTCGTAGCAATTTACCAGCATAATGCCCGTCGCGATTGCTGCCTACTACTGACGATATGCAAACCTTTTCATTTTAATTGCAGTCAAAGTTCAAGCGGAAGTATTTTAAGTCAAATGTATGCCTCATTTTTATGTAGTCAACCCCTTTTTAATAAATACCACGTAGGTACGTTACATTTCTAAAAAATTTTGCTCTTGTCAAAATAATTTAAATATATAATAAAATATACTATTACGTATTTTATCGATATTGTACTCGTAACTATAGCGTGTATTAGTAGGTATTAATGTTTAACTTCCTTTTTAGTGTAGTTAGTGTAGTGGCTCATCTGTTTTTAAACGGTTTTATATCAGTTAATTTACTATTGTAATTTTATTGTAGCTGTTGGTCTTCCTATAAATAAATATAGTCTTGAATCCTGTATTTCAAGTAATAAATTATTGATAGAAAACCTTTTTTCATATCGAAATTAATGAAATCTATAATCTAACTTTACTTCTACATCTTCACTTGACTTATCATATAAATTAATAAATAAAAATGTCTCACTTATAAGTGGTGTTTTCTCAGTTGGAGGCAGCGTGTCTCTGATGGTCATCAAGAAAACGGTCATGGAGAGCAGCGCACTGATTCCCAGGGTCACCTTCTCTCCCGACTCGGATGGCACGTAGAACACCAAAAGAGCTATTTGATTACATAATAATATTAGTTATATGTTTGCATAATATAAGTTGAATTAGACTAAAAACTTGGCTACCAAGCCAATATTTTAAGAGTTGATATACTATCTATAAACTTGTTGGTTTGTATTGTAAAACTTCTGTTGTTGTAGGTAAAAGCAAGTTTATTAAGTATACGTTCATCACGTTCAAAATTGACACTTTACCCCAGTACTTTAAGTCTCTCTGCACCACTGGTTGGTTGACTGGTAGAAAAATCCTACGGTTTTAAGTTTGCCATTTACTTGTTTTGTAATGAAGTTAAATAAATAAATAAAACAAAATACTGTATTATTCATTCTAAAACATTAAGTACAATTAATTATTAGACCTAAGCATTTTGCTTGTCGAAAATACAGGTTTAGTAGGTATCTATTATAGCCCTTTAACACGTAGAAACAATATCTACTGCTTAGCTACCAATTTGATATAAAGAGTGTATTTTCCACATTTTCAACAAAAGATTGTACTTGGAGCCCGCCTAAGTATGGTAGAACTCCAAACTACCCGCATATGGTAGGGGCATGTTTGACAGGGGACGCCTTTCAATCGAAAGGCTGTCGAACAGCGGAATATCGTTTTTGTAAGACCTCAGGGGTTGAGCCTCTCATGCTTGCAGGAGAATTCATACTTGAGGTTGGACAAAAACTAACCAAGACCCATTCCCTTCATCATACCTGCCTTCCATTTATAAACATTAAGTTTACCTACGTCTTAACGTACTTAAGTATTTTAATATAATGTCTAAAATCCATCTAAGTGAACCATTTAACGTAAAATATTTGACAAATGGCCGTCGTTCAAGAGCTCGGTCGTTGTTAGGTACCTATAGTAAATGGCTAGTTTAATGTTCGATCAAATCGTAGTTCTATTTTTATGATTGATAGTTGAAAAATAAAATAAAAGGGAATTGGCCAGGATGAGTTGAAATATTAACATACTATTTGACAATGCAGCCAGCAATCTGGGTACAGTACCTCAGTTTAACACTGGCAGGACTGTACAATGTCAATTTGTCAATTTTTTTATATCTTAATCTATTATCCACAAAATCAATGAGCGAAGCTTACTCTTTTTGTATTTTATACGCCGCCGACTACATAACCCAGCGGATTAGCTCTTTGAAGTGGCAGTGGGCAGAGCACATAGCGCAACGAACGGATAGCCGATGGGACATAAAAGTTCTCGAATGGCGACCACGCACCGGCAAGCGCAGCGTCGGAACAGGTGGTCGGATGACCTGAAGAAAGTCGCAGGCAGGCGCTGGATGAAAGCTACTTTTAACCTGTCGTTCTGGAAATCCTCCGGGAAGGTTAAATGCTCAGCAGTGAAAAGCCTACTGCTGAAATGATGATTTTATACGAACCTATTCCATTGATTAGCAGGCACGGGAGTATCAAGTTGAAGACATAAAACATAGGTCTCCGCCTCAGCTTGATGACGTAAGTGATGTCAGGGTACGGCTCCACGCAACATGAGTAGTACTGGTTGTGTCGGATGGCTTCGAAGCTGACCAGGTCAAATTCACCGTTCGTCTGGTAGTTTGTGGTGTCCCCCTCATCAAATTGTTTCTTCAAGTCGAGCTGGTATAAAATAAAAGGAAGAATAAATGTTAAAAAAAAAACAAGTTTATTTTTATAATAGACCTTTCGTATAAATATTTTCTTGATAGACAGTTCCAAAAATAAAGTTATTTTAAAAGAAATGGTTTCGAACTTGTGAAGATCTGTTCATGTTTATCCGTTGAAAGATTATAATTTAATTTTCCACTTGACTGCAGGATTTTATTAACAAATCCGAGTGACATCAAAATTGGTGCACAGTTACTTCGGTGCTATTTTTAAATTGTAAGTACTTTGAACTGATGCTGCAGCAAGAAGAATTTTGCGGTATACTCAACCTTTCAGCAATTTACAGCACAAGTACCTAGCATGTTTGGGAAAACGAAAGCTCAAAGGATGAGTTTCAATGAAAGGGTGTTAGCTTGGGTTATGGGACATGCTTGATGATGATAAATGCCACATGGAGAGTTCTGTGTAAGTACTTAGACAGTTACGTGGTTTCGACACCAGTTAGTTCATGCAAAGTACTGCCGGCCGGCGCCTACCAGTGGGTAGGCGCCGGCCGGGCATGCTGGAATTAACTACTGTTAATTCCAGCATGCCCGTCATTAATTGTTTGCATAAAAAACCTTTGTGAC
Organism: Apomyelois bistriatella; assembly: GCA_947044815.1. Lineage (NCBI taxonomy): Eukaryota > Metazoa > Arthropoda > Insecta > Lepidoptera > Pyralidae > Apomyelois > Apomyelois bistriatella. Next base: position 5,454,620 of record OX345689.1, read on the forward strand.
ACCTATATGATCTAAGTGTTGCACCTCTACACTAGCCAGACATCCTCAAGCACTATGCATGGCAATTTTTTTTTAGATTACTGTGACATGCATGTTTTATACACATATTTTTGGTCAGTTAGGTTAATTATAGTAATTTTTATTGTAATTTTTAAGTAATATTATTATTAGCTTGGGGTGTACATGTTACTTTGACTCCACCAAAGCGATGCCTGAATTTATTAAAAAAAGAGCAGTATGTAGCCATACTGCCACACTGTACCAAATGTATGTATACTCAATGATAATTGTTAGAAAGTATTATGACACACTCCTAGAATCAATTTTAAACGCCTCGTAGCATGAAATTGAACATACACGGCATATGGCAGCTATCTCTATGTAGCAAGACTATATAAGCTACAAAAGACTTAATACTCCCCCGGATACAAAAAAAAATAAAAATATTATAATACAATTTCATTAAACTTACTTATTACAAAATTACATAATAGTTTTGAAATAACTCTCCAAAATACAATGTCAAAGAACAAATGTAAAAGGTATAGCTACCATAATCCTCTGTTCAATATTACACGTTTGAATGAAAATATCTTAATTTGACATCCATATAAATTGAGTATCTACGGATAGCATAAAGGTATTATAGGATTTATAAAGAGGATTATATACAATATACTAACAATTTGATAGTTTTAATAGTTATTGATCTTTTATCTATTATTCTATTAATTTAATATAATTAAAATGCCTTAGATAAAGCATCTTACTTATGTATTTAAAGTGCCTCGACTTTTAAAACGAGGCTGTTTGATGCTTTCTGAATAGTGTATGAGTGAATTCAGGACGGATCCCGGACGGGCAAATATACCTAGAAGATATAGAAGAGTCAATTTTAAAGGAAAGAATCTCAATCTAAAAGTCAAATGACACGAGAAGGAATGAATTCAAAAAATCGTCGGCATACCATCGAGAGATATTTTGTACAGATGAATAATTTCCATGGAATTATTATTTTTTAAGCTTGGAACAATTCTTTTTTTATTTACCTCTGCTAAAGGCTTTCGGCTTTCGCCTCGGATTAATAACTAGGTCAGAGACTAGACGTTTAGGTATATATATATATATATACGTCCATGAAATCATTTTAATTTCATAAGCTTGGCTTTTAGTGTGGCTGCGTTAATATACTAATGCTTAATATTTTATGCATATTAATAAATATCGAAATGCTATTTTAAGATTTTAAACAAACATATGATCAAAGATCAATTTCCTTAGACTCAGAAAGTACTTTAGGTCGTACGTACTTTTGTCGTTGATAACAAAATATTATAATTTTTTTTTTAATTCAACAGTATTTATGGCCAAACAAAGTACTTGTTACATTTTAACAATTACTTTTTATGGTCAGGCCATTATTGGTAATATCATCTTTGAATTTATTCGATACCCAAAGCCCTGGTCCGTATGTTATAACATAACCGAAACTCTTTTGAATTCTTTGCATTTATACTTACTTATTTCGATAATATTTTGTCACATATTCCTAGCTCGAGATACATATTGAAAGGAACATATTATGAAAGTGAGTAGTGAGGCGTGGATGGAAATCGGCTTATACTAGCACCTGAACGGTTATGAGAGGCTTCAAAAGCAACTCGCCTTCGATAAGAGTAAGGCACATTTAAAATCACTCAGAATAAATCTATTCGTTTTTGTCATCCTTTTAACAAAAAAAAAAAACTATTTATACCATTTTATAAAGATAAACGGCGTTTGCCTTTAGACCCGGGTGTCGTGGGTTCGAATCCCACGGGAAGCATACTTTGTTTAGTTGTTTCCGGTTTGGTTAGGACATTGCAGGCTTGAATCACGTGATGATTCCGTGCTTTTAAAGGCACGTTAAGCCGTTGGTCCCGGCTGCCACCTGGTAATCATTAAAGGAACCACGTCAGAGGCCGAGAGGTGGTTCCGAAGAACTCTGACACCAGGGTGTGCATAGTCAATTGACCGTGACGCCTACTCGAAATGATGATAAAGATAAACAAGATTTTTTTTAAAACTGCTTCCGCGCGCGATTCAATTTCATTGTAGATGAAGATTTTTTAAATAAATAAATATTACACTAAATACGTACTTAACAAAAGTGACAGGGCATATGTTAGTAATTAATTAGTATAAAGGTTACTCAAGATAAATTTGTGTTACAATATGCCAATTCCATCTTTGTAATAAAATAAACATGTTGACATTCATAAATTCTTCATAAAACAGCGGTTTGATACCCGTCGCTGTAAAAACCAGGGCCTTGCTTTAACTGACGTAGGTTAGCTTTACAATGTCACATGATGGGAGAAAAACATGGGAGATATACAGAATAGGATTTAATTTTCACGAACAAATTAAATTACAGTAACGTTGACATACGAACACATTTTATTATGTAAACAACAAGAGCTACAATATCTTACTTATCTATATAAAATCTTCTATTTAAATTTTTCATTTTCTTCGACCATATTATTGCTTATTCGTAAACATACCATTAAAAGCACAAGCTATGTAGGACAACAATACCGAATAATTAATAGAATTTGTCTGTTTTATATGGAAAATTTGCATGAAATATTAGGTACCGGGTTTGATCCCCGGTCTGGTCAAGATAAAAATTATATTTGTCTGATTAATCTGGGTCTAGTCGATATCGTTGGGTTAGTACTTTTAACAAATGTCTTAAACATTCTTTGGGCACAGAATTAGTAATAGTATGCTTTGGGGCTAACTCATAGATATAGAAAATCGCGCGCATTTGAGGCCTAGCAATTTTTTTAATCTATGGGCTAACTCAATCTGTGTGATTTAACCCTATATATTTATTTAATTTATTTATATGGAAAATTCCTTCCAAAAGTAAGTACTATTTGTAAATATTTTTTATCCTATATATGTACCTATAGTTGTTTTGGTCACATTGTTGCCTCATCACTCCATCATTTCTAGGTACACTAGTGTTAAAAGTTATGGTTTACTTAATTTTATTTCAATTATATGTATGTACATATACTGATTTGTTCAAAACAACAGTTAAGAAGCATTTTCACTAAATGTACATAAAAACAAAACTCCAGGCGTTTTGAAAACTAATAAGTACGACGACGAAGTGTAGAATAAATAATACCTACTACATAATTTCGTGGAAGCGAAGTTTAGTATGAGTACATTTGTGAAAAAACTACTACAAGTAAATTTATTTTATAGCCTTTACCCGTCTTGTGTCTTATATTGCATTTTTTTATTCACTGTTATCTTGTACCTAAATGTACTGTGTTTTTGCATTTCGTGTGTATTAAGGACCTACAAATATTAGTAATTATAAAAAATTAATAAAAAAAAAACAATTAATTATTAATTCTGTAAATATTGGTCTAAGTTTTAGTTTAATTGTTAATGTTCATTAATTTAATGAAACAAATGCAAGCCTACAAATTAAGTCTTGTGCACCTTTAGGATCAAAAATTTACTAAGATATATTACATGCTAGCTTTTGCCCGCGGCTTCGCCCGCGTGAACTTCCCTCGGGATCTTTTTCCCGGGATAAAAAGTATCCTATGTCCTTCTCCTGGCTCTAAACTACCTCCCTGACAATTTTCAGCTAAATCGGTTCAGCCGTTCTTGAGTTATAAGTGGAGTAACTAACACGACTTTCTTTTATATATATAGATTATACCTATAGCTTTAAATACATAGAAGTATGAAATCGCGCTTGGTCTATACGGCAATTATTTTTTAGTTTAGTATGTTTAAATATGACCTAATAATAATAACAAACGAGCGACAAATAGTAACTGTCTTTTAATTACCAACAATAGGAAAAATCCACTACCACTTTTTACTGTTCTAATGAAAAATGTAGCGTAAAGGCAAAGAGTACCTACGTACGGTCGGTTGCATCTACAGTGTTTTCTTTAAACTTTACAGTGTTCTTCATACAAGCGCTGGTTCTTACAAATTGTATTGTTTTTGTTCAGTCCCCGGCAGAATTAAAATGGATATTTTACTATTTCCTATAGGAAACAGTAAAATATCCGTAATATTTATAAATATGTCATTTTTTATCGTGATGGAGTAAAAAATATAAAGAAACTAGATGTTACCAGTGGATCTTCTTACATTTTATTAATAAAGTGGTACCATTTGCATTGCATGTTTCTTCAAAGGTGCAATTATCTCTCTACAAAAATTTATAGACATCGGTACAGTTATTTATTTTATTTGTAATGTATATATTTGACATTGAACTGACTTTGATCAACGTATGTGTAAAAATTAAATCGAAATAAATGTAAATATGTGATATCTAGAATCGCGTTAGTAATATCCTATTTCCAAGTATATTCAACTTTTTTCAGAGCCTATCTCTCTTTCGATTGCAAACTCAATTGTTGTTCAGTACTTTTATCAATTTTTTTGGTAATTTTTGCTGTTTTATGTTTTTCTCTTCCACAGTCGTGAGACCATCGGCACGCATGTCAGCAAAGAAAGCATTATTATCTTTATTTTTTCATCTTCTGTTGGATCTCGGTAATGGCGGTATAAATACAGATTTATTTGCGCTATACTAACATTTTATACACATGCCATTTATATCAATACAACTAGATTCTTGTTGCATATATATAAATGAACCAGGAGAAATAGATTCTCCTGATCACGCTATAACTTGAGAATGGCTCTATTAATTTGAATGAGTTTTTGTATGTATGTTCCAATGGGAGTAAAGAAATACCAAAAAAGAGATGGATGGATTGTGTTAAGGAGGATATGACCAGAAGGACTCTGATTCAGGAAATGGCTGGAAATAGGTCTAAATGTAAGAAACTTACATACTGTGCCAACGCAACTTAGGAAATAGGGATAAAGTAATGGAAAAGAAGAAGTTCCAAAGGATTCATAGATGGTTTGAAAAGAATTATTGATCCCGGTAGGTAGTGAAGGTGGTTAGGTACGCTAGTATCATATAAATAACAATAAAAGAACTACTTATAAGAGAAGATAAAAATATAGATTTTATTGTTTGTCAGTAACAAGTAAAACGATCCTATTCGTAAGAAAATAATGACTTGCTCAACAGATAATGAAGTCACAACTACCAGCTGAGGAGCCTAATGGACAACAATGAACGTAAATAAAATCATATCCGATTTCCCACCGGTTCAGTATTATAAGAGACAAGACACTTACGAATATTTATTTGTATTCCTTTGTCCTGACTGTTGTTCAATCAACAGCCGGAAATGAAATAAGCAGTCAAGAGCGTGTTCTCATCATTATAATTTCATATACAGGAAGATACTACAGCCCAAAATCATCATTATCTCATCAAAGGTTGTATCCCTTATAGACACCACCTTGGTCCGCCCTAGTCTGCATTTGAATTGATTATTTGATCGTCACGACTGCTCTGTAGGTAGATAATATCTCTTATATATGTATATCCTTCACGTTAGACAGTCCGAGATACGAAATATAAAGTTTATTACGGACAGATAAGAGGAGTTAAGCACATGTCACTCACTGAGTATATAGGTAACTATACCTAAATATTTTATGAAACTGAACTGTGCTTTGCAAGTTATTATACAAACTTATACTTAGGTAATTAAATTTGGAGATTTTGCTTAAATATATAGATTGAATAAACAATAAGATGGAAAACGGAAATCGATGCTCGAAATAATGTAGTGAGATGCAGTATGAAGGACATGCTCATAACAATATATTGCCATAATCAAGTAATGTAAAATACTGAATACCATATAAAGACATTCAAACTATCAACTGAACTCCCCAAGTATTCGTTAATTCAGCGTTCTGCAGACAAGTTAAACCTTTTACAGTCACGTCACTAGTTTAAGCGGCCATGAAATCTGTGAAGTCTTCTCCCCATTGTTGTATTACTTTACTTTTATTGCACAGAGAAGAGGATAATAAAGAAGTTTCATTGCATTAGTTATAAAAAAATATTTCATGCGATATACTTAAATCACTTTAAGATTGCGACATAATCATTTTTACATAAAGAAATTCTTAGTCCATGAAAATGTATCTTGAAATGTATTACAGTCAGGAAAAATTAAGGTTCTGTCGTTAAAACTGAGTAAAATCACAAAGCAACTATTCTCGTGTAAAACTCTGCTTGTTGAAAGTAGTATTTTGTTATCATTTGTCAATGAAACTGTTTGTCGAAAAAGGCAAATTGTTTTAAGAATTTTGTTTACTTCAAAGCAAAGGCAAATCCTTTAAAAGTTTGAAATTGAGTATCAAAGACAATTTAAAAAAAAAATTGTTGTTTTTTTATTCGATACCCAAAAGAGCCTACCGAAAAGAGGATAAAATTTATAAAGTCAATATTTGAGTTGGGACAGTGGTTGTTGTTTGTGTCAATTTAACTTGCCGGCAATTGGTGTTATGACCGAGTGGGGGATTATTATTAGAATATTTATTATAATAATACCTAAATATTTTTTTCAAAGTAAAGGTTTGTTTGTTTGTTATAACTTTATTGTACTAAAAAAAAGTGAATACAAAAGCATAGGTAATAAAATAAAAGTACAATAGCGGAATTATCCCAGAAAGGGATCCCTTACAGGTATTATAATATGTTTATTATACAATACTAATACTTACATACATTCACATATTTATGATTCTTTATCCCATTACAGGGCAGACAGAGCCTTGGGTTGCTAAAGATAGAAGCCACCTTTTTGGGCTTGGAGGTTGGAAAAATTCTTTAAATTGCCATGTATTTTTGACGTATTTAATTAAAAACTACATGGTAGTGTATATTAATACAACTGATAACTAATAATGCAAATATAGCAGCATCTTCATCCTAAATCATATTATAAATGCGAATGTGTTTGTTATTTTGAGTAACTGTTTAACCGATTATGATGCGATTTAAATTGAGATAGGTTCAATCTAGGGCTAACTTATTAATACAAATTAACAGTAGGTATATCCGAGCGACCGAGCTGTTGACAAAAGCTTATATTTTTACAAAATAAAAATATTCACCTGAAATCCATCATACGTCCAAGAAGCCCACTTCATGGTACACAGCTGAACGTCAAAAGGGAATTGCTCGACATTGATGTCACACACAGACACGTAGATCCCGTGGCTCAACCACGTCACCTCCCCCGTGTGCTTCACAATCACATTTGTGTTGATGACCGCTGAACGATAGTTCGGATCGGCACTAAAAAAACAAGTTACATTAATACAATGCACGTTGGGCGCTGGGGCCTGGGGCTGCACAGCTCCGGCAAGGATCCAATGCCAGAGTGGCCATGATGTGTAGACTATGACACATCTTTAAATTTCTTTGCCTTGTGAGCTGCGCAAGATATTGTCACAGAATGGGTATACCTACGTATTATATATATTCTGTGCCTACGTAACAGAAGTAATAATTTGTTTGTTTGTTTGTTTGTTTGTTTGTTTGTAATATCTTTATTGCTTTAAAATACATAGTAAATAGAATATTATTAAAATCAGAAGACAATGACGGACTTATCCCAGGAAGGGATCTCTTACAGTCAACCGGCAATTAATTTATTTAAGAATAAATAAATTATTGTATACTTTTTATTGTTTCGACTAGATTTGCTACGTAACAGAAGTAATAATTTCTGAAGTAGCAAAATGAATGTCTTCTTGAGCAAATCTATAATTTATTTGAGAATTAATAAATTATTGTATACTTTTTGTTTGTTTCGACTAGATTTTCTCAAGAAGATATTCATTTTTTAGTTTCAGTATTTAAGCCCAACATATTTATTGGGAATATTGCCTCATGATTTATTACTGTAAGTACTTTATTATTACTTACAGTTTTGGCATCACAAAACGATAAAACTTTGTGAAGTGTATGCATTTAATATGGAGTTACTCTCAATTCTTTATGTTTTGACAAAGTGAAGCTTTCAATAGGGACGGAACTTAGATTGAATTTTCCATGTAATTTATTTGCTGTCAGTTCCAAATTTACCTGTCTGTACAAAATATTCAATCACTCATATTCGAATCCGACGATAGTAGGTTGTCATTATTATTGTAAAGTAAATATTTAAACTTTATTTTGTAGACAAATGAGAGGCGGATTTATAATTTCAGCCAGTAGGCTATTCAAATTTTGCTGTTCACACCGATCTCCAAAATTAAGTCGGTTCCTATATTAATATTACAATCCAGTGATCAGCGGGGGTTTTTATACCAGTTCCTTTTATAAGATTTTTTCAAAGTAGGATGTATTCATCTTATAACGAATCCACAAATTCTATATTATTTGAAAAGCTCATAGGGTTTTTAATAAATCGGATCGATTATGGCTATTTAGACTAATACGCTTTATTACTACCTTCAGTGAGCAAAAATTTAACTTGGAAATCTCATAGTATATGACGTGTAATCAGTTTTTATAATTTACTGGATTTCTTTTATGGGTGAAAATAATAAGCCGTTATCATTATACCTACTACATAATTGGATAAATGAATGGCATGCTTGCACAAATTGCTATATTCACTTAATCCTACGAGATTAGCAATACTTTGTGTATTGGATAAAGGCACATGGTCTCAGCTGCCATCTCATAATCTACGTAAAAAACTAAGGCGTTTTCTAAAAACTATGACACCAGACAAAGCAGGCTAAATGCCTTTAAACTATACGTTATGTATTTATATTATTCAATAATGAGCTTTATACTTTGAGATAATGCTCTCTTATAATCTTTAGTCATTTTAGTAACAAACTCGTTGTAGAAAATTAATATAAAAGCATTTCGTAACCTACTCATTTTGAAATCCGCAACGTGACACGACGCCAGACGATTTGAATTTGCTCACTTTCCCGTTTGTGTGGCAGCAAACGTCCTAAGGCATCAATTTGCATCTTTGTCACGAAAACTACCTACGCTACGCCCTAACATAAAAAGACCCACCAATATTTCTAAGGAAACGTACTTGCCCTACAGAATATTTGCCAATATTTTCAAATAAACTTACTTGTTGTATAGAATAATATCGGGTTTCCACACCCTCTCGTACGGTATTCTAATCACTCCGATTCCGTTGAAGTCGCTCGTGTTCCACCGCAGGTGGTAGTCCATCCAGACCTGCGTGATCCAGCAGTTGGTAGTCAGGAGTTGATCTTTCTCTTCCTGATACAAATTGAGAAGCGTTACAATTTTACAAAAAAAAAAAAATAACTTATGAAATAACGCGCGAAATATATATATTGCATTTAGTGGTCTTTAGTTCTTTTTTTTTACTTTTTAGTATTGGCCAATAAAACAAGGATCACGTTAATAATATAATGGCTTCACTGTAAAAAGAAGAGCAAAACATGCTCGGATTAAAGAAGATCATCATATCTTACTCAATGCCTATTTACCAGGTATAATAAAATAATATAGGAATAAATAAAATGGTTATAAAGTTTGAATATGCTTTTTTTTTATTTAAACAGCAATAAAGCGTCGAACTGAAAAGTGTGTTATTTAATAAATACATGTACACACTTAAATTAGGTTTTCATAATGAAATTATTCGGCGGAAATACAAAAAGGAATTGTGAAAACTCACAAATTGGACACTGATTTCTCACGCGTAGTCTTTTCATTTATTTTCAATCAAACTCTTAACTTGATTCTAACTTAATAATATTATTTAGATGTGGATCAGGACTGAAGAAATAAAGTCCATTTTTAACAGTCGTCGATTGTTGTGACTTTTTGTCTGGTGTTTAATATTGATCAATATTATATTTATAAGACGAGTTTCAAATATTAAAGCATCAATGCTTGAAATGTATTATTAGAAACTGGTCTTTCCACAACGATAAATTACTACGATATTGTTCCATGACTGATTAAGTCATCATCATCATTTCGTGTATGTGATACAATCGACCATGCACACCCTGGTGTCAGAGTTCTTCGGAACCTCCTCTCGGCTTCTGACGTGGTTCCTTTAACGACTACCAGATAGCAGTCGGAACCAACGGCCTAACGTGCCATCCGAAGCACGGAATCATCTTTATTATCAGACAATCAGATGATTTACCTACGCCTGCATTGTCCTAATCAAACTAGAAACAACTAAACAAAGTATGCTTCCAAACACATACTTTGGATAATTAATAAAAAAAAAATACATCATCACATCGCATCAGTTAAAATGTATTAATCATTAAGTGTCATGTTTAGGTAGTAATTACATTCCCAAGTGTGCAACCGCTTTTACGGCATATTACCACTAAACGCTCTTCATTTCATTACAGTCCCTTAACATGACACATCGTTATTAGACAAAGGTACTGCGGAAATAGCACATTCCGGGAAACTGTCATATAGTATGATGATTCTCTAACGCTCATTTGATGGTTTTGCTTTAGAATTAGTAATTATTGCGAGTTCTATTAATCCATAGATTAAAAAAGAAACTTGCCTGGCGTCAAACCGCGCGCGATTCCAAATTCTATGTAATAATCATTACTGATTGCAAAAAAAAACCAACCATTGGACCCTATATTGCGCCCTCAGTGTTTCTAAGATTTCCATTATAAGGAAAATGCGCATAAACACTCTCTGTAAATTTACGTATATGGATGATATTTTTAATATTTATTTTACAATCGGTATGTTTCTTCTCGTGAAATTACAACTTACTAGTTTATAAGTAATTGTAAAAACCTCCGACTGGCATACAAACATAATGATTTGGCGAAACTATAGGAGTTTCGCGTTGACTACCCTAAAATGAATAATGATCTTTACCCCAAACTATATGTAAGTTTGACTTAAGTTATATTGTACGTACTCTCGTGAGTTACATTTCTGGCGGTAGTATAAAAAAATATTTGTATTCCACTGTCACCATTTAAATATACCCAAAAAAGAGTTCCATTCAGAAAAACAACTTGTGCCATGTATCAGCTTATTCCCATGAGGGTGATTTTTATTTAAAGTGTCAAACTTTTCATCCCTAACTCCAATTTTCACACATGTAGATTGATAATTGTACCTCAGAAGGGACAAAAACTTTCCAACCGCCACAAAAACCTTTTCACGAATAAATTAATTGAATGTGGCAACGAAAAGAGATTCAATGGATCTGTTTAATCTGTGGATGGCATGCATTGTTGCATATTCACACGCCCATTGTGTGGCACCACGTTGTGAATAGGCATACAGCTTGACTCATAATGAAGAACCTTTCAGCTCGATTTAGAGCAATTTGGTATTATTTGTAATTGTGCTTGCGGCTCATTGCATTATAGATCTACGGGTAATATTCACATATACATAATAGTTATAGTAGTTTACTCCCCTTTTAGATTGATATACAGTATTTACCTATACAGATATTTACCCATAGATTAAAAAATAAATTTGCCTGGCATCCGCGCGCGATTCCAAATACTATTGCTCTACCTCATAATTTGCAAACTTTATTACAATGTGATGTGTTTTGACTATTTCACGTTTTAAATGTTACTGGTTATTCTGCCTTTCCATTATAATATAGCCGAAACATTTGCCTTCGGTGGCATACGCACGTAGGCAATAATCAAACATTTAGCAACAATTTGCAGTACAAAACGGTACAACATTAAATGGAAAATGTCGGAAAAACCACTTTAAACTCGGTTATACGGAAATTATCTTGAACCACTTAGTTGATTGCAGTGAATATTTCGCAACAAAAATTTTGCTTTTTAGGCAAAGTTACAATATGGGTAGGTTATGTTCTATAAATTAATAAAAAATAAAATGAACATATCCAAAAGAAATAGATTAGTCAGTCCTTAAAAAAAGGGAACTGGAGTTATTACTTAGTATCGACTTAGTACTTTACATATATATATCTTATAACATTACCCTTTTTATATTCACACAGTGTATAACTTTCTTTTCTCGATGACTGACTCTCTGAGCATATTATAAAAAGAAACAAAACCGTAGTATTAAATGTGATACTCGACCGACAACAGAAACTGGCGTCCCCACCATCACTCAAATTGTTGGAATAATCTACAGATTAACAAAGTAATCAGTTCACAAATTGTGCAGTAAGTCCCTGAATACTTTCGCTACTGAAATGAAACGCGACACTGCTGAAATATATAGGCACGAGGGGAAAAGTTTCCCTAATCCACAGAACAGAAAGTATTGTTCGTGTGACAATGTAGGCTAGGAGTTCATTAAAATTTCATTAGGTGTAATAATGGCAGAGTTTTCTTCATGATTTTTAGGCAATTCCGAAAACGTATTCGTACTTAATTTTTATAATGGTAATAACTGTGCGTTCTCTACTCTAGAAAAAACTACTCCGGCCCTACACATGAATGTCGCAAAAGGCAAATTGATGACTAAGGACGACAATAAAGGTAAGGATAAAAAAATAAAAAACAAATAAATTAAATCACATGACAGGCAGCAGGTTCGTAAGCGAAAAGTTTAACAATTAAAAGCATACTTTTAACTTTATGTTATAAGTGTTAACAATTGTAGAGAAAAATGTAATGAAACCTGTAAGTGCAATAAATAAAAGCAAGTTCTGTATTGTTTCTCTTGGAGGAATTTTTCTTATGGAATAATCTTGCACGGAAGAATTCAGGTAACCGTGAATATATAAGTATACAGACATTTTCTCCAAGTAAAAGTATATTTCAAACCGGCATTCATAGACCCTAGCAAATACAACGCTACTTGTAAATATTTGGCGAGAGGCAATTCGTCCAAAAAGGATCAAATAAGTGTAAAGTTCAATAGTCCGTAGGTAATTTTATTTATTTTGTCCCAGACTTGTTACTTTTAGTATAAAAGTAATAGTCTTCTCGCTATGTGCTTCGTTCACTACAGTTGATAACCGTTGGTGAACTGGTATATTTTAATAGTGTATCTTACAGCTATAATTACAGAAAAATCACTTTATTAACCTGCACTATTATATCACCTTTTTAATCTTATGTCGTACCAGGTTGTAACATAGCACCATTAGTGTTATCTGGGTCAATCAATTTTAAAATTATGAATACCTATATTGTTTTGATGACTATCCTGGTCAAAATTGCATGAGATGTAGCCTAGCCATTCACAAGTCACAACACGAAGAAATACAGCTAGAAATGCGATTCAATTCCCCGCCCCACTATGAAATTAAGTGAGGCGTGAAGGAAATTTGTGATTTCCCCTAAAGCAGGCAACATGCCCTACATATATAAAGAGTATCTCTTCGTTCTGCTTATACTGGTCTAAACAAATAGATCAAACGTATTACATATATATATATATATACTATTATACGTTTCATCTATTTGTTCAGACCAGTATAATATATATAACTATTTTCTAGTTATGTGTTTAATGCTTGCCATACATAATGTCACTATTTTATAGCCCATACTTACCAAATTCCATAATTCTAGTACCAAAGGTTTATTTTTCATCTTATTTTGATTTCCAACTGAAATCGCAAAATTTTAAAAAATTTGCTACATTTGCCGTCAATAGATTGCGTTGACGTAAAATTTTGATTATTTTACAACCGAAAAATACCGTAAGCTTGAGTATATGTTTTGAATTTCACCTTGATACGTTTATGCGTTCTTCAGATCTTATAAGAGTTTAATTTTTGCCTTTTGAGGTACGGAACCCTAAAAAGGTATTTTCCTAAAGATGTTATAGGTACCTAAAAATGTTAAATTAACGCTGTCCATCAGGGATTTCTACCTTGATGTTTTATTTAACTGAAAGCAATTAACGACCGATCAAAAATATTAATCCAAAGAATAAGGTACATAAATAGCCGTGTAAAAAAAATATTACAAACAGTATTAAGAAACGTTTGTTACGCCCATTTTACCTAAAATGTGTTGCCTCGTTCTTTCACGTAAAATGTCGGTAAGAGAGAAAGAAACAAAACATTTTGTTAAAATGAGATTAACAAACCTTTCTTAATACGGGGGAATAAGTTCAGGATAAACCTATAATCGTCTAGAAGTTACAATTCCATGAATTCATAAACGAGCTTAAAATTCTTTATAATCTTTATTTTCACAAAGAGCAATGTAGAATCAAGAATATGAAAGTAATAACTTCGCACAGTTACTCGTGTCGTTTGAGATATCTCGTGAATGTGTATGTTTATTCGATTACTTGAAAACTCTTAGCAAATTTGGGTCTCAAATTAATTTCATATTTATGTAGGTATACCGCGCTACCTGTTCTACCTATACATTTACCTATCTTCCTTGATTTAACTTGATTTATTTTGCAACCGACTTAATAGAGACATTGATATTGTTATCATTACATATAATGCGATATTTTAAACGTTTTATGCAAAAATTTAAATCAGATCAGAGTAAAAAGGTTTGTTAAATAATAAGTTAAACTACACTTACAGTTTAACTTATATTTTACTCCGTTTTAACTTAATTAGTACATTGATAAAATCTCATGAAGTTTTAAAAGTCATGACTAGAAAGATTTGTTATCAAACATTTCTAAGCATCTAACTACAAAATACTGAACACAGTGAAATATGAACAACAAAAGACTTCTTTAAATATCAGAAAACATAATTTTTTACACCGAGCTTGCTTATTAAGACAAATTGAGATCGTGTTGAGGTTTTGTGGTGCAATCAATGATCCAAATTAATGACGAGTCATGGTTGTCTGGAGACTCAACACTTGTTAATGGCATCATTTGTCTTCTCCGACTTTATATCCATCACCGGAAAAGCCACCCGCCATCCTAATACCTGACAGATGAAAGTAATACTACGCTTGGAAAACAAAAAGAGAGGCCTTTGCCCAGCAGTGGGACACTTGAGAGTATTAAAAGTATATTTATTATTAGATGTAGCCTATGCCGTGAAAACTATATAACAGATATTTATAATAACAATTCTCAATCGCTGGACATTGTGAATATAAAAAAAAATAAGTGGTTATCTGACTGTTAACCAAAGATTATATGCTTTGAACCGTTATTCGAAACCTATTGAGTGAGATAGCACTACTTCCGCTTACGTCATCAGCCCCCAAGTATGCCCCTTTTACCCCCTCCCTCACACTCCCGGCGGCCCTAGTGTGAGTAGAGGGGATCTTTGCTTGCCGCCTGCGCAGTGTTGAGTCGTCACATTGGCATTGACTTTCGTCAAGTGCACTCCCCCGTATAGGCAAACAACGTTGTTGTTCGAATATTAAATTAATAAAAATTTAATAATAATATGTTATTATACATAGTGAATATTTTCTTTGCGGAAGAGAAAATATACTTGTCTGCAGAAGGCATTTTAAGAATGTTCTGCGGAAGAACAATTCTTAGCAGGGAATAAAACATGGGGAAAACCTCCCGTTCATGATTTATTGCCCAAAGAACATAAAACAAGCTATCTTGATTAACATCAGTTAATCAAGATAGCTTGGGCTTTACCGGGAATACTGGCGAATGGGTTTTAAGACCCATTAAACCAGAACGCCCCCGGAGGCGTCCGAATTCTTCTGAGTAGGCTGCTAGGCCAAAGCTCAAGCGCCGCGTGATACGTCGGCATGACTAAAGCAGCAGCTCATCTTCGTCGTCTTCGAGCTCCGAGCGTCCCCGGCGGCATAGGATAGTCTTCGTGGCATCATTCAATAAGAAACTGGATTTCTTAAGGTCAGTGACATTTGTAAATTCTTGAATAGACAGTAAATTTATTGCGAATCTGATCCCGATGTACTTTTACTGCCATAGAATTAGGAACACGGGTGCGGTCTCTACAATTTTTTGTTTTGTTTTTTAAATCTTTGTTTACTGCACCTTACTTTTTTCTGTTATTTTTTGCGGAGGTTAGACGGCAGTCGCTTCCTTGCAATAACTAGAACCGCCAAATCAGTATCATGCGTACGTGCGTAAAGCGTACCCTGGGCTCTGAAGCGTAAGCTGAAGATGCTATTAGAAAGAATATTGCATACAATCGCTGTATTCTTCTTGACTTAAATCTCTTGACCACTTATACAACACTGGTGCTTTAACTCGTGCTGTTATTCTTCAAAGATGAGGAATTTAAACTAATTGACAACAGTTAAATAGTTATTAGTTTCACAAACCGGACTGTGTTCTTACTCCGGATTGTTCAAAAAACTTAATAGTTTTGTTTCTAGTAAGTGATAATTACATATTTACCTGAGGATATTCTTGAGCTCGTTTGCGGAAGACTAGCGGATAACTAATACATAAGCCGCGATAGCATATATCTGGCATTAAAGACCGATACATTAAAGAGGATTTACGGAAAATCCCACCTTCAAACAGTTGTTTATTATTCGGACACCATGAGTTCGTTTTTAGCTAAAGCTGAATGTGCTAATATTTATTTCTCAATAGAAAACGCTCAGCGGATGAGCAAATCAATTAAGGTATTGAGAAACGACGAACAGGCCCGAAACATACGACCGCGGAGTTCGTACTATAATAAACAGGAAGAGCGTTTCACCTCTCCTGAACAGTGTTTTGGTAATAAGTGTCGCGATAAATGCATTAATAAAAAAAAAAAAGTTTTGGTCTACGCACAAACGAAATAACAAATCCTATCACAATTAACAAACAAAACTCGTTTTACGGACGTTGTTTAATATAAATTATGTAGGTACCGTTTTTATGTTTGCAAGAAATTAGGACTACCTTTGGTCATACTAAAATAATTTTCGGCTACCTTCTCAAAACAAAAATGTTTAGGACTAATATTATTCTATGTTCGTGGAATAATTATAGTGCTAAATATTAGAATTAATATTTAACGATCAAAAATCCTAGTAGGTACCGCCTCCGACGACCGAGTTTTGTTTGTCTAATATTTTAGTAAAGCAATCTGATTTCAACGATCGTCCTATTCAGTTTTTGGAATGGTTTAACCGACACTTAATAGATATGTTTACACTTAATACATTCAGGTGGTTCGATTACATCAGCCATTTCTGAGAGTACCTACTGTACAACCCTTACACGCGGGCGAATTTAAACAGTTCTATCTACTCTTGACTCCTACAAGTCACGAGTCTTCCATTCAGCCTTTCTTCAGCCCCAGTAACGTTTGCGATTGTCTCCAACTAGGCATCTGCTATGGAGAAGGGGCATGAACCAATCGTTTATATAAACGACTATCTCAAAGTCAATCAGAACAAACGGATTTTGATAGACCAGGCTGCGGAAGCTGTTCAGATTCTATCCTCTTGGTATTGAACTATCAATAAGCAAGCTCAGAGTTTGCTATGAATGTTAAACTTCGCATCGTTTATCATTCCATGAGGTCGCCCTTTGGTGCTGACCCATTCAGATGGCTTGTTCTCTTCTCCTGTAGACCAGCTATATATATAAAGCACGTTCTTGGCCCAAGCACCTTGAGAGGAACTAAAATGGTGGTAGACAATGCTCTCAGCGAGCACGTTCACAAATCCTGAGCCTGACGCATCCAGCAATGGCTTATTGACCGTGGTGCCGTGCTAGACGGAACCTGATCGAATAGTTGCCCTTGGCAGCTCAGTCAGAAAACGTTAAATCACAAATTAAAAAAATGTGGGCTATTATTCAATCCATAAGGGAATACCGTATGTATTGGTACAATGTAGTGAGCTACACAAGGAACGAAGATAATTTATATTCAGAGGCCTTGTATATCCCATATGTCGGTCTTACTTTTCCAGCTATTGGACGAGAACGACGTTCTGTTCACGTTGCACTAAACTACATATCATGCGAGGAGGCAGACTTACTAAATCTCGCTAGAGAAGGCCATGCAGAATGGACCTGTATTCGCTCGTAGTCGTGTAGTTAAAAGACCAACCAACCCTGTAGACCCTAGTGTCATAGTTCTTCGAAACTGCCTCTCGGCTTCTGATGTAGTTTATCTAACGACTCTCGGATAGCTGCCTGAAATAACGGCCTAACGTGCCTTTCCAAGCATGGAATCATCTTTCCTATTAGACAATCAGATGGTTCTAGCCTGCAATATCCTAACCAAACTGGAAACAATTTAATTAATTATGTTTTCTATGGGAATCGTAACCGGGTCTTCAGGTAAATGCCTTAACTACTAAACCAGAGAGGCGTTAAAGAATGGACCGAGTATACGCTTGTCAGCTAGTTTCGCTTTTTGGATTACCCCAAATCGATCTGTGTGCACACAAGAATACTCACGTCGTACTTCGTAACGTGATACGTGATTGCAAGGACACGAAAACCAAATAGGTACCACGATGCCCTCCAGCAGGCCGTGGTACTTTCAAAGAGCTTTTATATTTGTACCACTGCACTTGGAGTCTCGAGTCATTGTATACCTCAATCAGGCCAGGGGTAATTTGTTTCTGGTAGCCCCTCACTGGCATAAGGAACTTTGGCGCCCAGACCTCAAGTAGAGAGCAATAGCAGCACTCTGCCCGTGGTACAGTACTGTTGTCCGGTCAACCGAACCACAAAAAAAAAAAAAAAAAACCATCAGCTCCATGGATTCTGACACGACTAAGGTACAAGCTAATATACTCAAAGTATGATTAGTGGAGGGTGGAACCTTCTGTTAGCTAACAGATCAACGGAGTGAGTTACTAGACTCAAGTTAGACCATCCACGAAAAGAGTTCGTTCTTAAGTTTGGTCTTATGGCAAGATTGATGTCATGCTGTCAAAAATTGGTCACTTATGTCACTGGATAAGTAAGACATACACCTATCTTTTCTCTTTCAACTGGTTTGAGTGCTACTCTAAGGTTGAAGTTACAGCAAATGGAAACTAGCGTTCTTCTAACACTTGCTTGATTTAAATATAATTAGCAGCACATCTCGTTCTCAACATAATGATCATATAGATCTTGCACAGGTCCAAGACGAAATTGATCAATTGCTTCATTTACAATTATCATTTAAATGATGAACGTTTTACTAAAATTATTATCTTATAATAACTTACTGAACCATTTTCATTTCACACATTGGCATACTTACATTTGTATCCTTATAATATTGCTTGCCACCAGGCGATAACAAACACATCTCACTCAATAGGTTTCGAATAACGGTTCAAAGCATATAATATAATGTTTTACCTGAAAATAAAACAATTATTATATGCGTAACCTTATTCGAAACCTATATTTCTATTTCTGCCTGTTGGCTTCATTTCACAAGACTCTCAGTGAGATGCAATGTGACGACTCAACACTGCGCAGGCGGCAAGCAAAGATCCCCTCTACTCACACTAGGGCCGCCGGGAGTGTGAGGGAGGGGGTAAAAGGGGCATACTTGGGGGCTGATGACGTAAGCGGAAGTAGTGCTATCTCACTCAATAGGTTTCGAATAAGGTTACGCATATAATAATTGTTTTATTTTCAGGTAAAACATTATATTTATTATATAGGTTCATCATTATTATATAATAAATTTTTGGTCTGCCTATTTACGTACTGACCAATCAATAATTTTATTAGAGTAAATACTGAAACTGACAATGACAACACTGAAAACCTGTAAATGACAACGGTTAGACCATCCAGAAAACTAGACGTCCACAATGAGTCAACACTTACTTACTGTTTGAACTATTAATAAGGTAGCTGATAGTACTACCGATCGAGAACTTTGAAAACACAAATGTGATCACAATCCTTAGCATGGAGGGGCCGATGAAAAATAAAAAGAAGATGCTTAATAAATAATTTAAGGGAAATGTTATAAATTAATACAAAAATGTATTTCGTTCAGGAATATTTCACTTTATAACAAATGAAAAAATAATTCTTTGTCTCTGATGTTTTCTCGAAAGTCCCAATAATAGGTTTAAAAATAGTTAAAAAAATAATATGAAACAACTCGCAATAATGGAAACGTTCAAACTTAGTAATTTTACTCGTTTGTTGTTAGAGGCAATAATAGAGTGCATCATTATTGGGAATATTGGATGTGTGCCTCTGGGGAACTTTTGCATTGAAGGTTATAATTGGGTTTGCACGTCCGTAACGTTATTCGGTTGAACTTGTAACATCATTTAACTTATGTATTATGTCGATAGTACAAAATAGGTTTTTCATATAATAAAAAAATTGGAAAAAATGGCCTAAAGATAATTTTAAGTGTAAAGAATAACCGAAATTTAAAGCCTACTCTGGGCTCCGAAATCCAAATTTACTTAACCAACTTTACAAGTAAAATAATAATTAGTATTCTACGAATATTCAACAATTTATTAAGTCATATAATTGTAATATTATAAAAAAATTTGGGTTTTGTTTTTTATTTATTTTAACAAACGTCATATAAATCCAAACACTTTTTTTATTAAAATGCTGAAAAGAAAAACCGTAACATAATGACTGATAAATTACTGTTAATTTTGCCTTATCTTTTCGCTCGTTTTATTTCTTAGTCTGGTTCTACCGCCCAGGTTTTCTGATTGTATCTCATTTGATGGCTAAATTACCATTTGGTTGTCTAGGTGACCTGTATTGTCTATTTGTGAATCGTACTTTAGAGAGACTGGAATTAATCAATTTATGAAGAACGTCCTAACCTATTTGTCCTCTGCAAATGTTAAATGCTTAATCGCCTATCAGCCCATTGTTAGCTAATGTTAATAATTGTGATATAAATTATTGTGTCTTTCTCTTCTAATTTAATATCAGGTAATTTTGCCCAATCCAGCTCTTATTATTACTAATCTAGCATAGTTCCAATATTCGTCAATAACATCGTTTTTTAAGCTATTGCATAGCTTTTATTGCGGCTTTTGAGCGCGGCGACCGAATCAAGAAATTCCGTAACGAAAATATAACCTAACACCCCCCACTCCGCCTATCATGTAGCTCGGCGGAGCGTCGTACTTATTGCATAAGTTGATAAAAAATGCTATGCAATAGCTTTACCACCGCAGTCCCCGAGTGCCGCACGTTTTTTTACTCCGTTTACACTTACCACGTCTATAATGTGATGCAGCGAGACACCAAATGTGACCAGCAGAGGGTGTGAGGAATTCTCCACGGGCCGCACCGACGCATCATACCTTTGCATCAGGTGTCGGATGAGTCTGTACTCCTCGTCACAACACGTATAACCTGGAAGTAAGAGATTTCTTGAGCATTATAAACAAGGAAAGATTGCCAACATCATTGCACATCCCACCCACACTACTATACCAGACATGTAAAATTTGAATTGCTGACGAGATAGCTTGGAGTCATTTTTAGGATTCCGTACCCAAAGTGTAACAACAGGACACTATCACTTATACTCTGTCCGTCTATCTGTCTAACATCAGGTGAATCTTATGTATGAACCATGATAGCTACTCGTAGAAAGAATAAATTTTCACTGATTATGTATTAGTTAACGTTATAACAAAAAATCCTAAAAACATAATCAAATAAATAAAATCATAAATAAATAAATAAACAACAAACGTAAGTTTTTACCCGATTGCGTATATAGATAATGATAAGTGCGTGATTCCAACTCGCACTTGATCAGTTTTTTAAACCTATGATGTTTTGATAAGTAAAACGAGAAATAATTGTTGCGTTTAATTGTTCTTATTCTATTTTTATTTAAAAACAACAAAACCTTTGCAATGCAGCGTCACTTCATGAACTGTTGTTGATCTAAAAAAAATGTATCTCCTTAATGTCCTAAGATTGATCACGATCCAACTTAAGACGAGACCTCTGGAAACACTAGCGCCACCATCATTTAAAAATTATTATTCACTGAAAACACAAGTTACCGAAAATCCCTGTTATGTAATTAAAGTTCTGGATCTGAAGTTAATTTAAATAATATTAAATTATTCAATTATAAATTGCAAAACTGCTAAAAGTGGCCTTTTCAAGCAATATTGCAATTTGTAACTAAAGGGAACTATAATTTAATATGTTTAAAATTAACTTCAGATCAAGAACCTTAATTACATAACACGGATTTTTGATAATTTGTGTTTTCAGTGAATAATGATATTTAAATGATGGTGGCGCTAATGATAACCGAGGTATCACCTTAATGTTAAGTGCTGATGTGGTAGGATAGAGTTCAACGATTCATTAAAAGTGAGACGTTTAAAATACCTAACTTAGTGCAGTGCATCTAGTGGGATGAGTTACTTTAAAAAAACTAAATCTACTTTATCTACCAAGCAAAAAGGCCAAGGTTCAACCTAACCGTTTCTTAGTAGAAAACTTTAAGTGGGCGTTTGTGGGCTGACGACAATGGAGCTTCTATATATTGTACCTACTTAGATTTTAGTTATTTTGAAGTTTACTCAAACGGTAAAAACAGAACCCTCGCCTAAGCCTTGTCTGTCTGTCTATCATTCTGTCAACGGTTATGAAACCGAAGCGAGTATCGTAAACCATCAAGCCAAGCGTCCACCGAAATACGAAACAAAATGGCTAAACCTCTCATTACACAACTGCTTTGAATGGAAACACTGATTAATCAACTGTTAACACATTATACGGGAACGTGCCAATCAAACAGTCTATGCTTGCAGCGGCCGTGATTATAACAAACACTCTACATTGAGGCACATCTAATCCCCTAACAACCTAAGTAACATTTAGCGTTAGAGTTTCCTCCTAAGCGTCATTTTTACGGATCACTGAAGTTTGAGGTCAGTGGATAGTGGTACAAGCTGAAGACAAGCTGTTAGCACGTATTTTGAAACAGCCATTTTATAGAGAAAATTTAATTTCATGAATCGTTTAGGTATACTATGAGCTTGATGTGACTGTGTTTGTAATTAATTATGTGATGAACAAGAATACGTTGCATGAAGAAAAAACATAACGTACCTATGCTATGTAAAGCCATTTGGTAGTCATAAAAAAATCTGTTAAAAATATGAAGCGAAATTGCGTATTTATATTAAAACAGGGTATCAATCTTTTTTCCTTTTATCTTCAACGCGTTTAATTCAAAAGTAAATTTTGATCTACTTCAACCAGATATCGTAATTTTTAGTACGAATTACTTCAAAGCGATGATTATAAGCATATGAAAAAATACTTTTAATATGAATTTATAAACTCTACCTACTATTCTATAAATATATACACGATTCTAAATGAAATTTCTTTTTTAGCAGACAAAGCATATACAAAGTGCATTCATTCAAATGGGTTGCAAGAAAATAATTTTCGTTTAATCGTCCGACACAATCATAAATTGGCGGATGTACAAATACGAGCAGCCTTCACTTTTCAGCATGCATAAAGTGAATGGACTCTAAGTTATATAATTATTATTATTTTAAAAATAGAAAAATCGTTAGTTCATTAAACAAAGCTCATACAATTCAGGTTAAAAAAGTATCACAAAAACAGGTAAATTAATAGCTATCCAAATGAAATTCAATATGAACAGATCGTCCATTAAACGCCCACTCCCAAGTTTGGAGAAACAACGAAAATTTAAAGATGTTTACAATAATAAATCCGAGTTTGTAATAAAATAAAAGTATGGTGTAGTTGTTAACAGTATTTCATTGCAGCCCATAAACCGTACACTGTTGTTTATTTTATTTGTAGTGTAGATGTCAAGCGCAGATGCCAACATTAATTGGTGCTCCATGGGTGCTCCGCCGTCATTTACCGGAGCTCATAATTGCAAATTTTATATCTAACTATACCTATATATAGAACGAAGCAGTCATCATAGTCTTTTAACAGGTGGTTTGAATAAGGATATTTTTATTAACAAGTAGTAGAAATTGACAGTTGAATGACAAAAATAAAATATTTAAATACACTTTTTTGTAATACCTATAAGGAATTAAATACTTAAATACCTTCAATGGAAGATAGAGGGTAGACAGACAGTTATATACTTTTATAACACTCTTCATCATACATGATTGTTGTATATTTAGCCTTTATAAAAAGCTACTCGTACTGATTATTTTTTCTGAGCTACAACAATTAGTAATTTATCTTTTTAATAGCTTCGTTAAAAACGAAGCAAGTTTATGTAAATTTCGTCTGCTTTTAATTTAAAGATTAGATGTGAGAAATATTGTGGTTATGTTACACCTACTCGTACATAACAAACTTACCCTCCAGATAAAACAAGATCTTAAGTGTTTTGATACATATTTTTCATATACAAGTATTTTTTTAATTACTGATTAGATAGGTTCAAATGAAATTCATCAAAAGTTGGTCCCTGAGGCTAAAACTTTACAGGCATGGGAGGTAAACATATATTAAAAATTTTACGTTGTATAATCAACAAAATAATGTGTTATAACAAAATTTGTTCAACCTAATAAAGTAAACCTGTAAGTAATTTGTCAATCTGGTAATTATCCAACGTTACGTCGGCGTAAGAAATAAAATCTATATATTTTTTAGAAAGAAACCTAAAATGACTAACATTTTAAGCCTTCGCCCGCAATCATCGCCTAAAACTGTAAAATGCTTTTTAAAAGGCTCTTGAGAATATCCGCATCGTATAAACGAGCCGTAGACTGCATGCATCAGAAACTTTCCAAGCTATCAAGTTTCAATAAAAAAAGTTCATGACCTAGCGAATATCAAGGCGTATCTTGGCCTTTTTAAGATTTTTATATTTAATATTTTGGATAGACCAAGGTTTTAATTTCGTAGGAATTTTGGAGTTAAAGTAGTTCCATTGGAATATACGAATGAGATTATTCCATGTAATATATGATGCCATAACCTTGTAAATTAGATATTTTTATTAGTTATATAGAAAGTTATCAGTATCTCCTTCCTAGTCTATGATAGTTATCTATCTATTTTTGAATGATAACGGTGTTTACCCTGTCACTCTGTATTTATTTATTATAACAAGGAAAACTAAGTATTATTCAAATTTTTTGCACTGCACGTCGGTGATAAATTTAAATAAAGTATTATTTCGCCTTTTCGGCGTATACCCAAGTGGCAAACAAAGAATATATCGGTTCGATTTACCCCGAAGGATTATAAGGGACCAACGGGTCCTAAAAGAAAACTGTTTGCCTTTCCGCAAATGTCTCGTACTGATCCGTACATTCGAACTTTCTGCAGGATTCAATGAGCGCCCGTAATTTTGTTCGCTTTGTCATTGGTGATCTCTTGGAAGAACCCTCGTTTTTACGGTTCTCTGCGTACCAGCGAATAGTGACGAGAACTTATTTGTATATCTGTATGTCATAATGCAATCTACAGTATTAAATTTAAGGACTCACTATAACATGGCGTTCCCCGGCTTATTATTGTTTTATGATTAAATTTTGTCAAGTGAACAATTAAAGACTAAAAACAAATTTTTAAAAGTAGTTAATCTCCTGGCCTGGGGAAGATTCCAGTAATGTAAAAGTCCTGATATCTCTTAGGGGAGTCAAGAGTTCGAAGGCTAAGAATGACTCTCCCCTCACTTCTTACCGTGAATATCGCAAAAGACGTTAAATAAGGTGGGTGGGCATAAAATTGAGCACTAAGTGAACAAGCCCCGAAGTAATCAAATAATAAATCTAAATATATGATGTATCATAATAAGACAATGAGTTTTAAGGGATTTCAATCAGTCAAAACTCCAAAGATATTGGAGTTTAACCGAGAAGGCGTTATGATGAAGAAGGTTTTAGGTATAGCTAAATTAATACAAGATAATTTCGCAAATATTAAATCTAAAATATCTACACAGGTAATAAGACGCCATCTCATAATTAATGTTCGCGTGATGTTCGCCTTTGTTAACCGACATAGAACACCAAGTCACCAAGGATTGGGTATAGTGGGCTACATAGAATAGTGTACCACCTTTTTCCCAGATAAATTATACTTCATATATTTACAATCACTATGTATCTATATTCTACGACCGTACCCAAACACTTACGAATTAGATGGCCACTGTACACCGAGTCAGAAAATGCTTTCTTCCCTTTTTTATCTGGTTGTGATTTTTAGATACCGACTTATTGTTTTTGAAACAATGGCATTATATCTGTAATTTACAAACACTTTATATTGCCCTCAAAATATAAGTCAAATAATCCTTTACTCAGATTTTCACATTAATCTCCCGACTTATGAATAGATCATCAATTATTATTTACTTATACATCGTTTGCTTTATGAATAAATTTCTGTTTAAATTATGATAATCAATGAATATTTATGACTAATGATAAGAGGATGGTGAATAACTATAAGAACTTCAGCAATCATTTGGTTGGTAAGATGCCATGAACAAATAATTTTAATTATTTTATAATTTCCACACTTAATATTTTTCCACACTTTATATTTCAGCTCAGTCAGAAGAACTGGCCATCATGGGGTTATAAAACTTACTCCTCTTAAAATACCTATATTGTTATGATAATTATGACATGAACGCACATCATCATCATTATCATGGGGTGTCATCTTCGAATTGAAGTTTGGAGGTCAGCAAACGGAAACTCTCGAGGCTATGGGCCGCTATTTTCAGTTGGTTATATCCTAAGTCCGGTTCAATCCTATAAGCCATCAAACCACTTTCGTCGACGACGGCCAGGAGATCTTTTTAACTTTTTTTTGGATGCACATACAAAGGTTCTTTTTGAATTACATCTAAGTATATTTATTGTATATCGGATTAATTAAAAAACGTGATATTATGATATTATTTATAATAACAAAGGAATTTTAATTGATCCAGCCTTCCGATCTATGTATTTTTTTCCGATTTATTTGTTTTAATCAAAAATAATAAAAAATATGTCGTTTTTGAATAATTATATTAGTGTATAAATAAATATCTTGAAAACACAAAATTGCTTACCATGATTATAACTAAAATACCTAAATATAAATACACAATTCCAGTAATTGGTACGATCCCACCTAATGTTAAGTGCAGATGTGGTCTAAGAAAACCTCAATGGCACAGTAATGGCAATTAATAAAAAAAATACAGCATTATTGACAAAATAGAGATTTACTACTCAAATTGAGTTTTTTTATGTTTAGATGTTTATTCTTTTATTTTATTGATAATTATAACTAAATGAGTAGGCATAATTTTAGAATAATGACAATTTATTAGAACAGACTTATCCATAAGAAATTCAGTATATTGATTGACTATCAATGAAGCGAGTTTTCCAATATTTTAATGACCGTTAGTGCCTGTTTGCGCATTATTTCAAGAAATGGTTCTTAAGAAATAGAAAAATAACTTACTTATTATTGAGAAAAAAGATAATCTCTACTACTTAGATAAACCTAAACCTTACCTACATTAAACATTGTAAATTTTTGATTCAATTTATGATATACTTATATATAAAGCTTATAAACTATGCCTTCGACTTCGCTCGTATGACGTGTTAGGTAATAAATCTTCTGTAACATTTTCACTATATATAGACAATATAAAGAGATGGTAAGAAAATATACAAGAAAAAGAGAAGAGAAGGAGGGAAATGAACTAATGGATCTCAACACACACTGAATATGAGTAAAATTAAATGACAGAGGCGTTTCTCCTTTGATTTCATCCCGGCGGCCTGCCAGCTCATTTACTTATAAGCTGTGATAAAGGGAAGGATAAACAGGTAGCCACCAACATATTTACCAAGTATATATTTGTTTTCGACAATTTTGTTTGATTACAGTATAAAAAGCTTCAACATTATTTTTATCGTATCTTTTTGCTGTCTAAAAATAAAACCATACAAATGTTTACAAGTAGACCGCCCTTAATATTATCATTATCTTTCTTGGAAGTGAGGCGGCCACGGTGGCTTATTGAGTCTATTTTCTGATTTGTATACAAAACAAATGTAAGACGATATGTATATTTAATTTAAAGGAACTTGCCCTTTTTAGTGTTCTCTTTATTATTACATATATGTTATAAACAAGCTGTTGCCCGTGGCTCCACCCGCGCAGGGACCCGGTTATATCGCGCCAAAAAGTAGTATATATTTGACTTCTGGTTCTTAACTATATTCACACCAAATTTCATCAAAATCGGTTTCACATCGCATTTATAATAATAAAGGGTATAAATTATTTAGTCCTATACATAAATGAATTTGAACATATAAACTTATCGCTCTAAAACGTAGTGTATATTTTCTTTGCTAAAACTAAGTTACTTACCTCTTATGAAAAATATTGCGATGGCAACGAACAGTCGAACCGGTGACATGATGAACATTTTTTCAACTTAAAACAACACGCTACCGCCTCATATCATTAAACAAATCACTTGAACAATAAGTTTTGGAATAAACTTTCACAGATATAATAAAACTGTGTCTGCTACTTACTCCGTATAAATATAATAACAGTAATCGTTTAGTCAGAAAAAAAATGTTAGTAAGTAATAAATTGTTTTATGGTATCCGTAAAAATGTGATAAACGGCGCGAGCTGATTGTTCCAGCCGCTACGTGATGCCTGCGGTAGGGGGCGCGTCGTAGGAGATACTGCTGGCCGCTACGCCGCTACGAAGCCTACGCGGCTACGGCGCTACGCCGGTACATGCCGCCTCTACGAAACAGGCGTCGGAAAATATACAATTGAAATAATTTTTATTGTACTAGGTACATAGTACATTTGAAATATTTATTTATTTTGTCGATGCACAATTATGAAATAACTATTGATTTTATTGGTTTCTTAAGTTAGTAACTAGGCATATTTAATTAGGGCAGAAAATCTAATAAATATTACATAAATTGTTAAAGACTATTTAGGTTCTTAATGTTTGTACATAGTTTTTATTTATATTAAGAAGTATGTATTTGTATATATGTATATACATATAAGTATTATATACTGAAATGAACATACTTTAAAAAAATACACAGAATGATAGAAAAATTGAAATAAAATCAATAATCGTAATCGGAGCTTTAACGAAATCTCAAGCATTATTTTTATTGGAGAATAAAATATATAGATTAATAAAATAACACATTGAGCTTCGAATTGCTTTCGTTTAATGTTATTGGTTTTGTAATAAAAGATTGTTTTCGATAAAGTTCATTTTTTTATCACATAGCTAAAGAATCTTATCTTTACAGTTGTAAAAAGTTCTAATATAATAAAGCTGAAAGTTTCTTTGAACGCTTATAATTTTGAAGTCATATTTGAAAAAATCTGATCTTGGGAAAGGTGTACATACACATTCTGGTCTTACTGCCAGCTTTTCATTCACCCAATATATAGACCAACACCGATAAGAAAAATTTTTTTGGTGTCGGTGTCGGAGGACTACGGTTCCATTGTCATCTACAAGCGCCGCAAGCGCGTGGCTGGAAAAGCAGACTAGAGTATTTGCGGCGCTTCAGGGGGTCTAAAAACGCCACTTTGAGCAATTCATCGAATCGAATTCATATTACGAATTCCTTAGCAATTCTGTAGCAATTCTGTAGCAATTCTGTAGCAATTCCTGTATTTTTTGTAAAATGGCCAACTAAACTTTGCAATTCCTCTTCAAAAAAATTGAAAGAAATAGGAATTGCTAAAGAATTGCTAAGCAATTTGTAATATGAATTCGATTCGATGAATTGCTCAAAGTGGCGTTTTTAGACCCTCAGTATTTGAGCATTTGCCGACTGTTAAAAGTTTGTCGATTGTGGGATACAGCCACTTTTTCATCTGGAAAAATAATAAAAAATGATTTCAATGACTGATTTTGTTTTTAAGATTGTAAAACTTAAGATAGTTTAAAACCAAAAACCTGTGATTGTTGTTGCAATTTACGAACAAATTTCTTCATCATTGTGCATCCCAGTCTATATTACTCCAAAGCTCAAAGACCACTAAAAACATGTCTCAATAACGAGGAGGTACTTATGGCATTTACCTTATGGCATATTATAACTTGGTATTATTTTTATGCCCAATAGAATGCGTGACAAAATCTTTTTTTAGTTACTATTCAACACGAACTTATATAGTATTTGCTTATAATTTTAATGCATGCAAAATTTTTTATGTCATGAAAATTTACATTTAAATCTTATGATATTATTTGGTTTTAATTGATGGCAACTACCTCAGAGGCCGAGAAGCAGTTCCGAGGAACTCTGACACCAGGGTGTGCATGGTCGATTGACCGTGACACCTACACGAAATGATGATGAAGATGATTGTGAAAACATTTTTATAGATTAAGGATTTGAAAAAAAAAGTAATAACAATACACAACTAAGTTACATTTTGCACATAATATATTTGATTGGAGCTCATTACAGTCGTCCGCGGAACGTACATTTCGAATTTCATGCAGTGACACAAATAGCCAGTATGTTCCTTTGAAAATTCCTCGCTTCTACATAATACTGAATTGCCGCATTGCGAACATATTCCCATTTCCTAATGCAACTATTCTCATTGTGTATTTTAATTCACTGACGCTTGGTGATTCCGCTGAAAACTTGGTTATGAATATTCATCATCTCCATCTAAGTATAATATCGGTTGCATCAAATTGTATGGTTTTGGAGTCCACAGTGCGCAAGACCGCGTTCTAAGTATTTTTTATCTATGTAACTAAATTGGCAACAACATTTTGATATTATTTATTTGGATTGCTAAGTCATCAAAACAATTATTCAAGTTCGCCGAATTGCGACTGATTAATGTTGTTACATATTAGAAATCAAGCTTCTATTCACTGAGAGCTATATAAATACGAGTAGTTAGATCATATTTAAGGTCACTTCAAACTGATGTAAAACTTGTTACAGGCAGATGGTCTTACAATGGTTAGAATGTATAAATTTAATATCACAAGTCCCATAATTGGATGATAAATTCACATATATAAGATGTAGGAGCTTGTAGTTGTGTAAGATGCGTACGTCGAGTAGAGTTTGAGATTGTTGTGAAAGGGTCTTGAAGTTTGTAGTTGCTGGACGTTCAGTTAAACGCAGAGTTAAATAAATTAAAGTTGATTAGTTAAGTTAAAGATAAATACAAGTTAAAGTTAGCTAGTTACAAGTTAAGTTATGAATAGTTTAAAAAAAAGTGAGTAATTTATTGCAAATTAATTGTTTATATGCGGCACAGCTGACGGAAAGCGCCGCATTAGCAAAAACCTACATTGTGCTGTCTTTGACCGTACAATAGACATGGCTATGGCAATAAGACATTTCAAACAATATCCATTGAATTGAATACAGTCTTTTAAACGTTGAGTTTAAACCTGTTAACAAATTGTTAGTATTTATTATATACGGTAGATGACCTGAAGAAGGTCGCAGGGGGGCGCTTGTAAACGGCTTCCAACCGGTCATTAAGAAAACCTTAGGGGAGGCCTATATTTATTATTATATACACTTAAAAACTGTAATACTTGATTAAAATATTTATGAGTCTTTTATTCACACCTGCAACTTATTTTATTTACCTACTTACAAAATTAAAAGTAAATTATGCAGTAACACACAGAAAAGAACATTCGTACAAAAGTAAGAATATACGTATATACTTGCTTATTATAATACTACCCGATATTTGCAAAAATCTGGCTAGGACTTTATTCAAAAGCAGCCATACACAACCAAGTAAATAGCTGCATACGTATTACGGACGGGTAAACACACTAACTAGCCTCTTAACGATTACAGGCGTACCCATGTGCTAACTACCGCACTGATACGGCTAATTATGAGTGCATTGAAAACTTCGTTCTTTAACATTCAAAGGAAGATTTAACGAACTTTTTTTCGGAATTTCCGGACATTTTATTTACCTTTGAATGTATTTAGCTGGCAGAATATGGCTTTAATTGTACAAAGAGTTGGGTCTGATTTTGTTTCTTATTTTCATGGAGTGGAAATTTTACTTCATCAGCTTGAGCGATTCAATTAACTTGGATTGCCAACCTGTGTTGTCTACTTACATAAAGTGGTTTAGAATGTTTTATAAAAACTATACAAAATATTAGATGATGGGATGTTTTACTTACAATCAGGTGGCAGAAATTGCGAACCCTAGGCTCCGAAGAAGTCAGCTGAGGAGACAACCGGCAGACACTAAGATAAGAAGGAGAGAACGTTTAAAAATAAATTAAGTACTAGTTATCAAAAGACACACAATCTAGAGGTGGAAATGGAATAGGGCATAACACATCATGGATGTACCCAGACCAGTAAACCAGACAAGTCATGGTATATGCCGACCATGAAAATACACGCGATGTAGAGTTATCCTGCATTATTAGCTTAGTTAGAATACAATCGAGAACGCGCTACGATTATGACTAAACAATCATCAATAATTGCAAATAAATACAAACTGGTTTTACATAACTACGAAGTGTTTTTAAGCATGTGAGTTTGTGTGTAGGGAATAATCTTCGGTACTACTAAGCACATTAAACAAATTGTCTCTGTATATAATAGCCTGAATCTTGGATAAGTTAAAAGTACACGGTGGGTGAAACCTCGGGGAGTGGGTAGTTCCAAAACTCGAGTGTTTGTGCTTGAAATAGCATACGTACGGAAATAAAAATCAAAACAAACTCTCACCGATTCTAGCATGGCGTGTCCGGTGTAGCGTGGCAAGCATCCGAGTGTGAAACTATTGGTCGTCGAATGGCTGCTAGATCGCAATGACCAATTCAATCATACCAATTTTGTTTTCCCGCAAACCAGTTTTCATGGCCATTTTAGCGCTACATGTTTTGAGGTTTGAATTATGTGGATGATTCTGTGTGACCAATGGCACGACATCAGACAGGCGGATTCTTCCTGCAGGTATTATTGCCTGATGAGTGATTAATACAGGTACACCTTTCTTAAGCAAAATATGTCACAGCACAGCTTAAAAGCTTCCGTCATACATATAGAATTATGTTATACTTGCTGCGAATGCCTTCTTATCAAGAATATATAAGTGACACGCTGTTCGCTGCGAATATATTCAATCGCATGGAATTCGTTTCTGAGCGTTCGATTATGACACTTGGCTAAGGCCGCTGGGCTGGAATAAATGACATTAAAAAAAGTTTATTTTTATGTATGTGTTTTCATAAGATTTTATTCATA
This sequence comes from Apomyelois bistriatella, assembly GCA_947044815.1. NCBI lineage: Eukaryota > Metazoa > Arthropoda > Insecta > Lepidoptera > Pyralidae > Apomyelois > Apomyelois bistriatella. Next base: position 5,487,721 of record OX345689.1, read on the forward strand.
TTAATTAATTTAAATGAAGTTACAAAGTAACTTTATTTTCACAATATATTACTTAAAAGTTTTCCAACATTGAAAATTCATTTTGGCATTAAGAAGAAAACTTCATAATACATTAATCGACGCTTTGAAAACTGCACAGCCTGTGTGCTTTATGAGGTGGAAATTATTTTAATTAATCCCTCTTGCAAAACAGGGATTTCTACGAAAACAATAGCCTATTGAAAACTGCTTTCCTATCTCTTGGTAAAAATAATGGTTTCGTTAATAGATAGAAACTGTTAACACGGGGAGCAAAAACCGTATTTTGGCAACACAATAGAAAAGATTTCCTGTCTGATCGTGTATGTACACGTACCTTTTTATATAATCTTGCGTAATGTTTGATCTGTAAGTTAAGGAAGATAAGAAAAACAGTTTTGACTATCTACTACCTACCTAAATGTTTAGCAAGAAGTTTTCTCAGTCTATGTCTTGTCTATTTGTTTGTATATTTTCTTTGTGTATTCAACTCGGTCGATTTTACAAAACCAACATAATTCGTTTTATTTTTGTTTATAAAATATAGGTACCTACGAGTACTTCCAAGTTTACGTCAGATATTTTGACAAAATCGCTTCAGTAGATTGATTCTTACATCAAAACTACTAAAACAAATATTTCTGTTAATATCTTTATAACATTGGAGCTCAAATTTTCTTCTCCGAAACAATTCTTTTTGTGTGTCCAAAATTGAATAATACTTTGATGATTTAATGGATTGTGCAAATAAGCAGCTCGCCTAACGCGGCAGATAATCTTTAATTAGAACAATGGCAGTGTCGGGTTTAGGAAAATCCAGCCGAATTAAAAATACATTGAGCTTCTTCGGGTCACTTCCCACCTTCGCTGTCGCGCTTACACTGGATTATCTAGACGACTTAATTATTTGGATTTGTTTTATTGTACTTGTTGTTGTCGCAAAACAAAGAAACATTATTTTCGTTTTAATTTTAATCTATAAGGAAATTGTACATTATTTTTGGTATTTATAAAGTAGATGCATTTTTTAACTATAAAAAACTCAATTTATATAGAAGGTAATTTACATGTAGGTACTTACACGCGATGATACTGTAAATTATAAACTTTGTTGTGGTTCAGCCAAACCGACGACAAATTAAAGAACTTCTGTTCAATTCTTCTTCAAATCTTCAATTACCTATCAGCCCATTTTTTTTTTTCCATTTCACATTAACCGAAATCGGTTGTTTTCTAACAATTTTCGTAGCTCGCTTTATGTTCCAAAGAGATTTTTTGATAAATGTTGGGAAACACATTAATCTTAATCCGAAACTGAAGGTATTGATTTATTGCACAATTGTATGGAAGACGAAATAAATGAGTAGATTACTAAAACAAGAACGTTCTCCGGGAAGCGCAAGACATAGTGGTACAATTACTTAGCCTGTCTATGCGGGATAAAGATATCGTTTCAATCAGAAACAGTTATTTTACTAAGTAGCTAGTTGATGTTTTGTACAATTAGCTTTTTCCGTGGGTTTACAGATGTTATTACTATTGGTACTACTTGAAGTTAAAGAGAATGAATTTTTTCACGAGGTGTTTAGTTTAGGTATAATTTAGAGTATCAAAGAGTAGTAGTTAATACAACAGCATACAATTCTAACAAAAGTTCAATGGCGGACTTATCCCAGAAAGGGATCTGGTTGACTTAACCAGCGAGTGAGAGAGAGGGTGCTTTCTTTTTTTTCTTTTCTTTGCTTTCATGCGTTTTCAAGACGAATTAGCCTGTAAACGCTACGCTGCCAGTAAGTGCGTGTTGGCGAGTTCTTCTTGTCACGTGAGTAAAACAATTTTAGTCGTAACTACAAAATTATATTCATGTCGGTTTACTTACATAACTGTGTACTCATCATCATTATTATTTCGTGTATGTGACACATCTATGAATGAAATGTGAATCGACCACACCCTGGTGTCAGAATTCTTCGTATCCCCCTCTCGGCCTCTGACGTGGTTCCCTTAACGACTACCAAATGACGGCCGCGACCACGGCTTAATCATGATGAACGATGATGATGACTGTGTACTCAAAGATTGATTACTAAATTAAAAATAATTAAACAAAGATGAAACTCTTGAGCCACATTAAAACTTGACATAGCCGGCAATCCAAACTTTAGATGACAGAGCTCGTAGTTTCGTTAAGTAATTGTCCACAAAGATTTGTCTACCTAAGTCATATAACTTTCAAGTTATAATCGGGTACATAGCTAGAAAATTATAATTGAGCTAAGATTAAAATTTTAATGTGTCTTTCAGACGACTATTACGTAGAATAATTTGTCACATCAAAGGTTTAAAATTATTTTTTTTATTAAATACAAACATGAATTATACAAAAAGTATACCTAGATATCAACTGTAAGTGGGTATTGGTGGTTACTTAAGAAAATTAAATGGCTAAATAAAACTTATACACTAGGTACTTACAATATTTTAAGCAATAGTGTAGTATACTAGTTCCTTTGCAAAAAAAGCTTTTAAAACGTTTTAACTGTTTCTTAATACGTTTGTTGGTTGCAACCATACCACAGAAACTTCTAACTGCCCTGTTGTCGTTCCAAGTGGACGACGCAGTATATCTATATTAGTCAAGTCGAAGAGATTCAACAAGTTGTGGAGAAGTGGATAAGTTTGGCAACAATGTAGAGAAAATAAAGGTAGTAAGAAAGCGGAGCCTGGTCTCCGAAACAATCATCCGGGATAACGCTAGGATAACGAAATAGAAGAATAAAAAAACAAACAAAAAAGTATTCATCACTATCTTTTTTAATAACACGCATGAAACCGGAATTATTTTAATAACGCGCATGAAGCAGGAATATTTGTTCGGCCATGCCGATGTCAGATTTTTTGAGAATGGTAGGTTTAAATTTATTTACAGTCGGGTTGTGAAATTTAATAACTTTTATGCTGGCCGCCTGCCTGTCTTAAAACTCTTTTTAAAAATATTCTAAATGGTGAAATCCGCCACCAACCAGACAGAGGCATTGGGAAATTTTACCTTTTTTTGTATCTATTTGCTTTTTACGATTATTCCGAGTATATCTTCTCCTATATTCAATATGATATCACCTTGGCTTGATCAAAGAAGTATAAAATTGAAACTGTAGACAATCCACAACGTTAATAATGGTAGCTATCGTTATCCTCGACCTGCACAATAGAGCGACGCTTCCTCGTTATGAGATGAAGGTATGAAATAGAAAATAGTCATAAACTGTAGGAAGTACAATAGTATTTTCTATATTTTCAGTGTCTACCGTTGTTTATCGGCGCACTTACAAGAGTTGTAGAAATAGCCAATAACTCTAACAAAACTACCTTATTTAAAATTGATGTAGGTACAGTAAAGTATCTATGATTCTCGAATTAATACTGTGTTTTGAGTGAACGCACCCTGCGTTCACTCAAAACACAGTATTAATCGCGAAATAAATTAATGGGTACTTATTACCCATATAATAACAGCATAACAAACTTATAAAATAATAACACAATTAAGGAAGCAATAAACGAAAAGAGAAAACGCCCTCTAATCAAACTTGAACGTGGTAAGTGAATAAAAGTACATTTTTTCATAAATGTTGAAAATACGGTTTATTCGAAATGTCGGAACGAGGCTGATTTACAATCAGATTACGGTGGTCGGGATTGTCCGTCGACGGTAAACTTTGCGGGCCGGATCAGGCTGGGGAAATTAGAGGCCGTACTCACCCGTGAGGAAAATCAACGTCTTCGGAGTTGAGACTGGTAAGGCTGCTCTTGTTCTGACAGCGACAACTAATAAATCATCAAATATATGTTTTTATTCATTTTAATTATACTATCAGATTACGTTATAGTGATTGTCTTTGTCTACCCACGGTAAACTTCAGGCCGGATCAGGCTGCGGAAATAAGAGGCCGTAGTTGAAATTTGTAAAGCTACATTAAAGGGCTGAATCGGACATGCCTTATTTTCATAGATTAAAAACGGAACCGGGATGAAAGGTATGTATACGTATATACTATGTCCTTCTCAATACTTCTATCTATGTGTACCTACGCGAATTTCAGGAAGATTATTGCAGTAGATAGGGCGTGAAAGCGTAACAAATAAACAAACAATCAAACAAACTCACTTTCGCATTTATAATATTAGTTGCGAAGTTAGGATTAGGATAATAAATAAAAGTAATAATACATTTTACAAAAATCTAATAACAATTTATAACATTCCGCTCGCTCCATGGATGGAGCTCTACAAAATCATAGCTTGTCTACTAAGCAGGTATCAACTGTACCGGCTCGTCGTTTAGTAATTACTAGATACAAATAGAAAATTCCACTAATCGTAGAGAAATTGAATCATCATTTTTAGATCTTTATCTTACGTTACAAGCCATAAGTCAGTTAACTGTTTGTGTCGTGATGGTTATTAAGAACGAGGTACTTCACAACCTCGACCGTCCCTTCTCACACACACCATATCTTGGGATATGGTGTTCTTCTTATAAGGATTTTCGTCATAAGTTATAACCATCACGACACAAACAGTAAACTGATATACTATATGACTCATAAGTTCTGTTCTGCCTACGAACCTAAGTAATTCACTGAGACTGGTGCTATTCGTCAGTCATAAACCGGAACCATGTTAACCGTCATGTCCTTCGCTATGAGTAATATTGATCTGTGGTCATGAACCGTCAAAAAAATGGGTAGGTCATGTTTTTAAAAAATAAGTTTTCTTAGAGCTACACGTATAAAGTGTAATACTTGCAGTATAGATTTTCTAACATAAATTTATGCAGTACTAGCGACCCGCCCCGGCTTCGCATGGGCATAAAAACCTTTATCTTGAATCACTCTATCTATTAAAAAAGCCGCATCAAAATCCGTTGCGTACTTTAAAGATTTAAGCATACAAATGGATATAGGGACAGAGAAAGCGACTTTGTTTTATACTATGTAGTGATAGTGATAGTGATGAAACGTGGCATCTGGCCAGGTATGTAGGTTTATACATGAAAAATCTTTTCTTTTTTTCTATATTGCTAAAACTGCTGTACTTTTATTGCGTCAAGTTTGACCTATAAGAATTAGGTATCAGTAGGTATTTGGTAGTCGACAGGTGACGAGCTCAATCCATCAAAATATATTGCTTAAGTTTCAACCGACAATTTGCAAATTAATGAAAGTCTGTCTTCTAGAGGTGGAATAGGCTAGGAAACTAGTTAGTAAATTTTATATGGTAGAAGGAGTTTGTAACCTGCTTACCCCAACCTTAAAAGCTTATAAATAAATAAATATATAGGGACAAATCACACAGATTGAGTTAGCCTCAAAGTAAGTTTGAGACTTGTGTTATGGGATACTAATTTAACGATAATATATTTTATAACAAATACATGTATAGATAAACATCCAAGACCCAGGTCCATCAGAAAAAGATCATTTTTCATCTTGACCTGACCGGGGATCGAACCCGGGACCTCCTAAGTAGCGGTCAGGCATGTTAACCATTACTCCACCGAGGTCGTCGAAATGTGAATGAAGATTCAAAATAAATATTATAACAGTTTTAATAATTTTATTTTAATAAATTGAAATTTAATTTACATAAAATTGGTCTTATTTCAATGATTCCGAAGAAAATTAAATGCAGAAAAGTAAAAAATGAAACTTTGTGTGGTTTTGCTTAAAATTAAAAAGAAATCAGTTAGTCGCCTGAGAATATTCCATGTTACTACACTACGAAAAAAAGTAAAAAAAAATAAGGGACAAATTGTGTAAACTCCATTATATTATGTTGGCTAGCAAAAATGCGTGACTGGGCAGAACGACGACGTACAGAAAATCTGCCTCTATAAAATGGCCCTTTAAAGCTTTGAAAAATATGTTAGGTCACGGTTTTATTGCATGTCTGGAAATTTTACAATGTCGCGCATTGTAAAACATGTAATTTAATAATGTACGGAAGCTATATTATGTAATATGAGACCATTATGTAACATATATATAATTTGCCATACCCTAGTATGGCAAAATGTAGATCATATCGGATATAGAGTCAACAAATTAAAAAAAAACACACAATTACAACTCAATGTATTATATTTAAATATTAGGTACTTATATAGAATAAGATTTTCTTTTAACTAAGTACAAAATTAAATAAAGCCTTATTTCACAATGTTCGACGGTCATTTTTACACCGCATTATAAAACACGCATAAGTACAGTTTGTACTAAGTACACATACAATGATATTTTTATTGAATTTCAGTACTGTCTTATGAGTTATGAAACATTAAAGTTTTCATAGATCTTTACGTGGTATCATTTTAATTAGAGCCTAAAAATCAAAGAATTTACTCTAATTTTTTTAAAATACGAATTTACTTAAATTGTAGGATTAAAAATGAATCGTCGAGCTCTTTTTGCAGCTACTTCAACCAAGCTGGCCCCAATCATTACGTTACAACCAGTATTTTATTTCATGCTAAGTTTCAAATCCAAAATAGAACTTGTTTTTAAAATCTGAAGCACTTGTTACGTTCCGCTCAGTTCTTCATAATAATGTCAAACGTACTAGAATTTATGCATGTTCATGCAAGAACGTTTTTTTAGCATTTTTTTAATATTATAGTGTACATGAATCAATAAATATTTGTAACCATGTAGAGGTCGAGAAGCAGTTCCTTAGAACTCTGACACTAGTCACACTAGAGTGTACATGGTCGATTGACCGTGATACCTACACGAAATGATAACTGTAAAGGAAGCGAGGGTGACTGAAATGCTCGTAGCAATTGAAATCTACATTACCTCTAGACTCTAATTACCCTTGCCATAAATAGTAGTGATAATTATGAAAGAATACTTGTTTTATTTAGACGCCTAATACGTCTTGCACATTTGGAAATTGTTTATTCGTAGGGAACCACGACGAATCTTACATTTTTTTCTTACCTACAACCTTTCGTAATAAATACCTGTATCATACAAAAAAGAACACAATAACAAAGATAAATAAGTAAGGTTGTATGATGGCTAACTCATGCCATGTAAAAGATTAAAACATCAAATCAGATTTAACGATGATGAAAATTTGTATAAAAAAATTGCCTGGCGTCAACGCGACTTCGTACGGAACTTCGGCGTTCGCAAAAAAGCATTACCAAGGTGTTTATTGCAGAGGCTTTATTTGCTGTCAGTTGACCGGTATGAAAAAAAAACAAACGATCAATACGCCTGTCACATTCAACCAAAAATAATAGATATAGATTTTAATAATCAAGAATGTAGTTATTTACAAATAAAATCATATAAGTTCAATCAACACTGTAATTTTATCGTAACAAGCATTAGATAAATATAAAATCAGCAGTATGGATGACTTTTCAAATTTAGAGAAAAACATAGTGCGTGAATTGTCTTGTCGTTTATGTCTGTGTTCAGACGTTATCAAACTAAAGCCCTTGAGTGTAGAGGTGAAGAGGAAAATGAAGAAGCTCTTTAATATTGTTGTAAGATTAGAACCACGTTTATTATAATTGTCTGTGGCGATGCCTGACCCACAACTATTTTTTTTTACTATTGGGTATCACAGTGCAATTTAAAAACATCCTCATCAATTCAATCTTATTTTAGGTACGGACAGACGACAATCTTCCCAAAGCAATATGCCATGATTGTTTGCAACAAGTCGCTGGTATGCACCTTTACGCGACAAAGGTCGAGAAGACTCAAAAGTTTCTTGATTTTCACAAATCAAAAAATTACGAAAAACTAGAACCACCAAAGGAAACTAAAATAACAGCCATGATAGCAGCTATGGCTTCGCAAAACGTGACTGAACCAATGAAGCCTACATTAAAAAACAAAGGAGCCATTCTCCCAAAATCTCCACCCGCTGAATATCAACAAGGCGACACAAAAGCAGTAAAGCAAAAACCTATAAAAAAGAAAACTTCAGCTGACATGAAATTTTTAGAGGCTATGACATTAGAAGAATTTGCTCATACAGAAAAGGTAGATAAATCATTGCTAAATAGTGCGACAAGCGCTAATAAACCGCTACCTACACCAACAGAGAAATGTGAAGAAAGTAAAAAGGGGAGGAAAGAATCAGAAATGAAGGAATTAGTAAGTGATACACTAGATCCCATAGTTCTCATAGAAGGAAAACCAGCCAAACAAGGAGCTGCGCTTGATAGACAGATAACGTTGTTCTATAAAATGGAGTGTTGTATATGCCACGAAAAAGGTTTCCACTTCAGGTCTCTGATGAAGCACTATAAAGAACGGCATGGAGTACCCGGTTACGTGACATGCTGTGATAAGAAATTCCATTACTTTTATCCCAAGAAAATTATCGAGCACATGGCGTTTCATTTGCAGCCCAACATTTTTATGTAAGTCAAAAGATGTATGCCACTACAATAAGATGTGACACTGTGTGTCACACACACACAAGTGGCACAACTTTGTCAATGAAATCTAGTTCAGTGAAAACTACCAATGAAACAAATGACACTAACGATGGTAGACCAGCGCCGGTTTTTGCAACCGGTGTTAGCACGCTCTACTAGGATCTATCACCGATAAAAATATGTTACCAACAGACCTCATACTGTGATAATAAGAGCCCACAACGTTGGACCATAGCATCAGTACGAAAGTACCATTATATACGGCTCTCGCTCGGCAGTATAGAGTCAATAGACAGAAACAGAAGGCAGTGTCTCTAGTTTTCTGGTTTAGGCCCGCATTGTGACAAGATTCCTCAATTTTGTTCCGGATTGAATCCGTGCACCGCTGCCGATGCGAACCCCTTTCCAAAACTTAGTTACCTTAATTTTTTATTGAGATGCACAAAAGACTAAAATAAATGAAGAATCTATGTCTATCTTTAAAGCTCTTGTCGGTTAAGTCACTTACAGGTAGGTACTTCTTTCTTCCGCTAGCTAAAATTAAAGGAAAACTTTATTCTTTATTAGGTGTTCCAGCTGTCATCAAAATTTCCAAACGTCGCAAGAACTGAATGAACACCAAAGCAATGGCGGCCGTTCGGAAGGCAAAATAATTTGTCCGCGTTGTTCGGAACGTTTCCCCACTTACCATGAGCTCGGCTGGCATGTAATCACACATCGTTCAGACAAATTACAATGCGACTATTGCGGTAAAATGTACGTATTTTTTTTACAAAAAATTTACTTACAGCTAGTAATCCAAAGAATTAGGTGGATATCTATAAAAATCCTTCCATGCTGGTCTGGGAGAAAAAGAAAACCATAGAATGTACCAGCTGCTTCTTTTCCCACGCCAGCCGTAAAAGTCGACTGAGGGAATCGGCGAATGGGGGAATCATGACATAGGCGATGCGGCTAGCAACCCATCACTATTGATTTTCTATCATGCTAAACGTGGTCTAAGGTCTTATGGCCCTACCTATGCTCTGTCTACCCCGTATGGAATAAAGACGTGACTATATGTATGTGCCAATTTTATGCTGTAATACATCAATATAATAAGTAAGTTTCAGTTTTCTGTGTAAATGTTTGTTATGTAACTGTTTGACGAAATGGCGAAAGCTTAGGTGTGTTGCCCTTTCCACGCCTACTAACCATCTCTCATATTTTCTCTATTCCGTCAATAACATGCGAAGATGATAGTGAGAAGCGGAGTATTAAATTTAACTAAAATATCATCTCTATCCGTAGTAGGTAGTTTTTACGGAATGAACACATAGATTAAGTTAGTAAAGCGCGCCAATCATCCCGCGCCTACCATTATCTCCGCCCTGAGATTATTCTAATCCACTCCTCAAGCTTTGGCGGTCAGTGACTTCTTAAATAAAATATACAACCTACGATTTTTCCATACAAAAGTATGCTGTTTTTCCTCTGGAAAATATCGTATAATATGTATTTAGGTTCGTATTAAAAAAATATAATATGACCTTCCACAACCCTAAAAAACATCCTGTTTTACCACCGTGATCGGCCGTACGAGCACATCTCCTCTTATTTTAAATTTTTAATAATAATAATTATCTCTGATTCGGACTGTTCTCTGCGGCCCGGCCCGCCCCAGCATAGTGTAACGCACACTAGTTCATACAAAACACACAAGAGCGGATTTTTGCGCTACGACTCGTCATAATGTGCGCGTACCTTTAAAATGTATTTTTCGAGATTTGTCTTATTCGTGTTTGACTACTACCTATAAATAAGACCATTTTATGGTTTGGTAATTAAACATTTTGCAGGCTAAAGCACCATCATCGAAAGAAGACCATAAATCACATGGAAGACGTCATACTGTGTTCACAGTGTGTCCGAACATTAAAAAACATAGAGAAGCAAGAGAAAGAAACTGTAAGTATTGAAATCTAACACCGCCACAGGAGTGCTATTTTTAAATGTATGACTGAAAATCTGTCTCTCACCGGTCAAAATCATTTGAAATCAAAGGATAATCATAAGATTCACTGATTTCGAGCGAGTCATACTTACATTTCAAAAATAGCACTCCTGAACCTCGATGACATATGAATACAACTCTTTAACAAACATTATCTGATTTGACTGATTTCAAGACGAGTTAGGAACCTGTTTAAAATGCACTAAATCATGGTTTAATTTATCGAAACTTATGTCATCACTACATAGTATAAAACAAAGTCGCTTTCTCTGTCCCTTTGTATGCTTAAATCTTTAAAACTACGCAACGGATTTTGATGCGGTTTTTTTTAATAGATAGTGATTCAAGAGGAAGGTTTTTATGCCCATACGATGTCGGCGCTAGTAATAGTATATAGCACTAACGTACTAATGCGAAGGTTATAAGTTTATCTTGTTGCATTTAAATTTAACAGAAAGAAAAAGTAAAGACGAAGAGCACCGACGCTATCACTCTACAGAAGTACCAGAAATTCAGACAAGCCATGGGCATGGAGCTATCAGCAGATGAAGAGGCATCCACAGACTAAAATACAAAAAATATGCAATTTAATGTCACTTAAATGTTAAAAAATATAAGTGTACAATGAGTGAAATAAAACAATTTATTTTTAAGATAGTGTATTTTAGAATTTAAATCTTATTACCTAGGACATAAAACCTAATTTCAGCTAAGGTGGTTCCTATGACTTGATCATACATAAATATAAATAAATGCTTATTTCACAAGAATCATCTCAGATTTCCATATCTTGTTACCAGATAGCGTGTCAAAACAACTGTTACTGCCCCTATTCCACAATGCACTTCGGCTAATATAATATCGGTCGCTAGATACAAGCATAAACTTATATCCAAAAGAAGACTTGAAATTTGCATTATTAAAATGCCATTAACGCATTTGTGCCATTTAAAAAAAAACTCATTCTGATGCTGCTTTTGACACATTATCTGCCACGCTTAATTTTATAGGACATATTAAAGTTAAAGAATATAAAAAAGTGATACATAGGTATCACTTTTTTCTTCGAGCAATATGGCCTTCTTACCGGAAAGCCGCGTTGCTCGAAGCTCAGAAAAACTAAAAATTTCATTAACAATAAAATACCTTGTACAACTAAAGTACTCTTAATCTAACCTCCGTTTCTTGACTAGCGAGCCCAATAGGTCGGAAATCGCTGGTAGGTTGTTGGTCTGGTCGTTGGCACCCGTGTTTAAATTTGCTAAAGGTATGTTTAGCTGATTCGACGAGCTTTTTTGTTGTCCCTTCATGTTGCGGTGTTGTGGAAAACTTGGCATCAATTTCGGATCACAGGCTGCAACAAATAATTAATTGCTGTATCATTTAACAGATGTTAGTATAAAAACGTTAACGTTAAGTCGGTCTTGAATAGTACTTTTCTTTAACTTACTAGGATAAAACGTCGTGTAAAAATTTGCAGGGCTTTCTCGCTCACTTCAATATCTTTATTATGTCAATATATCGGTTTTGTGTTATTAAATATTAGTCTCAATCAAAATATTTGTTTTGTACTGTATCCTTGAACTTGTGCAAGGACAAAAATGTGAGCAGCAGGCTGCTGCTTATGAGTGTGACCCTCTTTTAAGACTTCATATAAGAAAATAAGTTAAAAAACCCGACTACGTTAAAAAGGTGTCTAAAAAGGATAAAACAAGGAAATAATTAAGATAGAAATCCAGAAATGCACAGCTACAAAAATGGTCATGGTAAAGCCGTGGTTTAATTCTACATTTTTACCCTAGTCGGGTAAAAATCTAGAATTAAAAGGTAGGTTTGCACCAATAAAACTTACGCAGAGGTTGCTCCTTGAAATAAGAACTCTGCAAGCACTCCTCGGCCGTGGCCCGCTTGTTGGGGTCGTACATGAACAAGAAGTTCAGCAGCCTCAGCCCCGCCGCCGACAGCCACGGAAACCTCTGCTTCAAGTTGTTGTAGGGCTGCTGCTTGAGTGTGAAGTTCTGTAGGGCCGGCAACGAACTGAATTCTGGCCATATGGCATCTGACGGGGTACCTATAACAAACATTATAAAATAAATAAATATAATAAAAACCCTTTTATATCGACAACTAGAATCATGCGAAAATATTGGGTCTTTCGTCGTTTCGCACCACAAGCGATTCGAACCGCGGTGCGAATCGCCCAAGAGCCGTTTTTGAATGGGTTCTTTCGCACCGCAGTTGTTGGAGCGGTGCGAAAGGCCCAAAGTATTTTTTGGAATGTGTCGATTCGAACCACAGGGCGAAACGATCCAATACTCTTTGCGTGGGGCCGATTTGGACTCATAGTAAAAATTAAAGTATTTGAATTATTTATTTGTACAGATAAGAAGAAAATAGAATAGTGATAAAAAAAACTTGCGAGATAGTATGTAATTATTATATTTATAAAAAAAAATATAAAATTTCAACCTGGCATAATCACTGTTAGTGATTCATAACAGTCTAAAATCAACAAAAATATAAAACTTGTAAACTAAAACTAAACTCAAAAGGGCGTCGGCGATGTTCACATAATAAAAAAAAATACTGAGTGGGCTTATGATATCAATTTGTATTTTAAGAATTATTTTGGTTGTCCTGTAATTTTGTGAAAACTACTTACTTTGTTATTCGAACCGTGGTGTGAAAGAACCCATTCAAAAAGAGCTATTCGGCGATTCGCACCGCGGTGCGAAAGAACCCATTCAAAAACGGCTCTTGGGCGTTTCAAATTGCAATGAGTCCAATAAAAATATAATAATCTGAGTATGTCGTCATAATGTGTTAGTAAAATAAATTTGACAAAATGGGTATGAATATAAAACTGATCATAAAATTAAAATTAAATTGTATCTTGTAAATATTTATTACAGGCTTAGCCTAGTGTGGGATCAACTATATATGTGAATTGTTGTTATAGTCTTTATCTTTGAATAATAAACTATTCTTATTTTTATCTATTCCGAGGTTTTGCAGAGGGCACAGTTAATATAGTAACTAACAGTACAAGTTCAACTTTACATGTTAATACAAGCCCGTGTCATTATGCTACTTAAATACCAAATGTAGATATAACATTGTACAAGGATAGCAATAACAAAACACGGCAAATTGCCTGTAAGCACGAAAGACAAGCGAACACTGCTGGGATTTTTAAATTTGTCTCTTAATCGACCTTTGGCTAGTATTTTCAGTTCCATAAAAAAACATTCAATTTCTGATAAGGATGTTTTTCGTTCTTGCATGGTCAGTGGCGAAGATCCTGCACCCGTAGCCAAGTGACAAATTTTAAAACGCTAACGAATGTCGACAAGAACAAAAGTATGGGATTGACATAAGCTGCGGTAAATCACGTGGTCAATCTTATGTCAATCCCATACATTTTGTTCTTGTCGTACGACGTTTACGTTATGCGATTGTGACTTTGGCTAAGCCCCCTGGGCTTCCCTCCACCTCCCATGGCTCTACCAACCTCTCGGTTATACGAGCCGAATCTCGGGAGAGTGCGCTGTACTAGCATTTCGCATCTCTTTCCAGTCGCACCTGCTTGATCTCCCTACAAGTTCTCTATAGTGTCGCCTATCTGGTTCGAATCGCTTGTGGTGCGAAACGACGAAAGACCCGGGAAACGACGAAAGATCCGCGATGTTCACATAATAAAAAAAAAATACTTAGTGGGCTTATGATATCAATTTGTATTTTAAGAATTATTTTGGTTGTCCTGTAATTTTGTGAAAACCACTTACTTTGTTATTCGAACCGTGGTGTGAAAGAACCCACTCAAAAAGAGCTATTCGGCGATTCGCACCGCGGTGCGAAAGAACCCATTCAAAAATGGCTCTTGGGCGTTTCGCACCGCGGTTCGAATCGCTTGTGGTGCGAAACGACGAAAGACCCAAAATATTAGCTAGATTTTTTTTTTCTCATTTAATCTTGCAATCAGGCTTTCTGGCTATGAGCAGATGTGTTGCATGATTAGACACATTGAAGTTATTTCCCTTTAGGAATAACTATTTTATACATGGCAGCCTATGCGAGTCTCCCCAGTTCAAGGATTCTGCGGCGCTTCAGCCGGTGAGAGCATTCTGGTATGGTGAGCTGTGATGCCAGCTGGTTATTATCGAAAAATATAAATAATGCAAGAACGATTGAGTAAAGGAGATGTCGCCTTACATGATGTGTTGCACTTTCTCGCTTACTCACTCGTTCAGAGATGGTAGTAAGCCACCAGTAGGTCGACCGCCTATTTTATACACTTTAAAAAAAAAAATTTTTTTGCCAATGTTAACAAAAAAAATTTTTTTTGAGCGTTTTATGCGTTAGACGGAGCGAAATGTGGCGAAAGCGATACAAGTAGCCATTACGAGAGGAGAGAATCGAGATAGGCGGTCGACCTACTGGTCATGGAAACTACTGTCGGCCACCATTCATTTCCCATATTATCTTGAAACAAGTCTTTCGCCGACTGTACCACTCACCCAGCAGGTCTACAATCAGCTCCAGCTGCTCGATCTCGGTGCGGCCGGGCAGCAGCGGCTTGTTGGCCAGCAGCTCTCCGAGGATGCAGCCGGCGGCCCACATGTCGAGCGCGGGCGTCTGTCTCGGCGACTGCAGCAGCAACTCGGGCGCGCGGTACCACAGCGTGACCACGCGAGGAGTCGCACAGCGGGCGGGAGCGCCTAGCCATCGAGCTAGACCGAAATCCGCTGAAAATTATGAATTCCGGTTTCACTTCACATTCTTTTTGCAGCTTGTTTCGTCAACTTCAGGACTTAAGTTCCTATAAATTCCTCTTCTTATATTGACGTAAGGCAGCCATTTAATAAAATAATGGCCGAGGTTGATCTTAGTTGGCGCCACTATTAACATTTTATCATCTCCACCTAACTCAATTAAGCACTACTCTACATGAGCACCACTATCGCTACATGGCGGTTACCTCCTTTTTGGATAGCCAGCTGCGAATATTTAACACTAGCACTCTTCTTCTATACAGCTGGACCGATTTTGGCGGGACTTTCACTAGAATTAAAGTACCCTTACTACTTTTATTTTAGAAAAATAATTAAGGTATCTATCTCACAAAAAGAAAATTTAAGACCAAAAAATTAATTAATTAATAAACGATCAGTCTGGGGGATCCTGGTGGAAGATGAATATGAACACTTGAATAGTAATACTTGAATACTAATATTATAAATGCGAAAGTCTGTCTGTCTGTCACCTCTTCATGGCTAAACTGCTGGACCGATTGTGATGAAATTTGGTATGGATATAGTTATGCACTAGGAGTCAAACATAGCCTACTTTCGGGCGCGATATAACCGAGGCGCAAGCGGGCGGAGCCGCGGGCAACAGCTAGTTTATAATATGTATAGTCTACTCTATTGCTCTACAGCCAACCCCGTTACGACAGTGGTATGTAATAAATAAATATATGCTCATATATGTTAAAAAATACGCACCTATTTTAACACATCCCTTATCTGTAAGCAGTAAGTTGGATACTTTCAAATCCCTATGCACAATAAAATTAGAGTGCAAATATTTGAGGCCCTTCAACACTTGCAGCATGAGGCATTTTACTTGAGATTCAGTGAATGGAGATGACATGTTATCCAATAGTGATGCCAAGTCCTGTTCACAGTACTCCATGGACAAGAAAATACTGTAAATAAAAAATATAATTTAAGTCTGAAAATGTTCAAATGCGAAAGTTTTGACATTTTATTTCCCATTTGTGATCCATAATAAAATCATAAATTATAAATAACACTCACTGAACTGTTTTCAACATGTAAACAATCACTTCACAATTTTTAAGAAGTTTAATATTGTTGGCTCTATTGTTCCCACCTGAAGAATTAATACTACTGTATAGCGGTGAAGCAAAAAATTTTTCACTAAACAGTGTTAGAAACTTACCTTTCGAGAGATCTTCCAACGAGAACTTCTTTCAGTTGCACAATATTCTCATGCATGCACGACATCAAAACTTGAATTTCCCGAAGCCCACTCAGTGGCAATCCATCTTTTTCGACATCCATCCGTACCTTCTTTAGAGCCACTATGTTGTTGCTCAGTTTGTCTTTGGCCCTGTCTAAAAAAGCATAATAATTTTGTCAACATAGCCGATCTATGTTTACTTAGGAAGCTCCTCACTTATCAACACTGAATCAGCTTCAGCCGGTCAGAAAATTTGCAAAGCCATTTGCAGCAGCTCATCTGGGCCGCTGAGTGCAAGACACCGAATGAAAAATGACTTTAATATGTTAACAAAGTTTTTTCTGACCGGCTGAAGCAGATTCCGCATTGATAATTGTGGTGACTTTCTTATAGTGCTTACCAAATCAATTGACAACTTACATACAATACCATAAGTTCCTTCACCAATCCGGTTTAATTTTTCAAATTCACCCACAAATCGACATCGGCCCAGCTGAAAAATAAGGCCAAAAATACTTGAATTCACAATAAAATACGAATTTAAATAGCTAGTGCTCAGCATTTCTTCATCATGACAACAGACTAGGTACTCCTTCTCATCCCTTAAATGTAGAAAAGTCTACCGAGGGATGCCTTGTACCTGTTTTCCACAGGTGGTCTCTCTCTTGCCTCTCTTATTTCATTGTGCATAGAAACTTAGGTCATATTTCTAGGTAATATTGTTAAAATCTTTTTGTAAATTGATTTGCGGGTCAAAAATCTTGATACCTACAAATTTCTTAAAAATGCCTGCATATGGTAGCCCAACTCTCGGAAGGTTATAAGGTATATTACATACATCTACAGTCGTATGAAACTGCTGGAACACCAAGGATCAATAGTAGGTATTTGATCCTAAACTATATTAAACCAGCAATATCCATACTCCATACTAATATTATAAATGCGAAAGTCTGTCTGTCTGTCTGTCTGTCTGTCTGTCTGTCACCTCTTCACGGCTAAACTGCTGGACCGATTGTGATGAAATTTGGGATGGATGTAGTTAACGACCTGAGGTATAACATAGGCTACTTTTGGGCGCGATATAACCGAGTCTCACGCGGGGCGGAGCCGCGGGGAACAGCTAGTTTGTATATAAATTTATTTGTTTATACTCGTGTTTACGAAATCGGCTCTATAACAATTTCTTTGAAATTTTAAACATGATCCTCGATTGTCAAAAACATAATCTAGCTAGGTTCCATGTCTGAGAAAGTTCATTTTACCCATATTTTCGCGCAAGAGCGAAGCTCGGTCGCCCAGGTTTTAAAATAATATGTAGTTTCTACTATTTCTACTATTTTAATCATAGGACTAGTAAGAAAAAAACGTCCCATTAGTTCTATCATACAACTATTCAATAGAACTAATGGGTACAAAGGAAAGATGAATGGAAGAGGACGAAGAGGTTATGTTTACTCACTATGTCCTTTTCCGGTATTTCCATGGTTTTTCCAGTTCTAAACGATATAAGAACACCTTTTCTTGCTGCCGGCCCAGTTGGATCCGCAACATCTTGATTCGAGGGTTTCTCCGAATCTAAAATAATAAACAAATTTATTAGAAAACTGATTTGCAAAAAAGAACAGTGCTAAAATAACCTATTTCATACTTACTTTGCGACATAATTAAGTTTGGCCGCTTTATTCACAAATCACCACGTGTTTTAACACGAATTTATTTACTTATATTTAATATTATAACATAAAACCATGCAAAATGCCAAAATATAAATCTTTGTTTATCTTTTGTTGCTACTACAATGACTACACTACAACCTACAACTACAACACAACTTACTTAGGCGCACCCTAGACGCTCATGCGTGCATGATGGAAAACCATCAAACAAAGGGATGGTAATGGTACTCGAAAAGTGAATTGTATCAAACAAATCATCGCAAAATTCTTAATTTAAATTAAAAAAAAATAAGATGATTTGTTTGGTAATCAGTGATTCAATTCACCTTTCGAGTCCATCCCTATGATTGATGGAAAACTCATGCTTGCATAAGCGTCAAATGTGCGCCACAGACAAACTTATGTGATTGATGGTAATATGAATGATGTTTTTCATTTTACCTATTGCTTTGTTTATCTGTCACTGTCACTACGTTTTAGTTGCCTAATCTTTGAAAAATCCGATTGGTAGAATATAACCAGCCAAGAAAGATCGAGTAATAAATTTTTTAAATAATACGAAATTAATTTTATATTTATTTGTTTGATGAATAACATGTAAATTCTCGTGACTGTTCTAATATTCTTATTTAATAATAAAACATTTATCGCCATCGCCATGAAAATAATCAATAATTTAAATTCGGTTATTTGGCGCAAGAAAGTGTGAGTTTGTTTTATCTAAATATAACATAATCATCATAACTTGAAAAAAGCAATTGCGTGTTTTTAATTAAACATCTTACTCTTGAAATATATAATGAGAATTCCCAAACCGTTCAACCCACGACTACAGGGACAAATAATGTAAGTTATATACTGAAAAAAATTTGCGATCAAGTTTTGTCGTAGTAATTTTATTTAAATTGAAACTTACGCTACTGCCTTTAATACTCATTTTGGTATATAAATTAAGACATTGTGTTTAAGGCGAACTTGGCCTCCAAACCCAGGCTTTAGATGTAACAGGGAAAAAACATTCCAGTGATGTAAGATCAGTTACAACAAAATTTATTTAAGTACCTACTATTTTCAGAAAGAGGTTTGGTGTTTATGATAAAGTTGTACCAGTCCAAACAACACCTAGTAGGATTGTACCAGACAACATTGAGAGGCCCTATTATGTAACTGGGCAAGAGTTTACAGTTCCGAAAGCACCTGAAATCAAGGATGTCAATCAAATAAGAGGGATGAAAAGGAGTTGTAAATTGGCATCCAATATATTAGCGCAAGTACAAAGTTTTGTGAAGGTAATATTTTACTTACTCTACTGGCTTAGTAATCTGAATAAAGTTTTGATGTTATTAAAAAAATCTCAAATAGTGTTCACTCTCACTCGTCACTGTGGATGCCCTCTGCCCCAGATAGAGAACATAGGACTATAAGTCAAGTCGAGTTAGTCAAACCAAAATTAAGTGATTTTTTTTTCAGGCAGGTGTTACTACAGATGACATAGACAAGCTTGTGCACAATTTAACTATAGAGGCTGGAGCATATCCTTCACCATTACACTATCACAACTTCCCCAAGAGTGTTTGCACTTCCGTCAACAATGTAGCAGTGCATGGCATTCCCGATCTGAGGCCCTTGCAAGATGGAGATATAGTCAATGTGGATATAACAGTAAGCCTTGGTGTATAACTATGGTGGCCACCATACTAGTAGCTCCATACATGGCTATATTTTTTGCATATTTGGCAAATAACTGCTATAGGTATGTGGCAAATGTGGCAATAAATTTAAGAAAATTTGACAAAGCCAAACTTATTACCGTATTTGACAAATCTGTCAGTATTTTGTGGCACATCAAAGGAGGCAATCACGCTGATCACACATGGTAGCAAATATGTTGTTTAGTAAGTATGTATCTAATTAAAGTTTTGGAAAATAAGCAAACATGGAATTACAGATAGCCATGTATGAAGTCACCATGACACAATGATAATTGTTCATTAATGTTTCTGATTGGTTCATGCAAAAAATTGTCACATAACAGTAGTTTTTCAATTGTGTCTGGATTCTGTGAGCCAATGGGTTATGTTGTTTTTCCCTTCTTTTTTTAAGGCTTCAGCCACCTAATGTAACAATGCCATTCTTATGCGGCATATTCAAGGTTGATAAAAAAGCTCTACCTAATTAAATTGTTAGCACAATTTAATTATTCATTTTTTACAGGTATTTTACAAAGGATTTCATGGTGACTGTTCCAAAACTTTCCTCATTGGGTCTGTTGATGACAGAGGGTTAGAGTTAGTAGGAGTAACAGAAGAATGTTTAGAAATTGTGAGTTTTCCTTTTATCTCAATAAATAGATTAAATATAAACCTGCCTAAAAATGTAAGCAAATTTTTTTAAACATAAGTTAAAGCGTCCTCCTTATTACCACACTAACATATATAAAAGGTGTAAGTACACATATACACTAGCAAAAATTTGTTACCACTAGTAGTCTCGGCTCCATGTCTCGAAAGACCATTGGTCCCGGCTGTTTTTGCTTTTATATTTTTGGAAATTTCTTTTTAAATGTGGTTATCTTCCTCCCTACTGGGAATTTTTATGTCATAAAAATAAAAAGCATAAAAAAGAAAAAAAAAACCAAGTTAATGTTATGTTTTTCTTTCAGGCTATAAAGTCATGTGCTCCCAATGTGCCATTTAGTGAGATTGGGTCTCAAATATATAGACATGCTAAAAAATGTGGGCTCACAGTACTACCAGCCTTTTTGGGCCATGGCATAGGACGGTATTTTCATGGTCCACCAGATATCTATCATATTAGTAAGTGCCACATTTGATATTTCCTCTTGTACCAGCATATGTAAACGTACATAGTTTTATACAACTTTTAAAGCTTTTAAAAATTTTAAAATGGAGCTAGAAAGGTACCTTGGGCTTTGATCAAAGACCATGGGCCACATAGAAAAGTTTATAGCCTAAAGTAGTGTTAGGATAAAGTGATCTACTTCTTCTTTTTATTATTATAACCTTATAGAGTTCATAACAATAAATTGTTTTCAGTAAATGACTACCCTGGATACATGAAGTCCGGAATGACATTTACCATCGAGCCAGTCCTGTCTCACGGCAATGAAAATACAGTGATACTAGAAGACGGTTGGACTGCAGTCACCGACGACGGCTCCAGGGCTGCACAAGCAGAGCACACTGTTCTTATCACGGAAAACGGCGCGGAAATCCTGACTAAATAGTTGTCATCATCATTCCAATGTTTTTCTTGTTGCATCCCAAAATGGCTTCGTAGCCTCATTGTTTTCTATCCCTAATACAGCTAAGACAAAAATAAGATGTAGTGTTCATAACCGGCCGCTGTTATTGATGGAATCCGCCACCAGTCAGACATAGGTCATAAACGACATTTAGACCTCTTGTTTATCTTTGACGCACACATTGGAAGAAAGGCAATGGTCTATATCTATCTAAATGTATCATAATTAGCTTTATTTAAAGCTAAATGTGATGCCTGTCTAGTAATTTGGAGTTCTTTTTAAAAGCTACGATAAGGCAGCTGAATATGTATACTTATCTATCATTATGATCTTTATTCTTTATGTTTCTTGGTTTGTGCATCTTCAGCTTACGCTTCAGAGCCCAGGGTACGCTTTTTATCATGGTCCTGATTTGGGGGATCATTGCGATCTTTATTTTACCTTTAGCCTGTAGCGGTTAGCTAATATATGGCACTCTGGACTATCGTAACTAAACGGTTTTACCAATTTAATGTCTGAAACCGATTGTTAGGGTGTAAAAAAAATTGCAATAAATGAATTGAATTGAAATAGCAAAGGTACCTACGAGGGGTGGCTGATAAATAATCTACTTTGGTAAAAAAAATTACAAATATGATAATAGCCACTATGTAGTTTTAATACTTATATATTCCTTATTTGAAAATAACAGCATTCATTTGTTTCAATTGTTTTCATTACGAATAGTACACTAACGTAGTAAACATGTCGGAAGAAAATAATAAAATGCTTAAACTTGAGCAGCGTGCTGTGATTAAATTCCTTACTAAAGAGGGAAATACTCCGTCGCAAATCAAACAACGGATGTCTAATGTGTTTGGTGATTCATGTCCTTCAGATTTTGTAATAAAGTTTTGGTCTAAACAATTTAAACATGGCCGTGTGAGCTTGGAAGACGACTCCCGTAGCGGACGGCCGGTTTCTGCAGTCACAGAAGACACAGTGGCTCTAGTTAAAAAAATAATACTCGCAGATCGGAGAGTCAAGCAGTGGGAGATCGCTAGGGATGTCGGGATTAGTAAGGAACGTGTTCACGTAATTATTCACGAACATTTGGGGATGTCGAAGGTGAGTGCCCGGTGGGTGCCCAGAATGCTGACGCCCTTCGATAAACAACGACGCGTCGAATGTTGTGAAGCATTTTTGGATCTGATAAAAGACAGAGAAGAAGAAACTATCTCAAGAATAGTAACCTGCGATGAAACCTGGATTCGCCAATGGGACCCCGAAAGCAAACAGGAGTCATTGCAGTGGAAATTTAAAGGGGAGAAGCCACCGCGAAAGTTTAAGGTTCGGCCATCAGCAGGCAAGCTTATGGCAACAATTTTTTGGGATGTAGAAGGAATTCTTTTGATAGATTACCTACCAAAAAATACTACGATGAACGCTGCTTACTACGCCAATTTACTTGACCAACTGCGGGAAACCATCAAAGAAAAACGAAGAGGCAAACTCAGTAAAGGAATTTTAATTTTGCACGATAATGCTCCGGTCCACACAGCTTTCCATGCAAGGTCGGTCTTAGGCAAAAACGGCTTCACGGAACTAAATCATCCACCCTATAGTCCAGATTTGGCCCCCTGTGACTATTTCCTTTTTAGAAATTTGAAGAAATGCCTAAGGGGAAGGAGATTTTCGACCGATGAGGAAATGAAGGCCGCTGTGGATGACCATTTTGACGACCAATCCAAGAAATATTTTTTTGACGGTTTAATGTCTCTTATTGACAAATGTAATAAGTGTATTACAGTTGCAGGGGACTACATTGAAAAATAAAAAAATATTAGCTTCCTATGTTTTTTTTTTCTATGTTAGGTAGATATCTTTCCAGCCGCCCCTCGTACTTATTATTTTTTATACGTATCGCAGTCAACTATACGGCCCACGAATGATGAGAACGCGGTCTAGTGGCCCAAGTGGGGATGATGTTCCGCCTTGTGGTTTTGTCACAGCACCTCTTTCTCTTCAAAACTTGTTCTCTTTATTTTTGACTCCAGTTCAAGTCGTTGCTGTCTGCTATCTAAGAAGTGTCTTCCAGGTAGTGTGCAATATCTTCTTTTAAATTTAAATTTGCCATCAATCCACTAACCTAAAGCAAATGCAATTTTTTTATTGTTGGTAGAGTTACTATTTATTAAAAGTATTTGAATGAAAAATTATTTATTCAAGAAACATAGTCTGATAGTATTTTTTGTATAATGTTAATGAATAGTGACATTGTTATGATAGTAATACATTTTATATAAATTAAGTGACATCTATTGTAATGCTGTTTTAAAATTGCACAAATCTATAAAATTTTAAATCTATTTATTTCAACAGGACGTTCTAGATAAATTAGTAAGTTAGTACGAGTTTTTGAGAATCAAGTAGATATTATTATAACCATTTATTTCGGTATTTTATAATATACCTATTTAAGCCATACCTTTTACATAATGTGAGTAAGCAAAGGATAAATAAAACCAAAGACTTTGCGTGTGGTGTTTTATTATAGCTTCATAATCCTTAAAAAAACATGAGACTTGGAACATTGAAAGCACAAGCATAAAATATTTTCACTCGTAGTTATCAGTCTAAAGATGAAAATTGAAAGGTTTAGAGGGAATGTTTTGAATATTAACAGGCACATACTTTTATTCTTATTATTACGTCGACCGTCGAACAACAGATTTATTTTTCTCATTTTTTCGACCGTCAAATTTATTTAAATCGAGAAACAAAAACCATATAAAATTTTACACATGTTTGTTTTTTTTTGGTTTTTAGATTTAAATTTAACTAATTAAAAAAGTGACTATTTGAACACCGGCTCAATTTTACAATGTGTTCAGCACATGAAACTAAGAATTTCGACGTCAAAAGCGAGAAAATATGTTTGAAACCGATTGAATAGATTTATTTTGCATTTAGCTTAACACAGCTAAGCATCATACGCACTTGGGAGTAAGACCCCAACCATAAAAGAATATAAATAAGAAAGGCGTAACCTATGGGACGTCGAGACACCCCCGCAGAATACTTTTCATACACTGGGTTCTACCACATACACATGCATTAGATTTGGTCCCAAATAATATCTAGCTACGCCTCGATAAGTGCTAGTAAGTAGATGACTTATTTTATAGAAGATTTAAAGACTAGTACTTAGCAGCTTGGAATATGATGGCAAACAAGTCAGTTCATAGATAACAATATAATATTATTCACATTTTCAACAGATTAAAACAATGACTAGATTTTAGTTCTGAATACACAAAACCTTGCAAAAATAATATTAAAATTAATAAATGGGTGCTTACAAACAAACAACATTTCTTACACAAAATTACAAATAGCTAAGTAGAATATAAAATTTCTTCATGGGGTTAAATTGTGAAATCATCAACATTTACATAATGTAATAAAACTGTGCTAATTTAATTTATGCATTATAACCTTATTTCTAAGTAATTTTAGGAAACCATGTAGAGATAGGATAAAATACTTTTCAATAAGTTCAAGAAGTATTTTTAAAAACTTTATGAAAAATTGCAATAATTTGTCAATAAACAATAAACTCTTAAATAATTAATAACGTGATACATGATTCAAACCTTTACGTCAATAAATAATGAAGTTTAGTAAAACATCGGTAGGTATCATTATCAAAGTAGGTGCACCGTAGCTATAGCAGGATATGTATAGAAATAATTTGCTGTTGCCATACAGTCAATGTCACACAACGAAGGTCGTTTAATTGGCTTATCGATTTACTGTTTTGTATTTTATACAATGAGCTCTGAATAGGAAATGTGACAAAACAATTGTTAAAGAAGTTATGCAGTTAAGTTATAACATATTCTATATTTTTATTTCTAATCTTATAACTATCAATATAAAGTTCTTGTCTTATTAAGCCAATACATGCTTTTATA
This sequence comes from Apomyelois bistriatella, assembly GCA_947044815.1. Lineage (NCBI taxonomy): Eukaryota > Metazoa > Arthropoda > Insecta > Lepidoptera > Pyralidae > Apomyelois > Apomyelois bistriatella. The sequence goes on from OX345689.1 coordinate 5,513,081, forward strand.
TATTTGAGATACTTTTTGTATAATACTTACTAAGGGTGCTAGGGAAGGTTAAAAAGAGTGTATAAAAGTTGTTACAAAATTATGAAATAGATTTAACAACATACAAAAGCTACTCCGCTCATCATATTCTCTACAATAATATTAGTTAAATATTAATTTTATCACTCAAGACAACATGCAATATAATTTTTAAACAAGGATCACCTCAGTCAAAATGAGAACAAACGGTATTATATTACCATTAATATTAAATAAATTTGTCACAACATATGACAAAACATATTGAAAACCACAAAACAGCGCGCGCCACAAGTTATGAACTGGTCCATAACTGGTGGCGAGGTTTGTACACAAACAAGAATATATAATATACTCGTAAAATTGAATTTAAAGCGCAGCCTCGTCATAATACTTATTCATAGACATTAACTATCTAGAACTGGCATTAGCTAAATTTTAGGAAAAAGGTCCTTACTGATATACTTTAAACATTTTAGTTATGGTTATTATTCAAAAGGATTATTAGAAAAAAAATCGTATTGAACACTTCTATGTAGGTGCCAGTACCACACGTGGGTTGTAATATTTTAATTTTGCAATCAACAATTTAAATTTATCCTTGTTACTATATAATTTAGAAGAAAGAATTATACTTGGCTGTACCTACATAGAAATCAACTCAATACTGTAGATAGTATAGTGAAATTTTGTGCAAAATCATGTGGTTATGGTTACAAAGATAGAATCTCACTGTGCGTCAGAATAGTTAAGTGTAAGTTGAAGGTTTTATTTCATTTTTTTAACCTGTCCTGTACGAAGACATCCATGAAACAAATATTTTTTTAAAGAATAGGATAGCTTTCTTATAATTGAACTAACACAAGATTATTAAAACATAATCATCAAAACAACCATAAACCAATAGACAGGGTTATGTTACATGAAAGTAATATTTGACTAGCTAATGGTATCTTCTTTGTACTACTTGTTTATTTTGTAGAACCGTTGTACAAAGTCTGTAAGGTTGAACACCTGGCCTGGACCAGTTCCAATATCCATGTTAATGTATTCATCTAGGTTGTGAGTAAGAGCTGAAATCAAGAAAAGAAACTTACTTAAGAAAATACTGATGACTGATCTTTTATATTGTACTAACTGTTCCCCGGGTTTCACTCTCGAATCAGACTAGGCTTAGGTAGCAACTTGCACAAATTTAAACAGCAAAGACACAATTGAAATTCGTGCGAGTTGCCAACTAAGTCGTTCAAATAAACAAAACAAAAATTTAGCTTTATTATATTATAAAAAGTACAGATATAGATTTTAAATTTATTTATTACTAGCTGTTCCCCGCGGCTTCGCCCCGCGTGGGACTCGGTTATATCGCGCCCAAAAGTAGCCTATGTTTGACCTCAGGTCATTAACTACATCCTTACCAAATTTCATCACAATCGGTCCAGCAGTTTAGCCGTGAAGAGGTGACAGACAGACAGACAGACAGACTTTCGCATTTATAATATTAGTATGGATAGCTGTTCCCCGCGGCTCCGCCCCGCGTGGGACTCGGTTATATCGCGCCCAAAAGTAGCCTATGTTTGACCTCAGGTCGTTAACTACATCCCTACCAAATTTCATCACAATCGGTCCAGCAGTTTAGCCGTGAAGAGGTGACAGACAGACAGACTTTCGCATTTATAATATTAGTATGGATACAACTTTATTGTACCACAAAAAAAAGCTATCATAATTGGCTTCTGACAGCTTTGCACTTAGAGCTAAATAAACATACATACCTACTTAGATTTACACATATCATAAAGTAAATAGTTAGATAAATAAGAGATGATCAAGAAAAAAATGCTGACAAGCATAAAAGGAGAGATAAACTTGACTCTATTCAATATTTAGTTTTTTATGCATGTTTTTACTAATATCATTCTCACTAGTTTCACCAGCAATAAAAAATACTTACCAGAAAATATGTAAAGATCCAGTAGGAAAAGCACATATCTATGAAACAACAATAACAAAATGTTTTCTTTAGCACCAAATAACCACAATGCCACAAAAAATAAGGAAAGATTGAGATCATCGCTAAATAAGGAAATAATACTTACTTGAAGTACAAATGGCAGGATATGATGGAGGCGGTTTGATCCAAGTGCCATCAGGCCTTTTCATATGACGGCGGTCTGAAGCAAAATGCTGCAGAAACTGCTTAGCAGGGACAACACGAAAAAATCTAAAACAAAGTCATTAATGTTGGTGATCATATTATTACACAATAAAGTCTGTTTTTTGTCTCATTCTCTAATAACCCAGTCACATTAGGTTTGAATTTCAAAATTTAAATTTCTAAACGGGTCCTTTTGTAATATGTTCAGACACCTTCCAGGATGACGCTCACGAAAGTCCCAGGCTATCTTTAGTGGGATAGCCAGGACAATTGAGAAAAATTTCGTAATTTTAGGACTTTTCACTATCTCCAGAGCCAAAACTGCATTTTTTTTCAAACGGTGTTTAATGCTTAAAGATTGTATTAAATTACCTAAAATTTGAACCTATTCACAGCTCTTATGACCTCATAGGAGCCAAGATATGGAACTTCAATCTCGAAAATATAAATTTTCATCCTTTACTCACGTATTTCGCGAAATATTTCCAAAACCACTTGCCCTATGAAGAAAGGTTACTGACAGTATTTAGTAGTATATTTATTTGAGTCCAAAATGGTGTGTGAGACTAATAGTTTACTTGCGATTTCAAATGAACAAAATAAAGGTATTATGGGTTAGTGGCAAAAGATTCAATGTTTACAGGGTTATTGGAAATTCTAAAATTTCGCTTTTTGTCAGAAACTGCTACCTGCTTATGCTTTTATGGGTTTTGTTTTGCAATGGAGTATCTTAGAGCAATTATTTTTCCTTTCTATGGATAACAAATAGTTCTAAATAGTACTTTGATGAAGCATTTACAAAATGAGCAAGGCCTTTAAAATATTTTAATAACAATTTTAGGTTTCTAAAACTTGTTTTTATTTTGGTATGGATAAAGAATAACACAATTTTTTTACTCATCTTTATAGACCAATGTTGTAACTCTCTAAATATGTCAAAAAAATAATAATTTGAATTACTAGATTTTTTAAATTAATATTTGATTGATTATCATTAAATCATTAAATAATATATATATTTTAAAATTTCTTAAAAATGATTTACTTTACATTACACTATTTTGGGTCAATATTGTTGAAAAGACCTCTCCCATCACTCCTTATTAAATTATAGTCTAATTTCCAATAACTCTGTCTCAATTATCCCGGCTATCCAACTTAAGATAGCCTGGGACTTTCGCGACCGTCATTCTGGAAGGTGTCCGAACATATTCCAAAAGTTCAGTTTAGTAATTTTAAATGTGGAAGATTGGTCAAAATTTTAATTAAATTTTCTGTACTATAAGGCTAAGTCGACATTAGATGAAAAAACTTAGTATTTTATTAAATATGAGCATAAAGTTTGTACACTTTTTAACACATTGGCAGACGGTTTTGAAAACACAATAGAAGTTTAATTGTTATAATGTCTATACACGTAGTGTGCCAAGTGTTAAGAATAAGGGGTGAAAATATTTCTACCAGGTACGTAAATTAGTTGTAAATTAAGAATTATACAATAATAAGTATCCCAACTAATATTATAAATGCGAAAGTAAGTTTGCATATTTGTTTGTTTGTTAGCTCTTCGCACCCTATCTACTGAACCAAGGAGTATTGAGAAGGGTACCTTTTATCCCAGGAAAAAGCACTGTTTCCAAGTGAAATTAATGTGGACGAAAGCTAGTTTTATTATAAAAAGCATAAACTACATTGCTAATAACAAGAAAAAGATTATTACCTGTGAAAATCAGATTTTAAGACTTGGTCTGTCCGAAATGTTTCTGTCACATATTTATGGAAGAAAGTGGGAAAAGGCAATTCAGAGTCCAAGTCATAGACAAGGCATGTCTTGCAGTCCCAAGAGTACAGAAATATCACATGATAGTCCTAAAAGCAAAAAAAATTTTAATTAACAATTTACAAAGGACATAGGTAAGTACAAAAACTCATTTAAAATATTCCTGATCGTATCGTAAAATAAAACGCTGGTATAGCGTGACACAGTTGCAGTACACACCCAAATGACTAGACGGTCTTCCTCACGCCCAGCCCTTTGTTTCCACAGAGGCACTGTACGGCAAGGATTCGATATGAAAACCACGTAGCACCTATCCAATTCCTCCGGAATTCTTATAGAAGCATCTTGACATAGTTTCCATACATTTTCTTCACTGAAAAAGCAAATATGTGTAACAAAGCAATAAACAAAGAAAGGGTAGTATCGAATAAGAACATTAAGAACTGAAATTATTAGTATGCTTACCAATAACAAGATACATGTGAACATTCTTCTCGCTTAGGAAATAAAGGTTTAAGTGATTTGTCGCTCTTTTTATTATTTTCATTATTAGTCAACTGAACTTTTGTGTTGACCGACATTTTGACAGTGTTGATTTTTGCTTGTTTGATTTTATTTGACGCGACCAAGGAGACGGATTTGAATTGACATTTCTTTTTTTTTTTTTTGAATAGTTTATACGGCCATGGAATCTAGTCCTTTAAGGCCTATCTTGAATTTATTAATCTTCTTCAGTCCTACCTAAGTCAGTCAAGTCAATAGTCAAGTCCAGTCAAGTAAGTAAGTCTAGTCTGAGTCAGATGGCTAAGTGAAGCGGTGGAAAAATTTCACTTAGCTATATCGTGGAGATTTTGGTGACAAAGATAAAAAGTCACGTAATCGACACTGTATCACTTCCCAACACTCACGCTTGTTCACGAACACTTTGCGAATAATAAACCACCAATATTATGCACAAACACTCGAAAAAACCTAAGTTTTGGAAATTAAATACAGCGCGGCAATAGCGACAGTTTACTTTCCCTCCAAAAACTCCAATTGACATTTCTACGTTTGATTGACATGCAAATTTTTTTTTAATATTTTTGTACCGGCCATGGAAACTAGTCTTTTAAGGCCATTATTTTTATTTATCTTCTTCAGTCCTACATTAGTCAGGGGGGGGGGGTCACTATCGTCTCTTAAAACCATGCAAGATCCAGTGAGTAAGCGGGACAGCGCAATACATGATGTAAGTCTCACTGGATTTTGCATGGTTTTAAGAGATGGTAGTAACCCCCCAGTAAAGTAAGTAATTCTAGTCAGTTAGGTGGCTAAGTAAAGCGGTGGAAAAAATGTACTTAGCTATAGTATTTCCTCCTAGTCTGTACTTAGCTATAACTTGGACTCCAAGGTGGTTGACTGACTCGTTAGAGGAGTATAGTATTCGTTGGACTTGACTGACTGACCGATCGACTCGAGTCGGTCAGTCAAGTCTAGTATAGTATCTCCTCCCTAGTCTGTGGGCGCCGCCATCATACATTCCTTTTGTCATCTAGCATCGTTTTGTTTGTGGGGTGATCATTCGCAGCTGGCCGTGGCTTTTTTGGACGCCAGCTATTCTCTTTTAGTTATTTTCAACGTTCCTTCATATTGGTTAATTGGAGGGCGGTGCGTTGTCCTAGGTTTCGACCGGACTAGCGTATCGTCCGGACTTGCAGACCAGAATTTCTACTGTATCAGTTTTACTGGATAAGGGAAATAAGACACTATGACTCGTAAGTAGAATTCTACTGTGATTTAATATAAATATTAAGTTTTAATAGATATATAGATATTAACTAAGAAATGGCAGGCATCATTACCACGTAACGCTTAGAATATTCTAGAATAGAAATAGAATGATGACAACATACGTGATCACTAGTCAAGACGCTTAAGAAAATTGACCTTTTCCGCTCCATCATGACATATTTTATACCATAATGCTGGCAGAACTTTAGAATTATTTGCCTTATTCCTAAAAATTACAGTTCGCTTAAACTACAATTGTTTTCCCTTTCTCTCTTATTATATTTAACGTGAAAGAACGAGACAAAACACATGACAATCAAATGTTTGTATTTTTATGAATCAGGGGGTAAGTTAAAGTTTTCTTGACTTTGTCCTAATAATTTTTTTTGTTTTGTATTGCTTTACAGGAGGAAACCAGAGAGATTTGGCTCGCGCTAAAAACCAGAAAAAACAACAAGAAATGCAAAAAAAGAAGAATGCGAACGAAAAAACTGGACTTTCTCTTTCAGAGAGGAAACATAGGTATCCCAACAAACAGTCCTACTAACCTAGTTCCATGATACCCTCAAAGCAGGAACTAAATTTACTGTACTGACTGACTATATATTACACATTTTCCCAAACTTTAGTTCAAACATGTGCTCATATTGTCTAATATAGACTTCTTTTTCTTGCAAATATGGGATTGCTTCAAGAATTAAATGGATTCAGTTTAGTAAATAATGGCCTTGCTCATTTTTGGCAAAATATGTGTAAATTTTTAAAACCTGACTTTATTTTATGTATCATACGGCTGCAATAGATTTTTATGCTTCAATTTAAAATCACATCTCAAGTAAAATTTATTCCAATTTTATTTACAAACCCAATACATGGCAGGTATTAGTCACTTCTAATTATTTGCAAACTTGTTGAACAAAAATATATATATACTAGCTGTTCCCCGCGGCTTCGCCCCGCGTGGGACTCGGTTATATCGCGCCCAAAAGTAGCCTATGTTTGACCTCAGGTCGTTAACTACATCTCTACCAAATTTCATCACAATCGGTCCAGCAGTTTAGCCGTGAAGAGGTGACAGACAGACAGACTTTCGCATTTATAATATTAGTATGGATATATAGATAGATATAATGTGTTATAAAATAATTAAGTAAACAATGGTTTCTTTGTTACAGGGATGCGGAACTAATGAGAGAAAAACAACGAAAAAAAGAGGAACAATCGACAGGCCAGAAACAGGCTGTTAATTAATATTGCACATAAAAATATCTTGACTGCTCCATATTATGAACACTTTAACATTTGAGCTTCAGTACAGGAAGCTGAAATTGTTCATGTGATACCTAAGCAATCCTCTCACTTACTAATGTTTGTTAAAATCTTGAGTTTCATAAAGCCTAATTTAATAATAAACAAAACCAATATAATAAGCTGTGGTTTTCTTTTTAATTAACATTGAAGCTATATTTTAATGTAAGTATTAACTATGGATTGGTATGATCTGAATGAATTCAAGAAATGATAAGTACCTTATAAGATAAGATTTTGTCACAACACCATAATGTTAGCATTTACACATCTTAATGTTAATTTGACTGAATAGGTTTGTATGTATACTATTCAAGTATCCATTTTTTGTACAATAATAAATTATTTAAAGTACAAAAGCTTTGGCTTTTATTTCTCTAACATAATTTTTTTTTAAAACAAAATACCCTTTCTTTCGTCATTACTTCAGAACGTTATTCGATTTCATCGATGTTCTTATGGAACTTACTGTACAAGTACATTACAATCACAAATAGCCAACGTTGAGGACTCCATTTGAACGTTCTTCAAAGCATTGGCGAACGAAGCTCATGGTTCTTAGTTTGCATGTATTTATAGTAGGTACCATGTATTTAGGCTTGATCATATCTTCTATCTATCCTATACTATTAAACGAGCAATATTTGTATACTATTAAACGAGCATATTTGTATGTATGTATATATATATTTGTCTCGCGTTATCGAAAACGGCTCTAACGATTTCTTTGAAATTTTAAACATAGGTTCTTATAAAGTCAAAAAATTTATCTAGCCAGGTTCCATGTCTGGGAAAATTCGTTTTCCCCATATTTTCCAGCAAAGATTTTCCGCTTAAATTGTAGTTATAGTACAATAATTTCGGCGCCGGCGGGTCTGCTTCGATAGCCCAGTGGTTAAGACATCTGCTTTGTAGTCTGGTGGTTCCAGGTTCAAATCCTAACTAAAGAAAGTTTTGTTTTTGTTTTTTTTTTGTTTTGGAGTATAAAAGTATTAAATCAGTATAAATCGCGCATATATTATTTTAAAATGGCTTGAAAGAATTATTAATTCGGTTATAACGTATTAAAATATTTTCCTAAGAAACATTATAGTTTCAAATCACAAGTCATCCAAGTATCACCATTTTCTCAGGATTCTGTCATCAGAACCTGCTGAAACTAATATGGGACCAACTAGACGGTCCAACCTTTTAGACAAAAAAATGAATTTCAAATCGGTTCACGCGTCTTTGAGAAATCGAGTAACAAACATAAAAAAAAGATTCCGACGAATTGATAACCTGCCCCTTTTTTGAAGACGGTTAAAAATTGAATTTATACTTAATATTAGTTTGGATGGATACCATAACTACCGAGCGGAGCTCGGTCGCCCAGGTACTCTGTACTATTAAACGAGCAATATATAAATTTATTCGTACTCGCGTTTTCGAAAACGGCTCTAACGATTTCTTTGAAATTTTAAATGTAAGTTCTTACATATTCAAAAAGATAATCTAGCTAGGTTCCATGCCTGGGAAAATTCATTTTACCCAGATTTCCTGCATAAAACGAGCGAAGCTCGGTCGCATAGGTACTGTTTAGTAAACTGTGGTAGTAAATAACAAAAACGAAGTTTAATGAATTATCTTTATTAAAATATTTTACGTTCATTTGGATAATAACGTACCTATAGAGAATTATGTAGGTACAATCTGTAATACTTAGGTGAATTATTTATTACTGTTGATTTTATAGAATAAGAGTGGCCAACAAACTGCTAAAATGTTTAATTCTTAATCCAAGTTTAACTACTTTTTACATGACACCACAGAATATATAATAGTACTAACGTAATGACACGTGAGTGATCTGTTAAATTAATACACATAACATTTTTAACCTTAAATATAGCTTAAATATTTACTAGCTTGTCATTTAAATGGATGAGATTGTTGACAAAACGCGTAAATAGAAGGCATATGTATTTATAAATATGGTTTCTGTTTTTCATGTGGCTAAAAACTAAGAAAAGTTCATACAGCTTTGTGTAATAGACATAGATTGTGGCGCCAGCACGACTGGTACAGTTAAGATTGTCCACCTATATGTATAAGGGGCAATGCGAATTTTCCGTTGGCTAAAATTTATATTAGTTAAGACTGGTAAATAAACGGAAGCATCAGGCGGTTGGTAACATTAAAAATAAATAAATCATCTGCAATTTACTTAACAAATAATAACATAACTTTTTGCACTAGCTTTGCTAGTAAAAATATTTTTGACTTTGCATTGAAACAATGGTAACAATGAAAATATAATAAATAGGTACAAAACAAAGTAAAAAAATTAACAACAGCAAAAACAAGCATTTAGAAGTGTTCCTTTTGTAAGGTTTTAAAGAATGGCTTTTGTCCTAATTAGATTTTATAAACTTAATACCACCAGTACAGTAATTTTAAACACTTATTTACTTTGATTGTACAAAATATCCTCCTTTAAAGCCTAGCCTCAATTAATTAAAGGTACTAAAAAGTAATTTCTCTGCTGCACTACAAGGGATATTGCTTTTCAATAAGGTATCTTTTGTTTATAACAAATAATCCTTATAAACTTAGCTAATCAATAAGTCGATGGAACCTGGTGGCTTACCATAATTTCTTAAAACATTGCAAAAATCGACCAAGGGAGATGTCGCCATTGTCGCCTTGAATCATGTATTGCACCGTCTCACTCGTTTTTGGATGGTTTTTAGAGATGATAGTACAATGCAGATGAAAAACGAAACTGCACTGGCCTTTTAACTAACTATAAAAAAATTACTGGCAGTGAATGACAGGCTACATTTTACGCGGTCAGAGCCGCGGGCAGAAGCCATAAAATCCCGCGAAATTTGTGGGAGGATTTGAAGACTGCGGCTTATATAATAAAAATATTAAAAACCATTGGTTAACGTAGATAACGCGAGGTAAGTATGCATTTCTTTATCAAACACCAATTACAATATACCTACAAAACATAGTTAATTCAAATCACACTTAGAAATATTATTGCAATACTAATGGAATACTGCAACAGCGAAGATTTGGCGTGTAATCAATTCTACTTACAATATATCAATATTAAATTTGGGAAAATTGACTCCACAAGTATTGTATTCCCAGTAATTTTTCTTGGGACACGCATTGTTTACTCTGTTACAACCAATTAATTGTTGTTTGGTAAGCATAAACAACTAATTAACACGTTCCGCGAACACTACGTAAACACAAAATAAGTTCGTCTATTCCCGGTTGTATCACTGGCTTGGTTGCCACTGAGGACCAATGGTAAGAATAATCCCGATTGTCACCAGTGGCGACGTATAACATATACTTTCCCGGTTGTAGCTACTGGTTTTCACCACTGGTGACAAATGAGAAAAAAAATCCCAATTATCGCCAGTGGGGAAATACGGCACAGGTAATCACGCAAATGTCTCCATATTTTTTTTAGGTTCTTATTGCTATAGCAGTCATGTCGTCCCCTAACGTGTTAATATATTGTTGATGGTGAGTGATAATGATAATACAGTAAACTACTTTTAATAATATTATTAAACTTGCTAATAATACTATAACTTAAGCAAATAGGAAATACGTGGGTAAGTACTCTAAGATTAGATTAAGTTAGAGAATGGTCAAGGGCTAACGAAATCACAGTGTGGTTTAACTACATTTGCATTTTCTACAGGCATTAGAATCTATAGTTAGGACAACCTAAGTTGGCGCTTTATGAATTTTCATAAAAAATCTTTACTTTAGATGGAAACTACTGAAGTTTATAAGACCATAGTAGGAGACAGATCTTTCATATTCCAGGTGAGCAACTACAGAAAGAGTGGTTGTTTTATGGGTAGTATCAAGATATTGTGCGAATTTGGAAATCTAAGCCATTACATAACATACAAGACATTAAAATGACACAAAAATAATACAGTATGCATAAACTAGAAACATAGTACTACAAATTATTAAGCAATACAATTACTTTGCCTTAAAAAATTGTCTCAAATTTAAAAAATCAAGTAATTACTAGCAATTGGAATCAAATGAGTTGTTTGAACTGAATGACATTTAGACATCACATAGTTATGTAATGCTCAGCATACATTATGCCTTTCCATTAACGATTAATTTACTTTCAAATTCTTCTCTTTGTTTATACAGTTCCTTAACTAACTCCTGTATAAACGGATGTTTGAATTTGCCTTCAGTTGCTGTAAAGAATTCTTGCAACTTTCGTGGCGTCTTCTCACGTTTTTCATATTCAAAGGCCTGCAATATCATATCATATCGGTCTAAATCTTTGGCGAATTGTGCTTCTGGTGAACTTTGAAATTCATACTCCTGGAAAATGGAATAAACATTATTTTAATAAAACTTCACTAAAGTCATTACAAGGTCTTAATATTGTAAAATACAAAGATTATCTTAATAGATTACAGATATAACATTAAAGGTAATTTTTAAATAGCATTTGTTTATGAATTGCATTATCATTGATAAGCCTGCAAAATGTACAGTATTAAATGCAGGTAGAATGCCAAGTTAAAAAAAAATATGAGTGAGTAGATGGTATAGGTAGACTAAAGAAGACCTGGATGGTTAGTGTGAGGACTGATATGTGTAAAAGGGACAGATGAGATGTGTAGTGACAAAAGTAAGTGGAAGGTTGACATGCCGTGCCATCCTCACATAATAGTGGGATTTGGAAAAGGAAAAAGAAAGAAAACAAGCTGTAGAATTTCTTCATTTTTGTTTTGTCTCATAACTGAGGGATAGTCATTTCAACTTGACAAGAGGACTGTGGCAAGCCAACACTTGACACAATCATCCTCCAGGCCATCCTGACTTAAGCTAACCGAATTAAACTTTGCAAGCATGTACCAGTAGCATCTTGCACTGTATCCGCCCAATGTGTATGTGGGCACCTTTTACTCATCTCGTCTTCTTCATCCAAGCATATTTCTTAGTTGCATCATTATGCTTCAGAGCCCAGGTTACACTTTTTAAACATTACATTGGTTATTACAATGGATAAACTGCCGTCTGACCTTTGTAACTTGTTTTACAAGGCAGTCATCCCAATACGAACATGATCTGGGTGTGTTACTGGCCAATATTGTCTGATTTTTCAGGCTTTATTTGGCATCTGACATAGCCTAACAACAGCCATCAATTGATTACAGCTGGGGCTACAGGGGATAACCAGAGGAGCCCAAGATAGAAATGCCACTAGGCGCTATCCAGCCATTTTACTCATGTACTGGCCATTAAAGGAGGTATTCCATACTATTGGGGAATCAAAATAGAAATATTAACCTTGTAAAGCTCGTACATTCTATCTCCAGCCATGCCTGTTAGTTCTGCAATTTTTTTCATAGCCTCGTCTTCTTGCCGGTGTTTCTCCTCAGGTGATACACCACAGTGAGGTGTTATATCACCGACAATACACTCTGCCAAATCATGGACCAGGGCTAAAAAAATGAGCAAAGTGTAACATCAAGACAACAAATTTAACTGGGAAGATATGTTTATCAAATTTTTGGCCTGAAACTAGATTTAATATGTGGTGTGGTTTATACTGTAGGGACACTGACATTCAGCAAAAGGCATGTGCTTTAACGAAGATAAAGGACCAGCTCTTTTTGGTAGTGTTAAGTGCAGAATGTAAAGATATGTACATTATCTATTACCTATTTGGAGACATTTGAATCGGTCCAGATTGGTGGTATTGTTTTGCTCCGTTAGCAAGAAGGTCATCATGCCCATTCTGTACATATGTCCAGCAATCGATTCACATTCATTAATATCACAGATAACCCACCCTGTTCGTTTAACATGCTGAAAAAAAACCATAAATTCAATAGGTATTATCTGTCTTGTTTTTAATCCAAATATATGTAAGAGAAAGCCTTATAGAAAGTTGCAATAAATGTAAAAATAAACGATCAATGGTTTTGACATAAAAATACTTACCTAAAATAGCATACCTTTACCAAATAGCAAAGGTAATCTGTAAAAGGCCCCTACATGATACTAATACTACATACTCACTTTTAGACGACCGACCAGTTCTAAGAATTCTAAGATTTTCGTATTGTCAGGGATGAAAGCCATTGTTCACGATCGTATTTCGCTGGCGCAATATAGACTGAAATTGGGAGATGTTTATTTTATCACTAAGTTCACAGAAAAAATTATACCTTTACAAAGTAAAGATACAATAAAAGGCATTCATACAAAATAACAGGGGTCAGGGAATATCATTTCCTGGGTGGAATTTGAAGTGGATCATATTTGATTACAAAATAAACTACTAAAAGAAAGTTTCAACTGTTGACACTATAAACAAAGTAAAAGAAAAGTATGATACATATATGTATTAATTACCTTTATTTATAAAAATTCACTCGCCTGCCCTTGTCTTGTTTGCTCGAAATTCGATTCAAACAATAAATTGAAAATACATAATGACAGACAAAAGTGAATGACAACGAATGAGTGAAGACAGTGACATTATATGTTAGTTGATGGATGACAGTGACACGTGTTTTTTTTTCTTATATATTTTAGCGGGAGATATACATGAGTGTGGTGCCGGAGTTTAAGCGCGAAGGTGAGTGACAACATTACGGACTTCTATTTATTTTCCCAAATTTATGTTATTTCTAGTATTTGTGCATAATAAATTAAAGGATTATTATTCGCTAAATGTTCGTGAACAAGCGTGAGTGTTGGGAAGTGGTACAGTGCCGTATAAGTGACTTTAATTCTTGTCACCAAAATCTTCCAAGATAATGCTAAGTGAAATTCTTCCACCGCTTCACTTAGCCCTCTGACTAAGTAACTTGACTTGACTTGACTAGACATGACTACTGACTTGACTTCACTCTGTATCTTGACTTGACTTTGTGACCTGAATTGACTAAATGAAGTTTCAAAAAAAAACTTGATACTAGCAAAAATAAGCTATAAGTTTGATTGCCATATTGTAGATAATATACACACAAAAAATAAGTGTGGTGCCATTGCCACGCCTGCTTGTCATTTCCATGCTTTCTCTGTTCCATGGGAGATATTTGGGAGCTATGCCGAAGATAACCGGACATTGAACTTCCGGCAAACAAAATGCCGGAAGTAAGGTGCTCCATAAAAATATAACACTTCAGACCGGCAATTTTTGAGTACTAAGCGAGACTGCGCTATACATGTTGTAAGGCACAGACATCCCTCTTACTTAATCGTTCTTGCATGGTTTTAAGAGATGGTGGTAACAAGTTCAATTGACCCTGCACACCCTGATCAGAGTCCTTCGAAACCGCCTCTTTCTCATGGCTTCTGACAACAATTGTGGGCATGGGCAAAGGCATAGCGTGCCTTCCGAAGCACGTTATCTTTCTTAACGGACAGGTGATACAAGCCGGCAATGTACTCTTCTTCTTCCGAGCATATTTTCCGTATTTTTTCTGAAGCGTAAGCTGAAGTTGCAAGCCTACGCTTCAGAGCCCGGGGTACGCTAGTAATCATGGTACTGGTTATTGCAATGGAGCCGTCTGACCTCGGTAACCCTTTTATACAGGGAAACGACCAATAGTAACATGATCCCGGTGCAATGTGTTAGAGGCCAACACTGACATATTTATTAGGCCGCCTGAAGGCATCTGACACAGCCTAAATGTTAGGTACTAATGAATGGCGACCAATCTAAACATGGCCGCGCACTCGCCGCTGCTAGACGCGCGCTATCGTTACGAACACGCGCGTCGCGCTTGACTATCGTGCTCAACCTGCAATATACTATTATACTGGAACCAACTTGTATAAAGAAAGCTATGTTATATAAACCCATGACCTCCGAATCGTAAGGCAATCGCTAGATCACGAAGTCAGTAAGGCAACACTCAATATTATTTGATCGCTGTCTTCCATAGGGTGGAAATAACGTGGAAATAGGATGTTCATGTGGAACAATTCCCCAGGCGATCTGTTCCAATCATAAACGTGCTATGCTAATCTTCCAAATCTTAATATATCTGCGCCTCATTTAATTGGCACACGAAACTGTTTCCACTTTCATTGAGCTGACAGGACATGAAATCCCAATGGTCAGTGTTTCGCGTGATATCAACTTCATTAGTATTTCCCAGAACCGTTACCTTTAGGTACCGTGTGTAATGTTAATAGGGTTCTGTATGATTAATATGAGGGAAAAGATAGCCGGACAGTCGTCGGTTCGCTCTATGAATGGCAATGTCCACGATACCGCTAAGTAAATTTAAATTCTATGCTGGCGTCGAGCGGTCATTGAAAATGTGGAGGTCCTTGGTGACGGTCCACCAATTAGATTTAGCTTCAAAATGAGCGTTCTAACTTGCTTAAAGTTTGACAAAGTTTCAGTTGATGTGTGGAAAGTTGGTGTTGTTCTCACAGTGAGGCTCATGTGCGATTGGAGTGGGGAATACTGCCGGAATGATTTTGTGGTTGTTACTCACTTGGTCAGGTTCGTTTGTGATTGCATACGATAAATCTGTGATGCTATTTACCTAATTATTGAATTGAGTTGACTATGTGATTGTTATTTATCTGCCTAACATTTATACCACGGCTGGCCCTATCTTGGCAAATAGGTACGTACGCAGATCAAAGGATGCAGCTGAAATATTTTTGGTTGACATTATAAAAAGATATCATAGATAGGGTTTGTATGAAGACCAGCTAAGATCGGAATAAATACATATGTGATTAGGCCCTTCAGTACCCATTATTAAAGTAATGACCTAGTACCTACTTCCTTAAAAAGGCATAAGTACCTATTATGTAACTAAATATCCTGACCACTGATCCTGACTGACTTCATTTTCTCCAGAATGCATAATTAAATTCTACTGCACCCCTCTCGGCCTCTTGGACGTGGTTCTTTTAATGACTACTAGATGGCAGACGACGCCAACTGCTTAATCACGGAATCATCTTAGTTATCAGACAATTAGATAACTCAAGCCATTGGTTATATTCAAGCACCAACTAGAAAAACTAAACAAAGTACTTATTCTTCCCGTGGGAATCGAACCCACGATCGACAGGGTCTTCAGGCAAACGCCTTAACCACTGTACCATAGAGGAAGCCAACTAAAATTTTACCTTGATTCTGACAGAATTCTTGTAAAATATTTGAGTTAAGAAGAGGTTCAGTCAGCCATAGAGTTTAGTTTGCCGATGTGAGGTGTACCTTATTAAATAAACTGTTGCGAAATGTAGTATTACTAAAACTTCAATTTAATATATTTTTGGTAAGATTTTGCTCGAGAATTATATATTAAGAAAATACACTTATACAATAAACTCAAATTTAATTAAATTTTATTTAATTTTACGGGTCTACTAGCGAGGGCTGAGGGTCATATTTGCACTAAAATCACAGCACAGATAGGTAGGTATAGGTAGGTCCACAGGTAAGCATGTGTAGGTATGCGTGTGTGGTACTCGAACCTAACTTCGTTGTAGGTAATTGTTGTCAGAGAGGTTAAAAAATAAATTTTGTAACTAGGTAGGTACTTATAATTTTTGGCAGCGCCGCCGGCTTGATAACATGCCGAGCAGAATATAGGTACCTGGTCAACCTATACATACGGGCTATACCACTTTCACATTCAAGATATGTAAATGCATGTTTTTTATTCATTGTTAGCTCCAAGATATTAATCTGGAAGCCTCCATATGGGGATACTCCTTACTTTCAAATTAAGTTTATCTTGGTTGGAGGCGATCTGAATTGCTGATTAGACAATGAATACGATGAGTGCTGGTGACAATTTTTGAGGCTTATGATTCATGAATATGTATCAATTTAGGTTAGTAGCAAAGTAAACATATATTAGTACCGACTTGTGGATCTTTGTCCATGTCGCTGTCATTATATTATATAAGTGAATGCATACATATACTTACTTAGGTACACAGCTGTGCCCTGACGTAAAGCCCGTAGATGAACATACCAGTTTATTCTTTTGTAAAAAAATCTCTAATAGTGAAAAACGCATTCAAATCAGGTCTAGAAGAAATTAAGCGAGAAATAAAGATACGCGGATAGACAAATATCTACTTCCTTTTAACTTTCTAGTGTCTATTACCCATCTATTAGGTACCATGGGCCCCATTTGCCTTAGAAAAATAATGTCCCAATTCTTTGCAGGTGTATGCGCAATAAATTGGGATGCACCAGTGCCCTACGACCCTGTTTGGCTGGCTAGCGTGCAGCAATATGCCCCAGCACCCTCCATCAACGAGACCCGATTCTGGTGGGTCACAGAAGAAGACGTCGAATTTTGGCTGTATACTAGGTAAGTCTAATCCGCACGAAAATATGTTAATTTAATCTATCCATCAGTACAAATTATTTTTGAAATGTAGATACTTCGATTGGATATGAACAAAGGGTTCATTATATACTTAATTGATATCGCTAAGTTTTCTTGTATTTACCTTGTAATGGTTGGGTAAGTTTGAATACCAAATTGGACGAAGAGTATTCTCGTCGTAATCATTGAATTTTGTATTTTCAGGCACAATGTTAAACACCCTCAAAAATTAACAATCAATGATACGCAGTCATTAAAGAATTCTTATTTTCACTTTAACAAGAAAGTGAAATTACTCTGCCATGGCTGGTCGAATAATGGGACGAGTCCCATGCCGCATTCTCTAAAAGAAGGTAATTTTTTTTTTTTTTTTTTTTGACTGGACCTACAATATTAGCTTCTAAGAGCTTTAATATTTACAGCGGGACGGTTTGAGGCGAGGGCTTGACGCCACTCAGCCTTTTCGGCAAAAGCGCAAGGGGCTCCCAGTTGGGACGAACCTCGGCCATGGGCTTTGCCTTTGATCAATGGCGAGCGATGCAAACTCGCGAGCGATGCAAACGCTCATTGCCTTAAGGGCCGACACTAGGGTGCCTTAAGGGCCTAAGAAGAGCCTACTGGTGGCGAGAAGCGCCCTGGTACATTTTGGTACCTGGAAAACGAGCTACTGTTCCTACTTCGTCGCACTCGCCGGCGAGTGCGGTGTGTCGGTGTGCCTAAGGAAAATCCCCGTCTCCTTTGAGACTGGAGATTTTCGTATGGCCGATTAGCTACCGTGATGGGGTCGTCGGGATCAAAGAGAACATTCCTCGGGCGTCGATGCCGCAAGGGGACATCCTTGGACGGGCTGTAGTTAGCAGCTTGTTCCACTAACGGGTTCGGATGGGAAGAGCATTTCTCAAAGTAACGTTTTGACGTTTCTTTGAGGTATCTCAGCATGGATGGGAGCTCAAGGTCCTTGTGTAGATCGCGTGTGCGTAGATCCCGGGGGGATCCCGTGGCTCTACGTGCGAACCTATTCTGAATGAGTTGGAGTTTATTCAGAAGAGATGGTGCTGCGTGTGCGAAAATAACGCTCGCATATGTCATGACAGGTCGGATGCACAGCTTGTAAAGAGTCAACTTATTTCTAAGCGACATTTTTACGTTACTGATCATGGGTGAGAGTCTGCCTAGATAGAAGGCTGCTCTGTTGCGTACTCTTTGGATGTGGTGTCCAAAGGTCATCTTGCTGTCAAAGATAACGCCCAGATATTTTGTGCGGTCAACCCATGGAATGGATTTTCCGAACAAAGATATCGTTTTTAAGAGCGATTGTGTGCTCCATGCCGGAGGTCGTGTTGCACCGCGGGAGTCTTTGGAGAAGAACACTGCTGCGCTCTTTTCCGGATTCACCTCGATGCGCCACTTCCTGAACCAAGCGCCGAGCGCGTCGACTGCTTGTTGGAGGCGTTTGGAGATAAGCTCCTTACTTGTACTGGATGTGAATAGAGCAGTGTCGTCAGCGAAAAGGGCTAACTCCACGTGCGGGGTCCGGGGTACGTCATTGGTGTACAATGCATACAGTATGGGAGAGAGCACAGACCCTTGCGGGACTCCAGCTCTTAGTGGTCGGGGGCGTGAAAGAGTTCCTTCGACTCTGTAGCGGAAGGATCTATTCGACAAGAATTCTCGTATGATGCGCACGAGACTGTCAGGCAGGCCCATGATGGCCAGCTTGGCTACCAAGCCGGCATGCCAGACTTTGTCGAATGCCTTCGCTACATCGAAGAAGAGTGCTCCTGTGGGTCTTCCGCGGCGGCGGTTGCCTAGGATGTGTTCGGTTAGGCGGTGCAGTTGGTGTACGCAAGAGTGTTTTGCGCGGAAGCCCATCTGCTCATTCGGGATCAGATTCATAGATTCGGTGTAAATCTTGAGTCTGGCCGATATGATTCTCTCGTATATCTTCCCGATGCAGCTAAGGAGGCTGATTGGGCGATATGAGGACGGATTTTTCAGGTCTTTGCCTGGTTTTGGGATGCCTATTACCGTTGCTTGTTTCCAGGCGTCTGGGAACGTACAATTAGCTAGGCAAGCATTGAAGATGCTCACTAGCAGCAGTAATAGAGTCTGGGGTAGGCATTTCAATATGCCGTTAGATATTCCGTCAGCTCCGGCGGCTTTTCGGGGTTTTAGGGATTTGATTATCGATTGTACCTCTTCAATCGTAGTTGCAGGGAGTGCGGTCACGGGGGGAGCCGATGCGGAGGCGGTGATGCTCTCTACATGCGATTCTACCCGTCGTAGGTGATCTGGGTCGACTGGTTCACGACTAGGAGAGCATTGGCTTTCCAGGCTGTCTGCTAGGCATTCAGCTTTTTCGTCATCATCGAAAGCGATGGAACCATCCGGATATTTGAGAGGAGGAGTGGTTGAGATCTGATCGCACTTGAGACTTCGTGCCACACGCCAGTAAGTGACGTGGGACGGTGACAGTTCAGAGAGGAAGTCGCCCCACCTTTCGTCCCTGAGTTCCTTCATGCGCTCCTTAACTCGACGTTGAAGGTAGCGTAATCTAGAACGGGCCTCTTCGGTGGGGTAGAGGTCGTGTTCCCTTGTCGCGGCGTTTTTCTCCGTCAGCAACCGCCTTGCGTCTTCCGGCAGTTCGAATCTGTGGTTAGGGTCCACAGAAGGGACCTGCCTGGAGCAGTCCTTTATGGCTGCTTGCAAGTGGTTGGTGAGGGAGGAAATCGCCATGTCGGTCTGTTCGGTGGACGATATCCTTTCGGGTATCGCGTCTAAGTCGGGGGAGGGTTGGTTGAGTGCTTTCGCTAGTCTCTTCCAATCCGTGATTGTCCTTGTATGAGCGGGGCGCCCATTGTCGGTCTGTCCTAGTTGGAGAAGGACCGGTCTATGGTCCGAATTTAGGTCTGAGTGCACCTCTAATGAACACACTGTCAAGGTGATATTCTTTAGTAGGGCAAAGTCCAGGACACTGGGGTTTTGGCCTTCCGCGGTAGGATAGCGGGTCGGAGCCAGGGGCGCTACAACGTCGAAATCCAGGGACTCTTCGAGCCTCATTAGGGTTTCGCCGTTCGTCGAGTTGGTTAGCGAATGCCACCTGGTGTGTTTACTATTGAAATCGCCAGCCAATATGGTAGCGTTTCCCATAGAAAACAGGGCTTGAAGGTCGCTCTCAAGCAAGCTTTTGGTGGGGCTGAGGTAGACGGAGGCGATGTTGATTGGCGGGTGGCCAGTCATCGCTATTCGGAGGATTGAGCATTCCAAGTTTGTTAGGGAAGGAGGGTCGAGTTTGCTGCAGTGCAGGGACCTCTTGTAATAGATTAGCGTTCCGCCTTTGGCGTTTTCTAATCTATCATTGCGAATGATGTTGTAGTTCGCAATTTTTGGGTCTCTGTGCGATGGTTTGAGGAAGGTCTCCTGCAGTAGGAGGATGTCAACCTGATGTTGGGTGAGGTACTGAGCAATTTCAGTCCTTTGGTCGCGAAGATTTCCGTTGGCATTGTAGAATGCCAAGGTCAGCGATCGGGGTTTGTTCCTTTGGGCCGTACTACCCATCACGGACGCTGGTTGGCGCGAAGATGTGCTGGGATGTCATACGCAGTGATCTTCGCAATTTCAGTTCTGTAGCTCCTAATAACCTGAGTCCGGGCGATCCAATCGTTGCCGGCGGCTATTAGGGCATGACCAAGTTCCTCGATGATGTCGAGGTTGACGTCGCGGAGGACATTGAAGCAGACTTCAATCGCCTCGTCGGCGGTTGCCACACGGGGGACCGCGTTCCCACGAGGGGTAGCGGGCTCCCTGCGGGCAGCGACGGCGGGCGGTTGGGCCTGCCTCGTTGCCTGGGGGGGGGGGGCTGAGGGTTTAGCAACCGCTGCAGCGAAGTTGGGGGCCTGAGGGGCAGCCAGAGGGGCTGGGGGAGGGGGGGGCCCGGATGGCCTCTTGTCGAGGGCCGGGAATTCGGAGGGTGCGGCCGAGAAGGACGGCTTGGGTTTGGGGCTGGGTTGCTGCTTGGGCACACGGGGAGAGCGACCGGCCGGCGCCTGCCTTGGTTTGCTCTTCGGAGCTTTCGGGCAACCGCGCCAGTTGGCCGGGTGCCCGGATTCTCCGCAGAGCACACACGCAGGCTCGCCCGGGGACTCCTTTGTGCGCTCGCAGTCTTTGGTTGCGTGGTCCTCCGTGCACTTAACGCAACGGGGGCGAGCGTGACAGTTACGGGCGGAATGCCCGTAGTATTGGCAGTTGTGGCACTGCCCTACGATTCCGCGTTTGCGGGGGGTCTCTACGGAGAAGCCGGTGAGGCCGGCGACGGACTGGATCT
This sequence comes from Apomyelois bistriatella, assembly GCA_947044815.1. NCBI lineage: Eukaryota > Metazoa > Arthropoda > Insecta > Lepidoptera > Pyralidae > Apomyelois > Apomyelois bistriatella. The sequence goes on from OX345689.1 coordinate 5,534,821, forward strand.
TAAAGATCCTTTTACCCTCCGTGGTCTTGTCGAGAACGACCATGACCATGTCGTAGGGGGTCCGAGGGGATTTGCCCTTGTACATCCGGTGGACTTCCCGGACGGGAAGAGCTTGGGCTACGAGCGTCTCTCGGATGAACTCCTCAGAAACGTCGTGCGGGATTCTCCTGATTACTACCCGGAGGACTCGGTCTTCTTCGAGCGTGTACGAGTGCCACTCGTACTTGCGCTCATGGAGGAGGCTTGTCAGGGCCTTGTGGTCCCGAAGGGTGGGGACTGTCACCCGAATACCTATGTCGCACTTGTGCGCCTTAGAGTACTGGATGTGTCTATCATTGAGAGTCCGGGAAATGGACTCCCAATGTTTGGAGTCGTGAATGATGACCGGGGGTGGGGGTTTTGGCTTAGGGCCGGTAGTCTCTGCGGCCGTGGAGGGGCCTTGAGTGGGTTTGTGCGGGGTGGGAGGGCGAATGGCCTTTCCTTCTCCATTTCTGGAGGTTTTGGAGGGCGGTTGCCTCTTGTTCTTGGATTTGGGCTTGCGCTGACGCTTGCCACCAACTACGACGAATTCCTCGTCGGAAGAGGACGCTCGTGAGGCGTCCGAGTGGGACTTGGGAGGCGATGTGTCCATCGGACACGATGGCTCCTCATCGGACTCCGGCTCTGACTCTGCCATTGGGGACAATGGCGAATCGCGGACGGGAGGACGTATGTCCCTAAGGTGGACGGGGGATGGAGGGGGTTGAGAGTCCTCGACGGGGAGGATCCCATATCGGTTGCGGGAGGCGGTCGCGGGCGCGGTCGGGGGTGGGGGAGGGGTTGCAAGGAGGGCCTCCTTGTAAAGGAGAAACTCTCCTAGATTTCCTTTCTCGGTGAGGAACCTAATGAATAGGTCCTCATCGGGAGGAGGGGTGGGGGCCGCCATTACGGCGACAGTGTGGCGATTGAACGCCAAGGGGTGGGGGATAACCCGAGGGGTCCACTCGGGTGTCCTAATTCTTCCTTCTGCCGGGTGTAGACAGAAGGGTGTGTGCCTATTGGCCCTACTACGTGCTGTCTGTAGGGGTCTGTTGCCAACCTTGTTAGGGTCAACAGGTGTGTACCTATCAACTTAACTACCTAACCGATACCCGGGGTTGACTAGGGGACCTCCCCAAGGCCAGTGGTTCCGGGCCCAGCCTGTTTCTGCCCGATACCCTGAAGGGGTAAGAGGGCTAGTGCCAGGGTCCGCACTACCGCCGGTGAGCAACAAGCTCGGCCTGCGTTCGTTAGAAAACAGGCCAATTTGCTTTCCGGAGGGCCCAACTAAATGTGGGACTCAACCACACTGAAGGCGTGTGGGCGTGTGAAAGAGGTTGACGCTCGGTATGCCCTGAAAAGGACGCTACACGAGCAAAGGCTTTCCCGTCCTTTAGACGCGTACAAGTACGGTCTAAAATTCGGGGTCACCCGTCAGTCGCTCTTCGCGATAAATGCAGGGCCACGCACGCCGATACGGAAACCGCACCACAGTACGACGAGTCGTAGAGAAGTTTGATATTCCAGCAGCGACGATACGGAGCACCAGCAGAGATCGGTCAGAAAATTCTAGATAGTCTCTCTCAGTGACAGACAGCCGCGACAGCACGTCCGTTCACTTCGACAGCGCAACCCAGAATGAAAGAAGGTAATTTTTGAATTTAATTTTTAAGTTACAACACTTGCCAGCAGTTCTTTTCAGTTTTTTTTTTATTAATTACAGCATACCTTAACGTGACCGATTTGAACATCATAGTGGTGGAATGGGGGAAAGCAGCTATGGTTAATTATATTCTGGCCAGTTACAACGTAGCCATGGTGGGCCGAGTTGTTACCGAGTTCATCAACTTTTTAATTGGCGAAGGAGTTTCTGCAGATGATTTGCACCTCATCGGTCACAGTCTTGGAGCTCACGTTGTGGGGATAGCTGGTGCTTATGTGAAGAAGGGCCCAATCGATACAATCACAGGTAAGTTTAACACTTACGTTGCAGGCATATGTACGACAAGTAATTACTTAAAATATAGATAAGAATTTATCATAATGAAATTTTAAGATTTTATTATGTTACATACGTAATTAAACATCGTTTTTTTTTTCAAATCCCGACATAATTCTGACAAAAAACTTTTAGTAACCATAGAAGTATTGCTTGGTCACCCGCTGCTCCAAAAGTACCTAATAGTTACGTTTTTGCTGGCTCGCTTTGGCATTGGATTTGATCAGCACAGCCACTGTTTGGATTCCCATATCTAAAGTAAAGATTTGTCCACTAAAGACCTTCTAGTTTTATAAAGAAAATATCCTGATTATGTTTCTTCCCCAGACGAACCCCTTGTCTAAATTATCAATGGTTTATAATATTTCCTCGTTCTTAACACAAACTTTAAAGAAATATGTTTATCCCCTTCTTTTTTTGGGCTTGGTAAAAATGGCAAGACTTATAATGCAAGTCACTGACTTAAGAGGCAGAGCAAAGTGCAGAAAAACATTACTCGGTAAAATGTTTCCTATGGGAAATCGAACGTAGCCAGTAAGTACAAAAATTGTGATAAAAAGACAATATTGACAGTATTGATTGAGAGTACCCAATTTTAACATACACCCAGCAGCCCAACAATGGCTTAAGCCAATATGAATATTGGGTTATTGAAAAATAAATTAAAATCAAACATCCCGTGGATATATCGACAACAATGTTACAACCACGATCTTCTTCTGTTTGTCCAAAATTCACATTAACGTACACAATGTTATAAGTATATAAATGAATATTCGCAGGAATCGCAGGTCCGACAAATAATATATTGTTTGTTATTTAATATATTCAACGAATTTATTAATTTGAATATTTAATTTAATTTCTTGTTATTCTAGATATTAATATATTATTCATACATACATACATATAATCACGTCTTTATCCCATACGGGGTAGACAGAACCTAGAGCCATAAGACCTTAGGCTACGTTTACCATAATGGTAGTTGAAACAGGAAATTAATAGTGATGGGTTGCTAGCCGCATCGCCTATGTCATGATTTCCTTTTTCGGCGATTCCCTCAGACGACTTTTACGACTTGCGCGGGAAGAGAAGCAGCTGGTACATTCTATGTTTTTCTTTTTCTCCCAGACCAGCATGGAAGATTCAATGTAGAAATTAATTTTACTGAATTATTTGAATTTTGTTGAGTGGCATTAAACTCACAATGCCTGAATTAAACTTAATCACAGAAGAAACGTGAAAGGTTATATATAAACTAGCTGTTCCCCGCGGCTTCGCCCCGCGTGGGACTCGGTTATATCGCGCCCAAAAGTAGCCTATGTTTGACCTCAGGTCATTAACTACATCCCTACCAAATTTCATCACAATCGGTCCAGCCGTTTAGCCGTGAAGAGGTGACAGACAGACAGACAGACAGACAGACAGACAGACTTTCGCATTTATAATATTAGTATGGATTATTATGGTCTTGCCGACGACTGAGTATAAATAATTCCATTTATTTTTCGAAATAAGTCATACTTAGGTCTGTCTATAAAAATTCAACACTTTCTTTTTAAACTTGTTATCTAATTTGATGCTTGTGACGTGCTGTTGCGAGAATTATAGAGAGAATTAGCAAAGTTGGAATTGGGTCTCTGAGGTGGGGATTATAGGTTTATACTGCGTAAATCAAACTAGACTAGACTCAATCTACGAACACATAATGAGACATTTTCTTTTATTGAACGATAACTAATAATAACATAGGTACCTATTTAACAAACATAAAATTATAAAATCACGTTCCCTACAAGTTAAATTTTTTAATCCATGCCAACGACATGTTATGTTATGTTATATCTTATCAATTGTATCTCTCAAAATTTACTTTATACCCAGATTACTTTAAGAGATGGCCATTTGAGTTACTTTAAATCCAGAATACAAAACATTGTAATTAATCTTTGATTTTTTGAGAGAGAGCTTTTCTTTTACTCTCAGTTACTTTAGCGCATAAACAAGCTTGGTAATTGCTGCACTTAGCTGTAAAGTTTATACAAGCACTTTTAGCAGGTACTTAAATACATGTTTAGCGTGTCAATAATATAAATAGTGTATGGCATGTTTATGTTTCAGTTTGTTAGTGTATTTTATGTGAAAAGCTGCATTGGTATATTCGTTTGTTATTCGCACTATAACCACTTCATTAACATTCCCGGAGAAATCGCAGTGTTGACTAACGGGGCAAACCGGATAGAAGCTCCATAGACATAGTATAGTTTGCGTAAATGTATGGTCTGTTGCATTTATGTAACGAAGAAAATCATTCAGGGGGCTTGACCTGGACGCCCACAATTTCTAGAATTTTTCATCCAGTTTTATCAAAAACTATACACACTAGCGCAGTGAAAAAAAATTATTGACATTTGTGAGCAATTTATCTTGAGTCTATTTAAAAGATACACGATTGGCTTTATTTTGTATTAAATATCCCGGATTGTCTCAATCAATTCATATCTACTCGTATATTCCAATTTTATTTTGGCCATTTTAAGTTTTAATAAAAAATATTTATTTTATGTGATGAAGAAGTTTTTAAATTAAATTTAATTCACACCAAAAATATGCTTATAAGTGTAGATCGTTTCTATTTCCCTGATTCACTAACAGTGGACGGCTGAATTACATTAGTTGTTGTATTATTGATGTGAATTTTATTTCGTAACTAACATAGATAAAGAGCCTGGGTAGAGCAGGGACCGCGAGCGTTTTCAAATTTTATGGTCTCATAGAAGTAAGCAACTTAGTTCTGTAAAAGTGCTATTTGAAAAAAACCGGCGATTACTCAAAACCGAAGAGCCAGAGATTTCAAAAATAGCTGTCCAATGCCAAATCACGAGTATAATTAACACAATAATTTGCTGACGAAAGTTAATCTATGACATAAATAGCTGTGTTAAATTTTGTATTAATTATTTTGATGATTTAAGAAAAATATTTTCACAATCAACTTTACCATTTTAACGAAATTCTTAACTTAATTTCATAACTGTATATACTTTGTAGATGTATTGTTGAAAATTTGTATATGCAATAAGTTTATGGTTGTGTGAGAGATCATTTTTATCTGTTTGATCAGCTTCTATATACCATACACAGTCCCAAATAAAGTTCTATTCTATTCTATGACCTGGGTAATGTAAACATGATCATGAAGATTAGCTAATGCAAGAAAATGTTTTTGGTTACAGGATAACTAAAAAATATACTAATTATTTCGTAATACCGTATTACGAAACGTTGGTAAGCCCATATTACCTAAAATATGTTGTCCTTTTCTTACCGACATTTCACGCGAAAAAACCAGAAGAAACACATTTTAGCTAAAATGGGCTTATAAAACGTTTCTTACAGGGCTAAGTATTTTATTACTGTCAAGTCACTGAAAAGATTGTATTTTTATCATTATTTTCTCGTAATTGGCGCGTGCTCTACTTTACTTATATTACAAAGAAAACTGTAGGTTGCTAACGAGCTTTATGACAACTACCTATATTATATATAATATATCTATACACAACATTATTTTTTCGTTTTTAAATAAATTTATTTAGGTGGAAAGCAGAAAAAATATTATATATTGTATCCTATAAAATTTTTGTCATTGATGTTTGTTACTTCTTCAAACTCTGAGGGTTGAACGAAATAAAATGAAAAATAAAACATCGAGGTTAGGACCTGACCTACAATAATAAAAACAAGAGATAAGTATATAGTATATCATCATCAATATTTCGTGAAGTTATTACGGTCAATCGACTATGTACACCTTGGTGTCAGAGTTCTTCGGAACCGCCTCTCGGTCTATGACGTGGTTTACGGCTACCATATGACATAATATATGGTTAAACTTAAATAAATTAAATTTCTATTGCAGGCCTGGATCCAGCCCTCCCCCTTTTTAGCTACGGCAACAAGGATTCCAGGCTAGATAAACACGATGCCCGTTTCGTGGAGGTCATCCATACATGCGGTGGTTACCTTGGGTTTGCCTCTCCCCTGGGGCATATTGACTTCTATCCTAATGGTGGAACGAGGCAGCCAGGATGTGGATATGATATTAGAGGTTCGTTTACTTAAAATCGACACCACTTTTTTATATATGTATTTCACCATTAATACTGGTGATAGAGTTTTCTTAGTAGAATCGGGGAGGAATGCTAATTCTAAATTTATAATTTTCAAGCTGCTTAAATTGAACATCTGCCAACTAGCGATAGTAGAGGCAAACAACGGTTTCTAAGTAGAAAGCAATCTATATAACCTTACCATAAAAACTATAATATTCTTCCCAGGGCATATCATTTAACTAAATCATGTATACAAAATAAAATCTGAAGTAACTGTAAATTATACGAGATATCTTACTTATTTTAAAAACGGTGAATCCAAAGTCTGTAAAATTTAGGACTTTGCGCTCACAACCGGGCGCACATGTACATCGCCGAGTCCATAACTTCGGATGTCCCGTTTGTGGCCGTCCGTTGCGAGAGCTACGACGAGATCTACTACCAAGGGTCCTGCCAAGGCACTGGGGAGACTCTTATCATGGGCGGACTACTTATACATTACGGGTAATCTAATACTTCACTTTGAAATGCAGGTTTTTGTGCTCATAATCGAGCACATTTGTTCTTCGCGGAGTCTATAACATCGGAGACGTCGTTTGTTGGCGTACGCTGTGAGAGTTACGATGAAATTTACTACCGAGGTTCTTGCAAAGGCACTGGAGAGACCTTGATCATGGGCGGCTTGTTCATACATTATGGGTAAATTAACACATCTCTTTGCAACTCAGGCACAAATTCCCTTCGCACGTGCATGTCCTCTAAAAGATCAAAATATTTAAGTAAAGCATTTTTGTTGAATTCCGGTGAATCTGACGTGATCTCAAAGAGATCAAATTTATACGAGAGATTACACTTCAGTTTATAAAAAACTACAGTTTTCTGTGCGCTCTTTGAGTTTTATTATACACCAGCAGTATTTGACTCGTTAAAATACTTAATTCTTAGAGAAGCACTGAATAGATCTGATTTATGAGCACGTCTTATACATTAAAAAAAACAAAATTTGGTTTTTGTTGTTTCACAATTCAAAAAATAAACATCATTACGGAACTGATCGTAATTTATGTGCATTTTCTTTTTTGAAACTTTTGTGGCATTTAAGTGCTACATAACACCTGAGCAGAAATTTTTAACTATGTAGCAGAGATCCGGGCCAAATGGAATCTTTGATGATGCTGTATTGAAGGTAAGGTGACTTACTAATATGAGACGATGTTTCTTTAAATCCATATAAACACACTTCTCACACTAAACTACAATTTTAATGTAGCATTACACTGAATCATTGGACCAGCAATATATCCATCCATATCCATATCCATACTAATATTATAAATGCGAAAGTCTGTCTGTCTGTCTGTCACTCTTCACGGCTAAACGGCTGGACCGATTGTGATGAAATTTGGTAGGGATGTAGTTAATGACCTGAGGTCAAACATAGGCTACTTTTGGGCGCGATATAACCGAGTCCCACGCGGGGCGAAGCCGCGGTGAACAGCTAGTATATATATAAACAGCAGTTCCTGCCGTCTTTGCGAAATCCATAAGAATTCAAGTGGTTTTTAAGCTACAGAATTTATGGCCAAGATTCCTGCTAAGAAAGACTTTGATAATGAGCAACTATACGTATGTAGTACGTGTATTAATTTTTATTTTTTTAAGTTATTGTCATTGTAATTGTTGTTGTTGTTTATACATGTTATATTACGCGTAAAATAAAAATTTAAACTTTTATTTATACTTTATTAGTTTAAAAGGTTCACGACGAAAATGTTGAGAAGAATTAAACTTGTTGGTCATCATCATCATCATTCGAATTCCCCTCTATTCAAATTGAAGAGAGAGTCATTTATTACAAGTTACAATAGACATAATATTTATTTAAATCTCTATCTCAAGTTTGAGACTGTAATCTAAATTTGTGTTATCAAAGCATTTTAACTCAATGCTGTTAAACAATAGAAGAAATAACTTTAAGTATTCATGAACATGGTTAACTTTCGTCGCTATGTTTAATTAAACAAAGAACTCTCGTTTGTAAAGCTGTAACAACATTAGCTTAATACAACCTTGGAGATCAACCATTGTTCTGTTTCAGGAAAGAAGGAATTTACTACCTTAGGACGAACGCGGACAAGCCGTTCGCAATAAGGGACCCGGCGTGAAACAATCTATTATTAATTCGTGGAACCAACTTCGGCTGAACATTAAAATTTTATATTTTGAGCCCTCGCTCTATAAGACAAGTGTCTAGAAATGTTTATGAAATTAATTTTTAAGGAGTACAGTTACGTATACGAAAATATGACAGTAGATCAACACACTATTTAATTTTGACAATATTATTGAGCTGTAGATGAGTGGCTATATTTTATACAAAAGTGCTAATCTATCTATCAGCAGCTGTAAATCATGCTATATGTTTCAACATCATTTAATTTAAGGTAAAATGTATTAGCAGATTCTTGCCTCGGTGCATCGCTTCATTGAGTATATTGTATGAGGTTATTGTATACATTTTTTTTATTGATCGTTATAATAACCACCATCTTAATAGCTATTGCACTGGTCTCTGCTTGGGTGATATATACTCCTATCTCAGCAGCCGTCGTGTTAATTTTATTTTTTATTTATTTAACTTCATTACAAAACGTGTACCTAAATAGCGACTTAAAGCCGTAGGTTTTTTCTACCAGTCAAACAACCAGCGGTGCAGAGAGAGTCAAAGTAATGTCGTTCAGTGTTATTGAGTAATAATCATATTTATGTGCACAACGACAACATTGATGTTCTTTTTTAAAATTTTATACGTTATGGACTCATCATCTTCGACTTCGTGTAGGTGTTAGGGTCAATCGACCATGCACACCCTGGTGTCAGAGTTTTTCTGAACCGCCTATCGGCCTCTAAAGTGGTTCCTCTACGACTACCAGATGGCAGCCGGGGCCAATGGCTTAACGTGCCTTCCGAAGCACGGAATCATCTTTATTATCAGTCAATCAGGTGATTCACGCCTGCATTGTCACATTATTGACTTTTATAAGTTCTTATTTATTAGTTTCAGCATTTTGTATAATTTTTTCCCACCTACAATTTTTCCTAATTTTACGTAAAAAAATAATGCAAATGTTTTCAGATATAATTTTACACTTAGAACAATTTTAGTTAAGTTTAAAATAAGTAGTTTGTCGGTTAATGTTGTAACGACTTAGATATTTCTTTTTGTATCTTAAATTTTTTGTTTATTAATTATACTAACAGTTCGCTGCAAGACATGTACGCTGTTTCATTTTATATGCCTAGTCCGTTTCTAGCTATACAAAGACTACTACTATCTATATTTAGATTATGCATACAATGCATTTTGGAGTTAGTCCATATGGATTTTGGTAACGCATTTCAGGATCATATTTATAGCGATTAAACATACATAGCTTATATTGAATCGTGATATACGAGTATGTTCATTCACCCTTTGTGTTACAATCTGATAATTATGGTATGTCGGCAGAGTTTGCTATCAAAACGTCAGGGTTTGGTCTTCTAAGTACTTCGCAATCACAGAGCGGCAACATAGTTATTCGTTCTAAGTTGAGCATTATTATCTTACCAATAGATGTCTGTATTGATATGTAGTTGTATATAAGCTTTGGTCTCAGCTAGCAATGGTTTAGAATTTATTTTACCAAGGTACTTTAAGTATCTATTGCGTTTCAAATAACATCTTATTTTTATTAAGTTATAGTTAGCTAGTTAATATTTCCACTGATCTGTTAAAACGATAAAATTTAGTTTTTGTTTCGGTTACGAATTAAAAAGACCAGATCGAGTTATGTCGTGCTTTCTGCAGGTTTGCTATGCAAATACTTTACTTACCCTATGAATTCCTACGTTTTCCAACCGTTTGGTAGTTAGTGGGGGATTGAAGAATTTGTATTCCCGTGTGGTGGGTCGGAACACCGGCGGAATATTAACCAGGCCTTGGAGAATAATGTAGAATAAACCGCCACAGTCAGACGTGCACGAAGGATGCGTCGTTGTCATACTCAAATATGACTTATGCACTTTGGTTGGATTGCTTTGGTTGGAAAGTATTTAAAATATAAAAAGTTTTATTACTAGACACTTTCCCTAGTATTGTCTTGTATAAACGAAACTTGGCTTGGCTCACAAAAATGATATAATTTTTTATTGGTTGTTAGTTTAAAATAAATGTATGGTAGAGTCCTTATGTAACGGTAATTTCTATTTAAACTTTGAAGTAGCCGAAATCTGTGAGATAAGTGACTATTTTTTTTAAAAGCCCCTTTACAATATATATAATTCTGCCCGCTTACCATACCCTTTGTAGGATGGGAAAGTGGTATTTATTTATAAAACATGACATCGGTATTTAGTCTTTATGTCAGCGCTCCCGGTTACATTTCTAGATATACGAGTAGCTATTATCTTTGTAAATGATATTCAAAAATGTCATTTTCTTGAATTAAACATTAAAACCGATAATAGACTTTTTTATAAAAGAAAAACTACATACGTAGTACCTAATTACATTAAGTGCAGCACGTTTGTAGTGTGAACTAGAAAAACAGGTTTCCTCTTCCCCCGAGAATTAGCAGGTAAAGAGTAAATAAATAAAAAATATGTCCAGTTTCCGCTGTTTCCCAGAATTATAGCTTTGTCGTTTACGTCCCTCCTTCATCGGGTTTATTTCCTTTCGATGGTAATGCAATAGTGTTGTTGTTTCCTTAAACACGCAGTAACGGTCGATAATGCGAACATTATTTTATTGTTTGCTTCACCAACCATAGAAATAATTCTTTTCGTTATTATTTTTTACTAAAAAATATCGTACAATTAATATTTAAATATTATCTATGCCATTCGTTTGAACTGTACCTTTGCCTTTACGAGAAGATAATAAGCTTTTAGATCAAGTTGCAGATTTATCTTTTTTTAATTTAATTATGTAGATCAAGCCAAGGAGAGGCCGCGTTAGTCTTAAAGCTACGTCATACCTTCAGGCAGCTTGAACAATCTGACACGAGTGTTGACTGCTACAAACATGAAACATGATTTTTTCCTAAGTACAGCACAGAAATCTTAATATATTTACATTTCTATGAAGTACAGTCAAACGTTAATGGCAAGGTACCAGTATGCCGTGAGTACTCCTAGTGTAACAGGCGTCCATAGGCTCATCACTTTTTGTTATATACATATATAAATACAACAGTAAAGATTCATCAACAACTTAAACGATAAATTTAATAGCTAATTAGTTTTTGTTAACTAGTCAGCAAGGCAAAAAGTATATCCTTGTGCAATCTTTCAATGGAGGCGTCAACCACGCAAGCCTCAAGATTAAAGTCTTGGCGTGATCCCGGACAAATTGGCCGGCTAATGAGATAGTCCGGAGCGGCCGCGGGATTAGCTCTAAATGAATCAAAGTTACCCCAAGCCCGGGGTTTGATGCGATTGATTGCTTGTCACATATATATTACCTCAGTATTTGGCCTCTTAATAGACGGAATTAGAAGGGGCTTAAGGTTAATTACAAAGCGTAATGCAACCAAATAATGCTTTGGCACGAATGCTGAATCTTATCTTAATAATGTAATGTAACTTATTCAGTACGTACCTCTATCTATAGGTACTTCTATATAGTACATTATCATCCCCCGGGGTTTCGTTCTCGTTTCATGCAGCAACAATTATTTTGGTCTTTAATTCTGGTAAAAAATTCTCATTAGTTAATATAATTTATAGGATACGAGATTTTTTTTGGTTTAGAATTTTTTTTATATCATTTCTTATATACAAATTTCAATCCAGGGGCTCAATAAAGAATCGTCGCGAAATTTATGAAAATATTAGTCTACAATTTTGGGTTCAAATAATACCTAAAACAGCCGAGGTGATACGCCTCATAATACAGACACTTTTTTTATTTAGATCATACTGTCCGTTATTATATTTTCATTAATCTCACACCAAGGTTTTATATTGCTTAAAAGTTTATAATGTATGTTTTAAGCTCATGGGTTCTGGAAGTTTTCAGTAAGCCGATGGGAAATCGAAAAAATTAGGAATTTTAGTACACCCTGGTGCCTAAAGTTTTTCGAAGTCGTCTCTCACTATGTCAGAGCGTGGTTTCATTAATAACCAATTTGTGTCTTCAGAACGCACGATAACATGTTTCGTATCGAATAATCAGGTGATAAGGAAAACTGCACTATAGTATTAGAGTAGTTGTATAAAGTATAACTCACTAATTAACTAACTTAATAAAATTGTGTAAAGTATGCTTTCCGTGGGATTGTAAGTCACAAAGTAAGTAAGGCAAATTAATATAATCCACTTAACGAGAACAACTAAGGCAGTAAAAAATATAAATGTGCTTATAACCGATATATAAATAGCTGAGCATAAGTATAATTACAAGTTAGAGTATAGAAAAGTTCTAATAGTAGGTAATCCTGAGGTATAATCAAGTTAATCACATTTGTTCAAATGTTACGTCAAAAATACATAGAGTTACTTAAGGCTTTCAGCGTCTGACATCTAAGTGGGTATATTTTTATCTTGCAGTATACACAATAAAAAGTATTAGGCCCAAATACTTGCGCGGCTAAGCGCCTTTGGTCGTAATATTTTTATAATGTCCACGTATTTTCTACGATGCTTTTTACGAGCCGGCTCACCTACCTAATATAACTTTTTTATAGCGTAGCCATCATCACAGCAGCAGTGTTTCTAAGATATATGAAATATAATTTCATAGAAACTTTTCAATTTAAGTGTCTGTCGAGCTGCTCAATATATCACCTAACGGAAGGTGGAAGAATGAGAGGTGCTCGATAAGAGTCCATGGTACGCGTGATTTAGAAGGTTTACGTCAAGGAACTTAAGGCATGGTCATGCCTGTGATTGACTGCTAGTGGCATGTAACGCATGATCTTGTATCTGCTTTGTTAAGTACGAGTAGTAATTCCGTTAGTCTCCACTTTTGTTGTCATTTGGCACTGTAGCTACGCTTAGTCACGTTGAATCTGAGACTTGTCATAGTTAGTTACTCACTACCACACATTAAAAGAGGTAAAATTTAAAGTTTTGGGTGAGTACTACTTTATTTCATTAGACTAAGACACAACAAGCGTCGTCAAAAAGTCAGAATAAAAAAATTAATAAAATAATCAGTAGAAAATACCACCCCGAATCGTACCTGGCTCAAAGGTAACATTAAGCTTGTTACGTTTCCTCTTTGATATTCAAAGAATTGCTATGGAGAGCCTTTGACCCAGGTACTATCCGGGGTGGTCGTATCCACAACACCTCAATAGCGGCCCTATCTCACCAACTAAGTGTTTCTGAACACCACGGTCCACATGTTTCTACTGCAACCGGTATGAATTCGTACTGGCTAGACAAAACAGAATAATTTTATTGTTAAGTAAACTAAAAGTTCTTATTCTTTATGTTATCCCAAAAACTAATATTTGCGTTTCTCTAAAAGATTTTTTTATATAACCTGTGATACACAAATAAACTATTTAATTTGAGAGTTTACATTATTTAAAAATATTATGACTTTTGTCGGTATTCACAACCTACCAAAAAGGTGTGTTTAGGATCACTAATTTTGCTTTATACTGTACTGTACTGGGGTACACATAAACGAACGAAAACGAAATCATTTATTTGCCTAACTTATGTACATGTAACTGTTTGACTATATAAAGGCTGTCCGGAACATATACCTCTAAGTCACTTTCAACATTAGAAGGGAGCGCGTGGTGTTTTCATAAGCTAAACACTACGCAGTCGAACATTATTGACTTTTTGTTTTATTGAAGCGAAGTTAATATCTAAGAGCAAAACCACACGTAAGTAATTATCAGAGGAGAAAGGGTAATATAAAGTTAGTGGCTTTTAACATGGCCAAGCGTTCAGCAAACTGCGGTTTCTCCCGACTAAACTTTGATGTAAACTCACTCCTCCGTATTATACTTATCGCATACAAAATTGGATGATTTGAATAATTTTATACGAGAATTTAATAAAACTTCACTTCGAACTTCGTTATTTCTCGTGTACTAAGGTGTTCCGGTTAAGTGCCTCTAATTTTAGGTAAGATTGATGAACGCTGGAGTGATTAATGTTTCAATCAACTTTTGAGGCAGTAGAAGTGCAGATTTACAACATGTACTTACTGATTAATTTTGTCAGGTTCATGACTTATATGTAGACGAAATAAAAATATTAAGATGTTCGATAAAAAAGCAAGATTTCTCAAGAAAACTAGCTTATAACTGGTAAACATCTTTCTTATCAGTCAGGGACGTATTTCAAGCCTGCAATGTTCTAAGCATATTGGAATCAGTTCCTTAAATACCCGTTAATGATTGTGATTAAGTTCCATACATGCATAGGAAGCGTTTTTGACATTTTAAGGCCCGACAATTCTTACAGAGACCATAAGCTTAGACTGTCACACTAACCGTATAAAAATAACTGCTATAATACTACCATACCCACCTAGGATTATCTTAGACATAATGTTTCCGTTTCTAGAAACGACCGCAATTAGACAGCGCGCTTTAGCTCGTAGAGGTCTCTACCCTGTAATCCTACTAATTACATCTACTTCATAGCCATTTCATTCATATCTAACTACATGTTCAAGATATCTCAACATTCCTTTTTCCATTTTTGTTAAATATTGTATATATATTTATAGTCATCCAGGTCTCATCAATCAATAGTCCGTTAGTAGGTACTTACGTACGGATGACTTTGTAATGATAACGCACGATAAGAAACGTTATGCTTTTGTTATGCTCTTAGAGCGCGGTCAACATTGAAAGGTATAGCTGGGATCGGTCGGCGCTTCGGTAACAAGCATAGTGAACTTTTATTGCTCCTGTGGTCGAGTAGTTAAGTCGAAGACCCAGACGATGCGAGTTCTAATCCCAGGAGAAGAATATTTTGTTGAATTGTTTCCAGTTTGGTTCTTTATGACGTTATTGGCAAAAGCAATCGCTTTGGCTCCGGATGTCAATAAGTGGCCGTTCAGTAAATCCAGTGAGTCAGGGTGAGAATATTTAGATACACTGGTTCCAGAGCTGATCCCAGTGGTTCAGAAGCTACACTAAGCATAAGCAGTCTTAGGTATACTTTCGCCAGAATATTCTTGCGACTGCTATTTTAGCAGTCGCAAGAATATTCTGGCTCAAAGAAGATTACTTTAGGCAACTTGAAAATATGACAGCAGTGACCATGCACATAAAAACATGAAAACATTAATTCCCCATAGAGGAAAACAGAAATAATTGGTAACAGTTTCTACCAGCTACTGCCAGTAACGTTGACAAGGGTTGACCGCCAGGTAAGCGGCTGGTCGTAAAATAATTCTAATTTCATTTATTTATCTTTTAACCTATCTATTTATAGAGGTACATAAAAAGATTCCTATGTCCCGGGGCGTAATGTGACAACGATATTCAATAATTTTAATTATATTCTTATCAATATTTTGTTACCGGTGAGATTGAGGAAAGAAAAATAAAGAATATTGCCATGAAAGTTTTAAAATAAATCGATTATACCTTGTGCGATTGACAGTTCGAGTAAACTTAAAATCAACTGTGTGAATGCAGCTAATACAAATTACCTAAATGCAATGCAATGCAGTATACCAGAGAAATCAATCGCGAAAACGCTAACACGAGAGAAAAATAATCCAAATATAATCTCGATTGAAAGATAGATTTTCTTTAACAAAGTTGATCTTTGACTAAAACAATTTTCCTAAGAATTTCGTTTCCCCCAATATCTTATATTTTCCCTAGAATTGCGAAAAAGTCGCTTACCCACCAACCCTGCTTAAACATTTATGATGGCTTCAGATCGCTTCACACAAAAGCATAGGAGAATGTGAAAGTTTCCCGACAAAATATATTAAGTATGGACGTCGCAAGTCCCCTGAGCACATCTTGTTTGTTTTGTATCGCCGATGAGTGCATACTGCTCGAACTAATATAAGTGTCGTTTGCTACATTATGGAAACATGTGCTGGCAACTGAAAATGTATACTTAGCGATTTATTTATTTTATTTTGTAATGTGTTTGACGGAGTATGCACTAAAAGTTGAGATTGTGAGAAAAATTGCAGTTAAGTATTTTTCTCTATATGCAGCCACTAAAAGGTTATTTATCTATTAGAATATATAGTGCCTGCTATTGTCCTTCATATGTGTCCCTACCAATTAGTCTTATTTTCACATTTTGAGAGGAATAATTATGTTATACAATATAAATATTTTTTTTTATATATGTATACATTTAATATATTTATATGCATTTAGTTAGTCAATGGCAGTTATTTTTATGTATCAAACAAACACTTTAATTTATAAGTAGGTATATATGTATTCCCACTAATATTATGACTTGATACTTACACGGCTGGACCAATATTTATGAAATTCGGAATGCAGGTAGCTGTTACCTTGGAATAACACATAGGTTGTACACACTTTTTATCTCGAAAAGTATGCGTTTCCCTTAGATTTGCTCTCTCTCTCTCTCTCTCTCTCTCTCTCTGGCGCTTTATTAAGTAGATGGCGCTGTTATGATAAACCGCGGGTAACACCGCATGATGCAACTAGTACGTTGATCTACTGAATCATCTTAAAACTTTCAATAAATAATGATATTAATTGAAATAGAATAGAAGATAAAAATCAGATTCAGATTAATTTATTTCTTGTAAACATGTAAGTACAGTTACGTTTTACAAATTATTTATATATAAATCCTCAAGTTAAGAATTGAAAACTTGTTGGTTTGTCTACCGACAAGCTATTCTTGTAAGTTAATGCGTTAATTCGATGTATAATAAATAAATTAATAGTACACTTTGACACAAAGTCTTAAATAACACCATTATGAGAAGCACCTAAGTAGTCAATATTGATTCTATATTCTCGTATAACAAGTAATTGAAATTAGAAAGTTATCTGAGAATCTCACCACAGAATGCCTATCTTCAAATTCTGATGAGATATTGAGTTTCGTGGATTACGTAAACTTGTTATAATTAGCTATCTTATGTCTGCGAATTCGCCCGCGTATAATGTTCTATATCTGTGTTGCATAAACTATGATTATGAAATTGACACGTACTTATGCTAAAACAGTGTAAATATATTTCATAAAGTATTTCTGTATAATTTCAGGATTAGGTGATGATTTTTTTATTTGACATAAAAGGCAGTAAGATAAGAATATTTTGCAATTCCAACTTCGTTTCTTCAACCCTTTGCTTTATACTCGCGGAAATCGCGCGCGTCTAGGTAATTTATTCTATGCTTACATATTTGTGATTATAAATAATAATATTGCAACAACCGCGATGGTTGTATTTTTTTAGATACTGGTTATACGCTTCATACTGTTCCTATTCTGTAGTTCCCGTCATTCCTGACACCTAAAACCCATGGAGAAAAAAGATCTTAATAATAAAATTAACGAATTCATAAACCTGAGACTATTTCACAAAAGAAAATAAAATTAAAGTATGTGTGTTAAATATGTGGCGACACTAACGCCACAACAAACAAATTACCAAAGACGCATCATGTCAAAGAATAGAGACCAATGTTCACCTCGCCAGTTCAGATATCTAGACTACATAGCTCAATTTACAACAGACGTTCGATACATACCTGGACCCGAGAATGTGGTTGCTGATGCTCTCTCGCGCCTAGATGAGATCTCCGTGGCCATCGACTACCAAGAACTTGCACGATCCCAGGAAGCTGATCCTGAGCTGCAAGGTCTTCTTAAACATGGTACCGCTCTGAAGCTAAGGAAGATACGAACAGCACACATTAACTTACCAATATTCTGCGACACTTCTGTTCAGCCACCTCGACCATACATCACTCCGAACTTAAGAAGGCAAGTCTTCAATATGGTGCATAACTGGAATCACCCAGGGAATACAGCTACAGTACGACTGGTTACACAAAGATTCGTATGGCCAGGGATTCGTAAGGACTGTAGAGAGTGGTCTAGGCAATGTTTAAATTGCCAGAAAAACAAAGTCACCCGTCATACTCATTCTCATCTCTCATCTTTCATTACTCCTTCTGCGAGGTTTTCTCATATTCACATTGACCTCGTAGGACCTTTACCATTGTCTTGTGGTTACAGATACTGCCTCACTGTCATCGACAGATTTACTCGATGGCCTGAGGCTATCCCCCTACAGGACATCACAGCAGAGACCTGCGCAGCTGCCCTCGTGTCTGGCTGGATAGCTAGATTCGGCTGTCCCGCTCGCGTGACTACGGACCGTGGTCGTCAATTCGAGAGCCACCTTTTCAATGCACTCACGTCTATGATCGGCGCGCGACATCTTCATACTACAGCGTACCATCCAGCTGCTAATGGCATGGTAGAACGTCTCCATCGCCAGCTCAAGGCTGCCATAATGTGCCATGACTCTTCACAGTGGACCGAATCGCTTCCACTGGTGCTACTGGGGATCCGAAATACCTGGAAAGAAGATCTACAAGCCAGTCCAGCTGAGCTCGTCTATGGTGAGCCACTCCAGTTACCTGGTCAATTTCTATCTCCCAAAGATGACTACACGACAGCAGATATCACCCAGTATGTAACCCGACTTCGAACGAATATGGCTAAGCTTTCTCCAAAACCTGCTTCATGGCATGGTACTTCTCCATTTTACATTCCACGCGATCTTCATACCGCATCCCATGTCTTTCTTCGGCAAGATCACGTAAGGGCATCACTCGAACCACCCTATGCCGGACCTTTCAAAGTCCTCGAGAGGCAGGAGAAATTTTTCAAGATAGATGTCCGAGGTAAACCATCCAACGTCACTATTGACAGACTGAAGCCAGCTTTTTTGACAAAAGATGTCCATAGTCCTACAACAATGCCACCAACGACGACGACAACATCTCAAACAGAGGGACAAGAGGTTAAAACAACCCGGAGCGGCAGACGAGTAAGGTTTCCGAATTACTATCGACCGTAGTTACGGTCTGGTTGGGGGAGTGGTGTAGCGAGACACTCGCCACTCATAACAAACCTCAACCTATCGTTTGGCAACGGCTGCGCGCGCAATGAAAAACATCGACGGATCGCGGCGTTCTTCATTCGTCGGTTCTCTACCACATGACACGCGTCTCTGGTGTCGATATTCTTATATTGTAAACTGTGTTGTAAAATTGTAATATATCTATCTGTATATACTATCCTCTTTTGCTATCAAGTTCCTCTCTATACCTTCTCCGCTTTCTACCTACTACTGCTTCGCCTGCTTCCTACTGCTAAACTTAACTACACATCGTGTGCGACTGAATGCCGATCTTGTTAGAAGTTGGTTTAGTGGAAACCCACACGCCACCTTCTACAAATAGAAGTTTGTCTATATTACTCCGTTACAATGAAATAGGTCAAGTTATTAACAAAATAAATTAATATATAATTTTATTTATATTTGTCAACAATTTTGATGAACGAGTAAGTAATTTGGAAGTTATTTAAAAACATTATAATAATAAATAGTAGACAAAGCAAACAAACTGAGCTTGCCTTAAAGTAAGTCTAAACCTTGATTATGGATACTCACATAGGTATATTTTATAATAAATACATAAGTCGATAACATCCAAGTAAGTATAAAGGTACTCATAATACAAGCATACCGACTGAAACTTTATAGTCATACCTACATGAAAATAAACTTAAAACCGAGCGCAAACGATAAAGCTTTGAAACACTTCGTCACCTCATAATTCCACGTCCACGTAACAGCTTGCCATATGCTTCTCATCCGCCGCTCTCAAAGAGGAGCAATTTATTTAATGGAGCAGATAGTTGTTTTCCGCAATTTTCACGACATTCGAGTTTCTAGTGCCTCTCACTGCGACATGCACCACTCGAGGACTTTTTCTAACAAATAATGCCTACAACTCGAGTAAACCTCCCCCTCGAAAATAAGTAGGAAGAAACATTCGTAATTGTGAACTGTAGAAAAATCACTACCTACTTTTTGAGCATGAGAAATAAAAAATAGAATAAAGCAAGTACGCTTACTACACCATAAAAAAATAAAGACTAGCTTGATACTTAGTTAGCAGATAAGATTTAAAAAAATGAAATATACTTAATAACTTAAACACACTTTGAAAGTCCTTTAATTCATTTATTTCGTCCAACACAGGTTTAAGGATGTTACATAAAATATATTTAAAAAAGTAGATACTCTATGTTGCGCCATCAGGCATACCATTTTTTTACTTAGTAATTAAGTAGGTACTTACTTCTAAATAGCAGTGTCAATTCGATTACAAATGTTGACAATTTAGAAGAAAGAATTCTAAATCTGTATTTTAAAACAAGCACAATTTGAATTTACCAACTGGCAAAATTCACTTCAGCGTCCCTTTGACTACTTCGCACTACTTGAATGTAGCATGTGTCGGGGTGGCACAACCTCATCGATGTCAAGAGCCTCACAAGTGAAACGCTGCAATGCGCTTCAGCGATGCTTATCCTCGGTGCGAAACTATTCTAGAGAGCAAGTGTGTGTGTATAATGTGTATGTTTTAAATACTTAAATTATTTTCTGAGAAATTCTTTACAATAGATGTTATCCTTGGTGCGAAACTATTCTAGGGAGACTGTGTTTGTGTAATAAACACAGTGTATGTGTTGAATACTTAAGTTATTTTCTGAAAAAATCATTAATATGTTGTCAGAATATTTTATATCTTTACAAGATTCTATATATATAAACATTTATCTCAGCATAACTCATCTTAATAAGGGAGGTCGGTAAATGCTTTACACGTTCGTGGACGTTTTTGAAAACATCATACTTAATGTTTTAATAAATAATTGTAACAGTCGTGCGTGTGTCCGTTAATATTAATTTATATTGGTACTAGCGACCCGCCCTGGCTTCGCATGGGCCTTAAAACCTTCCTCTTGAATCTACTTTTAAAAAATTAGGCATACAAAGGGACATAGGGACGGAAAAAGCGACTTTATTTTATACTATGTAGTGATAAAACTTTCATTAAATAAGTATATTATTTATTTCAAGCAACATTCGTATGAATTAATTAATGTTTTTATAAAACACCTTTCCTCTCAAACTAGCGCTGGTAAACTGAAAGTGATCCCTTCATGAGAAAATGGGAAAACCACTTGCAAACAAATGAATATACAAAGCAGTAGTGCCAGTCTTGCCTTATCAATATCAAGTTATGTTAAACTGAGCACACTTCAAAGAGAGCTCATGCTTGATGTTAAACTATTTCCCGTAATTACGTAGAACATGTAAGTTGGAAACAAGCATTTGAAGGGATTCGATATCGATAGGTACTTATTATACAAAATTGATACTTATTAGCAGATATTTTAGTTCTTATTTTATTTTCATTTATAGTTTAGCCTCATGTATTCCCAGATGGTACGTGTCGAACGACGGACGGCCGACGAGCGATGGCGAGCAAGCCATCTTGGATTAGTCGTGGTGTTATTACTAGTAGCATAACTATCTTAAATTTCCCGTGCTTCAGAAAGTACGTTAGGCCGTCGGCCAAGTGGTCGGAAAGGAGTTGTAAATTTTTAAGCATGAATCTCAAATGTAGTTTGAGATTATAAAGAAAAGTGGTGAGCAAGTATTTGACTATTCTAATCGAATTTCGTTACAAATTTACAGACAACAAACAGACTGAGTAAACTAGACTGACATTTTTAACACCGCGGCTCATGGTAGCATGAAAATTAGCGAAAAGCAATATGTGTGTTTATTTGTTTTAAAAAGTGGCGTCCGAAAAAAGCGGCACGCATGGACAGTGACCATGGTACTTGAAGCGGAGTGCTACGCGAGATTAAGGGCTTAGCCCGGCACCAGCCAAACAAATTGCCAGTCTAATGGGTCGACGGGGACCCGTCGCGATTCCACCCGTTTCACCGATAATCCCGCGGTTAAGGGCCCGCCTCTTGGACTAATAGTTTTAGAAATCTATACTAAATGTTAAGATGAAGTATTTGTTTGTTTATTTTGAGCTAAATGCTGGAACTATTATCAGCCGAATCATCAGTGTTCGAAGTTGTAATGAACGGTTTCGGTGAAAGAAACAAATGGTCATTGTTATCGTTATATATACTACTAGCTGTTCCCCGCGGCTTCGCCCCGCGTGGGACTCGGTTATATCGCGCCCAAAAGTAGCCTATGTTTGACCTCAGGTCGTTAACTACATCTCTACCAAATTTCATCACAATCGGTCCAGCAGTTTAGCCGTGAAGAGGTGACAGACAGACAGACAGACAGACAGACAGACAGACAGACCGACAGACAGACAGACTTTCGCATTTATAATATTAGTATGGAGTATGGATATGGATTAAAAATTTATAATTGTCTAATTTTGTTAAAATTTGGTACAGATAAAGATTGAACCTTATCTATATAGGTAGGGAGCATTACATTAAATCCTTATATTATACTAGCTGTTGCCCGCGGCTCCGCCCGCGTGGTACTCGGTTATATCGCGTCCAAAAGTAGCCTATGTTTGACCTCAGGTCGTTAGCTACATCCCTACCAAATTTCATCACAATCGGTCCAGCAGTTTAGCCGTGAAGAGGTGACAGACAGACAGACAGACAGACAGACAGACAGACTTTCGCATTTATAATATTAGTATGGATATGGATTGTGGATATTGTACTGTTACAAAACATCATAAGCCACTCAAAGTATGACGGGTGAATATAGGCTACAGCAGTAAACTTTTGCAGGTCTTTGCTTGAATTTTTAACTGACTTCAAAAAAAAAGGAGAAGGTTCTCAATTCGTTGGAATGTTTATCATTATGTAATATTAGAGGCCTATGCGGGCGGTCCGCAGGCAACAGCTAGTCTAACCATATATCCACGAGTGTGAGAATTTTGTGCAGTTAGCCCTGAAGAGCATTTTCGTCGGTTTGCTTCCATTAGATCGACACCGGCGCACAACGCTGTAGATTTTTTCCAATCTGCCATTGTCCCATCTCCGCTTTCGGAACTGAATTCGTTGTTGATGAGAGAGTTAAATTGAGAGTTTTCATGCTAGCTTTGATTATGACCAACATTTTTTAATGCTATCTCCGTTGATTTGCTGCATTGTCTTTTGGCATCTGTTCAAGCGCCGGTTTCTTTCCTTGATTAAGTTATGTGCCTGTTTTAATTAGCATAAAATATGAGTATTTAGAAAATTTACTTAATTAATAAAACAAGAGCCGATAGATATGAAATATATAGATGAAATTTATTTTTTACTGTAACTTGACTCTAGCACCAGAATTTCAAATATGTGCACACGCACTTACTTCAGTACAATTAATTCTTTTCAGTACAAACATGAGTTTAAAATCCTGGGAAATACAAACCATTCCAGTATACTATTATTTCTTCTAGAGATTGCGCGAAGAAAACGGATGCTACATTTTTTCTCGTATCTGATATCAAACAAAGGAAAGCATCAGGATCCTTTGTCGTTTAACGAGCTGATGAGACGCCGCACCCACATTCTTATTCCCTATATAGCTCCAATAGCGTCTTTAAATGCAGACACTTTTGTATTGTCGTGTAGTTGTTGCCCTTACTATTTCTTCCAGTGTATCTAATGTATGTAATGTTTTGACGCGGATTTAGTTCCAGGATCAGTGTGGTTAGCGTATTCTTTCTTCTTACTTTCTATTCATACATCTTAACCACACCACACATTATTAGAAATGTATTACGTAGTTTACAACAAAGCCACCTAATATTATCGAAATAATAGTGGCAATAAATGACGCAATCAAATTCCCCGCCCATTTTTTCTGTGATATACATTGCCTTGCAAGCCAAACTATATGTATAGTGACACGTTTTTCGTACGCTATGCCACTTCTTGTTAATATTTATAAATTCTGTGGATACGAACTTACTTCGTTCTTTATAAAGTAATTAATAAGCATGAAGTAAGTACGAAAATCCTAAGTGGTATATATCTTGGGATTGGGACCGATGTGCTGAGTAAAAGCACGCATGTATGAGTTTGTGTAGTTAAGCATCTAAATACATGCGACGAATGGAATACGTGTGACATAACGTTACGGTTGCAATGCAATCAAGTGTACAATTCTTAGCAGATGGATTGGAACAGCTTTCATTATTCCCTTTAGTGTGACGTATGGTATATTACGTTGACGTACAATATTAAGAGGGCTTATTAGGTTCTCGGGGTTGGTGCGGGAAATCACAGTTTTTAGCGTTAGGTTAGTATTAATTTTTGAGCAATAGGTATTCGACAATAGACATTTTACACGAAATAAAGGAGAAAGTAAAGGTTTTATCGGATCGAGAACCCTGCCCAAAAACCGAGGTACTAGCTGAATGAGCTGGCTGCGAATATAAATACCTCCACCGACTTGTCAATCTTGTCATCATACAAGCAAAGAGGATAATCACTACGTTCTGATACAAGTAATATCTGTAATGGAATTTAAATAAGTAGATTTATTCATATAATACTTTATCTATTTTAAGAAATTAGCTTCATACTGATTATTCTATTTTAGCTATTTACAATAATTTTAAATTACTCTAGAAACTAAAAAAGTATTTACATGATAAAAAAAAACCTAAACTAATTACTTAAACAAAAAAAAAATACTTACAAAAACTCTAGTCCCGGCAAATGATTACCCCGAGGTAGGGTGCCCAGAAGGCTGACAGCATTGTCACGTTGAATGGCAATGCTGATTTTTTGCGCGAGGTAAAAGCCAGCCCTCTGGTAGCTTCATATTAATCTTTGATTTATATCAAAAAAAGCTGAAATACCCATTTAACTAAAAGAGAGATAGAATAGTGCTTATAATGAAAACTGTCCCTACTCCATATACCGTATACACTTTAGGCATAACAAACTATAAGACCTGGGTCCCGATTCTCGCGCATTAGAAGTTCACTTCATCGATTTTCACAATTTTTTTTCAAAGGAGTCAGATTAGCCTATCTACCTACAGGTTTATAATTGTTTCTGCTTTTTCGAAAAATTACAATTGAAAAAGACCAATTGAACGCATCGATCGATTGAAACTACTAGATACTAAACTTTTCGATTGTGAATTGTCACAATCGAAAAGTTTCGAACTCATAATTACTTAAACTCATCGAAAAAAATTGGAGAAAATCGGTAAAGTGAACTTCGATTGCGTGAGAATTGGGCCCCTGGTATCTAGTATTGTCGGGATAACCTTTGGTAGGGGCGCACCTATATTGGCAACTGTCTCAAACGCGCCCGACCTTACATTTCGATGCAATCACGTGTGCCGTCCTTTGCAGGGTGATTGGATGGTTGTAGAGTTACGCTGATATCGGCCCAACATATCGTTTCTCCAAACTCATTTCATTGTACTCGCTTAAGATGAAATTATAGTTGTTTATAACTATTACGCAAATGTACGCACTACACTCAAGAAGTTTGCCAATATATTAGTCAAGTTAGATAAGACGGCTTGACAGGCATGTTTATCTTTGAGTCTGAAAAAGCCTCCTTTTAAAAGTTACTAGTAAAATATTAAATATTTGTTACAAAATCCATATCCATACTAATATTATAAATGCGAAAGTCTGTCTGTCTGTCACCTCTTCACGGCTAAACTGCTGGACCGATTGTGATGAAATTTGGTAGGGATGTAGTTAACGACCTGAGGTCAAACATAGGCTACTTTTGGGCGCGATATAACCGAATCCCACGCGGGGCGAAGCCGCGGGGAACAGCTAGTTACTATAAAAGCAATTGACAATTTTTTTAGTTATTTCGTATATTTAGACATAGACCTAGAACTCAAGCGTTTGAAATTAAACAGAACGTGAGGGATGACACGGACTCCCTCGGGATTATAACCAAGCTCTTTTAAAAGGGATTTTGGGATGAATTAAGAAAATAAGTTAAATAAATAGAGACAATCACACAGATTGTTGGGTTGCAAGTTTTTATGGTATATTTCAAGTTTGAATGTTTATCTTTATGTTTCGTATTACCTTTGAATATTCATTAGGTACACTCATAGTATGATGAGTATTATGAGTAAGTATCTATTAGAATACATGACTAGCTTAAAGTTTATATTGTACCTACTTAAAAAGGACAGTGCTTTCAGTGTATACTACCTAGTTATAACTGTGTTATTGTACAATGTGAATGCAATAAATAAATTGAAATTGAAATTGCTCATTTAACGCACCTTTTTATATATTTATTAAATTTATCACAAATTGTGATAATAATTATACCACCAAAAAGTTAGTCTTTGTTTTAACAAAAAATGTTCAATGATTATTATAATAATGAGCTTCCATTAAACCATTGAAAATTAGGACTATTCTTGTACAATGAAATTTCCTACTTTTACATTGTTGATAATTTATAATATTTTGTGATCTATTATTTTTCCTCCTGGCTAGATCACCTGATGATATATTGTTCTTCGAAAATTAAAATCCATAGTAAAAGTGGCTGCAATATAAAGATTTATTGAGTGTACCTCCACGTTGCAGCAATAAATCGAGCAGCGTTAGCGGCTCAGGCCAAAGTGCTCTAGTATCATGAGTTATGGACACATGGCACCAAACGTTTTTGTCAAAAAAGATGCTACCGCCCCAATAACTATTAGTCTCTTTCTTCTAACGACTCTTGCCGTTATGTCGGGGAATCTTACAGACCACAAAAAATTTGTATTTAAGTGTATAGGAAGTACTTGTAGTATACAAACAATTAGATGATGAGAAAATGCAAGGGGATTCTATTTGACAAAGAGTTGAGATAATGTCTGTAGATATACTGATATTTAGTAGAACTATTAAACCGACAAGAACAAACTCTTTTAAAAAAAACAATGATAAATGATAATAAACATATTAACTTATTGTGTGTATCCTATATTCGTATTTTTGTGTACATAAATAAATAAATAAACATTGTTGTTGGTAACACCAACATTTTTGTATAATTTGCAAAAATGTAAAGTCCATCAAGGGGAGGTTCATGACTTTTCAGCACAGTTACAAATAAAATTCCATTTCATTCCGTGCTATAGTCCGATATTTTCAGGCCTTGCAGAAGCTGGGGTGAAAAGCATGAAGTTCCATTTGAAACGTGTCGTTCAAAATACTTCACTTACTTATGAAGAACTGAATACTGTTCTGTGCCAGATTGAGTCAATTTTGAATAGTAGACCTCTGTTACCCTTGTCAAATGATGTATCAGATTATGCTTACCTTACTCCTGGTCATTTTCTTATTGGAACTGCTTTAAATATGTATCCAGAACAAAAT
The DNA here is from genome assembly GCA_947044815.1 of Apomyelois bistriatella. NCBI lineage: Eukaryota > Metazoa > Arthropoda > Insecta > Lepidoptera > Pyralidae > Apomyelois > Apomyelois bistriatella. The sequence continues at coordinate 5,562,369 of OX345689.1, forward strand.
GTAGATATACATAGTGATAGGCTAAGGTTTTGGAAAGTCTGTACTCATATTAAGAATTCATTTTGGAAAGTATGGCACAAAAATTACTTGAATATATTGCAAACACGTAATAAATGGACTAAGGCACAACCAAATGTAACTGTAGGGTCTCTAGTAATTTTAAAAGAAGACAATACAGCTCCAATGTATTGGCCAATGGCCAGAGTTACAAACGTTTTTCCTGGTACTGACAATAAAGTCAGGGTTGTAGAAGTGCAAATGGCAAATGGACATACTTATAGGCGTTCAATTGTTAAAATTTGTCCACTTCCTATTCAGTAATATTGTATTTTTAGTATAAATAATTTTATATTAAATTTAATATTAAAACATGCATAAATATATATTTTTGCCTTTATTAACTAATTAAAGTATTGTTTAAGTTAGTGTTTTGAACAAACAAAACTGCTGTGCTGAAGGATATGCTAATATTTTGGCATATACTATTTTTCAATAACCCATTTCTGTTATTATTAGTATGAGGATTTTGTTTGTCTTTACCTTTGTATTGTATCAGTATGACATGATAGGTTTGAAGCCAATGTTTTTCTTTTAACATGCTGATATCAGCTGATTATTTATGTTAATTTAACAGGAACTTGTTCACTGTTTATAATACTCTTAGTTCATAAAGTTATGTATTTTCTGTTCATATACTAGATAATAAGATAATCTTTGCTCCTTTGCTTCAAGTTCAGACAGATTAAAACATTTAATTGATATGAAGTAAGATAAGTTTCAATTTAATTATAAAAATATTCTTACAAAAAGGATAGATGAGAGAATATTAATGTTAAAAATTCTTTATTTTCCAATAATAATGTCACATGTTGTTTCTCAGATAGGCAGTATGTTGGTAACACCAACATTTTTGTATATTTTTAGTCTGTAGTTCTTATTTGTTGGCATTACTTCCGCCCGGTTTATACATGGCGAATACACGCAGTTAACACCTCTCGGACCTTTTATTTACTAGCACTATAATAATTACAGTAACCCACTTTACTATAACTTTAACAATTGTGTAGGTTCGTCTGATGTACTGCTTAGTCTTTCCAATTTTCCTATATTAAGCTGAAACATGGACATTAAGACTGAATTAGCGAAGGAAAATCGATGCCTTAGAAATGTGGTGCTGGCGACGACTTCTTAGAATAAGTTGGACAGCCTACCGCACTAACATACTAAAGGATTTGCGTATTAAGAAAAGGCTTTCGTCGATTGTGCAGCTACGAATCCTAAAATTCTTCGGCCATGAGACCCGCAAAGAAGACTCTATGGAGCGTTTGGTGATCCAGGGTCGTATTGAAGGCAAGCGTTCACGCGGTCGGTCTCCAATGAGGTGACTAGATCTTGTCAAAGCTGTAACACATTGCCCAGCAACAATATGCTCTAAGAAAGCCGCAGACAGAGATATGTGGAGAACAATCGCAAGAACCGCGGTCATAGAGCAAACCAATCTATAATCACGACCACTCTGCCAAGAGTGTACGACTAAGAAGAAGAAGAATTGTGTAGGTACTTCTTCAATATATTAAGCAAAATAAAACTAGTATTGATGTTTTAATCAAGTAATACCTATTGATTACCCTCAATTTCTTTGTTTCGAATGTGGTACGATTTTGTCAAAATTGAATTTACTTTTCCACGCGTTCCAATTCTCAACTAAATTGAATAAGGGTTTACGTCGCCCTGGACCAAATCAGTATCCTCAAATAGATAGCATATGCAGTGTCTCTTCAATCAGATATAAATCAGAATGGATACCTCGTTACTGAACACTAGTATTTGGATCGGATTTATTGTGTAATAGATTTCAATTTAAACTTATCAACTAAAGATGAATAGGGTTTAGATAAAATACTCGTAGGATGTGAAGATAATTCAAGAGTCGAATCGCAATCATGTTCTTATATTGGTAAGCTAAATACACCTTACCTGAACTGTAGGTTATAATAACAATTAACTAAACAACTATATTGTAAAAGACCAGCTGAAATTAAATATGTACGTAATAAGTTTTTGTTTTATTCTCTAACACCAATTTTTTTTTTTTTGAATTGCAATTTTTTTTATGCGAACATGTTGCGATGTCGCCTTCGCCTTGACCAGTTTTATTTATCCAAATGGAGTTTCTAAAACAATTATACAATTCGCTTCTGAATATAATTCATACCTGAGAAACTGTAATTGGTGACGGCATGTAGCACAAAGCACTGCCGGCGATACATCATGGCTGGTCTCGTCGTTAGCCGGAGGCTGGGCACACGGAGATAGATACACAGACAGATCCGTCTTCGAGGTTTCATGACAAAGATAGAACAATAAACTGGTCAGGATGTCGTTATGTTTTTAATAGTATATTTTAGCACAAAAGGGAATACCTAAAGGCTTAAAGTCGCGAGTGGTATTTGGAATTTATAACGAAACGACCGTTCCGAAAGGTAAACTCGACTCGAAAGTGTTTTTTTTTAATTATTTACTAGTTTAAAGGACATGCAAGATTAACTCAAGTTAGGTGAAGATTGCATCACATGTCAATTAATATTATCCAGTAGGTGGTGTAGGTAAAAGAGTTTCAATGTTGTTTTGTTGTGATTGCGCTTGGTTCGCGCACGAATATGTCACATAACAGTAGTTTTTCTATTGTGTCTGGATTCAGCGAGCCAACATTATTATCAATTGACCCCTGGAGGCACACATCTATTTACCTAAATTTCAAGTTTCCATAGCTTCTTAAAAAGTAATGAAAGTATTAACTTTGAAAATTTAAGTCAAGAAACCATTGAATTGAAATATACAAGTATATGTGAGGTAAAATTAATTAGTCGCTTATTGTGCGATACTAATGGTATTGTGTGCAATAAAAGTTAAATCCCAACTAATATTATAAATGCGAAGGTGAGTTTATATTTATATTATGGAGCATTGAGAAGGACATAGAGTACCTTTCATCCCGGGAAAAAGCACTTAACGCAAGGCGCAAAAGGAAGTTCATGCAGGCGAAGCCGCAGGCAAAAGCTAGTAAATAATAAAAGTGTATTTATTTCTATGTATCAAACACACGGAGGATTTCAAAATAGAAATACCACTAGCGGCGACCAATCCAAGCTAGACTGTCACCGCGTTCGCCGCGCGCACCGCCGCCGCTGTCTCGCTTGACAACCATAGCGATGGTTACGAACACATGCACCCCGGGGGTTACTCCCGTCTCTTAAAACCATGCAATATCCAGTGAGTAAGCAAGACAGCGCATTTACAAGATGTAAGGCGACATCTCCCTCACTCAATCGCAGCTAATTGAGTGACTTTTACACAACCTAATAGTAGGTGATACCCTGATGGCATATTTTACGCAAGGGAAAGAAGCTATGGGATTAAAGGCGGAATTCTTCTAGCCTATCATATTACTATTTTATACTATGTAAAAGTAGTATATTGCATTAATTATATGCAATAAACGAAATATTATAATAAAACTTTTATAAATAAATACCACCGTTATAAACGGTCTTACAAGGAGGAAACATATCATAGCTATTTATTATAAAGATACCCTTCACGTACAAGCCGCCCAAAATGTCTGATGTTATTATTAAAATCACTCGTGCCCTTGAATATCTTTGTAAACAAGAAAATTAAACGGGATTAAACGCCTTATGTTTACGAGGTATAAGACGCTCCTTATTAAGGAGAGAATACAATTACGCAGTGCCAGCAATTTAAGGAGATGTAGTACCTTTTAATTGCTGCAGCATAAATTGTCTTTTGAACAGATAATTTCTCGGCACTCCTTTTATAGGCTCCGGCAAATTTATATCGCTTTACCACCGTTGTAGATTCGGCTTCAAATTTAAGGTTCATTTGTAATTGCCCTCGAGAGAGATGAAGTTTATTTAGAGAAAGGTAAATTTTGAATCAAAAATAGATAAAATCGGTTCATAAAATTCAACGAAATGAATATATCTAGCTGTTATGTGTACCCCAAATGTGGTAGAATCTCAATAACCTAGAATTAGGTTACTGTATACTAAAATAATTTCTGAAATCGTTTAGGTAGTTCTGCAGATTTCCATTAATTTCAAATCTCACAAACAAAAACATTTTAATGTTAGTAAAGATATAGGTAGTATATATACCGATTAATCAAGTGCTATCTCGGATATTAAAACCGTATACCATGAAACGATTGATTGCACAGCTTAATAAAGTTGTTACAGTAATTATCTGCTCCCAAATAAAAGCGGTATGCTAACAATGAATAGGTATTTGTCAGATAAGAAATTATATTTAAACAAGCCTGCCCTTGATTAAATCCCGGGACAATTTGTTCCGCGCCTTATTAAATATTTGCAATCTCTACAAATTCCAAATTAATTTTACAGAAAGTACCTATTTCTACGTTCAGAAATTTAAGGGCTCTGGCCGCGGAATGTCGTAAGATTTATATTCTGAAATAATATAATAAAAATAACTGGTCAAGCGTTACATCCTTTCAATTGCGTGGCAAGTTTTTGTTGGCAAATAAGACAAACAAAGCGATTTTAAAATGTCTTTTTCTTCATGATTTTGGTAAAAAAATAATTTTTGGAATATTTCTTATTTCCGAAATAAGATTATTTTTGTTTTATTAGGAAAAGCCAGTAAATAAGGTTTTACCCGCGGCTTCGCCCAGGTGATATTCCTTCGGGACCAGTGCTATTTCCCGGTACGAAAGGTTTCCTATTTCCTCCTCAATACAACTATTCGGTAAATAGGTCCGGTTTGTTTATTATGAGGCACGGAGTCCTAAAATATAAATCTTGTAAGTCACGGAATGTTTGGTATTTTATATATAAAAATGTCAATAGTTTTGTAGGATGCTGATTTATTGGCTATCGGGGGTGGACTGGACAAGGGTATTTAAAAAGGGTTTCGAATAAATTGTTACAGAAATAGCATCAATGTTTTTTTATGTCGCAAAACTTATTGAATGAATCAAAGCTACACGTACATTTGTATTTTAAAATAATACGTTTTATTAAGAAATCTTGTTCGAATATTTATTATTGCTATATTTTTCTCGCTGTCTTATGTTTTAAACATGTATTGCATAGTGATTTTCCATTATTCAAATTCTTACTTTTGCTCACGACTTGGTTGGTTACTTTATCGAGTATACTAAAACTGATAACGTAAACGTACGAGATCCATTGATGTTCAATAAAATGGAGCTTATGTCCAAAATCCTCTATAAAATTCTATAGGGGTTTTGTCATTTAGCGCTATGAAGACATACGAATAATATGTTAGATTTATTCTAACAGAGTTAGAATAAGATTGCCATAGTACCTACCTTATGGACCAGTCACAAGGCCAAAATTTCATACATATTAATAAATATTTAAAAATAAATAGATTTTTCTTAGAAAGCAAATAAAAAATGTTGTTTGTATTGAACTTAGCTCTCCTTTTTTATATTTATGTTTTTGGTGGGATAAAAATACACTTTTGCCTCTAGTAGTACCCACAGGACCATAAATATTTTTTATTTAGATTTTCTTATTATTTCTCTAGGCTCAACCCCACTGTATCGTTTTTATCTAAAAGTACCGATATATTGAATATTTAGCAGGGTAATCAAGGCGACAAGGACTTTAATAAATGTCAGAGCGGCTTCGCAGTGATATATGAGTATTTAGGACACAGGCGTTGTAAAAAACGCTGCGTCAAGAGCTTTTCATAATATCGGCATATTCTTGTCGAATCATGATAAGCGACGAACTTGTTTTTTTCTAATGATCCTGTTAGATGAGTTCAAGAATAACTAAGGGTTTTAATTATTCTATTTTGGGGATCCAAATAAATTAGTTTGAGGAAGTAATTTCATTTGTATGAAACTTGAAAATAAGCTTATACTTTAAAATCTACAATTAGCACTAAAGTAAATTACTTTTGGTTTCATTAGGTTGCTATGGCTAGGAATGTATTATATCAACCCATTTAACGCTCATCGAGGTAAGTATTTGTACAAGTATAAATTCAGTACTTACCTAATACTCTTCGATAATATAATAATCTCATCTTCATATAAAATTTGTAATAAATGAAGGATTTCTAGAGGATTTTGCCGAGAGATCCAATTACGTTACATCCTTATCTTAGCTTAGCGTACTTATCTATTTCACGGTATAAATTTCAAGTGGCCTTACTTAAATACAAATAAGGATTGCACAATAATTTTCCTGTCTGGATCCCCTTAAATAGGTCGTTGATCCCAGAAAACATTTTATTGATAAATTAATCAATATTTTATCATTACCCTATAATTATCACAAGTTTAATTAAACAGATTTGAAACCAACTTTGATATTAGTTTTTATTTTTATGTAAATACTAGCGACCCGCCCCGGCTCCGCATGGGTATAAGAACCTTCCTCTTGAATCACTCTATCTATTTAAAAAAACCGGATCAAAATCTCTTGCGTTGTTTGAAAGATATAAGCATACATAGGGATATAGGGACAGAGAAAGTGACTTTGTTTTATACTATGTTGTGATAGATATAAACTCTATGTTAACTATAAAAATATGTAGCATTTATAAATATATTATTGTAAAAACGCACAAATGTAATGGTAAACATATTGGTTTACATGAATGTAAAAACCACAAATTGGCCAAACAGTTTATATTGTCATTCGGCGTTCCCTAAACCCACGCAATTCCAAGCACCATTGGTATGCTTAACTCAAGCTAACCACATCAATGACACCTGTTACAAGGTTCACTTTCACTTTACTTTTTTCGGTATTCCAATGGGCATGGCGTTATGCAAATATTAGATATTTCACGGTACAATATTCCGTAGCAATTTACAGGAAAATTGGGTAGAGAAGCAATTGATATTCTGATCTCGTTTGGGAATTTTCGTGGGAAATTCTATCGAATTCACTTCTGATTCACGTGTACCACATATACACCGATAGACACCGGTATACCGCGCTCTTTATGATACAATACGTGACAACTGAGAAAAAAAAAACAATCAATAAATATTTAAAACATCAACACAAGAACATCTAAAAATGTTTCTGAAGCTATGACTTGAACAGGTTCTAAAAAAAAGAACCAGAAGACTATAAATATGATAAGATCCAAGGCTATCTGGGCGGAAAATTTAATTTGACATATTTATCTGTTAACGATATAATGTATGATAGATTGCCAATTCCCATGTTTTTTTTTTCTGAATTTTAGGCCTCCATACTGTTGAGGAATTTCTCCAACCCATAGAGAATACATATGAGCATTTATTACGTGTTTTGCGACAAATAATGGGAACAATTTGCACATGTAGGAATGTGCGTTATAGTGGAATGTCCTCAGTCTCAAACATCTGTTTGGTGGTAGTTAACGATTTAATAATGGGAATAACAAGAACATTAGTTGAGAAATGAATTGTCAACGGCAGAAGATTAATAATTGAGCTTTGTTGAATGCTGTTTGATGAATATAAATGGGCGTCTGAGTAGTAACTAATATCTTTGTGCTATTCATAATGTGATATATATTTATTGCAAATCTATCACCATCATGTGTGCCAGTATTATCGTGCGCCTCCTATCTTAGCTTGGTAATTGGGATTGCAGTTCGTAAGAATTTTTTTATTTTATTTTTTTTGGATGAGTAGGTATCTAAATGTATAAAAGAGAGTCTTGCTTGTTACACTATTTATAACTCATAACGGCTGAACTGATTTGGTTGAAAATTGGGTGGGAGGTAGCCTTAAACTAGCTGACCCGACGAACTCCGAATCACCTGAACGCACTTTTCTTACCTTTTAAACCTAGTACCCTGAACTTCCCCAAATATTTCAAGACCAAAATTAGCCAAATCGACCCAGCCGCTCTTGAGTTTTAAAATAAATAAATAAAATTCAAATATTTCAGACAACAAATATAAGAATAAAATAAATTAAAAAACCAATAAAATTAAACTCAAACCAAATTAAAATAAAATCCAATGAAAATCATATCAAAATCAAATAGCGAGACCAACGAACAGCAATTGATTTTTATATAAGTATGTATATAGATATATATATTTTATTGATACATAGATAAGGCTTATAGAGGCATGTAAACTTTAAAAGCGGGTTTAACAAAACGTATTGCAGTTTCTATCCAATATCTTACATATTTCGTGAAGGATCGGTAATATAATTGAAAACCGTACGAGATTGCTTACAAAGAATCTGATATTGCAACGGCACTAAGTAGATATTACCGTTATGGATTTTATTATAGTCTACAGCCAGTCTCAGCAGCATTTTGAAATTTGTTAAGTTTGTATAAGATATTTAAATACAAGTTTTCAGGGAATATTTCAGTCGTGTCAATCTTACATATACATACTTAATATAATAAAATAGTAAACATATTTTGTCTGTACATTAAGTAATTTTGAGTGAAATGGAAAGAGGGACATTTAAAATGAATAATAGAAAGAAAAAAATATATTTTAATTTTTTTGTCTGTCTGTCTGTCTGTATATGCTATCACGCTTATCTCCGAAAGTACTGAACCGATATGCTTAAAACTGTCACCAACTGCTTTGTTTAAAGTAAGTTTTGGAAGAACATCTAAAGTTTGTTTCATCAAATTTGGTTATTTAAAAAAAGTTATCGTCATACATATGAATAAACTCAAGGCATGGTTGATATCAAACGAATGCACCAAATTGGATTTTTCTTTGTATAAGTTATTGTCAAGACAAACTTTGTATAAAAGAAATGTGGATTCCAGGACATTTCCCAAAATTCCCCCGATAACAGATACAGCTAGTTTATCATAAGTCTTTACTATTCTCTTTTTATTAAAAAAAGAATACCCATAAGTTGCTGAAGATCTCTTGCTGCGCGACTTTGAGACACGCTTGACCGTTATTCCTTAATAGAACTTACAGGTAAATCAATAAAGTAGTCAGTTCTAGTCCGATCAGTCCGAACAGAAGAGGCGGGTGCAGGTGTGTTCGTGGATTAAAATCATTAAGGTGCCCGAGTGTGGACATCTGCAATTATTGCTTGTCTGCTAGACAAGTCCGCAGCTGAACACACTGCGCTTCTGTTGTAATATGTGACTGTCTACTTACTTTCACAATAAATCCTCCTAACTAAGTATGCATATTATATATGTTACATAGATGAATACGTTTATAACAAATAACTTCTTCTATTTCTTCTTTTCGAGTAAAAATGGCTTTAGACTGTCTTATAATACTTATTAGAAACTTTTCTAGTTTAAACAGACAAAAGCCGTAGGCCTATTTTTTTATATCATTTAATATTATAAAAATTGAACTTTATTTGAAATAAAATATTATCTGCCTTGAGGATGAGTTTAACAGGTGTCGCAAGAATTGGTATTTAATTAATGATTTTAACAAAATGTTATAAATGCTTCGCACCCAATTCCCTTTGGGAATAGTGATCTTTCCCGGGATGAAAGTCCTTCTGAATACTTTTACGAATTTTCAAGAATATTGGTTTAGTAGATAGGGCGTGAAAACGTAACAAACAAATAAACTCACTTTCACGTTTATATTGTACTAGCGACCCGCCCCGGCTTCGCATGGGCATAAAAACCTTTCTCTTGAATCACTCTATCTATTAAAAAAACCGCATCAAAATCCGTTGCGTAGTTTTAAATATTTAAGTATACAAAGGGATATAGGGACAGAGAAAGCGACTTTAGTTTATACTATGTATTGAAGTTGCAATAAGCTTTAAAAAAAATACTGGAAATCGAATAAAACTGTGCAAAAAGTCAGCGAGAGCTTGAAACAGAAAAAAACGTTATACATATATAGTCAGCGAGAATCAATACAACTTTGTTTCGTTTGTTTTCTGCGTTCTAGCGAGTTTGTGTGTTCTGCTAAATGAAGATTTTAATTTCCTAGTATATAAGAAGTTTAATTATTTTGGACGTAAATAAATAAAGAGTAATTTGAAGATACTTCTACTGGTTAACCAGTAGAAGTATCTTCAAATTACTCTGGCAGCTCAGCATCTCTTCATCAGTCCTTAGAGAGATGCTTACCGTCTGATCGCTTGGTATTTGATTGCTAAGATGGTGCTGGAGCTATTAGAATAAGATCCTAGAGTCCTAGCTTTTCTGAAGGATAAAACTATGGTATTTTATTGAGTACCTAAGTATGTATGTACCTATAACGCCAGCATAAAAAATAGTAGAACAATGATCTACGGTAGTACGATATTTATTTAATATCTATCTATAACATTTGCGATTTATCTTCCAAAAATCCAGCAAATTAGTCAAGTATTAATTACTGAGTGCTAATCATTTGGTGCAACATAAATGTAGTACGGTGTAGGCCATCTCAGTTTATACGCCCATATCAATGAACATAAACTGTACTATGAATAAGTATGCTCGTTTTACGGCCTTTCCTATAAATTTCCTAGCGCTTACATCAGCAGCGGTAAATAAAGGTAGTTTATTTAAATATTTAGATCAAATAAACCACCAAGAAAAAATCTGAAAAAAATCACAAACCCTATTTACTTACCTGCTTATAGGCATCCTTTTTACCCGACTACGGTGAAGTCAATCACTCAACAATTTTAAACCTAACTATGCAAAGGTCTCCTACGTATCATTCAAAAAATCACAATATAACAGTGTTTTTGTTCAATTAAAACAACAGAAAAAAAGTAATTAATGAACTAGTTTCTAGAATAAATGTTAATCTGGGATATATATCACTAAGTTAGTGGCTTAAAAATTACCTATAACACCAACAAGCGTTCGTTATGTCTATTATTTATATCAACGATTTATAAGAAAAATTCCTTTGTTCAAATATAAAATTCCAGGTTTCCTTTATCTAACATTGCATCAAATGATATTGCTCAGCAGGGAAAATCATACCTAAGCAGATTTATCTCAAAATGGAAAATCTTCGACCGATTTAGAACCGAGATTATTGTGTCGAGACTCAACGAAACGAAATCCGCTGCATCGCTGAGCCTATATTGCTTTCTTTGTACCTGAAACTTTAGATGAAATTACCTTTTTCGTCCGACCGTGTTTCCCGGTTGCATAATCAGCTTACGCTTCAGAGCCCAGGTTAGGCTATTAATCATGGTCCTGATTTGGCGCTACTGGTTATAACAATGGAGCGACTGCCGGCTGACCTCTGTAATGTAACCCTTTTATACAGAAAAACCAGACCAACGGGAACGTGATCCGGGTATGTTAGCGGCCAACACTGTCAGGCTGCCTAAAGGCATCTGACATAGCCTAACGACTGCAATCTACCAATAGCAGCCGACACCAACGAGTTAACGTGCCTTCCGAAGCACGGAGGAGCTCAAGATAGAAAATGCCAATAATGGCGATCAATCCAAATATTGCCACGCACTCGACTATTGAGCTCCTCTTTTAGATGAAATTACCTTTCAAGTGGTTAATAAGTTTGAATGTATTTCGGAAGCCACACTCTCTGTGAGCAAATTATTATAAAGTAAATTTGTATTTTGAACTTCCTTTTAATTCAGCAAAATATTCCTAATGACATAAATAACAGGTACACAACCCATATATAACATAAACACAATTTCACTTCTTAAGAGACTTATTAGGGGAGCGTCCTGGGATGTATTCTCTTCCTGGTCTATATAAATGACCTGCCTAAACTCTTTCCTAACAACCTATGCGTGATGTTTGCGGATGACATATCGTTACTTTTTCAGTGTGAAACACATAGATTAAAAAAAAAATTTGCGTCACTTAAAATAGATATAACATATGACACTAAATGTATGGGAACCGGCCGCGCCGTTTGCGGGGGGTAAGGGCTGAGGTAAAGGAGGGTAGGAGGGGGGGTCCGTCACCAAATACACACATTATGGAATGAGTTTACAAACTATTCTTATTGCAAAATCAAACAAAAATGACTTTATGATACAGGATTAAGGCTTAGTACAAATGCACTGTATTTCCACTCCGACCAACTAAGCAGTCTGAGCCAAGTAGACCCAGGGATCGTGAGAGCTTATTTAGTTGTTTCCAGTTTGGTTAGGACATTGCAGGCCTGATTCACCTGACTGTCTGATAGTAAACATGATTCTGTGCTTCGGAATGCATGTTAAGCCGTTGGTCCCGGCTGCCATCTGGTAGTCGTTAAAGGAACCATTTTAAAGGCCGGAAGAGGCTTCCGACGAACTCTGACACCAGTGTGTACATGGTCGATTGACCGTCTTACCTACACAAAAAGATGATGAGTCTGAGCAGGAAATAATTAAATTTCTCATTCGTAAAAAAGTTCGAAGTGTACGTACGGTATTGCCGTTTGTAATGTTTGAGCGTAGGTTTTGTTCTGGTCTGGAGATAAAGATACCTTCTCGTTCTCAACACGACTGTTATTTACCAAGTACATACTATTTTTTTATTTATAATTACTAATATATATAAATAAATAGGATACAAAGGTCAGACGTCAATCGCTCCATTGAACCATGATTAATAGCGTACCCTGGGCTCTGAAACGTAAGCTGAAGATGCAACCGGGAAAAACACACTAGAGCGAAGACATATAAATAGATATATAGTATATAATCATAATATAAAATAAGGCCGGGAAAGATGAGCGCACAGTTACTTTAGCCTATTTACGCTCGTGATACCACAGAATAGATAACAGTACTGATACCTGGAGTGTCACTAGCGTGATATTACTAGTAAGTACTATTATTTATTGTTAGGTTTGAATACATGATCTAATTAAATAGATAGACAGGAAAACGAAGCCATTTCATTATCGAATTTATATGTACCTACTTATAGATGAGTGTCCTTACAATAAAATTCTCTTTAGAAATTCTGATTGGAAAATTTGTATGCATTAATGCCCGATATATGTCTTCTCTATTAGTCACAGTTTACTTAAGTTCCATAAACTAGAGCAACATTATAAAATTAATTTTACTCGCTCTTTCAAATAACAGCACTGAATATGATAAACTGAACTAATCTTAATGAGCTGGTATCCATAGGTGCTCTAGGCTATGACCAAATGTTAAGTACCAAATCTGTTAATAGATTTGCAGTTATATCAGATAATTGCGTTGTTGCAGTCAGAGCAAGAATCTTGGAGCGCGGTAGTAGCACTGCAGCATATACATAAACTTCAAATTTAGAATGTAATTAATGTTTAGTGTATAACCCAAGGGAAAACTAAAATATTTTGCAATTTCGGTCCAGTTTTCTAGATACACCAACTGCATAAATAACTTTGTAATCCCATATAAATATATAGGATAACAAAGTTACATTCGCAGTGAACGAACCAGTTTACCTGCATACTTATACTTCACCCGCGTTATCAAGAGGCAATATGTATGTCGTAAAGTAGTTCTCTGTAATCTACAAAAAGAAATGAGATGCCATCAAAAACAAAACTTATAAAAATTCCAAGTCTCGCTTAGTTGTTCTACCGTCAAAAGTTGTGAGATCAATGTAATACCAAGCCGGTTAATTTATTCAGTCCCTTCTTAAGCGGACCTCTTGTCTTCGGTTATCACTACATAGTATAAAACAAATTCGCTTTCTTTGTCCCTATATCCCTTTGTATGCTTAAATCTTTAAAACTACGCAACGGATTTTGATGCGGTTTTTTTTTATAGATAGAGTGATTTAAGAGCAAGGTTATTATGCCCATGCAAAGCCGGGGCGGGTCGCTTGTTGCGTAATAAGCTAACTTAAAAACATTTTCTAATCTTCTAACTTGCCAATCGCACGAAACCATCTAATTAATTATAATTAATAGGTTTGTATCATTAGTGAGATAATAATGTGTTTTCACGTGATGGCCATATATATATTTTTTTCAGAGTGACAGAGACACGATGTTTAATGCTTATCGTCACTCTAAAAAGTAATAACTCATTCCATTTGTATAATTATTACGTCTATTTGTTGCCATTTTGACATGACAGCAGACAAAATTAGTGAAGTAACAGATTCGCGTAGCATCGATATATCGAGATTACGTTGAATTATTATTGTTATTTTTTTATAGGTTTTAATTAATATTTGATTTTATTATACTTTTCAAATTTAATCATAATTTACTGTTTATATCTGTATGGGCTAGCATGGTCTGACATAAAGAATACTATTTATTAAACTATTAAGTCACAAACAATGCATCTGGCGGTGGTGGTCATTAGCCAGACTCGATACGATAAATATATCATGAAACAATATGAAAAAATAACCAGAAGTCGAAGCAAACAGGATCATAAGCATAATGGCCTGAGATGACTGGTTTCACTTGTGATTCCAGAATGCCGGTCAGGCTCAAGGGTCAGGTCTATATAACCATCATTAGAACTGTCCGCTGAGCTGGATGTGTGAAATATCGCGAAAAGACCGCGTTAGAAACTCCCACCACGTTCGGGACAGCCTTCATATCCATAACATAGCAGATAGATAAGCTTCAAAAGAGTGGCCTGCGGTGGTACGATCACGTCTCGTGGAAACAGGTGTCTTGACCATGCCACCTCCCACGGGGCTTGGTATGGTGGAAGGGGCAAACCCAAGACGTGCCAGCTTGACGTCGTGGCGCATTATTAGTCATGCTTGATTTAACGTTTTCAAGTTGCTTGCATAATGTATCAGTACCTTCTAAAGTCAATCGACCTAATATACTGTAGAACTAATGTTTAATATTTGCTGTAATGTTTTATATTGCGTCCGTTTCCCTTTTTGATTATTAATTCATATCAAGTGGGTAAAAGCTCAATTCACCCTGCACACTCTTGCGTCACAGAGGTCATTGGACCCTATAAGGCTAGGCATCATTGTTTTGATATTTTTTTTTATTATATATCAATTTTGTCTATAGTTCGACTTATTTCTCCCCCTCTCCCCCTCACCCATATATTTTCCAGGCATTAGGTATTTTCCCCACTAATACCCCTAGAGCTTTTTCACAGCTTAACCTATTTTCATTGAACATTTTATTTTGTACTGTGGACGTGATGCGTTTTAATTTCAGACTCCACTCGAGTATATATTTGCAGGCATGCGGTTATTCTTTTCCCCTTTCACCCCCACAAGTTACAAACGGCTCAACCGATTTTCATCAAACATATATCTAAAAACACTCGCACATAAGTCACCACTAGTACAAAAAAAACTAAACTGAAATCGCTTTATCCATTACCACAGACAGACACGTCAAACTTATCATACCCCTCTTTTTGGGTTAAAAATAGCGTGAATGCCACTGTTATGATTTTGTAGTCCATTGGACCTTGAAAATCCAATTATCTGATTTTTCTTAACCATCTCTCTGGGTTTGACGTTAAACCCCACGTCTAGTTTTACTTCATCAGATGTCACAGGGAAATAAGAAAACCAGACATTTCGTCTTTTCTTTTCGATCCCGAAGAGTGTCATATAATATGTAAACATTTTTAGTAAGACGTTACAAACAAGAATAATTGGCATCTTCCGGAATTTTATGGTAACACTAGCAATTTCGGAAACTGGTATCTTCATTCATTTCCCGTTGACATTTACCTACAAGAATTATGTTTATAATTAATCCCGAATTTTACTCCAAACTCGCCTCCTAACTTCGTTTATCGATACTTGACGAAAGAAACGTAAGAGCAACAACACTATGCTTTTGACTGAATAATATTTTTTTCATTCAAAATGGCGTTGAATTTGCTGTAGTATTTTACATAATATAAGGCTTTAACTTGTATAAAACGTAAAAAGAAGTATCAGGAGAACTCATATTTGGATTTATACAATTATTTTTACATATTGTGAAGGCATAAATCGGCATTAATACCCAAAATTGAATTTTTTTGTTGTCCTTGTATATACTCCGCAATAGACATTAGTAGACTGTGAACCCCAGGATGGCATACACGTAAATATCGTGTATGAGTGGTAAGACAGTTTAGCTTGTCATGCTACTTCTATTAGAGCCGCGTTCCTAGTTCTATGGTGAAACATCAAACGAAGCTAACACAATGTTACTACAAAACATCAACAAATTAAAATCATGGTTAGACAATCAAAATTTAGAGATTAACATAAATAAAACTAAAATTATTCAATTTCACCCAAGACAAAAAAAGCCACTAAAACTACATTTGACCATAGAAAATAAAAATATTGAAGAAGTCAAAAACTTTAACCTTCTAGGAATATCCATAGATTCATATATAGATTGGAAAAATCATATTAGAAATGTTAAGAGCAAACTAGCAAAATTCACGTATGCACTGAGTATCTTAAAAGTAAACACGAATTATGAAACTGCATTAACGACTTACTATGCCTACGCGTACTCATGGCTTAAATATGGAGTGATACTGTGGGGCAACAGCGTAGATGCTCCCGACCTCTTCGTACTACAGAAAAAATGTGTACGTATCTTATGTAATCTGCCATACAGACACAGCTGTAAACCCTTTTTTATAAATAAAAAAATTTTGACCTTACCTTCAATATATATACTAGAGCTATGCACATTTGTAAGAAAACATAAACATCTCTTCACCCAGTTAAAAGAAGTACACAAAATAAATACACGACACAAAGACAGATTAATGTTTCCAATATCCAATTTAAAAATGCATAGTAACAGCCCGTATGTAAGTGCAATAAAAATATTTAATAAATTACCGAAATCATTGCGTTTAGAGGAAAATGATAAAACATTTGCTAAAAAGCTGAAGGAATTGCTACTGCCCAAAGGCTATTACTCAATCGAAGAATATTTGAGCGATACATTATAAATAAAAAGGGCAGGTGGCTACTTCCGACGTTTTGGAGAATTCTCAACCGTATCATGACATAGGTTTCATTGTTATTTTTTACTATCTGACGTATTCATTTAATTCATCTAATTAATTTAATTCATTTAAACATTACTTATTGACATACTTACTTATTTTATTATCATTATTTTTATTTTTATTTCGACATTAATTAAATTGTAATGTATAGATTTTGGCACCACTTCAAAGACTTCGCAACACCCAGCCTGGGTTTATGTACATTCTTACCAAATTATGTAATTCCACCTTCTTCATATTATGTACATGTAAGCGAGAAATAAATAAATTTATTATAAATTTATTAGTCTTATAATATCGTTATTCTAACAGATTTTAGAGCACATTTTCGCATAATCTCACTCCCACGTCCATCTGATTAGTGGTGTGGGCTACGATTCGTGTCTAAAATAAATGCCAGTGTGTACTGGCGTTTATTTTAGACACGAACGGATTTCCTTTTTGCCCATTTATGCCGCCGTGCGTGTGTAATTCGCTTGAAGTAATAAACCAATTTTATTGCTTGTTTCATTCCTCCATTTACCAAAGATTTAACGATGTTACATGCAAAGTTGAAGAACTTGACAGATTAAAAAGTTTACTGATGTATTTGTGTACGTATTGTTTGTTATCTACTGGTGTCTTGTTACGAGTAATATTTACTGTTAAATAAACAATTATTTTATTATGTTAATTGGTACTTATTAAGGAACTAGCAACCTGCCACGGCTTCGCATGGGCATAAAAACCTTCCTCTTAAATCACTCTATGTATTAAAAAAACCGCATCAAAATCCGTTGCGTAGTTTTAAAGATTTAAGCTTACAAAGGGACATAGGGACAGAGAAAGCGACTTTGTTTTATACTATGTAGCGATGATAATATAAGGATTTATATAAGACATAGAATAAAATAGAGAATGATTACTTGTACATATAAAACATAAACTTAGTTGATGTCTAAAAGATATCGAAAATGGGGAAAATGGGGGTTAAAATGATGATCATAAATCGATTATTCTGGTCAGTGGTCAACAACTATGTTTTACCTAATAGTGTAATAAGTGAAACTGCACTAAAAGCGATAAATGTTGTCTTAATAAAGAGATTTTCGTATATAACTTAAAATAAACATACCTATGTTAATTAACTGTTTTATAAAATTGATAAGGTACGTTTTAACTGTTATTTGAAAATTTGTTAATTGTCATCATATCCTTTATTACTATATCAAGCAAAAGATTTTGTCGCGTTAAGTGTAAAAGTTAATAATATACATTTTTTAGAGTTGTCATAACAGAGCTCTAAAAAAACGAAAATAATTGATAAAAAAAATCTGATAGCAGAAGTTTCTCTGATTTTGTCTTCAAAGTTCACAAATAAACACTGATTTGAAAACCAGTACATCTTCATGAAGTTGACACTCTCTTTTCAACTTTTCACTTCCAAAAAAGCTTTGTCCCAGAAAGATTCATTTTAATTAAGTTTCCACGAGAAATAACGACTCGGCCAAGCACGGCCTTTAGCTAGCTACCAATCTTCATTACATTCATTAATTCTATGTAAATAGTGGGATGGACTTACATAATGCATTGTACTCACTTGGAAATCGCAACATTTCGTCTTTCTATTGTATCACCGCCTTCTTATAGCGCAAGTTTATTATACTAGTATATATTTCTTGCTTTCCGTCTATTTATAATGTCCATCTACTCGTATAATTTCCTTCATTATCTACAAGCTCACGAGCATATAAACGGAACTTTCACCATTCTAACATTAAATAATTTGAGTTCTAACTAAAACTGAGAGTAAGTACTATCGTCTATTCTGTGCTATTACTTATTTTGATTTATTTATAGTAACATTGTCTGCTGTTACTTTTTAGGTACTATTGCATTGTATCTTAAATAAATTTAATTTAATCTCTATCACTACATAGTATAAAACAAAGTCGCTTTCTCTGTCCTTATGTCCCTTTGCATGCTTAAATCTAAAACTACGCAACGGATTTTGATGCGGTTTTTTAAATAGATAGAGTGATTCAAGTGAAACATTTTTATGCCCATGCGAAGCCCCCCGGCTTCGGTCGCTAGGAATTAGATAAATTAGAACGTACAACCTACAACAGAAGACAGTTATCTGTTCACATTTAGTGTATAGTAAGATGAAAAAAATAGTATGCGAGTACGATATTTGTCAGCAAAACTTAATCTCATGCTTAATATTTATTGCCGTTTCATGTGTGTTTCAGTTGTTCAAAGTTGGAAGCAGTCTAAGGAGTGGCAAAGCTTGTGGATGGAGTGATTTGATTTATTCCAGCGCCGCCTGACCGTACGTTACTTAGGTAAAGTTGTGGAGACATAAATCTCCGTACAATTCCAAGAGACTCAAACGAATTCGACTGAATGAATAATTCCGTATACATTTAGTCAAGTATTAGAATTTTCTTGGGATAATCTTGTTATACTGCTAAAGTCTTCCAATTTTAATATGAATTGAAGAGATAAAATAATAGAAGTGATTTTTTTTTTTCAAAAACCAAAACCGTCTTCCATTTTTTTTATATAGACTGCACTTTATAGTAGTTGTGATAAAAGTCAGAGGCTGACAGGTTGTTAGAAAAAAGCAGACTCAAGAGTGCAGGGTCAACTGACCTTGTACTCCTCAAGGTATGAGCGAATCCCTAGGAAAACGAGACAATGCGTTTATATATTGTTGCTTTGGCTCAATATTTTTTTAAATCATATCTGGATTCGTACATGACAAAGGAACTATAACTGTTTTACAATGCGTGTTACAAAATTTTGTTTTATATTTGAATATTAACAAGAGCATTCTTTATTATCGTATACAAATTTTCATTTATCACGTAACAAAACAAAAGCTAGGGGAATAGTTCTGAAGTACTCGGAATAGCTACTCTGCAACTTTCTTCTTTGTTTATATTTATTGTTATTTTAAACCGTTATAAAGTGTTTTTTTTATTTTGAATTTTTTTAGTAAATATTCTTTTTTACCCTCCACCATTTTATTTTAAAACTTCAAAATATATATATTTACTCATGAATTAGCCTATTATGACCTATGGCTTTACTTTTACCACACAATTTATAATAGTACTAATGTGTTACACTTATTACCGTAGTAATAAGAAGAGGCAGGAAGACCCTGAAATCCGAAGCAACCAGCTGAGTGCTAAGATTAGAGAAGAGAGAGATATCGTAGCAATAAGTACCCTATGCCCTCCGTTATATGCTCTCTTTATACCAAATTTATATTTAGAATCAATTCAAAATGTTGAGAGAAAATAACACCAGACAAATTGCACTTAAACACGTTTAGATATTCACATAATTAGTTGGTATGTATATCTATAGGTATATGTCTATGAAGCTTGTTTTCCGTTAGAGCCTATCACAACATATTGATTGAAATTCAAACGTGCAGTCATGTATGCAATCCCAAGTAGAAGTTTAATAAGATGTTTCCTGTGCGTCACAGTGGAAGGGCTCCGATGCGGAATTTTCAGTAGCATCATAACATAACATATTCAGATAACGGCTCGCTGGGCGCGTTCCCTTGACCTCCACTCAAAAGTTAATTGGATCGCTGGTAATGTAGCATTTTAACGTGCGTTGTCATGTGTTATTTTAAAATGTGAAAACAAAACTGCGTTTTTTACATAATAGGGATATATGACAATTCGTGATTAAACATAAACAAAGCAATAAATACATAATATTAGAATGATAAATACTATTATTGAGATGAATGTGTAACATATATTTCTTAATTATGGTATTTTTTTAAACCTTATACTTTGTCATTATTTCCTGACTCACAAAGAGAGCAAGGCATTACACTCTCGAGCGATTTGAAAATGCTTTACTCTGGATACATTTCCAAAGTGTCGGTTAGTGGTTTTTTTTTTTTACAAATTTTTTTTTGATTGTATACCTATTTAATCTATAAAATATTCTTATTGTTTATAAGTAAAAGTCAATTTAATTTATTAATAAATTACGTGAAGAAAAGGCACGAAAACGTACACGAAATAACAAGAATATTCTGGATCATTTACAGATACAATGAATATTTCATAGACACTTCAACAAATTACTTATGCAATAAACAAAAGATATTTAAATTTCAGATCAGTCGTTGGCAAGTTCGTGAAATAGTAAAAGAGCGACCTTTATTTAATTTATTGTTTCTTTGTTATTTTGGGTAGTTTGTAAAAAAATTCAAATTTCATTGAATATAAACAAATTAACATATCAATATAAGTATTTCTTCGTTGTATCTCAAGCTATATAGTTTTTTTTAGCCCTGGGTCCTCTAAAACTTTATGAGGTACTACTAGCTGTTGCCAACGTCTCCACCAGCTTGGAATTCGATTGTATCCTTAACTATACTCATACCACATTTCATCAATATTGGTCCAGCGGTTTGGCTCTGAAAGCGTAACAGACAGATAGACTTTCGAGTTTATGATATTAGTATATGGAAGTTAAGACTTGAATATTCTTAAATATATTATAAAAATAACCATAACTACTCTAGGACTTGGAGTCTGTTCCCTTACTGCTACTAGACTATGAACGAAGCATGCCGCTGCTATTGATGTTGCTACGGGGTTATGAAACTTGTTGTGTATTACTGCTACGAACTTGTAGTATTTCGCTGTTCGTAGCAGTCTGTAGCATGCTACGATGCTGGTGTGCCGCTGCTACGGCGTTATAAAACTCGTAGTATGCCACTGCTACGAATCTACGAGGATGTTCTCGTAATATACTAGGAACCTTCGCTGCGTCGCTTATCAATATGAGATTACTAAACTGTTTGTTATAATAACCGATGACATTCCGGAGTTTTCGTTTGTGCTTAATAATTACAATGTCAAAAGAAAATATTTTGTAGTTTTATTGCTGTTATGCTGTGTGTCTAGTATTCTATATCTAGGTCGTTTGTACCAATTAAAGCGTTGTAACTATGGGAATTTAAATTTTAAAGATTGGTGTTTGATAATAAACATTGTTGGAAACTTTTGATTTCCTGATTTTGATCTAAAATTAGCTGAACAAATTAATTCCTGTTAAAAAAAAGAAAGCGAATAGAAACTTTGCAGAAGATATGAGCATAAAGTTTTGTAATTCATATATATATATATATATATATAAAAATCAATTAATGCTCGTTAGCCTGGCTAAATCTGGAGTGGTTAGACCAATTTGGTTAATGTTGGTCTAGAAATATATGTGAAAGTTCAGGGAAGGTTTAAGCGGTGAGAAAAGTGCGTTCAGTACAGGCGGTACAGAGTTCGCCGGGTCAGCTAGTAACTAGCATGGAGCTATAGTGAAGCAAAATTACGAGATGTTAAATCAGCACAGACGTCAGACCGACGTAACTTATGGTAGCTATGATGTACGAGTATCAAAGGATCACAATTGAATTTCCGACACATTTACGATCCTCGTAAACCGGTCCCTTAGTGGCTGCGTTGACAATTGTCACTTGGTAGACAGCACATTGGAACTTGTATGGCTGCCCGACCTTGTTATCGATGTCACCATTGTAGAAACGAGTATAAGAATTTTATTTCTTAGAAATAAATAACCGTACCAGCTATCTTCTGTTTATTGTCGTTGAATATACATAAGGTTTTCGTTTTAAGAAAATATTACTCCTTTTCTATTCATAGATAATGGTAAAGTAAAAGATCATAAGGATACATTTTGGTTAAAATTTCTTCGGGTCTTTTACCGACTGGTGCAGAGATCATCAAAAATGAAATTGCTAAGGAAGATAATCCGCATCTCATCAAGCTATCGATTAAGAGAACCATAGACTACAAAGCTACCCGGCCTTGAATGTAACCGGAAATGCGCTGTGACATTGAGGATATAGAATGTGTCAAAGACACAAATTTAGCTAACCGAAATATTCTCCAGTATGTAGGCAAAATATATTTACACAATTTTGCTATATCAATACTGGAAGTTCATGAATACACAATTTAAATAAACAACAATCGCCTTCTGAAGGTCATATCAATCAGCCGTTGTTGAGTTATAAATAGTGTAACTAACACGACTTTGTTTTATAACAGATGTATAGAAATAGACCTGATGGTACGTGACGAAAAGAATAATCATCAT
The DNA here is from genome assembly GCA_947044815.1 of Apomyelois bistriatella. Classification (NCBI taxonomy): domain Eukaryota; kingdom Metazoa; phylum Arthropoda; class Insecta; order Lepidoptera; family Pyralidae; genus Apomyelois; species Apomyelois bistriatella. Next base: position 5,585,431 of record OX345689.1, read on the forward strand.
TATAGCAGCCAAGTTTGTTACTTGTAAAAAAAATATATATATTTATCAAATAAATAAAATTACATAAATTTTATATATTTGTATATACAACTAGATGTGAAACAATGGGTTTAGTTTGAAGCATAATTAAAGCTTATTTATCTTTTCATAATACTTACCACGTAATTTTTTATTTTTTCTTTAATAACATTAAACTCTTAATTGAATTTGTAAAATTTTAAATTTTGGTTCCGTAGATGGCAGAGGTTCATAATTAAATTTTGAATGGCTTGGGATAACGTTAGACGGAGACAGTTAACACTGGGTTACATCGTGAAAAGCCTCCGAGGACAATCCCCAATTAGGGTAATTTGACCACGCATTTATTAAGCTACGTTTTAAAGAAAGATCTCACCATTCTGCTCATTATAATTATGAATATGTTTATCGCGGCCTATGAGCTAGAATGGCTAATAAGGACATTATGTGTATATTAATGAAAGAATGACTGGAATCTTTTATTTCAGACATCATGTTATATAAATAGGCCCAGTAAGATATACACCTTATAAAGTAACATAAATCAATATTGAATTGAAAAGGTAACACTATATAACACAAGGCAGCCGTCCTCGGAATTTTCTCAAAACGAACCTGCGGGACGAGAGAGTACTCTCACCACAAACGAATTAAAATTAATAAAATACGCTTATAAGTAAGTAAGCATTTGGTTAAGCGTATTTGTCAATATGTTGCTCCGTGAGATACCTTCTAGGACGGCCTTATCTATGTGAATCATCCCACAGGAATAATCATTAAGTCAATTCCAGACAAGGTTTGTGAAATCTCTACAGGATAATTAAACGTTGGATTTACTGAATTGTATACATTGAACAAACATATTCAATATTTATCGCATAACAGTGTAAAAATATATTCTTATTTTTTACATTTAAATTATTCGGGTTTGGCAATAGTAAAAGCAGGTTTGGTATCATACTTCCTAACCACGCCACAAATCAATACCAAGGTGCTAGACAATATAGTGCCTTTCTTAACACTACTTTCTTTTGATAACCACACATAATATAGATTGAGTTAGCCCTAAAACGTTATGCGTGGGCATAAAAACCTTCCTCTTGAATCACTCTATCAGTAAAAAAAAACGCATCAAAATCCGTTGCTTAGTTTTAAAGATTTAAGCATACAAAGGGACATAGGGACAGATAAAGCTCCTTTGTTTTATACTATGTGGTGATAGTGATACTATGAAGTGAATTGATAGTGAAGATCACAATTAAATCTCGGGCGGGCGCTCAATTTTTTCTTGTTTTTGTTCACGAATGAATAAACACTTTCTGAAATCAATAAAATTACCTACCATTAACAACATGTCAATAGAATGTAAGACAAATATTATAGATAAAGAATTCATAATATGAGAAAAACACGAAATGTTTTGTTTAAATATGCGGGTAGTATTAAGTGCAACAAATTCGATAGAACACATGGAGTATGCAACGTTTCACCGGATACTGAGCCTAATGATGCGTGACGAATGCACCTCGCAGCCCGGAGCCTCACGGACTAACGAGATATCCAGGGCCAGATTTATGAAATGTACAGAAAATACTACACATTGTTCCGGTAATGCTAAGTAGAGAGCGGTGCAGTTTAACCTGCTCGTTAGTGTAATTTATTGTATGTAAGATACACTTGAATGCGCTATATTACCATTAATGTGCTGTTATGTAACAATGAAAGGATGAAAACAGTCTAGTGGGTAGCGTCAGTAAAAGTTTATTTTAGCAGCAATACTTTCAAAACCGCTAGGTATGTGGACAGAGACTTCGTAAAGGGCAAATGGTTAGGTTAATGTATTTCTAATAGTAACAGTGTGGAAAAGAAGTAGTCTTTGTGTTAATTTATGCTGGTTAAACAAACCCAATTTTTTAGCCAGAAATCATTTAGAATAACAAACGACCGTCTGTAAAATACACACACCCGCGTGTTAAATTTAAGATAGGTATACCTATTGAAAAAAATAGAACATATGGTTTAGATAGTACTTATACATTTTAATTAAATTCGTTGAATTCCTAGACGCATTTACTTATTTATGAATGTTATATTTTATGCATGTGTTAAATCTAAAAATGATTTTATTATTATTATAAGTTCATTATCGCAATCATAAGCTTTCGAGGCACAATTATACGGAATCCATTAACTCGTAATTGCCACTCTGACTACATAATTACCGTCGTTAATAGAAACAGATTAAATCATTTGTCCCAGTAAAATGATGACGAATTTGCCCTCATTAGGCACAAAATTCGTAACAAAAATTATGCGTACTTTGAATTTAAATTACTTAAAAATATTTGAAAGGGTCAGGACTGTGAGGCCAGCTTTTTGATTATAAGAGTTTTATTGTTTTATTTGTTACTAATGTGGTTTCTCTAACAGTCATCATCTATTCAGGTGATTCAATTAGAATTGTACTTTTCTTCTTTTTTTATTTGTTCGTACAAAATATTTTTCTGAAATTGGAAATAACTGTAAGTTTAAGAAATTAAGTACTAAATACTCGTGAAAACATATAGTTAAGTAACACATGTAAAACTAAGATATATTCTATTTTAACCTAATTATTTATTTAAACCACTATTTAAATAAGCCAACAGAAAAATACAAATCTTAAACACTCATCACACGATATTATTATAATATTTCACTACAAATATTTGGCATTTGTCGTAGTTATTCAAGAATTTCAAAGAATATTTCTTATGTTTGCGTCTTTAATGAATGATAAACAATAACTTCCAATAGCATAAAAACATCAACAAATATTATAACGAGTTCTGATAATTCTACGTCTAAATTGAATACTGTATTTATTTTCTCCGTATAGTACTCCAATAATAAATTCAATAGCAGTTTGCTAAGTTCATTATAAATGCAGATTAAGCACGACCACTATGAAGTGGGTGTGAACAAATTGATTAAAGTAGTCAATCATGAGATAATCCGATTGATAACCGAGCTTATGGCGATCCTTTGCTTATAAAGGTTATTAGGAGGTTTAAACTGTTGCCCGGCGATAAATTCAAAGGTTTAGAGCGAAATCCTTTTGGTTGCACTCAAAGAGATTAGCTTACGCTCATGGTGTCTTTATGTGCCGGCGCGGGCTCGACCGTATTAAAATTAACTTTTCACTTGAAATTTCTCGAGCAAAAATAACATGCTAAAGAGCTCGTGTTGTACAGAGGTTGACAGAGGTGAGTTAATGAAATGCTTCTTATTTTACTCGAATACATTTTATTAACAAGTCAGAATAGTTTGAAACAGGGAACTGTTTATTTTTTATTTATATAATTTTGAAATAAAATCTACAACATCGAATAATAAACATTCTATATGTTTGTTGTTCCAAAAATTTAAACAATCACTGAGTCATGTTTTAGACTTTGAATCGAGAAAACTACTGGACCTATGAAGCTGGAATTGGGCACGATAGTTTAGTAGTAAGAAAAAAGTAAATGTTTCAAAAAAGTGCAGCTCTGAGCAGTCTGTATTTATCGATAATAAGATTCATATATATAAAATAACGTAAAGCTATATATGTCATATCGACGCGACGAAACTTTTTCCAATATTAAACGACATTTTTTCGGTAATCCTGAACTCGGCAACACTCGGGATGAAGCGTGAGGCCGCATCCAATTGATTAATCCTGTTTCCAGTAATTGATAAATTTATCCCGACGAAATTTGCTTTCCAATTTTATTCCGGATCCGACACGTGAATAAACTTTTGTGCATTGTAGCGTGAATTTCATTTGTTTATGGTTGCAGAGTGGACTGGTTATTAAAACAAAAACAATTGAAATACGGCACAATTTATTTATTATAGGAGTTATATTCATACTTCCATACTAATATTATAAATGCGAAAGTCTGTCTGTCTGTCTGTCACCTCTTCACGGCTAAACTGCTGGACCGATTGTGATGAAATTTGGTAGGGATGTAGTTAACGACCTGAGGTCAAACATAGGCTACTTTTGGGCGCGATATAACCGAGTCCCACGCGGGGCGAAGCCGCGGGGAACAGCTAGTATGTATATAAATTAAAAACCTATTAACTCAATACCTACTTTTTATTTTATATCTATTCGTAGTACCTACCTCACAAATACATATCGCAAACTATTAAAAAAAAAACCTACAGTAAAACAGTGCACTATCCAAGGCATTAAATAAAATTTAAAAAAAAATCGTTGTCAGCATAACATCTTTTACAAATTATTTGATAATGTTGTAATGCTTAATTTAAGTTGTTCTTGGAACTTTTTACATCTACTAAAGTAGTTTTATTCCTATGGGATTGAAATCGTGAATAAAAAGCTTATAGCAAAGTTTAATATTTTATTAATCGCACTTGCCCGAGGGAGTCAAAACGAATTACCATTTGAAAGTGGTGAAGTTTGCAATTTTATTTTATTTTTATAGGTGAACGGGCCGGGAGGTTGCAGACGTTTCTAATTTCCGTTCCTCTGCCGTCCCAGTGAAGTTATTACCTGCGTACTATACTGTAAACATTTTCTCAATTTATCTTCATAGAAACGGCAGGTAAAGCTAATAAAATTATTTACATAAACAACGTCACTGTTCCTTATTGCCTGAATTTGAATAAGCTGTGTTTAACTTATCCGAAGTTTATTTACGGTTTTGTTTATATAGCGTATGGAACAGCTATACATACACGTATATTAAAAGATATATAAGTGGTTATTCCTGATACAACTTAAAACCAGTATGCTACTACATGTGTGCAAGGGCCAGTTGACTGTCTACCCTACACAATGTGACGACTTATAAATATAAAAAAATATTATCATTTGCCCGGTTGCGTCGAAAGCCAATATGGTTTTGGAACTAAAACTAAAGAGCCGTTAAGAAAGTTGCGTCATCATGTCTAATTATTTTTTCTTCAGGAACTAATAGACCAAACGAAATGTGTCTCTATTTTTATGACAGTCCCTTTACCTAACATTAAAATACAAAAACAAACTATTATAATGTGGTTAAAATTCGCGAAAAAAGCAATACATTTATTAGAATGAAAATTTCTTGAAAAAAATGCTCTATGTGCTTTCTCAAAACTTGTACAAATACTTACTTACTCTACAATTAAAAGCAGCTACTCGTAGTATGATCTCACTATATTACTATACGCGTAATAAAAATGAAACTCTCATACCGAAAAGAAGCAAAGTTAATGATAAATGTTGAATCCCCATGGTACCGACGACGGGCCACAAAAGCATGTGTCCGGAGTCCTGCGCATATGATTCCTACTTTGGAGCCCACTGCGGTGATAAAACTATGCACATTCATAATTTATGGAGCGGGGATTTGCGATAACGATACTTTTGGTCTGGATGTGGAAGTTTTACGCCAGGGATCGTTGTGAAGATAGTAGGTTTTATTTTAAAAATATTATCGACAAGGAAATTTATATGCATATGGTGTTATTGTTATGTTTTTGTTACAAGGATTTGTAACAGTTTAAATTTTTATAATGTTTAGTTATAATGAAGTCAAGAAATAAGAAAAAAAAACAAACAAGTGCAAGTTCTACTTAAATGGAGTGGATTGAAAGGTTTGTACGGCAGATATAAATTAATATATCCTGATATATCTTAGCTCTAAAGACAGGTTAATGAGGACTGATGTGTTACTTAAAGATAACAAATCATGTATTTAATATAAGAAAAATAAGCGAATACTTATATGAACTTTTATTTTTATTTGAATCAAAATATAAACTCAAGAGGAAATCTAGTTTTGATTTTCCATTTCGTTCAGTCCGTTAATAATTTTCCTACACTAATTTATCATTGGATGATGTGATCTCCAAAAATCAATAACTGAACTTAATTGTTTCAAGAACTTACAGTACATCTGTTATTGAGATAACACAGTCTTCATTAGTTTTCGCCGCTTATTTGCAAGTTAGGGGCAATCAAGCCAGTCCGCCTACACTGTAATCAATACGAAATTTAGTGAAAGTGAATTATGTTGTTTGTCCAAGGAAGTTATTTTAGAAGCGTCAAACCGAACAGGAATCGCAGGGTGATCAGCTGTTTAAATATTGACCATTGGCTCTTTCCATGACAGTTAGTCTGTGAAATGGATTACTGATTTTTCAGTCGTGGTTTAAGTGTGAGCCCAGATAGTGGGTTTAAGATCGATATCTATAAGAAGTGAAACCTACTTTATAAAGACTGAAATTAAATACATAACCTTAATGTGTAGTCCTGATTAGAATTCATGAAAATAATTTGTTTTGTTTTAAGCTGCTCCGTAATTAAATTTTAGGAGTATATGTAAGTATGTTTATGAAATCTATAATGTACCTGGAGCCCACTGTACCTGGAGTGTCAAACTTACATTTTGTTACTAGTTAATACCTATTTACGTATTTATACATTTGGTTTCTTTTATTTAATTTAAATATTGACTTCCCTGAGTGACTGTAGTGTTTTAATGAATTCAAACCAATTGGAAACTTGAGTATACTCTTCGGAAGACGAATGAACTTCGAAGATTCGTCTGTTTTGTTATTATTCAGTAACTTCCATGATGGGAAACTGGGATTTGGAATAAATTTCCGCTGAATTAATTGTGCTATAGAAAACGGTATAGGCATTAAACGTTGAACACTTGAGGTACAATTTTAACATTAGGTATGTATATACACTTGCTAGATAGGTATATCTAGCAAGTGTTTAGAAAATTAATAATTTTGATGAATAAATTAATTCATTTATTTACATCGAAATTTATGTACAGCTATTTAAAACAGCAAACAAATTAAAATGTTGAATAGTCGACGAAGCAGTGGAACTCCCGGCCAACAGACGTATTTCCGGACACACAGGGCTTTCAAGGCTAGAGTGAATAGGCATTCTATATGTACTCTATCTTAGACCACCTTGCATCAGGTGGGATCATGGTCAATCGCTGGATATTGAATATATAAAAAAAGTTATTTCACTTGTACTTATTAAAGGTACAAAATATATAAATTATGTCATTCATCGGTCCACATTGCTCATAGCTCCGGGCGGTTTCTGTTCGTTACCGCTGAGGGTGCTCAGCTAGGAACTCGCAGCCCTTTGATGTTGTGCGGCAGCCTGCAATGCCCTTGACCTTATTAAGTGGCTTCTTAACCCAAATGGATGGTCATTGATTGTGGTTCACAAAAATAAAGGGTTTTGTTCTCTAAGTTAATTTAAAGGCGCCGAGGGCTTGAAAGCGCTGTTAATTAAAATTAATTATGAATCTTTGATATTATCGTTTTATTTGTAGGAACGCCAATGCAGGAAACAGGCAAAATATAGATAAGGAATATTTATTCATTAAGAATGTTAACAAATGTTTAAGAAGAGCTGAAGAGGTTTGCCGTCTATAGTTTCAAATGAAGTGAACGATTTACAAGTTGGTAGTCCAATTATTACGTAATTAAATACGTTACTGACTATTGTATATACAAATTAATTTAATAAATTAATTGTTATTCCAAACCTTTGTTCAGATTGGTGAGTGCTAGCGAATTTGCGGACAATTGTACAATTTTCATAGAAGGAATAATAATTAAAAACTTAATATTTTATTAATAGGTATTTACATTTATAGTTATTATGTAATATTAAAGTAAAAATGTATTATGTAGTATTAAAATGTTGAGAGTAAAAGTTAAATTAAGCCGATGTAATTAGAAATAATTTTAAAGTCTTCCCCTACAGGCAGAATTATTATTTATATAACTATATAGTATAAAATTAAGTCGCTTTCTCTGTCCCTGTATCCTTTTAAATGCTTAAATATTTTGAACTACGAAACGGATTTTGATGCGTTTTTTTTAAATAGATACCTACATACCTAGAGTGATTCAAGAAGAAGGTTTTTATGCCCATGTGAAGCCGAAGCGGGTCGTAATTAATAAAAAAAAAACTTAGTTAATAAAGGTATATCAATTCCATCTCTACAAATAAAAAAGGTGTTTTTAATTTTAATTAGCTTTAGTCCAATACTCTTAAAAATATACAAGAAAGTTAAAATTTCAAATAAAATTTTTCTTTATAAGTAATAATATTTTCTTCCGTCTACTGTTTCGCCCGCGTGAATGTCGGTTATGGCGACCAAAAGTAGCCAGCCATTCCTACTAGAGCGGTTCTCATGACCACCACATAATACAATTTAAAATTGTAAAATTAATTATTATTAATATATATATATGTAGGAGCGAGGGAATGGCGGTCATCATTAAAATCTCCATTGTCCATGATAACTTTTTATTCACAGAACTCAATTTACAAACAATCAATTAATTCACTTTTAAAATAATCAATAAATAATTCACAATCAAAAATAAGACGAACAGAGTAACGTTTACTTTAAGCGCTGACAATCGAATGAATCAGTTTGCCGCAAAACATCGCTTTTATAGGCCGGTCGGAGTGGGGACGTCTCGCCACCCCGCTTTGTTTACGTCGGTTCGAACACGTGTTTTGTGCAGGTGCGTTGATGTTGTTGTTCTGCGCCGATACGGCCATACTGCAACTAGGCGCGTCCCGGCGCCTATTTTGTAGTTGGTTTATCTAAAACAAAAAGAGCATTCTATGAGTACAAATCAAAATTATTAAAATCTCGCTTTAGGCTTAGCAGACTCCAGAGCCTTAACATAAATTTACAATAAGTCTATCTTCAAACACAACTTATGTGTTTGCCATCAATGTAATAGTTACTAAGGCTGAGTCTTAGACATTCAAATAACCTCATAGCCACCACCAGTGCTAATATTGGTTCAACAACAACTCATCTCTCAGAATCACACCTGAGAGCATCAATTCTCAAATCAGTAAAGTAATAAAAAATAAAAGTTTAACTCAACTTATACTATCTTATTGACATTGTTCACTGCTTTCAGATTGTTCTTTATACATCGCCGATACGGCAACATCGCTTTGAACTCCAAATTTGGGTGCGCTTCGTAAATGTTCATGACACACTTTTCTAAATCGACCTCGACCATTTATTCTTCGTATTTCGTATCTATCGCTTGGTAATACTTTTTTGACTTCGAAAGGCCCATCGTATTTAATACTTAATTTTGTACCTAGTCGCGGTGGTTCCCTGAGAAGAACGTATTCGCCCTTCTCAAATCTTTTCACCTTAGCTTTTCCTTTATCGAATCTTGCTTTATCCTTTTCAGCCTTCTCGGTCATCCTTATCGACACAGCTTCCTTTAAAGATTCTGGATTAATGCGTTCGTTGATTTCGTCTATTATATTCAGCAGTTCAGGAGGTACGCTACCTCTTTTTCCAGTCAGCAACTCAATTGGTGTTTGCTGTGTAGTTTTTGAAATGGTACAGTTAATGGCTAGCTGAAGTGTTCCAATTGATTTTCCCCAGTGCGACTTGTTTGTGTTTTTTATAACTGTTAATCCATTTTTTATTATTCTCATAATTCTTTCAACTTGGCCATTTCCTCTGCTGGTGTATCCTGCGCATTGGTGTAATGCAATTCCGTACTGGTCACAATAGGCTTTATAATGGGAAATAAATGCTCCGTCACCATCAACAATGATTCTTTTTGGAGCACCAAACAAGAAAACGATTTCTTCTAAATGTTTTAATGCACTAGCTTGAGTTTTACTCTTAGCATGTTGTAAAATAACAAACTTTGTGAAAGCGTCGATTGCAACAAATACATATTCCTTTTGAGAGGCAGTTCCACTTAATTTGCCTGAAATATCTACATGGATAGTATGAAATGGTTCTGGGACTTTTTCGATTGGATGAAGACGAGTCTGTGTAGCTCCAGAGGATCCTTTCATAGTTTTGCATACCACACAATGGTCTACAAAATATCTTACTGTTGATGACATTTTAGGAAACCAAAAATTTTCTTTGAGTTTTGCTAATGTTTTCTCCCAGCCCATATGTTTAAGTGCTTCGTGATAAGTATTTATGAGACTCCACTGATATGACTGTGGGACAACTTTTGTTAGCTTTATCTTGCCATTAACAATGGTTTTGTAGAATAATATATTATCCTTTATTTCGTACTCGGTGTAAGGTTGTACATTCTTATGGATGTCTTCAATAATTTTAGCAATATCTTTATCACGACGTTGTTCTACTATTAACCAATCATCTTTTGTTGATAAGTTCATAACAACTTTAAGAGGATTTCTGCTAAAAAAGTCTGCGTGTTGCATTTTTTCTCCTTTCCTATATTCAACTTCAAAATCAAAGTTTTGTAAGAAGGCCCACCATCTATGAACTCTGGGTAGCAATTCTTGTTTATATCGTGACGCTTTTACTGCATTACAATCTGTTACAATCGTAAATTTTCTTCCATATAAGAAATGGCGAAAATGTTTCACAGCTCGTATTATGGCTAAAGTTTCAAGCTCATAGCTGTGGTACTTGGATTCTGCTGCAGTTGTTCTCATGCTGAAGTAGCCAATCACATGACGAACCCCTTGTCTTATTTGGATGAGAACAGCTCCTAGTCCTATGGCACTGGCATCTGTGTGAAGTTCTATTAAAGAACCCTCTAAAAATATTGTAAGTAGGGGTGCTGACGTAAGGTAAGTAATTATTTTTGAACGTACAGCTTCGTGTCGTGTAGTCCATTCCCACTTAGCATCCGCTTTGGTAAGATTGTACAATGGTATCATTTCTGTGGAGAAGTTAGGTATAAAACGACGAAAGTAACCAGCAAGGCCATTGAACTGTCTCAATTGCTTGACGTTAGTTGGCGGAGGGGATCTAGCCAAGGCTTCCACCTTTGACGGACTTGGTCTAACTTTTCCATTACTAACAATAAATCCAAGATATTCGATGGAAGTTTTTTAAAAAGGCACACTTATTTATATTTATCGTAAATCCTGCCTTTGTGAGTGCTACTAGTACCTTTTCCAGATTTATAAGCCCTTCGGGGATTGTTTTGCTAGGTATTAATACGTCATCCATATAAACTAGTGCCTCTTTTCCTCTGAGACTTCCTAGAGCCTTATTTATTGCTCTTTGGTAAACTGATGGGGCATTGGTGAGCCCAAAAGGCATGGTCAAGTACTCGTATTGTCCATCTGGAGTAACAAATGCAGTTCTTTCAATTGACTCCTCTGAAATAGGAATTTGATGAAAACCTGCTGACATATCTAAACATGTAAAGTATACAGCTTCAGCCAAATAATCAAGTTGTTCCGAAATCAGCGGTAGGGGATAATGATTCCGCACTGTATTGGCATTCAGTTCTCTATAATCCACGCATAGCCTATCTTCGCCATTCTTCTTTTTTACCATTATTATAGGACTAGCAAAAGGTGAACTGCTTTCTCGAATAATATTTTTATCTAATAGATCTTGAATAATTTTTTGAACCTTCACGCGTTCAACTGGAGCTAATCGGTATGGTCGGCGATTAACTATTTTATTTGGATTCTTAAGTCTAATCGAAAGTTCACCTGTGGTTATTCTGGATCCTGATATGCCATCTGAGAATGATTTTTTATGAACATCTAATATTTTCTTCAAATTAATTAATTCCTGCCTGTCGCTTATATCCGTGTTAATTGGGCTGGAAACCAGTTGATATATCTCCGCTTCCTTTTGTTCAATGCTGCTGCAAACTACAACGCCATCCCTTGATAATGTTACTTTTATTCCCTTGATAGAAAGTAAATCCTTACCAATAAGAATATCTGCTGGAATTTCGTGATTCAGTACAATGTGAAAGTCTAGTTCTATGTTTATTTCATTAATCTTACAGACAGTGGTTATCTGGGTCAAAGATACGATTGGTACTGGTCCTATGCCTTTTAAGTGAGTAGTCTTTGTTACTCTTGTCCCAGGCAGGGATAACGCTATAGATTCTCTTATCAAAGAACAATCTGCGCCACTGTCAAATATAGCATGAAACTTTTTGTTGTTAATCGAGATGTAAATAATATTTGAAATAGTCTCACCTTTCTGACATAGATTGACGTTCTTTTCAGCATTATGTTTTTCAGCATTCATCCTCTTGAAACAGGTTTCATAACTATGGCCAAGAATATGGCAATAGGAACATTCTTTTTTGTCCTTGTTTTGGGTTATCGTGGTCGTAGGTTGTCTACACCAACGAGCTTTGTGGCCTGTCTTTCCACATAAAAAACATTCGACATTTTGAAAATTCTCTAACTTTGTTTTCTTAGCAGGTAATTTATTTTCAGATGATGATTTACGTTTACGCATTGTCTTTGCTATCGCGATTAGTTCTGGAACCGAATTTGATTTGCTATTAAGGAGTTCTGTGCGAAGACTATCATTTTCGATACTCCCAATAACGAATTCCACTGCATCTTGTTCTGTTGGGTCCTGTTTAACTATTTTTTTAAACATTTTCCATGTATTTGATATATATTCTGGAATATCAGCAGCATCATCCACAGTATATCGCCGAAATTTAAGAACATGCGAAAAGTACCTAGACTCTGGCTCAAATGTTTGGATCATGTCTTCTTTCATTTCAGACCATGTGGTTGTTCTGAGCAAGCAGTCATCAGCCCATAGTTGTGCTCTGCCTTTCATCACACCAGCAGCTTTAAGCCGTACTTCATGATCTTTCAATTTGTATTCCATTTGTGTTCTTGTTATTAGCTCAACCCATTCTCTTACATCAGTTCCTTTATCTGGGTCAAAACTAGGAAAGTAAATATCGGATATACGAACTGAACGAACTTCTTCTGGACGCAAGATTTTTATCATTTCCGTCAATGCAGCCTGATTATCTTGAGACAGTTGAGTCATCATTTCGAGCATAGTATCACGAAATGTATTTGCCAAAATTGCCGCAGTTGATGTACTGGCCGTTGGTTGTTGGCGTTGATTCGTCCCCTCTTCCGATGTAGGAGCGAGGGAATGGCGGTCATCATTAAAATCTCCATTGTCCATGATAACTTTTTATTCACAGAACTCAATTTACAAACAATCAATTAATTCACTTTTAAAATAATCAATAAATAATTCACAATCAAAAATAAGACGAACAGAGTAACGTTTACTTTAAGCGCTGACAATCGAATGAATCAGTTTGCCGCAAAACATCGCTTTTATAGGCCGGTCGGAGTGGGGACGTCTCGCCACCCCGCTTTGTTTACGTCGGTTCGAACACGTGTTTTGTGCAGGTGCGTTGATGTTGTTGTTCTGCGCCGATATATATTTTTGATTTTAAGTAGGTATGTAAATAGATTGTAGTTAAGATTGTATAATAAAGGTTTAATTATAATAAATAAAATATGTGTTTTGAAAAAAAAGTATTAAATTAACTCAAAGTTAAATTGACAATATCTAGTTAAAAAACAAATTTATACAAAATTGTCGTACAGCGACAAAACCGCGGTCGTAAACCAAGTCTTGTTTTGTATTTCGCGCCGTACTTCCAAATTAATTCGTAGCCATAATTCGTGATGCAGCGAACCTCGGTTGGTTGTTTATGCGGAAAGTTAGATGACCTCCATTCACCGGGTCGTCACGTACATTCCTTCACAGACTCCCGTAAAACAACAGAAATGAACTCGCGAAATATACATTATTGCACCGCAACATTGTATTTTACTTAGCTTTGAATGCGGCCTTGTTAAAACTTTAACGTTTCGCGCTTCAATGGGATAGATATCTTTGGTTTTATTACATTGGCAGTCAAAGGCCCCTTGGCCGCCACTGTAATAAGAGGGTGTCGTAGGGTAGCGGTTCCCAAAATCAAAGTGCTAAAATAAATAAATATTTATGTGGACATAAAAAAAAAAAATATATTTAAAAGTTACATATCTCAAAAATAAGAAACCAAAAACTGACTTTGAAACAGTGTTACATTTTTCAAAGCATTTTTTTTAATTAACCTATATTGTCCCACTGTTGGGTAAAGGTCTCCCCCATCTCCTTCCAAACCTCTCTTTGTTTTTCAAAGCATACAACTTTTAATTACTTTTTTATCAGATTTTTTTTTATACTAATGAATGAAGTACCTCTTGACTTCATTTCGATCTGCGCGACACATGAATCTTTCTCTACTATCTACTTATAAAAACACTTAAAACAGCTATCTATTTTGTTTCATGTTCAGCTATAAAATTGTTATACTGATTCAAAGGAAATGGGATTAACACAAAAACAGTTTAACAAGAAAATAAAGGAAAACAGTTATCTCCTGTCCCCAGTTTCCTAAGAAAAGCACTACCGTCGAGACAATTCAAGCTGTTGAGTACTTAGATCGAGACAATAGTTTGCTAACTTATTGCCCCGTGCTACGAGCATCCGGAGTTCATAGTGAATTCTGGTCACCTTGTTTGTATGTAGAGTAGGAATTAACATTATTAACATTTTCCACGTTATTGCACGAAACCTGAGGAAAACGATATGATGAATTGAAATCCCGTCTAATTATTACATTAGTCTTCCCGTGTTTCCCGCTTGCATCCTCAGCTTACACTTCAGAGCCCAGGGTACGCTATTAATCATGGTCCTGATTTGGCGGAACTGGTTATTACAATGGAGCGACTGCCGTCTGACTCCGTAACCTAATTATTACATTAGTATTACGAGTATACATCCTAGGATTTTTTCGGTGGATTCCCAAGCCGTTTGGCTATGGAGCCTCCCGGCCTAAGTAGCTTTAGGATTATTAATAAACTAGAAAGTAGGGGTTATGAGGACGAATGTATGAAATTTGGGGGTAGGCGTCGACTGACCCCACGATGCATTGAAGCCATAGAAGCCATAGTGTAATCTTGATCTAAATGTGTAATAAGGGCACTTTTTGAATTGCCCCATTGGAACCATGTCGACTGACACCATGGTGCCAATAATACTAGGACTATTTTAACGTGGTCGTGGCTTTTTTCTTAGATTACATGACCGCTAATCATTATAATATTTTATGAAAGATTTACGACAACTAAAGATAATGGTTATAAGAGGATCGTCACATACAACTAATAACACGAACAAACATTAAAGGTAGCTTTTGCTCGAGATCACGAGATAGCCATTTCTGCTTTATTGCTGCGCCGTGCCGTAGTTATGCTTATTCTCCTGTATTGCTATTATACATATAGAAGTATTCTTCAGTAGTCATATGAATTAAGAAGTACCTACCTACATGAGGTGAATAATTTTAGCTCAGTCATATTTATAGGTAAATTAAATATATATATAACCATTTTGTATGGAAAGGATCAGCAAGTCTATCCGTGTAAATATAAGGTCCATATAATAGCTATGAAGAAGAAACTTGATGTGATTGCTTGTCTACAGTCGCCACTATAAGAATTTCAAGAAAAAAAAAAGAAAATGGAACACAATTATAAAAAAAAAAGTTTTTGTATAAAATGCATAAGTAGGCAAAAAGCAACAAAAAACTTTAATCAGTATAAAAATGATACGATGATAATATAAATTGAATCTTAATTTTTAACTGAAGAGAAAAGCATTTGCCACCAATGCCTTTAAGAATATTTAAAAACATCACACGTATAATAAAAATAAAAAACAAAAAGACAAGAATATTTAAAATGTTTAAATTGAAATCGAAGACCCCTCGAATGCCTATTCATAACTTATCTCCACTATATTATATTATAGTGTAGGACACGTCCTGGCATAACGGGCATATATAATGTAGAGTACATAATATTTTAACTGTCACTCTCAGAGATAACGTGATTGTGGCCTACAAGGAGACATCCGGCGTCGACTCTCTCCGTTTATTGATGCCGTGTACAGTCGGCACAATGTATCAAACAGACACATTTCACTCGATATCTTATCTTGAGATGCTTTTGGATTTGTCACAAAACGTCAAGATAGTTCTGTCGCAGCTTTTTACTATAATATTAAAAAATCTGGTCAAGTCCGACTAATATAATTGAAATTGAATTGGTTATATAATAACTTGCTTCGATAAACCAAAACTCAAATAAAAAAAAAAACGCTTTACGCGCTCTACATTAAAGGTATGTACATCAAAATTATTGATTGTAAGTATAAAGATTAGTTTTATAGGGATAATACAAAATAGTGCCCTATTAATTAAAAGATATTTTTTTATATGGTAATAAACAATTTAACGTAGGTGGCTGTCATTATAACTGGAACCATGTTTTCATAAAACGTTTTATAGACACGATTTTTATATAGGAGTTATTGGGCTATTGACGCCAAATATCTTGTCTCGGAATTGCCATTATATTGTACGTCAAAGCACTTCAAGGTCGTGTTTATGTTATCATATAATAGAATGGTAGATTAAACCGATATAAAATCTGAATTTCAATATTATGAGTATTGCTTAAACCATAGATTTACTGCCAAATATATTAAGTATAAGTACTTATATTTGAATAGCAAGGAAACGGGGTAGAGAGGACAGGAAAAATAAATAATCGGATAGAACTTATTTATTTATATATATTATATATTTATATATTTTATATGTAACTCATTCCAGTTACATAATACGAGTAATTCACTAACGAGATATTAAATTAACACAAGGATATTAATAGGGTTTAGGGAGGGCTTGTTCATCACGAGCCATGATTTCTAAAGAGGGTTGAGTAAGATAGGCAGCCGGTCCTTAAAATCTTTTAATATGTTTCAGTGAAAATATATACCTATAATAAATTTATCTGCCACTAAATAACTTAGAAAAGGCGTTTTGCATATTAAAAAGTAAAATGTGTTCGTTCTCTACAAGTAATAAATCGCATAACATGTATGTATTTGTAAAACTAAAATTCATTTCAGTGGGATGCAGCGTACATAGTTACATGACGCACTGTGTGCGCAGGGATTTTGAACTAAACGATTTCCGAGCGGTATTCAGTTTGTATTACAGTTTACCTATCTCGAATAACACGGTTTGGTGGCACAATCAGCGAGTGAAAAAAAAATTATGAAGTCAAGTTTACAATTAATTTTAAATTGATTATCTACCTATTTAATGATCATATAAAAATAAACACATATTATGGTGTCTATTTTCCGGTAGAAGCTAAAGTTTTGTACTTACTAAGTATGATTGTAAACCGACCTCCCTCGCTCCTTTATCACCCCGGTCGCTGATTTCGGTACTCATATTATCAACAAAAAAAAAAAACATCAAATTTTATGGCATTTGATACGTTTTATTTTTAACAAAAAGAAGAAAATGAATACCTTGAAATATTTGACTTTGGAGCAAAGTATTAAACCGTCACGTTTAAGAACGAAATCACAAAGGCAGCCGCTCCAACAAAATATGCACCCTAATCAACGTCTAATGCAACAGTTGTTTCTTAACAACTAGTACATCAAACAAATTAATTCCTCAAACGCAGAGCAAAGGTTTTTATCGATGCTCATTAAATATGATAACATTAACATTTGCCACAGTCGCTATCAACGAAGCCATAACGCAAACGCATCCTTTAATAACAGAAACAAGTGACATCTACCTTTTGTCGTCGGCTGTTTGTCTGACACTGATATTTCCACTCAAAGAGCTATGAAGTCGGCAAATTCGCAGCAATGCTTTTGACAACCCGAGTAATGAAAACTTGTACTGAAATGTATGCAAAGTTATTGTTCGAGACTGATAACTTTGGGGTAGAGCAATTTTAGTTACATAACGGGCATATATTTTGGACTTCCTTCAACCTTTTTGGTTAAATTTAGTAGAACACGGTTTTTAATATTAGGCTATTAGGTAGGTATAGAAGGAACTAGATAGTCTAGCCGTGCATGCCTGTACGCAACGCGCGTTTTCTTTTATTATATTCGGGCGTGTCAACCGACGCGACGGCCTGACTTGTATTGATAACAAGAAGAAAATATTTTTCACTACTAAGAACTATATTATTAAAAGTAGTTTAGTAGGTATAAGTTTGAAACTATATTTTAATGACATCCTTCAAAGTGGAATATAACTACCAGCTAGTCAGAGCAGGTAGTAATTAGTGACAGTTTTAATGAAGCCATTCATAAGAGAGAACATGTGAGTGTGTGTTTAAGGCGTAAATCCATTAAGTCGCATGTAAATCATCATCATCTTAGTATGTAGCACACTTCTACATAGAAAAGTAACACCCTAAAATGTTAAGTTCATCAATGTGGTGTTGCGATTTTGCCAAGAAGTGATGATGGTTAATAAAAGAAGAAAGCATATATCATAATGTGTATAACACAGTTGTTGTTTCCTTATCCTAATAACTTTATTATACAAATTTTTTTTTAAAGTTCCGAAGTGTCAGAACTAATTTATTACAAAAATCGTCATGGCGGACTCATCACTAAATCTCTTCCATTACCTACCTAAATTATAAAATTAAATTATAATTGAAATAAAAATTAATAAATAAATTATTGGCAAATTATAATAAAAAGTACCTATTTGCTGTGTAAGTAAGGATACTCGCTATGAACTTATTCCCAAAATTTCCTATGAAGGTAAACCACATAGTTTAAAATAATCAAGTTATTTTTATTATACCTATATTAGCTGATATTTGTAATGATATATTCGTGGAAATACAGACAATGCTTTGGAATTAACGGAAACTATGTGGGTTTAAATTGAATTACGTTTATTCAATGAAACGGCTAAAATACGAATCATGTTGCTACTATTGTTTGAATTATTTGGATCGTTATTCGCCATCCTATCGGCCGTGTGATTTTATCTCGTTTCTATTATGCTCGCCATTGACAAAGCCACCGCAGAAGTATAATATTATTTTATTGCTGCCCACAAATCTTCATTTAGTACCGATTCCCGAGGCTTTTTAGTGTTTCCGTATACACGAAAATGAAATGGTACCATTTATATTTGATTTATGGTACTCGATAATTACTATAACAGCTATTGGATTTGGCACATTCCGCTCATTCCTTTTAGTATCGGGAAAGTTGGTGTTCGCTCTATAAATTTTATTTATAAACCTTAATGTATCGCAGCAATTATTGAATAATCTGTGTGAAATGTTAGAGGTCGGAAAAAATGTTATTGTTTTAGATTACCACCTATATTTTGTATGTTACTAATACTTACATAGGTACATTAATAAATAGGTTCTTAGCAGAATAGAAAAGCTCTTTATTGCACCAAACAAGTATACACTCGGCTAAATTCCAGCTCAGACGTAATGTTTACTAAATATACATTTTCTGTTTAGGCTAAGGGTAGGTATACATATAATTAAAAATTATTTACTTATTTAACAAAACACAAATTTTTATCACGGGATATCATCGAAGTCAATATTCAATTAGCATTTCAATTGAATTCAAACTAGCTAGCTAACGAGCAAGATACTTGAAACTTTAGTCACTAAACTATGTTTGTAACAAACAATACAATGAACACATGACCTGTTTTATAAATGCTGTTAGTAATATTTTTTAAACGAAAACACATTTTTTTTTGTTGTTAATGAGAAATTTCAGAATGCAGCGTTGCCATTCTATTTTTGATTGATATAGAAAGATAAATACTTATAATAAAAAAAAAGACGTGTGGCACTCGGGGACTGCCCCGTTAAAGCTATTGCATAGCATTTTTTTATCAACTTATGCAATTATAATTATAAAAATAAAAATGAAAATAAAAAAAAAAATAAAAATAAAAATAAGTATCAATTATGCAATAAGTTCGCCCGAGCTACATGGTAGGCGGGCGGAGTACATGGTATGGGGGTGTCAGGTTTTTTCGTTACGGAATTTCTAGATTCGCTCGCCGCGCGCAAAGCCCGCGATAAAAGCTATGCTAGTGCATAGCTAGTGCTTAAAAGTCTTGTATGAGCTTGTTAATAATACCAACTTAAGTGTAAGTAAACCAACGATTCCCAGAAAACATAAATGCGATCTCTTCTATCCCAAGGTACGAGTATAAGTAACTTGTACTTATCGCGATTCAAGTGAAGACTCTTACCACAAAAATCCTTTTCAGCTAGAATCCGATAGAGTAGGTACTATATCTCTTCATTGTTTTGTTTCTTGTTCTTGACCACAGATCAAATTATACGTATACGTAAAACGACGTCTAAAGCTGAGTTGTATACAGAAATAAATTAAATAGCATACAGAAGCTTTCATTTCGTCGATTTCGACCATACGCAACACTCCATGGGTAACTTTTCATTATGCTCTTCTTGAGAAATAATGGCTATAAGTATTTTCTTTAGCACTCCATATTGCAAGTCTTGCGGCACTGACATTTATGGGTTTTATTTTTATAGATACGCCTTGAGGTACAACAATCCATGAAATGGGCCTTGGGCTTGATTGCGCACAGAATAGGTGAAATGAAATGAACCACGTTTTCATGATGTAACTTGTATCTACTACGAGTACTTATCTGACCACTAAACGTGACAAGTATTAACTGTTAGTAATAGTTAACAGTGAAAAATATTTAAATCTAAAAATGTAAGATTTTTATATACGTATTTTAATTTTACTGGTAGGCTTTTTATAGGCTACCTAACCTATTTATATAGAGCTCGCTGTAAATGCATTTCTTTTTTAAATGTATGTAAAGAAAAGAGTTTTGAATCTTTTCTTTAAATACTTTTTAGTAGATACCATAGATTGGACTTGATTAACAGTATACAGAAAACCTGTCAGAGAAAAAACAAAATAAGTAAATGGTGAAAATTGTATTTTATTTATATTATTCAAAGAAACTAGAGAGAAGGATATAAAGAACGTAAATGTTGTTTCTTTGTTTAATTTCAGGTATGTTGTACATACGAAATAATAGTTATTTTATTTAAACAATGTATTTTGTACTTTTCTTACTGAATAAAACTTTGTTTAATTTCAGAGCAACACATGCGTTTGTGTAATTCATTTATAATTTGATTCATCTTATATGTATACAAGAGAGTAAGCCCAGTCAGCTTCATATCTGTTGTTTTATTAATTGATATCGAACCCTAATAGAGATTGTTAACTCTGAGGGAACGACAACTCATCTCCGTAACTCAAATAGGAGGATCGTTTCGGACTCGATTCAGCGGATATTTTTTTTTCCATTGTTAGAAACACGGCCTTATATTTTCTCATGATTTTATCAAAAATATTTTTTTTTATGTGGGCGATTATCTTTTCTTCACCAATGGTTGACCCTCATCACTCTTACCCTTATCAGCTTTAGTAAGTTTAAACTATCTAAAAAATAACTTAACACACATTGGAACTTCTTAACTTATGTCATAGGTCCATTCTTTTGACCCGGCCAGCATTTGACCAAGCTGCCTATTCATCTCAGCTAACTTTTCTGCAGACATCATGTAGTTACGTTGCTTGATAGGTGGGTGGACACCAGTATCGACATGGTGACAAACCACATCGGTGGGTACACATACATATACCGCTAACTTGTATTCAGTTTCAGTGAGCGAATCTAAATCCTGTAAAATTCTATCAGCTCGAGTAGATATGTAATAATAGTCATTTAAAAAGTATTAAACGTCGGGGCCTATATATTAATTGCTTTCCGAAAATTGATTCCGAAAAGTAGAATGTTAAAACATATTCATAGTTACATGGATGTGATTTGCCTTCATTACGACATTTCGCTTATTTATTTATTTTAGAAATTAAACATGACAATAATTGGAATCGACCTTTCAATTACCGATGTAAAAGGCGGGTACCTAAGTAAATTTTACAGCACTTTGTCATCGTGTACTGAGCGCCGACACTACCGGCACTTATAACTCGCACTCTAGCTACAACGGCGGCTGGATGATATTGCTAATTGCGTTCCCCGGTGCCGGAAATCGTATAAAGTTTAACTAATATGGGAAAGCCGCTGACACGGAGTGTGTTACCGTAATTGCCTAGAGCACCCGCTTACCCAGATGTGGGACAAAGGATACTGTGTTTTGGATTTCCAAACGACATGCATTCATAGGTGTGCTAGTTTGTTTTTTATTTACTCATAAACGACGAAGTTTGTTTTTTTATATGATTACGTACAGTCAAGTACGCAGTGGGCGTGCGGTCCCGTAGCCTATTTACGCTCGTGACACTTAAAGGGGTCACCAGCGTGCTGCTAACAGTATCTAGCAATTTCACTGCTCTGACATGCCATCCTACATAATCACGTACAAATCTCTCATAAGCAATATCTAAGTCGATTGCTTTTACGTGACAATTGCCCAAAATAATACTATAGAGCAAGTGGTTTCATAACAAGGTTTTTTTTTAATTACTATCACTTAATCATTTCAACAACAACAAAATACATTTCACTTACAAAAACAGAGCCACAAAAACCTCTTAGGGTTTATCTGGACTCAGGTGAGTCGTCCGTCATACATACATTTGGTTCGAAAAAACTTTCTAAGTTGGTATTTAAATTGTCTTGCAATTTTCCCAAAAATCACCTATTTTTTAACATGTGTATTGCCTAATTCGCTATCTATTGTAATTCCTAGAGAAAACCTAGAAAAAAAACTAAAACGATACACACATAAATGAAAAAGGGTATTGTAAAATATAGACCTATTACTTGAAAGGAAATGGAAGGGGCGTTTTGAAAAAGCCGCGATTGCATCCGTGATAAACGGTTCAGTGTGTTCATTCATTCCGAGCACTTCACACACTTTTCTTTTATGAAACTGGAAAATGGTGACATAACGACGATAAAAATCACAGTTTGCTAAATCTAGTGAAGGAAATCGCTTGTAGACGAAAAACATTTTCGAATGTCGAATATTTTTATAAGTGGCAAAAGGGTGTGTGGCATAAACACATTTATATTTAGACAGTTAGCCCTAAAATAAGTTCGAACCTTCACGTTAATCGATTCTTTAAACAGAAACATGATACAAAGAAGGACTTAGCGAAAAAATAATAATAATTGGCTGATAATAGTTAGAATTCAAAGAATTTCTAGCATCTTTTTGCAAAACGAAAAGCTAATGTCGAATTAATTTTTAATCCTGTGCAGTCTATTCAGAATGGAAATGCTTTGAGCAAAGTAAAAATCGTTAGATCAGATATCGGATTGCAAGCCCACAATGTGATCAAAATCGGTTTATTCTTCGTTCGTCCTGAAATTTTGTCCCACATTTCAAAAAATGATTCGTTTGTCCCAGTCACTTTTATATTCCCGGTTTGTCCCAGTTCACGAGAAGGTACTTTAAAGGTACAGCTAACAAAGAAGTATTTTGAAGGAATAACAAACAAAAACCTGTATTATTTAGAAATAAAATTACTTATAAAAAACAACGGGTCGAACAAGGAATGCAAAGTGGGACCAACTAGGAATAAAATAATAAAAATTGTACATCGGGACGAAGGAAGCATAATGTTTGGGACTAACTAAGAAATTTATTAGTGGGACAAAACTCAGTGGGACAAACGAAGAATGAATCTCAAAATCGTGCAATTCAGTAATTGTAACATGTAACGATGCTATGACGGTAAAACATTGTATATGCATTTATGGAGGAACTTGAAATCAATATGGGCGTTAAATTAAGTAAATTTACATTTTACTAGGCGCCAATAATTCCAATTTTCTTGGCCAATGATGTATGTAATAATGTCGTTTATCGTGTAAAATAGCATAGTAACACGTGTGCATTTAACAAAGTAACAAGTTGATTGCAGTATATTCGTCCTTATTTACTACTAGCTGTTGCCCGCGGCTCCGCTCGCGTGTAGGTCACTTTTCGCGAAACCTGTGGAAACTACAACTATCCAGACCTATAGTTAATTCTATTGTATCCTTTTCCCGTGCCAATTTTATAAAGCCATTACATTGCTACGATATCGTTAAATATTAGGGCCACTTCTTTCTCAAATACCGTTTTTAAAATCAATAGGAATCAGTATTAAACAGTCGTAAAATTCTGAAAAAAATATATGTTTTTAGTTGAGGATCTAGCAGAGTGAAGTTCGCTTACAGTAACAGTAACAATATCAGACAAAATTCGCTCGATAGAAAAATCAAAGTTGCCTCCTTTGGAAGTTTATTTTCAATACTATGCCTAAAATAATGAACTTATTGTCCTGCTTTTATGTTATTTAATTTAAAGTATTTATATAGTAAAAATCGCTGAAGTAGATTTTGTAGTGTTATTTTCCCAAATATGATGTCTAAATGCCTACAAAATGAGTGAGCGCCGCGACTACGCGGCTTACGGACAACGGACCTTCAGAAGAAGGAGCTCTTAACATTCATACTATCAATCTTTGTCTCTAAAAGAGTAGACGCAGCCTATTACAGAGTCATTAGGACCTAAAATCCACTCCCAAAGTTTTGGGGCGTGTAAAGTGGAGAAAATCTCAATAAATAGTGATAAGTCAGATAAATTCGTCCTTACGACACGACCGTATGTTCCGTGAAACACTGATTTGATTATTTTTTAAACCAAAGCCAACCCAAACCAACCAATCAATTCAAATAGCTTACAATACAACACAACAAACGACCGATAAACAAACCAACCAATAGTACTAAATCAACAACCAATTTTTTTTTAAATAAGGAAAAATTTCAATCTGCTATTAAAATAAAGTCAGCGCCATCTATTGGTATTTTATGTAACTAAATCATACGCCCACAAACATTCAATGTGTTATTTTATTAAAATTTAATAGAGACTGCAGTGTGTTTTTGTCTTTATTGATATAAGTAGAAATTTTAGCTTTATCTAAATTAAATACGTTTATGTAAATCGCATTCAACTGTTTAAAAGTTTTGAAGCAGTGCTTGTAGTAAACTTTAAATGACCATAACTTCTATTTCCCTTAACCGATTTTGATGAAACAAAGATTTTACAACGCTCCTAATTATATGTAATTCACCTGTGAAAACAGCGTTCAAATCTGTTGAGTAGTTTTGAAATTATAACGCACCACACAGACAGAAAGATAGACAGACAAAAATTGTTTTTTTGGTTTTTATTACTCTTCTTTAATTGCCCCGTAGAGGTTTTTTAGAAAAATATTTAATGTACAGACACTCGATTTTTACTGTCTTATTATATGTATAGATAGATAAGTACAAAATACTTTTATATTAACGGAGTTAACGCTAAGAGCTTTCTCTAAGTAAGAAAATAATTCTAGAAAACAAATAAAAACGAAAACAGAAAATTATTGTTTATGGCAGGATTCGATCCAGCTACTTTCTAGAAACATTTCTTTACTAAAATATTTAAAAAAATAGACTTCTAAAAAATTAATACAAAACAAAAAAAGGGTAAAAACAAAAGAAGTAATGTCTAGTAGGATTCGAACCCTCTACTTAAAGAAATGATCGGCGACCTCTACCGATAGGCCAACATGCTTTGCTTAATACTGCCGAAATTTCAAATGGGTTTTGTCTATAGGTACGCAACTTGCAGTGTTTGAAGTAAATTTTCAATCGACCATAACTTCTTTTTCCCTTAACCGATTTTGACGAAACAAAGTTTTGACAACGCTCCTAATTATATGTAATCCAACTGTAAAAACCGCGTTTAAATCCGTTGAGTATTTTCGAAGTTATAACGTACCAGACAGACATAGAATAGAATAGAATAGAATAGAAAAACTCTTTATTGCACCAAACAAATGTATACATAATTTTATTAAAAACTAGGTAAGGTACAAAGGCGGACTTATCGCTAATGCAATCTCTTCCAGTCAACCTTAGGGTGGATGGAAAACAAAACCAAGACAAATCAAAAGGCGAAGGCGCAGTATATATACGTAAATAAATATACACACACAAAGATATAAATATAAAATAATATAATATAATCTACACATACTAAATAAAAATAAATAAAACAAACATAAATACATACATAAAAATATATATATATATATATATAAATATATATAATACATATAAATAAGAGCATACTTAAATATCTCAATAAATAGCTGAGCAGATACAAATCAAATTAGGACAAGGCAGAAAGGTAATGGGATTTGACGACATACATACATACAGACAGACAAAAATTCCAAAAACTGTCTTTTTGGTTTCTGTTACTCTTTTTTAATCGCACTCAATCAGTCTTTTTGAAAAATATTTAATGTACAGACACTCGCATTTTAGTGTCTTATTATATGTATATTGATTACTTAGTTCTTGTTAGGTTGACTGGAAGAGATTGCATTAGCGATAAGTCCGCATTTGTACGTTACCTAGTTAAAAAAAATGTATACATTTGTCAAGTGCAATAAAGAGTTTTTCTATTATATTCTTATATTAATATAACGACGACCTCCTTAGCGTGATAGTTAATATGACTTCATGTCCGTTTCTCGGGAGGTTTCGGGTTTTCGATTCCCGGTCAGGTCAAGATGAAAAAATGATATTTCTCTGATTGGCCTGGGCCTTGGATTGTTTTTGTTGTAAAATATAGTACCGTTGAGTTTGTATTCCATTACACAAATCTAGTAACTCAATCTGTGTGATTTGTCCGTATATACAATCGAAATAAAATGAATTACCTTTGTTATATCTACTCTATACAAGATAAAATTATAGGTAGAGTCTGACCTTGTCTGAAAAGTAAAAAATGAGAAAAAAAAACAATAATATATCTTTTAATTATTTAAAGGATATATTTTAGTATCCCTTTACAGTTAAACTTAAAACATGTAGTTTTTAGTCGTACACTAAAATGTAAACAAACATTATGAGTAAAAATTTTGATGAATTTGCTAATAATATTAAGTGTATCTTTACATTACCGAAATATTACATTTCTCCTAGCGAGTACATTTGGTAGAATATTTTATAAAAATACAGTAGGTAAATGCGCATCAGGCAGCTGAAAATGTGATAAGCTAATGGAAATGGTTTTTATTCATTTATCTTTAAAGTGAACAGAATAAATATGCACATTTACTTATAAGTACATTTTTCTGTAAGGAATTCCAGGAGATCATAAAACATCAAACTCGTTTTTTGGAAACGATTTTATATTTTGATGAAATTTTAGTGAATAATATATTGAATACATCGAGGCAGGTATCTGAAAAAATCATCTATCGAACGAAGCTAGATCTCGTTAATACTATAGTATTAACGGTCTTTTATCTATTTTAAGATGGATGGAATACACAAAATTAAGCACTTATTTGTGTTTTCAATTATAGGTATATTATTTAATTATAGGTATGATGACTGTTTTATCACATACCTACACTTTCAACTTTGCGTAGTATTTAATAAATTTGTATTTTGTAATCATTAAAGAGATTCTAAGTCATCGCTAATAGAGAAGTCCCTTTTTTGTAAAGTTTTGATTCGCATGAAGGCGAGCGCGTCGCTGCCCACAAATTGCAGACTCATTGTTTGCCGCAAACAAACATTCGCCGCCCTCGTTTCCTTCCTCCCACAAAGGAACTCCATTTGCGAAAGCAAATCATTTTCATTGTTTTTATTTTAAATCACTTATTTAACTTAACATCCGGAGAAATGAATCAAACAGTTTCTACATCAAAGGTACTTTGACTCAGTTACGTCAAAAAAGTACTCAAACGTTATTTCATTGTCTTGAAAATAAATAGTAAAGTATTAATTTCAGACGAAAGGATATTATTTTCAAGATATTTAGGAATATGTTTATAACAGACTACATCCGCACTTACCATTAGGTGGGATCGTGGCCTATCGCTGGTTACTGAACTACATTACAAAATATATTATTTTGGAAATGGTATTATTAGAGGAATTAGCAGCTAGGTTTGTACCTAGTTGTCGCACCAACTGTAAACTTGAGTACCTCTTCTATTATGTGGATTTCAGGAACACCTTCAAACTAACATTGCTGGTATACAGTGGGTTAAACCACGGTTCTACCACGACCATATTTGTATTCTTGCACACCCATCTGGATTTCTATCTGAATTATTTTCTTGTTTTAACGTTGTGGGGTTATAGTTTTTAAACTTATTTTTTATCACTACGTTAAGAGTGATAAAAAATAAGTTAGAGTTAAGAGAGAGTACTGAGTAGCTTATTCTTTATGAGACTACCAGGAACTAGGTTGAATGAGTAAGATCATTTCTCTTTGAACCGAGGAAGTCACGTACAGATTTTGACGTTTTCTCAACTGAAGAATTTACCGAGAAAATGGGCTCTAGATGAGATTTTATTCATAATTTTTCTTGAAACGCTTTGAGTGAACATTTGGTCCCTTAACGGGACTATAATTTCTTTGAAGCCTTTTAATACCTATCATCTCCATTAAAGTTGAAAAGAAAGTCAAATTAAAATGTTAGATTATTGGCCGGTGTGTATACTGGAAAATTGATAAATAGCTAAGTAGAGACAGTATGGGCACAGTGGCTGTTCAGTAATTAGGTTAAGCAACAGGCTGCGATGGGTTTTGTGGAGCTTTGAATGTAGTAAGCGGAATACATCTTCATAAATGCAATAAACGAGGCGCAGCTGTGGCTGATTAGGGCTGATGTTCGAAATTTCCAGGATTGAATTCGATTTTCCTTTTTGCGTTTCTAAATCATGCTAAATTTACGAATATTTTTTTTCTAGTTTGTCAAAGTATTTAATAAATAATAAAATAAGTAAGTATCCCACTAATATAATGAGCGCGAAAGTTTCAGAGTATGTTTGTAACTTCTTCATTCTAAATCGGCTTAGCCAATTTTTGTGAAACTTGGTATGGATGTAGCTGATACTTTAAACTTATTTATAGTAGTATAGTACTTTTTATTCTAAAATGTACGCGAATTGAATTAAAAATTAAAAATTAAAAACAAGAGTAAGGTGTTTAAAAAGAAATGTTTGTTTATAAAATTTACCTGAAAAAAAAAAACCCTTTATGTCCGTGTCATATTACTACACTGCGAAGATCAATAAACAAATCTAATTTCGGATAAGGCGACTTAATATTTGTTGACTTATGTAAATTGTCGACAAAATACTCAATAAGCCGTGTTTCATACATTGTGAGGCTTTATCAACTGAATCCAGGCGAAGGTTTCCTTTACTACGAGACCCTTCAGACGTTTCTTGTTTAAATGACACTCAGGATTAACCGAATTTCAATTGTATTTCGAGGGACAGTGTTTATTTCGGTTGAGCTACAGAAGGTCGAAACGTCTAAAATATAAACAATTTATTACAATATTTCGTTTACCTACTTTTTTTTATCTTTCTCATCATAGCGTATTTTGTTTGAAATATTTAATACGATGAAACCCAAACGTTTAGGTGTTTGGTAAGTAGGTACCTACATAGAGTTAGAAAATCTCGATAGGTCGCTAGGCTTTTTTAAATCTATGTGTAAGGTACCTTCTTTTTTTCTTGTTTCCATTAAATATTATTTCTTTATTCTTTAGTTGCATATATAATAATTTAATGTCACCTTGACACATCGAAAACATGCAATAGACATTAAAATTACGCTATTAACTAGCTTATCCTTATTTATTGAGTTAGTAATATGCATGAAATGTAAAAAATAAAATAAATAAATAAATTAAATGCCAAACACACATAATACATATTTAAAAATCATATATGAATTTATTGATTGACTTATTTGTCTATTTTCAATGTTACACATTATGATTCCTTTTGATGGTTATTTAATAGCGATTGTGCATTTACTTTTACTAATTTACTAATTTATTCTGTATTTTCGATGGTTTGTTTCAATTTGTACAATATTCTCTCCATTTTAAGAAACAAATGCTCAGCCGCCTTGATTGGGGCACATCCTAACGGGCTTGCTGGCAAACTCTTCAGGGAAATCTAAATCTTTGTTTTTTTAATTTGTAACGAATTAATTTAAGACAAAAATTAGGATGTGGCATAGTATATTTAATTATGTCTGTGTGAATCTCAGTTATATATATCTTGTAAAGTATATTACAGTTTAATAAATCACTTTTTAATTTAAACACACCAAGGTAAACATCTTCACAAAACAAAAATTATAACATATCGATATTTGTATATTATAAATATTGAGCACAACAAGTTTTATTAACATTTTTTTAAATTAATTAGTTATTATGACTAATAAACTATAAAGATCTTGTAAATTTCTGCAACGAAGCAATTTATTTATGGCTGTTGCTACCACAAATTGAGGTATTTAAAGTTTAGAATATGCCGGTATATTTTGACGGAATTACCTAACTATAAAAACAATTTCGTGTTTTGGTTAGAACCAGGCTATCATTCAGGTGGGCGTCAAATAAAAAAGTCATAGGCCAAGTGGTCATTTGGGAACTGAGACCTGGTTGTGCTTGTTCATTGACTTTGCAAACTCAATAATATTAAGTATTCTGTGTCAATACCTAATTTAGCTGAGTTGGTTGTGCTGGCTGGCCAAAGTAACAACACATCGACACAAATAAACACACATCTCCATTATAAGTATTGATTAACTTAGTCCAGAGGGACACGTATAATAATTATGTATTAGGAAATTGGAAATTAATGATGGAGTAGAATATTTAGTTACATAATAATACCCGGTAGATTCTTGGGCGTAGCAACTTTAATTACGTCCCGAATGAACAAACGAGTTACCAAAACTAGTTAGTGGGTTAACTAACTATAGTTAAAGTTATATGAAGTTAATATGATGAGCTGGAGATGTTATATTTTCCCGAGAGAGAAGGTCTTACGTCACAGATCAATGAATCAACAAAGTATGTAAAATCTTTCGACTCTACAGCTGTACTTACGGTAAACAACGTTAAAGGTTTTGATTGTTGATGCTGAGATAGACAGTAATTTTTTTCCAAGCCTTCAAATATAGGTACTTAGAGACTACGGTGACCATACATTAAGTTGAACGTTGACCTGCATACACTAACCGTGACAGATAGGCCTGTGTACCGCAAGAGTGGTCAAAGTGGCTTGAGAAGCTGAGATGATTGGTGCCACACGTGAGTCGTAAACACCTCCATATGGTACACTACACAGCAGTGAGGCCCATATTTGAACGGCATAAGGTAATCTAGTAAAATTAACAATTGTTGCAATTTTACTACTGGTGAACGAACCCATGCAAAATAGAGTTCTGAACAGTCCTCGTAGATAACCAGTTGTGAAAATCATATATCAGTAACAATAGGTACGTGTCATAAACAATACAAATAGGTACTTACATACAGGCAAAACAAAACCCACTCCGGAACACTTACATCTTCAAAGTAGGTACAAAGTGGGGTACAGTTCCCGACAATATACGCATCTACATCACAGGTGCGCCGTCGTCGTCGAGTTGTTTCGCGACATTAGACTAGAATTGTTGCTGAGTGTACCAGTACAATACACCTGAATGTTATTGTTAGTGCCATATAGGGTGACCAGATTACATTGCTTTATAAGCGATACTTAAATGCATCTTAATGAGCATTTTTAAACTGAAGGGTTTTTTACACTCGCTAATCCGAAACTCAGGATTTGAAAAAGCAGAGACCACGAAAAGCATATTCAAATTAAAATAGTACTATTTTAATTTGAATATGTTAGTACGTAGTATAGTAGTCAAACACGGACGTAGCAAAGTAAGTAATTTTGTAAGTATGTAGCAAACATTAATTTTTTTTAATGACCAATGGTATAAATAATTAATATTTTTTATGGCGCGTTGATCAGATGGCGCTAAGCAAAAAACTTCGGATTGTCTCTATTCTACTGATTGTAGGATATCCGGTTAGCTTTGTTGCGCTTGAGCATAAAGCCTTAGCTCCTTTGCCTCTCTTAAAGTACATGTTGTAGAATTTTAATTGATTTGTTTCAACGTTAGTAGTAATTATATTACTACTAAAGTTAAAGTTGAAACAAATCAATTACTACAAATTATCTACAAGGCACATAGTCTGGTCAACATAGTACCGTTCTGTAGGTAAATTCCGAGAGCGACCGCGACAATGAATTAAATATACGACTCGCTCCCGAATTTAATCAAGGTTCGCTTGTAACATCAAACGGTGTGTTTGTTGTAATCATTATTCTCGCAGAAGCTTACTTGGGACAGCGCAGGTAATTAACCTGAGCATGTCATAGTTAATATGTCCTATATTAATAAATAATACATATTTACCAGGTTCACACGTGTAGGCAATTAGTTCAAAAATATTTTTAATGAGGAATGTTATTTTTGAAATGTATGTCATAGCAAAATCGGTGAGTCGAGTATTATCATGCGACACGTAACTTGAACCATTAATTATCGTTCATTCGACTCACCGGTTTTTGATTTCATACTTCTAAAATATAATAACACTCCTGGAGGATTTTAATTAAGCTTGAAATGCCTGATAACACTGATGATATTTAATTTTTTCACAGTACACATTACTTACTTTCGAATCACTTAATTTCGCTAATTCAGGCCACAATATTAGGCTAGGTCGTTTGTTATCTATTTTTTAATCGCAGCTTTTCCTTTGATAGTCCGTCATGCATGTAGGTACGAGTATATCAAGTCAACCAAGGGCGTTACAATTTCATGTCCTAAAATAAAGAAAAGATTTGGTTCGATGTCTGGTAGGAAGCCAACGTGTTTATAGGTACTTTTTTACAGTTATAAAAATATGTCTGCATGTATTCTAACTACAAGTCTAATTCAGTAGAGGTTTAAATGCAAGCTTTTGTATATATCAAGTCACCGGTACAAAAAGGTTTAGTTAATTTTTGAAATTGTATCCCGTTGTTATGTAAATTTAACAAATAATTTGATTTCTGTGGTATAAATGTAATTGATACCAGTCGTTTTTATAATAACAATAAATAAAAATAATCTACTTAAACTGCATGGAGAACATACGTCATCTAACTTATCAACTAACTGAATAGATAAATAAAACTCATGCTCACATTTCAGAATGGAGGGCCATAAACTCACTGATCTCAGAAAGTGCTTCGATGTTCTTTATATCGTGCAATGTTCGAATGCGATTCAAGTTTCTTAAAAGAAACTAGAACGGTACTCGCTTTGTGTCTTGTATGTACGACTTGTCGGTTGTCAAAGATAATAATAACTTATATTTATTAGAAAAAAACGGGGGTAAAAGGGAGATTTTAAAATAAAAGCTTATAATCTAAATTATACATGCGAAAATGAGTTTGTTTGTTACGCTTTCACGTTCTGTCTACTGAATGAATCTTCCCTAAAATTAGCTTTAACATAGAAGTATTTAGAAGGAGCTTCAGTGCTTTTTCCCGAGATAAAAGGTCCCTGACTTTTTATTTCGGGAAAATATCACTGTTCCCGAGGTAAATTCGCGCGTGTGAAGCCGCGGACAAAAGCTTGTCATATATAAATAGTAGATATGATCTAGTCATATGCCACATTACGACAGACTACGCACTACCTTATATTGAAGTAATTGGTTCCTACATAATATATGATTTTCCAAAGCCGACTATTTACAAAAGTCATTTTAACTGTTCTGACTTACAACTGAAATTTCCAGTCAAATTAGACTTGACTGGTAAAGAGTTGTGCACCATGCATACCATTTTCCCTTCAAAGTCAAAAGCATGTGTACTTACAAGTAAAACCAGTATCTATCGAACCCCAGATACTACATGTTCTTTGTTCCATGCAACGTTTGAATGAACGTCGCGTACGTCAGAAACAACGTGCTTTTATTGCGACGTCCGCGTGAAACGTCGATGGCTTTATTCGAAGCGATAAAGTGATAGCGGGGCACGTTGTTTCGAAGTTTATGTGTAATTTTGTTGATATTATACCATGAAAGTCTATGAAGCATACTTAGATATTGCTCGGATTTTCACAACTCTCTCTTTGTGGCCCATACTGTATTATTTTTGAAGCATAAATAATATGTATTACTGATTTTAGACTAGTAATATAAGAAAATAAATTTACATCATAACCTAGTTTAAAATATCAATGATATTCAAACTTATATCAATAAGCTTCTCAATTTCAATATTAGAAAAAGGTGGTTTATAGTGAGTTTGTCAAAAATACTCAGATAAAAATTAAGGAATTAAATAGTCTTAAGAACCACCCGATGGTAAGCGGTTTTGGCAGCTACAGATACCATAAACGAATAAACCGAATGAAATGCGCCTGGAATTTGTTTTTAAGTATAAATAAACAAATGTACAACAATGTTAATAAAATCGGGGAGTAATTGCGTTTACTGTGTCAAGGGTTCCACATTAAGTGAGAGGAAGTCAGGTAAGCAAGCACTGGGGCTTCGGAGAGGCTAGTTTGTTCTAGTTGTTTGCCGCAGCACCGCATCTCAGCATTCAAAACTTAATTATGACTGTCCTGCCCGGCGGCCTGCCTCCCTAAGGTTGCATATAAACTGGAAGGGGCACAGCGGAAATGGATTACCATAGCAGTTTAAAGTAAGTTTATATTTTTCAAAGAAAAGCGGTATCATCAGCTGAGTTAGAGGTAGAAAGAAATATGAAACAGTAATAACAGCATCGCTAGATTGCAATGTGCGTGTGGAATTTAAAAAATATTTAAAAGTTATGTCAAAACACACACAAAGCAGCTTTTAGTTCTATCTCAGAAATGGTTTTGATTGTGTAAACAGGAAAATAAAATACTACAAGTCTCATTAAGAAAAATATCTCTCCTAAAGGGCATTGTTCAGAAAAAATAGAGAAATTTTATTTGATTTTTATTTTAAAATTTAGAAACATATTAAGTAGGTACTTAGCTTTTAAATTGGAAATTTTCAAATGTCAACTTCTAATAAAATTAAAAATGCAGTAGAACCTTTTAGAGACTTTAATGGACTGCGGGACAGTGACACTCTGTTTTTATGAATTAGGCATGTTCGGTACAGTATATATTTAATACATAACATTTTAAGCCTTGATTATTAGTCGTTTTCTTTATATGGTATGAAAATTGGTACGGCCACCTGTTCGCCATCCGGTCACACAAAAACAAAAATGTATATTACCTACCTAGCGTGTAAGTGCTTACACGTTACACTACTTACTTAAAAACTGATAAATCATTTTCGTAATTATACTACCTATGTGAATATTCTGATAAAATATATTTATATCGTTATATTGTAAGTATGACTATTGAGCTAGGCTGCGCTTTAACGCAATGTCATTATTTAACAAGATTCGGTATACCTTTTTTATAGCAAATAAAAATATTTGAACTTGAATTATTTATTATTCCCGGCCACCTGTCTGACGTCCCTCCTTAAGAATGCAGGGGTTTATGGAATCCGTCACGTCAAAGTTACTTTGTTGTCCGCTTAGTACTATCGATATTACAATTTAACTTATTACTAAGAATTAATAAGATTGAGATCGTTAGCAAGTTTCAGTCTAGATTAAACTGCTCTAGCCATAAATCCATAGATTGGTCTCTAGTAAGCGGGAGGCTCCAATATCGCTTATGGCCGTGGTAGCCATTTTGTGCCGCCGCGCCGAATGCATTCAATTCCATTTAGGATTCATCTCAGGTAGGCTTTACAATGAATTCATTTAACATGAAGTATTAATTTAGATTATTAAAACGTATGTGACGTAGGATGGATTAAACATTATCTAATTACTATTTGGACGAAAAATGTAAATAACACTTAAGGTGGGCAATTGGGCATGACGTAAAGTTTGATAATAATAAATATGTGTATATATTAAGAATATAGATTACATATGACATAAAGAGGAACGGACGAGAGATTGGTACGTTTCGAGTTGAGCCCCAGTGATAGGACTGCGGTTAGTGCTCTTTTCTTTACCGTGATAAATGCCAAAACCTTAGATGCAAACAGGTAAAATCGTCTAATCTGATATGCAATCACTTAATACAAAATAATGGAGATTTAACAAATATGTTTTTAAATACTTACAAAACTTGCCTTATTTATTATTGAAAGAAAAATAAACAGCAAATTCCACACAAAAAGTTGCATTACCTCTGTACAGTTGAAAACAAAATAATTAGATGTAAATAAATAAACACCAGATCAATCTATATTCGATCCCTTCGGGTCTCACGAATATACCTTCTTCCCCAACAACTGCAAAGTACGTTGAATTAAATATTGATGCGATGATCTGATTGAAGAAGGTAGCGACTGATAGGTAATGTAAATATTTATACAATACTATCTAAGTATTATTAATATTTTAGCCGATTGCAGAGATAGCAAACTGCGAGTTTAATGAGGTAGGTATACTGGGGTGGTGAAAGAAATTTCTTAAGAAATAATTAGGATCATTGTACTAATTTATTTTCAAATGTATATGGAAATGTTTCTAAAAAAAA
The DNA here is from genome assembly GCA_947044815.1 of Apomyelois bistriatella. Lineage (NCBI taxonomy): Eukaryota > Metazoa > Arthropoda > Insecta > Lepidoptera > Pyralidae > Apomyelois > Apomyelois bistriatella. Next base: position 5,621,747 of record OX345689.1, read on the forward strand.
ATTAATAGAATGAAAATGGAAGTATACTTCCATTTTCATTCTATTAATTTCTTTTTCATTAAACATTTGTTGTTTCATCAGTACACTTTAGGATAATATCTGCTCAAATCAAAACTTAGGTAGGTATGCATAAGTAACTTGTCTAAAAATGGTACTCTCTTTACCTCGATTTGAGCGAAATTTAATTCAAACTTAAAATACTCTTTAAGTTTGAATTAAATTCTACCGTAGATTAGATATTCAAAATGTTTGGTCCTATGGGCATAAAATAATTAAAAAAAAAAGCAAAATTCAAAGTAGTCGCCATTGCCGAAATCGATTGGAGAGGTTATCATTATCATCAGCAACATCATCCCGTAAATAAAACTATCATTGAATTCTATATAGATATCCAACATCCAGACATATTAAGACAATACCAGAAAAACGTATAAAGTTGCAGAGTTGCAAAACAAGAGATAGTTTGGAGTTTGCTCGGACCGTACCACTATTTTCGTGAATTATACGTTCAGTGAACTAAGCGTGTACCGGCTCCCCGCAACAAATTAAAACTTTTCTATTTAGAAGAAACATGGCTAACTGAACACCATATGGGGAAAGCAAAAGCAATAATATATATCCCAGATAAAAACAGACGCTGTTTTTGTTTGTTGGAACGCTGTCGTATTGAAGTTTCCATAGAGATATTCTGTTAAAAGAGAACTGGTTCTCGTTCTTGCCATCTGTAGGTACAATTTCTTTTGAAATACATGTAAGTATACCCAAAGAATAATATAATACACAACATAAGATGAAGAGGAGTTTGATTATAGATAGAATAGGTACAGGCAACGTATTTCGTGCGTCGATTGGGTTTCTCGAACATGTTGGCGAGCGCACTTACGGATCATTTCCATTTCGACGATGCCTTCAATATTAAATATGCACATTCACATTTGAGTAGCATGTCGTATGTGCTCATAATTCATTAATTTTGCAATTTATAATGTAAATTTTAATAGGGACTTAGAAACTCATGCCGCTTATCACCGAAACAGCGCATTGCAAGTATGAATATGGCAGGCAATGCTGTACGAAATTTACGAAATCCAGTGAACATTGCATGAAAATTTAATGACCCGTGCTGAATTACTCCGCCCGTGTAACTACAGCAAAAGCGCTTTCCTTGAAAAAGATTTAAAATAGGTAAGGTTTCTGTTAAATGGCAATAATTTGAATGAAAATGTTCAGAAAATATCATCTGTTGATATATTCGATAGAATTGCAATTAATAAAAACGTTAAAATAAAATCGTTATAAACCGTAGTTATTCAGTAGGAAACCTTATACCTATCTAAATCAGTGCTAATAATTGCTAATTTTCAATAGTTACCTACAAGAGGTTTATGGTTTTGTATCGTGACGTCAAACTATTCGAGTTAATATATCGGGTTTGTGTCAGTACCTTGAGTCTGTTCCCATAATAATAAACGTTCTTGTCTCGATTTGTGAACATTTACTGGTTGGATAATAATAGAGTAGGTTGGTAAATTACTTATAGTAAGAACATGTATCCAGACGACGATATGATGGAGGCATTTAAATTATCATTTTATTTCGGTATTTATAACTTAGTATAATTTGTTAGTACATCCTATACTAGAGTAAGTTAGTCCCAGTAGTAGGTGCACTCATATTGTTATCCGTAGGTATAGTGTATTTTTTGTGATATGAAATGAATGCTTTACGTTTTAAATATCTTAGCTATACTCGAACAAAAGCTTTCTTTCTCTAGAACCAGTGTTTTAATTTTTTTAATCCATTATAACATTTATTAATTATGCAAGAACATAAATCGAGACGTCGAACCATAAAACAGTTACTAGTGTTTCGGCGAACAAGCACGGTGAAGGCAGGCTAAGTGAGATAAATTGCACTTTTAATTAATGTCGACGACAAACGGCTGACCGGCCGCTGGTCGTCGCACAAAATAGCGAGACTACAGCTGTGGTTGCCGGCCTAGCTCCTTCGACCTATATCTAGTCTGAAAAGTTATAATTAGTTGCTGTGCAAAATCGACTGATTTTATTTATTTATCTTTAACTGCACGAAATACACGAGTACCACACCACATAAAAGGCGGACTATCATTCTTGTCCATTACTGTTAAGGTATTCGCTTAATCCACAAAACATTTATTTTGCAGAAAATCAAAACATATATTTGCGGTTATTTCGTGGTTCAAAGTAAAACCTCTTATCCTGTGTGGATTGTGTAAATAAGAAAGCTTAAATATTCTTATTTTCATAATATACCTACTTATTTTTGTTATATAATTTTACTGATACTGAGATTTAATCAAATAATATTTTACTACTGTAGAAAATGTATGTAATGAAGAAATCCTTTCTGATCATTCATTATTTTGTACCCACAGCTACAATGTGGCGGGAAAACTCGACCTAGGCTGCTTTTGCATGCAAATTGCGCTACGATATTGATCCTACGCGTTAATTGTCAATTTTCCAATTGTTGCTTGTAGAAAGAAAGATCCGTACTTTAATATGTGGTTATGGGGAAGTTTATGGTTGGAGAATATTAGCTTTGCTATTGAAATTCTGAAATTGTTAAGACCTCGCGCCTTGTCGATCTTGATACTCACGCGCGATTTTCAAATTATTTGGGTCCTACTGTAAGTCACCACAAATGTTAGCCCCGAAGCCTTAGTTTGTTTTACCACAGATTACAGATAGCTATATAAAGTTTAAGGTTTTATTAAAATAGTTTAAAAAATACGTTCAGTCGTATATGTCAATAAAAATAAAACGCAGTTCTCGCACAATAACTGGAGTCGGACAGGTGTCGCGGTGATAAATGGCAACTATATTTCGTTCGTGTACCACATCAGTTACCGACACGCATTTTTTGTATACTAGCTACTTTTTATATATTTTCGTCGTTTCTACTTGAGGGTTTTTTTAACTTGAGCAATAGTTATTGTATTTGGATAAATTTATATAAATTAATCTGTAAATAAAATGAAAGAAATTGATTTTACAATATTTATTAAGTGGGTGAAAAGAGCAAAGGGAGGTTCTAAAATAGTAACCTTATTCATTCATTAAGCTATGAGTGAAATTTCGATTTCCATATAGTATGATTTAATAATGTTATATCTGCAAGAAAGTACATATACGTTCTCCAATCCAGTTGTATTTCTAATCTTACATGCTAAATATAGAGATTGTAGCATTTAAACTGAAATTACTTAATATTGATAAAACGTGTAGTAAGTATATATAACATGTATATGACATAACCGTGCCTTAGCTATGTGTCTTGAGGAAACTTCAAGGATGAGGGTTCATTGTTATTTAATTCCGTGCTGCTAAACTTCCTAACGAAACTTCAATTAACTTCTACACTCGTCGAAGTAGGTACAAGCAAAGTTTATTCGAAAATACACAATCGACAATTTAAATTACTTTTACTCAGATTGATCTCCATTTCCGTTAATGAGCCCTAATTTAATTAAATATAGAATAGCGAATCTATTGTTTTGTACAGAAAGAACGGAGTGATAGCTTTCACTACTTGAATCGTAGCGTTTCAGAAATGTGAGGTAGTAGATAATAAACCTGAATGCGTCAGGTTTATGATGTAAAATAGGGGAAAAAATCACGACCGGCTACACAACGCTCCTAGGAATACTGTATACGCTGCCGATGGGTGCCCCTTTTTTATATTTTTAAATGTTATTTTTTATATTTAATATTTAAAAATGTAAAATTGAGAAAACGAATAAATAAAAGATAATAAATAAATAATACTGTATAGGAATACATCATTAGTATAAGCTACCTGTCACACCAGTATTAGGTTTCCATGCACGAGTCAGGCTCGTCCTAGTGTGGAACCATCAGTATATTTATTGTTTCTTTGTAAATAGTATACTTATAGTTACAGTATTCTGTATATAGGTTAAGAAACTTTTGTAACCTCATATGTTAAATAAATAGTTTAAATTTGAAAAAAAAAAATACAGACTCCTTGGTTGGATTCCGCCATCAGTTAGGAAGTGTTAAGTCTCTATTTTAAACCCTAAGTCGTTTACGATATTCACAGACATATCAAGAGTATAAAGGAAAGTTATACTATTAAAGTCAAGCTGGCAACAACACAGCAATAATAATACAATGTACATTATTAATATCTTCGCTTGAAAATTGTAATAATGATTCTTGCCATGAAATTAGACAAAGTGGAGAGACTACTTACGTGTACTATAATTTGCAAGTGAATTTAAGATGTCATCTGTCCGCTTATGCAGCCAACATTTTGATTCGGAACCCTAAAGTTGGGAAAAAGGTCTAAAACCGGTGTGAAATACGGTTAGTTTGCTTTCGTGCTCAGGCAATTTCGGTGTCCAATGGCGCGTGAGAGACTGCCCTTAGGCGCTCGCCACCTGGTCGATACCAAACAGTATCAATTTTATATCAGGTCGGAATACTTAGAAACGAAGTTTATCTATACGTTATCAAGACAGAAAGAAACCTCATCTTACATTTCAACAGCTCGTATCAACTCTTGAAGTCGTATCCCTTTTCCACGAGTAGATAGGAAGCTGTTTACCTTTAACCACTTAGGTTGCAATAAGTAATTCACGGTACATGCTGTGTAAGTAGATATAGCAAATAAACGCATGGTTTCGGATTTATGAATACTAAAGCAGCTTAATTGTTTCCATAGATGTAATAAAACAGAGGGTCAAAAAGCGGTCTGAAATTTACTGTACCTCTGTACAACTTTCTTTTATTTTATCTTAATTACATTTCACTAGCTGCAGAATTCAAAAATTTGAACCAAAGCAATACACGGGATACGATATGCAAGTGGGAATACTAAGAAAAAAATTGTCTATGCTAAACTCCCCCTTCATAAAATTTAACCACCGTTTGTTAAGCCCGTTTTAACTAAAATTTGTTTGTTAAATTGGTTCTTTCTTTCAAGGTAATTTTCCAGAAAGAGCTAAACCAAATTTTGGTTAAAAGGGACTAACAGACTATTGTCATTTTTAACAGACTTCAAAAAAAAGGAGGAGGTTATCAATTCGTCGGTATGTTTTTTTTTTATGTATGTTACCGGATTACTCGAAGACGGATGGACCGAATTGAAAAATTTTTTTTTTGTTCGAGAGGGTATACTTTCTAATTGGTCCCATATTCAGCAGATCAGGATCTGATGATGGGATCATGGAGAAATCGAGGGAACTCTTCAAGTTTTGTATTGGACATGGGTATTTTTTGATATATTCCATGTAAGTAAGGGTCTCACCTTACTTACACGTAGGTGAGACAATGATGGAAACTTTAACCCACTTTCAAAAATGCGAGGTATTTACAACTTTTTATTGCAATATATCTTGCTCGATTACTCGAAGGCCACTGCAACGATTTTTAAAATTATCTTTTTGCTAGAAAGGGTATACTTTCTAGATGGTTTCATAGTCATCAGATTAGGATATGATGATGGAATCATGGAGTTATCGAGGGAACTCTTCAAGTTTTATTGCGATTTGGGTAGTTTTTGATATATTCCATGTCAATAAGGTGAGACGACGCTGATGACGTTTACCCGACTTTTCAAAATGCAAAGTGTTTACAACTTTTTAGTTGTAAGGCATTGCGTATTCGAAACTAAAAAGTATAAAATAATTGTTTTTGCCTAAAAAACGAAACCGACTTCAATTCCTCAACTAAAAAGGATGAAATAATTAATACATTGTTGTTTAAATATGCTTCATATCAAACATTTTAATAAATTTGAAGTTGGTGCCAATTTTACGAATTCGTTGACTAGCTGCTGGCTCGTTAATTAGCATAATCGGCACCGACTTCAGATTTATTTAAATGTTTGATATGAAGCATATTTAAACAACAATGTATTAATTATTTCATCCTTTTTAGTTGAGGAATTGAAGTCGGTTTCGTTTTTTAGGCAAAAACAATTATTTATGAATAAAGGGATCTTCTCTAATAAGCTATACTAAAATAGCATAGCTTTAACTATACCTACTCCATAATTTATTATAAAACATAGAATAGGTACAACAAAAGGCGGACTTATTCCTAATAGGGATCTCTTCCAGTCAACCTGTATAATAAACGAAAAAGAGTATACATAGTTGTGATAATATAAACCGCTAAACATATTCAATTACCCTGCACGTTGGTGTTTTGCTAATATTGAACATGGTCGCATGTTGGCCTGCCAAATATCATAAGAATCCTGATTAGTTGGAATAAGATACGTCAGTTGTGTTCCATTGTTACGAGTGTTTCGATTTCGACTGCGATGTATTGAAAATGCCGAAGCTAAAATGTGAAGATAAAAATTTATCTTATTTACCTAAGAACACGTTACTGATTCGATCCTTATGAATGATTATGATTTTACTCACTCGAAAACTGAAAAATAATGAACTAATTTTAAAATGTGGAAATTATAGCCTATTCGAACTCCCAGGAAATATTTGGTATATTTAAATTTGAAGTAGTTTTGTGTCGTAAAAAAACATCCATATCCATACTTCCATACTAATATTATAAATGCGAAAGTCTGTCCGTCTGTCTGTCTGTCTGTCTGTCTGTCTGTCACCTCTTCACGGCTAAACTGCTGGACCGATGAAATTTGATAGGGATGTAGTTAACGACCTGAGGTCAAACATAGGCTACTTTTGGGTGCGATATAACCGAGTCCCACGCGGGGCGAAGCCGCGGGGAACAGCTAGTATAAGATATATGTCACTACTTAAGTTTAGTTAAACATTAAATATAAAAACACTATACAAACAATAGTATATTCAAAAATATTATTTTTATCTACTGTATTACTTATGTGTTATTATAAAAATAATATTTTTGAATATACTATTGTTTGTATAGTGTTTTTATATTTTATAAAAGTAATTTAATATATAATGTAGGTTTGTAAATAAATTACCTACAATTGTAATCCAGAACTGAATTATACTTAAATATCTACAACAGTGGTACAACCAAATAAATACTCGTACTTTGGTAGCACTCGTTAATTTCCTTACTTAATTAACGGGAATACCTACATTTAAGAAGCTTAAAACTGTGAAGACGGACCAAAATTCTAACTCCAATTAACAAATGTGGAACTTTTGCCTTGTCGGGGGGTCAATTAGGATTGTCAGCGAGTACTAAGGTAATTAGTTTAAGTTGTACACGTCGCTATATTTACGTGACAGATATTAATAATTTATTATTTGTCATATTTGCTTGTCTTTGCTGTCTATTTAGCAATGTTATGTATTGTTTTCGTGTGGAAACTTTACTGATTTATGTTCTATGTAAAACTTATAGCATTGTTTGTAATATCAAAATTTGTTTGTTTCCAAAATAAATAAGATTTTGATAATGATATAAATAAGTCTGATGGACCTAATTAAAGAAACCAGCTAAAGATCATTATCCTCTTAGCGAGGGTCCTATCTTATGTTAGGGTCAGTAAAAGATACGACAAAAAAACATGAGAATATACGGCAGAAAGTTCTCTATTGCATTTTGAATTTTATTAATTTTTCGAAGTTAGGTAAATTCCTTTTAGTTCGTTAAGTATAAAGTAGATATAGAATGTAGTTATTTTCATTTGCGCATTTTATATTATCAAACTTATTTAAAAAAGTTATAAAATTATTAAAAATATGTTCGTTAATATATTTCATAACTATAACAAAACTAGAGTTTTGTCATATATTTATGATGTGAAAAGCCTATGTAAAAATAATATAAGAAAAAACTTTAATAAAAATATACATTAATTGGTTAATCCATTGTATTGTTTATCAGAAATAAGTAGGTACCTATTATGCTAATAGAACCATAATAATGTATCTGATCAGTACGGGTTATATGGAATTCAGCCATTTAATGTCAATGATCAAAGGTTATCATCACAAAACGTAACCATAATAATATGGCGGCAAAATAATATCGGGTATATTCGTAAATAAAAACAATTTTCCTCAATAACCGTGTATTCAGTGTTGAATGTGCCTCTGATCGGAGACTTTTTCTGCTCGGAAAATCGAGAAAATGAGGTCTCGGATTTATAGCCCGTAGAAGAAACACGGTGAGATCTGTGCTGAATATATTATTTATGTCCATCTTTGCTTAAACTATATAAAAGTTTAAAATTAGGATGATTTTTTTCCAAAATGTTATGTGGAAAAGGACAGTCTATTGGATTTTGTTAATTGCAAAGTGTTTAAGAAGTTATGTTCCGCTATGTTAGTATTACTGGCTGACTAAAATTGTAACTGGCCATTTAGAAAAAAAGGTTGCAAAAAAAAAAACAAAAGAAATTCAAGAGCGCGAAATATATTATGAGTAATATGAGTTCATCGTAAATTTAAGATCAATACAACATAATGTACCTAACTTGTGTATTGTGAAATAGTAATTATATTTAATTAGATCAGAGTTGTGCATTTCAATTTTTATATTAACCAGTTGGAGAATCCCCTTTTAGTTTATTAGCATCAGCAGTTCATAACATTGGTCCTTAATCGAGCCACATATATCCAGATCCAGTCAGCTCTACCTTATCCATGTACATGATATTTACTTTTAGTCAATATTTTTGTACATAGTCTACCTAAGACCCTAGGCACAGCAAGTCCACCATCAAATTATCTATGTGATAGTCCAGCGGAGCATTGCCCACTAGTAGTCACAAAGATCAGCGGCAACTGTCTGCAGTAAGCTTAACACCAGTAGATTCAAGATTTGAGAGTTTTAATGTGTTTATGTAAATAGCGTAGCGATGTGAAGATAATTTTGTGAGTATATTAATCATTTAAATCTCAAGAGTTTATTAATTTTTTAAGAAACCGCTGAATATATCCCCGGAAACTTTATTTCAACACAAGTTTATATGTGAATAAAAACTATATGTTTTGAGACATTTGCATTATTTTATGCTAGTTTGGTGTAACTGCGTCCAGCTCTTATTTTTCTGTACAAACCACTTTAATTTCTTGAAAACCGTTATTTTTGTAACAAACTTGTATTATTATTTCTTATATTATTATTTATATGAATAAAATGTGTTGTAGTTAGTAAACACAAGTTTAAGTTATATATCCATGTAATCGAATGAACATTTTCAGTAGTATTTAAGCACCATATCAAGTTAAAGCAGTACAGAGCCGATACTTTTTACTTATTTGGTACTCATTTATCTAGTTATTTAATTTATTATCATGGAACCCTTGCTTAATGTTCAGATGAAACTTAGATCAGCAATTGCAAGGGCATTCGTGAATTTGAAAAAATATCCTGAAGATAATTTATCTCTAGAATACATAGAAGTTAGATTGAATAATTTGGAACAGGATTGGTTATTATTTAGAGAAAATGACATAAAATTATATAGTATTTCTGAACCTGGTCAATTAGAATGTACAGACTATGTAAATAATTGTATATATGATGAGGTTGAAGATACTTACACAGCGTGCAAAACGCAAATGAAGTTTATATTGAAGAAATTCAGTACTCTTAGTTCAAATACTGAGTCACATAAATGTGTTAATAGTCCAATTATTTCTGTGAAATTGCCAAAACTGTCCTTACCTATCTTTTCTGGTAAATATGTAGAATGGACAACATTTCGTAACCTCTTTGTCTCGCTAGTACATAACAACAATTCACTTGATAATGTGCAAAAATTACATTTTCTTAAAGGCCACCTTACAGGAGAAGCGGAACAGTTGATCAGGCACATCCCTATCACTGATTCAAATTACGCCCATTGTTGGGGAAAACTAGATCAGCGCTATAACAACAAAAAATATTTAGTAAATAGCATTCTTAAAAGATTATTTGCACAAAACTGCATGCGTACCGAATCGGGTGCAATACTGAAACAACTTTTGGACACAACTTGCGACTGTATGAGTGCTCTAAAAAATTTAGACATAGATATAAGTTCATGGGATATTCTTATTATTCACATTATGGCCGAAAAACTAGATCCGGAGAGTCGTAAGCAGTGGGAATTAAGTGCATTTAATTCTGATACACATAAGTTGCCAACATTTGAAAAGTTCAAATATTTTATTGAAAATCGATATCGTGCTCTGGAGGCCATTGAACCTATATTAGAAAACTATCAGTCTAAAAGTATAACTTCAATTACTTCAAAGTCCATGCATAATAAAGTTAAATTTGAAATGCTTTGTGAATATTGTTTATTGAAACACAAACTATGCTTTTGTAAAAAGTTCGCAAAACTTTCTCTTGAACAAAGGTCACATTTTGTAACTGTAAATAAAATCTGCCATAATTGCTTAGGTTCTAACCACATAGATATTTATTGTAGGAAACCCACTAGATGTCGTATATGTCATAAACGCCACCATTCGCTTTTGCACTTCAATCAACCGAAGCATGTTAAAAATATACCCGACACAAAACACCTGACAAACGATACTAAATTAAATGATAAATCAGCCCATCTCAATAAAATTCTTAGCCATAAACAGAAACACGTTATATTACCTACGGCATTAGTACATGCAACGACAAATAGAGGTAAACCTAAAGTTCTAAGAGCTTTAATAGACCAAGCCTCAGAATCCAGTTTTGTAACAGAAAATGCAATTAAACAATTAAACTTAGAAAGAATACCAATACAATGTGCTGTTTCAGGATTAGGAAGCAGCAATTTAAAATCGATCAGTCATATGGTTGAGCTTCCTATTCAGTCTAAGATCGATAGTAATACAAAAATTTCAGTGGACGCGTATGTTGTAAAAAACATAACGTCGCACCTACCAGATCACACAATAAAAAAAGATAATTTTAATTGGTTAGATCAAAGGCTACAACTAGCTGATCCTGAGTTCTACATATCTAGCAAAATAGATATTTAATTAGGTGCAGATATTTATAGTCACATTATAAATAAAGGGACTTTCAAAAGTTCATCGAGCGATATTATAGCTCAGAATACTGTATTTGGTTGGATTATTTCAGGTGTGTTCAATGCTTCAAATCTGTAGAATAAGTCGATTGTTGTTAAAAATAAGCATGTCCTACAATAATTAAATTTTTAGTAGTAAGATAGAGTTCAATTAATTGTTTTGACATATTTGTGATTTATTGTGAAGGACATCTCGCCAACAGATGTCCTTGGGAGGCGGTATGTTTAAGAAGTTATGTTCCGCTATGTTAGTATTACTGGCTGACTAAAATTGTAACTGGCCATTTAGAAAAAAAGGTTGCAAAAAAAAAACAAAAGAAATTCAAGAGCGCGAAATATATTATGAGTAATATGAGTTCATCGTAAATTTAAGATCAATACAACATAATGTACCTAACTTGTGTATTGTGAAATAGTAATTATATTTAATTAGATCAGAGTTGTGCATTTCAATTTTTATATTAACCAGTTGGAGAATCCCCTTTTAGTTTATTAGCATCAGCAGTTCATAACACAAAGAATACTTTAATTTCATCAAAGTTCATTTTGCCAAGTTGTTCAGGCCAAACGCCTCCCCTTCTTTTTCCATTTGTCCCTCTCCCATGACATACTTCGTTCCAATCCTTATCAAAGTATATCCTTATCCGTGAGTCAACTAACTATATTTTTAACCTATCAGCTGGGCTGGGACTCAGGTTATAAATAGTTCAGCCAATTTTCCCGGATTAAGAAATATTCAAAAACACATTATTCTATTATTTGAATTTTAATTATTTCATTGTCTTTGAGTCTGCGATCTTTTTAGACGAAGGCAGCTTTACTATAAGTAGTACAGCTAGTTTTAAAGACTTAAAGCCGGGAACAATAGTATTTTCGCTCATGGCAGACATTAATTCCTTGAAGCCGTGACCACAGCGAAACCGAATAATTCAAGTAAATATTTAAGCTTTTGTAAGGTTCAGTTGCATAGACAACAATATAAGAACTTTTTATTTATTCATCTAAAATTTATTTACCAAATTTAATGCGATGGAATTGATGTCTTATGGCATTATATATCAGTCCATAGGACCAAACAGAAAGTGTGATTGTAAAAATAAAATAAATATTTTTTGAGCTTTCACCCGTTATATATTTATTTAACCTTCAACATTCAAATATAAAGAATTTATTATTCATAGAGATGTTATTTTTTATTCATAACAAAATAAAAATGTCTATACTAGTTAAACAGATTTATATTTATTTTGAAGGTAATTCATTTGAAGGAAGGTAATTCTAGAAGAACAAGAAGCTATTTTTTGATGATAATATCTTCAATTAATGATTTGTAATTAAAAAAATAACTCAGTGTGATCAAAACTAAATATTGCGTTGGTTAAGACGTTATATTATAAATGATAAGGGTAAAGAACCAAAATAAAACTCCTTGCATTTTTCTTAAAAATGTGGCTTTATTGCCGAGGTTATTTTGTCGGATGAAGAGGTGGGTGTTGTCGCGTACCTATACGGCATTGTGGCCTATGCATAAAACATCAGCCCTTCAGTCGAGAGGCCGCAACTCGCGTGCATAGCCGCGAACTTAACATCAAAAACCCCATAGAAAACATAAGTTTAGGGATATTATTAATTGCACATCAAATAAATAATCACCCATCAATTTCTGTATATCAAATAAGTTATTTTACTTTAAATTAAATTAAAAACTTGGTGACAGAAGCAACTAACGGTCAAAAGACGACTTTGTGACAGAAGGTAGGTTAGGTTATGGTTATACAGTGACCTTAACAGTGAGCGAGCGAGCGAAGCGAGCGAGTGTCAGACTTAGTGACAGAAGCAAAACAAATTTTGCTGCGCAATCAGTAATTTTGATGTGTATTTAGGTTATTTTTGCATACAAAAATTGTTTTTATTGATTTGCGTTTAAATACTACCCATAAGTTTATATTCTTTTGTTCCATCCGCCTTGGTATCAATGATTTAAAAAAATATATTCTTGCAAATTACATATGTATGCAGAGGGTGTCGCAAAGCAATAACAAATGCGAATTTATTTGCCTGAATCTTTATGCGTTGTTGTATGTGAAACAAAATTTTACGCTCCCACCTAGATGTCTATCATAATTGTGATTTTATCAATAAACTAACAATGAGAAAACAAATAACGTTAAATAATCTCTCTATCATCAACTCTTAAGATGATATGATAATGGGACCTCTTGTCCCTAGAATGGCCTCCACTCTAACCTCCCCTCACAGCCATTCCCTGTCCACCAGAATCCAGAATTGTCACTCTATCAAGACCACATCACGAGTCTATATGTAATGTAATCGATTCAAATAATGTTAGAGAACTCACCAAAGCGTGACGTTGACCTCCAGCATAATATTAATTTTTTAACGCTTACAAACCTTTATTTTCTCCTTTTTCCATCAGTTCCTTTCACCATCAGCCTTTTCGCTGTCAAAACCCGCCAAAGATTACCACGCATTTTTTCTTTATGGATTTTTATTTTTTCTAAATATCGCATTTCGCGACAGAGGGATTTAACTTTAGTAGTAGGTTTCAACAGAATCGGTGAAACCTTCTACTAAAGTTATAAGAATAACACGAGCATATAGGGTTTATAATATTTTTATTTTTTATTTTTGTATGTATTTGTTTATTTTGGTATGTATTTACTTATTCTATTTTATACACTCAAATATTTACAATAACTCATTCCTCTGACTGGTAGGGCATTGACATATTAAATTAATCTTCTGAAAAATACTGAAACATATCACTTCCGGCTGTCTCTTGCCTAGCAGGAAATTTAATCATACTGGCAGGAAATATGAAGTCAAAACGAAATGTTAAAAATATCTATTCGTAGACATTGTATATTCTTTTGTTTATTTATTTAAAAATAAAATGTTGTTATTTACGATTTATTCAATTTTGTGAGAGTTTTTGGAGGGAAAGCAAGCTGTTGCTATGTCCGCGCTGTATTTAATTTCCAAAACTTTTTTCGAGTGTTTGTGCATAATATTGGTGGATTATTATTCGCAAAGTGTTCGTGAACAAGCGTGAGTGTTGGGAAGTGATACAGTGTCGATTACGTGACTTTTTATATTTGTCACCAAAATCTCCATGATATAGCTAAGTGAAATTTTTCCACCGCTTCACTTAGCCATCTGACTCAGACTAGACTTACTTACTTGACTGGACTTGACTATTGACTTGAATTTTTGACTCGACTGACTTAAGTAGGACTGAAGAAGATTAATAAATTAAAGAAAGGCCTTAAAGGACTAGATTCCATGGCCGTATAAACAATTAAAAAAAAAAAAAAAAATTCAATTTTGTTAGTATGAACGATGAAGTGTAAGTACATTACTGTACTAAAAGTAAACGAAAGAACATTATGTATGCATAATACAGTTTTTATTGTTTTTGTTTTATAATTTTAAGAAAAAATCCAGAAGACACACGAGGAAGCTTATTAAAGTTCGGTTTTGCTTTATTTGTGAACGGAGTCTTATTGAATCTCTAATCAGTAATCACCATAGAATTTGGAAATCGCGAGCGGTCTCAACGGCATTTTTTTAAATCTATGGTATTCAGTATCACATTTAATTAAAGATCAGTATATTAATGTATGCATAAATAACAGCAGTGATCAACTGATGTCATATTTGTTGCCATACTTAGCTTGTTTAATCATACACAATATACTGATATTATTATGCGAACCAATTCGCCAGTCTATAGGGCGTAATCTCTGTGTAATTGAGGAATATTGAAGCTGTACTGAAAATAACGAGATTTTTATGAAATATTAAAATAAGCCATTCATATCCAGCAAAGCAGCTTTACCGGAATGAATATTTGCCGTACCCGCATGTAGTTTAAATTGCGTTTCCTTTGAGTGTGGTACAAAGAAACTGGAGAGTAGATGCGAGGAACTTCAGACCGACGAAGTTGAGGACAGCCTTTTTCTAAGAACAACTTTACAAGAGCGCAGCACCGGCGGCGAATCAAAAGCGTCAAAGTTCACTAAATTCGATGCTTGTCTTCGTGTTTAAATTGTAGTTTAAAAATGGTAATAAAGTACTATTGTTTATTTTGTAAACACATAGTACAATGGTTATCATTAATACAATGCATTTTTATAGAGTTCGTCGTTACTTTGCGGAAATCAAAGTTACAACTATGTACCTTCTTACCAAGTTATTTTGCGTGCTTCTTCCAACAATTAACGATAGTGGATGAGCAGGTGGGCAGGCATGTGGCCGGTGGCAGTGAACAAAGAAATGGGACTACAAAAACCTCCCTCGTGGTCCCATAAATGGGACAAAATAAATAAAGCATTCCAACGAATTGAAAACCTTCTCCTTTTTTATTGAAGTCAGTTCAAAAGTAAGTATAAGTATTTAACTTTAAATACCAGAAATTAACAAAGAAGACAGGCTGATATGGACTCTATCAAAGAAAACTATAAAACGAAACGCAAGTTAGTTTCGTTTCACGCAGTAAAAGCTTGTAATGGGCGTTTGTGTGCAAAAAGGGAAATAAAAGCACTCACCCGGGAACCTATCGCAAAAGAAGTTTCCGTCTTGGAAACCTCAAAGGCAGGGCAAAGTTTAAAGAAAGGCGCCGCCATTTCAAATATAAAGTTCAAGCTGAGCTGATAGAGATCTCAGCTATTTGCCCATTGATTTTATTAACTTTGGAGGTTTGTTAGAGGCCACGAGGCCACTTACGATCGCTCCGATAAAACCCTTTTAAAAAAAGTAAAATCCATATTGATTCACGTTTTCCTATATTTTTTTAAATTTTGTAGTCAATGACAAGATTTTTTTTTTAATTTCAATCTGGTTTAAAATGAATTTCGTAACTTCATTTCTATCCCACAAAAGAAACAAAATTATTCAATATTTTTCAATTTTAATTTACAGATAACTAGCGTTAACAGTTATGACGCCACTGCATTGAAATTCAGTCTTATTCATATGTGTTAAAAAAGCTTAGAATCTTTCTTATTTGAAGTACCCATGTATTAATCATTTCAGTGGAACCTGCTGTTATTTATAATATTTGCGTGTATTTAAATGCCTTGCCGTTGATATGTTCAAAATTAAATAGGGAAAATGTTTAAGTATATTTATTAATGGGGGTAAATAAAATACACAAAGCATTTTAATTAATCTATTTCGGTGTAACAAACATTATTAATTATTTTATGAAATCTCTACCTATTAGTTTAGTTATATCTAGCCGTAGTGTAAGTGATCTATTTACATCTACACATTTTATATGAGTATCTTATGTTATTTATAAAGATAAAAACAAAAAATACTTAAACGAGTATATTTAAAGAATTCAAAAAATACTTGCATGAAATTTCCGTTTTAGTAAAAGAAAAATAATGTAAGAATTAATTACAAAACACAATAGGTATATTATTTTAATATTAATAAAAGAAAATATTTCTTTTTTAAAGATACAAAATAAATATAAATGTGTTGGTATTTTTTAATTTTTCTAATTAAATTTTTAGTTAAAACATTGAAACAAGTCAGAACTTGTAGATACTTCCTTGATCTCAATGTTTTTGTAAATAAATAAAGTTTTGATTTATAAACGTTTCACATCTCATGTTTTCTAATTATGGCTTAGAAAATAGTTTGCATCGTAAAATTCAATTTTGTAGATGAGGTACAAAAATAAAAGTAGGTAGAAATAAAAACAATTAACTATCTTAAATTGAACGTTGGTTTTTTAATGAAATAACACTGTAAAGATTACGTTTCGAATTATTACTTACCATCTTGACAGACAAAAAATATTATCTTGTTATTTATTTTAGACACGCTACTTCACTTTTAAAACATATTTGAGTCTTAGGTATACAAGCGAGAAAGTATACACAGATATTTCTTTGAAATTTGCATTGAACACTTTCCATCAAACAAGAAAACAGCAAGACAAATTATACTCCATTGACAAGGACAACGATCTTAACTTATAGATATATAGATTGAACTTCGAACATAGTTGAATATTCCATAATATTTGCGACTCCTAAAGATAGTATTAACAAGTGTACACGTAACTTATGAAGAGTTTAACTCCCAAGTAAGTAAAACATTTTAACTATTATATAACATTTAAAATTAATTTATTTAAACTTATAACGATTTACAATGGAATTTCACTGGCAAAAAATAATAGTATGCGCTAAGATCTGCCTATATATGCTGCTAGATAGTCTGTGCTTATGAGCTTATGGCTGATTTAAATCCGTTAAATTCACTCAGGTAAAAGAAAAGAACTTTTAGTAAGTATCCAAAATAAAAAGGAAATTAAAATAGCTAACCTATGGTTTGAATTTTGGCCAATGGGATCTATATGGAAACTAGCTGATTTGTGCTTAGTATTCCGACGTGAGTCGAAAGGCAGCACGGCGCAGAGCCTCTACTACGTGGTTTTGTATAATCGCAGTCTAAGAATTTCCAAACTAAATACCAAAGATACTAACGTAGTCGAAATCGATCATGAGTTAACAAAATCTTCAAGCAAAAGTTTTAGGCACATGACACCAAGACTTTGTGCATTAACGGATGTATCTGATGTTTCTTTTAAATGGTCTGTAGATGCAGCATAGCTCGTGAAATCGCAGGCCGAGGGACCAAAGCTTCATACGTAATATTTCCACGATCAAATAATACTTAGTAATAATAATAATACTGTCTTCTTATTTTAATAATGTTCCTTTAAAATACATAGTAAACTATGTATTTTAAAGCAATAAAGATATTACAAACAAACAAACTTTGGTACTTAGCAGTTATCAGAATAGGTTCAGAATGTATGAAAAATATAGTCAAATGCCTATAAAAATATTTAAATCAAAATCTTATTCAACGTTATGTAGCATATGACTAAAATATAGTTAAGAATACTTACTCTACCTATTCTGAACACTGTGGATTTGCATTAAAAACACCAATATTCTAAAAGCATGTAAAATATGAATATAATTAATAAAAAAAAATAACACATAACATCCACAAGTATAATTTTATGAAATGTTAAACCGCAATTTTCATAAATAGTGGGAAAAATCATTGTGTTGATGTAATTGACACTTAATGTACTATATATGTACGTACTAGTTAGTTCATATAACTTTAAAATAAGAAAATAATCCGTCCAGAACGTTACTATTCAGTCTATCCCAGTGTTATCTATTAACTAGTATAAAATCTACAACATCAACGTGTTGTGTGATTCCTGATGCAAATTTTAATTAACACTAATATATGTAAGTATACTAAGCAAGGTGAAAATTTCAGTTAATGCATGATAACACCTTTTGACGTGGTCAATGTATTTTACTACTTACATAAAAGGCATATTTCAGCGGAGTTACCCTATGTTATCACTATTTACACATTTAATCATAACCGTGACACAACACTTTGCTGTACAAAACACACAGATTTTTATGCTAAATTTTCATATCTTCCAGACAAAATTCGACAATTCCATAGTTCTAATTTTTTTTTCTAAAGCGTTGATTATAGTCTTTTCTTCTATTTTTAAAACTAAAGTGTAGTCTTTGCTGCCAGTAGTATGACTAAATATGTGAGCATGAAGTTTGTAATTGGGTGCAGTGTGGTGGCAGCCGCAGAGGCAGCTGGTACCGGAGTTGGTGGGCCTAGACGGTTGTTAGCCCGGACCACTTGTGACCGCCACCGGATAGTGTAGAGCGGTTGCTGGCGGGATAATGCTACCAATCTATGGACAAACATGTATATATATAAATTAACCGCGTTGTATGCGGACGCATTAAAAGAAGGCTATGGCATCAATAAAAAAAGAAATCGTCCATCGCCGGTAGCATTCCTATATCGTGATTGAAGTTAGACAGACGGCAACTTATAAAACAATGAGAAAAAGGAAAAATTCTATTTTGGCTTCAAACAGGTTTAAAATACCACACACAATACTATAATACGAAAGATGTTAATAATGCCAAAAAATTACAACAATATAAATACTTTAATATCAACCCTACACGTATGAAGTCGTATGCAAAAGCATGTGTGAATAAGACAAGTGATTTCTTAAACAAATCCGAAAATTTACATAGCAAAAGAAGACTTTATCTTAAGAATGTTTCTGTTATACGAACTCCCGATTTATCGACAAAGGTATGTTTTCACACATCGTTATTTAGGATTTACGAGTGGAAATGTCATTTCGGAAACACGCCACGTACCCTCTTACGGCTTCCTCTAATATGCACAAAGAAAAAAGATGTTTGTAGCGAGAAAGTATCCACTTTTATAAAAGCACGCGCTTTCACGTATTTGGCACGTCGTCGGTCGGTCGGTAGTTTAGGCCTATTCATAAATAATTTATCTAATGGCTATCTGAAGTTCACATTTCGAAAATTGTTAAGGCTTGCTAAGAGCAGGAGCAAATACATTTTTACTTCATTCATAGATAAATGGCGAAACAGTTTCAAAAAGCTGAGAATTTATCGAAAATTGTGATTTTATTGGTATTTATTACCCGCGATTCTGTTTGCGTATCTAAGACCATTCTAAATTGTAAAACTTTATATGTATTTTTAAACAATTTATCAATTCGGTTTTTTAGTTAATATTTGAATAAATAATAACAGACAAACGCTGAAAGACGAAGACTGTACGAAGTTGCGATGAAATATCCGAGAGGAAACCCTGGTCGGGAGACAGGGGAGTAGCAGATAAATTTATTATTTAATTTTTTTATTAAATATGTGTAAAAGTATTAGAAAGAAATATCTGAAATAAACATCATTAATATGGTGGCTTACATACCTAATAACAACAGTATTGAGTCGATACGGCAACGTGTAAGTGTGGTTCTTATGTCTTGCGCAGAAGGTGTACAATAGCTCGCCGGCCGCCGCTGCCAGACCAGAGTCGCTATGCGCCCCTGAACCTGACCACTCATGAAGCGTTATATTCCACGAGCTACATGACTTATCCTGAAGACAAAATATAATATCAGAAACTTGGAAGTTTCAGTACTAATTCTCTCTGGAAACAAAAATATAAGGCAGCTCTCGCCAGTAATACTCTTCGTGGGTTTACAATGTCTCTGCTGTACTTATAAGGTCAAGTAACGCACTCGTTTCGTTTTTGAAAAATAAACTTGGTTGTATCTATATTATATACAATATAATGTACTTAGTTATTATAATATGGTTATCTACCTATGTCTGTGCCTTTTAAGCAGTGATTTTTATTTTAAAAAAAACCTTACTAGAGACTGTCTGGAGTAATAACATAATAGTAAATATGTAAATGTTTGAAGGACTTTAATCAAAATATTAAATAACCCTCCTTCTGGCGCAGTCGGGTAATGACTAAGAATTCACGTAAACAACAATAATTTCGTGTTTAAATTTTTTCGTTAATCGAGAATTATGAGAAAGACTTAAAAGCCCTTTGAAGTCTCGATGCAGTAAACAGTAAAACGACGTTAAAATATGACCGTACAATTATTTACGGATTAATTAGGCCAAGAGGATTTAAGGTAATTATTATCGGATTACCAACCTGTTCCGAGGTAATATCAATCAAGAGCTGCCTCTCGACGTTTGAGTCTAAGACCCAAGTGCATTGCTGGTAGAAGAACTCGTTCAAGCTGCCTGTCACTGTCACGTTTCTCGACGATATTTCACCTGGGTAGAGAAATGGACAAGAAAATAAGTTAAAACTCTAAAGAAACATCTACGTGAGCAATAATAGAATGAAAAGACACGAGTTCCCGCAATAGCGACGCTGTAATTGGAACTTTACGATCTTGTTCAAGGTTTTTTCGATTCAGTGTTACTGGAGGCGTTGAAACTGGGTCGTGGCACGTAATTTTGTCGGATCGCCCCACGCCACCGAGAACAATATCCGACGCGTTTTTCCAAACGCCGGAGACGCGACTCGAATGTCAAATTGAACTGTTTGTTTTTCGCTTTATGCGATTGGGGCTCTATGGGGGTTTATTCAAGGTATATTGCTTGTTCCGCTTGACATCTTCATCTAATTATCTGGGATTACTTTTTCGTGTCGCTGTATCAAAAATATTTACTAGGTATACTTACAATACTTCTTCAAACAAAATTTTAGATTTCTAATAGCGAGTTTTGAAAATCTGTATATAATATCTATTGTATTATTTCTTGTGATTGGATGCATATTATGTTGATCAAATAGAAATATTATGAAAAAGATTAGATTTAAAAAAAACTAGTTTACCAGAATGCGTGGTGTATGTACGTTGGCCACACATGGAATCATCGTTGAAACTGTAGGCAGCTGCGTAGTCGAACCCTCGGCTGGCATACGTGTAGTGAGCCACCGAATACTCCAGGCGCACACTGGTCCAGCTTCGAACTACTACTGGGAGCCAAGACGCCTATGAAATAAAAAAATATCTGCTAGTAAGCATTTTCGAAATCTAAGTAACATATAGGGTGTTTTTGTTCCATTTTAATTTTTTAAACATTAAATTCAATTAGTATATTATATTACTAGCGACCCGCCCCAGCTTCACACGGGTGCAATGCTATATGTATTATACATGTATTATATAAACCTTCCTCTTGAATCACAATTTATTAAAAAAACGCATCAAAATCCGTTGCGTAGTTTTCATAGCATACATAGGGACAGACAGCGAGAAGTGACTTTGTTTTATGCTATGTAGTAATAGTAATAGTGATGATATATAATGAGATAACATCAAAATTCAATCAAAATAAACATATTACAAGATAATTGGCGAGACTATCATTAAAATTACATCTAAAATCTCGTCAGACATTTCGGCCGCTTAAAAATCCCTCAGAAGACTGCTCAGTAAATTTAAATTCCGTAATGTCGGAAATAAATTCAGTTTGTCATAATTAAATTTCAGAAACGGTTGATGAAAAAATTTAATCCACTTTCAGTTTCTTGGCACTTCTTTCCCTTGGAGATATTCTTTAAGGCAGGATGGTTAATGCCTTCATAATCTCACTGGGAGTAAATTACTAATGAAAATTATAAAAGCAACTTGATAAAATCCTTTATGAAAATTTTATAACAATGTTTATTCAAATAATAAACCTTTTTCTTGACCTTAAATTGCTAAACTGCGAAATACTTATGTTTACTTCCTCTAATAAGACTATAAATCAACGACTTATTATGAAAAGAAATGAATGCTAAAGAAGTCTTTAATATTTTTTTCGTATTCAGCTAACATCATTTCGTATTTGACAAAAGACTTCGCACCAATCTTGGTATGAGATGTTAATCAAACTTTTTCGCTTACGGTTCAGTAACTGTGTTACCCGAAAATATCAAATTTATGATAAACGAGTTTGTAAATTCCGAAATATTATTTTCATTAAGAAGATCCCGAAACAGCTTATTAAAGAGTGTCCGGCGTTCATACGTGCGCGGCGTATCGACGAATTTGCCCTGCAGCAACTGCGAACGCAGCACGCATACGTAGTCAGCAGCTAAGTAATTGAATTTTCAGGGGCGAGAGTCCGGCCTGTCACCCCGAGCGGCCACTAATAACAGCTAGGGCGGATGACATGCCGCCAGTTAGCCCATGTTTTATGAGCGCCGATGCTCGTCTACACCGAGCAACCGTTTCAGATATTACCCAAAATTCAATTTGCCGTCGTGCCTAATAATAATTTTGCGCCGACGCCAACTCATGATAGGGGTAAAAGCACTGTTAATAATTAAATTACGTCCTCGCAATAAAAGCTAGGAGAATATTGAACGCAATATTCTCACGGTCGAGGAGCTCGCTGTGTAATGTAACACCCGAGTCGAGTCCCGACCCACACGTTGTGTAGGTGTAATCATGAAAATGAAAAAGAAACGCATTCTTACCGTTGCATGTTGTGCTACATGCCTGTACTGCTTTTGGGTAAAATTGTCGTATATCTTAGTGAAAGTTGTTTGCACTGTGTGGTAGGATTGTTAAATAAATAAACATTGTAGTATGTTGAAGTACAATACAGTCTATGTGGGCTATGTTGTACGTAATTAGCGGTTAATAATGCTCGGTCTCAAACAAAATAAAGTGTTTATCATGTTGTAAATTAAGGCAAAACTTTATTCCGAGAAACTTATTTCTTTTGTTTTCTGTGCTTCATCAATCAATCACTTTTTCATCTTCATAAATGAGTTCTCTCTTATGAGGTGAATTTTTAAAATACATATATTTTACTACTAAGCTTTGTGATATTATGTACAAAATCGATATACCTAGATTAGAAAATGTGATTATTATAGTTGTAGTTACAAAATAGTTAATTTCAGTAACAAAATCACTAATTTCGATGACATAGTATATTGGTATTCCTATTCCAATCTATTTCAAGAATAACCCTAACGAGAGTTTATTTGAAGTCGTCCAGATAATTCAGTACAAATGGACTTCAGAACAAGCTAAAACAACGTCAGCATTAAGTTAATTGCTATTCGATTACTAAGAGAGGCTTGCAAGTTTGCGATCACGAAAATTGTTTTAGGAAAGTAAACAGTTTAAATTGAATTATTAGGTAAATAAAGCATCTAACAGATGAAGTTTAGCGTAGGACTGAGAAATTGATGATAATAAAATTATTGCTGTTGGATGAAAGTGCTGAAAGCGGTTGTAAATAATTTAGGTCGTATTTGCTTTTAGAAGTCCCTATACGGTCGGCTGGTTGCTCTAGAGTTTATTGCTGTTACATACTTAATAGTAACCCTCTTAGTTAATTATGCGCGCAACCCAAACCGTAGGCCACGTAAGGGTTGGCTCGTCCTGTGGACATGTTAGCAGAGGCCTCTAGAAACACTCTTTATTTATTAATAGGTAGGTATTTTTGAAAAGAAGTGTTGAAAAGTGCAGTATGAACCATTGAATAATAGTTATGGTAAGGCATAAAAATTATTATATAAGTCCTAGTCTGAATTATTTTCAAAAGGGTTTTCTCTTCAGTTAACAATAATGAAATAACCCATAAACCGACTCATTTTTAGGGAAATACATGATAAACTTTATCAGTCTGTTAGCTTTTAAAGCATAAACTATTGGATCGATTAATATGATATTTAGTGCGAAGATAGTTTGACCCCAGGGGAAGGAACTAAATACAATCTTTTTTGAAACTCTAAACCCAAAATAGTAGGTATAGAAGTATGATGTGTTAGTACTTATGACATTTCCCTTCCAAATCACTCCAGCGCTAAGTTAATAGAATGGAAGCATGAAGCTCCATAACACAACTATTAGTAATCACGATCATGACGCCCAATCTGACGTAGTTCCACGTATTAGATCTGTTAGCAAATGGAAGCAATCAGGAATTCCGTAATTTATGAAATTCTTGTTTGATATGATTTGAGCTGATGTATTTGATAACCGGTATTGTTTGTATTAAGCTTAATTTAATACGATGTCTGCTTAGTAAGTCGATCCAAACTGGTTGCTCAAAAATCCTATTTAAAATGAAGGTGATACTACGTAGTACTATTACTAATTCTGTGGTTATACTGTCAGTATTAAAATTGATTTTAAAAGCATTTTATAGTTATTCAAAATGTATTTTTATTTGCATTCAAAATTTCTCACCTGAAAGTCCCCACACAAACAGGACAGATGAGTGCCATCACCGGCCACCAGCGCGATGTGGTCGTGGTAATGTAGCGGGGTGTTAGCACGGCATTCGCAACCGGCGTCTCCGCATGCTGTGCGGCAACTGGCAGCGCCCACCGTGCCGGTTGGCTCGGCACTCCACATGCGGTCTAAGCGTTGAATCTGGCAGAAAGCGTAGTAAATTGAAAATATTGATATAACTGAGACAAAATCCTGACAACAACAATATCAAAAATATAACACTTCATTTTCACAAACTTCACAAGATATTAAAGAACGAATAACAACAACTACGGTCGAAAACCAATATCCCCGTTTGTCATGAATACTGGAGCAGTGAACAGTGCACAGATTGCGTTCTAAAAATATCTTTTGTTACGAGCCGCAGTGGCGATCGCGATGCTGATGACCGGAAAAACGGGCAAGCCGCCTGCCCCTTTGGAGGTGGGCCTTATTCGATGATTTTCGGCCTTTGCCTCTTAGGTCACAGTAATGGGTTATAAAGTTAAACAACTTACTTATACCAATTTCTTTTTGATATTACTTCTATTTTTATCTTCATTTTCGTATTTATGATCCTATCAGGCCATTGCCAGTTGATTAGTTGTTTTCATGATCCCTTGTATTAAAGGTACGAGTAAGTACCTGTATTCGTTATCAGCTCTCATATGGTTTAAAGAACTTGAGTGGTTAAGCTGGGTACTAACTTGATATCTGAAGGCAGATTCCTTTGCAGTATGTATAATTGTTTGGTAAGCTTGAAAGAGAGTGACACTGGCTATGTCAAAATAAAAAATGGCCGGATTTTTGGCGCCGAATTTAAATTTTTCAAATTCAAATTTTATATGAATATTTAAATGCAGTCGGTTATTTTATTTTTTAATAATTTACCTGTTTTTAATGATGTATCTTGTTTCCTATTCTTAATTCCCCACAACACATTAAGGCTTATGCATGGTAAGTCATACTTGCCAGGATATATGAACTAGTCAAGGGCATTGGCTTGAGGCCATTATACTATGTAAGTATGTTTCGTTAATAGCAAACTTTTATCTAAAGAAAAATGACTACGTAATTTATCAGTGAAATAACCTTATAAAAAAAACTTCTTATCAACTTGCCCATAGAAAGGCAAATGTATCGAACTATTCATAGAATCAGACTTTTCAACTAGGCCACGAATGCCCCGATCGATTTTGTCCATACTATAACCTCAAGTTATAGCCTCGTAATATGTAATTTACTTATAGTTGTGTTATTGTTTCTGCAGGGAGACACAATCGAAGCTATCACGTGGTTCTGCGTGTCACTGATTTATAAATGGAAAGAGTTGATTGCAATTTTGGAATACTTATAGTCGGTTGACCGTATCACCTACTAAATGATGATGATGATGATAATATTACACTACACAAGGTGTTTTAGAAATAAAAGTATTAAAAACAAGTGTCACTTCTGATTACGAATTAAATGCAATGTTTTTGTCATAGATTAAAAAAAAATTGCGTCACTTAAAATAGATATAACATATGACATTAAATGTATGGGAACCGTGCGCGCCTTATGCGGGGGGTAAGGGCTGAGGTAAGGGAGGGTAGGAGGGGGGGTCCGTCACCAAATACACATATTATGGAATGGCGGCATACACGTAAATATCGTGTATGAGTGGTAAGACAGTTTAGCTTGTCATGCTACTTCTATTAGAGCCGCGTTCCTAGTTCTATGGTTTTTGTTCATACCATTGAACCCTGCGCTACAATTCAAGTCTTGTCATTGGAATTAATAAAGGTTGTTTAAATAATTTATCATAGTAGGTGAGTGATGAGCATTAAAATATTTAACATAGGTTTAGATATTCGATTCATAAGATTGATTCCTAAAAATGAAATGAATATGAAAGTCTTACCTCGATCGTAACGCTCTGGTTAGCAGCAGGAATGAATCTGTGTGTGCATAGTAACCGCTCCTCAACGTTCCAGAAGATGTGATGATGCGATGGAGCGGACACACCGCCATGGGTCGGCGCCGCTAGCCCGTAGTGGGTTGAGGCACACATTGCATCAGGCGAAGCCGTGCCTTCATGTTGCTCTATGAGAAAATTAAGTAACATTTTAGCGAATCTGTTATTGAAAGGAATATTTTTTTATTTTCAAAAACATACATATTAGCTATCCGACCGAATTACCCATTCGTGTCTAAGCTTTGGCACTAATCACGGTAAAGATAGGAGCACCAACCCCGCTCCTATCACTGGGATCCAGCCTGAAGCGTACCAATCCCTCGTCCGTGCCTACCTATGTTAATCTACAGTTACATTTGAACACATATTAAAATTATCAACAGCAATATCATATCAATATCAAATACTAATAAAGGCCATGTTAAATCACTAGAGCACAATACACGTCTGCACCGCTCGGCGAACCCAAGGAGAAGAGAGCGTTACACTCATACTCACCCCGACACTACTACTGCCAAGAGGGGTTTACCTGTAGTGGGGCGATACCTGTCACGTGATGTTACCAGCGCCCGGTAACATACATACTAATATTATGAATGTGAAAGTCTGTCTGTGTGTCTATCTATCTGTTTGTTTTACTCACAACGATTTTGATGAAATTTGATATGAATATAGTTAAAGCGGTTAAACACAGGCTACTTTTTTGCGCGATACAACCGAATCCACGCCGGCGGAGTCGCCGGCAAAAGTAAAAAAAAAGGGAAACTAAAAATATAGAGAGATAAAAGTAGTGGAGTATATAGGCTATGGTAACCACTTTCAATTACAAGTAGTTTGCACATAAATACACTCAGATTATGTTAAATATTAAAATTGAACATCCCTAATTACGAAGTAAATACATGCAAATAGAAACGGAGGGTGTTAGCTACATCGAAGATTTCACTCGAACTCAATTCAGATCATTTAATACATTAAGAAGGCAAACTAGATGTCAATATTCGTCAAAACAAATGTAGGTACTCAAAGTAATAACAGTGACTTTCGTTCGCCGTCTTTGATTGCTTACTGGAGCTATGCAAAGAAATGGGGAAGCAGGTAGCACAAAACAACGAAAATATAAAAAACAAGTATAAATGATAATAAAATTATAAGTTGAGAAAAAAAACAAATTCCTTCTACGTTATGGTTTTTTTTATGTTGATTTCAGGAATATTTTTTATTGTATTCAAACAGAGACTTTTAAAAATAAAAACTGTACTATCATCAACCAATACTTTTTCTCTTTGTCTGTAATATTTTTAAGTGAACAAACAAGTTTATATTGCTTCGTTACGAAGTCCCAAGCAACTGAAGCTGCGAAAAATACTTATTTCACTATTAATACTACTAATTTTGGTTTTAGCAATAAAACAGATTGTTCACTTTAACAATTTTTTCGCATAAACTTTATTTCTGTATGTCAACTGCGCCGTACGCGTAGGGGAGGCGACAGGGCATCGTCAGCGGGCCTCATTACTGTGATGTAGGTTCCTCACTGGTTCTACTCGATATTTTTTGCCCTTCTGACCTGTTTTATCTGCTTACGTATTGAGGCTTTTTTAGCACCTATTTATTTTAAGAAAATGATGTTTAATTGTTAATTATTATTTTGCAGCAATAATTAATAATTTTCTTATTAACCTTAATATTTTCTCAAAAGATTTAAAAAGAGAAATACATTTTATTTATAAGTAATAATTGAAAAATTAAAAATTGACTTACCATCATGAAAAGCGAAGGCTCCGTCTACGAATTCCTCTTCATTTTGCGATGCCGACCTCCGCACTAATATGGTCAAATTAGCGCCTTTTGACGTCACCGCTTGGCGGATATGGAATCTTCCAGACTGATCCCTGGCTTCCCTCATAGAGGGGCCGCAGACCCTGAGAAGCGCTCTGTCTCCTCGCTCGGACCTGTCCAACCTTTCTCCTCTTCCACTGAACTCATGAAGTCCTTCTAAGATCTCAATATGAGATCGACAGCTTGGTAACCTAAATTAAATACAAGTTTTATATTTCAACAAAAAAATAGTATTGAAATGGGAATGTATACTATTCTTAGAATATAAAATGTAAGTAATTTTTTTTAAATGTTGTAAAATAGAAACTAAAACTCTTAAGACGTTTCTGAGTCATCATAATCATTTTATTTTAGATTCCTTCGTCTCTTTTCTTAGTTTTTATTACTATTATCATAATGTTTTATGTAAAGTAAAGCTGCAATATTCCGCTAAATTGCAAAATAATATCACGAAAAGGTAAATTAATAAACAAAATATTATCTCCCAATTATAGAACCATAATTATTAGAATTTAACTGGCTAATTATATTTTGACGAGTTTAACTAGCAGCTAATTGTTACGCATTGATTCCAGTAAAAAATATCAGTAGCTGTTATTTCATACATAAAATTAATATATTTGCCAATAAACCAATTAAATTATAATTAATAGGTTTTTAATGAAACCGTTAGCCATGTTTCGTTTATGGTTTGATAGGCAGAATAAATCAAACACCACAGCACATTATAAATTGCAGCAACGCGCAATATATCTGATAAAGCTTTAAGTCAATCGAATTTCTAGTAAAATGACGTACGAGTATAGTTATTGTGTATGTGTAATCTTATTATGTTTATTATATTTTGTGCAAAGACGTGTCGATTCAGTTATTTGAATAATCTAAGTGCGATAGGTAATTTCGAAAATCACGATAGAATGGGTTATATCAAAATCAGGGACGCTACATTTAGTTTTTTAGATTACTTATGGTATTGTAACACATACCTACAGCTTACCTTAAATTATAATTAAATAACGAGACTTGCACCACATCCGTCGGCGCACCAAGTAAATGTATAGCACACTGTGACCGCCAAGTGGTGGCCCTAGTGTCGAAGTGCCCGGAACGCGCACCTCCGGGGCCATAACCGCGTACAGTGGCACCACACCCCACTCGCCCATTGTTGGATACCTCATTCGAGACTGCATTGCTCTCTATCGCCATTCTGTCCACTGAGCAACAACAAATATTTGTTTATGAATCAAGCGGCATGAATATTGCCATTTGACTAGTTTAGAGGATGGAATGAACTTTCTCTTCGTATTTTACGAAAATAAAGCTTAAAACATTTGAAATCATTATTTTATATCGTATAGGTTAGCATTCAATATTTTCTATATTTATATTCGTATCCTGGTATCTGGCAAACAAACTTATGGCTATTTAATAGGATTGTTTTGTCCCGCGTTCGCTGGGATTTTGGAATATAACCACGCAATGATATTTCAAGTGAGTATAATATGGAATCAATAAAAATTGCGCAAAGAAAATTCTTCTAGATCGATAAATGGCAGTTATTGCAGGTGTCCATAGGCTGCGGTTATAATTTTCCATCAAGCGACTAGAGACTCATTCTTCAAACTAGCACAGAATTCGTGTAAAGACGGCTTATCTTTACACAAAATGCTGTACTGTTTTGAAGAATGTGTTAAAAACCACCAGTTACTTACCAGTCTGTACATGATGAGTCAGAGCCGCGAGCGGAGGGGAGGCCGGAAGCACAGTGGGAGGTGGTCCACTCGTGTCCACTCCCTCTATAAACTCCAACTTGGCGATGAACCCGTTGTAATCGTACGGAGGGACTAGCGGGCCGGAACTAGGCACCACAAATGTTACAAGTCAGAGTTTTAGAGCCCATCAAGATTTGCATTACACTGTAAATTGCCCGTAATGAGCCTTGACCCAGTTATAACTTGACTTAATAGTGTATCAAAATAAATATAGAACAGAAGTATCACGTTTTAAATATATCTTGTATATCTATCACGTTTATAATCAGTTGTTCTGAATAATTGTATTTTTTTTGTAAGTGTTATTTGTACCAAACCATTAAAATAGCATTTTAAATATCAACAGGAACTGCTGCTAATTTGCACATAAACTTATTATAATACTCATAGCATACGTGGCAGCAAAAAACTAAAGAAAGGCAAATGCAGAAGAGGTATTTTCGCGTCATTTAAATCTGAATTCTGTATATGAAATTTGGTACACCAAAACTTTACAAATACTTTACAAAGTCTATCATTGTAATATTCTAATTATATTGGTATTAAAATATTAGTGAGAATGTAAGTTATTACGTGAGAAATACTATACAATTTTAAAAATCATTATGTAAATCGCTCTTTTTTTTAAATCCATAACAAACAACGTAATGTTTTCTAATTTAACTAATTGAAATTCCGTAAGAATTTAAATGTATTTTTTAAATATAAACAACAATTCACAAATAAAATTTATATTTATAAACTCACGTAAATTCCAGTAGCAGGTTTGGGCCGGGGTATTCTAATGTGGCTGTTCTTTCAGAGCACAGCGTCCCCAGTAGGGGAGCTGATGGGGAGTTCCCGGCCCGCATTGACAGCGAGTCAGTGGCACAATGGCTGCAAGGAAAATAACTTCTTAGTACATTAAGTAATTATTGGTTTGTATAAAGTACGCGCGCACGTCTTCATTTTAGCCGCAGGCTGTCCACATATCCGCAGGCTGTCCACAGCTGGACATAGGCCTCCCCCAAGGATTTCCAAAATGACCGGTTAGATCCAGCGCCTGCCTGCGACCTTATTGAGATCATCTAACCATCCGGTCGCTGGGTGTCCGATGCTACGCTTGCTGATGCGTGGTTGCGATTTGAGAACCTTTCTGCCCTATCGGCCATAGGTTCGTCGCGCTATGTGCCCCACCCACTGGCACTTCAAAGAGCTAATCCGCTGGGCTATGTCAGCGACCTTTGTTCTCTTACGAATCTCCTCATTTCTGATTCGGTCTCGTAGGCAAACACGCTTTATAATATTTCTATGGAAAATACTCAAATCATTTATATATACCTATGTAGACAGAGTAATACGAAAAATAGCGTAACTGCTTGCATGATTTTGTTTATCGGAAATTTTGTTCACGGATATAAAAGCTATGGTAAATATGTTATTTATGGCAATATAAAAGATGCATTTCAAATAATAAATTATTATAAGATCTCTACTTTCGATAGGAAAATGTATAAATAAAAGAATCAGCGTCGAGCCATGCTTACGACAATTAGTGGCATGATTTGATATTTGGTAGAGGTTCTTACTAAAGTTTACTAACAAACAACGAATATATAAACATTAATAAAACCCAGGAAACTGATCTGTTAAAAACACTATTAGAATCACAAATTTTCGGCGCATGACGTTTTCTTGTTGTTGTTAATATTATTATTGTACACTGCAGTAATAATACTGTTTACACAGTACTGCGCTGATATTAAAATTTTGATATTATCATTATGTTATTGTAGACTTAATATTGTGACAGAATTGTACGGAATACGAATTCGAAAAAGCGTCGACAGTGCGTCAAGATGGATGTAAGACAAACGATTTAGATTGAACCCTCTTAAAGTTCACTCATCAATTTTATTGCAATTGTTATTTTCGTTTTAGCCGGAAATACGTTTTTGTTAAGAGGATTTAGCATTGTTGGAGGAAAATTGATGATAAATTGTATTATCTGTTGTAAGAAGTAGACCTTTGTACGGAAGTTTTCAACATCATCATCACTCTCACTTAATCTGTCAGCACACAGTTTTGTTCCAATTTGAAAAATGTGATAGACATTGGCAGAATATCTTGTTCATCATTGTTGTAATGTTATTATTACGATATTATTTTGATGCAGTAATACCTATATAGTTTGGCCAGCAACTTACTGAAAATATCCAACTAAAATAAACAAAAATACAAATCTGTTACCATCTATTCCAGATGCAGTCCCAGAAACCATTCACCAATCCAAACAGGCAGTTAAGGATATTCCAAGGACATTACACTGATCCAGATATTTATCGTAAATAGTTGTAATAAGATGAGAGAACAAACGTTTCCTTTGTGCTAACAGCGGTTGTGTTTGCTATAAACTTGAGACATGGATTGAGGTTGTACTCAGATACTTATGTGGGAAAACGTACTGCAGGAAGATGGAGCTTTTATTTCACTCCACCACTCCACAAAGATTTATTGTGAATGTAGCGATTGAAACAAGCGTATCAAACAATCTTCTATTAGGGAGGGATCAGATTTTTTTACAGAGTAAAATAAATTAACTGGATTAGAAAAAACAAGATGACAAAAACTAAATTAGATACACACTAGTATTTATGTTGTTAAATAAAATACGTATTTATTTAACATAAATATTTTGCTCATGTGATATATATCATTGAGTTATTTTATTATTAAAATAATGTTTAATTTTTAAAAACAAGCTAAAGACTAAAAATTTGTTCAGACAAATACTAACAATATATCTCTTCTAATGTAAATTTGTAATTGAAAACGTGTCGTTCAAATTAGAATAAAATTCACTAAAATATCAGAATTTTATGAAATTTCTCTTCGGATAACATAATATGGAATATTGATGTCCATTCACTTAGCTTGGCAAAACCGAATTAATTGAGGACACGGGTCTTATGAAAATATTACTCGCCCAAACCAACCACTTGTTATATTATTTAATTATGTTCTGAACATATATATACATTTTATTACGTTTTAAATGTTATTTTTGTTTTGTCGGTTATGGAACATTCCAGAGTGGACCGGAATAACAAGCGCAGCGGAACTATTTCGAAGAGCTAAAGAAAAGGAGGACTGCCAGACTAATCGCTAACCTTCACTAGTTAGAAAGGCACTCTTAGAAGAAAAAGAAGAAATGTTTTTAAGGGGCAATTGATGTAATATTTTCATTTAATTTCGTGCAAAAAAATATAAAAGAATCCAATTTTGCTTCAGTAAAATATTATTTCAGAAATGCATTAGAAGAGATTCTTCAGTGACATTTGTTTGTAATAGTATCTTAGCCTAGCTTTGTTATATTCAACTTCTATGTTTTATTGTGAAAACTGATTTAAATAAAAATAAATTCCGTAGTTAGAGTACATAGCTCATAGTAGTGAGGAAGATAAAGTAGTCTCCTACAGAAAATTTAATAAAGTATTATTATGTTCAAAAACACTAGAATCTAGAACATTCTAGTAGTCTACTACTACTAAAGCGTAAACAAAATTGCTCGGATGGATCGAGTGAAAAAAAAAATCATTGCGCCGACTATTTCAAGCGTCCATAAGGTTAAGTGTCCGCGCACCCTATGTAACTAGCCTTCATGTTAACTGAATTAATTGTATATGAAAAATGAAACATATTCCGTAGAGAATACGTTTCTCATAATTTATTATGAATTAGATACTGTCTGCAGCTTCACTCGCATAAATCACACGGGAACAGAACTTCCGATATTACAGGTAAATACTATGCCTTTCTCAGTTTGCTATTTGAATTTCAAGTAGATTGACTTAGGTGATAAAGTTTTGAAAATAAACAAATATAAAAACTCATTTTTGCATTTGAAATTAATTTAATAGAACAAGATACGATTAGGAATGGATTGCAACCTGGCTAACTAGCTAACTGCACGCTACACGACTTGTACAAGGCTACAGAGAACACAGTAAGGGAGGCTTATTTTTGGGCATCCAAGGGTACTTAAAATGAACATTGAAGTAATACGAATATAAGATTAAAACAGAAAAAAATGTAATAAGAATCGATATGATCAAGAAGATTGAACGCGTGGAACATTCTATAGAACAATTTGTATTAGTCCTTGCTGAAGCGCGGAGTAAACTGCTCGGGCGGATTAAGACGCTAGAGATTACATTACACCGCCTATTAGTCGCAATCTTGATGTGTCGCGCATACTAATTTGTTTAAGTTTTCTCCCACCTGTATCACCTTATTGTGCTCATTAGTTGATAATACCAAATGCATCTGTTTCTTTGATAGTAATTTAGGTATATAAAAAAATACAACTTTAAATAACTGAATAACTATGAGAATATGTTTGATATTTCTTTTTATTTTTCACAATAATTAGCTGTTTAGTTAAAATATTTACGCAAGTACTCGTACACGCTCCGGCAAGTTAATTGTGGCATTATTACATTTAGCATCGGTACAGTCTCCGTAGCAGTGCTACAGTCGTCGTAGCACCACTACAGTCATCGTAGCAGAGCTACAGCCATCGTAGCAGTGCTACGTTAAACGTAGTAATCTGCAGCTTTCTATATTTAGTTCAACAAGTAGTCGTAGCTTGTTATGCATAATGTTTTTAAAACAATGCTATGTGATATCATAATACAATACATACTTGGAACAAGGAACCAATACCGAAACGAGTATGATTCATACCAATTTATATCCGCCACAAAACTGAAATGAACCCGAGAAAGAAAAGCAAACGTACTACCCTCCATAAAACTGGCCATAAACAGAGTGTATTTGAATAAGAAGAATAGGATTTCATGAATTTTTGAGAAGTTTTATTATAATTCGTTCTTTTTAGATGCATAAAATAGAATGCAATTTTATTGTTAACAAAATTTTCTAATTGTATTTTAAACTACTAAATGGTCAAAAATACAGCAGATTTTGAGTTCATCTTAGTGTCTTCCCATTTCAACATACCGCTTTGGATCTCGCGGGGTCTGTTAATCGTATGTCTTATTGTTTTTCCCTCCATGAGGTTACTACAATTAATTATAGTTATTGTTATGATTGAATGCTTGACTTCGATCGGAAGTCTGTTGTTAGTAGGATCGGCTACCAGATCGCCTTTTAATCATCAAGAAATGTAGTGGGATGTTCTTAGCTGAATACCAGTTTACGAGTGTGTGTGTATAACTTTGTGACAAAAACAATTTTGGTGGAAAGGCTAAGTAGCTGAAATATTGACATGCACCAATTATAATGATACAGCATAACTTTACTTGACGACATAGAAATTAGTATGAGTACTATAAAAATACCCTCAGCGATAAGATATTTACTTTAAAGTACTGTTACTCATTTTACAAGTAAGTTCTAAACGTAATAGCGTTACTGTGAAACTAGACTGGATGTACAGTTCCAGTTAAAGTGTCAGCTAAATATACGTTTGTTTGAACCAATAAAAGTTTTCAGCCCGCAGCTTTTCAGATAGTGTTAGTAACAAACATACACAATAAGCTCTTACTCAGTGACAATGTTTATGTTTTACATTGAACATTTTGTACATAAAAAGAATGTTTAGTTTCCCAACAAGATCTGGGAAAAGAAAGTGCATATATTTTTTTCGATTTACAGATCAATGTCTCAAAATCCATAATGACCTATATAGATTGTTGTTTTCCACACATATTAATTAACTAACTAATATTGTTTGTTTGTTTTAAAATAATATAGAAAGATACTATTGAATGGCCAGCTCTATAGGATAAAACATAAAAGCTTCAACCACCTCTATAACATAATACGATGTGTTGTTTTAGCCCTCAAACCTCTAATTACGAGATAGATGTACAAAGGAAAAAGTATAATAAGATAAGCCGGCAAATCGGCTAAATACGAGGGTCTGTAGAATAAAAATTTTAAGAAGAAAGACACAGCTCTTTAAAATAAATGACTTCGACATTTTTCAGCACATGACGGCCCACGGGGTGGAAGGGAGATGGTCCTTTATTTACTAAAGTGATTGTTCGCAAGCCTTTCAAAAGTCCAACTGAATTTCATACGGGTGCTTGATAAAATGCTTCCGAAAGAGCTGGACAGAGCGAGTGACATTGTAAAAGGATTCTTTATGGGATAATGGTCATTTGTGGACATTTTGAGCACTAGCAAACAATGAAGCGTCATTTTTAATGTTTTCTCGCATTTCGTGCTGCAAATTCGTATTATATGTTATATGTTCACTTTTTAAATGTATCGATAATCTTTTAACTTTTTGAATGTGTAGAAAATCTATATTTTTCATCCTGATCACTTTTAAATGTGTAAATACATTTCAGTTCATTAAACTGCTACAATTTAACTATAACGGAACTACTTAGTGGGATATCGAAGTCACACGAATCCGTGTAAAACAACTAGTTGTTTATTTATAATAATCAATTTTAAAAATAAAGAACATTTATTAGAATCAAATTCAAATTGTTTATTTTCAATATAGGATATTCTTATTACTTATTGACGTCAATTGTTACTTATTTTAAGTTTACCACCACTTTCAAAGCGCAAGTGGAGAAGAAGTGGCGCCACAAACTCCACAGCAGCATTTTCTTCAAAAACGTCAATTCACAAAATTAGAGTCATATCAGACGAGTTTACATTTGAATATTTTTATAATTACCATAAGTTTATTATTAAATTATTAAATATTGAGGATTATTGAAATAGTTTAACAAAAATGTCAAGTAATAAAAGATGTCATGATATAATAATAATAATAATGTACTGAATGTACATATGATCAATTTTTATCTATAGTTTGGAGGACTCCGCACCAAGCTTAAGTTACACATCCTTGTCATTGAGAAAATCATGAGCGCTATAATAGGCTTTTTTACAAAGTTAATTCTTAACATGTGCTTTGAATTTTCGGTCAGGCAAACTAAGGACCGACTCTGGAAGCTTATTGTAATAGTGTATACAGTTACCCAAAAATGAGACATTAACTCTACTTAGCCGATATGATGGGAGATATAATTTATTTTTATTCCGTAAGGGTCTATTCAGTATAGCAGATATTGCATACC
This sequence comes from Apomyelois bistriatella, assembly GCA_947044815.1. NCBI lineage: Eukaryota > Metazoa > Arthropoda > Insecta > Lepidoptera > Pyralidae > Apomyelois > Apomyelois bistriatella. The sequence goes on from OX345689.1 coordinate 5,659,103, forward strand.
TATTTCGCATTACAGCTAATTTTATGTCATAAAAGATTTTCAAATACCTTTTTAAAAATATTTCAAACTAGCTACTGCCCTCGGCTCTGCCCGCGTGGGACTCTATTGCACCCAATGACGCCAATGTTTGACGCGGTCTTATAACTATATCAATACCAAATTTCATCAAAATCGGTCCTGCGGTTTAGCCGTGAAAGCGTCGGAAAGACAGACTCGCATTTATTATTAAAGTATTGATTTCCAAAAAGTAAGAATATTTGTATTTTATTTTTATGTAACATAATGATTAAATACGTGAATATATATTTTCTAATATTCGTAATATATGACTAAATGATATCACTCACTTTCTAGGTAATAAAATCGACGTGAAGATGATCTTGACCCTCGTGTTGACCGAGTTGGTGGTGAACAAGTATCGGCATAACCGGTGCGGCGGGTACAGGCCGGGGTACCCTGGACTGGCGAGCACACAAGACCCTGGCGTTCGGCACGACACATCTTGGTACAGCCAGTCGCAATCTACAACAAATATGAAAAGCTTAGTCACTGTGTGGCATATGGTTTCGTCGTCGTCGTGTTTAATCTATAATAGTTCACTACTTACTACCTCGGGCTAACAATCTGGTTTTATTCCCAACCTTTCTTTGCGTCAGTCGATTGGTTTACTGGCAGAAAAAGTTTTAGGATTAAATCAACATTTATTAGGGTAAGTTCTGATTAAAACCTAAAACTTATGTTAGTCCGCGTTTTGAATTAGACTCGGCTTTAATTCCACCCTAGGAGCCCAGGATACGCTTTCCTACATTTCCTGTTCCATTTAACCCGTTTGTCGGCAAAGAATATTAGGAAAATAACGTTTATTTGGTTTAATATAGGAATTTAGGTAAAAATCTAAAATAATATAGTTCAAACGCTACGCGAACGTAGTCGCGGGCACAGTTAGATTAAAAATATCGTTTAGATACCTTTTATATAGCACCTTTAAACTATTCATAAAATCTTAATCGAATACCTTCTTTATCACTGTAACAAAAATAATTATCTCCTTAGTATGCATGTGATAAAGTTTCGCCAGCAAGTTTTACGCGTAGTCGGTGTAATTAGTTCGCAAGCACGATAACCGAGCTAAGCATAAAATTTAGTTACCCATAAATCGGAGTAGTAATGACCCATGCTGCTAATAGCGTAGCTAGTATTGATCGGGATCTTTAGTAAATTTTCCCTTAGGGAAAAACGTTTGGGATTTTCCATTCACGCCTTCCTGTACTTATTTTTAAAGATAAAATAGCTACGTAAAATGAAGACGAGGAAAATAATTATATACATTACAACTAAGTATAAATTAAGTTTATATAAATCATTGTGGCTTCAGTGGTGTAGACATTAGTCATAAAACATGTAAGTCGCTGTTATGAACCTATTGGTACTGGTGATACTCTGGGATTGTTGTTTATTATTTAATTAGCACATCGGGGCAGACTTACACATCTATTTGAGAAGAAAATTTGGAGAGACGTTGGCCTTAGATGCTATTGACTGGTTGAAAAATACAAAAATTACATTAGTATTAGTGGTACAATTAATGTTTCAGCTTTATTCATAAATACAAATTGTATGTTTGTCATGGCAGCTAATCTTTTGTTCCTAATTTTATTTACCCATCCCGTTGTTTAAAATATCTAGCTAAACGATTATCAAAAATATTGCTCTAGATACTAGAAAAAAGCAAGGTCATAAAATCAAGTGGGCATTTATGAGAACTCCCATTAAACCAAGAGGCGCACATGAAATTCAGCGTAAAATATATTTCAAAAAAAAGGTTAAATAAACTAAAAGTTTACTGGAAAATATTTGCACAGCAGAACGTAGCTCATGCAAATGGGGAAATTATTAACAAGCGTGGACATGGATCCATTTCCATGTTCACATGAGTAACCATGAGTTATTATGTCACTGGCTTGTTAGACTTAGTTCCTACTGAAATTGTAAAAAAATACAATAATAAAATATTGTCGCGCTTTTTGTCCAATACGAAATTTGGCGTATATTTGGGAGTTGTAATAAATATACTTATTTACATAGAGTTAAAGAGTTTGTTCATAACACGATGATCCTGAGGAAACACGAGGTTGAATTAAAAAATCGTATGTTAATTACCTGATTATTGAGGTAATTGGTTACAATGATGACTTCCGGGTTACTATTGATGTTAGAGGTTGACACAACGTTTATTGTTCTTCCTAATGAAAGTGAAATAAATAAGAATAGTATTTTTTTATAATTAAAGCAATGCTTATAATATCTCATAATTTATCTCTATATGAGACTGTTATTCCAAAAAAAATAAGAACCATGTTTAAAATAATATCTATTGAAAATTTTGCACTTGATGGCTATCGGAATATTATTTAAGTGAAGCAAAACGTGTCAGAAATGCAGTTCTTGGTTAGTAAAAACAATTTCCTTGCTCGGGCATCACATCGTCTCTGCAATCTTACTAGAAGTGTAATTCGAGATAAAGCTTGAGAGTCGAGCATGCCGTGCGGGTAGAATATGTGACCAAACGACAATTTTAATGATAGCAGTGTATGCGGTTTTGAGTAACATTTATTAATATACTTACTAGAATGTAGCGAGCTATAAAACCCCTTTATTTGAGTTGAATGAATATAATGTTCACATACACATTTCCTTATATCTTAACTATAAAATTTATCGGTTTTGATAACAGTCTTCTACTAATCTAGAGTAAAATTTGTTAGAATTATAAACTATTATATCGTTAATAATATAAAATGTACTTATTACATTGTAAGCCAAATTAAACTTTGTCTTGCGTTAATTTTTTATAAGGTGGACTCAAATCAATTGCAAATATTTTAAGGGAAGATTCAGATCGAAAAAAGAAAAAATAAAGTGTTGTCCTCCCATACAAATTGAAAAACATCTGATCTAGTTTAGTATGGAGAGTATTTATTTAATTTAACCTAATTGTACCTACATTTATGCAAATAAAGAAACTTGAAACTTCGAGAGTGAAACAAATCGTTTCTTAATATAAGTTTATTTGGAAAAGTTGTTCATTATAGTGGTCTGAATCTTAAAATCTTAAAATCTTAAAATATTTGCAGTTGATTTGAGTCCACCTTATGTCTTTATCAGCAAAAGTACCGGTTTTAGGGGTATTTTCATTTCGGTACCAGCAAGTACAGGTTTAAGTCTGGTACTGGTATCACACCAAAATCAATGATACCTGTTCCCATAAATACCGGTGTTTCAAATCTGGTGACAATAAAAGCATCATATTTAGTTTACTACTGATTGAAATCTACAGCCCTTACTGATTTAAAATGTATTTGAAATTGTACATTTGGACATTATCGGGCTTCATATATTCTTTGAAACCCAAAAAATACTAAATAATATATACACAAAGATACAATTTTCAAACATTTGTGGAACATTATCATGAAACCAAATATGAATATTCACTACCGTGTAGGTAAATATTTTTCCATTCCGTCACGTAAACCAACCAAATATTTGTTGCGCATAAAAAAACATTTGTACCGGAACGGAAATCGCATCCGGAAACAAGCCGGAACAAATTTTGATTGCAAATGTACGCACGTTGAAACATTTGAATTAATATTTCGCATTTTGCTTTACTCAAATTCTAACGTTGTTTTTATTTTATGACTAATTTTGAACAATGATGTAAATATCGGGTACTTAATAAAAATATAAATATTTTATAAAGACAATCCCCCTATGTTTTGGCCCTTTTTCTCTTATTAAAATTTACCGTGAAAGAAAGAGCCAAAACACATTTTAGTTAAAACGGGCTTAACAAAGTTTCGTTATTTTTATGAATAAGGAGGCAAGTATTTAAAATAATTTAGCACATTTATACCTCTATATTAAATCAATGGTTGACTGATAGACAATGCTTTTAGCATTAAGTCCGCCAATTGTATAAGTATTTTGTACTTATGGAAAAACAAGTTTTAATAAATAAATAAATGAATAATTAAACATATGAAGGGAGGACTACTGTTATATTATAAAATTCATGCATTGTAAAATTTAAAGACTACAATGCGCGAATACAGCCGCATACTTTGAGTCGACAATTCTGTCTTCGTTGCTTTTATGGATTATGATATAGATGTGATGAGATATGAAGTTGCATTTAGCTATCTGACAGTTTTCAGTTGACCTTAACGCTTAAGATATTTGCATAGGTAAAGAAATCGTATTTATTTTCTAGAGCCACAAATAGACTATATGAAGCGTGTATTCTGTACTCTCATCTTGTGTGGCGGCATGGCGAAGCCCCGGCGAGGTCCCACTGCTATATATCATTGGGCGTCAGACGTGCCGGTGCAAATCGGGTGAAACATGCGCATACTACACTGCTATAAATTATATCAAGCCTCGGGACTCATTCAGTAAAATCCATTTTCCATGAAGCCACGTTGATTTGCAGTGGAAGAATATATTCATTATTATTTATTTGTGCGTTATTTTTAGTTTTCGCAATCGATAAAAAAATAAACGTTTATACCTAAATACTTACCCACATATTTAGGCCTACATGCAGGCAAATTTTTCTTTTTTAAATATTAGGAAATGCAAAATGGAGGAAATTCCAAGAATGAGTTATATAGTACAAACGAATACAAAAGCGTGTGTCGTGTTGATGCCGATGTGGATAGCAGGCAGAGGATAGAGGGACTTGAAATATATTATGGATACTTAGGATTGCCTTTTAAGAGTCGCTCAACGGAACTGCGTAGGTTTTAGCCTAGAAACGACGACTAAAAAAGGCCGAATTGTTATTCCTTACTAAAAAAATAATAAAATATTTTTTCATAAAAAAAAAAGTCACTAAAATTATTTGCAATATTTAGCTTATGATACGAGAAAAGTGACACCGTGATACCAGCGAAAATAATTATAAGCATGTCCATGACGAGGGTTGGACAACGTCCGGCGCACTTGCCACGCCTTGCCTTCAAATATAAATCCTTTGAAGACGTGGACACGGCAATAAAAAAAAAGTATTTAGTATCGTTTGTTTGGTTCCTTGAGTTGGCAATGACTTAGCTTAAGTATGCAAACTAAATTGAACTTGATTTCAAATCATTGAAAAAATATATTACCGAATAAGACCAGTTTATTTTAGGCAAATAATTTTTACTATTTGAATACAGGAAAAAAAATTCTAGAAAATCAAATTACCCAAATTATTTAAAACCTTAAATTATTACAACACGTTTCGTACTCAAACTACTTTTGTTGTCATAAAGGGAATGCCATATGGAATTAAGTCCACCATTTGTGCACTTTATTTATATGTACAATAAAGTTTTAAATATAAGGGGTTTCCATAAAGGGAAAAGCATTCAGGGACATCGCGTTTTAAAAGTCTCCAGCGCCATATTTCACCGGGAAAACGCTAGGTGAGATATAAAATAGATGATGATTATGTCTTTTAAGTATCCAAAAGTCTATATTCAAAATTTACATTTACCTGTGTGAGGTATCCGTGAACCGCCCCTCGGGTGAAACCCTACTCCTTGAGAGTTGCTCAGTGATGTGAAGCTGAAGAAAGCAAGGAACTGTGACCTCACCGTCTTTTCTGTTATCCTGGTAACAAAAGCCAGATGTTTATTAAAAATAAATTATTTTAGTGATATACTTTATTAATATAAATAAATTATATATACATTGTATACGTATAACATATGTTGTATAAACACGCTTTCAATAAATGTATTGACTAATGGAGACCACCTCTAAATAAAGCTTATTCCGGTCATTGTCAAATGTCCATCGTTCATCGCTAACGCAAGCACTCCAACTGAACACAAATTAAAAATAGACCAAGTATGTATTCATATAATGTGATCAAGGAACATATTTTCACACAGATCTGGTATTAGCAAAACTTGATCAGGAACCTTTAGTGTGTAATTAACAACTTGAGCAAAATTTATACTCCACAACTACTTTCTATTGCTGAAGTCATAAATGTTCCTTGTGAATTACGGAAAACTCATTTATTACAAATACCTATTATTATATTATATAGATAATATAGATATGCTGCATGTGACCTAAATTATGAATTTCCTAGTCCACCACTGTAATGATATTAAGAGACTGATATAGTGAACTAATCATTGTGTGAATCATGTAATTATCGCATACATCATCAACAGCCTATAAAGCCTAAATATTCGAGACCACGTGGAGACAAATTTGTATTTTCACTATTTTGAAGCACATTGCAGTTCAGGCAACTGTATTGCCGGCTGACACGAGATTTGCAGTCCGGTTACCGGCCACAATTCCGAATAGAGCATTGCCGGTTCCGCCATAACCTTTTGTTCCGCCCACATTTCGGTACTCGCCGAACTGCAAATGGACAAAATTCACTACTGTATGCCATAATGAATACACTTCCGGAAATACACTCATTTGAGGGTCTATCGTGCCTATTAGCGGACAAGAGTCTAATTGATTTATTGTTTTCGCTCTCAGAATCATTTCAGTTGCATAACTACTGGAAATCATGATATAGAGTTCATACATTATTTACAGTACACTACACAATATACGGTACAATTTAACACAAGAGTATTTTCCCGAGATAAATATAAGCAAATTAATTTGGTTAGCCTCAAGGATTATTTTGTAAGTGATAGTTAGTATGTAAAAACTTTATTATACATAAAGAAAAATAATAAAACAAAATAGAACAGACATACATAGATTAAGTACATTTTCTTAAAATTATTTCATAATTCATATCACGCGTTTTGAAAACACTAAGGTGTAAAAACTTACAGTATATTTATGGATCAAACATTCGGCAAACGGATGTTCATTATTTCAGTTGCTAGAGCTTCAACTCCCAAAACCTTTTTATATTTGTAATGGCAAGAGTAACTACACAAGGGAACACGGTAAAAACGAACTTTCCAATACGTCGTTTTCTATCGTAACCTATTTCAAATCACACTAACGAAAATCAATTTTCAAGTAAGTACGACATTAATTACCTTATTTTTCAATGTGGTATAAATCAAGTCAATTTTAATCGTGAAAAATCTTAAGGACCATATTTATGCTTACCTAAATTCTAAAGTAGAAGCTCCATGGTCAGCGAAAAGCACGACAGGCGGGGTGTACCGCTCGTTGGCGCCACACAACCGGGTCTCGGCGGCCACAGCACCGCGCACTGCGCCTGCGCCTCCTAGCTGCAGCCATCCACCAACGCAACTACGAAGTTATGAATTTATTATCTAAAGATGTTTTGTTTTTTTTTTCAGGTTGGTACCCTATGCTCTCAAGCCTTGCAATTCGGAAAACGGATCATGAATGACTTACTAGTATTGAACGACAAAAAATTTTTGTACCATAGGATTGACACTACCAGATTATGTCCCTGTATCTCAATTCTCCCAATCCCCGCAATTCGGCAAATCATTAAAGATTCCGTTTGATTCATATGAACGCTAAATACTTAAATGTAGAGGGGCATATTGCATTGAGGGCATATCCATTATTATAATAATAATTATCTAAAAAATGTTTGCATGCCAGAATATGGTGAAACATGTTGATACCTATATCTATTACCCTTGGGCCTAACACAGTTGTACTACCATCTTTTCGCAAAATAAATACTTCATTTCCGTGCAAAAGCAAAAAAGCCGCTGATTCCATTTGTTATCGGTAAGTAGCAGTAGTTATGCTATGACAGACGCCTTTAGGCAGCCTGAAAAATCTGACAGTATTGGCCACTAACACACCCGGATCATGTTCCTATTGGTCTGATTATCCTGTATAAATGGGTTACGGAGGCCAGACGGCAGTCGTTCCATTGTACTAACTAGTACCGTCAAATCAGGACCATGATTTTATGCGTATCCTGGGCTATGTAGTATAAGTTGAAGATGCGACCGGGAAACACGTGCGGACAAAGAAGAAGAAGAATTTTATCCAGATTTCAGTTATAAATTAATGTTGTTGAATGGTATTTAAATATGCAAATAAATTACTACAAAGGTATCAATATTAAGTATTCCTAAAGGGAACAGGGATTTTGCGGTCATCAAGATGGTTCGCTCGAAATATTCAATTTGACGGGACATTGATCACAGCGGGATGTGTGTGACAACCCGACCCATCACACGATTCTTTTCTTCAATTCATATCGATTTGAACCCTTCAAACATATGTGTATCTCACAAACAGACATATTTTTGCTTTTGTGCCTTTTATTTAGTTACTATTTTGAATGCTCAACTTGTATTTTTGGTTTTGTTAGGTTCGTCTTTGAGGAGGCGATAAATTTTCAACCAATATGTATTTTTATGTACTAACCTATATTTAATAATTAATTAATCGACATCAATTAACCTTCTGTCTGCATATAAAACAATACCAATAAACTCTTTATTGCAACAAAATTTCGCAACTTTTACTCTCAAGATAGTTTTAGTGTTTAAAAATAATAATTGAAGTCGGCTAATGTGGGCTTCTCATTTATTCATCACCCATTGAAAATTCATTAAGAAAGACATAAAAAAGATTTTTGCTGTCCAGCCGACTGCCTGATTTTAACCTTCCTTTTACATTGTGTTACTTATTGAAATCCGACCAACCGGACCGAAAAGTACAAGCAAATTAAGAGCGCTGTTTGTCTCTTATTCGCCATCAACGGGAAGAGAGAAAGTGGTTCTAAACGTGGATAGGCAAATATAGTGGTTTTGCTAATTATTTTCAAAGTATTTAACATAAAAATATTAAACCTACCTAGTACCGTTGAACCTCCCAACAGAAACAAGCCTGTAGAGTTGTATCTCCACCCGCTGGCCAGCATCGGGCTGCAGGAAGTAGGAGCAGGATCCCGGGCCCTCAATAGAGGGAGACTTGATCTGCCCGAAGGTTTTCCCCGACTTGCTCTTTAGAATACGGGAATCGATGGTGATATTGCACACTGGTGGAAATTAATTTTATTAATTACAATACAACACACGAATATTTGCAGCAAAATATAATTTTTTGAATGAATTGAAATTAACTACATCTTATCTGTATGTTTTTAATTTAGTTAATTTCTTCTCATTAGATGCAGATGTATTTGAAATTTGATGCAGATGTATTTGAAAATTTTCTGAAGCAAACATTGAAAACGACTGAGTTGTCAATGATTAATGAAAGTAAATGTGATTAAAGAAAGACCCAATATAACTTATCATAGGCAATTCTCCAAATTCTAAATTAATAACATACCCAAAAATTGATTCCCAGAACGCAAATAAAATTGAGAATAAAAGTAAATTGTGAGTAAGCAAAAACAGCCCAGTAGAGCACAAATCTCGCCAGACAAGTAAATCCATTCAAAAGGTTTGATGTTAGCTAAAGGTTAATAATGGCTGCTATTTGAAGAAAAGTAAACACGGTCCGGTCACAATACTCCAGAGGCTGGACCCGGCAACAACAGACTGGCTTCAAATTGTTCCCCATTGTTTGTGCTAATATCCGCAATGGTAAAGATTATCTTGAACCATTAGCGTGTGTTTTAATTGCGTGAATGTAATGATAGCGTACATAACGACTGCTAGGTGCTCATGAAAGTTAACAGGTAAATTAAATACCGATTCCATAGGTTAATACATTAACAGCGTGTAGATTACCTTTAACATTTTTATGATGTCATTTCTTAATGTAAGCCATTTTATTTCATGAAATCATTCCAAGAAAATCATAACTATGAAGCTGATCAATATGGATTTTTATTCCCGTTCATAAAACAATTTATGAAAAAACGACGATAACATACTATTTGCACAATACTGTTCTAAGCCGCACTGCGCGCAGCGTGTAGGCGCGACGTCGCCACACGGGCAGGCACCGTCGCGCACGCAGCACGCGCAGTCTTCCCCGCCGCCGCCCGGGCATGCGCACCCGGTTGATGACTGCGTCCATAAGTCTACTTGACCTGGTAACATTTTTTTCATCATCAAAAATATTAATTCTAGGTATCAAGCTAGTTTATTTCGACAATCTAAATACTCTTCGACTCCGAGTGAATTGGTATCATTCACATCCTGTTTAACAAATAATATACATGCTTTTGTTACTGGAGATTCAAGTATCGTATTTTTAACTTTAACAAGTAGAAAAAAATAATAAGTTCAAAAAACTTCATAAACCAATACCAAGACAATTGAGCGTGTTATATGATAAGATAACCTAAGCTAATACTTACTACTGCCATCCAGAAAGATAGGCGTCCAAGCGATCTGCGCGGAAGCTATAGCGCACGTGGCGACAAGCAGAAGCGCAAATGCCTGCCGCATTGTGCGCAGGGGCAGTCACCGCGCCCCTCGCCCCATCGACCACCCACGTCGTCTTCGCATTCCCCCTCACACACACACACACTCACCACCACTCACCAAAAAACAAATTACTACTACACAAATGCGCCACGCTTCGCATGACTGCACAAATTCTAAAAAGTTATACTGTTATTTCACTACTTTATTGCGGTTTTATTACGAATTTCCGCGATTCTTCTTTTTCCGCCTGATTGTATCTTGGATTTCGTTCGTCGGAATGTCTGAAACAAAATAGGGAAAATAAAAATGTAAAAAACTATTCAATAAGGATACATATATGCATTTTGAACATAAAACTAGGTCACTCTACATTTGTACAACTCTATTAAGAAGAGTAGGAAAGGAGTAGGCAGGGCGGTGGACGTGACTATATACTGGTCGAATCATATTTATAACTTATATTTATACTAGCGCCGCTACTAAACTAACTACACCCGCCCCGGCTTCGCATGGGCATAAAAAACTGCCTCTTGGATCACTCTATCTATTATAAAAACCGCATCAAAATCCGTTGCGTAGTTTTCAAGATAAGTATACAAACGGACATAGGGACAGATAAAGCGACTTTGTTTTATACTATGTAGTGTAGTGATATACCACAGCCATTTCGACTCGAAAAGAAGAAGAAGAGTACAGAAAATATGTCAGCTGTGTATAATAGTTTCCGGTTTATAAGCAGACTACCCCTTTCCTTCCAAGTTATGGGTTTCGAAATAGGCAACACCAAGGAAAGAGGTCCCAATGTACCTCTGCCTGACTCGTGGCTTTGTTGGTGGCGGATTAAACCATAGCTTTTAGTATAAAGTAAATCGATGTAATTAACCAAAAACATCAACTGACATCAAACAGACAAAAATAATTCCGAAACTCATAGGACCTCATGAAGTATGACGATAGAGAGAAATTAGGTTATCGTGTTCTAGTGGACCCCAGGTGTTAAATATTGGACTGCCATCAGACTTGGTTAACTTTGCCTGTCGAGAACTGAAACTGTACTAGAACTTACTGTACTTTATTTATTTAGGTGGTATTATAATTTACATACTTACGCCTAAACTATAATGTATAAGACACAACATTTTAAAAATTCAACTATTCGAAAATTCGATATGTTTAGAATTCAACAGTTTTTGGAGGGAAAGTATCTGTAATGTCGCTATGTCCGCGTTGTTATTTAATTTCCAAAACTTAGGTTTTTTCGAGTGTTTGTGCATAATATTGGCGGATTAATATTTGCAAAATGTTCGTGAACAAGCGTGAATTTTGGGAAGTGGTACAATGATTATGTGACTTTTTATCTTTGTCACCAAAATCTCCAAGTTATAGCTTAGTAAATTTTTTCCACCGCTTCACTTAGCTGTCTGACTAGACTTACTTACTTGACTGGACTGGATTAGACTACTGACATGACTTTTTGACTTGATTTGACCAAATTATGACTGAAGAAGATTAATAAATTCAAGAAAGGCCTTAAAGAACTAGTTTCCATGGCCTTAAAAAGTATTATAAAAAACTGGTCAAGTTGAACTCGCAACTCTCCTCATAACGAGCTCTTTCATTTAATATATAACAAGGTAAGTTTTGCAAAACTTTTTTTTAAAATTCCTACACCCATATTCTCAAACGTTTCCTCAAACTCCACTCATCCTCACTCGACCTCAATGGTATTCATAGTTGACAGTAGCTTCCTCACCTCAAGGAAATTACTCAATGGAAGTGAGGAACGAACTGTCAAATATAAGGTTGGTCGAGAGGTACCTTAAGGAAGCCTCGAACGTTTCGTTTAACAAAAAGTAGGTGCATTTATTGAGGACCAGATTTAAAAAACTTGTACCTACAGTAATAAGTTATTTGTGTATTAAGTATTTTGTTGTATTATAATAAATCTATGCCAGTAAGCTAAAATTGAAAAAGAAACTTTGTCAAAAACTCTCTTTACGTCAAAAAGTTAAGCGGTTTACCAACACACAGAAATGAAACGGGACGTAATTCCTTGAGTCATCCTCACTGGAGTTTCCTCAAGGAAACAATCAAGAATACCATTTTCAAGGAAAGTTAAAGGACTTCCTTGAGGCGTCCTCAAATGAGGTTGAGTGGAGGCGACCTATGAGGAAACGTTTGAGAATATGGGTGTTAATGTGTCCCCCGAAAATGACCCTTATTTTAAAAAATATATTTATTTTCTTTGCACATCTGTGTTTGGGTTACTGGATTACGCCATCCTACCAAATTTCATCTGTTTTGGTCCAATAGGTTCGGAGAAAATTGGCTGTGACAGACAGACGGACGGACAGACGCACTAGTGATGCTATAAGAGTTCCGTTGTACATTTTTGTACGGAACCCTAAAAAGGCGCCATATAATTATACTATATTTTTTTTTTATTTGCATACAAATCACTTCTTTGCAGCCAGTATTTACAATAAATGTGATAAGGCAGTCATGCAACCACCCTCTACTAGGGTTGTATATGTAAATCCCTAAATACTAAGTATCTATAACTAATAAAGTACATGTCAGCACTTTTGGGGACTTGCATAGAGCCCGAATGCGTTGTTGCATTTCATTAGATTATTCTGGTCGTGAACCTTCGACAGACGTCTCGTTTAATAATAACAATATAACTTTTGTAATTCATTTAAATAAATAAGTTTAATTTTAAATAACTTTATTAACTTTTTAAAAAGTCTCCCATACGTTCCCCGAACAAGTCTGGCGCAGCCCGGTCGGTAGGATCATCAAAAACCGAGACCTCTGTTTCCGCGCTTTGGACTCAAACTCGTACCAGCGCAGAAAATTCGGTCGGAAAAACGGTGTAGAGATCTTTCGAACCAAACAAATAAATTTGACTTACGGGAGTGAGTGAATAGTGTCTTCACAACGGCAAGAGATGGTGCTGAGTGGCTTGTGAGTAAAACTCTTTACGTTCCCTCATTATCCTTTCTTTTCCATATTTCCTTTTTCGTGTAATTTCGAAGGTTTTATATATTAAACAAGCAAATATTTTTTTTGCATAGTTAAGATAGCTTATGTGATAAAAGTACATATATAAATAACATATAAATTAAATTGTAACAGAATTTTTACAATTATTTTAAAAGTACATACTAAAGTTTATTATTAATTATATAAAATGGCGCAAGAGCAACCAGTTGTAGAGAGAATTACTATAATTCCTAATGAGATGATAAAGCTTATTCCGATCTTTAAGGGTGATAAAAGACAGTTAGGATTATTTTTAAGAAAATGCGAATATATAATAAATAGGTACCATGGGTCAGAGCTTCAAAACGAATACATTATACATACTATCACCAGTAGGCTAGCGGACGAGGCCGCAGCGCTTATCAGCGAGCGTGAGGATGTTTTGTCTTGGATAGAGTTCAAGGAATTGTTAGAGCAGCACTTTGGGGATCCGCGTAGCGAGGAATGTATTTCAATTGAATTAGAGTCACTAAAAATTAAATCAGGCGAAAGTTATTTAGATTTTTGTAGTAGAATACAAACTGTCAGGTCAATTTTAATGTCGAAGGTGAATAAAATCGAAAATATACAATTAAAACAGAGTAAAAAAACGATATACGATAACACATCTTTAAATGTTTTCCTTTATAACTTACCGGAACATCTTGTAAGAATAGTTAGGTTGAAAAAGCCCTCGTCTTTAGAAGAAGCGTTAAGCATTGTTTTAGAAGAAGTGAATTTTCACGAACAATATACTTCACGAAATAAATTACATAATAACAACGGCGTATCTAACGGATATATTAAACCAAATTTAAATTTTGGAAATAAATTTAAGGAAACATCATTTCCATCCCAATTAACTGGTTCCGTACAAAATATTAATCCACCTAAATTTAACTTCGGCTTACCCAATAGCCAACAGTTTAATATACCCCAAAATGCATCTCAAAATTTCATGAAACCCCAGCAGTTCGGATATAGACCCCAGCTACCTACTTCTCAACGTCAAAATTTCATGAGACCTAAACAGTTCGGTTATAAACCTCAACTACCTAATTCCTACCCTCAACAGTTCGGTTACAGACCCCAGTTTTCTAATGCGCAACCTCAGCAATTTGGTTTTAAACCCCAGCTGTCTTATTCACAACCCCAGCAATTAGGATATAACCCTAGAGGTTTACCGCAAAATAATAGACCCCTTCCAAATACTTCGACAGATGTGTCAATGCGCACGCTACCTCCTAAACCACAACAAAGGTTCGAAATAAATGAATTAACTCTTAATGAGGAGTACTATGACCCGGATCAGATAGATACTTATGACTCATACTATAACTATGACTATAACAACGAGCACATGTTAGAATATCATGAAATTAACCCCCTTAGTTCATTACCTTCCGAAAATATACATATTACAGAGAATGACTCATCGGATGAACCACCCCAAGTAGCTGATAATTTTCACATAACTACAAATCAAACAAAGAAACCATAATATTAAATTGTGCTTCTAATAATGGTTTACCTTATATATATATATTCCGGAGATAGACGCTAAACTTATGATTGACACAGGTAGTACCCGTTCATTTATTAGCCCTACAAAAGCACATCAGTATTTTTTAGATTATATTTACTACGAACCATTCGAGGTCATTAGTACACATGCTACAAGCAGCCATGATCAGGCTATGCAAATTCCCTTATTGCCTACATTTAACACTACCGATTTTCATAAATTTTATATATACAACGTAGATTCACGTTACGATGGACTAGTAGGTAACGACTTACTAAAACAAATGGATGCAGTCATAGACTTAAAAAATAATATGCTTAAAACTAAAACTACACATATACCTATAGTACACTGTTGCCCAAAATTAGTCATGACTCTAGCACCACGAACAGAACAACGTGTAAAATTACCCACAGACCAATACTCAGGTGAAGCAATTCTTGAATTTAAAGAATTTGATAAAGGAGTACGTATGCCTAGTGCTATAGTTAATTGTGTCAACGAATTTGCTACAACTATAATTCAAAATAGTACAGAGGATGAAAAGACCTTGACTATAACACATCCATTTAAAGTAACTCCTTTTGCTAGTAATGAGTGTCATCTAAATTATTGTACAGATAGCAAAGATATAGAAATAGATAAAATATTACAAGAAAATTTAAAAAGATTAAGGATAGATCACACAAATGAAGAGGAAAGAAAGAAAATATTAGATCTGTGTACCGAGTATAAAGATATATTTCATTGTGACCAAATCCCACTTACCTTTACAAATGAGATTAAACACCACATACGAACTAAGAACGAAGATCCCATATATGTAAAACCGTATAGGCAGTCACCAGCGGAAGCCGAAGAAATAAAAAATCAGGTAGATCAGCTTCTAAATAACAACATAATCCAAGAATCATACTCACCCTGGAACGCACCTGTTCACCTGGTCCCCAAGAAAATAGACGCATCAGGCATGCCTAAATATCGCATGGTTATTGACTATAGAAGACTTAATGACATAACAATCGACGACAAGTGTCCACTGCCAAACATGACTGATATTTTTGACAAATTAGGTAAAAGCACATACTTCTCTACTCTAGACTTAGCAAGTGGGTACCATCAAATTGAGGTAAATGAAGAGGACAGACAGAAGACAGCGTTTAGTACGCAGTACGGGCACTTTGAATTTCTAAGAATGCCGTTTGGCCTTAAAACAGCCCCGGCAACCTTCCAGCGTTCTATGAACAACATCCTGAAAGGTCTTCAGGGATTACACTGCCTCATTTATCTTGATGACGTAATCGTTTTCTCATCCAGTTTAGAAGAACACCTAGAAAAACTAAGAAAGATTTTTGACAGACTTAGAGCTACAAACCTTAAGGTACAACTAGACAAATCAGAGTTTCTGAGAAAAGAGGTATTGTATCTTGGACACACCATCACTACTAAAGGACTTAAACTCAACGAAGACAAGATAAAAACTGTACTTAACTATCCCCTACCAAAGACAACTACTGAGATTAAGAGTTTTCTGGGACTCGTGGGATATTATCGTAAATTTATAAAGGATTTCGCTAAAGTCACCCAACCCTTGACTAAATGTCTCAAAAAAAGAAATAAAATAATTATTGATCAAAACTATATAGATGCGTTTAATAAATGTAAAGAACTTTTGACAACAGCCCCACTCTTACAATACCCAGACATGACTAAACCTTTCATATTGACTACGGATGCTTCAACAGTAGCTTTAGGCGCTGTCTTATCTCAAGGACCTGTTGGTTCAGACAAGCCAGTGGCCTATGCTAGCAGAACATTAAGTGATACCGAAGCACGGTACAGCACAATAGAGCGCGAACTTTTAGCCATAATATGGGCTGTAAAACATTTCCGCCCATATCTTTATGGACGTAAATTCTTCATATATACTGATCACCGTCCACTAGTTTGGCTCAATTCACTTAAAGAGCCCAACAGCAAGCTGACGCGTTGGCGCTTACGTCTACAGGAATATGATTTCCAAATTATATATAAAAATGGCAAGCAAAACCAAAACGCAGATGCTCTATCACGAATCAAAGTTAATGCCTTAGACTCTGACGATGACATGACCTCTATGAGAGTGAATGTAGATGGCAAAGAACTTAGACTACAGAAGTACCTAGACGAAGTAACGGACCATATAACAAAACTAGCAACTAAAAAAACTGATGAAGAAGTGACTATACTGATATCTGACTCATCAACAAATACCGCTGAAGAAAATTACCCCCTTCCACCTACTTCTAGCAGTACAGCTACTGCACATTCTGCAAATGACTTAGAATCTTTTGGTATTCCTATCCTAAATGAAGCAATAGACACAAAACCTAACCAAATACTGGTCTATACGTGGCTACGAAATAAACTAAATGTAAAAGACATTTCGAGAGAAAAGCAATTAAAGTAGAGAACCGCTCTACACCCGAAGTAGTACGTGCATTAATTCAATATTTCTCTATGTATGGTACACCTCGTAAAATTACTAGTGACCCAGGTCTGGAATTTAATAACAGTCTTATGAGAGAGTTAATGTCTTTATATAAAATAGATTTACACATTACTACCCCTAATAACCCTGATTCAACTGGTATAGTAGAAAGGTTTCATTCCACCTTAATTGAGATATATCGTTTAGCAAAGTATGAGCAGAAATGTACTGACGCAGCATCTATTATGACCTACTCTATAATGGCATATAATAATACAATTCACTCTACCACAGGTCTTACCCCTTTTGAAGTAGTTTTCGGACATACCTCAACTAATAGTATCTTTAATATAGATTTTGAAAAACAGTATATAAGTGAATTACTTAAGGTCATGCTAAACGTACTAAATACTTATATAAATATATATCGGATAAAATGATAGAGACAAAAGAAAAAGAAAGAAAAAAGAGAGGAGGCGAATCAGATAAAGATTTTGATGAAGGAAATACTGTATTCATTAAAGATATTAATATAAGAAAACCTAAGCATAAGCCTCGTTTTAAAAAGGCCGTAGTTAAAGGAAAACCAGAGCGTAACATATTACCCATTGCAATAGGTTCACGTTTAACTAAAACTCCAATTAAAAACGTTAAACGTCCCCCACAGATACGTTGTGATGCTGTTGACCCTGATGAGGACCAGCCAGGGCCTTCTGCTTCAATTGCTAAATTAGTTAAAAATAATTTTGTTGAATTAAATGATAAGTTAAAAGAAATAGAGCGTGATTTAAAATCACTTCAAACAAAAGGTAATAGTTACATAGTACAGTCACACATTATTAATATATATCACATGTATCTACATAACTTTCAGATGATGTATAATAAACTGAATGAAATAGAAACAGCTCTAGCTTTAAGCAAAATAGGTATTTTACATCAGTCTATTATAGACTCTAACGAATTGTTAAATTTTCTAGAAGTTATAAATAAGACAGATAATTTGCTATATACACCTACTTCTTATAATTTAGTTAAAATAGAACGCTCTATTACTGTGAAATCATATATTAAAGTAGATAAGATAGTATTTTTGTTAGAAATACCGCTCATTAGTATTGAGCTATATACATATTATAAATTGTACCCTTTACCTATATATAATCCTTCTCTTGAACAAACCTTTATTATCATTCCTAAATACCCCTATATCCTATCAAAGAGTTCGAAGTTCAGGTCACTCACACAGCCATGCTTAGAAATAGATGAGAATTATTTCCTTTGCCAAGAAAAGGACACTTTTCAGTTAATTGAAGACACATGTATCCAGGATTTAATGAAATTTACAACAAATCCCACGACTTGCACACAAATCTCGATTCAAGTAGAGAAAGTAAAAACTGTAATGATAAAAGAAAACATCTACATCCTGTTCACGAGATATGATACATTAATTACTGAAAATTGTGAAAATGAAGTAACACGAAAATATATACAAGGCACCCACATTCTTACTGTAACAAATGGATGTGACGTCATCGTGGGTGACATACGCTTTAAGTTTCATCGCAGCGAGAGCCCTGTTACGTTACGAACGGTTACCTATTATATCCTTACCAGATATGTCAACCACCGATGTCCTGCAGATTTCACCTGTCAACCTGGAAGGAATGGATTTCAGGAACCTAGAAAAGCTAAATGAAAAACTGAAGTTTAGTGTTAGTGCAGAAGTGAATAAAAAGGGCATTTTAGTGAAAACAGTGAGCGTGTATACGGTACTATTATATATAAGCGTAATTGTAGGCCTTTTATTGTATACTATAATTAGATATAAGTCTAGATGCTTATTTTTTCGCGAAATCATCCTAGCTCTCAGGATCGCTCTACGGATAATTTCGCGCTTAACGAGGGAGGAGTCATGCAACCACCCTCTACTAGGGTTGTATATGTAAATCCCTAAATACTAAGTATCTATAACTAATAAAGTACATGTCAGCACTTTTGGGGACTTGCATAGAGCCCGAATGCGTTGTTGCATTTCATTAGATTATTCTGGTCGTGAACCTTCGACAGACGTCTCGTTTAATAATTACAATATAACTTTTGTAATTCATTTAAATAAATAAGTTTAATTTTAAATAACTTTATTAACTTTTTAAAAAGTCTCCCATACGTTCCCCGAACAAGTCTAGGTTGTTAACAGTACTGATGGGATAACGCTTAATTGATGATGGTGATTACAAGTCTTAACTTATATCTATAAGTATGATGGAATAACAACATTAATTAAAAAGTTTACCGAGAAACTAATTCACCGAAAAACAATGCTAGTGTGACGTTTTGGGATTATTCATAAATGTGATAAAATAAACACAATCAATACTAATATTATAAATGCGAAAGTCTGTCTGTCTGTCTGTCTATCTGTCTGTATGTCTGTCTGTCTGTCACCTCTTCACGGCGAAACGGCTGGACCGATTGTGATAAAATTTGGTAGGGATGTAGTTAACGACCTGAGGTCAAACATAGGCTACTTTTGGGCGCGATATAACCGAGACCCACGCGGGGCGAAGCCGCGGGGAACAGCTAGTATTTATATATTTGTGTTGGCGGTGCGCGTCCGTCCATTCCCGCCTTCACGACCATGCCCCACAGATAATATCTCTCGTGATGACCATAGCTAAGATAGACAGCGCGCGCAACGACACATTTATTCATTAGCTCATTGCAGTAGGTACATCACAGCTAGGAAAATTTGGTTGTGTATTTTTTAGGATTCCCTGAGAGGATTCCTTTTTCAGATTTCCGTGTTCTCTTTCTCTCTCTCTCTCTTTCTTGAGTCAGCGATTCACCCATAAATTTTAAGCTATTTATATCCCTCCGGAACGTTACGTCCTATTACCGGAATGTCCAGTCGGTTCATTAAGTCTACTTCCCTTAACGTCCTGTCTCCGTAAGTCCACTTCCCTGAATGTCCACTGCCTCGAAAGCCTATTTCCCTGAATGTCTACTTCCTACAATGTCTACTTCCTCGAATGTCTACTTCCCTGAATGTCTACTTCCTACAATGTCTACTTCCTCGATACCTCGCTCCCTTAATACCTGATGATGTTATTTTCTCCAAATACAGGGGATAATCGATTGATTATAATAAAAAATAAAATGTTAGAAAAACATCATTTTTTATTAGATGTGTAATAAAAATAAACTAATTTAAGACATACCTACATTAATAATAGCTTATTTATTAACTACACTACAAATCCATTGGAAGGATGAAAAAAATAATTCTTATGATTAGGGGCGGCCATACCGTGCCTTCGTGCACTGAACCACCAAATTTTAAGGAAACGAAATTAACACAATATGTATTTTAAATAATATCTTTAAAGACTAATGTAATAATAAATTCTTAATTCAGAAATTTGTGACAAAACAATTTAAACTCTAACTCTTATGTAATTAAGACTTATTTTCGTTCAAAAAAAAAGAAGATTGCAAGAGATTTAATTTTTGATAAAAAATACAAAAGCTTTTTTCATGTTACTAAAAAAAATAATTAAATGACGTTCCTCGTTCGAAAATACTGAATTAAAAATTACCTAAAGTACCTAAGTATAAAATCAACATGTTTTTAATTTTTGTTTGCATTTTAATCGTAAATAAATAATCTTTTTCAAAAAGCAGTTTGTGTCCATCTCACCATTTTGTAATGTACTTAGCAAGCTTTTGTATTTTTTATCGAAAACAATGTCTTGCAATCTTCTATTTTTTCGGGTCAATGTTTGAAATAAACTTTTATTGATGATACAATCATAATGTAAAGATTCCTTTTTTAAAGAATAGATAACTAAATATAAATTAGGCGTTTTAGGTATTCTGGAATTTAACCTACGATGCCATCCTTCCAGTGAATTCGTAGTGCGATGTTTATCTTCTGCACAACTCAAAACTGCAGGTGTTATGTTGGACCCCCATTGACGTTGGTAATACTTTATAAATTTGCTCATTTCCGGAGATCGCGGAGCGTCATTCCATATCGCATTTAAGGCTTCATCTATTTTATTACTAGGTAAAAGCGGAAGAAGGGCGACCATTCTCAAGACTTTTCTGCCTTCTCTCGTCTTGTTTACTTTCAATTCTTTGCCATTGCGCCATATAGCCTTATTAAAGTGATAAAAACACCCTGTTAATTGAACACCGGAGAAAACTGTACGCATAGCGTTCATAGGAGCTATTTCATAATCACTCTTAAATTGGCTAATTTTTATATGAAGTTTATCTTTTATCAGTTGGAATAACCTAAGGTAGGTCCCCTCTGTTTTGTTTGGCAGGAATGCATAAATAGCTGGTACAATATTAGTAGAAGTTATGGTTGATCCAAGATCAATGTGTAGAACGTACAATTGATAAAAGGGTGGAGGAGCTGCTTTGAACGTTCCGTCGGCATAATAAATGCCAATGTAACCTTTGAGAAATCTTCTTACAAGAGGCGACGCAAATATAATAATTTTTTCATCCTCACCATCTTCACAAAGTAAAAAATTGTCATTCAATGTCGATGATAATTTGATATCTCGTAAATTGTTGTAATGAAGCCTGTCCACTTTCAAAAAATCTTTTCTGGCTTTATATAATTGATTTTTTATCGAAGAAAAAGATGGCATAGCCTCTCTGTATTCCTCCCCCTTCATCTTAAACTCCACAAAATTATCATCGAAGATTTGTTGAATGGGACGTAAATCTCGACATACATTTTTTTTACATTCATTCAATATAACTTGTATTTCATTTTTTATTACATTAGCCTGACAAGTATGTTCCTTACTTTCACGAATCACTTCACTTGATTTACAAGTAACTGTTGCAGAACATTCGTCACGTTTCCAACACCTCCACAGGGTAGTACCTATCTTGTTTTTCCTACTGAAATTATATTTGAACCCATTTCTTAACAGACAAGTTTTTCCTTTTCTGCTTTTTATAAACTGTATTGTATTATTCCCGTCCATTACGTAATTTTATAATATTGAAATAAACAACGCTTTTCCTAGTTTAGAAACAAAGGAGAATAGTGTCATTGTGTCCCCTTGTGTCATTACACACGCATGAATCATTAAATGTCAAGTTTAGATAAAAAAGAGGTAGCATATATAAGTATTCACCTACATGTGCGATTAGCGGATTGCATTGCAGAACATGGAACGCATACAGAAATAAATTAGCAATTACCATTAGAACACTTCAATTGGGATTGTATGTAAAATGTAGCGTCGGTAGCTCAGTTGGTTTGAGCGCGAGCCCACTCCCCAAGAGTCTGGGTTCGCGCCCACTCTCAAGCTATGTACCAATGAGTTTTTTCTAACTTAAGTACATTATCCGATTTTTCCTACGGTGAAGGAAAATATGATGAGGAAACCTGCACTTGGTTGGGCCTTTCCCTGTGGGGTTGTGTAGGTCAGATGGCAGTCGCTATTTTAGGGATATGACATACAGGGAAATGGACGTTCAGAGAAATGGACGTTCAGAGAAAAGGATGTTTAGGGAAAAGACATGCAGGGAAATGGACGTTCAGGGAAAAGGACGTTTAGGAAAAAGGACGTTTAGGAAAATGGACATTCAGGGAAGTAGACTTAATGAACCGACTGGACATTCCGGTAATAGGACGTAACGTTCCGGAGGGATTTATATAGACTCCCAAAATGCATCTTTAGTTAGCTGGTTACTTCGGATCCCAAGTATTTCTGCTTTTACTGTTCTCCGTAAACATTTGCAAATTTTCATTAAGTATGTTTTTCTACCATGAATGTTAGAAACCCAATATATGATCATGACCACTCAGTCAAGAGTGCACGACTATTCTTAGTCGTAGACTCTAACTCTCTTTACTACTACTACTCGAGAAGAAAATGTTTTGAGGTACAATACTATTCTCTTGGCACAGGTAAGAAATTTACATACTTAGATTTAGAAAATAATAGCCCAAACTTAAATTATAAGTTCGTTTTCTAAAATATTATATTATCATAATCTTCCCTTATTAATTTAACAGTTCTATTGACAAACTTTACCAAGCGATCCTATGTAACGATGTTTTTTTTTTCTCCCAGTTGAAATAAATAAACCAGACATCAGTTATCGATTTTAAATAAAAATAAATAAATAAAGAAAACAAAACATAACAAAACTAAAACCTTTAATAAAATAGCCGCCAAATTGTTCAGGACAATGTTTCATAAATATTTAACACCACAAAAAATTTAAGTACAATAATAACAACACGAATTATTATTAGCTGGGATCACTCTGGCTTTTACGCAGTCTGTATATTGGCATTCGGGACAACTCACGCATTGCAACTTAGAACCTCTGTCTGGACACAGATGGACTGGACACTGTACTTTTTTGTTGTCCTTCATTTCCAAATGGAAGCAATAATTGCCCTGCGAAATAAGGAATGTATTACTACTTATCAATTTATTAACTACTTAGTAGTGTGTTAAAGAAAGAGCGTGTTAAAATCGTATCATTTATGTACTAACTACAACCAAAGATTTGTTAACTCAGCAGTGAAAATGATCATAGTTATGCTAATGACCTAGTTTTAATTGAATTTAGTCATTTAATAGTTGAAGACTTGGTTGGAACCTACGAAGATATCAAAAACTTAACAGAACAAACTTGTTTCCAAAGAATTTAATAGAAAATAGTAGTATTTGTTTAATAACACTTATAAAATTTTGTACACGAGAAGAGAATGACCTATAATAATAATTTCTTCTTCTTCCCTTATAAAGTAAGTAGTTAAAGGCTAATTTTAATGTCAAGAATTACATCGAGAGCTTGTTTCTTAGTAATATTAAGTACCTTTTATGTTTATTTTTTAATGTCGATAATCATTATATTGCATTATAAAATATAGAAAACGGATTATGTAAAGTAAAACTAATTTATAGCCACACAACGTACCGCTAACTTAGCTATTTTAAAAATCGTTCTACGTAGGCGACAGCAATTCCGTTATTTGCATAAGCAGATAAGTTTCTCAACTCGACTTCCGTAAATTAATTAACTCCGCAGGTAAAAAAGTAGCAATCGTTAGATAGAATTCCTACCCGGAAAGTTTCGTGTTTCCAGCCATACTCCGCTTTCTGTTAATTACTAAAGCTTAGAAAAGTCAGAGAGTAGCAGAAAGTTTAAATCCAATCTAATTGAAAATGTTATTTCTAAAGTGAGATGAATCAATTAAGTAGGAATGCGATAATTAAAATATAATCAGACAAATGACCATTTATTTTTATTGGGTCATCAATAAAATAGTTATATCAGCTGAAAATTGACACGAATTCCTTTTATGTTGTTGAATAAATTAAATAAAATAATACTAATCCTTTAGGTAAAATTATTTTTGAACATGTGGGCAAATATCTAACAAATACCTATATATTATGGTTATCAAAAGGTTATGATTCACAAACCATTAAGCAATTACTTAATAGTTCTTTACAGTTCAATTTAAAAAATTACCAACTTTGCGGCGAAACATTAAGGGGCGGGTTATATAATTTTATTTATTTTTGTATGTTTTTACTGTTTATATTAAAAATACGTAAATTCCAATAAAATTAAAACAAACAACAAAGATTTTTAATATTTGATTAGACCACAAACATCCGGTGGATCTAGTGCATTGTGGACGGACGCGGCGGCCGTACAAGCCGAGCCGACGACGGATTATAAGGCCCAATCACGAAGAGCCGTATCTTGAGCCCCAGTTGGAAATAAATCCCCATCTGAACCCTCGCAGCGTTCGGCGAATAAACATTGCGGTCCAGGCGACGCGATCGATGTTAAAAACATACCAAACAGCCGACCTCCAAATAACGTCTAATCTTACGTAATTTGCTCGCAAACGGGTGGCGCGATTCAATTAAAATTCTAATTCGTCGAATAACACGCCTCTTAAAACATTCTCATTCTAAATAAATAAACCAAATAAAATGATTTGCTTATTAAGAATTTCACACAAAGTCCAAAAATATTTTTTATTTTCAATGATAACGAAACTCAACGTTTTCTGATTAAACAAAGAGTAAAATGCCTAAATAATCTGATTAAGTCGGTATACTTAAGTATAAACTACAAAGACGATTCTTAAACAAGTTTTTACAAAAGCTAGATTCTTTACTAGGTATACTTAACCTATTTAATTGGGATAAACATTTTTAATAACTCCGTTTTTATTAATTTTGTTTTTATAGGGTTCTTGAAAATTCATTTTTCTAGTTCTGAGCTGGATTTGTAATGAAATTGAATTTCTCTTTCACGTCGACGGCATTTATTCGGCTTTTTGCTTTGGCTTCGAAAAGGATATTGCGTTGAAATCAATTCAGGTGACGGTTTTCCAACCTCTGGGGGAATATTAATTTTCATAAAATATCATTGAGTTACTCTTTGGAAAATAATCTTCGATCTGACGGGCAGATTAAGTAAATAATGTACAATTTGCGTTTGCTAAATAAAATATTCTTCATCTTAGCCGACTCTCGCAAAATACTCGTATATTTGTGATGATCAAAACTCCGCCACTGTCTGGAAAGGGAACATTTTGGGAAGTGGACTTTTTGGATCGAAAGGGATAAAACATTATCGGTGTCGTCGTACAGGTCTTTGAACGGTGCAGGTAGCTGCATGTAGCAGGGAACCGGTTAGATGGCAATAATATATTGAAAGTTTTGTAATTAAAGATTCAAATTGATGTACTCACATTGACATAATCAAAAAACCAAAAACAGAAATAATGCAAAATGTAATTTTAGTACTTACGTGGCAGGTGGTTGGCCTAAGTAGGTGTGAGAGTGAGGAGTTTACTCGTTTGTCGAAATAATGAAAGTGTTGGTATATTTAATAGGAAACATCGATTTAATGAAAATCATAATGGAAGACAATAAACTTAGAGGGAAGCTAAGGTAGAGAAAGATCAAGGTGGAGTTTAGAACAAAAAACATTAATGATCATATATACCGGCTTCTGTACGGGATTTACAAAAGGCTGGCAGAAGGACTTCGAATGGATTCCGCATTTCTTATAAAATATTCATCATGGCTATTGTATGTAACATTATTCGAAATAAAATACCCGTTCATCTTCGCTGTGGTAGCGATGGATCTCTTTGTCAGGTTCAGATCTGTAGCAAGATTCAACAAAAGGCTTGCGGCGCGCGCGCGTTCCCACTGCTACTTCGCAGGCTCGGCGCATCAGCACGGTGGGTTGGTTGCGCTGTAACAATCAAATATATACTGATAAATATGTGAACAAAAATAAAAAATAAAGATTCAACTTTGTTGCCTACTATTCCTGGGGCTGCAAGAACTTTGATAGTTGGTCATAAGCTTCATACACTTCCCAGTTTGAAACCCCTTCCCACCTTTTTGCTTTTTTTTTCAATAATACGACATATAGCATGGCAAAATCTATTCGTCTTATTATTTACCGGCTTAGTAGTCTGTTTTTGGTCGCTATCAAAGTAGCTTGAAAAGGGTAAAAAAATTAATATTCACACACCTTGTGTCATATAAATGATATCGTTTTATATGGGCGCAATTAGAGTTATTATGCGTGAATAGATTTAGAAATTACATTCAAACGTTGATACAACATTAGTCATCCAAAACATCTTCAAGTGATACTTCAATGGGTCTCTTTTTATGCACTCTACAGCCAAGGAAGTGCTTCGCATCACATGTGGGAACTTTGGCAGGATCGGCTACTTTTACTGGATTAGTGCAGACATCAAATTCGATCGACACGTCACGGGGGCATCTTGTGAGGAAATTTGTAGTGCCCAGTAGTTTCGAATGCTCCTGATCCTGCATACCATTACGCTTGAACGCACTCACGGGTAGCTTGGGTACCTGCAACCGATCAGACATTCACCCTTTAATCCTTTATTCAGAGTGCAACGCTGGTCATCAATTTGGAATTAGAATTGTCCCCAAATGGAAATGATTTGTACTAGGCATACGCATTTTTATTTAATAAACATCTATTTTTGTTCCGAAAAAGAAAAATATTTGTGTAGATATGTAATAGGTATTTACTCACTGCCATAAAGATAGTTTATTAGTGGACATCACTTTTTTTTAATGGCAGAGACTTTCTTGATAGGTCTGACAGGTATCGCAATTGGTTCATAGCTCCAAATTGCCTGGTGCCAACACTTTCTAATGTATGAAATGCCACCACTTTCTATAAATTTTTGGTCTTGTAATCCATTTCTTTTTAATGCCGATGATGGCAGTGGGTTTACCTGGGAAAGTTTATTTTTTGATCGCAAATGTAAAGCTTATGGCAAAAATTTTGAAAACTCTAGATATAGACTTTCACTTTTTGTCTTTCTTCTTTTTGATAGGTAGCATTTCTTGAGTTACTCGAGGGAATATTTTTCTTAAAGGCTCGACTACTGTGTGTACGCAGCACCCTTTTTCAGGTGTCGTATCGGCCGCACATAGGTATCGGATCGCCCCTCTATAGCCATGGATCTGGTCTTGCATCCCGTTCCGGCTATACGCGGACTTCGGCAGCCTACCGTGACGTGTCGGAACATATCGTTCCTGAAACCAATGACCAATTAATTCACTAAAGCACTTTCAGGTATTGGTTTCAGGAATCTCATCGTATTACACTAAAGTTATCCCCTGTGGCTTTCCCAAAAACAACGTGTACGCTTAATTAACAATATGAAATCAAATGTGTATATCTATATATATAAAAGAAAGTCGTATTAGTTTCAACTTATGATCTACTGAACCATTCTCTCTGAAATTATGCATACACATAGAAGTATTGTGAAGGACAAAGGGTATTTTTCAACTAGGAAAAAAAATCACTGTTTCTTAGGGAAATTAACGCGAGGGAGAAAAGCTAGAGATTTTATAAAAATGTGACACTTACTATTCGACCATCTTCATATCGATAACATGGTATAACATATTTAGTTCTTACAGGTTTACAAGTTGCATGGCAGCAACTACTACCACGCTGGGGAGGACAGGGATCCCTTGACGGCATGTTTCTGTCATCATTATGTCTAGAGCTATAGTGGCGATCTAAGTTTGGCTCACTGTAACCGTCTCTATGGTCTCTATCCATTGGAGTTCTCGGAGGTGCCCTAGGCACTTGTTTCTCGCAACAATACATAAGTTTTCCTTTTCCGCAGCCAGGCAAACAAGGATAACACATAGGCGGTTCTTCAACACACTTCTGTGGGTAACACGGAGCAACTAAAACTGGTGTAACCGAATAATCTTCACAACCTTCTAATGCGTAGCAACATTCCATTTTTATCCTTATCGATATGTAGTTTTTCGATTTTTATTTTGTGCTAGTTAAATGGAATTACTTATTACTGAGAATTTTGAATATTTATTCCTGATTTTGTAAAATATTTTTATAGGTGTTTCATCTACATTTGTCAATTTCAAATAATATTCTAAAAGTATTGTTTTTCTATATCAGCATTGTTCTACTGAAATTCTCGAAAGAGTTTCAGTCTTTTTTAAATAGGTTTCATGTCGTCGTAAGATATGTTGAATTAAATAAATAAAATAAATGTTTTTCGCATTGTGTGTATTATGTATATATTATATGTGATAGCCTAGATTTATTATAACTACTAGACTACTTTAAGATTGTGCTATGCATAGTACAATAAAGTAAGCCCAAGGATGGGTTGCTCTGTGTTGATGTTTCATAATCATCATCATCTTAGTGTTATCCCTATGGCTCCGGAGCAGGAAATCCGCCAAAACAAATTTTTAAGACTCGGAATTATCATCATATATCAGAAGATTATTGAATATGAAAATTACGGGATCTAGGAGTAGAAGAAGACCCAAAAAGAGATGGATGGATTGTGTGAGGGAGGATATGACCAAGAGGGGTGTGTAGCGGGAAATGGCTGGAAATAGATCTAAATGGAAGAAACTTACATACTGTGCCGACCCCACATAGGAAAGTGGGGTAAAAGAAAAGATTGTGTTACATGATCAATTGACCATGCAGATTCTGCTATCAGACTTTAATAAAGATTTGGTCTTATTTTTTATGACTGGCTTGTGTTTGTTTCAAATATATAATTTTTTTATTTTATATTTTCTTTCAATTTTAATTGGCGCCTATTCAAGTAATAAATTTACTCTTCTCACATGCCTAAAAACACTATTTTACTCATGTGACATAAGCTGGGTTTTATATATTAAAGTCATACCCATATCTTGAAAATTCTAAAGCAAATCTTTAGTAAGCACTGGCAAACATTTGCCGGCGCCTCGTCGTCGGCGACGACTTGAAAATGCAATTTTCCCAATGCAAATCGAACGTTCCAGACAGATTTAATGCCTTTTGCTTGCCGACTTCGCTCATCATTTCCTAGGAGATTAGTGATGGCCACTGTACACGATCGGCCAATAACGGGACTTAATCGAATTTAATCTTGGAGGTAACAGAGTCGATTATAGTTTTAGTTGTCCCAGTATATATCAAGATTATTGAAGATTTAATTAAGTGTTTTTAATCAACTCAAATAAAAATATTTTTATTTTGCTAATAAAAGGTGAGAATTTTTTGGATTTTCAGCTAATCGGCGGTCGAACAAATGAGACAACTCACACTAGTTCGAAGATTGAACATAAATTTTACCGAAAAAAATACCCTACTTTAAGTTCAATAAAAGATCTTCTATATGAAAAATCACATTTGTTGTAGACGGAATCCTTTAATCCTTTTATATATTTATTTGTAAATAACATATCCATTACAATGAAAATAACATATTTTTTATCAATAGGCATTTCTACAAAATTCTTTGTTTTCCGCGGCACGTCAGCCCTATATTGAAATGTATAATTAAGAATAAGCTGATTAATTGAACTAGGAACTGCAGCAAACTGTTATAAATTATTAATTGCATAAAGTTGTAGGTGGGAAAGTCGGTTAAGCAACTTTGCCGCAGTATTGTGCCAGATACTGTCGGCATATTTACTATCTAACTTTCTCTGGGCTGTTGAGACAGACTCTTCCACCTAATAAAGATATAGATAATTTATATTGATCATTTTTGTAAGTATCGTTAAAATATTCCCGTGAAGGAAATCTGATTTAAAAAAATGCTGCAATACATAAGCTTCATAGTTAAGTCAAGTACATTTTGAGACTTAGTACCTACCTATTTCTTTGTTGGGTTGAAGAATGACAATTTTTTTTAATATATCTAGATTATGAGAAGATTAACTAAACCATTAAACACGTTGAGTGATTGTATACTAAATAAGACAGTCTGACCACGAAAATGTTAAAATTCTTCGTGGTCAAATCAGTTTGACTACTAAGTTTAACCTCCAGGAAATAATGTAAACATTTTGTCAAATCACATCAATGATCTTGACTTAGTTCGGCCCACATGTATTACAAAGAGAAAATTTAATGCGTATCTTTATTATTATATACTACAATAAAATGTGGTGAACACTAGCTGCTTCTAAAAATGAGTCCTGTGAGCAAAATATTTAAAAAAAATAAACGGTTAATTCAAATTATATTTGCTTTTCATTGCATTTTACCATTCACATATACCTGATTTTTTGTGATTTTCCCAATAGTTAAATGGTAGAGAATGCTATTATCATTACATCCACCAATTGTTTTACTTGTAGAACATTATAGTTATAATATAAAATTAACAACAAAACACTCACAAACTAAAACCACGATATATGAGTAATATGTAGAAAATAATTGTACATAAATGCAAGATACTAAATCTAACCAGAGTTCTTTCAAAGTGGGAATGTATTTATGACGGTACTTTTGTCAAAGAGGTTGGGGTTCATTCGAATGATTTATGTTATGAAACATTCCACAAAGAGGGTTCATACATGCCTATTTATCGGGATGTGATAAATTCTTCCACTTGTATAGGACCAAGAGTATTGAATACGAAGATTCCTGTTTACATGATACACTGTCGCTGATTCCGAGTTGTGTTGAATTATGTGTCTTTAGCGAGATTAAATAATGCTGAGTGCGTCTTATATTATTGTATTTTCTTTTGCCATGTAAAAAGTTTCCGTATGGATAAAGAAAATATTCATTAGTGTCTATAAGTTAATTTCTAGTTAAGTCGTTAGTACTATTATGTATTTATTCTGTGGTTAAGTTCCAAAGGCAGTGTGCGCTGTACAAATAAACTTTGTCATAGTCAGGGATTATATTTTGCGGTTTCGCGCTTTAAATTAGGTACCACTGCATGTGACTGCATGTCCTGTTATATGTATATTTTTAAAGACGCAATAAAGTTCAAATTATTAATGATTTCTTATGTTTTCGCCGTTGTTACACATTAAATTAAACTATTTTATACGGTTTTATATAGCGATATAAAACCGTATAAAATAGTTTAATTCAAATTATTAAATTTAACCCATGTTTATTAAACATAGTGTTTTTTAGATCATGTTTTTCTCTACTCTACTCCCTTTTACTTGTGGTAAAACAAAGATTTACAACATGTACCACAATCAACGATAATTTCTCTAATACATGTTACTTGCAATACAATATTGAGCTGTTTTATATTTTAGCGTTCTACCGGTTACATCTGAGTCGATCAGGTCTTTAATCCGCGAATATACTTCTTTATGAGTTTGTTTTCACGTAAAACAGCAAAACACAGATGTATTTATAAATTAACTAGCTTTTGCCGTCAGCTTTGCCATGGTGAACTTCCCTCTGGAATAGTGCTTTTTCCCGGGATGACGGTAGGATAACTTATGTCCTTCTCCTGGTTCTGAGCTACCTCCCCACTAATTTTCAGCCAAATCAGTTCAACCGTTCTTGAGTTATAAATTGTGTAACTAGCACCACTTTATTTTTTAAATATAGATAGATTTCATCAATATAGTTAAATATATTTTTTTGTGTAATATATGAAACAATAACAATAAGCTCTCTGCTTTACACAAATTAAGCCAAATTAATTTAGGTTAGATAATGCTTTTAGCATTAAGCCCGAATATTGTTCTTTACATTTATATTTTGTACAATAAATAAAAAAATATAATAAACTGTTTCATACAATTTAGGTAGCGTACAAAATGCGGATAATGGTAACTGAAGTAAATGGACACGATATTGTAACGAGCACTGTCATTTGTCGAGTATGAGATTTAGTGGCCACCTTACGAGCACTCGCGACCAAAAGGACGAAATACACCTCTCGTAATAACCTGAGACGTCTATACACATATATGTTTTTACCGCAGATATAACGAACTATTCAAAAGGAAATGACACCTCGGATTTTATGAAAGCGCCATTTTCCCGGGCCGTCTGACGCCGAGACTGCGATTTTGTTGTGTTTTTTACGAGGAAAAGTAATGAAACTCACTAACAAAAGGTCCACTTCGATGTATAGAGCAGTGATCACAATCAGAGAATAATCAGGCTGGCTTAATAATCAGCCCGGACCGTATAAAAATTCAACGTTTTAGGGAAATAATGGATATTTTCATTATAAACCCGCAGTCCGAATACAACATAATGGACCGCATTTAAATTTTGATAGGACCCTATCTGTGCATCAATAAAAGGGACTGTCAGCGAGAGCACTCCAGGCTACATTAAGAGCCTTTTCCCATTGTTTTACGATATTTAATCGAGTGCCGCTTTTACCCTCTCTCTCTTAATTACATTTTTATTAATTTAAATGTCGTTTCATTGTCTCCGCATATTTGGGTCTCATGTACCTAAATATTTTGTTATAAGTATATATTTTTTCGGTTATCTTTAATAATATAATATAAAAATAACAACAAAACACTTTAATTCACTAATAAGTTATCATGATTTTTCAGCTTCATACGTCATCAATTTAGCTTGTTTAATAAGCTAGCAATAAGTAAATTGGCTACTGGCAAAACAGAAACATAAACTTTTATATTAAATCTCAACTAAGAAATGTGTTTATTTCATGCTTCGTCGGGAATACAATACAAAAAAGAAATTTGGCGTTTTGTTATGAGAGTACTATGTCTGTGAAAGGCGCTCCCAAATTATATGTAATATTTCGAAGGCGCCTGAGTAATTCTGATTGCCGGTGTAAAATATGACGAGGTGTCAGCGGTGAGTAGACAAAACGTTTCTCTTGCCTCAACAACAGGTACCAAGGGTTAAATGGAAAAGAAAAAAAAACAATTCGTTTTATGTGCTCCCTGACCCTCTAATGTCGAAAATGGAAAGATTTATGCCTTCAAAGAAAAAGGGTTCTCGTGTTTCATGCGAAATGTTTTTGCTTGTTGTTTTCCTGCTAATTGCAATTTGTTTTGTTTGAATATGGTTGATTGAGATCGTCGAATTGGGAGGCTCTATTTTGTATGTAAAGAAAAAATAATGATTTTGTATCTATTCTAACTCGCTTGGTTTTATCTTAACATATATTTCAACACTTCTTCTGGAAACTGCTACGGAAGAGTCTAATTTTTCATTTTAGGTACTTATGGATTTGGAATATGATAATATCATACTATTTTTGTTTGCAATAACTTTATTAACAATAAAAACAAAAGTACATCACACAAGATAAATGAAACGGCGGACTTATCCCATGAAGAGATCTCTTCCCTCTAACTGGAGGCAGGCAACAAGGATAAAAAAACAGCAATGGGTGGTAAAAGTTGTCCAAACAACATTTATTAAGTGATAAAACGGAATATACTTAGTACATTTTCTAGTGTGAAAGAGCAAGGTCAACAAAATTTATAACGAAAGCTTCGTGGCGTTATGGTTAACATGCCTGACCACTACTCTTGAGGTCCCTGGTTCGATCCCAGGTCAAGATGAAATATGTTAATTTTTTGATTGGCCTGGGTATATGTATTTTTTATAAAACACTAGCTGTTACCCGCGGCTCCGCCCGCGTGTAGGTCGCTTTTCGCGTAACCTGTGTTACATTGAAATGAAATAACGCAATCGAAGTAGCCAGGACATTATTCAAATATAAACAATTATCATGTTTCAGAGTTACATACATACATACATATAATCACGTCTTTATCCCATGCGGGGTAGACAGAGCCTAGGGCCATAAGACCTTAGGCCACGTTTAGCATAATGGTAGTTGAAACAGGAAATCAATAGTGATGGGTTGCTAGCCGCATCGCCATGTCATGATTTCCCCATTCGGCGATTCCCTCAGCCGACTTTTACGGCTTGCGCGGGAAGAGAAGCAGCTGGTACATTCAATGTTTTTCTTTTTCTCCCAGACCAGCATGGAAGTAGTGTTTGTTTCAGAGTTAAGTTCAAAGAATCTCTTTGTAGACAACATTAGCAGTTCTTCCCTCAGAGGCTAATAAAAATAGATTTTCGGCGCTACTGACCCGCGAGCAAGCCACATACAGTTGTCCATGCGAGAAAAATCTTGTTGACTTGTTCTTAGGTCGATGCCAGCTGCTTTTAGGGTTTGTCCCTGCGACTTATTTATCGTCATGACAAAGCATACAGCAACTGGAAACTGGGTGCGTTTAAATTGAAAGGGGTAATTGTTGGAGATGAGTGGTATTCAAGGTATGTATTAATTTATTATTTTCGGCCTGTATTAAGTTGCGCTGCAAAACTGTTACTTTGAGTCGGGTCCCGTTGCATAGTTTAGGCGGAGAAAGATTTCTTAGGAGCATAATGGGAACGCCGACTTTAAGGGTAATTTTATGAGCAGGAAGACCACTTGCAGCCAATGAACTCAACAACCCGATAGGGTAGGTAGTAGCATCATCCTGGTGTACAACACTGTTATATGACGTGTAAATCACTTCATCCCCGACAATTTCCGCCAAAACCTTGAGTTTCGGTAAACTTTTCCGAAGCCCGAGATGACGCATGACGCTCGCGGTCAGCGGACAACCGAGACTCTCTGTCAGAAGAAGTTTCTAAAGACCGAGACAATGTATGGCGTTGCCAATCTTCATCGAGTCGCATCTGTCTATCAGCATTCGATTCTTGAGATCTAGTTAACCTTCTGCTTTTGGCTATTCTGGAATGATGCGACAGATTAGATCGTTTCCTCCTAGGCATTATTTAAAATTATTAAAATTCTTTATGTAAGGTGAATTTCTATCAACTGCAAATATTTTAAGGGCAAATTCAGACCACTCAACTGAACAACTTTCCTAAATAAACTTATGTCAAAATACGAAAAAAAATTTTTGACCTCCCATACAGAAAGAACATTGAGAATCAGCTGATCTAGTTTAGTATGGAGAGTGAAAAATAAAATTTCGTATTTCGATATAAGTTTATTTGGAAAAGTTGTTCAGTATAGTGGTCTGTATTTGCTTTAAAATATTTGCAGTTGATTTGTGTCCACCTTATATACGACACGATCGTACGTTCCGTCAAACAACAAATTCAATTTCCAATTCAAGTAAGACAACTAACAATAGCGAACTAAACCGTCCGTCCATTTACCAAATCAATCAATAGACAACAACCAAAGAACCAAACCAAATGAACCACAAAGACAAACACCATCAAATTTTTTAATTTGCTAAGGTTAATTTCAATCTGCTATACCATAATGCGAAAACGTAACCATAGCGAGTTGTAAAGTCAGCGCCATCTATTGAGATTTTATGTTACTAAATTTACGATCAAATTCAATGTGTCATTTTATTAAAATTAATAGGTGCAGTGCGTGTTTTCGTCTTTATTGATATGGATAGTATAAAGTAGAAATCCTAGCCTTATCTAAATTAAATTAAAAGTAAGTAAACGCATTAAGTTTTGAAGCAGTGTTTGAAGTAAAATTTCAATCGCCCATAACTTCTTTTTCCCTTAACCGATTTTGACGAAACAAAGTTTTGACAACGCTCCTAATTATATGTAATCTAACTGTGAAAACCGCGTTTAAATCCGTTGAGTATTTTCGAAGTTATAACGTACCAGACAGACATACATACATACAGACAGACAAAAATTCCAAAAACTGTCTTTTTGGTTTCTGTTACTCTTCTTTAATCGCACTCTATCAGTTTTTTTGAAAAATATTAAATGTACAGATACTCGCATTTTAGTGTCTTATTATATGTTTTGATGATAGTATTGTTGAGTTAGTATCCCATAACACAGTCTCAAACTATCTCTTACTTTGGGGCTAACTCAATGTGTGTGACTTGTCCCTATATTTATTTATTTAGATTATTTAAATAAAACATCATATTTATGCATTACTGTTAGAAAGGTTTAATCCGCACCTGCTGCAAAGGTAAGAACTGCAAACTTAGTTTAGCAGAGTTCCGAACTTACGGCAGCAGTTTTAATCTGTTACAATTTAGGTATGTGGCCGTGACAGATTATAAATTTAAATTTTGAATTTACCTTAAGAATTCTCAAGTTTAACTATTCAGTATAGTAAAATTGTATATCCATACTAATATTATAAATGCGAAAGTCTGTCTGTCTGTCTGTCTGTCTGTCTGTCACCTCTTCACGGCTAAACTACTGGACCGATTATGATGAAATTTGGTAGGGATGTAGTTATCGACCTGAGGTCAAACATAGGCTACTTTTGGACGCGATATAACCGAGTCCCACGCGGGCGGAGCCGCGGGCAACCGCTAGTCTTAATATAAAAGGAGACACCATAATGCCTTTTGATTATTTAACCAAAGCAAGCATTATTTAAATATTTTGTAACAAATTATTACCAAAATTCAGCGTGTTGTTTACAGTAGGTAATTTGTTTTTACCAAAACTGACTTCCATTTGTTTATCGATACCAACTTGAAGATTGCCTCTTTAAACCAATCAAATTAAGGTATTTGTCGTTGGCCTGGGTAGTTTGCCGGGCAGTTTCTTTAAACTTTAAAAATATTGTAAATTGACATAGAACTAGGAATCGCGCACGTCTCTAAGCAATTTTTTTTTAATCTATGTAAATTGATCTATCGACACGATGTGCGTGAATGAATCCCTTGGGAAACGAACAACAAGCTTGGAGTATTAAGAAGGACATAGAGTACCTTTCATCCCGAAAAAAAAGCACTGTCCCGCGAGAAATTCATGCGGGCGAAGCCGCGGACGAAAGTCAGTTAAATATAAATCTTATGTACCACTACAACATACATCAGGTAAGCTATGAACACACTGCGGCGCCATTACAAATCCCTGAATTCCCTGAGCAGTGAGCACAGTTTTTATAAATAATAAATAGAGTTCTTTGTTTTTACATGAATAAATTAATTGAAACTAAAGCGCCAACTATTTATTTATTCACATTTTCAAAGAACCTCAATATACTTACTATATTTATTCAAGAATTATTCCTATATTTTATTTGTAATTTAATAGAACATTTTAGAGATATAATTTGAACGAAATTATTCTAAAAATTAATGATTAAAATTTACTTTTAAATTGCAAGAATATTAATAATATGACCAAGCGTGGGTATCAACTTGCCGGTTTTATTTTGCGCATTATGAAAGATTTTAAAAAACCCTTTACTTTAGTCTATCTTTTTAATACTTTGGTTAGATCTGTACTTGAATATGCTTCTGTAGTCTGGTCACCCTATTATGATGTACATTCTTCAAATATTGAAAGAGTTCAGAGATGTTTCGTGCGGGGTATTTGTCGTAAATATGGACTAAGCCGTCGATTGTCATCATATAATGAAAGAGTAAACCATTTCGGCATTGTAAAGCTGGACATACGCAGGCAGTTCTTTATGCTTATTTACCTACATAAAATCATTCACTCCTCCATCGATTGCCCTAAACTATTAAGTTTGATTAACTTCAACGGCCAATCACGTGTACGTAACCCGCGTATCTTTCGTCTAGAGGTTTACAAAAACAACACATCGTTTTTCAATCCTGTTGTTAGGATGTGTCGAGATTTCGATGAGCTGAGACATGATAACGTTGATCTTGACATTTTCAATCCAAATCTTTTACAGTTTAAAAAATCTTTAGCTGTTGCATTAGATATGTGATGTTAAATAATATATATATATGTGTGTGTGTATGTGTATGTATATATGTGTATGTGTATGTATGCATATATATATGTATGTTTATATAATTTTTATATGTTTTATATATACATTATATATATATATATAAATTGTAAATTTCTTTAAAGTCAATTTAGGTCCTTACTATGTTAAAATTGTTTAAGACTTGCTATGTAACATTTATCATGTTTTGCTGTGTACACTATGTTGGAATGCAGACTAGTTCTAAATTGTCAAATGATTATTTACTGTTTTTTTTTTGTCTGTAATCTGTTTGTGTGCCTAATAAATAAAATAAAAAAAAATAAAAAATAATACATTGACTAAATTTTTTAAATATTTCATATTATGTAATATCGTTATATACTATGAGACGCCTAAATTAAGTCGTCGAGCGCTTTTATTCATATTGGCAAGCATTGATGCTTATGTTAATATAAACATCAATGGATGAACCTTAGGAGGACATTACGTTTCTCTCAACGTAGATAACGTTCAAAGTATAAAATGTTTTGTTCTGTTTACACGAAACTGTAATAATTGTATATGTTAAATTTTGATGGTTATCCCTGCTATCGTTGTTTGAAGATTGTTTATGATGCATTTTGCGACAAAGAGAGGATGGAAGGAGCCAAGCTCTACACGAAATCTTTATTATATTTATCGAAATCTTTCATTACAATATACCGATTTAAAGCGCCATAGGCGAAGTTGCTAAAAGCATTAGCTAACAGTCAACCTTATTTGTATATTAAATATGGATACATATTTAAGCGATGATACTCGGCAGAAAACGAACAATAATTAAGTTTTGTATGTTAAAGTAATTGTATTTAATTTCTTGCTTTATTATACAAAAGGTCTTTGTTGAAATTAACTGTGGGTCGTTACAAGAAATGTATTATGCCTTTCCTCACGCAATATACAAAATTCTCGGCCAGCAAAAAGTCAAAGGGCAAAGCGGTCGGGCGACGCGGAAAATTCGGTTAGTCATTGTGGCACGCCTTAGCAGTCAGACACGAACACGAAGAGACCACAAAATAAAACTAAAACAGAATTGTCACCATACTACTATCGATATGTGCGCTCACGAAAAGAATACGAGATATTCAAATCAACTTTACAAGATGAGTACGGAACGCGACGATTAAAATATCAGATACATTATCACTCTACACATCGGCTAAGCACTAAAGGCTAAACGAAATTCGCTCAAAAGCAAAAGAAGAATTCGAAACATTTTTGCAAATTCATTTAAACCATGTGTCGATATATCGATATTATATGTCGGGTATCGGGGTGCTCAATTGTGGACATTGAACCAATCGAATTATCGAATGAACAGCCATAATTTTGAATTGTTATATATTTGTAATACGTATTTCTAACTTAAAATTAGGTAATTGTTTTCTATTATTACATATTTTAAGTATTTTTTCTATTGTGCCTGGATTATGCGAGCCAACGGGTTAATATCAGCAGATTATGTACCGAAATTAATTAGGGTATTTATACGCTATGCTTATTACCACATGTTAATAATGATACCTCAAACCTCAAAATGGATGCAATGGAATATGTCATTTTTGTAATCATTTGTATTTTTATGCTGCTGTCTTCCTGTGCCGATTTTGTTATATGTATTAAAAGTCACTTACGTACTTTTAAGGGTAGTGGCCATCCACTACCCCACTAAAAGGCGTCTAAGGTACCTTAGACGCCTTTTACAATCTTCGTAAATGAAGATACAGAGTGGGTAGTTTTACCTAGTCTTTCTAATCGAACGGCAAGGACAATGGCTAAGTAATAAATACTTAGTTAAATACTTAATTATAATAGTGCCTGCAAAGCTTAGTCCCTGAGTCATATTTATTATTATTAGTTTGTCTTATGTTACGCAGTAGCCATACCTCCGTCAAGGTTGGTCAAGGCCCGCTACAAGGCAGCTCTAAAATGCGTTAATTTGTCGTCGCGTTAATAGATACTCGTAGATATGTGACCAAAAGAACTCACAATAAAATAAAGGACGGCGATCTCTTGAGATCGTTCGCCTTGGCCGGCCTCTATCTGCGGCCGTCCGGCACATGCGAAAAACAATGTTCTGCTCAGTCCCACGTTCAAGTAAACCATTAAAATAGTGGACCTTAATATTGGCGCAAAATTATTAGTTAGCTATATTAGCGTGTTAGATTTCAGTAAAAGCTGTTCATTTCATGTGCTGTTTGTAAGTACGAATTAACTGAATAGCCACAATAACGGCGACCGCGGGAACGATACAATAGTTATTGGATTGCCGATATGATTGGATTTCAAATGAGCTCCATGCCGCCGCTCCCCAGAGTGCACAACTATTTAGATATTAATTAAAACAGGTCGCATCAATGAGACCACACCGTATAATGAAGTAATTAGCAATGTTTGTGAACGTGCTCATCGAAAATATTTATAGCGCTTTTACTTACAAATGTATACTGATTTGTTAGTTTTTTAGTTTATTGCAAAGAATTTGGAATCGCGCAGGCAATTTTTTTATCTATGGTTTATTGTTTCAGTTACAAACATAGATTCTTGTACAGCCGTTGCTGCGAATATCAATGGACTGTTCATATACCGAATGCCACATTAACCCCACATTTACACTCGGCCCCTGCCACTGCTCCTGTCGCTGCCGGAAATATTTCCCTAAATTCTTCTGCGTCAATAACGACGCGAGTGAGCGTTCACACTCAGCCTTCATACGTCTTTACTGCTCATCTGGTGGCCTACTATCACATGCAAGTTCCAGTGAGTAAGCGAGACAGCGCAATACAAAGTAAGGCGACATCTCCCTTACTCACTGGATCTTGCATGGTTTTAAGCTGAATGTAAACACTCACATACACATGGTGGGTTTATACCACATTTACACTCAGCCCCTGCCACTGCTCCTGCCGCGGCCGGAAATATTTCCCTAAATACTTCTACGGCAATAACGACGCAAGTGAGCGTTCACACTCAGTATTTGAACTTCTTTACTGCTCATCTGGTGGCCTACTACCTACAGCGACAGGAGTAAATGTGGTATAAGTGTTAGCTGCACGCTAGTTACGGTAATTCTGAATTGTATAATTGTATAATATGTATATTTCCTTAAGTTATGTAAATAACTATAAAAAACTCATGCTGCTCTATGCTCATACTGTCCACCATGTCGTATGCAGGATAGTTGACCATGTAGCCCACTGTATGTACTGAACACCACAATACACGACCTATGTTTGACAAACTAATTAATCTTCATACATGTCAGGTAACGAAGGTTGTGTCAGAGTCACATTGACATGCTTCAAACACAAATATTTATAACATAGCATTTGAGGCTGCCATACTGTTTAGGGGA
This sequence comes from Apomyelois bistriatella, assembly GCA_947044815.1. NCBI lineage: Eukaryota > Metazoa > Arthropoda > Insecta > Lepidoptera > Pyralidae > Apomyelois > Apomyelois bistriatella. The sequence goes on from OX345689.1 coordinate 5,700,926, forward strand.
AGTGAAATATGGCTCCTTGTCACGAGAAACGTATAAGGTTAGTCACCTTTGATGTCGTCTGACATGAATATTAAATATTTACTGACATATTCAAAATACGTGTATCTAATTATATAAAGTATAATATGGGTAGAATAGCGTTCCATTTCATTTCCATCCGTACTAATATTATGAATGCGAAAGTCTGTCTGTCTGTCGTCTGTTACTCTTTCAAAGCTAAACCGCCTTACCGATTTTGATGAAGTTTGGTATGGATATAGTAAGGGCCAGGGGTCAAACATAGACTTATTTTGGGTGCCTTACAACCGAGTTCTCGCGGGTGAAGCCACGGGCAAGAGCTAGATAATTTAAAACTTATAAATAATTATACGTAAATATTGTTGTAATTGAAATTTCGTTTTAAAATAATTGCTGTCAGTAGAAACTTCCGGGAATTTCCTTATAAAATAGACAGTCAAACAACGAGTAAAAATATTTAAGTTTTAAGGTAAAGAAACCACAAAATGAATAATGTCAACATAAGTTTTGAACCTCACTAGAACATAACTAAGTACCAAGTTTTCCCAACCCAACCCATACCCAATACTCGTACAAAACATGCCATAATGCGGATATGTCGGTAAATAGAGCCTTGATAGCGCACTTATAATATTGTGATAGTAACACAAACATACTCGTATGTACGGACAAGTTATTTGAAACTGTTCGTACACGTGTTTTGTTGAACAAAACTCGAGTATTGATCGCCCGGGGAATTACTCTCAAGGATAACATTTGTCTATTCGAAATTTTAGCTACATTAAAATTTGATATAGTTTTATGTTGTTCAATAAACACGATCTGTATGTTTTATTTTTTTCCCTAGCTGTATGTCCCACTGCTGAGCAAAAGCCTCCCCTCTTTTCTTCCATAAGCCCCTGTCCTGTGCTGCGTCTTTCCAATCCTTTTCGAAAACTCTTAAGTCATCTGACTACCTTTTTTTGGCCCTTATCTCTTTTTATACCTATATATGTTTGTATTTATATTTTTTATTTATAATATTTTATAATAAAAAGAGTTTTTCCATTGGTAATTCCATACACTATGAACTTAAATTAAGTTTTTCTCGGCACTGAATATATTGATATAATAATATGCATATGTAGGTATGTATCTAAGTATCTACTCGTATGTTGCATTAATATGCAGTGTATCTTAATTTGTCACTAGAATATAATTTCACAACTTCTATCACCAATCCTGTTTGTTTTTTTTATCTTTGTTACCTACCTCTGGTTGGCTGGAAGAGATCTCATCATGGGATAAGTCCGCCGTTGCATCTATCTAATATTATGTACTAATGTTTATATTGTGCAATAAAGTTATTACGAACAAATAAACAAGTCAGCATTTCAATTGTTTTGTTTTTTGGTAAACCCTGTTGTTTCCGATTAAAGAATAAACTTTTTTATGGTTGTAGTAAGAAATCACTAATGGGAAACAAGGTCTTAATAAATTCACGTCCAAATAAATCCCTCTTGAGATAAAATTGTAAGATGTTATTTTTTTTTAATAAATGCTATTGGACAAGTATCCTTACACCTTTGAAACAAGATAGAAGGTACCCTTAATCACACTCAAAGGATTTTTTTCTCTGCAATGAAAATACTAAGTGACACTTAACGACATTCATTCATCAATTTATTGTATCTGGCCATAGATTAAAAAAAGAAATTGCGCGCGCATTTCGAAATTCTTTGTATCTGGGGCAGACTTCTGATGCCGTTTATTGGTAAAATCGGGTCTCAGACATTTTATTTTTTGTCAATTTTAAAGATTTTCCTAACCACTGTTAATTAATAAACATAATATCTTATTGCTAAATGTATAAAAATATACAAAAGAAAAAAAACATATCTCAAATAGATAAGAAATCTATTTTAGAAGAAGAAAAGGTCAAGGAGAAATAGATGAATAAAAAAAAAATTATGTAAACTTACCTAATTGAATGGAACGAAAAAAAAGCGAGCGACAAAAGAGGGCAGTTATATATACCTACACCAATAACTGCAATGTAGCGGAATAAAGGGGGAAAATTTGAATTGGCAAGTTTATTCCATACATATTCAGTCTAGAGAGACGCAGTGCGCCAAACTTTTGGCACTCTCGCTTGCATACAAAAAATGAAAGTGCAGATTGCGCCGCGGCCGCGACTCGTCACAGCTGCATTAAGCAAAGTTAATATTGATCGACTTGATTGGGTAAGTCGAGTTGCTAGTAGGATCTTGGCACTAACATTGGCTATTGTCAATTTAACAGCCTCCTTAGACTCTTACTTGGACTACAGATATTTGTACTTTAAAACTGTCAGGTAAAAAAAGTTTTTTTACTACCTTTTAGTCTACCATTGTTCGATTGATAGAAAGACATTTAAAGATTGATAAAAATCATCACTTCTTACTGTATAATATTGAGCTATGGAGATCTTAGGTTGTAGGTTGTGGAAGACTGGTTACTTGGTTTGGCTAGAACTAAAACTTCACGACTGGAACTAACTGCACTTTATTGGACTGGGTTGTTATGCTATATACACTGAACTTAGAACTAATATTTGGACTTTGACCTTAATAACTTGGACTATTTACATATACGCCTACTTGCACTCGAACTAAATGATCTAAAACTCCCATCTCAAACTCGAACTAGTAACATTGTTGATCTCTTAACATATTTGAACTTGAACTCCTATCTAATACTCGAACATTAGTTCGAGTATAATAATCATTAGATTATTTACATATTTACAAGAATAAAACATCAAACATTTGTACTAATCAAAAGGATCTCATGACAAGAATAAACAAAAGACAGTCTATTTAGAACAGAAGGCGGCAAAACATAACTTTTTTATTTTATCTTACAAATCGATTCTCTGCAGCCAGTATTTACAATAAAAGCAATTATTATTTGTGTTGTTGATACTACTTTTTTAAACACTTACATCTTCTCCAAGAATGCGATCAACTTTACCTTTTCTTCTGACTAGCATTCCAGTCTATGCAGGATACATGTGTTCATAAAAATACATATAAGTATTCATATATATTAAAGAAAATTGTGGTAAATACAACACTTATAACTCAAGAACGAGTGGACCATTTTGATGATTTTTGTGCTTTTTGATTTGTCTACGTCTTGAATAGAAAAATAAGTATGAAAAATGTTCCTGGGTTTCTTGCACCTCTATATTGTCAGTAATAAGACATTATAAATAAAAAACAAAATTGACGTCAAAGACTGCGCGCGATTCCCAAACTCAATGTGTGACATGGTAAAAGGTTTGACCAAAGATTTAGTATATACTAGCAGGCTCGGCCTTGGTTTGACATATTTATTATAAAAAATATGCGTTTAGAACATAGATAAAAATTAATTGCCTCGAGAACCGCGCGCGATTCCTAATTCTATGGTTTAGAAATTCATATTGTTTAAACTAAAAAAAAGGATCAAGCCACTATTTCAAAATTTAAAAATTGACCTTTTAAAATTTTGTGACCGAGAAAGGGTTGACCGGGAATAACACATAGGCTACTTTTTATCATAAATATTACATGGGATCAAAGCTCCAAGTGAAAGCTAGGTTGACAAAAATATTGAAAAAGATCGGCAAATTTCAGTGCAGGACACCTATTTTTAAAATTTCCAAGTTCTGTTCACATTATAAGGGGTAGTCGTGCAATGAAATAAGTAAAGGCATTCCAAGTTGCGTAGGGATTGGGATCATAGTAGTTATTCTAAATCTGTGGTTGGGATAGTCTGAAGAATCCTCCAACAAGTTCTTATTATAAAATTTTATTTCATTAGGTTATATATAAAAATGAAACCCGTTTTCCGTTGTCACGACATAGCATGAAAACGGCTTGACCGATTTGGCTGATTTTTTTTTTGTAGTTTTCTAATACTCTGTACAAGGTTCTTACGGAAAAAAATATTAAGAAAGGCGGTACGAAGTTCGCCGGGTCAGCTTATAAAAATGTAATTTGTTGTTTGAATAAAAGAATAAACGAAAAAAAATACAAACATAAATAAAATATTTTAAAATTCTAATGCTTTGTGCTCTTGCCCGTGAAGCATGGTAGCAAGAACACTGGCTGCGTTCCCCCTCTGGATTGCTATGCTATGCTTTCTTTGAATACATACTTTTTAATATCATCAGATAAAAATGTGTTTTTTTAATCTGAATAAACAGATTGCTAGAATCCATCTGGCATGTCATGTTCAATTTTCTCTTTTTCAGCACAATTCTATGCCAAAAGCGTCCAGTCATACGAGCCAAATTTTTGTGTTATAGGGTTTTTATTTTATTTGTCCGTTTATATATATTTATGTTCGTTATCATGATAAATGTTTCTTTTATACAGAGTCCACTTCAAAAAATACATTTTTATAACTACAAATGGAATAAGGATTGGTCTTAAATTTAATAATACAAATAAATGTTTAGATAAATCATTTCAGGGTCGATCCCACAGAATTTAGAAATATTAACAAGAAGTGGCATAGCGCACGAAAAGCGTGTCACACCAGCGTGTTTGGCTTGCAAGTCAACGTTTCACACAAAAAAAATAGGCGGGGAATTTGAGTGCGTCATTTACTGCCATTATTATTGGTCGATAATATTACAGTATAACTTTGTTATACTTTTCTAATAAGGTGTGGTGTGGTTTACATGTATTAATTGAAGATTAGAAGAGAGAATACGCTGCCACACCGATCCTGGAACTAAATCCGCGTCAAAAAATTTCTATTCAGATAATTTCTCTGTTCTGTGGTCGACCCTGTCTATTCGAGATTCCATCGTCAATAATTTGCCAATATTGGGACTCACTACCTCAAAAATTACATATATTAGATTTAATTATAAACATAGCATAGTATACTATAAATGGCATAATACAGAACTTGATGGTTTTTGCCCTTGGCTTCATCTGCGCCTTCATTGTGTATGTACTCAGTCACAATAAAAAACATAAGTATACTTAGATACGCCTTACCATACATGTAAACTGACCTTTTTTTATTAGGAAATCAATCTTGCATCCCTCCAGGGAGCAGATAAATAAAGCATAAAATATATAATTAAGAAGTACGTACAGACCCTCTGGGCAGTCAGGAAAAATATACATTTAAGTACCTACATAATTGACGAGTGAGCGGGAAGCAAATACGGTAAGATAGTGATTGATTAAGATACATCAACTGTAACTGCCGAACATATACTTTGCAAACGTAATGAATAACCCATCTGCGCATATAGATTTCAACTGCGGGTGTTTCCTCAAACTATACTATCGTTGTACAATCCTGCTACCAAGTATCCCCAGAGATTAGTCTAATAAATGAAATTACGTTTTATTTTACTTTTCGTTTTAATTAGCAGTTTAGTTGACTACGAATATATCAATCCATCTGTATCTTCGTACACGATGTTCCCCAGGGAAGGTTGAGAGAAGTAAAAGTCCTGGAGATCTTGATAATCGTATATTGAAGCAATGGTACAATTAACTGGGGTTTCTAGAATGTACAATGCTAATAGAACTAGCTCGTATGAAAGTTGGTGGATGAGTAAATTTCTGGTCGGTAGATTTGGCAGATACAGCATTCGCCTGGTTTAAGTGACAGGATTTAGTCTTCTTAATGGTTTGCTAGTAATATTCAGTAGGCGCGTGTACATACTCCCGCCTGTTTAAAGTACTACACTTTAAACCTCCTTTAAGTCTCTTTCTGTGAGTCGGGCATTGGTAATGGACATAAACGGGTAAGTGGTCTTCTTTGGATTCCTCGTATTGTCTGCACATCGGCTACTCTGGAGATGCCATCAGGCCCAGGAAACAAACGATGAACGCGTCCCATCTTCCAACAAAGGGGTGGTGTATTTTCCTCATGGATGATGACCATGTCTCCAACAGATAGTTTTGGGCCACCATCCTTCTTCCATTTAGACCGTTTTTGGAGTTCGTGCAGGTATTCATGTTGCCATCTCTTCCAAAAATGGAGACGAATTTGCTCCAACCGTGCATAACGCTGTAGGTGGGGGATGTTGATGTCGTCGACAGCTGGCGTTGGCAGCGCAGTGAGCGGGCGGCCAATCAGGAAGTGTCCTGGGGTGAGGAAAAGGAGATCGTTAGGGTCTGAGGACAAAGGACACAAGGGACGACTGTTTAAGACAGCTTCCACCTGTGCGAAAAGAGTTGACAACTCCTCATAGGTAAGATGAGAATTGCCCATGACTCTCTTGATATGGAATTTGGCAGATTTTATGCTATTTTCAAATAAACCATTGAAGTGGGGGGCATAGCTTGGGCTGAAAAAAAATTTGATTTGTTCTTCGCTTGCAAAGTCAAGAATTGAAGAAGATATGCACTTAACAAAGTTACCAATTTCTTTGGCCGCTGCTACGAAATTACGACCATTGTCGCAAAATATATCAGAGGGTTTACCGCGGCGAGAAATAAATCTACGAAGCGTTAAAATAAAGGCATCCCTCGTCAGATCGCTTACTAGTTCGAGATGCACACACTTATAGCGTAAACAAACGAATAAACATAAATATGCCTTAATGGTCTTAGCACCGCGCCCTTTACGATTTAAAATATAAAATGGACCTGCAAAGTCTGTGCCAACGGCCTTAAAGGGAAAATCAGTGGTAACTCGTTGGTAAGGTAAATTGCCCATCATAGGAAACAATGTTTTACCTGCTGTTCGTCTGCATATAGTGCACTTGTGAACGGTGCGTCGCGCTAGATGCCTACCGTTGACTGGCCATACAATTTGCCGTACGCTAGCTAATAACAGCTGTGGGCCAGCGTGCAGATTGCGCAAGTGTTCGTATTCAAAGCATAGTTTAGTGAGATGATGTGATGAATGTAATAATATGGGATGTTTTTGAGCGAAGGTATACTCAGAGGCATTAAGACGTCCACCTACTCTTATTAGCTGATTCTCCTTCTCAAAAAATGGAGCTAAGGATAATATGTTAGACTTGCTACTTATTTGTTTTTGTTGCTTTAATTGATTTAACTCAATGGGAAACGATTCTTGTTGAGAGAATGAGCAAAGTAGGTAAAATGATTTTTGTAACTCATTCAATGATAGATTTCCAATAGTTTTATTTTTATTTTTAGCATTTTTTAAATTATTTATAAATCGTAGTAAATAAGCATATATTCGTTTTAGTTTAGGTAAGCTAGAGAATTTTGAAAATTGAATGAAATATTGCTGGGGTGTCGAGATGGCAGAGTGACATTTTAATTCAGATGAGTCATTTTCACAATCTTTATTGTTCAAAATGGGCCATGTGGACTCGGATTGATTTAAAAAAGATGGGCCATTCCACCATATAGAACAGAGGTGAATTTCATCTGGATTGACGCCGCGAGATATTAAATCGGCAGGATTAGCATCCGTAGGTACATACCTCCAGTTGTCTGATTGTGTGAGCTCGTGTATCTCGGAAACGCGGTTGGCAACAAATGTTTTCAGGTTTCTAGGATTAGTGTGTATCCAACTCAACACTACACTTGAGTCCGACCAGTATGTAGTACGATCGATTTTATTCCTAAGTGACTCGGATACGGCTTGACAGAGCCTAGCACCCAACAATGCGGCAGATAGTTCCAGTCTTGGAATTGTGATAGGTTTGATGGGGGCCACTTTGGACTTTGAACATAATAGACGAGTGGATAACATGCCTGAATCATTTGTTGACGTCATATATATACAAGCTCCATATGCCTTTTGGGATGCATCGCAAAATACATGTATGTCTACTTTTTTAGGAAACTGGCATAAAACATGTCTGGGTATGCGGATGTTATTTATTTGTGTTATGCTGTTTATAAATTTGAGCCACGACACCTTTATTTGCTGAGGTACTGGGTCATCCCAACCAATTTTTTCTAGCCATAATTGTTGCAATAATAATTTTGGAATGATAACGCAAATACTTAATAGTCCTAAAGGATCGAAAATTTTAAAAGAAGTAGATAAGATTGAACGTTTGGTTATTGTAAGTTGGTTAGACTGAGAATTAAAATCTATAGAAAAATATAATTCGTCAGAATCTGGTTTCCAGCCCATGCCAAGGGTACTGGATACGCTACTAAGGGTTAGATCTTCGTTTGAATTTGTCGAAAGAGATTGTATTATGGCTTTAGAATTAGATTTGTATTTTCTTAGATTGAAACAACCTGCTTCAAGAGCTTCTGAAACGGATTTTTGAATATATTGTAAGTTTGACTCAGAATCGCAAGAAGTAATTAGGTCATCAACGTAAAAATCGTGTTGAATAATTTCGCGAATCAATGGATCACTACATTCCTCGCCCAGCTGCCATAAACACCGCGTACTTAGGTAGCTAGCGCTTGCGAAACCGTAGGTAACCGTCCGTAGCTGTAGCACTCGTAAAGGCAGGTGTTCATTCTCGCGCCATAAAATTAGTTGTAAGTTGCAATCGTCTTCGTGAACTTCGACTTGACGATACATCTTTGCGATATCGGCTACAAGAAGGTATTTATGCTGCCGAGAGCGAATGAGAATGGAGAATATTGAGTCTTGCATATTAGGACCTACTAATTGAATGTCGTTAACCGATAATCCTGATGTGGTACGCAAAGATCCATTGAAGACAACACGCGTCTTAGTGGACTCACTCTCTTGCTTAAAAACAGGGTGGTGAACTAAATAATATGATGGCTGTGGAGTGCTCGTGGGACACTCCCTTAAATGTCCTAACTCTTCGTATTCGCGAATAAAATTGACGTACTGTTCTTTAAGTTCGGGTTGTTTGCGAAACCGGCGCTCCAAATCGTAAAGCCGTTTTTTGGCTATAGTGTATGTATCGCCTAAGCAATCCGGAGTGTCGATTAGTGGTAGTCGAACACAAAATCTACCCGACGGTAAGCGAGAAGTGTTAGTTATAAAGTGTTGTTCGCATTCCTTTTCTGTATCACTTAATAACGATTTTGATGGAATGTTTTCAAGCTCCCAAAATTTTTGTAATTCGGTGTGTAGAGTGTCCTCACTTGAAGAGTCGATTTGGGAATTATAGCATTGCAAATTGGATTGCAAAGTAGAAACATTATTAGAAGATGTGTATGATAAAGGTCCAGATAATAACCAACCGAACTTACTATCATGTAACATTGGGCATCCTGTTCCTAATTTGATTTGTTGAGAACCTAGTACCTCCCAGAATACGTCGGCTCCAAGAAGGATGTCAATGTCAGAGGGTTCGTAAAACTTAGGATCAGCTAAAATCATATTGTGGGGTAAATTAAAGTTGTCATTATTTATAGATGTTTTAGGTATTTGTCCAGTTAATTGTTTTAATTGAAGTAAATTTAAAGTTATGCTATATGGATGGTTTAAGGAACTGATTTGTACAATGCAACTCTTGGTAATTTGACCTGAAGGGTTGTTGCCGATACCTACAAGATTGATAGGTTGAATAGGACAAGAGCCTAATTGGAGATCAGAAACAAGGGAATCTCGTATAAAAGAAGACTGAGAGCCACAATCTAAAAGGGCCTTGACTCTTTTGCGTAAATTATTGTCAGGATTTACAACCTCAATAATAGCCGTAGACAACAATACTTGAGTATACGTTTGTTTAGAGAATGTTGAAAGGGTTGTATCAGAACTTGGATCGGACGTGTTTGTTTTATTGTAGTTTATGTGGAGAAGTGTGTTATGCTTACGCTTGCACTCACGGCATGGACCTAACCGACAGGTGGCGGAATTATGACCTGACCTGAGGCAGTTAGTACACAACTTTAGTTTCGACACCTCGGCTATACGATCCTTAGTGCTCATGGCCTTGAAGGAGGGACAATCATAAATCCTATGGCTACCTTTACAAGACGCACAGCTATATGTATAACCTGCAGAGGTGTTAGGTTGAGTGCAAGTAAACGACTTAACATTTGAATGTTTATTATTGTTAAATAATTTTGAATGAATGAAAGGTTTTTGACAGGAATTATTTTCCGATTTAGTTTTCTGCAATGATTCTAATACATCTGCGCGATAATAAAGAAATTTCTTAAATTGATCGAAAGTTATGTCACCAGCTGAAGCTTGGCTGTACTCTTCCCATTTTGCAATCGATTGCGAGTCCAGCTTGGAGGAAACAAGATGTATAATCAATAAATCCCACTTGTCAGTTTCCTGTCCTAGGCTATTTAATGCTCGTAGATTTTTAATGACACTATCTATTATATAACGTAAAGAATGCTGGGATTCGCGTAAAATGGGTTGCAAATTAAATAGGGAATTTAAATGGTGCTTAATAAGTATTCTTTTGTTATCAAAACGTTCAAGCAATAGGCTCCAGGCATGTTCATAACTAGCAGCTGATACTTCTAGGTTAGATATAATTCTTGCCGCTTCGCCCTCTAGGTATGATAACAAATAGTGGAACTTGTTTATCGCGCTTATGCGTTCATTGTTGTGCACTAGTGATGTGAAAGTGTCACGAAATTCTAGCCACTTTAAATGTGAGCCATCGAACTTGGTAACTTGTATTAAAGGCAATTTAAAACCTATCTCATTATAATCATGACAATGAGTTACGGATTGAGTGATGTTTAAATCGGTAGCGTTCATAGGCTTGCTATATTTTTCTAGAAGTGATTTTGCAAGAACTATTGAACTAAGAATCTCGTCGTCTATCTTATCACGTTCATCAAGTTCCGCGGATAAATTAGAGTAATTAATTACCTCAATTTGGCTTTGCAATTCATCAAATTTGGCTGATAGGTGTTCAAATTTAGATAATTTCAAAGTTAATTCGTTGATATCATTGGTATTTAAAGTTTCATATCTCGACACCTTGTCTAAATAGTTACGGAATTTCGTAATTTGTCCTTTTATGGAACTGCGTCTGGCGAATAATGACATAAGAGTCTTGGCTTCTTCACCATTGTCTCCACTTTGTGACATATTGAAATGCGAAGTATGTAGTATGTTGTAAATAAGTACAAAAGAAAGTTAAATTTAATATAATTAGTTTTCGTTCCCTCGACCGGCTTTTACGGTTGAGCGAAAATAAAGCCAAGTTTGACGAATCCAGAGGAAATCAAACTACTTATGTGCAATAAAGGTAAGTGAAAATTTAAAGAAATGAAAAAAAAATAATCAAATTTAAATGAATCTTACGCCCCTCACTATCAATGGCTCCAGCAGGAATCAGCTGAGTGCTGCGGCGGCACGTCGACAGTGCAAGGAAGTCACCGGCATGAGGCACACGCGGCGTTTTTGTTGGATCGGAATGTCCGCGTTTTCCTGAAATGTTCGGCAAATGTGTGAGGATGTGGCACTAATAATTAGCCGAAATTTAGTTCTGAAGCCTAGATAGGACCTATATATTTAGTGATGTGGGTAGGTATATAACCTATGTGCACACGTTGCAAAGTTAAAGTTTACTTGAAATAAGGGAAAAAGGCTTATGTTTATGCTTCTTCGTAATAGAAAATCAAAATTAAATGCTGGAAAGCTTATAGTGTAGACTTTGTGTAATATAAAATCAACCAAAAGGTAAAACTAGGTGGGTACTTATGTATGATGGAGGTCAATTAATTCGCACAGTGAAGTCTGTAAACAGGGAGTAAGGGAAGATAAATGTAGGTAATACTTTCAGAATAGGATAAAGTTGTAGCTAGGAAGGGCACTTATCTGAATGGCTCGCTGCGGCTCGAGGCGCTGCTTGTCACGCTGAACGCTGCTCGGATTACCGGGGCCGGAACAGTGCTGGCTGCTTCCAAATGATGTGGTCAGTTCTGCAGGAGCTTTGGCTGCACGCGATCCGAAGATTGACTTGACGTGGCTATTCCTGGAACTTAGATAGCGAGTGACTCTTGTCCTGTCACGGTCGCCAATTCATGTATCTTCGTACACGATGTTCCCCAGGGAAGGTTGAGAGAAGTAAAAGTCCTGGAGATCTTGATAATCGTATATTGAAGCAATGGTACAATTAACTGGGGTTTCTAGAATGTACAATGCTAATAGAACTAGCTCGTATGAAAGTTGGTGGATGAGTAAATTTCTGGTCGGTAGATTTGGCAGATACAGCATTCGCCTGGTTTAAGTGACAGGATTTAGTCTTCTTAATGGTTTGCTAGTAATATTCAGTAGGCGCGTGTACACCATCATTTCTCGGTGGTTGTCGTAAAAGATGAAATAAAATATGGCATCACTATCACTACATAGTATAAAACAAAGTCGCTTTCTCTGTCCCTATGTCCCTTTGTATGCCTATATAAATCTTTAAAACTACGCAAATGATTTTAATGCGTTTTTTTTTAAACGGTTTTATTTAGCTTTTAATAGATAGTGATTCAAGAAGAACGTTTTTATGTCCATGTGAAGCTGAGGTCGCTTGTATATAAATAAATAAATGACAAACTGGGGCACTCCGATTATTAAAGTCTTCACTACCTCGATTGGGTAACAGTGTGAGATTTCCGAGATGAATGTCGTAGTCGTAGCTATTTTGACGAAATCAAATACCACAAAGGTACTTCAGAACAAACTTTAAGAAGAACAGACACTTATAACACAAGATAGCGGCAAAGTTATAGAAATCGTCTTATAAGTACATAGTTAGAATACCTACTTTATCCTCTTAATGCTAGTACCGTTATAGAATAAACCATAACAGGGAAAGTTTTTATCTATTATGAAATAGTTATTTGTTCCACTGGAACAGTTCTGAAAACAGAAATCGCATGTAACATATCACCTGAGTTTTAATATCTGTAGTTTTCACATCCGATCGCCGATCACCGATTTAACTTTTTGTCCAAAATAGACGGTTCGTAATGGGTTTGTTTGTTTTCAGCGACATATTAATCCCCTTCCAATCAGCCCGGTAGGTTACACGTGAACACGAAAAGTAATTACATTTAATATTAGTTTCATATCCTATGCATCTAGGTATTGCAGTAACAAATACTTTTTTGATATATGATTATTTTTTATAGAGTGTGTGCCCTTGTGTTTGTCTGAAAATGTTGATTTTCTATAAAATGGGTATTGTATTACATTTTTTCTTACTTTCACCGGTAGGAACCGACCCATTTCAATCAACTCTACTTATCTCCACTAGCCTGTCTAGAAATATTTAAATACTTTTCGGTCTGGTTTTGGTAGATACCTGAAGCACTAAGTTAGATAGGAAATCTTGACATATAAATAATTTGACTGCGAAAACAGTCCACATGGCCACGTGCTTATTAAATATTTTGAAAACAAAAAGCCATTCAATAAATATATATTCATGGTCGGCAACGCGCGCGTGACACCTCTGGTGCTTCAGGCGTCCATAGGCTACGGTATCGGTACCCCAAAAGGTATGCCTGTTTGGCTACTAAATGGTATAAAAAAAATATATAAAAACTTATATGGTAAAAGTTGTTTTTAAAAAGCCTATCGTGAAATTTTTCTTAGTATTTTCCTACATGTAGGTAACTTTTATGCGCGGGCACAAACTTCTGTGTCTCATGATAGATAACTGGTAGAGTAAGCCTCTACTTATGAAAAAAATTAGCGTGAATAAATAAATGAATATCAGTTAAATATTTCTAGTTTTTTATTTCTTTTTAGGGATTCCTTGATGTACATGAAATATATTATGTGTTTTGTGATAATTTATTTATAATGTTATAACAATATTAAGGAATTTAATAATCTGACAGGCATATTACTCAGTTTATATACTTATACAATATAATGATATGTAAATATACAAGTTTACTAGGTAGGTGACAAGAGTCGCTAATAAGCGCGGGAATGCAGCAGGAGTTCTTGGCACTATGCCGCAAGGACAATAATTAGATCTTTAATAGTTTTATATTTTAGTTTTTGTTTTAGTTTTATTTAAGTTTTATTTTAATATTTACTGTATACCCACCTTCCATATTGAAATTAAATCTATTCTTCATTTGCAACAGTTTACTTAATAGTTTGTTATTTCTCTTAAATAAAACATAAATAAAGTCATACATTTCAAATGTTAAATGTTATTTGATAACTCTATTTCAGCACTCACCTATGATATCCACTTTAGAAATCGTCTTTACAACACTTAAATGTCAAACAATCACACACACCGAACACTTCTTTATTCAAACTGTTTCTTCACACACAAAAAAGTAAATGTTTTGTTTTTAATATTATTGTCATTTCATTCACTCCGAGACTTACGTAAGTAGGAACGTGAAAAGAAGGGGTGCAAGGGCGCCGAAGCCCGCGGCCGTGCTCAGTGCGACGCCGGTCGCCACTGCCGGCCCTGATTGCCGGCACACACCGCGCATGCCTGTAGCCGCTCAGCTCACACAACCATCTGAAAAACTTACCTAACAGATTCTCTATAAAAAGTCAGCCAGTACTTATAACTTTGAATACCAAATCAACCATACCACAAACAATTGAACTAGCACAGTCCCGTTGGTTGTTTTGTTAAGTTGCAAGGATAACACTTAATTGATTTAGAATTTGTGTTCAACAATATTTTTAGCCACTGTTGTTGACATTTATGAACAACGAATATTAATGAGGAAAGTTTCACTGATTTCTATGAATTTCTCTTAATCGGAACATCTACTTAATTTCAGACTGAATAAGGAATTAAATATTGAAATTTTGAAGTTGTTTTAAATGCACAGTCATCGTTCTCATAGATCGCTAAAACTAATTATTAACGCTGATATGAATATCGTTGTTTTCTACCATTGATAGAAATCCAAGGGTTTTATTTTAATTACCTTTTTGGTAAAAAAAATCAATTAAGGGTACAAGTTAATATATCCATTATCACTTCATACTTAGGAGGAATCTAGTGATAACCTCATTCATATGTTAAAATCAGTGCAACCATTTAGGCTACATTACATACGGCGACACAGATAAACCCATACATACCTATAAACTTACACACATACGTGAATCATAATCCTTCTTCTACCTTCAGCAGTTGAGTACAAAAAGTGATAATCCCACGTTAAACCAGTTTTATATT
Organism: Apomyelois bistriatella; assembly: GCA_947044815.1. Classification (NCBI taxonomy): domain Eukaryota; kingdom Metazoa; phylum Arthropoda; class Insecta; order Lepidoptera; family Pyralidae; genus Apomyelois; species Apomyelois bistriatella. Next base: position 5,715,981 of record OX345689.1, read on the forward strand.
TAAAACGTTGTAAAAACGCTTTTACTGAAACAATAAAAATTGTCGCTATGAGGTCCATTTCCAGTTTCTTTGAAGCTATTTGATCTATCATTTGGAAATCTCAATGATTCACGAATGACTTTTGTTCTTAATTAGCTCGTTCATTTTAGACCCCCCTGATTGTAAATGTGGTAATATTTTTTACGTATTATATACGTCACAGTAACAGTATTATAATGTCAAGAAACAGAATACCACTATCTTGGTCGACGGGGTATTGGTGTGGCGGCGAACGTAGCCCGACTTGGATTGGTCGCCACAGGGGCATTTCAATCTTGAGTTCCTCCGTGCTTCGGAAAGCACGTTAAGCCGTTGTCGTTAAGCTGTTTCAGATGTCTGTAGTGCAGCCTGAAAAATCTGACACAGTGGGTCCCAAACACACTTGCTTCATCCTTTGGCCAGTTTCACTGTAAAAAGAAAAGGGTTATAGAAATACGACGGCAGCAGTCGCTCTATAACCAGTGTCATCATATTATTTTTATCTTGAAACATGATTAAAGCATTAGGTATGTAACTGAGAAACATGCTCTGAAGAAGGAGAAGGTATAAGATATATGCATGTCTCATATTCCTTGCAATTTATTTATTCTTGCAAAAATTATACAAAAGGGTAAAAATTATTCTCTACCAGTTAATCATCTTAGGACCAAACTAAAAGTGTAAGGTTCATTGTACCATAATCTTATTATTCTATACACAAATCAAATTCAACCACACATAATAGCCATCGCAACCTTTTCTTGGCAGTCTGAAAACGTTCCTTACGGAATATTGTTAGAGGTAGGTTGTAGTTTGACGGGCAACGGGAACAGATGTGTTTACTATGTCATTGTGGGCCATCCTTACGTGATTGGAATTGAGAAGATACCAACTGACCATTTTTGCACAGAAATGACGTCACGAACCGCGCTAAATGTTCATGTAAATATCTCACCCACATATCTTTACGTTTACTGCCGGGCCCGATTTTCATTCGATTTTCTATTCGATAAGACTTGTTATGGGTGGCAGGAAATTTGGTCTCATTATCTATTCAAAACTTTGAATTAACATGAAAATAACATGATCATGAGTAATAAACTAAGATAAGCTAAGTACCTACCTGCGTCAATCGCATTTTGTCCTATTACGATGATATAAGTATTAATGGACTTCTCTGCTAGCGAGGTCTACTATTGACAGAACTACTTTCAAGTGTTATGACCTACTTACCGCCTCCTAGATATCCAGAAACCGCCACGAGGCGAATAGAGATGCTACGATATTTTAAACTTTTTGCATCTCAGTTGTCTATTATCTTATATTATTATCGTATCATAGTACCTTTTACTTTACCGTTTTAAATTATTTTCCATATAGCATTATAGTTACCATCTGAACCAAACTGGGCCGCGCCGGCGGGCGTCAGGCGGCAACGCGAGTGGGCCTGAAATAGCCCGAATCAATAGACACCATCGCATTATTCAAGAGTGGCGGCGCATACAATATCATTTTCCTACATTAATGTTTTTATGAATATTTACTTGCAATCATAAATTTTCTTCGAGCCTCCTCAATCATATAAATTTTAAAGGTTTCTTGCCTAAAACTATTGTTGACTAACAATTATTATACATCAAGTTTACAAAAGTCAACGAGTGAACAAATGTATGGAGTAAGCGAGTAATGGTAAATAAATTTTGCTGCCACACCATACTGACACACCATATGGAATACCACACTGGTCGAACAACAGGGAATAGATAGTTACAGAATAAATTAATATAAATTTACTGTCTTAGAGATCCCTAAAGAATTTCCCTCGTCATGTCTTATTAAGATAGGCCAAACATCAAAACGGGAGAAAGACATACCTCAATAGCGTCCACAAAAACCGCTTCGGGAGCCGGCGGCGACCTAATTAATGACTGCGTCCCTCGGGGCAGATAAAACCGCACATAAAACCTTTCTCTGGCCCCGACATATACCGAGAGTGCCCATACTTCTTGTTTACAGATTGAATAATAATTATATCTTATTGGTTTATGTTTCTGAGCAGGGCGAAACTGGTACCTGATGGTAAGCATTTTTCAGGCGCATATAGGCGATCCATTATCCCATATTAAAAAAAGGAGTTCAGGAGAGAGGAGAGGAGTACGTAGACATATAAAGTATCAGTGTATGTATAATGACATGAACTTAGAGAAAATGGAAAGGTGTTCATACGGATCTCTACACTCGCCAAACAAATTGTAGTTCTTTTTGGATTCAACAGTCCTCTAGAATTAAAGTTTCTTTCCTCAAGTTTTTTACCTAGATTTAGCTTATCTATGTTTCTTTCTTTTTTTAACTTATTTCTCTAGAATTAAACCAAGTTCGGTTTATCACCTAATAGAACTATGTAGATAGTTACTTTTTTGAGACTGAAAATAATAATGAAGTATTACTATCTGTCTAAATTTTACTGTGTACAAGTACCACTTAAATAAAATTTAAAAAAATGATGGAATACTATATCAATACGAAGTGTAAAGCCATTAAGTGTCAAAAGCAGGAGAAATAAGAAGATATAAACTCTTAAAATAAGAAACAATACTGATAATTCAACTAACACTATTTGGAAATCTACAAACCCATCCAGTTCATCCATCTTTGACTTTACCAATAAATTCTAACACTGTCGTCAAATGTTCTGCACATTTACAGCTGAATCCAAAATTCGTAGCCGATTTACCTTCTATTTGATGTGCCACCAGCATTGAAACTGGCTTTGAAAGGCTTTACTTTAGCTACCTACTTTGTGGTCTTCAATCTCAGTTTTATATCTCATAATTTTGTGGGTAAGCCCCAGCTATGTCCAAGCTGGCAACTTTTCAGGGTTTCATTGTATTCTTTATTTATTTTGTAACCAGCAGCTGTATTTTGCAGATTACTACGAGTAATATTGGCATGAACAATTAATTGATCATCCTATCCTCTAATCCTTTCTGTGGTCGTTATTAGCTTATAAACTTAAGTGATATGAGCTAAGGTTATTATGATAAAGATAAGATAAAGATAAAAAATACGTTTATTTTCTCCAACAATCTTAAATATTACAACGTAAGTATGTATACATTATGAGCTATATAACATTTAACACAGTGACCAAAATTAAATTTAAAAAAAATGTATTTGTGTCTTACATTGTTAAACTTAGTAATAAGACCTATAGATATAAAAATACTGTACTAGTTTTATTAAATTTATTTTATTTAAACTGTATCAAGGAAATAAAAAATACAAGAGAAAAGTGTAATTAATCATCAGTACTATTTTCAAATTGTTTATAAAAAAGAATACTCGAAAAAAATTTATTTTGTCTATAAAACAACGCTTCGATACTTAGATTCTCACAGAAAAATATTAAGCATAACCTTTTTGATCTTGAAAACTTACGTGACTTCAGAAGTCACGAAATAAGTTAACAGAATTAGTCCACTATTCAACTTTCTCTAACTCATTAAAAGCTAAATAGGTATAATTAATTATCAGTGATAAGTCTCAAGACTTATACTACTCGTAGATGCTCAGGCATCTAGGTCATTTTAGCACGAAACTATTATTATTTATTAATTAAAACTTTATTGTTCTATAAGTTAATCAACTTAATGCTTAAAGCATTTTCTACCAGTCAACCATTGGCATTTGTCCAAAGACTCACGAATAAAATTAAGTTAATGCGTAGAATGTTTCAAAAGAAAACTTTTTGCACCCTTGCAACAGCCTTACTGACTTTCCATAAATCCTCCCTAAAATGCCTCAGAAAACTCTGTCATTGGTAATTTCAGGTCTCTTTATGAAAGGACTACTTCTTTTATTGTAAGCATGCAATCAAAAAAACAGTTAGGGATAGATCCAAATTAATTAATTATATGTTTCAACTAGCGACCCACCCCGGCATAAAAACCTTCTTCTTGAATAACTCTAGCAATTAAAAAAAATCGCATTAAAATTCGTTGCGTAGTTTTAGATTTAAGCATTCATAGGGATATACACTATCACTACGTCCCTATATCCCTATGAATACAACTGACCATAGTTTTTTCTGGAATGAACGTTTGCTATAAATAAAACTTTTGATCAAACAAAACAGGAAAATTTCCGAAACTGAACGCCGTGCGAAAACTTGGATTGACAAAAAGGACGACAATACTGAGTATATCATATTTTTAAGGATTCTGCAAAACAAAAGTGCAAAATAAAACCCAGGCAGGAGCGTAGTAAGTTCCTCGTTGAAATTTTAATCAAAAATTTTGAAATTAATGGAACATTTGTACCTTAAGTTTCCTATGATCTAATATTACTTTCTGAAAGCCTTTTCTTAAGCTGAACGTGTACAATTTTGCCGATTTTGAAAACCACTATGCAGCCTCTCTGTGTTTCTCATATCTATCTCATAATATCACTCCGAAATTTGAATAAAACGAAAAAAATCAACATGAGGAAGAATCCTCTGATTGTTTCCAATTTCTTACTGGTTTTATGATGAATATAGCAGCACTTTGAAATGAGAATTTGCATTTTAATAATATCCATTTCAGGGAATCAGTCCGAATAATTTTACGTTTTTCAGACAAGTACTCCTTTCTACTTTAGTCAAGAATGATTTCTATTATTTATTTTACACGAATTGTACTCGTCAGTATTTATTATTAAAACCTTAGAGCTTTTGCAAATACGGTGTACGTACTACATGTACATGTAATTAGATTAAGGTATGTAAAGCAGATTATTTCGCTTTTACCAGTTTTTATACACTTAGTACCCAAATTAGGTATATTATGTTATCAATATATATTATGTTATCTAATACTGTTTAGGTTCGTTTGTTTGTATCGTGTGGATTACAAAGTCAGTTTACCTTACACACCTTGATGTTAGAGTTTTCCGAAACCACAGATAACAGCCAGGACTTCAAGCTTTAAGGCTTAACGACCTTAACACCTACGAACCCTTGGTCATCAGGCAAACGACTTTGCCAATCCAAACAAACTGACACACAAAGACTATTTAGGTAAGCGTGCACTTAATTTAAAATTTAATGTTTAGCTAATATTAAAACATAGTTTAACCAAGCGATCGATTAAAATATAATATACAAACTTAGTATAGAGGAGAAAACTTTCAGTTCGGCACGCTGCTGTTAATAATACTTATGGAAGCCGTTGGAGGCACATGGCGCCTACCATCCAGCAGATAATAGCATTTTAATTGAGATGGAGCTCTACAGAATAGAAGGTCATTCCAGGCCTATAAATTTTTATTCCTTACCATTACCGCCACTTCGCGATGATGGTCTGAATGGCAGAAATATTATCAAACGGTCTTAGTAGAGCGGAGAAATTTGATTGTAAGTGATATGATAAACTTTGGAGACATTAATAAATACAGTACAATAGAATATTAATGATTTCTTATGTTTTCGCGATTGTTACACATTAAAATAAACTATTTTATACGGTTTTCTATCGCGTTTATTGCTACTTATTTATACCTAACGTTTCAAGCACTTTACAGAGCTCATGGTCGCAGGCAGACTGAGTTGACATTCGTCTGTGTCATTTGTTTCTGATGTCACAAGAATACAAAACCACAGCTCATAAATCATTGAAAACTTTTTCGATTCACACAGTATTGGCTGACAGTATCAAAAACACTTGCAGTCTTCCGATGAGTTTGAGATTTTAATAAATTGATAACTGGGTCCCAAGCTGGTGGTAATTGCCATCCATCCTCTCTATTAAAATTAGGATGTTATTTAATTTCGATCGCTTCACGTATCATCCTTGGTATAAATCTGTTTTCTTTTGCAAGGACTTGAGGATTATCAAAACGCATGTAGTGGTTGGATTTGTCAAGTGAGTGTTCACAGACTGCAGACTTGGTTGAGCGTCTATGTTTCATGTCAGCAATATGTTCTTTGATACGGGTACCAATGCTTCTCTTTGTTTGCCCAATGTATGATAAACCACAATCACAGTCAATTTTATAAACTCCAGCATCTTGCAATGGGATATTGGATTTAACAGGTCTTAAAAGTTGGTTTATTTTCTTATGCGGCTTGTAGTAAGTCTTGATTGAAGCTCGCCTAAGTATGTTACCAATCTTGTCTGTGACTCCCTTTATGTAAGGTAAGATGGCTGGGAAACGGTCAACTGTGTGGCTTGGGTCGACATCTGTGTCGTATGTGTGGAAGGCTGAGTTTGTTGCTTCTCATGACAGACTTGACTCGTCGAAGCTTACCTATATTTATAGAAATACTAATGATTCTGTTAGATTTAAAATGAAACCTACTTATAATAAGAAAGATAATAAAAAATTGCAATTTCGTCTCAATGTATTATAACGTTAAGACAAAATTGCAATTTTTGCTATGTAATTGTATTGATTTTACATATCTCTCTGATCTTGGACATAAACATCACCTTTTTTGATGTCCTATAGAATGATATTGTAAGTTGCTAAAATCACGCTCAAACACTGCAATCAGATTAATCATTCAGTACAAAGGGATTGAACCGTAGAACCAGCGGTGAACAATCACGGTATATTTTATCTTATTCCACAAAGGCCGGCTGAGTCAGACAGCCAATCCATAGCAGGTTAATATCGGAAGTGCATAAAATGACAGCGCCATATTAAGGACGCCATTAACATGACGCTTCTGTCCGTTGAATTGTTAAGAGGGAGAGCTCTACAATTTTCCTTAAATTAGACCTTAGAATGTAACGATTAGAATCGCGACCCGGAGCCAGGATATTATCCGATTTCCTGCCCATAAAATAGCAACAATAGTTATAAAAATTTATTTAATCACATATGATTAATGGAAAAAGGAACCTGTTATATTTTTTTGGATTAGACATACTGGCCTTATGAAAATAAATCGTAAATTCTTTTAATATTTTCATTCCCTTAAAGGACGTTCGTGGATTAGGTACGTAATTGTTATTTAAATGAAAAAGAAAAGGAATTATGCTATATAATATAAAACGGATGTCAATTTGACTGTAAGAAATAAAAAAAAGAAAGACGAAGAAAGGGTTACGTTACGGCAAGACATTTAACCTACCTTATATTCAAGTAATTACTTATGGTCACATCTTTGATTGATAAAAATAATCAAAGTCTCATATGTACAAAAGCACTTTTGATGAAAACTACTTTACAGGCCGAAAATACTCGACTGATCATAGTAAGAAATGAAACACAAGGCATTAGAAAATATTGGTTATACAATCCCGTGCAAATATGTTATCCGTGGTGCGGCGGACCGAAAATATCCTCTTAACGAAGACAGCCCTGTGCCAACTGAGACCAAACGACTATTTGCCTTCCATTTATATATTCAGCAAAGTGTAAAACGGCAATAAAACCACTTGTAAATTGGACTTTAAACGTGACCACGGGTTAACCGCCCGGCGCAGATAAATGACAAAAATTAACGATATTACATGAAGCTATTAATGGCTCTTCCATGCGATTTATTCGTATTTGGTACTTTTATTTGGTGCATGAATTGTATTCAGAACACATTTATCCATACAGATTAACAATATAAACAAATAAATAAATCAGTCATTTTTGTTTTCGTTCACAGGAAAACATTTTCATTTTTACAATATTTGCATGTATTTAAAAGAACTTTGAGTTAAGCCACAGATTACAGAATACTATGTCTGTGTCAATATTGTTTCTCTGCTAGACATAGGTTACCTCAAACATTAGCAATTTCATCGGTTGAAAAAGTGACCGCAGTGATAATTCACAGGCGGCGCTGAATAAACAACAATTTGATGAATAAAAAGGCACTTTAGCAGGATGATCAGCTACTTTAGCAGGATCGTTGGACCTCTGGTAGGACTTATATCCATCAGTGGTCTTCATGCGCTTAAATTATGATTAAATATAATTTATGCTAAACGTTGAACGTACCTAAATGCTGAAACGTTAAACGTTTAACTTTGCAAAGTGCAAATTCAGTATTTTAAAGAAAAAGAACTAGGAGATAGTGAGAGCCATCATTAAACTTTTTCCCGCGGTTCGCTTAAAAGCGCCGTGGCATTCCACCAGGGCGCAGATAAATCCGAGACCGATGCTATCTGGTGAGGCAATTAAGATAACGAACATTGTGCTGTCAGCCGGTGGCTGTAGCCGCTGTAGGACGCATCCGATTTATGCGTAACGAGTTAAACACGTACGACGTACGTACGAGTGAGATTTGCATTGCCGGACAGCTAATATATTGCTAGCTGTGCTTTAAGGCTCTAGTCTATGGTTAATTTTGGGTAAAGTATTAGAAAAATAAAAATGTATTAAGCCAGTATTTCTAACATAAATAAACTTTTGATTTTTATTTTTAAAATAAAATGTATATACTCGTGATACCTGTGCGCGGCGAACTTGTGGCCTGGCACAGTAGGTACCTAGTAATTTCACTGACTCTCTCACACTTCAAACCAAAACATAGCAATGCAAGCAAGCACTGTGGTTTGGCGGCAGATAAAGGTGAGACTAATATAATGCATTGCACCACAAAACAATAAAATTACATAAAACAGCTTTATATAAAACAGAGACTGATGTATCTAATTAGACGATTATATTTGTACAAAGCTCTGTATCTGGTTTGTTAAGAAAATAGTGGGTTAATTTTTTGATGAAGGTTCTAAGTATTATTTAAATTGACTACGAATTATTATTATGAAGACGTGTAATTTATAAATCATTTTCGTTATGAAACAACTTGGTTTCGTTATTTAGATTAACGCTAATAGAGGGAGAGGACCTGATTAACGCTATTACTGTGACTAGACATTGCCAAGACTTTATACTAGCGACTCGCTGGCAGCTGTTTGATGAAATAACATGATTAGTGTACGTCAGGTACACATAACTGTATAGAGACCACCCTCTTACGTCCTCCTATGTGGATGAGAATTAACTACATTATCTATTAACGAACGGTTTCTCTTTTGACATGCCAATGTTTTACTTACACATACTAAATTTACTAGTCTTTCATCATGTTATTATGCGTTATTTCGACCACCTCTGTGCTCTAGAAGTATAGGCATTTCAAGAGGCATTCAATTCAAGAGGTCGTGGGTTCCTATCTCACGGGAAGCATATTTTATACAACTTCTTCACGGTGACATACCAGATTTTCCTAAAAGAGATGCTAATTAATGAAACTACGCCAGAGAAAGAGAGTTGGTGTCAAATAGTCTGAGTAACCATTTACCATGCGCGTGATATTTGGCAGAGACATGACAGAAGATACACAAAAACAGTAGTGTTATGATATGAGATACAAATATAATTTTGAGCCAAGACCTACAGCCAGTAGGTAGATATTTTTTTATGTCGGGAACCCAAAAATATTGTATTTAGTTATAGAATATTGTAATACCATCATCAAAGTGTAATACCTCCCACCAATTATAAGAAGGAAGTAAAAAAAGTCATAGTCTTACTACGTCACTTTTCAAAAATATTGTATTTAGTTATAGAATATTGTAATACTATAATCAAAGTGTAATACCTACCACCAACCAATAAGAAGGAAGTAAAAAAAGTCATAGTCTTACCAAGTCACTTTTCAAAGATTTAAATAAAAGACAATTTATAATTTCATTGTCTTAGGGTTAACTTATATTCGAGTAGCCTTTTGATTCTTTAACACCAACAAAGAAACTTCTTTGTGTTAAAAGACGATAAATAAGAAAAAACTCTGCATCTTTTGTTAACAAATTATAATACACTGATATAATCTCTGTGGGGTTTCTTTTACGCCCTTACGCGCTGAGCAGAACCCCCGACCACCACGAAGGAAGTCAGCGACATAGTGATGAATGAGCCGACTTTCTTATGGTAATATTAGTATGATAAATAACATATCCTTTACACTCCTATTTTAGGTTATGTTTTATAAGATCGTTTCATTGTATCGGTATGCTAGAAAATAACGCGAATGGCGCTGAATATGTAAATGTGTTTTCATGCATTGCACAAATATCAAAGGACTTTCAGTAGCATTACATAAACATATAATTAAGTGTACACATTGCTATTTTATTGCTCGGGAACAGTGCTTTGTCCCAGAATGAACGGTACCTATGTGTTTGTATGTCATTCTCAATACAAAATTTCAGGAAGATTGTTTCAATAGATGGAACGTGAAGAAGTAACAAACAAATAAACAAACAAATATACAAACTCACTTTCGCATCTATAATATTAGTAAGGATTAATTTAAGCTTTATTGCAAAAATACATTTGTATATCACAATAGGCTTAATACTAAAATTTAATTAAATTTCATTTGTATTCTGAAATAAATGAATAAATAAATAAAAAAAAAATAACACTCAGGTCAGCTTTAATTTTACAATTTATCTACATGAAAAACAGTAATAAATATGAAAATAAATTATCAGCGTTAACCAACTTATTATATCTAAGCAAACTTCACCTTTCTTAACTTTCTTTCATAAAGTTAAAATCCTGATTATGTAATACTGGCCTAAAAGTTTCTCAGCTTAGTACGAACTTATCAACATAGCTTAGCCGCTTTACGCTGAAATAAAACATTATAGGGAGCCGGAAGGGAGCCGAGAACTCAGAACCTGCATATTTGAGATAAGTGAATTATGCATGATAGTACTTACTCTCTCAATTTCTAACTATATAAGTTTTAGGAAATAACTCTCTACTATATACCCAACTAGCGACCCGCCCCGGCTTCGAATGGGCATAAAAACCTTCCTCTTGAATCACTCTATCTATTAAAATAACCGCATCAAAATCCGTTGTGTAGTTTTAAAGATTTAAGCATACAAAGGGATATAGGGACAGAGAAAGCGACTCTGTTTTATACTATGTAGTGAAACGAAAAATACTAGTATTTAAAAAATCTGTTTCTTTTTTTAAAGATTTGATGTTCTTATTAATATCATGGCGTGATATTATAATGATATCCTATACTCTTAATCATATACTTTTAAAAGAGCAATATTTGTATATATGTATACTAGCTGTTCCCCGCGGCTTCGCCCCGCGTGGGACTCGGTTATATCGCGCCCAAAAGTAGCCTATGTTTGACCTCAGGTTTTTAACTACATCTCTACCAAATTTCATCACAATCGGTCCAGCAGTTTAGCCGTGAAGAGGTGACAGACAGACAGACAGACTTTCGCATTTATAATATTAGTATGGATAGTATGGATATATAAATTTATTTGTTCTCGCGTTTTCGAAAAGGGCTCTAACGATTTCTTTGAAATTTTCAACATAAGTTCTTACATAGTCAAAAAGATAGTCAAGCAAGGTTCCATGTCTGGAAAAAATCATTTATTAACAGTAAAAAAGTATAAAAATTAACCTAAAATTTCAAATAATATTTACAGATTTTTTATTTTATTTTTTACCCATATTTTTACGCAAAAAGATTTTCGACAAAAACGAGCAAAGCTTGGTCGCCCAGGTACTTTCACAGTTTCGCATAATATAACTAGCGATTTGATACCCCTCGACCCATAGTACCCATACACTGATTAAGTAGGCAGGTCAAACAAGACTAATGGGCTGAATCTCGCGATCGCCCGCCGGCCTTCTAGGCGACATTTTTCACTCACTTTAAATTACTAGCAGAATTCAAGCTGAATAATTTATGAAAAGAATCAGAATGAAAAAAAAATCTTAAATGTACAGAAAAATTCTAGTATATATTGATTCAATAAATATCTCTATTATCTATTTGATAGATTTTTGTATCGAGATTAAACTCATAATATTATCTTAATTTTATCATAGGTTGAATGCGTTACGTGGGAATTTTCTAGTACAATCAGATTACCGTTTATAAAATCCTTAATTGGTAGAAGTATCTTGCTCAAAAATTAAAAAACAAAATAAATTTAGAAAAATAAGGTGATTCCACTAAGACACAAATAAGGATCTTCGTCATTTGTCGGCGATATTAATGAGCTCGGACGATCGGATTTAGGGTTCCATAGTCAGCAAGTATGCTCATTCATATAACTATGTACAATAACAACATAATATATACGTTGTATGTCTGACTATCCTTGGTAATGATTTAAAACTAAATTCATTTAAGTACAGAATACAAAACAATGATACTAGGTTCGTCGAAGCACTAGATCATAGTAAGCATAATGCATAATAAATTTAATCATAATAATATATTAACATTAATAGCGCGTTTTCGTCATCGATGGTCATACGGTACGGACGGACGGGGCCGGAAAGTGTAATGCCGACAAAGTAAGTGTAATATAATATTTAAATCTGCAGGTTGAGAAATTCATAAGTATTTTAGCTTCAGAAACGATATACCGTTAGTTTTCTATTCTGCGAAGATGACTTAAGTTTATAGTTGTAGCTCACGCTGATCAGCAGATCCTTCACCACCTTTTTCTAGTAATAAAGGATGGCATATAGAAGCTCATTCATTTGCAAATTTTTGTTAGTCAAGTATTCTAATACTATTAACTAGAACCCTATTCTACGCGAGAATAACTTACTCTTGGTTCTTTATTATGTCCATTAGTGAGATAAACAAATTGCGGCATTCGCTGTGATTCCATGCGCATAAGCTTTATTAATTAATGCCACTACTCGACATTTGTCGTTCTTCCTTGTTTATTTACCTCGTAAACGAAGGAGCCAGCGTTTGTTAGCGGGCAGAACAAAAAGAAAAATATTTCCAATATTCATGAATAGTAGAAATTATTTTTATTATATTCCGTTTTCGTCGTTTATATTTAAAGCTACACTTATTAGCATAGAATAAGGTAATAGCGCGCGGTCAGGCAATTTTTTTTAAATCTATTCTTATTAGTGTCCTATTGAGAGTGACACATTTAACCAGGAAAAGCATTACAGTTTCCTACCTAACACTCTTTTAGCTGGCATTCCCTACCTTTTCTATTTAAAACCTTAGACCTCATATACTAGGCCCAAAGGTAAAATTTAAGTAACACATACTTAGATAAAAGAATAGACAATGCACGTAACATCCGGTTCTTAGTATCAAATGATAGTTACTCGAGATTCGATCTCGTAAGTTGATCATAGACCCCACCTGAAAGATTTTTCTCAGTTGTCATATTAACTACCTGAAAAGATTTTCATTGTGGCAGTAAATAATGTTCAACATTAAAACTTTCAAACCAGAGTGAGAATTGTAAAGCTCCAAATCCATTGCTGCGTTTGATATATCTTTTACATTTTTATACTTTTTATAGTCGCAGTTGTATTAATAAGAAATAATGTATGGACTGCCCTTTTTTAGGGCGATATTTCACTAATCTAAAAGAAAATGATCCTATTAATATAGGTCAATTTTACACGAAGAACGTATAAAAGTTCAAAATCTACATTAATTAGTATGTTATCATATTTGACACCGTGCGTTTTAAAAAAAGATCATAAATATGGGATCACTGGATTTTTTTTGCATTGAGGACTAGATATTAATATCACAGAATTGATAAAATGCTAATAGGATTAAATAAAAAAAGATTTGTCTAATTTTTAAACTTAACAAATAAAAAAATATCCTCATACTAAAAACGAGTTATACTCATATCTTTGAAGAGATTTTAGTATCAGTATAACTCGTCAGCGAGTTAGAAATATACATAAAATGAAAAGTCAAAAACGAATAAGTACATATCCCGTACTATGATATATTTATACTTACTAACTATATTTTAAAGCAATAAAAGAAACTAGGTACTAAAGTATGCACGAAAAATAAAATTGGACATGTCATTAAGAAAATAGTTTTGTGGCCTATTGGTACAGTATTCTGTACTCTCTAAAACTAAGTAACTAAATAGGTAAATGTGCACTGTACATACACAGTAACCATGCGTAGCAATGGATTGGTGCATCAAACTTTGAAAACATTGCCGCACATGAAACTCCAAACAAGGAGAAGGTGATGTCAACAATCTTCGAGTCGGTGTTACAAGCGCCCACACCAGGCCGCTGCAGCGCTCACCGACTGCAAATTGAATTTCTAAGTTATTCTGCAAGTTGTGAAGGCACGAATGAAGTGAGCTCGTGCCGAGTTGTTGTTTCCCGACTTGGGACTCGATGATTGGGGGCGGCGCGACTTCGGGCGGGAAACTTCCCGTCTGCGACATGTAGGTAAGTGATTACGTGCTTGCCAACTCTACCAGATGCCCTTGGAAGATAACCTTTTCTAAACAGATTGAAACGATTCACCTGAATTCAGACTTGAATTCAAATTGCAAAATTTTTCTACCCTGACTCAGTTTTTAATGTGTCTTCAAAACGTGTTAAGTTCAGTCCAAACTTGTTTTAAAGAGACTTCTGTTTAAGATATTTTATTTTATATCAGTTAAATCAAGAAGTTTTAATTAGATTTTTTTATGCTTACAGAGGGCGCTCGTATGAGCTCGCGTGTTCTATGCATTAACACACCCTCTCATACAACGTTACTCTGCGATAATTGCTATTATTAACTGAATTAAAAACAAATGAATATGAACTCTGTGTTTTCCATGATTGAGTTCGCTTTTGCTGAATATTTGAGGTAAACACTTTTGCCAGTTATTCCAGGATGTGCTTATAAAATCACTTTTATGTAAATATGATGTTGTTTTAGAAAGATTTTGTTTAAAAAATACTTTGTCTTGAATTTTTGTACATGAAGTAAATATTTGTATACTTTTTATTCTAGTAATTATACAAAAGTATAGTTATTGAGTACTTGTTTATTTTACTAACCCTTTAGGGTTTATTGGTCATCACTTGTCATTGTGCTATCTTATCCTTGATCGTTTTTTTATAAAATCATTAAAAAGATATGAAATGGATAATTCAAAAGTCGAGAGAACTACATATGGTAAGTGACAAGAAAGATGTTTCTAAACAACTGTTTGCCTTCAACATACTCGCTGGTAACAATTTCCAACTGGCTAAGAAAAATGCTTGTAGGATAAATTATTACCCTTTAATAGGGTAAATGGGGCCTTATCGAGGGGTGCGGCGTGCATTGTTTTTCGCTGAGCGCTTCATGAGGTCCATATTAATCACAGAGTGAAAAAACACTGAAACCACAGAA
Source organism: Apomyelois bistriatella (assembly GCA_947044815.1). Classification (NCBI taxonomy): domain Eukaryota; kingdom Metazoa; phylum Arthropoda; class Insecta; order Lepidoptera; family Pyralidae; genus Apomyelois; species Apomyelois bistriatella. Next base: position 5,731,162 of record OX345689.1, read on the forward strand.
CCTCAGCCTCATTCTTACATTAAAACCTCTGTTAAAGTGAAGAACACTTTAAAAAAGGTTTTTATGCTAGAATCAACAACAAAAAACTTTAAAAAAAAATCACCATAATACTGAGTAATCGTAGCGATAAGAATCATGTTAGTATTCTTTGATTATGTCTGATTGTCTATACTAGAAGTATTCAAAGTGAGCTGCATGATTTTCAAGAAATTACGTAGAATATCACTTTTTCAGGCATTTACTACCTAGTATATATCAGTAATCGCGTACTTATTTAATGATCACGAACACGAGCCTAATTTTCGTGTGTTACTGTTCGTTGCAAACATTACATTTTTTTTCCGTATTCTCACTGTTGCGATATTATGACTGAATTCCCACTAAATCGCTCAATGTCGTCGCCAGATTCGATGCAAATTACTGTTTGCATTTTATCACTTTTAAATAGGATCTCGCTGTAATTGAATCAATGTCACATGTAAGTAGACAGACACAATGGATATTTAAATGGAATTGAAATTGAATAGGCCTTGTTGGACCTGGGGTCCCTTTTGTGGTTGCCCAATATAAGTAATTTGTCCCATCCTTAATTGGCTTTATAAAATAATAAAAATGAAATCTACTTTTCTTGGCGTGTTTTGAATTTACGCATTTTCGATTCAGAGTAGAAAATTTTTGTAGCATGCTAACTACACAGTTAAATGCATTTTAACTGCCTCCTTGGTTCAGTAGTTAAGGCGTTTGCCTGTGGACCCGGGGATCGTGGGTTCAATTCCCACGGGATGCATAATTTGTTTAGTTGTTTTCGGTTTGGTTAATATATTGCAGGATTTGCAGGCTTTATCATCTGATTGTCTAATAATAAAGAATGTCTTAAGCAAGCCGTTGGTCCTGGCTGCTAACTGGTACTCGTTAAAGAAACCACGTCAGAGGCCGAGAGGTGGTTTCGCAGAACTCTGACACCAGGTGTATGGTCGATTGACCGTGACACGTATTGTACGTACGTGACGACGAATGCATTTTAAGCATACTTACTTACAATATACCACTTACTGTACAAACGTAAAAGCAGTGTACCTAAGTTTTAACATTGATATTACGATTATGGAAATTTCATGTTAGTGTAACAATTAACCAAAATTAAGATTGTATTGTATAGTGTAAGTGTAAGAGCACAAGTTTAATCTTTAATTAAAATTTTCAATTCCGTGCTCTCTCGATTTCGTGCCGAGATACAGACACCAAGCAGCCTACAATTGAAGAGGACTGCAGTATCGAGCTATCGAGAATTGGTAATATGACTCAAGAGCAGCAAGCAAGATATTCACTTTTAGATGTAATTTTACATCACTATTCATTGGAAAAGATACTGATAAAAAATGCGAGTTATTAAATTTCAAAGTTCCTACTTTTGATGTGATTAATAAGGTTTTCGTTTGTATTAAGGGTCAAATCGAAAACAAAACGCTTACCATTGTCAAATAATAGTGGCAGCGATAACAATTTTTAAAGAAAATGTTAAAATTCATCACATTGAATAGATATCTGTTAATGTACAATGTCTTTAATTAACTAAGTAAAATTAACTTTTATTTATTTATTTACGTATACGCTGAGTTAAAGAGTCAGAAGGACTTGTTGTTGCTGTGATATATTTTTGATTTTAAATACCTTTCTTAATAAAATGTGCAATACTAAAACTATCAGTTTCTATTTATGATATTTTTTTTAGAATTTATTAACATAATAAGATAATTTTGATAACTTTATTACTAAAATTTACATTGTATTACTATTGGATATATTGAAAAGAAAACAAGTATACATGTAGTTATGGTTATAAGTAGAAGGTAGGTAATTGATACAAGTGACATTGATAACAAATCGATGACCTAAATCTTACAAGAATATCATCAAATGTTGCTAAGAAAAACTTCAAAGACCCGAAGGCAGGCCCGCACCTTATTTCGTATACTATTTATTAGGCATCGCCCCCCGAGACAATAAGGCCCATTGTTATATTGATGGGTGTCCTGTAACTTTTCCGTCCGAATTTACGAGACGAAATGTGTTTCTTTTTTCGCGGCTTTGAAAAAGTGAAACAAACAAGGGAATAATGTAAAAAGTTGACTTGTAAGTCCAATAAATATTATTTCCCTCGCAGTAATCGATATTGTCAGCGATTTGCCGCGTAACTGCCATGATGGATGTGGTGCCAATGTTGAAAACAGCGCGGTTTTGTCTTTTGTTTGCGATGCTTTTATTTTCTTTTCGACAAAATGTTTTCGAACAGCTAAACGGGATTAAGGAGTCATGATGTTTTTGTTCATAAATTACTTTGATTATTTAAAAATTGTACCTGATTGAAATTATTTAGTTTTTCTGTTGCAATAATAATACTTATATAATCATATATATTATTTATATTTACTTAATAATAATGATGGGCAACTCTGGTGTTGGAGACTTTGGTCGTGGGAATTCCGGGATAAAATATAGCCTATGTGTTGTTCCAGAATCTATGCAATCTCCATCCCAAATTTCAGCCAAATTTGTTTAGCCGTTTTCCTGTGAAAGAGGAACAAACATCCATACAAACTTGTTCGTTTATAATATGAAGTAGAAAGAATTTGAGGTTGCGTCGTTCCAGGGACCAGCAGTAGGACTGGAGCTCGGATCTTTCTTTCCAGACAATCTCCTTCTTCACTTTAAATTTAAAACGTTTGACCGATTAACATGAAATTTTATATTTGGATAGTTTGAAACCCGAAAAAGAACTTGCACTTTTAGACGCTATATAACGGTGCACCACGGACATCAGCTGGTTAGATTATATTTGGACTACATTATGTTCTTTCTACTCAAACAGTCATGCATTCATATGAAAACATACTTAAAGTCTTAAAGCATGTCTTGATCCAATACACAATACATGTCAGTACGAGTAGTAAAATTCAAAGTAATGAATAAAAATAAATATGGCAAAGAATGACAGAAAATTCCTACTGAATCATTTCCAATACGCCTGTCATTCACTCAACATGACAAAAACTTTTTCCATGCGTGGAGTATTGTTTCGCGTAGTGTATATTTTATTTGGTATTGTTTCCATCACGGAAAGTTTTTTCAATGTAAGTATACTCGTACCAAAATAAGTTTCGTGAACGTCCATTCAATTCGACACTAAAGTTTTCACAAAGACGTTTCTTCAGGGACCAATCAAAAAATTTTTACGATTTGATTTCAACTAGAGATTCACCATGGTTTCGCTTAACGGGTTTCCATTAAACGTATAAAACATCCAGAAGAATTTCTTTAAATGATTCTGAAAACCGTAACACAATCCATTGGAAGTTAACATACCTACATGCACTACTAGATAATAATACTAACGTGATTAATTAGTAATTTGAAGAGCCGTTATCGATAGATGGCAGCCGTTAGGCTATGTCAGATGCATTAAGGCAGCCTGAAAAATCTGACAGTGTTGGCCACTAGCACACCCGGGTGATGTTCCTGTGGGCCTGGTTTCCCTGTAAAAAGAGTTATGGAGGTCAGACGGCAGTCTCTCCAATTTAATAACCAGTTCCGCCAAATCAGGACCATGATTAATAGCGTACCCTGGGCTCTGAAGCGTAAGCTGAAGATGTAACCGGGAAACACGCTCGGGCGAAGAATACTAACATAGTACAGATTTTTTATTTTATTAATCGCCAAAAGATGGTGGACTTATTATTGACATTCGGATTGATTGTCAATAGCTTCCTTTCTCACGTCTCTATTTCAATCTGTCACTTGATATGTGTCAAGAGAAGCCTCTAAATAAACTGTTTTAATTTCCCCCGAGCCGGGAAATGGAACGGCTGAGGCAGCAATTCAGGCAGCCGCGTCTCATTATGAACCTCGTTGTCTCAAGACAATGTCCCGGAGACAGCCTCAATATCAAATGCACAGTTGCAGCTTGCAGCCACGGAATGAAACTGCGAATTCACTCAACTACCGTCACATTCGAATACGTGGAGAAGTCCTATAACCTGACTCTAATCACTGTTAGCATTTTAAGATTATCGAATGTATGTACATCTGATAGGCGCAGGGTTCACATTTTATTTTCTTGATTTTGAATATAGATATTTTTTTTATTATTATTTATATCTAAAGATGGAAAATATACTTAATATTTTTTTACAAAACGTGTACCTATTACTTACCGCAAACTAGGTATATCTTAATAGCAATATCTATCAACTTCTAAATCCATACTATCCATACTTCCATACTAATATTATAAATGTGAAAGTCTGTCTGTCTGTCTGTCTGTCTGTCACCTCTTCACGGCTAAACTGCTGGACTGATTGTGATGAAATTTGGTAGGGATGTAGTTAACGACCTCAGGTCAAACATAGGCTACTTTTGGGCGCGATTTAACCGAGTACCACGCGGGGCGAAGCCGCGGGGAACAGCTAGTAAAACATATTTTGAGGTATATATGAACGTCTTATCATCATTTTGATAGCCCGAAGCTTTCATATTTCAAAGACGTGGCAAGTATCTAGAATTGTAACAGAATTAATAATAATATTAATATGATCTTACGGATGACACTTTGACGAGCATAATTAATAATGGATATATTGCCAACAGTTACAAACAATGTTTAAGTTCATGTAACGTGCGCAAACTTGGAGTTTCCGTATCAACGCATAAATTACAAGAACGGGAACAAGCCATTTAACAATTGAGCGCATGCTGCTGTCTACATTAGCATTAGCACACGGACAAGGAATTAGCATTTCCCGTATGAAACCGAATATGTAGCACGGTTCATCGATGAAGGGCTCAATACAAGACTCAAAAGATTAGTATCTAATTAATTGGAGATCACTTTAAAATCTATATCTGAGTAGTAATTTTTTAGGAGTAATTGAGTATCCACATCCGTCCACAAAGAAAGAAACGTGTTAAAAATGTTCTAAATTATATAAAAACGTTATATCTTATATAACATATACAATGAACAAAATAAAAAAATATATAAAAAAATAAAAAGAACAGCTGTGAGCGAATCTTAACATTTATTTTTTTAATAATCTGACAAAATCACATACGCCGAGCACCACAGTCTGTTTAATTTACACAAGAAATCTTAGCTCGCGCCGTTTCCCCGAGCACTCTTTAAAGACTGCTACGAAAAACTCCAACCGGTTCGCCACTTGCACAATTTATGATGGCAGTTAGGCCAACGCAGCGCCAATGTTCCCGCAGACAGGTAACAGTTACCTCACCCCCTTCATTTAATGTTGTTCTGTGAAGGCCAGGGTGGGATAACAAAGAACCTCCTTAAGGTACAGTTCCTTAATGCTGATTGTGATCTCATTATGCCATGAAACGTTAATTACAAACAGAAGATCGCTCTTTTTTAGCTGCGCTTGTCCACTAATATGATTCTTGCTCGGTTGTGGTCCTAAAAATTTTGACACAATTTACAGAAGACACTATAATATCAAAGAGTAATCAGTCATTGAAATGTGAGAATTTCGTAATACTTCAAATGCTGACGGTAAGTATTAGAACAATATTAAAGTTTCGTTCTCTGTAAAAATTCGGAATGAAATATAGCTCCAAACAAAAGCTATCATCATACCGATGACATCTATAGATTTTAAGTGATTGGCAAACGAATGATTGTGAACAAACAAAGAGATAATGTTCAATCGAACATATTTAATGAACTGAACAAGTATAAGAACAATATTATTTTTGCAGATCTCGCATGACATCTAGGTATTCAGAAACCATATATTATTTATAAGTTTTTAACATCAATAACTACACAAAATAAAAATAAACAACTGAATTTTAAATATCTTCTTTGTAAACGCAGAAGCGTTCACCCTTAAGGAATATTTTAGGCGCAAATCGTGCACTACACGTAGCGAGTAGAAGATGCGAGAAGCCAGCTAGATGAGGCTTAATTACGACATTCGGTAACGTGCTGCAATTGCTTGTTACCGGACATTACCATAATCATTTTGTGGTTGTAGACGTTAATTGACGTGGAATTGTATTTAGTGGTTGATATGTTCTACATCGCAGTGAATGATAATGGTCTTACAACCAAGGATGCCGAACATCGAAGTGGAAGAGAAGAAGCAGCTTAGCGGACGCTGGGCTCCAAAGCAACCAGCTGAGGATGAGGAACCGGGAAAGGGCTAAGATGAGAGAGGCATTTATGACAGACTTAAAATCGATCATTTTTACCATTTTCTTATTTGTCGATAAGCTCGCTTCTAATTTTATCTGTCAAGGAACATACCTACAACTCTTACCTAATGCCGCTATGGTTGAAAGAAAGAAAGAAAAATAGTTTATTTGGCTGATCTGAGCATTAACTACCTGATATCAGTTCCTGTTTTGTGCAAGAGCAAAGAAGCGGCATAGACTATTTAGAACTTAACATTGTACTTAGTCGGCCACGGACACAGAACAGGATAATATATAGACGTGATTCTACTTTCATATTTCAACTACAAATAATCTAGGTACTTATCCATAAACGCAAAATAAAAATAAAAATCTTATATTGTCCCAACAGATGATGATCCTTCTATTTCATTTTGCTATTTTGTAGCAAACCACCTGTAAAAGGTATTTTACATAAAAACAGTATATTGTACAGCGTACACAGCCTTACATTTCTACTGGCACGTTTAAAAAAACGAATATTTAAACCGGAAGTACTCATAAAAAGCCACCACAATACAGCTGCTTTTAAAAATAATAAAATTTCAACGGCACGTCGTCAGAAAGTTATGGAAAAATTATATTTTCAGCAAAGAGCTGAAGCCATAGATAAAAATATGTGAGCTGAGGTAGTTTTCCTTGCGAACCCCTGCCTTTGCGAGATTTATGGAGGATTACTCGACCAGTATCTGGCTATTAAAATTTGTATAATACTTTATGACTCCTAATCTTATCTCTGTTAGCAGACTTCAGAAATTTGTTTGAGAAAATTCTAATCAAGCGAAATTTTTCACAGGAATTTTTAATTAATGGTAATTAGAGATTTTTTTTTCAAGTTATTTTATAGGGACTATAATCAACAATTAAAATTTCTATTTCAAAGATTTTATTAATAGAAGCCTTAATTTTGCTTTACATTATTGGATGTTTGGAATATTTTTCCATAGACTTTGAGATTTGATAGCTTTATGATGGATAGACCTCTAATACCGGGACGTTGAAGGTGAATGATGGGCACCTCATTGTTCCCCGAAAGTATTTTAAATTCAAATCAGACAGAAAGGAGTTAATACGCTACTTTGACAATATTGCTAGGGCTCTAACCAGAGAGGATGCTTAAAATAAAAAAAAAACACATTTTGACCAGGTCTCTTGTAAGTATTTCCCACAAGGAAATTACATAGTCTATATATCCTCCATGCTGTTTCCACTCTGTTCCTTTAATATGTTAGTTATGGTTCTCTTGAACCGTTAGAATTTTTAGTTATAGATGTATTATGTCTTTATTCTATCTCAATATTATCGTAAAAATGGGTACCTAAATGTTTAAAAACGCACTAGTAAAAATAAATGATCCTATTTGATGTTACGATGATACCAATACAAATTTATGTTTTTTTTTGGAATCCATCACTATTTTTAGACTTGGCAGATGCCGAGCCTAATTTTTTCATGTTTTGGCATGTTTATTTATCCATAATTAAATTACGAGTTTTATTAAAATTTTGAATATATTCTTAGATAAAACGAAACCCCAATGGTTTACTCTACTTATAGTATGACTTTCTACCCGGTCATTCGTATAATTTATAAACTCAAACTAATTAATTTTTGTCTTATATTATCACATATAAAACTACATGGAAGCAGATCGTTGTTAAAAATAATTTGTGTCATTACCTTTAATATATTTTTTATCGGATGTATTTTCTTTAAATAATTAAAGCATTATTAAACTTTAGTGTTATTGTAAACCTTGTTTTAATTTAATAGATACGAATGTTTTATATATAAGTTAGTATTATTTTTAGTTTGTAGCTAGTTTTGTTAATTTTCGACATATAGTATAATATTAAATACATGCATACATATCATCACGCCTGTCTCCCGTAGGGGTAGGCGTGATATTAAATAATGGGTAAAATTAAATTAATAGCAGATATTATACTGAGTTAGCAAAATACAATATTTGATTTAGGTATGAAAGAGTAATCTGCAAATTGATTTAACTCATTTAATATCCGATCGGTTTCGAAACATCATTTTGGGTTTATAAATTGAAGCACCAATGATCTGAAAATCATATAATGTAATACTAAGTTATATATTTAAATTTCATTAGTTAGATGAGTTATTTTATTTTCTCTGAAATTTCCACGTCCTTAGATCAATGTTTGAACCTCAAAGTTCTGAGAAAGTCAATATTACAAAATTAAGAGCTTGAAAAATAAATCTATGTGTCTTTCTTATATTCCCGAGCTCGGTGTCAGCTGGATTTGTAGGTTATTGCTTAAACTAGTGAAAAATATTATCTTGACAGTAGTGTTATAAGAAGTCCGTTCTTTTCAGTTCAAATGGTCTCACAATCAGGGGTACCTAAGGCAGTGTGATGTGGAGAAGAAGAATCAGAAAGGGAAAAAAATATATAAGGGATGCAACTGGACAACACTTGAGCAACATTACACGCTCGTGAATTTATATTCCCCGTAAAGGTAGATACATTTACCTACCAAATGGAATAATACCGCAAATGTAGAAATTAATTAAAATTGGATGAGCTAGCCATATCGTTATCTATCTATCTATGTATCTAAAAATAAAATTTTAGTTTCTTCTCTTTTGTTTCTTAAATTTGTAAATATACCATTATTCTGTAAAAATAAAACCTACTATATTTTTAATAATGTGATAGATTAAAAGTAGTAAAATAAGCTCTTAATTCTTAAAAAATATATAAAAAATATAAGTATTTTTATAATGTGTGTGATAAAAATCACGACAACAACAAAAGTAGTTTTATTGCTTTTACCACACTACAAAAACCATCAATACAAATACAAAATACAATTAAATTAGGGTGAACGCGAGCGCGCTATCAACCAAAATAACCAAATGATATCTAATCAAATATTTAAGCTTCAGAAGTTTTAGGTCGTCTGCTGCAGCTACGAATAGCCCGGATCAATACCATACCAACCTAATCTATTTAGCTCGTGGCTCAATTGGTACACGTTGAAAATGAATGCTATACTGCGCCTTTGTCCCTTTGTCTCGTTACGTTTCACAATTTAGAATATACTTTTTACTATTCTCTAATCGTTTATTTTATGTTGCATTGTCGAACGGATGCTGCCATTTCAAAACGTTTTGGTTTTTGCAATAGGTAGTACTGTATGTAGTTATTTCATAACTAGACAAATAAGAAACAAACAAGGTTTAAAGTTTACATTACTACCAAGGTGGCAGCATAACCACTTGTGTCTCTTTTTTGTAACCTATGGAGGAATAGATATACTTAAGACTGTTACGAACTTGTAAATCTGAAGCTTGGGGATGGAACCGGGTGGGCTCTATATTACAAAAAATTACACTAGCGACCCGTCACGGCTTCGCGTGGGCACGGTAATTACCGTGGCATGTGCATAAAAACCTTTCTCTTGAATCACTCTATCTATTAAAAAATCCGCATCAAAATCCGTTGCGTAGTTTTAAAGATTTAAGCATACATAGGGACAGAGAAAGCGACTTTGTTTTATACTATGTAGTGATGATTGTAAAAATTATTCCTCTTACATATTCTAAATAGTACTTGAACAGATTAGTAAGTAACAAGCACAGATAACAATTGTTTTTAAGTTTTTATTGTTAAGATAAAGGTTAGTAAAAAATACAGGTTAAATGTATGTACGCCCCTTTTTGGCTTCATAGCAGCCGGGTAGTAAAAAAATCTGTATGGGTTAAAATGCATCTTATAACCAAAATTATTAGAATATTCAATACTTCATCTATACTTACTGCGAAGATTGGTGTACTCAAGTACAATAAAAGGTAGTAATAAAAGTAGGGTCTGTAAGTGTTTCTGTCTTAATCTGTCAACTCCCATGAGATACATGGGTATTAATCATAAGGTAGCCCGAGTGAATCTAAATCAAATCAAATTTATTTATTATGGCAGTGGTGCTAAAGCTAAAAACTAGTACAATTATAAAAAATAATATACTGATTGAGGATTGCTTGATTCTATTTGAATTATTGTGGCATGCGTGGCAATGACGTCGCTTGTTACCGCGCGTCACATTTTTCCCGTCGACAAATTCGCGCCGCTCCGAGAATCTACAATTTCGTCAAGGAAATAGGAGAGGCGACATTGTCGTATAAAGTTACCCGAGTTGTATATTCTTCGCTTGTAGCATGTACAAATCTTTGTACTTCAAGCTGAATCTTGTCGTTTTTGTGGCAAGGGAAAAGCTAAGCAGAATAAGTACTATACAAACATACTTTCAAAACTAAATAAAACTGAGTTGTTCATCCCAGCCGGCTTGATTAAGAATTTTACTGTATGATTAGGTTACACGTAATGTATCTTATGCATCATACCTGTTACAAATTATTGTTGTATTATTTCAATGTTGTCTTTTTTGGTGAGTAACCAAAAGGTATGAATGCAATTTTGTATTAATAGTGAAATGTCGAGTAGGTATTTTCTCTTAAAATTCCCATGGTAGCAAATCTCCTGACAAATGTTTGTCATTCTCACGTAACTAGTTCTGGTACACTAGCTCTTCTCATAGGCATGTCAAAGGCTCAAGGGTGCCTGGACGTTGTCAGATATCATCGCTACACGCTCTCAGGCTATTTTCCGGCACACTGCACGAATCAGTCCATCGGCTTTGATGTAAAATGACACTTACTATTTGTTTTACTTGGCTTTCTCTAAATCCCCGATGCAAACAAATAAACTACTGTTTTGTGGACATCAATGGTGCATTCGGTACGACGTCCCGTCGTACACTTTACTTGAAAATTCGTAAGTCAGATTTACATATTATGAATCGAATGAAAAGTATTTTTAATGGTGTTATAAACTCACCCTGTGCTCTGGGCGTTTAATAAATTATTATTTTCTTAATATAAAAACGTGTTTAGGTATTGGTAGGAATAGTTATATACATATGTACAGGCACGTGGGAGGTTCACTTTTATCTGCCCCCGACTGTACAATGGGCCACAAATACTAATAGACCACACACACCTGGTACGCCTGGTATACTTTTCTATAAGGGCCCTCTGTTCAATAATAAAGTCGTTCCTGAAATAATGAGAAACTCATTACTAGTCACTAGAAATGCTTCGGCATTTCGTCAGTTAGTTATTAAATAGGTCACAGTACTCAAAGTAAGTTTAGTGGGCAGGGACAGCTACCAACAGCACTAATGCACCGCACAAACTACTCTATTCCAGTGCACACATACATTAATATGCCATTAGACCAGGCTTCTAAGGCGTCAGAGTATCAAACTTCTTTTAAACTTTACATACCATCACAGAATTTTAACGTCCTAGTATTTCGATCATCTGATTAACAGTCATGGCGTATTTGGAAAGATAAACGTTGATCAAGGTTTTTTTGCACCGAATGCTTTCTATTAAATGGCTCATTGAGGAAAATGAAAACAATGTTCACTCAAATAATAAAAAATGATGTTGTAACACGTAAGAACTAAGAGAGCAACAGTTCAAGATCTAAACAGCACACACATCTGGTTTATCCCACAAAAATTTAGTTTGAAAGAAAGTTATGTTATGACCTATTCCTGGCTACGCTTTAATTTATCTACGGAATAAAAATTTAAATTGATGAATCACCTTCGTTTACAGCAATCCGACTAAATTAGCGTAAACAATGACGTCGCATAAAACACCTACTTGCAAATAAAGCCTCTTTTCCCGGTATAATTAACCGTGCTTTTTTGTCGATTCATTATATTTTCTACTTTGTGTCATATTATAAAATAAATATTTGATGATTTGCAATTAAAAGAACTCTCATTACTTCTAACAAGTTTAAAGACGTCTTCCGATTCTTTTGTCTTCTTTTTTTTGTAACATTGTAATATTCTTCTTTTCTTAACTTAATAAGGGACTAGAAACACTTAAAACCTGTTTATATTCTGTTGATGAAATAAGTTTTAACGGTGATTATAGAGTTTTAAAAGAAAATCAATGTCATTGGTAACTACAAGGACTTAGTCGTTGATAGGTACTATGCAAGTTTCTCTGGAGAATATAAATTAAAACTAAAATATGGAAAACAAAAATTTAGGCCTTCTTTACACGTCTTCTGTAGGTCGCACCTTGCGACAACAATCAAAAAAATTAACGTGAAAAAAGCCGCAAGCTTAAACCAGTAATTTTAAACCATCGCCATCCTGAAGTGCGAAATAGTTATTTAAATAAACAATAAAACGTGTTATATCCGAGCCGGCGCCGAGGCCGCCACTAATCAAATAAACCCGACTGGATTTACGACCCGCAAAGAAAATGCTCATCCCTCTCACGTATTGATCAACATGGCCAAGATATAACAATCTTGTCGAGGTGCCTAATTAGATTCATTCATATAGAGTGAGTAACAAGATCAGTTAACCCTGCGTGTCCTGATGTTGAACTTTGTTACATTTTCTTATCAACGTTATTTTCTGCTTTTTATGTCTTTTTTTTGTGTCGGTCGTGTTTACGGTGTGGAGATGATAGACAATGTAACCAAGTTTCATCGCTTTTCAAATGCCTATGGAGTCCTGCGTTAAACCTCATCCTTTAAAAGAACCATATGAATATGAGATGAATAATGATTTCTTATGTTTTCGCGATTGTTACACATTAAATTAAACTATTTTATACGGTTTTCTATCGCGTTTGGCTGACAGTATCAAAAACACTTGTAGTCTTCCGATGAGTTAATAATTATTAAGAAGAAGAACAGAAGACTACAAGTGTTTTTGATACTGTCAGACAATACTGTGTGAATCGAAATAGTTTTCAATGATTTATGAGCTATGGTTTTGTATTCTTGTGACATCAGAAACAAATGACACAGACGAATGTCAACTCAGTCTGCCTGCGACCATGAGCTCTGTAAAGTGCTTGAAACGTTAGGTATTAATAAGTAAGCAATAAACGCGACAGAAAACCGTATAAAATAGTTTAATTTAATGTGAGATGAATATATTTGAATACTTGACTTAGGCTGGATACAAAGCGATTGATCATCTTAACATATTTTTTGCTAACTGATAAGTTTTTCTTTTAAATTCAAAATCATTTTCCGTATTCATTTTTAACCAAAAAGCACCTCATTCACTTTAGTTACGGGAATCATCAGATTACAGTATATATATAACTACATAATTCGAATTTTCAAAAAATATTTTAATAACCGAAACTAGATAACTATATCTAGTTTCGGTCGGCTTTAGTTATTAAAATATAAGTATAATATAATTTGTTAAGATCCATATTTTAAAAGCATGTAAATAAATATACCATAGTTACCTCTACTTATCCTCTCACTTCTATTTTAATCTTCAAACGCTATTCTGATACCCATCAAATTTTCGAATCTCTCATATCAAAATTTTCCCGAAAGGAAATATTCTATTCGGCAGTCTTTCAAACTGTTCAAGCTAGACCGATTTAACAACCAAGATTCTGTAATATCAAGTTACGCTCAGATCGATATCTAATTTTCATAATATTTAGTTAACATTGTACATATGAAGAAAGATTTTCAATAAAACTAAAAGATTTCGGTGAAAATACATACGCTTCATTTCATTGTTAGTGAAAAGAAACACACTATAACAAGTATCAAAGAATATATAGTAAACAAATTATTTAAAGACTTACGTCTTATAATTTCTTACCATCCATGATTATTTATCCATCATAATTGAGTGAGTACATACCATTCATCCATGATTACTTACTCTCTCTGGATAACTTACTCCGCTCCTCTTGATACTTAACCTTCTTCTGTAATAAGGGCCATGTTATGTTGATCAACCTATGACTGTGACTGACTACCCTCATTTGTAGGGTAATGCTTGAATATAATTAAGAATAGCATCACGATGAGACAAGAAATGAAAATCTCACGTATTTATCATTTGCGGACTGGAGAGGGCCTCAGGTGCGTATTTACGTTGCTGTTGGTCATAACGCTTCCAAAGAGAACTGTTCTGGGAATGCTAATACTCTCACTTATAACTACAATGTATGTACGATTTTTTTGTAATAGTTGTGTTTATTTCGGAAAGTTAAAGAAAGATAATTAAAAGAACATATAGTATTACCTAACATTACTGTTACAATAGTCATATCCTTATTAGGTTTTTTAATTAATTAAACTACTCTCAACAGTCTGAACTGCTTATCTGCTTTAAAAGGTGCAGAGTTCAGTTTGAAAAGATTATCTAGTTTGGTTACTGAGAGCTGTGCAAAGCTCGTTGGCTCCATTCGAGTGACGTTTAAACGTATTCGTTATTTTTTAGTTCACAAAGAACATTTATCACAGTCTCTCTTTGGTTCAATCCATTGTTCAATCTTAAACTAATCAGAGCTATTTACTTTTATAAGTAGTAACTAGCTTGTCCGCTTATTCGCTGACCTGAATTTCCTATGGGAACAGTTCTTTTTCCCAGGATGAAAGGTATCATATGTCCTTCTCAATACTTCTATCTATGTGTATGCGAAATTTCAGGAAAATTGGTGCAGTAGGTTAATAGTGCTTGAAAGCGTAACAAACAAACAAACAAACTTACTTTCGCATATATAATATTACTAGCTGTTCCCCGCGGCTTCGCCCCGCGTGGGACTCGGTTATATCGCGCCCAAAAGTAGCCTATGTTTGACCTCGGGTCGTTAACTACATCCCTACCAAATTTCATCACAATCGGTCCAACAGTTTAGCCGTGAAGAGGTGACAGACAGACAGACAGACAGACAGACAGACAGACAGACAGACTTTCGCATTTATAATATTAGTATGGATTTAGGAAGTTAGGATTATTCTCTCAACTTTTTATTTGTGTCTGGTATTCTAAATCTTATTTACCCACTTCTGCTTGAGCCTACTTCTCCTTGAAAATTGTGGCAATGCTCAAACACAGCATATTATGGATGATTGTGAATAGTTTGAACGCATGTGTAGCTTTTTTGATTTATCACTGATTTGGTTTGGTTATATGAGCTTCTCCTTGCATCGAAATTTGGGCTCCTGCTCTAGCAACGATTGTTACTAGTGGACGAAGGGACAATGATTAGTGATTTAGCAGACTCACAAAACTGCGGAAACACACTCCCAAAACGTTTGTGTAATACAGTCCTAAGACAGAGATTTACCCGTAATAACCCTGTTGAATATTCAAGGTGCGGGCGATCAACCTCGTGGCATGTAGTCTTGATTAGTCTACACGCTATAATATACTGTAAATACATGCTTAATGTATAACAATCTGGCTTCCTTAACCTGTCGTCGGCTCGTAAAATCCGGACATATATGAAAAACTATTGTTGCGTGACACATTCGTGCGCGAATCCTAGTATTGTTTGGGTCAGACTTGATTTTACATATTTCCTGCTGTACAGGAACTATATAAGGTCACTGGTTGATAGTAGGGTAAAAAAGAATTTCCATACAAAATTGTAAGGCCGCCGAAAGCGAATCTGTTTCAAACTCTTATGGTTATGGGGCAGATAAATAAAAAAAAAATCTTTTTAAAATGCATCACTTATTATATTATACACTTGTAGTTTAACAAAGCATTCCTTAATAATTAACAAGTCTTAAAAACTTCGCAAGTGCGTAACTGGGGAAAGTAATTCCCCAAGGTTTAATTTATTCACAACGAGTAGATTGTTTTCCGCGGCCTAGAGCGGGCCTTCCGAATCGCTTTTTCACGACTTTATTGTATTTTATTTTTGACAGGATTTAAATTTTATAAATTGTAGGTTTAAATTTCGGACATATTGATGTTTGTGTATAGTAGTTGTACCTAACTGTATTAATAAACTATTAACTAACTACTAACTTAATTTTGGGGTTATAATATTGCAAAATGAATTGAATTTCTTAATCATTTAATTTTGCTAAAAAATTTAACTCTGAATGAAAAAAACCCTGCCCGTTTTAAAAGGTGAATCACACCTCTGTTATGCACTTTTTAAATCATATTTTATTCATGGAATATTTTACCAGGTTATTTAATGTTAAAAATTATATGCGACTGCGGGCTGGCCTCAAAAGTGAACTCACAGGCTTTTGAGGATTTGACACCTCTTCCTTTCAAGTGGTTCGACGATCTAGTTTTGACGCAGGAAGACACTGGATGCTGGCCGTTTCAAATCGGTCTGATTGGGAATCTATGAGGCTAAAAATTGAAAGCCTATTCAGCGGTATGTAATGATAATGATAATGATACACTCTTATATCCTTAATTAACATAGATACGGATGTTTGCGCGGATGGGCTACTTATTAGACAATTTGTCCAAACATAGTATACTGATAGACTGATTATAAATTACCAGGAGAGTGAAGCTCGAAGCAAGAATCAGTCGAAACATTAATTCAAACATAGGTATATTATTTTGTTTCTCAGAACTCAGAAGGGGAAATATAAAAGGCATTGTTAAATACAACATTAGACTGAAAATAAAGTAAACATAGCATAGATTTAACAGAAAAATCTGTTAGAGATTCCCTAAACGTAGAGTGGATAAATTATTCATATTGAATATCGCAACTTCGTGTTATTGTGAATCCATATCCATAAAGATTCGAGTCGCAGAAATATTGATAAGTTTTACATTAAGAAGTCTAAAAAGCAATTTTGCGTATTTTTGAAAATATGTTCTCGTAAACTAAAGCTAACAAAAATACGTATCATAAATTAAAAATTGTATCCGAATATTAAGATCTCTTTTGCATTCCAAGCCGGCTTCGGAGCACGGTCTACTACAACGCAATGTCTTTTTTTTTCGCCATTATGAAATACGATAGTGTTGGCCAGTGACACATGAAAAAGTTATACAATATTTTGGCACCGCTACTTGTCGACACCGCTGGTGACAAGAAGGCCGGCTCATATCTCACGCATAGAACAGCAGTCGCTATTCAGCGTGGGAATGCAGCTGAGGTTCTTGACACCATGCCGCAGCATGGTGTCAAGAACCACAGAGCACCACATTTTAGATATTTAAGTTTTATATAAATTTTTTGTAGTATAAGTTTTAGTTTGTAATTTTATATTTGTTTTTGTTAATTTAACCATTAAATACTGAAAAAAAAAATCAATAATGCCACCTCAAAAAAAAAATATAACTAAGAGAATAAAAGAGTGTTGAAAAGATCAAAAATTCTCTTAATTTTTTTTATTCACAGTTGACAACTATTCATAGAGTAGACACATCTAGGACTTCCATTCTGAGAGCCGGTGATACTGGTCCCTGTTGATTCAGGAACAATGACGTTTGAAATGGGTCACCAGTCGGGAGCAACTGAGCCATACGGCAACTCCGACGAACAGGGAAAGTCAATTTGAAGTGGGAACTTTTTAAAAAGCTTAGGCGAACCCAGAGCCAATTGTGATTTCGTCGTTTGCATTTCCTCGGTGAACCTTTTAAGTAATTTTAGGTAAAAACATCTTATCATTCAATTCTATCCATGTGAAATATCAATTTTTGTAATAAGAAATTTAATAAATTGTTTTACCTGTCCAGTTTTATCGGAATATATGTAAGTGTATAAACAAATTGATCCCTTGATCTTAAGTTGTACTTTTTAGGCTTTTGCAATAAAAAAAACAAAGGAAATTGCATCCAGTTGTAAAGTTCGAGAAAACCTAATGATTTTTGGCGTATTTGACAATTCCGTGTAAAAGCTATACCTAGATAAATTGGGCAACACTAAAACTTCGAGTTTTACACGAACTATGCAAAACTTAAAAATAAAATCCGATATGATTTAACAGACCTTCAAAATCACAGACTTAAATCCAATGTATTAAAAAGTTTTGCGTTTTTTTTATTATTTTAGAACGTGTTATAGGTAGAAACATAAGATCATATAAATTTATAAATAACTAAACAAATTCAAAAGAAATACTTAACAAACTGACCATATCAATCAAAATAAATTAAAACATAGAAATAACTTTTAAGTAGTTTTTATCTCAGTCAATCTAGCGATTGCTAAGTACAGAATAAAGACAGCAGGAAAAGATTTATCAGCATTGAGAACTGGCGAATCGGATTCAAGAACTTAAAATATTGCTCCCTCTTTGCCAAAGTCAAATCCCTCGTAAATGTTTGTAAAGCAAAGGGTACAAATTGTGAATTATTTATGTGGCTATTGAAAGCAAACATAGTTGAGCTTGAAACAAAAGATGTTATAAAGTTTTGTGGGGTGTCGTGAGTCACAAGGCAACGACGCGACTAACACCAAGTTGCAAGACTTTGCACGAGAATGACATTTTCCTCACAATTTAAAAATATTAATTGTAAAAAGAACAAATTCTAAGGTTGTGAACTACATAGCTAGAATAAATAATTATATTCTAAGAGATGCATCTTAGGTATAATTTTATGTCCAGTACTTATAGGAACAGCTTGAACCTAATTATGTTTTTTACCTAGTGACCATATCTTATGAGCGATCTAACTGCTTGTAAAAAAGAGAGACTTTTCTCAATTCACGATAATACTAGTCAGATGCAGTTTTTTAGACACTGACCACGGATTTTTATTAAATTTTGTGACAGTCCGCCTACGACCGCACTTTTCGGTACGGAAGCCGTGTTGCTCGAAGTACACGCTCGATAAGAAAGCGAACGGCTGGATCTAGCAAAACCATGCACCAGCTCATTACTTGGTGATAAAGCCGTTCCAATGATCCGCCCTCCCTTTTCTAAGTGTCGTAAGAGGTGAATTAAGAAATAACCGAACTTCAGTTTTCTTTTACCGCTGTCTAACTGGTGGGTGAATACATAAAATAATTCTGACATAGTGAGGTTGCTCGCCCGTCGATCCGAAAATAATTTATATTCTATTCCCTTTTATTTTACCAACTGCATTTATTATTAAAACTAAACTTGACGAATCGAAACCTAAAATATTTAGTTAATTTAAACTACCAATACTATTACTATTAAACTACCAATAGGCTTGACAAGTTAGAACTTATCGTTGACTTGACCAATCAGAAATTTTAAATGCTTTGGCGAAACATAACTTTTTAATATTTGACGGAATTGAAAAAAAACATTTTGAAATAATTCGCTTGACGTATCAAAACAACTTTTAGACTTGACCAATCATTCCCTAAATCCGCTCGTTTACGTAAGTGGCTTGAAAGCCGTCCACTCGCGCCTCGGCGAACATCCCTGACGTGCTGCAGAAACGAGGTAGCCACAGCAGCATCCTAAATGCATTGTTATACTGAACGCGAAGGGAGTCTAGCGAGCGTCGGGAGTGCCTAGCCCACAGGCTGCAAGTGTAAAATGAAGTGCAATAGACCTCAAAAGGTTTATTTTTACTTGTCTAGTACAACATACGAATCTACGAGCTATCATATATTTGCTCCCACTGGCAAAGCTCTCCGTTTGTGCTCAATATGTATATGCATCATCCTTCAAATCTCTAGCCACGATTTGCCCAAGATATTTAAAACGGTCTACACGGTCAAGAGTGACGAGCAATAAAGTTTAAAAATTATTTAAATAGTAAAGACCATACAGAGAATATTTTTATAGGAGTAATTCAGATGTTAGTTGACTTCGTTAAAATTAATAAATCAAATCCTTTTTCATGACTTTACTGTTGCCGTAATTAAATAAATATATAAATGAAGAATAAACAACTTTACGATGCCGCGGCAATTCGCATCCTAAATAAATTTTGCCGGCACCTATAAAACGCTAAAATATCATTCAATAACAACTTTTACTGTGTGTAATAAAACGAATTTGTGTAACAAGACTGATGGTGGAATAAAAGAAAAAGTTATTCCCAAACCGAACTCCGCTAGAGATTAACAGAAACCAAAAATATACAGAGTACAGAAGGTTATTAATTTGGTTAGAGCAAATATTCCGTTTTCTTCGGATGCCCTTCAAAGCGTTAACATGTTATGTTAAAACTCGTCTTTACACACTGTACTGTTACTGTCTCTCTTAATAGTCGTCTGTATATTCAATCAGTCAATCATTTATATTTTTTAAATAGGTTTATGATGTGATAACTTTGAAGAAACAGTATGTTATGTTATATTATTACTACATCTTAGACGCTGACACAATCAGCACTAAATATTATATGAGTCAATGCTGATTAAATCAAAATGCGTTTAGCAGTTTTTTACTACTAGAGAGTACATGATGTAAACTGTTAACTCTGCACGCTCTATATTTGAGAAGAAAGTTTAAGAAAAGTTATTCTTTTGATCACTTCATTGTTAATAACTGTATCGACACCCACGTAGCCGCGGGGATTACAGATATTACCAACTGATCCCAACTCCAAATAATTAATTACGTGCATTGACTATAAGTGAAGTGAGTTTGTCGGCCAAATTATTATTTTCTGACAAGTCGACAAAAAGATCTGAACACATATAATTTTAATACAAAGATAATAAAGAAATTCCCATGAAAATATTGTACCTAACTCAAAATTCACATATATGCGTACATATTTACAATATTGAGGTGAAAAGCGCTATGGAACCCCCTTAATATGTTAATACAGAGAGTACCATCCCTTGCATTGCGCCATCATAGGGAATCAGGGCCGTCAATCTTATTTTTTAACACGCAAACATCAAAAGTAAATATCTGGGTGACCTACTCGTAGCTAGCTGAGCTAAAAAGTATTGAGTTAATATTTGCAAAGTCATATTTAATCAACAATAACTTTGTACTTACCTATTTTACACAACTGTAAGTAAATATGCGCAAGGTAAAAGTCACAACTTGAAAAGTATTCTGGAAAACTTAGGAAAGTGATGCAGGAAAATCTCGTCATTCATGCAAATGGATCATTTTACGCATCGTATGACAATGATTGTGAATACATTAATTGGCACAATCATTAATCAAAAGTACTATTAATGCCACACGAACATTGCAGCAAACAGTTAAAAACCACATGATCATACATTTATTCAAATGATAAACTTACGCTTTACTAACTATAACAAGTATAAAAAAAAAACATTTCAGTAGTGACAGTGATAGAGAATTAATATAGAAACTGTAGATTTCTGAATTCATGCATATATTAAAAATAAATAGTGCATTCCATATTTTGTAAATTCTTTAAAAACATCAAACTGGCTGGTGTACAATACAATCTACTGAATCGAAGAAAAAAAAAACAATATTATTAATTAAATTATCTGGCTGGTGAAATATTTAGTAATAGTAATTCCTATTATAAGAAAATGACGGAAAGCTGTGATGAGGATTATGATATCAATTAGAAACGTCTTATTTATAGCTATTTGTAAGCATGGCAGATGAAAGAAAAATCTTTTATTATGAGGTAGCCCTAGAGGAAATCTATTAAAATCTCGCGATTCTCGTGTCCCGTTATATCGTCTGAATAATGGATGCCGCGCGACCCGGCATATTGCTTCGTTTTTAATTTTCCATCGCTTGTGCGAATAAATAAATAACAGGGACAGAATGATTTGCCTTTTACTTTAATGAAAAGAATTAACTGTATTTGCTTTGAGTAAAATCGTTTTGGTATGTAGTTTGGCGTTACATCATCAATATAAGTTCTTTTTAATATCAGCCAAATATTTACTAACAGTAATCACAAAATGTTTAAACGAGGCAAATTTTTATACAACTCGAAATGTATTTGAGTAAAGAAAATGACTGATCAAATAAATTTTATTTTACTATAAAGCATAAAAATAAACATTTAAATAAAATTTACCTAACGCTGCTACGCCTTAACTTAAATATGACGAGTATGCTAAAGTGCTCTTCAAAGAGATTCATATATTTGCTTAATTAAATTGTCAGTATTTATTCAAAATACTGTACTTAATATTTCACATAACCGTTATCAATGATACCTAAATAATAAAACGCAGAAAAATCCTATGAAATCCCTCAGTGAATACTTGAATAACTAAGAGCAGCCGACAAAATATTTTCATAGAACATCGACAGCGATTTCGAGGAATCGGATTGTGAAAGAATGAACAAATAATGAAGATGGCCCACCTCGGGCGGAAGCCATTCCGCCGTCGCACGTCGTTCCGGTGCGACGATATCCTGTGCAGCTCAATTTCCTGCCTGTGGAAATTCCACACAGTTTTTATTTGCTCCAGCTCGTTCCGCGAAGCTTTTAGGATTCCATATCCAAATTTGTTGAATAACCTCTATTGATAAGCCGCCGTATTGTCAGATGGCATACATTTTACAAACCTTAATGTATAGACAATTGTAAAATATGTACAAAGCGACTCTGTTAATTAAACTTTTAACAAATCTGTGCATTTCTTTTTCGAATTAATAACGTACATACTTTTTATTCAAAACATATTTGAATCTAAGTATTAAATTTTAATCTAAGTATATAGCTGCTATAACGGAATTCTAGTGCGCGAGCTCGACTTATGCTTGATGCATTTTATTATTTGCTCCCGCTTTTTCCAGGTCTTTTTTTATCTCAAACGTTATCGGACGATCCGCGTGATTTGAGTTCGGTTCGGAAAGCATACCACGAGTGTTCGGTGCAAATAGCGAAACGCATTCCTATGTCAGTTTTATTTTCAGGACTTAACGCATTTTGCTTTTTCTATATCTCAACTCAGAATA
Source organism: Apomyelois bistriatella (assembly GCA_947044815.1). Taxonomy (NCBI): domain Eukaryota; kingdom Metazoa; phylum Arthropoda; class Insecta; order Lepidoptera; family Pyralidae; genus Apomyelois; species Apomyelois bistriatella. The sequence continues at coordinate 5,754,074 of OX345689.1, forward strand.
AAAGGTTATTTCCGAGATAATATGCACGTCAGAACAACCCTGGGTTGGTTATCAAGGATTCACAAGTCGCGGTCACTGTAATCTATTGATGCTAGTTTTGTATTCAACAATTTCACTATCTTTGTATTGCATTTCTTTTACTTTCAAATTTGACGACTTACAAGTTATCGAGGAATTAGATGAGATAATAACACGAACAAGACAATCCTTCCTTGAATCCTTTAAAATGCTATAGAAAACGCATTGAGAAAACGTAAGACGGTATTTATTTATTTAGTATTTGGGAAAAAAATTGTTTTCTTTATATATATGTATCATGCTACTGTCATGATACATATATATAAAGAAAACAAATCACATTATGTTGCTTATTCCAAATTAAAAAGTAATACAATATACAATAAATTTATCGAGATGGAATTAGCGATCCAACTCCCTTTCTATATAAACCAACTGATAATGCAAATAAATCTACATCATTGAAATAGTTGTTATAATTCTGACAAGCACCATGTAAAAATGTGTTTCTGTTGTAATTTATCTTTACAAAAAGATATCGTACAGTATGTTCCTATAACTATGATCGGACCTTACATACCGGACTCCTCACCTGACTCAACAGGCACAATTGTCAGTGTCGTATTGACATTGTCACACAAACGTTGTTATTGCTACCTTGTTATTTTTATATGTACTTTTGCGATTAAAATGCCGTGGGGTTGGGAATGTCGAGCCAAGCTAATCAAGCAAGTGCCGGCTAAGCCGACGGAGAAAAGAGTAGCATCCAGTGGTGAGAGCAAATCACCAGGACCAAACATTTATGAGCCGCCGCAAATTTTCTGTACGTAATCAGTGTTTTGTTATTTAGTAATATTTCTAGAGAAATAAAATACTCATTATCGTGTTCATAGATGTAGAAAAAACTTGATTACTTTGGAAGCTCATCCAATTACTAGTGTTATTACGCATACCAGGTTTTGGATCAATGCTTCGCTTTCGTGATTTTTTTAAATAATGGTCTATTGCGGGCTTACTAAAGCCTTGTGCAAAATTTCAGCTGATTCTATTCAGCCATTTATGAGTTATAAAAGGTGTTACTAACCCATATATATTTCTATGCCTCAGCTCCCAAGCGGTCACCGATGACCGCGTAACATTATGGGTTCTATTGTTCCCTCCGGTAGCTGAGAATAAAGTATATAATTCTGTATATTTGCTTTACATTAAGCACGTGTCGCTAACACAATGAAAACGATAGGACGTGAGAAGGCTGGATTTATTACTAGGAGACTAAAAATATTATATGAACATTTATATTAGATTATGCACGTTATATCTCTTAATACTCGTCTATTATCCGCCTACCGACAAGAACTTGCTTAGTTCTAATAACCCGCTGACAGACAGACTGACAGCGAAAGCTAAGTTAGAGTTCATTAGAGACATCATAATTTTTTCCCTGTATTTCTTTGTCAATTTGAAAAGTTTTGTATCATCCAATATTATATTTATGTAAGGATTTCTACTTGCTACAATCCTTACAGATCTTATTATTAATTTGTTGATAATATTTGTAATAGTCATTGCAATGGTAGCGTCAAAGCAATGTCTGACGTTCTACTTGACGATGCAATCCATTCGGGAGCTCTAACGTGACTTAATGACCTGCCTGCCGACGTTCTTAATGTCATTAAATTATTAGCATTCCAGTATCCATATCTTAATGAAATAGCTAACACTTAGCGCTATGATATATGGTTATTTTTACCCGACTACGGCGAAAGCAATAGGAGGGTAGTAAGTTCTGTCTGGTTCATTCCCGCTAGATTTTTTCCTTTATATCACCACGGGTATATCGAATCACCATAACTTACTTAAATTTTCAATTGAAACGTCAGATATTTAGTCTAGATGATCCCATGATCATAATCATTTGATGGATATATCTCTACCTACGGTTTTATCATGATTTTAAAAGAAGCTCATGTCTTCTCTGAACGTTTATGAACATTTGTACGTGAAGACACTCAACGTGGCCATGACTCTAACTTACACGATTAGATAACATCTGCTACTATTTTGTATTTTTAAGTTGCAAGAGCCTTCGAAAAGAACAAAATTTTCTGTGAATTTTTCGCTTTTATTTTGTCAAACATTTTCTTCCTAAATGATCACAAAATTTCAGATAAAGTCAGTAAACAGTCAAATAATAAAAATTGTTGGTTGTATCTTCAACCCGCTTCCGTCCGGGAAAATATAAAGAGGTACGATCTCCTCGAGATAAAAGTATTTTCTTCAACTTCAAATAATGTACATTGCATTACTTACTGTGTACAAGGGGTTTCGAGTAAGTGAGACAATTTCCGATACTAAATATAGGAGATGTTTTTTTACGTCATATTGCAAGAGCTATTTCAGCACTTTGTCATTGTTTAAATTTAAATATGAGATGAACCAACTGAGTTTTTATCATCTCAACTTTGTCTCTCGTTGTCAGTCGTCTGGGATTTCAAACCCATACCTTTGACCCCAAGCGCTTATTTATGCTAAACTAGCTTATGCCCGCATCTTCGCTCGCGTAGAATTCCCTCGGTAATAGTGCTTTTGTCCGGGATAAAAGGTCTCCCGGAAACCTTATGTCCTTCTCCTGGTTCTAAGCTACCTTCCCACCAATCAGTTCAACTTCCATGCTGGTCTGGGAGAAAAAGAAGAACATAGAATGTACCAGCTGCCTTTCTTCCCGTGCAAGCCGTAAAAGTCGTCTGAGGGAATCGCCGAATGGGGAAATCATGACATAGGCGATGCGATTTCCTGATTCATCTACCATTATGCTAAACGTGGTCTAAGGTCTGATGGCTCTAGGCTCTGTCTACCCCGTATGGGATAAAGACGTGATTATATGTATGTATATATGTATCAGTTCAACCGTTTTGAGTTATAAATTGTGTAACTAACACGACTTTCTTTAAGTAGATTCACAGAATGCAATCCCACCATGCTTATGTTTTCGCAAGAAAAATGTGCAAGCATTCCTTCTGGTGTGGCAATTAATAGACCCATATCTCTTGGTGGTGCAGGTTTCCTTATCAAAAATTAAACTTAAAGCGTTTACGCTTTGGTTTACCACTATTAATTACATTTTAAAATACATCCGCCGGTCGTTATCAACAAAGAAATATTTTTTTACCTGATCAACAGATAAGGTTAGAAATAGAAGAATATACAACTTTATAAACAACCACTTAAATATATTTTAGGTGGTAATGGATTCTCGAAAATCAAGCGCGCTCCGGCGTACACTTTCGGACACAGAACCAAAATCAGTTTGGAAAAGCCAGTGACCACTCCATTTGCACCTTTGTTCAACGTCCAAGGAATGGGGAGAAAAGGAGGTTTTTAAATTTTATCTAGTTTTGCCTTGTAATTTTTGCATATTGTTCTTTATATTTGTACTAAATCCATAAATGCGTAACATATTAAAGAACCACTACATCTGTGAATTATCATAATCATCATCAGCAGCAGTCTACAACCCTCTTCTGGGCATAAACCTACTCAGCTTACAGTCTTACTCCACCTAACATCGTTCCTTCTAGCCCGGTGTTCTGCCCTGTCTTTACTGTTTTCATTTATTTCGTATTCGTGGATGGCTAATTACAATAGTATGGACTTTAGACTTAAATAATATAATTTTCCTACTGATGGTAGAGTCATGAGTAATAAGTTGAGCAAAGTGCATTTACAGTTGCAGCAAACCTTTCATCGAATTAACTGAGTCAGTAACATTGTGCTTGTTAGTAGACTGTTTAAATGTATCTTTATTTATCTAAATCTGTTTAAGTTCTCTAGCTGTTATATACTATATAGTCTATTTTCTTGACAATATGTCTCAAATTATAATTAACGCTTAAGATTTCCTATACATAGGTCAATACAAAATAACGCACAGTGTAGTAACGCCGCATATAGAACCGATCTCGGACAAGAGTAAAAAACCAGGACCTGCTGCGTACGCGCCGAATCTTAAGTTACAGTATAAGAGCCCCCCAGCGTTCTCTATAAGGCAAGCTGCAAAGCCTCCTTACCAAGCTTGGGACATGTGGACGCCTCCACCTAATATGTACTGGCCACCAGCACCGTGCAAGTTAGTATAAAGCAGTCCTAAAACACTTACGCAGGAAGATTATACATACAACGACATCAAGGTATCGATACCATTTTATTATAACGAGAAGAATGTTGAATGAAAATTTATTGTGAAATCTAAATTAATCAATTTAGATTTCACAATAAATTTTCTACAAGGATTATGTCTAAGAAAATGGACGTATGATTACATGTTAACAAATCTATTCATCATAGGCAAAGGATACACAACATAGGTCCCATTTCCGGTCTCAATTTATAAATACTTATTTTGATAACCTTTCCAGAAAACCACCAGCCTATACCCTCGGTTACATGCCACGAAGCTTACCGAAACCCATTTTACCTGCTCCTGGAGAACACGATCCTAATTTTGATTATGTTAAGAAAAAGAAACCGGAATATTCATTTGCGGGCCCATACAGAGAGTTGAGACCACCGAAAATACCAGCGCCAAATACGTACTGCGAGAAAAAGGTATATTTTGATCACTTTAAATCCTATTAACTTTTAAAATACAAAATATAAAGATAAATATTAAATGGTTCTGATGTTACTACAAATTATAAGGTAATGCCTCGAGATTTTGAGAAAGCACTTAAAAATACTGCGCATACGAATGGTCAACAATTTCACAAAATGCCCATCCCCACAAATATTTAGGAGCGAACTTCCCGTAGTCGTTGCTTCGTCTGATAATAAGCAGTCGTCGACAATGCCCAAACTTGGCTCGTTTCTAACCCTCTCTTACTGTTCCTATATTTTGAATAAAATATCTGTTTTATTTTTACTGAAAAATATTTAGACTGAGTTGAGAAGCTTATTGGATAAGATTAAAGCCTCCTTAAGTATTCAAATACATTGCAGTGTTAAAGATTTGATCAAACAGATTGATGCTGATTTCCATCTCAAGCAACTATATTATTTTTTATCTTAACCCTAAATTTTAAGAAAAATAACACATTATTACATTTATATCAAGCTTAGTCAGATGACTAACAGATGTCGATATAATTATCAACAAAACTAGTTCTCCAGAGGTGTAAGGTATATATTATATACCTATATATAACTCGTACGTGGCAAAGCGTAGAAGCTATCTCTGCGCATTGGTCGAATTCAAAAATAAAAAATGTATTTATTCATTTAACAGTTTCCAAAAATAAACGAGTAGTAGGATATATCCCAGGTGGATGTTATAGGTGTTTGTTGATGTAGTAGGATATATCCTAGGTGGATGATGGTGAATCTAACAAGGAGAGTCTAACAGTGGACGCGATATTATTTTTTAAGACGATTATTTAAATTTACATTTACGATTGTTCTTACAGTTTATGGTGACGAAGAGAACAATACCCGCACCTTCATTTGGTATTCGTCACAGTCCGTACCTTGGTAAATTTGAGGTGCCCATGAAGTCTTCTAAATTGGATTTGATTGCGAAGGAAGTCTAACACATGTTTATTATTATTAATTTAATTTAAATAAAACTTTTTAACTGGGCTTATTTATTTTATTTTTCGATTTGTTCCGTTTTAGTCTAGTCTAGAATCAAATAACTAGTTATAATTCTAAGAGTTTTTAGAAACTTTCTGCTATATCGACTATTAAACATTAAAGATCAACTAAACAGGATTTAATTTGAAGTGAGCAGTGTCTTTAGCCTATTTTTACTAATGACACTGTTTCATTTTGTTTAAAAAACAATCAACAATTTCCCAATAAAAATGATACTGGCCATTTGTAAAAAAAAAGTTGTTAAGAAAAGAATATTCGTTTGGCGCCAATAAAATATCATTATTGAGATCGATTTTGTTTCGTAAGGTCAATATTGTGAAATAAAAAAATACTTTAGCTATAATTAATCATATTTATAGATCTGTATGTTTTATTAAGATAGTCCAATGCAAACAGTGAATATAGTTCGATAATTATTATATACAAGTGCATTCTTCTTTATTCGCCACTTTTTCCAAGTTTCCTTCACATGTGATTTTCACCAGCAGTTCATAACACATTTAACCATTTTTTTGGATTATGTAACAGTACGCTAATAATCCATTTCCTCATGTGAAATAACTTTTAATAAGAACTGTTTCTGATGAAAAAAACAAAAAGTTCCAGACTCTTCATTTCCTGCCATAAATTACCACTTAATTCCATAATGCAAGTGAAACTCCCCCGTCGAGTTGAGCAAAAGTAATGTTTTACTCGAGTCGTGAACTTAGTCATCGCTAACTCCGCAACTAAATCCAAAGCGAGGCGTTAACTAGCCGACTTGAATTTGATCTTAGTTTCTTTCGAGGGAGCCCCGCCTAAATGAGTTAAACTTTACACTGAACTCATTCAAACACTATTTGAAGTAAGACGGCGCAGATATAAACTGCAATTTGATGTTACAGCCACACGGTTTTAAAATGCGATCAAAGTTAATTTAGCAAAGTTTTGTCCGTACTCGTTTCACTGATTTGTATGCAGGGTTTTGCCGGCCATACTGACGTAAACACGCCCAGTTACTATAGAACCACTTTAAAGTTTCCGTGTTCTATTTTTTTCTATGCATTTTATGTTGATTTGGAACATTCGCACAACAAAGGAATATAAAAGTTTTAAAAGCCCCACTTTCTCGCTCTTTTGATTTCAACTTGTACAAGAATCCTTTCGATGAATTGTTAAAATAGTATTTAGGTGCCGTGAGCTCAATGACAGTCAGCATACAGAAAATCAAGAAAAGTAAGCATCATAATTGGATGACCACAGTATAAGTCATGATTAGGCTCAATTTTTACTTTTGCCTTATTAGGTACCTATATCTTAAATTAATTGTATGTATGTATTTTTATATGGATATATAATAAATACGGACTATATAATAAATACACAAGGAAACGGCTCACACTAATGTTACCTCTTCCACTCGATCACTTTATCGAAGAAACCTGTGTAAAAAAAATATATATTATTTAAAATTTAAAATTAGCAGAAAACTTTTAAATACTTATATCTACTTTAACTTTAAAACACAAAACTATGAGTTCAATGCTAACTCATCCGGAAGATTGCTTGATACTACTTTTTCTTATGTTCTACAAGTTAACAGTAACTAGACATAAGAGTCTTGCACAATAAACTTGGTATAGCTCGTGTACCATAGCACTGATACCACTAGAGGGATCGATCGCCGGCCGCGAGCTGCCGGCTGAAAACTAACCGTTTGTTGGCTTTCGATGATTAGGTTTGCACTGCTCAAGTGATCGCCCCACTTGTTCCTTATTTAACGAGGGAAGGCAAACATTCACTCGTACTTGCACTTATTTGCTCACTTTATTTTACCATTAACTTGGAAGTTTATAATGTCTTATTTAATAAATTTTATTTCATTTCTATGTTAATTTGCGCACGGATAAACGATGCACGTAAATTAATGTTTGGCTTATATAATCAAATGCTTCGACATTAAACAAACATCGCTTACGAAAAGCCGCATATGAATATATATTTCAATTATCCGCGTTCACATTTAGACAGAATCAAGTAGTTGATAGATATCGTCAAGCTAACCTATTAATTGGGTGTTAAACTAAGCGCGACGTGGGCGCCCAAATGGCGAAGTCGTGGCGTTGTGGCGGTAAATTAAACCGGCGCCGGCGCTCGTCGAGTGTATAATCGTCTTAATCACCTTCACCGCGGAACCCGCGCCCCGTTGGAAATTAAACAGTGAACCGTTGCAATTATGCAAACCCTCTATTTTATAACCATGTAATTATTATAATAGTCACTGCTTATATGGAAATCTTTTTTCGCGGAGCACGCAAGCAACGCCCACGTGAATTAGCTTCAAAGCAAGAAAGACCAAAAAATTTATAAACAACTGATAATAACTAGATGTCACCATTTAAAAGCAAAAAATAAAATCATAACCGAAATAATATGTATTTATCAAATCCAAATATTACATCTGTGATTATTTGGATATATTTGGATTTGATAGATAAATACATATTAAATTACTTTAAATATATGGAAAAGCAAACAATATTTTAGTATTACAAACTTACCTAATAACTTGCCATCCAGTGATTATGTGGTTTTGACCTTTCGTACGTGAAAACTTTAACATGTTGCCAATTTTATCGTTTTACAAGACTTTGCAACGGACACTATTAAATGAATTAATATCTCGATAGATCTTTTGAGAGCAACTAGTAATACAATCTATAACACATAAAGCAATGAGCATAATAGAGCAGGCACAAAGAACAATGTGTATTTGTATAGTAAATCGACCTCTTTTAACAGTGATATATTAAACCCGAAATCGGTGAGCGTGTATGAGGACTGATGAGTGTCTAGAAAGGAGGGAGGTCTGTAAGGATCGTAGCGAATAGAAACCTTTAGTATCTGCCTACCCCTGCGGGAGACAGGCGTTATGATATGATTTATGTTAAATTTATTTCAGTATTTTTAATAAAATATATTTATTTATTTGCAGATTTCAGTATCACTTCAATAACCAAATATAGGTAATATTATTTGTTAATATTACTTGGTTATGTTGACTTATTTATAACTATTAAAACAACTTATAACAAGCTGAAACCTAGCTTGTTTATGTGATATGAACATATTGTATATCTAACATTTGCTCAAGTAAAAGCTACATTGAAACTTGTCAGACACAAACTTAGGTTTGTACGTTTACGTATTGTTACGTTGTCATTTAAATTTAGTATAGGATTGCACTAGCTGTATATATAAAATATAAATTAATACTTCACTACCATTATTTAATTCAATAATTTGTTGGAGAATAGCTAAAAAGATTCAGCCAACTGACGTATTTAAAAATGCTCCTTCCCTGAATAAATGAACTAAAAAAAACAAAGAAAAACAAAAGAGACAAACACCACAAGGCTTATTCATGAAATAACAAAAAAAAAATCAATCACTCAGAGGAAGGTCCACCAAAAAAGCCTATGGAACTCTTGGTCTAATTTATAAGTATTATATTTGATAGCTATAATTTTGAGCAAAATTATAATAATATATCAGTATTTTAATTATAAGAGACAAGTTCTATAATTAAAATGCTGATGTATCAGATAAACTTAATCTGAAAAATGTACCTAGATATATTATACGTACACCAATTAGTGTAATACTTTAATTATAAAATTTACATTTTATAATTAAAGAAATTATTTTTTACTATTATATTTATAAGAATTAAATTTACTTAATTTCATCAAAATCAGACCATCGGTTCGGCAGTTATTGCGGTACAAACATACATACAAACAATGCGTTTTCGCCCCCAACTTGAATTAGGTAACAACTAACTCAATATTCAAGGCTCCATAATGCTTCTCTCCCAATATAATTTATTTATCCACTCATAGACGCTACTGAATGATAAAATTCTACCCCGAATCGCTCTAATATCAAGAAGTGCTAGTAAAAGCGCCGCCAATTTAAAGATATTTACATAGTCATGCTGACATTATACCGCTGTTTTAATCAAGAAAGTAGCTTATTCTGTAAACTGTCGATCATTGAATAAAGTTTTTATCTAAAAACCCTTTTGTCTTGGCAGTCTCTGATGGACTAATAACCAAAACGATTTGCCCTCGTCATCGGCAAACAAAGCCACAATAAGGCAGAAATGGAATATTAAATTAAGGTTCCATAACAAAGGTATTGTATTTTGAGACGGTTTGGAACCCTGGGTTCGCTCACCGAATTTGGTGTTTTTTTCTTTGGTACGTTAAACTATTTATTTTTTAAGCTTAATATGAAAAATGTTACTTTTTTAACCTCTGACATAAAATGATCTATGGTATCGTAACTCAAAACTGATATACCGATTTTCATTTAGTTTGTTTTGTGAAACTAGATAATTTTGAAAGAAATTCTGTTCAGATGTTTGAAGATCATCAGCTCTTAAATAGTTGATGATATGTCCTATCGTTTTGAAATATGTGTTTTGAAATTTAGTTTGTACATGATTTTAAATATGACATGTTAAGATCTACGTACATGTTAAGGTCTACATTTGTAGTGAAGTCAGATTAAATAAGATTGTTGGAGGGTTTCTAAAAAAAAATTATTTTAGTTTACCATCAGTAAAATAGCTAATTTACTGAAATAAGTAACATTGAAATTGAAACCTTACGGCTTTGAATGCCAGCGGAAATGAAGTGATGATGTTTAATACATACATATGCCTACTCTATCTAATTCATGCTTTTGTCAAGTAGTGAATCTGTATGAATTCAGAATGTACCTATAAACTAAGAACGGAGGTTTCTTTAAGGTAAAATACTATACAATTAGTGTATCAAATCACATGGGATTATGGAAAAGCATAATGCCGAAAAAAACAAAAGCTGAGTAGAAATAGACATAAAATGTATATACAGAGTCCCAAATTACGACTCGTACGCACTGACTATTTTTTTTCTTGCAGCCATTGTCTTCATTTGTATGATAATTAATCTTCTTCGACATTTAGCGACAGGGGCTTTGATCACAAAAGAGTGAACCAGTGTAAAGGGGTCATTTGAGCTTTGTTAGCCCGCACCAAAGGAGGCTGATCTCTTTGTTTAGTTTTGAAATATCACTCTCATTGCTAACGAGACCATCGCAGTATCTATCTAGTATCGCCGCGATGAGAAAAATGATATCGGAGCGTAGACTGCTACGCTTCGTAGAAAAGCGTCGCAGCACTCGTAGGTATATTTATATCGCTACGAAAAATACATAGCTTTCTGTAGCAAGCGTGGAATAATCTGGAGTGCTTTCTTGAAATGTATGACATACGCTAAATCAAGTGAACGGTTCTGTCGAATGATAATCATTCAAATACGAACGAAAATCATTCAACTTACCGGTTTTGCATAAATCATTCATCTCAAAAATAGCACTCTCTGCAATTCGCATTGTAGGTTTTCGAGATACGTAATAAACTCTAATAATATAAATCGGTCATTGCCTTACTGCCTGAAATTGCCAAAAAGGTGAGGGCTGGTTTATAAATCGCGCTAGACCCACCAAAAAATGCTATAAATCTACACTGATGTCTTCGTCCCGGATTACATATTGTCTCATTGGGTCTCCGCGTCCTTTCACAAATTATTGCGTTTTCAACAAAATTCAACTGCTTGAGTTACTATTCCACATACAACTCTGAAGCACGCGTATCTACTGATTTCTATTTCCGCCCTTCATTTTCGAAGTTCAAGTCTTACACAACCTTTTCATAAAACAGGAAATTAAATATTGACAAAATATAGTGCTCCGTATGCGCAAGACGGGATGTAAAATGAAATACCTTTGAAAATTTGAAATTCCAAAACCTAAAATGTTATTCTCTTCAAATACACTCTAGAAATTCGTTGTGCACATAATTTCTGCACTAGATATTTCACTATATTTTTTTACTTAATTTGTATTAAAATATTTTTACTGGAAATTAATACGATCAATCATTAATTATTATTACGAGTATATTCTCTACAATAAACAATTCATATAAATATCTATTAAAATGGACCATCTGCTCTAATGATGATCGGTCGAATCGGGCACCTAATGCCAGACTGAGACCTGATCAAAGTTGCCGGAAAGAGTTGTACAAGACCGAGAGGAATGTCATGTATTGCTAGATGCCAATACTCAGCATTCGGCGATGATATGCTGAAAAAGACAAATGAAGAAGATCGTTGAAGAAAGCAAGTGTGACGATGATGAAATATTTTTTTTGGTATTTTAACCGACTTCAAAAAAAGAGGAGGTTGGCAATTCGTCGGCTTTTTTTTTTTATTTGGTTTTTTTTATATATTCCATGTCAATATGGAGAGACGATGCTGATACCTTTAACTCACTTTTAAAAATGTAACGTGTTTACAACAAATTTTCAAGACTAAAAAGTAAAAAATATTGTTTATGCCAAAAAATCGAAACAGACTCCAATTTCTCAATTAAAAAAGAAGAAATAATTAATACATTGTTGTAACAAATACATATGCTTCATATCATTTTAATAAATTTGAAGCACCGACCTCAGATTTATTAAAATGTTTGATATGAAGCATGTTTAAATATGCTTTACAACAATGTATTAATTATTTCATCCTTTTTAGTTAAGTAATTGGAGTCAGTTACGGTTTTTTGGCAAAAACAATTATTAGTAACCAAATTTATACATATATGTATGTAGGTATGCAGAGTTTAGTTAGCATTAAGCAGAAATGTAGCTTTCCTATTATAGAGCGTGGAACATACCGGTAACAAAACATATTGTTGGTTTATTAATCTCAAGTTATTTTATTTCCCCGTAGACAGCGCAATCGTGGCGTAATACTATTTGTCAAGCGTTCATAGGCTTATTCGGTATGTGAGGGAGAGCTCAACAACCTATTTGCATTTCTCATTTTCACCCCTCTTGTACGCTCCCTCGAGTACAATTTTCTGTGCTCGTCTCATGAGGACGTTTTTACACTAAGCCTTGTACCTAGACGCCCCCGTGAGGAGTCTGTACTGTGATAAACTAAGGGCTTCTATGTCTTGATGCATTGTCTACGTCACAGTGAACAAGTTTGTTTTGAGACAGATAGACATGTGGTTTATACTAAGTATTTGTTTTTCATAGACTGTAACCATTTAAAAAATATTTTAAACAAATATAGTAAATTTAAATGTACAGAAATTTCTGAAATTAGTCTGAGACTAAAAGGGAGTGTTAATATCTTATTGATGATTTTGAATTAAGAATTGACAGATTGGAGATAAGGAAAGAACTGACTTTTAAACTCCCGGCTACATTTTTAATTATGGGCACAGAATACATAATAGTACTAACGTATGGAACTAAGCGGTCTTCATATATACATTTCAACGGTGTTACAACTGCGGTATGTAGTCAGAATACGACTGGCTTACGATATATGAAGGTATAATATGCGCTAAATCCTGTAGTTTTATATTTTTATGAGCTACACACAAAGGGTAGTATTATATAAGTTAGATACATATGTCCAACAAAATAAATCAGCGCAAACAATCTGAGAGCAATTTTTTACTCACATTTTCAATTATGTTGTGGCCCGCCTCATTGCTCTTCCCACCCGTATCATCTCACCCAATAGTATAACCTCATTGAATTTTCACGCGGTCGCTGTCGCTTCACCACAGGGGTTTATTACTTATTAAGCAAGTACCTAACACAATATTTTGTTTACGCGATGTTTAATCTCAACCCTACATTATCGAACAGCCGGGAGAAGAAAGGCAATAAAAGGCCTATTTATTCAAAAGCCAACAAGGCTCGCAATAATGAAATTCCTCGCGAAATATTAACGCATTTTTTCCAACAAAGAGGTGATGTATTATCAGAATGAAACCCACCCAGGGCACTTTGTAGTATCGCTTCATATTTACTTTATAGATGAGACGACGTTATGAAGCGATCCTTTATACTATACGAGATCATTTCAAATGGAACCTTTATTTGTTTGGCCGGACATCTAGGCTCATCCGGGCTTTGTGAATGACTGGCACAAATATCTTTAAAATATAACTCTTTGGTTGGTAACAAAAATGAACGGTCTACTTGTTCTAATTTATTTTTGTATGAAGATATTTTTTGTTTGAACATGCTAATATCTAGAACAAATGGTTGGGTTGAAAAATAGTGTTTTATTTCTGTAGCATGGCGGACGAGCTACAGGAGAGTTACATCAAAAGTATGGTCTTGCCTGATGGAAACTGACATAAAATTTGAGGCATATCTGATCATGCCGCCTCCGCTGAAACCCGGTGGAAGGGAAAAATCCTTTTTAGGTTATTGGAGTTTTGGTGATCTAGACTTTCACCAATGTCTGTACTAAGCGGTGAGGAAAAATTGGAAAGTAAAATCTGGGCTCTGAAGTAGTCTGAAGTCCTGGTGTATAGACATTGGATAAGTAGGTACCTACTTCCACAAATTTTTGACATTATTATTTCGACATTTTTATTTTCAATTTTATGTAACTATGCGATTAATGTATCTAATTTATTCTGAATTTTTCTAATCATTGTGCACTTGTTAAAGGGATTTTAAATGTAATCTAAAATATAATATAACTAATGAAAAATATCAATTTTCTTAAAAAATAAGCTGTTTGTGAAGATAACAAACAATGCACTATAGATTGTTCTCGTAGGTTAAAGAATGATGGCGGAATTTTTACGAATAAAAAAAAAAATACGGATGAGTTGATTTTTTTTTTACAACATCATAAGAGTCCCAGAAATACATTTCTGTAAATAAAATATTTTTAAACCCCCGGGAAAAAAACTAGATTTTTATTATAAATTATGTTACCAGAACTTAAATATGGCAATGTAGAAAGTGAAACATTCGCATAGAGCCACGACTTACAACTGCCAATGTCACTGTCATTCAAACTGACTGAACTCTGTAGATTGCGGTCTACATAAAGAAAGTGCAAAGCAATAAATATATTGACTTTCCATATATCCTAACCTAGTACTCTACTATAATCAATTAAATCAACTGTCAATGTCGATTTGACAATGCTAGCAACTGTCAGAGTGACATGATGTTTCAGTTCAGTTGTGGTTGGGTGGGTTTTGTTTTAAATATGGCGATGGAAAATGAAACAAAAGGACGACTTTAAAAAAACGGAATAATTAAAAAACCCCGGGGTTTATAATTATTTAGTGGTGGTAAACGTGTAATTAGTTAAGTGTTCTTGCTAATGCGATTTGTTTCAAGTTATCTATATTTTTTGTTTTTTTTCGTACAAACGATGTATGGGGCTTCGCCAGGATTCTTTGCGATATTGACCCGTTGTTACAACTCATCAGCTATTTAGTTATATATATCTAGGCTTAAGCCGATCAATCACAAGTCATAATCCAAACGTGAAAGGTGAAACATTAAATAAATCCAAACCCATTTATTCTTCGGAATCCCTACAAATTACATGGGCTGTAACTGGCATCAAAACAATCACAGCCGATGATCCGGCTCGTGTTATGCAAATCCAGACTCCGCTCTAGAATCGATAGCGCCATCTGTACTTATGTTTTGCAAGTGAAGTAACCCGTTTTGTTTGGGTTGTGAATCGCTTTGTTGTGAGTATGAGCCGTTAAATTTCTAGTTGATTACCATAAATTGGTGTCACTACACCACTCTGTCATATTGAATTACTAATAATTACTTTTTTATTATTATTAAATTAGAATAGAATTAAAAAATATTCCTTGTATAGTCTACTTGAAGTATCATAGAAAAACAGAACACATGGCTAACTTCAGGGTTTATAAAGTTTGTCGAGGGCTGTACGAAAACTAACATAGTTAATAGTTATCTATGTCGGAAATTGAATCCGGAACTTGACGCAGCCACTCGAGTTTCCTAAAATATTTATGGTTACATAATTCAGACCAAAATTTAGGTATTAGCTTTAGATAAGTTATTGTTTTATTTACAAAAGAGTACATTGAATGAGGAAATAATGCATAGAGCAAGACAACCTTCCCAGAGGCACGCAGAGAAGTACCTCCGGCCTAAAGTAGAGTTTGTTTTAGCGTACAAATTCTTCTTCCACAAGATATGCATATTTATCTTTATTGCACAAATTAAAAATAGTGTACAAATGGTGGACTTTATGTCATATGGCATCTTCTACTAGTCAAACATGGGATCCAGCAGAAAATGAGATTGTAGATGATGAATTAATTACTTACTAATATTTTATGATACAGTACGTAAGTATCTATATCTATATATTATTTATCAATACATATATATAATGAAATGGTAAAAATTATTTGTCTGTATATATTTAGTCATTTGAACTGAAATGGATAGAGACTTAAAAAGTATAATAAAAACCAAGAAAATTGGTTCATATAAATGGCTATCCTCATTTGAATGAACTCAAGGCATGAGTTGACTTGCAAATATATAGCTTAACAGCTAGTGCATTATATAAATAAAATATAAATACATATTTATATAATTGAATACAAAATATATAAAAAATATATGCAAATAAATAATAACATTTATATCTTTTTTAAATAGCATAAAAAAAAAACAGTTTTTAATTTATAATAAAGAGATAGGCATAATTTGTATCAAGAATTAAAACCGTCACAACAGCACCAGGAAATGGAGGGAGCAGGTCCCTGGTATATAAATAACATAAACTCCTCTCCACTCCGTGAGTAGTTAACGGAGCAGAGTGAAAGAAAATTGACAAAGTACGAGTCTAGTTCAAGCACTAAGGCTTCTGGACCAGCAGCCTCTAGGAATAATTATTGTTTATGTATGATAAAACCTTATTATTGTTGTATGTACCTCGTGTGTTCATAAGTTTTGAGACAAACTTTGTACTTAAAAAATAAAATAAAATATTACTGACATCTATTTATTTCTTTTTCCAATTTTGAATTTGGAATGTTAACTTTTAATTTCTTTGATTTTTAAATTAATTTCTTTCCAATTTGTCGTGATAAAGAAAACAAAAGAATTACGTGCGGTCGTGATTTCGCTATTTAAGGTGGGGAAAAAAATAATAAAGATTTTCCGTGAGGTGAAAAATTTTGGTGTGAGCCGTAACTTCGTGTATTACACTATAAAACGATACAAGGAGACAAGTTCTTTGCAAGAAAGCCAAAGGAGTAGTCAGCCACGCTCTGTAAGGACGCCTGCGAACATCAAAATCATCCGAGAGCGACTTTACTGAAATCCATGTCGCACTCGGAAGAAACTCGCGCTGCAGACTAAAATTTCGCGCGTTTCATTCTACTGAATACTGAAATATGATGTTAAGGTAAAGGCGTATAGCCGCAGGAAAGTTCACTTCTTAAACGATCGCCTTCGTAAATTGCGACGCGAAGGTTGTCCAATGCTGATAAGGAGACACGATGCGAGGAAGATACTCTTCACCGATGAGAAAATCATTACTGTCGAAGAAAAGTTTAACCGATAAAACAATAAAGTGTATACCAAAAGTAGCAAGGATGTACCAGCTTCAGCACGGAATGTTCCGCGAACTCACCATCCGGCTAGTGTGATGGTATGGTGGGGAGTTTCGTATGAAGGTGTCACTCCGCTCCATTTATGCCAACAAGCCGTCAAGGTAAAAGCCAAGAATTATCAAAGTCAAATTTTAGAGCCTGTTGTGAAATCTACTGTCACATACTTTATTTCACAACAAGGATTGAGTTTTCCAGCAAGACTCGGCGCCATCCCATAAGGCAAAAACCACCCAAGCTTCGTTGAAGGCAAATGTGCCCGGCCTTCATCGCGGCAAACGAATGGCCTTCCTCCAGCCCATCTCAACCCGCTAGATTATTTTTATATACTGAATTAGACCTCTGGGCCTGCTGAAAGTCCCATCCAAACTTGGAGACACTGGAGCGAACCCTTGTCCGAAAAGCAAAGCCAATTTCGCTGGAAAAGATTCGTGCCGTAATTGATGACTGGCCAAATCGTCTAAGGGCCTGTATTAAAAACAAGGGTGGTCATTTTGAATAATAATTATATTTTATTGTTGATTATTATCTACTTAATGTTTACTAAAAATTTTTTAAATATAAGTTTATTATTAAAAAAGTTATGCAACTTTTATTTAGTCTCAAAACTTATGCACACACGAGGTATATTTCTTTATTACCTCTTCACGCTCTATCTACTGAACTAATGAATGAATGAATGAATTTATTTATTCACATTTTGTTAGTAGTGCTTATAAACTATGTTAGTAAAAACTATATAAATAATTTACAAAGGCCATTCCTGCACCATCCCCCCTGATATAGTGCAACAATGGTTAACGTACAGGCAGTCTAGCCTGTTTGTAATCATTTTCAGAATGCTATTGCCACTCTCCCGCACTCTGCGCACCAGGGACGCGCACCGTTTCCGCATTGTTGCGTAGAAACAATTAACTCGCGCTTCTGCAAACATCCCTGATGCACTACAGAAACGGGGTAGCCGCATAAGCATCCTGAACGCATTATTATATTGGATTCGGAGAGCGTTGTAAGCCTTTTGAGTATATCTAGCCCATAAGCTACACGTGTAAAACGACGTGCAAAAAGCTCTGAACAGCGTCAACTTTACTTCCCGCGAGCAGCGTGCAAACCTACGAGCCAGCATGTTCGCTCTTACTGACAACGCCCTCCGCTCCCTATATATGTCTTCATCGTCCTTGAGGTTGAAATTGTAAAAAAAAAATACAATATTTACTGTTCTAAATATAACGTTCATGACATATAGCCCGCTGATAGACAAATGAACAGGCAGCGTGACGATTTTATATCTTGTGTAAACTTTCCTACGATATCTTCTTAGTCAGTATCACAAAGCTTCGTGGTCTGTATACTTTTTAAGTGAGGCGGGATCGATTGTTATATGCTCGACTGCCCTATACCGAAGATTTTCCCGCCAGGCCAGGTGTTATGCCTGGCTGTATTTGCTGTTTTGGCAGTAATTTGCCGCCTTGTATGCAATTTCGAGATTCTTGTTCTTCGCTATCTATGGTGCGTCTCAGTATTTATTTATTGTGGCGCTAGTGTCACTACATACTATCAATTTCATCGCAGTTGTATGGGTATTTCTCTTTATTATTTATTCATGTGGTCAATTCACAGCGCGATATGTTGGCCACTACAAGTACAAATAAGAAACTTGATTTTATGAAACTTCACAACGAAGAAAAGGTAAACGTGGTTGTCTCTTGAGCGCAACCAACTTTACAAATTTTCAGATTTACTTTTTTTTTATTTATTTCAACGTTATGATATACTACTAGTGGCAATTAATTCTCTCCTCGTTTTTCCCTATACAGGTCGGTGAAAGCATAAAATACAAATCACGGCCATGCCATGGATTGCTTAACGTGCATTGACAAAAGTATTCGTAAATCGTAATTTGTCGTCACAAGTGTTCATGTTACTCATTTTTGTACAGAGTTTTTAAAATAATAATGATTCAAGTATAACAATTAGGTAAGTAATGTTTACTGCAAGCAATAAACGAGTTTGATGTACCAACCGATATAAAACCTTTATCTAACCGTATTGCGCAGAGACAAAGTAATTTTAAGTACTTTGCGTAACTGTTTCTTTATTATTGGTGTGATTTCATTTTCTTATACAAAATAAAATCTATTCTTGTTCTTTTATATTTCATCGTCGTACCAGTATAGGCCATATACAGGGTAGTTTCGTAGTTGATATAGATAAAAAACACAAAAGAAAATCTCTTAAAACGAACTAAATTTTCTACATTTTACAAGTAGGTCGATCGCAGTGTTTTCCTTGCTCTGTGAGGTTGATTAAAGAAACTCAAAAATAAATGAATGCCGCATAACATCACCAACATCACGCGTACTTACAACCTTCTCTAAGGGCATACTCGAGGCAGATGTGGCTGTAGATAGATCGGGCGCGGGCGCTCAGATTTGTGAAGAGTGACAGCACTCATTGCGAAGCCTGCAGCGGTTCTACAGTGCTATTGTTCACTCTATACACGTAGATAAACATATAGTTTTTTTTATTCAGAGCTTTTACGCCGCTGTAAGGAAAAGGGGTGCAGCCAATATTTTTTGAATTAAAATAATAAAAATACTAAATAATAAAAAGAAAAGTACATCTCAATTCACTAATTAAATATCAGATGCGCCTCTCTTTCTTATAACAGCAGAATGCATGTTTT
The DNA here is from genome assembly GCA_947044815.1 of Apomyelois bistriatella. NCBI lineage: Eukaryota > Metazoa > Arthropoda > Insecta > Lepidoptera > Pyralidae > Apomyelois > Apomyelois bistriatella. The sequence goes on from OX345689.1 coordinate 5,773,956, forward strand.
TATTTGAAATGTTATTTGCAACGGACCTTAGGGAACGAATAACTTGAAGTGAAATTTAAGCACACCAAGCGATTTCATAATTTAGGCTTCTGATCTGTAAATGGTGTGATTATATGAATGGTCCACATTTCGAAAAAGAACCCGCAACGCTAGTTTATAATACAGCGTTTGTAGCAGGATATATAGTATTCAAGTTAAATATACTGTAAGCCAAAACACTTATCAGTTTTGATAACTTGGATACCCAGAATACAGAAGGTATATGAATTTTCCACGAAAATAATCTTCATAGCCTTAGGTAGCGCGTTTTCGTAAACAGGTGTAAAATGGATCGTTATGTGGCCAAATTACCATAATGTCTGTTGTCAAAATATTCGCTCGCCGGAACAGAATATGTAATGAGTGGGTCGACTCAGCGCAGATTCTGCGCGTTTATATGACTTGATGTTCGTTAGAGGTGAGCCTGTAATTTTATGCAGCCGTAAATTTAATTTATACATTGCTGGATTCAGCCGTGTAAAGGTTTGGTTATAAAATGTAAGCAGGGTAGTCATAATGAAGACAAACTGAGCGCTGTATTCTTGCATGGATTCTGGCTGTAAAGGCGCTAATCCATTGATACATACAGCTAAGGTAAGCACGTGAAACACCACATGCTTCCACTTCGTAGGTAGATAATACTATAAAGTGTCCACTGTTTTAAATTCAATGCTATATTATATTTTATATCGTGATGACATGATAGGTTCCACGTCCACTACCTCCTACTTACTTCTCGGTTGCATCCCAATCCACATTTGGAGCCCAATTGCCTGCTGCCTGCAAACACGATGTCTTGATCTATAAGGTAAGTTTTCCCTCAGTCACCTTTTGAATTTTGGTCTGGTTCCCTTTCTCTCCCATTTTTACGCTTTCCCGGTTAATTCTTCGGAGCCCAAGGTCCACTTTATTCTGTCTAAGTCTGGTTTCCATGTGAAATCTGTTACGTTGATCTACGTAACAACAACGTACAGTGTCTGACGACAGTCATTCCATTGTCATAACCAGTACTGCCAAATTAACAGTAAGCTGAAAAACCAGGAAACACGACGAGCTATGTTATACCCACGAGAACTATATTACGACGATACTATGTACCGTACTGTATACCTACAATCAAAATCAAGTTTATGAAACTGCGTAGCATGCACCCATTATGGAAGTAATGGATTTGTAACTTTAAGCTCACTGCTGGCGCTGGTCCAGCGCTATACAGAGCCATTCCATTCGCCTAACATTTATTTTCCTCTTTAATCAATATCGTAAAACAATTTAATTATGCGATTGGCGAGCGAGAATACAATGCCACCAAAATTGAAGGGAAATTAATTTCCGGCCAAATCCATGAGTATTATTTAGTATAGCGATAGCACAGTCATTGCCAAATTGGCTTATGTGTAAAGTTTACTTCGCCATCCGCTTATAACGGTAGTAGGTGCATTGATGTTTATTATGTTATTTCTATAGCAAAAAAGTAAAATAAAATCCTTTTTTTTTACATAACCACCCTTGCTTCTCAATGTTCATTTATAAATATTATACAATAGTTACCTATAAATAATCATTATTGACCACCAAGCATCATCATCATAATAAATTTAAGAGCTAGGCTCTTGTCGGTGCAGTTTCTTTCCACCAAGCAATGTTATTTTATTTTGTTTACCTCCAAAATACAAATTGTAATGCTCAATAGGCGGACTTAGCATCTTGAAAAATAAAACGCGTGTTCCTATGTTTAAGTTGCCACAGTAAATCTTCCCTTAGATACATTTCATGCTCCAACTACAGTCCTTAGTAGGGAATAAATTGTCATAGTAAGATTTTGCAACACAATCTGAATCGATGCCGCATGTAATATCAATAGCCTTCTAAATCCCTGGTCTGGTTTCTGGCCTTAAGCCAGTCTGATTCCGTGCTTCTTCAAGCGCGGTTAATGTCGTTATCCAAGTTAAAATTTAATAAACCCGGCTTCCAAACGAGTAACCGTTCAGTGCTTTAGAGGTTTGTTTTCAAAGAAATCTTTGATGGTATGGTTAAGCTACTAGAACTTCATATATTACGATATTCTATACTACATAATTTAATTTCATCCGACATGATAAATTGACACAATCATGTATAGTCCTAAAGACTATATCTATAGACTATGAATTTTTAGATGTACTTATGAAATTTTTTGTTGAGACGTTGTGAAATTTCTTGAAGTATGTTAATTGGGTCTTTCGTCGTTTTGCACCACAAGCGATTCGAACCGCCGCGGTGCGAATCGCCCAAGAGCCGTTTTTGAATGGGTTCTTTCGCACCGCAGTTGTTGGAGCGGTGCGAAAGGCCCAAAGTATTTTTTGGAATGGGTCGATTCGAACCACAGTGCGAAACGATCCAATAATCTTTGCGTTGGGCCGATTTGGACTCATATTAAAAATTAAAGTATTTGAATGATTTATTTGTACAGATAAGAAGAATAATGAATAGTGATAAAAAAGAACTTGCGAGATAGTATGTAATTATTATATTTATAAAAATATATAAAATTTCAACATGGCATAATCACAGATTGAATCACTAACAGTTAACAAAAATATAAAACTTGTAAACTAAAACTAAACTTAAAACTTAGGCGGCGGCGATGTTCACATAATAAAAAAAATTCCTGGTTGTACGACCTATATGAGATGTGTAACTAAAATAAATTATATTTTATCAGAATTCACCAGTTCAAAAAGAAAACTACTCATTTTGTTATTCGAGTCGTGGTGTGAAAGAACCCATTCAAAAAGAGCTATTCGGTGATTCGCACCGCGGTGCGAAAGAACCCATTCAAAAACGGCTCTTGAGCGATTTGCACCCCGGTTCGAATCGCTTGTGATGCGAAACGACGAAAGACCCTGTTAATTTATCCGTAAATTACATGTTCTCGATATTATTGCCACATAGAAAATTTCCATCACGCTTACTAATTAATAATAAATCCTAGATAAAAAGAATATCTCTTAAAAGAGAATAAACATCTACAAAATATTTCAAAACTAGCTGTTCCCCGCGGCTTCGCCCCGCGTGGGACTCGGTTATATCGCGCCCAAAAGTAGCCTATGTTTGACCTCAGGTCGTTAACTACATCCCTACCAAATTTCATCACAAACGGTCCAGCAGTTTAGCCGTGAAGAGGTGACAGACAGACAGACAGACTTTCGCATTTATAATATTAGTATGGAAGTATGGATTATACTGGCTTCGTTATCCAAAATTTTTTACAAAAAGTATTCTATGAGTAATGAATCTTAAATATTTTTAATGACTAGGCAAGTTTCAATACTAACAATGCTGCGATGTTCATGATGTATTGTAGGAATATGTATATATGATGATTTTTTGTGTTAAAATAAAATATATTATAAAATGCATAATATGCATATAAAAATATTTGAAAGTAGGGTCTTAGTTCCACAAGAACAGGAAAGTTTGTCATTCTTCCTATACAAATATGTGGACAGAAAATATCTATGGAAATCCATTCCTGCTTGACTAGTTCTTCTTTTAGTTATAATTTGCCCACTGCTTCGATATGTACCAATATGTTGAAAAAAATACATAAAAAATTTACTCTGGCGACCTTTCATTTCGTTTTGTTTCATCGCATTTTCAGCAATGACGGTCTATATTATAGTGCCTTATTTTTAATTTTTTATCCAGTGTTGTTTTCTGTCCAATGACAAAGTCTCTACATTTCAGCTGGGTACAAATCTTCAATAATTATCTTAATATTAATTTTTTCTTATTATTTATTATTTATATTTATTATTTATTTCGTCGTAAGTCACTGTCTCTGTTTCATTAAGAACAAACAATCAAAAAAAAAATATTTTATTTGTTTGTAGTTTTACGTGACTTTAATGTTGATCATATTTACCATACAGTTTATATGGATAGGGATTTTATTGGATTGGCTACTAGATGTTCATTATAAACTTTGCAAATAATCTGACATAAAATTATTAATGAAATATGTTGTTTGAAGTTTACGAGTGCACCCTTTCAGTGTTCAATTTGAACAGGCAATATTTCAAGAGGATAAAAGGGTTTAATTTCATCGGCAGGGCCGGTCATCTCTAAGTGATCCTAATGTATCCTCAGCAAATATATAGTATTTATTTAATTTCAGTTTATCGGTTGTATAAGAGCAGTTTTAAAAACCTTCTCCTACGTACTTTAATAACCTCAACTTTCATCGTTGATACTATAAGCTTCGCGAATCAACTGCTGATTCCAGCAACCGTCAGCAAAATAGATTGCTTTTTCGCGATCGATGAAGGTAATGAAATCAACAAGTGAGGAAACACTTAATTACTTTCATCTAGTCGAGGTAAAGCGCCTGAGCTTTCACAGACTACTTCGATTCAATGTAGAGATTTCAATGAAATTTTTCGTCATTACCTTTCTTCATAAATAAAAGAACTCACTAATGAAAGGCACAACTCTAAAAAACTGAAGTGATAATAGCTTTTTAATTTATGTTGATCAGCTGACCATTCCTCAATAGACACTTAGATTTTTATTGGGCAGATATAACCTTATGAATATTCGTTACAATTTAATTATGTCATTGCAAAAATAAGATTTTAAAAGGAATTAAAAAAATATATCATAGCTTAATGTGCACTAATTATAACTAAATATACTGAACTATCATACTACAGAAATCTTTTAAGTTGGTAAAATACTACAAGTATTTTATCATCATTATGTATAATTTAAATAAACGTCTCTAAAAGAACGACAACTCTTATCTCTCTTGTGGTTCCGTTCTTTATATTAGTGTGCATAAAAAACCTTCATTTAGCACGTCTCCGTGATTAAGACCGCCTCCGACAAAAAAGCAAAAAAATGTCGAGGCATTGGTCAGTTTCCTCCAGAGCAAAAATACCTGCATCACGGTAACTGCCGCCATAAATCTCCGACTTCCGAGGAGATTTCTCGTCGGGACGCTCTTACAAACTTTTAGTACGTGTGCTCGAGACAGCCGTCCCACATTTTCAAGTGCTCCTAAGGATTTTTGCCAAATTATGGGTAAGTATTTGTCCCTTTTGCGAAACTCCGCTAAATTAAGCGCGTGGTCGCGACACTAACTCGCCGGTGAAAGGTTTCGTGAAAAATGAAAATGGTTTGTAGACGTTTCATTTTAAGCTTTTTGTCGTTGATTTGTGGAGGGAACTGAATTTAATTTTGCGCTTTTCTTACATATATAGGTATTGTAACATTCTACAATATAAGTACGTATCAGGACATTTTACAGTTTCTTCTCATTTTCACATTATATATGCACACACCGCCTGTCAGTCTATTTACCACCTCTCCTCTCACGGGTTTACTGGACCCCTATATTACTTGTGTTCATAAATAAATAAATCATTAGCGTTCCCTCTCCCGCACCTCGATGCTTTGTGCACATAAAAATGTGTAACATTACACCAGGGATAGCAGGGAAAAGTGTTTGCTGCTGGCTTGTACTTATATATACTTCGTATCTCTTTACTTTAGTCCAGTTAAAATTATTAATTAGAGGTAGATACTTGCCACTTCCGATCCCATACTCTCAAATTATATAGGTACCTTTTACCTAATTTAAGCAATTTAAAAACTTGAAGATCAAGTTGAAGATTTCTGATTACAATCGCCACAATCTGTCTCAACAGCCGCTGTAAATACCGTTTTCATATTTTGCGTTTCGTACAAATTTCTATTAGACATTATGCAAATACGAGGTAATAATCTTTAATTGCTGTGCCGACGCCGCAGCGGCAAAACACGGCTGTAAAAACAAAATCTCACTTTCCTTTTTTACCGCCTTTATTTGGACAACATTTATTTAAAATGGCTTTCATATTAATATTCATGTAAATATTCGCGCCTATTATGAGCGATGCTGAAATAGCACTTTTATTTGTAAAAAAAATTGTGATTGGGTTTTCAGTGTTTTTATTCTTCATTGCTTTTAAGTTTACACTATAGATTTATTACACTAAGTATGTAATAAATAAATGGATTAGATCAATTTTATTGTAAAAAGAGTACTATTCATCAAGGACCTAAGAACAACGCGATTGTTGTACGAAATTAAATTTGAGAGTTCACAGCCCAAATTTCTATCTTAAACCATTAATTGTGTTATACCTCTCTCGGTAGGAAGAGAACCAAATTTTTTTCGAAAAGTCCAGTTGCATTTGCTTTATAAACAATAGCGCACGATAAACTATAGGTAATTAGACTGGCCATGACTGGGAATGTTAACTACCACGAGTGTTATGTTGTCATAGGTCCTCGCGCCAAAGCCCCATAGAGTTAGTGGATATTGACAAGGGGCGACGAATATAATGAATATTATTGTCAAAATCTGAATTTGTAAATAACGATGTGCGAAATTCTTAAATTCATAGAAGAATATTTATATTCCTCGTTTGTTTTCTGAAATTTCCAAATTATCTCCAAGTACTGTACGCAGATTTCGTTAATATGCAGATTCATGCAAATTGTCAGAGAAACAGGGAACTGATGACGATACCGCACCCTTTCTTTAGGGCTTAAGACGGTTGTTAAACCATACTACGTATACGTATATAAATAAAGCATACCATTTTATGGGGCTTAGATAACTATGAAAAATTTATGCAATCTGGAACTGATAAATGTATAAAAATTTGCAAAAGTCATCATCATTATCCCCAAGGATTTTTATTACGAGTATGACCGGTTAGAAGCAGCCTGCATCCAGCGACTACCTGCTGCTTTCTACAGGTTATCTGACCATTCAAACAATACCCATTATCTTCTTACTTTTTAACAGTCAAATTATTTTTTAAAATACATTTACCTAACCAATGGCTCACTGTCGTGCATAGATCTGACCTCAAAATCCTTAAATAATCCAAGTATAAAACAGAAGAAAACATGTGTATCTAAAGGTACAAAATATTGGAGTCCTTTTCACCGGCTCTGCTCTAAAATATACACTGCTCTAAATATACATGCTGTCCGTATTTGGCACGTACGAAAACTATTCATGTAGGTATATATCTTTACGGAACATTTAAACCCGTACTGCTTGAACTTCGATCGCATTGAGCCATTCAGCGTAAAAATTATTTCAGCACCATTACCTCACAGCTGCCACTCCAAACTTTTATGTGCCTGCATCAAAATACACCTACTACGTAGAATCCCTCATTTGGGGATCCATTTTGTTAGATAATGGTTACTTTGTTGCAAGATACGGCTCAGTATTGTAATCTAACGGCCGCATTTCAGACCTTGTTTAACTTTAAGTATCCACTACAACTGACATTTCTTATGTTCTTATGACAGTTTTTGGTGCATGTATATGTTACTAGTGACATTTCTTAACTTTGGGAGAAACAAATAATAAGTACAACGTAGCGTACAACTTACATTTTACATAACCACCAATAATAGAAAGGGTTCTGTTTGTCACATATGCTTTATGTTAGACTTTATCTCTTACATCCAAAAAAGCTAATTAGATTAAGATAGTTAAAGTATTTATCGTTAAACTAGTCTTACAAACCCAAGTACCTATTCACAGAAAAATATATATATTTTTTAAATCAAAATGCATTTTACTATTCACCACAGCGCAATTAACCAGTACATATTTATGAAATGTTTTTGTAAATACGCCATCTGTGACGTGAATATCCGTTGATAATTAAAAAATATTTATTTCCAGAGATACAACCTCCCTTTATCCATTTACTTCCCCGAAGTTGTACTAATTAATGTCGCAGTACAAAGTTGATTACATTCAGAGAAATTCGATCAACGGCGATTACTTACTCGTCACAAAATAACTTTTCCGGCGCAGTACTTCAGGTGGCTAGAAGTGGCAGCAACTTTTGCAATCAACTCCTTATTTCACTGTAGTTATCAACAAAATTCTACTTTTAACTTTATCACTTTACAATTGACGAAACAGTTTTAAGTATAATTAAAATAAATCACTTTCTGAGTAAAGGTTCGAATCATTCATTGAAGTAAGAATTTACAGTACCATATTTTACATAGAAAATTAAATAAAGTAAACTAATAATAATTTTAATGCATAAAAATAGTAAACTTATGACTTGAGGCCCAGCAGAGGGACACATTAACAAACGACTAAAAAAATTACCTATACATAGGTACATATGTAAATGTACTCTCACTATCTAACACATAGAAATATAATCTTAAGATGATACCTCGGTGAACAATAGCGCCACCGTCATTTAAAAATCATTATTCACTGAAAACACAAGATCAAAAATTTATCTGATGTAATTAAGGTTCTGAATCTGAATTAAGTTAATTTTAAACATATGAAATTAATTAATTTTAGTTACGTATAGTTACAAATTGCAATATTGCTTAATACGGCCACTTTTAGCAGTTTTGCAATTTTTAACTATATGGAACTATAATTTAATAATTTTATTTTGTTAAAATTAACTTCAGATCCAGAACCTTAATTACATAACAGGGATTTGTGAAAACTTGTGTTTTCAGTAAATAGTGATTTTTTGTTGATGGTGGCCCTAGTGTTCACCGAGGTCTCATCTTAAGCACTAAGTACAAAACAATCACAGCGTGGTTAACCACTGAAAGGTAGGTCACCTTTCAGTGTGGTATATGGTCACAGTAAAGGTAAGGTACGTACTCGTACTTCTGCACAAATATCACGGCACACATTATGTGAAAAATGCCAGTTTCTGATTTTTTGGGAACGAGCTTACTCACAAACCTTTATCTCTTTCTACAGGATCCATTTCAAATGCTAAAAATAACACCATCAGACATCTATATAGGTACATACATCAACAAAACATTTATTCCATTTAGACATCGAATAACTCATTCAAAGTAGACATTCGGACAGGATGAAAAATACACGTGGCCGGAAATACCTGCATTATGTTGAAAGCGCTTAACGCCGAAATGCACTCAGTCCCCGTATATTCAAAATAATGAGTATATAGAAAAATAACTATAGTTTTCAAAGATTTGCATAGCCGATAAAGACGCATGTAATTTTATAGCCACACATGTTTTAATCGATTCAGTATTGTAATGATTAATGATAACATTTATTAGTTGATGCAGGATATATATAATTGGCAGGTAATGATGATAATTCCAAATTCCACTGGAATTATCATTACTGAGGTGGAATAAAATTCGGGGCTATTATAATAGCATCACCCTTTAGGTGTGATAAATAAGTTAACATAACCTTTTTTCCCGAAAAACATAAACCGACTTCCATTTATTTACTAAGACCAACTGAACTTTGACAGATTAGAAAAGCTCAAACACCTAGGGGTGCAGGGTCAATTGATTTCGTACTCACATAGCCTACAAATAAACAAAAAACAGTGTGGCAGTGCCTCATTTTTAAAACAATGACACCAAGACATTCGGGGTATAGATTGAACTTGTAAACAATACGATATAAATTAATACCAAAGGAAATCGAAAGTCAAGTATAAACCAGCCACCGCTTTGAGCCGAATTAAGAACCTCCTATTTTGGAAGTGGGTTTAAAAAGAGAATCGTGCGGGCAATATTTGAATATTCAATGAAATCATGTGTTAAATCTGATCTAATCCGGCATAAAATATTACTTCTCTTCTCACTTTGTTTTGCCTCATCGCCGTTCCAGTTTCGCCTGTCCACTGAGGTTTTATCCAATGCAAATCACAAGTGCTATTGTTTATTTTGTTAAGTATACTGCTTTTATCTAGCCCGTCGCATCTCGCTGGCTTAGCTTAATTCGAATAGTTGAAGCGAGGTCTGCCGCGCTACAGTTTATAGTTCCCCCTCGTATTCTATTAGGAAGACAAGCATAACAACACTACAGAGGAAAACTTTGTTGCCAGAGTTTTTAAATGTAAACGATCGCTGGCTCTTTTACCGAGATGCTTTGAGTAAGTTAATTGATAACTTGAAAATAAATATCTTCAATGTTTGTTTTTAACACAATTTGCAGTAACAGCATCAGCGGGGTGGGAGTTGCTTTCAATTATTACTTTCAAGGTAGGTAATTCAATTAGAGGCAATGTATTACATATTCATCAGCTTGCTAATTATGTGCCTGCCCCTCGCCCGCTGAACATTTGGTCCAATGAATGTTATACATTGAGTATACTATGTATCTGTATTACAATGAAGGATGCTAATACGTAATTACATGAGTAAGTATGTATAGTATATTTACCCTTTAATCCATAATTGTATGGTATTATACTTGTATTGCATTTTTGTCGATCATCGTCTTTGCTTTACAAGAACACTTATTAGGTTTTTTTTTGTTGTTAAAACCACAAGCGGTACCTTATTTCACTTCACATTTCATTCATGTGGTTGTAATCCATAGTTTGTAATGATTCAAATTGTCGTTGTGAAGCGTGAGCCATTTACGCGCAGTTATATCCAGTGGTAATATGGAAATTATACAACTACAAAAAAGTAATGCAATGAACAAAATATATATTACAAACTTGAAAATGACAATCTACAAACCTTTACGTCATGACCATTCACTATTCCTACTAAGGTGATCATTGTTGTTCGAAGCACTGCATTGATGGAACCTTGCCAAAAATCCAAACGACTTGTCCTACTGCCTGCTTTTAGTACAACAGAGCTTCTAAAATCGAACATGTACAATGTACATAACCTCGAGCATTTTAAAAACTATCCACACTTTTATCTCGAATGTTAGTAGACTTTGAACATGTTTATTAAAAATTGTGTTAAGCACATACTAAGGTTCATATTAAGTACCTACAATCTATATACATTTGTGTGAAGTATATCAAAGAAACTGGCAAACAAGTATTACTTTATTTTAAATATTATATCTCCATATATATAAAATCACATCAAATTCCTGTTCAAACATCTCTCAGCTAAATTGAATTAAGATAAGGCTGGTGATTTGAAGTTAAATTTTACTAAGTAACCAGAGTGTAATATGTAACGAATAACGAATTCAACGCTCAAACCCGAAGACATAGCAAATAAAACGGCAAATGCTACAGCGGCGACGCCAAACAGATGAAATCCTTTGAGTCGTGTGATGCGAGTAATTAAAACCTGACTCGTTAGTGCACCAGTCCTCGGCCATGTTACCATGTTATGTTATCCATCCTATCCTCCCAGCCACCTGGAACTCAATTAGCAACAATTATTCCAACGGCGACACGCCGCGACCCAGAACTTTCCTAGACTATTTCGTAATTAATTTTGTTTCCAACCCGACCCCAACTCACCGCGGTTTGACTTTACACCGTTTCACCCGCCTTTAAATATTCATTTTGTACGTCTATTTACAGAATTTTACTCTAAATTATACCGGCTATTTTCACAGCGTTTTCCAGGTTACATAGAATCTCAAACCAAATCGATTTAGAAACCGAGAACTGCTAAAACGTTTTATATTTTTATAGTTCGTGTCGTTCTTGTACTAGAATGTACCGAAATATCAAAAAGTTGAAAACCTATACAATTATAAGAAGGAATAAACAAATATATATGTCGCTTCCTTTCCATTCTCTATATGTACGGAAAAAATAATTATATTTTTAAGAAACGATTTATTTAAATAATTGCAAATGAAGTTGAACTATTGTGTAAGAATTATATCAAATGAAGCTATAAAGGAAACTTTCGAATGGTTTTCACGCCCGCTACTACGGAGTGGTCCATAACGACCATATAAGGCCGATAGCTTTCTTAAACTTATCCCATTTGTACCCCCAGCGTAAAGGAATCGGAACTTCTTTATTGTGCCAAACTTGCGAATGAGAACGACTATTTCCATTTCTATCGAGTTAGCTAACCAACCAACCTAACTAACTAAACTATTACGAGTATAGCTGTAGCAGCGTTATAACAATAACAAAAATAATGTTTTTTTCGATGAAATATTGACTTCTAAGACATTGAAATCCTGGCATCAATGTCTTACTCATTTCACTTATTTGAATAACGACCTACTCCTGTTGTTGCAAGATCCATAGGCTAAGGTAACCAAATTCCATCCCGAATGCCACTATCTATTAAATGATAATATTTACGAAAGAACCTCCACTCTTTAGTAAGTCGGTTGAAAATGTATAATAAATAATAACAAATTTTTGCGACAGCAACATGTTGGGAAGAAGGGCTGTAGACAATTCGTCACGAAACTAGCCAGAGATAAATGACATGGCAACCAATATTTCTCACACTCCTGGTAATATCGTAAACTCAAACGAAATCCAACAAATGTTACTGGGAAAAATAATTTTATTATCTATTTAGGGATAAGTAAGGCTTACAAATTATTAACATGTTTTGGCATAGGACGATAAATCCTACTTAACTAGATGCACTTAATGTACATCCACACTGCAGTTACTTTATGTGAAGCAACACTATGCAACACAGTAATAAGGTCTGTCTGACTGTCTATGATTGTCTTTTTTTATCACAATGCCCAGCTATTGACCACGAGCCCACCTGATTTTAAATGCAGATGTGGTCTAAGATGGAGCTCGCTGGCACATTAATAGCCTATTCACTCTAACCTTTTTAGCTTTTTTTATTTATCATACAGAATAAGCTAAGCAAGCGGTTACTCAATATATTCTACACACAATAATTGAATGTTGCTTAGAAATTTTGCTCCACAACAAGTACTAAAGTTAGTTTGTTCACAAAATTACATATGTGACATGTGGTCACTTCATTTTAAAAGTAGCAAACAATTTTTTTCATGTTCTACTTTTGACCAACTAATACCATTTATTTTTCAAGAACGTATAGCGATATAAAGTTGAAATCAATACCAATTAATTGTCTTAATTAAAAGATTAATATTTGACAAAGAAAACACTATAATAAGGCTCATTCTTAAATAGACAAAACAAATATAGATGCTTCTTATTTCTTCACACGTATACAAGCAGTTCTCCGCTCGAGAAATACTGCTTTTAATTCAGCATTAGGAACCTAATGGTGCATGCATTACTGTAGATTTGAGTTTAAATAATGAGGTCGTAATTATACGGGTTCCATTTAAGTTATAGAAGGTTTCGCCCCGACACTTGGCCCTTGCTTATTGCTTGAAACAACGCGTGAATTGTCCGCTTCGCGTAAAATTTAGTATTAACATAGTAAGGAACCCATTTCCATTATCATCCCCAATTTCGTGCTCGGGAGGCACTTAAGCACTTAATGGATCTCGGCTCCCGTAATTTACCGGGACGTTGGATTGAATAAAATCGTAAATCTTAATACCAACCGAGCAAAGGTGTTATTACCAGGAATGATTCGCGATTATTCTTCCGTGAAGACCAGATCATCTCCAGATGTATATTAGGTAGAAGCCTGTCGCAACAAACGCGGTGCTAATGGAATGTAATTTACAATACGCTCTTGTTCCAGTCTCTTCGCGATGTGTATTATTAAGAGGATAGACTATTATTTCAATTTCATTTAAAGCGCGGTCTCATTTATCTTATACTCACTACTGTTTGAATCTTCTTCTAAAGCCACCATCATCAGCTAATATTTAATCCTTGTGGTCCGTATCCAACAATAGACTTTTGAAGTTGAACCAATTTATTCAATGGTCTGACTTTCACAGAAAAAATATCTTTATCACTTGAACTTTTCGTTGATTTATTTGTGAGTATAAAATATGATTTAAAAATATTTAATTTCTATAACATAATTAGGTTAAAATAACTAGGCACGGCACATCAAGTACCTATAGCACAATATAGTATATACATTAATATATAGTATATATTTATTTCTCGTTCTTATTTTTTTACATTATTTCTTAAAAACTTTATTGTACAAATTGAAAATTAAGTGTATAAATGGTGGACTTATGGCCATATGGCATTCTCTACCAACCATTCAACCATTGGACCAAGCAGAAAATGTGATTTTTGTTACAATTTCGTTACGCAGATAGTTTTGTTTGAATCGATTCTCTTTTCAGAGAAGCTAATAAGACACGAGTCGACAATACAAAACTGTTACCGTAAGCCGACGGAAGACTAGCTCAATTTAGACCAGACTTCGGTGGGATGGAAGTAGACGGGCTGGCAGAATGCAGGCATCCACAAATAAAATGGATCGATACTTTAAGCGATGCTCAGTCACTCCCAGAGGCCAGACATGAGCTCTGATCAAATTATCATGTTGTTCTGTTAATTAGCTAACATGCGTGGTGTTAGAATACATCTTTGATATGTATATGATATGTATATGGTAGTAGTACATGGTGCTCTATGAGACGTGTTAATATTTTGACAACGTATAAAATGGAGTAAAATTTTCTTGGGCTTACTTGAGCTGTGTAATTTTATTTAAACTTTATTGCACCTTAAAAAAATAAACCATTTCATTGAAACTAAAATAAACCCTTGTAAATATCAACACAAATAATAGAACTATTGAAACATACATCTTGTCAAATTAAATTTAAAAAAAATGAGTTCAAATCACTGTCGTCCCTAGGTAAAGTAATCAAAAGGCTGGTAGCATTTCTTCTTTGGATTGCCAAACTAAATAACAATCTTCATGGATTGCCAAACTAAAACGTGATTCTACTTAAGTAGCTAGTTGTATTCCATGATCAAGTTCGACATTGATTCACAAATAAAAATGTAAATTTCGAATCCTTTTGTTTGACTCACTATCACACTATGGCCAGTCCTAAAAGGCTGGGTGGATTTCGGCGAACTAACAATTCGGAATACATTTCAGAAGGCCCCAGGGAAATACAAATTCTAATACAGCATAGCAATAAAACATTGTTCAACGCGTTTCTATGTAAATCCCATAACTACACTTGAGCCACGGATCCCCAGTGACTTGCCAGTTCCAGCTTACTAAGGACCCATGTTATACCTCGTCGCCGACATTGTAATCTTAATATTAAGTAATTACTGGCTGAATTTCGACTATTTTAGAATTTGTTTATTTTAAACTTTATTCGGACCTTGGGTCTTGGGACTTGGGTCTTGTCTTGGGACACTTACGTGGGAATTTCGAGGTAAGATTGTTCTGTGAAATTTTACAATCCTTATCAAAAAAACTCAATTTAAAGTATTGTTTCCTTACGTGCTCTGTTAACGCTCCATTTTCAAAAAAAATCCATAATCAAAGTATTTTTCATTTCATTTGTGAATATAAAAATATAAAAATAAACATTTATAAAATTTAAAATCGAGTTTTGGCGCCAAGTTAAAGTCGCTCAGTTATCGTCATTGTATTTATTTTCTAAAATTTGTGTTTTTTTCGAGTATTTGTGCATAATGAAGGTGGATTATTATTCGCTAAGCATTCGTGAACAAGCGTGAGTGTTGGGAAGTGGTACAATATTGTTTAAGTAACTTTAATCCTTGTCACAAAAATCTCCCAAGATAAAGCTAAGTGAAACTTCCACCGCTTTACTTAGCCCTTGACTAACTTGACTAGACATAAGTACTGACTTGGCTGTAACTCGACAAAATGAAGAACATTTATCTAAAACTTGATACTGGCAAAAATAAGCTATATGTTTGATTGCCATATTGTGGATTATATTCACATTAAAACAAAAAAATTAAAATCATAAATTATGATATCATTGTTAATAATATTTTTTATTGTTAGAAGGTTATAACCTATGTTATATGAATTGTTTGATCAACACAATAAAACAACAGATAGTAATATTTAGAAATTCTCATTATATGGAAATAAATCATTTTGCGTCGTTTCAAAATAAGTAAGTTCTTTTAACAAAATATTATTACTTCATGTTTAATACATTTAAATGACCTGTTTCTGTAAAAGAAAACTTATAATTTATTAAAATGTAAGCCAGGAACAAAAACACCGTTCTATTTTCTTTAAATTTTGCTGTTAAAATTTTCCCCTCCTCAATAATTAAGTACAATGGTTTCCGGTTGTAAATTATCTTAATTATTGATTAACTAAAATTGGGGCAGTCTTAAACAAATTTACAGTATAATTAAAGATATTCGATAATTGTATATTAGTAATTACAACTTCGAGAACTGATCTCAATTTTGATACTTACTGTTGTAATACTACTACTACTAATGTACTCAGTATTATAATACATATATACATATCAAATACTAAACTGACGCCCGTTGTTAGGAATTGCTAAAGGTGGCTTGTAGCCTTATCTTTCTGAAGACGTGGGCTATCCTAAAAAAAATGTAGATTATACTGTTCAATTTTAATGCCGATAATGGCATTTTAATTTAAATAAAGATTATTTATTTGTAGATCATGCCATACATGAAGTAAAATTGAATAAATTTAAGCTGTTTTTCGGAAAAGACCAAAGGCGAGACCGCGGGAGACGGGTCCAGTGTCGTTATTCCAAACGAGTAGTTTCCCTTGTTAGCGATATTTAGTCCTTTGTTACTCAGACAAAAGAGAAAACTGTCTTATTAGATAAAGTGATTTGGGGTCCCAGTGTTCGCAAACACAAATTACATGACTAAAGGCGCCAATCGAGGGTTGCGGAAGCCCGATTATGTGAGCTCGTCGCCGCTCGTGCGTCGATCACTTCCCAATCGCAATTTTATCTAACGACGAGCCAGACTCGTTTTCAAGGATACGATGGCTTTACTCGTGAGAAATATCATCGTTATTTTATTATGGAATCGCTCGGAACAACGATCGAGATTCCCATTACGTTTACTGTATCATCCCGCTACTCAGGTATCACGGCATAACAAGAACGCAATCTTTCGCATTTTTAGTAGATATTCTTGTAAGTTCGGTAAGTTCGCTAAAACATACACATATTACCATACCTGTTTCTTGCAGCTTATATGAAGACAGTAATAGATTTCAACTTACTAAAAATATAAAGATAGACCACAGTAAGTCTTACACTACTATACATGTAAACTCTACATATTCGAGACTTTAGCAGTGCACAAAAAACAGTGAAAGTTACAAAAAGTGGTTTAATGTTTCCAATTGGTTCGCGAACGAATATGTAACTAACAAAAGTTTTTCTATTGTATCTAAATTTTGCGAGCCAAGAGGTAAGTACTAATTAATAAGCTTTAATATTATCCGTATTTTTTTTCTATGGAGTAGGTTGCAAGATCAGTCGACACGTATTGTCAGAGTATATCTGTACCTTTTGAAAGCTTAAATCCCACCAAATATCTCTCCTTACCAAACTCCAAATTAGACGCTGTCCATAGGACGCTGTTCCCAGAAGTTTGGACTACAGATGCAGTCATTACTGGCACAGTGTATTCTCTACTACCGGTTTCTTTGCTACCGTACAATTTCACGTCACTTCTCCAGTAGATTTAATTAGTAACTAGTTATGATTTTGCGGAGGCACATTATAGGCGCCACAATAATTTCAATTACCTATGCACAATACACAGAGCATATTTGATAGACATACCTCGAAGTAATTAGTTCTGGTTTATATTCTAATAATGCCTTGTATGTTGTAAAGTTCGCTCATTTAGTTACGGTCGTTGCCCTCAAACATAAAAAGGTTCCTTGCCGGTGCCACGTAATTAAAGGTTACATTTGCAACTTTTGTATGTTAATTATTAAGGTTACTTACAAGACAACATCTATTACATAATTTCATAATATGTTCAACATTCATCATCATTTCAGCCGCAGGCTGTCCACTGCTTGGCATAGTCCTCCCTCAAGGAATTGCAGAACGACCCCTTGGAAGCCTGCTTGCAACCTTCTTCAGGTCATCTGACCATCTGAGCGTCGATTCTGCTAACGTTAAATCAAAATCGTGCTTCAATTGTAGTGCTTTTTACACACTATTTAAAAAAATTATGACAGTATGATTTGATGTGGATGTAGTGTGTGGTGTGACCATCAGCAGTGATATATAAAAAATCTGAACTACAATTAAAAAACTATTTTGGCACGATTGTGTCAAAATAGTGTTTCAATTGTAGTGCTTTTTTACACACTAGTTACAAGAAATGTATATTTTTTTTTGTCACTTCTTATGGTCACACCCCACACTACATTCGCATTACATCATACTGTCATAATCATATCTCTTGTAAATAGTGAGTAAAAAGCAGTACAATTGAAACACTATTTTGAGACGATTTTGAGTTTACGTTAGCAGAATCGGTGCCTGCCCTTAGTGCGAGTTTTTCTTAACGCAGACGCTAGCGACTGCGTGAGGATTTAGTATGGAATTTTTTAGTTGTCTTACTATCCGCCAGAGGCGCTTTACAGCTCTGCCGTACAAAATCGCTAACGCAGTCGCTAGCGTCTGCGTTAAGAAAAACTCGCACTAAGGTGGTCGGTGGGTGTCCGACGCTGCGCTTGCCGGTGTGTAGTGCCCTGCCCACTGCCACTTCAAAGGGCGAATGCGCTCCGCAAAAAAGTTAATATGTCAATTTAATATTAATTATGTTTGTAAAACATTAAGTAAAATTTACAAATTGTAAACATTTCACACCTGATATTCTGATTCGGTTAAACATGAATCTTGAAAAAAGAAAACAAGATAAACCATAGCACAGAATACCTACCTAATATAGTTAATAGAACGAAGGTGCTAACATAACTACAAGTATAAAAATATTTATATTGTTCTATGTTTGTATCTTTTAGGTAAACATTTTCCACATGGCACTGTTGTTAATGCAGTGACGACAGAACAAAGTGCTCCAAACACAGATGTCTCAGTAATCCGATTACTAAGGTGCAGTATGAGCTCCTGAGCTAGTCATTTCTCGCCTAGATTTAAAAAATATGATTGGTAGAGAGGACAATAAGTAAATTAAAAATACCAGATACATACATATCATCACGCCTGTCTCCCGTAGGGGTAGGCAGAGACTAGAGATTTCCATTGGCTACGATCCTTACATACCTCTCTCGCCTCCTCCACACTCATCACTCTCTTCATACACGCTCGCCGATTTCGGGTACTCCTAATATCTCCCTTTTTCAAAAGACCTGCGATTTGGTCGCAGTATGTTTTACGAGGCCGACCCTGACCGCCGCTCCCAGCCAACTCTGCTTTGTATATACTTTTCGTCATTCTCCTTTCATCCATCCTCTCTACATGTCCAAACCATCTCAACATCCCTTTTTCTATCTTTGTCACTACATCCTCATTTACACCGCATCTTTTTCTAATCTCACTATTTCTTATTTTATCGCTTAAAATACCAGATATAACTTACAAACCAGATCTCTCTTGGATCTAAAGGCGACTAAGGTAATATTCAGGTAGAGTAGTAACAGCGTATCCGAGGATGGTTGCCGTCTGGCTGTTTATTGACGGCGGCTGGTTATTAAAATAATTCTTAATCTATCTCTTGGCTAAACTAGCTTTTGGAGGAGAAAAAGTTAGAAATCGCGTTTGAACCTGGGCTCCAGCTCCTGGATTATATGCAAAATGGAAAACTAAGACAACGATAAGTAGTGCCCACCATATCAAAGCCATGTCTCTAAGCATACGTTATGAGGTAGAATCGTACCTTAGGAAGTATCTTTACCTAAATTAAATATTTTCACTTCCTTAAAAAAAAATGCAAAGCTAAGCAGATAGTCCATCCGCTAAAACTTATATTCACGAAAACAGTATTTTTCATCCGAGACGAGAATACTCTTTCGAGTTCAAAGACATAAATCGTTTTCTGTCTCAAAATATAAACGCAGTCAGAGCGGAGCGCTTTATATTAAAAATTTAATAATACGCAAATAAGTCAGGTGACAAGTTAAGAAAAATTTGAATAAATCATAGCCTCAGTCAGTATTTTGCAGGTTTCTGTCTTTAGCTCCTAGTGCTGCTGAGGCCCTACTTTATATGGGATAAAAATGGGAATTTATGTATTATTTTTAGAATCATACATTTTTTTCTAACAAGTAAGGCTCTATCTCAATGTTTCACGTTAAAAGCTTCTATTATATTATATTATTTTTTCTAACTTCTACAAGTCTATTTTATTGAATCTTGAGCTGATACTGAAGCAGCAAGTAGACCATAGTCTATAGTAGTATATGGTCTTGTTGCTGATGTATATAAATTGTATAGTAGAAGAGGATGGTTAGAAAATATAAAGAACAAATATACCTGCTCAAACAAGAATATTTTTATCATTATGATTTTAAGCTCACTACGCGCATTGAGGGGTATGACATGAAATTTTGCAAAGTTGATGTTTTTATGTAAGAGAAAAGAAAAGTACAGCTGTGGCTAGTAATTTGAGAAATATAATTGGTAAATAACAGTATGTTTAGAAATTAAAAATATCTCCTCTTCAAAAAGTTCCTCTTCAATCTCAGTTTTTTCGTACATAAAACAAAGCCTTGGTACTTACATAGAGTATTTTTAAGTTCTACATTATACCTAAGTCATAGAAAATGTATGATACATAAATGAACTAAATTGTAATAAAAGTTCATAAAAATAGTGATATCACTCCTTAGTAAATGCGCAATATGGAATTATGGTGTCTGGTGTCCCACCTGAAATTACAGTAAAAATAGCTATTCACCCTCCGTCAGGCCAAAGCAGGAAAATGAGAAATGACGGCGAGTGGACACGTTATTATGAGCACTCCATTAAACTTGTCGCAACTTTTGTATCACGGATGTGTAGCGGGTCCTGCCTCGCCAAAATATTCAATTGGCGTATCCTAGGGTTGGCCGCGAGCCAGCCGCCCCTGCATATTGATGTGCCAACTTTTACCGCCAACGCAGCTCATCGAGGCAAACTTGAACTGCCGACCTGCCAAAGCCGTAGCTTATGCGCTGCTCGTATGACTTTAATGAGGTGTCTTACCGTATGTCCATAATAGAAACATCAATTCACTATGAACGTCATATCTTCGTCTTAGGTATGTGTGTAAAACATGTTATTTTCTTGACAGTTTTATAGGTTAAAGCCTCAAAAGTAACATTATGATTTCTTACAAAAGTGCATGTTATATCATAATTTCTTATAATAGTTGCAAAAGATATTTGATTAGATTGTTATTATCTAGCAAGCGGTCGTCAGATTCCGAAAACTTTGTTTTTTAAACTCAGAAGCAAAGAATGTCGAATTGCGCGAAGCAAATTTTTTTTTTGAAATCTATGCTCAGAAGCTTGCGGACACAACAGTAAATAGTACCAAGGGCTGAGACGGCTATTGACGCAAGACTACGTTTTATTATTATGGCGCCGTACAAAGTAAACTATCCGCTTCCATAAATCGAAGGAAGATCGACCAGAATTGATGGATGGGTTATGAACAATCTTCTGCGAACTTCGGCGCACACAAAGAGCTGAGCAAACTCGGAGAAATAATAATGTTGAAACAGCATCAGCCCAACATTCTATTTGAGTGTTTTTTTTTTTGTAATCTTATCCATAATGGGTTTTCTGATTGCTCGGAAAAATATTTGTAAAATTGTCGAAGACTGCAAATTTTTTATATACATAGTACTTTCGGTTGATCTACAATCTTATTATGAAGTGAGAATAGAGTTTTAAAAGCATAAACAACAGGGAGCTTAGACAAAGGCATAATTTCAAAATGTTAACGAATGTCGACAAGAACAAAATGTATATATGTTTGACGTGGTCAATCTTATGTAATCTTGTTCTTGTCGACGTTGGTTAACGTTTTGAAACTGTGGCAGTCTAAGCCTAATGTCAAGAAATTGTGTCAAGTGACCAATTTCGGTTCTTATAATAATAGTGAAATAGAAAGTCCCAATTATTTTACCTCTCTACGTTAAATAAGTCAAAAATATAAGTTTTAGCCATAGATTTATGACTACTACATGGGTTTAATAGTTAGTTCTTTTTTCTCGCTTCCGCTGATACGCTGGATTATTCTGTGGCTTGACGAAGCCTCTTAACTTGACAAGTACCAGTTATTATTATAAACCAAATTAATTATACATCTAGATTGTATGTATAGAACTCTGTTACAGTTTACAGTCCAACTCCTACTAAGAACATGCGTAAGTATACTAAGTACAACAAACAGGACCCAAAGGTTCGACGTACTTACTGTGATTTAGGACCCCAAACAAGATAACATAGAACCTGAATAATAATATACCTGAGTAATTGTGGATATATATCCACAATTACTCAGGTATATACTTGCGAATAGGTTCTATCGTTATAATACAATAAATTATATTACTAATAAAAAAAAACTTTTGTTAAGTAATTGATTCCCAATCTTCTTTTAATTTATATCCTTAATTTATAAACAAATGTTAACAAAAAAGTTAATTTACGTACCTTATATAGAAACGTTGAATGAAATCGCTTTCTTTCTATTGGGAAGATGAAAATCCAGCCAAGAACAAAGAAACGTTTCAACTTTTAAAAGCTTTGCTGACGCCTGCCAGCAATTATAATATCAAAAGAATCACTTAGTATAACCTCCAGCTTATTAGAATATATTTTTGTTGTTTTTCACAAAATAATATTTAAAAAATGTACAGTCAAGGTAAAAATATTTAATTTAATTTCTTCAAAAACAAATTTAATAGAAATCTGTTAATTAGTGAACAAAATTAAATTAAATCTGAAAATTTGGGTTTAAAAATAATTATTTGTGGGTATTACTTTTCGCTAACGCGAATTTTCTGGGAAATTACCTTCGGTTCACCGAGCCGCCTCAAACTTTGTTATATTTCTCGTTACCAAAAGAGCGAAGAGTGAAAACTTTCCCCTGTTCAACTCGTTTGCGGAGCCCGCGCTATCACGCCCCAGAGGCCCTACCTTTTCGTATAGGCATCCTGAATATTTTTTCTTACAGGCAGCTTGTCCTATATTATGAGTGCGAGTTCATCGCATATAGGTTTTATGAGGCTACATTTCCGTCAAATTGAGCAGGTAGCAGTTTTACATTCCAAGAATTAAGAAAATAAAGGAGATAAAAAGAAAGATAAAGGAGATTTAAAAAGAATATATGTCTGCTACAATTCAGTTTTGAAATATAATGTGTGTTTTTGGATAATTTTATAATAAGCTTTAAAAAACTACTAAAATAAAAATTTTAAAGTAAGAATACAATATTTTTATTTACTTAAATATGGGTTACAGGATTTATTTTACTATACTATTAAGGTGGACTCAAATCAACTGCAAATATTTTAATGGTATGATTCAAACCACTATACTGAACAACTTTTCCAAATAAACTTATATCAAAATATAAAATTATTTTTTTACTCTCTGTTTAAGAAGTTATGTTCCGCTATGTTAGTATTACTGGCTGACTGAAATTGTAGTAACTGGCCATTTAGAAAAAAAGGTTGCAAAAAAAAACAAAAGAAATTCAAGAGCGCGAAATATATTATGAGTAATATGAGTTCATCGTAAATTTAAGATCAATACAACATAATGTACCTAACTTGTGTATTGTGAAATAGTAATTATATTTAATTAGATCAGAGTTGTGCATTTCAATTTTTATATTAACCAGTTGGAGAATCCCCTTTTAGTTTATTAGCATCAGCAGTTCATAACATTGGTCCTTAATCGAGCCACATATATCCAGATCCAGTCAGCTCTACCTTATCCATGTACATGATATTTACTTTTAGTCAATATTTTTGTACATAGTCTACCTAAGACCCTAGGCACAGCAAGTCCACCATCAAATTATCTATGTGATAGTCCAGCGGAGCATTGCCCACTAGTAGTCACAAAGATCAGCGGCAACTGTCTGCAGTAAGCTTAACACCAGTAGATTCAAGATTTGAGAGTTTTAATGTGTTTATGTAAATAGCGTAGCGATGTGAAGATAATTTTGTGAGTATATTAATCATTTAAATCTCAAGAGTTTATTAATTTTTCAAGAAACCGCTGAATATATCCCCGGAAACTTTATTTCAACACAAGTTTATATGTGAATAAAAACTATATGTTTTGAGACATTTGCATTATTTTATGCTAGTTTGGTGTAACTGCGTCCAGCTCTTATTTTTCTGTACAAACCACTTTAATTTCTTGAAAACCGTTATTTTTGTAACAAACTTGTATTATTATTTCTTATATTATTATTTATATGAATAAAATGTGTTGTAGTTAGTAAACACAAGTTTAAGTTATATATCCATGTAATCGAATGAACATTTTCAGTAGTATTTAAGCACCATATCAAGTTAAAGCAGTACAGAGCCGATACTTTTTACTTATTTGGTACTCATTTATCTAGTTATTTAATTTATTATCATGGAACCCTTGCTTAATGTTCAGATGAAACTTAAATCAGCAATTGCAAGGGCATTCGTGAATTTGAAAAAATATCCTGAAGATAATTTATCTCTAGAATACATAGAAGTTAGATTGAATAATTTGGAACAGGATTGGTTATTATTTAGAGAAAATGACATAAAATTATATAGTATTTCTGAACCTGGTCAATTAGAATGTACAGACTATGTAAATAATTGTATATATGATGAGGTTGAAGATACTTACACAGCGTGCAAAACGCAAATGAAGTTTATATTGAAGAAATTCAGTACTCTTAGTTCAAATACTGAGTCACATAAATGTGTTAATAGTCCAATTATCTCTGTGAAATTGCCAAAACTGTCCTTACCTATCTTTTCTGGTAAATATGTAGAATGGACAACATTTCGTAACCTCTTTGTCTCGCTAGTACATAACAACAATTCACTTGATAATGTGCAAAAATTACATTTTCTTAAAGGCCACCTTACAGGAGAAGCGGAACAGTTGATCAGGCACATCCCTATCACTGATTCAAATTACGCCCATTGTTGGGGAAAACTAGATCAGCGCTATAACAACAAAAAATATTTAGTAAATAGCATTCTTAAAAGATTATTTGCACAAAACTGCATGCGTACCGAATCGGGTGCAATACTGAAACAACTTTTGGACACAACTTGCGACTGTATGAGTGCTCTAAAAAATTTAGACATAGATATAAGTTCATGGGATATTCTTATTATTCACATTATGGCCGAAAAACTAGATCCGGAGAGTCGTAAGCAGTGGGAATTAAGTGCATTTAATTCTGATACACATAAGTTGCCAACATTTGAAAAGTTCAAATATTTTATTGAAAATCGATATCGTGCTCTGGAGGCCATTGAACCTATATTAGAAAACTATCAGTCTAAAAGTATAACTTCAATTACTTCAAAGTCCATGCATAATAAAGTTAAATTTGAAATGCTTTGTGAATATTGTTTATTGAAACACAAACTATGCTTTTGTAAAAAGTTCGCAAAACTTTCTCTTGAACAAAGGTCACATTTTGTAACTGTAAATAAAATCTGCCATAATTGCTTAGGTTCTAACCACATAGATATTTATTGTAGGAAACCCACTAGATGTCGTATATGTCATAAACGCCACCATTCGCTTTTGCACTTCAATCAACCGAAGCATGTTAAAAATATACCCGACACAAAACACCTGACAAACGATACTAAATTAAATGATAAATCAGCCCATCTCAATAAAATTCTTAGCCATAAACAGAAACACGTTATATTACCTACGGCATTAGTACATGCAACGACAAATAGAGGTAAACCTAAAGTTCTAAGAGCTTTAATAGACCAAGCCTCAGAATCCAGTTTTGTAACAGAAAATGCAATTAAACAATTAAACTTAGAAAGAATACCAATACAATGTGCTGTTTCAGGATTAGGAAGCAGCAATTTAAAATCGATCAGTCATATGGTTGAGCTTCCTATTCAGTCTAAGATCGATAGTAATACAAAAATTTCAGTAGACGCGTATGTTGTAAAAAACATAACGTCGCACCTACCAGATCACACAATAAAAAAAGATAATTTTAATTGGTTAGATCAAAGGCTACAACTAGCTGATCCTGAGTTCTACAGATCTAGCAAAATAGATATTTTATTAGGTGCAGATATTTATAGTCACATTATAAATAAAGGGACTTTCAAAAGTTCATCGAGCGATATTATAGCTCAGAATACTGTATTTGGTTGGATTATTTCAGGTGTGTTCAATGCTTCAAATCTGTAGAATAAGTCGATTGTTGTTAAAAATAAGCATGTCCTACAATAATTAAATTTTTAGTAGTAAGATAGAGTTCAATTAATTGTTTTGACATATTTGTGATTTATTGTGAAGGACATCTCGCCAACAGATGTCCTTGGGAGGCGGTATGTTTAAGAAGTTATGTTCCGCTATGTCAGTATTACTGGCTGACTGAAATTGTAACTGGCCATTTAGAAAAAAAGGTTGCAAAAAAAAACAAAAGAAATTCAAGAGCGCGAAATATATTATGAGTAATATGAGTTCATCGTAAATTTAAGATCAATACAACATAATGTACCTAACTTGTGTATTGTGAAATAGTAATTATATTTAATTAGATCAGAGTTGTGCATTTCAATTTTTATATTAACCAGTTGGAGAATCCCCTTTTAGTTTATTAGCATCAGCAGTTCATAACACTCTCCATACTTAACCAGATCAGCTGATTCTCAATTTGTATGGGAGGTCAAAAAAAAATTCATATTCTACCGATTTACGACGTGTAAATTAGTTAATTCTTAATTATAATTAATGGCGACTGTTAACAAGTTTGTTTAGTACTTCCAATGTTACCTATTTTTGTACAATGCAATCTACACGATACATTTATACAAACCTATAATTATTACCTAATACACACAATCAGAGAAATTCAACATATTCTAATATTGCACCAACTGCTGTGTCGATGATTGACGCCTTTTGTGTGGAACATTGAAGATCTACTGCTACAGTTACGATGTATCTTCTTACTAATGCAATGGAGTGATTGATTGCTCATCCAATGAGTAACCTATTTGTACATCAGTATCTATCCTCAGTTAGAGAGCATTTTTTTCATGAGCATTGTTAAGCTTAAACCCTTGAAATCATAGACATCAGAAGAACGATCAAAATGAAGTTTTAACATCGTAATGAGTGAGGAGGTACGTTAGTCTTTTTTTTAGGTAAATCTTATACAATTCAAAACTTTGTTGTACACTAGCGACCCCGCCCCGGCTTCGCATGGGCATCCGTTGGGTAGTTTTAAAGAGTTAAGCATACATAGGGATTTAGGGATAGAGAAAGACACTGTTTTATACTATGTAGTAACTACACACAGAAAAGTAAAAATGCGGCCTTATCATAAAGCAAATAATAAGATACATTATCGGTGGTGTAAAATAGCTTAGATAAAAAAAAATAACTTGCTAGAGTTATATGAAGGTAGTAATTTACTTAAAACTTAATTTTTATCCTTCACAATTCTTAATATAAAAAAGTTTGTTCAATGATCTCGAATTTAAATTTAATAGGGGTTAAAAATTCAAAATAATTCAAATATAATCTATTTTTATTCAAAGCTCATTGACCTGTGATTTTAAAAGAAAGAAATATCATTACAATCTTTAAAGTGAACGTTTCCATGCTCATTCTCATTTCAGAGGATTATTTTCCGGTAACCTTTACATCCTAGAGCTTAAGCGTTCTATAGACTTACATTGAAATAGATACTCGTACGACTACACATACTACTTCTACTTTACAAGTTGCGAATAGTGTTTAATTCATCAATTGTATGATAACCTTACCAAAGTTTACTATAAAATTGATTCAATTAAATTCTTACTAATATTATAAATGTCCATGCTAATATTATAAATGCGAAAGTCTGTCTGTCTTTCTGTCTGTCTCTTTCGCTTTTACGGCTACTTCAAATGGATACAGTTGAACATCGGGGGTCTAATATAGACTACTTTATGACGCGATATAACTCAGTACCACGCGGGCGGAGCTCCGGGCAAGAGCTAGATCTAAATATCTTAGACCCTTTGTGGTTAGTAGAAAAATATAAGATTTTGGTGTGGGTATGAGTTTGTGTCAGTCAGTGGGATAATATCTGTGAGGTCTATTGACCGTGACCCTACACGAAATGATGATGATCTGTGTGAATGTGAAATTTTTACCAAAAACTGCATCGAATAATTAATTCATGTTGGACTGAAGAGCTTGCGATATCTATTAATTAATTTATCTACGGATGCCATCTTACAGTCCAATAATCTCACAAGAGGGTAGAAGAGAAAATTTCTAGCGTTAGTCATGCAATTAGGGTTTCCTGCTGAATGAAAATCGTATTTTTGCCAAATATGTGGAGAAGTGTCATGATGCTCGTAAATATCAGTATGTCACGTGAAGCACAAATGTTGTCTTAAAGCAGTATTTTAGTGCCAATTTTTAGCGCCTCCATACGAACTCTCTAATTCTATACTGCCAACGGACTGTAGTTATTTGTACAATTTATTACAAATTAAATTTGTTACTTAAGGGATAAATCACTATCACTACATATCATCACTACAAAGTATAAAACAAAGTCGCTTTCTCTGTCCCTATGTCCCTTTGTATGCTTAAAACTTCAAAACTACGCAACGGATTTTGATACTTATTTTTTAATAGATAGTGATTCAAGTGGAAGGTTTTTATGCCCGTGCAAAGCCGGGGCGGGTTTTATATATTTGAAACTGAAAAACATTGATCAACATTTTCATTCAAACGATGTGTAAGCAAATTAAAAGGTGGTATCAATACGATTACTGTATTTTTAGAGTTTGTTAGTACTTATTCGTATATCAATAAACGTAAAACACCGAGGATTTTTAAACAACTAGGAAACTAAAACCAAAGACCTAATTACTGAATAGTTTACCCAAGAGATTAAACATTAAGAAACCATAAAAAAATCAGTAATCAGCTGATCTAGTATGCATGAATTCAATTATTGTTACTACACCTTACGTTTTCCGAGAGATGTTTATTCATTAGCATCACAGAATAAGTCTATGATTTTAAAAGTTAACATTGAAAATCCTTGCTCTATATCCAGCAGTGGACTGCTTGCAGCTTGCAGCTATAATGATGGTAAAGATGACTAAAAATTCAAATCCTGAATAAAGTTACAAAGGGCTCTGAAATGCCTTTACTGGTTTAGGCTAGAGACCATTTCCGTGTTGGTATTTTTTATGTATTCCACATAATTAAGAACGATCATAAGTACCAAAGTCCAAGTATAGGTATACAATTTAAAATTATCGTTGAATATGTAAATAAAATCAATCTATTTAAGTACATAACATAAACGTAAAAAGGTCAAACCGGAAGTAAGACATACTTACCTAGTGTTTTAAAATGTATGATACGACGAACTGATCAATACTTGTTAGATACATTACCACCAACTACGAGTACAAATGAGGTTACTTGGCATCAGTAACAATACCTTATAATTTCTAATAAGCGACTTCTTCGAATAAATAAATAACAACTTATTGCTAGAGCAGGTACTTATGTTTCTTCTGGTAAAAAAATATTTGGAATCATACCATTATATACGAATCTTACGATGCATATACCTCACAAAGCAAATTCGTGATATACCTACGTCAGTAGATATTAATAAAAAACTTGAATACATCGGCTTGTCGGACAAAATATTTTTATAGATATACCTATACCCATATAGGTAAAAATAATAAACTAATTTCCATGGGGACAAAAAGTAGAAGCAAGAGAAAACACCGCTGTAACGGAGTTTTTGGAGGGAAAGTAAACTGTCGCTATGTCGGCGCTGTATTTAATTTCCAAAACTTAGGTTTTTTCGAGTGTTTGTGCTTAATATTGGTGAATTATTATTCGCAAAGTGTTCGTGAACAAGCGGAGTGTTAGGAAGTGATACAGTGTTGATTACGTGACTTTTATCTTTGTCACCAAAATCTCCCAAGTTATAGCTAAGTGAAATTTTTCCACCGCTTCACAGCCATCTGACTGACTAGAATTACTCACTTGACTAGATTAGACTACTGACTTGACTTTTTGACTTGACTTGACTAAAGTAGGATTGAAGAAGATTAATAAATTGAAGAAAGGCCTTAAAGGACTAGTTTCCATGGCCGTTAAAAGTATTAAAAAAACCGCATTTATGAGTAAAGTAGACTACCATATTTGTGCTTTATAAAATCGAAATAATTTCTGGGTTAATGTGTTATAAAATGTAAAAACGGAACCCTTATAGGATCACTCGTGCGTCTGTCTGTCCGTCCGTCCGTCTGTCACAGGCAATTTTCTCCAAACCTACTGGACCAAAACAGATGAAATTTGGTAGGATGGCGTATTCCTGTGACCCAAACACAGTTGTGCAAAGTAAATAAATATTTTTTTTTTAAATAAGGATCATTTTCGGGGGACAACTTAGAAATTAAAAAAAAATAGTTTTGCCAAACTTACCTTGTTATATATCAAATGAAAGGGCTCGTTATGAGTTATCAAATATATTTTTGTTATTGTTGTAACATAAATAGTTTTGATTTTATTCATGAAAGAAGACGAAAATTGACCATTCCCCCCCCTGATCTCCGAAACTACCGGGCCTAAATTTTGAAAAAAAAAAATACAAAGTATAGTACATTGCCTGTAAGTAGATTACAGGAAAACCTACAAGAACTCTGTCAATTCACAATTAATTGGTAAATTCAATATAAAACGTTTTAGTTCACTAAAACACCACTCGATGGCGATAGTAGTAGTCAGTTGAAATACCAGAATTGAATTTAAAAACTGACATTGGCATTGTACGGTACCCTCTCCACGCGACTTCAACTCGCACTTGACTGGTTTTTTATCTGTATTTTCACATTTATAATTACTTATATTTTAACCTGCAACCAACTTCTGAATGCGACCTAATTTAAAGATATATATATTTCACGAACATTATTTGTAATATATTTACTTACTTAAATCAAACTATGTACCAAGATTGTCATACATACCTGCAAGCAAAAAAAAATTTCAATATTTACAACTCTTTCTCGTAAATTTGCTTACATTTATAAATCAGGAGTGCTTGATGACTACCTCACGTATTTTGTATAAATATTCAGCAAGGCTACGTTGCTAGATGAAGATTCAACAGTTTATGTGTGGGTATAAATGCCTTAATTTACAGAAACGCATATATGAATTATTAAGCCGTACCGTACGTATGTGTTTACGTCAATAGGTCCGTATGTAGGTACAAATTCACAGATTGTCGAAATGTGAATCAAGTTAGAATTAAATGAAAATATTCAGCTCAAAAATCGTGATTCTTGCCCGACTACGGCGAAGCCAAAAGGATAGGTCATGATTTCGTTTTAAGTAGTAGTTTTTATATTAATTACTTAGTTAATGAAGACCAGACCCTATCCCACGTGGTAAACGAATACCCACTTCGCTTTTTTCCGCTGGAATGGCGGAAATTCCCAATTTACACCGTCCGCCGCAAACTGGTTAAAAAACTTTGACTTTATTTTTATAAGTTGATGGTTACTGTTTGATAATTATATTAAGTTTTGCTTCGTTTTCCTGAAAAATAGGAAAATTTAGACAAAACTGACCTAACTACTGATTAACTACCAAATACCTACTTACCCGTCAAATATTAACTTCATACATTAATCATATTTTGAGGTCATATGCTTCAGCACTTTATTTATAATTAATGAACGGATGACCTTTCGCTTTTTATAAACCTTTTATAAATTAAGATCAATTAATTACAATCATGAGTTTTTATCATGACATCATCGTTATAATCCAAGCCTTATCCCGGTTACATCCAAAGTCGTACGGATTCGGAACCCGTCTTTTTTACCTCGCTTTCTTATTGTCTAGATAATTTAAAAAACCAATTTTCATACACTGGTGATATGGCAAGTGTTGTTCCTGTATTGACTTTATTGAAGATTTTATTTAAAAAGGAATTATTTACAAATAGGTTCTTTTAAAGTTTTAACTGAAATTACTGGATATGTTTTTATTATTGAATACATCCTCTACAATAGTTACAACAAATGACCGCAAATTACTTTAAGAGTATAGTAGATACAAAGTTGGTTTTGAACAAAGAAAAGGGCGGATAGGGCAACAAAGTGCGTAAACAAGGGGTTTCATTGATTTTATTTAAAAACTTGGGATGATCACGGTTTACTGCCTACTGAAACAAGCTCTTCCTTACTTAGAATAGCTCCACTTACTACTATGTAAAGTAGATACGTATCACCTATCTTATATTTAGGAGTTCTTCGTGGTTTCTCCACAAACTCATTAAAACCACAAACAAAGGTACATTGCGCTTCTCAAGATACTCGAGAGAAAAAGACAACGCAATCCCACATAAAATGGGGTAAAAATGGTAAAATCAGAAAGATAATGATGAATATTAAGCCCGCCTTTTCTACGATGCAAATTGAATTTTGTGCAATAATATAAAGAACTGGCTTTTGCATGAGACTTCGAAATCCAGTTCATCTACACTGTGGTGTAATAAATGGAATTAAGCATAAGGTAAAGATGTAACTCAGATGATAATGACAAACCGTCAATAATTTACAGGGATGCGTGATAATATTGATTATTTTATATTTTATTTATTTAACTTCATTAGAAAGCATGTAAATGACGGACTAAAAGCTGTAGGCTTTATCTACCAACCTGTCAACCAACCAGTGGTGCAGTCATTAATCGATGAAAGCTAAATGATTTCTGTATCTACTCATGGCTAAGCTGAAACTAAAGATCAGCATATTTTTCCTTTTCATTTCTATGATTGGTTCATATATATGGACAGATGACAGGGCATCTAAACGAAAATGGCTCTCTCAATCTATCCGATCGATAGAGTCAGATAAGGTTGTTCCGTCATTATTGCAGAGTAATTAATCTTTGTCTTTGTTGCCTTCGTTTGCAGATCTGCTAGCAGCCGATATAGACAACTGTCGTGATCCCCAATACAAATGAAGATTGTAGAGACCTTTTTCACAAAATATTACTATGTTAAAAATTTCATTTTTCCATTTATTTGTTTCGTCATCATCCAACATTACAAACGTGTTACAATGTCAGTTCCGTGACCACAGCCGTTGTTACATGGTTCAAAGCTTTAGCAATTTTTACTTATAACTACTATTTATCTTTTAATCATAGTATATTTTTTTAAATCAGTGATGTTATGAAAGCTTATAAGATGTGATGCTAGAGAAGAAAATAATAAGATACAGAGATCGAGTAAGTAGGTAATGAAAAAGTTTTAAAAGAAATAGAAGAAAATAGAAATAAACTATAAGCATACAAATAGCAGGGAGAAAATAATTTGACATATATGTATGGAAATGTATGTATGGTAAGAAACTCATTATAACTATAATTATAATGAGTTTCTTAACCAATGTAAGCAAATAAATAAAAAGAAAATGAAACAGAAAAATGGTTCGATCAATCAAATATTTATAACAGATAAAGTAAAGAATACATTTTCTATGATCAATACTTAAACCAAAGAATTTGGAATCGCGCGTGGTTATTTAACCACCAACCACCAACTTACGTGCCGGGTAGGTATTTACCCGGCACGTAAGTTGGCCACAAACGGGACGTGCGGGGAGCTGCGCACGTTATAATTTGTATGAATATCGGCTACTGCGCATTAAAGGTCATTCCAGTTTCTTGCCAACTTACATGCCGGGAACTATATTTGTTTA
The DNA here is from genome assembly GCA_947044815.1 of Apomyelois bistriatella. Classification (NCBI taxonomy): domain Eukaryota; kingdom Metazoa; phylum Arthropoda; class Insecta; order Lepidoptera; family Pyralidae; genus Apomyelois; species Apomyelois bistriatella. Next base: position 5,807,648 of record OX345689.1, read on the forward strand.
ATTTAAAAGATCAAAGACATTATATTTAGGATTTGTAATTTGCATAGGTACCTATATAATAGTTGATGCTACTCCCGAGCTCCGAAGAAAATATAAAGAAAGTTCACAAGTAGGCATAAAGTGTTCAAATACGTTTGTGATTTCTAGTTCTGTGGACAATATTCAAAGAGATGTTGTCGCTATACTCTTTACAATTTGAGTCCCAGTCTACTTACCTACTTTGCTTTATGATCTTATCCGGCGTCTTCATAAAACATTCACTAAACTTCAGAACAATGCGGATTGAAAATGTACTATGCGGATGAAGTCTTTATCCGCAAATTTCGGAGAACCAATTTAGCGGTCGACAATTAATATCAAAAGCTTTAACATTACTTGAATAATTTAGACTTCTATAATAAGGGAACTAAAGGAAACTTTTCACCTGGAACAGGCGAAAAATACTCAAAAAATTAGAGAGCTGTTTTCGAATATAAGAAATCAATGTAGTTAATAATACTTATTTTCGGATTGTTTCTACAGTTAGATGATTATTACCATAATAATATCTCTTTTAAATGAACTATGTATTTTGTTAGCAAACCAAAAGAAAAGTTCATTTGAAATAGTTTAGTTATAAATATATGAATACACCTCTACATTTTCACGGTGGATATCAACACGGATATCGAGTAGCGCGCAGCCGTATATCTCTTTTGTAGTCGAGATTAAAGAGACGATGGCGTGGTCCGGCGCCATCCATCTCCGTTAATGCTGTTTCGATGCCAGCGTACCGAGCGCATGCCACTGGACCTCTCTACCAACAAAATCGTAGACCATCTATGAAGACTAAATATACTGTTCATTTCTCTAGTCTTTATTCCTTACTGATTGAAAATTCAGAACGATTAACTGGAGATTGCAGAGCCACTGGTTCCTGAATCCAAAGGTGACAAGAAGAGGTTTCCAATTAGGTGTCCTGGGAGGCCCAGCTTGTCTTTATTAAAGCTTATTTTATTAAAGTTGTTACTTCAGTGAAATCTATGGATGGAACATTATATTAAAAATGGGCGGTTTAGTAAGGAACCTCTAACTATAATATCTCTGCATCTATCTCTACCTATATAAAGTCATTATAAAGTTTCAACATGTAACATGTAAGTTCTTCAATTAAGTCTAAGTTTTCCATTGAAGTGCAAAACGATAACCATGCTTCAAATTTCCACAAAATGTTGATTTTGTTTTAATTCCCAGAATGCCGGCGTGAAACGTCCTCAACTCCCAGCGCGATTTATACCTCAAGACTGGAAATATTTAGATGAAACTTAGCAGTTTCAAGAAAATTCTAGAAACTCATATTATAGATCACTCAAGATTATTGTGCAATAAAATTTATTGCCTTGTAGGTAAATTCTCTATGAAAACACGCACCTCCGTGCTTTCACGATTGTGGAAAAATGTTTGAACGGGCTAATCTCGTATCAGAACTGAATATTTTGATGTAACATCCTGACGCTTTCAAACTCTATGAAAAGCGGATGCATTATTGATTTAATGAAATACTTACTCTTTGTTTATAATTCGTTTATTGTTTTCATTTGATCTGCATACACATCAATTTTATAAAAAAAATAAACTTTCCTCATCAACACAATTCATAAATTATTAATATAGCAACACTTATTTTAACTACAATCTATTTAATACCAATCTTCTTCTACAATGTAGGTGCTGGGATAACTGCTGTAGCTCCTGAAAAGAGGAAGATCGTAAGTTGAAATGATAACAATTATACCTTCTTTGAATTGTATTGTAAAGATACCATTGTATTGTACGCATTTGCGTATATGCATAATATGTTTTAAGATAATGAACTGTTGTAAAATAAATTTCTTTCTATATTCTCGCGCGATCTCTCAAGGCAATTTTTTTTATCTATGACATAGACTAGTAATTTCCACCTATCATTCCATTTCTTTTAGTTTATAGTTCTATTTATCTTAGCGTATAGTACATGTACATTCTACATTGAGACTCAACATGCCGTGGTTCTGCCCCAGAAACTTAGATCACGGGTTTCTTCCATGTGCCCTTTCTTTCTCGCCTGCACTAAAATGAATCACTTGCCACCTTTTGGATAAGTGTTACTGTAATTGTTTATACTTTTGCGTCAATATAAATGTATAAATAACTTACTTGTATCCTCCATATCCTCCATAGCTGGAGTAACCACTAGAATATCCACCGCCGTAGTAACCCCCGTAACTCCTGCCGTGTAGAGCTGACGAGGCCAGGGCGCCGCCGACGACTCCCGCACCCACGGCTTTAGCGCCAATCAGACCGGCTCCCAACACGCCGGCGCCCAAAGCTCCAGCTCCGATGATGCCTGCGCCAAGAACGCCGGCACCCAGAAGACCAGCTGCTAATGAAACAAATAAGTTTATATTACAACAGATTTATTTCTGGTAGGTAATTTCGCTAGAGTAGCATTATTTATTTATTTATTTAACTTTATTGCAAAAATACATTGTGGTAATATGTGATTTCATTTTATAATTTTCCTGACGTAGAGCCCGTCGCTTTAATCATAATTTCACCGTGATTAAATAAGGTAGTTTATTTTAAACAAGTAAAGTATGTGTTTTCCTTTAATGGAATCTGCCACCAGACGGGGTGAGGTACAAAAATGTATAAAGACCGGTTGACGCCTTAGTCGCTTTTTACGACATTCACTGAACATAAGAAGTGGCCTTTTCCCAAACCATACAGAAACACACGATAAATGACTATTCTACCTAGTAAAAATATACCTAATACTTAATAATAATAATAGGTGTAAAATATTTCACCTTTATTAGACACCATGGCAACTAAAGCAGCGTTCTTTCTTATCTTATTAGCAACATTTCGAAACGATTGTACTTAAAACGATTGGTTTTTCCTATAAAAAAGCTGATGTCAAACATGCTAAATACCAAGATCCGGTCAGACATTCATAAATTAACGATATGGAATTTTGTGTATAATCTTGATCGAATACATAAAACGCTTGCCTAACTTGTTTTATTTTCTCGATTATGAATTTAATCATACGAGTTAGTATTGATTCATAAAAAACCGGTATCTTAGGTGATAAATAGGTGATTCTTATTACCCTAATATTATCCAAAAAAAATTTACTCGAATATGTTTGTATATTTAAACATTGCTGAGACTTTGACATACAGGTGTAATATATTAAATACTTATACATAGACTTAGACTTTATTTTCATTTATTCAAAAGCAAATATCCAGCCTTTTGTTGTTTTTGTTTTATAAAGTTTTCAAACGAGGGTAAGATTGTGCAACCTTGTGCTTATTATAATATAATTTATAATTCATATCAATCGAATAAAAATTTAATTATTTTTCATAATTCTCAGTAGTTTGTTGAAAAATTTGAAAAAAATTGCAATAAATTGTAAGATACTGATACTACTAAGCAGATGCTCCCCCGAGCATTATCATGAGAATAAACATTAAACGTAAGAATATGTATTTTTGTCGCTAATAATAAATCACACAAGTGAAGACGTGGCCAGCAGCTAGTTAACAATAACATGTTAATTGTAGCATGTCACGGATCCTTTGGGATTTAAAATTGAAAGTAGAATTCCTTTGAGGTGAAAACGTGCTGCGTGATTGAAATTCTTGAACATTGTTATATACGTTACACAGAGCAAATAGTAACTAATATATTATCGTGTTAAATAAACCTCTCCCTCTCTTCCTGTAAACATTTTGAATAAGTAATAGTCGACTGAGGGACAAAAGTTCTTTATTAACTGGTATCTCTTGCAAAAAGGTGGCGGGTCCAATATTAACATTGACAAATACGCCAATCAGGTTGCCAGTGAAAAAGTTAATACAAGTTGGCCAGAATTAAAAAGAAATAATGCTCCGTATCACTGTTTTTTTTTTCTTTTCGCTAGATACCTACTGTAAAGACTCGGAATGTATCGGAGCGCTTTCAGCACTAATGTCCGGGTTTGCTGATAATATCAAATTACACAACCTAACAACAGACCGTCTGAAATATTACAAAGGATTTTTGCCGATACTAAATTTATTATATTCCAGCTCTATTATGAAACAGGAAATACCGAAATAGGATTCTATTTACGGTTTCTCATAAATTGATATCAATTTCACTGAACAATTTTCTCATGTCTTTTTCCCGAACGGTGGTGTTGAATAAGTTTTGAAGCAGTGCAAAATAAACAACTACATATTTTTCTACAGAAATCATATAAGGCGGTTGAGATTGACTGTCTTTAAACATTATTTTTATTTAAGAATATAGAGGCATACTTATATTTGTCCTCTGACAAGGAATCAAAATTTAGATCTAAATACTTATATATGAGGCATATGATGAATACTATGAATAGGATAGTGAAGGGGTGTCCTTTCTGACAGGTGATGGATTCCAAGATTCGAACCAACAAAAGCATTTCCAGAAAAAGTTGACGACTGGCAGGCGCCTGGTGATGAAATTTAAAATGTCTTGGAGGACCCCAGTTTTTTAAGCGATGATGAATAAAACCCAAATAAATGTTGTCGAGAAGTTAAAAAATAGTGCATTGTGTTGTTACTATACAGTACAAAACTCTGTTGCACAAAAATGTAACATAATGTCATAGAATTAAGAAGTTTAATGATGGCACGCAACACGCAGCAGTTTTCTTTAATTCTAAGTATTGTATATTGTATTGTAAACACAAACGAAGTACTTATAAAAAAAATTGCATGTTTAAACATTTATCAAAATTACTTACCTAATAAATGCCTTTTCTCTCTAACTTGACTAGGTTCTACGACTACAACTTGTTGAGGCTCTTGCGGCTGAAGCAAAGTCAACAATGGACCATGCTCAGCCGCCAAGGACACTGCACAAGCCACCAACACGCCAACGATTACTGGGAACACCTTCATGATGATTCTGGAATTTAATTTAATTAGTTTATTTTTTTTGTTACTTTTTTTTTTATTAATTTATACAGTAGGTTTTCTTTATATTTAAATAAAAAAATATTTTTGTTTCATCAAAAGAAAAAAATATAAATACAAGTATCTCTTGTATAAATTAATTTCAGTCACTTATGAGATACTCTTTAAATAAAAGTCAAGGTAATCAAAATCCGCTAATCCGTTCGGTCGCTGCGTAGGAGCCACATACTAATATATAAATATACATATAAAGCTAAATACGTCTCGGGAGTTATAAAATTACAAGAAGACACTCTATCTTATAACGCTCTCATTTTGCTCTAAAATTCAATACAAATAGTACTTAATATCAGGCAGACATTGTATTTGAAACTTTTCTTACTCTATTTAAAAAAAAAAACCATTTGTGAAGTTTTTCTAATTCTGCAATGAAAAGGCACTTTGAATCAGACTCCTCGATGTAATTGTTCGATATTTTTAATTGCTTGACTTTCAGTTTAAACAAGTTCATTAGTTGGCTTCCTATTTCAGTTTTATTTGTAATTAGGTTCTTCTAAAATGTACTTGTAAAAGGTTTTTATAAATATAGTAAACATAGTTTTAATCAGTTTTTCAATTTAATTAAAATGTTTTAACCCTTTAAAATTAATTTTTTACTTAATTTATATTTTACTAATACCAAACATTCAGAATAAAGTACAACACAAACCTGTTTAATTAATAATTTAAAACCCGACAACCTATGAACCGGCACAACAAGCACTGTCCAGCGAGGTCCTTCTCATGTCTTTTATAGGTCGACTACAATACTCACACTAGCCTGATATATTTTACGAATATATCACTTTAATGTCGTTGCCCTGCGGAAGATATGTCGTCCCCACTATACTATATTACGCACATAATAATAGGCCGACTAGTTTCAGGTGTTCAATATTCATTAGACGTTATAACAAACATGAAATTGTTGATGAGCATAGTTAGCGAACTCGGAACTTAGTCGTGGAAATTCCTCAGTGTAATAACTAAAAGACAGAGCGCACTTGTGTAACTTATACTGTTTGGAGCAAAGTTCTCCACCTCATATCCAACAAATCAGAATACTTGTACTACTTATGTATTTAGTTACATATTTTATTTAGAAGTGGCTGATGCGTGGTTCAATTGGCGCGTTTTTTTTTATTTTTGCGTCAAACAAAAACCTTTAACATGAATTTTAGATAACTATCACTACATAGTATAAAACAAAGTCGCTTTCTCTGTCCCTATATCCCTTTGTATGCTTAATTGTCTATTTGTTTGTTTATCTTTAAAACTACGCAACTGATATTGATGGGGTTTTTTTAAATAGATAGAGTGATTCAAGAGGAAGGTTTTTATGCCCATGAGAAGCCGGGGCGGGTCACTAGGTTTTAAAATAAAACTAAATAACTTTTTATTAAGTACATCAATATTTTTTTGTGAAAGTGTTATCAATATACCTTTCCTCTCAATCAAGTGCTGATTGACTGCGGAATAGATCCCTTCATGGCATAAGTCCGCTATATTGCGTAGTCTGTTTATTCTCTGTTTTTAATGTCCATTTTTTGTACAATTAAATTTAGTCTTTTTTTCAAGAAGGAACTTGTAAAAAAGATATCGCGAGTCTGCTAAATTTCTTGAGAAACTACTTAGTAGCATCCTCGTTCTACGAACAGGGATTAAGGAGTAGCCACTGTCAAACTGTTGTTACTTGTGTGCGTGTTTTTTTTGCTTGTGTTGGATAATTTTATCAAACACAAACAAAAACATTCTGGATAAATTTGTGAAGTGTGTACGTAGCGACGAAAGTTTATATATAATGTTTAACACAAAATAATTTGTTGTTAGATAGCACTTCATCTTTTAAAAAATAAAAATGCGGATGTCCGGAGGCATTTCATCAGACGCTGACCCAAAATATGACATTGCAAACTTTTAAAATTGTTAATAACCTTCGTGTCAAAACTTTTTGCTTCCGCTGAACAGGCCCCTAAAGTCAGATATAATTACGGTACTATTTTTATTACATTATTAGATACTTACTTACTATATAACCCCTTATTTATTGAGATATTTCTATTCTTAAATATACAGTAACAGAAATATGACCAAGATCGTACAATTTTATATCTTTATCTATGGTTAAGAATTTTTGAAGATATTTTTTATTTATTTATTCAGTAATGAGAGTTCCATAACAAATAAAGTTCACAGTTGCAGGTAACTCGTATTTTAAACAATTTTATTAGTGGCCAGTTCGATAATCTAGTACTTAAACTAGTTCACTATAGTATAACTGTGTGTCCTCTATTTCACCAAATTATTAAATCACTCAACTAAGTATGTAGTCACTATACTACTCGTACTGGTACTCGTATCACCACCGTAAAGTAAAGCAGATGATGATATCATTCAACTGTTTGATTACGCGACACATTTTTCTAGGTAATTAGGCAATAAAACACAGGAGTATGTACATTTACAAATATTCAGCTCAAACATACGCAAAGGAACTACTTACTTGACGTTTTACCATAGCAACCATTCGAAGAAATGGTTTAATATTCCGATCAGTCATTAAATATTTGTCTTCCGACTGCGAGACGGTTTTATGTTTGAAGGTCCAACTACTTATGTTATGTATGATATGATAAATAAAAAAACGAACTAGTCGTATAATCAAGCTTCCTAAATATTATTTAAATGCAAGAGGGCTGTCTCCGCAATCGCAAGCTTTTTGAAAAAAAACTAAGTGATGTAAACTAAAATATCCATTATAGGGTTATAGGCTGCATATAGAGACTTTAATTTATACATTGTGTTAATGTTTTCATTTATTTTCTTATTCTCATATTTTCTAATATGACAAGATTCTTAAAACATTTAAATTTCTATTCTACTCTAACACTTATTTATTTATATTATATGACTTTTTCTTTTTTTATAGTTGAAACAATATAGACAGATACTCGTATTATTCGATACTGATTTAAATTTATCTACATTTTTTATGGTTTTATCCGTAACGGAATGCTTATGCTTCGCTCATATCCTGAATCAGTGCGTCTATCGCTAAAGATGAAAAAAAAAAAACATTCAAGGCCTTACCAGATACTGTCGTGTGTGTGTTTGGTAAATAACACCATGTAAAAATTTAACGATTTTTTACGTAATATTAACAGTTACTTTAGTAGTTAATAACATAGAAAAATTACACTAAACAAAATTTTTCTAAAATACATAATATGATCTTAAAATCGAAATGGACTTTTCAAATGGATATTTTATGAATATCAAGATGTTTTGATTTTTTATTAACCAAAGTTCAATGTCAATTCTTTACTTATCAATAAACTATGTGATGTCAATTGTCGCGTCATTCATCACGTAATTTTCTCATGTCGTCGAGTTCCGAGGTGAATGGCCTATCATCGCAACAAGGTAACTTTGGTTTTTTGCGTAAACATAGGGTTGACAAAAATCAGCATGCTTTAACATCTGATTCCAAGTTCTGCTTGTTTTTATTACTTATCGTAATCAGAGATCTCCTACTTTAATTATAATTGATTTAAATTATTTCATTATAAAAATAATTTATAAAGCCTTTTTTATATTAACGGTAAAATCTACGGACATACATATAAAAAAAATATACACATCGATGCTGACCTTTGAAAAATCGCTGTCTATTAATTAAAAATTGTTTCAATCTGAACTTAAATATTGTTATAGCACAAAAATTTTCAGAATAGCAACCCTAACTTTTGTCGCAATTGCCCAAAAACACCAGTACGCTTCAGCTTAAACAGCTTGCAGCCGACAGCTTCCACGATGGGTTTTTTTAATTACCATCTCATCAATCAATATTCAGTATATTTTTGTTTAAAAGCATTCTGTAAAATATTAAATTTTAATTCTTACCTACCTATGTGTTTAAATTTTTGTCACCTTCCTCCCTTAAGTATGATTAATTTAAAAGCGGTTTTAAAGTTGTTGGAATTCTTGTAGGAATTTCTTGTCTTAAAACAATATAATTTGTTAACCTAGCACGTACATACGTTACGTACATACGTACGTTGTACGTAACAAACATATGACGGTTATTCATAATATTTATTTATTTATTTATTTAACTTTATTGCACGCAATCATATAAAGATTGTTTACAAAAGGTAAAAACTTAATGCTATTGCATTGTCTACCAGCTTACCTTAGGGATACTGTGAAAGATAGAAGTATGGGGTGCTAATAACGATTATAATATACTTAGATGCTTATAGGCCATATATATATATGCTTATAATATACTGCAGCAAAATACTTAATTCATTGCAAATAGTGTTCAGTTACTAGTCTTTTGAAGGAGGCACGGTTTTGTTTGAGCGTTATATTGTCAGGGAGTGCATTCCATAAGCGTACAGCAGTAACAGAAAGAATGAAATTGAGAGAATTTGAGAAGAAACCAGTACGATGAGAGGGAGTAGCAAGACGCATGGAATTAGAAGAGCGCAGATTTCTATCGTGGTTAGAGCTGAGGAACTGAAACTTGGAAGTCAGGTAGCTGGGGGCAGAAGGATTGTATAGGATGGTATGGAGATGACAGAGGATGTGCAGATTTCTGCGCTGTTTGATTTTAAGCCATTTAAGCTGTGAACGGAAAGATGAAATGTGGTCATATTTGCGAAGGCAATATATAAACCTAATACAATTATTTAGCAGACGCTCAAGTTTGCCAAGTTGCTCTTCGGTGATGTCGAGGTAACACACATCAGCATATAAGTATCGATTTGAATTACATCTGTAATAAACTGTAATAACATATTTTAAATAACTTCGTTTAAAATTATACAAAGAAATGGATGAACTAGCACACCTGTTAAATAAAAACTATAACGTAGATGAAGCTATGGATAATTTATTTATTAGGTATTAGGAATGTGGACTTGCGTGATGAGTACCTACTATACGTATTCGTAAATCAATGACTTTTTATTGATAGTGTACTTTACCAGTTATAGATACCAGTTTAATTTGCATACTTTATGGCATGTCCTAGTCTAAACAAAGGTTGTGTAAACGAACAGGTAAACCATAAGCTGTTCGAGTTTCTTTGTGTTATTACATTATCTAACCTTTTTACTAACGTGCCAAAACAATAATACTAGCATGAAAACAAAGCCATTGAAGCGAAAAAGTGACCATGTCCTTATATATTTATTTATACTATTTTATTGTCATTGTAACACCAATTTCGAATCAAATTCACCTAACGTTGCCTCCTGGAAAACTGATTTGAATAATTTTATAATTTCCACACTATTTTATTCAGGAAAACTTGTCAGGAATAACTAGCCAACACACACTAGCCAGAGCGTGGCCTTCTGGCGTTTTAAGGCTAACTCTGGCTTAAAATATTCCTATTTTTGCTTATTCCTGAATAAAAGACTTTGCCAAGTAAAACACACATATTTTAGGTTACCTCCCGGAATTTGCTTACCAATCTAGTATTTCTTCCCTCACTCCATTAATTAGTAGCGGAATATTTGAATCCTAACAAATTGAATTTTCCATAGTCTGCTAGAAGGTCCGAAGATCATAAAAATAAATGAAATAAAAAATTGTTTGTTATTATCAGACATTGGAAGTTCACAGTGATTAAGTTAATATACTAAACGTCATCTTCATATGTCGTCTTGTTGGGTTTTATTTACTTAATTTTGTTTCCTTCCAAACATTTCCAAACTGCGATTTTGTGATCCTGAGAGAAGCAAAGTTCCGGACAGAATCTCCGAAATATTTCGCAATCGTCAGGGAGTCCATCCATAAACCTTGGATTCCAAGGTTTCAAGTGCAGTACGCTTCAAGCGGAATTTTCTCCCTTATAGCGATTATGGCATGTACTAAGTATGCCACGGTTTTCCCGGCGTGGAGGGCGTGACAAAATTTCTTTAGAGTCGGCAACGCGCTCGTGACATTCCTGGTGTTGCAGGTGTCCATAGGCTACGGTAACCACTTTCCATCAAGTGGGCCGTCGGCCTGATTGCCCACTCATTATAGTAGTACCTATATAAATGATCGAACAATTTTTTCCTTGTTTTTAATCTGACCAACGCGCAATAAGAAGTATTATTCTATTTATACAGCTAATAAAAACATTCACAATAACAAGTTAATTATAGAAAACACAATAAAACCTACTGCATTTTGATATACCCAGCGTATGTCGAATTTATCTCCCGTTTAGGCTGATGTACGGGAGACGGGACCGCCACTGTTACTCTGCGTGCTAAACGAATCATCAGGAAATAAAAATATATTTATTTCCAATCCAACCTTTCCAACCTTTGATATAAGTAATATAAGTAAGAAGGACCTAACTATCCTTCTTACCTGTATTACTTATATCAAAGGTTGGATCTATTTAGGGTTAAATCTTTTAACGCGTAATCACCATGATATTTTAAAACTGCGGTCCAGCTTCGGTTATGTTTTGATGAGTCAGTACATTTAAATATAAGATAGACGAAGTTTATATGCTAATGTTATTGTTTTGGCATTTCATATGTGCTTTTAATAGTCTAATAACATTCCGTGTCCATGACCACAGATATTTATGGCCAAAAATATTAGAAAAATATACAACCAGTTATTTTATACGTGTACCTTCTTCCTACCTAGTTTCGTTTCTGTTTGGCAATACCAGGTCATGGTATAAATCTTTTTGTTTTGTGAGGTGATGTTGATAATAGTTCCAGATGGAGTGCAGAAGCATGCACAGTTCTTTATTAGGCTGTACCTTTGTCTTCTCCAGTTCTTTTCAATCAACTGCCCGGATTCGTCGCTTCCTGTAGTATTAATATAACGGTTGTACAGATTTCAACATATCAGATACAATTCTGTTTGGTATGAGGTATAACTATAGGGTATAATCCTCCTTGTAGTAAAAATCCGAACTAGATGAAAAGTTACAAGGAAGATCTTTTTTTGTCCCGTGTGAGTGGGGATTTTCATTGGAGGAGTAGGTTTAAAATCAGATCGTCATGATTGCATGTTGTATCAGTAATATATAAATTTGGCTTTCTGGGCACAACCAAGTTAGCCAGAGTGAATTGTTATTAGGTGTTAAGTTCTCTACCAGTTGCCAAAGAGGGTTGGGGAGATGTAGGTAGAGTGGCCCACCTCCTATCGTGTTCGGGCTGCATTGCTTCATTAGAGGATTCTAAGCAAATCGGACAACCGAACAGTAGATCCAATCATAGTTTTAAGTCAATACAGTGCAGCAAGATTGACGAGTATATATATACAAACGAGTTGGGTATCTTATAATTTGGCTGTTCATTTGGATCATTGTTCACTATAATCCTAAACAAAGAATATAAAATGCAAGCTGTAGAGGCGTTTATTCTACATATTTGCTTTGGTAAGATAAGAATTAATTAACCTGCAAAATAAACTAATTCCATAACACATATCGCTGCAGTTGCAGCCGACAAACAATTAGTATTCGCGAGAACTTCGTATTTTGTAACAGAATTTCCAATTAAGCCCCAACAGGCTCTTATGCTTTTTTTGTAAAGTTAAATATGAAATAAAATACATAAAATCGTTTGTAGATTATACTAACAAGAAGTAAATTCCATCCCTTTGCTAGCTATAGGAGGATTCCAAATAAAGCAATTTTTGTTTGAAAACACGTTGTTTATATGGAGATTGATTAATTTTCAACTTTAATATTTATTTTATTATTTGTTGCTATTTTGTAGCGGCAATATAAACATATAATCTGTAAAACTTAGAAGTCTCCATCTATTACGGTTTATGAGACGGATGAGCGACATGAGCGTACAGCTGCAGAGCCTATCTATACTAATATTATAAAGAGGAAAGATTTGATTGTTTGTTTGTAATAAATAGGCTTCGAAACACTGGACCGATTAAAAAAAAACCTTTCTCTGCTGCAAAGCCACACTATCCCCGAGCGACAAAGGCTATGTATGGCGGGGTGGACTTCTAGTGTAAGTATAAATAATATGACCCTACTTTTACACTTTATGTACATAAACCCGAAATGAAAATGGCATGAATTTAGCATGATTAATTAAATATCTTGTTAAATATATGCAAGCATGTATTTTATACTATATATATCATCATTCACGCATATAAAATAAATAATTCATTAGCTAATAGGTACACTGTGTAGGAGTAAAGTGTTGACTTTTTTTAAGTCGACTCTTGTTAAATTGTCAAATTTGTCAACATATTTCACAATGCTTCTAAATCAATATTTCTTTTCCTTGAAGCCAAGCCCCGTTCAAATTAATAAATAATAATTTCTCACTAACATGGAAACTATTAGCACATCATTGCCTTCGTCGTGATATGACAAAATTATGCCTCCATGATTTTGCACATTTTTTTAAAATAAAAGCCGAAACAATTTTGCGCCTTTTTTTAAATTAGCATCCTAATTAACATATTTTTTATAGTTAACCATTATACAATCTTTTATGTATAATAGTTATCAAAATATCATTATTGATGACGGCATAAAAAAATGTCCTGACTCATTCACGGATCTCTATCTGGAGGTAGAAATCTGATATGAACGTAAATCATCTTTTAGATGGTGTCCAAGTTTCCAGAAATTTCCACCGCAATTGAACCTTGTTTGTACACGCAGACTTCTGATCTTATAATTTTGCTGGTAAAGAAGGCACAGAGATTTTACCAACTTGGTAGCATTTAACAACAGAACATGGACATATCAAAACTTTTTCCATACTCTGTGCATTAAACCCTTAAAAGTCAAGTTTAAACCAATATTCATCAATAACAAATAAAACCAGTCAGATATTTTTCATCTTTTAATTAACAACTTAACGTAACCGTAGTCTTAAGATGCCCATTGCATATTTTTCAAATGTTACAAAACAAATGACATTTAACTTTTACACAAATCAAACTGACCGTCTATTTCATCTATACTTGCTAATATTTACACAATTATTTAAATCTAACTAAGTATTCCACTAAAGGAAGATAAAGAGGAATGTTTTGACTACACATATTGTACACGAGAGGAACACGGAAAATACAATTTCGGTAGGTATCCTATATTTTACATAAGTATATCGTTTTTCAATCAAGGACATGGCACACAATACAAAATATTGGAAATGGTTGCAGAAAGTTATTTTACAACTATTAGTATTTAAACACAATATTAGTTATATTTATATGTAAACTACGGTTTCTGTATTTTTGTGATATACCTATACAAACGCACACACTAAAAATCTCTTACATATATCAATGTACGAATTTTTGTTGTGTGTACATTTTAACATAGGATGTTTACATAAAATATTAACAGATGACAGGAAGATATTTTAGGACTGACATTCAGTGCATTCCCATTAGCCTAAAAATGTACACTTATGTCCAATTATCGACAAGATGTCCCGTCCTGTCTTCTCGAAGTTTTCGTCGACATCAAAACTTGGAAATTGCACGACTTATCCAAATCTGAAAAAAATGCACATAAGTACCATATTACAAATCTAAATATATAAAAGCGAAAAACACTCACTCACTCATCACGAAATCTCCAAAACTGCTGAGCCGATGAAGATGAAAATTGGCAGGAAGGTAGATTGTGACTAAGAGACGTCCGCTAAGAAAGGACTTTTGGGAATTTTATCCCTAAATGGGTGAAAAAGGGGTTGCCAGTTTGTATGAAACTTCGTCATTTTTGAAGTGAGATACATGAAATTATTAATTTACATTTTAAGTTGGTAAAAAATAATAATGCACCAATCAGATTTTGAAAATTACATCCCTAAAGGGGTGAAATAGGGGTTGCCATTTTGTATGAAACTTTGCCATTATTGAAGTGAGACACATGAAATTTTTAATTTGAATTTGTAATTGGTAAAAAATAATAATGCATCAATCTGATTTTGAAAATTAAATCCCTATAGGGGTGAAATAGGGGTTGCCAGTTTGTATGAAACTTTGTCATTTTTGAAGTGAGATACATGGAATTAAATTTGAAAATGTCTTTTGGTATACTATTTTGTATTGAATTGTATTGTATGTACACAACATATTGTAGTAGGATACAATACATAATAGAAGATAGAGTGCAAAGGTTTTATTTATTTGTTAATATTATGAGTTCAGTAATGTGTCAATAGATGGCGCCACCATACATTTTAAAAGTCGATATGGTTTGTCTTTCGCATTTAACCATCATGTGTAGTAATTGAGATTTCAAAATTAAAAATAATCAAAACAATTTTTTTTTGCTTTTCTAACGATTTGATTGTGTGTTTAGACGATTTGGTACCTGCTAAATATAAAATAATAAAATTAAATTAGAATTGATTGGAGTATGGAGTGGTAATTGCGGCATTATATTGTATGTATAGTTTAATGTCTGCGTTTTGGGCTACTCATAGATTGGTTTAATTTAAGTTTAAAAAGTATTTTTCCGGATTCCGGATTTCGAATAGTAGTTTGAAAATAGGTAAATCTTTGTGTTATTTTCCATAAGTTAGATGCATATCTTAAATATATTGTAAGGTTTATCAAATAAATTGTAGGTCTTTAAGTATATTAGTATTCATTTCTAATTATTTAGTAGATTAATATAATTTCTATATATATAAAAGAACAATGGCAATCGATAAATCAACGCTCAGCCTAAACCAAAAAAGCTATAATCTTGAAATTTGGACCGAAGTTTTATGTTAATACGTAGTGCTCAGATAAGAAAGGATTTTTCAAAATTAGACCCCTAAAAGGGTTAAAATTGAGGGCAAAGTTTGTATGAAAAAATGTACTTGAAACTTGGCAAGAATGCTTCTCAACAAAAATAACTATTGGCGTGTTTCAGCGTTTTTTGAAATTCAACCTCTAAAGAGGTAAAAAGGGGGAGGTTAACTAATTTATTCATCACAAAACCGAAACTATAAAATCCATAAACGTGAAATTTGGTTAGTGTCTTCATTATAATATATACTGCCCACATAAGAAAGTTTCACAATTACAACCCTTACATCCAAAAAAGGGGTGAATTTGCGTACCTATAGACAAATTCCATTTGAAATTTCGCCAATTACTAATAACGCATGTTGGCTTATCGGTAGAGGTCGCGGATTATTTTTTGAGTAGAGGGTTCTAATCCTGCGAAACATTTTTTTACTTACTTTTTTTTCGTTTTGTATTAGTTTTTTAGAATTCTATATTTTTGCTTTAAATATTTTAGTAAAGAAATGTTTCAAGAAATAGCTGGAAGTAGCTGGATCGAATCCTGCCACAAACAATAATTTTCTGTTTTCGTTTTTTATTTGTTTTCTAGAATTATTTTCTTACTTTTATTTTAATTTTGAAAAGGAACGAATAAATTCATTTGCAAATTTATTTCCGGATTAACGATATCGCAATCCTAATCAAATCAAATCTAATAGTTTGTCATTGACGACATTGAAGAAGAAGATTAATCAAATGGTTGACTGGTAGAGAACGCTCTTAGCGTTAAGTCCGTTAATATAACAGTATTTTGTACTTATTAATCTATACAAATAAAAGGACAGTAAAAATCGTGTGTCTATACATTAAATATTTTTCTAAAAAACTGATACGGAGCGATTAAAGAAGAGTAACAGAAACCAAAAATAATGTATTGTAAGCTATTTGAATAGATTGGTTGGTTTGGTTTGGCTTTGTAATAGGCTGCGTCTACTCTTTTAGAGACAAAGATGTGATAGTATGAATGTTAATATTTTCAGTTTGATATCGTAGCAATGTAATGGCTTTATAAAATTGGCATGGGAATAGGATACTATAGATTTAGCTATAGGTCTGGATAGTTGTAGTTTCCAAAGGTTACGCGAAAAGCGATCTACACGCGGGCGGAGCTGCGGGCAACAGCTAGTTGTATATAATGTCATAGTTTCAATGGTGCCAGTACCAATGATGGAACTAGTAGAGTTCATTGCCTGAGATTTTATAATACAACAACATGTTCAACGATATAGGCACTGCAAAGTGCTATTTTTTTTTAATGGGAATTCAAAACTGGTGAGTCCAATGTTAATCGTTCGGTCCGGTGCGTTGAGTCAATCGATAATCATTCGAAGATAAGCAGCCAACTTCTTGTAGTTACATAACATCGATGACAAATTTAGTTATTGAAAAATTTTACTTCGTCATAATTTGAACTATATACAGACTTGAAGAAGTTACTCTAATTTGCGTCATTCTATCACCTCACTCCGTCATATATATATATACTCGTATATAAAAAAACCAGTATCGATTATTCAAATTAGTGTTATTTGAAAATAATCAGTAACATAATACGAGTATTTTTGGCAAAAAATAAAGGATAATACAGCATTCTTGCTGCCGAATGAGAAACGGTTTAACGATGTTGTTATTCATATATATACTTATATTAAGCTATTATTTTAGGCATGTGAAATGTTGATAACAGGTACATATAATTAAAAAAAACATTTACAGTTTATGTATTTGATTTTTTGCTTTTAGTATATTAGTAAGGATAGAGACTAGTCTTTTTGCGTATTTTGTACTACTGCTGAGCCAGTAATGGGTTGATATTAGACTTTAGAGTTGACATTATTACTGTTGTACAATACTGTACTTATATCACATCGTAATTAAATTCAATAAAGGGATAAGTTTTCAATTAGGTAAATATACTTGCACTAAAAACTAGAATTAAAATTGGAGACTATCTAGTATCTAGTCTATCCGTACGGATACACACGTGAATAATTCTAAATATATATGTTTATATGCAACTATTCTCCTCTTAAGCAAAACAAAGCCTCTCAACCATATGTTATTGCATTGCTAACCCAACACCAAACTTATTTCATAATAAGTACATGCAATGACCGTGACGTGGTATTCTTTATAAATTAAAATGTTTGCTACTTACCTTGCATTTATAAATCAATAACTCTATCTCTACATTTCTTATCCGTCGAGGCCCTTTACGTATTTTGTGAAGTTTCGAAAAGTGTAAGTTTTGAGATAACTTACACTTTTTACTTCCATTTCCTTATTTCCATGTCAAAATTTTTTTTTCGAAATATTTGTTTATTGGATCCAATTTGTATTAGCGGGCATGGGCTTTTATACAAAAAGCAAGCTCAAGAGCTCCGCGTTGCTAAGATGAGAAAGAGAGAAAGAAACAAAATATACAACCTTATGAGAACTTCCTTCTTTTTTTAGGAAGTTGAAGAAGGAGACAGCATTCAAAACTTTAAAGAGTTGAGCAAGTGAAGCAGATCCTTTTCTACGATATTGAACAATAGAAGAAGACCATGTCCAGAAGGGGAACGGAAAACCTGTGTCAGCAGAGACGATGCCAATTACGAATGCTTAACTAAACTTAGCAAATAATGATAACATCGGGCTAACTTAGCCTGGGGTAAAGTACAAAGCTGATAAAGTACACTAATGTGTAAAGAGATGAAGTTGTGGTATTAATTAACGTTGATATTTTACTTATACCTAAATAAGTCACTAATGTGTCACTAATTTTATTTTTACTAGTATAATTTATTTATTGTAACAATTAAATTTAAAATTAAAAACAATAAAAAATTGTCACTTATAACCAACCAGTTCCCTAATATCGACTCCTATTTTAGATTGAAGTATTTTGAAAACACTTAATATCCAAGTCTACTCGTATTTGTACAAAACTTAGAACTATGCATATAGTCTGTTTAAGTGCAACCTTTACCATGCGTAAACATTTTCGTGAGTGCAGCGACTATTGCAGCATGTAACAATACCTGATAAACTAATTACCATTACAATAATCAACACATAATAAACGCGATCGATAATTTACTAGTTTTACATGCGCTTTGTCTAAATTACATAAGGATCCTCACAAAATCAAGCATTCCGTGACCAATTACATCACAAATACTAGTCCTGTTCGACCTGATTTTCACTTGGTAAAAAAGTTATTAGAGCAACTACATAAGTACACGCTAAGCACTACATATGTCTAATATTTACAGGGAAATTCAACATTAAAAGAATCCCTTTATACCTGACTTAATTTCCAACATAACCAAATTATGCAGTTTTTTATAAGACTCACCGGTGGACCTCCAAGTCCCATGTCGGGTGAACAGGATGAATAGGATGGCTGCAAACATATTTAATCAATCAACATTTCAGTTGTAATATCAAGTGGCTCGAATCTTGTAACTAGCATTCGTGTGGCTGTAGGTATAGTTTTTGTTCAGGAAATTGTCAACGGACTAAATATTTCGTAATAAACCTTATTAATAGTCGTTCAAATCTTTAAAATATAAATGATGCTAATAAAATTTTTACTTTCAGCTGACCCTATACCATCAAAAGGTCACATTAACAATGATTAGTTATTGCGTGATAAACCATTGAAATGTCTTCGATTAGATAGATGTGGCAAGTGTAAAGTTACATAAGATAGTTTTTTGTCATTGGCTTTGATTTCACATTCAAATAATTAAAGTTTAATATGTTAGTGATGTATGGATGAATATGTTTGTTAGAACATTCAACCTTTACCCGTTGCTTATGTGAACTTCATGTACTGACTTAGGTTTGGATTTCAGAACGAACGCGCCCACAGCTGCTGCTTTGGCTGCTTTCAGCCCCAAAGCACCTGAAAACAAGACGAGAATGATATTAAAATCTTTTCAAACTCGATATAGTTATTCGAAAACTAGAACTCTCGCATAAACAAGTTAATCTAAGTGGCACTAAGCCAAAAACGTTGGCGGCACTTCCTCTATAGATTGCGATACTTATCCTTTGAATGAGGAGAGAGCCAACATTTGTGTCACAGAGACAAAGGGCGTGGATTTGAAACATAACAGGGGCAAGGACAAATTACCGGACAAAGAAGGCTTAGCGAATAATGTCCCTATGTCTGCAATTTGGTGCATTGACGTTGCATACAAAGCCAATGTATGGGCAGACCTGATTGTACTATACAGTACTTTGCATATTGTACTTGTCATGTAAGACTTGTACTTACAGTAGTGAGAACAAGAGACTTTAAAGATTGATTAGTTAATTGTGTGAAAACTTTGATATGCTCATAGAGACCATTGTTTCGTATTCACTCATTAGAAAACAATATTTCATTACTATGTAAACTATTATATTATTTATATTGTTTGCATTAAATATTGTAGTTTTTTTTTTGCACGTAATGTACCAGCCACTCTATCTTTTAAGCTTCATATTTGAAAATGTCACCGAGGTTGCTTTGTTTTGATTTTTAACCGCTTGTTCCATACGTAGTATTATGGTTCCTTACCTTTATAATTATACTTCTACTATCACTTCACTACATAGTAAAAAACAAAGTCGCTTTCTCTGTCCCTATATCCCTATGTAACTATGCTTAAATCTTTAAAAATACGCAACGGTTTTGGTGCGATTTTTTAATAGATAGAATGATTCAAGAGGAATGTTTTTATGTCGGTGCAAAGCCGGGGCGGGTCGCTAGTATATTAATATGCAGGAAAAACAATAACAAAAAACTTTCATCTTTATATCGAGAATATAAAAATGATAATCACACGATATCCGAACAGGAATCAGGCAAGGTTAGACCTAATGCATATCAGTAAGCAGCCAAAATACCCAAGTGATGTTAGTTCGCCAAACATAAGTTGGTAACATGTTTATACGATGTGTAAACAGTTCAGTATTCGCATACATGTGGCAGCCGCTAAATGGCAATGACCCAATTAAACAAATTATCTGTAAGTATTAGCTTTTCGATACTTAGATATATCCATAAATGTATCATATATTTCACCATGTTTGATTTCAATTAATGTAACGAATTGCGAAGTCTTATGAATGAGCAACCATACACCCGCGGCATTTTGAAACTACAGTCTAAGTTTAATAATATTTATTAAATAAAAATTTGAGTAAGTACATATAAAATTAAACTTTTTATTAAATTTAATACCCAAAGTACCAATGAAATCTCAAGACTAAGACATGTAAACAAGCATTTTTTAATTGCTTTCTGGCTTATATTTCCCCTATTGGGTTAGATTTTTCCTAGATGTCCCTTTCTAATATTGAACTATCAACTCCAGTAGGAAAAGTCATAACTAGAGTATTGTATGATAGGTTAACGAGCAGGTTAGTTTGAACTCCTAGATATTAAATAAATGATTAGCGGAGCCAAAATTATCAAATGTAAATTTGAATATCGTCTAACCTGAAATTGCATCCACCTCCCTCTTTCACTCAATTTTCAGTGACGGCTCTGTTTCTATTTGAATTAACACGACCTTTATTCACCTCATTAGAATAGCAAATATTAAGATTTTGTGGGTCAAGTGATAAATACTTAATGTAGGTACTTTTGGTGATTTACAATATCTCCCCATCTCTTTTCTTCATGTTATAATTTTCTATTTTGATATGCGGCAGAATTACAGTTGTAAAAAATTGATAATGTTCTTCATGTCAACCTTTATAGCTTACCAAGGATCAATTTCTTTTTAAGCAGGAGTAGACTCCTCTTTGGCCTGAGGTTCTCCTGTGCTGGCGTGTCTTGTGCGGTTTCTTGTACTGCATCCTCGCCAAGAGAGTCGATGGCCGGATGGTGTTCATACCGCGCCGATGCCACGACGGCCACGAAACATGCGAGGACGATGACGGTCGCCAACTTCATTGTTCGGGTTTCTGAAATTTCATATTGGTAACATTGAATATCAGGAGGGATGACCTGGACACATTTAAGAGTGGATGGCAACAAACGGCAAACCACCGAGACGCGTGGAAGACAAGAGGGGAAAACTTAGCCCAGCAGTGGGACATTTAAGATTACTAAAAAAAATGAGTTCATATTTAGGATCTAATTCAAGAATCTATTGGTACGAAACTCTTTTTGTGGGAATCTGAATTGATATTTTATCTTCACAACGTTTATTTCAACATCATTGACACAATATCCATAATTAATAAATTGAAATAAAATAATAAGAAAAATAATTACAAAAAAATAATATTACATTAGCATACTTAATAAATAAATATACTATAACTACCACCCATTATTTTGTATAACTGAAAGACTTTTTAG
This sequence comes from Apomyelois bistriatella, assembly GCA_947044815.1. Lineage (NCBI taxonomy): Eukaryota > Metazoa > Arthropoda > Insecta > Lepidoptera > Pyralidae > Apomyelois > Apomyelois bistriatella. The sequence continues at coordinate 5,829,800 of OX345689.1, forward strand.
AAACACATTTCGTTTAGGCTTTCTAGCCATATAGGCAACTTTAGAAATTCGTACTTAACCGGCGTCAATTATTATACAAGTACCTACTAAATCACACCTTTACAGGTCAAGTAGTTTGCAAGATTTTATTTGCTAAGCGAGTGAATGAAGTGACCTTTGGGTTTATAAATACAGAAGGTTTGATCGGCATATGTTTACACTCCACTTTGAAACAAAATGTTTCTAAATTGGCCTTGTGAAAGGAAAATAAAAGAATTAAATTCAAATATTATTTGATTATGAAGCATACATTGTAATAATACAGTTTCTATTAATGTGTTTGGATTTTAGTTGTTAGAGGTATATATGTTAGCAGCGCGCATGTGGCATCCCCAAGAAAAATGTTACGTTTGGCGTCTATGTAGGCTGACTGTTGCCCTAAACGACTATAAACAGTACTACAATAGCCTTATTGCGCAATTATATTCTGATTGTCAGAACAGATGTTAGCCCATGTCAGAATCTTTTGGATTTTATTCTCAAGGTTGGCAAAAAGGTTTTTTGTCAAGGTGCAAATTAGAGCGCTAAAAGGGCACTAGTATTAAAAGTGACAGGTAAGTAACCAGATGCATTAAAACATTTCCTGCACCTTGCTATTTTGTGATTGTATGCTCCTCAAGGTCAACAGGGACTTATTTAATTATTGACGTATGTAGAGCAGCATACATTACGCATGTACCTAATTTTTTTTTAATATTTTTATCTTTTTGACGTATAAGGTGACCTTTAAGTATTTTTTTACTATTTTAGTTCCTAAGTGGAAGAGAATGGGTTTTAAAGATGAAAATAATTTAAAAAATTGCGAATCGAATGAGGTTAAATTTGAATATGTATGGACATGGTTACAATTTGTTACCTCATTTTTACAATCAGTTGTGACACGCTGTTTCATTTGTGATATATATAATTATGTACTATACAAGGTACGTTTTATATAATTATACAAACATTTAAGGGGTAGTTATTGGAGCCAAAAAGGATTACTTAAGTAAAATTATAAAAAATTACAATAGTATCTAATAAAAACGTACCTTAAATATAACCTTCCTGAGGAATATGCAAAAATAAAAATAAATAGTTAATTTTTTTTTTTCAAATTGTGCTATTATTGTAGTGACTTTTTATATTCATAAAAAAGACTTCAACGTCGACATCATTACCTCCTCTTGGTTGACTGGTAGAAGAGGGACTTAGCCAACGTGACTTAACCCCCAGGTCATTTGGTCACGCTTCGTCTTTGCAACTTGGTTTATAAATTTATAACATTCGTTTCGATTTAGTCTCACCGTAATATGAGTACCTAAGTAATTATAGATTGTTACAGATTGCGTCTATTAAGTAGCATAGTCAATATGTATTTTGTAAACCTTATAGCATTGCTTATTCATCAAGTTAGAAATAAATAACCCCTTGCTAACAGGTGGCGCTGCAAGAATTGTAAAAACTCAATTTAGTACAATCTCGCTTATTTAATATGTCGCCGTATGAGGAGGTACAACTTAAATAGTACACTAAAAATCGGCTCGTTTCTTTGTATGGCGGTTGAATATCTGTACTAGCTAGCTTAGTATATTAAAACAAATACCAAGTAACTATTTACTGTCTGTTTAAATATTGTCCTAAATAGGTTAAGGTTCTTGTATCACTGTTGGAAAGACGTTATATGAATAGTTAATCATGCAGGTAAGCCACTTCATTTAATAATTAATTAAATAAATTTATTGCGTATTAATTATTGGTTGCATGTTTTCTTAATTAAAAATTATCTTGCTTATATTATTTGTCAGATTTAACATTAAAATACAATGAATGCTTGCATATTCAATGTTCAATATATTACTTATATATACTTAATTGCTGAAAATCTAACAATAGTTTTTATAATAGTGACTTTTATTACGTATTGCACATAATTAGGAATTGTCACACGGAATCACCTCAACGGCACGCGTTTCCAAATTCTGTCTTATAAACAAAAGAAAATGATTAAAACGGACCAAGGTATACCCGATAGGAAAATCATATTTTATATACATATAACATATAAAATTTAATAAAAACTCACACTTCATAAAGTTGAAGAACCAGTCTAGTATGAATGCTAAGTACCAGGCAACTCTGGTGCCAACTTGTTGAGACCATAGCTAAATAGGATCACAATCCTCACTAAGACAAAACGAGACCGTCTAAGAAAAGAGAGGGTACGTAATATTTTGAAAACCAATAATACTTGCCTAGTTTTTAAAACACTTAATCTCGAATCTTCTATATACTAAACCTCATTGATTCTACTTTACTCATTATTATTTTTTATTTAGGTAAAAACCTCATTTACACAAAACCTATTTTATGCCCAAATTTCCAGACTCTACCATAAGAAACTAAGATCTAAGGTACGTTTACGTATGTCGCGAATTCCGCCTGCTGCAAAGCATAAAGTTTTCAGTTTTCACTATAAAATATTAGAGAAAATGCAAACATGTTGTTATGAAAGAGTTGGCAAAGCCTAACAAGTGTAGTACGTGTGCTGTTTAAGAAGCAATAGAGAAACTTCAAAGAAAATATTTTGAAATAAATTTTCAGTAAAAAGAAAAAGTATCCGCTAGGAAGCGTTGCTGCGGAAATTGAGACATTTCTATTTGGTTTTCGTTCAACATTTCCTAGCTATCTCTTCGACGATCCGGTTGCGGCTGGCTCGGGAAAACATTCGCTATCTCCACAAATATATGTCGAGATTCAACCTCACTATGGAATAGGTCACCATTTTTGTCTATAGAATTATACATGAACAATACTATACTAGCGTTCTGTTTGTTTATGAAAAAAACCGTTTGATTCAAACACTCCATTCTATTATTAAATAATCATAACTATGTTTCGAATAAAATAACAAAAGACTAAAAGAATCAATTCTACGAAAGCACATAAGAGACCAGACTAAGCTGGCTCTAAAACAGCCAGCTCAGGACGCAACCGGGAAAGCGCTAAGATGAGAGAGACGGACCAAGAGGCGGTTTCATATGAACTATGACACTGGGATGTGAATGGTCGATTGACCTTGCAACCCACACGAAAATTCAGCATATATAATTTACTACCTACAAAATAAACCGAACCCTCATGTTTAATTAGCAAGTTTATTACGCTCATCTATACAAAAAGCACAATATAATCACACACAGCACAGGCAGTACCTTGGGTAGGTCAGCACGTTAACACAACACAACACAGCTGCAGACACAGGCACACAGATCACAATGAGTTGATGGCCAATTCTTTTATAGACTGTTTATACGAAGAGCCGAGGGAGGGCGCCGATGGACAAGGCACGCTAGGTTCAACATTATTCGAACACGCTCTCAAACCATCTTCGGCGGTTCAAGGAAAGTCAGAAAATTCGAGTCCTCGCATCTCTGACCATGTCGTGGCAATGGATATCACTTAGGATGAAGTTAAACGATGATTCAGTATTTCTTACTCGAATTAATCAAAAACTTTTAGCGCATAATCGATTCCATGAATGGGTGAGGACTGACAGCGTTTTTACTGACGATAAATAAGTAAAATTTTAATAACATAATTCTCTTTATTGTACCATTTACATAAAATTATACATTTAAGTATGTATATACTTATTCAAATATTGGGCACTTTACCTTCTTGCGACGACAGTAACCTGGCCTGTGTATTTAATTTAATTTAATTTAAGTAGGTATTTAGTTTTGTCTTGTTTTGTATTAAATAGTAAAAAAATTTAGAATATACTTATTCATATCTTATTTCTCTTAATAAATCACATGCTTCAAATATTCCACTAAGGTGAAAGTTTGTGTCTGGGGGCCAATTTTATGAAAGAGTCATGGCGAAACTCCATACATCGTTTGTACGAATAAAAAATTGAAATACAGATAACATAAAATAAATCGAATTAGTAAGAATACATAACTAGTAACATGTTTACCACCACAAAAAAATTTTAAACCCCGGGGTTTTTTCATATTTAATTTTTTTAAAGTCGACCTTTAGCTTCGTTTTCATTCGTCATTATTGTCGAAACTGAAATATTATGTCATCCTGACAGTTGTTAGCATTATCAAAACGTTATTGACAGTTCATTATGGTAGGTTAGGTTCATAGATTAAGTAGTTGTACCTGTGATTAAGCAATTAATTTTTACTTGGTGAACAAGTGAGATGGCGAAATAGGGAGGTCCATGAGTAAGAAAAGGACCAACGATATTTTTTATATTTTTGTTTTTGTCAACGTGGCATTTTTTCTTTGTTTGGCCAAACAAAATCTTACACCAAACTAACAGTGAAATTATTTATTTTTTGTACCTATTAAGAAAAATATTCATTTTAAGTAGTAGAATTTGTACGAAAGATAATAATATACAAAAAATAAGGGCATTTGTTTCATAAATTGGTGGCTCAAGAACACATTCCAGGGTGCCTACCACCATCTCTTAAAACCATGCAAGATCCAGTGAGTAAGTGAGACAGCGCAATACATGATGTAAGGCGACATCTCCCTTACTCAGTCATTCTTGCATGGTTATTAGAGATGGTGGAAGGCACCATCTCTTAAAGCGTAATACATGATAAAAGGAGATGACGTCTTACTGTGTTACTCTGTCTCGCCTACTCACTCGTTCTTGTATGGTTTTAAGAGATGGTAGTCAACCATTTGATAGTGAGCCTGCTACTTAAAAAGTTGATGGTAACCCCCCCCAGGTGGCTTACTACCATCTCTTTAAACCACGCAAGATCCTGTGAGTAAGCGGGACAGCGCAATACATCATGTAAGGCGACATCTCATTAACTCACTGGATCTTGCATGGTTTTAAGAGATGGTATAGCCCCCCAGGTACTAAATCGATGAATCTAACCTACCATAATGAACTGTCAATATCGCTTTGACATTGCTAACAACTGTCAGGGTGACATAATGTTTCAGTTGCGTTAAAAATGGCGAATGAAAACGAAGTTAAAGGTCGACTTTTATAAAACGGTATATTAAAATAACCCTGGGGTTTAAATTTTTTTTGTGGTGGTAAACATGTTACTAGTGAAGTATACTTACTAATGCGATTTACTTTAAGTTCTCTATATTTTAATTTTTATTCGTACAAATTTCGCCATCATTCTTTCGTATGGAAGTAGCTGATACCTTGGATTAATACAAAGGATACTTTTTATCCCGAAAAGTACGAGGTTTGGCAAAAAAGTCAGATATTCAGAGGCGCTTTATAAAGAAGATGGCGCTGGTGTGTATAATAAACCGCTGCTAACACCGCGGGGTGCAGCTAATACTTACATACACATCGAACGAGGGTGTCTACCACGACTCTCTGTACACCTCAGAAACAAAAAATGCATTCGCTAGTGTAGGTAGTGACCTTGTTTGCAAAACTTCATGATAGAAGACTTATTCACTGTTTGCCGATGTTTACAAACACTCAGAAAGGAACGCATTGGTATATTGAAACGAATCTGATTTCTTGATACATCACCTTCATATATACGATGCATCATACTTTTATTCATAAGTCATAGTTTGTGATCATCTGTTGATTTTTGTCACTGTTCATAACTAGCTTTTGCCCGCGGTACCGCCCGCGTGGTTTATATAGCGCCCAAAAGTAACCTATCTTTGACCCATGGCCCAAGTCCCATATCCACACAAAATAACATATAATCGGTCCAGCCGTGAAAGCGTAACAGAAAGACAGATAGACAGACAGACAGACATTAGTATGGATATGGATATATTCTACAATGTAGAATTATTTATGTCATAAAAAGTACCGAATTTCCTATAAAAACATAAACATTCTCCAATATTTAGATAGATATCACTTAACTTCTAATTTACTTCAATAATGTTTACCGAAATAATTGCTCTAATGAATGAAATAGATTTCACCTTTAGTGAGGAAACAAACAAAAAAATTGTTTATTTTTTGTTAATTTTTCCCTTTACCTGGCTCCGGTTGGCTGGAAGAGCTTTCTTCGTGAGATACTTAAAAGTCCGCCGTTGCAGTTATTTTATGCAATTTTGTTAATTTTGAGCAATAAACTTTACAAACTAGCAGTCCACCCCGGTGGTCACTGAAGGTGAAAGTAGCTTTCTAATGATGAAAGAATGTTTGAAATCGGCCAAATAGTTTTTGTGTTTTTTCATTACAACATACACACAAAAATACAAATCTTACCTCTTTATAATATAAGTATAGACAAACAAACCAGTACCTGTGCTGTGATACCTAATGACGTCATTTTGCATATCCTCGACCACAGATAATATAATACTCTCCATAGATTTAGAATTACTATTACATACATACTATCCGTGTCCACTCCGTGGCCCCGTTTGGCTAAACTTGGCCCTGTTTCGATATTCAATGAATGATAAAACTCATCTTGTTGAATGTAATATATTATTTTTGTTTGTTTATTGAATATATTTAACATTGACATTTATATCGTAAGCAGAAGAATCGTTTCATATTCATCAGCCATCGTTTTTGTGGTCCTTATGCGACCCTGGGGTTCTGGACCTCCATGCAACTCGGAAGAACAAGGTTTTATACCTATGTTAATTTCAGTAATTACTTACAATCGACTGACTGAGACGTATTGCGTTGATATTTTTAAACCAAGGCCTCAGTTGTCAGCCGATAGTATCTTCGCTTTCATCAGATGCCATGACTGTGATCCATGAATAACTTTGTTGGTACTTGCGAATATTTATGAAGAGTCTCAATTTTGTGTTTTTGTTTATAAAGAATCTTGTCGATAAAATTACAATCATAAATAAATAGCAATCATGTAATAAACTTTAAAACCTTAAGTAATGACCTTATATTGTTTGTCTGCTAATATAGCTGTCCATTCATCTGTGCATACCGATTACAAAATAAGTACTCAATGTTTTTGCCCACGGCTTTACTCGCGTGACGTGTTTTACAGAAGCCTACTTAGTAATCGTAAATACGACATCATTTAGGTATTAGCGGACTGTATCTTCTTCTGCATCTCACACCCATATTCTCAAACGTTTCCTCAAACTCCACTCATCCTCACTCGACCTTAATGGTATTAATAGTTGACACTCGCATCCTCACCTTAAGGAAATTACTCAATGGAAGTGAGGAACGAACTTTCAAAATATAAGGTTGGTCGAGAGGTACCTTAAGGAAGTCTCGAACGTTTCGTTTAAGGTGATACCTCGGTGAACACTAGCGCCACCGTCATTTAAAAATCATTACTCACTAAAAACACAAGTTATCAAAAATCCCTCTGCTGTAATTAAGGTTCTGGATCTGAAGTTAATTTTAACCATATTAAATTATTAAATTATAATTCCCTATAGTTACAAATTGCATTAATGCTAAAAACGGCCACTTTTAGCAGTTTTGCAATTTGTAACTATATGGAACTATAATTTAATAATCGAATATGATTAAAATTAACTTCAGATCCAGAACCATAATTACAGCAGAGGGATTTTTGATAACTTGTGTTTTCAGTGAGTAATGATTTTTAAATGACGGTGGCGCTAGTGTTCACCGAGGTATCACCTTAACAAAAAGGAGGTGCTTTTATTGAGAACCAGATTTAAAAGAACTTGTACCTACCATAATAAGTTCTTTGTGTATTAAGTATTTTGCTGTTTTATAATAAATCTATGCCAGTAAGCTTAAATTAAAAATAAAACTATAGTCAAAAAATCTCTTAACGTCAAAAAGTTAAGCGGTTTACCAACATACAGTAATGAAACGGGACGTCATTCCTTGACTCATCCTCACTGGAGTTTCCTCAAGGAAACAATTAAGAATACCGTTTTCAAGGAAAGTTGGAGGACTTCGTTGAGGCGTCCTCGAATGAGGTTGAGTGGAGGCGACCTATGAGGAAACGTTTGAGAATATGGGTGTCAATGTGGGTTTCGTAGTTAAGTACCACCTCAGCTTACGCTTCAGAGCCCTGAGATATAACAGCATTGGTTTCACCGTAACCCTTTTTACAGGGAAACCAGTCCAATAGGATTACACTATACTTAACTACAAATAATAGAGTTGTTTAATTAATTTTTTTATTAAATAAAATATAAAGTTATTAATAAAAAAAATATGAACTTAATGAACTATTAGGTCTCTAACTCAACTGACACGAGTTTAACTATAATCTGCAAGGGCGGTTTAATACATGGATAAAAAGAAAATAATGTAAATCCGAATTTCATTTGTACTTTGACAAATTAAAACTTAAAATATTAACTAAAAAATGTAAACACAAAACATTACACAATAAGTACCACAATTTACGGTCAAGTAGGCAACATTAGTGGCGTTCAGGCAACCGAAGGCTTCCTGATCTGCCGCGGTTCGTAAGCGATGCGCGCCTCGCTCACGTAATGTTGCTAATTACGTCCAAATCCGTGGCCGAAATGACATAAGGCTGTTACACGCACTATAACAAAGCGTGCGCCGACTGCAAGGACTACAAATAAGTCCTTAGCTGGAAAATCTTGCGAATATGTTGCGAATTTACTGTTGGTTTCATCATCAATTTTTTTTTTTCATTTTTTTTTCTTTTCTCTTGTATATTTTTCTGTGTACGTACATGAATTTCGAATAAATAAAGAAAATGCCCCAAATGTACACTTTGACGAGTCGTTTTCTAGTAGACTTTTCAATTTTGGCTGTCACAACAAGGTTTTTCCTATTATGAATGAAAAACCTTTTAAGCATCCATATCCATACTAATATTATAAATGCGAAAGTCTGTCTGTCTGTCTATCTGTCTGTCTGTCTGTCTGTCTGTCTGTCACCTCTTCACGGCTAAACGGATGGACCGATTGTGATGAAATTTGGTAGGGATGTAGTTAACGACCTGAGGTCAAACATAGGCTACTTTTGGGCGCGATATAACCGAGTCCCACGCGGGCGGAGCCGCGGGGAACAGCTAGTAGATAATAAAGATAGCCTCGCGCGTGATTTTCTAATTCTAGGTATGCTTTTCAGCCATGGCTATTCTTGTTACAATGTATTGTGTACATCTGATAGGCCACAAATAGGATAGCTGTCTGGAAATACGGGAGTTTCTTAATCTTAGTCATCACCCGAGTTTCAATTAAGTTCAAATCTGTGGCTAAAATGACATAAGGTTGTTCACACATTATACAAATGGTGCGCAGCCTGCTAGGACCACAAAAAAGTCCTTATCTGGAAAATCTTGCGAGTATGTTAGACGAATTATTTAAGTAACAGTTTATTACAACTTCATTGTTACATATTCCATAGTTAAAATACATAAGAACCTCTTCTCTACAGCAACCATAATAAAAATCAGCGGCCATGGGATAGATCTTGGTCGCTCTGTCTAACACAGATAATGCTAAGCACAAGGTAGTAAGAGGCATTAAAAAGCCAAATGTATATATATGAATGAAATTATACTAATATTTATATTATATATTCCTGTCTCGTCCAAAACAAGCTCTATTTCTTAATGTAAGCAGCAATTTACATACATCACTAAATAATAAATTGCAATACCTGTCGGTTTCTAACACTAGTAAATCCTGTTTTCATGCTAACTTCTATCGTGAATCTGGTGTTTTCTAAAATACCTACCTATACCTAATTAGGTAATTATGCTTGTTTCCACCATTGATTGTTCACGCACTTGTCGACAAAGATTCAGCATTTCTGACAAGAATCTTCCAAACCCGAAGTGAGCTTAGATCAAATGAGATTATTATTTTACTTAAACCTACTAATGTGTTGAAGACTCCTTCCTACCTACTTTCACGACAGCATTGAACTTTATTATACGTTCCCACATTTTTTTAATTGTAAGCGCCTGACAAATAGTCCACTCTCAATTACTTAAATTGTTTTTTTTATTATCTTTACCACGTCTTTACTTACATTTCTTGCATGGAGGATGACCGCCCGCTGACCGTTCTTCACATTAAGTCCTTATGTGAGGACCTCCACAGTGACTGCATATGCATACGAGTACGTCCACCCACTCCTTGTCAGTCTCTTAAGTGGTTCTTATCCGATTTTAGGATACCGTACCCAAAGGCAACTATAAAGTATTCTGTGCCAAAGGGTAAAAACGGGACCCTATAAGTCTTCGCTGTCCGTCAATCTGTGACCAGGCTGTACCTCATGGACCGTGATAGCTGGACAGTTGAAATTTTTACAGAGGATGTATTTTTGTTGCCGCTATAACTAAAAACAAAACAATCTTAAATATATATTTTTTTGTTTTTTCCCATACAACAAACGTGATTTTTTGCCTTATTATATAAATAACTAGCGGGTTGTTTGGGCGGAAGTGATTTGGGACGGTGCACCCTGGGTGGCAGTTAATTACTCCCTGATAGTCAGGGTCTTATCTATTGACTGTCGGCCAATGTCCTGCAAACTGTGGGGTCACTCCCCCCATCTTTTAGTACATGGTGAGCGGATGCCCCACCCCGAGGTGAAGGCCTTCTTCTGTGGAATATTAATTTCTCAGAGGGCGGCCATCTTTAGGGAGCGCTAGGCGCAAGCCGACGCGCACTGGACGGGGCCGAAAGGCCAGGCTGGAAGGCGTCGCGTCGTGGTAGAATGTTAACGCGACCCCATAGCGCCCTCAACGGCCATGCGTGGAAACGCCGGAGGGGTTTTAGTGGGTAGTCCGGTCCCACTCGTCCTGGGAGTCCCACACTGTGTGCGTAAATCCATTTCCCCTCCGTTGAAAAAAAAAGGATGTGCACATCCTGGTGTCCTAAGTGTTAGAATTCATCAAAAACGCCTTTCGGCCTCTAAACCTTTTTAACTAGATACCTACAGCCCGCTACTGGCCGACGCTCATACTTAGATACTAAAAAATAAATAAAGTTCAATAATTTAAGTTCTCACACTTTTGGCACAGAACCCTAAGAGCACCGAAAAGTAACTTACACAAATCCAAAATAAAAATAAAATACAAAAACTAGCAAAAACAGGGCCCCTCCGGGATTTGAACCCGGGACCTCCTGCACCCAAAGCAGGAATCATACCCCTAGACCAAGAGGCCGCTGTGCCTTTATGTTAAAAGTAAGTATTATAAGATAATACTTAATTACTATTGATAATTCGTTTTTTTAATTATCAATTAATTTTTATTTACAGGTACCTATTAATTAAGATCGGGGCGAAATAATAATTCAGGTATTATGGGTCATAAAATAATAATTCATAATATAGTGACATCTACACAAAATATACAAAACGAATGAAGTAATTTTTGTGCCGCCATCTATGTTTCATGCATAGGACTAGACACAATATATTGTGTTTCTCTCAATCTCTTGCTAGATGTCACTAGCGTATTTTAACAGCTGTTTCATGATGACTTGTTTTGGTTTTTATCATTCGCCAATAATTTCATTCATTCATTCATGTTCAACATAGGGATGCACATATATAACCGACTTCAAAAAAAAAGGTTATCTATTCGACCCGTCATCGTGTGTATGTAATATTTCCAAAAATGCCCAGTTTTTGGATATGTTCGTCTATATCAGCTTCTAAACACGTGTGCCAAATTTTAAAAGTGTATATGTTTGTATGTTTGTCCACGCATATCTCCTATAAGTACGATTTAAATACTTCTTTTTTTGTTGAACTAGGTATTGTTTTCCTCTTATGATTTTTTCGATAGATTGTAGCGTAGCCTCTGTATCGATTCTTGGTACGGACCACGGATCTTATGCTTTTAGTTCGCAGTTCGAACATATACAAATCGACTCAATATCTGCAATCATTTTTACAAAAATAAAAACCTCTTTTATATTAAAATAAATAAAAAATGGAAAAAAATGGCCGGGATTTTTTTTTTTTAAACACAAAAGTTGATGATTGAATGATTTAGAAAAAAAAGGTAATACAACGCGAATAATATTCGCAAGTTCTAAGCATGTGGTCCCATTGCCTAATAAAAAGATTTAGTTCCTTTTATTGCCAATAGTTGGCGCTATAAAAATTGAAAAAAATCGAATTTAGTTAAGATACAGCTTGTTTTTGTCGTAAAAAGAGTGTGAATTATTAAAACATGATTTTTGCAAGTATCGTCATCCTATCACAAACTGATTTAGTGCTTTATTTATTAAGTTATCGGAGTTAGAATCTCAGTTTCCCAAGTGATCGATAGATGGCGTTAGTAAGTCTTAGTATGGGGAGACTCATAGAACTACGAACGCGGCTCTAATAGAACTAGCATGACAAGCTAAACTGTCTTACCACTCATACACGATATTTACGTGTATGCCATCCTTGGGTTCACAGTCTACTAATGTCTATTGCTGAGTATATACAAGGACAACAAAAAAATCAATTTTGGGTATTAATGCCGATTTATGCCTTCACAATATGGAAAAATAATTGTATAAATCCAAATATGAGTTCTCCTGATACTTCTTTTTACGTTTTATACAAGTTAAAGCCTTATATTATGTAAAATACTACAGCAAATTCAACGCCATTTTGAATGAAAAAAATATTATTCAGTCAAGAACATGTGCTAAGCATAGTGTTGTTGCTCTTACGTTTCTTTCGTCAAGTATCGATAAACGAAGTTAGAAGGCAAGTTTGGAGTAAAATTCGGGTTTAATTATCAACATAATTCTTGTAGGTAAATGTCAACGGGAAATGAATGAAGAAACCAGTTTCCGAAATTGCTAGTGTTACCATTAAATTCCGCAAGATGCCAATTATTCTTGTTTGTAACGTCTTACTAAAAATGTTTACTTATTATATGACAATCTTCGGGATCGAAAAGAAAAAACGAAATGCCTGGTTTTCTTATCTCCCTGTAACATCTGTTGAAGTAAAACTAGACGTGGGTTTTAACGTCAAACCCAAAAAGATGGTTAAGAAAAATCAGATAATTGGATTTTCAAAGTCCAATGGACTACAAAATCATAATAGTGGCATTCACGATATTTTTAACCCAAAAAGAGGGGTATTATAAGTTTGACGTATCTTTCTGTAGTAATGGATAAAGCGATTTCAGTTTAGTTTTTTTTGTATTAACGGTGACTTATGTGCGAGTGTTTTTAGATATATGTTTGATGAAAATCGGTTGAGTCGTTTGTAACTTGTGGGGGTGAAAAGGGAAAAGAATAACCGCATGCCTGCAAATATATACTCGAGTGGGGTCTGAAATGAAAACGCATCACGTCCACAGTACAAAATAAAATGTTCAATGAAAATAGGTTAAGCTGTGAAAAAGCTCTAGGGGTATTAGTGGGGAAAACACCTAATGCCTGGAAAATATATGGGTGAGGGGTAGAGAGGGAGAAATAAGTCTAACTACAGACAAAATTGATATATAATAAAAAAAATATCAAAACAATGATGCCAGGCCTTAGAGGGTCCAATGACCTCTGTGACGCAAGAGTGTGCAGGGTGAATTGAGCTTTTACCCACTTGATATGAATTAATAATCAAAAAAGGAAACGGACGGCAATTAAAACATTACAGCAGCTATTAAATATTTGCTCTACAGTATATTGACTTTAGAAGTCACTAATACATTATGCAAGCAACTTGAAAACGTTAAATCAAGCATGACTAATATGCCCCACGACGTCAAACCGCCACGCGTAGCGTTTGCCCCTTCTACCATACCAAGCCTCGGGGGAGGTGGCATGGACAAACACCTGTTTCCACGAAACGTGATCGTACCATCGCAGGCTACTCTTTAGAAGCTATCTATCTGCTATGTCATGGACATGAAGGCTGTCCCGAACGTGGTGGGAGTTTCTAACGCGGTCTTTCCGCGATATTTCACACATCCAGTGCGGCGGACAGTTCTAATGATGGTTTTATAGACCTGACTCTTGAACCTGACCGGCATTATGGAATCACAAGTGAAACCAGCCATCTCAGGCTATTTTGCTCATGCTCCTGTTTGCTTCGACTTCTGGTTATTTTTTAATATTGTTTCATGATATACTTATCGTGTCGAGTCTGGATAATTACCACCACCGCCAAAACTAGTACTCCGGAACTGACAATGACTGTTTGTGATTTAATAGTTTAATAAATAGAATTCTTCAAGTCAGACCATGCTAGCCCATACAGATATAAACCTTACATTATGATTAAATTTAAATAGTGAAATGAAATCAAATATTAATAAAAACCAATAAAAAAATAACAATAATAATTCAACGTATTCTCGATATATCGATGCTACGCGAATCTATTACTTCACTAATTTTGCCTGCTGTCATGTCAGAATGGCAACAAATAGACGTAATAATTTTACGAATGGAATGAGTTATTACTTTTTAGAGTGACGATAAGCATTGAACATCGTATCTCTGTCACTGAAAAATATATATATGGCCATCGCGTGAAAACACATTATTATCTCATTAATGATACATACCTATTAATTATAATTAATTATATGGTTCCGTGCGATTGGCAAGTCGTCCTGGTTATTTAAAACATAACAGATTTTTAATATGGATATAGTCACTATAAGATGTTATTAGGTTGGCTTATTATGCAACTAGCGACCCGCCCGGCTTTGCATGGGCATAATAACCTTGCTCTTAAATCACTCTATCTATTAAAAAAAAACGCATCAAAATCCGTTGCGAAGTTTTAAAGATTTAAGCTTACAAAGGGATATAGGACAGTGATAACCGAAGACAAGAGGTCCGCTTAAGAAGGGACTGAATAAATTAACCGGCTTGTTATTACATGGATCTCATAACTTTTGACGGTAGAACAACTAAGTGAGACTTGGAATTTTTATAAGTTTTGTTTTTGATGGTATCTCATTTCTTTTTGTAGATTACAGAGAACTACTTTACGACATACATATTACCTGTTGATAACGCGGGCTAAGTAAAAGTATGCAGGTACACTGATTAGTTCACTGCGAATGTAACTTTTTTATCCTATATATTTATATGGGATTACAAAGTTATTTATGAAGTTGGTGTATCTAGAAAACTGGACCGAAATTGCAAAATATTTTAGTTTTCCCTTGGGTTATATACTAAACATTAATTACATTCTAAATTTGAAGCTTATGTATATGCTGTAGTGCCACTACTGCGCTCCAAGATTATTGCTCTGACTGCAACAACGCAATTTTCTGATATAACTGCAAATCTATTAACAGATTTGGTACTTAACATTTGGCCATAGCCTAGATGACCTATGGATATCAGCTCATTAAGATTAGTTCAGTTTATCATATTCAGTGCTGTTATTTGAAAGAGCGAGTAAAAATAATTTTATAATGTTGCTCTAGTTTATGGAAATTAAGTAAACTGTGACTAATAGATAAGACATATATCGGGCATAAATTTATACCAATTTTCCAGTCAGAATTTCAAAAGAGAATTTTATTGTAAGTACACTCATCTATAAGTAGGTACATATAAATTCGAGGATGAAATGGCTTCGTTTTCCTGTCTATCTATTTAATTAGATCATGTATTCAAACATAACAATAAATAATAGTAATTACTAATAATATCACGCTAGTGATACTCCATGTATCAGTACTATTATCTATTCTGTGGTATCACGAGCGTAAATAGGCTAAAGTAACTGTGCGCTCATCTTTCCCGGCCTTATTTTATATTATGATTATATACTATATATTTATTTTTATATAGTATATAATCATAATATAAAATAAGGCCTCTTCAGCTTACGCTTCAGAGCCCAGGGTACGCTATTAATCAGGGTTAAATGAAGCGATTGACGTCTGACCTATGTGTCATATTTATTTATATATAATAGTAATTATAAATAAAAAAATAGTATGTACTTGGTAAATAACAGTCGTATTGAGAACGAGAAGGTATCTTTATCTCCAAACCAGAACAAAACCTACGCTCAAACGTTACAAACGGCAATACCGTACGTACACTTCGAACTTTTTTACGAATGTGAACTTTTTTCTATTGCTCGAGAATGTACATGGAAACTTTTCCTGCTCAGACTCATCTTTTTGTGTAGGTGACACGATCAATCGTCTATGCATACCCTGGTGTCAGAGTTCGTCGGAAGGCTTTCCCGGCCTCTGAGATGGTTCCTTTAACGACTACCAGAGGGCAGCTGGGACCAACGGCTTAACGTGCATTCCGAAGCACAGAATCGTCTTTATTATCAGACAGTCAGGTGATTCAAGCCTGCAATGTCCTAACCAAACTGGAAACAACTAAATTAGCTCCCACGACCCCTGGGTCTAACAGGCTCAGACTGCTTAGTTGGTCGGAGTGGAAATACAGTGCATTTGTACTAAGGCTTAATCCTGTGTCATAAAGTCTTTTTTGTTTGTTTTTGCAATAAGAAAAGTTTGTGAACTCATTCCATAATGTGTGTATTTGATGACGGACCCCCCCTCCTACCCTCCCTTACCTCAGCCCTTACCCCCCGCAAACGGCGCGCTAGGTTCCCATACATTTAATGTCATATGTTACATCTATCTTAAGTGACGCAATTTTTTTTTTTTAAATCTATGGGGAGACTACATTGGTACACTAAAAATAAGCGCGCTTCTTTGTATGGCGGTTGAATATCTGTGCTAGTATAGCATTCTATAATATGTGGTCTAAGTTTGCGGTGAACTACCATTCGTTTGTAATACATCTTTCTTCATTAAAAATTTTTATACTAGAATCATAAACTAATAGGTACACTGAATACGATCTGAAGGATTTTTTCGTATTTGTGAATCAATAAGAATGAAAATATATTATATGCGATTCTTAATATTATTAACTCAATGTGTTCGCTTGATCGTTCTTAAAAACCGTACGCATCCCATCCCTAGCGCTACCACACTTCATTCACTGGTTCAGTCACTTCAGTCAGATAGAAACAGCCTTCATTCATCGGCTTCACCCAATATCCAATCATATTCCAGTTTCAGGAAAGTCGTCGTGTAGAATTTAGCTTGAAATTGTTTTTGTGTGCTTGAATTTCGAGTGGACATAAAATTTTGCAAATCAGTGACCAATCGTCTTCTTTTTACCTTGAATGCTTGTGTTGAAATCAGAAAATAACTACATAGTGCTACTCGGTTCTCGTGTGTTCTACAGATTTGTGCTAAAGATTTCTTTCATACACAAAGGATAAACGGGAGACATCATTGTTTTCCGTTGTTATTTCTTCAGAAACAGTTACTAGAATCACTACTGAATGTAAGTAAAATTATTTTATTTCAAATTATTTCTGTTTGTCATGTAGAGACGTGAAACTCATGAAAATTACGCTGTCACTTATTGATTTTCGACGAATTCTGCGTAAGGACCATAATACCACAGAATAAGTAATAGTACTACGTAATAATACCATACTCTCTTCAACAAACATTAATATAACATGCAAATTGTACAATACGAAAAAAGCTATAGGCCAGTTTGAGTTCTTCGTTTTATTTCGTCGGGTTATATCCACAATAAAAACTTAATGGGTATACCTACCTATATTGAAATTGGTACTCCTATTTTATATCACTTCACAGCTTTATCAAATGAGAACTCAAAGAAGACGGTTACATGTTTCGTAGGACAACCTGATAAGACGATTTTTAGAATCACTAGGTAGGTACATATTACGTATAACTGATTAGAGAAATATATTACGCTATATACGGTAGGTGCACCCTTTGCAACACTGACCAAAAACCCACAAGACGAATAAATATATAGGGAAAAATCACACAGATTGTGTTAGGTATAGCCCCAAATTAAATTTGAGACTTGTGTTAAGGGATACTAACTCGACGACACTATGTTTATACACCTGGGATAATATAATACACAAATTAGGTAACAATCTAAGTATTTATCTAGGTAGAATGGGTCTAGAAACCCATCTCTAATAATGATCAGCTGATATTTGGCCTCTTGATATCAGAGGCCAAACTGTCAAACCAAAAACAAAATACAGTACCTAGATTAACTACTGAAAAATTCTAAGATAAGGCTTCCAATGAAGTTGTTATCTATTCCACAACTTGTTATTTTTGTTGTCTCTTGTTAATTATATTACTTATCATTATCATCACTATAGAATTCAAGTATAAATAAACTTGGCCAAGTCTGAGTCCTATCTTCTGACATGTTACTATACAAACCAGTCACCTGCCTAAGGTCAACCTTCCTTGGAAATATTGTGTTGGTGGAATTCCCTGTCAATCTAGTAGGGGCGTAAATATTTTTTTACTATTATATCTTTTACAACACCCATAATGAGATGGAGTAGTTTCTTAGTCTGCATTCCATATGGTAATCAATAATCATTTATTTTTTGTAAACATGAGAAAATAAGGATGTCACATGTTTTTTAAACCCATCCTGGCTTTGCAGGGGTCATTTCTATTTCTAACCTTTCTTTATCCTAGCGATTTTGCTAAGCTTCAGAGCTTAAGCACCCTTTCTATCTTTTAGTACACAGATAATATATACCTTTCAGAGGAATTACTGTTTTTAAGTGTAGAATTTTGATTTGTTCTCCAGAGAAAAAAGGCATCATTTTATTGTGTCTGTATCTGTTATAAGGCAATATATTGGAGGCCTTTGCTACGAGGAAGCATACAGTCAGGACTGTTATCAAACAAGTAATAAATGAATTCATGTCATAAAAGTATAATCGGTCTGTAATGAAGACATAAATTATTATATGCTGGCAATAAAGATATTTGAATTCATAAATTCTCAGAATAGAGGTAAACAAGTATTTTTCGGATCGTGTTGTTGGGTTGCATTGGGGTTATACTATAGAGCCTATTTAATCACAGTCATTGATTTAGCATTACTGGTTATTACAATACTGCCATCTGACCTCTGTTACCCTTTTGTCAGGAAAATCAGCCAAACCAAATAGGCATTATCTAGGTGTACTAGTGGCCAACACTGTCATTTTTTTAGACAACCTAAAGGCATCTGACACAGCATAATGATTGCCATTTACTGCACAGAAGATGAAATTTAAGAACTTTAATTTCCCTGACGATATAAGAAACATAAAATTTTTAATATGGCTCACTGAGAGAAGTGATAGATGGTATTGTGTCAACTTTATACAGTGTTGACTTACTTACTTAAAAAAGTTCCTTCAACATGCCTAATATTCATGTAATTCGTAAGAACAAACAGTGCCACATATAGAGTGGTAGTGGATGGCCTTCAAAGCATAAAATTTGAATTATAATACTCCACACTTATAACCACTTAATACATACTTAATAGATCCCAATCAAAAGTGATATTGACATTTTAAAATTAAAACCTGGTTTGTGAACTGTCTTAGGAGTGTTTCCATTTAACAGTTTTTATGCAACCTACTAGTATTAGTATTAGCGACCTACTAGCATATATTGCATAATACTATACTAGCACAGATGTTCATATACCATACAAAGAAACATGCCAATATATATTGTCCTGCCCATAATGAATCTAAATCGATCACTTGAAAATGTGATTCTAAATCCAGTAACTGAAGCACTTAATTAGTAGGTGTTAGGATAATAATACTTTTAAAAAAATTAAATTATTTATTAATTTCCAATTTTTACGCCAAAAGTAGGCAGGATCATTACACAAGCTCAATTCTTGAAAAGCAAAAAGCTGCAAAAAAACTGTCGTTCTTTTGTTCCCATAATAAGGACACATCATCTCCGATAGGAACAACGGGAAGTTTAGTGTTTCTTTAAGACAAGACCTTGGTGGACACTAGCGCCACCATTAACTAAAAATCATTATTCGCTGAAAACACAAGTTATCAAAAATCCCTGTTATGTAATTAAGGTTCTGGATCTGAAGTTAATTTTAATCATATTAAATCTTAGTTCCAAATACATAGTTACAAATTGCAAAAGTGCTTAAAGTGGCCCTTTTAAGCAATATTGCAATTGGTAACTATAGTGAACTGCAATTTAATATATTTTTAATTAACTTCAGATCTAGAACTATAATTACATAACACGGATTATTGATAACTTGTGTTTTCAGTGAATAATGATTTTTAAATGATGGTGGCGCTAGTGTTCACCTTATCACCTTAAAGTATTTTCGCCTTTACCCTTCCTCTCTCATTATTTCTTGTGACGATGACGACTGGGAATGACCTAATGATATGTTTACACATTCGCAGCAAAGACACTTTTCAAACAATGCACTATTGGCTTATACTATAATACTGTAATGTCGCCAATACTGTGCCCTTTTGCAGAAAGTGGAAACGGAACGGATGTAATAAATGTTGTTCCACCGAATCAGACGAGCCATTTGTATTGTGATTCCAAGGTTGAAGTTATTATGATTAACATACTAGATTACCAGTTATATTTATAACGTTTGTGGCATAATCAGAATTTTGCCCGTCACATTCCTGTCTAACCAAGTTAAATACCTGCTTAAATATATATACCTAGGCTTTACCATCAATATTTTTCTGGATACATACGTTGCTAGTAGATACAACAGTACGAAAGGTACCTTGTATCTGCTGCTTGATTTTGTTTTCAATATTATTCTGTATCTCACTCAAGTTCTTCTTGGGATACTATGTTAACTACCTATTTCGACTTTATAACTTTCATGCACTTGGAATGCAGTCGTGAACAATGTATTTAGGTAACAAATGTTTCCATTTTGCCCTGACCCAAGATGCACTCATAATCATTTCGCGTGGGTTACATGGTCAATTGACCATGCAACTGAACTTGTGTCAGAGTTCTTCAGAACTGCCTCTCGGCCACTGACGTGGTTCCTTTAACGACTACCTACCGAGATGCAAACTGAGAACGTAGAAATAAAATCTAATAGAATAACTCTACAATATTAACCAATGCAACTCGATATGTTTGTGCATTGACACGGCCTGATTCAGTACAATCCACACTGAGTCGCCCACTTACTAAAGGAATGGAGCAGGTCAGTCAGGCAATGCGCTTCCGCCTACTCGTTGCCAGCGAAGAAATGCACGCGTCGGTGCCAACCTTATCAAGATTAAATGGCAGGAAAAAATAAACATCATTGTTTTTAAGGCGTGAAATATGACCTTTTTAATTAATTAGTTGCAGCATACGTTTACTCGCGGGATAAATTAATCGCACGTGTCTGAATTTGTTTACGAATATGTCTTTGTTTATTCTTGCACGCAACGAAGTAGTCTTGACCCACATGTTCGCTTAATTCGTGTTAATTCACTTAATTTGATCAAGAGTAAAGTCACGTTCTTATTGTCAGCAGTTAGGTACTTCATGATTCTTTATCCTACCGAATGGTCGATGCTCGAATCTTATTTATTCTTTGTCTTCCCAACTGAGTAGTGTGTACGTACGTACATACCTATATTATAAACTATAACTTGTTTATCATGTCCAAAGCCAATTTGGAAGTCAAACTTTACGCGTTGTATACATAGCTCAGCGTTGATTAATCGTAGTTATGATGCGAAGACCTTTTTCAGGACACCTAAAGCAAATAAGTACCTACATGACGTATGTTGAAGGTGGCGACCTATTACCATTACTTAGGTCTATCGACTTCCAAGTCGTAACAATGGATATTGATTACACGGACCGTTAACAATCACGGAGCCGTATCGTATTCTTTCTAATCTAACCGAACATTCATTCATCTTGCAATGACGACCTGTTTATTTTTAGTTTTTATTCCTTCTGCCTGGCCGATGCACGCTTGGGGTCTTGGAGCTCTCGCCACATAGTACTTTATTATTCTGTGTCCACATTAAGCTAAACCTGGCTTTCTATTGTAAAACAAGTTTATTTAAAAAATACTGTCTGGATACTGGAAGTATCATCTACCCATCTATACTTATAAGTGTTGTTCAGAGAAAACAAGAGTTGTACAGATAATAATGATTTACTGTGCAAAAAAAACTTCTTTTTCATTTAGCCTATATCTCCGTTTTCAATGTTCTTCTTCGCTAGAACCTTATCCCATCTACTTGGGGTCGGCATTCCTTCTTTTTCTCCCTCTTTTCCACGTTTCTTCTCTATTTTCAATGTTAAACCAGTAAATATGTAAGATTGCAATGCAAACAACATAAAATGAAACGGCATTCAAATGCACAGCGCGACTTGCTCTAGCCTGGCCCTTACGCAAGAGAGTTGAGCAAGACGACGACGTCCGCCGCTTCGCAACACTAACTCTCAAATCAGTAGTTCAGTACCAATGCAGCACCAATTCTAAATAGTTTAATTAAAAACGTACGAAAGATTTATCAGGTCCATTAGTAAGGATAAATTTTATGAACTTTATGAAATTTTTATTATGTTTGATTCATTGAGTACTGTCCGCGTTGAACTTCAAAATTCTTATAAGTATACTTATCTACTATTTTCTAGTAGGTACTCTGCTATCTTTAAATCTATTTTTTGTTTCATGCAATTCAGACATAATAATGTTGTACCGAGTACCGAGGACTGACATTTGCACAAGGTTTACTTATTCAACGCTCACATGAAAGTCCGTATAACAATAACATTAACAAGGCCACTCGTGTCGAATCGAGTTGAGCTGCATGATCTCTCAGTGGAGATAGCTTTGTAAAATGTATCAAGAATTAGATTGATCTTTTGCTACACTGCTGCAATCCTACTTACCTAGCCAAGAGTTGCAAATCTTTTGCATGTCCCATTACTCGGCGATGCTATGATCTACTATTGACTCAATAATTTATTAATACACCGTCCTTCCCCAATATTCATAGGTTCTGGTTATACCTATATAATAGAGTAACCAATACTATTTGTGACACTCTTTTCCTATGCGCTTTTTCACATAATGTAAGAATTTAAATTAGAGACAGTTTGCGAATTGGTTTGATAATGCCTTTTTGCAATTGGCTGAGTTAAACGAGACCTTGGAGTTATACGAGCGAAGCTGCTGGCAATATCCTATCCTTATTTTATTATTGTCAGCAAATTTCTTGTAGATCATTTGCTTGTTGCAGACCACTCGCTAAGATTTCATTCTCAAAGTGGTTACCGAGATTTTCGAATAAGTTTTTACACACTATACCACGTTATTGTCAGCAATAAAATACATTTTTTTTGTGTTATTTCTAAGATGCTATTGTATTAGCGGCGGAAATCTAAACAGTTTCCATTCATATTTACAAGTGCGAATACAATAGCTTGGACAAGGACAGACCAGCATGACGCGAACCTGTTAAGAAGTACTCTTTGTTTGCTTTTACAAATACAATGGTTGTTGTTAAACAAATTAGACACTTGAACCAATATGAAATTGATCAAGTTTTCAATGTACTATAGTAAATTTCAGTTGGAAGCTGCAGGCACTTCTGGATCCGTTGCGAAGTTCTTTTCTTATTCATACAATTTTATGGTTGCAAGGTCTATTGACTCTGCACACCCAATGGTATAATACCATCGTTGCTTACCATATCTTACATAAATACTTTGACCAGCTGGTCCTGTATTTAGCAAGAGATATATTTATAAGACACATTGATATCTAGGTTCAAGCCGACTGTGTCAACTTATCTCATTAAGAGTAATTTATATCTGCAAATATAAGAAGGAGATATTGCTGCCGGTGGAATAATTAGTAAATTAATAAAGAAAAAAAAAACATACAGCCTTGTAAACTTACGTTTCCCCAACCAGAATTTTAGAATTTAACTATTAGGTATGGTACTAGGAGTTAAATTTTGGGACTAGGTATATATCTGTTTTCTATAATAAAATGTTATGTGTCCCCATCCATTTCGCTTATGTAATCGACACCAATTTTTCATAATTTCGGCAGGCAAGTGATAGCGCAACTCGCGCAAGGCCACACCATAATCTATTCTTCGATCTAAATATGTAATATAGGTATCTATCGTTTCATCCAAAATATTTATAACATGTGAAGTTTTTCTTTGCAACTGATGTAGAGATATAGAAACTGATTCAGCGCATGGGAAACAATAAAATAAATCTATACCTAGTTCGTGTTTGTGCATTATGATATCATAAGTATGTAATGTATGACATAATATCATCTACCAAAAATTTAGTTTTCTTGCACATAACGCCTTCTAGGTTATTAAAAAAACACCATAAGACTTGTTACAAGTGCCCAAAATATTAATGACGATTGCGTGCTATCACATTATTTCAACACGAAAAGTAGCCATAAAATTAATTTGTAACAACCGCGAAAATGTAGTTGCGGTAATATGGAAAGGGAGGGACGCTTGCGACCTTGCAAGGTCGTTGATGTGGAGTGACGCAGCACCACGGGCCCCATCACTCAAAATTTTAAAGGTACCTCTTTACGATGGAATATTTGTACTCAATCATGCTTCTAGGTTTCTAGGTTAAATTTTTACACTATTTGAGTAAGTATAAGTGTATACATACAAGCGCGTGGACATTGTCACAAACACAATAGCACTGCTCCCACCTTCCAGCAAATTACTTTAACTACATGAACCCTTTTGGAATTAATCTCACGCTTCTCACATAATGAGGTAATGAAAATATATTCGGTCTAATTGAGAAACCTCCTCTTTTTTGAAGTCGATTAATAAAAAGGGAGGTAGGTACTATACATACAACATTTCCAACCAACGAGAGAGAAAGGAGGAATCATGTGTGTTGAGCTCATGAGATCCTCGCGTTCTATTATTCCCTCCGGTAAATTAAATCTGATATTAGGTGCTAAATTACTTTAATAACCAACACTTGGACGATTGTCTACTAACTGATTAGTTAGTTTGTCATCTGGTATTAGATTAGAATATGAATCCATGTTTACGCGCACAGCTGCGTGCTACGCAATACGACGATATAGCGAGGTCATCCAACCCCGCAAACTAAAATGATAATATCAGCTTCCCAACCCAATTGCCCGTCCTCCATTAGATATTGTGCTAATTATGAATATGATTTTTACGCTGTGCTATTTTCCAGCATTCTTATCCTGTCTGTTGATACTACTAGTCTTCTGCTAAAACGATCAAATCTGGTAGATCAACGTCGATTGGGGTCTGTCGGCTAGGACTTCCGCTCGCAATATTTTCTTAGTCGCTTGCATGTGGGAAAATATGTGTAGTCCAATTTGGTATTACCAACTAAATTAGGTTATTTCCATTGTGTTGTTATTGTGGGCATCAGTCTTTATATCTACAGATAAATGTTGCAAACGCATATAACGATTAATATATATAATGGTTATAACACATTAAACTTAATTATATTAGACTTAAAATTTTGAACTACCTGACTTCTATCCTTCCATCAGATCCTTTGTAATGTATGCCGCATATATTCATAGCATTGTCTATTTTATGTGTTTCCAAAAGGCGCCAAAGTGAATAAAACCTTAGTAAGTATCAATAAGGATGTTTATTGAGAGTGAATGCATTCTTTCCATTGTTCACTGTAGTAGGTAGAAAGTGCAGCACGAACTTGGATCACGGCGGGCATTCTAATTGCGCTTTTATTCTACAAAAAGACTCGCTACTATGACATTTTTTTTTTTTTTCAATTTTAAACCGTAAAATGAAGAATGACAAGATCCTGCCATATATATATGGCATAACTTTATAACTACAGGTCGGATAATCCATACTATCCATACTAATATTATAAATGTGAAAGTCTGTCTGTCTGTCTGTCTGTCTGTCTGTCTGTCTGTCTGTCTGTCTGTCTGTCTGTCACCTCTTCACGGCTAAACGGATGGACCGATTGGGATGAAATTTGGTAGGGATGTAGTTAACGACCTGAGGTCAAACATAGGCTACTTTTGGGCGCGATATAACCGAGTCCCACGCGGGCGGAGCCGCGGGGAACAGCTAGTAAAAAATAAATGTACATAGCATAGATTAAAAAAAGAAAATGCGACACTTAGACCGCGCGCGATTCGAATTTCTTTGGTACATGGCAAAAGAGCCATAACTCGTGATCTTACTGCACGTTAGTTCAAAAATACTGATTTTTAGTTATTGCCGTCAAAATTTGTGCGAGCGCTATAGTTATTAGATAAATAAGGTGTGTTGTGTTATTATTGTTATAATCCTAATATAAATGTATTTCCAACAAGTAGGCATTTTGATCATTATAAAATTACCCTTCCTTTTGGCTTCGCCGTAGTCGGGTTATAAAGGAAGGAAAAGTCGAAGCAAAACATCTAGGGAAGCGGGACAACAATTACAACCACTACCTATCAAATTTTTCGCTGTCTTATTTGGTAAAGGGATGTTGTTCCAACATTTTGTTGTCTGATAACTGAAGTTTTCTCTGAAGGCTGGCTACCGTTCTGTGTGGTTGAATTGACACAAAGGCAGTGCAGAGCAGCCCTAGGCAACCTAAGTTGCCTATTGAAAAAATAAGCTTAGCGTACAAATACTGTTAAGCTGCCTCCGTGAGTCCATATTGAACATGGAGGCCTTATTCAGAAAGGGGGAGATGTGACATCGAGATGGAACGTCAAAGCAGTATCGAGCAAATTTTAGCCTCGATTCTGCGAGAAACTACTACGTATAGTAAGTTGCATAATGTAAAACTTGCGTTGCGATCTAATGGGTTTATTATGTGACTACTTGTAAGACGTCGGTTACATCAATTTTTATAGTTAATTTCTACCGTGGTGTTTGTAACAACTTTATGTTGATAATACAGTTTACAAATTATATGCACTACGAATATCTTTCTAATAGCAATGTTTAAAATATTGTGAACCCGAAAGGGTACAATGACAAAGCAGATTCTATTACGTATATTTAGGTATGTACTATATAATATAATCTTGTTCCCTGATATACATATTTGTAATGTAAAGATACAAAATATGTGCAATTTCTGATTCAGAGGACTCTTGCTTCATAAAAATCTACTTCTGTCTCTTCTGCACTCGCTATCCGGTCCTAACCAGATTTTTCTTATCTAACTTTCAGTGGGTCTAAAAACGCCACTTTGAGCAATTCATCAAATTGAATTCATATTATGAATTCCTTAGCAATTCTTTAGCAATTCCTATTAAGTACTTTTATTTTTTTTTTGAAGAGGAATTGCAAAATTTAGTGGGCCATTATACAAAAAATAGAGGAATTGCTACAGAATTGCTAAGGAATTCATAATATGAATTCGATTCAATGAATTGTTCAAAGTGGCGTTTTTAGAGACCCCCAGATACGACGTAAGGGGCTAATGATATAATTGCAATATTGTAGTTTACGTACAATACGTATAAAAAAGAACCGTCACACAGAAACTGGTGACTAATTCGCCCTTACCTTTACACAGGCGATTAACATAACATCACCCTGCAAGTTGCAATCAACGTGTGGTTGTTTGCAGTTTCTGCGTTTGCTGATAGCAGGCAGCTGATGGTCTCAGATTTCAGCACTGATATAAATCTTATTTAAGTGAAAGGACAGTCGGAAATGTTTTGTTGTTATTGCGCAACATAAGATGAATCAGTGGTCTGATGCGCTGTAGTGAAGCTGAGCAAACGACGTTGACCGTCCGCGGTCGCTCACCTCTGTCACTTCACTACATATTATGTAGATGAAGTACACAACCTACCCAGCCATCTCATAATATTTTGTAACTACCCAAAAAGGGGCACTTTATTTATTACATACTTTTGATTGGGACAGGACTACATTGCTTGTAATAGGTACATATAAGAATCTCAAAAAACGATTCAAAGATTCTTATATGTGCCCCTTGTTACACATATCTTGTGTAATTTATCTGTGGTGAAAGCATGTCCACAGTTGCCTCTACAAGGCAATATTATGCGTATGTTGGCTATGAGTTGAAAAGAAATGACTGTGTCGCAGTGACAGTTATTTCGGTCATTTCATTCATATTCGGAAACGGGGACAAAACAGATATTGAAAACAGTGAATTACCCGAAGCCATTAAACTTTCGTTTACATTATGAGTTATGAGTAACGGTTTTTAAGTCGGTCAGACATGGACTCTCCTCGCCTGTGATTGGATATTGAACTTTGAGAAATCCACTTGAGAATTCATAAATTTTATGGCACCTATGGCCTATGTGTCACACGATACCACGATACGGCAAAGAAAACTGTACCCAAGGATATTCTTATTATTGTTGTGTTGACGAAAGTCAAGAAACGTATATTCCAGTCCATTATATTATTTTGTTGATAAGTATATTAAATACTTAGATTAAAAGAACAAATTCAAAGAAACAATGCAGTGGTGGTGGCGATACATACCTACAAAAATAATAATTTTGTTACTTTGGGTACTTATTTTATTTATAAGTAAGTATAAAATGTCAGTTCATTGATCGTCCACATAACGATTAATTAACTATGGCCTGTGACTATAACCTGATCAGTCCTGTAAAATCACATTACATAAAGTTCGGTACAACACAGCAACATCTTTTTTGTATTTCCGAAATCATTTAATGAATATTATACGAGTATACTGGTTACATTAGTCTGTCTCTATTTCGTACTTATTAGAAATAATCGGCCAAGTGCGAGTCGGACTTGCGCCCTGAGGGTCTCGGTACACAATACCAACAGATTATTTTAAAAATTTTGCTCTCATTTGTAAAAATAATTTTCCTAAAATCACGAAGACGTTTAATTTTGATTATTTTACAGCCGAAAGAAACCGTTTTTCTGAGTATATTATGAATTACAACTTAATACGTGCATGTCTCAAAAAAGACGTTTGACAGAGAGACAAACGGACAACAAAATTTTAAGTGGGTTCCGTTTTTGCCTTTTGAGATACGTAACCCTAAAAACATCTCAACAATTCATAATTCATTTATTTTATGTCAGACATGGGTACAATAGACACTACTATCACAAAAGGCGTGTTATCTCGAGATAACAGCTACGTTTGCGCTTCAAATGTTTACAATTTACTCAGTGCTGTTTCTTTACATTACACTGATAAATATTAACAGCAGGGGCACACTTCGGGTGTAATTAACTGCCGTTTTAATTACAGTGGGTACTCTAGATGCGAAATTGAATTGCTTTACCCAATATCGCAACCAAACACTATTACCAGGCTCTATGCGCATGCATATCTTTATATATACAAATAAATATATATATAATTGTAAAGGTTTTCAGTAGTTTCGGCTGAGCATTAATTACCTTAGCTATATATACTCTGTTTTAATATGTCTGATTTATATTCTTGTACATAAACTAAAATCTTACTGACTAAAATTATAAGTATTAGGTCACGCACGCATTATTATTGACATTGTACTTATCCACCCTTGTTTGTACGACCTCTTTTACGACCACTTATTTCCAATTATTTCCTACAAATAGTACAAAACTATATTGCTGTCCTAAAAACAATTTAAGGAGGACACATGAGTGGAGTGCGGACTCCGACCCTGCCCGACCCACCGGCCTTATCATTTTCTAGAGCGCGATGTCCTAACTGGCGTAGTCCAGACTTGTCCTATATTTTGATCCGAGCAGATAGTGCTAGATTTATTAGGAACTTGTGCGTTTCTACTCTTGTAATGATTATTACTTATTCTTGACGTTGTTATTAAATTATTAATTTGTCATTGTTGCAGATATTGGCATGGAAATTATGCACACGCATTGAGGAAGTTTTCGTGAAGGTATTACTTATTTTATCACCACATACCTAGTATAAAACAAAGTCGCTTTCTCTGTTCCTATATCATTATGTATGAAAATCTTTAAAAGTACGCAAAGGATTTTGATGCGGTTTTTTTTAATAGATAGATTGATTCAAGAGGACGGTTTTTATACCCATGCGAAGCCGGGGCGGGTCGCTAGTTATTATATAATTGAACATGAACGTCGGACTTGGCACGTCATATCTGCCGTTTGCCTCCG
Organism: Apomyelois bistriatella; assembly: GCA_947044815.1. Taxonomy (NCBI): domain Eukaryota; kingdom Metazoa; phylum Arthropoda; class Insecta; order Lepidoptera; family Pyralidae; genus Apomyelois; species Apomyelois bistriatella. The sequence goes on from OX345689.1 coordinate 5,859,732, forward strand.
GAAAAATGGGTCCATGTTTTGACTGACTGGGTTCCTACTGATGGGTACAGGAAAGCCTAAAAAATATTTTGTTCTACATTTAATATTATTGACTGAAATGGATAGAGGGTTATTTCAAGAAGAAATCTAGAAAGCAAAAAAAAATTGTCTGTATGATCACGCTTATCTTTAAAACTGCTGAACCTATTTACTTAATTGCTTTGTTTTAACTCAGCAAAACATTAATAGTTTATTTTTTCTGGTTTAAGTCATCTTATGATTTGAGTAAATATGTATTTATAAAACAAAAGATACTTATTTGTTTTTTACCCGACTACGGCGAAGCCAAAAGGAAGAGTAATGATTTTGGCAGTCTATGTATGTATGTTCCATCGTAGCGCCTAAACTTCTGGACCAATTTTAATGAATGAGGTGTCAAAAGGGTTTATTCTTCGTTCGTCCTGAAATTTTGTCCCACATTTCAAAAAATGATTCGTTTGTCCCAGTCACTTTTATATTCCCGGTTTGTCCCAGTTCACAAGAAGGTACTTTAAAGGTACAGCTAACAGAGAAGTATTTTGAAGGAATAACAAACAAAAACCTATATTATTTAGAAAGAAAATTACTTATAAAAAACAACGGGTCGAACAAGGAATGCAAAGTGGGACCAACTAGGAATAAAATAATAAAAATTGTACATCGGGACGAAGGAAGCATAATGTTTGGGACTAACTAAGAAATTTATTAGTGGGACAAACTCAGTGGGACAAACGAAGAATGAATCGTCAAAAGATTCGTAAAAATAGCGCGGGTGACAAAGGCTATATAAATTGTATCAAAATTTTAACCGACGGAATTTAAACCTCAGATTCTAACCTCAAAAAAAATTAAACTAAGCATCATCATAGGCATCATGTGTTTGGTATCAAAAGAAAGGTCTTGGCGAGCACATTACAAATATGTATATAATTCATATTGTTGAAGTTAAAATAAAGGTAGCTAAATGTTTAAAATGCATTCGTAAAGTGGTAGGTATATTTCACGCGGTCCAGTCATTTCCGGGTTTATTCTTCGTTCGTCCTGAAATTTTGTCCCACATTTCAAAAAATGATTCGTTTGTACCAGTCACTTTTATATTCCCGGTTTGTCCCAGTTCACAAGAAGGTACTTTAAAGGTACAGCTAACAAAGAAGTATTTTGAACGAATAACAAACAAAAACCTATATTATTTAGAAAGAAAATTACTTATAAAAAACAACGGGTCGAACAAGGAATGCAAAGTGGGACCAACTAGGAATAAAATAATAAAAATTGTACATCGGGACGAAGGAAGCATAATGTTTGGGACTAACTAAGAAATTTATTAGTGGGACAAACGAAGAATGAATCCATTTCCGTTCGGGAAACTGAAAAGTATTAAATAAAAATTAAGTTAAAAAACTATAACCCGACTACGTGGTTTCTAAAAAGGATGAAACAAGGAAATAATTGAGATAGAAATCCAGAAATGCATAGGTACAAAATGGTCATAGTAAAGCCGTGGTCGCACCCATTATAAATGAATGATAGGAACACCTTTAAACAAACATTGTTGATATACATACACTATACAGTGGGTGCGACCACGGCTTTACCATGACCATTTTGTACCTATACATTTCTGGATTTCTATCTCAATTATTTCCTTGTTTCATCCGTTTTAGAAACCACGTAGTCGGGTTATAGTTTTTTAACTTAATTTTTATTAGCAATATATTTCCAAACTATTATAGTGATCTTCATTCGAAAATTAATTGATCATAAGCGTGATGCCTACAAAAATGTAAAAATTCGTGCTTTGAATCGCAAAAAACAGGTTTGGTAACACGTCTTTAGCTAGGTCGCGTGTCCGCCTTTGGAGTTAAACAACCGTTCTCAGTGAACTCAGATCGAGTGTCGATCAATGAGTCACGTTGTTGATGCACTGACTGTGTGTGAGACTCCCCGGGAGAGCTCGCAGTCCAGGTTTTTATACCTATATGTTTGCTTCATTGTAAATTGGCATTTTGTATTATCATTTTGCTTATGATATAGAATTGGTCAAATATTATTACAAACTAGCTGTAGCCCGCGACTTCGTGAAGGTCAGAGGTTGGCACCTATTTACTGTACCAGCTTAAAATAAAAGCGCCATGTTTAAATGTTTGTTACTTACATTCATTCTATTGCTGTAATATCTCTCATATTGCGTCCTCGTGTCGTGCCTTTCCCTTGCCCTCTAGGTGACGCAGTAGCTGATGCTGCGAGGGAGGCAGGGAGAGCCACGCCTCAGTATTGCGACTATCGCAATCGCAGGCCTTCCACTATCAATATTGCAATCTGTACACAAGACATTGGTCTCGCTAGCCGTTTTGATTAAAAAAATATTTATAGCCTAGTCTTACATCATAGTAGATAGATGGAATATTTAATTTTGGTTAATTAAAAACCTATTGAATTGAAAGTGAGAAAGATTGAAAGAACAAATAACACCTCTATGTACCATTAAATGTGGGTTATTTTCTTATTCTAACCTGTCATAACACACAACTAAAAGGTCCCGTTATAATAAGTACGTGAACAATATGTCGCTATTCAGTGTCATGTGAACTGTGGACGTACTTACCTGAGTTCTTTACTTCTAATTTTGAGGAAAATTCCATGGCGTCACGTCACAACTTTAACCAGTTTTACATACGTGAAATATAAATTGCCGTTAGCTGTTGCCGACAACTCCTATTCATGTGTTGTACCAATGTAAATATATGTAAACAATTGTTATTTTACTAATTACCTACTGCTAATTTAAAAGTAAGACACGTTTCTTACGTTAATACCTTTATTGTGATTTATTTTGTAACATCGTTTTACAAATTATTTCAATTTACTTGAAAGGGTCAAATCAAGGAAAATGAAAATAAGGCTCATTGTGATACGTTTGACACGAAGAATGGAAACAAATAAAGGTAGAGTCGTAATAAACGAACATTCGATTTCGTCGACGACAGAAACGACAGGCTATTATCGACCGTAACCGTAACGCAATCACCTACGACATTAACCTTGGACACACGCTCTGATTCACATAAACATCCCTTATACCGTCACCTCATAGATAAACATTCTACTTTTATATCACGTGTCTTTATCTTAGGCGCAGTCAACTTGGCGGATATACAAAATGGTATTGTTATCGCCATTTTTAATTTCACTCATGTTGTGTTGGTCATGAAAATAGACTTTAAAATCGATTAACACTATATGTAACTATAAATTAGTTAATGAAATGTTAATTAACTCGGTGCTTTAATCGAAACTGTTTTGACCTGATTTGGCAGTGCTGCTTATTCAAATTTGCAGTGAAATCAAACACGATTAATTTTATTTTTTATTTAAATTCTCTTTGCCGATTACTACACGGCCTCTTCTTTCGTGCAACACTTCATCGCTTCAGGTGCTCACGTGCCGGGAGTAAGGGAAATTTTGGCATCCGTTTCAATCTGCAAAGACATTACATAACAATGCGGGTTTGCGCCCACACTACGCTACTAACAGGATGTTTTGTCGATTTCTACTGTATCTAAGCTTGCATTACTGCACAATGGACATTGTCATCTTATCTACAATTTTCACCCTAAATCATTTTAACTAAACCAAAGCATCTGAATTGGTCTAGAATTTTATAACGAATACCATAGGTAGGGTAGGAATACAATAGGTAGAGTTTTATACTGAATACCTTTCTCCAATGATTGTATATCGAAATATTCTTACCACTATGTAATATATTTTTTATCTTTATGGGCTAACAATTCATTGCGATTTTACTCCTCTATGTCTCGGAATCCACTGGACTTTGATGAGTTTCGACCACAAGTCTAGTAGGTATACACATACTGGACTATAGAAGCATATCGAGCCTAATTACAATAATCTAAATATGATACAGTGGCACGCAAAGACGTAGTCTACCCTGTTCTAGGGTAGAACAGGGTAGACTACGTCTTTGCGTACTACGTCTTTTGCGTTTGGTATCGCAAATGACGGTGCAAATCCCTGATATATTACGTGATATATGTACTATACCCTTAAAGTAAATTTAGAAATCTAGTGGTAAGTATGTAGTTCTATACATCGACTAGTGAATTAATTATTTCAATATGAAAACTCTGGCATAGATTAGCAAACATCGTGGATTTCATAATTTACGAATATGGAGTAGCTACTTTTGCAGCACGCCATAAACCAATTTAGGCAACCTACTCTGTTGACGTTGACCCCGATACAGCCGTTGCATGGCCACTGCGGCTTGCCACAAAATTTGATATCTCACTCCGAAACAAAGGTCTAAAAAGGGCTTATATTCATTGTCCTAAAAAACCTTTTGTGGACTAAACAAAATGTGGATTAAAGAATATTTTATTATTTTTGTACACATGGGCAGTAAGTAATGCAAATGACAGAGTCACAAAACATGCAGATTCTAATTTTCAAACTGACCTAATGCCTTGATATTAATTTTGTTAATTTATATACTCTTAAAAACAGGTGACTTGACTGTTTGCTAATGCAAACAGATCGATTAACTATCTCCAAAATCCCTATTTTTGTAAAAGAACTTTTTTCGACATACGAGAAATAAGTTATTATTCTGAAATTAAGAGATACCTAGGATAATAGAAGAATTAGGTACTAAGTACTGCTAATATTTTTCATCAATATTTATGTTCATAGATACTTACATTATATTTTCTTTTTATTATTAGATTCTATCCGCAATTACGAATAAGTAGTTCTAGACGGTAAAATTGCTGGTGGCAATAAATGTTTCACTCACTGGTCGTAGCAAATAGCAATGACCGTTTGAATTCCGTTAGGTAGAGTAGCTAATACCAGAATCCGCGGATCGACCGACTTTCAAGTTATGGCATGTTTGCACATACGTCGTAGCTTGCCATTGCCACCATAAACGCAGGCAGAGCAGAGTTCAACGGTCTCATTGTTGGAAATCGCATTTTTTTCGCAGACAACTTACTCGTATCTCGCGCGTCGCTTGTCGCACGCACAATGCTAGTCTATCAAAATGTTTACAACTGTACAGTGTACATCTCACAATATGCAACAAATTGGACACGTCGCTTTATTTGAACAACGCTTGGGGTCAGCGTAATAACTACAAGGCAAAAAAGCACAGAAGAAACCCACAAGTAACATATAAGGTATATAAACAATGCGAGCGGTACTTTGGATAATAGCCAGCAGGGCTACAAAAATTACCTTAAAAATTATATAAGAATTTAAAATTTGAATATTTGTTTAATTATTTATGAATTACTAGCTGACCCGGCGAACTTCGTACCGCCTTTCTTAATATTTTTTTCCGTAAGAACCTTGTACAGAGTATTAGAAAACTACAAAAAAAAATCTGCCAAATCGGTCAAGCCGTTTTCATGCTATGTCGTGACAACGGAAAACGGGTTTCATTTTTATATATATATAGATTTGCATAATTTATTGGATTACACAGTTACTGGACATTTGATTAGTTCAATAGTTCAACTTAAGACACATTTTTTCTAGCTCGATATTGCTCAATTTGTCATCTATGTGTAATATTATAAATTGCGTCTATAGTCTCCAAACGAATGCTATAATTGTTCTTTGTTCATTATCATTGAAAGTTTTCATTGTTCCCTGCAAACAAGTGATGCATCTTTGTTGGAATATACTTTCTTTGGATAATTCTGTATTTTCCTTAATTTGTAATATCAAGCGCGCGGAGTCGCTTCAGGAGTCAGGACCACTTCTAAATTTGGATCACGTCAATATCTCGCGAACCCAGGGGGAGCGGAGTGGTTAACCAATTTATAACAATTTGAAATTATAACATCAGTTATGTTATCAGTTTAACTATAAACAGATAAAGGAAAATCACTGATCTGAGATACTTGAAATTAATGTTGACTTTATGGACAGTCCTAAATGGGATTTTTTTGAAATTCAATACCCTCTTCAATCAGAGAGCAGAAGATTTCATTTCAATGATATTAAATTGATGTAAAAACCATTACCTACATTTTTTGATTGTTTATGTAAATATTAATATTTAATTAACTTTTAGGCATAGATTATAAAAAAGATTACTCCACTTGCCACGTCTTCAACTTGACCTGGTCGTTTTCTACCTTTACAAAATAGCCACCTTATAGGCATATTGGTTAGTAACTATCCACTTTGTGGTTTTAGTTTTTTTATGTTATCATTGAATGCAGCGGTCAAACAGGAAATGGTGCTCAAAAATCATTAAGTACATACATTTATTATTTGCCATAGGTGGAGGAGTACTGCAGCGAGTGGCATGGGCGTGCGGTGAGACCCGAAGCGTTTCACCAAGATGACGGAAGGCGAGCGGCAGCAGAGCGCGGGCGGCACCAACGCCGCGCCACAACACAGAAAAGGACACAGGTAGCACTTATCTAACTTCACTATCACTACATAGCATAAAACAAAGTCGCTTCCCGCTGTCTGTCCCTATGTATGCTTAGATCTTTGAAACTACGCAACGGATTTTGACGCGGTTTTTGTGATTGCAGAGGAAGATTTTTATAGCCGTGTGATATAATAAAGCTGAAGAGTGTATTTGTTCAAACGCTCAAAACTTTGGAACCGCGCTGCTGCTCGGATTTTAAAAAATCTTTCTGCATACGATAGCCTTCTTCCTGGAAAAGTTTATAGGCATGGAACAGCTAATACTTCATATTATCGTAATGAGTAAAATAAAAACTGATCAACCGCGTCCGGTTATTGTTGCTTCCGTTCTGTTAGTGCAGCAGCAGAAAGTTAGAAGAAAAAATATTTCGCTGGTATATCAAATAGGCCATGGACAAAATTTATCCGTAGCCACCACAGAGACCAATTACGTTGCTACAACATTAACTGGCTATAATTTTTATGATGGCGAAAAATATAAGTTTTTTATAGAAACGTGGGTTCCAAATATTTGTTCAACTATATAATATACGTCGTCCATCTGGTTATTAATGTGTACCTAACCTACTATTTGGACCCGAATTCACCAACATGATACAACCGCTTACACATAAAATGGCAGTTTGTTTAATAATATATCACCGTTTTACATGCGTGGTGTTTAATTATGTAGTGATTAGTTAAACTGAAGAATAACTTTATGACTTATGTTATACTAGCTGTTTCCCGCGGCTTTGCCCCGCGTGGGACTCGGTTATATCGCGCCTATGTTTGACCTCAGGTCGTTAACTACATCCCTACCAAATTTCATCACAAGCGGTCCAGCAGTTTAGCCATGAAGAGGTGACAGACAGACAGACTTTCGCATTTATAATATTAGTATGGAAGTATGGATTAGTATGGATTTATCATCGTTGTTAAAATAAATATGCTTATGTATTGACAAATAATATCTTAATTTTTAAGGATCGTAACTGCATTCTTTGGCAAATAGTAAAATGACGGTACGTTACGTCAAACTTTAACAGAACATACTATTTCTGTTTCAGAAAGATTAGTAGTGAACATTAGTAAACCATGCGTACGCGTGCTGTTTATTTTAAGTTTATTAAATATAAAAATAGTAAATATCATGTGCCGTTATTAAAATACTTGATATGAAAAACAAAAATCGGTAGTTAGGTACTATAAATCCAGTTTAGATTTATTTTATTCTCAGAATTATTTATTACTAGCTGTTGCCCGCGGCTCCGCCCGCGTGAGACTCGGTTATATCGCGCCCAAAAGTAGCCTATGTTTGACCTCAAGTCGTTAACTACATCCCTACCAAATTTCATCACAATCGGTCCAGCAGTTTAGCCGTGAAGAGGTGACAGACAGACAGACAGACAGACTTTCGCATTTATAATATTAGTACGGAGTATGGATTTTCTCAGAATATGTTATTTCTCTGGGAGCGGAATAAGTTGTTGATAATTGACGGCAGGCATCAAATCATGAAATGACGTGATGCGCTAGTACGCTACCGATCCCAATAAATGTGATCTTATTTATAGTGTTCATCATCCATGAACTGGCTGCTATGACCTAAATAATCCTATTGATTATCGGTTCGACCGTTTTATCTGTTTTAATTTATATTAGTATGACAAATCAAAGTCATTGGTAAAAAGAAATATTTATTAAAATGTAGGAGGAGATTGAGATTGGGCTTGTCGAAGAGTTATAAATGTTGTAAAGACAAAATTAGTTAGAGCAATGAAAGATACAAGTCTTGACTACGCGCAGTTTGCTGTTGTTTGCAAGCTCAGATGTCATGACATCTGAGTTCAGCTATTTGTGACTTTGTTTCAACTCTACTTTACGAACAAGTCAGTCTGACCAATCACCATTAAACAAAATTATTATAATGGGATCAATTTTAACGATATAATACATATGTTACTGTAAAAGCTCGAACTACGGTAAATCTTAAGATTTGAGAGTAAGTCTTAGGATTTACCTACATGAATTGGTAAATGTAAGTATTTCTGAAAATTAAACAATTTTTATATGCTTTTACCATTCGAATTCAGTATATGCTAGGTTTTACCGCTGTTAGTTGGTAAATGTTGATTTAAGAAATAAAACAATGAGTAAGTAATTCTTAATCATTTATTTCAATTAACTATTAGTATAGTATTAGTCGAAACCTTCGGTACATATTATTATAAAGGTAACCATTGATAATAATTAAATTTCTTATCCTATAAACCTTAGTTTTCATTAGGAACTAATAATTTTTAAATCTTTGAAATACTTCTAAGAAGTAAATAACACAAGTAAAAGTATATTCTTACAAACATAACACTTACGTTGGCTAATCTAACTGAATCATATGTTTATTATTTGACATTTAACAACGAACCATAAACATAACGCTTACATAATTACAAGCTTATCTGTACTGAATTCAAACAATAAAATAAAATTACTTGTTACAACACGGGGTGCTATTGTGGCATTTAGAATTACAAAGTAATCCTGATGATTTGCAAGTGCATTTCTTTGACGAGCATTTTTTTTGACAATTGCATTTTTTGAATCCTTGTCCTCCAGTTAATGACAATTTTCCGACAACTTCTCGAAGACTCACTTCTTTATCCTTAACAACTTCTTCTATCTTTATAAAATCTTCAGAGCATGAGGTAAACTGATTCTTTGTGTAAAGCTGTTTTAATACTCCCATTTTAGTACCCAGTTGGTAAAACTCATTGTCCTTTACATCTATCACAACTGCAATAATGCTTTTTGGGTCAGTTTTAGCTCTGTCAATATCAGGTACTTTTAGTCTTACATTTTGGCCCACTTCAACATTTGAATATTTATCAGCTGATATAGCTTTCATTTTTTCAGCTTGATTTATCAAATTCAATGTTGCTTTTGTTCTCATTGTCCGAACAGATTCTATTTTCTTTGGTATTGGATCTTGTTCAGCTTGTTTAACGCTTTCTGTCTGTGAATCGGTATGGATTTGAATCGTTACATTAGTATCATCAGTTTTTTTCTTTCCCTTCGTCTGTTCCATTACAACCATTTCGTTTTCTAGTGTTTCGTTTCTCCCATTATCAACTATGTTGCCATCTTTGTCCTGTTCAGTCATATTGTCGTCACTTTTTAGGGAATGCAACATATTCTCCAAATCTTCTTCCGATCTTAATAGTCCAATCATATCTTTAGGAATGGCTGACGTCGCAATACCCATTTTCATTGAACTACCAAACATTGCCTCGTAGGGGGAGCATTTGATTCCCTCGTGATATGCTCGATTTTTCATGGCCTGGATGAATTTCAAGCCTTCTGACCACTTTGACGTCTGATTGGTTTCCATCCATGTGCTGAGCATATTTTCGATGTCTTGATTGGCACGCTCCACTGATCCTTGACTCTGGCTATGCCTTGGCTTTCCATGTACGATTTTAGCATCCGGCCACATAGAGCATAAATTTTCAATTATTTGATTACTAAATTCACGACCATTATCGGAATGAAGGATGTTCGGCGCTCCAAAAGTAGTGAAAATATCCAATAGGTGATAAGCGACTTCAGGTGCGCGTTTAGTTTGAAGTGCACGAAGGATCACGAATTTAGTGAGATGGTCTTGATAAACTAAAATAAATTTATAATTTCCGTCAGGATTCGTTTGTAAATCTATGAGATCTACTTGACAACGTGAGTTCATTTCACTATGAAGTATAGGCTTGATGACAATGCCCTTTTTCAAAGTCTTCTGTTTCTTTTGGCAAGGTTGACACAGCTTCAAATATGTCATGATTGCCTCAACTGTAATATTTTTATACTTGCGGTTACATTCTTTGAGCATCCTCGTTCTTCCACCATGTCCAACAGCAATATGCGTTTCTTCCAGAATGTCAAATAAATCGTCGTAACAAACGTAATACTTGATTTCTCCATTATCTTCCTTCATCGGCGCAATAAGCTTTTCTTCGCCGCCTATAGTCAAAATATCATAGCGTTTAATACGCCTGTAATGAACGGCTTCCTTCTTCTTTTAACGTTCTTTGCAGTTTTTACTTCTTCTAAACACTTTGCGTATTTGTCCTTATCGAGATAAAAGTTAATATCTTTCTTGTTTGCCACGAGGTCGTCCATTATTTCATAAAATCTACGTTTAGTACTCATTTTGATTCACAAAGAACTTTTAGACAACAAAAACACAATTAAAACTCAAATTACCGTGCGTGTTCAAACGTGTCAAACGAGCGACTGAGGAGAGCGGAGATGGTGTGCGGGAAGCGGGGGTGGCCGACTGCTGACGAATATGAGTCGATGCACTGAACACGTTAAGACACGATTTTTTTAACATTTACCGTGCCTTTAATGTAAAATGTAAATCCTAAGATTTACCAAGTGAATGGTGGTAAAAGTTAGAATCGCAAACCGTTTTGGACATTTACCATTAAGAATAGGTATATCTTAGGTTTTACTGGAAAATCTTAGAATTTACCATACTTCGAGCTTTTACAGTAACATATACACCGTTTATTTTCTAAATATTCAACAGTACAGAGAAAAACTATTTGCTTTTATTGTGTCGTTACTACCAGGATGTTTGTGTGGACTCTCTAGCGAGTAGCGATCAGCATCTGGTGTTCGATTTTTCGTTAATATTTACATGTTTATATTTCGGAATATCAACAGTCCTGTCGCCAAGTTAATGGATCATATAACTACTCATTAAGCAACAACTACCTTAACTGTTATAAATATTAAAATATACAGCGCATCAACGATGTAAATAACCCAAATTTTCATCATCATTGCACTCACAAATTGTCCACGGATCTAATTATTCTCCAGTTCAGCACAACACGGGTTGAGAAGGGTATTATATTTTTTATTATTATATAGCTACTAGCTTTGCCCACGGCTTGTCCCGCGAGAAATTTCCTCAAAAGCAATGCTTTTGCCCGGAATGAAAGGTACCTTACTTAATAATATCAGGAAGATTGGTTCAGTAGATAGGGCGTGAAAAGCTAACAAACAATTTGTATTGTTTTAATATTTTTTTTATAATTAGTTGGGATACTTGGCGCACTTGACAAACGTATTGGATTACAGGGGTCATCGCTTCCGACTGCTACAATCTCGTTAGCATGACTTCAAATAACAATGCAAATGGTAGTTCTGCCACCAGTCCATAATGGAACTACCATCTGTTTATTGCTTGTGTCATCAGGCGCTCATGGTGTTGACACCACCAACACACTGATGTTCCAATTTTACAGGCGCCTATCAATAAATGACAAACTGCCCTATCATTTGGTCCACAAACTGAGCTACTATAAAAAAACTATGCTAACCGAAACAAATTTTATCGATCTAGATAAAGAATAGAGATTGTTGCCTTGTTCCATTTATTCATCAACCATTAAGTACATATGGGACGAGATAGATTTAACTGACCTATATAAAGGGTCCAGAATACCGGATGGATGTCGCCGCGGCCCTGCTTCTGACTCATGCATAAAATAAACACCTTAGTTGCTTCTATTTTATACAAAATTTTATCCGATAAGGCTTGTCTCTGTGTCATACTCGTAGATAACCGAGTTTGCGACACCTAGCCAACAATAGTGTCAAAACGTGAGCCTCACTGATACCACCCATCCATGGCACAAGCTCACTGGCCGTGATTACTCATCTTGTTAGTTATATATTATAGTAGAACACGTGCCGGATTGGATTAATTTTTGCAGATGATATTATTAAAAATTTCAAATGAGAGAACAATAATAATTCGTTTCAAATAAAAACTGTGTAGCATACTGTGAAAATGCCTGAAAACCTAGAACAATACCAAAAGCTTCATAGGTAGGTATTTTTTATACATACATAACTTACATTCTAAACTCGAGTTATTTATCTTGATAGCTACCACTAAGGGCGTTTAGGCTTTATATATGTGAAAGACTTTATAATTTTATTTATTTATCATTTAAATTTTGTAGCGATGATTATGTAATAACTGTGTATTAATATTGAGATTCCTTGACAATTAGTTTATAAACATGGAACGCATGCACTACCTCACACCTCGTTATCCAAAGTTTGTAAACAAAGTATTCTATAGAGTGTTTCTCACGATTGCTCACTTTCTCTAAAGTTATATTTACGTTTCTATCATTATCTTAAACAGTTCCTACTTCATTCCATTGTTTCCTTATAAAAAGTTTTAATAAGTTCTGTTTTTCTTATCCTTTCATAAAATTGTCACAAATATGCGAAATAAAAAACTCTGTTTCTATTATGACGATTCTTTTAAACGAGAACAATGAATAAATTCGTCAAATCATGGTATTGGGACATTAATGCCTATAGGCATTAAAGATATATATTTGATTCTTTATACTTTTCATTTATCCATTTGCATAAAATATCCTATTCTGTTCAAACTAGTTTAGACAATCAATACCTATTCTTACTGACATTACAACTAACAAACGCGTGGGACGAATTTGAAGATTATTGGTGCGCTAATGATTTTACTTGTACGCGTAGAAACACTCACGTTACGTAAATATTTGCGCAGGAGGCAAGAGTCAATGTACGCGATGACGGGGCTGTACGCGGAGTCTGGGTGCGGGGACGGCGCGGACGACCCACCGGGACCCAGCACGCCGCCACACCCGTCTCACCCGCCACGGGAACCCGGCAAATGTCACAGCCGGAACCCGTCTGCTGGCATATGCGACAGGTTATTATTTATATACTTTAGGGGTAACCAAGTATTAATCTTCAGCATGAAGTGCCCTTGCAAATGGAAAAGACATTTAAACATAATAATCACTAGTTGCAAGGCCGTATGAAGGAATACGAATAGAAAACTACTTCGGACTGACACATTCTATTTTTATTGATTCCAAGTCAATCATATAATTTACCACAGATTTAGTAATTTACGTACTTAATACACCTAAAGTAGTTACAGAAAAGTCTCATTCAAATCATCATGCATTGTAATCATTATTTTCTATTGTTTTGCAGAGATCGCGAAAGAGAAAAGGAAAAACCCCGGCAAATGTTTCCAGAAATATTAGACATTCCTCATGACACACGAGACTGCGGTATCTTGTCGTGGAGGCCGCTTTTTATTCAAAGATTTTCTAGTATTAAAGTAAGTTTTTAGAATTGTTTAAATTGCTGCCCTACTTTCTGAACACTGCATTAAATGTACATTTGTTTTTCAGGTATTTGTATTTTTCCTATCGTTTTTGGTAACGCTCCAACAAGCGTTAAGTTCTGGATATATCAACTCTGTAATTACGACTATAGAAAAACGCTTCGAAATTCCGTCAAGTCTTTCGGGTTTGATTGCGAGCAGTTACGAAATTGGCAATGTCATCACCGTCATCTTCGTCTCATACCTTGGTAGCAGAAGACATATTCCAGTGTGGATCGCGGTCGGTACGTATAACAATACAGTTCTTCCCTGAAACGTTCCCTCATCATACCCTACCCTACGTCCTCTCATGTAGGTACTCGTTGGATCGGTCAGTATGTTCATCTAACCCAAATATTGCTATATAGTAGAGCTCTTCATTTAATAAAATTCTTCTCTCATCTCACTGAATCACACCACAGAATAGATAATCCATTTCCAAGACATACCTGCTTTACAATTTTTCAATTTTTTGTATTCTATCTATTCATTCATGTTTTAGGTGCCGTTATAATGGGCATCGGTTCGTTAGTATTTGTCATTCCGCATTTCATAGCGGAAGTGAATAGCGAAACATTAGCCAATAATAAATCTGAGGAGAACATCTGCCGACTGCCGGGGCTGGACCAGGACTTAAGTTTGGCTCGCTTGGCAGGCCAGGCGGGCCTGCCGCCAAGCAATTTGAGGCCTGACAACTGCATCAAAGTAAGTGGACCATTTTGTATTCACATGTATAATTATTTTCGTTGAATCCTTGTTAAAAATCAATACTTAACTAAAGACCATCAATGGCAGCGGGGACTCTGCTTAGCATGCCTTGTGAAGAACTGACACTGGCAACTAGATACTTAATTGAAACCATTTATCTATATGTAAACTCTATGTACTTTAAGGAAGCAATAAACTGTTGAATATAAGCACCTTCCTTATATCCACTACTACTACTACTATCCGCTAGCTCAGCGAGCCTCTTTATACCTTTAATTATGTTTTAATGTCTGCAATATTTTAACAGAGTACTCCGAGCACGTTTATGCCGGTGATGGTGTTTATCGTGGCACAGCTGCTCCTGGGATGTGGGGGCTCCCCGCTGCTGACTCTTGGCACAACGTACGTCGACGACCACGTACGCCCGGAATCGTCCAGCATGTATATTGGTAAGGAAAATATATCAGTTGTCAAAAAATTACTAAAAAGGCTCAATTTATCAAACGGAACGCTTGCCCGCGGTTTTACCACTCACAATTTCAAAAACTTACTGACACTATAGTTTCTTTGTTTAACTAAAATGAAAAAACAGACATTTCTGGGAGACTAAAATCTTGCTTTTTCAAATTGTGCAGAAACAAGATGTGATACGATACTTCGTATCTTTATCTAGCTTTACAAAACGTAAAATACCTAAGTACATTTAGTTTGTCATATACAGAGAACCCTCGGCCGACCTTCTCAGTGTGAACTTATTTGGCCTGTCTTTATTATTGTCAAGTTATTGACTAAGTGGCTCATATAACCGCACAGCACAAAACAAAGCATTCTCAAGTCTCAGCCATAGGAGTCAACGAACCTTATTTAACCAGACGCAATACCTTTTTATTGCTTATTTTTAATCCGACATTTTAATTCGGGTCGGATACAATTGCATTAACTCCAGTTTATTTTCGTGTAACGCATTATGTTAAATTAGTTCAATCTGCCTCTCTATTGCATGATTCATTACTTTTACGTTCGAAATAGTTGGGTGATAAATATTGAGATTGATTTTGATTGAGAGACTGAGAGATGCATCAAACAAAATACCATTTATATTGTAAAGGATGCTTATTAAGAACAGTCATTTCAATCAATAAATATAGGTAGGTTAGGTACTTAGACAGAGTTGTTATGTCGTCTGTATGCAAGTGAGTTATCTATGTTATTTTATTTAGTCAAGGTTTTTTTTGTTTAAAAAAAATTGATATTACAAAATAGCATTAACATTTTATTGAAGAAATTAAAGCTTCAATAAAATATTAGCGCTTTTTCATAGGTAATATTACTAATTAATACCTTTGCTGATAACATTGTCTTGTCAATGGCCAAATTAGCAAACTCCTAGTATTGCAGTGACAATAACAGCACACAGTGGCAACGAATCGGCGTTGTCAAGATACATGCGGCGACAGTCTAATTAAAATAACTTAAAATGAATCAAGAACCTACTACATACATCTTTGTGTAATGTTTATATAAAGGTCATATTGAGCATGTCACAAAAGTAATCGGTAATAAAAGCAGGACTCGTAAATGGCAGGGACGAACGAACTCGGTCATAACGTGGCGGTGTGATTCACGTATCAATGCTATAAAACTGCAGGATCCATTTATTAGACGGATCCATCAAATAGTAAGGTTGTTGAACTTGCACGTGGATAATGTGTATGCGCAGTGCATGGATGCATCCACACATTTTTGCCGTTTTGTAAGAGGTATTCACCTTCACCCAACTCTCACCTCTTGAATATAAATGTCTATCCTTGTAATGATAAATGCTCTTTTGGGACTTTGTTGTGAGACAAGATGGATAATGGAAGTATCGATATTACTTTTTATTGAAACCTATCATTGTCATTAAAATCAAATGGAGCTAAGCAACGGCAATACCTAAATCCGCTTTTGGCTGGTTGGCCGTGGGCCTAGCCTAGAGTCAGGTGAGGCGAGTTTAAAGCTTGATTTCGCCCTTGACCCGCTGCGTCACCTTCCCTAACCGCAACTAATCAGCCTTTTTGATTTAAAGAAAAGACAAACATTGATGTTTATTATAATAACTATTGTACCTATATCTTGTTACAGACTGTAATCCATGTATGCAATTCTAAAGTACAATAAAGTGTTTTTACTTACTTACTTCTACTTGATGTGATGATAATTATGATTGATGATTGCATCGCAGATATTTAACTCTATAAGTATTTAAATAAGTTTATTCTGTCGCATTGATATGTTGGTTGACGTAACTATATTTCTTTTTTTTTTAGTTAAGCACCTATTTACTTAAATAGTAACACGTTTGTGTTTTGTTACTATGGTACGACCAAATATACTATACTCGGTACTGTTGTGCAGTGACAGTTTTGTCGTCGATATGTAATTATTTTTTTATTTCTTTTTGGATCGAATCGTCAGGCCGGGAACATTTTGTATTTATTTATCAATGATATCGATCGTCGCCGTGAATGTCGAGATATTTCTTTGTGTTACGTAGAAAAAGGAGCACGCCAGGTGCCCAGTACCGAATAGTATTTTATTTAAGAAGAGATATCTTCATATAAGCGTTTATCTTGTGTTATGTATTTTTTGTTAATTTTGTGCAATAAAGTTATCTATCTTATAGTTATAGCTGGCAATCTATCAAATGTCAATTTAGTCTGAAATTAAAAATCTGTTTAAATACGAATGTATTAATTAGTCAATAAAATCTGTAAAATAACATTTTCAATCTGTTGGTTTGTCGATGATGGAGGCAGCGATGCGCCACAATCTGTTTACAAAATCTTGATTGAGTTGTGCGCTGTTGCCCAACTTGAAATCTCTAACTTGCAGTCCGTGGTTTTCATAAGCAAATAAATTTAGATTGCACGTAATTTTAAAGCAATATCGATGGGCATTTTCCCTAAGTATTTACATAAGTACTATTCATTTGTAGACTATATCCAAAGAGTACAAAGATACATATAATAGAGCCTCGCCTCTTCGACCATTTTTGCTTGCATCCTCATAACAGTAACAGGCAATAAAAAAGTTTCATATTATATACTTCCGTACGGGGCTTTGATATTTCAAGATAAAACTTCTTAGGTGTTCGTTTTAACTCATTTTCCATTTATCTGTTTAAAGTGTGAAAGAGTTACCATACATATACAAATCTTATTTGGGCTCCAACTAAAATCTATTCTGTGCTTCATAGTAAGGATTCCAAAGGTTGCTGGCATGCAAACTTCCTTGGTGCACGAATTCAACTCGCCGCGGTTATCGGAAGTTAAGAGACTCTTGAGCCCCTCCACAAGTACATTTCACGCTTCCTTTAGGTAGGTACTTATTTGTCGTCCTATTTACAATGCCAAGGACGAAAATTTTGTGTCAAACCAACACTGCCAAAATTGAAAGCTTTGTTCTGATTAAAAACAGTTTTGCGGCCCCATTTCGACAATTTATTGTAACAAAATTGTATCGATTTGCAACATTAAATTTATTAACCACCTACGCTTTGCTATATGTAACCAATGCAGACTGTTATAAAAGTTTTATAATAGGTAGCAATCAACTTGCTTTCGCTCTGGTCTTCGCTTCCGTGATAAGTTTGGGGAGTTCTTATCTATATCCAACTATGAACTAACTATAACCTGTCAAATTTCAGCTCAATTTGTCACATTATTATTGAGATTTCGGGTTCACTACATTAGCGAGTAGCCTTTCATTTTTATGTTTAAAGATTAATTAAGAGCGTGTGTGTCAATCGTAATGGCTAACCTAATATTTATAGTGAACCTTCAGCGTCTATTGGAGTTCAAGAACAATAACTAATTAACGAAAATTAATGTTGCGCAGAGAAATGTTTATCACGCAAGGGCAGCGAGCGGCTGGCAGTCGTTACTCATTGATATTGCCGCGAAATCCGCGCCATTTGCGGCCACACAAAACAACGGTGACCTAGTTTCCGTCCGCAGTCTGCAAGCGAGTTACCGTTACTGCATGCAGCTCCCCTAATGCTGGCTTTCAGATGTCAAACTTTGTGCAACTATGCACGCTAAACGAATTTATAGCCACTCTCTTAATGCGCCGTGCCTGATACTTGTTTGTGTGCATGCGACTAGAAAACAAATTCGTTTTTATTAAATAAATACCTACTTATAATGTCAATTGATACAAAATCGTCAGTTGCCTACATATATTTTGAGCAGGTGAAGCTTAAGTATGTATATTTGCGTTTAAGTATTTAACAAATCATAAACACTAAAGCTATTTGATAAATTGCCACACTAAAGCCAAAAAAACAACGACAATATAGGTAATTGGTACATATATAATTGATTGACTGCACAATTACTATTTTAGGTTCAATGACTTTTATTATACTAAATAAATTAAGTATATGTGGTTGAAAGTTTATGAGCAGACACGCTCAATTAAAATAAAAAACACTAGTATGAAGAACAAGACAAGTTACTTACTGCTTACCTACTTGGATATTAGGACTATTATTGCGCTGACTTCAATATAGGTAGGTATAACTCGTATTGACGTATTATTTCAGGTGGCAGTAGAACAGTTGCATTAGTAATGGGTTAATTAATCATTGTTTTAATAAATGGTACAGTACAATGTACGTACACGACAGAATGATGGATGTTTTATTTCCATAGAGAACTAATCCATGGTTTCGCGACACGCACGTTTTCTATATTTTTAATTAAAATGTCAACGTTGTTGTTTTAGGGTGCATGTACAGTATGGCGGCCTTCGGTCCCGTGCTCGGATTTTTGCTTGGTGCTTACCTTTTGACTTTCCACATGGACTCTATCTCTGGCGCTGACATAGTAATCGGTAAGAAATAATATTCAATTTGTTTCTAAATATACATTAAACAAACAAATGTCAATGAATAAATTAATTTCCGGTTTTGTAAACAACATTCATCAAACGGAGTGACGTTAATTTATTGATTTCAGGGCCGGCGGATCACCGATGGGTGGGCATGTGGTGGGGTGGATTCTTGCTATGTGGCCTTCTCCTTATGCTGGTTGCTATTCCTTTCTTCTCGTTTCCAAAAGTGTTAGTCCGGGAGAAGGAGAAAATACGTTTGGTTGAAAAAGCCGCGGCTGCGAGCGGCGGCGGGTCCGCTAAGCCGCAGAAACCACACACTGATATCAAAGATACTGGATATGGAAAAGATATTAAAGGTTAGTCCTCGACCTCTTTGCCTCGATATCTGTGTATAAACATAACTTATTTACTTTTAATATTGTATGCATTTATACTCGTAATTTAATATGGACTGTAATTGTCTGACATAAATATTTATTATTAGTATATGTAGGGGAGAGAACGGGCCGATAGCCAAGTATTATTATCTCCGTAAGGATCATCGCTGACAATGCAGTCGTTTTATTTTTTTTATTTTTTTTGAAGTTCCAGAGGTTAGCTAGGCAAAGTCGTGCGTGTCATGCGAGCATGCGACGATGAGTGCGGTCTGACTTGGATTGGTTGTCACTAATGGCATTTCTATCTGCTTGATTCGGAAGGAACGTCAGCCTTTGGTCCCAACTGTTATCGCTAGCTGACAACCGTTAGGCTGTGTCAATCCCTTTAGCCTATAAATTTAAAAAGAGTTGGCCTATAATATAACACACCAGGATCGTGTGTCTATTGGTCTAGTTCCCTGTAAGAAGTATTACGTTACGGAGGTTGGGCGACAGTTGGTACCATTGTAATAACTAGTGCCACGAAATCTGAGGCCTTGATTAAAAGCAGCCCCTGGGCTCTGAAGCGTAAGCCGAAGTATGCATGTAATGCAACTGAGAACGACAATGATTATTGTTGCAGCCTTGAGTTTTTGTTAAAAGCCCGGTTTCGTTCTTCGTTCCTGTACAATCCAATGATGTATTTATGTAATTGGTGCAATAAAGTGTTTATTCATTCATTCATTCAAATAAAAGCAGACTTACCTTCAATGCAAAGTAATCTTATCTCTTACATCTACGATTATCATCTCTTGTCTCGCTTGTGACATTTCAAACTAATTTATCTCATAATTCTCACTTCGAGAAGCTGTCATAGTGTCATGTTATGATTCTGAGGTTTTAGGTCTTTTAAACCATGTATTAAGTATTATCTTTAGCGTCAGTCTTTTTTTAGATATACCGGTGTCAATGTGGCGACTTCTAAAGAACCCCGTGTACGTTGTGACGTGCCTCGGCGCTTGCATGGAGTTGATGATCGTGTCTGGTTTTGTGGTGTTCCTGCCCAAGTATCTCGAGACGCAGTTCAGTCTCGGCAAGAGCCAAGCTAGCGTTTTTACCGGTAATTAAAAAACTCCATATTGTCTTTTACTTTTTTCAGACAATTTCATATTTTTTTAACATTTAGTTAAGCCTGTTTTGTAACTGTATAAAGATCATAGTGGATTTTTGCATTTTAAAATACTTTTTGGACATCTTCTAAATGAACACAATCCCAGATATGGTGTTTATCGTAGCGGCTCAGCAAAAATTTAAAAATGTGATAAGTCTAAAGACTCGACATTTCAGTGGCCCTTTTGTTCGATTGTCAATTCTAATATGGCCACGACTCTATTTTAAATTATATAAACTGTACGTGAATATTTGCAGGTTCTATAGCAATCCCCGGCGCGTGTATCGGAATATTCATGGGCGGCTGCTTGCTCAAGAGGCTGGAACTGCGGCCAAAGGGCGCCGTCCAGTTCGTGCTCATATCCAACACCATTTGCCTCTCGTGCTACGCGCTGTTATTCTTCCTTGGCTGCGACAACATCAAAATGGCCGGAACGACCATACCTTACACTAACAACAGGTATGGTTTTGATCTTTATTTTGTGTAAAATGTCCCTACGATTCACGACAAAAGTAATTGTTCTGATTTTATCAAATGGCCTTTCTCAAAAACTGAGCATCAAAAGCAAATATATTTTTTCAAAACTGACAAGGATTTCCAGAGAATTAAAGTAATAGCTTTATATATATATAACTAGCTGTTAGCCGGGGCTTCGCTCTCGTGGGAATTTCGGTATAAAATATAGCATATGTGTTGTTCCAGGGTATAAGTAATCTTCATTCCAAATTTCAGCTAAATTGGTTCAGCCATTTTCCTGTAAAAGTGTAACAAACATACACACTCACAAACTTTCGCTTTATAATATTAGTGTGATTCAAGGTATAGAAATTTAGTTGTCTACACGGTCTATATAGACTATATTTATCATGAATGAACGTTTTTATTATATTGCGTCAAATAAATAAAAAAGGTCACAAAATCATATCGCAAAAGTTATTAAGTTTAAAGTTATAAGTATATGTATGTTGCCAGGCAATTACCCAAGTGCATTCGCGGTTTCGCTATCGTGACCACATGCAAAAATTTGTTCCGCTGTTTGATAACCCGCCGCTCATATGAAACATATAACAATTCATTTATTTATGCTTGCTCAATTCAGCCTGATTACAGCACACTTTGAGAGCCGGATATCCCAAAAGTTTATTGCGTAATTGCATTTGGAGCACGAAATGTAATTGCAGATTTTTCTTATTTAAAACTTATCGTGTTTTAAAATTTTTCATATTGCTTCAATTGATTTTTAAACAATACCTTATGTAACTAATAGAGGTTAATGTATTATAATAACTCATGATGATAGATTTATACACGGCAATATCAATTCCTTCCCAAAAGATTTAAAAACGTTGTGACGTTAATCGGACCCGTTTTAATTATGCAAGACTTAATTTCTTCTTTGACAGACTCTTCAGCCAAACGATCGTATTTTTTAATTCATGAACGCAACTGTGCGTACTGCGTAGGTAGGTATTGTTAAGGCGATCGATGTCTATTAATATCTTATCGAGAGTCACAATATTGTTAACCCCGTTTGAGAAAAAAAAAATTAGCGGTTGGTAATGTGAATTTATAGCAGTTAACGACATCGTTTGTATGTTGGCTCTTCTTTTCTTCTTCGTTTCAGGCCTCAACAGTAATGTACTATTTTATTTCAGCAACTTGGAGCCGTTCAAGGTGAACTTGACGGCTGCCTGCAACTTCAACTGCCTGTGTACAGAGACGGACATGGAGCCCGTCTGCGGCAACAACGGCCTCACCTACTTCTCGCCGTGCCACGCCGGCTGTGCCGCCTTCTCATCTTCCAGATCTAACTTCACCAACTGTGCTTGTGAGTGTTATGCTTTACGTAAACGTGAACATATACGACAACTAATTTTAAAGAAAATATCACATTCATTGGTAACTCCTATTTACAGTGAATTTGTTTTTTGTTTCGTTTATAACTCTTATTTTGGAGCTCTATAATCTAACACAGGCATACGTGTTAAGCTACGGCGGCGGCTTGATCTCCGTGCTTACCGAAATTCGGATGCCTGGGTGTCTATTCTGCTAACGTTAAATCACAATCGTGTCAAAATAGTGTTTCAATGGTAGTGCTTTTTACACACTAGTTACAAGAAATGTATATATTTTTTTATATCACTTCTACTGACTTCGTTAGCATCTTAACGTTAGCAGAATCGACGCCCAGGGCGTCGATTCTGCTAACGTTAAGAAGTGCTTTTTACACACTATTTACAAGAGTTATGACAGTATGATGTGATGTGAATGTAGTGTGTGGTGTGACCATCAGCAGTGATATAAAAAAGATACATTTCTTGTAACTAGTGTGTAAAAAAGCACTACCATTGAAACACTATTTTGACACGATTATGTCTTAACGTTAGCAGAATCGACGCCCTGGTCATCTGATACAGTCCGATGACTATCATCTATCGAAAGGAACCGTGACCAACATAACGTGCCTTCCGCAGTATTGAATAGCTTATGATAGAAAAAAGTGACTACTCGTCCGGCTACGGTCCTCTCGTCGTCTGTATATGTAGATGTGTATTAACAATGTAGTTGTTTGTGTCAGGCGTTCACGAGAACAGCCGCGACGTGGCGCTGGCCGGGGTGGGCGCCGTGCTGAGCGGGGCGTCGGCCTCCGCGCTCACCGCCGGCGCCGGCGCCGCGCACGACTAC
Source organism: Apomyelois bistriatella (assembly GCA_947044815.1). NCBI lineage: Eukaryota > Metazoa > Arthropoda > Insecta > Lepidoptera > Pyralidae > Apomyelois > Apomyelois bistriatella. Next base: position 5,883,235 of record OX345689.1, read on the forward strand.
ACCAGCGAGGTAGGTGCCGCTGTGACAGCCTGCGAGAGCGGGGTGGGCGCCGCGCACGACTACACCAGCGAGGTAGGTGCCGCTGTGACAGCCTGCGAGAGCGGGGTGGGCGCCGCGCACGACTACACCAGCGAGGTAGGTGCCGCTGTGACAGCCTGCGAGAGCGGGGTGGGCGCCGCGCACGACTACACCAGCGAGGTAGGTGCCGCTGTGACAGCCTGCGAGAGCGGGGTGGGCGCCGCGCACGACTACACCAGCGAGGTAGGTGCCGCTGTGACAGCCTGCGAGAGCGGGGTGGGCGCCGCGCACGACTACACCAGCGAGGTAGGTGCCGCTGTGACAGCCTGCGAGAGCGGGGTGGGCGCCGCGCACGACTACACCAGCGAGGTAGGTGCCGCTGTGACAGCCTGCGAGAGCGGGGTGGGCGCCGCGCACGACTACACCAGCGAGGTAGGTGCCGCTGTGACAGCCTGCGAGAGCGGGGTGGGCGCCGCGCACGACTACACCAGCGAGGTAGGTGCCGCTGTGACAGCCTGCGAGAGCGGGGTGGGCGCCGCGCACGACTACACCAGCGAGGTAGGTGCCGCTGTGACAGCCTGCGAGAGCGGGGTGGGCGCCGCGCACGACTACACCAGCGAGGTAGGTGCCGCTGTGACAGCCTGCGAGAGCGGGGTGGGCGCCGCGCACGACTACACCAGCGAGGTAGGTGCCGCTGTGACAGCCTGCGAGAGCGGGGTGGGCGCCGCGGACGACTACACCAGCGAGGTAGGTGCCGCTGTGACAGCCTGCGAGAGCGGGGTGGGCGCCGCGCACGACTACACCAGCGAGGTAGGTGCCGTGCCGCTGTGACAGCCTGCGAGAGCGGGGTGGGCGCCGCGCACGACTACACCAGCGAGTTAGGTGCCGCTGTGACAGCCTGCGAGAGCGGGGTGGGCGCCGCGCACGACTACACCAGCGAGGTAGGTGCCGCTGTGACAGCCTGCGAGAGCGGGGTGGGCGCAGCGCACGACTACTCCAGCGAGGTAGGTGCCGCTGTGACAGCCTGCGAGAGCGGGGTGGGCGCCGCGCACGACTACACCAGCGAGGTAGGTGCCGCTGTGACAGCCTGCGAGAGCGGGGTGGGCGCAGCGCACGACTACTCCAGCGAGGTAGGTGCCGCTGTGACAGCCTGCGAGAGCGGGGTGGGCGCCGCGCACGACTACACCAGCGAGGTAGGTGCCGCTGTGACAGCCTGCGAGAGCGGGGTGGGCGCCGCGCACGACTACACCAGCGAGGTAGGTGCCGCTGTGACAGCCTGCGAGAGCGGGGTGGGCGCCCCGCACGACTACTCCAGCGAGGTAGGTGCCGCTGTGACAGCCTGCGAGAGCGGGGTGGGCGCCGCGCACGACTACTCCAGCGAGGTAGGTGCCGCTGTGACAGCCTGCGAGAGCGGGGTGGGCGCCGCGCACGACTACACCAGCGAGTTAGGTGCCGCTGTGACAGCCTGCGAGAGCGGGGTGGGCGCCGCGCACGACTACACCAGCGAGGTAGGTGCCGCTGTGACAGCCTGCGAGAGCGGGGTGGGCGCAGCGCACGACTACTCCAGCGAGGTAGGTGCCGCTGTGACAGCCTGCGAGAGCGGGGTGGGCGCCGCGCACGACTACACCAGCGAGGTAGGTGCCGCTGTGACAGCCTGCGAGAGCGGGGTGGGCGCCGCGCACGACTACACCAGCGAGGTAGGTGCCGCTGTGACAGCCTGCGAGAGCGGGGTGGGCGCCGCGCACGACTACTCCAGCGAGGTAGGTGCCGCTGTGACAGCCTGCGAGAGCGGGGTGGGCGCCGCGCACGACTACACCAGCGAGGTAGGTGCCGTGCCGCTGTGACAGCCTGCGAGAGCGGGGTGGGCGCCGCGCACGACTACACCAGCGAGTTAGGTGCCGCTGTGACAGCCTGCGAGAGCGGGGTGGGCGCCGCACACGACTACACCAGCGAGGTAGGTGCCGCTGTGACAGCCTGCGAGAGCGGGGTGGGCGCCGCGCACGACTACACCAGCGAGGTAGGTGCCGCTGTGACAGCCTGCGAGAGCGGGGTGGGCGCCGCGCACGACTACTCCAGCGAGGTAGGTGCCGCTGTGACAGCCTGCGAGAGCGGGGTGGGCGCCGCGCACGACTACTCCAGCGAGGTAGGTGCCGCTGTGACAGCCTGCGAGAGCGGGGTGGGCGCCGCGCACGACTACTCCAGCGAGGTAGGTGCCGCTGTGACAGCCTGCGAGAGCGGGGTGGGCGCCGCGCACGACTACACCAGCGAGGTAGGTGCCGCTGTGACAGCCTGCGAGAGCGGGGTGGGCGCCGCGCACGACTACTCCAGCGAGGTAGGTGCCGCTGTGACAGCCTGCGAGAGCGGGGTGGGCGCCGCGCACGACTACTCCAGCGAGGTAGGTGCCGCTGTGACAGCCTGCGAGAGCGGGGTGGGCGCCGCGCACGACTACACCAGCGAGGTAGGTGCCGCTGTGACAGCCTGCGAGAGCGGGGTGGGCGCCGCGCACGACTACTCCAGCGAGGTAGGTGCCGCTGTGACAGCCTGCGAGAGAGGGGTGGGCTCTAAAGCTTTGCACCAAACATCCTGTATATGGTTATATACTTATATAGCTCCAATCCGTAGCGCGCAAGGCATCGACTAAGCTGTGGTTCGCGAGGCGCGAGTTAGACGGCCTGAAGCGAAAATCCTACCCTTTGGGGCGGTCGTTCTTCTAATGTTTTTGCTTGAATTAATTTTAGCTTGAGAAACATTGCTTCGTCTTCGGTGAGACTTTTTCCCAACTATTTGGGTAACACAACAAATCATCTCTGTATTATCTAGTTACATCCCAAATAATATAGGTACGGAACCGGTAATGCTCTAAAACACGATGTCTTATTATTTTCTTTTTGAATGAACATAAAAAAAAATTGAATGTTACAGGTGACGGTAGTTCCAGTGGCCACGGCCGGAGCATGCAACCCGCCGTGTACCACAATCTTCCCGTTCCTGGTGCTGCTATTCTTTATGACTTTCGTGGTCGCCATTACTCAGATGCCACTGCTCATGATCGTGCTCAGGTAACATTTGCCCATATGATATATCCTAGCAAAGTAAAAGCTATCTCTGTGCTCTCTCTAGCTATTGGTTCGATTCCCACCAGAGGCATATTTGTTTCCAGTTTTTATTAACCCATTTTTGACACCGCCCCTTTCATATTTTTATTTGTTTAATTTTTTGTAAATACTCAAAAATTTATATTTAATGGTACGTTTGGTTAGGACGTTATAGGCTTGAATCACCTGATTGTCTAATGTTGTGCTTCGAAAGCACGGCATTAGGCACGTTAAGTCGTTGGCCTTGGCTGCCTACCTGCTCCAGATACCACGTCAGATTCCGAAAAGCGGTTTCTAAAAACTCGGACACGGCACCAGGATGTTCGGAATCGATTGACTTTTTTATACAATTATAAATGGGCAACAGTCATGCGGCCCACTTGATGGGAAGAGGTTTCCGTAGCCTGTTGACGACATCAACAATAAATGGGTTGTTGTATATTTGCCCACAGTTGATTCGTCGCGCAAAGAATATTAGGTATATTTACTACTTTTGTAAAATGCCCGGCCCAAACAGTACCTTATTCGAGATACGATTTCAGGTCCGTGAGCGAAGAAGAGCGGTCGTTCGCATTGGGCATGCAGTTCGTAATCTTCCGTCTGTTCGGTTACATCCCGGCGCCCATCGTCTTCGGCAACCTTATCGACTCCACGTGTCTGCTGTGGAAGCAGTCTTGCAGCGGCGAGAAGGGCGGCCGCTGTTTGCTTTACGACATCGAGCAGTTTAGATACAGGTGGGCACTGGGTTTACGTGCTAAAGAGCCTCTTCATAGGACGGGCTTTATACTTACTATAAAATATTGAGAAGCTCGATAGCCTAGCGCGGCGCGCGTGTTCGTAACAATAGTGCGCATCAAGCGACGATGAGTTTGCGGCAATGTTCGGATTGGTCGCCATTAGTGGCATTTCTATCTTGATGTTAACCGGGAAACAAGCTCGGACGAATACTTACTATAAAATGTTGTATTTTCTAAATTAATGTCCAATGACACAAGTCTCGGAACTTCTTTGAGGGCTACCCTAATCTGTGTGTCTTAAATAATTATGTATATATATTTAACTAAGATAATTAAAAGACAAGACAAGAGGGGAGGCCTTTGTCCAACAGTGGGACAAATAAGGCTATAAAAAAAAATTAACTACCCATACGTATAACGTGAGCTTCATCGTTTCAAAACTTATTGTTATCAATTCTTTGATTGCAACATCTGTATTTTCACTCCGACCTAAATAGACCAACTGACTGTGTATAATGGAATTCGCACAAGATTTATATGATCGTTTCAATACGTGGGCCTGTATAGTTCGCGGCATAATGACCCTGAGATATGACCGTGCGCAGCCCCCCCGCATGTTCCGTTTGTGGCCAACTAACGTGCCGGGTATTATATTATAATATGATGGTTGTAATCAGATACGTGGGCCTGTGCGGCGGCATCAAGATCGTGGCGCTGGGCATCTTCCTGGCGGACTGGTGGCTGGTGCGGCGGCGGCGCCACCTGCAGCACGCCGCGCCGCTCGACCCCGCCCGCGACCTCGCCGGCTCCATCATCAGCCTGGACAAGCGTTAGTTTGCTTCGCTTGCTACTATTTGCTAGTTGACCCGCCGAAATTCGTAACGCTACTATTATCTTGTTTACGGTGCCGTCGATTGTTATTCTTACCTATTGGACTGGCACAAATATTTTAAATCCAAAATTAAGTACATAAAAATACGAAGTTTCTACAAGCCACTCATTGTCAATAAAATTTACAGTGCAGACATTATTCAAAACTAAGGAAAGAAAGCACATACAGTTTTGAACTATGATATTGTTGTGTTTTTCATCGGCTCACGTAATCAGTCACTGGGTACCGGAGAGTTACTCATATGAGTATGAAATGTAATTGTAATTACAGTGTTCGAGGAATTGCCGTCGACTGACAACGCCAGCGGCGTGCGGTCGGTGGGCAGCTCGGCCACGTCGCCGCTGGAACCGGCGCTCGACCCGCACCGACACAAACTGCAGCGCACCGACTCGCAGTACTCGCACGACTCGCAGAGCCGAGGCAACAACTCGCGAGTTCTCGTCGCCTCGCGCCATCTCCGCAACGACTCCAAAACCATCCAGCTGGAGCCGCGCGCCCGCCAACACTCGCAGGAGGAGCCGGAGCGGCCGAGAGCCGTCGCTCACTCGCGGTCCGACTCGCGGGAGCTCAGCCTGGAGCAGCTGAAGCACCTGGCGCTCAAGAGCATGGAGAACCTGGAGCTGACGGTGCTGCCGCTGAGCAAGTGCGCGGACGAGGAGAGCAAGCGGCTGATCTCGGCGGGGGGCGCAGCGCTGCGCCACCGGCGCACGGGCTCGCGCGAGCTGCCCCGCGCCCGCCACCAGCGCACGTCGTCGCACCACCTCACGCTCGAGCCCGAGCCCGGCCGCGCGCTGCACAAGGGGCGCAGCGTGGACCAGCTGGCCGCGCCGCTGCGAGGGACCGCCGCCCTCGCCGCCCTCGACCTTACTCAAATTGTATATTCGAATACGACTCGATAGATATACCGAGTGATTCAAAATCATATCCTAGAATAGTGTCGCTTATTGAACTAAAACCGCTTTTTGCAATGAACTGCCGATTGAAATAGACGACAGGAACGTTACCGAGGTCATTCTGCGATCCTCTGTGATGATGTCGATTAATAACATTTTTAAACTCCGGCGGCGAGTGTGGTGCGTCAAATACTGTGTTTTGGTGGTTCTGTTTTTTAGGAAAATTTTTTGTGAAGTTGAGGATATAGTGTTACACAATAGAGTAGAAAATAAATTAGTGCACTATTCCGTGTCTGTTCTACTCTCTTGTTGCATTACACATAATGTGGGATTATTTGACAACTTCATTGTTATCTAAATGTACTTAAATAGCTAATTACCAGTTGTGTAATGCAATTGCAAAAGTTATTATTATAGAAAACAATAGTGTGTGAAGTATGTGATGATAATTGATCATCACATGAGATACTGTACAAATTGTAGACTTATGCTTATTCAATTTAAATTAACGTTATTGATTTGATTTGTTAAATAACTATTTTATACGTACACTCTGCTAAGAAGTGAAGATATATGAACCTAGTAAATGAAGCATTATTATAGAATGTTTTTTTTTAACTAGACATTGTAGTATTTCCTCACTATGTAGCTAAACCAAAACTTTTTGTTCTGCACACTGACTGAGGAGCGGTGAACCTCCTGAGTAGCGAGCAGGCATGTAAACCATTACGCCATGGAAGTCGTCTATATATAATTATATGTGTTTAGCTACATAGTCAATATTTTAATCAGCAAATAATTCTACGAAAAAGCTTATGGTATCATAACAAAATATATTTTTGTATATGTATTATACTAGATTTACCAAGTAGTACAAACACCTAAACAATTTTAAATGGCACAAAACAGATTTTGTTAGATTGATGATGGACGCACCCTGTGTATATTACCCTTGCTTTATAATCCTATGTAGATGTTAGAAATTGTAAATTATAGTTAACAATAACATTCCTCCTAGCACTGACGACATCTAATACATAAGCACAAGGCTAATTAAAACCTAGTTGTGTAAAAGTAGATTTCATCCTACATTTATGATCTCAAGTGATTTTTATTTTGACTGAAACATATGTTACAAAACTACTAGGTACATATAGATGTTTTTGTCTTTTACATTGTTTTTCTTAAATATTTATTTACCTTGTCATAGATATTTTTCGTCAAATATTTTTTTTTTACTGTTTATTTGTCACTTATTATAGTGTTTCCTTTTGTTAAATTGTAGACAAAAAAATGTTTTTTGTATAAATTAGGAATTATTTTACATGGTTTTTACAAAGACATTTCTTCCATATTATGACAGAGACCCTGGGAAAATTATACCAGTTATTTACATTTCTTTTCACTAAAATATAAATTATACCTGTATATTTGACAAATAAGCAAATATTAATTATTTCATTTTATCAGTCTGTAATAGTGAGTAATGTCTGTCACCTTTGTCAATTCTTGGGCTGCTATTTCGATTAAAAAGTCTATTATTATCTGAGAATCTGAGACATCTTTCACAGTATTAGCTATAGCATTGTCTCATTTTACTTAGAAAAAAATGTGAAAGATGCTCCGAAATATTATTTTAGTATGAAAGTGAGCACATTTTGAAAGCAATATATTTATCATGGATTTAAAGGGACAAATGAAGAATGTAAATTTGTCATATATTTGTTAAGAGAGTAATAGTTTGATATGAAAGAGAATGTTTTATCTAAAAAAAAATGCCTTATTACAATAGTTCTTAAGACTTGATACTGACTTAGCTGTATTAAATAAGTTGTTATGTCAATATCAAATGGAGATATTTGATAGTAGCAACTCCCTAATTTGTTGCATTTAGTGATTAATAAAAATTGCATACTTATTTTAAAAACATTTTTTATTTCAATCCTCTAAGCTACAACAAACTACACCTTCATTGAACACTTTCCAAAGCTTGGTCAACTTCAAGAACACCTGAGAATAATTAACAGAGCCTATATTACAATGTTATTTTATGAGGTTGGAAACCTTCTGGGTTTCAAAATTCCTTACCAGTTTATTGGGAAAATCTTAGAATCGCTGCACTTGGCATGCAGTGTAATAAATTTATTTGTGTTAAAATTTACTATTTTTGGCCAGAAATTGTTTGACTAATTAATCCGAAAGGGTTAAAATTATTAGTTATTGTTGTCAGTTGCTGCTGAACCAAATCTTCACATAAGCTGAAATCAGTTTTGGCTGAAATCAAGCCTATTTAGGCATGTCAATAATATTCTATTGTATTACTGAAACATATTTATACTTAAACACATCTGTGATCTTTATATATAGTTAAAACCAGTCAAATGTATTGTACCAAATATTTCTAACAGCTGATATTGGCAGACACAAACTAACTTGAAGGTAATTAACTAAAGCAGTACAGTGGGGCCTAATGTTCCCAAGTAGTTGTTTTCTTCCAAAACAGATTGGTGAGGAAATTACATTATTAAATATTGTTCAAGATGTTTACCCGAAATAGTTTATGAAGATTAAATTACAACAGGCAAGCTACAGACCACAACTAACTTTTATAAACAATTAGAAATGTTAAATATTTTTAAATAACACAACAGACTATTTTTTTACAAACTATTGGGTCTAACCATTTTTGTATCTACAATGTGGAATATAAATAGTAATGCATTATGAAAATATACAACAAAACTACAAATTATCAGTCCAACTCACCACATTCCTTTATAACAACTTTTTTAGAGGGCCGGCCACTTTTAGTGCCAAAACTCTCCATTTTCTTTACTACATCCATACCCTCAACAACTTCCCCAAAAACTACATGTTTTTTATCAAGCCATGGAGTTGGTGTTGTGGTTATGAAGAATTGTGAGCCATTAGTATTAGGACCTGCATTAGCCATAGACAAAATTCCAGCTCCAGTGTGTTTCAGCTTGAAGTTCTCATCTTGGAACATACGCCCGTAAATGGATTTGCCTCCAGTACCGTTATGGTTGGTAAAGTCTCCACCTTGACACATAAAATCAGGAATTATTCTATGAAATATTGAGCCTTTATAGCCAAATCCTTTCTCACCAGTACAAAGCGCTCTGAAGTTCTCTGCCGTCTTAGGTACAATATCGGTGTGAAGCTTTATAACAACTCGACCTAAAGAATCTCCGTCTGCCGTAACATCGAGAAATACTTTTTTATCTGGTTGGGATGACGTGAAACGTAAAGTTGCTGCTGAGTAAAGTGTGCCATTAACTATTGTGCGGCGTAAAAGACCGGCTAAAGCCATCCTTGAGAATACTTGATATTTAGAAAAAATATTTTTCCTCTGCAACCGATGACCAAATGCCCAAAAATTATAGAATTTTATACTATTTTAGCAGGTTATTTTATTTATATCTGTCACTCTCACTCGAAATGGCGGGGGAGGAGCACGAACGATCTGCAGCTGCACAAATTGCACGACTTTATCTGCACCACGTGCACAATAGAGAACACGTGCACGAACCACAAAATAAATAGAGATGCACGAACTGCAAAACTGCAATGCACAATGCACGAGATGAATTTAAAAAAAAAATACTTTTTACGGCCATGGAAACTAGTCCTTTCTACAATTTATTAATCTTCATTCGAACAGATTTTATGTCGATTCGTTTAGAATTAACACACGAGTAAATTCGAATCGTGCGTGACACGATTCGAATCAGAGATCAAAATCGGCTTTCTCATTCGAATCAATTTCTTTATTCGAATCTATCACTGTCCTTTAATTGTTTTTTTTAAATACTTTTAACGGCCATGGAAACTAGTCCTTTAAGGCCTTTCTTCAATTTATTAATCTTCTTCAGTCCTATGTACTTTAGTCAAGTCAAGTCAGTAGTCTAATCTAGTCAAGTGAGTAATTCTAGTCAGTCAGATGGCTAACACCCATATTCTCAAACGTTTCCTCAAACTCCACTCATCCTCACTCGACCTCAATGGTATTCATAGTTGACACTAGCTTACTCACCTTAAGCAAATTACTCAATGGAGGTGAGGAACGAACTGTCAAAATATAAGGTGGGTCGAGTGGTACCTTAAGGAAGCCTCGAACGTTTCGTTTAACGAAAGTAGGTGCATTTATTGAGGACCAGATTTAAGAAAAACTTGTACCTACTATAAAAAGTTCTCTGTGAATTAAGTATTTTGTTGTTTTATAATAAATCTATACCAGTAGGCTAAATTTGAAAAAGAATCTTTGTCAAAAACTCTTTTTACGTCAAAAAAGTTAAGCGGTTTACCAACATACTGAAATGAAACGGGACGTCATTCCTTGACTCATCCTCACTGGAGTTTGCTCAAGGAAACAATTAAAAATACCGTTTTCAAGGAAAGTTGGAGGACTTCCTTGAGGCGTCAGGGAAAGTAAACTGTCGCTATGTCCGCGCTGTATTTAATTTCCAAAACTTAGGTTTTTTCGAGTATTTGTGCTTAATATTGGTGGATTATTATTCGCAAAGTGTTCGGGAACAAGCGTGAGTGTAGGGAAGTGGTACAGTGTCGATTACGTGACTTTTACCTTTGTCACCAAAATCTCCAAGTTATAGCTAAGTGAAATTTTTCCACCGCTTCACTTAGCCATCTGACTCTGACTCATTACTTGACTAGACTAGACAACTGACTTGACTTTTGACTTGACTGGACTAAAGTAGGACTGAAAAAGATTAATAAAATGAAGAGAGGTCTTAAAGGACTAGTTTCCATGGCCGTACAAAGTATTTTTAAAAAAAACTCCTCCAAATATTAATTATCCTCTGTCTGATCTTAATTTTAAATTTTTGAATAGAAAATAAAGTAGAAAACGAACATAATTACACATTTATAATTTATCACACATAAGTATATATTTTGATATCACAGAACAAAAGTACTTGAAAAACAAGTCGCAAAAGCAACCTAAACTAAAATCATAGAAAACTTGAGTACCTACCTAACCTAGCTGTTGGTTAATTGGTTTTTGCGAAGAAAGAAAAGCAAAATAAATGTGAGAAGATAATAATCATAGGTATTCGGAGATCTGCTAAAATGTTTTGTGTTAGAACCATTTTATGTCATGTGAAAAATTTACAAAGATTGAAAGTTCGTAGTAGTGTGACGATAGTAAAATCGTTGAATATCGACCAACATAAATATTACTCAACAAAAGAAAAAGACGGCTCCGGTATGTACATATTTTATTAGATTTCATAATAGTGTTATTTCTAAGGAGAAATCCAATAATAATTTTTAAGGATTTTTTTGTAATTATATACATGCAATATTACAGATCATCTTATTGATGAGCTTTGTAAAGAAGACCCTGAACTGGAAAAGAAATTAAGGATATTGATGTTAGAAGTCGAGGTAATGCGTCAAGATGGCAGGTGTGCTCCAAGTTTATTAAAAAGCCAACATTGGAAACATTTGATGCTCTTAGATAGTCGCAGTCAAAGAATTAAATACTTGACTTATCTTTGGAAAACAGAAAAGGCAAAGGAAAATCACAAAGTAAGCATAACTATTCACCAAAATAATAATTGTAATGAATATGGACAATAGAACACACATGACAGAGAGAAATGGAGATTGTTGGAGAGGCCTATTCTACTTACAACTTCCAAGTCTGTCTAGATTCTTTTATTATTTATACACAGCAGTGCCATTAACTATTAGACTTTTTGACCAAACCTACAGAAACTGCATACTATTCAGGATAAAAGTACCCTGTATCCAAGGTATCAGCAACATCCATACCAAATATTATAAGAATTGTAGTCATGACTGCCAAGCATGAGTCTCACTGATGGCAGACTTCATCACTAAAGGTAGAAAAAATCATCCTTTCAGGTTCTCACAAAATCTTTATTGGAATTTATATTGTACCACAAGTAAAAGTACTGCTAAAAGAACTTCCAGTCAACAATTAGAAAAAACAGAAAAGTTTAGTGTGGTGCAAGTTAGTTTAAACATAGACTAACGACCCGCCCCAGCTTCACATGGGCATAAAAACCTTTCCCTTGAAGCACACTTTCTATTAAAAAAACGCATCAAAATCTGTTGCGTAGTCTTAAAGATTTAAGCATACATAGGGATATAGGGACAGAGAAAGCGACTTTGTTTTATACTATTTAGTGATAGTGATGACAGAAAGCTATACTACATATTTACAGCTAAATGAACATACCTAGATTTACACGATCATTCTCACTACACATTTAATCAATAAAATATACATACATAAATATAGATAAAGAAATAGGATGAATAAAGAGATGGTGAATGGTACCTACACGTTAGACAGGCTTCAGTAGGTGATCTTCAACATTTTTCATGAAGGTGAATTTGGTTGAGGTCTCCATAACATCATTAGTATTATTTCAGGTGGGGTGCATTGTGTGTGTCAGCTAAAAGTATGTGATTCCTGTAGGTTTGGTCAAAAAGTAATAGTCAATAATGTTTTATAAAGTAGATGATCACTGCTGTGCATGTCAAACTGCAGGTAAACACCACACGGTCCCATGGGGCGCAGCTAGTATTTTACATACTATCTGATGTAATGTTTGTATTGAATGTTTATTGTATTGTATCCATTATCATTTTACATAATAACTTATTTGTTGCAGGCAAAAAAAGAATCTAGAAGAAAGGAGTTTGAATCTACTTCTCCTGAAGAAATTAAAGAGTTTCCAGATGATCTGTTGTATGGAATTAAATATAGATCATTATTTTTAAGAATTCGTGATCAATCCATTAATAACTTTGACAACTATAGGTAAATAGTTTTTTTTATTAACTTCCTATTTAAAATTAACTAAATTATAATATAGAGAGAGCAGAGTTATCATGTTGGTTTCTATTATAGGGCTTTGCAGGCTATGACACATGGGCTACCTGTTATTGTGGACTGCTCTTATGAAGAACATATGGTGCATAGGGAAATTCTTAATGCTGCCAAACAGCTAACATTTGTTTTTGGAGATAACAGAATACACAAGGACCCATTTGATTTACATTTGTGCAATGTTAATTTAGAAGGAAACTTTATGCATCAGTTGGAAAAAAATATACCTTCTATTAATGAGCCTTGGTTTCCTATGAATGTTCACACTGAAAGTTACTTAGATATTTTTCCTAAGGACAAGCTAGTTTATCTTACACCTCACTGTCGAGAAGAGCTCACAAGATTTGATTCTGATACCATTTATATAGTTGGATGTATGGTTGATAAGGTAAACAATATATAATTTTAAACATAACAGTAATAAATTTTTTTGTTCATAATTTATATTAATTACCAATATTATTATGTTTCAGGTTAACAATGAACCATTGTCCCTAGCAAAAGCTAAAAGGGATGGATTAAAAATGGCAAAATTACCACTCGATAGATATTTAGAATGGGCTCCAGGGGCTAAGAAAAATTTAAATATAAATCATATGATTCCTATACTATTGGATTTGAAACTGACTGGTGACTGGGAATATGCTTTACGACATATCCCCAGGAGGAAATTAATGGAAACTAAAATATTAGCTATGCAAAATAAACTTAAAAATCCAGTATTGAAAAATGAGGTGATAAAAAACTTTAAAAAATATTCAAATCTTGGACCGCTTAAAAATAACCCTTTGGCTTCATTCCGAAACAGAAGATCAAAATCTAGAAAATCTTTGTATGATGATGATAGTATATAAAGAAAAAATATCACATAAACATGTCTTTATTTCATCTTACACCACAAATATTTTTACTCATCCATCTTAATCATTGTATAATCCACATGAGACAAAAAAATGTTAATTTAAGTAATTTCTAAAATTAAGTAAACTAAATATTATCTTTTATACAGTGCATCAAATGATTTTAAACACTTTTTAACGATAATCTATGTACAATAGACATGCCATTCTCAGTCAAATTATGTAATTTCATGTTATTAAAAGTACAATAGATCTCTATTTCCAACTTTAACTATTGCACATTAACTAATAACTAGATATATGCCTTGCAAAATTTTACAATATAGTTAAGATATTGGATTCCGTTTAGTTTAATAATGCATATATTATTGTTTATAGCATAGCCTATAAATCAAATACACAAAGTAAAAAATCCTAAGTCACTTACTAAGACAACTATTTAAAATGCTTTTGGGAAGATAGGTACTTTTCTACACAACAATAAAATCGGCACAACAAAGTAAACTTGTGCATGATAAACATCAAAAAACTTAATTTATAATATTCACGGCGGCAACGACATAGTACGCATATCCACATCGGCAGGTGTATTCTCCGACCTCTGCTTAATGGTGGCAAGAATCTCTTGTAAATTAGACGGAAGAGATATGTCGGCCAGCGGCACCACCGCCGGAGGGGTCATGGGCCGCGATGGAGAGTAAGCTTCATCCTGAAATGAGTCATTTATTTACAAATATATTAAACGATGTCATATCAATTTGTTAATTGCATTTTCATACAGTTCTAATAATCATAACAGTCATAAAAATCGACACATAGGGTTTGATTTAGATGAAATAAGGAAAAATAATGCAACCAGCCAAGTTTGATTTGAATTAGCGATTAGAGGGTTTGAAACATTCAATTTACTCAAAATTTAAAGCCTCGTGCTTTTTACAAAGATATCTATTAGAAAACCATTTCGAGGAATAGGCTTAGGAAACAGTTTGTGGTATGCTATTATGCAAGTATTTTTGAGATAATTGAAAAAAAAAAAAACCAATGTCCTTTATTTCTACAAGATCAACATGTGTGACGTTAAGTGGCTTGCTCAATTTAATTCTATAATTTGTCATTTTATATTTATATTTACTCTTTGCTTGGCACTACTGCGAGCAGAAGTTAGTTATTTTCATATTTTTATTGCAGTAACCTAATTCGTTTAAACGCGGAGTGACGTCATCACTATGTGTCTAAAATAAAATCATACACAATTTTAATAATTTTGTACAAATTGAATAAAAATCGTCTATTATATCGAAAAAGCTTATAAAAATCACTATCATTTTTGTTTTTTTGGACTTGCCAATAAATATTTACCTCGCCAACTGAGGAATCTGCTTGGGCCATTTTCATAATTTGTTGTTTCTGTTCCTCAATCTGTCGGTTCAATTCCTCCATCTTACACCGTAGCGTGTTGCCAGGAGGGTTGGCAGGTGTCGTCGAAGGCGCAGTGCCTCCGCTACTTGACGAACCGGGGCTATAGGCTTCTTCATCGTCTGCGCATGCTGCAAATGGTAAATTTTATCACTATCTATTTGTATAAGGTTGACAAATCAACTGCAAAAATTTTAAGGGCAGATTCAGACCACTATACTGAACAACTTTTCCAAATAAACTTATATCGAAACTAGCTGTTCCCCGCGGCTTCGCCCCGCGTGGGACTCGGTTATATCGCGCCGAAAAGTAGCCTATGTTTGACCTCAGGTCATTAACTACATCCCTACCAAATTTCATCACAATCGGTCCAGCAGTTAAGCCGTGAAGGGTGACAGACAGACTTTCGCATTTATAATATTAGTATGGATACGAAAAAAATCTTATAACCTCCCATACAAGAATTATCTGATCTAGTTAGTCGGACAAAGTTACTAAGTATGATCCCTTTTCATCATTTTTGTATCAGATATTCAAACAACCCATTGATATCAAAATAGCTGAACCAATTTAGATTTTTGCCCACAGAATACCCATTAGGTTTGGGGCTATATTTTTCATAAATTTTTGGGATTTGTGTCAGATTTCAAATGCATTACCGCCGATTCAGACATATTGGGTGTTACCATGATCTATCTCAGCAGGCTCAAAACGAGATTGCGCGCGCAATACACATGCAATGTATAAAAAATGGATTAAATGATTGGTTTTTCCGATGGTATCATGTCATGTACAAAATATTATTAGAAACATTTTAGTTTTACGTTTTTCTGGGAATGCAGTTTTTTTTAATAAAAAACACCAATTCATTTTTTGAAACGTTTCTATTATTATTTGGAAATGTTAAAAATTTATTGTTAAAGTTGACGATTCGCTTTAAATTACGTCGTAGCTGGTATCAAATTTAATACAATATGTACATACTTAATATAATACTTATAATTTAATCACTCTCTTACCTAATGAGGCGGCAATTTTGTCCTTAACCGATGTAGAGAGCGCGGGCGAAGTGTAAGTAGGCAGGGGCAAAGGCCGTCTCTTTGGCGAAGTCGGTGGAGTATAGGAACTCTTGCCTACCACGGGAGGGGTGTAGGATCGCTTACGTGACTCACGTGCAACCTGCGATAAATTCACTTTGTTGTAGATAACGATGTAAACAATACAAAATAATACAAATACAATGAATCTACTGAGCGCAGCGTTTGCTACCTACTATAAATATCCCCAATTACCCACTTACTAAAAACAAAAATTCATCGTCAGATAATCGTCAATCAACCCAGTACATGTTTGACGATTGGGCCGGTGTCATAAAACATTCGATTAATAAGTATTAGGATATTCAATACAAAAATCCCTTCTATCGGCCAACAAGTACTAGATATTTACCATAAATGTCGTTTAATATTTGTATATATTGTATGTATCTTCCTTTGAAATTACATTCTTTTAAAGGAATGACAAACAATATACATGAAATAAAACTCAACGAAATAATATTGATGCTTAAAGGAATCGTCTTTATTGAATGGCTTACAAAATATAAAAAATAAATTAGATTTCAGTATGTACAACTTTATTTACAATCTGTTTTTTATTCCATTGAACTAACCTTTACTGGAATTATATCTTTGGGAATGTGAGAAGCCATTCGCTTTTTTCTTTGCCGAACGACTATTGCAATCAATAGGTGGGTTTTGACTTCTCCAAGACCTGGTCCGTCGAGGGGCAGAAGAACAGTAGGCAGAGTAGTGTTTGCAGGCAAAGGAACTATGTAAAAATCTTTAACAGATGTTGTATTGGAAACCTTCACCACACCCAATCTGGAACAAGCTTATTATTTGAAAATGAAAAAAAAAACATCTGACTTTACTAGAATAATAAACTACTTTTTTTTCCAAATATAAATTTAATCATAATTTACCTATTATTTACTTTTGAATTGTCTTTTAAACCCCTTCATTTGATTCAATCTGCCATTGTTTTTAATTGTCCATCACATAGCCTATGTAACTCAAGAATGCAAGAAATCTAAAAATACCATATGTTCAAGACTTTTGGGGAAATAAAGAAACTCATACATACAAACATAACATACATGAAACCTGAAAACATTTTTGGTCAGTCGCATAATAATAAAATATAGGCACAGAAAATATAATAATTATAATTATTTTTTATATTTTTATATATATTTATTTTTATTATTATTAATTGTAGATCACACCAGCAGCTTTTAAGTAGATGTTTGTGGTATTGAGAATATGTACTCGTATAATAGTACTAAGAGATCAATATTTCCTTTGTGTCGACAACTGACAATGAAAATTAAAAGTGCTGTGAATTTTTGCATTTTGTAACATAATGTTGAATTCTCTACAGAAACGTCTCACGGAGTGTTTCTTTATAGTGATCTAGTTAATTGTATCTTCATCACCAATACTTAATGTATCATTCGGATTATTTGACTGTTTGGCTCAAATATCTCTTTCAATTGGTTCGGTATCTACGTACAAGCCATACCACAAAATGCCTTATGCGACGCTCGCCGATTCTATTACGAATTAATAAAAGTACAGGCGAAGTCGTGTCGTCCCGTGAGTAAAGTATCGGCAAAGAAAATATACACTACGGTATCGGTGATCTAAATGATGCGACTCACTGATTCGGATCTTTGCACTGATCAGATACAAAGGATACATTCTTGTCAAATACGTTTTTGCTATTAAAAGATACAAACTCCACAATAAGTCACAAAATAAAGAATGGTTATTACAATAAACCAACCTATTGCGACTACTAAGATAGCTATACAATGCTATATATTGCATCTTCTCTTCGTCATTAGCAGCTTGCAGTTTCAATATTACAATATCTTTGTTGCTGGCCCTCTTCATTTTGCCGATGTAATCCCAAACTGTGTCAGGATTTATTCTTCCAACAATGTCTAATTCTGTACTTAAGTCGTCCTCCAAATCAGCAGCACTTCCCGAGACCTGTTAAATAATAAAATACATTTACGAATTGGCAAGTCTAGCAATGTCAAAATTAAACTGGGCAATGACATAGAGGCGAGAATCGAGTAAAGACGTAATTTAGAGACACCATGAGATGCAGATTTCTTATTAGTAAATCATATAATGTATTTAAAAGGCATTGTCTGTTTAGCACTGATATAATATTATTTCAATTCGGGATCAAAATATAAACTACAATAAGTGAAAATTGTAAAATTCTTAGCAAGTGATTATCTATATTATCTGTATAGACAATAAATATGTATGGTTGTGTGGTACACGTCTGGCAGCTATTATATATTTTTGTTCTTAAGGCGCCTTCTTCGAGTATTGAATAAAAAAATAAACTAAATTATGAAGTCATGCAGTTCAAACCTCATGAGCAGCTACATAGAAACGTGCTACATCAACCATGTTGATGCATCCATTCCATATGATAGCAGAGGAATGTTCCACAGTGCTGCTGGGTTCCTGGTCACTTTCTGCTTCTACTGAAAAAAAAAAAAAGGCAAAAGTCAAAAACAACAAAATAGCTTTATATCCTATCACTTTAATATATATATATATATACTAGCTGTTCCCCGCGGCTCCGCCCGCGTGGGACTCGGTTATATCGCGCCCAAAAGTAGCCTATGTTTGACCTCAGGTCGTTAACTACATCCCTACCAAATTTCATCCCAATCGGTCCATCCGTTTAGCCGTGAAGAGGTGACAGACAGACAGACAGACAGACAGACAGACTTTCGCATTTATAATATTAGTATGGATATTTATTGTTTCATATTTACCTGAGATCCTATCAGGTTTGCTTGTTGTTAATGTAGGTATTATGTTTGTATTCAAAGTAAATTCTTTGGCCGAATCATAGCCTGTATTGCCAAAATCATCAATATCAGTTTTATAGCTATCCTCAAATACATCCTCCCTGGACTTCCTTAAGTCTTCTTCCGAAAATGCTGATGTTATCATCGGTTCATGAGGATCATACTCAGGATGGGCTTCTTTTAACATTGCTGATTTTGGTCTTTCTACTGAATCCGAATCTGTGGAACTGGAGAGCAAAATTTTTAATAATAGTAAATAATTTCAAATAATGGTGCAGCAACTTATGAATAATACTATTATTATACAAAATAAAAGAGAAATTTAATTTTGTCCCAAGTCGGCAAACCACACCCCTCCGGTACAATCGGTCTACTATCACACTATGTGCATGGGACAGAGACATTATGCATAGAAATTTGTGCTTAGACCTAGTAATTCAAATGTAAAGCAAAGTAACAAAGTAATTTGGTAAGAACTTGCAACATTAATAACTCACTCATTTTTATTCTTGCTAGAGACATTGTCTATGCATAGAAATTTGTGCTTAGACCTAGTAATTCAAATGTAAAGCAAAGTAACAAAGTAATTTGGTAAGAACTTGCAACATTAATAACTCACTCATTTTTATTCTTGCTAGAGACATTGTCTTGTGACTTAGATCTGTGTTTGTGTTTCTCTTCAGTACTGCTAGAATGTTTGGATCGTGAGCTCCTTCTTCTCTTAGTGCTTTCTCTGGATGCTGATCGCTTTCTCGATTGCGAACGATCTCTCCCTTTCGACGCTGATCTGGAAAGCTCTCGAGATTTTGATCTTTTCTTACTTTTTGTTCTTGATCTTGATCTATGCCTTGAGCGCTCACTGTCTGCTTTTTCCTTGGGTTCAATTGACTCCTTATTCGAAATAGATTTAGTTCTGCTGGACCTCCTACTTGATCTACGTGTTGATTTCTCATCATGAGAGTCTTTTTCCTTTTCAGACTCTCTCCTTGAAGATTTAGATTTACGCCTTTCAGAGCTTCGTTTAGATTCTTTCTTGCTTTTTTTGTTGTAGCTGGAACTGCTATCTTCGCGGCCGCGTTTTTTACTACTGTTGTGTTTCTTTTCCGTATTCTCTTTCACTATTGAAGGGCTAAAACATATAATAAAGTTTGTAATCACTGAAAATATCCAGACAATATTCATTTATGTTTACTTAATATTTATATATTTTACTTACGTCCCAAGGATAATTTTGTCAGGAGTTGGCACATCCCCCACAGTTTGATCATTGAGAGCAGTAACTAAATCTTCCACTGGTACATTTGGATCTAATTCCGTTGACACAGATTCTTTTGTTTCCATAACCTGAAGTAAAAAATGCTTATGCAGTTTCCATACATGGCAAACATGTGCTACTTTATCATTACATTTAATTTTACGATCATTTTTATTTCTTACCTCTTCACCTTTGTGTGTCTTCAAAACATACGTCTTACTGGCAGCTAAAAGGTCAATTTCCGATTTTTTTATTAATTCCAATTGGTGTTTTGCTTCTTGATCTCTCCATTCAGCCAATTCTTGACTTGCCAGTTCTTCTGGTGATAATCGCACCTATAAAATACAATAAAAAAATGTTAAGATCTATTGAATCATTCAAATAAAAACAAAAATTTTAAAACAAATGCTTACCAGTTGTTTTGGAGTAATGCTGTGATCGCAGATCTTCTGCCACAGTGAAAGATTTTTTCTATCCTTGATATTGAACATCAATGACCTATATTTGGCCTTATACTTCATTCCCACATCTCGGCTGAACAATTCATACAATTCATCTTCAGTATCATAAGCGAACTGCTGTATTTCCTCTTCGGAAAATTTGGGACCGTCGTGTTCTGCCATTCGTGCCGTCATTTGTTCTTGAAGTGCTTTTCTCACATTTTCTCGTATTGGTTCAGAGGATTCCATCTTTTTATTGGTGTGTGTGTCTTTTCTGCGCGACGTTGACGGCGATACTGCAGGAGCCTGTACATAATAATTATCATAAATATGACGAGCAAGCGAGTAATCAATGTGTAAACACATTCGAGGTTATGGTGATTATATAAGGATTGTTTTTGGAATAAAGTTTCCATTAAACTTTATGGGCTAACAACAGACGCTACCATAAGGAAACGTGTATTGAATTTCATTAAGCAATAATATGGGTACCTACTATCTACTTATATGATCTAACACTAATAAATTTATAAGCTTACTAGCTGTTCCCCGCGGCTTCGCCCCGCGTGGGACTCGTTATATCGCGCCCAAAAGAAGCCTATGTTTCACCTCAGGTCGTTAACTACATCCCTACCAAATTTCATCACAATCGGTCCAGCAGTTTAGCTGTGAAGATGTGACAGACAGACAGACAGACTTTCGCATTTATAATATTAGTATGGAAGTATGGATATAGATTAAACTTTAAACTAGGTTTGTAAATCAACATGTTTTTTTAGATTGCTAGCTGCCTGCAATGTCATTTCCTTTCATAATTTGTATATACATACAAACTCTCAAAATCCAAACTGCATATGGTGTCAATAATTTATTCTTTTAAGATAAGTTCTTGGTGAGCATGTCATAATAGGCTTGTTGACTGGTACTTTGGTTTAAAATTAATATTTTTTATTTTCTTTAGGGTAAAATTCAAAATTTTTGTGAGCTATACAAATCAGCAAAACTTTATTTTAAAAGATACTATCTAAAACAGTGTCAACCATTTTACGAAATCTAGACTTTTATTTTCTGAAATCGAAATATTTTGGTTACGTGAAATTATTTGATTCTTGTGCGTTTGAAAATTACTTTGATATCATCATCATATCGTGCAGGTGACACGGTACAGACCCTGCACATTGCACACACATTGCCGTGTTCTTTGAAACTGTCTCTCGGCGTCTGACGTGGTTCCTAAGTGAAAGCCAAGACCACGAGATCAACAGCTTAACTTACCTTCCAAAGTAATACAAAAATTAAAATTTTTATACATTAAATAACATAGACTACCTTCACTCTTTGATGTTATATTTTAAAAATATGCAATGTGTTAATTTAAAAGTTAAAATGATAAATAATCATAAAACTTACCTTTTCATAAGTTGACTGTGACCTGCTTGTTGTTCGAGCCAATTTTCGCGGTTCACTCGATGTTTTCGCAAAAGATGTACTAGCTTTTGGGGTCTCAATTATTTGAAGTGGTTGAGATTTAGGAGTGACTGGGGTTTTAGGTAACACTTTTGTTTCTTCTCTTGGTGATAACAAAATTTTAGATAGTCTTTCTTCTCTCGGGGAATGAGTTATTTTCATTGCTTGCTTTTCTTCTTTTGCTGGGATCATTTTAGGTGTTTTTTCTTTCACTTCTGGTTGATGGATCTTAGCAGGTGTCTGCTGATCTGTCTTCTTAGGAATCCTCTCAAAGTTCAGTGTAGTTTGAATCTTATGTTCTGTCAAAGACTTTCTTTTATTAACATTAGGTTTAATAGTGCTAAGAGTACCTGGACGTACAACCTCAAAAGTTGGATTTTTCTGAAGCCATGCTTTTAAGTTCTCAGCTGTTGGAGCATTTGGTCCAGCTAATAACCTTCCTGATTTACGTTCATAGACAATGACCTGCAAAAATTTAGGTTAAGTTACAAATACAACATTATTCAAGACATGTATACCAAAATTTTATATGCTTTTAAAACATTTTACTTCAAAAATTTAATTTCTATATTATATAAAATTATATATTGCTATATAATTCTATGCTATCTTTTAAAAGCTTAAAGTTTGTTGTTTGTAACTCATAAACTCTTTACTTGTTTATTATTCAGCTTGAGCCTTACCCTTGAGTCGGATTTCTTATCTTGCGCTTTGTTATGTGCATCTGTTTTAACTGGTGATTGGTTTACTAAAGAGTCCTGTGCGTGTTTTAGTATACAAGCGTCACTACAGTAGATGCTGCTTGCGCGGGCCGGTTTCTTACAAACAATGCAGAAAGTCTTATTTGATTGTGATGGTCCCTTACTAATGTTTGAAGGAGTCAAAGGTATGCCTTCCACTTCAATTTTCTTTTGTGTCAAAATCTATATAACCAATTAATATGTGTGATAACAAATATGCAATAAAAAACATTAAAAAAGGTTTGTGACATAGTATCCCTTCATTATGAAGGATTATATTTACACTAAAGTTGGCTGGAATAAATTGCAATAGTAATAAGACCGCCTTCTTACACTATTATTTTGATACAATAGAAACAAATGTATTGAACTTAAAAACCACACAAAAACAATTAGAAATTATGTATTATTATTAACATAACATCCTAGCCAGATAGTTTAAAGAAAAATGAAACAGTACTTACTTTAGTAGATGGTTTTGTCTTTTTTATACAATTTGGACATCGCCATTCAATACCCTGCTCTTCCATTTGCTGACCCATGGCTTTAGTAATGTTCACGCACTTTCCATGGAACCAATCCTCACAGCTATCACAACATATCATAAATCGATTGTTATGTGGCTGTTTACAAATGCACCACAACCTGTACAATTAATCAAAATCGAAACTATAGTACTATGTTTATTAGAGTATGATTTTTGTCAGAAAAAAAAACAGCCTATGACGAAATCGGAATCTGATGAATGTGTCTTAAATCATCCTCAAATTCATTAGTAAGAATTTGTATTAGTTCTGATATATTGTTGTTTTAAAATATGCAAACATATTTATTATACTATGTTAATTAATATAGAATCATTTTATTATGTATGAAATTTAATACTTATTATTACATACCTATAAGGATCATCTTCTGAATTCCAGCTTTCTTGAGATTCAGCAGATATTTTGTCAAGAGCTGCAAGTGCTGGTTGGACTTCTACTTGTTCCTGTTTTTTAGTTGTAAGCTTCTTATTTACATATGGCTTATAAACTGGCGTCATGGGAAGATCAGGAACCACAGCTGCTGGAACTAGCACAGGAACTGGTGAAGATACTGCTTCTACATTGCTGGGTGTCTCCATTTGACTCTTGCGCTTTGAAGATCTTGTTGCAGGAGCTTCTATAGGTGGTAGTGTAATAACGCGTCCATCACGCCGCACTATTTCTATAGGATCTTTTCGTACAGGTATGGTTTTCACTGCTTTTTGAGTAGACTGAGAAAAAGCATTAACAGCTGCTTCTTGGAATGGTGTCTGAATTGGAGCTTTAGGTGCAGTGTCAACTTTGCCCAAAACTTGCTTATCTATTACCTCCTGCAGATTCTCTGAACTTTCCACTAACTGTGCCACATGCATTAGTAAGTCTTCTGTCAACCCTTCTTCCTCGGGCTGTAAGCCACCAAGTAAGTCTAAGGTAGGTGACAAAGGACCAGCTAAACCAGGACTATTCATAGTATTACTAGTAGCAATGCTTGCTTGGGATTTAACTGGGTGACTTGATACACTTGTTGCATCTTGAAGAATTTGAGCCAGACTAGCATCATCTAGCTGTGGAATCAGTTCATAACCCTTGACTTTCTCAGCAGGGTTAATAATTTTATCTTTTTGTTTTGCATAAGTTTTATGAGCGATCAGTTTAGTTTTCTCTACAATTTCAACTGGCTTAGATTCACCAATCTTTCCATCTTTTACATCTAGTTTAGTTGAAAGTTGAATTGCTTTTTTATTTTCATTGGAAGGCGCAGGTACATCTTTTTCTGGTTTTATAGGCCCCTTGTTATCAGTCGAAACTCTCCTAATTACATCAGGAGTAGAAAATAATGAAGTCATATCTGATAAAAGAGCTGTGACATGAGCAGGAGTCTTTTTTTCCCTTTTTGATACTTTTGGAGTTTGTTTAGCATTTGTTTTGTTATCAGTAGAAGACGCAGGCACAGGAACTGATATTTCAGAAGTAGGTATAAGGCTTTCAAGATCTATTTCAGGTTGTTTCTTTTCTGAAGCAATTTTTAATTGGACCTTTTCTTTAATATCTCGTTTTAGAAGAGTTTTGTTAGCTTTAAGTCTAGAGACCACTTTAGGTTCCTTGATTGTTTTGGGAGTGATAGATTTTAAAATTCTTGGCTTTAGTTTTGTCTTTTTGACCTTCAGAGAGCCCGTTCGATCTCTAGTGTCTTTGTAATCAGAATCAGAGTCTCTGTCTGGAATACTGTCACCAGAAGAGCTTATAGATGAAGATGATTCACCACTTTCCTCAGATTTTTTCTTAATATTTGTATTCTTTTCTGCCTCAGCAGACTTTTTTACTTTAGACAATACTGACAATGGTTTGTTCAATACATCATTACCTTTCAAGATTATAGGAGACTCAGTAGGATTTATGACAATCTTTCTACCCTTAGGTATAATTTTCTGCTCCAGTATAGTGATTTTCTTAGAACTGGGCACTGGCTTAGGTGGTGGTGTATGTGATATTTCAATTTTTGGTTCATCATATCCTGCAAAGTTGTCATTACTCTGTGGTAATGTCTGTGTGGGTGATGTAAGTGATGTATAACAGTGGTCATTTTGAAAACCAACAAGACTATTTTCTCTAGTCTCAATTCTTAATGACTGCAACATTTCAGCACCACTATCTGGAAAATTCACATATTAAAGTTAAGATTTTTTTAAATAACCATTTAATATAAAAAATGTGCTTTTCATAAACCTTGTATGTAACCATGTATACCTATACAAAGAGTTCAAAATTCATTCTTTTGAATAGCATAAAAGTAATGAAGTTGGAAAGGACCTAAAAATCCGACTGACAAGAGGTGGCGCTGAGCTGGAAATGATGGAATGGTCTGGTGTCAGAAGCCAAGATCATTTTGGATCGCTGAGCCATGGCAGTAACATAAACAGTATGAATTTCATGTATTCATGGAGAAAGAACTTAGTTATTATTTACAGTGGGAAGAATACTAAAGCACATGACACTCATAGAAAATCATAATAGTGCTTATCACACTTTTGCCCATAGACTATATTCACAATGACAAAGAAGCATATTTAAGTCCATATTTCTCAAAATCTTTACAGTCAAATTAAATCAAAATAAATAAACAATTTTGTAAATTATGTACATAATAATTCTATTTTTATTTAGTAACATTTCTACAAACCATATTTTATAATGCTGTTTGGTTCATCATAGTAACTGTCTACAGATAATGTTACATGGGGCACTTTATCATCTTCTGTCTCAGAGTCTGTAGCATCATCTGGCCGGCCTTCATGCCCAACTCGCACAACACTTATTCCAGCTGCTTGTGTACCATCAGTGCCTAAAACAATTATATTATGAACTATTACTACATTCAAAATTATCATTTATATTAGTTCATGGAGCATGTCTCCCGATTGCAGTTGCTTGCCTAGAGCCTAGAGCCTTAAATCATGGTCCTAAATTAAGGTAGTAGGTACTTAATGTTACAATGGAGAGACTGTCATCTGCCCTCCATAACCCATTTTCACGGAAACCAGGAAAATAGAAATAGGATCTGGGTGTGTTAGATTTTTCAGGCTGCCTAAAGGCATTTGACTGCCATCTAGAGATAACAGCCAAGACCAACAGTCTAGTGCCTTACGAAGAACAGAGATGATCAAGAGAGCAATGCTTATAGTGGCGACCAATCCAAGCTAGGCCACGCATGCCGTAGCTTGAAACGCGCTTTAATCAAGTACCCGCCGAGCTATCGAGCTCCTCAAAATTGGTATTGAGGTGTTATAATTTTCTTTAAGATTATTATTAACTGAATAGGCGTCACCTTGAACAATCTCAACTTTGGCGCCAAAACATTGTATCAAAAGAGTTTGTTTACAAAAAGATTTTTCCGTCATATAGTCTACCATATTCCTGTGGGAATGTTTTCTTTAGAATTTACCTAGATCATCATTTGTCTAGATGTTATTATGATTTAGGAAGGAAACCGACTACTTCATAAGCATAAAACGAAGCACGAACATAAAACCTAGTTTCAATTGGTTAACGACCTTTACCGAAAGACAAGTTGTATTTTACATCATGATTAACTTACCCATTAAAGTTCCTAGTAAACTTTTATCTACAGAAAGAGATCCATCCTTGTTTACAATAACAACAACAGAACTGTCCGCTTTTGTGGAAGGTCCATTTAGATCTGTATAGTTAGTTATCACCGTATTTGACATCTTGTATCAATTTATGCAACTAGCTCAATAAAAGTCCTCTATTTTTAGCCATTTTAGCACACATGCACCATTTCTATTTATGACGCATTTTTTAACATAGCACGCCAGACGCCATCTTGAATACAATTCGACCGCGCCGCACCGCGTTTCAAAAACATTAGTACTGGAACACTTTTAATCAATTTAAAACCAAAACAACGTTTTCATACTTTGGATAATAAATAAATCGTTGTAATAAAGTTATAAATACTATATTCTTGAAAATCTGTATTTATTTAGCGATATAATCACGAGTCCTTCACAGTTTTTTAATTTTAATAATCTTTACGGCCATGGAAACTAGTCCTTTAAGGTAGGCGCAGACTTTGACAGGCCGCAGCGTGCCGGGCCGGGTCGCATCACAACACAAAATGCGTACTTTAGTATAGCAGTTAGCACACTGGTGACGGGCCGGGCCGGATCACATTGACGGATTTTGAGGCCTTTGCATTTTGAGGTACAAAAAAAGGAAACCTAAAAAAGGAAAACTCTTCGTCCGACCTATTCACATACGCATCCAACAACATCCCGCTGTACACTGATCGACCTCAAAATCCGTCAATGCGATGCGGCCCGGCCCGTCGCCCGTCACCAGTGTGCTAAGCTACGCATTTTGTGTTGTGTGATACTGTCAGTCAAGTCAAAACATCAAGTCAGTAGTCCAGTCCAGAAGTTAAATAAGTCTAGTCCATGTCTAAGAGTTAGACATGGACTAGACTTATTGGCTAAGTGAAACGGTGGAAAAAAATCACCTAGCTATAAGGGAGATTTTGTGACAAAGATAAAAGTCACGTAATCGACACTGACCACCAAAGAATTTATATATTACACTAGAATGCTTACGGAGGACAAAAGGCGTTCCGAAATAAAACCTAAAGTTTGTAGGTATCTCTTTCTAGTAGGTTGTATAATATTCAAGAGGAAAAGGGACACCTACAAATTTTGGGCCTTTTTCTGGAACGTTAGGTATTTGTATGTAGGCTTTAAAGAAAAATCAACTTTGCAGTAGAGTAATAAGGATTAATTATGAATGTTGTTTTTGCGATTGTTATTATTCGTAAGCATTCATTGTATATAAATTCTTTGCTGACCACTTACCAACACACGGTTTTCCACAAACACTGCGAATAATAATCCACCAATATTATGCAAAAACTCGAAAAAACCTAAGTTTTGTAAAAGTTGTTTCGCCTTAAAAGACCTTAAAAATTCAAAAAAGGCCTTAAAAGACAAATTTCCGTGGCCGTAAAAAGTATTTAAAAAAAAATCAACGTCGTCGTCGTCAACGTCACTTCTTGCTTGCTTTGTGGTCTGCTTGCGTCACTTGCGTTCGGTGCGCTCTTGTCCTTGCGCTGTTTTTGGTGATTGGTTTGGTTGTTGGTTGATGATTGGACTACCAAAAGAAATTGATTTGAGGTTATGAAGTGTTTCTCCATAATTTGGATATAATTGTGTACATATTGTGTGGGAATACGAAGAAAATGAGTTATTCAAAATTTGATTTAACCTTTAAAATAGGTCAATATTTAGACCGGCACCTTGTGTTTCCCTTACTGGAATTTTTAGCAGCTAAAGAGGTAAGCTACACAGACGACCACATTCGTCACCAATTAAATTGTGCATATCATTATTTTATATGAATCCGCTTGTAAATACGTGGTCTAATAATCAAATTATGACCACATATCGTCATGTTACTTTTACAACATCTATTAAGGAAACTCTATAAAACATTTCAGACTTATGATCAGTCAGAGTTACTGCAAGCAAAGCTGGAGATTTTGAGCAAAACTAACATGATTGACTATGTTATTGATATCCGTGGAATGCTTTTTCCGGATGAAGATACCCCTGAGGTAAATATATTTTTTAATTTGGTATTCATACTAGCTAATGAGAATTGTCTATTTTACACACACAATATCTGTACACAAAAATCTACTATTAGTAGATTGATCTATATGACTATCTATATAACTCAAAACAGTTAGGTTTGTCAATATTTTTGTTTATTTTAATTTAACCCTTTTAAATCCATGTGCATAGAAAATAAAGGTGAACTCACAACACCATTTATGTTAAGTTTTGCTAAAACCAAAGCTGTATGAGGGGGTATTATTTTCCCATACATCATATCTATTTTTTGGTTAAAGGAACAGCAAAACTATGAATATCATGAGGAATATGCAAATGTCTCCAAAATGGTCAAAATATTTTTTTGTATTCTTTATACAAAAACATACATATAAAGTTATTTTCCAAATTTATCATAATCATATACCGAAATTTAATCATCAAATAGTGGCCGATTTAAAATTCCAACACAAATTCCAAAAATGCATGCTGTTGGTGGACCAAAATGTGATATAACTTTCATCTGATGCCTAGTTTGCAGCCTTAAAGATCTCATATCCAGGACTGTAAAATACACACATTGCAAGAAAAAGACATTTTTCTATGAAATATACTAACAAGTTTTGCGGTATGCAAGAAGTTGTTTGTGGCATATAGGCACGGAACACTCAGTTTTTCATGCTTAGTTTGTATTTTCTTGTACTTTGTGAACCGAACACCTCTCTTTCTACGAGTTCTACAACCAAACACTTCACTTCGTTGTTGTGTGGACTTGATTAGTTGACACCTAAATGTCATGGAAGTTGTGTGTAATTATATGTCACAGACACGTAACAATGTTATGTCAAATTTAAGCATGGGCTTAAATCACCCCATAAATGAAAATGATTTGAATACTTTTTTCTAAGGGCAATCAGGAAAAAATACTAGGTATAAAATGACTGTAATCAGATATTATTATATATTAGGCTTAGGCTTCTCTACCACTCGGGGCCAACTAATAATTTAATTGTTGTTCTGTTGCCTGTATTTCGAGTGTAGATCCACTCAAAATACAGCCAACTTATATATTACTAGCGACCCGCCCTGGCTTCACATGGGCATAAAAATCTTCCTCTTGAATCACTCTATCTATGCATAAAAATCTGTTCCTTATTTTTAAAGATTTAAGCATACAAAGGGTTATAGAGACCGAAAAAGCGACTTTGTACTATGTAGTAAAGTGATATATTTTCAGGGATATATTTTGCAAATTAACAAAAACATATATAACTATCTTTGTAATGAAACTTTGAAGCACAAATAATAAAATTAAATTATAAAATAATAACAATAATTAAAACTAATATATATATAAAATATTCTAATATAAAAATAAATAAAAACTAATTTAAATAATAAATAGAATCCAAATCGCTGCCATCACCGGGTGAGGTACCCAAGAGGCTGGCGGCATTACCATGCTGTATGGCTAAACTTAGCATTTGACCGAAATGCTCACCTGCCATTGGATCTCCCGAGACATCGATAAGGCGTGCGGGGATTTCTTTAAATATTGTTATTGCCTCCGCACCCCAAGGCCCCAAGGTCTCCACAGCAAAAGGTGCAAATAGTATGGCTCACCCAAAGTCGCATATTTGCGCCTTTTATTGACCTCTGCTGTAGCCGCGGCTGCACCGGCCTTACGGGAAGTCGCTTGTAAATGGGATGGAGCTACTGTATCCACACAAGTGGCATCCCATACAAGCGACCGCCCGCGTTTTCACGGAATGAGCGTCATTCCGTCCGCCCTCTTGCCGTCGTCACGAGCAATTCCACTAGGCTCTAAAATTGCCGGTACGCAATATATTAGTAAAGGTTTGAAATAAATTGTTTTTACATAATGTCTATTTAGGTGATCTTACTTAGGTGTCATATTTTACTATTGGTATTAAGGGTGCTATTTCCTAAATAGAAACACTGGAATGATGATTCAAACGAAAATCATACCAAATCAAATGAATCGAATGAATTTTATTGTGTGGTTGCAGTCCATAATCTCAATTTGATCAATCTTTATCAGGAAATCAAATCAAGAAGAGGAGTTGTTCTTTCTCAACTACAAATCCTGCAAGATGCTGTAGAGCCAGTGCTGAGGTTGATGCAAAGAGACGATGTCATGAAAACTGTTGAAACTATGAGGGATCCGAAGACTCTAATAAACTATTTGACTACCAATAAGGAATTTGAGGTGATTTTTTTATTTATTTTTAAAGCATAAATTGGAGTCCACTTATATGTAATATTTTGTTTGTTTGTAATTACTTTATTGTACTACTTTGTTAACAAGTTTTACTGTCTATATCGTGAGGACCTTGAGACATAAAATAACATATGGCATTATTTTAATGACCCCTTTCCTCTGATCTGTAGAATGCTGTTGTCTGTGATATCTGCCAACAGTTAAGCAGAAATGTTCGAAATTCATTTTTTTCCTCAGTCTTCTTGTACAATATTAAAAATAATAAAGGGAGTGTACATACATAAGTAACACTGTAAATATTTATAAACTATTGTTTTTTTTTCAGTTTAAAATTGAGATGATTGATAGCATGTATCGGTTGGCCAAGTACCGCTATGAGTGTGGTAACTATGTTGAGTCAGCATCATATCTGTACTTCTGTCAATTAGTCATGTCACCAACTGATAAGGTAAGCCTGTAATAGAATGTCGATTTTTGTATAAGTGCAACTAAGTGTATTGATTAGTTTAGAGTAGTACAGGTAGCAAGCACGCAAGGATGATCTAAAACTAACATGTCGGAGCATAGAAATCAGCTTTCTTAATGGCATTATGCCATATCCATATTAAATATAGATATGGCATATATTTCTCCTATAAATAAATTTTATTTATAGGAGAAAACAATGCTGGAAAAACTGGGATTTCCTAAGGTTTGATCCTAAAACCTATGACCACCATTTTAGTCTTCAAATTTGCGCCAGTAAACAAATGGAAGTCTTTAGAGAGATTTAGAGATTAAGAATTATAGATTGAGAATAACTATAGTCATATAGTAGTATTTTCATGTATATGTAATAGTATATTAACAATCTTACCTTCTTAATCTTTTTTTCGAGATATAATGACTTACATCATTAAAAACTTCTTTGTAGTATTAAAAAGTTAACCCTTATATTGTTAATTAAAGTGACATTTTTTTATATTATTTTATTGCATAAAAATGTGGTAACAATTAAAAGTTATCACTGTCTTTCTCTTGTTCACTCTCTACATAGTAAGTGTTAGGATGTTCGCCGGAACTTTTGATCTGCAAATAAAAAACGCTTTTAGTACACGTTCTTTTTGCCAAGGACTATTTAATACCACATATCACACTTACATTGAGGAGCTCGATAGCCTATTCCGGTGAACAAGTAGCTACCATCATATCACCCCCTGGTGGGTAGGAATGAATTTTGCGGGGTGTGCGTGTTTGTAACTATGCCATTAGTGTCATTTTAAATTTGGTCTCCTCCGTTAAGCCGTTAATTCGACTGTTATCGCTATATGACAGTCGTTAGGCTGTCAGATGCCTGCATGATGCAGCCTAAAAATATGTCAGTGTTGGCCGCTAACACACCCGGATCTGTTCCAATTGGTCTGGTTTCCCTCTATAAAGGGATGGTACAAAGGTCAGACGGCACTCGCTCTATAGTTACCAGAACCGCTAAATCAGGACCATGATTAAAGCGCCTGAGGGCTGTAAAGCGTAAGCTGAAGATGTTACCAGAAACCCTTAGACGAAGAAGACACTTACATTGTGATATAGGACTCCTGGATCATAGCGTGGATGACATTGTACTTTGTGTACTTGAAGAGAAGGTGCAGTTGAGAAACTCTGGGCACAGATTTCACACTGGTAAACATATAAATTGCTATTGATGCCATGAGACTTTGTAATAAAGTGTCCAATTTTGTACCTAAAAATAAAATTTAACATTACTAACTAAAATGACCTACATTTACGTAACAATAAAACCATACACGTGTCATTAAGAAAATGTGTATGTACCTGTGATTGTAGAGTTGTTCATAATTCCTAAACTTTCGGTCACAAGCATTGCATAACAATAACTTGGGCAAGGAGAACCTGTAACATATCTTCAGCCAAGGACATAACAACCAATGTTGCTCTGCTGTTTTATATGATAAGAAATTGGCTTCGCAAGCATTACACTCATAGTTTCTAACAGTTGTATGCGTCTTACAGTGCCGTAACAATCTGGGG
Source organism: Apomyelois bistriatella (assembly GCA_947044815.1). NCBI lineage: Eukaryota > Metazoa > Arthropoda > Insecta > Lepidoptera > Pyralidae > Apomyelois > Apomyelois bistriatella. The sequence goes on from OX345689.1 coordinate 5,916,271, forward strand.
ATACTTGTAAAAACTTTCTCACAAAACTCGCATTGTAAAAGAGATGAAGTTTTTATTTCCCTGACACAGTCTACGCTGTCGGATTTGCAGCATTCGCTGGCATGCTTCAGAGCAGAGTCTTGACGCGGCCATACTTGGAAACATTCTATACATGTCCACACGATTTGCCAGCGGGGAGGCATCTCTGTGATAGCATGTCGCGTGGCGTAATGTCTTTTCAAACCAGTTTCATAGACGAAACACTTTCCGCATGTGTCACAGGGATGAGACCGCATTGACTTTGGGCAAACAATGTCCAGTGTTTCCTTCTTCTTCGTATAGTTTAGAGTTCTGTTCAACATTTGGATATTTTCCATAATCCTAGCATTGTTTTCGTTCACTCTCTCTAAGCTGTATTCTAAAGGACTCTTATCTCCATCTGTTCTTTCGAATTGCCTTACTGCATTGTCAGGATCTTCGTCTTCTTGAGATAAAAGTGAGTGGTTAAGTACCTTATCCTGTCCTCTTTCCTCAAATTGGTAGTTGTTATAAATGTTATTACTTGTCTCAAATTCAGACATATAAGTTTGACTGATAATGTTTGGCTTGTATTCAATAGGCTCCTCGTAATCTTTCCTAAAAAGCTTTTGCGTTTCCAAAACCTGATCAGCTCTTACTTCTCTAGCACAAGAATCCAAATCAAAGTCATTTAATTCATCATCAGGTATTATTTTTACCACTAATCTTGAGGACTTTTCAATGTCTTTAATTTTATGCTGACTTCTGCCTTCTGCCCATTCACCGAATTTAGCTTCCGACGTATTATTTTTTTCATCTTCAATGGTAACCTGCAAGGATTTAAAATTTGTACCATTTTCAAATTTATTAATTATTAATTTTGATGACATGTCTATAAATTTAGTAAAGCCATTTAGTTTTCACAATGACAGTGACTGACATTATTGTTGTCATTTATCAAAAAGTATTTATTCGATACAAGTAGATAATATTTAAAGCAAAGTCACAGACATATATAAAAAGGACTACTGAAAAAAGTATGAAAACTTGTTACAATATTTATTTTACTTGTTCTAAAAACGCACATAAACCAATAAAATTAATTATCCCACGTAGTATATAAAGTTCACGATTCATACACATAATTTTATATTACAATAATTTTTAAATAAAATATTCGAGTAATCAATACTAATATTATAAAGCTGAAGTTTGTTTGTTTGCTTATAATTATAGAACTACTGGTCGGATTTTAAAAATTATTTTTGATTATGATAGCCTGGTTCTTGGAGAAGGTTATAGGCGTGGTGATAATACGTACCCACCACGGGCGAGTGAAACCGCGGGGAACAGCTAGTATACAATAAAAATAATAACCACTACCGCCAAGTTTAAGACCATATTTTAAAGCGGACCCTGAAGCGTAAGCTGAAGATGCAACTAGGAAACAAGCTTGGATGATAATGATAGTTCTCTCTGCATTACCCAAACTTTGACTATTAGATAACGCTTTTAGCATTGAGTCCGTCTATTGTGCTTTATTTGTATTTTGTGAAATTAAGGTTAAATAAATAACAGAAAGTTAATCGAGTAACATAATTTCAGAACTACCTATCGGTACTTTGGGGCAAGCTCGCCAGCGAGATTCTAGTTCAGAATTGGGATGGGGCGCTGGACGACCTGACGAAACTGCGCGAGTTCATCGACAACGGTGCGGCGGGTGCCACCGTCAACAACATGCAGGCCCTGCAGCAGCGCACGTGGCTCGTGCACTGGTCGCTCTTCGTATTCTTCAACCACGTGAAGGGCCGCGACCTCATCATTGAAATGTTCTTGTACAAGCCCCTGTAAGTTTTCTGTCTCTTCTATCATTTGCGAAACGACCATGTCGTGTGGGTTACAAAGTCCATTGACCCTGCTCACCTTGGTGTAGAGTTTTTCAAAATGGCCTCTCGGCCCCTGGTTTCTTTAACGACCATCAGATGACAGCCGGGACCAACGTCTTAACGTGCCTCTCGAATCACGGAATTTATTAGTCTTTCTTTATTTATTTTTTTTTTTTATTTTCTTTGGGACTTCTTAGCTTGTGATTTATCCTTTATTATATTGGTTCAAAGTTATTGCAGCTGTGGTTGCATGATAAATGACGGTCGCTAAGTAAAGGTCAGACGCTTTTAGTCAGCTTAAATCTTGCATCTTTATTTGTCTGTTTGCCACTAATGCCTGCAATAAGTATTCCCATTTTAAGAAATGGATAATGGATAACCTATTGTATTTTATGATTCTTATTTCTTTTTTTTAGATATTTGAACGCCATTCAGACGATGTGCCCACACATACTCCGCTACCTAGCGACGGCCGTTATAATAAACAGATCACGGAGGAACGCTCTCAAGGATCTGGTGAAAGTAATCCAACAGGAAGCTTACACATACAGGTATGTAATATATTTTGCTTGCCTGTTGATTTTGTGTCCCACTGCTAAGCAAAGGCCAAATCGACGCTATCCTATCCAGAGATGTCCACAGACAATTTTTTATAATGAAGATGCTGTGAAAATCAAAACAAATTGAGTATTTTTTTTTTATATATCTTTACACATCAATCGACCCCGTTTGCCCTGGTTTTTTTTAAGCATTTACGGCCGCTGTAATGGTTTATATTTGACGTTCGATTAATTCATATCCTGTTAGTTGCAAGCAGTTAACCCTGCACACCTAGGTGTCTAAATTTTTCTAATCTGACGTCTACTACCGCTTAAGTGTTTTCAAGATTGCCCTAGTAAATAAAATCGGTTTTTGTTTTTTGGAAAAAGGTTATGTCGCTATATAACAGAAAATAACTCGGGCGAACAGTTTTAATATATCAATTCTCACAGATTTAATATATTTATTGCTACTGTTAACAAACAATTAACGTGTATCAAATATACTTGTACTCACCGTATGGAGTCCATATAAAAGTAGGATTTACTCATACAAATCGGACGGCGACTCGTCATTAACCTTGTTTTACTTTTGCTGTCTTTAGAGACCCTATCACCGAGTTTATCGAACATTTGTACGTAAACTTCGACTTCGAGGCGGCCCGAAGAAAACTGAACCAGTGCCAGGCTGTGCTGTTGACGGATTTCTTCCTGATAGCCTGTCTCGACGAGTTTGTCGAAAACGCACGCCTCATGATCTTCGAAACATTCTGTAGGATACATCAAGTCATCAGTATTGGGTTTGTATTTCTGTTACTTTGCTTTCTTCAATCAAGCTTCCAAATAATTTTGATTTTGTTCAAATAATCTATACTAACTTTCACTTGCTAATGTTATAAAAAGTAATTTAATCTAAATCCCAACTAATATTATAAATGCGAAAGGGAGTTTGTATATTTGTTTGTTTGTTACCTATTCACGCCCTCTTTTTCCTGTTATTTTGCATACACATAGTTAGAACTGAGAAGGACATAGGGTACCTTTCATTCCGGGAAAAAGCACTGTTTCCGCGGGAAATTTTTGAGGGCGAATGCTAGTACTGAGATTTTACGGACCTCAGAACGGTGGGCGTGGAAATAAACTCACGTAGCAGTTACAAGGATTTTATTATATACTCGATATATTATAAATATAGCAAACATGATAATCAAATGAACTAACCCTTCTGGCACTGCACTCTACTGATTATATTTTACAATAAATATTTCTGCCTTGACTTAAGATACATTTTGTTATATTTTAAACTAATATTTTATTCCAGGATGTTGGCTGAAAACCTGAATATGCAGCCTGATGAAGCGGAATGCTGGATCGTGAACTTGATCCGTAACGCTCGTCTCGACGCGAAGATTGACTCCAAGCTTGGCCACGTGGTGATGGGCGCTCAGCCGCTCTCCCCGTACCAGCAGTTGGTGGAAAGGATCGACTCCCTCGCAGTCCGCTCTGAAGCTCTGACGTCATTAGTTGAAAGGAAACACAAAGCACGTAATCAGGATGTAAGTGTTGTATTCAAAATTCTTAGCATTTGCCACAAGAGATCTAGATCAATTAAGAGCGCTCACACGTTTTCAAAAGCATTTGGGCCTGTGAGTAGCCAAACTCTCAATCCGGCATGATTTTATTCTGCCGCTTCACGGCAATCTGCCAGGAACAATTATAAGCCGCTTTTTTATAAAAGAAAGTAAAAAGTATAAGTACTTATTCAAATTTTATTTTGAACAAAACTGATTTTTCTTTTCAGATTCGTTGGGGAACTCAAGAATTTTAATCCTACAATTTGTAAAGAAGTCGCAAAAGCTTTGGTTCTGTCTACTATTGAATATTTTGTAAATGAGATATTTTCTATTAAAATATCGTCTGTGTAACTTACTTTTTATTTAAGCTTTAGGTCCATCCATCTCTAACTAGTTATGTCTTGTTCAATATCTTGGGAAAATGCTAACATCTTATTTTTATTGATATTAAGATCATTAGAAACAAACTTGTTATTATTATTATAACGAAAAATACTGTATTTTTTTCCATAGTAGCATCGGTCCCCCCGTAGATCTCATTTTCACGGCGGCGGCACAGCTTATTTATTTAGGCTTATTGGCATAGATTAATAAATAGTTACTACGTCTACCTAGCCGTATGGTGTTACATAGTAATAAAAACAACAAGTTTTTACGTACACACCCAGGTAGGAGACTGCATTATTGTCTTCTTAAAAAAAACTACGAACTAGTAATTTTTGCTCTGCTCATTGCTACTCCAGCAAGTTTGGGCTATGTTGATGACCTGTTCCACTAGAAAAAAAAAACACCCTCAGCAGAGTATCATATTAGCAATCCATGAGTTAAAGTAAAAAAAATATTTCAACTAAATGTGTATATATATTTTGTCTCATTCTCTCAGTTTTTATTAGTACTTTTTTAACATAATGCTGAATAGATTAAAATATTATTTTTGTTTAAAGATGGTGGTGGTAAAGAAATCTTTTTCTTTCTTTTAATGTTATGAAATTCACAACTGCAGAGTATTAAAGTGAAAAAAGGGGTCTATGACTGTGTATACTCCAGTAAAACTACTAAATATTTTAAACATCATATAATTTTTATTAAAACCACATCTTTGAATCTACTCTACAGGTTTTATAGTAATAAATCTAGACAGAATAAAAGCTACTAGTACAGTAGAGAGAACAAAACACACAACAAATACATAGAATGTGTCTTCTGAAAATACATCAGTGAATTCTGGTATCTGATTGTACAGTTCTTCTACTACATGAAGGTTGCCCTTCTTCCCGGACTTAGTCATTTTATTTCTTTTTACTTTTCTTTTTCTCTGATTTTGTTTGTAAAGTTGACACAGGCTGTTCCACTGGCGCTAGGGATGACACGTGTTTATTTAATAATTGTAAAAGCTCTAAACAGGTAAGGTTGCTACTCTTGAATGTAATTTTTTTTATGTTAGCAGATTCTGAAATAAAAAAAAAATAATTTAAACATGTCAAAATTTTATCACACTACATACATGACGAGACTTCTTCTTCGTCCAAGCGTGATTCCCGGTTACATCTTCAGTTTACGCTTCAGAGCCCAGGGTATGCTATTAATCATAGTCCTGATTTGGCAGAACTGGTTATTACAATAGAGTGACTGCTGTCTGACCTCCTTAACCCTTTTTACAGGTAAACCAAACTCACAGCAACATGACCTTGGTTTGTTAGTGGCCAACACTGTCAGATTTTTTAGGCTGCACAAAGGCATCTGATATAGCCTAACGACTGCCATCTACTGATAACAGCCGGGACCAACGGCTTAACGTGCCTTCCAAAGCACATAGGAGCTCAAGGAAGAAATGCAACTAATGGCAACCAATCCAAACATAGCTGACCACTCGCCGTCGCTTGACGCGCATTATCGTTACGAACATGCACACTGCACTAGGCTATCAACCTCCTCATACATGATGAGACTATTAATTTAATATATGTTGATTTGAAAAATTGTACATCTGATGTGTTTACAAAAACATTTATTTGCCAAGGAGAAAACCAAGATAATCAAAAAGACCCAACAGAACAATGTAGAGTCACACTGGGTACTTGTTGCCCCATAAAGGAAATGATGGAGTCAAGTCAAATATGTAAGGAGAGTAGACAGCTCCACAATGATAAGGTTTGATACTAAATTGTTAGGTGTGTAGGAACCAGGTAGAAACTGTGTTATGCCACTCCAATTTTGTTTCACACTGAAGATACACTTTGTGGAACTTAAAACAAGGGAGGTTAAATGAATACATAAAATCCTTCATATACCAGAGGGAACAATAGAACTCATAATGTTATGTGGCAGCCAGCTTTCACTTGGACTGAGGTGTCAAACATTGTCATTGAAAATTGTCTGATGTCTGAAAGTGGGCCAGGTTGTAAGTAATAAATAAAATAGGTTTTACCTGCAATATTAGGTACAATGGTGATATCAACAGTAGGTTCTCTACGATCACACACGACTTCAGTTTTAAGAGAACAATTTGGATTAGTAGTACTAATCTTTGGTGAACTTATGTAGTGTAAGAAGTTCCTGTAATAAATTTAATTTAATAGGATATAGTTTACACTTACAATATGTACATAAATTCTAAGCAGATTCTTTTATTTGTTTGTAATGTATCTTCAGTTAAAATGCAGGCATTTTGAATGAAGTGAGAATTATGTCATTCAATAGACATATAAAAATATTAATAGTAAATCAAAACAATCAATTAATTATTTATTTTAGGTAATTGTAATGTATAACAAGCCAACAACACCCAACAAGTCAAGAATGCTTGCTTATTTCTCCAAATACCGTGTGTGTGTAACGTTTTCACCAAATGGATCAAATGTAACAGTGATCTTCTTTGCAGCTTTCAAATTAATTCCTTTCAATTGTTTACCAATAGCCGAAACTACTCCGCCGGATCTTCTTAATGTGCCACTATATGGAACAGCCATATTTTTCTATTTTTGGATCAATTATAAAGAGTGGCTTATCGATCGGTCGGTGTACGAAATGGTAAGAAAAGAAAACTTCACATACTGACTGACAGAACAACAGTACTATAATCACTACGTGACACTGACAAATCTGACATTCACAGAAATACCCATGGATTAATACCAAAAAAAAAAAGTCCCGTCTTTATCCGGCAATATACCGGTCCGGCTGCAGCATATATTTATTATAAAGATGTAGCTATGATTTTTAATTTGGTGTAAAAGTGAGATGGCGAAATAGGGAAGTCCATGAAAACGATAAGGATCAAAAATACATTTTCTGTCTTTGTTTGGCAACTTGAACGCCATAGGCGCACCCTAGACGCTCATGCACGCATAATGGAAAACCATCAATCAAAGGGATGATACTCGAAAGTTAAATTGAATCGACTGATTTCCAAACAAATCAATTTAATTTTTTTAATTTATATCATGAATTTTGCGATGATTTATTTGGAAATTAGTTGATTTAATTGTTCCATTTAAACTTCAAAATTTAGGATTTTTATTTGGAAATCAGTCGATTCAATTCACCTTTCGAGTGCCATCCCTTTGTTTGATGGAAAACCATCATGCTCATGCGCGCATGAAGGAAAACCATGTTTTCCAAATAAAAAGTCCTATTTTATTTTTAGTTTAAATCAAGAATTTTGCGATGTTTTACGATGGAACAATTAAATCAACTGATTTCCAAACAAATCATCGCAAAATTCTTGATATAAATTAAAAAAATCAAATTGATTTGTTTGGAAATCAGTCGATTCAATTTCCTTTCGAGTACCATCCCTTTGTTTGATGGAAAACCATCATGCGTGCATGAGCATGTAATGTGTGCCATACAAAAACTTAGGCCAAAAAAACAGTGATTTTTTTGTAATATGTTTGTTTTAAAGACAAATACTCGTTTTAAATAGGTAGTTTGATTAGTTTTCGTGCACTGGTGGCCTACTACCATCTCTTAAACCATGTAAGAATGATAAAGGGAGATATCGCTTTACATCATGTATTGCACTGTCTCGCTTACTCACTCGTTCTTGCATGGATTTAAGAGATAGTAGCCCCCCTGGTGGCCTACCACCACCTCTTAAAACCATGCAGGATCCAGTGAGTAAGGGAGATGTCGCCTTACATCACTTAGCGCGCTATACAGCTTTCTCACTGGATCTTGCATGGTTTTAAAAGACGGTCGTAACCCCCCCCACACGTCATGTTGTCATGTAATGGCTTAATGCATTTCATTCCATAGAATGTGGAACAATATATGAAATGTCAGTGCTTGGTTTCAGTAAACCAAATGAACAAAAACATTAAAAAAAAAAAATTGTAAATCGTGCATGTCAGTAAATGTATTGTAGAATTTCCTATTTTTTTCAATTTGATTGATTTCTATTTTGTATAAAAATGTACCCCGTTGGTCAACGTAAGTAAAATTTGTACTAAATTAATATTTGCTAAAGTAACAACACGACAATTCATCTTTTCTGTATGCCCTAAATTAATGACGTTAAGTTTACTTACACCAAGTGACTGCTTGGTAGAAGTAGGTAAATGTAGGTATCTATGAGTACAATGACCACTTTATGTGCAGTCGGGGTCTAAATACTATACTTACATTAATTTATTTTCTTTATTCTAAAATGAAGCCTTAATAACCAAGCTATTATGTTCACGAGGTCCTGTCAGCATGGACAAATTCTACTTGTTAGGTTTTGATGATTAATCTCATTTTTTTCTCTAGCACCACCGGGGGAGGCCAGTGGTGGAACTGTGAGTTCTGCTGCTGTCAGTGGCGCGGCGAGTACTACGGGTACCGCCGCGGGGGCAGCAAGCACGGCCCCTACAACTGGCGCGCCAGCCGCTGGTGTGGCCCCTGGTGCAGGAGCCATGGCTTTAGTACCTCCCGCTGTAGCACCTCCTCCCGATTTACCTGTACTGACATGCCCGAGACGACCAAACCTGGGCCATGAGGGGCGACCAATTATGTTACGGGCTAATCACTTTCAAATCACAATGCCCAGGGGATTTGTTCATCATTATGATGTTAATATACAGCCAGATAAATGTCCTAGAAAGGTAAGTTTAATGTATAAGTAATTTTGATGAACATTTTGATCATATATATTATAGAAATAAGGAAGAAATTTTAATTTATTATTTTCCTTGATGATATGTTTTTTGGAGAAACAGGAAATAATTTATTAATTTTGTTTCAGGTTAATAGAGAAATTGTAGAGACCATGGTTCATTGTTATAACAAAATATTTGGTGCCCTCAAGCCTGTGTTTGATGGAAGGAACAATTTGTACACAAGAGATCCTTTGCCTATTGGAAATGACAGAGTTGAATTAGAAGTAATATTACCAGGAGAAGGCAAAGACAGAGTGTTCCGTGTCACTATTAAATGGGTCGCCCAGGTAATATTTGTACAACATATTTCTAACTAGCATTTGCTCGCAGTTTCGCCCGCATTAATTTTCCTCGGGAACAGAACCTGTTATGAAAGGTACCCTATGTCCTTTTCAATACTCCTAGCTACGTGTATGCGAAATTTCAGAAAGATTGGTTCAGTAGATAGGGCGTGAAGAGGTAACAAACAAATATACAAACTTACTTTCGCATTTATAATATATATGTTGGGATATATTTGTGTGGTTTAAGCACACACAATAAGATTGTTGAGTCTAAAAATTTTGTTACAATGAAAGTATACATTATTATTCCATTATTCAACTTTCCGCACTCACAAAAACAATCAAATTGATATCCTTGTTATGTTATGGCAAATGTTTCTTTTTGTAGGTATCACTGTTTGCACTAGAGGAAGCATTGGAAGGACGCACGAGACAAATACCAAATGATGCAATATTAGCACTTGATGTGGTTATGAGGCATCTGCCGTCCATGATGTACACACCAGTTGGGCGCTCATTCTTCTCATCTCCTGATGGGTATTACCATCCATTGGGTGGAGGCCGTGAGGTTTGGTTTGGTTTCCATCAGTCAGTGAGACCAAGCCAATGGAAAATGATGTTAAATATAGATGGTAAGTCAGTCACATATGATAATCAGATCTTTCATGAGGAAAACTTCAAAATAAAAATTGTTATAACATATTTTTTGTATTTTCTAGTATCTGCAACTGCATTTTACAAAGCACAGCCTGTTATAGAGTTTATGTGTGAAGTATTAGATATAAGAGATATAAATGACCAAAGAAAACCACTGACCGACTCCCAGAGAGTTAAATTCACAAAAGAAATCAAAGGTCTGAAAATTGAAATTACACACTGTGGTACTATGAAGAGAAAATATAGAGTTTGTAATGTTACACGTAGACCTGCACAAATGCAATCGTAAGTAATAGTTTACTGTTGTTTTGATAAGTTAAGTCGAAGTCTTTCAACTAATATATTTGTCATTTTCTACTCATAGAATTACCTACTCAAACTTATGATCAACAAAGAACTGTTTTGGCTGCTCATGTAATAAAAGTTCCTAAACTCATTTTCTTAACCATTTTCCACAATCAATTGATGATTTTCTTACCCATGATTTGAAGACATATAAATCTCAAAAAATATATTATTTCTCTCTGCACCACCAGCTGGTTTTCAGGAAAAAAATCCTATAGCTTATTCTCCATTTACATGTATATATTAAAACTTCATTGTTCAACTAGTCAAGCTTTCTTTATCTTTCAACCCTAAGAAAATTATATATTACTAGCTGTTCCCGCGGCTTCGCCCCGCGTGGGACTCGGTTATATCGCGCCCAAAAGTAGCCTATGTTTGACCTCAGGTCGTTAACTACATCCCTACCAAATTTCATCACAATCGGTCCAGCAGTTTAGCCGTGAAGAGGTGACAGACAGACAGACAGACTTTCGCATTTATAATATTAGTATGTTATGAAGTTAGATAAATGAGAATGATAATTTTTATGTTTTTAGTTCATGGTTAGGACATGATCTAAACTATATGTTACTTGTTTTATTACTATCTCAGAGCAAGAGTAAAACCTGCAAAATATAATATACTTTGACTGACTGATGTAATAAACAATAGTTCAGCAACCACAGTATGTATATAAAAAACCAAGCAATATAATCAAGCATTATTTGTAAACAAGTATTTTCTTTTTAGATTTCCTCTTCAGCTTGAAAATGGACAAACAGTAGAATGTACTGTAACAAAATATTTCTTCGACAAATATAAAATGAAACTTAGATATCCACATCTGCCATGCCTGCAAGTGGGTCAGGAACATAAACACACATACTTGCCACTGGAAGTGTGTAATATTGTACCAGGACAGAGATGCATTAAAAAACTAACTGACATGCAAACATCCACTATGATCAAAGCTACTGCAAGATCAGCTCCCGACAGGTAAGTGCAATATTAATTTTTCAGATTATATTTTTTTCTTTGTTGTTCTCGAACATAGCACCTTCTATTCAAATCTAACATATAAAAACTGACAGGTGCTTATATCCCTGAATTTATTAATGATTGTGTTATATTATTACCCATAAATTATTGATTGAAGTCATGCTGTGAAAGTATGAGAAGTTGTTGATGAGGCAGGATTAGCTGCCCAGTTCCGATATGAGTGGTCTGCTGTCCAAGACACTCAATATATTTACTTATAAAAATTTGTTAAATATAAACATAGTAGTAGGTAGCGAGTATGAGATATTCTATTGTCAGAGGTTCCTAAAATACACTTCAAGTTATCTTTATTTGTTTTACATTTTAATTAATAATTATATATAGATGTTACACAAAATAAAATAGTTTAATTAATTATAACTTAATTCAGAGAGCGGGAAATCAACAATTTGGTACGGCGCGCTAACTTCAACACAGATTTGTACGTGAAAGAGTTTGGGCTGACGATATCAAACAACATGATGGAGGTGCGCGGCCGAGTGCTGCCGCCGCCCAAGCTGCAGTATGGCGGTCGCGTTTCATCGTTGGGTGGACAGGTAACAGCTTACAACTCACAATCTTCATCATCATCCGAGTTTTTGCCATTTGCATCCTCAGCTTACACTTCAGGGCCTAGAGTATTCTTTAATCATGGTCATTACAAAATAGAAGTTTCACGCATGATATTGATTAAGGGGTACAGGTTAAAATTTTCGAATGCTTTTGATTGCTAAATGTTAAGGTTACCAGAAAACTCTAAAAAAAACATCAATTTATAATATTTTTGCAGCAAGCATTGCCCAATCAAGGTGTGTGGGATATGCGAGGCAAACAATTCTTCATGGGAGTTGAGATTCGTGTATGGGCAATCGCCTGCTTCGCGCCACAAAGAACCGTACGAGAAGATGCCTTGAAGTAAGTTATTTTTATTTTCAAGCTTTTAATTATTTACTTTGCCAACTTTTACTGAATTTGACCCACAGTCCTAATTTTAATTTAGAGGTTGTATTTATGCGAGGATCAAGATATGATCAATAAAATCACAAACAAGAAAGATACACTGATCACATATTTAAATCGTGTGTATTATGACAAGGTAAAAAAAAGTGTCTTACAACTGTAGTACTTAGTAATGTATGTAGTAATTCATTAAAGTATACTACCTACATTAACAAATTTCTTACTTCTAGGAATTTCACTCAGCAACTACAGAAGATATCAAACGATGCTGGCATGCCCATCATAGGGCAGCCGTGTTTCTGCAAGTATGCGACTGGTCCTGACCAGGTGGAGCCTATGTTTAAGTACCTCAAGTCTACATTTGTCCAGCTACAGCTAGTGGTTGTCGTGTTGCCGGGCAAGACGCCTGTATATGGTAAGTTGAGCTGTTTGTCCCCTTGCTAGATAAAACTAGAAGGAAAACTGACTAATATTGACTAAATTCTCACTGAACAAGAACTATTTGAGGAATTATGATTTTATCTGAATATTTATAAAAAATCTCGTGTCTAGTTATATGGAGTGCGATTGATACTAATATATGGTTTTGCTTTCAGCGGAAGTAAAACGAGTGGGCGATACTGTATTGGGTATGGCGACACAATGTGTTCAAGCGAAGAATGTGAACAAAACTTCGCCGCAGACGCTCAGCAATTTATGTCTCAAAATCAATGTCAAGCTCGGCGGCATCAACTCTATTTTAGTTCCATCATTACGTCCAAAGGTAATTTTTGAAATTTAATTTATTTTAATTTCCTTTCGGTGCATTAGGTCCTATTGCCGGAATGTCCAGTCTGTTTGTGTATGGCTTAATTCCCTGAACATCCATTCCCTAAATGTCTACTGCCCCAAATGTATATTTACTCAATTATCACTTACTCTATCATTTACCCGAACATATATTTGGGCTAATTCAATTCAGATGCTTAAACTATTCATTCTGATGGATGAATTATCTGTAATGTGTTTGGTACAGGTGTTCAACGAGCCAGTAATCTTTCTGGGCGTGGACGTGACGCACCCGCCGGCGGGCGACAACAAGAAGCCCTCCATCGCCGCCGTCGTGGGCTCCATGGACGCACATCCCTCGCGGTACGCCGCCACCGTGCGCGTGCAGCAACACAGGTCAGTGCCAGTGGACGTGACAACAACAACAACAACAACCCTCCATCGCCGCCGTCGTGGGCTCCATGGACGCACATCCCTCGCGGTACGCCGCCACCGTGCGCGTGCAGCAACACAGGTCAGTGCCAGTGGACGTGACAACAACAACAACAACAACCCTCCATCGCCGCCGTCGTGGGCTCCATGGACGCACATCCCTCGCGGTACGCCGCCACCGTGCGCGTGCAGCAACACAGGTCAGTGCCAGTGGACGTGACAACAACAACAACAACAACAACCCTCCATCGCCGCCGTCGTGGGCTCCATGGACGCACATCCCTCGCGGTACGCCGCCACCGTGCGCGTGCAGCAACACAGGTCAGTGCCAGTGGACGTGACAACAACAACAACCCTCCATCGCCGCCGTCGTGGGCTCCATGGACGCACATCCCTCGCGGTACGCCGCCACCGTGCGCGTGCAGCAACACAGGTCAGTGCCAGTGGACGTGACAACAACAACAACAACAACCCTCCATCGCCGCCGTCGTGGGCTCCATGGACGCACATCCCTCGCGGTACGCCGCCACCGTGCGCGTGCAGCAACACAGGTCAGTGCCAGTGGACGTGACAACAACAACAACAACAACAACCCTCCATCGCCGCCGTCGTGGGCTCCATGGACGCACATCCCTCGCGGTACGCCGCCACCGTGCGCGTGCAGCAACACAGGTCAGTGCCAGTGGACGTGACAACAACAACAACCCTCCATCGCCGCCGTCGTGGGCTCCATGGACGCACATCCCTCGCGGTACGCTGCCACCGTGCGCGTGCAGCAACACAGGTCAGTGCCAGTGGACGTGACAACAACAACAACCCTCCATCGCCGCCGTCGTGGGCTCCATGGACGCACATCCCTCGCGGTACGCCGCCACCGTGCGCGTGCAGCAACACAGGTCAGTGCCAGTGGACGTGACAACAACAACAAACATAGCTTCTCGTGCTAACATCCACATGCAGTGACGTGCAGTTTTTCAACGAGACCAGGTAGAAATCGAAATTAAAATACACCAACCAAGCGCGAGTAGGATTCGTGCACCGAGGATTCTGTTCTAGCATTCTTAGGGTATACCGTATGATACGGTCCGTATCATGTGAAGAACTATTGTAAGTTATAACAACTTGTTTATATATCCATACTAATATTATAAATGCGAAAGTCTGTCTGTCTGTCTGTCTGTCTGTCTGTCTGTCTGTCTGTCTGTCACCTCTTCACGGCAAAACCGCTGGACCGATTGTGATGAAATTTGGTAGGGATGTAGTTGACGACCTGAGGTCAAACATAGGCTACTTTTGGGTGCGATATAACCGAGTCCCACGCGGGGCGAAGCCGCGGGGAACAGCTAGTATATATATAAAACAAAGACGGGTTTGTTACAACACTTATAACTCGAGATCTGCTGAACCAATTTTCATGGTTATTGATTCGTTGGATTTGTCTCGGCCCCGAATAGCAGAATACATCTTAAAAACATTGGAAAAAGATGAATAAACTTAAAAATAGAATACAACATTTTCCCATACAAAATGTCCGTGGGCTGTAACTAGGGTGTAAGGTAGGTTTAGGGTAGGTGTAAGGTAGGGTAGGTGTACGGTAGGTGTAGGGTACGGTAGGTGTACGGTAGGTGTGCGGCAGGTGTAGGGTAGAGGTAGGGTAGGTGTAGAGTAGGTGTGGAGTAGGTCCTACTCAGTAGGTGTTGGGTAGGGTAGAGGTAGAAAAAGGGCAGGACAACGTCTGCCGGGTCAGCTTGTTTATTTATAAATAATAAATAAATAAATATAAAGGGACAAATCACACAGATTAAGTTAGCCCCAAAGTAAGTTCGAGACTTGTGATTACTAACTTACTAACGAGATTGTGGATACTAACTCAACGATACTATATTTTATAGCAAATACATATATAGATAAACATCCAAGACCCAGGTCAATCAGAAAAAGATCATTTTTCATCTTGACCTGACCGGGGATCGAACCCGGGACCTCCTGAGTAGCGGTCTGGCATGTTAACCATTACGCCACGGAGGTCATCAAGTATTTACCGCTATATGTTAACCCCATACGTTTATATTGTTATATTTATTTATATGTTTTATTTGCATCTTGATGGATAGATACTCCTTTATTCATATAACTCATGTTCGAAAATATGCCATGTTAAATGAACACATTAAAATTGGTATTTTGTCTGAAACATATGTATTTGTATTAGTACCTATTCTCAAGATGGTTGAGAAAGAAACTTGGATATCCGGGATCATGAGCTTGATCCATTCAAGATGAATGCTAATGAATGCTTATCATGAGTACATTCAGTGCTTTATTTTTATATATCAAATATCAAATGTGACTTACAGACAGGAAATCGTCCACGAAATGAGCAGTATGGTCCAGGAGCTGCTGCTGATGTTCTACAAGAGCACCGGCGGTTTCAAGCCGCATCGTATTATCATGTACCGCGACGGCATCTCTGAAGGCCAGTTCATTCACGTGCTGCAGCACGAACTGACCGCTGTGAGGGAAGCTTGTATAAAGGTATGTAATCCATACTTCCATACTAATATTATAAATGTGAAAGTGTGTGTGTGTTTGTACTTTTGTCTGTCTTTCACGTCGAAACGGAGCGACGGATTTCGAGATAACAGACATTTTTGAAACATGTAGGTTTATTTTCAGTATTTTGTAGCGTAGAGTATTTGTTTCCATAAATAAAATTAATTCCACCATTTCTTTACATTATTTATAAGGTAATTTATTCCACTATCACATGCAACTAATATTTTATAGGCGAGGGTTGTATTTTTGTAACTTCAGGTGCATACTTAAAAATTTTGTATGGAGGTAGTCGATACCTTGGGTTAACACCTAGGATACTTTTTATCCCGAAAAGTATGCAATGCCCGTAGATTTGGTGAAAAAAAATGTATTGAATGTTTATGAAGTAGATGGCGCTGTTGTGTATGATAAACGCATAAGTACTTATTATGTCCATAGATAAACTGCTAGTAACATCGCGGGGTGCAGCTAATAAAAATATAAATAAAAATCAGACCATTTATTTTCCATCTTGTTCTTAATTTCCATTTTCAAATTATTTTCTCTAACAGTGTTACTTATAAACGTTTATTAAATTTAAGATACAGTTAAATAGCCTATTTAAAAATATGTTCACTTATAAACGATAACTAGCGCTAATGAACGTCTTAGTGACGTCTTAAATAGCTGTCAAATTAAACAGCGTTGGACCCTTGTTTAAAGCTTTGTTAAAGCTTAATTACCAAAATGGCGGACAAAATTCGAAAAAGTAACAGCTGTTGTAGACCGGCTTACTTGCCGCCAATGCATTGTGAGTGCTGTGAATGTATCGCGTATTGTCCATTTGTATTGTATTTAGCCATATTTTGTAACTTTGTGAAGTGAATCATCAGTAGATATAGTATGGATTTGTTTGAAAACGATAATGTGTTACGAACATACCGAGACGACCTAGAGGAAATACATAATTTTTAGGAATACCGGTATAGGGAGAAGTCAAAGAACAAGTCTATAAATCAAGAACAAACCCAATGGCGGAATTGAGTGAAAAAGAGTTTAAACTACGTTAGAGATTCAGTAAAGAAAACATGAATAAAGTTGTTAATATTTAAGATATTAAGAACTTTAATCATGTTTTCTTTTTTGAAACGATTTGTCTAAATTTCGATAGCCGGGGCGGCAGTATACCTGTGGAGCTGCAAGTAATGGCAGGCCATGAAATGCGATGCAAGCAAAGTTTGAATTTCAAACCTTTCACTTTCGTTGTATGGAAGTCCCGTCTCTTAAACGTAGTGACACTCTTCACACGTGCCTACACACACAATCACAATACACAATATCGTCAACAACAATCATCCATCAAATCAAAAATTTTGAACATTGACATAATTTTGACGTTTATTATTTTTAATTTCGACGTTTATTTTTAATTTAGGCGTTAGGTGACGGCATTTTGGCAATAAAATTGGTCTAAAGTTCGGTGTTGCTAGAGTAAAATAAAGATGGTGCTAATTAAACGTTACTTAGTTAAGTAACGCCTAAACAGCGTTTATAAGTAAGAAATAGATAATTACTAATTAAGAACTTAAGAAGTGATTAGTTAATTAGTCGCTAAGACGTTGATTAGTTGATTTTTATAAGTAACACTGTAACACTTTTTAAAGTCTCTTCGTTCATTATGTTTAATTATAAATAAATAATTGCAGTTGGAAGCTGAATACAAGCCGGGCATCACATTCATCGTAGTACAGAAGCGGCACCACACGCGGCTGTTCTGCGCGGACAAGAAGGAGCAGTCTGGGAAATCCGGGAACATTCCCGCGGGAACGACGGTGGACCTTGGCATAACGCACCCTACGGAGTTCGACTTCTATCTCTGCAGTCACCAAGGCATACAGGTAATGAAATAATGACTCTCTACTTACTAGGAATAGAATTCAATCTTTGATCAAGATTTTAAAATAATTTAAATAAAAAAAGGCGCAATCATTGACATCACACATTCTAATTGTGTTACCTCGCCATATTGCAGCGTAAAAAGTTTATCTACAGTTATCAATGCATATTCATTTGATAGTTAGCTTTCAAGGAATAAGTTCCAGAGTTGAGAGCTAAAGAAGATTAAGAAGAGCTAAGAATTAAGAAAGAGTAATCGGGGAAGAAACGGGTCATTTCTTTGTAACTATGGACAAATAGGTATTTTCGTCTTTTTTTATTACCTGAGCGTAGAGTCAAGAGGAGTATTAGTGCTATAAAAAGAAGCTGTCGCTTAGTCGAGCTTGCTCATTTGTGATTTGTTATTACTGACAGGTCAGCTAGTTTCTAGTTTTCTATCACATTTTCAACTACTCATAATATTTATCTCGTTGGCAACTTGTGGCCCTGATACAAAGCGGCACATAAGTTGACCCCAGTATAAGCGAGACAAAAACATAACTATACAAGGAAATCATAGTCCCTTCCACATCAACAACTCCTTTTCCGATACCTATATCCATTCACCTGTATCAAATAGTAGGTATATAAACATATAGAAAAGCCAAATAAAATTTTAAAATTTCCCAAATAACACACATTTTGTCTAAAATATATGACACTAGCTTTTACCCGCGGCTTCGCTCGCGTGGAATTAGAAAATTTTTGCCAGGAAGAAAAATTTATTAGGTTATATGGCCGATATTTGGTGTACACATACAAATATTCCAGTTATCTCCCTTGGGAACTTGATGCTTTTTCAGGACCAAAAGTAGTCTATGTTACTCTCCATCCTTTAACTAATTCTATGCCAAAAATCAGGTCGATTGGTTGCTTAGCTACAGCGTGAAGGAAGGACAAACAAACACACTTTTACATTTATAATATTAGTATGGATTAATTAAAAAAAAAAAAAAAAACTATCCATTTATGAAGGCACAACAAATTCGCAGGGCACGTCCCGCCCGTCCCACTACCACGTGCTGTGGGACGACAACCACTTCGGCTCCGACGAGCTGCAGTGCCTCACGTACCAGCTGTGCCACACGTACGTGCGCTGCACTCGCTCGGTGTCGATCCCCGCGCCCGCGTACTACGCGCACCTGGTGGCGTTCCGCGCCCGGTACCACCTCGTGGAGAAGGAGCACGACTCCGGCGAGGGCTCGCACCAGTCGGCTTGCAGCGAGGACCGCACGCCCGGCGCGATGGCGCGCGCGATCACGGTCCACGCTGTCACTAAGAAGGTCATGTACTTCGCTTAGAGGGTCGAGTGAACGTCACGGCCGGTAACCTGTCTCGCTTTTGTTCATCAATTCGCAGCTTTAGTTATTATTTATTATCGGTTCTGTGAACTATCACGTTATGGATGTGTTGAGACCAAATTAAAGTGTGCTCGCTTAAACGCTTGCCATGTATGATTGTAGCTTTGAGCGCGGCTAGAAATAGCATATGTTGTAATCTGTGTCTGTTCTGTGGTCGGTTTTGGAAATACGATGTTTTTCTAAATATTTAAAAAAAAAGACAATTGTGAAAGTAATTGTTTGCAGGTGACCTTTAATGACCCTTTCATGATTTTGGACAACAATTTTCGTATCATCGAATAGCGCCCTAGTTCTCGAGAAATGATTTGAAATGTCAGCACAAATAATTTCGCCAGTCAATTCCCGCAAGATAGCGGCGAATTTATTGTAAATATCGAAATCATTCTCCAATAAAAACTAGAAGAAAATAAATCAACAATTCGTCACCGTATAGCCGGACATGACTCAGAAAATTATTTGTTGTGTGAAGATACACAACTAACTCTTTCATGTTTGTACAGTTCGTTGCTGACGTTTCAAATTATTACAGTAAGTTTTGATATGACTGCGAACTAGGCGGTAGAGTGCCTAGAACGCAATAGTGCGTTCTATACAAATATCTATTGTTATTAGTTTCTCGGCAGCAAATGTACCAGATACCGGTAAGCGTTGTTATTCCATAATCGACGCGACTTGAATACGATTCATGGTATACTTTTAAATTGTATCTTTCCTTGTCATATATACTTCATAAAAAAATAAAGGGAGAGACATGTGAATACCTATATTCACATGTATTGTGTGCTTTGATTCACACTGTGCTATAGTATGGTCAGACGCAAACGTGGGTATATTAATGTTTTTTATGGGTATCACATTCACTATGGTAATTTGATCTGGGTCTTTATGTCTAATAAAATGTATTTAACGTTGTTAGTTTAATGTGTGAACGGTCCTTATACCTTTCGGTGGACACTAAGTCCTCTCGACGTAGGTATAACAAACTGCCAAAGGGTTAAAACTATCATCAATTGATATAGTGCTTCCATATATATTGAGAAAGACAGTTAAGTGATCGTAGGGTGTCATAAATTCTTTTATTGGATCAATATTTTGTTCAGCAATTTTATAAATTATATAAAATTTATAAATCTTCAAAAATAAAATAAATATGAGACGGTTACTGGCCACTTTTTGGTAGATGGTGATTCTTGGCAATTTAGTGATACATATTGCATACTTACGTTTGTATTTCTGCAATGTGTATGTAAGTTAGGTATTTTTGAAAAATGGGAAATATATGTAAGATCATATTAATAATACTTAACAAGTAAGTTGGAATTTATTTGTTAATTTATATTGCCTTAACATTGACACAATCTACTTAATCGATAAACTATTTCGCATTATTTTTTGTTATGCGTTTTGGTCGATGTCCACGGCTACCAATGTAACAAGCACTAAGCGTTAAAAAGCGCTTTTAATATAAATTTTGGACCCGTAAAATAAGTAGTAATCTAAACAATGGTATATGTTATGTTCTTAAAGTTTCTTTTTCAACATGATAGAATTCAATTTCCTTCCCGCCAAAAACACGCACCAATTTTCTTTTATCATTTGTTTTTAAGATTGTGATTTACATAAATCATTAGTAACCTGAACATTCCGTTTCTATGAAGTTTGCATTATTGTGCAATGATAAAATTTTATTGTTTTACAACTATTACAATTGACAACATTATATTTCTTATAAGGCCCATATCAATTTACTGATTTTTTTATTCCTCGGCTACCGATAACAATAGAACCCATCAGGTAACGCGGTCTCATAAGACCGCACGGAGTATTAAAGCCTTTTACTTAACTCTTTCAAAACCGAAATAAAAATATTTTTAAAATGAAATGTGGAGTGATTTTTTTATCTCTTAGGACTGGGGCGTTGATTAAATTTTAAATTGATCAATTTCAACTTTGTTTGGGCGCGACAATGAAGCAAAAGGATGGGGGTCACTTTTTTTAAAGTTTCCGAAGAGCTAAAGAAAAGAACAGACTAATCGCTAACCTAATCGCTAATTTTGTTAAGTACAAAAATTTCGTTAGTAAAAGAAAATGTTGTCAATTGAATTATTTGAACCATGGAATGTTAGGCGATTATTACTATATTTATAGGTAGTACGTGTTTATATCTGTTTATTTGGAAATTTATTGTACTAATATAAATGAATAAGCGCATGCTAAATAATAAATCTGTTTTTAAATAAACTTTATAGAAACGTAGTGTGGTAAGAGATTTGCTGGCAACAATTAATTGTATTCTAAATACTATAAAGATACGAATATCCATGTAAAACTAATAGGCCTAGTATTTTCGCACTATCGCGTACTACTGCAATAGGTTCATAAATGGTGTGAAAGTTATATTTAAGTTAAGGCATCATTTTTATTAGTAGTTTTAGTACGTATGCCTTGAAGACTTCTTCGAATTTCAATTTCAAATTGAAGGCCTACAGAAATCTCAAGTCCCCTCGCCCCACAGTTTCACTTGAGTTTCACTCGCCATTGTTGAAAGCGCTGGACACAGCTTGTTTCCTATTATAGCCTTCCTCAAGAACCGGCTGCCAAATAAAAAAAAACTCCGGGCGGGGGCATAATATTTACTTTGTCAATATAATAGGCTAATAAGTTTAGCTTACTCCCTTCCTCATTTTGACGGCATCTCGGTTGCATCTTCAGTTCTATTAATTTGCAATCAAGGGTGTTGATTTTGGTGTTTCCTAAAGGTCTCTTAAGGTTGGGTGTATTCTCTATTGGTATCCCTCTTTTTGCCAAGTATAATACTTGTTTTTTACTTACCTACATAATCTGTTCCATTTCGACGTTTAATACCGTTCTGTGATTTAGGTAACGAAAATTGTCATTATATAGGTAACTTCTTTGCGTTCTGCGCAGTTTCATGGCCCGCAGTGTAATTGTGGAAGGCTTCAAGGCAACGTGAATTTAAGACATTCGAATTGATTTAAGAGAACATACTCTTACTGCGTGCGGAATGTTTAACGGCTTTTTTATTCATAGAAATTAACTTAATTATATTAAATAATTCATATTGAATATACTTTTTACATAAACTGCTGAATGGATTTATTGCTTTTTATTAGTAGTTAATATGGATGCATTGCCAATATAACGTTATAAGGCATACGGGTGTGGTTCGGTAGGGCATTTCGAGGCGAACAAAGTTTTATGCACAATTTTCAGAAAGTGAAAATGCTGGGTTTTCCAAAAGTAGCGGTGTATACTTTTTCAAATAGCAATATCAAAACCTGCCGAGATATAATATTTAATGTACTTTTAATGTAACAAAGCCTTGTAACGATCAAGAAAATTAGCTGTACTGTAAAGTCTTCTCTTATCATGATAACACATTATTATTGTGGTTAATAATAATTAGTACATACTTTAAATGGAAGTTTAGCTAATTAATCATTAATTAACTTGCTGACCATTCGGTTAGACCTGAATCGATTCGTATTAGGTTTTAACACATAGGTGGTCCAAGTGACAATTACTTGTTTGGTACATATCCCAACGTTCATAAGTAATGTATTCCTTAATATACGGTCCACATTGCATTCATTGGTGTTTAATTCTCTTTTATATACCTACTTAGTTAATTTCTCATGTGATCTCATACAGTCTCCGTATATTCAGTACCTACCTTCTTTTACACCACCGTAGTAGAATGCATTTTCTATGGATTTCTCGAATGCAATCAATTTATTTATTTGGATCACCTATGTCACCATCGAACTTTGATCATATGGAATACTTAATGATTAAAGTTTGATGCTTAGATTTAAGTACATCTTGTTAGCTGTTATTTGTACGCTTTATGAATTAAGTAGTATATAGTATTTTCCGTCTAATAAATTGTACCAAAATAATACTGATTGCATATACTTTTTATTTATTTTTGTTGGCTGTTTCAATATGTGTGAATTTTATTAAATAACATTATGTATTAAGTTGTCATAAAATTCTCAGACATTTTGCAAGCGTTTCTCAATAATTTTCAACTTGGAAAGATATTTCTCTATACCCTCGGATTAAATCTTTATAAATAGTCTAGAAGACCAGCCATTAAATTTGTATGTATTTTTTTTACAAAAACCATTAAAATATTTACATACTTAAGTTATATTCTTTTTTTAAATATATCAATTTGTGTTCAATACATGGCATAAAATGCTTAGGAAATATTTGCAACAAACTGTATAGTTGCATTAGTAAATTCGTGGTAAGTTCACTCGCGTCATAGTTCATTCTAATTGTTTTTGGTTGCCCAACAATATAAAGAAGCTTTCTGGAAGAATATTTGTTTCGGATTGAAAAAAAAAAACATAATGGCTATTTATTGTTGGCAGTCACGATGCAGTGTTGCCATATTTTTATTTTTTTGTTCATAATTTGACTGCGGAAAGTCTTAGCAATAAAGTGAAGTATAATCATGGCTGGTAGATGAAATGTCTTTGTACATTCCCCTGCTAAAACTCTAACCATGACCGTTTATTGCCATTCAATATAAAGTAAGTAGGCGATGTTACCTTACGTCATGTATTGCGCCATGTCGCTCTTTTCGGGCCTTTTTAAGTCCATCTGGCAACCTTCCTAATTAAAGTTTCTGTTACAGAATATACGTTATTTACAACAAAAACGTTTTCGAAAAACAAGGACTGCAGTCAAATGTGCTTTAATTTTACGTAAGACGTCTACTAATATATATTTGGTGTTCTCGACTTTCACTTTACAAAATGACCGTACTTTGTATGATTGCATGGCTTTATTATAGTTGTGGCTATGTAGTATATGAAAATGTAATGATTGCACTCGATTTAAAATAATATAGAAGTCGCAATTATAGGGCTCAGTTATTGATAAAATAGATTGTATTTATAGATTCCAAATTTCTTCGTGCAGGGTAATTCATAAATCTTATCGTTATGAAGGGCCATGATGTCTGTTGATTGTTATAATGGTATGGTAGCACTCAATCGCAGAATTTCTAAGTCTCACGCGTGTGCAATGCTTGTCATTGTTTTATTGCCTTTAAATGGATCAATAAATGTTTATATTTAAGTTAACAACAAGGGAACATTATTTTCGCAATAATAAGATATGAAATCATCTAGTAAGTAGTCTATGAGGAAACGTGACTAATGTCCTGTTGAGGCTATTATGATGTGAAGAAAATTGTCTATGAAATAAATCAACGAGTGTACCTACTATATTTCAATGATTTTTTCGAATCAGTGTTTTCTGTACTAGTCTTAAACTTGCTATTTTTCAATGACATGTATCGATTTAGTGTATTAATATTATAATAATATTTTAGAACAAATCAAGCAACTCTCTGCCTGTGTTTGCAATTTTGTTTAAAAGAGCTATTCACAGGTTGTCTCCGTTTAAAATTATTCGAAATCTTTTCGTAAAAGCGCGTTAAATATCTGCGGTGGCAACTGTCAACAGCTACTTGACAAATAAAGCCAAATACCTATGGGTTCTTGTCTCCGATGTTTTGTGTCTCGGGTACAGTAGCAGTAAGTTTAGTTGTAAACATTAATGTATGTTGTTTGGATCGGAGAGACCCAATGTGTTTTCTAACGCAGGCGAGACGAGCAGAGACAATCTTATCATGTTTAGTCCGGGCCTGGGCGATCCAGGCCGCTGTACGGATGGAGCCGCCTTTATATCCCAAATTATATTTGAATCAGTGTACTACATATTAAATACAGAGTAATCGTAGAATCGTACGTTATATTTTGTGCACTACATTTAAAGTTATTAAATGTTTCTTTCTACTACTATAGTTTTTTTCTCCTGTTATCACGCTTATCGGAATCGGAAACGTTTGATAAATCAGGGTTTTTATGAACAAAAAATTCAAAAAAGGAATCATTTATATTTTAATACATAATTTATTAACCATTTTAAGGTATTTATGTAAATAGTGGAAATATTTCATAAGTAACAGAAAGCTAAGCATTTTATAAAAATATTTATATTTTATGGACCTAAGAGGCGCAAGTTATTGTGTATATATTGTACGCAATAATATGCTACACAACTTTGTTTTTATATGGTTCCAACATTTTAAAAGATATATTAAAAGTGATAACATTGTGAACATTGTACACATAGTGTGGAATAGTTTCAAGAATTTACCTTTTTACACCATTACTTATCGTCTATAGTCACTCAGTATAAATAGTGATTTAATGTAAGAAAGACTACACTCAATTGGTATGATGATTTTGGAATGCAATATTAGGCACGATAATAAAATTACATAAATGACTCAAAAATTAAATACTTGCCCAACAGTCTCAAATAACCTCACAGTTAGTGGTCAAATCTGCACGCCACAATACTTTTAATTTACCCAAATATCTTCTATAGCAAGAATGTCTCACTTGCATGTATAATTAATTATTTATATAATTAAGAAAAAGACATTGTGAAATAAGTCAGTCAGAAAGTTACATTTTCACGATTACTTCTATTCGGAAAAATTAAAATTGGTAAATTGATTTTAGAAATACAAACAACGGAATCATTTTATCGTGCAGTATTTACAGCAATGGATTGAGAACTCTGGCAATAAATGTACTATGATTTGAGTAGATACAAATATCTACTACATAGCAAACCGACATAACCTTTCGTTCTGATATAATATCGGGATAAATGTGACTATAAAGAGATACTTTTCCAGTACACTTGCTGGTAACTAATATCGAACCAGTTTAAATGTAATTTTAATGTGCATGAAATTTAGAAGCATCCATGGAGCACAAGTAAACCTTGAATAAGTTTTTCATACGCTATCAAGAAGCGACTTAAAATGCAAATGACACTTGTACTTATTTCTATCAATACAAAAAAAATCTTTATAGCAAGTGTATCGAAAAATTCTATGAAACGCATTGGGCAAATTAGCTCACAGTATTATATTTTTTTAAGCAATAACTAATTTAAATACTACACAAAATATAGACAAATCAGCATGCCAATACAAAAGGAAAATATTTTGTGTAATTATGTTTGTTCCGTTGTCGACCATTTTTTCTTTTGAATTTAATTGGAAATGCTGCGTTTCCGCATTGCGAAAGTTCAGTTTAATTGAAAAAAAAATCAATAAACAATTTATTATTTCATTCTGATGAAATAGCCAGTTGTAAGGGTAGAATACGTGAAACATCAATGGTTCTGTCTGCCGAAGGTGTGATGTTTGAATGAAGGGCGGCCGACGTGGGGCTCGGTGTGGGGTCAGTCCTAGCATTAGGGCAAGGGCTTGTTCTCGGGGATGGTGGGCGAGGTGGCCCCGCTGGCGGCGCGCGACGCGTCGCGCAGCGCCTCGTCGAAGCTCTGTGTGGAGTTGGACCGAGAGGCCACTTTACCCTAAAAATAAGTGCTTGATTTTATATTTGTAAAATAAAAATAAAAGTACAAGTAGAGTTTGATTTGATGAGAGATCTTTAGAGTAACAAGCACGACCCTTCTGTTGAAAAACCGTTTTTGTAATTCATAATACCTACGTTCAAGAGACTAAAGAAACATAGCACACAGAACTGATGTCCGTTTGGGCCTGTTTATATAATTCCTCTGGTTTGGGCAAACACGTTCTGGAATGGCGACTACGTACTACCGGCAGACGTAGCTTGGGACACCAGATGGTCCGACGACTTTGTTAAGGACGTTGGACGCTTGAATAAGTTATTGGAATTCTCACGAGGCATTGGTCCAACACGTCTTGAGTCTGTAATTATGTGTAAATAAAAACGCAAACGTTCTCTTAGTCTCTTTCAAATAATGTACCTAAGTGTACATACCACTCTGCCATATTGTTGGTCATGTGTCACAGGTACAACCTAAAAGCAGAATATTTCCTAGTTTTTAGGATTCCGTATAAGTATATGATATGAAACCCTTTAATTTTTGACTCCACCACAAGATTCGTAGGCAAACACGTAACGTTATGGGGATTAATAAATTAAAAGGACAGCTTACCTTAACGTTTTCGTAGGCCGAGCCGACTCGCTCTTCGATGGAGCGGAAAGACTCAGAGTTGCGCATCTGGCCGAGTTTGCTAGACACGCCGGCCGTGATGCCGCCCAGGATGGACGTGGTCTTCTCCGCCGTCGTTTTTATCACAGATTCAGTTTTTTGGTATCTGCACAAAAAGATTGCAAATATTTTTTACAGGCCGCAGATGGCTAGATATATTACCTATGTTTTCCAACTTTACCATAGAATAATTAAATTACTGCTATACAACAGTTTCCAAAGATAATTTTAACCCAGTTATACGATGATGTAATGAAATACGATGATAAATGAAACTCATTGTTTAATACATAAATATATAACAAGAATACAAAGCAGCAGTAAAAGTAGGTACCTGCCAATTAAATTGCAACATGAGTAAATATATTATATGAACCTGATTGTTTTTCTATACTATGTTTTGTGCATCATGCAGGCATGCACGAAATCTGTTCATCTAATCTAATCATCAAAGTATAATTTTATAATTCTGTTCATCAAACTATATTTGAGAACAGAGCAATATAGAACATGCTCTGTTCTCAAATATAGTTTTTCCTAAACTCAGATTAGGTTTTTTACTACTCTGTATCGCAATTAGAGATGGGCGAACCGATTTTTCTCCGATAATTAGCTAAAATTTTAGGCTTTTATCTAATAGCTAGCTAATTCAGTCAGACTAATGGAAAACCATGTGTCGAAATAAAAAAATACCATTTCTAGATTTGCTTCTAGACAAATAAATTGCTTCCTGATTCCTTTTTGTCTGCTTTTAATCATAGTCCTAGATTTAGCGGTACTGTTTATTATAAAGAAGGGATAGCCATCTGACATTCGTAATCATTTACCAAACCAATATTCATAAACATGATACGGGTGCTATTGTCACATTTTTCAGGCTGCCTAATCCAAGCTAGACCGCGCTCGCAATCGTTTGACACGCGTTATCGTTAGGAACACGCATACACTAGGCAATAGAGTTCGTCCCTACACTTCATCGTGGCACCTCACTTACCTACTGTAAAATATTTAATTTGTTAACAATTTTATTTAATGGAAATATCAAAATAAAAATAATATTTTCGGGTCCATTATCGGATGAATCACGTTTGGAAAAAAAATGGCACGTTTGCCCATCTCTACTCGCACGGCACTATTGGATACAACACATTAAATGAGGTTAGTAAATAAATGGTCGCTCTCCATTAGTGCTATAAGATCATGCTTTAAAAACAGTTGGCATTAACATTTCCAATTCGTTCAATATTTGACAAGAGGAAAAAGTTGTACTTTACACTTTAGCGGACAGTAAACGAGATAACAATAACAGTTAATTGTTAATCTACGTCGAGTGTCAGCAGTACTTTTTTTTTAAATACATTGCGAAAAACGTTGTCCAATTTCGAACAGGGTTTTAACGAATAATTTCAGTTCTTGGTACACTTGTTTAAATATTATATCAGTATGCCATCTGTCTTAGATCATACATAAAGTGAGACAAAACATGCTATACTATTACATATTTTACAAAAGGCGATACTTACATGGGTGCTTCAGTCACAGCCTTTGTAAGGTCAGCCACGCGTGTTTCTATCGTTTGATAGCTGTTGCATAATAAATAAATTGTAAAATGAAAAGAAAACATATCACGCCACCGATTCTACTGCAAATGTAGCAAGCTCAGGCAAATAACTATAAAGCGGGATAACTACTAAAACACTATCGCCTTTACCACGTGAACAATGAAAACAAATGTATACTAATATACAATTAAACATTTTAATGAGGCAACAAAAAATGCAATAGGTTACTTACACTTGGCTTTCTTTTACATTTTTCAAACCCTGATTAACATCTTCAGTAATCTCTTTCCATACTGTAATGCCAAGTTTTCGTTTAAGCTCAGAGCTCTGGCGGATCTGTTGGTAAACAAATATGTAGTTTGCTTTTATTCGAACATAAATACTTTATTTCTTGTAAAATGGTATAATTTTAAACTCCAATGCAAAAAAACGCTGGTATTGTACACCAGCTTTTTTTAAAATGAAGAAAAAAATGAAAGATAGTACTTTTACTCATCTTAATCTTCCGAAGTCTCAGAGAAAACTGAGAAAATTATCGTTGTTTACATTGTCCACAAATTTGGGACAATTTAAAGGGACTAATGGAATATCGGATGTTGTATCTAAACTTATACTCTGATAAACTCCGTTACTTAACTAGCGTTACCTTCCTATCCTTAGGTAGGACAAGGAACGCAATGTGTGTAACGCTGCAAAGGTGGAAAGTGCAATAAATAAATACCTTGCTCTGAAGAACTGTTCGCAGCGTAGAGATCTCGTCTTCGACCCTGGCCAACTCGCGACTCCATTCAGCGCGCAACTGCTCCGCCTGCTCCGGAGTCAGTCCTGCGAGCTCGTCTACCACGTGGGTGTCGCCCGCGGCGCCAGTGGGTGAGGCCAGGGCGTCTTCCGCTAAAAAAATGAGTAACAGTACACAATAGATATAAAATAAATCTTTAATGTTTTTTTACCTGGGGTATAATCTATACTAATATAATAAAGCTTTTCTTCTCGTTTCCTCTCTTGGGTCTGCTGAAAGAGATTTTTTTTAGAAAAAAGCAGCACCCATGTACTAATGTTCTTTATTCTATGTTCTTTTCTTTTGTATATTTTTCTGTGTACATGAATTTGAAAATCCATACTAATATTATAAATGCGAAAGTCTGTCTGTCTGTCACTTCTTCACGGCTAAACTGCTGGACCGATTGTGATGAAATTTGGTATGGATATAGTTATGCACTAGGAGTCAAACATAGCCTACTTTCGGGCGCGATATAACCGAGGCGCACGCGGGTTGAGCCGCGGGCAACAGCTAGTAAATAAATAAAGCTAAAGTGTTTGTTTGTTTGTTTGACCGCTTATAACTTGAAAACTACTGGTCGGATTTGAAAAATTATTTTTGTATATGAAAGCCTGATTCTTGGGGAAGGTTATAGGCTATAGTACCTACACACTAATGGCGAGTGAAACCGCGGGGAACAGCTAGTATTCAATAATCTGTGAATTCAATATGACCATTTGATGAGCTTGATCCTAGTGGGGCATGAGTGTTCGTAACAATAGCACGTGTCAAGTGGACCTTCCTAAGCTGTCATATCGGGTCGTGTGTTTAATCTATCCTATAATAATATCTCTATACTAATACGAAGCGTTTGTTTGTTTGTTTGAACGCACATTAGATACACTATTCGGATGAAAATATTTTTTTTCTGCATATAAAATACTGATTCTTGGGGAAGGTTATAGTACATACACACCAAGGGCGAGTGAAATCGCTGGGAACAGCTATTATTAATATATAATATAAAAAAATATCTGAGTTATTAACCCATAACACAGTCTCGTACTTACTAGGTATTCTGTGCTTAGGGTCTAGCTAGATCTGTGTGATTTGTCCGTATATAGGTATTTGTTTATGTTCCTACTGGTCTGGTTTTCCTATATAGGGTTACATAGGTCAGATAGCATACTCCAATGTAATAACCTGTACCACCAAATCTAGGGTCAAGATTAAAAGCGTACCCTGAGCACAGAATAGATAATAGTACTTATACCCTGGACTGATGCACAAGCTGAAGATGTAATTAGGAAGCCGGCTCGGATGAAGAAGATATGAGACCATTTAAAACAGCCCAAGATCATGAGTTAATCGTTGTTAGATATGTTTAGGACACCGCAGCTTTCCGTTTTCAGTCAATCTTATGAACCACGAATCTAACTCTCTATATACTTATCTCAGTCATTATGTCGTAGATTTGCTCATTTCATGAAATATTCAATAATTTCGAAATGATCGCATTTCATGAAATGTTTATGTAATGCAGATCAATAAAAACAAATTGTTTCTCGAAAAAGGAAACTGAACGCGAGGGTACTTTATGTAATGGTCAAGATTATTTAATCATATTGTAAAATAGTTACATTAATTATCGGTAGAGGCGCTGCAAGCGCTTTATTTATGTGTAAAGATCGCGACCGCTGTCAACAATGTTTTATTTCTCGCAGTGAAATGGTGAATTATATGCATTAACCGCATTGCTGAGTGTTTTCACAATGAATAAAGGATATTAGAACTTGATTACTCAAAACAAAAATTACTACACCAGTTTTTGCAGACTCACCTCCAAGAGTGATACCTAAAAACTTTTTGTAATTCGTGTGGCTTGAGACTTTTGCAAGATACGGCTTTGACAGATCTTGGAAAGTGACTCTGACATCGCGCATTTTTTTTCTGAATATACGTAGCCGACGTCGGCGATTGTCCATATAGAATTCCGTCTCAATGCAGAGCGAGGAGTCCGCGAGATCAGGCAGTGCGCGCCAGTCGGCGTCGGCGTCATCTTTGGGCCAGCTGGTCAGCTCCTCGGCCTCATCCAACTCGTCTACGGCCACGTCGAAACTGGGCGTGGAGTCGTCGTCTGGCGGCACGAAGTAAGGGTCCTCCATGTACTCCAGGCTCGTCGGCTCCATGGCTCCGCCACCATATGTCGTCCCGTCACTCGCCATTCCCCTATCTGTCCACTATCTGCCTCTTCCGCGGCAATATAACATATTTCAGTGTTGGATCGAGTTATCCGACTGGATTCACCTTGATAGCATACGACTTCACAACCGTTTATGAACATTTGCGGCAGTATCGAGATCACTAAATAATAGTAATATGCGATTATTACATGATATATCAACTGGAAGCTAACGCGCCATTATAAACATTACGTGCTCTTCTCAGCACACGAACACGAACGACAGCAATACATGTGCGGCCGGCGCGCAATAAAGTAAGTTTCTTCCGCCACGTCGGGCTCCAACCAGAACAGTCAGAACACCCGCCCGCGCCCGTCTCGCGCCGTTGCCCGAGTACCTACTACTCGCATTTGCCACTTTCACCAGCAACCACGCGAGTTCCGTCAGTTTTTAAATATGATCTTGACCTCCAAAATATAACTATGAAGTCTGCAGATTTCATAAATTTTGATTTTACTACAAAAAGGTGGAAAAAATACCTAGTACTTTAAAACGTGCAATCTTGCGAGAGATCGGACAAGATACAGGTTTTTGACCGAGCGACAACGAACAAAATAACATCTAGGGAGCTCACTTTGTGCGGCCAAAGTTTATTGACAGCGCTCGCGGCATCAGGCGATCCGCGGCATGCGAGCGCGGGGAGTTGGTAGCCAAGAGACGGGTTGTGTTGCGTCACTGAATTGTCGAAATATAACAAAAAAACCGCAAGATTGCACGGCATGTAGCTATGAGTCATGCCTATTGCTACTTTAGATAAACTTTTTAAACGGAAAGTTGTTAAAAAGTAATGTAAAATTCGTGCTATTTCAATGTTTGTATCAAGTCTGGGGAATAGGTACTTGTAGTATTGTCTTCTTCGTCCGAGCGTGTTTCCTAGTTGCCTCTGCAGCTTACGCTTCAGAGCTCAGTGTAGGCTTTTAATCATGTGCCTGATTTGGCGGTACTGGTTATTACAATGGAGCGACTGCCCTACTATATTATATCCCTACTAAATAATATTATAAATGTAATAAAAAAAGTCTTCAGTTTACGCTTAACTTTTCACCGCAGCACTTTATGCAGTTGACGTGCCCCCAGACCGTTTTTGGTTGGAAATATTCGACGCTCGCGAAATGGGCACGAAACGAAAATGTGTCGGATTAGTTAATCCGACGTTCGAGGTGAAAGGGTTGAACCGCAAAAAAAATGGTATGGATATATAGTTTGAGTCCCTATAATATGTACGAATCTTTAGGATACTTTTGGCGCCATAAAACGAAGTAGGTAGGAACTACGCGAGCAACAAATATTTCGTTATAAAAGTGTGCGTTCTCTGTCATTGAGTTAATAAAAAAGGCTGTCTGGTTTTTACAGTTGAACAGTGTAGTGCATTGCTCCTTATCTATTGGCAAATGCCAAATAGTTTTTCGGATTAACCAAAAAACATTTTCGTGTCGGTCGGCGGTCCTGTATTTAAGACCAAAAACAGTTACATTTAATTTAACCATATTTTCATGGTGCTGGGAGCACAGTAACTAATACAAATTTTGACAGTCAAAGATCTAACAAATAATCTAACCATCTTTGCATCCTTTAGCTCAATGTGCATCAAAGGTAAATTTCTTACGTTCGAGTTACTGAAATATATTACTTAGTATTTTCAAACCTGCTTCTAGGGCACCAATAGCTTAAGCACTGCCTCTTGGATTTAGTGGATAATTGTTATCATTTTACAGACATTACCTACTTATTTACACACAATTTTAATCACCTGGTGATAAATTTTAAGTAATACTTTAATGAGGTCATAGTCATAGAAAAAAAATTATAAGACTATTTTTTTGGTATTGCCATTACATGGCAATATTTTTTGCATTAATATTAACTTCATACACTATAACTTTATGAACATAAAAAACATCATTAACACAAGTAAGTACAAATTAGTAAATTAAAAACAAGAAATATTTCATCAGATCGATTTAAATAGTAAAAAATATTTGACACACTTATCAAACACTTCAAAATCATCAATGTGAGTCACCAACACTGATAGCATTTACTTATAGTTATTGACACACATTTTATCATATAAAACATATCATGGGGAGTTATTTTTCAGAATAGATAGATGTTTTTATCTGCTCTATAAATTCAAGTTATACCTATTAATAATTATAAAGTAAAATTAATAATATTAATAGAAAAAGACAAAGATAGTATAGGATCCCGATATAAAACAACCTTCATCAAGTCAAATATGTTTCATCAAATATTTGATGAAACATATTTTAAATTTGATTTAATAATGTCAATAAATATATTGCAGTGCCTAATAAATTTTAGTCCAGGGTATGATTAATTCTTAGAAAATAAAAAAAATTAACATTTCTCTGGTATGATTATTAGACAAATTCTATACCAATCAAAAGTATGAAGCCCATAGAATATGCAAATGTTAGGTTGCCTAAAAAAATTATATCTATAATTTTAACAATAAACAGAAATATTTTCTCAATTGTTTTTTAATTTGTTTTCTAATAACCTCGAAATCCAAACCTTACCCTAACATGTCATAATTAAAGTCATGGTTACCTTACCATGTTCTTTCAATATCATTGAAGTAGGTCATATAGTACCAAATTTCGAATCGATAGGACATATGGAAGGTAGTCAGAAGTCCCTCATTAACTATTAAAAAGCTGATTATCATTAAACGGCTGAACAGATTTTCATAAAACATACTGTGACACAAAAATTAGTTCATCCGTTTGGGAGCTATAATACCACAGACAGATACACAAACAGATACGTTAAACTTATAACACCAATCCCTTTTTGTGTCGGGAGTTGAAAAAAGATCTAACGGATCAATCATAAGTGGATAACTCACAGTGGCAGTGTTGTTTTTAGTCTGTTTATTAATAAAAAGAACTACCTATAATTTATTCAAAATTAGGGTACAGGGTAACTATTTGGGTTCTATTGGTTCCTCCAGTAGCTAACGAATTAAAGTTTACATTTAATGCCATTTAATTCAAGATGACAATTCTTCCATCCTTTGGGTAAATTGCCATAATTGTGTTGTTATATGGTTTAAATACAACTTTATTTGGCAATCACAATGTAGGTACAAATGATGTAAAGATGCAATTATTGAACAACAAGACACAGACAATGCAACGTAGGTAAGTAAAATTTCATTAAGTATATTACCTATCGTCCATTTATTTATTGTACATACCTGTTTGGACGCTGCTCATTTCGATTATAGAAAATACTCAGTCTTGAAATGTATTTAAATATCAATCCCTTTTCTGCTTCTCAAAAATGAAAACCACAAATGAGATAGAATAAAAATGATGACAATTTTACTTACTCACTGAATTTACAACTAAAATGCCTGACATGACAGCTGACAGGAAGACCAGACATGACAAGAAAGATGACAACTATGATTATCACAAACTATATAGAGATACGTGATGATGACAACCAACCAACCAATGTAAAGAATTTTAATGCTACCACCACACTTAGCTATATTCGCGTATTTGCCAAAATATTTAACGAATAGGCAAAGTAGGGAAATAACGCAAATGTTTTGGCAAATATACCGTCCACACATGACCATGGGGGTTACTACAGTCTCTTTATAACCATGCAAGATCCAGTGAGTAAGGGAGATGTTGCTTTACATCATGTATTGCGCTGTCTCGCTTACTTACTGGACCTTGCATGGTTTTAAGAGACGGTAGTAACACCCCTAACTTAACTTTTTGACTTGACTTGAGGAGTGAAGAAGATTAATAAATTCAAAAAAGGCCTTAATGGCCTAGCTTCCACGGCCGTAAAAAGAATTAAATAAGTGAACATCGTGAAATGTCAAAGGAGTTTTTGGAGGGAAAGAAAATTGTCACTATGTCCGCGCTGTATTTAATTAGGTTTTTTCGAGTATTTGTGCCTAATATTGGTGGATTATTATTCGCAAAGTGTTCGTGAACAAGAGTGAATGTTGGAAAGTGGTACAGTGTCGATTACGTGACTTTTATCTTTGTCACCAAAATCTCCAGTTATAGCTAAGTGAAATTTTTCCACCGCTTCACTTAGCTATCTGACTGACTCACTTGACTAGACTAGAGTACTGACTTGACTTGACTTAAGTAGGACTGAAGAAGATTAATAAATTGAAGTAAGGCCTTAAAGGACTAGTTTCCATGGCCGTAAAAAGTATTTAAAAAAAAAACAAAATCTCCATGACATAGCTAAGTGAATTTTTTCCACCGCTTCACTATACCCATATTCTCAAACGTTTCCTCAAACTCCACTCATCCTCACTCGACCTCAATGGTATTCATAGTTGACACTAGCTTACTCATCTTAAGGAAATTACTCAATGGAGGTGAGGAACGAACTGTCAAAATATAAGGTTGGTCGAGAGGTACCTTAACACCCATATTCTTAAACGTTGCCTCATAGGTCTCCTCCACTCAACCTCATTCGAGGACGCCTCAAGGAAGTCCTCCAACTATCCTTGAAAACGGTATTCTTGATTGTTTCCTTGAGCAAACTCCAGTGAGGATGAGTCAAGGAATGACGTCCCGTTTTATTTCTGTATGTTGGTAAACCGCTTAACTTTTTGACGTAAAGAGAGTTTTTGACAAAGTTTCTTTTTCTATTTTAGCTTACTGGCATAGATTTATTATAAAACAACAAAATACTTAATACACAAAGAACTTATTACAGTGGGTACAAGTTCTTTTAAATTTGGTCCTCAATAAATGCACCTACTTTTCGTAAAACGAAACGTTCGAGGCTTCCTTAAGGTACCTCTTGACCAACCTTATATTTTGACAGTTCGTTCCTCACCTCCATTGACACCCATATTTTTAAACGTTGCCTCATAGGTCGCCTCCACTCAACCTCATTCGAGCTCGCCTCAAGGAAGTCCTCCAACTTTCCTTGAAAACGGTATTCTTAATTGTTTCCTTGAGCAAACTCCAGTGAGGATGACACCCATATTCTCAAACGTTTCCTCATACTCCACTCATCCTCACTCGACCTCAATGGTATTCATAGTTGACACTAGCTTACTCACCTTAAGGAAATTACTCAATGGAGGTGAGGAACGAACTGTCAAATATAAGGTTGGTCGAGAGGTACCTTAAGGAAGCCTCGAACGTTTCGTTTAACGAAAAGTAGGTGCTTTTATTGAGGACCAGATTTAAAAGAACATGTACCTACTATAAATAATGTTCTTTGTGTATTAAGGTGATACCTCGGTGAACACTAGCGCCACCGTCATTTAAAAATCATTACTCACTGAAAACACAAGTTATCGAAAATCCCTCTGCTGTAATTATGGTTCTGGATCTGAAATTAATTTTTAACATAGTAAATTATTAAATTATAATTCCCTATAGTTACAAATTGCATTATTGCTTAAAACGGCCACTTTTAGCAGTTTTGCAATTTGTAACTAAATGGAACTATAATTAAATAATTGAATATGATTAAAATTAAAAATCAAACGAACTTACCAAGTGAAGTTCGATGATAATTGTGTGAACAGATTCATTCGAAGCGATTTATGGTTTACATAGATAGATAGATAGATATACTCTTTATTGTACCATTATCATACAAATTATACATGTTGAATACAAATACAGACAATGTGTACAAAGGCGGACTTATCGCTGATGCAATTTCTTCCAGCCAACCTTAGGGTGGATAGGAACAACGTGGAAAAAATGCGGTAGGCGGTACCAAAACAAGTATGAAATAAATAATATAATAAACTATGAATGAAAAAAAAAAAACATACACGAATAATCATACACAAATACATATACATACTTATACATACATAAATGCATATACATACATATACATACATACACATACATACATACATATACATAAAGATTTATATAAAAATTTACCAGTATAATATAGAACCTAGTGAATGAAAATACTACTATCAGTGACCAGCTTCCACTAATGAGAGATAATGATTTTTTACCTGATTTTTAAAGGATGATATTGTCTGAGCCTTACAAATTTCAACAGGCAGTGCATTCCACAAACGAACAGCCTGAACGGTAAAGGAATTGGAATAGAACTGGGTAACATGTGCAGGGGTAACGAGACGGAGGGAGACAGTACTACGCAACTCACGACTATTAACCTCACCGAAAAACCTGAAACGTTCTCTGAGGTAACCAGGAGAAAAAGGAATAAATAGGATTGTATATAAAAGCGAGAGAATATGTAAATTACGACGGTATCTAATGGGGAGCCACTTGAGTTGAGAGCGAAAAGAGGAAACGTGATCATATTTACGTAAACCGAATATAAATCTGATACAGAAGTTTTGAAGACGCTCAAGTTTATTTAGTTGCTCCTCAGTGAGGTCTAAATAGCAGGAGTCAGCATAGTCCAGAATAGGATGAAGCAAAGATTGTGCAAGCGTGATTTTGGTCTTGATAGGCAAAAAATTCCTTATTCTTCTCATAGCGCCAGCCGCAGCAAATACTTTCTTACTGACCTCGGCCAGCTGTGGCGCCCATGACATATTACAGTCAAACATTAATCCCAAATTTTTAACCTTTTTACTATATATAATAGAGGTATTGTCAAAAACAAGAGAAGGGATAGATAGCCAATCGATTCTATATACAAGACGAGAACTACCTAAAATAATAGCTTGTGTTTTAATGGGATTGACTATTAGTCCATAAGATTTACTCCATTCCGCAATTCGAGATAGGTCACTGTTAATATCGGATATGGCCACGGAAAGATTTTCTAACGACGAGTGACAGTAAATTTGTAGGTCGTCAGCATAAAGGTGATAGGAAGTGCGGATATGAAAAGTAATGGAGTTTATGAATAAAGCAAACAAGAGAGGAGATAGGACACCACCTTGAGGAACACCACAGGACGTCGAGCACCACGAGGAGAGATTCTCCTCAATAAGTACCCGATGTTGCCGTCCATGCAGGTAAGAATGAAACCAATTAATGACTGATGGAGATATGTTCAGAGAGCAGAGGATTCCCAGGAGCACATCAAAATCGACTGTATTGAAAGCATTACTAAAATCTAAGAGACATAAAACAGTAAGCTCCGTTCTATCCATTGCGGAACGGATATCATCAGAAATTTTAACAAGGGCCGTTTGAGTACTATGGCCTGCGCGGAAACCAGATTGAAAAGGGCTGAGAATGTTATTTTTGTTGAGAAAGGTATTGAGCTGGAGTTGAACTGCTCTTTCAAGAATTTTTGAAAGGAAAGGAAGGATGGAAATTGGTCGAAAGTCAGAGAAATTAGATGGATTTGCCTTTTTTGGTAAAGGGATAATGTGGGCACTTTTCCAGGCAGATGGATAGATACCTTGAGTCAAGGAATTATTCAGAATTAAGGTGAGAGGAGAAATAATGATGTCAAGTATAGGTAAGATCATTTTGCGACTAATATCATCTGTGCCTACAGCGTTGGAAGACAGGGAAAATACACTCTTCTGAACATCACATTCAGCAATTGGACTAAAAGAGAAACTAGGATAATCGGGAGTGGGAATTGAAGAAAGGTAGTTTAAAGTCTGAACTTTATCGTTACCACCATAAGAAGAAGAGGAAGAAGCAAAATGCTTGTTGAGACAATTGATGTCTAAATTAGTGGGAATGTTGCGACTGTTTTTCCCGACTCCCATAGTTCTAAGGAACTTCCAGACTTTAGCTGGGTCTCCATTCTCGACGGACTTGTGAATGTGGCGGCGCTGTGCATCCCTACACTTCCTATTACACGAGTTTCTTGCGTCAATAAACCTATCTCGATAGCGGTCAGGATCAGCTTTGTATTTTGACTTAAGATAATGTTTTTTAGCAATTGCTGCCTTAATCTCCTCAGTGAGCCATGGTGCTGGCAGGTGCTTAACGCGAACTGGACGCACGGGAGCATGGGTATCATAT
Source organism: Apomyelois bistriatella (assembly GCA_947044815.1). Lineage (NCBI taxonomy): Eukaryota > Metazoa > Arthropoda > Insecta > Lepidoptera > Pyralidae > Apomyelois > Apomyelois bistriatella. Next base: position 5,956,319 of record OX345689.1, read on the forward strand.
AAACCAATCAGCATGTCGTTAAAACCAGCAACCTGATCATCCACCGAGCCAAGACTTGCCAAAGCCAACCAGTCTCGGCTAGATGCATCAGCTCTAAGTTCATCCAAATTGATGGAGTTAAAATCACGCTGCAAAAGGATTTTAGGGTTACGTTTGGGGGGACGAAGTTTAAAGGAAAGAAATAGGAGGTCATGGTATGAAAACATTTCTGCACTGTACTGGCCATAATTTTCGACAAGATCAGGAGATGAAACAATAATAAGGTCCAGCAGGGTAGGAATGCATTTAGGAAAGAAATGCGTGGGTTTATTGGAGTGAAGGAGAGATAAGTTGCAGGCTTCGACCAAGGACACCAGAGATTTTGAGCGGTAGTCATCTTTGAGCAAGCATGTGTTAAAGTCACCCATGATAATAGTGTGATTATAGGAAGGTGTAAGTTCTTCTAACATATTTTCAAATAAAGAAAAATAATTGACTTTGGATGAGGGGCTATAAAAAATACCTAACAGGACACTTGAATGAGAAAGAGTAATTTCAATAAACATATACTCGGCTTCATGTGAAGGATTGGAGGATTCCGACATGCGGACAATTTTGTAGGGTATATGAGCACGCAGGTAGATGGCAACACCACCACCCGTGCTAATACGGTCATTGCGAATGAGATGAAAGCCTGGTAATGAGTAGGAAGCGGAGGGATGACAGGATCTGAGCCAGGATTCTGACACCAGAATCGCATCGATATGTTTGCAACTAAAAGTAGTTAAAAGATCAGGATAGTGACCTGGTATACTCTGTGCATTGATATAAACTGCATTAAAATTTTTTGGTGTATGGGAAAAAATATTGCTTAAATTTTCATAAAGTGGTAATGGTAATGAGTGAAAACTGTCTTCCGATGATAAAGATTTGAAGCTGTCGTCTTGTTCACTAGACATTTTTAAATATAATAATAATATTATATAAATATTCAAATAAAAGTTTATAATATACAATAAATTATATAAATAATATAGATAATCAAAGATGTGTACCTACTTTCGATATGTAAGTCTATCCACCCGCTAGCAGTATGAAAGAGAATATACTTAACACTAACACAACCGTATCTAGTTTAAGGATCATGTCATGTTACATGGTGGTTGCACTTGTCACATAAAAGGGCAAAAAAAAAAAAAAGTAGAACTAAGTGACAGTGACGTATGTATAAATGACATTTACAAAAAGTTTTAATGTTTACCCACCAGGAATCAATTTAATATAATATTAACCTAGATAGAAATATAATGCAAATGTGCATAGTAAGTACATAAGTAGGCAAGTTATAAATAGAAGTACCTACAAAGATAAGAAGAAATCTACTAGTTATATATAATTAACAACAAGGAGGCTATTCCCGACGGCCCGCACGTTTTGGACGGCCGGCTTTCTTCACGGCATCTACTGTGCTGCCAGATGGAACCTGCTTTGTCGACCCGGGTTGCGACTGTGATTCAGGTGCTGGGGTACCATGAAGCTTGTCAACCTCACTGCGCGAATAAACGCGATGTTTTGCACCATTGTGACCGATCACATACACACACCCATCGCGAGACCAGCACCTTTTGATACCGAAAAGCTCGCGTGCATGTAAAAAGGCTTCGTGTCTTACTGCAGTTAAAAATTCTGACATAGTCACACCAGAGCCTTTCAAATGCGTCTTGGCATTCCAGATCTTGGATTTAACTGCTGGATTGATGAATTCGATCAGCAAAGGTCGCGGCTTGTCCCCCGACGAGCGCCCCAAACGATGACATCTGCAGATATCGGCCACCGAAAAGTCACTGACACTTAACTTAGTGGAAACAATGTCTACAACCATAGTTGGAATTACCTCCTTCGCATCCTCTGCCACTCCATGCAACAGGATGATGGCCCTCCGACTGTGCATTTCCAACTGGTCTAGCCGTTTATCCAGCTGCTGCTGCTGCTTGGCCAATAAGTCCACTTGGTGTTGGAGGTTGTTAAATGCAGAGCTGACAAATTCCTTGAAAGCACCAAAATCTGCTGCCAGTGTTGTGACGGTCTGTGGCTCAGCCTTCTGCAAATCCTCTTGGAATTCAGCCATCCTTGTGTTGAAATGAGTTAACAACTGTGCCATTGTGTTTTGTAAGTTCTCCATTGTGAAGGAAAGTAGAAAGGAGATAAAACTGCTCACAGGTAGGTTAGACTATTAACTTAAGAATTTCACCAGATTGGACATAAAACAAGTAAATAAACTAATATTAATTAATATAAATTACAGGAGCAAAAAATTTGCAACTTATTTGTTTTACTGCTACCGCCCCTATCCATATTGTATAGTAACATTGCCACGTATTAGCCTTGCACAGTTTTTTAGAGTAGGTAGATAAAAAAAAATTAGAATGTTTTGTAATTTTTAACTTCCACGCTGCCATCCCCACTTCCCCACCACTGAGCCCCGGGTGAGATCCGCTCCGAGGGTCCGTTAACTTGCTCATTTAGTTTAACGTATGTAAATATTGGTACTTATTTATTTCACATTTAGGGGTTGGGAAGTAATATTATTAACGAAGAAACTAGATTGATTGATGGATCAAGTCCATCAAGCCCGTTGTTTGAACTGGGAGGGTTGCCATAAATCGCTTCGAATGAATCTGTTCACACAATTATCATCGAACTTCACTTGGTAAGTTCGTTTGATTTTTAATTGTGTTTCACAGATTCATTCTTCGCGATTTATGGTTTACATATTGTATAGATGTTCAGAGATTATGTGAAATAAATTCACAAAATTATAGAGTGTCTTCAATAATAATATGAAGGTATTTGTAAGTATTTATTACATATCAAATTATTTGTTTTTATTATTTTAAAAGAAAGAATAACAAAAATAATACTTAATTTATCTTATACAGTATCTGATTTGCAGTATTAAGGATGGATCTAGCAAAATCATCATTTACAATCTCCTTGTTATAAAATTTTGCAAACACTTTGGAGGAATCAGTCCAGCCGGCAGTTTTGCGAATTACATCGATATTAACCCCACACTTATTAGCGGTAGATGTAGCAGCGTGTCTAGTGCTGTGACCTGTAAATATTGAGGTATCTATGCCGCTATCCTTGAGGGTGTCTTTAATCCAATGACTTAACCGTTGTGTAGATATTTTAGAAAAAGGTTTTTTATAACTAATAAACAAAAATATATTGTTCACACTACGCAAAGGGCCTGTTTTATTTATATAAGTTTCTAAACATTGCGCTGGACATATTTCCGGTTTTTCAAGGAAATATGGCAGTTTTAAAACAGGTTGATATGCATTTGGCTTTGATGTCTTAATTATATCTGGGATGGTGATTAATATTTCTACTGAATCATATATCTTAATGTTAGACAATTTGATTAGAGAAAGAGTTTGTACTCTATGAGCTGAAACCAACGCTAACAAAGTAACTGTTTTTGCTGAGAGAGTTTTCAAATCTAGTGATTCGTTTGGCCATTTTTGACCTAGATAGTTTAAGACTATACTTGGGTTCCAAGTCCAATTGTATTTAGGCTTAGTTGGTCTTAATTTAAAAACTCCCTTCATAAATCTCTTAACACTATTATCATTCATATAAGCATCACCTAGCAGTAGTGATAACGCAGACTTGTGGCAGTTTATGGTACTGTAACTAGCCCCCCGGTCAAATAACTCGGTTAAATAATGAATCACAATCTGCACAGATGTGGAACTATAATTACAATTATTCTTTTCGCAATATTGCAGCCAATTCTTTATGCAGCAGTCATATTGTTTATATGTACTGTCTGAGAGGGAAGCTAGCATTATGTCTATAGACCTAGGCGATAAGAATCTTTTGCGTAGCGCTTCCCTGATAATCTCGCGGCAGCTAGTCTGAGACTTCTGTGTAGGTTGTGTGATGATCTGAAAGGAGATTTAAGCAGGTTTAAGTCAGGCTCAAAATAAATAGGGCTACAATCAAGTAATTTTTGAAATAATGGAAACCAGGGTTGTGTTGGCCAATAGGGAACTACCAAGATGCCTTCTGCTTTATCTCGAATAATTTTTTGGAGGGCTTTCAATACGAGAGAAAATGGTGGAAATGCATAGAAATAACCCAATTGACTCCAATTTAGTGTAAAAGCATCTATTGCACAGGCCTGTGGATCTTGTTTCCATGAGATATAGGTTCTACATTTAGCGTTTTGTCTGCTGGCGAATAAATCTATTTTTGGAAACCCAAACTTTTGTACTATTTCATCAAACGCGTAATTTGCTAATTCCCATTCTGTGTCCTGAAATTTTTTCCGGGACAGAGAATCGGCTTCCACATTTTCTTTTGTATTTATGTAAGATGCGAAGAGGATAATCCTTCGTTTTTCACACCATGACCAAATATCTCTCGAGATATTGTCAAGATGAATGTACCGTACACTGCCCATTCGATTTATACAAGATATAGCGGTAACATTATCAATACGCATTAAGATTTCGCAATCATGTTCATCTTTGGCAAAAGATTGAAGAGCGAAGAAAGCTGCTTTAAGCTCCAACTCATTGATATGTAAAGATTTTTCTTCATTTTTCCAATAACCAAAAATTTTATTATTTTTACAGTAGGCACCCCAACCAGAGTTGGACGCATCTGAAAAAATTTCTAAACGATATTCACTAAATTTAAATCTACTAACACTATTGTCAATATGCTTAATCCACCAAGTTATATCATCTTTTAATGTGTCCGAAATTATGACAGTTTGGTCATATGAAGGATTTTTAGTAAGCTTTTCATATTTGAATCGTTCGAACGTTTTCGTATATAGCCACCCATATTCTATAGCTGGACATACCGAAATTAACAGGCCTAAGATACTTGCAAATTCTCTTAACTTTAACTTGTGTGATTTTAAAAGAATATTTAATTTTTTCTTAATTTTTAATTTCTTTTGATCTGGAATGGTTAAAATCATATTTTTCGAGTCAAAAATAAAGCCCAAAAATTTGCATTTGTTCGTTGGTTTTAAACAACTTTTTTCAAAATTAATTATGAAACCAAGATTTTCTAATAATTTGATTGTAAATTTGATGTTTTTGTTACATTCAATGAGGGAGGGTTCTATTATTAATATATCATCAAGGTAAATAATTGACGTCATATTGCGAGATCTTAAGAATTGCACAACAGGTTTTAATATTTTGGTGAAAACATAGGGTGCAGTACATAGTCCGAATGGCAGGCAATTAAATTGGTACAAAGTTTCACAAAATTGAAATCTAAGAAACTTCCTACAGGTGTCGTGTACTGGAATCAAAAAATAGGCGTCTTTAAGATCTATAGAACCCATAAAACAATTAGTCGTTATCAGTTTAGAAGCAGTACGATAATCTTCCATTTTAAAATGAGAGGTTTTTACAAATTTGTTAAGACATTTTAGATTTAATATAAACCTCTTTTCTCCATTTGGTTTATCCACTAAGAATATACTTGACAAGAATTCGCCGTCAACATGATCACATTCAGATATTGCATTAATATCTAAGAGTTTCTGAATAGCCCTTTGAAAATCGAATGATTCTTGAATAGATTTAGGATAAAAAACGGGATTGTTATCACGTTGAGGCGTTTTAATAAATGGGATCTTATAACCTTGAACCCAATTCAATATAAGTGGATCATCAGTAACACGCAACCAGGCATGTGTAAAATATTGAAGACGACCAGCGTACTGTACCTTATCTACTTCTGATGAGAGCTGCGTGGATTCTTCGAACGTGTTGCATCTGCGCCTCGCCGAGGTGACTTCGTCCGACGCTGCTGGGCCGGATACCTCCTCGCTGGACGGGTTCGTTCCTGCTCCTCCGGTCTGTTTCTCGTCTTCCGATGAAAAGCATGGGAGTTTAAATAATTATTATTATTTATATTTTTAGGTGCAAATGAGTTTCTATTAAAGAAACCACTTTGTTTCTTTGTTTTCAAGCTTTCGCCTGACTGTTGAATGGATTTTGCAGCTTTTAATTTATCAGATATGTTTTCTCCAAAAAGATATTTATCTCTAACAGATTCAACCAGTGTCTTTAAGATTTGAATTTGTAATTGAGGTAACAAAATTTCGTCGAGTCTTTGTGTCGTTGAAATGAGAATCGCACAGTAGACGACATGCATCGCTAATTGGTTTTAGAATTTTTTGAGCAGATGTTTCGTTGTTAATAACGCATTCTATGGCTTGCGAGAGGGCAGATATAGCTGTTCCAATCTGCTTTTGTTTAAGCATAAGCGAGAAATCACGTTTAACATGAGTTTCTGGAATAGCAGCTTTGGCTTCTGGGTTTAGAAGCGGAGCTAGTAAGAGGTCACAGTTACTAGGAACATGATATTCCTCTAAAATTTTATTTTTCATGTCCTTAGGTAAACCTTTAGAAAGAATATCTTGCCATCGGTTGGCAATATCTTTATGTATTGGTTTCCCAAGGGTAATATCGTTCTTGGGGGCTTCGCCCAACAACAACAAGATATCATCTTGCAATTCAAGATCGACATTGGTTGTACTTTCCTGATTATTTCCGGACGTAGATGGAGTGGGTTCTATGGCCGACTGGACTATTCTTGAAGGTGATGGCTCTGGCGACGAGGCTAACGACGCCACTGTGAGTGGCGAATAAGGCGGTCGAGGCGGCGTTTGTGAGCAGGGCGTGGCTGAGCCAGCCTTGTCTTCGTGCCTGTTTTTGACTTCGTCGCCTGTTGAACAAGAGCTAAAATAAATACTGTTGTATTTATCTTCATATGATGTTCCCCAAGGAACAATAGAGATAAATGCTCAGAATATTCCCCAAGGAATAGATGAAACAACAAAATATGTACAAGCAATTCGTTGCTTAAGCCTCACGGTAATAACATTCCCCAAGGAATAACAGATAAATTTTTAAAACACTCACCATCAGAATCATCTTCCGATGTCTCGATGATGACCCTTTTATAATTTTTCTTTTGCTCTTTATCGGAAGACCTTCTTTTTCCCATTTTTTAATAAACTAAACGAAGACGCGAACGAAAGGAAAACACGTGCGAAGGCTAGTACACGGAAACGCACAATGAGCAAGTTAACGGACCCTCGGAGCGGATCTCACCCGGGGCTCAGTGGTGGGGAAGTGGGGATGGCAGCGTGGAAGTTAAAAATTACAAAACATTCTAATTTTTTTTTATCTACCTACTCTAAAAAACTGTGCAAGGCTAATACGTGGCAATGTTACTATACAATATGTAAACCATAAATCGCGAAGAATGAATCTGTGAAACACAATAAACTTCAGATCCAGAACCATAATTACAGCAGAGGGATTTTTGATAACTTGTGTTTTCAGTGAGTAATGATTTTTAAATGACGGTGGCGCTAGTGTTCACCGAGGTATCACCTTAAGTATTTTGCTGTTTTATAATAAATCTATGCCAGTAAACTAAAATTGAAAATGAAACTAGTCAAAAAATCTCTTAACGTCAAAAAGTTAAACGGTTTACCAACATACAGAAATGAAACGGGACGTCATTCCTTGACTCATCCTCACTGGAGTTTCCTTAAGGAAACAATCAAGAATACCGTTTTCAAGGAAAGTTGGAGGACTTCCTTGAGGCGTCCTCGAATGAGGGTGAGTGGAGGCGACCTATGAGGAAACGTTTGAGAATATGGGTGTCAGTCGTCAAAAGTCAAGTCAGTAGTCAAGTAAGTAATACCCATATTCTCAAACGTTGCCTCGTAGGTCGCCTCCACTCAACCTCATTCGAGGACGCCTCAAGGAAGTCCTCCAACTTTCCTTGAAAACGGTATTCTTAATTGTTTCCTTGAGCAAACTCCAGTGAGGATGAGTCAAGGAATGACGTCCCGTTTCATTTCTGTATGTTGGTAAACCGTTTAACTTTTTGACGTAAAGAGAGTTTTTGACATCGTTTTTTTTTCTATTTTAGCTTACTGGCATAGATTTATTATAAAACAACAAAATACTTAATACACAAAGAACTTATTACAGTGGGTACAAGTTCTTTTAAATTTGGTCCTCAATAAATATACCTACTTTTCGTAAAACGAAACGTTCGAGGCTTCCTTAAGGTACCTCTTGACCAACCTTATATTTTGACAGTTCGTTCCTCACCTCCATTGAGTAATTTCCTTAAGGTGAGGAAGCTAATGTCAACTATGAATACCATTGAGGTCGAGTTAGGATGAGTGGAATTTGAGGAAACGTTTGAGAATATGGGTGTGACTTACAAGTAGGACTGAAGAAAATTGATAAATTCAAGAAAGGCCTTAAAGGACTAGATTCTATGGCCGTAAAAGCTATAAAAAAAAATGAAATGTCAAAAAAATTCATCAAATCATCATCATTTCCAATCCAAAGAATCCTGGCGAAGCCCCATACATCGTTTGTACGAAAAAAAACAAAAAATATAGATAACTTGAAACAAATCGCATTAGCAAGAACACTTAACTAATTACACGTTTACCACCACTAAATAATTATAAACCCCGGGGTTTTTTAATTATTCCGTTTTTTAAAAGTCGTCCTTTTGTTTCATTTTCCATCGCCATATTTAAAACAAAACCCACCCAACCACAACTGAACTGAAACATCATGTCACTCTGACAGTTGCTAGCATTGTCAAATCGACATTGACAGTTGATTTAATTGATTATAGTAGAGTACTAGGTTAGGATATATGGAAAGTCAATATATTTATTGCTTTGCACTTTCTTTATGTAGACCGCAATCTACAGAGTTCAAGTCAGTTTGAATGACAGTGACATTGGCAGTTGTAAGTCGTGGCTCTATGCGAATGTTTCACTTTCTACATTGCCATATTTAAGTTCTGGTAACATAATTTATAATAAAAATCTAGTTTTTTTCCCGGGGGTTTAAAAATATTTTATTTACAGAAATGTATTTCTGGGACTCTTATGATGTTGTAAAAAAAAAATCAACTCATCCGTATTTTTTTTTTTATTCGTAAAAATTCCGCCATCATTCTTTTCCAATCATTTTGTGGATTTCAAGCCAAGCGGATTTCGTGATCTTTCATTTCATTTGGAATAATTTCGATTCGTTTCTCTGATTTGAACAATTAGGAATTTTGTCGTTTTACTCCAAATTGAAGTAACAAAAAAATAAGGTAGGTACCTTTGAATGAATGAATGTATTTTCACATTGTTACTTCTTTTGTACATGTATTACTAAAGTAATCATTCTTTATTTTTATATTATTATTACAGAAATATGTCTGCTACCGCGTTATTCGGCAATACATCAGCTCTTGGTGGCAGTTCTGGAGGAAATAAGCATATAGTAGAGTTCCGTGCAGGAAGAATGACCCTTAAGGGTAGAATGGTACATCCTGACAAAAGGAAGGGTCTTCTATACGTTTATCAAGGACAGGATTCTTTGATGCATTTTTGTTGGAAAGATCGAACTACCGGAGAAGTAGAAGACGATTTACTTATATTTCCAGATGATTGTGAATTTGTACGTGTAAATGAATGCACTACAGGACGGGTGTATGTGCTAAAATTCAAATCTTTTGCGAAGAAGTACTTTTTCTGGCTGCAGGTTTGTAGTTTTTTGTCTCATAGTAACTGAGCTGGAGCTTTATGCAATAGTAGACCAGTTTATCCACAAAATAATTTCAATTTCAAACTTTCAAATGCAGATTCAACATGTCATCATAACATAGGTTATGATGACGCATTTCTATAACTTATGTTTTACTATATTACCATCATTATAGACTTATTTTCTTAATTGGCTAGTCAAAAAAAAATAGTTATTTTTATGTGATTTTTTAGACCATTTTAGAAATACAATTTAAATGAAAAATTCATTGAAGGTCATTGGGATTTTTGCAATTATCTCAAAAAAATATGTGCTCAATAAAATAATCTGATTACAGCAAACTGCCTTGCCTAAGTCTATTCCTCGAAATGGTTTTCGAATTACATTGCGGACTTGCTTACATTGCGGTGGGTTTAATACTATACCACTGAGAAAATAGTATTGTGGACTACAATTTGAATTAGACATACTTGTTAAAAATTTAATAGCCAATTGCATCCCATGTCATCTTAGGCTTCAAATATTTAGGCCCGAAGTTTGCTAAAACAGGATTTCAATTTTTTTTCCATGGGATGAGGAGTACATCACTCAGTCATACAGATATTGTCGTCAATACAGAGTTACATGATTACTTAAATATACTTTGAATTTTATATTATTGATGTGCTTTTTCAGGAACCTAAAACAGATAAAGATGATGACTATTGCCGTCGAATTAATGAAGCTTTGAATAACCCACCAACTTCAGGAGGGCGAGGTGGCGGTGGTAGTGGTACTCAAGATGGAGAGCTCCAAAACATACTGAATAACATGTCTCAGCAGCAACTGATGCAACTCTTTGGAGGTGTTGGCCAAATGGGTGGATTATCATCCCTTCTTGGAACAATGGGGTAAAGCTACTAGTGCTTCAGAAAGCACTACTTAAAACATAGATTTAGTATATGTACAGATTTCCCCATAGATTGGCCGCACATGAGACAGAAAATCAAAACTAATTTCGTGAATATTTCGCTTTCTGGCCAAATACCACACACAATCCACCATTGCACTTATACAAATCATACTATTTAAAATGAGTCTTTTGTCTTTTAAGCACATAGGTAAAAGAAACATGACAATATGTTTATTACTTATATCTGTTAATCTGTATTTCAATTGTTTTTCCTAAAATTAAACTATTTCTTTATCCTGAAATTCATTGTTTACAATCATTATAATACTAATAAAAAAAATCTTGATGTATTTTTATGTATTTTGTTAAAATTTTCAGTAATAATAGTAGCAGCAGTGGCACCACTAGCTCCACTCGTCCCGCGGCCGGCAGCAACAGCAGCTCTCGTGGTGGCAGCGCCCCACGCACCACGGACTCCACCGCCACCGCCAGAACTCCGCTGAGAGCCCGGGACAGCCCTGCACCTACTGCCACACCTCCAAACACGGCCACTGCCAATGCCAATCAGCCCCGAAGTGAGTATTATCTTTATTTCTATACCAATACAATAATATGGAAGAGGTCTTAGACACTGACACTAATGGTTGCATTTGATAGCCCTTAATGATAAAAAAATAATTTTATTTAAAATCTGTGAGCACTCAGCCAAATTTACCAATAACATGTGTATACAATAGAGAAATAGCATTGAGTGAGTAGTTTTCCAGGTTTTTGTTTGTTTCGCTAAAGTTATTTATGAAATTGGTAAAAAGCCAAGGATTATTTTGATGAGATTCACGCAGGATTCACAATTTCGCTTACTTTATGTAAAAGTTTTGTTGACATAATGAGATACCAATCTCCCAAAAAAAAAAGCACTGTTCCCGTGGGAAAATCACGCGGGCGAAAGCTAGTACCTATTATAAATGCATTGCATACACATAGATAGAAGTATTGAGAAGGACATAGGATACCTTTCTCCCGGAAAAAAGCTAGTATCATAAAGACGTTTGTTTTATAAATTTCGTGCTATTAAGTATCTATACAGATTTTTACTAGACAAAATATATGTTAAAATACAAAAATAGCCTATGGCAAATGTATATGCGCATCACTGGTATAAGTAAAGTCATGTTAACAAGTCCCTGTAGTTAGAACATTTTCGAATAGGTGGGCAAATATTTTTATCGGATTTGCAACGCTACTTCACGGGGCTCGGCACGGCGCCGCCGGCTGGAGCGACTGGTGCGGCTGGTGCGGCGGGGGCGGGGTCCGAGCCGGCGGGTGCGGGTGCGGGGGCGGGTGTGTCGCTGGCGGCGGCGCTGGCGGCGCCCGAGGCCGTGAGCAGCGCCAGCGCGCCCGCCGCCGCGCAGCGCCTGCAGCCGCACCTGCCGCCCGCGCCGCCCGGCGCCGCCCAGGACGATGTAAGGACCACCCTGCTCTCACCGCAGTTCGCTCAGGTGAACCCTCACGTATTGCACACCCGCTTCTGCGTTCCCGGACTCGCTTGGGCTTGGTGTACTTTGATTGGCATGATGGTCGTGATTCGTTCTTGATGCCCTTAATACTTTTACTTTATAGGATTCTTCTTCGTCCGAGCGTGTTTCCCGGTTGCATCTTCAGCTTACGCTTCAGAGCCCAGGGTACGCTTTTAATTATGGTCCTGATTTGGCGGAACTGGTTATTACAATGGAGCGACTGCCGTCTGACCTCCGTAACCCTTTTTTACAGGGAAACCAGACCCACAGAAACATGACCCGGGTGTGTTAGTGGCCAACACTGTCAGATTTTTCCTTTTAAATGCACTTGGGAATATTCCTCGGCCGTAAATTGCTTCATTTCCGGCCTCGACAGTAATGGACTTGTTACATTTGATTATTGTCTATTTATCTGAAATTCAGATAAATAGACAGTAATCGTACAACCTCGCGTTTATACGACTTCGTCAGTTGTTAAAAATTACGGATGCGGGTGTGCAGTGACGATTAATAACCTTATTAACTTTTTTTTACAAAAGTAGCATGTTATCTTGTTTTCTTTGTACAAAATCGACTCCAAAGACATTTAATATCATGTTCCTAAACATATTACTCGCATCCTACTCTTTCACAATCACCAATACTTGTTTGTTAAAAAAAAGTAAAAAGCCTAGAAGCTGCTGTACCTTTTTGTTTGGCGATTTTTTATTTTTCATTTCATCAGCTATGACATATAAATAGCCCTAATAAATAGTCATATAACCATTTGATATCATCGCTTTTGACTGTACTGTAGAGAACTAAATGGAACTCGTGGGATTGAGTTGAGCTCAAGAACACCAAAAATTTCCTTTTTTAAGTATATTTTACAGTTGTTATTGTTTTTTTTAACTGCCTCCGTGGTCCAGTGGTCAAGGCGTTTGCCTTAGACCCGGGGGTGGAGGGTTCGCTTCCCACGGGAAGTATACTTTGTCTAGTTGTTTCCAGTTTGGTTAGGACATTGTAGGCTTGAATTACCTTATTGTCTGACAATAAAGATGATTTCTTTGATGAGAGAAGCGGTTGGTCCCGGCTGCCATCTGGTAGTCGTTAAAGGTACCACGTCAGAGGCCGAAAGGCGGTTCCGAAGAACTCTGAAACCAGGGTGTGCATGGTCGATTGACCGTGACGCAACATGAAGTGAATTAATAAATGAATGTTTTTACCCGACTGCGCCAGAAGGAGGGTTATGTTTATATTTATTTTATATAATGTATATGTTTCATTGTTTGGCACACTGCAGCCTGAACGGCTTCGTGGATTTTAGCTTGAGAGGTGTCGTAAGATTTGTATTTACTGTGAGAGTGACACTGGTATCAAAATAATAACAAAAAAATGCAGTCGGGTATTTTGTTTTTAAATAATTTACTTGTCCAATTTGTTGTAACATAATAATAATACATCGCAGTGTTTTGAGCTGTAGTAATCAAATTATATCGCTGTGTCACACCCTGCTGTTTTGTCCTTCCATCTGTTTAAATCTGTGCTTTTGCCTTTCTCTTATTTCTTTTGCCGTGCCACTGGAAGGTTTGGCAATTTTCATTCTTAATAATTGTATATCCATGACAATTGTTATTCTTTAAATCAAAATAAGATTTCACAGGCAAGCGATATTATCGCCTTCGATGATAAACCATCAGGGGGGTTACTACCGTCTCTTAAAACCATGCAAGATCCAGTGAGTAAGCGAGACAGCGCGATACATGATGTAAGACGACATCTCCCTTACTCACTTGATCTTGAATGGTTTTAAGAGATGGTGGCAGGCCACCTGAGGCGTTAAATATCGCCTGCGTTACCAGCAGACAATTTTAAGAGCCAGCCTTAACTTAAGTAAATATGTATGTGGATTAATCTTTCTAGAACTAGACTATGAAAACTGGTTTATTGCCTGATTGTGTAGAATAAGTCACAAAATAGGATAAAATATTATTATTATTTAATATTTTAATTCAAATCTCTAAAGCCGGACCATTAATAGATATATTTGAATATCTTCCATTACATAAGAAGATTTGAGGGGTTACAATTATCTATTTAAGCAAGTCCGAAATGAGTGAAATAGCGAGATGGCTCCTAAAATCATGTATTGCGCCATCTCGCTCACTCAATAGTTTCAGACCTGCTAAAACAGGTCATGGTAACCTCCCGGTTCTCTAGTTTCGAATTGAAGCAGTTTCTTGAATCCGATTATTTTCTGTGAATTTCACAACCATTGTTGTTAATTTTATGCATGGCTTTACGGTCTAGCTATACTTTGGTCCTTAAATCTAAACACTCAACTCACAATAATAACCATGTAATTGACATTTATTCTATGAGTGTTGACAAAATAAGTGTCAAGTAACGTTCATTTTCTCTATTTTTAGAAAATTCTCTAAAAAATAAATCTTATTATTTTTGGTAATAATGAACTTTGTTCTGTTCCCATCTTCAAGCGTTTGCTAGCTTTAGTCATCATAATTTAAATATTTTATCCTATTTTATGATTAATTCTTCAATTTCAGGCAGCAAACCAGTTTTCATCTGCTCTAACTTCCGGGCAGATTGGTCCAGTTATATCACAGTTCGGGCTGGCTCCCGAGGTTGTGTCTGCTGCTAACACAGGTGACATGAATGCCTTCTTTAAGGCTCTGGAGAATACGTCAGCTTCAGAAAGCAAGTCCAGCGACGCGGAAGATAAGAAAAAGGAAGAAAACCCCAAGGACGACAAGAGCGACAAGAAAGATGGTGACGCCGGAATGTCCTTAGATTAATTTTACTTTTTTTTGTTGCAACTATTTAATACTTTTAGGTAACGTAATATATACCTAATGGATTCATAATAATACTTATAATTTGTAGATGTTTTAATCACGATAGTGTATTCGGCAATCTGATATATTGACAGAATTCACAATGTATTTGTTGCAAAATGTATTAAATTGAATGTTTATGATTAAAATGGTATCCAAAAATTTTTTTTGTTTTATTTTTTCTTCCCGTTTTGTCAGTAACGTTATTTGACTACTTTTGTAGAAAGCCTTTGGTGGGTTTGAAGTAAAGCCTAGCTTGGCAGACAGGAACTGGTGCTAAACAAGGTTTGAGAGGGGCAGTGAAATAATATAGCGAAACATCACTTCGGGTCCGAAATGTTGAATTTGCAAAATGTTGTATACCAAAAACTACCTAAGCTGCGAATGGGAAAGATTTGAAGATTTTCTATTCTTTTGGTTGGAACATTTCTAAAACCAACACAAAAAAAAGAATTACTTATCCAATTTGGAAGCATTCGTTCAAAATCAAACATGAACAACCTTGAGTTAATTCAAATGACGATAAATATTTTTAATGAACCAATTTTCATGAAACAAACTTATGTTCTTCCGAGTTCAAAGAAAACAATTGATGAAAGTTTTAAACTAATCGGTTCACTACTTTCGGAGATAAGCGATCATACATAACAGATAAAAATTTTTTTTTTCCTTTCTATTATTTCATTTTAAATGTCCCTAAGTATATATCCATTTCAGTCAAAATTACTTATATTTTTACTATTTTATTATATGTGTAGATGAGCTTCGGTAGGCAAGTTACACCATTGGTCTTGCCGTAAGTAATCGCATGTTTGTTAAAATATTTTTGCATTTTATAGCCAAATCATTGAGAAGTTTGCGAAACTTGACGGCCAACCTCCGGTCATGGAAAGACGCTCGAAGAAGCCCAATTACTGAAGGAAAAAAAGATCAGGTGAAAACGCAGAGCACAGCTATAAATTGAGTTAGATATAGTATACATATTATGCAGGTTTTGCAAGAATCCAATGCATGACCGCTGGGCATTCCTTCACAGGTAACAGGGAGCTGCGGCGCGGCGATGAGGAAGAACAATAACGATCCAACCGAGCCTGAAAATATATTATTGTGTAGCTCGTCATCCTCAATGTATATGCTTTTAAGTACTCATACCATTTACCCCATACATATACCTACAAAAAAAACATTAACCTGTGGTTTTCGAAGCAACCACCAGATGAGCAGAGGAAGCGACCGGGAACGATAAAATAAATAAATCGGTATCTCAAGTTGAGTCAGAGCAATCGAGTAGTTCAGTCTAGTAATATCTCCTAATAGTAGGTAAAAGAAGCGACAGTGTCGGGTCGCGCGGAGCGCGGCGTATCCATGTCACTGTTGCAGTAAATTGGTATGGGTTATGGTATATTGGTATGGGTAGGTGATGTAGCGTAGGCAGATTTGCGACAGTGGAAAGGCACGGGTGCGCGGTGACCTCGAGTGACGGTGCGGGGAGAGTCGCGGTGTGCGGGTCGCGCGGGGCGTTGGGGAATCCTTCTGGCGCCAGACCGGCATCGGCGTCTGCCCGCACCCCGCTGCCCTCAGACCGCGCTCGCACCGGCCAACTCGAAATAGATGCACGGTGATTTACGCCTCGGGCGTATGAGTAAATATGTTGCTTGCCTGCCTGCCTTGGCACGTCCGCCCGCCCCCGCCGCATGCCGATCTCAGTCCCATCTCACACCACACCTTCTAACGCCCGTCACATTTGACGATGATGTGAACATTGGTAGGCCGTTTGTGTGGTTGACTTTGCACGGTAAAATAATAGAATATGAATTCACTTTTCAGTTTTTCATCTTAATATGTAATTAACTACATTCAAATTTGTAACGTTCGACGCAAAGTATGTAGCGTAACCAGAAATTTAAATTAAACTAAGTTTATATCGTTTAAAACTACTGAGTGATAAAAAAGACCCAGCCATATGTTAAGATTTCCTGTTGTAAGCATAATACCTAAATGTGGGACATTTCGCTTTTAAAAATTTATATGGCGTTACATTAAGAGTCATCTCTTAATAAACTTCCTACCTATTTCAAATACTATCATGGAATTAATTACACTGAAAGCTTTGAAGACTGAAAGCTAGTAAGTTACACTAGCTGAGGGATCTTTAAATATTTAGTTTTGTTTCCTAGGCATTCGATTTCCGCGAAGTACAGACAGAAAATAATTGCACTGCATGCTTCGACTGTAATCATTAATTCCCATTCATTCGAGATCTCTCATTAGTGTCCGGTCGGGCGGCGACGACATCGGGAACAAAAAGTGTTTCAGACCGGTCCCACAGGTTCCATGGGCCGCCTCATCATCCAATTGCAATCCTCTTCCATTCATCTTGGTGGCAAAACCTTAAACTACCTATCTTATTTGTAAATTGTTTACTTTGGTACTGAAGCGCTATTTTTTAATTCTGTGCTGTGACGTTAAATACGGTCACGAATGGTTTTCATTCGACTTCCCCGACTCACCAGTTCTGCCGAATGAAAATCATTCGTCTCACCGGTTTTGAGTGTCACATAATATATCTACTTATCAATGTATTTTAAAATTAGCACTCCTGATTCAACAATATTTGAATATATTAACTACTAATGTTTAAGGTTGCAAAAGTTAGCTTTTAAGGTTTTATATAAATTTCAGAATATTCTTAGAACAGTCTTTTGTGAGAGCCTAGCGGAGCAATGCGAGATCGTAACGATTACGTAGGTACTTTTTTGAGAATGTAACTGGCAAACACGCTCGGATAAATAAGAAAAATCTACTTATATCTGAAAATTTGCATCTGCCAATGAAAGCAATATTTGTTTCATATTAATAATGAACGCACTTTGGAACCTTTGGCAAACTTTCTCGGCAACTATAAATAATATTATGTATACCGGACGGTGGTGCAGCCGCTAGTTGTCTTGCTTGAGCATAGCAGGTGCATGTATGCGCCCTCCCGAACTTACTGGTTTAGTAACTTCTGCAAGCATATGCCTTGTTTTCATTTATTCCTATTGTATAAAAGTAAACTTATTGAAAATTCAATCGTCAATTGAATGAACTCAAGGCATGAGATTGTTTGCCTGTAAATATACCTACTTATAGCAATTTCGAACGAATGCACCAGATAATACCTTTTTTTTGTTGGTTATTGTCATGACAAACTTTTTATAATAGAAAAAGGAGATTTCCGAAATTCCTACGAGATCGGGAGCGAAGCCGACACGCACGAAGTCACGGGCAACAGCTAGTAGGTACTTGAAAAAATAAAAATAGGTATTCATTCTGTCACTAACCGTTGCTCGTGGCTCTGTCTGCGTGGTACTTTGTCATATCGCGCCAAAAAGGCCGTAGCCTATATTTGACCCCGGTCTTCAACTAAGTATAGGTATCAATTCCAAATCTTAACAAATTCGGTTCAGCGGTTAAGGTGTAAAAGCGTAACAGGCAGACAGGAAGACTTTTACATTTATGATATAGTATGGATATATGTCTATGCCTTGCTAATAACAAGGAGTACTATTGTGTACCTACCTACCTACTTACTTTATTTTTAACCGACTTCAAAAAAAAGAAGGAGGTTCTCAATACGACGGAATATATCTTTTTTTTATGTATGTTACCAGATTACTCAAATAAGCCCTGGACCGATTTTAAAAATTCTTTTTTTTTTGTTTGAGAGAGTACTTTCCAACTGGTCTTATATTCATCAGGTCAGGACATGATGATGGAATCATGGAGAAATCGAGGGAACTCAAGTTTTATTGCAATTTGGGTATTTTAATATATTCCATGTCAATAAGGTGAGACGATGCTGGAATGTTTAACCGACTTTTAAAAGTGCAACGTAGTTACAACTTAAATTTGTATGTATCTTGCTTGATTACTCAAAGACGTTTGGACCGATTTGTATATTTATTTTTTTAATATCAAGCATGCAACTTGTAAACAAACGCATAATTTGCAAGATCAATCGACCCTGTATGCCCCGGTATAAGCTTTTTAAAATACCCTCATGGCCTCTGTAACGGTTTATACTTGAGGTTAGATTTCCCTTATGAGTATGAGAGATGGTTCCTCGCCCTTCTATGCCTTGGTCACTGTTTCAAAAATGAGCCACTTCCACAGTTATCGTTTATTTGAAGTCCATGTGAGTACTAGTCAATTGATCTTGCACACCTAGGTGCTTAAGTTTTTCTAATCTGTCAAAGTTCAACTTAGCCTCATTAAACAAATGGAATTCTGTTTTTGTTTTTTGGGGAAAAAGTTACGTAGTATTTCGTTTTCACTTTGTTATTCATTCGGCATTGTACCTACCTATATATGTATGAATTACTAGTAACCTTTGCGACACTTACATAATTACAATATGTTTATATCACACTAGCTACAACGACACAGGTAACTAAAAAGGAATTACTATACTTACTCGTAATTTGTCTTAATATCTTACCAACTTAAAAAAAGGTTTTAGTATCATTTGGAGTCTGTTCAGATGACCTGAAGAAGGTCGCAGGCGGGCGCTGGATGCAGGCCGCTTTCAATCGGTCATTTTGGAAACGTTGGAGGAGGCCTATGTCCAGCAGTGAACAGCCTGCGGCTAAAATGATGATGATGAACATTTTTCATAGGTGGAAACCTATATGTATTTTGTT
Source organism: Apomyelois bistriatella (assembly GCA_947044815.1). Lineage (NCBI taxonomy): Eukaryota > Metazoa > Arthropoda > Insecta > Lepidoptera > Pyralidae > Apomyelois > Apomyelois bistriatella. The sequence goes on from OX345689.1 coordinate 5,975,846, forward strand.
CCTTTATCTTGTTTTAATTTTATGGCTTAAGGTCCCATTTATCCTGGCGATTCTTTGGATGAAAAAACCAACCTTCCATTTGTTTTACTGAGGCCAAATTGAAATTTTACAAATTAGAAAAACCAACTCACCTAGGTTCACTCACATACACTACAAATAAACGATAAGGACAGTGCTTCATTTTTAAAACCATATTCCAAGGCAGGGTACAGGATCTATTAACCAATCTGACACCACAGTATGCAGGGTTAACTAAACTTGTAACCAACAATGTTACACACGATATAATTAATACCAAGAGAAATCGAACGTTTATTATAAAACAGTAACATAAAATATTTGATACAGCGGCCGTGAGGGGGTTTTAAAGGCCCAATACAGACGCATACCGGGTCGATTAATCTTGGAAATTACTCCATTATCAAGCAAGCAACTTGTAAACGATCGAAAAATCAAAATTACTCATTTTATTGGACTTAGCGGGTTTACGTATTGCAGTAGGTACCTTAAACATGAGATTTTAGAAACGCAGAAGATAGCGATTGCATTAGCGATTTTGTATCACAAACCTGGTATGTATGTATAGTGCCTCTGGCGGATAGTAATAGTAAGGTAACTAAAAAATTCCATACAAAAAACTTAACGCAGACCATAAGGACTGCGTTAAGATTAGTAAGCGTGAGATGTAAGCAAACGTATTTTCATTTTAAAACCAAACCATTTGCACCGATTTTGAAAAAAAAATTTAATGGCACCAAATTAAACGAATGTCTTCGAACAAGGTTTTTCAAATCGGTCCAAAAACGATATTACATGAGACACAGTACTTAATAGGTACATATAAATAATTGGCCAAATTAAGAACCTCCTTTTTATTTGCTAGTCGGTTGAAAAGTTTTCATTATTGTTAACATAAATAAATATTTTATGATTAAGTAATAAGTATATAAATAAAATCATTCTAATTTATTAAGTATGATCAATTAATTCCACGAAATAGCCAACCTTTAGAAAGACCGGAATATTTAACTATTGTTTTTTTTTTATAGAGGACTTACAACAGCCAGCAATGACATTTAATTAAGTATAAAATTTAACTAGTTTACTGGACTTTACAACAAAACATCGCCCCAGCAGTTGTTAAAATAACTCAAATAATGGTTTAAGCAGAATGGAGGAGCGTTCCTGGAAATAATGGAATGGTAAATGTGAAAAAGCTTGACGCGACTCGGCTGACGAGCAATGGCGCGTGCTTGGACGTTTTCTGAGAATCGTACATACAACACACCCGACAATAACAGCTAACAAGCAACTACAACGCCGTAATAACAGTTTGAACTTTAAATAACAACTCGAAAAAAGATGTTGATAATTACAAATTATTGTTTAAAAATTAACTTGTTTCGCCTTTGTTGTAAGATAAAAATATAGGGATCCTTAAACTTAACCGTTCAAAACATTTTAGCAACTATGGTGTTGTCAGGAGTGCTTAGATTTTTTTCCACTCCAATAATATTCAATTTATTTAATGATACATATCTTAAACTGAAAAATAATTTGTTTACTAGTTACATAAAAAAACCTTTCGTTTAGTCAACGTAAATATTGACTTTTTTATGGTTCTGTTCACAAAGTAAAATACGGGGCCATATTGCCTCCGCTAGCTTGTGGTCTTCGGCATTTGAATATATAAGTAGACCACCCTTCTCTTCTCTCATGGGAGTCGTATGAGGTTGGGATGGGATGCAATTGAAATTACTATCGTCCATTTGTCTGTATGTGAGGTGGCGTATCCATGAGACACTCTTAAAACTTAGTTCGCCGCAGGTGTTATATTTAAATACACATTACCTAAATACGTGTGGAGATAGTACTCGTATCAAAACAAAAGTTTCGTGGATAAACTGATCTTATTTCCTAATTTTATATTTTTAAAATTAGCTTTTTTCTATCATAAATAAATCCTAATATTATAAATGCGAAAGTGTGTTGCCCTATCTACTGCACCAAAAAAATTGTCAATGAGTAACAGTGTTATACATTGCAACTGACATTTGTCAAGGAGTCACTTAAAAAAACATTCCGACGAATTGAGAACCTCCTCCTTTTTTAAAGTCGGTTAAAAATATGTATGCATTTCAAAATTTGAAGAGAACAAAGCTTGCACTGACTTGTTGTTTGTTGACGCCATTGTAAAATTTGACACGATGTTGTTTCGTCTCAATAGGAAGTCGAGGAAGAAAAATACTGTACAAGCCTCTGCCGAAATCGCAATTTAAGTCCTCATATTTTCAAAAGACCTCAGCTACGCCTCGTCCTTCTGAATGCACTTGGCAAGGCCGAAGCGCGTCCTCGTATTTTTAAAAGGCCTCAGCTTCGCCTCGTCCTTTTAAATGTACTTGGTCGGCCTTAAATTGCTTCATGTCTGGCTTCGACATGTACTTATTATCTACATATATGTATATATCAATTGTTGTTCGTTAAACTGGCTAAAACCACAGAATACTTAATAGAAAAACTCGAGAATGGCTGGGCCAATTTGGGTAATTTTGGTCTTGAAATATTTGTGGAAGTTCAGGGAAAGTTTGAACGTTGAGAAAAGTGCGTTCAGGCTGTACGGAGTTCGCCGGGTCAGCTAGTAGTGTATATTTTCTTATGTGTAGGTATTCTATACTATCCATCACAACTTTTTAAGCATTGTTGATTTGTTCACCATCATGCCCGCTCATTGCGTCGTTCAGCCTTGTGTCTTTCATTCTGGCAATGGCGTACTGTGCGATCTAAGCAATCAATATATGTAAACTAATAAATACTAAAAGTATGTAGGTAATAAAAGCAATGCGTTTGGCAATATGCAAGCAAGCACCATGCAATAACAGTATTATTAATGAAAAGCAAGCTTCTCTCAAATTATTATTAGTGTATTAGTTTGCTTTATTATTGCTTATATTTACTCACCGCCTCGTCTTTCTTTCGTTTCTATGACTTTCTTTGCCAGTGCTAATTTCTGGTTCCGCCTAAAGAATTATTTTATTATTTTATATGATCCAAGCAAGTAAAGAGACAATACACCAAAACACAGCATGCAACCATTGTATAAGTGACGAAGCAAGCTTCCCTTGAGATCGGTGTTGATGGATTATTTTTCTCACCACCAGCGCTTACTCACTCCGTTTCAATTTGTTTCAAAGAACTATTCGCCAGCTTCTAGTTAAGGAACAAGCATATAATATACAAACAAGCAGCTTGCATGCACTTTACACACATAAGCGATATAAGTAAGCTACTCAAAAGAGATGTGGTGTATTGGATTATTTCACACCAGCTCGCGTGCTTCAGCCTCGTGTCTTCATTCGTTTCAAAGATCTCTTTCATCAGTTTCTAGTTCCAGTCGAAGGAATAAAGAAGAAAGACCACTTTTAAGCCACGCAGTTGTGTGTTAAGTTAGATCTGCGATTAAAATTAAAGAAATTATGTAATAAATAATGTCCTTTACATATAAAAATCAATTGCTGTTCGTTAATCTCGCTAAAACTTGAGAATGTTTAGACTGATTTGGTTAATTTTGGTCTTGAAATATTTTAAGGTTTAAACGGTGAGAAAAGTGTGTTCAGGCGGTACGAAGTTTGCCGAGTCAGCTAGTATTTAATTTTTATTTACCATGAAATTATAACAATGATAATATGATTATCTACCAAGTATCTAACAGCTATTCTTTCATTGAGACCAAGGATTTAGAGCCTTCTTATGACCCAAGGAGTACTTATTTAGTAGCCTATTTTTATAAATGAACTACATCTGTTGTAAATTGCTGAGGAGTTGAGTATTCCGCAGACTTTCTAATGCTGTAGCACTAACTAATTCAAAGTGGCTACATCTTAGAAAAACTGCAATCGTATCCATTAATATTGGCGAAATCCTGTGGAAAGTAGGAAATTAGTTTATCTAGCAGTATCTTCATACGGCTGAACAGATTTCGATAAATTATAGCTATGATCTCTAGCAAGTAAGCTTTCAAACAAACAAAAAGTAACGCATCAAAATTGGATATTTTTTGGCGGTAAATAGCGGTTGATTTGCCAAAATATGTAAAAGACGCAAATAGTTATATTTATAACATTATACAACTGACGTCCCTGCCGCACCATCGTGCGTGCACCGCTCTACCCCACTGACAACAAATTAAGTAGAACATTTTAATAGCGTAACTTTGGATTGGAGTCTCATCATTTTATTGACGTGTATAACGTGTTTTTTTATTAAATATCATATTTTAATTGTATTTAAAACTTACTATTTTAGTTCGTACATAGAACAAAAAATCTTCTTTTATAGTACACTAGCTGTTGTCTTTGTGAACAATTATTTAAAAGAAAACTATTTACAATTTAAGCTTTATTGTATGAACGACCTTCCACTAAAACAAATGTAGATTGTGAGATTCCCATGGGAACAGTGCTTTTTCCCGGGATGAAAGGTACCCTATGTCCTTCTTTATAGTCTTAGCTATGTGTAATTGTGTATACAAAATTTCAGGAAGATCGGTTCAGTAGATAGGGCGTGAAAAGGTAACAAAACAAGTTGGAAGTTGGATGGATATTGTAATTGTTTTTAGGTATCCCTCTTGCTCATTAGCTATACTTTTTTTTTGATGTGGCTATAATCCACAATATGGCAATCAAACTTATAAAGCTTATTTTTGCCAGTATCAAGTTTTATATACCTAAATGTTCTTCATTTTGTCGAGTCACAGAGTCAAGTCAGTAGTCATGTCTAGTCAAGTTAATCAAGGGCTAAGTGAAGCGGTGGATGTTTCACTCAGCATTATCTTGGGAGATTTTGGTGACAAGGATTAAAGTCACTTATACGACATTGTACCACTTCCCAACACTCACGCTTGTTCACGAACACTTAGCGAATAACTTAGAAAATAAATACAATGACGATAGCTGAGTGACTTTAGCTTGGCGCCAAAACTCCCAAAGTTATACTTGTTATCAACAACAAGTTCGAATCGTGCGCGGTCTGGGAATTTATTTTTTTACGTAATTTTTTTTTTTAAATCTATGCTTGTTATAGGCTAAAAAAGTTGGCAAGTAGGTCTCGCTGAATTAATTTCTGGATATAGCTTTATTGCCATTTTATTTTTGTCGGTATCGAATATTTTTTTATTTTTAAGTATAATGTTCAAATTGTATTATAGTATTTAAAGAAAAATAAAGCTAACTGCATAGACGTTTTACGGTATTTACGTCGCTACGGCTTTTGCGGTCTATTCCTTTGCTTCGTTCGGTAAAAAAAAAACAAATGTCATTGTCATTTATGACAACCAAAACCAACGTGGCAAAGACATTTGTTTTTTTTTTTACCGAAAAAAATTTATCGTTTTAATTCACTCCTACCCTATTGCTAATATACCTAATATGTTCTTAACTGTTTTTGGGATTTTAGTGCTCTTCAACGAATTGTACGTATTTTGACTCAAGTTTGTAAGTTTCCTTACAACACACAACAACACACCTTTGCAAGCTAAAGATACAATTTCTGGTGGTGCGCGTTGCGTTGAACAAATTCAGCTCGTTATTCATTAAAAACATTAATTTAAATAGTAAAGCTAGGTGTAGCTCGAGACGATTAAACTCCTTAATGTCTATACATGATAGAATAGGCACGATCACGAAGTATATATAGAGTATGTAGTTTCTATATCATTTCTTTATGGGCACGACGCACGAAGATTTTAAAGTTCATAACGATTTTCAGTACCTAGCAACATTACCTGATTGTCGCTGCAGGCTCAACGTGTTTTTATTAAATACGTGCGTTACGTACGAAATTATTTAATACTAGCTGTTCCCCGCGGCTTCGCCCCGCGTTGGACTCGGTTATATCGCGCCCAAAAGTAGCCTATGTTTGACTCCAGGTCTTTAACTACATCCCTACCAAAGAATGATGGCGAAATTTGTACGAATAAAAATTTAAATATAGAGAACTTAAAGTAAATCGCATTAGTAAGTATACTTCACTAGTAACATGTTTACCACCACAAAAAAATTTAAACCCCAGGGTTATTTTAATATTCCATTTTATAAAAGTCGACCTTTAATTTCGTTTTCATTCGCCATTTTTAACGCAACTGAAATATTATGTCACCCTGACAGTTGTTAGCAATGTCAAAGCGATAATGACAGTTCATTATGATAGATTAGATTCATCGATTTAGTACCTGGGGGGCTATACCATCTCTTAAAACCATGCAAGATCCAGTGAGTGAATGAGATGTCGCTTTACATGATGTATTGCGCTGTCCCACTTACTCATTGGATCTTGCGTGGTTTAAAGAGATGGTAGTAAGCCACCTGGGGGGGGTTACCATCAACTTTTTAAGTAGCAGGCTCACTATCAAATGGTTTACTACCATCTCTTAAAACCATACAAGAACGAGTGAGTAGGCGAGACAGGGTAACACAGTAAGACGTCATCTCCTTTCATCATGTATTACGCTATAAGAGATGGTGCCTTCCACCATCTCTAATAACCATGCAAGAATGACTGAGTAAGGGAGATGTCGCCTTACATCATGTATTGCGCTGTCTCACAGATGGTGGTAGGCACCCTGGAATGTGTTCTTGAGCCACCAATTTATGTAACAAATGCCCTTATTTTTTGTATATCTTTCGTACAAATTCTACTACTTAAAATGAATATTTTTCTTAATAGGTACAAAAAATAAATAATTTCACTGTTAGTTTGGTGTAAGATTTTGTTTGACGTCGAAATGGCCAAACAAAGAAAAAATTACCACGTTGACAGAAACAAAAATATAAAAAATATCGTTGGTCCTTTTCTTACTCATGGACTTCCCTATTTCACCATTTCACTTTATCACCAAGTAAAAATTAATTGCTTAATCACAGGTACAACTACTTAATCTATGAACCTAACTTACCATGAACTGTCAATACCGTTTTGACAATGCTAACAACTGTCAGGATGACATAATGTTTCAGTTGCGACAATAATGGCGAATGAAAACGAAGCTAAAGGTCGACTTTAAAAAATTAAATATTAAAAAAACCCCGGGGTTTAAAATTTTTTTGTGGTGGTAAACATGTTACTAGTTATGTATCCTTACTAATTCGATTTATTTTATGTTATCTGTATTTAAATTTTTTATTCGTACAAACGATGTATGGAGTTTCGCCATGACTCTTTCATCACAATCGGTCCAGCAGTTTAGCCGTGAAGAGGTTACAGACAGACAGACAGACAGACAGACTTTCGCATTTATAATATTAGTATGGAAGTATGGATATATTTATTGACCGAGCGAGCGAAGCGAGTGAGTCTCCATTTGGACTGGCAAATTTTGCTTTTGTACGGATGTGTGTCTGTCTGTTTGTTCCGGGCTGGAGGTCGCATTTCTGAACGGATCATAATGAAACTTAAACGTGTTTCTTAATATTCTTTGCGATTTTTTGTCGAAAGCTTTTTTTGGATTGGAGGGAAAATTTGAAAAAAAGGGGAAAGTTTTCTTTAACGTTGTTTACGAACGGATCCTAATGAAATTTGGCACACGAGTAGGTACCTTGATTTGTTTGAATATTTTTGTCGAGATCTTTTTTGATTAGAGGAAAAGTGGGAGCAAAAAGGGGAATAGTTTTATGTAACGTGGTTTACGAACGGATCCTAATGAAAATTGGCGCACGTGTTCCTTGATTTCTTTGAAATTTTTTGTCGACCGCTTTTTTGATTGAGGGCAAATGGGGGCAAAAAAGTGGGAAAGTTGCTATATTGTTTAAAACACCCTTTGGAAAAATAACATTAATTTGCAATCATAGCTCTCAATAATGTGCAATTATTCAATTAATTTTTAAAGTGTCTAGGAGATGATTATTGAGCCATCAGATTTCTAGATGCCCAAATGGAAACCCTTTAATTATTACTATTAATTTTCACGGCACCGCCCTGTACGCTATTTGATTCAAAGGTTTGACTGGCAGAGAATGCCTTATAGCATTAAGTCCACCTATTGTATTTTAGCACCTAAGTGCAATAAAGTATAAATAAATATTTAAGTAAAACATATTCTTTCATTCAAGTGTTTATCTGTCACGCCAAGCAAGTCTATGCTTTAAAGGAAAACTTTTGTACTCTTCTTTCCTGGGAATGAGAGGGATGGTAGACGTCACAGACTTGTGGTAGAGATAAAATACATAGTTATTATTTATTCGCACGCGTGGAAAAGGATAGGGCAAGAAGTGTGGTCCGAGGTCCGATAAACAATGAAAACATACATAATGCGTGATAATGGCATAGAATAGCTCACTAGCGCTCATACTGGATAAGAAGTAGGGCATGCAGTTTCATAGATTCTCAGTTTCGAAATTGGCTTATGAAATTAGGTTCATGAGTTTCGAAATTTCGAAATTTCGAAATTCAAGGGACACCTCAGTAATAAAATATGAGGCTGTTTGTGAAACTATAATTCTGGGCGTTCTTGGGGCCCAAGTCAACCTTATCTGCGAGCTGGTGCTCCTGCTGATTAACGGACGAGGCTCTGGCCCTTCCCTTGGGGTTTGAAGGTCAGACGGCAGTCGCTCCCGTGAAAGCAAAATCGCCAAATCTAAATGGTAAGAACCAGAAGGAATATTGTCACAGATTTGGCGCCGCCGGCGCAAAACGGCGCGCAGGAGCTTCGCCCGACTCCTGTGACAAGTGGGCAAGGGCTGTCGTGACGCCCAGGACAGGTTGGTCACAGTGACACAGATAAGACGGCATTCTGGAACCTACTTGAAGGTGTGCTGCGTGAAATAGTTGAGATAGTATTAGGTGGCCTACTGAACGGTCATGTTGGTGAGAGGTGCAAAGAGTTTGAGCCTATTCATGGTGGGTACGGATACGGCAAGCGCAACGAGGAAGGCGAAAATATCCTTAATACGTGTGCGCTTGGCGATCTTGCCATCGTGAATACGTTCTTTATAAAAAGAAGCTGGAGCATCTCATCACCTACCTACAAGAGCTACCCAAATCGATTTCATACTGACCAGAAGACGCCGTATCGGCAAAGTGGCCAACTGCAAAGTTATTTCAGAAGAGAGTCTTACTGCACAATACCGTCTCCTTGTCATGGTCTTTTGGGTCAAACCTACTGGCAAACCGCGGCCGACGCCAAATTAGTTGGTGGCGGATAAATACGTTGACGCGGATACGGATGACTCCATCTAACATCGATGGGACGTCATTCAAACCGCCATCACCGGGCGGGAAAGGCCTTGCTTGGTGTGTCAAAAAAGAGGGGGGGGGGGGGGCACAGGTGTGATAGGGAGACTTGGTGGAATGACAAAGTCCAGAGGGAGTTAAGGGTAAAGAAAGACTTCTTTAAAGCGTGGCAAGCGTCCGGAACTCTTGAAGATCGCGACGCATATAGCGTTGCAAAACGGGCTAGCAGGAAAGCTGTTGCCAGAGCTAGGCGACTTAGGCTACTTGCAACCTTTATACGAAAAGTTAGAATCGTCTGAGAGGCAAAAGCTCGTCTACAAACTGGTTCACTCAAGGGGGTTGGCGACGAAGGACATTTCCAAATGTCGCTGTGTTAAAGATCCCCAAGACAAACTCTTATGCGAAGATCTCGCGGTGAAGGAGAGATGGCGCTCTTATTTTCACGAGTTGCTAAATAAGCAACACAACAAGGTGAAACACCGGACCTCCCTCCAAACCAGGGACTAGTGCCACACATCACTCTTCCACTCATCAGACGAGGTCCGCCTAGCTCTTCGTGACATGAGGCTGTCGGTGGAGTTCCAATAGAGGCCTGGAAAGCGTTGGGCCTGCGTGGTGTGGACCTAACTGACCTTTTTAACCGTATTCTCTTCGGTGGCAAGATCCCTGACCAATGGAGGTTAAGTACCATTACTCCAGTATTTAAGGGAAAGGGTCGGTGCAAGAGTGCAAGAGTTGCCGCGGCATAAAATCACGTCCCTCACCATGTACTCTGTCTTCGAGAGTGTACATGGGGTGACTGGTGTCACTTGTGATCCCAGAATTCCGGTCAGGCTAAGGGACAGGTCTATAAAATCATTATTAGGCCTGTCCTTCTGCACGACAGTGAGGCGTGGAGGGGTTTTTTTTAAATAGATAGAGTGATTCAAGAGAAAGGTTTTTATGCCCATGCGAAGCCGGGGCGGGTCGCTAGTAAAAAAATAATTTCGAAATTTCGAAACTAAAGTTGCTAATTTCGAAATTACGTGGCATGCAAATATTGCCCGAAATTTCGAAATTACGAAGTTTCGAAATTTCGAAATGCATGCCCTAATAAGAAGTGATAGAATACAAAGTATAAAGCGTTGGTATTAAAAATCATATGCTTAACTGACAAAATAAGGTTATCATTTCGATCTGTGTTGAAAAGTTTTTGTATATGTTAGACGATATCAAATTTTGAAAGCGCTAGGTAACTAGGTACAAACATTCTTACTAATAGGGAAATGCGAAAATGTCACCAAAATCCGTAGATTAAAAAAAAAAATGCCTCGAACGCGCGATTTGAAATTCTTTACCAAAATCAGTTCTTTAGTTTTTGAGCTAAAAGATTAACTAGTACTAAAAGAGTACCAATTAAGAAAAAGTATCGTCGAATCTACAGTGAAAATTTAAAACCATAATACATGTTTTTTGAATAAATAGCAGCATTAAAGTAGGATTAATTTTTATATCTACTTCGCGCCTGGTTTGTTCTAAAGCACATATGCAGACCATAACAGCTTAGATGATAGATGCAGAACGTTTGACCGACCGACGTTTGACGTGCTTCCTGAATTTAGGAACCCATACATGAAATAGGAATTCTGTCTGTAATTCATAGGTAGATATAATATTGTTTACAATTAAATAAACAATAATAATTAAAATGAATGTATTACAACAATGAGCGTTATTCAGAAAAGGTGCGACGTAATGAATAGGTATTTATTTAGCCAAGTGGTAAACTGACTGGCTTAGGCTGACTCACGCATATTATTGTCACATTCATATACCGCATTTTGGTCGTTGATTTGCGAACGGCTGAATCCGCAGAGAATGACGCCATGGTCTCTTGATACAAGTGTTTTTTTTATATAGGTTGTCAAGTTCGAAGTCTCATAAATGGAAACAAAGTTTTTGTCTAGATAGAGGCGACACTTTGGACAATCATATGAACAAATTTACAAAAATCAGAGAGTTCCTTATCTACTAGTTACGGCATAGATAGGTAGATAAAAAAATGCCTTGGTAGAGAGACCGCGCGCGATTCCAAATTCTTTCAGTTACGGTAAAAAATTATCATATTTAATAATAGTTACATATACTGAATAATACGTTCCACAAAGCTGACTGACAATATATCTCCCATTCTACTTCTACAATTTTATTTTTGTAAATATTATACCTACATAGCGATAAACAAGCAAGGTCGGAATCACTGTGGAAGAATTTCCCGTATTTTAGGTGACACTTTGGCAAGGATTGATTGGCCAAAGAACCTTTTCCGTTCCGTACATAAACTGTGATAACCTACGCCTTCACCATCAGTCTTTCTGTCTGTCTGACAGAGGACTAGATCACTAGATCTCATGAACCGTAGTAGGAACCTACTTAGAGCAATATTTATTTCTGTTATCTCTTAGGTGTCTATAGCAACTAATTATAAAAATAAAGTTTACTTGCTGTTGCGTTGTGTCTGGATGAAAAGTCACAGTATGCAGTTAGTGGTCGTGTTTATAGTATAGTCTCGACTCGAGACTATACTATAAACATAAAGCATGGAATGGTGATTTGATTGGAACGAGGCGGGTGCGTGCTCATCGAGTCGGTTGGCATAGCGGTCAGGCCAGCCAGCCGATGACCTGGTTTCGAGCGGGAAGCCCGCCTGAGCAGGGTGGGTCCACAATACAATACAAATATACTCTTTATTGCACCACAAAATAATAAAATTACATAAATCTGCTTAAAACAATGAGGCAAAAAGGCAGACTTATTGCTAAAGCAAGATTGCTTCCAGTCAACCTTAGGGTGGATGGAAAATTATCAGTCCACATTGTAACTTCGTAGTCAAACTGGAATAATTACAGTTGTTTTCTAAATTCTTCTGTACAAAAAGAAAATAAAAATACGTAAACGCTATATTAACACTTCGTACCTAAATTTTCATTAAAATATACTTTTTGCATAACTTACGCTTCCATCTTGTATTCATTTCGATAGTATAGTTATTGCTCGCTACCAAGACGGGTTTCCCGCCCACGCGACATCATGGCGCCCGGGCGCCCGTTCGTACCGGCCAACACATTTACTCAATAGCTGCGTTGCCAAACACGTTGATGTCGATAAATATTTGGAATCTAAATCTTGCTTGTTAGATATAGTGGTGTGGTAAATCCTTATACTTACATGCTCTTATTAGTAATAACTAAATATTATTACAACCTATACTGTATCACATACATACGACACGAACGAACAACGTTTTAAAAAGGTATTCATATTTGTGTCACCAAATTACCTACTCCATCAGGTAATTCTTCGGGTCCATTTGTTGTACCTCCGTTGATTTCTTCAAATATTTTTTTATAAGTATTGATTTTATATAAAACGAAAAATATTGTTCCAAGATCTTAGCATCCATTACGATCATCATGTCAAATAAAGCCGCAATGCTGATATAGAAACCTTGGCTAATTTTTATTAAGAATATTAGGAGTTGCCTAAACTTTTGTATATTGTATTAGACTGGGTGGCTGATATGTTTATGCGGAGGACGGAGAAACAGACGTTCTAGTGCCGCGTGGCTCAAGGTCGTAGCGTGACGTCGATGCTCGGCAACAGGCGAGAACGCCAACCAAACAACGCAACAAGTGCCCCGCGCGCCCCCTCGCCTCGCATGCCATTCGCGAAACAGCTGTCATATTGTTATAGCCACACTTAATTAATAAGTATGCCGTTGAAATCGGTCTGTAATATGTATGTATTATAGACAAATCGTCTCTTACATCCAACGTTTGCAAGTTATTTCATCTTCTGTTATAAATTAGTGGAATCTATAATCTCGCTTATAAAGGTATTTAGTGGATACAATAGGAAGTTGCAAATTATACATTGAGAAACTTTCCCAGCATAATCGCCCAAGACATTAAAAAAAGAACTGGTTTTCGCGCCACAAATAAGTAATCACCAATCACAGTGGTTTGAGTTCATACACATTGACTTTCTTGCGCATGGAGCGATACAGTAGACAACACCAACTGCGAGCTCAAGCTCAACAAGTTGTTCATAGCAAGCGACCGCCTATGCTATGCTATCGGCGGCGAAGCTTGTGCGTCATCACCTCCGCTGATAAGCGCCTACCAATTATCATTGCAAATATAATGTGTTTATATATTCATATCGTTGGAGTATAGCCGAGTTTCCATTAAAAAATTATTATTGCGCAGCTTAACGACTATATAGATTAATTCTCATAATGACAGCAAGCTTATTTGCCTGTAAATAATATGAATAAATTCGATAAAGAGGTCTTGTAGATAACAAGTTCAGGAGATAAGTTAAATATAGGAAAGTACCTACCAACAGAATAACATAAATTATCATACATACATATTATATTGCAACACAAGTTTCTACGAATAGTTGCTTTGATGTAATTAGCAATTGTTGCTATAACGATATTGATATATTGTAAATCATTGGTGCATTCGTTTAAAACAAATTTGTATAAACTGAGAAGGTAATTACGTTTATCATCACTAATATGAATTAGAATGCCTAATGGAAGGTGGCGCACAAAGCCAATAACCGTTCTAGTCGGACGCAACCGTTACGAAATCATTGCTGCATGAAAAAATAAGTGTACCTAGTCATGATGTAGATTGTTAATAAGCAGATAGGAATTAGCCTTAATACCTACCTATACTGGTAATTCTATTCATCAATAGGTATCTTATATCTGATCCAATATTTCAATTCGTATTTCGAATCCTTTATTGACCTGCGATTGACAAACGTATTAAAAACGACCATTTACGGTTTTCTGTTTTCTTATGAATTAATGAATGATGAATATGGTCCTACAATCGCAGTGTTAAAGTCCGTACATAGATACGTATAAATAGATTACGAAGAACGACCGATCCGGTTGCGGTGAAGGAGAGAGATAGATAAAACGCGACATGACATGAATCACTACTCACACCGAACGCAGAGTCAGGACGGCGCGCGGGTAATGCGCGGGTGGTGCGGGGCGTACAGAGAATAGCCGAACGGAACGAAACGAACCAACGATTACTTCAAACAGTTGTACAGTCATGCCCGATGAGGCAACCTGCATCGTTTGTTGCTTGTTCATATTTTCTTTCGAGATCTAAATTGACACCTCGCAAGCATAATAAGGGAACATACATAGCTAATCCAGCAGAAAAGAAAGCAACGAAATGATGTACTCGTGAAGTGAGTGACGTAAATTCAGGTGTATAAGTGTGTAGATGTGTGAGTGCGGCGTGGATCGTCGCGCAATTATTAACGATGATTCACTTGTGCGCGGGTGAAATGCAGCCTATCGGACTTGTTGACATTTGTTCTGTAAGCGTAAACAAATGATATCGTGACTACCTTATTATAATGGTGGACTGATTCATAGCCCTTGGTAAGATAATGTTGTCTTAATCTTAGTAAAACTATGTTGATTTATAAGAATTTTAAAGAACGTCTAATAAATCGACCCTGGTGAAACCTTTTCAAGCAAAGTTACGAATCGTATTTACATTATTACCCAATATTAGCTTAGTTATGATTGATAATCATATATTTAATAGGTAAGTAGGTACTTATATATAAAAAATGCCTTATTGGAATACACATGGACAAGGAACTAGGTAGTATAGAAAATTGATAAATTATTTTGTTCCCCAAACGAATTCGATGTAAAAGAACTTGGTAAAAGAAATTAAAAATTTAAATTAAGTACAATAGAATTAAGATTAAGGTCGGTCTAACTATTTATTTACTTTAACGGAAAATGTCACTACCCGCGCAGTCATAATCAAATAACAATTTAAATAAGTAGATTATTTTATATCCTAATACGTATTATACAAAAGCTGTCTAAAACTATGATAGCCATATAAATTTCAGTCTTATACGTTACAAGATTCATACATACATAGTAATCAGAAATCTATGAAAATTAAGCAAGCATACAATATAAACAAAGCAAGATATAGGTACTCTTGTTGAACTGTTATCCCAAATGTGTAACTAAAGCATAGATGAAGAAATCTCTGTCAGAGAATGCCTCATGGCATGGCATTAAGGAAACCTATAGTATTTTTTTAAAAAGTGTAATAAATATTAAATTTATAATGAACTAGTACAGTTTTCTTTCGAGCAGTGTGAACTGTGAAGTTTAATGTAATGTAGGCTGGTAGTGGTGGTGGTGGTGGCGGCGTGCTGGCGGGCGACTAACACAGGCGTCGCCAGGGCCGCCTGGCTTGGCGCCAGGCCGGCGGGCGGCGGCCAACCGCCGGGATTCCTTTGTCTCATTACATACAACACTGACAAGTTATTTCGCCTCCTCCAATAAGAATATTATTTGTATATTAGAAATTTATACAGGCATCTTATTGTAATAATTCTCAATAAAACTTTGATTGAATGCTATAGTTAAATAAAATAGATAAGAGCGCCTCAATTCACAATATAGGTACTACAGATGTATCGCGTGCCTGTGTGCGTATTTATTTGCCGGTTTTATCTGTGGCCAGAGCGGTTGGTTTGTCTCCAGTTCTTAGAAATTGTAACGCCTTCTCGGAACGCACCAACGCAGTCGTTCACGACGAGTGAACGCAAAGCGAGGTCGACACCGCACTACTCGTACTACTTGTTTTAGAATTTAGTTTTTTATTATGTTACACCTATACCTACATTTAATATGTTATAAAAGAGAGAGATAGAGAAAATAAAATATTTCCGCGTTTGATCACTAATTATATTCAGATTCATTCAATAAATGGAAACAAACGTAAATCATAATCAACACTAATTACATAATAAAGAGGATATATAACGTTAATCACTCAACCAGCATGCCACGACTACAATAAAATATGTATACTTTAGCGAACGGGGATATCCTCGTCGACTCGTACTAGTTTGTGTCTACGTAACGGTGATGTCACACTACACACCAATAGAAATAGTAGGCACATGCGCATTGCGTCATGTACAGCTCCACTGTCGCAAGTCACAACGCTGCTGTGTCGTATTGTGTTGAATAATGTAATAAAAAAGGCCGATAAATTTAACTTTATTATAGATATTAATAATAAATATAAAATATGCCAAAAATAAATTTCCAGACAGCTCGCTTATGAATTGTTTAACTACCTACCTCCCCCATATATACAAATCATCATCCGAGCATTCCTAGTTGTATGTGCAGGGTACGTTCTAATGATTTCCCTAGTGAAGTGACTGTCGTCTGACCTCCGTATTTACACACAGCCTAACGATTGCCATCTAGCGATATTAAGTGAAACCTATGGTTTACGTACGTTAAACTATTGGTCTCATTTCCGAAGCACGGAGGCGAGGGGCTCATGATAGAAATGCCACAATCGAAGGCAGGCCGTGCTCGCCGTTGCTTAACACGCACAAACGCTACGATCACGCATGCCCTAGGCTAACGAGCTTAACACTCACCGGGATGTATTTTTACCTCATAATATACAATAAACCCAACTTAATTAACTATTTTTGATATTTTCAGGATAATAGAGGCAGGCAAGATGCCACTCACTCAAGAAAAACGTTTGGATAGTAACTTCTCCAACAACAATGATCAAAGCTATCTGCATAAGAAATTTAAGAAAATGGCATCTACTATTTCGGTTTTTCCAACAAACTCTAATAAAGGAGTAGATACTCGAAAAGAAACCGATGTAATACAGTCTAATAGTAACGCTTCAATTTCCAATGGGAGTATCGCCGCAGCTCATCCAGAAATAGAAAAAATAAAAGAAAAATGCGAATTGCTGGAAGATGAAAGAGTGGAAAAAATTGTACAAATTAATTTTAATGATGAAAACACTAGGTTAAATAATGTTATAAACAATGTTCAGATATCTGGTCAAACCAGTTTTACTGATGAATTTTCAAATAAGACTGAGCACTTTGAAAATGACTTTATCAGGGATGCTTATACTGGAACAGTAGGTGGACGTTACGTGTGCCCCTATTGTAAATTATCTTGTGCCAAGCCTTCAGTTCTTCAAAAACATATCAGAGCTCATACGAACGAGAGACCTTACCCTTGTATACCTTGTGGTTTTGCTTTTAAAACGAAATCTAATTTATATAAGCACAGGAGATCTAGAACTCATGCTTTGAGATTACAGGGTTCAGATATTAACGTAGCTACAATTGAAGATGATTTATCTGGGGGTTCAGAAAGTGATACCTCGTTACCTCCTGCATCGGTATCAGACACTGGTTCAGATTCTTCTATTGCTAGACATGAAAATGTTAAGAGTAGCGAGCTGTCCTCGTTTGATTTACCTGACTATGCTTTGGCAAGTACGACCTTATCTTCTAGTGATAACATTAAATCCAAATCAATTTACAAACCTAAGTTCAGAGTAGAATGTTATCAAGAATCCGACGACAAAGATAAAGCAAAGAAAACAATGTCGCCAAATGCCGAATTTCTTACGGAACATATCTCAAAAATTATATCAGATAATGAAGCTATTGTTGATGTCATAGATACACCTTTACAAAAAAAATATGGAAAAATTAAGCAGATAGCTGAAAGTAAGCAGCTTTTTAGTGATAGTTTGGATATGAAACAAGAGTCGACTCCACTTAACCTTACAAAGAATAATAATGAAATTGAAAGTTCATTTAGAAAAAGATCGCATTCAGAGAGTTTCACACAAATAGACCTTCAAAAGCATCCACTTAATCCGGAGGGGTCTATTATAAAAGATCTTCTTCTTAAAACGAAGTCTAATTGTTTGACGTCCATCCCAGGCGAATTAATGGATGGATTGGGTCCATTATTTATTTGCCCACTTTGCCAGATAGTGTATAGAAGTGCTGATAATTTGGAAATTCATAGGTTATATTACTGTAAAGGAAACCTTAATAATTCGCAAATCACTCCTCATAAAGATTTAAAGACTATACGACCTGAAAATGTATTTGTAAGAAGTAACTCCATCAATGTCCGTTTACCTGAAGCTCCACCTAATTCTTTGACAAAAAATTTGACATTACGGAACAAACCGGATAATCTTGTCATAACTAAAACAGAGTCAAATGAGATAGTTGCTCCTTTGCCATCGCCTGGACCTTTACTTGGAAATACAAGACTTGTAGACACAAGAACTCCTGATAGCATAAGAAAAACAGATATCTTAAAATTCAAATCTACACAAAGTCCTAAACGCCGACTTGACAGTAGGTCTGAAACCTATAGCCCTAGATTGATTGAAAATATTTCACCTCGAGCTGATATGTATCCTCAATCGAAAATTCGTTGCGTGGATGGAAATTCTGTACCATCACGCTCTCTAGAAGACATGTCACATCACATGCGAACAAATTCTACCTCTCTTCAAATGTTTGGAGGAGAAGTAAAAATAGTTGACCATTCAGGTGGAACAACTACTTTGCGTATAGAACCGAGTAAAAATCAACTATCTCCAATATTAATACAACAAAATATATCTCCTTCAAAGCTTGCCAATGATACAGAAGCAAGTAGCATAGTTGTAAGATCAGGATTACATTCAGGCGGGACTATGGTTCACAACCCTCCCACACCAAAAGAAGTTATAAGTGCGCCACAAACACCAAGAATCACAATATCAACGTCTTCAGGAACTTTACCCCGAATGCGTGATATAACACATTTTCAATTTCCACCATTGAGTGCTATTACAGCATTTAATCCTTTGACGCTGCCACCACTGAGCCCGTCATCATCACCAAGTGGTGCTACGACTATTCTTCATGGAGGAAAATTAATACCACATGTACCCGGTATTCCCGGACCAAATACACCAGGAATATTTGTAGAAAATGCTGTTCCTCAAATAAAACAAGACGATAACAATAAAGGCCTCATAAAATCGATTCGAGATGATATTCATGACAACTCGGCTAATATTTTATTATCAAAAAGAAGTTCAAAATATGATACATCTAGAAACTCTAGAAGTCCTATTAAGCGAACAGGCCCTCCTTTAGAGTGTGCAAACAATATTCAAGATAGTTTAACTGAAATGCCAACACATGTCTCTCCTATACCTATTATAAAAGTAAAAAATGTGGATGAGCCTTATAATAATTCGAAATATTGTATTAGCAATAATAAAACAGTCTTTTCCAGACAAGATGGGTCACTAAAAAGAAATATGATAGAAAGTTTACCGAGAACACCGGTTTTAAAAGAAAACACCGATTATCCACCTAATAAACTAAAAATAAGAGACATAATTACTTTAAATGTTCCAGGGAAAACTATTGAAAATAAAGCAGATGAGGTAAAAAATTTCAATTTCGAAAATTTCATAACAAAGGTAGAAATATACAACAATCAGGTACAAAGTTCGGCTGATGTTCAAAAGAACACGCATGAGACGGGTATTGCTACAGTGTCAAATGAACGTTCCGAAACATCATACTTTCAAAAGAACATTTCTTCAAAAGGTACTACTGAAGAGAGAAAGCCTAAATTCTTAAGACCATCGACTTTACCATTGAAACCTGGTACATTCACACCTAAAAGACATCATGGTATTACACCTAACGCAAACACTATGCCTTTGGTATCACCTGAGACTCCGCGCCCAGCTAAAGCTTATGGACAGCTGTATTTGAATGGAAACGCTTATACGTACTTAGGCTTGAAGTGTTCTACAAAGGTTTTTTATTGCACGATCAACCGCCCGCAGCCTACATATGTTCCTAATCAACACTTTTTATCAATGTACAGCAATTGGCAGGTAATTAATAATTCTTGCAATGTTTAAACATTTTAATTTCAATGTACCGAAACATATTTTTTTAAATATTAATAAATATACTTACTTTATTTACAGTTACTGTCTGAACTGACACCAGATCCTCTGGGATTATCCACATCGATTGCTATGTCTCTCTACGACTCACGTCATCGTCCTCAAAGCACATCTGTGGCTGTTATGAAACAAGATCTCATATTGACTCATTCATCGAAGTGGAATACAAATTTAAAAGAAATTAAGCAGGTTAGTGTTTCTGTAATGTTACCATATTTTATGTCAAGTCAATTTGTGCTACAACCTTCGTGCAAATATTTATTATTTTTATTTAAATAATTTAACTTATTGAGGTAGGGCCATGATTACCCTATATACCCTGGGATCTTAAACGTAGGCACAGAATTAGTAATAGTATGACGTAGGATATATCTGAGAAACACGTTCGGACGATGACTTCTTGATGAAACTTTTATGTTACTAAAGGTTTTCAATTCTTCTTTTACAGGCTCTTCCATTAGCAGATGCTAAGCATGACGATAATAAGATTCAAATATTAGATGCAACAGTCACCCCAAAAAAAGAACTAGCAGGTGGATTTGAAAGTAATGAAGAATATACATATGTACGTGGCCGCGGTAGGGGTAGATATGTTTGTTCGGAATGTGGAATTCGTTGTAAGAAGCCATCGATGTTAAAGAAACATATTCGTACTCATACAGATGTGCGGCCATACACTTGTACTCATTGCGCTTTTAGGTTGGTTGTAAACATTTTTCTTGCTTTTCTTTGTTTGTAAGCACTTATTAAACATTACTAATTTAGTTTGGTACTGAGAGAAATATTTTTTCTTTGATATCAATTATCATTATCCCATTGTGTATATAGTCTCATATTTGAGTAATACTAAATAACTTTGTCAGATTGTATGCAGCTCAACTAGATCTAGTATATTCGGAATATATGTATTTATATATACATTTCAATAATCTTTTATTGAGCCTGCAATAAGTACAATTCGAATTGAGATTTGCAGTTATTAACAATTTATTATTCTTAATAAAATTAATCTAAGTACTTAATTAAATTTGAATAAATATTTAGTACTCATTATATTGCTTATCTCCGACAGTTTCAAGACGAAAGGAAATTTAACGAAACACATGAAAAGTAAAGCACATTACAAAAAATGTTGCGAATTGGGTATAAATCCAAACGAAGACAACGACGGCGATAGTAGTGAAATGACCCAATGTTCAGGCGAAACTGATGAAGACACAGAATCTGAAGGAGACGAAGGCAATGAGGGAGAGACGGAATCTAGTGGTAAGTTTATTCATTTCAAACTACTACACTACTTAGGCGCACATTAGACGATTACTCATGCATGATGGAAAACCATCAAACATAGGGATGGACTCGAAAGGTGAATTGAATCGGCTGATTTCCAAACAAATCATCTTGTTTTTTATAATTTAAATCAAGAATTTTGCGATGATTTGTTTGGAAATCAGTCGTTTCAATAGTTCCATCGTTTATGTTTTAATTTAGATCCAGAATTTATTCGGAACTGCAACTTGATTTGATTGGAAATCAGTCGATTCAATTCACCTTTCGAGTCCATCCCTATGATTGATGGAAAACCATCATGCATGAATAAGCATCTAGGGTGCGCCTTACAAAACTAAAATATATCAATAGAAAATTTTCCTTCTTCTAGTCCAGTGGGACACATAGAATGGTATACTTTTCTATGTGGCCTAATGTACATCTTATATGTTGATCGACTATAACTTGTAAATCATGTTTGGCTGTAGCGTCGTAGTACAAACTCTGTAATTTGTGGTTCTACATTCATATCACTGCTACGGTTTTTAGGGTTCCGTACAAAAATCTAAAAACGGAACCCTTATAGGATCACTCGTGCGTCTGTCTGTCCGTCCGTCCGTCTGACACAGCCAATTTTCTCCGAACCTACTGGACCAAAACAGATGAATTTTGGTAGGATGGCGTAATCCTGTGACCCAAACACAGATGTGCAGAGTAAATAAATATATATTCTTTTAAAATAAGGGTCATTTTGGGGGACAACTTAGGAATTTAAAAAAAAAGTTTTGCAAACCTTTTTGTGTTATATATCAAATGAAAGGGCTCGTTATGCGGATTTAAAATATATTTTTGTAACATAAATAGTTTTGATTTTATTCATGAAAGAAGACGAAAATTGACCATTCCCCATGTGATCTCCAAAACTACTAAGCCTTAACATTTTGAAAAAAATACAAAATATAGTTCGTTTCCTGTAGATTACAGGAAAACCTACAAGAACTCTATCAATTGACAATTAAGTGAATGAAGTTCAATGTAAAACGTTCACTTATGGAAAATAGTTCACTAAAATACCCCTAATGCCATGCCACATAACGAAATAGAACTAAAGTCTGAGCTAAACTGCAGAAGAACACACAGACTTAAGAGATCTCTTGTACTTATATAAGTTTACAATGCAAACCTAAAAATAAAATCTTGATTTTTTTTTCTTATGAAACATTTTTATCACTTTCAGATACAGAGGTTTGCAAATCAAGATTACCGGAACATGAAGCAGCACATTGTCTGTTGTCGTTAGGAGGCTCACGTCCAACGACTACTACTACTCCCGGACTAATAACTAGCGCGCGACCTTCGACCTACCCGTACACTCCGGTAGGGTTAGAAACTGTATCTTCTGAGATTACACAAGAAAAGCTTGTAGTTCCTAGCGGCGCATCTGTGGACTCCGGTGTGGATATCGAAAATGAACCAATGGATCTCAGCAAAAACGACGTGAAAACATTTCATAACATTCCCGAAATCCCCACTGCGCGAGAATCTAGTGTTCTTGCATCACTGGCTTCAAACACCGCTAAGCTTCCGCAACATCAAACTCAATGGTCAAACGGAGAGCCTATGTTACATACATATTTGACCGAACGAGCACTATTGGATACTAAAATAAAACAAAGTCAACTGACTTCCAATTTATCAAAATTAAGAAAAACAGAATTGGAGAAATCTGTTTTTAGCGAAAACAATACAACTAATGAAACCAACAATAAAATTGCAACTTCAAGTCAAAATGCTACATCGATACCTAAAACATCTCCGAAAAATATGGATAGCATACAAGTGACTGAGAGTGATATATCAAAAAATTTATGTACAGAAGATAGTCTATGTAAGGTGGTAAAGGAGTCTCCGTTGTCTGTAAATATACCTACTGAAACCAAAAGAATACGGACGCACAGCCAAACTAATTCAGAAAATGCGAAATACGTTGTTTCAGAGTATTTGAAACAAGCTAGGCTAAATATTAATCCTATAAAGACACCTGATGATAATCACATTGATAATACAAGTGAAGAAGGTAATAAGAAAGATAACAAAGACGAAACTGCCCATGCTGATGACGTAAAGACAGACTCTGAGCATATGAAACTACCTACTTTAGATCACGATCCTGTAGCAAGGAAGGTAGTTATTGGAGTTGGTGGTATCGCTTTTAAAGTGAGCAAAGGAAAGGAGTTTGAAAATGCGTCATCCTTCCCACCCGGACGGCTTATAGAAGATGGGCGAAGGGTATGCGATTTCTGCAACAAAACTTTTACGAAACCCTCGCAACTAAGGTTGCATCTAAATATACATTATATGGAGAGACCATTTCGATGCAGCGTTTGTGCAGTGAGTTTTCGAACGAGAGGACATCTACAAAAGCACGAACGATCCGGTTCTCATCACAATAAAGTATCTATGACATCGACATTCGGGGCGGCGACATCTTTTAATCCTCGCCCTTTCCGGTGTTCCGACTGTAACATTGCGTTTAGAATTCATGGTCATTTAGCTAAACATCTTAGAAGCAAGATGCACGTAATGCGGCTTGAGTGTTTGTTCAAATTACCATTTGGTACATTTACTGAAATCGAACGTGCTGGAGTAAGTTTAACAGATATTGATACAACGGATTGCGCAAGTTCCCTCGCCAGTTTACAATCACTAGCGCAGAAGCTTCATGAGAAAGATCCTACTAAATTGGACTTTACCGAAGCCAGCGGAGCTGTCGCATCGACAGTAACTGCTGGTAAGGACTCTTCTGAGGATGAAGACGCCGGCTTGGACAAAATGTTTATTGACTGTGAGAGAGATAGTGAGATAAAGACTAACGAAAATAATGATGGACTAAATGTAGAAACGAGAGTTAATTATAGTGCCACAGATAATTAGTGCCAAAATTATTAATATGTAGTAGGATATTTTAATGTGCAATTTTGTTTTGTTATTAATTTAAGATGTAATTATTCATACTGGGGTTTGACTCGGATGTGTAAAAACAAAATGATGCGCTTTAATTACTTATATACTATATATTTGAATTTAGTTCCAATATAATTGCAGTCTTGTAAATATTTAAAGTTGATATAGTTTTTAAAGTTATTCATTCGCTTCCAACATAAGGCTTACTATTTACGTTACGCTATTTGTTATTCTAAGTAAGAGTAATTGTTAAAGTTCCAAACTTCAAAAACTAAGAAGTTTAAATTCTAAATGTGGTCCAGGTTTAGGTGAAGCTAAAAATATCAATGAAACATATTACAAATTTGAGATGTAGTCAAATCAAAAATCTTGATTAAGTACCACTACTTCTTCTACTTTTGTATGTATTTTTATAAAATATATACCATGATGTATTTACACTGTGTAACATCTGCTTCCAAAATCCCTATCTTTAAAACAATTGGCATATCAAGTTCCATAAACGAAATTTTAGATGTATATATGAAATTCTTGAAGAGTCTTCCATATCAAAATAGTAATCGAGCTAGATATTTGTTTCATAAACTAGTTGCTCTTCATTTGGGTGAATATTTGACGAGTGCAAATGTGTGTCAGTCTGTCAGTTAACAATCACAATCAACATCACTAGATCTAAAAATAATACAAATGTCAAAAATGTCACGATGAAGTAATAATATAAATCATAGAACTTATGTATGGATGATGATGATACATAAGTTCGGGAATGGGATAAACGACTTCTTCAGACTGTTTGTCTTCACGACGGTGCTTTCAGTAAAAATACTAGCAAGCAGCGGATTAACAATACACCCACGTCATGGATTATGTAATGGCCAATATAACGATATGCAATATTCAGAAAATTCGTTAAATTTTATTAGCTAACAACATTTTGACTAAATGGAAAAGTTTTTAACCCTTAATAATTTAGAAATAACTTTAATGGTTCCATTAAAGTTATTTCTAAATTATTAAGGTTTAAAAACTAAAAAAAACGCGTCCTTTCTTGTATGTAGTATAGCCGTTTCTCAGGCTCTTATCTCCGGGGGAAATTGTGAATACTGATGATCCTAGTCAGGATAATAACAACTTATTAAACTATTGTATTGTCATCGGTCTGATAAGTGAGCAAAATTTAGAATGATATAGAAGTGGGTGAAAAGAACTTTCGAAATTCCGTCACATACTCACAGGTGAAACTTATAAAAGCGTGTAAAAATATTGTCATTTTGTTAAAAACTACTTGGTTATAACTTAACCCAACGCATATTTTTCAACAACGGATTTAAATTGTATTTTTTTTATTTATGAGTTAAACTGATTGCCATCAAAAGTAGTTGAATAGGATAAGTATCCCACGAGAACATCTTTAAGATTTATATAGAGAATATATTAGATACGATAAATAATAAATTATTACGATTTTCTAATGACTTTAAACAGTTGAGACGATATCCAAAAGACGGGCTACAATTTTTTTATAAATGTCTGTCCACGCCCACTAGGTCACGGACAAGTGGATCACAGAAGTGTGTGGATAACGGGAATGTCGTGAATAAAAAAGCAGAATATTTTTAAGACTTTTTGTAACTAAAACTTTTTCAATGAGAATATTTATCGACTGAAATAATTTTATGAACCCTTTTTTGGTTAATGGAACATAAAGTTGGTTCGTATCTTATATAAAAATCACCTAGCCTAGGTACTTAGGTAGTTTATATAAGGTGGACTCAAATCAACTGCAAATATTTTATGGGCAGATTCAGAATAAACATGTCAAAATATGAAATTATTTTTTTCACTCCATACTTAACCAGTTCAGCTGATTCTCAATTTGTAAGGGAGGTAAAAAAAAAAATTTTCGTATTTCGATATGTTTATTTGGAAAAGTTGTTCAGTTTAGTGGTCTGAACCTTCCCCTAAAATATTTGCAGTTGATTTAAGTCCACCTTATATAAATTCGATAAAAATCGTGAAATCAGCATTTTCAGCACAGTTCTCCTGGGAATAATAACAAATGCATATCGGGCCCTTTGTACAATTGTTATTAGATTCATCCTCTCCCATCTTATCTACTTCTTATTATGTGATGATGATTAATAAACGAAGTGTACATTAGAATATGATATATTCAGATTATTTCAGATAGTAAATGTATATAAATCATGTGTTGATATTTAAGCTCGGTTTTAGAGCTATTCTAAGTGTGTTTGTATATATTGTTTTAATTAAAGACTTGTCAAATATTTACTCATTTATTGTTTACATATACATTGTATGGATGGATATTTTACAATGCCTAGTAAGAATATTAAACTTAAAGCAAAATCAATCTGTAGTCTTCTTTCTTCATCGAGCATCGAAAACTACCACTGAAATGGGAATGAAGGAAAATCATGGTATTTTTTACGTTTTGTGGTGCACCACATTCTTTTAATATAAGGGAAACCGCAGAATCACTCGTATTTCTGTCTATTCGCCTGTCTCAGCAAATCTGTTCCTCATTTCATTTGAGATGACAGTGACCTAAGTCTTTTTTATGCTTATAAAAAAAGACTACCTAACCAAAATATTACTAGTTTAAATTTTAAACGTTTGTTACGCCCCTTTTAAATAAAATGTGTAAAATAGAGGGACTAAACATATTTTACTTCAAATGGGCTTAACAGACATCAGTTAGTTTTTATGAATCCTTATTCATTATTTAGGTTATAATATAACTCTATAATTAAACTGTAGAGTTTGTTTGTTTGAACGCTTATAACTTTGAAACTACTGGTTGGATTTGAAAAACTGTTTATTGCAAATGATAGCCTGATTCTTGGGAAAGGTTATTAGTAGGTAAAGGTATAAGTATTATAAGCTTTAACCGTGTGAAACCGGGGGAATAGTAGTAAGCTATAATACATAGCTAACTGAAAATCAACAGAAAGCATTTGTCAGTAAGCTTCATGGTCAGAAATACAGCTTCAAATTACAAAACATTTCCTCCAAAATATCGTATTTGTGTGTATATGATCATGTTAATAAATATGAAAAGAATGTTAGTTCAGTTTAACCACACATTAATATACAATGCAATAATGTTTAGACACAACCAGAATTAAGTTAGTCATCATGCAGCACTGAAACAAAAAAATTATGGATCAAAAAGCACAATACAGCACTATACGTGTATACACACAAACGCAATTAGTATAAGCAAACAAGCTTACCTGTTGAACATGCACACTAAACCAACACACCATGTTATTCAAAAATTTTAATATTCAGTAATAATTAATTAGATGTTTTGTGGAATGGACTGTTTAATGCAGTGACAAATTAAAATGAATTTTGGCTCAAAAAATAATGAAACCTGTAGGTCGATCTCGATTTTCTCCTATCGTAATGGCTACTTGTATCGCTGTCGCCACATTTCGTGATAGGCGGCAGACCTACTGTTCGGTAGGTCGACCGCCTATCTCGATTCTCTCCTCTCGTAATGGCTACTTGTATCGCCATTTCGCTCCGCCTACACACAAAACACTTTAAAAAAATTATTTTTTGGTTTACATTGTCGAATGCGTTGTCACTAACAAAAAAATATTTTTTTATAGCGTTTTGTGTGTTTGCGGAATGTGGCGATAGCGATACAAGTAGCCGTTACAAGAGGAGAGAATCAATATAGGCGGTCGACCTACTGGTAGCAAAAACTAAATAAAAGCTTGTAAAATACTATTGTACCAGTTACAGCAAAGGATTTTATGCAGAAAATCATGGATAAATAGTAGTAAATAGGAATACAGGGAGGTTGTATATAAACTTTACAGATGTCAATGGAGAATATTAATTACGCTTATAAATTCTTCTGTAACCAAGTCTAATTTCGTTTGCTTATATTGGGGGTCACAAGAAAGCGATAAACTAAACTCTTTAGTCTCATCGAATATATATCTATATATATAAAAGAAAGTCGTGTTAGTTACTCCACTTATAACTCAAGAACGGCTGAACCGATTTAGCTGAAAATTGTCAGGGAGGTAGTTTAGAGCCAGGAGAAGGACATAGGGTACTTTTTATCCCGGGGAAAAGATCCCGAGGGAAGTTCACGCGGGCGAAGCCGCGGGCAAAAGCTAGTATATAATATATATTATTGCTTAAAACGGACACTTTTAACAGTTTTGCAATTTATAACTATATGGAACTATAATTTAATAATTGAATATGATTAAAATTAAATTCAGATCCAGAACCATAATTACAGCAGAGGGATTTTTGATAACTAGTGTTTTCAGTGAGTAATGATTTTTAAATGACGGTGGCGCTAGTGTTCACCTAGGTATCACCTTAAGTGTTAATCATTAGTAAAAGTGACTCGTTTGTAAAATTATAAGTAGTAAAATGATAAATCAGCAAAACCATTTCTTCGCTAAATGTCAAGTGTAATTTTGCCAAATGACTTTTGGTCAAACGGCAGAACCCCGTAACATGCACAAAAATTCAGGAGTGTTGATGTTAAGCAAAAACAAACTCATAAAGATGTTTGGCCATAGGTGGCATACACACACATTACAATATATAAATTAATGACTTTTCGTTAAGTCAAACCAAATGCCAATACACCAATAATAAAAGTGAATAAAAGTAGTAAAATTAAAAAGGATACACCTTTTTGTCCTCTTCTTGTACATGATTCTATAACCACATTCTCTGCACCGGATTGGGTCTTTTGGTTTTATTTCGTTTTCTTTATGACATTCTGAAATAGGTATAACAAAAGTATAAATACAAGAAGCAGTTTTTGCTATTCCCATGAATTACAAAGAGTATTTAATCACTACTTAAGTGATGAATTCTTACAAGAGGCAAAAATAACCACGAAATTTTATTGCATACTTACCACCACAGACATAAATCATTATTTTTGTAACAGATTGTTCTTTATTTGTATCAGCCATCGTGAAGATTTTAAAATCAAATATTTTTATTTAAACCGGTTGTTTTAATTTCTTGAAAGAACATTATACCACAAACTAAATAGAGATACTACGTATCAGACGGGCAAGCTTGAATATTAAAATTGGGCCATAGCAAATTAAATTTCATGGCAACACTGACTGCAAAAATACAAAATGACAAGTATTTTTTTTTATATCGTCGTGGTAGATATAGTTTTAAAAAAGCAATTTAGGCATAGGAGAATGAGTTTTAAGTTTTATACAGTATAACCACAGGTATAACCGTTACTTTAATAGGTGATATTCCATGTTATCCTTCAGGATCTCCTGAAAGATAACATGCAATATCACCTCTTAATGAAAATGTTGTAATGACATACAAAATAAAAGACCGAATGAGTTTTACACATCATTTAATAAGTATATTATTTCTTAATTTTTTTAATTTATAAAAAGTTACCAATTAGTCAAATTCACAACTTGTTTGAGCTTGATGTGTTGCGTTACGAAGGACACTCCCTTTCCATCAATATAGTGAACTGAAAAGGAAAATGTTGAAATTATTAAGGGCATTTGATAATCCCAAAATTAAAAAGTGATGCGATATCATCATGATCATTTGAGCCGCAAGCTGTCCACTGCTGGAAATGGGCTTTTCGCAAGAATTTACAGCATGACCAATCAAAAGCGGCTTGCGTCCAGTATATGCCTAGGATATCAAAATAACATACAATATTAGCTAAAGAGTTTGTTCTAGTACTAAGACAACTTATTTTTGTAGACTATTATTTAATAAAGACTATTTATTGCAACATAAAAGTACAAAGATGAAATTATTGATGGTTGAAAATATACAATAGCAATTCATTCATATCATGTGTTAAAAGGCCAATTTAACTTTGTTATCCCCGGGGTGAGAGTTCATTCGGAATGGCCTCTCTGTCTCTGACTTGATTCTTTTAACAACAACCAGAGGGCACCCTTTACATGCATTCGAAAGCACATTAAAATATGCTTCCTGCCTGTGGGAATTGAACCCACGACCAGTAGGTCTGCTGGCAAACGCCTTAACCACTAGATTATTAAAGCAGTTACTGAAATAAAAGGTTTTCGCTTTTGTAACATTATAAAACTATTTAGGTAACTAGGTACCTACTTAGCATAATTACCATTACATTATCCAACTTACCAAGTCACAGAATGTGCTTGTGCTATGTACCCCAGTGTGTATATCAGTTATAGTAAATAAATTGGGATGTGCCGATTGCCGTAGTAACTTGCCATCTTGCCAACATCTCTTAGTTATTGTGACACACATAAATACAGAAGCTTAGGTACAGCTTCTGTAGGTTAGTTAGGTTAGTCGGGTCCTGCATTGGTTTTAAGAAACTTAGGTATGTACTCAGTAAAACACTACATATTCCTTTTGCTTTCTTAACAAGGAATACAACACCACCAAAACATTATCAACACCAAAACATTATAACACAATTTTCAAATATAATAAAGGCACTCTGTGAACACAATGCTATTTTCCAGTCACCACATGGTCTAGTCAGTCAAAAATTATAGAGAATAACGTATGGCGAACAAGGGGGTGAAGAATGAAGTACGGGAGGCAAGACAATTGTCAAAATGTATATTTGCGATTGTCTATGACGTTCTCTATCGATAATTTTTTTTCTTTGAGCTTTATCTGCCGCGCATTATACAAAAGTACTCTGTGGAACTTTTGTTTGGAATTGGAAGTGGTGGTTTGGTTAATTTTTTTTAAATATTTTTTACGGCCATGGAAACTAGTCCTTTAAGGCCTTTCTACGTTTTATTATAGTATCAACAGACGTTCCGATTTGGCTGGCGCCAGCCAAATCGAAACCGATGTAGCAACCATTCCAACATTGCTACAGATTGTCCGACGGTTGCCCTTCCAGCCGTCAGTTAACTTTGCTCTGTAGTAGTGAACGGACGTCATGCCACCTGATACCGTTGATACGTAAATATGATGCCACCGGTACCATTATCAAAAAATGCTAAAATAGCGTTATTGCGGCAACCATTGTCGCTACATCACCCCTACATTATTTTTATTTTATTTTTCGATATTAATTAAATTGCAATGTATAAATTTTAATTTTAGTACCAATTCTAAGACTTCGCAACACCCAGCCTGGGTTTATCTACATACTTACTGAATTATGTAATTCCACCTACTTTATATTATTATGTACATGTAAGCGAGAAATAAATAAATAAATCATACAATATAAAAAAAAATCTACTATAGAAATAGAGAACATTACAGCCATAACGTTGATGTCCTACATCGGCGGCGTTGCGAATGCGACTGAGTCGATTTGGTCGGAACAAAGCTTCCAGACGTTCCAATTTGGTTGGACAGTTGGCTTGTCGGATGCGCCGGCGATCCGACCACGTCCGACAAATATTAATAATAATTATGTCGGACCGACCACTACCTACACTTTTCGATTTGGCCGTGGTCGGATGGTTGGCACCAACCAAATCGGAACGTCTGTTGATAGTATTAATCTTCTTCAGTCCTACAGTCAAGACAAAAAGAAGTCTAGTCTAGTCAAGTGAGTCAGAGTCAGATGGCTAAGTGTAGCGGTGGAAAAGTTTCACTTAGCTATAACTTGGAGATTTTGGTGACAATGATAAAAGTCACGTTATCGACACTGTACCACTT
Organism: Apomyelois bistriatella; assembly: GCA_947044815.1. NCBI lineage: Eukaryota > Metazoa > Arthropoda > Insecta > Lepidoptera > Pyralidae > Apomyelois > Apomyelois bistriatella. The sequence goes on from OX345689.1 coordinate 6,007,879, forward strand.
CCCAACACTCACGCTTGTTCACGAACACTTTGCGAATAATAATCCACCAATATTAAGCACAAATACTCGATAAAACCTAAGTTTTGGAAATTAAATACAGCGCGGACATAGCGACAGTTTACTTTCCCTCCAAAAACCTGTGGTTTGGTTTTGGTCACTTTTATTTGGTTCAAGTTTGGTTGGTTGGATTTTATTTTTATTTTTAATAATATGTTTTACGGCCCTGGGGTTAGTTGTAAACACCAGGCCACAGACTAGGGAGGAGATACTATACTAACACCAGGCCAGGGTGAAGCACTTTGGGAAGCAGAGACTAGGGAGGAGAGGAGATACTATACTTTTGGGAGGAAGGAAGAAAACAGAAAAAAAACGAAAACAGAAAACCATGGACGTAGGAAGTATATGGAGGACTGAAGAAGATTAATAAATTCAAGAAGGACTTGTAAAAGGACTAGTTTCCATGGCCATAAAAAGTATTTAAAAAAAAAATAGAAAAATAAATTTTTGTCAAAAAATAAAACATCAAATTAACTACATACTAAACTCTGATTTTTTATTCCGTAGAATTCTGATATTTCATAAGTGTTGCTATCAAAAAAGCTCTCCCATTGAAAAGGGAACCTATTTAAGGGCAGTAAAAAATAAAATGCTTGATATTTTTTTATGTTTTACCTAGAAAAAGATAAATTATAAACTTTCTGGTATAACTTAAATGTTATAACATTTTTTCACATCGAATTATCAAAGTTACATTCTTAAGTTAGCAGTTTATTTTTCTTTAGTTGGCATCACTCCCTACTTAGTCATGTTTAATAAACCTTTTTAGTCAAAGCGTTTCCAAATTATTGTTTTTTATAATTCACAAGGAAGTTTTACATGCTATTTTAATGTCTTTGTTAGTTCATCAAGAAGAACGGCTCGCCGTAAATCCTCTTTTGATTTGGAGCACCGCACGTAATAAAATGGTTACATTCACTAACAAGCACAATGTATACTCCTCAGATAATCACTCTTATTGAAAAAAAATGTGCCTGGCCTAAAAGGTTTGTAATCTCTGACATGTCAAAAAATGACAGCTGTCAGAATTCTACGGAATAAAAAATCAGACGCTAGTAGTCACAAACTAAGTAGAGATTATAGTATCTCCCCCTAGTCTGTGAAATTAACGTAGTGATTTATTTACATACTCTGATCAAATTGAGCAAAAATCTAATTGAGAAGAGAAAGACGCAGTAGATTTTATTACGGCAGCTTCGGCCTTCAATACATTTCTTTCTATTCAACAGCATCTAAATGCGATCTATACTTAATACAAGAAAGTAAACTGCAAAAGATATTTGAAGAGTTACACGCACTCTGAACTGCCTGCACTAGCTCCACAGTATCTGTGAATAAATTTATATTACTGCAATGTCAAAAAATTCAGCAAAGAATGATTTTTTGGGTAATTTTGATCCAGAAACATCTGTACGTGAACGACGGAAATTGAATCGCAAAAGTTATTTTATAAAGTAAGTTTTACAGATTAGTGTATGTGCAAGACTACAATAAATAAATTGAATAGGTATATTTAGTTTGACATTTAAATAAATAAAATAGAAAATTATTTAAATTATAACTAATCTAAAAATATTTATATATTTAGCTGCACCTGCAGTACCTATGTTAGTATTATTAGGGGATAATAACTGGATCCGAAAAATATTATTCTTAATTAAATCATACAAAAACAATGTGCACTTATTGTATGGTTTACCAAATTAGTTAATAATAACAAAGATGCAGACCGAGATTGAAAACCTTTAAAAAATCAAAACCCAGCACATTTTTCTGCCCATACATTTTTACAGCAACTGATAGCATTACAGTTCCGACCAACTGCATTTACCTAAAAATAATGATAACCAGATATTTAGTATGTATTCCACTAATGTATTGTAATGAGTAGGTATTGTAGGTACAAAATTTATGTACTACAACATTTGAAAATGCCATATTTTCTTAATAATCTTGTACACCATATAAGAAAAACTTGTAGGTAGGTGGTTGTGTATTTTATGTCATAGGCCAAAAAATATTTTTTCAGTCATCATGACTATTATGTGCCTACTAAGGCATTTTATAAAGTATACCAAAATTTTAAATAAATTGGTCAAGTGCGAGTCGGACTCACGCCCTTAGAGTTTCGTACCACCACACAATACTAATAGTATGCCATAAAAGTCATGGGCCTTTGCGACATTTAATGTGACATTTGGCGCCATCTAGAAACACCATGAACATATAGGTATGAAAATAGCTGTCCTGCCACTCGGAGCAACTAAACCAACCAATTGAAACAGATCAACTTTTTTTCTTTCTCACCTATTCAACTTTTTAGTTAGTCCGATGATATAGACTGTTGGACATGACAAATTTATAAGGATTCCGTTTTTGCCACTTGGCTACAGAACCATAATAAAGAAGGAATGCATCTTCCTTATTAAAAACAAAATAAGTAAAAAAAACGGTTTGCAGTCCAGAAAGTCAACAAAAGTGAAAACAGGTAAAGGTATACATTTTCTCTAAGTGGTAGAAAGAGAGAGGGATATGTATACCGCACCATGCCAGTCTACTTGCTCTCTGTTTAAAAAAAAAATTTATCAGGTCACTTGTTCTGATGGAAGTGGCCCAATGCCACTAAAGTTTTCATTTCAAGTATTTCATTTTATTTCAGTCGTAAAAGTAAAAATATATACAATGAACGGGGGCAAATAGCTGCAACAAGCAAAGATCTTTGTGACTGTCTGGATGAAAAATGTCCTGGATGTCATTTTCCTTGCCATAAGTGCAGTTCCTCAAAATGTGGCCATGAGTGCAGGTAAGCATTATGTTATGTTGGCTAAGTTTTTGACTAATTATGTTTAAAAAACTTCACATCTTTGGGACTTCGACAGCCTACTGGGGCATGCAAGATTGTAAAGATCATGCATGTCAAGCAATGGCACGCCATTAGTGTTGATGATCTGATTTGGCTAAAGAAAGAAGGCACATTCAGCTTTTGGTCTCTGAGACATGAGCCAGAAAATCTAAGTGTTGGCCAATAGCACGCAAAAAATATGCAGACTGGACTGTAGTTACGCCAGTTCTGCCATTACTAAAAGCATACCCCGTTATGAAGTTGTAACTGGGAAACATGATCAGAAAAGAAAAGAATAAAAAAAACCTTACTCTGTGCTTACAGTAGTAGACATAGTGGGCAAATAGTCTCCTCTACATAATCCAAACATTTAAATTATCCTATATACCTACCTACTTACGATGCTTACCTTGTGAAATAAAAAGTGGTAAGTTCAACTATTTTGTCTCAATAGTTCAACTTTTGAGAGGATTGTATTTAGTTCAACTAGTGAGAAAAAAAAGTCTCATTAGTTTAACAGTTGAACAGATCAATTGAACTAATGGGAGCTACGGAGATGATGTGGATGCCCCATTTTAAAATAATTTGTAACATAATATATAACTTTTTTTTTACAGGGTTAATAGAAAATGGATGTATGATAAAATTGAAATAGAAGGTAATGATTTTGTGATTAAAAATGAATACAAGCACAAGTGAAGAGAAGAATAGACGACGCATATGCAAGAGACATTCATATGTTTGGTGAAATACTATGTGCACTTTGTACTAATTTAATTTGTTTAGTTAGCTTTCAGTGTTTTTTGACCTCCTGGAGTTCTAAAAACGCCACTTTGACCAATTCATTGAATCGAATTCATATTATAAATTCCTTAGCATACCTCTTTTTGTAAAATGGCCAACTAAACTTTACAATTCATTTTTAACTCATTTCATAGTATGATTCATTTTCCGTGTTAGTATTGCCACAATTAAATAAAAACCGGTACTTTACCGATTCATCAATTTAAGTATTTTTATTGATTTAAATAATAATATATATTAAAGGACACATAATTAAGTTAACTGTTCAAAAAAACTAAATAAGTTATTAAATACTAGCTGTTCACCGCGGCTTCGCCCCGCGTGGGACTCGGTTATATCGCGCCCAAAAGTAGCCTATGTTTGACCTCAGGTCGTTAACTATATCCCTACCAAATTTTATCACAATCGGTCCAGCAGTTTAGCCGTGAAAAGGTGACAGACAGACAGACAGACAGACAGACTTTCGCATTTATAATATTAGTATGATTAAAGGACACATAATTAACTGTTCAAAAAAACTAAATAAGTTATTAAATACTAGCTGTTCCCCGCGGCTTCGCCTCGCGTGGGACTCGGTTATATCGCGCCCAAAAGTAGCCTATGTTTGACCTCAGGTCGTTAACTATATCCCTACCAAATTTCATCACAATCGGTCCAGCAGTTTAGCCGTGAAAAAGTGACAGACAGACAGACAGATAGACAGACTTTCGCATTTATAATATTAGTATGGATATGGAAGTATGGATTAGTATGGAAGTATGGATTAGTATGGATTAGTATGGAAGTATGGATATGCAAGTATGGATTAGTATGGATATGGATGTACAATAGGCTACTTGACGACTCCTAACAAATTAAATACAGAAAATGTGTTTTCTCTGCCTTTCCAGTATTTGACCTACAAAACCAAAATTTCAGTCCGTAAAAATGTAAGATAGCTGTAAAAGCCGAATTTCATTTCAATTTTTTTTTTATCACCGAAAATTGCATTGACCAAGCATCGGCCACGATGTGACGTCATTATTGCTTAATTTGGTTGAAAACCATCTGAACTGACAGTGACAACAGATAGCCTAACAACGTAGAGATCCGCGGTTGCAAATAGTAATAATCGAAATAATCGGATATATATACATATATAAAAAATATTCGAATATTTTTTCGAATTCTTTAATAATATAAATGTTACATGTTGGTGAGCAGCTTACGTACATTATTATATTACGTTCGTGTCTAGCTTGCCACCGACGTCTTCCGCGTGGAATTTAACAGCTGTTATGTTCTTTATTGAATCATAACCAAAAAGTTTTAAAAACTTGGTTCGACTAAAGAAGGACTGGTCAAAGAATTTATATACAACACTAGAATGCTTACGAATAACAATAATCGCAAAAAACAACATTCAAAATTAATCCTTATTACTCTACTGCAAAGTTGATTTTCCTTTAAAGCCTACATAAAAATACCTAACGTTCCAGAAAAAGGTCCAAAATTTGTAGGTGTCCCTTTTCCTCTTGAATATTATACAACTTACTAGAAAGAGATACCTACAAACTTTAGGTGTTATTTCGGGAACGGCTTTTGTCCTCCGTAAGCATTCTAGTTTTATATATAAATTCTTTGGGACTGGTGGCTTACCACCATCTCTTAAAACCATGCAAGATCCAGTGAGTAAGGGAGATGTAATCTTACATCACGTAGCGCGCTATCCCGCTTATTGGAACTTGCATGGTTTTTAGAGATGATAGTAACCTTAAGAAGATTAATAAATTCAAGATAGGCTTTAAACGACTAGTTTCCATGGCTGTATAAATGGCATGCCGTACGTCTCCGTCTGTATGTCCGTCCGTCATTCCGTGCGTCAGTCAGTGATTATATACTCTTGGTCCGTTTCGTTGTTTGTTTGTTTGTATTGCGGGTGTTGTTAATGCCGGCTGGACTTCGTATTTTGAACATAAATAATATCAACAAGTCAATATCACGTCAATATATATTATTTAACCTACCAAGTGAAAATTTGTACAATACTTTTAGTGCCGTATAATTATGGTTAGTAAATTTTAACCGTTACCAAGTTTCCCATGGCAGCTGACTTGTTTTCTGATTTAGGACTTTGAAATGATGTTTTATTTCCTAGGGTTACGTTGCTTTCAGGAAGGTGCATACAAAGACAAATATTCATTTTTGGGCGAATGGTATGACAACCAAGCGAGTTTAATTCGCCGTTATAATGTGTTTTTTTATCCCACCGACGATACTATTGAAATGTACGACTTGAAAATAAGAAAAACATTTCTTCGTCGAGTAAAAGTGGATGGAATAACATTAGACAGTTTTTATATAGGTGCCACATTGTACATATTAGGACGTTTAATTAAAATTGTTGACTTTGCTTGTGAGGATACTAGAAAAAGACTTCATAAAGATATGCAGGTGTAAGTTAAAATAATATGTGAACATGCAGACTTTAACTAAGTAAAATAAATTATAATAACACTGTATCTTTTCAGAGCTTTTAGTATCATCAAGCCTGTACCTTTGGACATTGTTGGTAAAATTTTAACATTTTTTCATGAGCATGGGCTTCGAGTTACAAAGATGAAGATGGCTCAGATGACTCATGATGATATTAATTTTATTTTTAGATCAATGCTGACAGATCCTACATTCCCGTATGTATTATTATTTAAGTACCTTTATGTTATTTTTTTAGGATTCCATACTTCAGAAGGCAAACATATTTTTTTACTTAGCTTGCAGATCTACTTAGATGTAGTACCCTTGGCACGCCTACTTGCCATTTCCCATGCTTTCTCTCTTTCCTTTATAGGACCACTTTATTGTCCATCTGTCTGTTTGTCAAGAATTTTTATTCCAGGTATCATATTTATAAAAAGTAGGTACTTATGTCTCTTATGGCTGTAAACTAATTAAGTTTATATCTCAAAACAACTAATTATACAAATAAATGTTACAAATTACTAAAAATTTTGTGATTTCAAAAAGGTAATCATAATACATATTATATAGGAAACTTGTTGACTTAGAATTATAAAATTTTATAAGAAGCAATTTCTCAGCCACAAAGCAAATACACAGAAGAGATGAATTAAGCAATCAGGTTGTGTTTGTATCAAAGGGGCTTCTGACGTAATATTAAAAGTTTCAGCTTCTCGGCACCAGTGTAGCTATGATCACTATGGAACTTTTCAATGTCGTTCTATCACATATTTTGCTCAATTAAATAATTAATCGTAAATAATACATTGGTCGACAAAATGAAGTGTTGTGTAATTGGGTGCAAAAGCTATACTCGTAAATTAAGACAATACCTTGGTAAACACTAGCGCCACCATCAGTTAAAAATCATTTTTTACTGAATGAAAACACAAGTTATCAAAAATCCGTGTTATGTAATTAAGGTTCTGGATCTGAAGTTAATTTTAAACATATTAAATTATAGTTCCCTGTAGTTACAAATTTCAATATTGCTTAAAACTGCCACTTTTAACAATTTTGCAATTTGTAACTATAGGGAACTATGATTTAATATCTAGGAGACCCTGTGTTTCTAAGGTGCACCCTAGACGCTTATTCATGCATGATGGTTTTCCATTAAACAAAGGGATGGAACTCGGAAAGGTGAATTGAATCGATTGATCTCCAAACAAATCATCTTAATTTTTTTAATTTAAATCAATAATTTTGCGATGATTTGTTTGGAAATCAGTCGATTCAATTGTTCCAACGTCCATCCCTTTGTTTGATGGAAAACCATCATGCATGAATAAGCGTCTAATGTGCGCCGTCAATGTAATAAGGGAAAGAGCAATAGGCCAGCCCTCTGTGTATTTGCTTCGTTATCTCAACACTTACCAAATTTTGCAGAAGTGCATTTATCACAAAGGGCACTTCTCAATTTCTCATTATGTGTATCCCAATCCCAACTTATACCTATTATAAATGCGAAAGGTTTTGTATATTTGTTTGTTATCTCTTCACGCCCTATCTACTGAACCAATTCTAAAATTTCGTATAAACATAGCTAGGAGTATTGAGAAGGACATACAGTACCTTTCATTCCGGGAAAAAGCACCGTTCCCGAGGAAAATTATGCGGGCGATGCCGCGGGAAGTGCTCTTTATGAGATACTAGCGAAAGCTAGTATCTCATAAAGAGCACTTCTCATTATGAGCATTTCTCAATATGGGTGCATTTCGAAAAATCTGCATGTTGCTTATTCTATGTTAGACTCGTAACAAAAAATATTTTATTTACAAAAAAATTAAAGGAAAACCCATGAAAATCTAAATATTTAAATAACCTGGTAAATCTTTCAGTAATGTATAGTGGTACAGACAGCCTTGCGCGAGTCTTTCCAAATTATTTTTTTGTAAAGTAATGTTCAAACAACTAATCAAAGAGCTGGCAGCTTTCTTGGACAAAAAATTTGTATTGCTATTCAAAAGGGGAACGCTGCCAATATCTTCGGAACCTTGCCTAAAGGGACTCCTATTAATATATTTGTTGTAATTTTATATTTTTTGTTTGTTGTTTTAAATTAGTTTAGCTTAAAATTTATTTTATTTTAATTTAACTTAATTATTATTAGATCTACTACTAATCAAAAATTTTGTTTTAACATTTTTTACTCTCATACAGATTCTTGTCAGAATATCTGGGCGGTAAGCATGTTTTTGGTTTAGAATTAGTGGGGAAAGATGCAGTGGCCCAATGTATGCGCATTGTCGGGGACAATGACCCCTTGAAAGCAGAACCAGGGACTATTAGAGCATTGTATGGAGTAGATCCTGTGAGAAACTGTGTGTACTGTTCTCCATCTTCAGAAAGTGCAATTGAAGTAAGTTTTAATAGTTAACCGACTTCTTTTCTATTTGTTGTCTGCAGTTCAATTCCGGGCTGAAAACTGGTATTTTTAAGACTCAAAAATAACGGTCTTTAACCTGTTAAATAATAATAGGTAGTGGTTGATTTAAGGGTCCTAAATACCAATTCAAGACTGGGGAAATTCCGTTTAACATGGAAAAAAGAAAGCATGGAAATGGCAAGTCAACATTATGTTCCGAAATGGTAGGCGTGGCAAGGGCACCACACCTAAGTAGATCTCTGCAAGCTCAGTGAAAAATGGTTGCAGTCGTGTTTTGACTAAGCGCCGGTCGCTCATCTGCACAACTGACATATTTGTAGTAGATATAATGCCGTGTTGCTTTATCCTGGATCTAAATCAAGTAAAATAATATTTATAATGAAGATATTTCCTACCATCTGTAAGCAAAATTTTATCATATTTCATGAATCTAATTTATCTTCAATGATTTTGCGAATTTGTTTGCTTTTAGTTTAGGTTTAGGTTTGTTTCCATGTGATTAATTATTTAATTCATAAAAACAGTCCTTTGTTTATCGTCAATACGAATAAAAACCGCCTGAACATAAAACATCTATTGTTAAACTGTATAAGTAACGTTATTATATTTGTTACACAGAAAAAGGAAACTTAGTTGACATATGACAGTATAAATGTCTGTGTTAACAAATATAATAATACTAGCTTTTGCCCGCGGCTCCGCCCGCGTGCGCCTTGGTTATATCGCGCCCGAAAGTTGTCTATGTTTGACTCCTAGTGCATAACTATATCCATACCAAATTTCATCACAATCGGTCCAGCAGTTTAGCCGTGAAGAGGTGACAGACAGACTCGCATTTATAATATTAGTATGGAAGTATGGATTTGACGAAAATTACATGACATGACTAATCAAATCATATTCATTGTGTATTGTGTGCTACATTTCAAATCTGTTTAAAATGTGTGTTTGGGGACACTGGCTTTAGAGTTATTCATGCCTCTTACTATTTCCATGCTTTCTCTATATTCTGTTTCGATTCATGTAACAAATTTTATCACATTGGTTTAGTAGTCTTAGAAGTAGTAAATAGGTTTTTACAGACAATAAGGAAATAATAGTATTTTTTATTATTTAAACAAAAAACTAAACTTAATAAATACTCTATTTCAGGATCTGGATTATTTTTTCCCGCCGCCCCCATTGCGTTCTGTGAGACTCCGATTGACAGCTACACTATCCAATTGTACACTATGTATAATAAAGCCTCATGCAATTCGTGAAGGAAAATTAGGAGCTGCAATAGAAGGGATTAATGAAGGAGGATTTTGTATAACTGCGTTAAATATGTTCATAGTTGAGAATATTAATGCTGCTGAATTCTATGAAGTCTATAAAGGAATTGTCCCAGAGTATAAGGTTTGCTAAAACCTATATGGTATTCTGTAATCTGTGGTACATATTTATATGTGAGAGTAGTACCTAATGAAGGCAAGATGTATAAGAAGTTTCCCCTTTTTCTACATCTGTAGGTCCATGATTTTTTCTAAATTATTGAACTGTGAAGTCTCGGGCAGTTAGGTATATAAGAAAATTTTAAACTTGTATAACCATTGGTTATAAAGTCATCGAGATAGGGTGCTTTTCAGTTCGGAGCGAAGATTGATGTTGAAGAAATAATTTTTAACGACATTATTAATTTTCATTATATTTAAAGATTCTATGAGCCATTCTGGTTCTGGTTGGCGGCGGCTCACTTTAGTCCTCTCATATCATAAGAATAATTTTAATAACAAAAGTAATAAACAGTAACAAATTAGGTCACAAATAATGTTTTATTACAAACTACCTTTTGCCCGCGTGAACTTCCCTCGGGAACAGTGCTTTTTCCCTTGATGCCTTGATGAAAGGTTAGGGTCCTTAGGTACCTTACATCCTTTACATTACTTTTAAGTGTATGCAAAAATTCAGAGAGATTGGTTCAGTGGATCCTGAGTTATAAGTGTAGTAACTAACACGACTTTTATATATATATATAAAAATATATACTAGCTTTCGGCCACGGCTTCGCCCGTTTAAACTTCCCTCGGGAACAGTGCTTTTTCCCGGGATTTAATTGTATTTTAATTTACCCTTTCGCGGTTCGGGTGGAGGACACAATTAACGTATTGCCCTCTGCTGAAAAGCAAAATTAAAAGTTGCTGATGCAACTTTCTTAACTAATCTCATTATGGCTCGGGTGGAAATTGGTCATCGAAAGCTGTTGCAAGCTTGAGGTGCGTATGTGCGTTGTCTGTCAGCTTGGCGGCTGTACTTTATAATAAATGCGATTTAGATCGCCTCTCGTTTTAACTCCATTTATTATTATAGTCGATTCTGTGATGCTACACAGTCATAGTCGTTGCCACATAGTCCTAAAAACGTTATTTTGTTTTATATTTTTCAGGGAATGGTCGAAGAGCTGTCAAGCGGGCCATGCGTGGCTCTGGAGATTCAAGCCAAGGACAAATCCCTAAATACGGCAGTCGAATTTAGAAAAATAGTCGGGCCTTCAGATCCAGTGAGTAATATTTTTGTACGCGCTAATAAATTCTTGGAAATATTAGTTGATTTTGAAAAATATTTTTTTAAATTTGTTATCCTTAAATATTCATTAGAAAAGACGTTAGACCACGTTTATCATGATGATAGTTGAAGCAGAAAATCTATAGTGATGGGTGACATAGGCGATGCGGCTAGCAAGCCGCATCGCCTATGTCATTATTCCCCCGTTCGCCGATTCCGTCAGTCGACTTTTACGGCTTGCGCGGGAAGAGAAGCAGCTGGTACACTTATGTTTTTCTTTTTCTCCCAGACCAGCATGAAAGGAATATAGAGGATAACTTGTGCGAAATTAACAAGTTGTGAATATCTTTTGTTTAGTCAAAAATTTGGATGCTCGTCCCGGGAGAGTGTTATAGAAGTGTGGTTTACCTAATAATAGGCTCCTGGGAACGCTGTTGTTGGTGGAAACCGATAAAATAGAAGGAAATTGTTGCTTCCGTGTTTTTAAGGTTCCGTACAAAAATGAAAAAACGGAACTCTTATATATAGGTCACTCGTGCGTCTGTCTGTCACAGCAATTTTCTTCGAACCTACTGAACCAAATCAGATGAAATTGAGTAGGATGGCGTAATCCTGTGACCCAAACACAGATGTGCAAAGTGAATAAATATTTTTTAAAATAAGGGTCTTTTTCGGTGGACATGGAAATTAGGAAATAATAAAAAAAGTTTTGCGAACCTTACCGTGTTACATATTAAATGAAAGGGCTCTTAATAAGAATTTCAAATATATTTTTGTTATTATTGTAACGTAAATAGTTTTGATTTTATTCATGAAAAAAGACGAAAATCGACCATCCCCCCTGATCTCAGAAAAAACTGAACCTAAAATTTTGAAAAATAATAGAAATTATTGTTAATTACAGAAAAACCTACAAGAATTCTATCAATTGACAATTAAGTGGTAAATTCAATATAAGACGTTAAAGAAAATAGTTAACTAAACCACTAGATAGCGATAGTAGTAGGTAGTTAACTCGCATCTCTTAATCCTCAAAAATCCTTAAAAAATTCTATGTGTATACTTTTAGGTACTTACCTATTTTCTTTAGTTTAGAAGAAACACTTAGAAAGAAATAGTAGATTCAAAATTCACTTATCAAACCACAATTGAATATATAAACTGATATTGGCATTGTATCGAACCCTCTCCACCCGAGCTCAACTCGCACTTGGCCGGTTTTTTATTATTGACAATAATCATACCACCTTTTTTTTTACAGGAAATTGCTCGATTGCTGCGTCCAAACACGTTAAGAGCAAAGTTGGGCAAGACGAAAGTTCAGAACGCAGTCCACTGCAGTGATTTGCCCGAGGACGGCTTATTAGAGGTTGAATATTTTTTCAAGATATTAGATTTATAACATATTTATTGCAGACTGATTTGTTTACGAACATTATTTTGTGTGAGTTAGGTGGGCCAGCTATGTCGGCTTTCGCCTACCAATTTGTAATGAAATAAAAAAGCGATGAAATTAAAATATTTGTTTTGTATTTTAATTAATATCATAAATTCATTCTTATATTTTAAACTAGCTGTTGCCAACGGCTTCGCCTGTTTGGGAATCGGTTATATTGCGCCCAAAAGTAGCCAATGTTTGACCTCTGGTCTTAACTAGGTACTTTTATCAATACCAAATTTCATTAAAATCGGTCTAGGGCGGTTTAGCCGTGAAAGCGAAACAGACAGACAGATCGACAGACAGACAAACTTTCGCATTTATAATGTTAGTAAGTATAAATGTATGAAAATATAAGTATGGATGTGAAAATGTGTGTTTGCCCGTCTTTCACGTCGAAACGGAAAGAGAGACAGATTTGAAAATGGAATTTGTCATGGAGATACCTTGACCAAGGACATTGGCTATTATTGGTCTCGGTAACTGACATCCACGCGGGCGAAGCCGCGGGCGGAAGCAAGTATTATAGAAAGTAAAATATAACTCCTAGGTATTTCTCATCATAGTATTGTCTCGGTTGTATCCTGCCGTACTTTTATTTAAAGGCTCTTAGGACGTCATCTCGACGTCATCCATCACCTGAGAAATGTTGTTGCCAGTTAAATTGTACAAGGAATTTGATAACTATGGATGTTTGAAAAACCTAAAGAAAGATCTTAAATATCGCGAGAAAAACGTCTTCCACAGAGCAATGAATTCTCATAACGCTTGGGCGCTACGAGCGATTTCAGTGTAGGTATATCCTTTTTTAGGCATGTGAAGACATCACAGACGTCTTCCCATGCTTAAAGATGTCTTATCTAGAGTTGTTTTGTTTCGGTTGCAACCACAGAACAGAGAAATTTCTATATTCTGTGGTTTCAACCATAGCAGGGTCGGCTAAACGCAACGCAACATCTAAGGGATGATTCTCATTCAGAGCGGGCCGGGCCAGGGCCGGGGCGCGTGGACGAGCTGGGGCCCGTCCGTGCTACACAATTTATCAAATCAAATCAAATCAAATATGTTTTATTTCAGATAATTTAAAATCCATATGGTTAAAATTATAATAATATTAGATAAAAGAAAACAATAATTACATTAAATTATGATACTAAATAACTCTTCTCATTAGGCACTTCCATAATGAGGAGGTCATATCATCAGCTAATGTTTTCAGGACGCTGTTGTGACTACCTCTCACTCTGTTGATCAGGGATGCAGTTTTTTTGCGGATTATAGCGTGAAAACCGTCGGTATGATAATGCGCAAACATCCCTGAGGCACTACAGAAACGAGGCAATCCCAACAGCATTCTGAAAACATTGTTGTACTGTACACGCAGAGTATCTATAGTTCTTTTGGTATATGCAACCCATAGATTTCCCGAGTAGAATGTCTGACAGTAGGCTTTAAACAGAGTTACTTTGACCTCATCTGAACACATGGAAAATCTACGGGTTAGCATATTACCTCTTACCGAAAGGGCTCTGCGTTCTCTTTCGATGTCGACATCATCTTTAAGGTCGTCAGTAAGGAAATGCCCAAGATATTTAAACTGATGTACTCGCTTAATACACATCCCGTTTAATTTAATATCGGGTATGGTTTCTGGGTATTTACCGGCGGCCTTAAAGACCATGTACTCACTTTTGTTCACATTATATTTCAAACCATGTTTGGCTGCATATTTCTCACATATAGCGATTAATTGTCTAATCCCCTCTACCGTTGGGCTGAGCAACGCCATATCATCTGCGTAGCTAAGGTTATTCACACTTACTCCTCCTATACTACAGCCCACACGGGTGCTACTCAGCTCAGTGATAAGGTCATTTATATATATGTTGAAAAGTGTAGGCGAGGTCAACCCACCTTGTCTCACCCCACATTCCAACACATACGGGTCGGATAAAATATTGGCCCACCTTACAAAATTAGTTTGACCACTGTACCAATATTTAAAAATACAGATCACATCCCCCGGCACCCCTCCGTCCTCCAACTTTTTCCAAAGCTCATCATAAGATACAAGGTCGAAAGCCTTGGACAAATCAAGGATTTATATTACAAACTTAATTTTTTGTTTTTATAAGGTACTGTTACGGAGCGGGTCTTTCAAAGGTTTTTAAAAAAAAACTATTTTAATAACTGGAAGTAGAAATAAGTATATTATAAAGAAAATAGACACGCGTCTCAACCCGACGGAAGCCAAATCCAATCTAAGTTAACTATGTGAAATAAAGCGTTAGTTTCCGATTGCATTGTCGTCAATGCAAGAGGAAACTCAGCATTTTTATTTTATATTTTGAACTATGTAAATTTCGATATAACACCTCCCCCGTTAAGTTCGATCATCACATCTCGAGTGATGAGAGATAAAACGCGACTAATGGCTGGGCTTCCGCTGAGATGACTTACAATACAATTATTGATAGATACAAGTAATTAATCATAAGCAATGATAAGGTAAAACTAAGATTAACTCTAATATGATAAACACTGAGATATAAGTAAGTACAATAGTTACTTGTCCAAATATTCATCACGTGTCGTGGCTCTTAGAGATAAGGATGTTCCTCCTAATGGGAGTTGGTGTAGCATGCACGACATGCACGTCTTCATCTACCGGCTGGGATTCAAAATGCAAGCGTCTTGCTGGTTCAGCATAGACGACGGTTTGGGATGCTGGTATGGAGCTATTCTTAGTGTTATGACATTGATTGAATATTTGGACACAGCATGGTGAGTTTGAAGTACACTTATACTTTCGACTCTTATACAGAAGGTATAACAAAAATAGTGTGCTGCTAAACAAACTCAGGGATAAATAATGAATGCCATAGGTCTCGAAATGAGATGGATTTTCGAGTCTATTAATCTCTTCCTCTAGAGAATCAAGGTGAATACTAGCGTGTAACAATGAGTCAAGGTTATCAAGACTGTTTAATTTAGAGTATGGCAAACGGTCTAATGTTTTATTTAATTTGGACCTTTCACAGCAGTCGTCCTGTAAGATGTTGAAATCTGACACCTTGTTGGTTATATTACTTGTAATTGTTTCACCAATAGCAGTAAACTGTAAAGTTTTATAAAATGCCTTGCAGGTCTTCGGTAATGACAAGATACCAGTTCCGAACAGGACAATATCTGAGTTTATGTTTCTATTGTTACAAGTTATATGACATTTCCCTGGTTCAGATTGAACAAATATCCACTGGTTAGAACTTAACTTATGAAATAAATCTATTGAGCCGTGAATAAACTTCTTAATACATATGTTAGGGAGTTTCTTAACCGCTTCACTCAAAAGGGTAGTTTCGCACGTTGGATTGGCAATCACTGATAACACGTTCACCAACACACACACATAGCACTTTTCACTTATGAGGTTGCACTTGTCGATGTCTGATATCAGTGAGTAAAACATACGATCATTTGTTATTGCTATATATGAACTGGTCGGCTGGACAAGGACGAAAGTATCGGGTTTCGACATATCGTAAGGGACAGGTAATGGTATTATTCTATATAGGTCATAGACCTGTGGTAATACTAATGGAATCTTAACGACGATTATAATTTTATCTAAATGGAAAAAGCATGAAAGTTTTGATATATCTATCAAATTATGTATATTCTGCAAGGTAAGAGGTACAGGAAGTTCGTAATGGCTAGGGAGCCTGTTCCTGTGCTTATCTAGTTCTATGTACAACTGGTGTGGACTAAGTACAGTCGGGTGCAGAACGTTAAGCTTTGCAAACAGGATGGCGTTATTGATATCATCAATATCGAAGGACAATGTCATTATTATAGCTTCTAAGGAATTTAACAAGGAATTTAGTTGTGACTTGATTTCCAGTTTGTCGTTGCTATATGATACTGTTTCTAAAATTTTGTGGATGATTTCCATATTTTTCAAAATATGGTATTCATTTTCATCCACCTTGGAAATGGTATTATTAAAATAAGAAATGGTAGATTTAATAACATGGATATTGTCCTTCATAAGATGAGCTAAGCGTTTTTCATCCGTCTGTACGTCATCTATGGCCTTTGAAAATTTGACTGCATCATCAGAGTCTAAAGTACCGAATAATGTTTTCAGCAGTGAGCCACCGAGGTCCATGAGACCCCTTTTAAAACGCGTGATAGGTCTTTCGTCAACTAATAAATATGATATGGAGGAGAATTTATTTACATTTAAGATGTGTTGACTTTTTAATGCGGAGAGTGAATTAATACAATCAGACTGTAGCTTAGAAGAGCTAAGCGAACTACAAAATGCGTTAAGCTTTTCAAAAAGAAACTCTACCTTATCTAAATTAGGTTGTACACGACTTATATCTACGTATGCTAAGACATTCCAGTCACTGTTAGTGAACTTAACATCTAATAGCTTATCAAAATAAAGACCGGGGCTGCTGATTATGGGTGACACATATTCGCCAGCGATCGGCAGCGGCGTCGTCGATCTGAAATAATAATAATCGCCCATGTAGGTACTACACTTACTACGTATCAAGGCGTGGCGTCACGGGCCAGCTTGATTTCGTCATAGTGATGACGTACATGTTTACGGTCCATCAGTAATGTGACCGAATGATTACCGTTTAGTTTAATAATTTTGTATGGACCTTTCCATACAGGTGATAGGGCTTTATTTTGCTTATGGTGACATTTAACGTAAACCATATCACCTATTTTATAAGTTACTGGTTTGGAATGTTTATCGTAATATGTTTTAGATCTTTCCTTGGAATTTTGGATATTTTCTAAGGCCCTTTGCCTGCTATAGTGTAGGCGATAGTTAAGAGCTCTTATGTAATCGGTGTAAGTGTTATTATCTATTTGGTCGATGGAACTCGGGATATGGGGTTTAAAGCCAAATAGAAGTTCGAAAGGCATATAACCTGTGCTAGAGTGCGTGTTACAGTTGTATGAGAACATAGCTGTATTGATATATAAGTCCCATGTGTTGGGGTTGTCGTTAACGAATGGACGTAAGTACTCTTTTAATGTTGAGTGACTACGTTCGAGAGCACCGCAACTTTGTGGGTGATATGGAGAAGCGAATAGATGTTTAATACTGAATAGCTTAGCTAACTGACGTAGCACTTCTGAGTTAAAGTTAGTACCTTGATCTGTTACTATGTGTTTAGGTATGCCTACATGAGATATATAATGTACCAACTTCTTAGCGGTTTCTTCTGCCGAACATGTCTGTAAAGGATAAGCTTGAGAGTACTTTGTGAGGTCGTCTTGTATTGTTAGAATAAACTTATACTTGAATTCGACGGTCTCTGGAAGGGGACCAACTATATCTAGGAAGATTTTTTCATTAGGTCTAATAGCTGTGCTTGTTATTATCATAGGCGCCCTGTTAGTTTGACGTAGAGGTTTATTGATTTGGCAAGATCGGCAGTTTTTTACATAGTCCTCTACATCCTGGCGCATATTTTTCCACCAGAATTGTGTTTTAATCCTTTCGTACATCCGTGATACTCCCGGATGTCCGGCTAATGGAGAATCGTGGTTATCCTTTAAGATACGCTTCACTTCCTCGGGTGTTGGGTATTGGATAGAGTTGCGAAAGATGTTAACTGTAATATTAGTATTATGGAATAGGAATGCTAATATGTTGTAAATTTTCGTGTAAGATAATTTCGTAAAGGGATCTGCGAAATCAGATATAGCAAATTCTTTCTCTTCCATATACCAGTATTTAATCATATCTCTATAATCCCGGAGCAAGTTAAATATATCCTTATATGTCATTTCATCAAAGTGATTGACCTTTACAAATAAGTGAGTGAACAGATGGTTATCACTAGATGTAGAATAAAAGGTATGCAACTCGCGTTCAATGTCGCGGATGCTTGGTTCACTTGTGGATGCATCTATGATTTCCTTACAGTAAGGTATTGACTCATCTAAATCAACAGATGTAGGATAGGCGATTAACTTGCATTTTGCTTTAAGTAATGACTCGTTATGCTCCTGGATTGTGGTATCGAATGATACACCAGGTTGTCTGGTGATTTGCAAAAATTGTTCATATGTTTCTGATGTAGACGGAGTGTTGTGCAACTCAATTTCGTTATTAGGTGTTAGTGTTGGATTACACACAGTTGAGTTAGGATCATTATTATCGTCTATGACGTTTACTGGGAAGCGCGATAGGGCATCGGCATTAGCATTTAATTTACCCTTCTTATAAACGATTTCGTAGTCGTACTCCTCTAATTTTAAGCGCCATCTAATGAGTCTGGAACCCGGATCTTTGACGTTAAAGAGCCAAACGAGGGGTTTATGGTCTGTGATTATTTTAAACCTACGGCCGTATAGATAAGGGCGGAATGTTTTTACACCGAACAGGATAGCTAAGAGTTCTTTTTCGATGGTTGAATAATTGCCCTCAGCTTTGTTGAGCGTTCGTGACGCATAAGAGACGGGTTTGTCTTTACCTATTTCGCCTTGGGAGAGTACGGCTCCTACCGCATAATTTGAGGCATCAGTGGTTAAAATAAATATTTGTTTGAAGTCAGGGTATTGAAGAAGAGGCGCTGAGGTCAGTTTGTTCTTAAGGGTTTCAAACGCTTGTTCCTGATCATGGGACCATTGAAAAATAGTATCCTTCTTTAGAAGGGAAGTCAGAGGTTTTGTGATCTGGGAGAAATTGTTAATGAAACGGCGATAGTAACCTACGAGACCTAAAAATGACTTAATGTCTTTAGGGTTTTTTGGAGTAGGGAATTGGGATACTGCTTTCACCTTTTCGGGATTCGGATACACACCTTTATCCGTAATTATGTGACCAAGATAAGCGACTTCGCGCCGTAGGAACTCACACTTATCCGGATGCAACTTTAAGTTGAACTTTCGAATTCGATCAAAAACTAATTTGAGTTTAGTGATATGGTCCTTAAGATTGTGGCTATAAATGATGACGTCATCAAGGTACACATAGGCATGAAGACCTTGAAGGCCAGACAAAACCGTATTCATTAGTTTTTGAAAGGTGGCAGGGCCATTTTTCAATCCGAATGGCATTCTGGTGAATTCATAGTGACCGGAAGTGCTAGAATTGGTGTTAACCGAAAAACCAGTTTTGGGTGCGTCCTTGGGACTCATTCTGATTTGATGGAATCCGCTATAAAGGTCCAAGGTACTGAAATATTTGGAATGGCCCAATTGGTCTAGGATGTCTGTGATGAGAGGTAATGGGTAACTTTCTGATACAGTGACGTCATTGAGGCGACGGTAGTCTATGACTATACGCCATCTCTTTTTCCCGGAAGCATCCGTTTTCTTAGGGACTACCCAGACTGGAGCACTCCAAGGTGATATAGAAGGACGTATAATGTTTTGATCAAGCATTTTACGAATTTGGGAGTCCACTTCCTCTTTGTGGCACTCTGGAAAACGGTATGATTTTACGTGAATCGGAGGGGCGTCTCCCGATTCTATAGTATGTTCAACTGCATTCGTAAAGGATAGTGGTTCGCCCTCTAAGTGAAAAATATCTGTGTACTGTGAACAGCATTCCAGCAATGTTTCTTTCTCTTCGGGATTAAGGTGAGAGCAGCGTAAAAGATTAAGGACAGTTTGCACTCTGTCTGACTTAGAGTGAGAAATAGTGTTTACACATTGTAAAGAATCAGAGGCGATGTCAGATTCGAGGGGTGTCAACTGCACCGAATAATTTTTGACCTCAATGTCGGAATTAGTAGTATTTAAGATGGTAACATTAATTCTTTTATTTGGTTTAATAGAGACAAGGCAGTTTGCAACGTATACACCCTCCTTTATAGTGTGATCTAATAATAAGCCTTCATTATTTTGATATTGCTCGTGAGAGTAATTAGATACTATGCACTCGATAACGGCTTCGCTACGAGCTGGAATTATGTATGTCGGTTGTATATAATTAATATTTAAATTTTGGCCGCATATGTGAACCGATTTTGAAGTATAGTCTATATTAGCCTTAAAATTACTTAAAAAGTCGCTACCAAGGATGCCGTCATAATCTAAGTTGACGTCATCGTTGACTATATGAAATTTGTATTCGTGAATCTTGTCTGTTAAATTAAAATCGATTTGGCATGTGCCTAGGGTTTCAGAATAGGTATTAATGTTGTTGAAGCCTTTTATTTTAGCTATTTCATGAGATAATACGGGCAATTTGCATAAACTTGATCGTTTTATAAGACTTATACTTGCACCTGTGTCAATAAGAAGGCATAGTGGATATGTGGAAAAGGAGGTTTTCAAATATACATGAGGTAAGGAGACCTTCTTTGAGGATGAGGATATTTCATAGATAGGTATATCGTTTGATGTAGAAACTCCTGAGGACGGGAGCTTGTGACTCAACGAGACGGGGGCCCCTTTGGGAGCAGGTTGAGGTGGAACAATGTTTTGACTCAGCGAAACAGGGACTCTATATGGAGCGTGCTGAGGTGAAATATTTTTAGGACTCAGCGAAGCAGGGACTCCTTTTGGAGCGTGCTGAGATGAATTGGAGTTTTGACTCAACGAGACAGAGACTCTAGGCAGAGCGTGTTGAGATGTAATAAGTTTAGGACTCAGCGAAACAGGGACTCCTTTGGGAGTATGCTGAGATGAATTGGGACTCAACAAAACAGTGACTCCTTGAGGAGCGTGTTGAGATGCAGTTTTAGGTGTGCCTAAATTTTTCGGATAACGACGGCACGGTTTCGTAATCCGAGGAGTTAGTTTAAAGAGTTGTCAGAGTCGTCAGCATTTTCACACGGGTAAGGAAGAGGAGACGGTGCTGACGATGACGGCGATTCGTCTGAAATGTGATGCATCATATGAGCCGGCTTGTCACCATTATTAGTATTACGCCGCTCGTTATTATATTTCCTTTTGCGGCATTGTGTAATATCGTGACCCTTATTTTTACAATACTTGCAGAAAAGAGATGACCTTGAATCATTATATGGTGATGTTGAAGGTTGATTGTCCGAAAAATTACGTGAAGAATTCAAGCGTTTTTGTTTTTCGCGACATTCAGCTTCCGAATGCCCGAGTTTACCGCAGATCTTACATTTAGGTTTTAAGTTAGTTTTATATAATAAGTTCTGTATTTTCTCTTCTTCGAGAGCAATATTGATCGCGTCATTTAGTGACTTAGGGCTCCTGCATCTAACATTATTACTTAAACGTGGATTTAATCCTAGAGAGAACGTGAATAATGCCAAATCTTCGGTCATAGCTATACGTCCAGATATGTCCTTTTTTAAGGATTCGGAGTTATAAATTTCTGATTGTAAATCAGTAAGGCAACTTTCTACGCGAAGTGCGAATTGCGCAACTGTTTCGTTTGATGATTGCCTGCATGACTGTAGATCTAGTAGTAAGTGATTATAATGTTTTCTTTCCCCGAAATTCTGTTTAAGAAAACATTTTAATTGATTAAAGTCATCAAATATCTTGTTGGAGCTCGCGATTTGAGCTTTGCCTTCTAAACGCGATAAGATATACTTATGCAACAAAATCTTTTGGCTAGGTGAAGCTAGATCTAAAGCATTCTGGCAATTAGTAAGAAATGCTGTTAAGGTTTCACGATCTCCTTTATAAGGGCTAATAAAGTTACATAAAACATTAATGGGAAACTGTTCGCTCAACGTTAATTCCGCAGTTTTCTTTGGTTCCGTAGCCATTATGGGAATTGAGGACTATCGATTAATTAAAAGTGAAATATCTTAGATAGGGAGATATGTAGGGACAAGTATGAATAGGAATTACGATATGTATTACCCGTCTAAATTATATGTGCAAACAACAAGAGGATGTAGCAATAACAAGGTAAATAATATGCTTTACTCACAGGAGCAGGATCACCAGGAAGTTGACTTGCATTTTTTGGCTCTGGATCAACGCGTTCACAGGATTGTAGTGGAGATTTGGACGATCGGCAGGCTTCCAGTGAAGAAGTCTTACTGTCGCGATTCGCCCTTGAGAGTTCTGAGAGATTTTGACGAGGTGGCGATGTAGGAGAGACAGATGAGAACACCCCGGAGACGGATTCTGGAGAATGCTTCGCGAATTGACTTTTCAGGTTTTACGCGACGCGTTATGGAATACCAGTGGAACGGTAACGGCGATATCAACACTGGTATCCCACTTCTGACACCACTGTTACGGAGCGGGTCTTTCAAAGGTTTTTAAAAAAAAACTATTTTAATAACTGGAAGTAGAAATAAGTATATTATAAAGAAAATAGACACGCGTCTCAACCCGACGGAAGCCAAATCCAATCTAAGTTAACTATGTGAAATAAAGCGTTAGTTTCCGATTGCATTGTCGTCAATGCAAGAGGAAACTCAGCATTTTTATTTTATATTTTGAACTATGTAAATTTCGATATAACAGTTGTTTAGGATCCTCCGATGATAATAAATAAAAAGATAAATGGACTGTATTTAAATAAATATATATTGGCACTATGGAGCAGGTACAATTGACATATGTACGGTATCAAGTACAGAAAACAAGTCCTTGCCACATAACGAGTGCCGGGCGGGGGGCCCGCCCGCTTGACGTCATCACTGCAGATATGTCGTGATATCCGACCAATCCACACGCAGCTGCCTCCCGTACGTCTTCTTCGTCCCTCCGTAGCCCGGTCGCTGGAAGCGCCCGCGGCAGGCTCGGACAGTGAGAGGCCTGGAGTTGAGTATCGCTTCGATCTGAGTTAGACAAGTTACCATTTCTTCGAAAGTGAAATGAGTCATGTTAAGCAGTCTCTTTAAATGGTGCTTAGTGGAACGCACAGCAGATTCGGCAAGGCCGTTAAAGTGGGGGGAAAATGCTGGGGAAAATCTAAATTCAATTTGTTCCTGAGCTATATCGTTTGCAATATTTGAATCTTGTAAGAATTTACGTAGTTGATTGCAAGAACCGACAAAATTGGTGCCGTTATCGGACAGAATGCTACGAGGTTTACCACGGCGTGCAATAAACCGGTTTAACGCGGCCATATATGCCTCTTTTGTGAGGTCCGTGACAAGCTCGAGGTGCACGGCTTTGACAGCCAAGCAGACAAAGATACAAATATACGATTTTACTAGTTTGCAACCCCTGCCCTTTCGGTCAGCGATAAGTATTGGCCCAGCATAGTCGACACTGGAATTTAAAAAGGGAAATTCAAGGTTGGTTCGAGAATTAGGAAGTTGTCCCATAATAGGTTGAATATTTTGGGCTCTATGCCGAAAACATACTATACATTTTTGTACAGTGAATCTGGACAGATTTCTGCCACCTAAGGGCCAATATGTTTGACGTACATTTGCCAACAATGATTGAGGGCCGGTGTGGAACAATTTAATATGAAATGAATAAAATAAAATCTTTGTTAAGTGGTGCTTACTACACAAAAGAATGGGATGTTTCACATTGTAGTCATAAGGTGAGTTATCCAGCCTGCCTCCAACTCGAATTATACCATCATCATCTAAAAAGGGGGATAAAGAGGTCAGACGATTTTTAGAAGGCAAAGGTTTTTTAGATTTTAAAATAGAGTATTCATCATGAAACATTTCATACTGAGCAACACGCAAAATACATTTTAAAGATAGTTGCATTTCTTGATTTGATAAATAACCTCCAATTTTATTATTTTTATTATTTAAGTTGTAAATATATCTTTTTAAATAGGCTACGATTCTCTGTAAATAGTTAAAATTTGAATATTTATGAATTAATTCTTTAATTATAGTGTAGTTGGTTAAATTTTTATGTTGTTGATTTACAAAGTTACAAATAACCTCGGGCACATTTTGCTTCACGATAGTTTTTGCTAATTTGGGCCAAGATTGTTCAACTTGCGATAAAAACGCGGGGCCTGACCACCACAATGTTGAACAGCTGATCTGATCAGCCTTCACGCCTCGAGAAAGCAAATCCGCCGGATTGTCCTTTGTCGGTACATAATTCCATTTACAACCAGACGTAATTTCTTGAATTTCGTTTACACGATGCCTTACAAAAGGTTTAAGCTGGCTTGATGGCATAGCTAACCAACTCAACACTATTGTTGAATCACACCAAAATACACAGCGGCTAATTTTCAACGTAAGAGACTCTTTGACTTTCATACACAGTCTTGCGCCTAGAAGTGCTCCACACAATTCCAACCTAGGTATAGTTGTAGGTTTTATTGGTGCTATCCGATTTTTTGAGGCCAGTAAGCGAACTGTAACTAAACTATTCTCTGCAGTAGAACGCATATATATACATGCACCGTAAGCTACTTCACTACTATCAGAAAATACATGTATTTCATGACTGACATGATCATCACACAATACCCACCTGGGTATATTTAAAGTATTTAAAAACTTTAGTGTACCTACGAATGAAGTCCACTGACTTGCTATATCTTGGGGTACCTCATCGTCCCATTCGCATTTACTAAGCCATAACTTCTGCATAATGATCTTTGCCTCAACAACACAAGGACCTATCAATCCCAGAGGATCAAAAATTTGGCTAATTAATGACAAAATATGGCGTTTTGTGATATTGTTATTGCTTTCAATGTTAATAGAAAACGATAAAATATCTGATTTACAAGTCCACAATAGCCCCAAAGTCTTTGATAAAAAATTGTCAGACAAATCCAAATCAAGACTAGTTTTATCTCCAACATCAACAACTTCTTTCAAAACTTCAGAGCTGTTAGATTGCCATTTTCGTAAAAAAAAATTTGCAGAAGCTAATATTGACTTGACTTCACGACAAAGTTCAACCGCGCCGCTCACAGTGTCTGCGCCACTTAAATAATCGTCTACATAAAAATCATGACGGATACTTCGTTTTACTTCCAAATTATCTGTTTCGTCAGCGAGACTCACCAGACACTTGGTCGCGAGATAGGGCGCAGAAGCCATTCCATATGTAACCGTATTCAACGTGTACACCCTGAGCGGCTCGGATGGGCTTACTCTAAATAATATTCGTTGCAATGAACGTTGACTGGGGTTTATTTCAATTGCGCGATACATTTTTTCGATATCCCCAGATATTACATATTTAAATTGTCTGAACCTAATCAAAATTGAAAAAAGATCATCCTGAACGGTAGGACCCACATGCTGTATCTCATTTAATGATATGCCTGATGTTGATTTAGCTGATCCGTCGAAAACAGTACGTAATTTCGTGGTTTTACTAGCTTCACGCAATACACCGTGGTGGGGCAAAAAATAGCTAATTTCACGCTGATTTTTTAATGAGAACCCTGTATCCTCAGTCATGTGACCTAAGGTCTCGTACTCGTTCATAAAATCGAGGTACATATGTTTGAAGGTTTGATCGCGCTCAAAGCGTTTTTCTAAAGATAAAAACCTACGTTGTGCCATTAAGTATGAGTCACCTAGAACAGAGGGATCCTCTTTGAGTGGCATTGTCACAACGAAACGACCGTCCGATTGGCGAACAGTATTTAATTTAAAACTTTCTTCACAAGCACGCTCGCTTAAGGAAAGGCAATGCTTTGGTGAGATTGTATCAAGTTCCCAAAATTTTGTCAAATCGGGACTTGTGTCTATATTTGTGAAATTACAAAAATGTGAATGAATACGTGAAGAACAAGAAGGTACGGACCCCGAGACTATCCAGCCTAATTTACTCTCACACAGTTTCGGCATATTTTTACCTAAATTAATATGACTGCCCTGAATGACCTCCCAAAATAGTTCAGCTCCCAACAGGATGTCAATGTCTGACGGAATATTAAAAGAAGGGTCCGCTAAAAATAATCCTGTGGGAATTTGTATGCAATCTACATTTATATAGGAGGCTGGCAATCTTTTAGTAATTTCCGGTAAAATAAAGCAATTAATATTAGCAGAAAAATCGTTATATAATGACTCAATAGTTAAGTTGCAAGACTGTGTACTGTGACTGGTTAAATTATTAATACCTGCTACTCTGGAACTAGTACCGACTCGAGACAATCCGAGCTTATTACATAACTCATTGGTAGCAAAGTGAGCTGTACTACCATTATCGAGTAGGACTCTGGCACTGTACCTCTCGCCTTTGTCATTCACCACCTTCACCACCGCAGTGGACAGCAAAATGTTTTTCTGAAAAATAGGCAGAATATTGGCTGAAAGAGAAACATTATTTACGGAAGGAGTAGGCATAGAACTAACTACTTCAGACGCGGGTTGATCAAAATGTAATAGAGTATTATGCTTGTTTTTGCAATACTTACACCGTGAAAATCTACAGCGTTTCTCTATATGCCCAACACGTAAGCAGTTCGTGCATACTTTAAACTCCTTTGCTTTCTGCAATCTACTTTCTACAGTTAATTTTCTAAAAGCGTCACACGAAAATAAGAAATGATTTTGTGAACATAAAGGACAAATGATTTTATTTCTGTCTTGTACATTATGGTTATTTGATGATGATGATGGTGATGATGATGATACTACGAAACTTTTAGTTTTATTTATATTATAATTGTTATTGGTTTGTATTTTTTGTAATTTTTTGTTTTCTTCTAAAGTCTCCAGTAGGTCAGCTTGATTGTTTATAAATGTACAAAACTGAGATAAAGTTGGAAAATTAGTTAATGTGTTTCTATACTCTTCCCAATTTCTACTAGTGATAACATCTAATTTTAAAGACATCATGTAAATGATCAGAGTGTCCCAATGCTGGGTAGGCTCATTCAACGCTTTTAGAGCTCTTATATTTTTATTTGTGACGTCAATAAGGCGACGTAAAGAAGTACTGGACTCTGAAATAATTGGCTGGGCGTTGAATAATGCCTGAACATGATTATTAATTAATAGGCGACTATTATTGTATCGATCACACAACAAGCCCCAGGCCAACTTATAATTATCACTTTTAAAATCTATATTTTTTATAATTTCGGCAGCTGCTCCCTTTAGGGATGCTCGCAGATAATGGAACCTGTTTATGTTATCAATACAATCATTATTATGAATCAATGAAAGAAAGGTGTCTCTAAACTCTAACCAATACTGATAGCTACCATCAAAATGGGGTAAATCAATCTTAGGCAAACGAATAAAATTGTTCTTTATACCACCTGATGCCTCAGAGCCTGATACGGAACCTGCAGGAGACTTGCCCGATGGGGGCTGGAGAGCAGTGAGCAGCTTCCGAGCGATGGCAAGCTGGGGATAGTAGCTTTCTTCGAACTTGAACCGCTCGTTGTAGACCTCGTCATCGCTCGACAACAACTCAATCTCGGTCTGTAATTCATTAAATTCATCATATAGGCATTCAAATTTATTAAACCGACTTTCCAGCTCAAGTAGCTGCAGTTCAGATAATCGGTCACAGCTTTTTAAAATGTTTAAATAATTTATGAAGTTAGTGACTTTAGCCTTGACGGAACCACGTTTTTTAACTAATTGGTCAGCCATAGCAGGCAATAAAATAAAGAAAAAATAAACTAATTGAGTTAGAATTTTAAATGAAAGCGGACCCTGGGCTTCGTAGAAACGCAACCGGGAAAGCGCTTAGATGAGTGAAATAGAAAGTAAAGCTTTTAAATGCTAGCAAATAGCGGTAACATAAGCACGGATGTATGATTATGCAATGAATAGGCACACAGCTGATCGACCCATCAAGTAGGTAAATATAACGGGAATAAAATAAACTAGCTGCGCACTATAAATATTCAAATAACAATACAGCAGTGCGATAGACACTTGCAAAGTGGAATGACGTGCTTAGAAATGTAGCTTGTAATATCTCAAATCAAAACGAGAAAAGTGAAATGAATTGAAAAAAAAAATGAAGCGACTTAGCACTTAGTTTTGAAAAAAGATAAAGGTAAGGAAATGATTGGAACGAACTCACAATACCGCCCTTATCCGTCTCCAAATTCCACAGTGATATGACTTGTCCTGGTTTCTTGAAATAATTGCACTCGTAGGGTAATGACACAGCGCAATAGATCGGCGCAATATGTCCTCCGGGTCAAAGTCCGTTCTCCGTAGCAGCCGTTGTTGGAATAAATCCGTGAATTTTAGGCACGGTTCTTCTTCGGTAGATGGACCAAATTGTTTAGGATCCTCCGATGATAATAAATAAAAAGATAAATGGACTGTATTTAAATAAATATATATTGGCACTATGGAGCAGGTACAATTGACATATGTACGGTATCAAGTACAGAAAACAAGTCCTTGCCACATAACGAGTGCCGGGCGGGGGGCCCGCCCGCTTGACGTCATCACTGCAGATATGTCGTGATATCCGACCAATCCACACGCAGCTGCCTCCCGTACGTCTTCTTCGTCCCTCCGTAGCCCGGTCGCTGGAAGCGCCCGCGGCAGGCTCGGACAACAGTACCTAGTAGCACTGAAGACCAAAAATGAATATCTGGTCATTAATGACGGGTCGCGTAAT
Source organism: Apomyelois bistriatella (assembly GCA_947044815.1). Lineage (NCBI taxonomy): Eukaryota > Metazoa > Arthropoda > Insecta > Lepidoptera > Pyralidae > Apomyelois > Apomyelois bistriatella. The sequence continues at coordinate 6,036,925 of OX345689.1, forward strand.
TATCCATACTAATATTATAAATGCGAAAGTCTGTCTGTCTGTCTTTCTGTCTGTCTGTCTGTCTGTCTGTCACCTCTTCACGGCTAAACTGCTGGACCGATTGTGATGAAATTTGGTAGGGATGTAGTTAACATCCTGAGGTCAAACATAGGCTACTTTTGGGCGCGATATAACCGAGTCCCACGCGGGCGGAGCCGCGGGCAACAGCTAGTTACTTATAAAACAATAAAGTTAGTAGGTACTTTCTTATAGCTTGTCCAGATCTAGTAACTTTTCACTTAAAGGCAGTGTATTGGTAGAGCTGAATGGCGTTGCTTATACGTCAGCGATTGTAGGTGCAGGTAGGGTTGGACTTGCATTTGGTTAGCCAGTGTCGCGTCAACTTTCAAACTAGAAGGCGCACGCGCATGTGCAAAATTCGACGTCTACGGCACCGAGTCGTTCGTGCATTCTGTGTGTGCTCCGGGTGTACTGTATTAAAATAAATATGTAAATCAAACAATTATTTGATGTCAGTGAAGTGGATAATGTTGGGAAAAATTGATAAATTTAACTATTGAAGAAATTTTTGGTTTTTGATAAGCGCTGTACAATTTACGTTGTGGTAAGAAATTTAATTAAGATTTTTTAAGCTTCGATGCGCTTTGTTGTTTCTGGCAAAATCACTAAATGACGAATTTTATTTATAAACGAAGTTATCCATAAAGCTGAAGAGTTTGTTTGTTTGCACACCTTAACACTGGAACTATTACTCTGGCCGGATTTGCACTCTCACACGCAAAATTGCGCTTGCCTTCTATAATTCTTACTATTCATTAGGTATTATCTATAGGATGTATTGATAATTACTCTCCCTAACTGTGATTTTACACCCGTCGTTAATAGAACCCTAACACCCTAATTAGGGAATTAGGGCGGTCGGGATGCGTCAAACTTCAAACTCCAATTTTTAGTTTTTCATCTGTTTTGGTCCATTAGGTTTGGAGAAAATTGGCTGTGAGAGACGGACGGACGGACAGACAAACGCACGAGTGATCCTATAAGGGTTCCGTTTTTACATATTTGTATGGAATCCTAAAAACCGCATCAAAATCCGTTGCGTAGTCTTAAAGATTTAAGCATACATAGGGATATAGGGACAGAAAAAGCGACTTTGTTTTATACTATGTAGCGAAAATAGTATCTGAAATACTAAATACAAAATAAGTATCTCGGAGAAAATAGGCATACGGACAGACGGACAGGCAGACGCACGAGTGATCATATAAGGGTTCCGTTTTTGCCATTTATTAAGGAACCCTAAAGTGGGAAACCAATTTTAGAAAAGAAATTAGTTAAAATGATCCGCAGTTCATATGCCGTTATAAAAAAAAGTATTGGCCGAAACATAGATAGTAGGTACCTACCACCCACCTACTTGCATAATAAGCAAACGCCGCAGTGTCGTGAGTTCGTAAAAGGCATCGATAATGTACCTATCCGTTGCTTATATTTTGTTACGAACAAGCCATTGTGAACATCTATTGTTTGAACGGGCTGGTTGGGCGTAACCAAACCACATCTATGTGTTCCGTATGCTCGATACATGATACACAGACCTCGCTTTTCCCTAAGTTAGGAGCATGGCATGGCTAATGGCTATGATCACAGAACAGAGAAATTAGCTTAGCTATGACCTATTTAATAGATTCAGGCGTTACTTTGGGGAAGTCAGTTATAAGTTCTTACCAAATTACTTTGCATGCTTCCGCCAACAGTTAGTTCATGCTTGAGACTGTGATCTTCTAAGCTAAGCTTGATTCATGCAAACTACTGCCATTAAGGTTGCCAGTTGTGGTTAGCAATTTAGAACGCCGGATATCTGAAAAGGAACGAAATTGGCGTTCGAGAAACAACACATAAAAAAATTGTTCAAATTTCTTTCCACGACTTGGGGGTGTATATTTAACCGTGTAATTAGACACAACTGTTATGCATTAATGTTGATATCATATCTGTTTTCAGTTTGTTTCAAAGCAAAAAACAGCAGCACAAACTAACAACCTTTTACCCCAAAAATAAAAAAAGATCAAAAACTGAGAACTATAAGGGAACGCATGATTGCGAAATAGAACACAAAATATTCCAAAAGGAACGATCTGTGCCCCTAGTATGAGTTTTTCTTAACGCAGACGCTAGCGACGGCGTTAGGATTTTGTATGGAATTTCTTAGTTGCCTTACTATCCGCCAGAGGCGCTGTACAGGTTTGCCATACTAAATCCCTAACGCAGTCGCTAGCGTCTGCGCAGTCCCGGATCTTCAACTTTATTTAGGCGGGGCAAAAACTGAAAAATGCCGCCCCGCCTACCTACTTATGTTTATTTTCACCTTTATCATCCATTTAATTTCAGCTATCAATATGTAGGATTATTTAACAGGGTAGGGTTTAAAATTTAAATAAATATGCATAATAAAAATCAAATAAGCATATTATTAAATTTGTGAATTGAAATTACAATTTAATCTTCGGGCTTTTTGTTCAGCAAATAGGAATCTATATATATCTATAGCCTTGTCATAATTTAACTCGTGTGCAATACGATTTTCTATTGCTAAGATTGCAAGACCAAGCGTTCCTGGCTCATAGAAGATCGCAAATAGTTAAGTTTAGTTTTCCCTGCAACTCCTTATATTTAGTCTTTTTCCTATATTCCGCTCCTGATAGTTTTTTTCTTGGTGCACTCATATTTACAACCTGTAAACAAATTAAGTACATAATTAATTTCCTTGTTAAAAGGTGAAAAAATTTACAGCATATAACGTAGGTAGAATTTACTAATTACTTAAGGTATGTGTGAGGAGAGAAGATAAATCCAGGTTTCAGCGAATCGCACAATATTTATTATTTGTACTTTACAAAAGGTTAGACTCTTAAAGATAACCGTTAATGAGAGATTATAGGGGTCGTGAGATCAAAGTAGGCACGAAATCCAGTCAGGCAGCCGCTATGAAATAGCCAGCCACTTAACTTGAGATGGTGAGGTCAGCCGAAAGAGGTCTTCTAGTAGACGCGCGCAGCCTTATATATGGCCGTCGGGGGTGATGCGGTGCGGGGCAGCGAGGAAGGACCGCCGTAGGAGAATGCGCGACGTCACACACCCCCCCCGTTAGACCAGAATTTCCCTTAGCCGGGAAATTCGACTGCTCGCCGTCAGTAGATGGTGCTGGAGCAGACAGCTGGCCGGCGCTGGCAGGCAGCTGGTAGACGGCTGGCCGGAACCCTGAAATTGGAGAAGTTCCAGTATAGTATATATACTAATAAGTGCATGTAGGTGGCTAACTAACAGGAGGATACGGTACTAGCCAGCGAACAGAATCGAGCCGAACCGGTTAAAGTAATTTGCAAAAAAAAAAAAAAAAATTGGTATTAATAAGGATTGATGTATTAATGCATAACTACATTAACAAAATAAGCGCAGACAGCGCCACCGGTGCGCGAGCAGTCTAGCAGAGAACAAAGGAATGTTAAGTACCTAGTTACATAACATGATCGCAACACAAACAGGTGATACTACTACAATATTAATCGAACGCAGGAACTAGACTCGAGTACAGTCAACAGCACAACAATTCATACAAACTATAATGTACGGCAGAACGTACGAGGTTTTTGTAACTATTTAAGAAGATTGAATTATTTTTAGTTATAATTATTGTTTATAGTTGATTAGTTTAATGTCTTTGATATGCCATTCGCCCAGCGGCTTACCCGACATATCTGAAAGTTTATATACTAAGGGAGATTTTTTTGCTACGATTTTACATTTAATAAATTTAGGTGCTAATTTTTTTGAGAAATATTTATCCTTATCACTTAGATAGAATGTTCGCCTCCAAACAACATCACCAACATTAAATTCTGCCGGCTTACGGCGAAGATTATACGACTGACAATTACGTTGATGAGCAGACAAAAGAGCCGCCTGTACTTTCTCGAAGATATTAGATAAATGACCAAGCGATTCAGCATAACAATCTATAGGCTCATGTACCATATTCTGATCTGACACAACATATCGAGAACCGCACGTTATCAGTTCACGACCGTAAACAAGAAATGATGGTGTGAAACCGGTTACTTCGTTAACGGCACAATTCATTGCAAATTGTATTTGAGGTATTATTGTGTCCCACACCCTGTGGTCTTTATCAATAAATGTGGAAATAGCTGTAGTTATAGTTTTATTATATCGTTCTACGGTGTTAACATGGGGCGTATAAAATGGAGTGTAGTGTAAATTGGGAATTTTATATTTAGATATTAAGTTTTTAAATTGTGTACTAATAAATTGCTTACCGTTATCTAGTATGACAGTTGAAGGAATGCCATGTACTAAGAAAACATTTTCTTCGAGGATTTTTGTTATTACTTCGGCTGTGGCTCGTTTTATAGGGAATAGCAAACAATACTTAGAAAAACAACAACAGACCACAAAAATAAAATTATTTTGTTTTCTAGTAGGAGGTAATGGACCTATCAAATCGATACTTATGACCTGAAATGGTTTAGAACAAGACTTAGGTCCACCCATAAGACCCAGAGTTGAGTGATTTTGATGTTTATGAGCGATACATTCATCACACGAATTAACCGCGCTAACAACATCCGAGTACATGCCTGGCCAATAATAGGTAAGAGATAGACGCTTAAAGGTTTTGAATATACCGAGGTGACCAGCAGTGGGCAAAGAATGGTTTTGTTTTATTATCTGTGATCTTTGCTCGGCCGGAACAACTTCTTTCCATTGAAACTCTCTAGTTAAAGGATTAAGACTTTTTTTGAAACGATATAGTTTGTTATTTATTATTTGATAGTCTATATAAGAAGTGGGAGATTTTGTACAGCCATTAAAAATATTCAAGTACCAAGGATCGTTAGTGGAAATAGCTGTTATATTAGAGTTTACGTTAAATGTTGTGGACATAATATTAGGATTACGGGAAAGAAAATCTGGGACTAAGTTATCAGAACCCCGACGATGCCTTATTTCGAAGTTATAAGCAGATAGACGAACACCCCATCTGGCCAGTCGGCCAGTAGGATTATTAAGAGTGAGGAACCACTTAAGCGCGGCGTGATCCGTATACACCACGAATTTTAGCCCATTTTCTACGTAACAACGCCAGTGTTCGATAGCAGATAGAACGGCAAGCGCCTCGCGCTCAGTAGCACTATAGTTACGTTCTTGATCCGATAGGGATTTACTGTAGAAGGCTATGACTCTTTCCTCCCCATTTAATATCTGGCAAAGAACTGCCCCTATACCAAAGTCACTGCTATCAGCGTGTATTTCAAAAGGTTGGGTGTAATCTGGACAAGACAACACCGAAGAGGAAGCTAAACAGCTCTTTAATTTAGTAAAGGCCAAATCCGCCTCCTGAGACCAAGAAAACGCTGGCGACTTTTTGCTGTTAGAAGTTAGTTTATTAAGGGGCGCCGCTAAGGAACTAAAGTTAGGTATAAACCTTCTATACCATGACGCCGCGCCAAGAAAACGACGAACCTCTTTTTTGTTAGTCGGTACAGGGTAATTTGTGATTGAATTAACCTTATCGGGATCAGCGTGAAGACCGTCTGAATCCACTATATAGCCCAAGTACTTAAGTTTATTTCTAAAGAAGTTACATTTATCAAGATTAATAGTTAAGTTTGCCTGCTTTAATTTATTTAATATTTTTGTTAAAAGTGAAATATGGTTGCTAAATGAATTAGAAATGCAAATTATGTCATCTACGAAGCAAAAAACTTTATTTTCGAACTCTGGACCGTAAAATAAAATATCAGCTAAACGCTGCTGAGTCGCAGGTGCATTTGTTAAACCAAAGGGCATAGACTTGAACTGGAATGTACCACGAGAAGGAACATAAAAAGCAGTCTTGCAACGGTCCTCTTTTTTTATTAAAGTCTGCCAAAAACATTTTGAAATGTCCAAGCTAGATAGGTATTTAGCATCCCTTAAATTATCCAAAATCTCAGAAATATATGGCAATTTATAGGCATCTTTTTTTGTTACTGAATTTAATTTGCGACTGTCCAAACAAAAACGCAATTCGCCATTTTTTTTAGGAGTAAGTATTATGGGATTAGACCAAGGACTTTCCGAAGGCTCAATTACATCCTCCTTAAGCATTTCATCGACATGTTCTATCAAAATACGCTGTTTTTCGGGGGACATCCTATAGTAACGCTGACGAATTGGAGGACTGTCACCCGTATCGATCGAATGAGTAATGAGCGAAGTACGACCAAGACCCCTTTTCTGATAGGAAATATCGGTAAATTGAGAAATTATATTGTTAGCGACAGCCCTCTGATCCTCTGTCAGACTATCAAAAGAAACCAATTTACTAGCGGCGCCGGATTGTAATTCCGCGACACTAGTACCAAGTTTACTCGGTGGCGAAACCGTCACTATGTGGTCCGGAAACAAACCGAAACCCTTCCAGAAGTCCATACCCAGGATCAAAGAATTTTTTATTCCTGGTACAATATGAGTAACCAGAGAAATAGATTTATTCTGGAATACAAAAGGAAGAAGCACTGAGCCGAGCGACGAATATTTATCGCCGCCAGCAGTGATAAATTCTAAAGGTTTCGAAGTATCGAGTTTTAAACCTTTTAAGAAGAGATTATGGGAATTATTACCCAGAATGGTTAAGCAAGAACCAGAATCGAGCAAACCAATAGTATTTTTACCGTTCAATGTGACAGGAATATAAGGAGTATAATTGTTTGTACTGCCGATCGAGGAGAGTTTTTTTGTATTAAAAAAATTGGCAACATAATGTAGCCAATTATGCCACTCAGTTTTATTTGTTTTAGTTTTATTAATCATAGATTTCCCTTGATCGGCCTTTACTAGTTTTTTTGAAGTTGACTATTATTTATTTTATTACATTTAGGACAATTAGTGGACTTAAAGCCCTTAGAACCACATTTAAAACAGATGAGATAACGAGGTTGCCGACAAGTACCTAAAGAATGCGAATCCGTACGACATCTCGGGCAATATTGTTTAGAATTATTACGAATCGAAGCATTTTCAATAGCACAAATTTGTTGTTCCAACTCGACTTCGTTAATAGGTGATGGTTTGGTGTTATAATTTTTATAAAAATTTTGTGGGTAGTTATTATTTTTATAAAAATTATAATTTTTATTGAAAGTTTTATTTGAAGTGGTGTAAGCCAATTCGGGAGCCAAAGTATTGGAAGTAACCTTGGGTGGTTCAGAAAATTCTCGGCTACGACTGTCATATTTTTCAAAGTCCCTACAGACGCTAACCAAGGAAGAAATATCCACAACATCAGCTGTTAGAAGAGCATTTGTATAGCAAGGCCGAATGTTATTTAATAGAATTTCTAGTTTGGAAGACTCGTTCATAGGTACGTCTAAAAGAGAAAATAATCCTTGCATTTTAGCGATGTATAAGGTTATGTTCTCCTTTTCCCCCTGTGTACGAAGCCTTATTTCCGATGTGAGTTTATAGTCATAATTATGCGGACTAAAATCACGTTTAAGTAAACGACAAAGATCGCACCAAGATCCAACACTATCTTTAATCGCACGGTACCAATGCAACGCATCATGTGAAAATATTTCAAAAGCAAAAGAAAGTATTTTAGTTTCAGGTATATTCCTACTTGACATAAATTCGTTTACTCTCTGAATGAATGAACGCACACAAGTTTTACCATTAAATTTAAATTTATTTAATTCCGCAAACAATTTACGATCGCAAAGAAATGACTCAGAAGAAGGTTCGGGAATGTTCTGTGGCTCGACCCCGCGCGAAGACACCGGTTGAGACAATAGTGATAGGGTTTTATGATTTGCGTGAAAGTCGTTCCATACTAGGTTAAGTGGGTTTTTATCGACTAATGAAGCAACATCAATACGAGATAGCCTATAAAAAACATGGTTAAGAATAGAATTAGTTCTAGAAAATAGATTTTTCTCAAATTTAGACTGTAATACTTTGACGTTATTGGAAACACGGAGCAGGGAGTTACTAACCGCGGCTATATCCTCATCGGGAGAAAAGACGGACGTTAGGATATCCTCAGAAGGAGAATCGGACGAAAGTTTTAAAATCTGTTTACGTAATTCCTCTACCGTTGTGGTTTGAGTAATATTGCCGTTACGTATTTGGATTTCATACTCAAGTTCAGCTTTATTTAATAAGGAAAATTTAATAGTATACGGCATTATAACCAACCAAACGGCGCAAGAGTAATCACCCACACGAGAAAAAAATACAAAGTTAAGAATACCGTTCAAAAGGTGCAGTAAGAAATTAATCTAGAATAGCTTTAGTAAGATAACAATAGCAGCCGAAAGCCTATTACAGTAGGTAGGTATAGCAAAAAAAAATATTATAGCCACAGTATAAAATGCACATAGACCACACCCGAGACGCGTGGCGAGTCCGTACATGCGCGTGCTCGGGATAATTTAATTACGGAAGGCACTTCCACTAAGTAAAAAAAACACTTACGCACCTTTTGAACTTGGAAAAAAAACACAGAAAAAGAAACACAGTAAATTAGGGCTTACACTCACCAGACCTCGTGCCTAGCCTTTATTTTTGATGGGCGCCAATATAACGTAGGTAGAATTTACTAATTACTTAAGGTATGTGTGAGGAGAGAAGATAAATCCAGGTTTCAGCGAATCGCACAATATTTATTATTTGTACTTTACAAAAGGTTAGACTCTTAAAGATAACCGTTAATGAGAGATTATAGGGGTCGTGAGATCAAAGTAGGCACGAAATCCAGTCAGGCAGCCGCTATGAAATAGCCAGCCACTTAACTTGAGATGGTGAGGTCAGCCGAAAGAGGTCTTCTAGTAGACGCGCGCAGCCTTATATATGGCCGTCGGGGGTGATGCGGTGCGGGGCAGCGAGGAAGGACCGCCGTAGGAGAATGCGCGACGTCACAAGCAGTAGCATATATAATGAACTTTGAAGAAAAATTATCAAAGTTAAGTTATAAGAGTAAACTTCAAAGTTATAGGCAACCAACTTCGGAACCCTACCTTGCGCGTGGCTTGACACGCACTTGACCGTTTTATTTTTATTTTTATAGTTTTCTCTCCGTATATAACAATCCTCGTTCTTCAAAAAATATTCTAAATAAAGAATTAGCGAAATCGGTTCAAACGTTTTCGAGTTTTGCATTTAGCAATACATTCAGCCACTCATTTTTATATTAGGTATAGATCATTCTTCTTTTTCTAGTAGGCAGTTAGGTATTATGACCCCACATCTAGGGTATGTGGGGTCATAAGACCTAACTGCCAACTCGAAAAAGAAGAACCTCAGTGAACACTAGCGCCGCAGTCATTTAAAAATCATTACTCACTGAAAACACAAGTTATCAAAAATCCCTTTGCTGTAATTAAGGTTTTGGATCTGAAGTTAATTTTAAACATATTAAGTTATTAAATTATAATTCCCTATAGTTACAAATTGCATTATTGCTTAAAACGGCCACTTTTAGCAGTTTTGCAATTTGTAACTATATGGAACTATAATTTAATAATTGAATATGATTAAAATTAACTTCAGATCCAGAACCATAATTACAGCAGAGGGATTTTTGATAACTTGTGTTTTCAGTGAGTAATGATTTTTAAATGACGGTGACGCTAGTGTTCACCGAGGTATCACCTTAACGTTCTTAAGTACGTAGTAAGCACGTAGGTATAAAATTTAATTTTAAAAATAAATATAGTAACTTAAAAAACATAATAGTTATGATAAAATACTTACCTAAAAAAGCGATCGATGAGCTGTGATAGATTTATTGATGCGTCGCGTCTTCACTAATTACAATCAGTATTTTACTTTCGGTAGATCCACAAGTACTTAATAGTAAACATAAACAAACAACTCACATTTTTAAAACAAAACACTGTCGTGGAGAGAGATTGACGAGGAAGTTTTCGAATATAGCTTTATCTCTTTCGCACTCACGTTAACCAGACGCGTGCTGCCCCGACCGATCTGCGATTCCTTCAGGCGAGCGGGAGCCGGGCGCGTATTTTGAACTATGCCTACGCGCCTCGCGAATAATAAATGTTCTAGGAATTTGTATGGAATTTCTTAGTTGCCTTACTATCCGCCAGAGGCGCTGTACAGGTTTGCCATACTAAATCGCTAACGCAGTCGCTAGCGTCTGCGTTAAGAAAAACTCATACTAGGGGCACAGCACGTCTCACTCCGCGCTCAGAGTATCGTTCAAGTTGATATGGCCATGAAATTGCTGTACTTGTGCATTATTTATTCCGTGGTCAAAGTTAAATAAATGATGAGTTGTCCATTGGTCCGTGGCACATCCGTGGTGTGAATTTGGCCGCCCCCTGAGTTTGCCGCCCGGGGCATAGGCCCCGGCTTGCCCCCCCCTAGATCCGGGGCTGCGTCTGCGTTAAGAAAAACTCATACTAGGGGCACTGGCAACGCTGACTGCCATTAGTTTACCATGGCAGCGGGCATGCTGGGCCAGGACTAACAGTAGTGGGTGGGCGCCGGCCGGCAGTATTTTTTATGAACTAAATGGTGGCGGAAGCGCAAATAATTTAGTAAGTACTCGACTATGACCAATTTCACACAGTTGAAAGAAGTAAGACATGACTATTAGCGAGATTGCGTTCATCCAGTGCAGCATCTCCATCATCAGCAGCTTTCGCTAGTGGCGCGTTTAATGTCAAGGTTTATGAAATGATTTTTTTCTTGATCAGTTACTTCAGCCAAATAGATGTACCAGGCATTCCTTCCAACCGGATGTCATTTAGGTAAGTAGGTACATGTAATTTCTTAGAATAACAAGTATAGGTATCATATATATTATTAAAAAACAAAATACTCGACTGCATTTTAATGGCGTAATTTGTTTTTTATACTTAGGTATACCTACCCACTGTGACTCTCCCAGTAAACGCGAATCTAACGACACCTCTCAAGCTAAAATCAGTCCAGCTATTTAGGCTGCAGACCGTGCCATACATACATACTTACTCTCGACAAACACAATCAGGCGCAGTCGGGTAAAACGGGTATAGGCGAGTAGGTACCTAAAATCACAGATTACAAACTACATAATAGTAGTAGGTACTACAATTATTATTGATACTTTCAAACTTCAATAAATTGAGCCCTATCGACGCAGTCAAAATAAAGTTTTAAAATTTGTGTTATGGAATACGATACCTCCTATCCTAAACCTAATTAATATTATAATTGAGTTTGTTTATCAAGCTTTCAGGTTCTATCTACTGCACCAATCTTCCTAAAATTTCGCACACACATAGATAGAAGTATTGAAAGGACATGGATACCTTTCATCCCAGAAAAAAGCACTGTTCCCGTGGGAAACTCAAGCGGGCGAAGCCGCGGGCGAAAGCTAGTATTTTATAACAAATGAAGTATCTATACTTATAATAAATCTGTAGAGAGGTCAATTCTGTACATGAAATATATTTTCAAAATAACTATCAGGGGGTGATTAGTGATCGATATTGATGCCAAAAATGCAATCAGTAAAATTTTTGTCTGTCTGTCTGTCTGTCTGTCTGTCTGTCTGTCTGTATGTTCCTTATAGAAACAAAAACTACTCGACGGATTTTAACGAAACTTGGTACAATTATTCTTCATACTCCTGGGCAGGTTATAGTATACTTTTCATCACGCTACAATCAATAGGAGCAGAGTAGTGAAGGGAAATGTTGGGAAAACGGGAGAAGTTACTCCATTTTTTAACCATCCGTCGCGTGTGCAGCCGTAATGGTTAAAGTAACATAGAAATCATGTATGACGGAAATATATTCTACATAAAATTGTCTAAAAAAATATCTCGCAACAGCATATGTATGTTTTATGGTTGACTCACAAGTACACGTGTAACTCCTGATAGCTTAGCAGTTCGGAGCATTCTGATTATATTTGTTTACTCTTACGTTTATAATACTCACACTCATCCCTAATTTAAAAAAGTTTACATTATTACCTATTCAATAAAAAAAGAATCATAGAAATCGGTATAGAAACACCAAACTTATACATGAAATAAGCCATCGCGCCGTTGCACATGAATACTGAATCATGCTATAAGGATTATTTTTGGGTCCCTTTTGCCTGAAGACCCACCTAAATTTCTTCAAATATATTTTATATCCGACTACAACGAACAGTCGAATATAAGAAATCAAAATTCCCCTAATTTAAATACTGAACTCATATCACAACTTCAGAACATATTGCATCAGGTTAATTCGTATGTATGCAGTTTTAAATCGGCATTAGAAGCTCTTCCTCAAAATGGTGATAACAATTATAAAATACAAGGAGTTTACACGCTGATGGTCTCGGGATGGTATTAATAATAATATTTTGCGGTTCCTTATTGCGATATTTTTTAACAGTATTGTGGATTGACATATTATATTTCCCTACTAAAATACGAAAGTTAATCTGTCTGTCACATCAAAACCACTGAACCCTGAGGAAGGACATATGCTTCTTTTTTACGAAAAACGACGAAAACGCGGACGAAGTCGCGGGCAAAAGCTAGTAATTAAAGAAATAGGTACTTGCCGTGCCAAACTGTACTAGGTATAAAATGTACAAATACAAATAGGTATGTATTAGTTACTCTTTGTTGCACCAAAATAAAGATTTTACAGAACATTCACACAAGGTACCTTAGTGTAAGATACAAAAGGCGGACTTACCGCTTAAGCAATCTCTAGGTAGGCTAACTAGAAATACTCTAATACAATGAAAGTTATAGACTCATTTGGAAAGTGAAATTGTACATTGGTTGCCTTATTAAGTATATATACATTTACATATACGCTAGAATGTAGAATCGGTAGCCGTAGACTTGCATTTGCATGTTGCGATGGTTGCAAATGTTTTATAAGTTGAAGGTTGAAGTTGCGGTCAATTATACCAGTCTTTAACATTTATTTATTTACTAGCGACCCGCCCCAGATTCGCATGGGCATAAAAAAGGTTCCTCTTGAATCACTTTCTTTTAAAAAAACCTCATCAAAATCCATGGCGTAGTTTTAAAGATTTAAGCAAACATAGGGACATAGGGACAGAGAAAGCGACTTTGTTTTATACTATGTACTAGTGACCAGCCCCGGTTTCGCATGGGCATAAAAACATTCCTCTTGAATCAATCTATCTATTAAAAAAACCGCATCAAAATCCGTTGCGTAGTTTAAAAGATAAAAGCATAAAAAGGGACATAGGGAGGGACAGAGAAAGCGACTTTTTTTACTATGCAGTGATTTATATTTATTACATACAACTATAATTACAGGTTAACCCTAAAGCGATAGAGTGGACATGCTCTGCTTATTTAAAACTAGGTGGCTACTTTAGTTACATTTAAAAAACAAAAAATAATGAAGCCTACAATGCATGACATATTATAAATAATGCAATCCACCCTTGTAAAGTCAGTCAGTGGACATGAGAATATGTCTAATTTTCATGCATCATGTTAATGATGCGAACTACTCGTGTAAAAGACGATTTTGGCAACATATTTCCACACACCATTAATTATTAGCAAAACCGAATAAAATTATCTGTTTTTTAGTTGTGTACCTCAAAGGTAAAAAAAACCTTTTAGGATTTGTCCGCTTGGTTGTCCGTCTGTCTGTCAAGATATTTTTCTCAGAAACGCATTAAGCTATGAAGTTGAAATTTAATATTTCCTAAGAAGTAAGACAAGACAAGACAAAAATTCTTTATTGCACAAATATACATAATTCATAATTCATTTATTTTATGTCAGACATGGGTACATTTAAGGGTGTTAGTATTAAATTAGTTACTGTGCGCCATGCTGCGCCGTCAGGCATACAAAATTGGTATTAATTTTATAAAAAAATGGTATACTAGTAAATAACATTCATGCAATTCATGTCAATTAAATTATCGAATTAAGTTAATTAATTATCATAATGTCAGTCATTTCAAATTTACATTATTTCCATTTCAATTAGGAAATCACAAACATAGTTAATACAAGAGGCGGCCTTATCGCTAATGCAATCTCTTCCAGAGAACCTAAATATAAAGTGATTGTTGACAAAAGAATAGGTGGTGCAGAAAATTTGTATACATAGAAAAGGTCGAATTGCAATTTATAGGTACATATATAAATATAAACCTGCTACTAAGTAAGGAGGATGTGGGGCATATTTAACAAGATCTATCGACCTTGCCATTTAACCAACTTGAAATTGATTTTGCGGTATGTTTCAGGACATTAATTTGGTTACTTGTTTCAGAAATCTACTTTCCATGCATCAAGCAAGTCCCCAAGAGGCCGTTCATGAGGGAGGCAGGTTAATGAAGAACTTTCCCACGTAGGAGGTTGTCCTTGTGTGGAAAAACGACCGAACAGTTTTCAGTTTACAATCACAGCAACAAGGACAGACAACATGCGGTTCATGCATTCCTTCTTTAGACGGATTACCGACGACCTGACGCAAAAGAAGCTAATACCACTCAAGATATTGTTCTTTGTGCATGCCTCCAGTATGTACCGTATTTTTTACATAATTACTTCTTAGTTTTCTTTAATGCAAGCAAAATAATGAGAAACGTAGGTACCGAAGTAAATAAAACCTTATGAAGTGATTTTGGGAAGCTGTATGAATAAGTCAAATAATGAACAGCCTGCCTGACTAATAAATAGATAACTAATGACACTGTATGCAGTGTTTAGTCCAGGAACATAAAGAATCTAGTTGATTGATTAATCAATCTAATCTACTTATCTGCGTAACATTTTTTGTCTATGTTCTTATAGAAAATAAATTGGAACTTGCAACCCATTCGATCCTAACCTCTAAATCGTATTAGTCATTAATCACGTTAGCAATAAAGCATACGGCTGATACGGCTTGATATAGAACTTTTCAAAGCGGTTCTCTTTTGATATCATGTTAAGTACAAACTTCTGTGTTTGTGAGACATTTCACATCCAATATGTCAAATTCTGCATTAATTTCAGCGTTATTCGTGCTGTATCCATACTTGACTATTCACATGCGCGAGTTGGGAATAAACGTGGAGGAGGCGGCTATCATGTCTGCTGTCACTCCTGTGGTCTCCATAGTTATGCCGCCGCTCGCCGGAATGTTGGCGGACAAAGTTGGCAACTTCAGGGTAAGTACCGTACTGTATATCTTTCTATACCTATATACCAAAATCAATTGTTCGTTAGTCTGGCTAAAACTCGAGAATGACTGGGCCGATTATGCTAATTTGGACTTGAAATAGTTGTAGAAGCTCAGGAAAGGTTTGAGAGGTGAGAAAAGTGCGTTCGGTATGTCGACCGCATATCTCGATTCTCTCCTCTCATAATGGCTACTTGTATCATTTCGCTCCGTTTTACGCACAATAGCTTTAAAAAAAAATTTTTTTTGCCAATGTTAACAAAAAAAAATTTTTTTTTAAGCTTTTTAGCGAAAGACGGAGCCTAATGTGGCGAAAGCGATACAAGTAGCCATTACGAGAGGAGAGAATCGAGATAGGCGGTCGACCTACGGGCCAAAGAAGTTCGAATCGCGCGCGGTCTCTCCGCAAATATATTTTTTTAATCTATGGTTCGGGCGGTACGGAGTGCGCTGGGTCAGCTAGTAATAGTATATATTTTTTTATACATACGCTGGAAATAGTTGTTCAGTTTCACGGACGGATCTCTCGGCTCACTGTTACTTCAAAGAGCTATGCCGCTGGGTTATTATGTCAGTAACATTTGTACTTCGTTTATCTACCGGATCTTCTTATTTTCTGACACAACTAATAATAAATATAAATAATTCGAGATGTTACATTAGTCTCCATAGCAGAAACTGTTGCGGAACTTTAGCTCCGAAGTCACCAGCTGAATACCTACTCAACCGGGAAAGCACTAAGATGAGAGAGAGGTAGAAACGTTGCACTAGAAGTTACTTACTATTTAGGTACCTATAAATATGTTCCCGACTGTCGCATAGGAAATGAAAACATTTGTAAACGTTGTAGAACAGAAGCCGCTGTCCTTGGTGACTAGACTGTTGAAGAGTTGCATAATCTATATATATATAAAAGAACAAGAGTAATTGATAATGAAAATATAAGTAAAGAACTAAATTTTCCACAAGTACATTCTTCTTATATCAAATTTATCGCATTGACAAACGTTCCGATACAATTTAATCAAGAGCTTCGACATCCACAACAGCCAAGCGAATTACAGGCAATCTGGCAACAACGGCCAATTCTGGTTACAATAACCTTTACCTTGCATTGTACTCCAGCTAGTAAGTACGTCTGTAGGCCATATAGGTACACACTGCGCGACGCGTGCGTCAACAGTCTGTCGCCGGAAGGCACGATACTTTTATATACAGGCCATGCCATATCAACCACTACTTAATTGAGACGAAATTATACCACTATTTTTGGAATAATGTCACAATTTACATTTTGACTGCTCTCTGTTCGTAAATTGAATTACGTAATTAGATACCTACTACTCTGTATGTTACCTCGGAACGGACAGCACTGTGGCTTTGATCAAGGTCATGTCAGTGTGCATATACTTATAATTTTTTTACCTGTTTATGTACATTTATTAAATTAAGTTATTATATTAAAATAGTAACTTTAACGCAAGTAAACTCTGCTACTTATCATATTCTCGTTTGACGCCATTCCAATTTACTTTTGATCTATCAAATAATAACATTATTAAATTGTTTATAAATGGGTACTTACATATTTTTGCATATACCTATTGAGGTCGCTTTGTCCCTTAATGGAGGCTTGTAATGTTGTTCAACTTCAACATGTCGGCTGAACTTCTGCCAAAAAGGCACAATATAATACCGATTCACACGATACAGAGAAAGTGAGCCGCCAAACCATTGCAATACTGAATTTTTAATTAGTTTTTCTCTTCGTGTGTGTATTGTGCGAGATAATGCTTGAAATACTGACCTAGACACCCGACTAACAGAGTCAGATTTGTAAGGCTGGTACTGATGATGCCGTTGACAGCTTTTTCACTCCGCACATTTGAAATTTTTAACGATAATTTCAATTTTATGTATTTATTTAGGCACGCTTACAGAATGATTGCTTGTTATTATTTGGGAAATGTAATTAGCAAAGACGGCTCAATGACGTTTAGATTTTTTTATAGTTATGTATTTGTTTAAAAAAGTAAACAATTTTTCCACGATTGGCATTTTAAATAGATATTGTACTAAACTACGTAAACATACAAAAACACAATACATAAATAATAAATATATTTCAGATCATTGATTCATATTAAGTTATTAGTAAAATGAAGTAAACTTAATTGACCATAACTTCTTTTTCCTTTATCCGATTTTGACGAAACAATGTTTTGACAACGCTCCTAATTGTATCCACCTGTGAAAACCGTGTTCAAATCCATTGAGTACTTAGTTTTGAAGTAATAACGTATCAGACAGACAGAAAGTAAGACAGAGAGACAAAAATTGCAAAATTTTATTTTTTTGGTTTCTGTTACTCTTCTTTAATCGCCCCCTATCCGTTTTTTGGAAAAATATTTAATGTACAGACACTCGAATTTTACTGTCTTATTATATGTATAGAAGATATAGATAACTAAATTGAAAGTATTAAGTTATTAGAACGCACGTAAACTTCGGGAGTTAAGGTTAGCATCATCAGTATTTGTTATGTTTGAAATGTAAACTTAGCTATGCCTTTTATGTAAGTGCATGTTTACTCGTATTCTATTCTTGTTATGCAATAATTACTCTAGAGCATGCTATAATTACTGTTGCTTAATTACTGTCAGTTCATGGTAGCACCTTCACATTGGCTCGATCGCGGATATAATTTTCCGGACGTCGCATGCGCGTGGTTCTGCTCATCAATGTCTCTATTCTTGGATGACATTTATTATGACCGTGGCTCAATTATGCAGGCACATTGAAAATACCAATTTGTCCAGTTTTGCCAATCATTCTTCATAAACGTCTCATCCTGTTTGGTTGTTTTTTCTACCTGCAATTTTTATTCATGCTTCGTTTAATCTACTAACTGCTATTATTTTCTTGTAGTTTTGTTATGTTATATATATAGAAATCAGATGTACCTCTCCAGATATATTTTTATTTATTTAATCACAAACTCTCTTATCGAAATTTACCGTAAAAAGAAAGAGCCAAAACACATTTTATTTAAAGCGGGCTTAACAAATCAGCATAGATTTGAAAAAATGCCTCACCCGTGACTTATTAAATCTATGGGAATCTGACTATAATTTTGCAAATAGGTTTTTATACCCATCTAAAATCGCAAAATATACGAAAATTTTCAACATTTACGGTCACATATTTTGATCGCGTTTAATTTTAAATATTTATAGATAGACTGTTCCGTTATTGTCTTTTGAGGTACGGAACTCTAAAAACAAGCAAAACATTGTAAAAAGTAAAAAAAGGACTTACTTACTGGACAAAAAACCACACATTGTGGTGATTTTTGATCGATTCGAAGTGACCTGCGCTCAACGTATCGTTGTCGATGATATTATTTGTCGCCGTTAAACCATCGTGCTCCGTGCCTCTCTATAGAAATTAATTTGTAAAAATAATAACTGAAGAAAGGGTGTTATTAAAAAAAATTCAAATCTTTCAAATAAAACAAAACTCCAAATCAGTGCAGAAATGACGGAGAAAACTACACAACTTTTGGAAGAAAATTGAACCATATTATAATCATTTTCACACAAAAATTACTACTAAATGGAATAGCAATTTATTTATTATTCGTCTTACAATGGAAGTAGAGCGACGGAAATGGTCATTCTCTGACAGTTTGAATTTAAATTAATATTTCTGTTTAGTTACTTCTGGCGTTATCGTCAATGTTGGGTGGGCTCTCTGCGTTGCTGCTATTGCTGGTACCAGTCGGGCGTATCAAGGTCACCTTCCCGCCGTCTGTGGAGCTGCTGGCGTCCTGCGGGCCCGGCGGCCTGCAGCTCCAACCACACTACGACCACGTCTGCCAGCCAAAACATCTGTACTCTTACGAAGTTGACGTGGAGTAAGTACGTGACGTAGGTAGTGCAATAGCTCAGAGCCCCAAACAGGATCCTGGACACTAACTATATTATAGTTTTTGATTGCTCCCCGTTTTGCGTAATTTTTGGCTAATCGGCATATTGTCGGTTCATGGTCACCGTAGCGTTTACGCTCGTGGCATTTATTTAATTTTATAAAAGATAATATTATAAGAAAAGAAAAGGTTAACAAGATATTTACAGTTCTGTCTGTTATTTAAGAAGTCTTAAATAATAATGAGAAGGCAATTTTAAAATAATATAAATCACTAGGTAGTACTTGTAGTACACTGGTAGGTACACTGGGTACACTATTTACTCCGTGGAATGGTAAGTATTTCCTTTGGGTCAGTGGTAGAATTTATCATTCAATTTTTAACCGACTTCAAAAAAGGAGGAGGTTATCAATTCGTCGGAATCTTTTTTTTTATGTTTGTTACTCGATTTCTCAAAGACGCGTGAACCGATTTGAAATTCATTTTTTGTCTGAAAGGTTGGACCATCTAGTTGGTCCCATATTATTTTCAACAGGTTCTGATGACGGAATCCTGAGAAAATGGTTATACTTGGATGACTTGTGATTTGAAACTATAATGTTTCTTAGGAAAATATTTTAATACGTTATAACGGAATTAATAATTCTTTCAAGCCATTTTAAAATAATATATGCGCGATTTATACTGATTTAATACTTTTATACTCCAAAAAAAAAAAAAAAGCAAAAGAAAGAAAAACAAAACTTTCTTTAGTTGGGGTTTGAACCTGGAACCACCGAGTACAAAGTAGTTGTCTTAACCACTGGGCTATCGAAGCAGACCTGCCGGCGCCGAAATTATTGTACTATAACTACAATTTCATACGAAAAATCTTTTTGCTGGAAAATATGGGAAAATCGATTTTATCCAGACATGGAACCTGGCTAGATTAATTTTTTGACTTTATAAGAACCTATGTTTAAAATTTCAAAGAAATCGTTAGAGCCGTTTTTGAAAACGCGAGACAAATATATATATATATACATACATACATACAAATATTGCTCGTTTAATAGTATAGGATTAACATTTTTTTATTATTTTTGTTTCGTAGAATACCGACATGTGGATTTGTCTGCAAGTTACCATACGGACTTTCGTCTAAAGATATTGAAGCCATCGCCAACACTAACTCTTACGAAGTGCAACTAGAGTCGCGGAATGGGTCACAGCAGTTGCTGTACCAGCACACTGTCTCCTCCCTGATTCCTCGCACCACGTCGCCCACCAAGGACCATGCTACACGGAAAATGGAGAACAACCCATACGTCAACGCGACTGTCTCGAGAATCATCGATGATCGGCTTTTCTTTCCGGTTCCTAAACTATATCAGCTACAATGTAATTTTATGAACGGGACATGCTCTCTAGGTAACAAGGACATAATAACAAAGATGACGCCTGAGAGCAGCGAACCTAAATATCGCATTTGGGTCTCTTACGATGTACAAAAAGAACAAGATGATGTTAAAGAGTTCTGGGTAAATGGAATTTCTGGTGATAAGTCTACTGAATTTGAGAAAAGCGTTCAAGTTTCGTGTGTAGACAATTACATGAAGGTAAGGAGATATATTATCGAAAAAGCTCAGGCTCAGCAGAGTGTAAATGTTAATTTCAAATTTCAATAATTAATCAATTTCGAAAATTATTGGATTTCTAAACTTTTCAATTCACTTTAACTGCCCCTGAGTAGCTTGAGCAATGAAACATTACTCGTTTCTGTAGACAAAAAGTTCTACATTATTTTATTATTTTAAAGGTACATGACAGAGAAGGAATAACTGTACAAACTACCACAGGAGAGCTTAACGATTGCTCCGCGGCATGTATGGCAAAGATTTCTCGGAAAACTCTATGTGAAAACTTAGAACAACATATCGAAATAGATCCTGCGTTTACTTTCTGGACATATCTGGCTGTAAGTATATTAAAAATAAATATATATAAAAGAAAGTCGTGTTAGTTACTACACTTATGATTTCTCGGAAATTTTGCATACACATAGTTAGAAGTAGGACAAAGGTAGGAATACATTTCATCTCGGGATAATGCACTGTTCCGAAGGGAAATTCACGCGGGCGGAGCCGCGGGCAAAAGCTAGTTCATTATAGAAAATTTTACTTATAGCAAATATTTCAAATATAATATTGCTTTGCCATGTTGTTTCAATGAAAACTACCTTCTTTTCCTAGTTTTTTTTCAATATCTATCCGACCAGTTACAATTTTATGTAAAGATTAATATTTTTCAAAGGAAGTCTCGCTGTAGCACTAGGTATCCTTATAGGGTTTGTTTGTACGATCCCGTGCATCTCAAGTACAGGCCGGTTTAAAGAGCACGTGGAAAGGGAACGTAAACACATGCATATTGAGCACCGGAACAGTTGATGGAAAGATTGATCGCAGCTAATAGGGTAATAGCGAACTTGATATGGAGCTGCCCAGCGCCATTGCTCTTCTTTGACAATGAATAGTTACTTGGTAATAAAAAACAGGCTAGAAGTCACATGTATGTAAGTTAAAAGTACTTGCTACTATTGTATGCAATATACACATGTCATAAATTAAATCTAGGTAGTTGTTGGACTGCAGCTGGGAAAGCGTTATGTTGAAAGAGAAAGAGTTGCTCTCTGAGTGGTATCTAAAATACCAATTGAGAGTTCTCTTAAGGTGATACCTCGGTGAACACTAGCGCCACCGTCATTTAAAAATCATTACTCACTGAAAACACAAGTTATCAAAAATCCCTCTGCTGTAATTAAGGTTCTGAATCTGAAGTTAATTTTAAACATATTAAATTATTCCCTATAGTTACAAATTGCATTATTGCTTAAAACGGCCACTTTTAGCAGTTTTGCAATTTGTAACTATATGGAACTATAATCTAATAATTGAATATGCTTAAAATTAACTTCAGTTCCAGAACCATAATTACAGCAGAGGGATTTTTGATAACTTGTGTTTTCAGTGAGTAATGATTTTTAAATGACGGTGGCGCTAGTGTTCACCGAGGTATCACCTTAAGGTTATCTCTGTTTCTATGTAGAAGACCACTCTTTGATGCGTGGAACTTTCTCTATAACACCTCGTAAGTATTAATGTCTCCGCATGCTCCCGTTCCGCACCGCGCTGTCTGCGATTGTACTAACCAACTAGACGTTCCCATTTTTTTTTTGCTTGATTTCTAGAGACGTTCCATCCACGAAAAGTATGCCGTGTCTAAAACACCATTCCCTTAGAGTAATCATTATCGTGTAATGCAATTTCATTATTTTTTAATTCATTTGTTGTAATGTGCACAAAAATTCTTTATTTACGAATAGACATGTTCGTAAAGAAATAAATTTAATAAACAATAACAACGTTGTTTTTATTTTCAGGCAGCATGTTATTGATCTTAACTATAACAAAAGACAATCGTTCTTATTCATAATAAATAACCGTTTTAATCCTGTTTTAACGAAAATGTGTTTTGGCTCTTTCTTTCATGGTAATTTTTTAATGGAGAGAAAGGGCCAAAACATATTTTAGATTAGAGAGAGATTAGATATAGAGAGTTTAATAAGAGGGTATAACTATTGTGCGACGTTAATATCTTTTATTATAGCTCCGTACATATCCTTCATGGGCTTTTTTGGTTGCTGTTTTAAATAAACTTGATGGAATTGAATCGCCAGTAGATGCACTCCAGTATAGGTACCTATGTGTCATAGGTAAGCACTAAGCATTTTTAGAAATCCCAGCGTGTCCTGGAACGTGAATTGGTCGCCGTCTCTACCATGATAATATCATAATTTTATTGCTTGATTGTTTTCGCTATCTATTTACGCTGTTATTGGAGCTGCGGTTATTATTACTACCTACCTATCAATGTTATCATTTTTATATATTAATTTTGGGGTTTATTAAAGTATTTTCCTATGTACTTAAGTGATAAAATATGGTTGTAAAATAGTAGAGGTTTATTTGCAAAGCTTGCCTGTCATAAGCAATCATTTATATTCTCGTCCAGTTACTTATGCCGGACGAGCGCTGTACATGCGATTACGTTACGACCAAAACAAAACATAATACGAAGTCGCAACGTGACTTCGTGATAACGCTAGAAACCTCAAAATAACTTTATGCGGCTTAGTAGGTCAGTACCTAGCTGCCTACGAATTGAACGAGAAAATACTCTTTTTATTATAGATACTAGTATCTATAATAAAAAAATAACAGTATTTTCTCGGTGTTTTTCTAGGTTCGTCCACTGTGTGTCTTAACTGCAACAATATAATACCTAAAGTATTTTACAATAGGAACTACCTACATACTAAAAATGTAAATACTCATAGTTACACACGTACAGAACATTATGCTTAGATACTTAGGATGCGAATATCTTCATTATTTTTATATGTATAGAGGTAAGTAGGTATTATATTCTATAATCTGTGATAATGCAACAACTCGAGTAAGTGCAACAACAATGTCCAAATTGATTGATTGATTTTTAATGTACCTCTTGAATTAATTCTTGGCTTCTCCAATCAGTAACTTTACATACTTTGGCGAAACAAAATCTTTATTCATATTTGTCAAAAAATTGGTGATGAAAATTAGCTTGACGTATCAAAACAATTTTCAGACTTACTTTACTTTTTTAATTTTAGTATTAGTTTTAATTATAGTTTAGGTATATATTATTTGTATTAATTATTCAAATTAAATTACGAATAAAGTTCTAATATTTTCAGACTTGACCAACCATACGAGTTTATCATATTTTTCTTTAACCGAAGGTTTTCTATCCATTTTCAAAAGTGAAAATGACTATGTTAGATGTTGCAATTCATACTAAGAAGTAAGAGCCAGTTTCTAGAAAAAAAATATCAAATAACCACGTGGGTAATGCGAACTGAGTTTATCTATACTTTACATAAGTAGGTCTGTACGATTGTTTGTTTCGCAATCAATCGTATGAGTTCCACAAGCCTCAGCCTTGTCCCACATGAAATGGACGAGAGCTTGATCATCCTTCTTGATTCTTAAGTGTTATACTTATATGACGATAAAAAAGAAATCGTTTCTTTTCTCGACCTTAATGTACATATAGATTTTACGACTTAGGTACGTAGGTGTTTTATTAAAATTAATTATTTTCTCTAATATATTTAAACCTTAGAGTATACACCTAGTACAGATGTATAATGCAATTTCTGGTTGTTAAGGTCCGCGTATTCATCGGCATCATCAGCGGCACCGCATTTGCGATGTTCGAGGGCGCCGTGATCGCCATCGTCAGGGAACAGAAAGCAGACTACGGTCTGCAGAGGGTGTACGGTAGCATCGGTGGAATGATCTCCTCGCCCCTCTCTGGATTGCTCATCGATTACGCCAGCAAGGGAAAGGGATACACTGATTTCAGGTTAGTCAACTGTATGCAGTGATGTGTGTGTAATCTTAAAAAATTTAGAGTTCATTAATTGTTATCATTCCTTGTTTGTTCTTTGTAGCTTTCACCGACCGCTTATATTTCAATATTCTTAGTGGGTTAGCAATAAGGAGCGAGGCAGCACCTACTCGTGTCGCAGGCGTCTACTAGGTATATTACGAAATGTTATATTATTATGACAATTATGTTTGACAAAATACATGATTCTAATTTGGATTTATTAATTTTTTTATTATTTTTTAACTTTATTGCAAAAATACAATAGGCGGACTTAATGCTTGATCGCTCGTTTTATTAAACATCGATATAATATTTTTTCCATTGTCATTGGTGCCTAAGCATATATTTTATTATAATTAGAATAATAAGCATATAATAATTATATATACATATACACACATAAAAATGTTATGATATTACTATCACTATATAGGTACAAAAATCGTAGAATAGGAAAGCACGTTTCGTAAATTACATAGATACAAAGCGCATTTAGGAAAAGGATTTGAAATTGTAATACTCTAGCGTTCTAGACACATATTCAGACTGCATTTCTAAGTTAGAGAAAACTGCACTATATTTGCATAACTGGTGGAATGACCGGTTATTTAAATTATTTGAACACATCAACCGTAGGTTCAATGTTCTTAATAACTGATATCCATACTAATATTATAAATGCGAAAGTCTGTCTGCCTGTCTGTCTGTCACCTCTTCACGGCTAAACTGCTGGACCGATTGTGATGAAATTTGGTAGGGATGTAGTTAACGACCTGAGGTCAAACATAGGCTACTTTTGGGCGCGATATAACCTAGTCCCACGCGGGGTGAAGCCGCGGGGAACAGCTAGTATAAACATAATTTTGAAAATTGGTGTTATATAATAATGTTATTTAATTACTAATATTACGAGTAACAAAACTGTCTGAGGCGGACTTTTAATATTCTCGTATCGAAAGTATAAAAATAAGTTTGTCTAAAAAGAATACGCTACCAAATCGGTTCTATTTAATGCCACGTATGAAAGTGACAATTTTGTTTATCAATTTACTGGGTTGGAAATATAGGAACTTAAACTGTGTGAACGATACTACTATTAAAGTAGTCTCTAATCCATGACTATACGTATATAACTATTGCACAATAACCCAGACTTAATGTGACCTCTGCCTCTGCCACAGCCACAGCGTTGTGAAAGGGAAGTGATGGTGAGTAGGTTCTGAGTACATCCGACCTATTGAATCGTTACGTTATCTATTGAAGGTAATTTAGCTGCTTCTATGCAGAGAATTGATGTAGAAGATGAATTTTATAAAGCTATTTATATTTATATAGCTATTAGCTTTCGCCCGCGGTTTTGCCTGCGTAAAATTCCCTCTGAAACAGTGCTTTTCCTCGGAATGAAAGGTACACATTGTCCTCCTCAATACTCCTAGCTATGTGTTTGCGAAATTTCAGGCAGATTGGTTCAGTGAATAGGGCGTGAAGAGGTAACAAACAAAGAAACAAATATAGAAATTCACTTTCGCATTTATAATATCACAGTTGGGATTGGGATTAGTTGGGATGACATGTTAGAGGCATAGCTTTATAAATGTGCGTTATGCATGTAGCTCAGTCTAAGCTAAGTAAACCTTACAAATAAATATACGTATTAGAATACATAGGTAACAGAAGTGACGTCTTTTTTTTCTCATTCAAGAATTAGAATTCTCTACCTAGCTCTAACCTATACAAAAAACAAACCCAGTTGTGGTTTTTTTTATACTAATACAACTGTACTCTTACTATTACAAACTAATAATGTATGTAAATAGTTCTACAGTATTAATTAATTGATTGATTCATTCATTCATACAGGATCACAGCCCGTCTTTTTATAAATCTGTTACCGTAGCCTATAATAACACCTGCAACTGCAACACCAAGAATGCCATGTTATTTTTAAAAATCATTTTACAAACTTGCATGTTATGGGATAAATGATGTTTCAGGCCAGCATTCTACCTATACTCGGTGCTGAAAGTGGCATCCGGCTTCCTGATGCTGAGCATCGACCTGCAGTTCAAGCAGCCCGCCCAGAACCTTTTGGGAGATGTCATCTCCGTGTTTAAGAACATCGAAATGGTGGCATTGTTGATTGCCTGCTTTGTCATGGGTAATTTATTTTTGTCCTGAAACTCATTATCAGTCGACTTCTCTTAACTATAAACTAGCGGACTAAATTCATGTACCAAATTTTAGCGACCTCGTAAGTTGTCATTTTGTCTATATTTATGAGTTAGTGATCTTTCGATTCACAATAACTTTGTGGCCTATTCGTTTATGTAATGTCTTCAATAAAGCCTTGAGGATAAGAGAAGTATTCATTGATACTACTAAAGATAAGGAAATTAATAATAAATAAAAATTGAAATGATGATTTTGAAATAATAATTTCGTATGTTGTTAATTCTTGTTACTGCTTAATGGAAACTTTCCTTGCCTTCAATTTCAGGTACCGCTTGGGGATTCATAGAAAGTTGGCTATTCTGGCTGCTGCAGGACATGGGCGCGTCTCGCTGGCTGATGGGCATCACCATCACGGTGGGCGGCGTCGCCGGCCTGCCGCTGCTGGTGCTCTCCGGCCCCATCATCAGGAAGCTGGGCCATGCCAATGTGCTGTTCATCGGATTTGTATTCTATGCTATTAGGCTGCTGGGTAAGTATATATGTACAAAATACTATATGTGTGTAGTCATAACTTCAGTGGGTGATGGTTGTTGGTGGGTATAAATTAGGTGATGAGTAATTTTTTTTATTAGATGTGAATGTCAGGGTAAAGTGGTATTAGTACTGTTCTTTGCGGCCCACTGTACCTTTAAAAATCTTGATCAGTATCACAGACTCTCAGACAGTTATTAAAAATTCATAGTGTAGATATCCTTTAAAATATGCATGACTGTAAGCGGTAAATCGTAAGTAATATCAATGAATTTAACCGTTACTCTGATAGTAACGGTAAAATGTAGATTAATAATAATTCCACGTTGGTTCTAGAATTGATTTAATTCAGAACTTATGTATGATACTCGTAATTTCTCGTAAAAAAAACATTAGGGTGTCTAAACCAGTACAACATATTAGAACATAATGATCTAAGTACAACACATGTCAAGATAGATCTTGGATCCGGAACTCTCAAACTCAAGGATGTATTGGAGAGGAATAATTATTAAGGAGTTAAGGACCCTTTCAAAGGCAGATTAAGATACTAATTGTCTCTATCTTCCAATCAACCTATAATTTAAAATAGAAAAAACACAAGAAATTTAGGAATCCGGATCTTAGTAAGCAATAGAATTTTAGTACAACTTTCTTAATTATATTGGATTTTTATTATATTGCAGGTTATTCATTGATCTACACACCGTGGTGGTGCCTGGTATTTGAAGCGCTGGAGTCTGTGACGTCATCGCTGTCATTCACTGCAGCAGTGACGTACGCAGCACAACTCTCGTCTACCACCACTGACACTTCGGTGCAAGGACTGCTCGGCGGGCTTTACTATGGAGTCGGTACGTTTTGCTATGATATTCCAAGTTTTGGAATTCCTCACTGTTTGCTCCAGCAGTGGCGTACGCTGTACTTCTGTCGTCTTCTGTTATTGACGACTGTCAATGAATTAAAGTCCCAGCACTGTCTGAGTGGAAGTGAAGGGACTTTTTAATGGACTAGATACTAGATAGACTTTATCATCGATACGAGTAGATTTTGAACGTTTGTTCATTCACAACATGACATCTATCAATGGAGCATTAACATTCGCAACATATCTATCGAATTCCACCACTTGAAGCGCTTATTGTTCACATCGATCATCGAAGGACAGCTCAGCAGACTTTACTATGTTACCAACATACCTATCATCCCTACTTATCGTTTCCCTTAGACCGACATTGTCTATATCTTTCATTGCGCACATTGTAATTGGCATATATTTTGTTATTGGGACAGATAAAAACTTTAATTATTCATTAGTAGTCATTATCATCTTAGTGATTTTAGCTCTACATATTGCTGTAGGGTTCAATTACGTTGGTTGCTAAAATACGTTATAAGTACCCTTTACATACATACATTTTCATACAAAACTTACACTGTCACCTGAGTGTAATAATGACACTTGCACAGAAAAAATGAAACAACAGTAAATAATTGGTGTACAGATTTCTCATACTAATACATTGCAAATGCCGATTGGGCTTAGATTTTAACAGAGGGGAATGCAGCGTATGTAAAATCCCTTCCGGTACGGAGGCCGTGTTGGTCGAAAGTCTCCTCTTTGAGTTAATCCTATCTCATTAATTTGTTTTTATTTTATGACCGACCGCCAGTTTTACGTTAACCTCCACCGAAATGTTTATTTAATTTGTATAAGGCTCAGGTTCTATCACGTTTGTAAGAAAATCTTAACGGACCTTTAAAACTAAGGTTAAGTTAGGTTATTGAACTTTTTCTCAATTATAATGAGTGATGAGATTATGTTATGCATAATATAACTTATTTCAGGCAAAGGATCTGGAAGTCTCATTGGGGGTTACCTAATGAAATTCTTTGGAGACAGACCCACGTATCAAATATTTGCTGGAGCCACATTAATAACGGGATGTATTTATTTCTTGTTTAACAAATTTTACCTGCGCAAGAGAGCTGCGAGATGCCACAGCGACACCTGTAAAAAGAAACCAGAACTAGACGTCGAGTGCCGTGAAGCGGATAAAGCTTCTGATAAATCTCATCTTCCGCCAGATGTCGTAAAAGTTGATACTGACAAAGCAAGCAGTATAGGCGATGCTACACAAACAACTCACCAACGGTTAAAATGTGCAATAGATAGCACAGATGGCGGTAGTGACTCGGGAGTTGAAAATCCAGCATACAATGATACTGAGACCTCTAACGATGTTAGAAGGGAAATAAATAAAGTGGACGGGTGATATCATTAGTTACGGACATTACAAACTACAGTTTAGTGAATATTACAAAATATTTTAAGATTTATTTTAATGAAACGTATTTAAATAAATTATTCTAAGTTAGAAAATATAGACCTTTTTTATTTGATTTATAATAAAATAAAAATATTTTACCCAACCACTTCACACTTACCGCATAAACCATATTTTCAATTTTTAACACATTTACTCTCCGTCTAAAATATTCCAAAAACATTTTAAGGCCTTCTCGAGTTTTGCGTTTTACAACATTCATTTCAATTTATATTCATTTAACTATGAAAAATATAATAAAATGGTAGGTGTTCTACGGGGGGACATTATTAAACCTCTTAGAGGCAGGCAATGATTGTTCTAATTAAATTGTTTACCTAGGCCGACAATGAGATTGACGTTAGTTTTTAGAGTTGTGTACCACATCATAAAAGGATATTTTTTAATGATGATCACTTTGTTGTCCGTCTATCTGTCTGGCAAGAATTTTTATATATACCTAAGTATGAAGTCTAAATTCATACAAGTACTCAAGTTTACGCTGTTTCTATTATAAATAATTCTTTAAAAGTCAACGCGATTAAAACATAGACCACAAATGTTAAAATTATTGAAAATTTGGCGATTTGAGAATGGAATCAAAACCTAAGCTAGATTTTTTGTGGTCTAGAATCATGAAATTTAGTAAGAACTAATATCATACCATACAGCACATCATCAGGAGTAGTGTTTTTTAATATGATTTATTGCTAAAAGTCGTCAAAAACAAAAGAAATTGCCTCACTACGCAATGAGAGAAGAAAACGCTGGAAGTGTTTTATTGAAAAAGGGAAGAATGGCGATGGAAAATTTCACTTGCTACATATATATTTTTGAAAATATCTTTATTTCGTTTCTCGCCCTAAATAATTTATACAAATATGTAACACTTTCTTTTGAATAGACACAGTGAGTGACATTGATTTATCCCGCTAACAATGTAAATTGTAACTTGAGCGCAGGTCATCCGAGTCGTGTCTCGAGCGTGCTACATACCCAGTACCGCTAACAATTATCACAAGTTCACACCCTGGGACATTTCAGTCTGTGGCATTTGGATACTTTAGATCTTATTCATCATTTTATAGTCGGATCTCGTGAGGGCCGCAAGTGTAGGTTACAGTGGCAGCTAAATGTCCAAATAAAATAAAAATGAAGAAAATAATAGTATATTCGATATTAGTGTGCATATTCGAAATAAACGCTTCAAAACTACCTGGACCCTTAGTGTATGTAGTTACTCCATCTACACAAACGTTCAGTGCAAATGAAGCTAGATCAGCGCCTTTCTACTACCGGAACTGGATGAGACGGATGGATACTGGAACCAATTTAACTTCCACGACAACAGTCAAACCTATCAAGACACCGGATTTGATATTTGCAGAATTTGAAACAGAATCTGAAAACAATATGAGAAAATCGATTCGAAAATTATTAGAAAAGGAGAGAGTACAATCAAAAATAATTAATACTTCATCAACAACATCAAGACCCATATATGTGTCAGAAGAAGAAGAAACTAGCAAAGATGGTCCAAAAGAAGAATACGAGACGTCGCATTTTGGTGATAAAGAAGTTAAAGAACAAAGCGGAAGTGAGATAAACGATTATTATACTATGTACCATAATTTATACAACAATGCTCCCGCGGCTCCGGTTTACTTGCCTTCTACTACACAACCAACAACGACACGAACGACCTTTACAACTTCATCACCGAGCACTACAACATCAGCGCCGATGAACGTTGAGAATATTTGGCATATAATTGATAGCGAGAAAAAAGACGAAAATACTGGAAAATGGAACGAAGTGCCATTACATTCAAATGAAGACAGCAGCGTTAGTAGTGTGAGTGACGAAAAAAATAAAAATAATGAAGAATTTGGTGACAACTTTGCCTTACCCGGGTATTTATGTGATTTTTTATATATACCTACCTACTCATTAAATACTGTTTATTTATTCCATTTTATTAAGCTGTCATTTTACAAAATGCTTGAAATTGCTTCGGTTTAATATATGAGTTAATGTTTTTTCTACTTTTCTTTCTAGATTTGGCAGTAATCCAGGCAACGGAGCTGAAAATGAATCTCGAGCAATACATTCACAATCAAATATTCGCTTTCCATATGTGAGTTTAAAACCATTTCAAATGAAAAAGCCCCCACTGTTTTCAAATAGTAAAAAAGGAAACAATATGTTTACAAATCTAGACAACTTTCAAGACCTCAAGAATCCAGTCAGAGGAGAGGCCCAGGATGTTGTTTCCGTACATCAGCCTATAGATCGATATAATCCAGCACAGCCGTATTTTCCGCAAGAATATGGCAGCACATCAAAACAATCTAGTCCAAGTGTTAAACCGAATAAGGCAGTGGCTAACTTAGTTCCTCCTCCTCCGCCTCCGGTTCCGCAATTAACAGCAGATGATTTTCCTGTGCCGACAAGTTATGAGTCATTTCCACCTTACCCTCCGTCGAAGCCAGTTTCTGGCCCGGTATTGCCTCCTCCTTCAGATCCACCTGTTTCCATTGACCAAACACCAGATCTAGGGTCAGAAGATGCAAATAATGACGATGACCCTCCTATGGATTTGGGATACAGGTATAAACCTCCATCATCTTCTTTATTTGTACCAACTTTACCACCAGTAAGTAATCCATTTAATAGTTATAAACCCATGATGACTGCGGACGCACCACACCCTACTATGCACTCTGGAGGCTACTCCTATAATAAGCCGTCCGCAACACTGGACTCACCACCTGCTATGAATACAGTAATGAACGGCTATTTATACAATAAACCACAGACACCCATGATCATGGATGATAAACCTGATTTCCCGGGATACAGTTACGATAAGCCGAAACCACCTACAGAACATTCAGCGCCACCAGAAGTCCCTAGTTATGGTGCACATGATGCGCCACAATTTCATCACGACTCAGACTATCCTGAGTTAATATATGATAAGCCGCATGCAAATAAAGGTTCCGACGATTCAAAAGATATGGGTATGATGCCGCCGCCACCGCCACCGGAGGACATGAAACCAGATATGGACACCGGGTCACCTCCAGATGACAACGGATTTTCGCACGATTTCCCTGGAGACTTTAAATACCACTATTTCGATCACGATCATGATTTCTATCATCATCACCACCACCACCATACAACCACGACAACAACAACTACAGAAATGCCTCGAGTTAATAGATACAGTTATTATTATTTAGGTAAAAAACTGTACTAC
Organism: Apomyelois bistriatella; assembly: GCA_947044815.1. Lineage (NCBI taxonomy): Eukaryota > Metazoa > Arthropoda > Insecta > Lepidoptera > Pyralidae > Apomyelois > Apomyelois bistriatella. The sequence goes on from OX345689.1 coordinate 6,069,868, forward strand.
TTACCACTCTACTTCAGCGTGTATTTCATTGTGTATGTAGGCGCATTAATTATAAAAGCTGTATTGCGACATAAAATTGTATACCCAAACAGTTGGCGTCCAAACGACCAGACAGCATCATTTTTCTCCAAAAGATCTGTGAATTCATGGGACTTATCTAATGATAATTTACATGAAGTAACTGGTAGAGTCACAAAAGCTATTGCTGAAGCAGCAGAAAAGTATATGACTGAAAAAGATAAGTCTGATTGATTAACTATTAGTGATATTTAAATTTAATTTATAAAGTTGTAAAATATTGTCTTAAGCCTAGGTAGGTTACAGGTTGTTGTGAACTGGATATGTTTAATAATACTTATTATTTTAAATTTAGATATCATTCATTGTCACAACAATGTCAGTAAATAAATAAATAATTTTCAGAGAAAGGATTTCGGCATAAATTATTTAACATTCACCTTGCTGTTAACTTCTTTTACTCAATAACATTATGTTTGACGGTGTTTGTGTTTATTTATTTTTACCTCATAATTATCTTAATTTAATCGTGTTCATATGTTAAGTAAATATAATGCATAAAATAAATAATAGACTTGATTTATCGTTACCTTTGTATTGCCAAAAACTGTAAATGATCACTCAAATTTAATGAGAAAATTACTGCACTTTTTCTACCTAAATTCACCGTTTGATTGCCTTTAAAGTTATTATACTACCAAAGATGGTGTTTGTTTAATTCCGTTTTACACAAATCCGACTTTATGGCGGAGGTTAGGTTAGTTATCTTGCGACCCCAAAGTAAGCGAGCGAGCGTTAGACTACAGCGCAAAATTACTTACAAATATTTACAATACGATAGGATTGGTCAGGTTTGGTAAATGTAAGGTAATATTACATTACCTTACCTTTATCTGCATTACTAATTTAGTTGACTGATAGATAAAGCCTCAGTTTTAAGGGATGGGCGAGACGGGCCTCTTTACGGGATTTTTCTGCCGTTTACAATTCTGCAATAAGGTTATATAAATAAATTATAGTTGAAATGACTAGATTTCCCGAAATGCCCACGGGAGTAAAGCCCCAGATCTTACTTATTATTTTATCTCTACAGATATAAAATCGAAAAAACTATTATTAAATAACATTTACATAAGTCTTTGGGAACTCTACCATCCACGTTGCCTAAGATGTTATAAAGTCCTTAGAATCCTTACATCTTAAGGTGATACCTCGGTGAACACTAGCGCCACCGTCATTTAAAATTCATTACTCACTAAAAACACAAGTTATCAAAATCCCTCTGCTGTAATTAAGGTTCTGGATCTGAAGTTAATTTTAAACATATTTAATTATTAAATTATAATTCCCTGTAGTTACAAATTGCAAAACTGCTAAAAGTGGCCGTTTTAAGCATTAATGCAATTTGTAACTATACATGTGTTCCTTGGAACACATGTCTGAATGAGCTGAATCACATATTAATATGTTATTCAAAATGAACAAATAACTTTCAATTTTGTTTATGATTAGGTTGCTGTCCATTTCGAAAGCCACGTTAGGCAGTTGGTCTCGCCGGCTGTCACCTGGTGGCTGGCTGCCTGCCCTTGACACAACGGTATGCAGGGTTAATTAACATTCTAACCCACCCGATATTAATAAATGTGTACACTAATTGTATATATTTATTTATTTATTTGTTTTTCGGGTGTCTTACAGCTTAATATAGTATAGTATAAAATACAATATAAGTCTTCACTTTCACTTAATGCCCTTAATTATTAGACATTTCATTATATCCATTTTGGAATCATATTTAATTTGTAGAAAAGGTCCCAAAACGCCATTCTTTCCTTGAATGGCCTTGTTTCAAGAGTGATGTCTTTATCAATATTCAAGTAGTACAGCGACGATGGTGTCACTGGTGACCATTCAACAGGTGATCGTCAGTTTGAGGCGTTGGGTTTCTGAAACAAACCACTACCACCGGGTACAAATAAGTTTAAAGGTACAACTACATGACGGGCACATAAATCTTAGAACTGATGGAAGTTTTGGAATAGTAGCTCTAGCAACTCAACCAGTCCACAATTACTTGAGTTTTAAAAGGTGATGATGAAATTCGTTGAATAATTAATGTTTTGTCATTACTTGGAATATGTTGTTATGTATTGGCTGAGTTCACGGCATCTTTTTTAGGATTCTTTTTCATATTCAGAGGCGAGTTCGTCTGATATGCTATAGCCACAAACCTACAATCATTTAAAAATAAATAATGTAAAGATCACGAACATTTAATACGCATAGTGATATTACATAAAAAAAAGTGCGAACAAAGAGTGTTACTTACAGGTTGGAAAAAAGAGCGTTTTATCCGTCTTTCTGTTACGCTTTCACGGCTTTAGCGGTTTACCGCTGGACCGATTTTAATGAAATCTGGTATGGATTTAGTTAAGGAACAGGGGTCAAATATAGCCTACCTTTGCGTGCGATACAACCGAGTACCACGCACGCGGATAAATATATTTGGTATTATATTAATAGTATTCTTATGTTAATTTTTCTACATTACATACCTATAGTACCTATAGCGTATATCTTGTTAGATATTTTTCAATACTCGCAATGGGCATGCCAAATTACCTACGAACTAAGATATCCTGCGACACAGTAGCTACAGGTAGATGAAAGATGTTGTTAAAGAAATTTAAATTTGATACTTACGAATACTTTGCAAAATTGGTCCACAGTGTTGTCATGCGCTCTATAACTAATTGATCAGCAGAAATCGGCTCTTCTTGCCAGAATGAAATATCAAACAAATAACTTATTTCATCTGCATGCGAAGCACCTCCTAATGTTATGTTGTTTCTTCTCAAAGTTTAAAAAAAACTCGATAGGGTAGGTGGTAGCATCATCCTGATGCACAACAGTGTTATATGACGTGTAAATCAAACCTTGAGTTTCGGTAAACGTTTCCGAAGCCCGAGATGACGCATGACGCTCGTGGTCAGCGGACAACCGAGACTCTCTGTCAGAAGAAGTTTCTAAAGACCGAGACAATGCATATCGTTGCCTATCTTCATCGAGTCGCATCTGTCTATCCGCATTCGATTCTTGAGATCTAGCTAACCTTCTGCTTTTAGCTATTCTGGAATGAAGCGACAGATTAGATCGTTTCCTCCTAGGCAGTATTTAAAATAATTAAAATTCTTTATATAAGGTGAATTTAAATCAACTGCAAATATTTAAGGGCAGATTCAGACCACTCAACTGAACAACTTTCCTAAATAAACTTATGTCGAAATACGAAAAAAAATTTTTGACCTCCCATACAAATTGAGAATCAGCTGATCTAGTTTAGTATGGAGAGTGAAAAATAAAACTTCGTATTTCGATATAAGTTTATTTGGAAAAGTTGTTCAGTATAGTGGTCTGTATCTGCCCTTAAAATATTTGCAGTTGATTTGTGTTCACCTTATATACGACACGATCGTATGTTCCGTCAAACAACAAATTCAATTTTAATTCAAGCAAGACAACTAACAATAGTGAACCGAACCGTCCATTTACCAAACCAATAAATAGACAACAACCAAAGAACCACAATTAGAGACAAAGATCATCAAATTGTTTAATTTGCTAGGGTTAATTTCAATCTGCTATACCATAATGCGAAAACGTAACCATAGCGAGTTGTAAAGTAAGTCAGCGCCATCTATTGAGATTTTATGTTACTAAATTTTCGATCAAATTCAATGTGTTATATTATTAAAATTAATAGGTGCAGTGCGTGTTTTCGTCTTTATTGATATGGATAATACAAAGTAGAAATCCTAGCCTTATCTAAATTAAATTAAACGTAAGTAAAGGCATTAAAAGTTTTGAAGCAGTGTTTGAAGTTTGAAGACCATAACTTCTTTTTCCCTTAACCGATTTTGACGAAACAAAGTTTTGGCAATGCTCCTAATTATATGTGATCCAACTGTGAAAACCGCGTTTAAATCCGTTGAGTATTTTCGAAGTTATAACGTACCAAACAGACATACATACATACAGACAGAAAAAAATTCCAAAAACTGTCTTTTTGGTTTCTGTTACTCTTTTTTAATCGCACTCTATCAGTTTTTTTGAAAAATATTAAATGTACAGACACTCGCATTTTAGTGTCTTATTATATGTATTGATTACCAAACTCATTAATCAATCAATCGAAGCCTATTAGTACCAGACCTTATTAGTAGGTATTTACATTACTTCCTGGGCGATACAAGCCTATATGGGTTTTGGTTTCCGCTGCAATCTTCTTCCATTTCGTTCGATCTCTTGCCTCCCGTCTCCAAGTTGTTGGTTGTTGTAGATCATTTAGTAAGATTTTCAATTTCAGGCTGATTCCTATAATTTAACTTTACAGCATTAATTCTTGCATCATACAATTGCTATGTGATATAGGCAAATATCAACAAAAAGGTGTGATGAGATTATCGGTAATTTTGATTTATCTATACTAATACTAATATTATGAAGATGAAAGAATTGTATTTTTTTTTTTTGTGTTTGTAATGAATAAACTCAAAAACTACTGTGCCAATTTTAAAAATTATTTCAACGTTGAAAGCTACCTTCACCCTGAGTGACATAGGCTATGTATGTACCACGGGCAAAGCTGAGGTGGACTGCTACTACTGCTAGTTATGAAATATTATTATGATATTTATTTTTATTTTTAGATACTTTACCAAGTAATGGAGATGACCTGGGATCAATTTTTACTTAAATTACGAGTTGTTTTAAATGGAGATTTAGTTTTATTTTACTTATTAGTTAATATTAATTAAAATTTGTAAATAAAAAAAATATTTAAGTATTTACATCATTCAACATATTTATGTTTAGAACTAACGGTATTTGTAAGATATCGGTGAAATGGTTCTAATAGATAGTTGATATTGATAAAGAGAACTTATCTAAACACAAATTTATTAGATACATTTTGAGTGACAGTGATAACCGGTGATAACTAATGTTATGCGTCATTTTTTTATTATGTGTGTAAGAGTCTATGTGAAAGTTTCTGCGCTGTCCGTCTGACTGTCTGGGGGCTTTATTTTATGAAGCGTAGTTGATGAACTCTTAAATATTTATTAGATACTAGCTGTTCCCCGCGGATTCACTCGCCATTAGTGTGTATGTACTATAGCCTATATCCTTCCCCAATAATCATGCTTTCATATGACGACCTCCGTGGCGTAATGGTTAACATGCCTGACCGCTACTCAGGAGGTCCCGGTTTCGATCCCCGGTCAGATCAAGATGAAAAATGATATTTTTTCCGATCGGCCTGGGTCTTGGATGTTTATCTACATATGTATTTGTTATAAAATATAGTATCTATCGTTGAGTTAGTATCCCATAACAAATGTCTCGAACTTACTTTGAGGCTAACTCAATCTGTGTGATTTGTCATTTTGTAGTTTTCAAGTTATAAGCGTATATACCAAAGGGAAAAACTAAGACATGGTGTTGTAGTTTTAAAGTAAAATTGCTTTGATGCACCATACATTTACCGATTTCATGTAACATGCACCTTACATGATGATAATTTTAAAACATATGAAAAGGTCTTGTTACATTTTGCTCTCGTCTTAAATTACAACGGTGATGGTTGTGAGGTCGTGACAAACTTTTGTACATACACGCTGTTGTCAGGCAAAATTGTCAGACTATCGGGTAAGGTGCGACTTACAGCGTGCTTTTACGTATAAATCTCTCGTTTCTTTCTACTAATGTATTTATTTAATTACTATCATTTCTACTTATACAATATTTTGCTAATAGCCCGATTGCCAACATGCTTTAGGGGACATTGTGTTTAAAAAGATATGTTAGTACTTACAGAATCTATATGACCAAAAAAATTTGAATTAGGGAGACATAGTATCTTATTTGCAACCGTTTTCAACCGGTCATTTTAGAAATCTTTAGGGGAGTCCTATGTCCAGCAGTGGACAGCCTGCGACTGAAATGATGATGATGATGAATATTAAGTAAGGAAAACTACTAAGCACTAACCTAGTATAATACAGATTTTCTAATTGGTCGCCAACACTGACTCCCGACCAAATAGCTTTCACTGTCAATGTTTCAAATTAAATTAACACTCCTCACTGATAATACTAACACACGCACGATGTTTACAGAACTCATATTTCAGGTGCTCCCTTTACTCTGTTAACGGACAGGTGGCATTAACAGCATTCAGTCGCTTTGATACCTCCTTAGAGTGCGGTGTTAACAAACCTACCAATGTTTAGTTTATTTTTAAATTTAAATATTAAGTAGTAAAGAACCTATTTGGTTGTGAATAATGGTATCAAAAGGCACGTTGTTTTTGTCATGCCATGGCTTGGTGTGGGCGGCCGCGGCCCTCGTACTCTGGGCGGGCGGCGCACGCGCAGCGGCGCGCTACGACACCGCTACGCCGCATGCGCCGCCATACAATAGATACAAATATATACCGCTACAGTAAGTTCTTTACATTCTTTGTATTTTTTATTTATTTTATTTATGTACAATCAAATAAAATCATAGGAAATTTAGAATTAGGAATTTTAGTACAAGGGTGCTACCTTTTTCTATAGAAATTTCTACCAGCAGACCCGCGATAGGATATTTTTTCTTATTGTTCTTGTTAAAATGCTTAAAATAATGCATGTTTGTATATTGTTTGATGATGAAAAACCATATATATTAGATATATTTACTACATTTTTTGCTTTCTATACACGATTGTCAAAATAGAAAACTAAAGTATTAAAATTCTTCCATGTTTAGAATAAAAAAATGAGCTGAAATATTAAATAATAAAAAAAGTTAATCGCAAATATTCCACATATTTCTCAGCGGCGATAACTTCGACTCTGATGACCCGGTGCAGCCAATTACTGAGGAGGAGGAACTGACCAGCTCCAGCATGCCGCCGTCCGAGATGATCCTCACCGGCCTCCGGACTATCCTGGACGTTATCAGGAACATCAACAGAAATCGAGTTAGCTCAAAAGCCAGTAAAGCCAACTCTACTGCGTTGGTGGTAAGATATATTTTGTATTTTCGTTTTTATCTACTTGATGGAGTAAGATGCAGGGTAGGCATATTTATCGCTTTAACCACAATTACCAAATGATGAAATAAAAAAAAAATAGCCTTGTTTAACAATAACAACCTGTAGAAAAAATTACATATTTAAACCTTACTTAAGGTATAAAAGATAGATTATTCCTATTTAATGTGAAAAATCGAAAGCGTAATAAAGAGATATACGAGTTTATACGACGCTAGATAGACGCAGTTGTTAGTTAGAAACCAAAATTGTACGACCTAGCTGTAGGAACTTCCTATATTCGTACTATTAACTATTTGCTTTCTCTATAACCACATGAGTATATATTAGAGACTAAGCCGTATCAGGGTCATGCTGCAGTAACGGTTCCCCCTGAAGTAGGTGACCAGGTGGCGCTAACTGAAGGCAGCTCCCTTGTTTAGACAACTCATTTGTCTGCGTTGACACGCCCGTGTAAATGCGTGACAATTGCATGGAAATGTATGATAGATAACTAGATCTGGATTTTATTTATTTTAATCGACTTTTAAAATTGAGGTTCTCAACTATTTTCTTTTTCACGTCGAGTTGTTTATTAAATATAGTTGAAAAATCCTATTTTTCAATTGGTGTTGGTTTTGGTGAGTTATTTAAATGATTCTATACCGAATCAAAATATATAAACAATCGATAAATATATCGGTAGACTTCAGAAATATATATTACTAGCTGACCCGGCGAACTTCGTACCGCCTTTCTTAATATTTTTTTCCGTAAGAACCTTGTTTAGAAGTTTTCTAATACTCTGTGTATTAGAAAACTACAAAAAAAAACAGCCAAATCAGTCAGGCCGTTTTCATGCTATGTCGTGACAACGGAAAACGGGTTTCATTTTTATATATATAGATTATATTATTAGTAACTGGACAAAAAATATTCTAAAAATCATAATTACTATTCTTCCACTCTCTCACTAAAGGAACTTAGTCGACTGAAAATTGGTAGATTGATATGACTGGAAACATTCATACTGCAATTTACAGATAGAAGCTAGTACGTAATAATACTTAAATAAAAATTAAGTAGCTTCTGAACTTAGTGTAGCTCCCTTTAGCTTATGAACTTTTATAATGTTACAGTTACACAAGTCAACCAAACGGAATGGAACGGCCAGCGGGCGTGGGTTCGAAGACTACTACGATGAGCACGACCACGAAACTACGACGACCACAGCGAAGCCCATGAAGCAGGGCCGGTACACCGACCCGTGGGCAGGCTACTACGACTGGATCATTAACGAGGGCTCTTTCAAATTCTGGAGCGCCTTTCAGGTACAACCCATTTTATTAAATTTTTTACTCATGTTATCACAATTCAGTGATCCTTGATCAGCTAGAACGGCTAAAAGAATCTTCGATATGATTGAATTCTTCAATTCGACGCTAGCGAATACCTACCTCTCTTAAACCGCAGTAATATAAGTATAGGTACTTAATGTCTGTTTATATTGCAGCAAATTTTTTGTAGAACTATGAGTTTCGCAGACGGTATACGTATCTTATATTTAAAAAATTTACGGCTATACGTAATTGACGAGCTGAAACCCGAGAAAAAACTAATTCATAATAATGTTTCCTCAAATATTCTTTACTAAGTTTTTCAACACGAATTTAAAATCTTAAGTATAACAAAGACCGTCAGTGATCAATTCGTATATTAAATGATTTCGACCTCAAGTGCACCCTAGCGCAACGTACCGAGAAAACGTTGTTGTTAATTATTTGTCTGAAAAAGGGCGATTACCGCCTTTACGACAAGAAGTGTCGAGTTCTATAACATTGACATAGTTTGCTAATGTCGTCGACATTGTATGGTGTCGTCTAGAGTCTCAGACCTTGCACCTGTAGCGACGTCAGTTCCTACTATATTACCTACGACATTACCAGTACCACAAATAATATTTCATAATACTTCGAGCCTTACATTTTTTTGTTAATATTTACGTGTAGTAAAAGTAGTTTAATAATTATACCAGCTTTTAGAATACGAGACATGCATAACTCTTTTAGGAGAGTATGGTACAATTTTTTCCTTTTACTATTTGCTTATTAAGAGGATGATTTGATATATTTGTACCTAGTCTGGGATTGTCATCTCTAATAAATTCTTAGTACAAAGACAGAGGTGTAGTTTCCCTTCTAACCTTTTTATAATATTGCTTAAATTTATTACTAAAAAGCTTCATTTATAATAAGTACTTTTATCATTTGAGTAGATGCAACCAATAATTCATTTTTACAACATACCTAACAATTCAATGGTAAATAATCCGACTAGGTATGTAGTTAAGGTAACCTTTGGGTTTCAACCATAGTTGAAATATATGAAAATAGATAATAAATCTAATTTGATTATAACTTTTTGAATAATTTTGAATAATATTTAGCGAACTACCTTGACTTTAGAGGTATATAATAAGCATCATTTTACTGAGTCCAGATTTTCCAAATCAATACATTACATTAAATCATTTATGTATATATTCCCACGGCGTCGATACTTACGAGGTCAAATAAAGAGTATGCATTAATATACTGAATGTATATTTACTACAAAATTCAGTAATCTGTGTTCACTACATCCATACTTCCATACTTCCATACTAATATTATAAATGCGAAAGTCTGTCTGTCTGTCTGTCTGTCTGTCACCTCTTCACGGCTAAACTACTGGACCGATTGTGATGAAATTTGGTAGGGATGTAGTTAATAATCTGAGGTCAAACATAGGCTACTTTTGGGCGCGATATAACCGAGTCCCACGCGGGGCGAAGCCACGGGGAACAGCTAGTATCTACATATACACATTGTAAACGATGCGATCTTATAATCGCCCGGAACATAATACTTCTATATTACGACCCTGATTACTGATTACTCTTAAGTGCTTCTTCTCCATAATGTTTCCGGATTTTTTTATTGTTTATTAGCAATTTATCAATTTATAAATTGTTTTAAGACCAACTATAGTTTCATTGTAGCCATTTTACTGGGTAAAGATCACATGAACACATTTATTTCATCGATTGAGTGAATATATAACATTATAAAAATAATGATAAATCACTTATTACACTATTACTTTACAGATCTTTTACACTTACTTATACCGATCACTTTGCCAAAATATACCTAGTATGTACAGTTGAACATCAATAATAACTTTCAACAATTAATACACTGAAGTATGTGGAATTAATAATAAGTTAAGATATTCATCTTTAAATATCTTTATATATCCGGTTTAAAATATATGTTTCAATACATTTTAAAAGTGATAAGTTAACATCATCCTAATTTACTTAAGTACCTATTATATAAATCTCGATCATCACTTTTTTGTGTCCAAGCTAACGAGTAATTCATACGTTTATTTAAGTATGTCCCGCGTGGGACTCGGTTATATCGCGCCCAAAAGTAGCCTATGTTTGACCTCAGGTCTTTAACTACATCCCTACCAAATTTCATCACAATCGGTCCAGCAGTTTAGCCGTGAAGAGGTGACAGACAGACAGACAGACAGACAGAAAGACAGACAGACAGACAGACTTTCGCATTTATAATATTAGTATGGATAGTATGGAAGTATGGATGTCTTGAAATTCAACATCAACGTACTTGAGAATAACATTTATTTATTTTGTTATTGTATCTACATGGAATGATTTTAATATTCGCACCTATAGGTAATGTAGGTGGCAAAAAATCACCTTATTAGGTATTTATATAGCAAGTTTCTTCTTTCGTATTATGTAAATTAGATGTATGGATTAGAAAGAGTTATTGTTGGACTGGTAATAGTAAGTCTACAATAACTACAGCGGGAGAGATTCAGATAGTGATTAATGATAATCATATATATATAAAATTTAACACAACATTAAAGTTTGTAGCTTACAATGTGCTTACATTTGTTCATTAATATGACAGTTATCTTGACTGCACATGTTCGTTTTCATATCTTATGAGTGCTGTATTAAGAGCACCTTGTCATTGCAATTTTTGTGTTAGCAGGGTGGATGTAAATCAAAGGTTGGCTAGGACCTCAGTTTCATGTACGATCCTAGCACATTTTCTTTCTAATTTGTAATCCTAGCCGTTATCAAACTTATCCTTTTTAATGTGTCTCCTAATTTTACTATTATTTTTAACATCAGCATTTCAGTTTCACGAAGTTGCTCGACCACTAGTAAAATAAACATGTTAAAAAATAATATTTTTAGGGTTCCGTACCTCAATAGGCAAAAACGTAATCCTTATAAGATCACTTCGTTTAGACTTCGTTGTCCGTCTGTCGCACGCGCATGAACTTATCAAGTTGAACTTATATATAACATATAGTCATTAGTCAACTCTACGGTCTCTTTTCGCTGTAAAATAATCAAAATTATACGTCAAGGTTAAGTCTTTCAGTATTGTGTGGTGGTACGGAGGGGACGACTCGCACTTAGCCGATTTTTTTCTTAATAGCTTCTTGAGCTGTTTGGCTATAATTAGAAAATAAAAGAGCACGATTGTAAAATACAATTATGAACGTTAATTCTTCATGAATATGTATACTAACGTCTACTGTTGATGATAAAACAATGCTAAGGTTGCTAAGAAGCTGATATAGAACGCGTGCGGGTCGTGGTATTGAACCCTCTATAAGGTAGTTTCTCATACACGTATTTATTTTAAGGTACACATCTTACGTAATTGCAAATTTATTTTGATCTATGTAACGCCTTTATTCGGGTTAGATTTAGTGTTAAATCAACGATATTCATGTGATTTACAAGACGCAAAGAAAATGTTTGATAAAGCAAGGGTGGCGCCCACAATTTTTTGAATGTAGAGTTTTCTTCACATCGTCAATTCATATGCAATTTTATTTATCATCAAGACATTATGGATAATCTTATTCTTTTACATAAAATAAAATTTAAACTAAATAAAAAAATTATCGATTTTTTTGCAAAACCTTTACAACATGTATTTTGCACTTATAAGTACTATTAGTCAAGTATGTAACGAGAATCATAATTAACAATTAACTAAATCATTGATATGTTGGATATGTTTTGTGATGAATCATTATTCATGTCGTAGGTCAAGTACCTTCACACCCGACACAAACGAATGATGATGCAGTCATGGCAGATGCTCGATTATTACACTGTTTAAATATTTGTATTATACTATAATAACACTTATCTCTAGTTAATCGGCAATAAGTATTCAAATCGGGATATAAATATGTTATGTGCATATATGTGTTATTTATTATATACCTAAATATAAACATGTTCTGTATCAACGCCTTGCATATGCAAGGCTTCTATTTGTACCAAGAATCGTTAAAAAATAATAAGGATATTTCGTGCTTCATACGTCATAAAATGCTATATGAGTGGCGCCTACTCTGTTCCACTAACTATTTTGTTCGTACAAGTAGTTTGCTATGATGTTGTTGCAAAATAAAGTCACATGTTTGGAAGATGGAGTGAGATCAATTGTAATAAAATAAGTAAATCGCGAGTTAATTCCCTGATGAGCGAATCAAAGGTTTAGTCCGTACCACTATCTTCTTAGAACCCTAGTTACGATTCTCTTAACTTTCAAACCGCGGTAATACAAATACTTTACATAATCTGAGAAATTTTTATGTTTGACGTGACGAGTCATGATCTATTTTTACTATTACTATTTTATTTCATTATATATATATATATATATATAAACATATTTTTTACAGTTATTAGCTTTGCTTACAACATCCACAATATAAGGTCTGGTACTTTTTAATTATCTAAGAATAAAGAGTCAAGCGCCAGGAAAATAATTAAGTTTTATATACTTCAGTACTGCAATCGTAGTGACGGTAATAGTAATAAATGATGACATCAATTAAATAAAAGTCGTTTATTACAATCGTATTAAGATCGCGGTTATGACCACTATCTATACCGCACACTATTTTGATGCGAGGTGTGTTCTTAAATTTTATAGAGACGCAATATTTATAAAAAAAAATACTTCTATTCTATACATACATACATATAATCACGTCTTTATCCCATACGGGGTAGACAGAGCCTAGAGCCATAAGACCTTAGGCCACGTTTAGCATAATGGTAGTTGAAACAGGAAATCAATAGTGATGGGTTGCTAACCGCATCGCCTATGTCATGATTTCCCCATTCGGCGATTCCCTCAGACGACTTTTACGGCTTGCGCGGGAAGAGAAGCAGCTGGTACATTCTATGTTTTTATTTTTCTCCCAGACCAGCATGGAAGATTCTATATTATATATCTTCTATTCTATACTGCTTCAATTTTCTAAAATTATAACGTACGATCAACACATACTATATGGCAAAGTGCCTAATTGCCACAAGATAAAACTAAAGCAATTTTTCCAAGTATCTTTCTCGGTAGAGATAGGCGGAAAAAAATCAATTCTTACCCACCAGGGGGAAAATGTTGGTAGGAACTGGTGCACCGGCTGTGGCACCGGGTCATTTTTACTGTCTAAAAATAAAATTTTGACACTTAATAACATCGCATTAAAATTATTCTGATACATTTAAGACTATTTTTTATGCAGCTTTTCACGGCGGCTCTGCTTCTGTACGCGGCGTTCTCTGCCATCTACTACGCAAAATTCAACCCTGTTCTGCCGGACTACAGTATGGAATACGATGACTATTTTCTCGAGAGAACCGTTGGCAGGAACGCGAGGAGCCTGGATACTTCAGAACTACCTTCGGGGTTAAGTTGGATGAATTCTAGAACTTTCCAATTTATATTGGACGCTATTGTTAAGCATTATGAAGAGGAATAGGTAAACTAGGAAATTGTTAGTTTGCGCAATCACAGCCACATCATCAAAAACTATCAGTATTTACGTAAATAATGTTTAAATGTTTAAGTTTAAAAAGGCTATTTTACCAATGGGGTAAATATAATTAGAATAGTTCGATTTTTTTGTGATTGTGAACAATATTAATACAATATGCTTAGGAATGAATAGTGATTTAAAACTGTAGCAGCGTACTGAATGATTTAAATATCAGAAAGATTCATTGGGCTGTTAAATGAATGAAAAGTTAGCTAAAACTGTGTTAAAATTATTTGAGGTTAAAAACAATCAATAAAGGGCAACGATGAAATCAATAATTCGGTATTGAATAGCTAGGAGTTTTATTTTTAATTTTGTTGATAAGTTTCATGTCCTTGTTACCCTATATTGAATAAAACAGGTTGCGATTTAATACTATATTTGTTAAAATATTTAATCCAATCTGTTATACAAACTTTTTGTAAATATTTTGATTTTGTTAGAAACAAGAATTTGTGCTCAATTTTATTGTTAGTGGTTATTAAAGTTTATATAATAATATTGGTAGACCATCGATTGTATAGTTCTCAGTGTGAACTAAGGAAAATAAATGTTATCGAGAGGCTCGAAGCTTGTTTTATTTTTACACGATATAAATTGCAAAACAAAAATCTCATACAATAAGGCTGTAGAAATTGTATGGGGCCATAAAATATGGGAATGGTAGCCACAGCGTTTTATGTGATGTAACGCCCGCACCTCCTGCGCCTGCGCCGCCATGCGCCATGCCACCGCTTTTGGAAAATAATGCTGAGGCTTTAGAGTGTTCGGAAGTGAGCTTTATGTAAAGGTTAGTTTTTTTGCTATCAACAAGAGATTTCTTTTTAATTAACCATATATGCTCATGTAAAAAATAATTCTAAAATATCTATGAAAGAAAACTTTAATCTCAATCATATCCGTGCTGTATGGGACTATTTTTTTTTTCTAAATACTAATAACTACCATCCCATCAAACTAAATAGCGAATTATTTTTGTGGGTGATAAAAAATAAAATCAAAATACTATGGTAAATTACATTTTGAGTGCAATAAGAGTTTTTGAACAAAACCTAAACCTTACAAATAAATAAAACTAATGTAAAATAAAAATACATTTTTATTTAACTACCTACTTCTTGTAAGGAGTTTGCTCGAATAAATGTTGTTCATAAAACCGTGGTTATGTGCGAGTGTCCTATCATCGTGGTGTGGTAGCAGCGGCGGGTGGCGGCCGGGTTCGATGTCCGGTCGTGCAGCCTGCGCCTGCGCAGAGCTAGGATATGCACAAGATGTCGCTATTATTGTACTTTAACTATAAAATATCTAAAGCACAAATATTTATCTCGATTTTACGCATTTGTAACCCAGGGCTCGATGGCGTCCGATGGTGTTTAGACGTGGTAGAGAAGGTAGTGTAGGTATCTTCTACCTATCTTTTAATTTCGATGCCATCTTTAAAAATTAATTACATATAACAAATCAAATAAATACCTAGGCTATATTTCCGTTTTTACCATTTAAAATATATAATATTTTTATACCATGTAGTATACAGATACACGGCAATTTCCATGCAACCCACCCCAGGTGAAAAGTGGTAGATACCTCACAAGCAGCTGCATTATAAGAAATGATTCAAGCGCTTTTAAAAACCCTGAAAAAGTCTTGTAGCACAACCGCTTGGTAGTTTCGCACAACCAGTAATACCTTGCTATGAGGATTTGTTGTTTCTATGCAATATAAATAATCTATTAACTTACTTTTGGATTTATTAAAATAAATATTTGTTTATTTCAGGCACAATATTAACAATACAGAACCAAGTAATTAATTAAAACAATATAAAATTTGTGGTAAATTTAATAATAATTATTACCCCCTAGAAATCTGCCGCGATAAGCAGCAACAACAGCATTTTGATATCTATGGCTTGCCAGTCACTGAACAAGTGTGATGTTATGTTAAAATCCTAGGTTTTCAATTAAAAATTGGAAATTTAAATTACCGTCGTCCAATGATTAATTGACATTAACTATGAATGGGGTTAAACGCTGTAATAATACAAATGATGCATACAGTTAGATATGATGTCACAAATTATTGTTCATAAAAACATCAATAACTGGTGTTTTTACCCTATAGATAATAAGTGATATCTCCGAAACAGTTAGACAACAGATATCGTTGTAAGTGATAGCGATCTTTTTGATCATTCGGCGACCAATTAAGCTATCTCGCGCTTCGGCGGCTGACCACAACATTTTCCAAACTGCCGTTGCGGTTTGCTGTCCATTGCCCGTGTTCGGATTTTGCGCTACAATTACTTAGGCTTCTAGCACGCGTATTGCTATTGCTACTAACCGGTCAAGTTTAAACGCCAGTTTTCTTTACGTCTGCAGAGGAGTATGGATCACATCTGATCTTGAACGGGTAGCCGCGCCAGTTCAACGTTCAAGTGCAGCGCTGTCGCACACCGGACGGGGCCGTTTCTGTGCGCGGCTGCGCGGACATTATGCTGTGTGGCGTTCCGTTTTCGTATTTCGAATGATATTACAATATCTGTGAAATTCACAGGTTGAATCCGTAAATTGTCTAGAAACTTTCTTGTCGGACCGTATTAGTGATCAGTGTTGTTGCAGCGTTGTCGATTCTATAAGTTCCCGCTGAAGAAAGTAACCGTTGTGTCTATTTAGGTCGAAAGAAAAAGGTAAATATTTTTTTTTTTTTGTAAAAATAATACTATTTGATTATGTAAATATTCTATATTTAATTAAAGACCATATTATGTGTATATGAATCTAACAAAAGTAATCATCAGGTCATGTAGATTTGAACGGAAAGTAACTAATGTATTTTTTTGTGGTTGTAGTATTTTTTTAATTCCTTGTAAATATAATATAATTCTATTTTATAAGACAGTTAAAACCCCTAGCAATTAAAGTTCAAATGAGACTAATTTTAATGCGCTATGCACTAATTTTAACTAAGAGGAAACACTCCTTTGAAAAGACATCAACGCTCTTCGTTGTATTGACATAATTTGCACAATATGATTATATCTTAGATTTGAGCTCGTTTTTTTACAAAATCACATTTAATAAATATAAACTTAATGTGCATTTTAAAGACTATATTTTGCTTTATTTTTTTCTAATTTGCCTGCAGGTATAGTGGTTATCATCGATATGGAATGCACGGGTAAGAACGCGTTTGCTTTTTTATTTGATGAGTTCTGCACGATACTCATAGGTACATAAAAATTCTACTACGAATTTGTATAGACCCTATTCTTTAGAATATATTTGTAATGATTAATAAGTTAGGTATTTATATAAATGTAATACAATTAAGAGCGCCATCTTTTATTTGTAAATACTTATTATACACAGACTAGGCAATGTATATAATATATATATATATATATATATATATATATATATATATATATATATATATTATAATTATAATTCAAATTTATATATATATATATAAATTTGAATTATAATTGCCTAGTCTGTGATAACGGTAAAAACCAAAAACAAGTATTTCTAAAAAAATACTATTTATTACTTGTTAATTTTAGCCACAATGAGATTACTGCTGGATATAGGCCTCTTCCATTTATTAATAGATTGGGAAGTTCCTTTTCCAATTAATGGATTAAAACACTTTATTGGTCCACAAGTAAATAATACCTATACTTATATCTATAATTATATAAATAAATAAAAAATAAAGCACCTACACAATATCAAGACACTTAACTAATTATAAATGTTAAACAATGTTTTTTTAGTATCTACTAACGACCCGCCCCGGCTTCGCATGGGCATTAAAAACTTCCTCTAAATCACTCTATCTATTAAAAAAACCGCATCAAATCCGTTGCGTAGTTTGAAAGATTTAAGGGAGGGAGGATTCAAGGGACATAGCGACAGAGAAAATGACTTTGTTTTATACTATGTAGTGATAGTGAAGTGATAGTGATAGTGATTGTGCGATACAAATATTATTATATCTTTTAAATAAATATATAGAATAAAATAATGTAATAAATTTTTAATCAGTTTAGTTATCGAAGGAACTTTGTCATATCTATATATTTATATATACTCACTTTAATCTGATACATGACAATGCTTGCAAATATAATATGATAAATGACTGGCTAGTTTCTCAGCAGAACTAGTTTCCGTCCATCAATCAAAGGCATTATAATTGATTCCGCGGTCACTAACGAAGTGTGGACATGGCACATATCATACGTAATTTACAAAGTAGCGCCTTTAGAGCAAGCAACCGTGAAGTAACATAACGGTGTCGCTGCTCACTATACAAAGCACATGACTACATTTTTTATGTGTTCATAATAATTTCAAGTTATTAAAAATATTCAATTTATTCAAAAACAAGAAGTTCAAAAACAATCTCAAAAGAGAAGTAAACTCTAGACATATAATCTCAAAGAAGTTATTTAATTGGCTGGTGTTATTCTTAAATCCAGCTGATTTTGATTTATTTATCAAAAAATAGTTTATGAATAATATTGAATCAATTTTATATATTTTTTTTAATATTTATCTTACCATTAGATAAGCAAGCATTTATATAAATAACTGTCTGTCTATCCAAAAATATAGCTCTCTTATAACTGACCATAGTACAGGAAAGTGTATATTTTCTTTGATACAGATACATTATTACTCAATATGTATTGACATTATAATGGTCCAAGTAAAATAAAATAACAAAAAATAGCTACTATTATTCTTTGCTATTGCTTCGCTTGGTTCTGATTTTTTAAATTGTTTATACTTATATAACTTTATTTTTAAAAATACGAAAACAAATCACATTTTTGACATTACAAACAGACCCCTCAATTTTAAAAATCATTTTATTTAACCATATTTCCCATTAAAAAGTCTACTATATGTTACCTTAAAATTAAATGGTAAATGTAAATTAAAGGCAATCATTTCATAGGCCTAGATACCGGACCAGTTATATGCGGCCAAGTGATAACCGCTATTATATCCAGTTATTTATATTTTATTTGCATTTTCAAATTAACTAGGTAATGTGAAAACAGTTAGGTGATCGATAAGTCTTTCGATCGTGAAGTGGTATTATTTTGGTTGTCATATACAACAGAATAAAAGAGAGTACAGAAAGAGCACTTAGTGCAAATATGTCGCTGCATATTTCAAATACATACTCATTATAATAGTAATAACTGCTACGCCGCCATGGCATTATTTTTAAAGTGACTATTATATCTGACGTAATTATTCCATATACATCTTTGTAGGTCCACTCTTTTTTAGTTATCATAATTTTTGATGTAAATGTTGAGAGTTCATAAATTGGATGTAATGTTTTTTTTTTTAATTTGAATTTTAATTATATTTTTGACCGATCATTCTGTGCTCTCAATATTCTATACTCATACAGTTCTCTTGGATTCCAGCACTGTTATCCATTGAACGTAAATTCCCATGGGTAGCATGTTCAATGATATCGCTAGATGAAGCCTCTGCCTGTCTTTTCTTGTATAATCTACCTACTATATGTGAGCTTACAGCATTACGTTTTTCAACATGTATGCGTCATAACGTAATGCCTTGTTAACTTAACAGTAACCTGAGAACCAGCGAGTCATGTCTGCAGTAATTCTCAACGCATTGAACAATATTGTTAGGTATAGTATGTATAGTATCTAATAACTTAAAATAATATGTAATAAAATCTCAAACTCATCGGAAGACTACAAGTGTTTTTGATACTGTCAGCCAATACTGTGTGAATCGAAATAGTTTTCAATGATTTATGAGCTATGGTTTTGTATTCTTGTGACATCAGAATCAAATGACACAGACGAATGTCAACTCAGTCTGCCTGCAACCATGAGCTCTGTAAAGTGCTTGAAACGTTAGGTATAAATAAGTAAGCAATAAACGCGATAGAAAACCGTATAAAATAGTTTAATTTAATGTGTAACAATCGCGAAAACATAAGAAATCATTAACTTAAAATAATGTTCGACAAAAATTGGCACAATAAGTAAGAGCTCTGGAACAAGTATCGTTTATCTTTTTTTTGTTTGTGTATTTTTTACACTATAAGTCACAAGTAAGTGACTTATCTGATGTAAACAAACAATAAGAAATAAGAAGTTTTTTATATCTCCAGAAAATTTTAGAATTCATTCATTGGTTTGAACAAAATTCTTTGGGTAGATATTTATCTTCATTGAGGTAAGGACTTGCTTGGATACCAAAATAGTTTAGTACCTATAGCTATTTTCATATACAATGTATTGATTCGTTGCATAATATAGTAGATACATAATACCTAAAAATAAAGAATGGCGTACCAATTTGGTAAAAAATACATTCGTGATAATGTATTAGATAACTGCATAGTTCGTGTATCATCCGATGGCGTCACTCGAGGCCAGTGGACCTCACGGATCCACCCTGGCTCTTCAACAGAGGACGCCCGGTGCTGTCGTGACCAAGCTTGGTAATCATCGGCAGCAGGAAGCAAACTCTTGCCTACTTATAATATTAAAAAAATGTGTTGGTATATGGTATTACTGGTAGACAGGTTGCATTTGCGTCGCTTCACGCTTAGTGATTTTTTCCTTATTGTTTTAATGCAACTATTGGATGCATTAGTTTTACACACATCAAAATCTGTCTTCACTTCTTATCTTATATTATGTGAGGTCGATGCAGCAGTTTCTTCCCCTTTGCTCGATAACTTTTCATTTCAACTGTAATCCATCGCCCCCAACACTTTCCTTCCACCTGTTTTTGCCCTGCGACTGTGATTGATTCGTATCTAATACTCTTTTTACAAAATAATGCGCTCTCTTAACTTTTTATATTTATGCCAATCATCTAAATCTATCTCCATATTCTGATCTACGAGTATGCTCTCTGCTATCATATCCAGCATAATGCGGTAATGAATATAAACATATTATAATTTACTAAAACTACAATATCATCTGCCATACCATTTTTGACAGTGTAACTATATCATCTATAGCTTCTTAATTGACCAGAATCCCATGATATATACTCAAGTATAAGTAAAACTTAATGAGCGCCCACTTTTTAATTCAGTGTTTCAAATGGTATTTACTCACGTGTATAACAAACAATGGTGGGCAAATATTAAGTTCTATTGTTTGGTTCGTTAAGAAATGGTGGTAGTGTTTTGGTAGTGTTCTCCAGAAGTTAGTAGAACTTGAAACTGGGTTCGGCCCGCGTCACATACGCGATACCGTACAGGCCGAATTCCGAAACGAATTTACGCTATCCAACCACATTGCACTTTGATCGTAAATAAGGCTTGTTTACAAGAGTGGCAAATACATCACAAAACATTATGATGTAGATATATTATTATTCCTATCCTTATTTTTATAAAAGATTCCTTCTTAGATATAAATAATAGATGACATAATGCCATAGATTAAAAAAAAATTGACGCGCGCGATTCGAAATTCTTTGGTAACTTCACTGGTAACGTTATACTTTAAAATTTGGAGATATATTCTAGAATATGTTCCGAAATTGTAAATTTTAAATTAGGTAAGTATCTGAATTGATACATAAACAATAGTATGCTGGCAAAAATACATTTCAGACACGGCATACTTAACAGATCGTGACTTAACGAATAGAATATAATATTTGATCTTAGTTTAACAATACCTCTTATTATTCTAAATATAGGAGTATTTTATTGCAGTTTTTAATTTATTATATACCTTTAAGTATAAAATATACGGTTTTAGATACCTACCTATATATGTTCTAGCCCCAGGATATTGTTTAATTTTTATTGTTGCGGCCCACGTGGGTGTCGGGGAGCTCTCGGCCGACCCAGTGCGCCCAGCGCCGGTGGAAAGGTGACATTGACATGGGGCTCGTAGTCGTAGCATTGAACTTCGCAGGTATTTTGTTTACAAACACTCGGTGACGAATCCACCATATATCCTTATTTTTTGAATATTTTACCTACAAAACGATATTGTTTTCAAAACAAAAATCGACGTCCACTTTGTTTACCGGGACTTTGAATCCCAACTAATATTATAAATGCGAAAGTGAGTTTGTTACCTCTTTACGCAATATCTACTGAATCAATCTTTCTGAAATATCGCATACCTACACAAAGCTTGAGTATTGAGAAGGAAATATATCCTTTCATCCCGGGAAAAAGCATTATTACCAAGGGAACTTTATGCGGGCAAAGCCGCGGGCGAAAGCTAGTATAGGTATATAAACGATTTTAACCGATATTGATGAAAATGTGAAATGGTAGATAAGTTACGTATTATTTGAAAATAATACCTCCATAAGATACCACCCACATTAGTTGAAAAATTTCCAAATTAATTTTTCTATACTTTTATAAGATTTTAATTGAATTATTTAGATTTACGTTTTGTAACAAGGCTACTAGTTTTCAGCTAAGTTCGGTTACAGAGTGACAATAGCAGTAGTACGTTGTTGGGCGGCAACATATGTAAATTATTCTACCTTTTATGTATTGCTTAGTAATGGTAGTAAACATAAAATGGGCTGACACTAGCGATTCACTTGTAACTTGTATGCGTCAAGAGTCAAGACTATTTACATCAACTTACGCATAATTAGTTCATGATCCACGCAGCAGCAGAGGCTGATAACTCGATCATTCCCACGATCCTCAAGGGTATGAGTCAACCACGCCACGACCAGGGCAAGGTCTAGAGCGCGTTGGGCAACACTAGGATACGTGCTAACGACTCTTAATATACAATGTACTGCGCAGTTTAAATTTTAAGGGCATTTTTATTAGAGCTAGATAGGTCGAGACAACAAATACTTACAAGTTTTTATAGTTACAATTCTCCAGTCGGTATGATAGTCTGGTTTTAATTAAATTTAATTCAATTATGGCTACGATATCATTTTATATCTATGTGCTCTGTGGAAAAAGACATGAGTATTAATGTACAGTAACTTTTTAACATAATGATGAAGGCCGCTCATTCAATTTCACAAAAAACTAATAAATCTTGTTTTTATATACAGAAGTATTTTTTACTTCATATAAATTTAATGTATAGATATTATATTTCCTTTTTTATAATTTCTTAACTATTATTTAATATGAATAGATACGAATTTATAACAAAACATAGATCTACTCTTACGTAGGTCGATGGATGACGAATTAACGGCTTCCTGATACCAATCAACAATTAAAACCGATATTGCTGTTATTTTTTGTATAGTTTATAGATAATAGTGGTTATGATTAAAACACATCATGGTGCAAAAAATGAGTAAAAAAAACGGTCGTTCAACCGTGTGATCTGCGGCGTGGTGCTGGCCATGATAGGAGGTCGCTTTGAGCTGGTGGCTACAATCAGTTCAGATGGAGACCAACAAAAAGAATTCTTCATCTTAGTTCCAATTGATAAATTGGCAATTCATCGTGGGAATTAATTATTTGATAATCAAAGCTCTGGTGAATCTATATATAGGAAATTAATAAGCCCAGGGTCGGTTTAGTTACTTCTTATGCTAGTTACTATATATATTATGATCTTTTTGCGTCTTATAGGCAAATATTCCCCTCTACCGTTGATTTATAGTGAAATAACTTTTGCAATAAATATACATACTTAAATATATTTTCCTCTAGCTATTAGTTTTGTCGGCACGACTTTTGAAATACAGTAAGCCCTGTTAAACATTTTACCTTTGGTTCGTTAAAATATATCTATGATGATGACTGATGACTGAACGCAGGAGACCCATGTTCAGTAATAGATTTATTGTGGCTATAACATAATAAGTAAGAACAATCATGGTAAGTCTAATTAATCAAATATAATTATGTACAAAGTCGTCTTCAGGCGTTCTCCGTAATATATTATAAATAATGATTGGTTGTAGTACAGTGGCAAGGGTGGTTGACCAGTCAAAGTTTCATGCGATTTTTGTTTATGATTTCAAACCAGATTTAGACGGTAGAAACGCGTCTCAATAATAACATTCACATTAGCACAGCGTACCTGTATCCGTGTAGGTGTGTTCACTGTTGACACTACACATTCTAAAGATCCCGTTATAGCTTACATACCCAGAACATGAACAGTTTGCAAGGATAATAGATAATTTCATCTTACTTTCTCCACATACAATGCAAATGATTCATTATTAACATTTTAGGTCTTTTCAATGGAATGATTAATGTATTGTAACAGTACTGGTACTCAACACTGACTCATCTTTACCTAAGTACCTCTGTAATCCTAAAACTTTTAATAGAGAAACTGTGTGAGGATTTTGGACAAGGTTTACTTATCGTTAGATTTGGAATATGAATCATTCACACCACAACTTCAACCCCCATTTCCGGTGAGAGGTATGTGCCGGACCTCCTGTTATTGACTGTTTTATATAGTACTCTTGTCACGTTTAAATTACAATTTGATCACTATTTTGAAATAATAAGTAGTTTATATTAATTGGAATACTACCTTTAACTATTAAAAATAAGTTTTACTTTTGATGGTAAGAGCGAACATGAAAGGTTTTTTTGAAAATGAAATATTTTTAACGTTCTTTTTCTATAACCTTATAGCCTAAACGTCTAAAAAGAATAGAAAATAACAGTGTTAACCCAAAACCATACTATACATATTATTATAAATTTTGACGCTTTTGGTTTCCAACAGCTAGTGCTTGTAATAGATATATTTATAAGGTTTAATCTATTTTATTTTAAATTATGTATTCCTACTTAATATTGTGTAGATTAGGGAAACTTTTTTTTAAATTTTTAAATTTAAAATATAGGATAAGTCGTTATTTAAAAACCAAACTTGTTCACACAAAATTTTATACTTGTTTCAGATGTGAACGTGTTATGTGACTCAATCCCGAAAAGTTTTATATTGTAATGGACTGAGGTAGAGTGCCGTGACGTCATCATGCACACGATGGATACCATGAGCTACGGCCACAAGAAGTACCGGCCGCCGCTGTCGCCCACCAACTTCTACCAGCATGACTACTACTCCAGGCATACGACCCTGCGTCCTCAAGTAAGTTTTCTCATGATAATATTGCTAAATAGTTAAACATTTAATTTTGATTAATTAAACCTTGCAAGATTATCAACAGCACGTTTAATCACTATATATATAACAAACTATAAGCAAATATTCTTCATAAAAAATACGTAACAACGATTTTGGAGCAACAGGCTTTATCAAAAATAACATCTAATTCTAAACACCTAGCGGTAACTGGTAACGCTATTGCAATACGTAAAACGTAATACAACAACTGTAGACATCACGAATACATTATAATTATTAAGATAACGTGAGAGTCACTGTTCGTCTGTTTTCTTTGTATGAACAAGAGCGAGAGTACTATATTTTTATTCATCAAGCGATCGTTGTAGAGTACCGCTCAGCTAACGGGACTGTCCCACCGGCCCTAAGCTCGGTTCGAATGGTCCGTCCGTATCAACGCTATCATCTCGAAAATTGTTTGGAACACTTGAAATTGGCAGCAATGAACTTTCAGCGCACGTCTGTGTGCTATACAGTGTGTTATTATTGACTTATTTCTCTGAAACTGTAGTATGACATTTATAATATTTTAAACTTATTTGAGTCATAATGGATTTTATTTTTGATCAAGTTATCATCTATTTCAATAAATAACTAAAACTTCACTATCAGTTACAAATCAAACATAATTTTTGTCACAGAATAGATGGAATGACACAATCTACAACAAGGCTCTCGGTCCACAATATTATGAACTTCCAACTGATAAATGTAGAAATCTGTGCTTAAAAATACATTTAATTTAATTATTCTTTTTGTTTAAAGTGTAAATTGCGGTTTTCAAGACACTTATACAAAATAAAATATAATGATATAATCTACTCCATGATAATCCGACAAGTCCACTGCTATACATTATATAGAGGTCATATTTAATTTGAAAAATCAAACTGAAGTATATTTAAGTATATTGTAAAACAAAAATTACTAACACTAAAAAACATAAATAATAGTATATTATAAATATATACGTATATCTATTGTTAAATGTGTCAAATCGTGCTCTAAGAATTAAAATAAATAAAATAGACGGAAGTTTGTTCCGGCGGAGTCAATTTGTCAAGCTAATATTGTTTTGCCTTCAAGAGTCTCGTACTAATTAGTTACGAGTACACATACACGGACGTTCTCAGAATCAGGAAGACTATTTATTTATTGTTTTTTTACTTACTCTGTTTTGGTATAAATCTAAGGCAAAAATAATTAACGTAACGCACCTATACACTTAACCTATATAAGTATAGTTACCCATAACCCATACACCGTTTCTCGCTCTATCTCGGCAAACACTTGTGTGTTATAGTACGCGTGTTATGCATCTGTGTACCGAGTGAATAAATATGGCGATAACCAATATATCCATTATATTTTTTTTAATAATTTACGGAGTCACGTTGTGTTAGTTACGTAAGACTTATATCTTTTTATTTTATTTTAATGTTTTCCCTTCGCGCACGAATATGCCACATAATCATAGTTTTTCTATTGTGTCTGGATACTGTAAGCCGAAAGGAATATTAATACAAATAGACAATAAATAAATATTTTAACAATAAGCTTTAGTGTAAAATAGGTAGTCGCTGCATTTAATATTGAATTATGATACACTTATTAATGAAATGGTCCATCAATTTTGCAATTGCTCATTTAAATTTTCAATCATATAATTTTTTTCCCGTAAGAATCTCTAGCTAATTTACCAAAATGATGCACAGTAACATAAATTTAATCCGTCATGAACTTGACCACAATCGTATCGCACCGGCGGCGACTCCAATTTGTTGAGAATCGATTACATGACCAAAACAAATAGTAAAAAAATGTCGATCTCATGCTCTAGTGAGCTACATCGGCGTGATAATCCGAGTGTGGTCATTTCGTTCGATTGTCGTTTTGTGATTAACGGTATACATGCCTCAGCGGCGGTTGTGGACTATCAATGTGACAGTCGTGTGTTCTAGTAAGGCAAATGTTTTCTCATCAACATATTCATTTGAATTCTTACAGAAATTCGTCTCTTTGAAGAAGGGGTTTGAATATCTTAGTCAAAAATATGAGAACAATAATAACGTTTAATTTTAATTCCATTGTAGAAAAGATATGAGTATGTTTATGTATGTTATCAAGAATCAATTGGTATATCCAAATATTTTTCATATTTAATATTGTATATATTATATTATCAGTAAATATATTAATAGCTTACAATCCATTTCCATTTTTGGGTAACATCTAGATATTATTTATATAATTGCAAGAAAAAATAGCTAAATAAGAGGTTGTTGCTCCGGCAAAGTATGAAAAGCAGTCATCGCAATTTTTACTGCGCACGACTTTGTGATTAGGCGAGTTAAATCTGTAACGAGAGAGTACGTTACCCTCATATGCCTCCGTCGTAGTCTTCAAAGTACTTACAAATGTGAAAGAAACACATTATAAAGGAACTGAAACAGTTATTGTACATTTTTACGGTGTATTATGACTCTTCATACTACAACTACTTGCCATTGTGGATATTTCAAAGTTTTCGCAACATAACACAGTTCTGTGAAGACTGAAGATGTAAAGGATTGTTTAAGTGTAAAAGATATTTTTATCAATTCATTGACTTATACTTATAAAAACAGCCCAAAATTCGTCGTGTGATTTAAAACATTAGTCTCTACGTTTTTGCTTAAAAGATGCCATCAGCCACCCAAGGATTTTAAGGAATTCCACCTATTTTCATAAGGATAAGGTTTTATTTAGGTTAAACCTAAGAACCATTATATATATATATATATATATATATATATATATAATAGTGAGAAATAGTGACCTTATATTGTACCTCTGATTGAGCTTTACATCTATTACATCTGCTCGTAATGCACTTTGGCGCCGTTAGAGATAGTAAGAAAGAAATCATCAAGCGAAGCAAACCATGCTTTTTAATACTAAGTAATACATCCATAGAGTAACGTAATGATGTAAGAATTGCAACTGGGCGGCGCGTCGTGTGCGCACGAGCGCAGAGGCTCGGCACGCGAGACTCATCTGAGGCTGATCCTAGCCAGAAAAACCCAGGAAACGAGGTGATGCTGTTAATGAATAATGATGAATGGCCTTCCGCATGTTCACTTAATTACCCTCCACGGCTGAAGCTACCACACGCGATGTAAATTTTATTTCTTCTTGCACGGCTCTGGCTGCGCGCGCGCCTGACCGTAAAGCCACGCGCTAGTTTTCCGCAATTATGTAATAATCTTATAATGATCAAGTCATGAGCTTATATATTATTCAATTTAAAGATTCTATATCCATACTAATATTATAAAAGCGAAAGTCTGTCTGTCTGTCTGCTATCTGTCTGTATGTCTGTCTGTCTGTCTGTCTGTCTGTCTGTCTGTCACCTCTTCACGGCTAAACTGCTTGGCCGATTGTGATGAAATTTGGTAGGGATGTAGTTAACGACCTGAGGTCAAACATAGGCTAACTTTTGGGCGCGATATAACCGATTACCACGCGGGCGGAGCCGCGGGGAACAGCTAGTATCTTATATTTAAGTGAAACATTAATATTACAGAAACTTTGAATACGAGCAAGTTTACTTAGTTAATTTATTTAGGTTAATTGTGTTTATTACTTTTAGCTTAACTTTTGTCCAGAAAGACAAAGAACGTGTCAGAAGACAAAATTTATACATAGTTTAAATTAAGGTTTAAATATGTGTGTGAACTTACCGTCATTTCCTAATCAAAAATATTTACTTTTCCTAATCAGTTACTTAAGTTGTGTTGTAGTTTAAACTAGCACAATGAACTCTAGAAAAACCACTCAAGGGTATTGTCGAAATGTTGACTGAAGACTAGACAGAGGTCGGGTGTCAAACAACGGTGCTCCAACATTGGGCTTAATTTTTGTGTCAACGATCTCAGATTTCCTGTTTAAACAACTGCATATCTATCGATTTATACTGTTGGAGAATTCCTACACGACCAACCAGTTCCAATACTTTGTTATTGGCGTCTTATCTATTCAAGTTACAAGTCAAAATCATATAACGGTTATTGAATATTTCCGTCAATTAAAATCCCATCACTTTTAAGATGCTGTGCGTGATACAACAAACGCCGCATAAGTAATTAAAGTTGTTATTTAAACTAATGATATTTTAAGATAAATATATAGATCGTAGTGGAAGTAGAACAAACACTGAAAGAACTAAAATAAATTATATATTAAAATAATAAATCCAAGTTCTAGAGACACGACATTTTTTTATATATTGAGAAAAGAATCAACAACAAAATTGCTAGGCAACCAAAAGCGGCCTGTAGCTCTATTGCAGGTTAGTATAAAACCTTCAACACGCCCCCTCAATTGAGCTACCGAAGCCCTAAACCAGCTATACATTTATAATGCTTAAATACAGGTAAAGCCTTAGTTAAAACATCAGCTAACATCGAATCTGTCGATAGATGCCTTAACTCAATAACATCAGATTTCAGTATATCTCTAATAAAGTGATACTTAATATCTATATGTTTGCTTCGAGCATGATAAACTGGATCTTTGGCCAAATATATCGCCCCCTGGTTGTCAACATAAAATGTAGCCTTTGCAAGTCCTACCAAACCTAACTCTTTTAATAAACTACTAAGGTAGAGGACTTCTTTCATTGCTTCGCTAACACTAATATACTCTGCTTCAGTCGAGGATGTAGCCACAGTTCTTTGCTTTTGAGATCGCCAAGA
The DNA here is from genome assembly GCA_947044815.1 of Apomyelois bistriatella. Lineage (NCBI taxonomy): Eukaryota > Metazoa > Arthropoda > Insecta > Lepidoptera > Pyralidae > Apomyelois > Apomyelois bistriatella. The sequence continues at coordinate 6,099,779 of OX345689.1, forward strand.
AACAGCTGCACCTCCTAACTTAAAAACATAGCCCGAATATGATTTCCGGTCAATCATACAATTGCCCCAATCGGCATCTGAATAACCAAGTATGTGAATGCCGGTTTTACTGTAAGTCAAACCATAGTCTATAGTCTTCTTTAAATATCGAAGAACCCTCTTAGCCGAAATCCAATGAATATGATCAGGGTTAGCTGTGGATTGTGCTAATTTCGAAACAGTATTTGAAATATCAGGTCTTGTACCCACGCTAAGGTACATCAAAGAGCCAATCAATTCACGATATGGCCACAGATCCTGATCCTGTTTCATATTACCTTCACTTTTCTTTGGTGGTGGAAATTTAAGACCTACTTCGAATGGTGTAGATACAGTCTTACAATCTTCCATACCAAACTTCTTCAACAAATCTTGAATATATTTTCGCTGAGAAAGACTTATTTGACCATCTGTTTTATTTATTTCAATACCCAAACAGTATTTAGTTGGTCCAAAATCTTTTAGTTCGAAATCTTTTGCTAAATCCCTTTTAAATTCTTGGACTAAATTGATATCTTGTGATGCAACCAAAATGTCATCCACATAAATAATAACTAATAATATTATTCCATCTTCCCCTCGCTTGAAATACAGACATGGTTCATTAATAGTTGGCATCAGATTCATTTTTCGCAATTTCTCATCCAATCTGAGATACCACTGCCTTCCTGCTTGCTTTAAACCATATAATGAACGCTTTAATAAACAAGCATTTCCTCCAGCTTTATAATCACACAACATTTGCATGGCACGCTTCCTAACTGCGGAACTTTCATCTTCTCTTTCGATTAAAATACCTAAACTTTCTTCTAAAATCTTTGGTATTTGCATGTATACCTCTTCATCAAGTCGGCCATATAAGTAAGCAGTATTGATGTCCAATTGATGAACTTCGAGACCCAGTTCAACAGCAAGTGCCATCAATAACCTAATTGTTTCAAGTATCGCTACTGGCGCATAAGTTCTTTTATAGTCTATGCCATGTCGCTGACTGAACCCTTTCGCTACCAGTCTAGCCTTCTTCTTAGTTGTCATGTCGTTGTTAAGCTTAGTAGTAAGTACATAACGACAGCCTACAACTGATCGATTTTCTGGCTTTTTAACAATATCCCAAGTATCGTTCTTTACCAAGCTTTTAATTTCAGACAAAATTGCTTCTCGCCATCCTTCATTCTCATTACTCGATAAAGCCTGTTCAAGGGATATCTCTTCAGCCATTGCAGAGAAAAATTCTTCTTCTTCATTCTCCTGCAAAATTTCATCTACAGCATGTTGGTCCGTCTCAACAGGTCTACCAGTGGTGCCAGAATCTACATATTGTTCAGATTCCTCTCCATGTACCTCTACCATCTTAAAAACCTTTTTAGGACGACCGCGTTCTCCTTTCACAAGTCTTGGTCTTCCTGGAGCTCGTTTTAAAGCTACTTGTCTACTATTCTCCTCAGTAGCTTGCTCAAGTTCCTGTGTATGTAAATGGCCAGTATGATTATCTCCATCCCCACTGCCACTTACGACACTATTTTCTTCTTGCTGAATGTCATTTGTGATGTTCTGTATATTGACGTGATCACCGGCGCTCGAAGGCATTTCACATAAAGATTGGACAGGTACATCAAACTCCACAACATTTTGTGTTTTCATTTTTGATTGAATCTGATCTGCAATCTTCAGTTCAATATTCTGTGGATTCTTCATTGTCTTCTCATTTAAAATGAATTTCACATCTCGAGCTTCTATGACTTTGTGTTCTGATGGTATCCAAATTCGATATCCTTTTGTTGATCTAGGATATCCTACAAAAAATCCTTCTCTAGCACGTGCATCAAACTTATCTTTTCCTGGTGTCTTATCCAATACGTATGTTTTTGTTCCAAAATTTTGAATATTTGACAGATCCACAGCAGTTTTCATCCATTTCTCAAATGGAATCCCACCATTAAAACTGCTAGTAGGGCAGCGGTTACGCACATAACAAGCAGTTATAACAGCATCCGCCCAAAAACCTACAGATAACCCAGAAGATAATAACATACACCTAGCCATTTCAATTAAAGTTCTATTCATTCGTTCACTGACACCGTTCATCTGGGGTGTGTGAGGAATTGTCAGTCGTCTTTGAATACCTTCATTTTCTAAAAATTGGTCAAATTCATCATTGCAGTACTCACCACCATTATCAGTTTGAAGAAATTTTATTTTCTTTCCTGTTAATTTCTCGGCGTAAGTTTTGTAAAGCTTAAATGCACTTAATACTGCACTTTTCTTTCCTAATAAATAAACTTCACACCATCGAGAACTGTCATCAATAAAAGTTACAAAATATTTTGCACCGCCTATTGATTGAGTTTTCATCGGACCTACTACGTCGGAATGGACAATACGTAACAATTCATTACACGGCCCTTTAGACTTCGAAAAAGGTAATAAACTCATTTTCCCTCTAGCACATATATCACAATTAGATATATTACGCAAATCTGTTTCCTTCACATTATATCCGCAATGGTTCAAAAATTTCAAGAGATCTTTACCGTTTAAGTGACCCATACGCTCATGCCAAGCCAATAAGTCCAGTGAATTTGTAACAGTACAAGCCTGTTCATTCAAATCCTTAAACAAATAAAGATTTCCTACACGTTTCGCTGTCAAAACAGTATTACCTGAAGTTGCATCATTTATACAGGCCCTATCTTTAGAAAATTTAACTACATACCCATTATCTGTTATTCTCGCAACCGACAATAGATTGCTCCGCAGATCTGGTACGTACAAAGTATTTCTAAAAGTTAACCTCCTGCCTGATGCTGACAACCTTACGTCACCCTTGCCTTTTACATCCGTCGACAGATTCGATGCTAGATTGAGTTTATCCTGCAAAGTACAAAAATTATCAGTAAATTTATCTAAATCATTACACAAATGCGATGTACAGCCACTATCTAGGATCCAGTCATTCTTAGTAGATTGTAAACAATTAGAAAAATTTGTACAATTAAAAAGAATATCAAAAGTACTGTCCTCCTTATTAAAATCTGTGGCACATCTAGCGTCGTTATTATTTTGCTTCATCTTGCATTCTGAAGCTTTATGTCCAAATTCGTGACATTTATAACATTTGTACATAAATTTACTTTTCTTAACTTTTTGTCCTTCCTGGTTAAAAATCTTTTTCTGTCCTTTGTTTTTGGCATACATAGCTCCCTCTATAGTCTCTTTATATGATGAGCTCGAGCTATCCCATTTTTCCAAAATCTTAATTTTCAATATCTCTATATTGGGTAATTCATCTCTACATTCCATAGCACATCTAAAATTTTCGTAGCTATCTGGTAGACTATACAATAACAATATAGATAACATGTCGTCGTGTACTTTAATACCCATATCACATAGCATGTTTACTGTTTCAAAGAAATTGTTCAGATGACATTTCACGTCATCTCCTTCTTTCATCCGATTCAATGTTAATTTCTTTAACAAACTTGCCTTCCTTACAGGTCCTTTTGGTGCGTAAATTGTCTCTAACTTTTTCCAGACATCGTGCGAAGAATCGCACCCCCTAATATGCTTCAACTCACTTGGACACATCGCCATAATTAAGTCAGCCTTAGCCATTTCGTCATTATCAGACCATGCGCTCGCTGCTTCTGCATTATCTGGCTTAGACAGTGTACCATTTGCATATTTCCATACCTTGTTTCGTATGAGCAACGCCTGTACTTGGATTTTCCATGTTTCGTAGTTCGATCCATTCAGTGGTTCAATTTTCGTGGAGGTGGCCATAACCTTTTAAGATAAATATATAGATCGTAGTGGAAGTAGAACAAACACTGAAAGAACTAAAATAAATTATATATTAAAATAATAAATCCAAGTTCTAGAGACACGACATTTTTTTATATATTGAGAAAAGAATCAACAACAAAATTGCTAGGCAACCAAAAGCGGCCTGTAGCTCTATTGCAGGTTAGTATAAAACCTTCAACATGATAGGAATATCATAAGTACTTATGAGCTCTCAAATAAGAAGTCTATATCTACAACATTTGGGTAAAGATCCCTATGTAACGACTTATGCCAAACGACATAATTCATTTGAAGAGGCTCTATTTTTATTATTAAACGGTTTTATTTAGCTCACCCCGTTTGTTTTATTCTTGGGTCAAATTTAGTAATTCAAATTTCACCCTCTTCCTGTCAACCGATTAATCTGAAATTTTGTATACACTTTGGATTTTGGTGACAATACAATTATGTTTATTCATTATCATTATAAATTCAAGATGGCCGCCGCTACAAAATGGCGGATAATTTATGTTTTATTAATCCCATCAATATGGGTATCAAATGAAAGGGCTCAACAAGCAGAATACAATATACTATAAAAAATTGAAATCCAAGATGGCGGCCGCTACAAAATGGCGGATAACGTAGGTTTTATCAATCCCATCAATATGGGTATCAAATGAAAGTGCTCAACCAGTAGAATACAATGTACTAGATAAAATTAAAATCCAAGATGGCGGCCTCTACAAAATGGCGGATAACTTAGGTTTTATCAATCCCATCAACATGGGTATCAAATGAAAGGTCTCAACAAGTAGAATACAATTTGGTATGCAAAATTGAAATCTAAGATGGCCGCCGCTACCAAATGGCTGATAACAATTTTTTATCAATCCCACTAATATGGGTATCAAATAAAAGGGCTTGACAAGAAGAATACAGTGCACTATACAACCTCGATATTTAAGATGGACGCAGCCACTAAATGGCGTATAATAATAAGATTTAAATTTAGAAATTGAATCTGTAATTTAGGTATCTGATTAATCCAGCCTGAATCCACCACCCAAGTCAAGATTTTGTATCGTGTTGAGGACTGTGTGGCGTTAGGGTGGCTAAAATGATACGTCGTTAGCGGTACACCACCCAAGTTAAGGTGAAAGGTTAAAACGCGCCGAGAACTGTATGGCATTAGCGTGGATAAAAATGATATGCAATAAACTAACGGGCAAGAAACCTGGCAATAATGAAGCACTAAATGAATTAAACAGAATGCGAAATAAAAACTAAAAACTAGAAAATAAAAATAGGTAAAAAAACTTTATAAGTTAAACGGTTTTATGTTAAACATACATTGCAATGTTTAAGATAAATGTACTAAAAACCAAAAAATAATAAAATAGATACAGTGGTGGGAATTATAAACATATGCATAGACTAGACTAAAATAAAACCGTGGGGCACGTCAATTGTCTACAAATTATCGACTTAATGTGCGATAGAAGAATCGTTTAATTCGTCGTTAGGCAGTTGGCCCGCAGACGGTGAGGAAATTACTTACTATTTTCTTGCTCATGGAAATTCCAATAGTTATACACTGTAAATAAAAGAGATGTTTCAACTAGTTTATCGTTGGACATTCACACTGCTGGCTGGCGAGGAATCGTTTCACTGCTCGTAGTTTGTCTTTAATCGACAAAACATATGATAAAAGTACTACTCGCTCACCACTATGAAACCCTAAAACTCGCTTATAATCGAGCTTGCTAGCTTGTTTCCACATTCTAGCCCTACTTATCACACGTCCATCGTTGTCGGTTGAACAACTGCCTAATTATAGTGTAACATTACAAAACAAACATTTTAATCAACGATTGTAGACAATTGACGTGCCCCACGGTTTTATTTTAGTCTAGTCTATGCATATGTTTATAATTCCCACGACTGTATCTATTTTATTATTTTTTGGTTTTTAGTACATTTATCTTAAACATTGCAATGTATGTTTAACATAAAACCGTTTAACTTAAAAAGTTTTTTTACCTATTTTTATTTCACAGCGATCGATTTAAAAAAAAATATGATAGAAATGAGTCTCGTCATTTTTTACCTTAAGTGGCAACAACAAGTATTTTGGATCATAATGGATAACATTTATAGATAACCAGTATTAAGTGTGATTTGATTTATATTTTAAAATAGTCTCAGTTCGGTTCCAACAAATAAAATTTCATCAAAAATAATTAGATATTCATAAAGTTCATCTTCTGGTTACTTGTTAAATGGAGTTGGATTATTAAAACAGAGGGACTTGTGATACAAAAGAGATACCTAATTAGATACCTGTGAATGTCCTACACTCGAATCTCTCTACCTAGAAGGATTCGAGACTGCTCGAAGGTGTGTCAGCGCATAGTGCGTGACGCCCGCTACACCTGGCATACAAAGTGGTCACCACACCGCTACTTCCCGCCCACCGTTACAGTTTTAGTTTGTTTTCCAATGGTTCCCACTTGAGTTTTAGATTTATAAACCCTCGTAGAATACAGACATATTGTAAACGCGAGCCGTTCGAGCGTATGTGAATCAATTGCAAACGGTATATGTATTTAATGAGTCTGTAAAAGATCATACGATCTTATATCGAAGATGGTATACTTCTCTATGTGGCTCACTGTACTGTATAAGCGTAAAAATGATGTTGTCTTTTTAAAAAATTGAAATAAAAAATGTTAAATATGGTACACCGCCGGTTTATGATGAAAATGCTTAAACCACAGAATCACGGAACAGTATGTAAATGTGCCTAATGAACACCACTCGCCTATTCTACGAACCACGAATTCTACGAATGCGAATCTTGTACAGTTATATATAGTTCTCCAGTACATCTCGCCGACTGACATGTAACGTTACTTTATTGTGTTATTAACTTGGGAACTGTTTCGGTATGACCGGACGCCACTCTCGCTCGACCCTTGTATAATTGTAGAGATTTCCATAGGCTCTTTACTGAATAAATAAAGGAGAAATAAGCGTCGCTGTTGGCCGGGAGTCATCAGCCTCGGGTCAAGTGCTTGAAACTTTAATTAATTTATACTTTTGCTTTGTATTCACTGCCCGGCTGGGAAACCTGGATGTTTTGGTTGTGTATGCTTTTGTGATGTGCTATAAACTAACAAAGAAAACCCACATTTGTTTAGACTTTATGTTTGTATTATTAAATACTATAAAATAGTACATGAAGATGATGAATAAAGTTTGCAAAGTTGGCATTACATTTGAGCGGTTTTCGATCTGCGAAGAAAAAAATACACTTCTATTATTGAGTTTTTTTTTACCAAATGATATTTGTTTCGTGGTTTAAAAACATCTCGGTGTAAATTAAAAAAAATGGGAAAGAAAAAGCTCTAGTCTTTTCTTGTAAAAATAAGTACGCTGCGAAATAATCTTAATAACAATTGTAGATATAAATACAATGGCAAAAAGTGTCACTTTACGAGCAAATGTATTGAAAAAAAATCTATCTATTAATCTATATATAAAAATCAATTGATGTTCGTTACTCTGGCTAAAACTCGTGAATGGGTGGGCTGATTTGGCTACTTTAGGTCTTGAATATATTTGTGGAAGTTCAGGGAAGGTTCAAACGGTGATAAAAGTGCGTTCAGGCGGTACGGAGTTCGCCGGGTCAGCTAGTATGTGCTAATGAACACTGCCAATTGAGAGATAAGGATTCTAATGTAGACCGGTGTGGTGTTAAGCTGAGTAGTTTAAATTTATTTGGGTTAAAGCACACGTTGGAATCACTGGAAATGAACATGCTGACGTTCTAGCCAAACAGGCAGCGGCATGTAGGACTTCAACAACACATGATTTTCCTATCTCATATGCCAAAAGGGAGATAAAAAGGAAAACGATGGACACATGGAGGAGAGAATACGCCGCAGAGTCTCTAAATCACCACATCCACACAATATTCCCAGACTTAGATACATTACACAAATTCATTACACATGCACCCCCCTTATTTGAAATTACACAATTTTTAACTAACCATGGCTACCACAAACAGTATCTGAAACGGTTTAAGATTATAGATAACGATGAGTGCCCCTGCGATAACGTTACTACACAAACTTTTGATCACTTAATTAAATACTGCCCTAAATTTCAACAGACACGATATAACCACGAATGTATAGCGAACAATTTTAATATTGAACCATATAACTTCACCACAATTTGTAACAAAGTATCTACAATCAACAGCTTAATAGAACATATAACGACGATTGTCAGTAGACTTAAAGAGTTTAACTCAACCTAGATATAATTATATTTATGATATACAAACATATTTTGTGCTAAACGATATATATTCATTATCATATAGGTTGTCATAAGTCATCACATTATCACATCACAGTTACTTTTTCCATTCCTGTATCAAATAGCAGGAATAAATTAAACAGTACATATTAAAAAATCATAATATGTACAACCAAAAAAAAAAAAGAAAATGTAGACCGGTCGTAGCAGATGTAAATAGCACTGACGATTGCTACAAATAGCTACGAGCCACGGAGCGATAGCGGAATTGTTATTATTTTAAATGAGTAAAGAATATAGTTTGAATCCTGATCATTCATGTGGCTGTGTTTTGTGCCAATTTCATAAGTAATCCGACCTTGGGAGTCCGCGCCGGGCTATCGTTTTGTTTCGCCGCCGGAACACATTAGTTCGTCTGCAAATTTCATCTATGCTGAACCTCTCCGGCTGGTTTACATTGTAAACATAATAATTAAATTAGAATGGAACACAAATTTGATAAAAACATAAACCATTAAAATTTTAGAACTCATTCAAAGAATTCTCGCTTTCAGATGCTTGAGTTCTCATTAAAATACGCAACGTAAACGAAGGTTTGGCTGATCTTCTTAGTGGATACACTCTTGCCAAAGTGGTCGTGGTAATCATTGCAAATCACGGTGATTACTAGGTGAAACGACCCTGCACACCCACAAACACTGCCTTTGGTAAGGGAATAATAAATATTATTATTCTCTTACGATACCGTGAGTACAGTAAGTACGATACGGTAAGAGAGGAAATAATCTATTCTTAAGTCTGAGACCAAACTGCTGCGAGTTCATTATTACATGTATTGAGTAAATAGATGAAAAGCTATTGGGTGAAATTATTCCCAATATCAAACAACAGGTTTTCCTTTGCCCTTGGTAATTTGATCAAATAAAGAAACATTATGTTCTTTTGTACTGATTTCCCATGTTATTTTAAGAAAACATTTACTAAGTTGTTTATTACTTTTTTATAGCTAATCAAGAACTTGCCGGTTACAAATATAGCCTAATGAATAAAACTTTGAAATTAAATTTTTGTAGCTCTACAATGGGCCATAATTAGAAAAGTATAAAAACCTTACCATTAAAACACAAATCAGAATAAAAGTAAGAATACGGAAATTAATGACAATCACATTAATTCTCATCATTGAATTAGTAAAACAAATCAGTATTGGTACTTATGAAGTAAATAATACATGTTACGCAACTTTAAGGGAATTATTGACATTTCGTTTCTTAGGTCAATCGATAAAAATAAATGAAAGATAGCCCAGCCCGCTTCTAAAAATAAATAGTTAGCTACTTAGAGTCAACAGTCGGCGAAGACGATTTATTTAAAAAGAAAAAAATATGTTCTACGGTTGACTAGTAATAAGTCGGCTGGGTTGGTTAGTTGCATTACGAATTACTATAACTCGGTGTTACGTAGAGTGGTTCGCCTTGCACTTGGCTCGTCTTCAGTGCAACAGCCGAGGCCGGCGGCGGCCCTGGCCGGACCGGCTTTGCAATTGCAAAGCGATTCGGGTCATGATGTAAAACCGGCTACCGGCCACAGGGTTAACAGACACGTGGAGAAACAATTATTATTCTAGCTAGGTGTATGCGCATATATATAAATGAATTTATATATAAATTTCAGGAAGATTGGTTTAGTAGATAGGGCGTAAAGAGGTAACAAACTAAACAAAGTCACTTTTGCATTTATAATATTAGCTAGACTAGACTAGTCATAGGTATGTTTGTATTTTTTTTATGAATATAGGCGGTATTTTTATATCAAATAGGTAATTAGTGTACTACTTAGTAAGAAAAACTAGTATAAGTGGTCCAACTGATAGGAAATATAAGCAGCTTAAGATAGATCACTACAACGGCATAAGTATCCCGTCGGCGATTTTGGAGAAATATTTTCAAGCCATTCAAACGCCTTTACCTAAGATAACAATCTGTAGGTTAAATTACAAACTGAATCCAACAAAAACCAGCCAAGTGCGAGTCGGATTCGCGCATTATAGGTTCTGTAATTCAACAATAGGTACACTTTACTAATTGTAGTCTGACATTTCAAAAATCACGTTTGTTGCATGGGAGCAAATTCTCATATATAAATCATAAATCAAATTTATTTTTATATTCTATTTTATGGTATTTGTTTATTTTTTTTTATATCGGCATTAGTAATATATCATATCTGTTAAAATTTGAACTATCTAGCTATAACGGTTCATGAGATACAGCCTAGTGACAGACAGACAGACGTACAGACAGTGGAGTCATAATAAGTTCATTTGACAGCCCTAGATTGCTGGTATTGATATAGTTGGTCTGGCATAGTTTGGGATTAGCGGTATCGACTAATTTACTATTGTTATTATTTCTGTGTGAATTTTAAAGACTTGAGTTCGCTTTCATGACCCTATCATTTTCACCATCGAAATTACAGAATCAAAACGAAATAAACATGCTTACCTACGTTTCACAAATGCGTTTGGTGTATTTCGTGCAACTTGCAAAAATTACTTTGAACATATAACAATTAGGGAATTAGCACACAGGTGTGTGAAAATCTTTTGAAATAGGCCGGTCTGCGAGTGGGCCTGAGTTGTGATTAAATTTTTATTTACGTCTAAGCTAGAAATTCTAATTATTATTGTTACCGAGACAGAGACAGGTTAACGTTTGAAAATCACTATAATGAAACTAGACAATTTTGCAGTGTATTATTTACTAGCACCAGAATAAAATAAAAACTAGTTAACGTGGGTTTATATTTAGCCCGGTATTCCTACCTGCCAACCTGTCCTGAACACAGCTTGTACAGCCCTCCTTACTTCGACACTCATTAAACTGGAGACTTGCTGTGTACCTTAAGGCACTCAAGGGTAGAAATAATTAAATGGTGACTGTTTTTAGCTCTATAAATAATCTAAGAGATGATCATAGCTGCCAATTAGATATTATATGGATAGGTACTAAGGTATACTTCTTTCCAAAAAGGATAAGATATGATACTTGCGAGCAAATAATTTGGGACTAAGTTTATTAATATTTTTTTCTCTCCGTGAAGCAAAAACAAAATTTAAAAATTTCTTTTTATTTTTTTTATTTTTAGGGAGCCAAGGGTTTAGAGTCGATGGATTTTGTGATCAAATCAATCAGTCTATAATAGAGCAATATGTGCTTGAAAAATATTTAAATTTAATAAATTTATATTTCGAGGTACAACTTTGCAAATTCCTTTTAATGCGTATATAAGGTGGACTCAAATCAACTGCAAATATTTTAAGGGTAGATTCGGACCACTAAACTGAAGAACTTTTCCAAATAAACTTATGTCAAAATATGAAATTATTTTTTGCACTCCATACTTCACTAGATCAGCTGTTTCTCAAATTTTATGGGAGGTAAAAACATTTTTTTCGTATTTCGATATAAGTTCATTTGGAAAAGTTGTTCAGTTTAGTGGTCCGAATCTGCCCTTAAAATATTTGCAGTTGATTTGACTCCACCTTTAAATAGGTATGACGATAATTCTTGTCGTTGGCGAGAAGTTTGTTTGTAATAATGACAGTAAAAGTACAGGGATAAAAACATGAGACAATAGCCATTTGTTAAAATGTTTTTAATCTCTATAACTGCAAGGAAAGTCTCCGAGAGTGTGTCAGTAGGTCCAGGCTTACCTTTCTCTGCGGCGGCGACGGCGAGGCGCATTATTCACAAAACATATTTCACAGCTGATTTCGTGGTACGGACTGCACGTTTCATTCATCACACCACACAACATTTCTCTTGCAATCAACGAAACAGATTTCTTTCAGAATATTTTTCATTTGCTTTTGACGTAGATAACATGATGGCCATTTATTCACAGCGTGTAAACTTTCTATTCAATTGAAAACGTGTTTATTGCATTGAATGAGGTTGTTTATAGACCATTTATTAGAACTGTTTCTAGTTTTAGAGCCAAGTTTACGGACCATCTTTCTGAAACGTTAGTTTATAGCAAGCAATGAAGTTGAGTATTAAATACCTAGAAGAAAATTGCGTTATCAATTAAAAACTGATAAAGTTTTTTGTTTCAACCTCAGTATAATAAACGAATGACTTATATAAAACAAGGCTTTTAAAAGTAAATAAAATTAGGTAATTATCGCTAAAATGTCCCTGAAAAAGGAAGTTATTAGCGCGAACATAATTTTTATATTTTCATTTCTTAGCGTTAATTTTTTTATAATTACTTAGAACGTTTTTTACTGGGATAAGCCCGACATTGTACTTTTATTTTAATTCTATGCTTTTGTATTTACTTTTGTTTTAAACAGGTAGAGCTAATTAACAGTCCATGAGCTCCTGAAAAGTCCTGTGATGATGAACTTCAATATCGTGCCACAGTTTATGAGAATCCTTATTTAATTCATTAGCAGCACTGGATTTGATAAACCCTCTTATAGTGCAAATCTAAGCGGTTGAGAGTAGAGTCACTATCGAGGCTTCGCGGTCGAATGCTAAATTCTACGCCAAAGCACGCGGCCGCCTGCAACGCATTTTAATGGTTTGGCATCCTATGCCATATGCATTGGTAATAAATTTATTATTACCAATGCATATGTAAACTGTAAAGCTAATCAATGTCTAAAAAACTATTTACGTAAGCCTACCACCCTTACCCTCTTTTCGGTTCGGTCGCTGCTAGATGAATTAAATAGGCCTTAGGTCGCGTTTTCGATGTGCACGGAAAATCATTAAAAAATTTCACAAGGTCGACATCATAAGTATTCCTTGTAAAGTAAAGCTTGTATCACAGACGTATTATTTACCTGTGTTTTAGCTAATCATCTTCCTTTACAGCCTGAATAAGTCGGCAATCCCCATGTTTATTGTGGGCCTGTTTGCCTATTCAGTAAGTTGATAATTTTATTCGTTGTCATTCCCAATCACAAAACAAAATTATGATTAGATTATCCCAAATGAATAAATCGGATACTAAGTTTTACTGTTTACCATGTGGGTGCCCGCTAAGGCGTTAAAGTAGATAGGTATCGAGAATCGCATTTCTCCGTGACGTCCTTACAAATGTGCCGCACATTCCACATGTGACATGGAAATGATAGGCCTCAATTAACTCCACACGGCCAACTTAATCCCAGATGTTAATCTCTGCATTCACTGAATAATTTATTTATTCAGGTCATTTACTTCATATACGGATCTTTTGAGAGTAGTGTGCGGCCATGCGAGATCGGGTTAAATAATATCTTATCATTGTACATCTTACCAAAACAAAATATTTTTTATTTCATATTGAATAAATTATTTTAAAATTATTTGTATAGACGCTAACTCATACTTATAACCCAAACATTTTACTGTTGATGTTGTGGAAATGTGACATCAAATGGTTCACATTAACAAAATGGACGACATCGAAGAAAATTATATTAAGTAGTAATAAAATGTGCAGACGCTTTGCAAGCGAGGCTTTTGACCCGCCCGAGTTCAATGCTCGCGGTCGTTCGGCTAGACCAAATCCTGCTAATAGGTTATCCGAACCTTAAGACCAGGCAGAGCGTCCACCCGAAACGCTAATGATCTGTGGTTTATTACAGTGAATAAGCAAATTTTAACCTGAAGAGAAGAGCGTTATTATCTAATGAGACTAATTTGACGGCTTTTGTGACGCAGTGTAAGAATGTCGTTTTTCTATACTCTACGTGCAATAAGGAGCAAATAAATATACTATGAGCCAAGTGGTCAACACATCAAGGTTTCTCAATTTACTTCTAGATATTTAACTTATCTTCGACACAATTTAGCGATATCATCCGGGGAATGTTCTTATAAAGTCCGCATAGATATATTTTAAAACGACATGTTATGGATTCAATTGAGAATTTTCAAATGTATTTTTCATGACTATAGATCTCAAAGTATTTAAAGAAAATACACACGAGGTGGTTTTTTACTATTATATGATCTAAGCTAGGTATATATGTTTGCATGTGCTTTAAAGAAAACATAAGGTATTCAATCACTTATTAGTATGTATCTTTAAATATTTTTGTGCAGCACTTTTGTCGCTAGAGTCGACGACGACGTGTCGTACTAGTACGACATTCAGAACTCTGGTTTTCTATTATTTGTTCTACGTAAGTAGAACAAATAAAAGAAAACCAGAGTTACCTCACCAGTTAAAAAAGAAGAAAGAGTTACCTCTTTCTTCTTTTACTTCTTCCCTCTATCGCGTCTTCTATAATGGTAACTTATGACTGAACATTTAATATTTTTTGTAATACTAAGTACGAGTATTTTGATAATTTGAAATATTATAAACAATGAATGCAAAACGTATCATTAAATGAGTAATTACGGTAATCGATTCTGACTAGATAAGTCTACCTTGATCTAGAAGACTTGCCCACAATATTCTACAATGTACCTACCTATTGTATATAAACAATAAGATCTCTTATTACAGCATCAGCTTAGCATAAATTATGGTTCATCTAAGTTCCATTCCTCCCCGGGCACTGCACGTGCGTTCGTTTTACGATTCTTTGTTTAAAACGGAGCAAAATAAGTCCTACATCGTCAATTTGTTTTATGTATTCAACCTGTAAAAACTAACCTTAAATTATATTAATACTAATAGTAATTATTTGTTAAATTAGATCTTCTAGCAAGTAACTAGCAAGTAACTATAAAAGAGTATAAGTATGTACAGCGGAGGTTTTTGTACGGTACGAAAGTTACTAAATACCTACCTATACTTATAAGGCACAAAATAAATAATAGAACTAACTTAGGTATCTAAGGTGATACGTAGTTTCTTTTTACCCAATGCAAATTCCTGGTTTATTATCTACGTAGACAACAACAAACTATTTACTGGTTTAATATAAATTTCTTTTATCTCTCGAGCTTTTTTGTATAATAAATATAATAATAGATAAAGAATATTTAGACTTTGATCACAATATTAAAGCGTCGGATATCATTAAGCTTGACAACCTCAGTTATTAACTAAATCAAGATAATTATAATAGATATATACACGTGCGTAAGCAGGTAATTAATAGTATGTAGTTAGGTATGTTACATTCACAGTAAATAGCTGAACTGTTCTAGGATGGTTAGATGACCTTTTATGGTATCTCCATTCGATTGATTGATGATTGAGCAATAATTATGAATAAAGAGTATTTGTATTGTATTTTAATTATTTAAATACCTTATAATAAATATTTATTATTTTTGTACCATCTACTTCAAAACAAATTATTATTTAAATCATAGGAGAATAGCTTGAATAATAAATGATTTCAGTAGATAGATTGATAGGTAGATATACACTTTCTTGTACCAAATAACAAAAAAAAATACAAAGAATGCACTTAAATAATTAAAATATATATTAATAAAGTAGATTATGTCAAAACATAGATTCATGCTAAATATGGGGTAACTTAAAAAATTGTCATGACATATTACTTTTGTCTTATGCTCATATATTGGTCTACGAAATATGTACTTTTAATTTAATAATATTTTTTACGATTGGATATGGCTACCTTAGTAGTCTTTTATATATTTTTATAAGTTACAGTTAAATATTTTTCTGTTCATGCACTATCGTTAAGCAATAAGCATGATACATAATTGGCATTTTTTGCTCATTGATGCCGATACTGAAATACGTTTGATGCATTATTGCTTTGCTACCAACAAAAAGATAACAAAGATTCGTTGCAGCATCCGTCTTACTAAAACGACTAAATAAATTACAGTTAATAGCTCTATGAGATTTAACGATTTGCTTGATCTTCGTTATTTGAGATTTATAAAAGTCTAATCGAAGGCAGAATTAAGGAAATGTACAATTAGAACAATAAAATAGTTATTTCTCCCTGGTTATGATTGAGATAATCGTTAGCTTGATGGTTAAGTTTGTTGTTAGTAAGCAAGAACTATTGATTTAAATTAGCCTCATAGCAAATTAACATCAAACAATGTCAACGTTGATTACGTTACTGCGGTAATAATTAAAATCAAAACTTCGGCTCGGTCTTTGTTTGGAAGACTATACATACTTATTAATCATAAATAAACTTTTGTAGTGAAGTGACACATGCGTTATTTTAATGCACCTCATTCATCATTTCTGTAATGAGGCGGGGTGATGGATGGCGAATTCCTCAACACCCTTTCAGGTGACGGTAATTTTTTATATGGAATTCCTATGGCCATTACAAATTAACAGAGTCTTTGTAATGGTTTTCTCAATAATTTATTATAACATGTATATAGAATTTTGAAGGTTATGATGAAGGAAGTGCTTGCATCTATCAAGTTATTTGTTGATTATAATAACTTGATGGATTTAGCTACATCCAAATTGTGTTGGCTTCATTTTCCTATCAATTTTTTTCACAAAATAAATAGTTAAATATTTTTTTGTTGCAATAAATTATTTAAGTAGTTCTTAACCAATCCATTATGTCATTCAATAACGTTGCTTATGTTTTTATCACGTTTTCATCTTATAAACAGGGATCGAAAACCTGGTTTAAATCAATAACCAAGTAATTGTTTTTGCCATACATTTTTACAGCGACCCATCGAGACTCAGCCTAGCAAGCATAACGGTCCGCTCTACCCGGTATTTCCCTAAAAATAGCAGTCTTAACCAGGTATATCCCATATACATAGTAAACTCTAAAATCGACGGGTATTATTCATATCGGCTTCTAAATAAGACTAAAATGAAAATAATTATTTCAAAGAATATAAAACTTTAAAGCAACAATTTATCTGATTATAGTGCAATAAAATAATAATAGTTTCTTTAAAAAATCTCAAAAAATGAAAGTAAATAAGTATTTAACAAGTGAAACTTATGGCGGTGCGGTGACAAATAAAGAAGCAGGATTTTCCTTTTCGGGTGCTCTTCCTCGGTCAGTGTGTCGTTGGCGCAGCGTGACGTGCGTGCTCTTGACCGTGCCGCCGCCGCTGTTCAAAAGAAGATAGTGAGGTACGTGTCACAGATCTACGAAAGATTTCTCTGAACTTCCCAAGACAAGTTTTATATCTCAATAATAAGTTGAGAAATCATTGTAGGAGAGAGAAGTAATAACCTTACTATTAGGTATACCCGTATGTATATTGTATAATAACCTGTTGCTGGAACTTGGCCTGCGGCACTACTGTGCGCTTTGTTAAGTAATATATATCAATTCATGCTATCGTCTAAAACAGACCTTTCTTTTGTACTAGTCATACATTGTCTTTTGATTTTAGTGACAGCACAGTCTCAATCCAAAATTTCGGACATAATTGTACATCCTTAAACATAGCGTTAAAACATTATCCAATGTTAATCATACATTATGTAGGTAAGTATTTAAGTAGTACTTAAGTTTTTTCAAATAATATTATTTATTTATAGGATGACCAACAGCTACAATAATATTACAATAGTAATCCTCACAAGTAGATACATGATATTGTAAAAAGGAAGTTGAACATTAATACTAATACACGCTATAGTTTTACGAGTACAATATCCAAAAATTTTTTTATTATCAATCCAATAGTATTCTTAAATTAAAAATGATCGATATGCCGCATCTAGAGTTTATTCTCATTTGAAATTATTAATATGGTCAAGCCATGGTCACATTCTCCGTCCGTGGGAGGGTACTAGGTGAGTGACCGAGGCCTTGACCGACAGCCAGACATCTTGGACTATTAGGTGTATTTACATTGTGTACCATTTGGGGCTGGAGCCCGGAGAAAGTGCTTTGAATACAAGCCATTAAGTTTGTTGTAACGAGAGCGCGGGCTGAACTCAGAATATATTGTGTATAAAATACTTGAGATTAGATTATTTTATTTCATTTTTTTATTATAGCTATGTTGGCACACTGCTGGCCAATGGCCTCTTCTCTTCGCTTCTACACTTTTCGATCCATCGATGTTATCTATATCAAAGTCCAATATATATATTTATGTATATTAGTTTTGATTATATTTCATATGTTCCCTAATGCTGTGGCTCAACTTAACTAATATAAAAGATCGCTCCCTTTTATCTTATAGATGCAATAAGAAATACTCTATCGGCGGGGTCTTAGATGCAGCTAAGAAGACTCCGTCGGTAGAGTCAGTTTCAATAGAAAAATGTAGTCCTATGACCTACTATAATGTATAACATCTTTTCTTGTGTTCCAATATGACATTAAGTTTACTTATTACTCTTGGGTCAATAAAGTTTGAAATAAATATATACAAATGTACGGTATCCGCGCGCGACATAATGAAGGCTTTGTTTACCCGCGTGCGATCGAATACGATCACATGCATTTCTGTCACAAATTAAGGATAAATTAGATGTTGGCACAGTATTTAGTAACTGTGATCGAACGTGCTAACGTGCAACAGAATAGCCTATAACTACTATGATAGATTATAAAATATTGAAACATTGAATGGAAAATATTTACAATAATATGTACATATACCTATCGCGGGTCTGCTGGAGGAAATTTCTATAGAAATAAAGTAGCACCCTTGTACTAAATTTCCTAATTCTTTCTCTGTTTCATCTAAGCACTTTCGCGATCTCATCTTTAGCAGAGTTTGTAATAACCGACATGAATTTTATTGTTGGAATGCTCTTTGTATGAATTAAATTCTATATCTACCTACACTCATTATATTTTGCTCTGTGCGAACGAGGCTGCACATAGTAATCGGCGTAATTATCTATCGATTTTATTTGCAATTGGTTCCGCATTTCCGATGCATACTGAAAACGTATGTATTCTAAACATAGGATTTATTTAAGATATTTGAATTATGCATATTTATAAAAAATATAATTTGAACTTAAGAATTTTGCTACATTATTATAGTCGAAAATGCTCGTGATGATGATGATGACGATGATGCAACTGCGTATTTCGCAAGCGTGACAAATACGGTCAAATTATCCGTCAATATTAAACTGGTATTTTTTATCGCTGATTCTGTAATATCTGAATGCGTTGATGTCTTTTGTATTATTGATTACTTATTTGTATCGACAAATTACCATGGTCTATATTTCACTATACATAAATACATACCTACACAACTCCAATTCACTATACATACGTACAGAGTATACTTCGGACATTAAGAAAACATTATGTTACGTCTAAAGAAAACAAATACTAACTACAGATTCATAACATACGTTTATTATTTATTATTTATTTACGTTATTAGCATCATTAATCATTATAGCATTCCAAAAAACAATTCATTTACGTAATTCATTATTCATTTACGTAATTTCAATGAACTCTACATTGACGTCTTTTTATAAATGTACATAGAAACTAAACTACAATTGAGTTAGACTCATGCTTGTAAGCCTTCAAACTCTGTTTTCATAACACATTTTCAATTTTATTTTCATCCGTGTGGTTTCCGCTTTAAGAATATACCACACCTTTTCTTAAAGGCTACTTACCTAACAACGAATTAACAGGGGTCTTAATTTCGAAGTAACTTTTTCTGACTGGTGGGTGAAAAGATTGTTCCGTAGCAGTTAAAAAAAATGGTAACCTTATCTTAAGCCTACTCTTAATAAATTATGCCACTGTAAACTTCATACCACTGTAATCACTTCATGTTTACTCTTTAAAAATGTGATGAATTTAATGTGAACTTAGACAAACAAATTAAACATTGAAATTGCTCACTTTTAATATGAAAAAAATTTAATATTCAAAATGAAACTAGAAACGGAAGGACAAAATGTTAAAAAACTAAAAATATGGTGTTTTTTGTTTTACCAAATTATACGAAAAATGCATAAAATTTATATTACACATTATTAAATAACGGTATTCAGAAATGCCGAGATATATCCGTGGGAAAGTAGAATTTAAAAAAGAATTATTACATCGCATTATGTGATAAAGAGTTGTAACGAAAACCGGTATCGCTGCGGGCTTGCGTTGTCGGAGTTTGTGACATAATACGTGTTTCCGTTATTCACAACGGTCCTAGATAAAGAATTTGTTAAGCTTTGACAACCAATACTTCTCGCAGGTCATCACAAGTTCGGGTCGATGAAAATAGTAGGTAATAAAAATGTCTGAAATGGTATAACTGTACCATTTTTGGTATTTTTATTACTATTTTATAAAACTACGCGTAATTGTGTTTATGTGGTGTATGAACATGGACTGTATGGATGATACAAATCCACGATGCCGATTGATACATAATTATTTTTTTACACCTTACTACTGGACTAATTTAATAATACTTACTAATATCTATTGTAACATAAAAATAAACATTGTTGACTAACGCCGGTTAAGAAATCAATATTGAAACCCAATTCACTATCGTTCAGGTCGTTTTTTTTCATCGTCATCTACTTACTGTTTTGCATACATTTTTGGATAGCAACATGTTTGAATAACAAAATACAGATTATCTCGTAATGACAGTGCGTTTTTCGTGCAAGTCGGGATTGTCGGGCGTGTCATGCTGCGGCAGGTCTATCGTCGCTGGAGACGCAGGCTTGACGTGCGTGGTTCGGCGTCGGGCGTGACGCGTGTCCCGTTAGCGACACACTAACAATTCTAACACACCTTGTTGTACACAGACTTTAACAACCTGTGATGTGCATTCTGTGTGTGCATAAAGCATGTTACAGCGATAAAGGCTATTTTGATCAATTAGCCTATGATTAGTTTTATATCTTATCGGTCTTATCATTAAAAATATTCCATCTGCATAGTGCAAAAAGGTTTAAATAGTAATTTCTCGGTTTAAGCGATGAGTCTAATTTAATGCATTTAATTTCTTATGTTCTTTACTAGAAATAGCTAGGATGGTTTTTATTAATAACAATTTTTTAAAAGTGTGTCAAAAATAACAAAATACTTTTTACTCAATTGCCATGCTCATGGAAAACAAGCGAGGAATCAGAACACTCAAATAAAACATCTATAATCACTGTACGGAAAGAATTGGAGATGGATTGGAGAGGCTGTATTCATTAAATAAACAAGCTTTCGTCCGGGGCATCGCTCAATAAACTATTTTAATATAATAAATTATCCTCATATGTTCATCCCGGCCATACCTACTATTTGCTACATATATGCGTTACCATGATGACTCACATTTTCCACATAACAGGAAGAACCACCGTCATGTTAGCCGCTCATCCACCGATAATGGGGCTACTTCTACATTCTTAGCACGAATTACTTTAACGCGCGGAAATGAAGACATGATGACAAGTTGATACAATGTAGTGTTATGATTATAAAGAAAAAACAATCGCAATCTTCCTTAAGAATGTCGAAGCAATCTCGATTTAGTTCGCCAACATGCTCTATGCTCTACATGGCATTTCAAGTTGATGCGATGTTCATGCTGAATTCTTAGCTTAATAAGAAACATTCAAAAAAAATAGTAGAGAACTAGAGAAGGCAACTCATACGAATAGGTATATATAGTATAAGTACACATTAATCAATTGGGCAGCTAGATAGTAGTTGTCTTCGTGTCAGAGGTACTTTAAATTCATTTCTCTTTTTCATCCAAATTCATAATATATTTTACTTATAATACATTTAGTGGTCGCGTTTTGTGGTTTTTATTAATTTCAAACCGTTCACTTTCTTTTGTAATTAATAACTTGAATGGGAGTTAAACTTTTAACAGGGTTACTCATTTGCGATTTAAAATTTATTACAAGCCAAATGGCAGTTGCCATTATCTGATTTCGTATTTCCTTTAAGACTCTTATATTCTTGACAATAGATAGCCATTTCTACCATTGGTATTATGGTAGCATCATTAATCATTATAGCATTCCAAAAAACAATTTCAAGAAAAAGGAAATGATTTATATTTATTTATCGGTCAATAGATTAGATTTAGATTAGATTAAGGGTAACGCTTTTAGTTGAACAGAGGACTTTAGAAGGCAATATAAAGAAATAATTGAGTACATACGTAGTAACTAAGAAGGTGATAACGACACTGTTACATACTATCAGTCAAAAAATTCAAAAAATCAACCTATTATTTCAAACCAAAACGAGTGGCAGTATATTTTTCGGGCTACTCTATTTCAATTAACCTTGATACAGTTCAAAGCCTTCGAACTAGTTATGTCTTAGTTTTTTATGATTTATTAAAGACGTGTGCTCGCATGTCAAGGTTTTTTGTCACTTATCGTCCATGGCAAGAACTATGGTAATTACTTACCTATAGTCTACAAACATGATTCACTTTGAGTCTTACGTCCACAGCGATTGTTTAGTTGTTTTTGTTAATATTTCTTGCATTGTTTTTGTTCTGGTTCTAATATACGTCAGGTGTTCTCGCATTAGAGACATCTGTAATAATTAAACGAAAAAGAATCACCTCAGAAGTCAATGTCATGTTTTACCATAGATTTAAAAATAAAAAATTGTGCGTAGTTTAAGACCGCGCGCGTTTCGAAATACTTTGTCATTGATTTATACTACAAAATAAAAAAATAAAAAATATATAAGTAAGTATAAAAAAATGAAATTAAAAATTAAAATTTTTTACTATTACCTACGCTTTGCATCTAAACTGCTGGACGTATTATTAAAAGTTATTATGCAATCTAACGTACAATGTTTTAATTGAACGTTAACTGGGCAGGACACCTGCAGATAGATAGGTACGATGGTAGGCGGAGTAAAGCTGTTAGATAGGTCGATGATATTAGGAAAGTGCTGCCAACAACTGGATTGCGGTGGCTCAGAATAGAGAAGGATGGCGTAGACAGAGGGATACTTATGCACAGCAGTGGGTTGTAGATAGCTGATGATGATGATGTGTTCATTTCTTCGTGTATTCGTCAATATAGAGCTCCATCTTATATGTTTATCTATGCTTCCATATGGTGGTTTAGTATGGAGACAAGAGACCATAAAGCCATAGGTTACTGATAAGCGCGACATAAAGGAGCATCAAGCAGGTAAAACCGCAAGCAAAAACTAGCAAAAAATAATATGAAAAAGTTACAATGGTGCCACATAAACTTGAAGGTTTTCTAACAAAAAATCTTCCTGTTTCATGCATAGTCACAGATAATGAGAGCCATTACATGTAATCTGCCTAGGAAGGCTGTCAGAGTAGAGCTAAGATCGGCGTGGTGTCATGTGCATCTAAGCAACGGAAACGAATGTCTCATGCCACCGAACGGGGTAATTGGGTACATTAAAACAAGGAGAATGAGGTAAATTAAACTCGTTAAAATATGCCAACCGGTATTATTAAGCGTAGTTAAGTTTTAAAATTATTTTTGTATTCATAATCAACCATTGTATTATAATAGCGAACGTAATTGATTGTTATTAGAGTGTTGTTTGCTATTATGTCATTCAGTGCTGCCTCGGCCGCATTAGTTCCATCGTATGTAGATGCGCTGTATGACCTACACCCACAAACTACGTACATGAGACCTTGCACAGCAATTAGTTTTCAAACAATCTTTGTTTGATTGGCGTCCTATGTGGACCACAGTATAGACACATTAGAGGCAAGCATGGGTATTGGGTACTTCATCAAAATAAAAAGTTTAGTATAGTAAAAAGATTTAGTTCATTGCATATAAGATGTACTTACCCAGCTACAATATATTATTTTAATTT
Organism: Apomyelois bistriatella; assembly: GCA_947044815.1. Taxonomy (NCBI): domain Eukaryota; kingdom Metazoa; phylum Arthropoda; class Insecta; order Lepidoptera; family Pyralidae; genus Apomyelois; species Apomyelois bistriatella. Next base: position 6,123,672 of record OX345689.1, read on the forward strand.
AAAAAAAATATCATTATTTTTTGGTCTGCAACATTATCATCCCAGCATTTTCGGAGTTGGTAATTTATCTTTAAATTGTAGCCTATTTACCTAGGCTAGATATAAAAAGTATACTTAAACATGATAAGATAAAAACACAGTTTCAGATTTAATTACTAATTAGGTAAGTACCTACTACTAAGAGTTTTCCAAATTATCGGAAAGTACCTACTTACCTCTTTTGTGTTCTGCTGTATTTTCCACTCCATCTCCATCGAGAGTAGTGCAGGGTTCCAATCCAGCCTAGTTCCCTCCTAGGGATAGCCGGTGGTCATTGACTCGATGCAGGGCTTTTTTTATTAGGCTCTGGCTAGAGGGCGATGAGATCTACCACCGTCCGGCCGTCCGGTCTTGCAAGGGCGTTCGTTATTCTTAATTAAAATAGACTGAGTATTTAATATTACCATCTCATAATGTATTCAGTAACTGGTTACAGTCATTCACGTCTTACCTCTTATTCTTGGTTCATATATAGGTATATTTACATGCATTATTATGACCTCCATGAAGTCGTTCAATTTAAGTATACAGTTTTATACACAAAATGTTTACCACAATGTAATACACGTAAGACGCCAAATAAACATCTGCGCAACCCGTATTCTACTTGCTTCAAAAGTTCCCAGTTACGCTTTTCCTCATTATCCAAATGAATTTAATTATATTGATAGTAAATTGAATAAAGATAAGATTTGCATAATTTCATCTCCCTTTTCAACGGTTCCATGGTGTAATGGTTAGCACTCTGGACTCTGAATCCAGCGATCCGAGTTCAAATCTCGGTGGAACCTGTTCTTTTGATGGTTCCATATTTTTTTAACAATTCATTATTTTTGTTTTCTAACTAAAATTTAAACCATACTGCTTGTTCTTGCCAGTCTATGTTCTATGAGAAAACATTACGAGAACACTATTTACGTATAAAATTATTCAGTAATCTCATCAGTAGGTACATAATACACCTATACAATAAATAATACTTTATTGATGTCAGCAGTTAATACTTACTTTCCAACTTTTATTAGCTTTATTTTAAGCTAGTTTAAGGTCGGTGCGGTAAGAAAAAGAATTAATTGTCTGATGTTGGCCACAGAAAGCTACTCAAAGGGTCAAAGCCCTCATTACGCAACTGACATTTTTAAGAAATGTGCAAAGGGTAATTAAACAGCGGATGTCTGACCAGCTAAATAAATATATAAATAATTATGGAACCGCATCTCACTGCATGGAGCGATGCAGCCACCAATTAACTACAATTAGCCAATCTGAGATACCAACTATCTTTAAAAAAAGGTAGAAAGGAGTTGTCAAATCTCACTATCTCCCAAAAGATTTATCGTGTGGTCATGTCACCTTACTAACACTGCTGTGATATAAGGACATGGCCAAGTTATAGTTTATGGGCAGTTCGGGTAGTATATTACTAGGTACTTTTCTAGCTGTGTGTTATAAGTACTTGGTACAAAGATCTTCTTAAATTCCGATACCTATTTCCCAGCCTTTTTAATAAGAAATACATATAAGTAGATAGGTATACAATTTTAATAAGGGATCCCTTCTACGAACATGATTTTCTTCATTCTTGCTTTTATAAAAAGGCCAGGTTTTTATTAGGACTAAGTATCATTTAAATGCCGTAATTAAGTACTAAGTAGGTACTTTCATTAAAAAGTCCTTGTCGACATTGTATCCCAGGGGAATTCTAGTCGCTCCTAAAAACGACGTGATTCGACAGCCAAAACAAAGGAATGTTGACGTTCTGGATCATTTTGTTTGTTTACGTTAAAAAATGTCTTGCAATTGTTTTTATCAATGACGTAAGTAACTAATAGGTATGTCTGAGATAAAAATCAATAACGCGTCCGTGGACAACTGCCAAATTAACTAGACACACAAATTCATGGCGCTAGTGTCGCGGTCCCATGGTGTAATGGTTAGCACTTTGGACTTTGAATCCAACGATCCGAGTTCAAATCTCGGTGGGACCTACAATGTGTTTTTGTATATATATTTTTTAACAATTCAGTTTTTTTATTGATCAAAAGTTGAAAATCGTCTTTTTGCATTACCGTACTATTAAGTATTCTGTGGAATACCTCATACCTACCAATGTATGATATGACCCAAGGAATGTAATAACAATCTTCGATCAAAGTATAGGCATTCCTACCAAAAAGGCGATTCCGCTTACACTTTGTAGGTACCTACTTTGTTATCAAAGTGTCTCCGCACGACATTCTCAAACGTATCAGCGAGATTGGTTTTTGTCAGGGGATGATTAACAGCGCGAAGTGACAGACGAGACAAGAAGGATTGCAGTTCAGATGAATAGCCCACCTCGGGCGGTTCTCATACCGAGCTCCGTCGAATTCATTCCCATGGACATGTAATCAACGTGCAACATACCCAACAAAATTTACGACATACTAACGTAATATATTTAGACCTATGTACCTACTATTTGTGAAATATACGTAAGTACCTAAAAAATTTGTTCGTTTGTTTCACAAAAGTAGGTACTACTTATTTAGCCAGCTTTAGCACCTTGAAAAGTTACATACAATACAACCCGTGAAAATTTTACCTTGTGATGGGTAGCGGAGCTTATTGATTTTCGGAGCCACATAAGTATCATGTAGAGTGAGGGAGGCTTATAAGCAGTGGGTCATAGAAAACTGATGATAATGAAGTGCTCGTTTTCGGAAAACTCGATCTATTTCTTTCCCTTTAGAAGTTCGATGATAAACATTTAATTTTGCTATAAAAAAACAAATTAATATTTTTCTTTTAAGAACAAGAGAAATCGATGTAAAAAATAAGTACTTCTTAGGTACATGGGCCGTGGTTTCTTGTTCTAGGAATATTTCTAAAACTTTGTTTATCTTTTGATAGCGTAAAAAGTTAAAAACGATTAATATTATAGGTACTTTTAGTCAAAGAAGTCCATCTTGAGCCTTTCCTTGTACAGCAGTGGTATTTTAGTATGAATATTCTTGCTTTATGTAGGAAAAATAAAAAAAGTTTGTTTTATGTTATTTGAGCCCTTAATTTATGATTTACTTATATCGTGGAAATTTAACATCTATTTTTTGCATAGATTAAAATAAATTGCCTCGCTAGAGAGACTTCGCGCCATTCCAAGTTCTTAGATTTTTTGTCTATAAACTTTATTCACACAACTGAATGCTGTACATATATATTGTTTCTTCCGCAGAGTGAATACAGATTCGCGGGAGGGGGATACCCACAAATCAATAGCGGTGGCAGTCGGAATAGAGGGTTATGCTCCGCGGCACTGGTTGGGGGCGCGCTGCTTGCTGCAGTGGCGGTGTTGGCGGTGGCAGCCCTAGCCTTCTATATGGGAGCTCTGAGGCCAGATAATGGGGAACGTAAGTACCTCATAAAGTTGTAAGCTAAGTAAATACCTACTGATGTGACGACATGTCTCTGACTGGGCTCAGTATACGTAAATTATAAGGTTTAATAAAATTATTGTTAGTCTATGACATGTGGACAAAAATCATGATTCAGCTTGATTAGGTTTAAAATTTTCATCATTTTTCAAAAAAGATAATGATAGCACTTTTCAATATTTTTGCATCCATCTTTTATTCCTATAAAATTAAAAGTACTTATGTGCAAGCGATGATAGTAGTATGGAGCAGAGGGTGGCTGAAATTAAATAAACATGTCTTATTACAAGTATCTTGCATTTTAAAATTATATTCCAGCAATGATGGCCTTCGAGGGAACCCTGCGTGTGACAAGAGGTGACGTTTATGGTGGAGCACCCGGCAGCCCTGCGTGGAGAGAGCGGGCGCGACGCTACGGTACGGCGCTGCGACAAGTATACGCGGCACCGTCAGCACTAAGGCAAGCCTTTGCCGGTGCCATCGTCACCGGCTTCGGGGACCGAAGACTTGACGTGCATTTCAAATTATACCTAGATAGAAGAAAAATACCTAGGTAAAAGGAATAATCAAACATCAAACCTATTAAAAATTTATTTTGTTTCAAAAATATGTTCGTATGATATAATAACGTTTTTGTTTCAGCACTGTATCTAATATTGAGGAAACTCTAAAGAATATTCTAGTGCAAGATATTTTATCCAAACATCCAGCATTCGGACCAACTATAAAAGTAGACACATCTAGCATTGTCATAAAACGAGATTTAGAACACACATATCATTCAGAATCATTTGTTAAAGAAGCTATGAATGAAAGCATGGCTACAAACTATCCAAAATCTCTTCCACCACAGAATGTTAAAGATAAACCAACCCAAACTAGAGTGGGAGTAGTTCGGAAAACAACTGTTAAACCCGGCAAAAAAGGTGATCCCGATGAACCAGATATCGACACCGAAAATATTCCCGTAGTACAAGGGTCTTTTCAAATCACGAAAACTGAGGCTGATATAACAGAGAATAAACAACAGTCTAGTTCTATACGGCATGATGAAAAGACAAGTCACAGAGTAACTGTTTCAAAAACAAGCACAACTACAAAGCCATCAACAACTAAAACAACCACGCTAAAAAGACAGCCTACAACAACACCAAAACCTCGACCATTCACCGTGACTTCCACCCTTAATATAAAAACAAGAACAGAACCGACACCAAAAAAAGACATACATAATAAAATTACATTAACAACTTTACCAACAACATCTACAGCTTCAACTATAACAACAACAAGTAATGTTTCACAAATATTACTGGATCTTTTAACAAATGAAAACCATTACAAAGATTTACCAAAAATTGATACTTTATTCACTGTGCCTCATGTTGATATAGATAACGAACCATGGCGACCTATCACGAGACCGTACTATGAAACTACTACAAGTAAAATACCTCATAAAGACGTAATAAATGTGCAGAACGCTGAAGACAGAATAGGAGTTGCTGAAGTAGTAGAGGACATATCAGTGTTAGAAAGTATGTTGACTCCCATACCTCCAGTTAAGAAAACAACCCGCATACCTTCAGGATTGCACAATGTGGATACAAACTTAGCTGCTCATGTATATGTCCCTAGCCCCGTATATACAAGTTTCACTTTGCCCACATATGCACCACCACTTAAAAATATGGAAACATTAGGAACCGGATATGTAAAACCTCACCCTATACCTGTAGATAAAATCAGTTCCGTTGTTGAAGTTACAGCGGATAAGTTAAATGACGAAGATGACGGTAAACCAGTTGAGAGACCGCCAAAGGAAAAGACTACATCGGCTGTATTAAATGTTAAGCTAGATCAATTAGATAATGATACAAAGGAGATATCAATTGACGGCGCATCAATATTAAAAAAACACAATACGACACATGTACCTTTTACTAGTACTATTTCTACAACTATTTCTAGTAGTACAAGTACTAGTGCTAATATAACCGTTAGTACAAATAAAACTGCAAGTATTAGTGACAACACTAGCACTGCCGTTACTTTAATAAGTACATCTCAGACTACAAACCCAACCACAACTGTAACGACAAGAAGACAAACATCAATAAGTCAAACAATACAGGGGAAAGAAAGTAACGATGAACTTCCAGACACTGAAATTGAATATGATCAGAAAAGTCACTTTTATAATGAAACCAAGGAATATTTTACTAGGCGTCCCAATAACAAAGTATCCATTATTCCCACTACAGCTGCTCCTCACCACACGTGGGAACTAGTGAATACTTCTACCAATAAGAATGATACATTTAGTAAAAGCTCTCCTGAAAAATACTACAATGATACCTTACAAGCTATTATAACCAAAAATGATGCTGTTATTTCACATACCACGCCTCGTTATTCCAATAAAGTTTCTTTATTAAGAAATTTAACGGAAATCATTAAAAGATATTCACCAAACACAACTGAAAAATCTGTTAAAGAACTAAACAATAAACCAGATAACGATACTCTTATAAAAGGAACTGGATCAGTTGAAGTTGTGCCTGAAGATACTTTGCCAACTACAACCGCGGCTGTTATTACTCTTTTGCCAGCGAAATCTAATTTGGGAGTTAATCGACCTCTAAGGCCTAGACCCAAAATAAATATAGAGACACAAACTTCTAAAGAAAGTCTTCGTAGTTTTTTTCGTAATGACCCGGAGGCACAAAAAATTATAAACGAACTTAGCACAGAAAATTATGCACCAATTATGGAAGTCACTACCAAAGACTCCCTTACATCTACGGTCGACGAAGAAAAAGTTACCGAGGAACGAATGGTTTTTACGACTGTTACCGAAAATGTAAAAGTTACTGATTCGGCAGATTTTGTTCCAAGTAGTAACAGATTTCCTAAGTCTAGTGATGATTTAAATGAATCAGACTCTAATAACGTTGCTTCAGAAATTAAAAAAATTAAAAGTAATTCGTTAGTACCCGAAGGTACTTATAGAGTTTCTTATCACGTGACAGGAAGTGTAAGTACGAAACAGGCAAATAAAACACAGAATCTACCAGCCTATGAATTAGCCTTAGAACCTGATGTTGTATTGGAGATACCAGTAAATCAAACAAACAGTCTAACGATAGAAAAGTTAAAACAGCTAGCAAATTTAGCCACAATATCTGATTCAAAAAATAGCACATTATTTCGATCTCCAGGTGGAGTAATTTCCACAAAAGCAATTCCATCTAGTTACACTTTAAACCAAGCAGGATTTAAAATTTTAACTAAAACGTATAATAAAGTTCATAATTCCAAAGACGAAAATAGTCTGGACAGACCTGAAAAACCTTATACTAAACCTGTCAAACCACTTAAAGAGAATGCAGTAGAAAAGGATATCAAAGAAGGTAAGATTTTTTTTAGAAAATACTATTTTCGTGGTACGATAGGCGGACAGAACCATCAGACTTATAGCAACTACCATAATTAGAGAACTAGAACCGCAGTACGGCCAAAAAGTGAATATGTTCGCCTGCCTACGATTTTTTTGATCAAAATAATTGATTTTTAAATATATTAGGGGTATATATATATTCTATATTTATTTATATAATATATATTTTCGTTTCCAGAAGAATGTTTAAATGCAACATCATTCAGGTGCAACTCCGGTGCCTGTTTGCCACTAACATCTCGCTGCAATCGTCTAATCGACTGCCCTGGAGGAGAAGACGAGCGCGCCTGTTCTTGTGCTGACTATCTGCGGGCTGAATTTTCGCAAGCTAAAATTTGTGATGGGATAGTGGACTGCTGGGACTATTCGGATGAGAATAAATGCGGTGAAATATTTTTACCATAATTTTCTTAATTCATTCGCAAGAGCACAGTCAGTATTCTCTTGCTACAATATTTTTTAGGATTTTGACCTTTGAAAAACAGCGCCACTGTTACGGCGGCATTATTAAATTATCACCGTGATCACCATACTACCTACTTTCAATAATAACTGCCATAAATAAGAGTCGACATTACCACTTCCTCCTCTATTTAACAGCCAGACGCGCATCTTTGCACACTCACTTACATAAAAGAAATGTAATGTCGATATACCCAGTTACCGGCAGCTTCTTTCAATATCACCTCATATTTCCTGTTGCTACATGCAACCTGAACAAATTAGATCTCTTGTTCTAGACTCCTAATTACAATTTATGTTTAGTTGGATTAGAACCTACCTAAGTATTTCCTGAACTGCTCTACACGAAATATTTTTTTACAGATTGGTGTCAAGAAGGTCAATATATTTGTTCCAATGCACAACAGTGTATTGAAATGGCAAAGGTTTGCGATGGCACACCTGATTGTCCACTCGGTGATGATGAAAAGAGCTGTGTAGCACTGGCTGAAGAATTAGAAGACAATGAAGTCGTTCCTTATAATGAAGAAGGTAAACCTTAAATTATTTCAATGCTTATAGATTTTTTTTAAATAGGTAGATATGGGTGACGTTATAAATAATTCTCTTTTTTTAGGTTTTGTTATGGTGCGGAAGAAGGGTGTTTGGGGTCGTCTTTGTGTGGAGAGTTTCGCAGACGTCGTAACACAGGCCCACTCATCCCTCAAACTGCCAGATCTTGGCAAAGCAGTTTGTCGAGCTATGACGTTCCAGTAAGTATTCATTATTTTCATAACTCACGCAAGACTTCAAAAATTGGCTTATTTTACCCTACGGGGTATAAACAGCATAAATTTTAAATTATTGGATTGATTTGGAATCAGACTTTTTTACCAACCTTCACTCAAATATTATTACATATTTCTGCTTCTTCTGCTACATCACAAAGGACCTCAAGGGACGAGGAGTGATATACTTTTTGCACAACTACTGTGTCATTACAAACATCCATTTGTTATATTATTTGATAGATATTTAGAAATAATATAAATTCTTCTTTCAGCGACTCTCCATGGGCTCGAGAGGCGCGCGAAGGGCGCAAGGCGAGCTCGGCTGGGTACTGGGAGGTGTGGCACAACACAGCGGCGCGGGCGTCCGACACCAGGCTCTCCTTCAGGAGGACGTCTTGCTCACGGCGCCGCGCGCTGCGCGTGCGTTGCAAGGACCTCGACTGTGGGATCAGGCCGCACGCCGATGCACAGCAACCTAGGTGATACATTTTTCCTACTAGCTGTTCCCCGCGGCTTCGCCCTGGGTGGGACTCGGTTATATCGCGCCTAAAAGTAGCCTATGTTTGACCTCAGGTCGTTAACTACATCCCTACAAAATTTCATCACAATCGGTCTAGCAGTTTAGCCGTGAAGAGGTGACAGACAGACAGACTTTCGCATTTATAATATTAAGTATGGAAGTATGGATATATCCGAAATACCCAGTCTTCTAATACCTATTACCTTTTTTACTTTGCTGCAGCAAGAACGATTTATAATTTTCCAATTCCTTATAAAATCCACCAATAAAACCAAACTATAGGTTTACTTAAGAAAACTTAGAATAGGTATTGAGATCATTTACTGTGGTGGAAAAGTAAGGTAATTGAAACAAGGTAGTAAGGTCGGCAGATGCTAATGCTTTTTCATTTACCTAGTAAAAAGTACAAAAAAGATATTCATAACAAAAATATCATATTACTAAAAATAACCAATTCTGAAATTTCTATAATTTTCATCTTTTAATTAGGTACCTACTTAAGTATGCTAAAAGTACGAAACTAGTCCATACAGGAGACGTGTATCTATCTGCAAACGTCTTCAGGATGCTGTGGGTCTACCCCAACAACTACAAAACTGTGTGATTGATGCTACACGCATTTCAATTATACCTGCACCTTCAAGCACTACTTCTTTTTAATCATTACCGCACAAATGACTTTCAAACAATAAGTATTTCGTCAATAAGTAGTGTAGGAAAGTGTACTGTAACGTTAGATCTGTAAGTGACGTGGTGCGTGTGCGCTGGAGCAGGGTGGTGGGCGGCGGCGGCGCGGCGGCGGGCGCCTGGCCGTGGCAGGCCGCGCTCTACCGCGACGGAGACTTCCAGTGCGGCGCCACGCTCGTCAGCGAACAGTGGCTGCTCTCCGCCAGCCACTGCTTCTATCAGTAAGTAAACTTATACTTACATCTATTCTAAAGCTATTGCCACCTAAAATAAGTTTGTAGAAACTGTAGAGTTTCCTCCTGTGGTACAGAGGTTAAAGCGCCGCCTGCGAAGCATAGGTTATTTGTTGTTTCCAATTTGGTTAGAACATTGAAGGATTGAAAAACCTAATTGTGATGATTTCGTGCTTTGATTTCAAATACTCTAAAAGACTTAATCTGAACACGCAACCAGGAAAGCGCAAAGAATAATAATAGAGAAGCGATAACACATTTGGATAGGATACCTAGGTGACTAGAAAGATGGTGACCGATGACAGCTTTTCGGCTTCCATCATCAGACAAATTTGACCGCTGTTCAACCAAAGTCATCTTTGACACGCATCAGATGCAATTGTAATCAAATTTAAATTTTCAGAGCAACAGAAGCCCATTGGGTAGCGCGTCTAGGAGCATTACGTCGCGGCGCGTGGCCTCGCGGGCCCTGGGAGCGGGTGGCGCGCGTCCGCCAAGTGGTCCTCCACCCGCGCTACCAGCCGCGAGGGTTCCGCAACGACATCGCGCTGCTGAGGACCGACCCGCTGCCGCTGCATGCGAGACTGCGCCCGGCTTGCTTGCCCCCGCCGCGGAGCCAGCCGCCCGCCGGACATTACTGCACCGTGGTTGGCTGGGGACAGCTTTATGAACACGAACGCGTTTTCCGTGAGTACTTTTTTCTAGTTTTGTTCCGAAACCAACTGAGAATTGTCCTAAGACTTAATATGTGTGCATCACATAAATACTAATGCCGATATCTGCCGGAAAAAAGGGCAGTGAACGAAATTAGTGTCCTATTATTTGAATCAGAACTCCTTGAAGGCTAACGCTTTGACTGCTGAAATAACTATTCGTGTGTCTGAGTGAAATTATTTCAACTAATAATGCTGGCTTCACACACTTATTGTGCTCGCTTATATTAATTTTCCATAAGTACAAGTACATATTTTAACGCCGCTATGATAGATTAAATGTTTAACGCTGCCGCACTCAGTACTAACGTCAGCAGCATATCCTCAAAATAACGAACTTGTTGTCACCACTACTAGGTTCCTAGGTAGCATTCTATAATCTGTGTCTACTTCTACAAAGACTAAACCCGTGTCTCATAAAATAGCACGATTCGTAATATTCCGTGATGCCAATCAGTATTGTATGAACAGCGGACACCCTGCAAGAAGTAGAGCTGCCGGTGATATCGACGGCGGAGTGCCGGCGGCGCACGCGCCTGCTGCCGCTGTACCGCGTCACGGACGACATGTTCTGCGCGGGCTACGAGCGCGGCGGACGCGACGCCTGCCTCGGCGACTCGGGCGGACCGCTCATGTGTCAGGTAAAATTTATTTGATATCTGGCGGTAGCCAAATCTAAGGCAGCAAAATTTTATTTCAAAAGTTCACTTTTTGAATCCCATCAAAAACACCGTCGGCAATTTTTGCAGAGTTTGGTGAAGTCATTATTGTGTAAGGTGCTATTTTTGAAACCTGATTCTCGCCAAGAACCACAGAGCCGCATAAAAATCATGTCATCAGTTTTGTCGAATGAAAATCATTCGAATTAATGACTGAACGAATGACAGAAGTCAAAAATAGATTGCCCCTATAGTCCGGTCAAATTAGACCAAAAAATTAGTAAACCCACGACAAATTCAGGGGTAGCTGAAAATTCTTACAATTGTTTAAATCATAATTATAAACATTGTCTTAAAAGTCCCAATCGATCCCATGTAAGGAAAAAAATTTAGCGAGGTAAAAAGGTCCAAAAAATGGGTTTTTCGCGATTTTCTTGAAAACGGCGAGTTTTATCGCAAAATTACCTCAGACATAATTTGTAGATCAGGAAATTTCCTATAAAAAAGGTATTAATATTTTTTTTCTTAAAAGCCACCGCTTCTGAGATATAACGATGCAAAAAATTGCAAGCGTCATAAACGCACACGTTTCCACGCCACCTCTGAGGTAGTGTACTTAGCGCAAGTATATGGGCGCGCGCTTACAAGTTGCAATTTTTTGCATCGTTATATCTCAGAAGCGGTGGCTTTTAAGAAAAAAATTATTAATACCTTTTTTATAGGAAATTTCCTAATCTACAAATTATGTCTGAGGTAAATTTGCGATAAAACTTACCGTTTTCAAGAACATCGGGAAAAACCCATTTTTTGGACCTTTTTACCCCTCTAAATTTTTTTCCTTACATGGGATCGATTGGGACTTTTAAGACAATGTTTATAATTATGATTTAAACAATTGTAAGAATTTTCAGCTTCCCCTGAATTTGTCGTGGGTCAAATGTCTAATTTGACCGGACTACTAGTATGAGTTTTTCTTAACGCAGACGCTAGCGACTGCATTAGGATTTTGTATGGAATTTCTTAGTTGCCTTACTATCCGCCAGAGGCGCTGTACATGTTTGCCATACTAAATCGCTAACGGAGTCACCGAGTCACTAGCGTCTGCGTTAAGAAAAACTCATACTAGGGGAACACTGAACGTCAGTTTACCAGAATAGTTGCGTCAACTTGCGTCACGTCATGGCGGTTGATGGCCGGCCCGCGTTTTGACAGTTCCCAATTTTAAGTAAATTTAAAATTGAAATTATAATGCCATCTTGCATTTTTCTTAGCGGAAATGAACATTTGTTGCATCAAAATTAATATGAGTCAAGTAGCCTATTGTTTTATAGCTGGTTGCAATAAGGTTATTTAACTTACAGTGATCGAAAACAGAATAAAGCCTGTCGTCAACTTATAAAAAATTTGTCATGTTAATATTTTGGCGCAATAAAGAGTATACTATGTACTCGTACATTTTAACAGCGACCTTTATCCTTACTGCACCACTCGACCTGTATTTATCCAAAATTACGGTCTTTACCCATTTGCATTCATGCATCTAAACCCTAGAATAGATAAATAGCCTAAACATTTGTATCGAGCTTGCTCTGGATTAGTGAGATGTTATTAGAAACCAGATTACCTATACAGTTGAGAACAAAGAAGAGTTCGTCAAAAACTAGGGAAGCAAGCCCAACAAGCGATGCAACCGTAATAGACTGTTTGCTTAAAAAAATATTGTTTCACAAAGTTTAACTGACTCTTCGGTACATAGGTCAAAAATAGAGTAACAATATATTTCTTCATTCTTTTCAGGAATCTGATCGATGGTACATCTACGGGGTGACCAGTAACGGCTACGGCTGCGCGCGCGCCAACCGTCCCGGCGTCTACACCAAAGTGTCCAACTACATCGACTGGATCGACAGCGTCATCACTACTTACACGCCACAACACAACGACACCACCAGTACGGAATACACTTCCGACGAAGACTTTTACGCTGATTTGGAAACAGCAGAAAACAAGAGGAACTTAAAAGATTTCAACAAATTAGACACGTGTAAAGGCTTCCGCTGCCCACTAGGTGAATGCTTACCGGCCTCCAGCAAATGCAATGGATTTTTAGAATGTTCCGACGGTAGCGACGAATGGCACTGTAGCAGGCACACATTCAACTCTAGCACGAACGAACCAGATTAACATTAGAAATTTTATATTAATTTGTAAGCCAGTACTTAGGTCATAAAGTATTTTTCTGAATTCGACTGATATCTTGTAAGTAGACTTAAGATAATCCACTATAGAATCAACAACATCAATGCAAATTATATCAGTTCAGCCTCTAGACTTTTGCCATATCTGAAGAAATGAGGGCTTTGTTTGTATATATAGTTTTTATTATGCCCAATCGTTGATATTACCACAACACATTTACAGCTCTTATTTATTGAATATTCATGGATGACCTTTTCCGTTTGAATAGTATAAAAATGTGTCAAAATTCAAATGGACGACGTAACCCATGTTTGAAAGAAATAAAAATTAACACGTTTTGCGCTTTTTTTCATTACCATCTACCTACCTTAAAAAGAAATGAGAAAATCACGAACAAGAAAAAAAAGAAAACTTTTTAAAAATTAATTTAATTCTTCGCCAAATAAATTAACATAACTATCTTGTAAGTAAGTAATACAATATTATTTCCAAATTATGATAGTAATTATTGTAAGAATAAATTATTATAATTCTTATTCAAGACTTCACAATATAAATATAATTATTGGAATAAAAATTAAATTAAGATACTGATCTGACAAACAATTATGAGATAAAAAAATAGTCCTTAAATAAAAGTGAAATACTTATAAGAAAAATATAATAAACGATACAGAATGTTAGTGTTGAATACTTGTAAGCATTATTAAAAAGAATAGTCATCATACAAAACGGGGTTTTAGAATCACTTAGTCACAGAACAGCGATAGTCGAGAATGCAAACCTTCTTAAAATTAAATCAGACAGTCACACGCCTTACATCTATTACAAGTCTTAACTAGTCCCGTACCAGATGGTACTCCACGCAATCTTCATGTACGAATAATGTCAAAATTAAAACCTCAAGACATGAGCGTAAGGAACATCTTTAAAATACACTAAAGGCCAGTAAATACACGAGTTATATAGTAGTAATCTCTATGTCATATTAGATTTATAACTTTAATAATACTACAACGAGCGAGATGAGCAAGAAATTAAGAATTTTCAAAATATAAATTATTGGTGATTAACATAATATAATAGCCCGAGAACGAGTGATGATGAGATTTACCGAGGAAATATAATTTGTGCTTTAAAGTTTCCGAGACGAGGCTCACAAGTGAACTAATATTGAACTAGACCGTGCAAAATATAGTATCATTAATAAAAGAGAGCCGCTCTCGCCTCGAATGAGTAATTACGGTTATCTAATACACGCCACTCAGTTTGCCGAAGACAGACTACTTGCGTTCACCTAAATATGTGATTAACGTTCATTCAATACTCCCTTCATAGAGTTTGGTATATAAGGCGAATAAAATTAAGAACTGTTTGAATTGTTTATAACATTCACAGACACATTTGACTGCTTATAGTTTAAACAAAAACACAATCACATGGAAACATTTCAATTAAAAAATATCACATAGCATCAAAATCTCTCTGTAACTGATACTCTCCAAGTAAACATATTTTGACAGAGATTTTTTATTACTGTGTAAAAATATTCTGAAATTGAAATTTTAAAAAGTTAATTTATGAACGAACGCAACATGTAGTGTATGATCAGCAAACGTGTCCCCGGGCGCGGCGTCACCGCTTAGCCCTTGTTCTCGATGGGCGAGGTGACGAGCCCGCCGGCGCCCTTGCTCAGGGTGGTCTTGAACTGCTCCGGTACTGGATGCTCCGTCTGGTAAAATATACATCATGGATACAACAAACTAGTTATATAATTTCATTTATTTGCATTGAATACAGCTTAAAGCGATATGCTGAATCGTCAATCTTTCAAACATTCGAATTATTGTTAACTTTTCAATTACTAGTGACTTGCATTAAGAAATTGTATTGCTTAGGGCATATAAAATAAAATTCAAACTATTTTCCTTACATTGTCTTTTAGCAAAATAATTTTATCCTCAGGCAAAACGTAGGATGAACGAAATAGACATATTTTTGAAATCCATACTATTTATACAATATTGTCTGTCTGTCTGTTACTTTTTCACGGCTTAACCGCTGCACCGATATTGATGAAATTTGGTATGGATCAAGGGCCACGGGTCAAACATAGGCTACTTTTGGATGCTATAACAGAGGGCACGCGGACGGAGCCGCGGACATCTAGTATTGTATAAATTAAATTAGTAATTAGAAAGTATTTATTTGAGACGTCTTCGGTGAAGACCAAACGTATTTGGAAAAGAAATAAATAAGATAACACAATACCTAATGAAGACATATCAATATTTTGTAAAGGCGTTTGATAAAGGTCTCGAAATAAAAAAAACTTGTATATATAGCTAACAATCAAAACGAAATATTAGCTTCATTTCAATTTCTTAGAAAAAATTTGATCTGATTGTTCGTTGCTACGTATATTTTCGGAACACTTTCCTTATCCCTAACCCTACATGTCACCAAGGGGATATTTCACAAAGATATTATACCATTATTGGTTACTTTAAGTTCTTACGTCTGAAGAAAAAGCAGGCTGGAAATTTTGTATATGAGCAGGTACTGCGGGTAATTATCCAGAAATTTCTAGGAAAGTGAAATCTCTGGCATAAGCTAGTAACTCATACTCACGTAATCTCCATTGGCCTTGGGTACCAGAACGTTCATCTCCGAAGATTTGGAGCTGACGATTTCCACTTCGAGTGATTCCGGCGACAAGTAGATCTGGCAGCCGTCGGTCTTGTCGATCGATATGGTTGGCACTTTGCCGAGCACCTGTAGGATAACAGCGGTCGTTGATTGATTCGGGACTGATGGTACATGGATGACTTTGATATGATGCACTTACATCTCGATATTAGTAGGTAATTCAAATATTAAAATTACTGAGCCGACCCATCGAACTTTTTCCATAGTCATTGTCTGTGCGTTAAACAGAATGGACAGAAACTCATTTATATGCCAATATTCAAAGATAGAATATTCCACTTCGTTCTGTCTTAATATGTCAATTGAGTCAAATGCTCAAATGTCCGATGTCAGCTTATTAATATTTAAGATTTTTCGATATTTATTATTTACTACATTCAAATGCGTATTTAAAAGCGCAATATTGCAAACAATACATATACTTAAATGTATACTCTAATAGGTATAGTGACCACGGTGTTGTTGGCGCTTCGGCTGAGAAAACTGATGAGCCCCGAAATTGTTATGATAGAGGATGGTGCACCGAGTAAGGAGCAGACTACGAACGGGGGCTCGGGGCTCGATCGCTACTGGGACGTTATGAAGAGCCAGTACCTTGTGCCGATGGGGCATGCGTGCATTAGCTATTGTTATAGCTTATATTTAAAATTTTCTTTTCTCAACCTGGTACGTGAAGTATTTTATCAATAGACATTTATGCATTCCAATTCAAAGGAATTCCTTCAACGAGAGCCTAGCTCTTCAATTTATTATGATGAAGTATAGGTATCATATTAAATAATCATTACATAAAAATACTGGTGAAAGAATTTGGACATGGAGTTTTGATTCAAGCAGTAAGAATGCCATACGCAATGATGATGATTATATAATATGATAAATACTAAACGCCAGATTTATATATGAATGAGAAGCGTATGTGTAAAAAAATTCCAGCATTTTGAGAATTAATTCAACTTTGCGTGATTAATAACAAAGTCTCGTAAGATTTTGTAAATTAATTCTGAAATTGTACGAGTAGGTTTATTTCAAACGCAAAGGCTTAGAAGATGTCAGCACGAAACAATTACTCTTGTTTATATCACGATGACAGAAATGTACTTATATAATAGGATTAAAAATGGATGTAAAATTTTTTGTTGCCCTACAACTGAAAGGTTATCTAAACAAATTTTCCCTGACTAAAAGCAAATCACTTAGATGGCAAAAAGACATTTTTTTGAGTAAGTAAGAATGCAGTAGTAAATCGTGTGTCGACTGTCGATATAAAGTTATAACCATTTTTTTTTTCAGTTTATTTTTATCCTTAAATACGTGCCTACCGGGATTTACATGTACAAGTTTATAAAGAGAATCTACGTGACTTCCCGAGAGAGAATAAAACAAAAGCAAATACAGCTGGAAGACATACAATTACAGGTACATAATACATATTAACTGTACCAAAATTTGACGTCAAACAAGGTAACTTGATATCACCTACTTATTAAAGCGCGAGTAATTAAATTGGGGCAGACATTCGGTACACTAGCGCAAATTAAAATCATACATAAGCCTATACATGTGTCGTAATACCATGAATTTGTACTTAGTATGCTGTAGTTGTCTATGATTTTTTTTACTTAGTGTTTTTTCTAGCTGCCGCTCGCAGCTCTACCTGCGTGGTACTGAATTATATCACGCCAAAAAAGGTCCTTTACCCGGCGTGCGAACCTCCATTTTGAGAAGAAAGTTTGTGAGGATGAATAATCATTTAGAATTGTTATGTTAGTCATTCACGCCATGTTACTCGTAGCTCTAAATTGAATATACTGGCTAACATTAAGAACAAGAGTGGTACGATTAAGATTAAAATATAGAATACTTTTCAATTCAGTGTAGCTAAGAAAAGCTAGCCGGTTGTTAATAAAATTAGAGCAGAGACAGCATGGAATTTAAGTACCTATCATTATAAAATGTTAAGGTATGTGGCTGTAAATTTCTAAACAATAAATAAGATTTTTAATTAGTAATGATAAGTATAGGCCTTGATGATTTTTTGACAGATTCAAATAGTCAACACGAAGATATGCGTGCGTGACGCGGAGTTTACGGAGCGTGCTGAGCTGCTGCGGCGCGGAGCGGAACGGCTTCGGTTGGTGCGGACGCGCGTGCGGGACCTCATCGCGGCGGATGACACCTTGCGGAGGACATTGGACAACGCTGCACATAATTTGGAAATGGATGTCAATACGTACCACACACCAACTCCTGAACAAGGTAAACACGCTTTCTATCTGTTTTTTTCTAAATGGAAATGAGATTGAATGGAAAGGGCTCTTAAATGAAAGGGATTTGAATTGTAGTGGAGAAAAAAAAGCGGAAGCGGAAGAAGCGGAGCCTGAGCCACAGAATACAGAGTACCTAAATAATAGTTACCTGAGCGCAACAAAGTAGCTGAGCTGAGCAACCGACAAAACATGAGACAGACAGAGCAGGATGCAAAGGGAAAACTATTCCACGCTTTTTTTAACATCAATTTCTTTTTATTTATTATTGAAAATTATAAGACTGTCCGCCTGGAATTTCATCAATTACTGATTTCATAGGTTAACTCCAGGAAACCTATGTGTAACGCCTTATAACGTAGTTAACTGGAAATTCAAACTATTTGTTATTTGAATTTTTCAATTATTTATACGGAATTAGCCCTGTCAAAAATTTGCCAACTTGTGTTTTTATCAATTGTTGCTATTTCACCAATTAGGCCAAATGCGACTAAACCAAATGTATTTTTAAGCGAATAGATATCAATTGTGCTGCTATAATTCGATATCAGACTTTTCGTTTTTAGACCGAGAATTCTTACTCGAGCTACTCAAGGATTTGAAGTATGACTACAGCCCGATATCAGAGAAACCACCGGAGAACATGGACTGCGGCGAGAACCCACAAAGCGAGCCCATATCTGATAACAGCGTGTACTCTACGATCAGCGAGGGCGACCAAGACTGCCACGTTAAGATTGTGCGCGTCACCAACGTGTATAAGGTGGCGTATCTCAGACATTACATCAAGCAGAAGAGGCTGCGGCGGGCGAACAAACAGGCAATATTGAAAAAGAAGGTAATACGTGATGTCTTACTTCTTACTAATAATAAATGAGGAAGTGTTTGTATGTAAGTTTGTGGGTTTGTTTAAATCTACTCATTATCATTTCGTGTAGGTGACACGGGCACGCGACCATGCACACCCTGGTGTCATTCCTCAAAACCGCCTCTCGGCCTCTAGCGTGGTTTCAAATCTACTCAACCGATAAAAAAATATTCTGCATATGATAGCGTGATTCTTGGGGAAGGCATACTATATAGGCACCCTGTCTTTCTTCGAGTAAAATTTCATTACCTAATTTAAAACAAGCAAACGAAAAGAGGGCAATTTTCTTGTTCCTCTTTTCAAAAGTTACTAAATTCCAACAGCATTTCCAAGGAAGGTTGATATGAACAATAAGACTTAATTCACATCTGATCTTAGATGCAAATGATCTTCGTGCACGGATATTGCTATCGATCACAAAAATATTATGAGTCTGTTCACCATCTTGGCCCAGATCGTGATATTTTAGACGTTGAATAAAAAACATAATTTCACAGATCGAAAACATAAAGAAGCTTCTAGAAGACTGGCAGAAATCTCTCAACATGGTAATCAACAGTAAGCTGCACCTGCTGGACGCGCGGGCGGAGGACACTTCGCAGGAGGCGATGGGGGACTATTCCAAGCCGACGCTGCGGGAGTCCTCCATCTCCGACAGCGACTTGAGGAACAGCAACGACTTATGCTACGATGACTATTGGCCGCAGAACCCTTATCATAACTATCCCTATGAATACGAGGTAGGTACTAGTGATACGTAACAGGAGCGTAAACGTTAGCGCGCAACCTAATTTCGATTGTTCGCCATTAGTATTAGTAGCATTTCTATCTCGAGCTCCTCCGTGTCCTCGTTCGGAAGGTACGTTAACTGCCCCGTCGGTACCAGCTGTTATCGTTATATGGTACGCGTTAGCCTATCTCAGATGCCTTCAGACAACGTGAACAAGGTTGACTACTAACACACCCAGATCATGTTCCTATTGGTCTGGTTTCCCTGTAAATAGGGTGGTCCACTTCCTACCATCGCACCTCTTGCCATCGACAGGGGGTTCATTCTCGTTGCGTACAGTGCGTTTAAGGAATTTTCTCCCACGTACGTGAAAATTTGGACTGAGCTATAATAACTATTTACCGTGATGTGTTCCATATGCCTGTTTGCCTATAAATTGTATACAAAAAAAAGGTTTTGGAGGTCAGATGACCGAAAATAAGGACCATGTAAAAAAGCATACCCTGTGTTCTAAGGCGTAGACTGTAGTTGAGACTAGGAAACACGTCGGGCTTAAAGAAGTGAGGATCAAGAAAGCCTTTGCCTTCTTGAAAGTATTAATAAAGATGGAACAAAAGACACTGAAGTTAATAAGGCCCTCCATAAGTAAATAGTGAGTTGAACTTTTGACTCTACATAATGGAACAGGCGTGTTTCCTTCAAGTTAACTTCGGACCGGTGGGCGTCCCTTCATTAAAGTTTGATAAGTTTTATGAACAACTTGAACTCTTTACGGATAGTTTCATCATTATTTTCAGGATCTACCGGATACGCCCGTGTCTCGGGAATATTGCGATTCACAGGACCATGACCTAAAATATCAGCCAGATTCATACCAGCAGTATGAAGGCCCAAAGATGACTGAAAAACTTTCTACGTTATTGGAGGAGACAAAAAGCCAGATTCTTTTCGAGGACAGCAAATCCAACGGCGACGATGACGAAACGTGCCACGACCTGATTCAGCTATGATTGAAGACGTCGGCAGGTGTTAACTGTATAACCTATATTAACACAAAACGAGAAGCTGAACAATTATATATTTGGTGGCAATGAAAACAGTGTATCACGATTTTCGTCTTCTCTTACAGGAATATCTTTATTTATGTAGTTCATATTGTAAATCATTCGTGGATTCGTCAAAAATAGGCATTACTAGTGCATGTTTAGTTTAGCTATCTCTTATTTGTTAAATATCTGAGATTACCTGTATTTGAACAGTTAAGAAAAGATGCCATTTAATGGCTTTTCGATCAACTCATGTTTATTATAATGGACTCTTAGTGTAGTCGCAACCATAAAGCAAAACACAGTACAGAAGTTAAATTAACCATGGGTAATGCCACTACTAAAGGCCACTGACCTGCATCTGAACAGACTGGCAATTGACGAACTCGATGCTGGAGACCAAATTGTCGAAGACCACGGCGCATTTGGTGCAGGAGTCAAGAACCACGCCGTTGACTTTCCCGCGCACCGTCAGCGCAGAGTCGCGACAGCGGAACATGTACACCACGTTGTTCATGTCAGCGTTCTCGACCACCAGGTTTGGATTGCCCTTCTGGTACTCCTGTGTTTAATAAAAAATAATGCTCGTTTAATTTTGTTTCATTTTAAATAGGTACAGTACGCGCAAAATAACTTGGCGGCTCGGAAGTCAGCTGCAAGCGACATTTCGCCCCCGCACCGTCCATGCATCGTCCCCGCGCAACCTATATTCGTCTACTGCGCAGCGTTCCGCACGAAGTTTAGAGCCGCCGAGTTATTTTGCGCGTACTGTACATAAATGTACTGCACCGTAGCAGCAGTAATACTAGTACTAAACTTGTCTGAAGAATTGAACTTTGCACGAAGTAAAAGAAATCACGAAAGAAAAACATAAAAATCACATTACACTATTATTTTACATTAGTTAAGTGTTACTAGCGTCGGCCACCAATATACACTCGGAAAGAAAGAAAAAAAGAGCTCCATATTAGAATTTGGGATAACGTCTCTCTATTACAATCATAGAACATATATAATCTATTACAATCATACAAACAATCATTTCAATTAATTTATTGCAATCATAAGTGCTTTAAGTTTCTTTTAATAAAGAAATTAACCCTCCGGTACAATCGGTCTACTATCCCGATAGCTCAACTTTCACAAAAAGTCCATTTTTTTCCAAATAGTAACCGTGCTTTTCCCAATCCGTCTGCTTTATCCCTCCGGTACAATCGGTCTACTATAGAGTGGCTCTTAGAGCATATCAAACTTACGATAAGCCACTTCTTGCCGTCGCGCATGAAGACTGGCGGCTTGTCGGGCAGCGTGCCGGCGCCGGGCTGCGGGATGGGCTTGGAGGAGCCGCGCGCCGCCGCCGCCGCCGCCGCCGGCTTGAAGGGCGCCGGGCCCTGCCGCAGCTGCGGGTTCTTGTGCGTCTGCATGTCAGACGTCACCTTGCGCAGACCTGATACCCAACCAACACAAATATACACCCCGCGAACAAACAAATAATACCTACAGTTCTTTTACTTTTTTAATTTTAGTATTAGCTTTAATTATAGTCTAGTTTTAACTTTATAATCCATATAGTATGTTTACTGAATAGATCGATTTGTATACATAGTTTATGTCTATTCTGATGGCCCGGCTCCGCGAACGAGATTGTCAGTGTAAGTACTAAAATGCCGGATATTGCCATGTATAAAACAAATGTTTACGCATGAACAGAACAAGTACCAAATTTATTGTCGACTCTGGTTCATTTTAAGGACAAGAAATTTCCTGTTAATCCGTTGTAGAAAATTACTTCAATAAATTTATATTTTAATTACTTGTCTAACTAATAAAACTTTTTCAGCTTAACACAATTATTCTTGGTACTGGAAAAAGGTTTTTAATTTTCCAGAAAATCCTAATCAAACGAAAACATTTAACAGCCAAATTTGATTAAGTTTTTGTGTTCTCTCGCGGTATTAATGCTTACGCAAATTGAAAGCCTTTACAAAACCCTTTACAATTGTTCAGAATATTGTTTGAGCGAAAACTTGAGTGAACTTAACTCCCAAGTTTGTTCTCGTCGAATTACGCTACGTAAAATAGTAATTAAGGCAAACTAATAATAAACAAACATAAAATGTAATATGGTTTTGTACTTATGACAAGAGTATAATGTTAGCTTTGCGAGGCAGAAAATAAGTACGAATTTAGTGTACGATTTATTTTTTAACTAAAAGCTATCGGGGACGAGTGGGAAAAAAAAGTTTCGTTCGTCCCCAGTGGTGACGATTGGCACTTTTTATTTCCCACTCGTTCCTCTATAGACCGAGAGTCAAAATACAAGGGGGTTTCAATAAGTGATTTCACGGTTTGTTAAAATACTTTAATAACGCTTTTCTAAGCAAGACTGTCAATGGTTTTGATTGAAAGTAACTAAAAAATTGAGGTAATTAGTACAGTATTAACGAATTTACAATAATTCTTGCAGCGCATATCACAGATAATCAACTTATTTACAATAATTCTTACAGTTTTAAACTGCGTATAACAGATAATCAACTTATTTACAATTAATAATAATAATTGAAAATAGGTTGATTATTTGAAGTAAGAATTATTGTAAATAAGTTGATTATCTGTGATACGCACTGCATGAATTATTGTAAATTCGTTAATACTGTACTAATTACCTCAGTTTTTTAGTTACTTTCAATCAAAACCATTGACAGTCTTGCTTAGAAAAGCGTAATTAAAGCATTTTATCAAACCGTGAAATCTCTTATTGAAACCCCCTTGTATTTAAACTCTCAGTCTATAGCGGAACGAGTGGGAAATAAAAGTGCCAATCGTCACCACTGGGGACGAACGAAACTTTTTTTTCCCACTCGTCCCCAGTGGGGACGACATGGTGGGGACGACCGGGAATAAACCATAGTCCTGAAGGTGGAAGAGAAAATTAAATAGGAATGTACGATATTTTAGAGACTGCCTTATATCTATACATACGTATTTAGATTTCTATTGTTTTCAAACCCGTTATCAAAAAATACAATCGGTCGAAGATTTAAATATTAGCAATAATGTTGTAACAAAAATAATTCCTGAATAGATAATAGAACTAATTGTCGAATGAAAATTGGTATAGAATGTACTATAACTAATTTCTCAATACTTGGTATAAAAAAATATACTGACTGCTAGTGATGGCCTCGCCCTGGTTGATCTCTGCGAAGAGCGCGCTGCGGTCGTCGACGCTCAAGTTGGAGAAATCAACCTCCGGCAGCAGCGGCGGCGGCGGGGGCAGGCCGCCGGGCGGGGGCGGCGGGGCACCTGCGCCTTTGCCTGTTGACCGACCCAACGAAACATCATTATTTCATCAATAAACTAGCTGTTCCCCGTGGTTTCAATCAAACGTGGTAAGTATCTCATAATCAGGTCCCTTACTATCTCTTAAAACCATGCAAGATCCAGTGAGTAGCGAGACAGCGCAATTCATGATGTAAGGCAACATGTCCCTTGCTCACTGGATCTTGCATGGTTTTAAGAGGAAGAAAGATTTTTTTAAATCTGACTAATACTTCTATGGTTACTAGCATTTGTCCGGTGAATGGCCGGCCATGCGCTTGCGTGGGAATTTCAGTGTTAAAATTAGTCTATATTATTTCAGGTCGTGTTAGCGTAAAACCATTGGACTTGATGTATGTTTCCCTATTTGAGTCAGTTTCATTCACAGTTAGCGAGACCCAAATACTCTTCACTAAATGAATACAACACGTACATACTTTAATACAAAATTTTATCTTCGTACGTCAAGGTTAACCCGTGCCGACATAACCATGAAGATATCGAAAATTGCTTATTTTTAACCCTGACGTTAAGCTTTAGCTATAAGTAACAGAAATATCTATGTTTTATTAAATATTTATTGAAAGAAGTTAAACTACAGATCAGACAGTATTCCTTTTAAGGGTCTCTTCTTTATCGTCTGGATACAGATTTTTGTATTCTTGTTGCACACAGCATAGTGAAAATTGCATTTGTTCTTTCTTTGCACATTAGTTGCTTTAGGTTAATTGTTTTAATTGCTTTGCAGCGATAAAACTAATATGAATAAAGTGAAGAAGTAAGTTTTACAGCCCTTTAGACTGTATCATTAACTATCCCTTAAAAAAAATAACTTCTTTTGCTTCTAAATAGGCATCTTCGTCTCACGCAAACGCGTCTGGCTGGAGGAATTTGTCATCAATATTTAATTGCGAAAGTAAATGTATGCTTTGGATAGACATAAAATCACTAATTGGTTTTCCTGCATCAAAAAATAAGGCAATTTTATAATAAGTTTAGTTAAAACAGTTTAAAATCACATAATAGGTAATAGTACTCATATATATGGTATTCCTACGATAAGTATCTTTTTTCAATGGAATGTACTCTTCGCAGTCATACAAACTTGTTCTTTGTAAGTTCGCTACAATGTTTCAATTGGTTTGTTCATTAACTTCATCATTTAAGAGTGATAAAACGATAATTTCTTCTTACAAGTATACCAAAGATGATGACTGAACTGTATCAGGGCTGCTTTGGAGATCAATTTGTCATTGTTATTGATTTTTTAGCATTAAATAGAAGATTTGTTTATCTGAAAATCATCACAGCTTAGATATAGTGCTTCTACTACAGCCAGAAGTATATAGACAGGATTCCTTATGCTTGATTGACAAAAATTAATTATCTAAAGTTGCAACTCACTTAGGCGCGGATCAAATCTTTCTTTCCTCTTATAGGGATGGCAAGGGTTCTTCAAGGCTTTCATCAGAGCTGATGAAAGCCTTGAACTTGTTCATCTTGTCCTTGCGTTTGTGTAATGTAAAAAAATCTTGTGGAGTAAGGAATAAAAATTAAACTCCCGTAACACACTTGTTCATGTCTTTTTTTTCTCTTCTTTTAATTTTCTCTTGTCCTTTCTTCTTTTTTAGCTAACTTTTTGTCTACATCCGCTAAATGTCTTGGACGCCCTAGTTCTCTTTGTTTTTGTAAAAATATTTGTCTTTTTCTATTTTAATTCCATCGTGTGGGTCGCTAGCTATATTGAAAAAAAATATAATAATTGTTTTGGAAATTGTCCTCACTTGTAAACATCAAGTTTTATTTTTAAATTTTTTGCAACTCCTTCCAAGTATGGTGAAGGTCCACAAGTTCTTTTACACAGCTGGGTATAGCTCTGGTTGGGATTCTAGCTTTTTCCAAAATATAAAAGACTACAAAAGAGATTTGCGCTATCACTAATAGTCAATTTATCTTCACGAAATTAATAAATAAGATACTGCAAGAACTTGATGGACTAAGAGTATTCTTGTACCGGTTATTTGATAATTTATAGCACCAACCAAGACAATACTTTTGTTAAATTGCTTTTTAATTCGACTGCCATCTTTTAAATGTAAAATAATACGTGTTAATTACGATTATCCCCGAGTACATATGACAAATGCCGCAAGTACGCGCCTCTACTTTTGCGCAACTTTTATGAATATGATTCGATGCAAGTCGGCACGGGTCAACATGCTCCAAATAAGTTGAAAATTGATTTCTGAGCATTTTAGAAGCAAACGAACAAAACTAAGGCATATGCGTTAGAAAATAAAAACTTTGAAAAATAAGGGACACCCTAACGTACACTTTTAAATCTTTTTTTGTATATTCTTTTTTCAACCATATCCATATAATTTATCAAAGCAGGTTTTATTTTAGTATAAGTAAATTTTGGGCGACCTAGTGTTACTTTCTTCAAAACTGTACTTGAGCTACATTTTTAGACGTCCTTGTAGATTCATTGTTTCAGCCTCTTGATACGATATGATCCCTCTTGAGAATACACAAACCCACATAAGCTCCGCTACGCTTTATACAAAACAAAAGCTATTTTTTTTTCAAAAACGTAAAACATATTTTTGTAATGTTTGATATTGCACAATTCTTTTTACACATTGCTACATTTGCATATAAATAATTTACAGTTTCCCGAAAATTAGATAGCCTTTGACATTCAGGAAGTAGTTAGTCGACATAACTTATTAATATGCTAAGTCAGGAAGGTCACAATTTAATACTAAACTTCCAACTTCGTTTAGCTGGGTTCGATTAACTGTCAATACTCGCTAAATTTGACGACGAAACAGTACATATTGTAAACAATAAATTTAACAATGTTTTAAATAAATTAATTGTTAACTAGGCACATAGCTCTGGATTCGCAGTCGCACACACTAAAACTTTTTCTTAGGCAATGGGTGGTCCCACGGTATGAGTAAATGTCATTATTTATTAATCTCCAGACAATCTCTCAGTCAGTAAAATAATAAGCGAATGGGAACGGCCCTTTTCCTAAACCAATATAACGGACATGTGATTTGAGTAGCTACTATGCGGCCTTGTAAAGTGAACCGTGAGTACGTATCCCGGTTAATTGAGTGCTGAAATATGTACGAGCTTGGCTTTATTGGACGGGATCACAAACTTATAATTGCAAAATTAATTGTACGTTTTAATCATCTACACATATGTATATAATAAAAAAATAGTAAAAATATTTTGTCTGAACATTAATTTTGACAGAAATGAATAGAGGGACATTTAAAATGAATAATAGAAAGCAAAAACATTTTTTTTTATTTTATTTTTTTGTCTTCGTTCTATCGTATGATCACGATTCTCAGAATAACGAGAACGAAGCCCACGCGCACTAAGTCGCGGGCTACAGCTAGTCAAATAATAATTGAGTTTGCAAATTTTTACAAGTATTCTGTAACTAAAGGGGTTCTGATCTTAAACAAAGAAACATGTGCAAAAGACAAAAGAGAGGGTAATGGATTATTTAAGTAGGATATATGCTATTAATAAAATTTCACAAACGCTAAAAAGCTTGTCGTATACCTAAGGGGCCGTCCATTAATCACGTGAGGCTTGAAAGAGGGGGGTAGGGGTTTGACTAAAATCACGAAATATCACAAGGGGGGTGTAGTAAGATATCACGTGTATTTATTTTTTCATTATCTTTGAATTGAAATGCACAATTTTCGTCCATTACGCGTCCTCACGCGACGGTCGATCGGTAGATCGAGAGACATTCTCTGCGTTGTGCGCGAAAATGACGTCACCGAGTGGTTTGATGAAACTGACGTTGATCTTCAACAAAGCACAGTTCCAACAACTGATCTGCAAGATGCTTTATATTTGCCTGCAAATATATAGCAATATATTTTGACTTGAGTTCATTCAAATACCGATAACTTTTTTTTTAATGAACCCATGGATATGTATCAAACTTTAAATGTTTTGCTGAGTTAAAACAAAGCAATTGGTGAAAGTAAAGTAAATCGGTTCAGTACTTTCGAAGATAATCGTGATAATACATACAGACAGACGTAAAATTAAAAAAAAAATTAAGTGTATATATTCAGTCAAAAATACTAAATGTACAGACAAAATGTTTTTACTGTTTTATTTTATATGTATATAACACCTAATCTAAAAAGTAACACCTAATCTAGGAAAAAATTGTAGGTACATACTTAAAAATACACGTGATGTTGGGTGGGGGGTAGTCTTAAACCTCACCATGTATCACCAAGGGGCAGGGGGGGTTAAAAAATGCTTAAAAAAAGATCACGTGATTAATGGACGGCCCCTAAGTCAAACGTAGGGAGTTCTGTCCATGCATCCATTATATTTAATTTTTATTTGTGTGCATTTTCTTTACCTTACCTTTTATTCATGTAACGAAAACAAGATAAAAATTATAAACAATGAAATACTTGTTCAAGTTTATTAAAACACCTATAATTTCATTTCACATACTACAACTGCGCAAAATTAATATTGTGGAATTTTAGACTTTATTAAGATATTTAGAAGACAGATGAATACTACATCGTCGCAAAACTAATACTAAACTCGAGTGGACCGCAAAGCAAATGCTACACTTACTTACACACTGCGTCCCTACGTCTAGGGGTAACCGTTACAGCTCTATATAAACATACACTAGATAAAAATAAGTATAATGGTTGTTCTACACTTACCGGACCAAACCAGTCCAGTCGTATGGTACTGCTTCACGTAGGCCTGTAAGTCCGACAGCAACTGCACCCAGGCACGGCACCAATCAGCGTGCCTCTTGTCTTTTTCCTTCCACTCCTTCAACACACGATTTGTGTAGAATTGACCAGCATCGTTCATCTCTTTTACGTAAGGGGCCGGTGTAGGAGACACCGCTACCCATCCAAGGGCGGGTATACTCTCCGATATAGCAGACAAATGGTTAAAGTACTGTGAAGAGCGATTCTTCTCGCGGAACTGCTGAATAGCAGAAATCTGATCGCTGGTCGGAGCCAACAACTGAACCTCCTCAGATTGCGACGGCTTGCTTCGAAGCGTCGATTGCTCGATGTAACGTAGCTGTGCCCTGTTGAAATGTTGTTAGCTTTAAAATGTTTGAACTTAATAATGCACTGTCTGATTATTAACAAAGTCCGAATTTTTAAACAACGGAAAACACAAGCAGGCTTTGACATTTCTGTTTGGACGATCCACAGTCTGAGACTGGAAGGATTGTTAACGACAATAGTGATCAATCATCATCATCACCGAAGTTTAAACTTATCAGACATCCGTTGCATAACCATACAATTCCTGCTCATTAGCCAATAGTTAAAGTTCTGAGGGCTTCGGGCGCGTCGCCTACATAAATAATGTCAAATGAAATTTTACAAATACTCACTGGAAGGCAGCATTAACTAGATTGGCGTGAGTGCCAACATCCCCGCCAATCTGCTTAGAGAGGTCGAGGTAGGTCCTCAAAGGGCCCTGCACAAAAAAATAACATTGAATTGCTTGTATTTAAAAATTTATAGTTGTAAATAATGCAGATTTGACAAAACAAAACATTTAGGCAGATAGCCGTAGAATACCGAAATAACAGACGAAATAACACTCAGTCGAGTGTTACCGAATAAATGACTTTAATTTGCAAAAATGAATTTAATTTAAGACGTCAAGACTTGAGAGAGTATCATGAATAGAGTACATTAAATAAATGCTTATGTGTTTTATTACAAGTGCCTATAGCCCTGGTGCTTAGTATACTTCAACATATTTTTTAATGTCGAACTGACTCAGCTGTTTCCCAAGATCATGAAAGCACTGGGTAAATGAAAGAGTTGAGAAGATTCAACAATGACTAAATTCCACAAACGAGTAAGTAAGTTTCTGGTGTTTTGCGTTCTCTTTATAAATTAAAGAATTTTCTCCCTAATGAAATTAAATTAACACTCATTAATACTTTGGTTTTACCCATAATTGACTATGGCGATGTGTGCTACCCTGACTTGACTAACGAACTTCTCAATAAGCTAGATCGGCTCCTTAATAACTGTTTGCGTTTCATCTTCGGTCTACGGAAGTACGACCATGTGTCTGTCTATCGCTCTCGGCTGAATTGGTTGTCTATTCGCCATCGTCGTAACCTTCATATTTTGACCACCCTTTTTTCGACTCTCTTCAATCCCATGACTCCGTCGTACCTCAAATCAAATTTTCAATACCTTTGTGATTCCCATGACAGAGATCTTCGTTCATCTAATAATCTCCGACTTCGTACGCCGATTTCACGAAGTGGGTTTTACAAAAATTCATTTACCGTTCAAGCTGTACTACTCTGGAACTCTCTACCACTTAAGATTCGTAAGGCTCAAACTCGCTTGGCTTTTAAGAATAAAGTTCGTGCACATTTTCTTCAAAGTCTGTCAGATAGTTCATAATTGTATATGTAGTATATGTATTGTCTATTGTCATATTTGATATTATTATGTATTATTCATAAGTAGTATATTGATAAAGTTCCTAAATATAATATAATTTGGTTGTTGTTATGCCCCATTATCATAATTAATTCAAAATTTTGCACTACCCCCTACCTTTCTCTGCATCACTCATTTGGTTGACTGGTAGATAAAGCCTCAGGCTTTAAGTCCGCCGTTTACAATTGTGTAATAAAGTTAAATAAATAAATAAATAGACACACTTATATAATAGTACCTGACACATAACGGTGGTTGTATGTAGCGGTAGCGTCAGTCCACGGAAATGATTAACGATCCTATTTATCGAATCGCCATTACTTTCAGCTTTGAAATGCTCTTGTATTTGTATATGTGTCTAATCAATTTTCAGCGACTCTAATGTGGAACAATATAACTTGCTGTTCCCCGCGATTTTACTCGCCTCTGGCTGGTGTATATAGCCTATAGTCTTCCTCAAATTAATAGACAACCTATATATGCAGAAAAACTTTTCTAAATCAGACAACTAATTCTAAAGTAATATGCGTTCAAACAAACTCTTCAGCTTCATTATATTAGGATAGATGTGTGTGTGTGAGTAACATAGCTTGATAGGGTAGGTAGTACCCAGCCGCCTTTGTAACGTTAACGCGCGTTAACCCAGGACGGAGCATGGCTTGGATTAGTAGCATTTCGAACTTAATATCAAAAGTGTGCCATATGTTAGGTAAACAAGTCAAAAGCACCTGCACAATATCCTGATATCCATTGACACTCATGTCGTCTGATCGCAGCAGCTCCGGCTGCGGAGGAGGGGTGGTGACAGAGGCCGGCGACGGCGCTGGCGAGGCGGGCGGCGTGGGCGTGCGTGCGCGCAGCACCGGCAGGCGTTCCAACCGCGAAGTTACGCGCTCCAGGCGCTCGATCAACGACTCGAGCTCGGCCGCGGGGCTGTGGCTAGTGGCTCGTGGGTCTACTTCGTTGCCTGCAACAATTCAAAAACTGGTCAAATGCGTGTTCAACTCGGTTCAGTACGCTGAATGTACTTCTTGTATGTTTTCCTGTTATTTACCAGGAATGTCACAAGTCTATCCTGCACTTCGGAAATAACAGAATGAATAATGAAATACATTAACTACCACAACGAAAAAGTTTAATTTTTATTATTTTGCTACCGTCACATGGGCGTAAAGTTAAGAAATTTTACTTTTCTGAATGTCATTTTATTAACAAAACGGCAGCCACATATTTTAATTTAACTGAGGTTTAGAGTTTGTAGTGTTGAGTAAGGGCGCGTAGGTAGAGTAAGTAGCTTGGCTATACATGCGATCTGATAAATTTTTAAAAGTACGAGCCTAGCTCAGTATACCTACGTCTAGTATACTGGGCTATGAGAGAATTCATCAGTTAATTTATTCTCCACCTATTCAGTATTTTGGGTGTCCTCTAATTGTGAATTATTCCGTCGCAATTGCGCTAAAAGGGTCTAATATCAAAGGCCCCTTTAAAATTCCATTGCGACCACAAGCCGAGCAATTTCAATTCTCTTGAAAACTTTTTAGAGTAAAGTCGAATAAATTAGTATAATGAAACTTGATCGGGCAAGATAGGTTGAAAAACACGACCTTTCTTTATGCGCATCACAACATAGTTGAAATAAAAATTAGCCAGACAGGTCAAAACACTTAAGTCAATCGAACTTAACTATTTTATAACTCGTATCTTTTTTGTCATAATATAGCGATTGATCGTTCATGACGCAACCTATTAGAAGGCCATCAATTAGTCAAATTAATACTAACAAACATTTAGCTGTATGTATGTACTAACTAAGGTCTACGGCTAAATGTTTGTCAATAGCTAAACTATAGAATAGACTTCAATGATATATGTACAGTACAAGCTTATAACTTATTAAATATAGTTTACTTGTATAACATTTTTTTTGCGAATGCAGTTTATATTAAAACTTGCTTTAATAAAGACGTAAGGAAAGTCCATGAATGTACCAAACTCTAAACATATGTATGTGTAAACTTTTGCAATATGTTATCATATCATTCAGGTATCAAAATTTTAAGTAAGTTCCTTAAGCTAAGATTATTGTTACTTAACATAAGAAAATAATTGAATACACGATAAATACATGAATGAAATCATCACATACCAGAGCTATCTATTACTTCATTATCCTCGTCTCCAATTTCTTTCATTTGCCTTTCAAACATTTTAATGAGGTTCCGCATATTACGCACTCCGCTGTCCGAATCCATGATTTAAACAATTAATTACTTTTATGGCAAAAAAATTAAACACTATTACATACTTGTAGTTCCGAGTCTTTGTACAATTTTACACTGAGTGAATATTCATTATCAAATGATTCAGAGATATGCCAATGATAAAACACGTTTATAAAGACGACTCGATGTAGGTACCTACTGACATTGAGTAATCGTGGGCCGATAAACAATATTGATATGATAAGGGAAATAATACTTATACCAAATGTGCAATGTTATTAAATAATAGTTTACCAAATTATTTCATTGCCTATGATTGCGTGATAAGTGATAAATTATACCAACACAGTTTGATAAATTATACCAACACAGTTATGTATAGTCTATTAAAGCCTAAAAATCATAAACTGTCAAAATCATGATTTCAGTATCACACTCGTACCACAGAATACTTAACTCGTACTTAATATTATTAGGCTTTACTTACAACTTAATTACGTGTAGGTAGTATAGCAGACAATAACAGTGTAAGCCACGTCGTAAAACGGTAGTATTAGCTACAAATAATTTACTGATAGTTTCAGCTAGTAATAAACCCGGGAAACTATCACTAATATTAGCGACGACGAAGCAACGAACTGATAATGAAATTTAATGTAATTTGTTCCTGCTTTTACAATTTAAGAATTAGATACCTGTAGAAGATTCCATAAAAACCCGGTATAAAAAAGCTGTTACAATTTATATTTATGTGAATTTCGGGCACAAAAGGGACGCTCGAAGGGACTTTTCTGGCACAACAAAGCCGTAGAGAGATTAATGGGCATTTTATTAATGAATTTAGTGGCTACTTACTAAACAAGGACAGAAGAGTTTGCGCCAAATAAACTTAAAACATCATGTAAATATGGTTGATATTTTGGGAAATAATAATGTCATTACGAATTGTAATTTCATTACTCGTAAAGCAAGTTTTGTCAGCAACCCAGCATAATCACCAGAACGAAACGACTTCTAATTACTGCACTGACGTCAACGACATTTCTTTTGTACACTATAGTCTGTATTCTATGCACACACATTAAAACGATAAATTATGATTTGAATTGGTTAATCAATTTTCAAACCAATTAATAAAATCTAATAAAATACTCTCATTTCATTAAACATTTCAATAACTTTAGAACTTCGCAAGAGTGATCATGGCTGGTCATTATACTTAACCAAGATTAAATTTTACAAAAGTAATACTTACCTATGCAAAAATAACTTATTTTTAACAATTTAAAGAGTTTTATAAAAACATGCTGTCAGAAACGTATAGAAGATAGGTTACGTCTCTGCTTATTAATACGATTATTTTTAGACGCCTGCAAGGCCAAGGACGCATGAACATTTCAGAAGCTTTTCTTATTACATAAACCAGTTTACGCGTTTGCCCTTATTCTTGAAACGGGATTTTTTTCCGAGAATAAAAAATACTGCCTTATGTACAAAACTTAATTTTTGAGAACTAGCCCATTTTTTTCTGTTGCCATTGAGTATTAGGCCATATTAACCCATTTCCTTAAAAGAATAATAATCATTCAGAAATTTAAAAGTACAATTTAAAATCCGTTGCTAAGATTTAAGCCTCCGTTAATACTGTAAAAGCGAGTTCCGAGACCAGCTGTTTTGTAACGGTAGCAGATTATACTACATCTTACGATTAAATACATATACAGAAGTTTTATTATATTTGGTAGGACAAAATCAAGAAGTTTTATATTAACTTTTATTATTTTCAGTGGTAACCAAACAGAAGCAAATCCAATGGTGGTTGGTTACCGCTGCCTCAGATCATATAAGACCAGGGATGTCACAATACGATGCTATACTATACAATACACGATGCCGACAAGGAAGAAATATTTTCTTGTCTGTTTTAAGAACCTCTTACAATATAAGGTTTTTTAGAACATATTGCATCGTAAGTATCGTAACTATAGGAATCCCGTGGGGTTGACCCAACTTATACATTTCTAAATTTATATAAGTAAGTGTATGTCATTTTATAATGTACTAGCTGTAGCCCGCGACTTCGTGTGCGTGGGCTTCGTTATCGTGGAAATTTCGAGAATTGCCCCCGAAATTACCTCGGGAATTGCCCGGCTAACCCCCCTTTTCCCTCTATCCATTTCAATCAAAATTACTAAACGTACAGACAAAATATTTTTACTGTTTTATTATATGTATATATAGATATCATGTAAGTATATATTGACTGGGTAATCAAAACTATTAACTTCAAGAAATCAATGATGTGTAATTAAATAGAAAAATTACCGTCTTACCCCCTTATTCATAAAAATTAATAAACGTTTGTTGAGCCCATTTTAACTCTCTCTTTTTCTCTTACTAACAAAACTAAACTGGGCTTAACAGGCTTTTGTTCATAAGGGGATTAGTCTCTATCTTTTTTTATAGATTTTCAAATTGAAAGAACGAGACAAAACACATTTTAGTTAAAATGAGCTTAACAAACCATTGTTAATATTTAGGGATCAATACCTCAAAAGGCTAATTTTACGATTTCTAATGGGAATCAAAACCTATGGGGTAGGGTACTTCCTGTTGAACTAACTAGAATAATTTAATTTATTAATTTAATTTGGTGAGAATCATCATATAGAATATCTTAAAGCACCTATTCAGGAATAAATCTAAAAACTGTAAATTTATTGTTTATTTTATATTAAAAAATAAATATAACGAAAATTTATTTTTACATACAAATTAAAGGAAAGCCTTTAAGAAGTAGAAATTTTAAATAACCTGGCAAGTCTTTTAGTATTAGTTGATGTAACCGAACCCTCAGGGCACAAGTCCGACTCGCACTTAGCCCCTTTTTTATGATTATGAATAATAGGGTTTATTTTTATACTTCTTATAATTTAAAGACATAAAGTTGGTTTGAAATACGCCATCTGTTCGTTTTAAAGGTCAATGCCATATGTGCCAATCTCTGGTCATCCCTATATATGTACATGTACTCATATAAGTACACATTTGTATACAGCTCACCGCAGAGCTCGCAGATTCACGCTTGACCTGCTTCGCCAGATGCTTATCAGAATTTTATAATTCAAACTAAAAATTAATCCAACACATACAAACATAAAATACGGGAAGTCCTGAGCACACACGGTGGTACTCAAAAGACCTCTGAATAAAGTGAAACAAGGTGAGACTTGCAAGAATCTCTTAACTCGCTCCACATTCGCTACCACCATCCAACTAAACGACAAGTTCGTTTTAATGAGGCAACTCTTTAAAAACTTACTAAAACGAAAAAACAAAGCCTAAAATTCTGAAGACCTAAATGTTTGAATTTCATCTTTAGTTTTTTTTCTATTTCATTTAATATGTGAGCTCAATTTTGCACGAATTCAATTTTGAATTTGCTTCAATTTCTGTATTTTCGTTACAAATGGTTATTCGAATTTGTTAGTAGTCGCGAAACTGTATTTCTCAATGTTGACGTATATTACCCGATTTCTGAGATTTTTGAATATAATGTTTTATTTCTAACGTAACGTAAATTACGTACGTAATTACGAAAAATATGTAATTGTGTAATAGATAATCACACTAAACGAAAACCTCGAAAGAGAGGTGTCAAGAGCGATGACATAAAATGTATCCATGAAGCACAAGATACTACAATTTGTACAGAGGACTCCAATCCAAAGTGTTTGTTTTCCAGCAATTTTCTCCGTTCTATATTTACACTTGGTTTGGGAAATTTGCCAGCCAGGTCAGCTAAGAGTATCATAAACAGCCCGCGAAATTCATATTCTAGATGAATAAACTATAATAGCAAATAACGTGTGGTTTAGACCCTACCCTGTTATGTGCGAGCCCCTAATAACGGAGGAATCAATGCTAGATAGCAGATAAAAAGACACATTAGAGAACTTGTTAGGAGATCGAGAAGGTGCGGCAGGAAATAGCTAAGCAACTTGGTACAGCGCACTCTTCTGAGATTCGGCTCGTATAACTGATAGGTTAGTAGAGCCATGGGAGGTGGAGTCCTAGATACTCCTCAGGATGTCGTTAAAGGCGACTGAGGCAAAAACGACGTTTGAGAATCAAGAAGTGTTGACGAAAGGAACGCAGGAAGCCAGTTAAAAAAATAATATATTTAGGAATCATGGCACAATAAAAGTATAGGTACTTACGTTGCGTTTAGCCAACCCCTAGTCCCAAAGTAATTTAGAGTTATTTAAATGAGATAAATATAATTTGTTTGTGTTTTCTTGTCAATACCGCATTATAGATAAACTAAACGTATCGGTTCTAACCTATATGTATAATAAATAAAGTGAGCACGAATGTTGAGCGATGTGATGAATGATACTGAATTATATATTTGAATAAATGGAATTCATTTCATAATATCACAGTAACAAAAAGTCGCGCGAGTGTTTGATTGAGTATACGCAAATTATCCAGATCAATGAGCTCCGCACAATAGTGAATAAAATCGATTCTGCAGAGCAAGGGAGCAACTTCCTCAGTTACCGCAATATAAATCAAACAATGCTGATTTATTAGGTAAGCATGAGAGAATAATACCTACCTATATAGATTCGACATTTGGATCTAAAAGAATATTTATAACAGTAACAATTAATAAAAATGCTGAAAGTACAAACAATTATTAAGTACAATAAAGGGCTCTTATTAATAATTTTAATAATGGAAACATTGTAACGAGCAGGAAATCAAAAATAGATATCAAGGAAAGTTTCAAAAAAAATATCTAATAAAATTCATTTTATATTCATGAGCTTAGAGATTCGTGAGCTATGTAGAATTTTTGTTGACTAACATGACCGGTTCAGTAATTACTGAATATACTAATGAACTCTAAATTTTTAATAGAGTTTAGAAAGAGCAGTAGAATTATATCAATGTATTAGATGTAAAATACAAATGTACTGACTGGCTGACGGCTGAAAATTTAGTAAATCCAAGGTGGGTTAACAGTTTCACAGTTATGAACACTATATTGTCTTCATGCACTGATAACATAGAATGCACATAGGCGTGTAAACATGCGCGTACGCGGGCGGACACTGACTGGATAGCGTCCCGCTAGCGGATACGTGATTCACCAACACAGGTCACGCCGCGCCGCCGCCAACTCTAGAATCTCAACCAGCAAGGAGCGTTAGTAATCAACGACCAACTAATGTAATGACTCACTTTTGGCGATGACATACGCGTAATGATCACATAGAGGATAGATTACTACTAAGCATACACAGCGGATTGCCAACAGAATCGATATACCTCGCCGATACAACGTGGCGTATTTCTGAATATTTCATCCATTAGGCGGCCAGTTCTTGCAAAGTAAAATGGTTTACACAAATCATAAACAAATTCCGACGGCCTTGAATAGGTACCTTCTTCATATCCCGTAAAACAACAAAGATGAAAAGCCCGTCATTCCATCTCGATATAATTAATTAACTTCACTGATCCCCGAAGTTTTACGTGTTTTAAATATCTCGGTGTCATCATAGACTAAACTGCGTAAAATGATTTACATTTTTAAATCCTTCACTGAGAGATATCGGATCGAAAAATTATTATGATGGTATACTTATACAATGCCTTACGTCAGTCGCCATTACCTACTGTATCGGAGTCGCACAAAACAAGTCTATTAAAAGTGGAAAGACCTCAAAGTAGCGGCAAGCCTCCCTCCGTTACCCGACTGACCAGTTATATAAATACTGGGACATTCTCACAGGTTCTAGGACCTATTTCAGGAACTAGTTTCTTTAAAAAGTAATGCCAAAATTGTTAAGGCTGCTACTAGTGCTAGCGACCTTGAAAATACAGAAAAATTAATTTATCTTTCTGTAAGTGAGATTCTCAGAAATCCAAGCGCAACTTTTTTGCTAGTATCCTTAAGTTACATATGAACCTCGAAAGTCATTGAAATACTATCCCCTTTAGAAACCTTTACAAAAAGTGTCAAAAGTGGCCGTTTTTAGTATTTTTCACAAAGAAAACTACAGCGGTTATTACCTATGTCAATGACTTTCGAGGTTCTAATGTAACTTAAGGATACTAGCAAAAAAGTTGTGCGAGGATTTCTGATAATCTCGCTTACAGAAAGATATTTTATTTTGTTAATTAATTCTGTATTCAAGGTCGCTAACGCTGGTAGCAACCTTAAACTAGCAATAAGTATTACCTATAGCTTTAAGGTGATACCTCGGTGAACACTAGCGCCACCGTCATTTAAAAATCATTACTCACTGAAAACACGAATTATCAAAAATCCCTTAGCTGTAATTATGGTTCTGGATCTAAAGTTAATTTTAATCATATTCAATTATTAAATTATAGTATATGGATAGTTACAAATTGCAAAACTGCTAAAAGTGGCCGTTTAAGCAATAATGCAATTTGTAACTATAGGGAATTATAATTTAATATGTTTAAAATTAACTTCAGATCCAGAACCATAATTACAGCAGAGGGATTTTTGATAATTTGTGTTTTCAGTGAGTAATGATTTTTAAATGACTGTGGCGCTAGTGTTCACGGAGGTATCGTCTTAAGTTAACTTCTTAATTAAGAGAAAATAAAGAAATTATTTATTTTAAACATACAACTTATATAACGTGATATTAACAGACAAAGGCAAGTTTTGGTTTCTGAAGATATTACAGATATTACAAAGATAGAAATAATGTAAAAAAGGTGGTAAACACGCGCTAAAATCAACGTGCTTGAAGTATCAATGGGAAACTCCATCAACGCGTGATGTTGCGGTAATCTATTGGGTTCAGCTACCAATTTTCGCATAAGTAAGAAGATCAGAATGCTTATTTTTATAAACAAATTACCTGAGCTGTATCTATATTATATCGCTGAGAGATATGAGCATAGCCCATAAGTTCTATCCATTTAATCAAAGTAAAAAATAGGAAAGTAAGTATAAATTTTCCATTTAATTGAATCGTAAATTACTGTGAGAAAAGACAGTTTTAATCAATATTGGATATAAATTAATTATGAAGACTCTACTTGAGCATATATGGTAGGTATGTATATATGGTTTGAACTTGAACAAATTAAAAATAAGGAACGGCTCTAACTGAGGTACCATAAGTTTCTCTGTTCTACGTGTCCAACCAATGATGGCGGAGATCAGGGGGTCTAAAAAC
The DNA here is from genome assembly GCA_947044815.1 of Apomyelois bistriatella. Classification (NCBI taxonomy): domain Eukaryota; kingdom Metazoa; phylum Arthropoda; class Insecta; order Lepidoptera; family Pyralidae; genus Apomyelois; species Apomyelois bistriatella. Next base: position 6,163,740 of record OX345689.1, read on the forward strand.
GCCACTTTGAGCAATTCATCGAATCGATTCATATTACGAATTCCTTAGCAATTCTGTAGCAATTCCTCTATTTTTTGTAAAATGGCCAACTAAACTTTGCAATTCCTCTTCAAAAAATTTGAAAGAAATAGGAATTGCTAAAGAATTGCTAAGGAATTCGTAATATGAATTCGATTCGATGAATTGCTCAAAGTGGCGTTTTTAGACCCGCAGGTAAGCGACCAGTCATAAAAATACAGAGGAAATAGAATTAGACATTGAGTTTTGGGCACCTCAGTAAGATGAGAGGGTAAATACCTTTCCTCTCAATCTAGCTTGTTAAAAGGGTAAAATTCCTATATGGGACAATTTCGCCACACCTTTTTTTTCCTGGAATTGCGATCATTGTGTTGTGAAGTTATAATAATAAACAGAAAATTTAATGTGGTTGGATTTATAAGATGAAAGTATAGCAAAGCGACAAAAAAATTTACTCCTACATAATTCTTATCTTTCATCTCTAATAAGTATCAACCTAATACATTCAAATTCAAGCGATCAATTTAGGTATCCTGGTTTTCTATCTTAGTTGCTCTCGCACTTGGGACCAACGTGAGATTTAGTCTAAGAAAACTTGAGATAAACAGCTTACTTGGGCATCAGCCAGCCACAGCATCGATTTCCACCCGCCCACCCTAAAATTTTAGGGGCCTGTACTGATTTGAACCCCATATTTATCATTTACATATTACCCACAAGAGCGCTTCTATTTCATAGGTAAGTACCTAACTAGCAGATATCCGCGGCTTCGCCCCTATAGTACTGCTCTATCTAAAGCCTGTATCAATCTAGAATAATTGACCTTTTAAAAGGTGATAGAAATATTCAATAAAATATATAGGTACGATGGTTACGAAGTTTACTTTCAACATACAAACTCAAAAAAAAAACACGCTCTATCTCTCTTTATTATATGAGAATAGTCATAGACCTTCCTGCGCTTCAACCATGAGATTTAATATGACAAACCTGTACGTGCAGTGCTCCTGCGGATGATACCTAGGTGACTAAGAATTTCCATACAAAAAATCTTTACGCAGACACGAGGGTCACGTCTGCGTATATAAAATCTCATTGTAAACGCATTAGAGCGAAATCAAAAGTAAACCCCAAGACAGTTCGACATGGATGACTCCTGTGGATATCTTCATCCCCAGACAGAACTATAAGTCAAGTATGTCACATAGGTATAACAACATCATATTGATATTAGTGTTTATGGAAGTTTCATAATTTACGAGTACATTCTCACCCGAATCGGCAACAACAGGTCCAAGAGGATCGAATCGCACACGATGTTCAACAGCTGCGCGTGCGGCACACACTAAGTCTGAATAAAATCTATGCCTCCGTAGAGCTAACTCATCCCTTCCTACTGGAGTAGCTGGCGGTTCTGTGGGACCTTCCCCTTCCTTCTCTTCAGTTTTTTCAAACACTTCATCGTCATCTGAACACGAATCTGTTTTTGGTGCGGTACGAGGCTCAGATATACCATTGCTGCTGCTTGTAGTTGATTTAAGAATCCCTGAAGATTTTCTTCGGGTTCCAGGCCGAACATCAACGTTAGTCCGTGCTAACTCTTGTTCAAGTCGCGCCAATTCCTCTAAAGTGGCCGAATCCCTACGGCAGTCTACTGAAAATCGCTTAAAATCTAGTCGATTTCTTTTGTAATCAACGGAAAACCTCTTTTTACTAAAATCTCTTTTAATTAGTACCCGATTTAAATCTAAAGTATCTCCTTCCCCACCATCACTTGCTGAATCTTCATAAATCACCTTGTTTTGAGCTTCCTCTGAGTCAGCATTTTTGAATTGAACTATCTCATTATCAGCCTCTACCGACTTTATGTCTTTGTTAGTAATCACTGTATCAGATGTAAAAAGTTCTTCTTTTACAATGGACTTGATTTCATTATCATCTTGTAACTTTTCTTTGGTTGGTTTAACGTTAATTGAGTCCGTAAGCGAATCCATTTTTTCAGATTTAGATTTACTTTTATCGAGTTTTTTGTTAGGTCTAGCACAGCAACTTTTGAACATAATTATTATCGAAACAATTTATAACGTGTTTAAATAAGTAAAAATTCAACAATAGACTAGAGAAGTTCTGCAACATGGATTTAAAAATGCTTTAACACTATTAAAATTTCTAAAGTTAACTTTTCGAGGTAATTTGCAATAATTATGTTTGTATAATGGGAGTCGTAGCCTTTGTTATTCGCAGTGATGCAAGGGTCCGTGGGTGTCGGCGGCCGGCCGGGCGCGCGGCGGCGGTCGACTGACGCAGGGCGGATGCGCCGCCCGCCCGGCGCATCCAGCCACCCCGCTCGCCCACATCACTTTGCTCTTTGGGATTCAGGAGTCACAAATCTTGTATGCCTTTAAGCTATCGTAATTTTACAGAAAACTGCCAACTCTGCCAGTTTTATAAGTAAACTAGCTGTTCCCCGCGGTATTACTAATTCTGTGCCGCGGTTTCACTTGCCTGTGGTGTGAATATTTTATAGTCTATAACCTTCCCCAGACTATGATAAATTAATAAATATATAGGGACAAATCACACGGACCACTGTGACACAAGCTATGCTTGGTGCAGGGTCTATAGTCCAATTAATGAATCCTGTCCTGTATAAACCTTAGTATAAGTTAATTTAATGTATGGGATTGTAATGTATACTGTTTTGGCAAATAAAGATTATTATATTATTATTATATAGATTAAGTTAGCCCCAAAGTAAGTTCGAGACTTGTGTTAAGGGATACTAACTCAACGATTCTATATTTTATAACAAATACATTATAATTATTGATAAACATCCAAGATTCAATCAAAGAATCAATCAGAAAAAGATCATATTTCATCTTGACCCGACCGGGGATCGAACCCAGGACCTCCTGAGTAGCGGTCAGGCATATTAACCATTACGCCACGGAGGTCGTCAATGATATGCAGAAAGAATTTTTCAAATCCGACCATCGATTAAAAAGTTATAAGCATTCCAACAAACAAACTCTACAGCTTTATTATATTAGTATAGAATTATTATCAATAGCACATCAAATGATTTTATTCAAAATTGATGATTATCCCTTATAAGATATATTCCCTCTCCCTTAAAAGATCCCTTAAAAGATTTAAAAAATATCTTAATGATTTTCCAATAAGATGATAATGGATGAAATGTAATGAAAAATAGGTCACTTTCTGACGTCACAGGTCGACGACGATGACAATTTCTATTTCTATTGTTAATGAATGAATAAATCGATAAACAAAATATTTAATCAGTTATAGGTGATTGTGTAACAAAATGATCTAAAACTCGTTTGCCGAATACACATAAAATAAATACTACTAAGGTAAATTCAGTTACCAAAGTGGACAAAGGGAAAATTTGTAATGAAACGCTATGCAGCCTAACTGTGTAGTGTGGCGTAATGGGGCTTAGCGTAATCAGCAACATTCTGAGACAATAGCAGCGGCTGCGGCTGCAACTAACGACTGGGTGATAATGCAGTAACTAAAACTCCATGTAGAGTGCAAACGAAATCGCGAGCGTATTGTAACCACAACTGAATATACTTTTTTGTTGTTGTATATTTTAAAACATACAAATGTTTAAAAAATAACATTTTATTATCAGTAGTTATACATATAGTTAAAATCCTGCCCAATTCAAACGTTTCAATACTACAAAACCATTACATATTTAATTTAATATTAAACACACTGTATTATGTAATACAAATAAAAATAACCGTATTTTTATATTATTCAATTGGTATTTTTTTATTCAAACAAATAAAACGTTTGGGTTGGATCGATTTTGACGGGACTATCGCCGATTGTACGAAATCTCCCTCTTCCCTATTCGGATAACGGATTTGTGCGTCAGAAAAGAAGATCAACCTTTTTGGCTCGCCCGGGAGTGAACGCTTTTTGCTCGTAAATAAGATTTAGTTAACTTTGTACGAATATATTTAACTTAAAAAATATCACTGTCCCAATTGTGTATCTTGTGATAATAAATTTCTACATACATAGACCTATAACGTTTCCATATATTTTACTAGCTGTTCCCCGCGGCTCCGAACCCGTGGTACCTACCTACTCGGTAATATCGCGCCAAAAAGAAGCCTATGTTAGACCCTCGGTGTGTCTTGGATCAATAATTCTGTGCCCCTGGTTTTTAACTATTGGTGATATCAAAACGGTGTCTGTACATTGAAGATAAATATGAAAAACTAATATAGGGGTGTCTAATAACGGAACAAAACCCAAATCAATAGTTTTTAGAATTTTTGTCTGTTTGTCTGTGAGTTTGTGCAGGCTAATCTCAGAACCGGTGTTACTGATTTGAATGCGGTTTTCGGCAGTATATTGCGCTATTCTCCACTTAACATTTAGTTTATGTTTCATTCAAATCGGTACATAAATAAAAAAGTTACATCAATTTAAAGAACAAGTAATGTAAAATAAAGCCGGAAGGTGTCCGAAGGAACTCCTAAGCTAAACAACTCTGTTCTCTCTATCTTTCATCTTAGCGCTTTCCCGATTGCTTCCTCGGCTGACTGCTTCGGAGCCCCTACATGACTGTTTTCTCTATCTCTCATCTTAGCGCTTTTCCGGTTGCTTCCTCGGCTGACTGTTTCGTAGCCTTCTAATGACTGCTCTCTCTATCTGTCATCTTAGCGCTTTCTTGGTTGCTTATTCGGCTGCCTGCTTCGGAGCCCCGTAATGACTGCTCTCTCTCTCATCTTAGCGCTTACCCGGTTGCTTCCTCGGCTGACAGTTCGGTGCCAACTCATGATGCTGTAATTGTTCATTTGATGTCTGTTTTCCTTGGGTTTAATTCATATCGTTTGGGTTCCACGCTTAATTCATTTGTTCGGTATAGGATAGATTCTGGGATTGGACAGATTCGTGATGACCTTGCACACTGGTGGCAGAGAGTTAACCCGCCCCTGTCAAATGTTCCTTGGACTACATGGTTAATTGCCCCCTTAGGACCGCTAGCGTCTGCTGCGTTTGAAATATCTCATGATTAGATTTGAAGAGGTAGAAAAAATATTAATATTGTTTAAATATTTCATTTTATTACAAGAATTTAGGTGAAAATCTAAAATAATTAAAATTCAAATGCTACGCGGACGACGTCGCGGGCACAGCTAGTAATATAATAAAGCTGAAGAGTTTGTTTGATTGTTTGAACACTTATAACTTGAAAACTACTGGTCGGATTTGCAAAATTATTTTTGTATATGAAAGCCTGATTCTTGGGGAAGGTTATAGGCTATAGTACATACACACTAATGGCGTGTGAAACCGCGGGAAACAGCTAGTTATGGCTACTTGTAAAAAAAAAATTGACGCATTTCTGTGATACATTTTATCGAACAAATACAATAAATCTTATCATAATTTGAGGATATATTTCACTTTATTTCGGTAGCACATCCTAAAGAACATTAAGACATAATATTTGTCGTAGTTTTTTCTTTTTAATACTCTTAGCTGCTGTTATATGGAGTGATGAGATTGAACTTTAATGAAATATGTATAGCAATATAATACATACAAGCGTTATTCACTGAAAACACAAGTTATCAAAAATCTGTCTTATGTAATTTAGGTTTTGGATCTGAAGTCAATTTTGAACATATTAAATTATTAAATTTTAGTTCAGTGCATAATAATTTTTAACTGATGGTGGCGCTAGTGTTCACCAAGGTATTGTCTTAATACAAAATTGTAGTTTTAAGTAAGCTTGCAAATACCTTGTAGCGAACAAAATTGTCTGATAACAATAGTTTTTCTATTGTTTCTGGATTCTATGATCTTAATATAATTAAAATTGATTTGATAAAGCACCATTTCTATTTATAATGTGCAACTTAAGTTTAAATAGATTAATTATTTTGTATAATATTATTAATTCAATGAAAGTTTAAATTTTTAGAGATTTGGATTTAAAAGTTAGTTGCGCCTCGAGAGCAAAATTGGCATAATAATACAGTGATTTTTTTAGTGCCTGTGAATTATATAATTATGCCAATTTTGCTTTGGATGAAAAAGAATAAACATAAAAAATAAAAACATTTATTTCATATTATTTGAAGCATGAATCTTAATGAGAAAGATATTATAAGATGTAATAAGTACCTATACATATATAGAGAGTAAGTAGATACGAAATATAAAATATTAGAACATAGTTAAACGATGTCATTAATGCACAGTACCGAAGCAGTAACTGAAACCACAGAACATTATAAGTTTAATTTTGTTTAATAAAAACTGGTGTATTAAACCTGTCTGAGGCCGGTATCAGTTTAAAATGTATATATATGGATAGTACCTACCCAAAAAGGCAGTGGGTGTGGAAAGGTTAAGAACTATTGCAAAGTGATATATCATCATAAGTAACCAACAAAAAATACAATAATATCCCACCAAGTCTTGCTTCATAAGAAGTCCTCTTCTGCACATAAGAACTAGCTACTTTGGCAGTAGGTATCTAAATTCTTATTAGTATACAAGTTTTGTTTGCATTTATATGTTTTAATGATTTTTGGATGTGAGGATAGTATAAGGGGATTTTTACATAAAAATCGACTAACAGCTCATTAAGCCACTCAGTCATTAGAAATCTGCTTCTCTTACAGCCGTACAGAGAAAACAGCATATAGCAACAATCTAAGCAAATTTTTTGGTTTACTATACAAGTAATTTCTGAGGAGTTAGGTATAAAACAAACAAATCCTATTATTATTAAATCTTGTTGACCTAAGAAAATATTAACTACTAAAGAATCCATTTGTTATTATACTTAAAATTTTAAATTACTTGGGAGGTATAAATGCCTTTTAGATTATACTCACACCCAAAATATTGTGATTAATAAAGAAAATCTGCAAACTTACAATGTTCAAAGAGCAAATATACGCCAGTCGCTTTAAATTCACTTATAAAAGCGAAATCACTATAATTTACGTATAAAATGATAAAAAATCAGTCTTTTATAGGTTATCTCTTCTGTTCACAGAAAAACACTATGAACATTTTTTTTTTAATAGTTTTTACGGCCATGGAAACTAGTCCTTTAAGGCCTTTCTTGAATTTATTAATCTTCTTCGTCCTACACTTAAGTCAGTCAAGTCAAAAAGTCAAGTCAGTAGTCTAGTCTAGTCTAGTCAAGTAAGTAAGTCTAGTCAGAGTCAGATGGTTAAGTGAAGCGGTGGAAAATTTTCACTTAGCTAGAACTTGGAGATTTTGGAGACAAAGATAAAAAGTCACGTAATCGACACTTTACCACTTCCCAACACTCACGCTTGTTCACGAACACACTCCTCCAATATTATGCACTATAAGTACTATAACCTACCTATCTACCTACCACACACCACGGATTAATTAACACTACTAGCACCTACTAGGATAGGTTACACAGTGCGAGTTGACATGCTAAGTGACCTAGTCAGTTACTGAGGTGCAGCTACTCGCACCGTTTAACCACTATGGGGGATGTCGCCTTACATCATGTATTGCGCAGTCTCACTTACTCCCTGGATCTTGCATGGTTTCAAGAGACGGTAGTAACCCCACAAGGAACCGATACGAGTTACTGGGGGGTTACTATAGTATCTTAAAACCATGCAAGTTCCAGTGAGTAAGGGGGATGTCACCTTACATCATGTATTGCGCTGTCTCGCTTACTCACTGGATCTTGCATGGTTTTAAGAGATGGCAGTAGGCCATCAGCCCTAATTTCATGAATATTTTCTACACACCGGCCGAATATCACCATCCACAAGTACACTTTGTCCTATTTTATCGTTTTCCTATTTTGCCATCTCATTTTTGCACTAAATGTCAAATCGTGTATACATCTTCTATATTATAAATCTATGCTAGAATAAAAGTTTAGCAGTTTTGGCGCCAAGCTAAAGTCGCTCAGTTATCGTCATTGTATTTATTTTCTAACATTATTTGTGTTTTTTCGAGTATTTGTGCATAATAAAGGTGGATTATTATTCGCTAAGTGTGTGTTGGGAAGTGGTACAATGTCGTATAAGTGACAAAATATCCCAAGTTAAAGCTAAGAGAAACTTCCACCGCTTCACTTAGTCCTTGACTAAATAGATTAGACATGACCACATAAAAAAAAAGTTTAGCAATGGATGACAGATTATGACAATTTGGCTTGCTGGCGAAAAATTGGGGGTTTTGGAGGGAAAGCAAACTGTCGCTATGTCCGCGCTGTATTTAATTTCCAAAACAAAGTGTTCGTGAACAAGCGTGAGTGTTGAAAAGTGGTACAGTGTCGATTACGTGACTTTTATCTTTGTCAACAAAATCTCCAAGTTATAGCTAAGTGAAATTTTTCCACCGCTTCACTTAGATAGCTATCTGACTGGCTCACTTGACTAGACTAGAGTACTGACTTGACTTAAGTAGGACTGAAGAGGGGTGCTAAGTGCGGGAAACCTCCTCGAGTGCCCAGTCATTTGAAAACTTTGCGTTCTCGCTTGATCCAAAAGGATCCGGTGAGAGAGCGGGTTGACAAGTGATTTGGGACGGTGCACCTTGGGCGGCAGTTAATAACTCCCTGATATTCGGGGTCTTATTGACTGTCGGCCAATGTCCTGCAAACTGTGGGGTACTCCCCCCATCTTTTAGTAGATGGTGAGCGGATGCCCCACCCCGAGGTGAAGGCCTCCTTCTGTGGAATATTTATTTCACAGTGGGCGGCCATCTTTAGGGAGCGTTGGGCATTTGCCCAGCGCATTTGAGGGGGCCGAAGGGAAAGGCCAGGCTGGAGGGCGTCGTGGTCAAAGAATTTATATTACAACACTAGAATGCTTACGAATAACAATAATCGCAAAAAGCAACATTCAAAATTAATCCTTATTACTCTACTGCAAACTTGATTTTCCTTTAAAGCCTACAAACAAATACCTAACGTTTCAGAAAACGGTCCAAAATTTGTAGGTGTCCCTTTTCCTCTTGAATATTATACAACTTACTAGAAAGAGATACCTACAAACTTTAGGTGTTTCGGGAACGGCTTTTGTCCTCCGTAAGCATTCTAGTGTTGTATATAAATTCTTTGGTCGTGGTAGAATGCTAACGCGACCCCATGGCGCCCTCAACGGCCATGCGCGGAAACGCCAGAGGGCTTTTAGTGGGTAGTCCGAGCACTAGGCCTGGGAGTCCCACACTCTGTGCGTAAGTTCATTTCCCCCCCGTTAACAAAAAAAAAAAGTAGGACTGATGAAGATTAATAAATTGAAGAAATGCCTTAAAGGACTAGTTTCCATGGCCGTAAAAAGTATTTAAAAAAAAATGGCTTGCTCGCAGTACTGCCAAGCAAAGAGTGTTATGATCCTTGCTGCCAACTTACAGAAAAAAGTTTATCGAGCTGCTTACGTCACACGTTGACCTTGTTGAAATTTATGAAAATAAAGGTCATAGGGTTTTTCAAAAAATACGTGCTTATTAAAATATCAGATAATTGCAAACTATTTCCAAAGCCTATTCCTCGAAATGTTTTTCGAATTAGACCTTTGTAAAAAATTGGAACAAATAATAATATAGGTAAAAACACATCACTTTTTTATAAGTTATTCTTTTGTATAGATATTCTTCAATGTATATCTGCAGAAGTTGCAAAGTTATTGCGATAAGCTGGAGTAGTATAAAAAAAACAAAACTTGCAAAATAGTAATGTATATAATATTTCTAAACAACATAAATGTATCTAAGAGAATGCAATATATACTTTTTTTATGATAAAATCTGTGCGATCTGTTATTTGCTACTTAATATGTTATTAATAAAAGGCACAAAACTATTATATTTAAATAGGCCAGAGATTACATGTATAATTTGTCCTGGCTTAGATCTTAGAATTGATAACTTCTTTCATTACGCACGAAAAGGTATGACGTTATTTTACTATGCATGACGTAAAATAAATTATTTTTTTTCAGTCACAAATAGCAGAACAACAACTATTAAAAATTGAATTTTGTCGAGTAAATAAATAAACTTTTTCTTATACAAAATTTTCCTTTTTCCCAAAAATACATGAGAGCGAAACCCCGAGCCAAGGCTAGCCCTTCATAAATATTAAAAACAGGGCACAATAAAATATTTTAGATCATTTAAAAAATAATCACTCTTAGTTAAGTACAAATTCAGTATCATGGGCACAACGGCACTACCTTCCAGAAAACATTATTTAGATATGAAATGATCAATTCTCAGATCTAGTCCCGATAAAGGTATCCACTCTTATGCATAGGATATAAAAAAATGCCAATACATAATCTTCATTCATAGTAATATTTCAATTCCATCACAAAATTAAAAAAGTAAAAAAAGTTTATAGGAATAAGACAAAATAATAAAAAATCTAGGACTTTCTAAACTTATAAAAAATATTACATATTTGAATAAGCACTGGTTTCAATGACTGGATTTTAAACGTACTATTATAAATTTTGTGTTTATATATAATTTGTGTATAACAAAATAATGTATCAAATCATTTTATATGTGGAATCAGTTGTTTTGTGTTTCAATATCAATATTTATGAGATAGATATTGCAATAAAAATCTATATTAATTTATCTGTTATATTATATCCATGAACGCTAAATGCACTACGTACTTGCGTAAAAATATAAATACAAATTTGTACAATGCGTTTCAAGTATCTCTCTCTTCATTTGGATAACAAATAGGTATATCTTAATAAATAATATGGGACACTTATTATTCGTTCAACTTACACCTAGGGTGCTCTATTTAGTTTGTGCTAGGGTGAACGAGACCTCATAGACAAGCATATCTAAAAAAATAGTTTATACAGGAAAGAATCTTATCTATGTCTTATTATACAAACTATAATATTAGCCTTTTTCCTGGGAATTTGTTTGTTTGTTGGCATGATATTTTTTGTTTCTTTTTTTGAACACCATATTTATTTATTCAAATAAAAATAAGACGCACGCTTAATGTTGTTGTCAATAGAGAATTCAAAACATACCCATGTACCCCTCCACCGGTGCTGCCCCTAGCGGATTTTTTTTTTATCTTCCCAGAAAACAGGCTAATTGCAGATATATTTCTATTGCCTAGATCGCACGTACCGAGTAGACGGGCGAGACAGTGCCCTCGGCCGAATACTCGGTGCGTATAAACAGTGCGCCGAGTGCTCAGCCTAGCGAGTGACCGAGGAAATAACACTGAGGAAGTAACATTTTACTGTCTCGTCCGTCTATTCGGTACGTGCGATCATGGCATATGTTATTAACGGGGCCACATATCTATAAAACAAAACTCTTAGAGCTTTACAACTTTTTAAATATTGATTGTTCCTTTTTGGTCGCTCACTTTTCATTCGAAGTAGAATAAGGAATGCTAAGTATTTGTGGAACAATATTTGTTAAATAAACTAATAAACCTAACACCGACTGTTCATTTTGACTAGCACAAATAACTGACAGTACTTTGATTCGCTATGTTCTTTTTCCATCATCTTGGAAAAAACGGACATCACTCTATTCCAAATTCCAATACCTATATTTTAAAATTCATATAACACGGGCACTTCGCTCAGTGCCCCTAGTATGAGTTTTACTTAACGCAGACGCTAGCGACTGCGTTAGCGATTTAGTATGGCAAACCTGTACAGCGTCTCTGGCGGATAGTAAGGCAACTAAGAAATTCCATACAAAATCCTAACGCAGTCGCTAGCGTCTGCGTTAAGAAAAACTCATACTAGGGGCACTGGTGGTAATCTATTCAGACATACATACCTACTCTGTGCTTGTAAGCAATATTTGTGAGCAAGAATTAGTATTTTACCACCGTATTTTACACTAGTTACATTAAATATTATACTATTTTATCTCGCCGCAAAACTCCATTTTAATAGGTACAATTTAAAAAAATATTCAATAATATTGTATTTAGATATTTTATCATCGCTGCACGAGTGGCAAATATAATAGTGTTTAGTGCTAAGATACATTAAAATAAGTACATAAGTAGAACTTTGTGAGGTTTAGGAAACGAGACATCCCCTAAACGCTAGATTAAGTTCCCGAAGTATTCCAAATAAAAATATGCTCCATTTTTCCGTGGGACATGTTATAGTAAGCCAATGTTACTTTCACGAAAGCTCCCCAATCGGTGCGTTTTGTAACCACAGATCGTGTATGAAGTTGTAAAGATCGTCACTGACTGCCACCTGCAAATAAAATAATCTCCATTATTGTTATGGTAACTTGATCAAGTAATTTACTGAAAAAAAAATCCCAAAGTAGTTCTTATCGTGGCGACGTTAACCTCATACATCCTTGGCTTGGATGCCAAAAGTAAGCGCCTAAAATTAGTTCCTTGGCAAAGAGGGTGATGCTTGCTATAGGATGCCACTTGTGTGAGTACGTTTGCTGCCTCACACCTTAGAGATAAGAGTAGAAAAGAAAGGTCAGCGGCAGAGAATGGTGCCAAACGAACTTTTCATACTTAATTTGTGTACAGTGTTGTTGACGTACAATTATACATATTAATATCGCGAATGTTACTTAGAATAACTTATATTGTACTAGCTGTTGCCCGCGGCTCCGCCCGCGTGGGACTCGGTTATATCGCGCCCAAAAGTAGCCTATGTTTGACCTCAGGTCGTTAACTACATCCCTACCAAATTTCATCACAATCGGTCCAGCAGTTTAGCCGTGAAGAGGTGACAGACAGACAGACAGAAAGACAGACAGACAGACAGACAGACAGACTTTCGCATTTATAATATTAGTATGGATTGTTGTTTACTGTCCCAAATAAAGTAAAAAAAATATCCATAATATTATAAATGCGAAAGTCTGTCTGTCTGTCTGTCACCTCTTCACGGCTAAACTGCTGGACAGATTTCCATACTAATATTATAAATGCGAAAGTCTGTCTGTCTGTCTGTCTGTCACCTCTTCACGGCTAAACTGCTGGACAGATTGTGATGAAATTTGGTAGGGATGTAGTTAACGACCTGAGGTCAAACATAGGCTACTTTTGGGCGCGATATAACCAAGTCCCACGCGGGGCAAAGCCGCGGGGAACAGCTAGTATAGAATATGTCTGTCAAAAATCAGCTTACATTTTTGTGAGACCACATGGGTGCATGGGGATCCGAAGGATTGTTATTTATTAGAGAGTATTTCGGTAGGCGTATTATTCAGCGGCCCAATCATAGCAGTTCAGATCATACCTGGCCCAAAGGCTTTCGATTTCAATACAACGTGGAAATGCAGCTAGCATTATGGGAACCTTTACCCAGGAATTATGCAGGCTAGCTTTTTAGACTGAAATATGCTTGATGGAGTTTGTTGCTGATGAATATAAGTAACCAATATTGACGAGGCATGTTGCTAATTATCTTCTGTATAATTCTTAAATGAAAAGCGATGCGCATGAATTTTTGTTCATATTTTAAATAAATCTTATTAGAATCTAATATCATGATTGAATTTAGGACAATCATAAAACCTAATTAGGTACTTATATAAAGTAACATCATAACTATCGTCACATTCCATCGCATACACTACAAAATAAATGAACAATTTTTCAACCCATGTTTGTTCCTCATATCTCCGTCGTTTCTAGACTGATTTTGAAAATTCTTTGTTTTGTTCTTACGGACATACCTACTTTAAAGTTGGTTCCATAGCTGAAACTATTTTCATACCTTATACGGTGTTGGATTTAAATTCCTTTTGATATCTTGCCGTAGAGTACGTAATGAGGATTGCACTCTTTCTCGTACTTCTAGCAATGGTTTTGGTTGTACGCAGATACGGCCGTCATTCCAGTACACCTTAAAAAAAAAATAAGACAAGGACTGGAATGTACAGTAATGGACAAAGTCAAAACCAAAATTCCTAAAAAAATATATTATTAAGTAAGTAATATTATTTATTGTGTGATGTTTTATAATATCCCACAATTTTTTATTTAAAACCCCTATAAAGGGGTGTTTGATTTTGACTTTTACAACAAGTTATTGTTGTTAAAGTCTTCTCTTTCTTTATTCTCTTCAAGCCGTAAAAGTCGGGAATCGCCGAATGGGAAAATCATGACATAAGCGATGCGGCTAACAACCCAACACTATTGATTTCCTGTTTCAACTACCATTATGCTAAACGTGGCCTAAGGTCTTATGGCTCTAGGCGATTGATTATCTGTGCTACTAAAGTATTCTGTAATCTGTGTTTATACATGAATTTTGCATCATAAATCACAATTCACTATTATATTACCTTGTACAAATGTTCCACTTTACTGGGTATAACGTAAGCTCTTTTTGATTCCTGAAAGGGATGTCGGCATAGCACTTTCTGACCTACTTCAGGTGGCGGCTCTGATGATCGTTGTAATAAGTCAATAAGAGCATGCCCATCTGCTCCAAACAGTCTATAAGCCTGAAAAAATTAATATCACTGTCATGTTTATTTTCAACAAAAAAATCTGATTAAGTAATTTATTCATATAACCATGTGGGTTACGAGTACAGATAAATTATACAGACTCCGTGGTTACCAGCTAAGCGAACCCTTATTTCAGTTTTACCTCATCAAATACATCTAAAGGCGATATCTGAAGATGTGATATAGCTTTTAGATGTATTTGATGAGGTTGTATAAACATCAGTTTTATATTGCATGTTGTAAGGTCACGCAATTAATCGTTACTAATGCGCTAGACCCATTAACCCTTCCATGGTTGGATCTATTGGTCCTCTATCTAGTAATCTTCTAATACCTAACCCATAAAATTATGAAGTGCATCCCGTTGATTCACAATTCTAATATATTGAACTAGGTAAGTAATTAATAACATTAATATGTTTAACTATTATTATTATTTAATTAATATTCGATATTACTATCGAATATAGTCAATACAATATGTTATGGTAATATTAATATTTTATACTATGGTAACATAGTCTACACACAACTTGATATCAACAAAGAAAATATACACAAATATCAATAATGTATTCATAGATTAAAAAAAATACCTCGATTCGAAATTCTTTGGATGTATTACATAAGCAAAAGCAAGGTAATGTCGTCCTCGTTTTTTCATGGATGTAAAAAGTACTCTTAGTTCACCAATGTTTACTTTTTTATATATTTTTTTTATAAATTACATATCAGTGAAGGTTAATATGCATACAATAGGCATTAGGCATGTATAAGGATACGAAGTTAACAATATTTGCGAGAATAAACGAAGTATGTATTATTCAGATAAAGTTGGGTACTTTGCAAGTGACATTAGGAAAATTCCATCATTAGGTATTATATCATTTAACATTTATTACACTCAATATTATTGACAAACAGAGCGCCGCCGCTTTATCTTTTCTCCTTGAACTAAGCATATTCATAACTGAACGCACTATACTGTTATCGTAATAAGAAAACAGTGAAGCTACTTCCTTCTTTCAATCATCGTACAAATCTTATTTTATCATAATTCATTTTTTAGAGTTTCATACACAAAGTATAAAAACTGGTAATAACCAGTCTTCATGCTTTGTGTATGGACGGACAGCTGAAACTTAGCAATAGATAAGGTTCAGCTGTCCGTCCCTCCATGTCGGCCTGTATCTCAGAAACCATAAGTGGTAGTTGCTATGACAACATTCAATCAAAATAGAAATAAATAAAAATTATTTTATTTTACATTTCAATGTCATCAAACATTTCGTTTCTATAAACACCATTTAATATATTTGTTGCTAAAAATGCATCAAAATGGGTTGTAAACCACAAGTTTATCTAGAGTTTTGTTACATCATTCCACAACAGATGGTAACGCAGTATGGCTTTGTTATCTATAGATATGTATTAAGAAAGATATTTGTATTCTTTATTTTTTTTCCTTATCGAATAAACGAGTTGAATACAATGGAAAGATGTCGATAAGAACTTTTTTAGTTTTCGTCTGAACGTGTTTCCTAGCCGAATCTTCAGCTTACGCTTCAAAAGCTACGCTTTTAGTCGTGGTCCTGATTTGACGGTACTATTACAATGGAGCTTAGAACCTTAAACCACAGAAGTGGCCACTGACAAGCAACCGCCTCTGTCAAAATTATCTATATGACCGTCGGTCATACTGCTGGTACTTGGGTATGTGTGTTTTTTTTGCTTGTGGTCAGATTTGCGATTGTCGCAATGTAGAGTACTGGCCGTAACATTACCTCGCCCTGATTACAGAAGGTAGGTTAGGTTACGGTTATACAGTGACAATAAGAAATAGAGCGAGCAAAGCGAACAAGCGTCGATCTTGTTGAAAGCGAAAAAACATTTGGACTAACCGCAAATGGACCAACAGCAAAGAAAATATATAATTATACTATTGTGCATCAGACGTCTGTTTTGGTCCAATCACGAATGGTAACAATCGCGCCTGCAGAGCGCGAATCCGACTCGCGTTGGCTACACATTGTGTGCATTAACTTCTTTTTTATTGATATTCCATTGATTTTAATTAAAATAACATTTTTTTTACTGAATTGTTTAATACCGAGAATCCGGGTTTACTTATTAATTTAGGAAGGAATATCCAAATTATTCATTCATGGAAAGAAGTTTAGATAGATATAAGCGCTCGATTATACGAGCACTGATGAAACCAGAGTACTATTCTGTGCTGATGATCACCATACTACATACTTGAAAATCTTGATATAAATTTCTTTTTAAGTTTTATACATTGATTCAAAGAATTTGTTCGTTTTGAAAAAATGTAGCTGTGCTATATTTTTTAATACAGACAAATCGTACAATAGTTGTACCAATAATCCTAAATTCCTAATCAATCCTAGTGTAAGATTATAGAGATATGTACTTAGTTAAGTGAAGAAAATGTTTTATTATCTGTAAGACAAGTTGGTCATCAACATTAAAAGTTATTAAAATTATATTTTTGTTTTTATTTATTCACCACTTACATATGTGTCTGTTTTGTTTTACCACCTGTTTTAAGACGATACCTTAGTTAACACTAGCGCCACCATCATTTAAAAATCATTATTCACTGAAAACATAAGTTATCAAAAATCCGTGTTATGTAATTATGGTTCTGGATCTGAAGTTTATTTTAATCATATTAAATTATAGTTACAAATTGCAGTATTGCTTAAAACTGCCACTTTTAGCAGTTTTGCACCTTGTAACTATATGGAACTATAATTTAATATGATTAAAATTAACTTCAGATCTAGAACCTTAATTACGTAACAGGGATTTTTGATAACTTGTGTTTTCAGTGAATAATGATTTTTAGTTGATTTTGGCGCCTGTGTTCACCGAGTTATCGTCTTAAAACTGAATCGACAGTACCTCTAGTATGGTAGTAGTAACTGGCGGTACTGAACCAAGGTTCTTGGTTTGAAATCCGGCCTGGAAAATGAAAGATAGGGTTCCATAGACAAAACAAAACCACAACAAAACAGAAATTATAGAACCACTCAGTGCGTCTAGTACGAGATTTTTTAAACGCAGACGCAGCGACTGCTTTAGGATTTTGTAAGGAATTTCTGGCTATAGTTTAGTTTCGTTTGTTTTTTTTTTTTGGTTTAAAGAATTTATTTCTAAAAAGAATATACAATATTCACTTACCGAGAAACTATATCTAATATGTACATTACATTTTTCCGACGAGCATAACACTCATAATTTACTTATTATGACAAACATAATATATTGTAATCACTAAAATAATCAATTAAGAAAAAATTATCAAGACGCAGAACAGTTACTTGTGTCAGTTTCATGCTTTATTTCGTATTGTAGAAAAAAATCTTTAAAAACTGACTTTAGACGAATTTTATAAATAGAATGAACAAGCCAAGAAGATCTGTACATCATGAAAATGAAGCAACATTGTTGCCACTTGGTACAGTTAGTAACTGTTTACATTACAACAAAAAAAAAACCTTGTGCATACTCGTAATATTCTTATCGTCACTATTATTAAACATGTTGCGAAAATATGTATTTAGTGGGTGATATCAATGAGCTGTTAATTTCCAAGGTCAGTTGACTTTACACGCCTGTATCCATAGAAGAACGCGGCTCTAATAGAAGTAGCATGACAAGCTAAACTGTCTTACCACTCATACACGATATTTACGTGTATGCCATCCTGGGGTTCACAGTCTACTAATGTCTATTGCGGAGTATATACAAGGACAACAAAAAAAATCAATTTTGGGTATTAATGCCGATTTATGCCTTCACAATATGTAAAAATAATTGTATAAATCCAAATATGAGTTCTCCTGATACTTCTTTTTACGTTTTATACAAGTTAAAGCCTTATATTTTGTAAAATACTACAGCACATTCAACGCCATTTTGAATGAAAAAAATATTATTCAGTCAAAAGCATGTGCTAAGCATAGTGTTGTTGCTCTTACGTTTCTTTCGTCAAGTATCGATAAACGAAGTTAGGAGGCGAGTTTAGAGTAAAATTCGGGATTAATTATCAAAATAATTCTTGTAGGTAAATGTCAACGGGAAATGAATGAAGAAACCAGTTTCCGAAATTGCTAGTGTTACCATAAAATTCCGGAAGATGCCAATTATTCTTGTTTGTGACGTCTTACTAAAAATGTTTACATATTATATGACAATCTTCGGGATCGAAAAGAAAAGACGAAATGTCTGGTTTTCTTATTTCCCTGTGACATCTGATGAAGTAAAACTAGACGTGGGGTTTAACGTCAAACCCAGAGAGATGGTTAAAAAAACACACAAATGGATTTTCAAGGTCCAATGGGCTACAAAATCATAACAGTGGCATTCACGCTATTTGTAACCCAAAAAGAGGGGTATTATAAGTTTGACGTGTCTGTCTGTGGTAATGGATAAAGCAATTTCAGTTTAGTTTTTTTTTGTACTAACGGTGACTTATGTGCGAGTGTTTTTAGATATATGTTTGATGAAAATCGGTTGAGCCGTTTGTAACTTGTGGGGGTGAAAGGGGAAAAGAATAACCGCATGCCTGCAAATATATACTCGAGTGGGGTCTGAAATTAAAACGCATCACGTTCACAGTACAAAATAAAATGTTCAATGAAAATAGGTTAAGCTGTGAAAAAGCTCTAGGGGTATTAGTGGGGAAAACACCTAATGCCTGGAAAATATATGGGTGAGGGGGAGAGGGGGAGAAATAAGTCGAACTACAGACAAAATTGATATATAATAAAAAAAAATATCAAAACAATGATGCCAGGCCTTAGAGGGTCCAATGACCTCTGTGACGCAAGAGTGTGCAGGGTGAATTGAGCTTTTACCCACTTGATATAAATTAATAATCAAAAAGGGAAACGGACGCAATATAAAACATTATAGCAGCTATTAAACATTAGTTCTACAGTATATTAGGTCGATTGACTTTAGAAGGTACTAATACATTATGTAAGCAACTTGAAAACGTTAAATCAAGCATGACTAATAATGCGCCACGACGTCAAGCTGGCACGTCTTGGGTTTGCCCCTTCCACCATACCAAGCTCCGTGGGAGGTGGCATGGTCAAGACACCTGTTTCCACGAGACGTGATCGTACCACTCTTTTGAAGCTTATCTATCTGCTATGTTATGGATATGAAGGCTGTCCCGAACGTGGTGGGAGTTTCTAACGCGGTCTTTTCGCGATATTTCACACATCCAGCGCAGCGGACAGTTCTAATGATGGTTATATAGACCTGACCCTTGAGCTTGACCGGCATTCTGGAATCACAAGTGAAACCAGTCATCTCAGGCCATTACGCTCATGATCCTGTTTGCTTCGACTTCTGGTTATTTGTTCATATTGTTTCATGATATACTTATCGTATCGAGTCTGGCTAATGACCACCACCGCCAGATGCATTGTTTGTGACTTAATAGTTTAATAAATAGTATTCTTCATATCAGACCATGCTAGCCCATACAGGTATAAACAGTAAATTATGATTAAATTTAAAAAGTGTAATAAAATCAAATATTAATAAAAACCAATAAAAAAATAACAATAATAATTCAACGTATTCTCGATATATCGATGCTACGCGAATCTGTTACTTCACTAATTTTGCCTGCTGTCATGTCAAAATGGCAACAAATAGACGTAATAATTATACAAATGGAATGAGTTATTACTTTATAGTGACGATTAGCATTGAACATCTTGTCTCTGTCTCTCTGAAAAATATATATATGGCCATCGCGTGAAAACACATTATTATTTAATTAATGATACAAACCTATTAATTATAATGAATTTGATGGTTTCGTGCGATTTGCAAGTCGTCCTGGTTATTTAGAAGATTAGAAGATATTTTTAAGTTAGCTTATTACGAAACAAGCGACCCACTCCGGCTTTGCATGGGCATAATAACCTTGCTCTTAAATCACTCTATCTTTAAAAAAACCGCATCAAAATCCGTTGCGTAGTTTTAAAGATTTAAGCATACAAAGGGATATAGGGACAGAGAAAGCGAATTTGTTTTATACTATGTAGTGATAACCGAAGACAAGAGGTCCGTTTAAGAAGGGACTGAATAAATTAACCGGCTTGGTATTACATGGATCTCACAACTTTTGACGGTAGAACAACTAAGCGAGACTTGGAATTTTTTTTTTTGAAGTTTTGTTTTTGATGGTATCTCATTTCTTTTTGTAGATTACAGAGAACTACTTTACGACATACATATTGCCTCTTGATAATGCGGGCGAAGTATAAGTATGCAGGTACACTGGTTCGTTCACTGCGTATGTAACTTTGTTATCCTATATATTTATATGGGATTGCAAAGTTATTTATGCAGTTGGTGTATCTAGAAAACTGGACCGAAATTGCAAAATATTTTAGTTTTCCTTTGGGTTATACACTTAACATTAATTACATTCTAAATTTGAAGCTTATGTATATGCTGCAGTGCTACTACCGCACTCCAAGATTCTTGCTCTGACTGCAACAACGCAATTTTCTGATATAACTGCAAATCTATTAACAGATTTGGTACTTAACATTTGGTCATAGCCTAGAGGACCTATGGATACCAGCTCATAAAGATTATTTCAGTTTATCATATTCAGTGCTGTTATTTGAAAGAGCGAGTAAAATTAATTTTATAATGTTGCTCTAGTTTATGGAACTTAAGTAAACTGTGACTAATAGAGAAGACATATATCGGGCATTAATGCATACCAATTTTCCAGTCAGAATTTCAAAAGAGAATTTTACTGTAAGGACACTCATCTATAAGTAGGTACATATAAATTCGAGGATGAAATGGCTTCGTTTTCCTGTCTATCTATTTAATTAGATCATGTATTCAAACCTAACAATAAATAATAGTACTTACTAGTAATATCACGCTAGTGACACTCCAGGTATCAGTACTGTTATCTATTCCGTGGTATCACGAGCGTAAATAGGCTAAAGTAACTGTGCGCTCATCTTTCCCGGCCTTATTTTATATTATGATTATATACTATATATTTGTGTTTTTCCCGGTTGCGTCTTCAGCTTACGTTTCAGAGCCCAGGGTACACTATTAATCATGGTTCAATGGAGCGATTGACGTCTGACCTATGTATCCTATTTATTTAAATATATTAGTAACTATAAATAAAAAAATAGTATGTACTTGGTAAATAACAGTCGTATTGAGAACGAGAAGGTATCTTTATCTCCAGATCAGAACAAAACCTACGCTCAAACATTACAAACGGCAATACCGTACGTACACTTCGAACTTTTTTACGAATGTGAACTTTTTTCTATTGCTCGAGAATATACATGGAAATTTAATTATTTCCTGCTCACACTCATCATCTTTTTGTGTAGGTGAGACGGTCAATCGACCATGTACACCCTGGTGTCAGAGTTCGTCAGAAGCCTCTTCCGGCCTTTAAAATGGTTCCTTTAACGACTACCAGATGGTAGCCGGGACCAACGGCTTAACGTGCATTCCGAAGCACACAATCATCTTTATTATCAGACAGTCAGGTGAATCAGGCCTGCAATGTCCTAACCAAACTGGAAACAACTTAATAAGCTCTCACGACCCCTGAGTCTAATAGGCTCAGACTGCTTAGTTGGTCGGAGTGGAAATACAGTGCATTTGTACTAAGCCTTAATCCTGTGTCATAAAGTCTTTTTTGTTTGATTTTGCAATAAGAAAAGTTTGTGAACTCATTCCATAATGTGTGTATTTGATGACGGACCCCCCCTCCTACCCTCCCTTACCTCAGCCCTTACCCCCCGCAAACGGCGCGCTAGGTTCCCATACATTTAATGTCATATGTTACATCTATCTTAAGTGACGCAATTTTTTTTTTTATATCTATGCCTGTATCAGATATTTTTGAAACCGCCTCTCGGACTCCGGACTCGGACGGGTTTCTTAACCATGGCAACCGGGACCAACGGCTTATCGCTAAACGTGCCTTCTGAAACACGGGATTATTACTTTCTTTTCAAATGAAATTGGTAATTCAAGATTGCAATGTCCTATCCAACGGGGTATTCTTTCTGTAGGATTCTATCTAACCCACCAATCCAGGACCTTTGACTAAACTAGTGAAAATGATCGATGTTGAGGTTTTATGATCTCGGTCTTTTTAGTTATGAACTACTGACGTGTGTCCATAGATTAAAAAAGAATTGCCTCGCAAGACCGCGCGCGATTCGCAATTCTTTGCGTGTGTCTAAAAAATTACTGAATAATAAAATATGTATCCCCTATACATTGCATTTAAAATTTAATACGCTTCCACTTTTTACGCGGGAGTCTGCATGCAGCTGTTTTAACTTCTTAGCTTCGAATTTTCGAAACATTAACTCCTTATATTCTACATACACTTACTATTTTTAAATACTCAAGACTTACGTGTATCCACACAGTATACATACCTAATAGTACTACTTAAAGTAAAATATAAGATTTTTTGCTAAAAATAAGAGTATTCACCTCTTTGTGGCCGGGAATTGTGACTTTGCCTACATCTTGACTTAGCTTTATTCGCGGCTGTCCGTTTATTTCCACTAACTTGTAAACGCAACCTAGAGCCGGTTGTCGCTGACACGTGACTGTAAAGGAAACAGTTGGTGGCATAAATACAATGTGAGCAAGCGAAAATCTAGCGATGAATGAATGCATATAAAAAATAATTTAAAGGTGGTTTGATACGAATATAAGATTCACTGCCATAGAAATCTGTAGTAAGTATCGAAGATAATATTTGAAAATTATAAAAAAATAATTGTACTTAATAAATGGACTATCATTATGCGCACGCTGCCATCAGTTATATTCAGTTGGCTATCCAGAATATCCATGAATTTATTATATGGTACTATTAAATAATAATTATATGAGAATATTATATTTATCAGAAACAGTGTCTTAATAATTTAATTATCCTTTATTAATATCTATATTTGTGTCAAGTGTGTTTATCTCTTTATAATATTATTATGGATTTTGGCGACTTTAATCTGCATGCCAAATCCCAAATGGTATCTAACTAAGGTTAGTAGTATTTGGTCTTTACATAATAATGAAAATAATTACAGGCGGTTAAGTATAAAATGTGTCCTTGAGAGTATTTTATACACCAGTACCTAAATTTTTATGCTTTACCAAATTTACAATCAGCAATCAATAAAACCTACAATCAGAATGATATGAAGAACTGAAGATTTATTTTTTCAGATTTCAGTACCATTCCGTTAGCACAGCTTATTAAGACTCCATTTAAAAACGTTAACCTTTATATTTTTACCTATAAAATTATAATATTCTGTAAATATCTTTTATCTACTTGTTTTGTCATTACCTAAATGAGTTCCAATGCCAAAACTGTCGATCTTGTGTCCTTGTTCATTAAGACTAAGAATGGTCTCCTCGTTGATGTCATTAGAGGCCACGATCGTTAATTTAGCAAACCAGGACAAATTAAAAGCCTCAGCAATTTGTTCGAAGGTCTCCCTCGCCAGTACTGATAAGTACGCTAAATCTCCACTGTCGATTCGAATGCCTATCGCCCGATACCCGCAGTCATTCAGCGCAAGGGCGACTGCACAGAAGTTCAGTAACCCACTCCTGTTAGACAAACGAAAATATCACATAAACAAGATAATACTATTGAATTTAATCCACATTGAATCCTTCGCCACATATTGAACAATTGGTGTATTATAATAAAAAGTATTTTTTTTATTAATATTATAGGATTTCAATGATATTTATAGACAATTTATCTTAAGAATAATATCATACAAATCTAAGTAATATGAGAAACTTATTTTTTTTTGTCATGCATACTACAGACATGCATGTTAAATTCCCTATTTAGTATGTAGGTAAACAAGTCAAAGATAAAACAATAATGCGTCGTAGTAGTAGTATTTAAAGATTACTTTGCCATGCCGCCGCCGGTGTGAGTTCGCTCAAATGTCGCGGCAACTACTCGCAGGAATTAAATTACTGGCGTTCTCGTTGTGGGTGCGTTGTGGTAATGCACTATGATGTCATACATCGTTGCGAGTTTTAACGACTTTATTGATCAAACTACAAATTACCTATCAAGACTAAATCTACTGTTTCAAGCAAAATCTAACTAGATAAATTTTATCAGATAACTAATTTAATGAAATGAATGAATGATTCCTACACATGCAAGTATGAACATTAATTACTGTGAAATGTGCATCTCCCTATACAATGCAACTGTGCCCAATGACTTAAGAATGTCCCTAATATTGCTCATAGGTCCAGGACAATACGTCACACTGAAGCAAAGTAAATCTTTTAATTGTGTTCTCATTTATATTTACATTCGGTAGAGCATGAAACGCCGTCGACTTGCGCTTCATTGAAAAAGCTAAAACAAATTATGTGGCCATGAAACAGGTAAATTAGGTATGTTATGAGGCCCCATGGCATCCGAGCGTGTGGTTACTGGGTGCTTGAACGTTAATGTCATCCCTCCAGAGTGAGTTACACATGCCCTTCCCGCCAATGATACAATGCATGAGCTGCGAAGACAGGCCACGCCAGCTTTCAAGAAAATGTCTAATTGATAAAATCAAACTTCACATAACTTAGATAAAAATGAACAATGCAAAACAATATAACATATTAATCAGACACCAAATGTCAAAATGAGTCTACTTGCATTTTTACCTCAGTGTGCGTTCGACCGTGCTATATCCATATGTACTATGAACCGGTGATTTTTGTACTCTAGGACCATTGGTTCCACAGTTGCTATTGTAGCCAGAATGCCCATTCATATGCTCGCTGTGTCGTGTGGGTAAGCCTTGAAAATTATACCTCTTGACATCGTATGTATCCACTAAAGCCAAGAAACCTGACGGGAAAGCTATGGCATATGATATGAGGGCTGCGAGTTCTCCATCGCTGGCTTCCTCGGGGGATATGTCTATGACGGAGGACACCTTCCGGCGCCAGTCGGCGGCCAGCGCCAGCAGGTCACGCGGTTCATGCGAGTGCGCGTGCGCGAGCGTCACGGCTGACACGTCCGCCAGCGAGCTGAACGACGTCACGAACGAGTGTGCATGCGTACCCCGTACTGGTATATTAAACATTTTGCCAGCAAGCACATTGCTTGTCCCATCGAAACCACCTGAAACAAACTCATTCTTCACAAGCAAGCCCATCAATGCGCGGGCGCAAATTTGATAATCGAGCCACTTCTGCTCCTATATTCTTTTGGCAAGGTTGAAAAATATATGAAACATTTGCCAATGAAACGAAATGTATTGGGCATATAAGGAAGTCGCTCCATAAATGAAGTTGGGAAATGATACAACTCGCTAAGAATTTTTTTTAACCTATGGCTAAATCCCATAACAAAACTGTCTTAGGTACTTCATTTGAATCATTTCAAAGCTTTATAATCTTTTGAGCCTAATATCGATACTTTCATAAATCAAACAGACAACAAAAGCTATCAGAACTTCAGAACTTTGTTGTTGCCGACGAGTTCAAGGACAAGGTTCGCGGAATTTGCCTGATTAAAGCTATCTTATAAACGTATATTCTTTATTGGAGCTTCTCATGAGTCAATGGCGCGATGGGGTGTGTTATATTGCACAAGTTGAGCAGGCGACGCCACCCGTGCCTGGCACGAGGCTGGCTTCAGCCGCATAAGCCGAGAAACTACGCTAATGTAATCAATAAAAAAAAAACAAGTTCAACATTTATTTTTCATAAATTTGAAAACTATTCCAATTACTTATAAACTGCGAAAACGAAATTATAAAATAGCGAAAAGATTCCCTGCTAGCTTGATTTAAAACTAGCATTATAAAAACTTCAAGATCGGGAGTCTACATTCATAAGTACCAACTAAATGGCTATATGTACCTATTAAGTCTTCACATCATCATTATGTTATGCACAACAAGTCCAGTGCTGAACATAGGCGTTCCTCTAAGTTCCAATCTTTTCACAGACCCAACAGAACCGTCTCGCGTCTAGTATATTTATGCGCTCCAGGAAAAGAGTAGGGAATAAGGTCAGCCTTTGTGTATGTGCTTTGTGGATTTAGCAAAGGCGTTTGACTGTGTGCCCAGGGAAACGCTCTGGATTTTGCTGACGAAACTGGGATGCCCACTAAAATTCATCCGTATGATTCGTCTTTTTCACGATTTCAATGACATGTTGCGTTGATCTCGATGGTGAACAGTCTAATACTTTGAGGTAAGTTGCGGTGTCGAGCAAGGTTGTGTTCTTGCACCAACCTTGTTTGCTTTGTATTTTGCGGTTGTGGTTAGGGAAGCATTGGCATCGGCCCCTCTTGGTGTGGGGATTAGTTTTCGAACTGATGGTGGCATTTTTAACCTTAAGCAGACTTAAAGCGAGCACTAAAGTGTCGCACGCTATAATAACAGAAATAATGTACGTAGACGACCGTGTTTTGTAACTGAGACTTCACAAGATCTTCAAATTTTGATTACCAGTCTCCATTCAGTCGGTACGCGGTTCGGTCTCAGTATCAGTAAAACTGAATCTATGGCAACGCACAAGGCGAGTGGCAGCTTGGGTTTACGACTTGGTGACAGTCTTTGAAACAAGTGGAGAAATTTAAATATTTGGATAGTACGGATCCGAATTGCGGCAGTCGTGGCAGCGTTTGGCAAACTTAAATTGAAATTTATTTATTTATTTATTCACCTTACAACTATCATCACAGGAAGATCCCAAAACAATAGCTGCGATACAAAAATATAAAAACAATAAAACAAATAAAGAATTACATTACTGTCTATAGCAAACAATGTATAATGCTACCTTTGTGAATTCACTCAGAGAACAGGAGAACAAGTCTACATCGTTCGCCATGAGGTTAAGGGTTCGTATAGCTCGCGTCATCGGCGCCTGGTTTACCAGATTGGTTCTCCCGAGAGGCACGGCCAACAGCCGCGGCTGTCGACGCCGCCATACATACCTATCCGGAACAAATATAAATATTTTTTCCAATATACTCGCAATATAAATCCTCCCTCGTAAGATCTTAAAGATATATGATATAATGGCGACCTCCCTTCTTACTTTTAGCTCATTGTATCCAACCATGTCGAGCACAAATAAAGTAGGATACATAAGCGGATAGAATGGGTAAACATTATATAACCTCATGTATATGTACCTTAAAAACTTATTTTGTACTCGTTCCAACATGAGACAGTATTTATCTTCGTGCGGATCCCATACCATCGAGCTACTTTCGAGGTGACTTCTTACTAAGGCATTGTATAAGAGCTTAATAGCTGAAATATTTTTAAAGCTTTTGGCGTTACGAAGGACAAATCCCAGATTCCTAAAAGCCCTTTTACATGCACTTACAATGTGGTTTCTGAAATTCAGTTCATGATTGAAAGAAACACCTAAATCCTTTATTTCAGTCAATCTAGCCATTGGGACCTCTGCTATGCTGTAGTTGTAACGTATAGGGTTACGTCCGCGATAGAAAGTAATAGATTTCGTACTGTTAAATTGTAGTAGGTGATTCTCACTCCATCTTACCACATTATCAATAACTCTTTGTAGTTTTAGGCAATCCTCTTCTGTCACTACAGGCAGAAACACTTTGAGGTCATCCGCGAATAAAAGGCATTTAGCATCCGTAATAACTTTTGGAAGGTCATTAATGAACAGCAGAAACATCAATGGTCCTATATTACTTCCCTGGATTACTCCAGACCTGGTGAAATATGGCTCTGACCTGTAACCCTCATACTCCACGTACTGTTTTCTACCATTTAGATAGCTTGCAAAGAAGTTAAGCATATGTGGAGTGAAGCCAACGCCGGCCAGCGTTCTTAAAAGCTCGTCGTGATTGACTAAATCAAACGCTTTCTTATAGTCAAAGTAACCTGCGTCTACTTGCACCCCACTGTCAACTGCCAGCTGTATCTCAGACGTGTAGCACAGAAGATTACTAGTAGTGCTTCTACCGGGTCTGAAACCATGTTGTTCTTCACAAAGTTGTTCCTTTACTTGTGTATATATACGTGTGTCTAATGCGGATTCAAACACTTTCGCTGGTGCCGATAACACCGCCACAGGTCTGTGCCCCTCGATATTAGCTCCTTCTCCTCCTTTCGGTATAGGGACGACTTTGGATAGCTTCCAGCATTCCGGGAATACGCCCGCCTCCAAATTGTTTTATAATCATGACATTAAGCTGTCTACTAAGACACTGTCTATTTGGCGGTGTTCCTACCAAATCTACTTTATTCTTCCGAGACCTGGGCTTTTGTACAGGAAAAATATCCACACTTTGGACAAAGTACATCAAAGATGTCTGCGTATATTCTACTTAACATCTGGTGGTCAGGCAAGGTTAGGAAAAGTGTAGACGTGTAGACTAGTGCATGGAAAGATTTACGACTTCGAGAAGGGGAGGTTAGAACTGGATGCAAAGTAGATCTTAAAGCCAGACCACCCGCAGTGATAACTAAATTGATGGTTTTCTAACTTGTCAGCAATGCATGCGCACCTTAAGCAATAAAATTGGATATTGCAGCCATCAGCTAGCGCATAAGAGAGCAAACCAGCGAAGCTCACATCATAGTGTATAATAGTCGCCGTGGCAGAAATCGGTCTAAGGCATCATTTCTGCACCTTAACTAGATCGACTGATCTTCTCTTAGGTAGTGATATATTGCGCTGTGCACTACGGATCTCTCTCTCTCTCTCTCTTGCAGGAAAACACCGAGCACAACCCTGCATAGCACACTTTTAGCACTTTGAGCTTTTATAAGGCTCAAAGTAACTAAATCGTCGGATCATCTTTTATGTAGTGATATTGCGTTATGCACTACGAAACTCTCTCTCTCTCTTGCAAGGAAACACCGAGCATAGCTCTGCATAGTAAACTCTTCGCATCTTGAGAATTTCTAAGACCCAGAGTAAATGACCACTATACCAAATTCCATAAGGAACTCTGTTCAGAAAACTAATCACAGTTTTCATACTGTTTGTAATATCAGGCTGTAATTACCGAAGGTAAATGAAATACATGGTGAAGATATTGTAGATTATTAAACTCACAAAATACTAAGGTGTAATTTACAAATTTGTATTTCCAGATTAGTTGTTTATATTATTTTGACCATGCGATTAATTCTTTGTACGTTGACTTGTACTTTACAGACTCGTTCAAGCAATCGCGTTTCTACTCTCGTAGGCTTATAATTTTCAGGAGTAAGGATAGCTCTGAAATTTGCAATGAACTATTAATATAAAGTTTCTCACCAATGTAGGCGTATTTCGAAGCGGAGAGTCCCCCGTCAGGTCCTTGGGCTCTCCGCAGTCCAAACTCTAGTAAGGATACATGTTTTCCAGCAACCATACGGTATCTAGCAGCATTTGTAGCCATCAAACTGTAAAAGAACAATAATAATAAATTCATTTTGGAATATTGCATTTTATCGTATTTCTGAGATATGTTATCTAACTACGACCTCTTTGTCTGGGTCAGATTAGCATCTGTTGAGTTATTTATATAAATATGAAAAAAAAAATCCCTAACAGAGCAAGAAAAGTACATCAGAAACAGACTTTTCTTTTAGTGTGTGAGTATTTCTTTTTTCATTGTTTTAGGAGTGACGTTCAAAAGGCAGGCCTCACCACCAGTAGCAAGCTAGCAGTGATCCCTGAGAGATCATCGTTTCACCTCTATCCATATTTAGTATACTCTTTATTGCATCAAAAAAAAATTAAAAGTTACAAAATATGTAGAACTAAATTGACAAAAAGGCTCTGGTACATCGAACCAACTAGATAAGTAAGCTATAAGTGATGCGGCCGAAGAACTCCGACGTTACCAACGAGAGAG
The DNA here is from genome assembly GCA_947044815.1 of Apomyelois bistriatella. Taxonomy (NCBI): domain Eukaryota; kingdom Metazoa; phylum Arthropoda; class Insecta; order Lepidoptera; family Pyralidae; genus Apomyelois; species Apomyelois bistriatella. The sequence goes on from OX345689.1 coordinate 6,194,224, forward strand.
CTAGAGAGCGATCTGGCGAGCAATCGAACCAAGAATCTCTGTTCAAATCATAGGATTTAAAAATCGCGCGCGGAGGCATTTTTTTTTTAATTGCTTAAACCAAACCGAGGACAAACCGATAATCATATACTCTAATCCGTCATTTGAATGAACATTTTTTTTTGTGTTGGCTATTGTCATGAAAAACTTTGTATAAAAGAAACCGGGGACTACCGAAATCCCCGCGCGAATTTCAGGCACGAATACCGATATAATTTATTTTATTTTTATTTAAGGAAGACTTTATTTTAATAATAAAAATATAATAATTTATACAAAGTCGCGGGGAACAGCTAGTAATTTCCACATAAAATCATCATCATCATCAATCGCCCGCCAACTCTTGCTTGCTGGTGGTGCGACCTCGAGCCCCTAATATATTAACGTAAAAATTGCGTAGATAAAAAATATCTTATCAGTTTTCGAACAAAAATTTCTCATTACGCAACTTTACTATAATAAGGAATGACAAGACAACAAAAATAACATAGTCATTGAACGGATTTAGGTATAGTCTAATATCTAATAAATAGATAAAATATGTACAAGTTTATTTATACTAAATTGTATAAAAAAAGATATTTATTTTTTCCACGACTGACCAAAAAGGAGAGTAATGTCAACAGGATTCGTGTAGGTATGTAAGTGAGAGTAGGTAAGTACCTATTATCGCCCATGATGTGAGTTAGTTATTTTATCCTAACACCCATATTCTTAAACGTTGCCTCATAGGTCTCCTCCACTCAACCTCATTCGAGGACGCCTCAAGGAAGTCCTCCAACTTTCCTTGAAAACGGTATTCTTGATTGTTTCCTTGAGCAAACTCCAGTGAGGATGAGTCAAGGAATGACGTTCCGTTTCATTTCTGTATGTTGGTAAACCGCTTAACTTTTTGACGTAAAGAAAGTTTTTGGCAAAGTTTCTTTTTCAATTTTAGCTTACTGGCATAGATTTAATACAAAACAACAAAATCCATACTAATATTATAAATGCGAAAGTCTGTCTGTCTGTCTGTCTGTCTGTCTGTCTGTCTGTCTGTCTGTCTGTCTGTCACCTCTTCACGGATAAACTGCTGGACCGATTGTGATGAAATTTGGTAGGGATGTAGTTAACGACCTGAGGTCAAACATAGGCTACTTTTGGGCGCGATATAACCGAGTCCCACGCGGGCGGAGCCGCGGGGAACAGCTAGTACTTAATAGACAAAGAACTAATTACAGTGGGTACAAGTTCTTTTAAATCTGGTCCTCAATAAAAGGACCTATTTTTTGTTAAACGAAACGTTCGAGGCATCCTTAAGGTACCTCTCGTACATATAATCACGTCTTTATCCCAAACGGGGTAGACAGAGCCTAGAGCCATAAGACCTTAGGCCACGTTTAGCATAATGGTAGTTGAAACAGGAAATCAATAGTGATGTGTTGCTAGCCGCATCGCCTACGTCATGATTTCCCCATTCGGGGATTCCCTCAGACGACTTTTACGGCTTGCGCGGGAAGAGAAGCAGCTGGTACATTCTATGTTTTTATTTTTCTCCCAGACCAGCTTGGAAGAAACCTACCTTAAGAAGGTACCTCTCGACCTACCTTATATTTGACAGTTCGTTCCTCACCTCCATTGAGTAATTTCCTTAAGGTGAGGAAGCTAGTGTCAACTATGAATACCATTGAGGTCGAGTGAGGATGAGTGGAGTTTGAGGAAACGTTTGAGAATATGGGTGTTAAGTCTTGCATGGCTTAACAGATATGAGTATCTTTAAATTCCTTTCATTCTTCCGAGTAGACTATGTGACGTAAACATAAAAACAAAATGTACCTACTTAGGTTGTATTTACAATAATTAGACAGACCGAAAAAAAATGTCTATTTAATCAAGTGCCGTATCAAAGTGAAGGACATGAAAGGCGATTACTAAAATGTAGATATATAATATGTTAAAATGCATATTTAGTTAATTTGTATTTTCGCCAGTCGTGTTTCCAAGCGTGTACCTCACAAATTTGTTTGCCGAACACCCTGATTTGTGAAAAAAACCGACATCAATGCCGAACACTCGGCCAACAACGTAACAAACAGCAAACAGCCATCCACACGACGGTGAATGCTGTTTGTGTTGGCTGTTTGTGTTCGGCATGCGTGTGGAGGGCCCATTACGCTTACTTACCTGTGTGCGCGAATCAGACTCGCGCTTATGCAATTTTATTTTTCCTATTTCTCTGGGTACATCAGATTCTAAATCAATAGAATAGTTTCTTGAAGAAGCAATGAAGCGTACAGTTCTACCGGTCTAGGTCAAAGTTGAGCAGTCAAGTACATATCAAAACTTAACGGCCTGTCTGCCGTAACCGTGAAATAAATATATTGTTGTTCTTATTCTGTACCTACCTAAAGCTAATGTTTTTTTATTTTGTTTTTAATCGACTTTCAAAAAGGAGAAGACTTTTTAATTCGTCTGAATGTTTTTTTATGTTTGTTACTTGTTGTTCGGGTCGCAGTCGTTTATACACACGTACAAAATTAACGCACACCCCGGACACTTCACATCCATACAAAAGCGGCGTGTGTATGTTTAAAGGGCTGTGTCGGATCCACAGAGAAATTACATAGAAGAGATGAATTAACCCAATGAGCACTGGTTTCATCATAGCAGCCTTTGATTAGTTGTTTTCAGGGAAAATATTGTAATGTTATCTATTTTTACTTTAAATAACTAAATTTACATTGCAACACCAAAAAAAAAAAAATTTTTAATTCGCAATTTTTCATTTCATAAATCAAATAATGATAGGTCTATGGCATGTCATCTAGCGTGGAATAGAACGTGGCGACTCCCGTAATTTGTACGAAATCGGATCAAGATTTTCGTACAGATTCAAAACCAAGGCCACCAGACTCGTATGTGTTCCATTCCGAACGCCATATTCTAATATATAAAATACTAGCTGTTCCCCGCGGCTTCGCCCCGCGTGGGACTCGGTTATATCGCGCCCAAAAGTAGCCTATGTTTGACCTCAGGTCTTTAACTACATCCCTACCAAATTTCATCACAATCGGTCAAGCAGTTTAGCCGTGAAGAGGTGACAGACAGACAGACAGACAGACAGACAGACAGAAAGACAGACAGACAGACAGAAAGACAGACAGACAGACTTTCGCATTTATAATATTAGTATGGATATGGATAAAATTCCCGTGTCACAATATTAGTTACCTTACTCCTACGAAACGGCTTTACTGATTTTCACCAAATTTTATATGCATATTCAGTAGGTATAAGAATCGGCTACAATCTATTTTTCAAACATTCAAGTGATAAGGGTTGTTCACCCTTAAATTACCTAGAAATAATGTATATGGCAAAACAACGTTTGCGGGGTCAGCTAGTTTAAAAAGTTGTTTTTTTCCGCTTTCAATACAAGATCGAACCGCCTAAAATTGGCGTTCCAAATTTAATCCTGCTGCCGAATTGTTTTGGCCTACAACACCATCATCTACTTTAGAACAAATATTATTGTTTCCTCTTATTGCCAATGCGTGTTGGGGAGTTCTTTCTTCCTGCCAGGTTTGCCTGAGCTGGTCAACTGGAGAAATTACAATGCTTGAATCAGTTTAACAGGAGGCACCTCTAGGAAGTGTGAACTCAGAATTTGATGACAATGACCTACAAACACAAAAAGTCGATAACTTAAGACTTAGCATTTTAAGCAGTAGAGGATTAAAACTTTTTCCGTCTCAGTTTTAAAGTACCTTCATCTAATTAGTCAACCAGTGAAGTCTGACTTGTGATAACAAGCTCTATCAGTCTGATGTGCAATCAATTGGGTTATTTATCTATCAATATATTACTAATATATATGTAGTTAACTTTGCAACCTAGATAGGGTAATCAGGAACAATTTAATTAGTTATGATAAAATTTGGTAAGTATATTACTTAGTTAGAAAATTTGACCTTGAGCTGTGCTTGATGTGACTGTACATAGGCTTATTTTAGCACAATATAACGTCATTGTTACATATTCCATGTTGAGATAAAAATCTAAGTACAAGATGATTTAAAAAAATCACATCTTAATTTACCGCATGCCTCCAGTTGTTGTACTTGGAGCTAGAACCCGGTACTTCCAGAGTGGCAGATTAGTGTGTTAATCATTACACCACAAAAGTCGTCAACTATCAAACACTTTTGCCCTATTTTTAGGGTTCCGTACAAAAATGTAAAAACGGAACACTTATATGATCACTCGTGCGTCTGTCTGTCCGTCCGTCCGTCTTACAGCCAATTTTCTCCGAACTACGTACTACTTTTGGTAGGATGGCGTGATTCTGTGACCCAAACACAGATGTGCAAAATAAATAAATAATTTTATAAAATAAGTACCATTTTCGGGGGACAAATTAGGAATTAAGCATCCTTTTCTCAATTTCGTCCTATTTGAGCAAATTTCTCATAGTCAGTTTTCAAGTTTTCTTCTGAGGAATAACTTTATTAGCCCATTTCAGTCAGGTTTCAGACCTGGACATAGCACAGCTACGGCTTTAATAAATGTACCAGACGACATCCGCTGGGCAATGGAAAACAAACTTGTGACCCTACTTGTTCTACTTGACTTTACAAGTGCATTTAACACTGTAGATTTTGACATTCTTTTAGGGATTCTACAATCAATCAATGTTTCTTTTTCTGCAGTTTCATGGTTTAGTTCTTACCTTCGAGTTCGTTCGCAACGGGTCCGCCTTGATGATTATTTTTCTGATTGGTGTGACTTATGTGCTGGTGTACCTCAGGGTGGCGTCCTTTCTCCTTTACTCTTTTCTGTTTTTATAACTTCCGTTATTAATGTCATTACATCGAAATTCCATCTATATGCGGATGATTTACAACTGTATCAACATTTTCATGAGAGTGAAGTTGAGACAGCTATAGCTGTGATGAATAATGATCTTCGCCGTGTTTCAGAATGGGCAAGATGCTATGGTCTTCGAGTGAACCCTGCTAAGTCACAGGCTATGATTATTGGCAGTAGTTACATGTGTAACAGAATAGACGCAGAAACCTTGCCAAATATTTATTTTGAAGACTGCGCCATTAAATTCACTGACACTGCTAAAAATCTTGGTCTTATCTTTGATTCTAATCTTAACTGGTCAGCACATGTCAGTGAAATCAGTCGTAAAGTTCATTACTCTTTTCATACTCTCCGATGCCTTCAATATTTCTTACCCTTTGAGACCAAAATTTCACTTACTCAGAGCCTAATTTTGCCAATACTGGATTATGCCGATGCGTGCTATTTAGATGCCTCTGAGGAGCTCTTAAATAAGCTAGAGAGACTACAAAACATGTGCATACGTTTTATTTTCGGTTTAAGAAAATATGATCACATCTCAAGTTACCGTGCGCAACTTAAATGGCTGCCAATTCGGTTGCGTAGAGACTCTCGTATTCTATGTCTTCTCTTTAAGATACTTTTTAATCCCACCTTTCCATCTTATCTGCGTGAGCGGTTTTCTTTCTTACATTTATCCGATTCTCCAAACAGACCCCATAGACGTTTTATACTTAAATTTCCTCTTTACAGTACTTCTTTTTATTCCTACTCCTTCTCCGTCTATGCTGTCAGATTATGGAATGCCCTGCCACCGGAAATTAGAGAATCACAGACTAGGTATTTCTTCTTTTAAAAGACGAGTGAAAGTCCATTTCCTTTTGCAATCATCATAGATATATGCATATATGTAGTATATCGATAATAGTGTATGTATGTATCTAAGTATGTATTTAAAATATTTGTATTTATGTTTATTATATCTAATAATCATTCCTGTCACAATTTTATGCGCACGCCAGTCTACCTCTATTAATCACCTCTACTCTCACGGGTCTACTGGAAGAGATTTCTATTGAAATAAGTTGTACCTTTGTAGTTATTGTGTATTATATTGTATCCTATATTTGTATTTTTGTGTACATAAAGAAATAAATAAATAAATTTAAAAAAATGTTTTGCAAACCTTACCATGTTATATTATCAAAAGAAAGGGCTGGTTATGAGAATTTCAAATAAATTTTTGTTATTATTATAACATAGTTTTGATTTTATGACGAAAATTGACCATATCCCCCCCCCCCCCCCCCTCCCCGATCGCCGAAACTACTGAGCCTAAAATTTTGAAAAAAATACAAAATGTATGTCATTGCCTGTAGATTACAGGAAAACCTACAAGAACTCTGTGAATTGACAAATAAAATATAAAATAGTTCACTAAAACACCACTAGATGGCGATAGTAGTAGTTAGTTGACATTACAAACTGACATTGGCATTGTACGGAACCCTCTCTACGCGAGTTCAACTCGCACTTGACCGGTTTTTTTATATAAATATGGAGAGACCAAACAAGTGTTTATGAGACGGCTATTAACTAAAAATACTAATATGGCATAATGGAAATAGAGTTTGTACTCCAATTGAACACTTACCTGGCAAAATTAACCAGTGTCAACAATGTCGTTTCCAGTAACTGTGTTATAATAAGAGGTCCTTCTATCCGTAAAAGTGGAACTCTGATAAAAACAAACATTCGTTATTTATTATTAGAATTAAAAATTTTCATATCATATCTTTCTTTACAAAATACAAACCTGGGAAATACAACTGATCCCTCCTCTATGGCACTGAGTTTAATATCTTTACATGTCAAGTCTTTCAAATATGCAAAAAACTCAGGTTCAATATTATCAGGCAAAGTTTGCTTCAAGTACACAATATCTAAAAAAAAAAAGATTAGGACCCTTACAATCACTTACTTAGTGATCTCACATATTGCCTTAAAGAGTGTGTTAACCTGATAGAAAAGAAGAAGGTCCCAGAGTAATTTGAGTGGAATGCATAATTAGAATTTATGCCTATTGTAGTTTTGGAAAAATATCGAAAAAACTATTCCTGCTGGAGTAACACTGTTTCAACAAGAAAATTCTAATTGATAATCGGAGAGATAAGTGTTACATATGGGCGGATAGCTTATAGTTTGACGGAATGTGCGCCAAAAATAAAATTTGTGCGTCTTCAGGTTATCAAGATAATATCGAGTTTCCTGAAGAGGTAACATTTTGAAAAATCTTATATCTTTAAAACCATTATATGTGCAATTGTAAAAGAAACATCCCTAAGAAGCTCTTGAGGCGTGCTTATTTGTGAACTGATTAGTATAAGAAAATACCAACTTATACTTTAATTAAAACCCAAAAACAATTATGGAAAGGGAAAAAAATTTAAAATAATAAAATATATGTCAACCCGATCACAAGATACGACCATAAATGTTGCGATTTCAGATGGGAATCAAAACGTACAATAATATGTAAAGTATGTTTATGTGTAAAGATGTTAAATTTTAAGAAAATTAATAAATATTGATAAGATTAAGCTCTAACTTATGTTTTCTACTCATATTACTCTGGGAGCTTCTTTCCTGCCAGGGTAACACACTCGCCTTAAAACTATAGCACAAATCAGCAATAAAATTATATTTATTTAAAACTTAATTGAGCCAAAATCTACAATAGGTAAACTTAATGGTATAAGCATTTTTATACTCATTCATACACCCTACCCTAGTGCTAGATTCTTTTTTTTAGCTGTTGTAAAATTACATAAAATTGCTTTTTTTTCATATTTACTTAGAAAAAAATAAACTAATAAAACTTTCCATACCACTATCAGTGTAATGAAAATTTTGTAGAAATTTTAAACATTCCTCAAGTCCAGCGAAGATAGTAAATTCCCCTTGAAAAGGATTGGTGCGAAAAAATAAATCAAAAACTGCTACATCATTAACTTTTCCAGATTTCCAGTATGCATAGGCCATAGTTATTTGGTATAGGTCTGCAACAAAACAATAAGTTAATAATATTATGGAACTTTTGTTTTACTTATACAAAACCCACAATAAATTTTAATGAGAAGTTTTCATGTTTCTCATATAAGTTCCAATTAGATATTAGAATACAATAAAAACTGCTGATCATTAATAGTGTTATATACTACTTGTTAGTGTTTGTGTACTAAGTATTGTAAAAAAAACTTTTTGGCTGATACTTTCTTTTATAATTATGTTTCCGTTTGGTTCTTACACAAATAATGATACATAACAATATTTTTTCTATTGTGTCTAGATTCTGCGAGCTGGCGGGTTAACTACTAGTATATAATGAGATCTTAAAGAAGTTAAATTACTATGTAGTTCAATTAATAAAACAACTTAGTTTATTAAATTAAACAGAAATAAATACTTTGGGTGAAAAAAAATATGATTTATAATAATGTATCTACGAGATTCTAAGCAATACAGAATCCTAGTGCTTATTTTTATTTTATTTATTTATTTATTCGTTTATTTCAGGCAAAAAAATTATGAGCTAAATAAACTAACTATTTTAGTAGAAAATGGTAATCAGTCTTAAAAACAAGTAGGTACCTACAGGTAAGTTACATCAATATTAATATAATATTCAAATAATCAAATTTTGAATATGTTGGTAGGTGACTAGATAATCAGAAACAGGTAGAGGTTTTAGTCCGGTCTACTTACCAGTGAGTAAAGGTTGCACAATACCATTCTGTCGAGCCATTTTTCTACAATAATCCGTTTTATCACTCGACATCTTCGAAGACGTAAGTAACAACAATATATTAAGGGACGTGAGAAATGAATGATAACTGCTGCACGACTAAAAAAAATTGTTTCATCGTAAACAAGTGTTGAACAGCAACATTGGCAAGTACGTCTTATCAGCCCGCCAAACACGATTTGACATAAAATTTTACGCATGCGTACAATTCATTTTGAATTCCTTCCTCTATTGACGAGCTATTAGAGGTCATTCATGAAGGTCATTTTCAGTTTCAATGCTATTCTTTATTTTTACAAAAACTTATGTTTAACAAAAATTTATTTTAAAAACGTTGTTTTGAAATGATAAAATAAGTATTCGCAGGAGGACCGTGACCTACTAGTCCTACTATCATCTCTTATGCTATTTGTAAACGAACGAATATTTGCCCATGTGTGGAGGGTATATTTGGCAAAACTTTTTGCTTAATTTGACAGATATTTTAGAAAATACGCGAATAGCCAAGCCAAGTGTGGTTGTAGCATTAGCATAGCAGCATATGTTTTTTTTTTTTTTGAATAGTTTATACGGCCATGGAATCTAGTCCTTGAATTTATTAATCTTCTTCAGTCCTACTTAAGTCAGTCGAGTCAAAAATTCAAGTCAATAGTCAAGTCCAGTCAAGTAAGTAAGTCTAGTCTGAGTCAGATGGCTAAGTGAAGCGGTGGAAAAATTTCACTTAGCTATATCATGGAGATTTTGGTGACAAAGATAAAAAGTCACGTAATCGACACTGTATCACTTCCCAACAAACACGCTTGTTCACGAACACTTTGCGAATAATAAACCACCAATATTATGTAACACTCGAAAAAACCTAAGTTTTGGAAATTAAATACAGCGCGGACATAGCGACAGTTTACTTTCCCTCCAAAAAAAAAAAAACCAGCAGCATATGTGCTTCGTAGCAAAAAAGTACTGTTTCTATAGGGTTTCTAGAAAAAAAACATTGTCATTTGACTGTCAATTTCAAATGACAAAACAATGTCATAGGCGCACCCTAGACGCTCATCATGCACTCATGATGGAAAACCATCAATCAAAGGGATGGTACTCGAAAGGTGAATTGAATCGACTGATTTCCAAACAAATCAATTTTATTTTTCTAATTTATATCAAGAATTTTGCGATGATTTGTTTGGAAATCAGTTAATTTAATTGTTTCATCGTAAATCGTCGCAAAATTCTTGATTAAAACTTAAAAATGTAGGATTTTTATTTGGCAAATCAGTCGATTCAATTCACCTTTCGAGTACCATCCCTTTGTTTGATGGAAAACCATCATGCGTGGCGTGCATGAGCATGTAATGTGTGCCTAATGTGTGCCATAAGATTTATTGCCTATAGATAGTGTTGCCGCTTGATAGTCCACTATCAATAGATTATCGATAGTTGGGCAAAAACAATAGAATCGAAAGGAAAATCGATACTATCGATTGCCCCGTTAGCTTAAATACTATCGACACACAGCAATTCTATCAATACTATCGAAGCTCAATATTAAATGTACTATCGGTAGTATCGATATTATTGCTACTGAATATTGAAACAACAATCGATACTATCGATAGTTTTGTTCCATCGATAGTGACCTTTCCCTCAATAATATTGCTATATACAATAATATTGTAGTGGATAGATGGTTATTTTCCTCACCGCTGTTTGACTTTGCCTGTGTGATTAAAGGATGTAATGTAACTCACATTCAGAACATAAAAAAAAATGTTGAAGGAATAACATTTCACCGGTAAGTTTTTCATATAAATGTGCGCAAAATAACCAGAAAACTCATTAAAGTACTTAAATAATGGTTAATTCTATAATATATTGCTTAAATTTCAACTTTAAAATAAGTTTAAGCTTGAAAGTTTATCATATTTTCATAATTTAATTTGAGGTTATTTTTTTTGCTAGTGAAGTGAAACTATACATACCATCTTCATACCGAAATATATGGATATTTTTTTATGACATTCATGTATTTTATTATAGTGTTGGTGTCAAATCGACCATACACGTCCTGGTGTCAGAGTTTTTGCGTATTTCCTATAACGACTACCAGATGGCAGCCGGGACCAGCGGCTTAACGTGCATTCCGAAGCACGGAAACATCTTTATTGTCAGAAAATCAGGTGATTCAAGCCTACAAACTGGAAACAGCCAAAAAAAGTATGCTCAAGTGGTAATCGAACCCACGACTGACAGACAACTGGACCAATACACACACACAGGGGCAATATTTATGACTACCATTTAGGGAAGTTTTTGTATGAAACTAGTATTATTGTAAATTGTTAATGTGTAATAATAGTAAAATTAAAAAAAACTAAAATTTGTTACAGTTTCTCGAAGAAGAAGGGTGTCCCAATCTCTTATACTTAAACAAAAAAGGAAGAAAATCTGAAGAGTGATGATGATGTAAAATAATTTATAGGCAGTTTTACACTATATAGTCGAACACTTGTTAGCTCGCTTATTTTGGAGGTCGCAAATTATACCCAGACTTATAACCCATCCATCAAGTCGGATGTGTACAAAATGGACATTTAAAATATCATTTCTAGATTTGCCCTCAGGGAGTTCGAGAAAAATAGTTAACTTTTTTATAAAAGGTATTTTTTTAGGTACATAGTTGTTATTTTATTGTACATGAAATAAAAAAAATACTACTTTGAATTGAGTTATGACTTTCACCACAACCAGTGCCTCTAGTATGAGTTTTTCTAAACGCAGACGCTAGCGACTGCGTTAGCGATTTTGTATGACAAACCTCTACAGCGCCTCTGGCGGATAGTAAGGTAACTAAGAAATTCCATACAAAATCCTAACGCAGTCGCTAGCGTCTGCGTTAAGAAAAACTCATACTAGGGGTACTGATTATACTTTTTTTTACTTTTAAAAACTGGAGTACTATTTTTGAATCCTTTCCCTTACTCAAAACCGATTTAATGATTATTATATTCTTTATCGAACAATTTATCTATCTATCTATATATATAAAAGAACAAGGTAAATGATAAATCAACGCCCAACCTAAACCATAAAAGCTATAAACTTGAAATTTGGACCGCAGTTTTATGTTAATACGTAGTGCTCAGATAAGAATGTCTTTTTTCAAAATTAGACCCCTAAGGGGGTTAAAATCGAGGGCAGCTTGTATGAAAAAAAATTAAAATCTTAACCGATTTCCTGAAACTTAGCAAGAATGCTTTTCAACAAAAATAACCAATGGCGTGTTTCAGCGTTTTTTGAAATTCAACCTCTAAAGGGATAAAAAGGGGGAGGTAAACTAATTTATCATCACAAAACCAAAACTATAAAAGCTATAAACGTGAAATTTGGTCAGTGTCTTCATTATACTATATACTGCTCACATAAGAAAGGTCACAATTTCAACCCTTACAGTCCAAAAAAGGGGTAAATTTGCGTACCTATAGACAAAACCCTTTTGAAATCTCGCCAGTTACAAGTAACGCATGTTGGCCTATCGGTAGAGGTCGCGGATCATTTTTTTTAAGTAGAGGGTTCGAATCCTGCTAGAAATCACTTCTTTTTTTTACTCATTTTTTGTTTTGTGTTAGTTTTTTAGAAGTCTATATTTTTTTAAATATTTGAGTAAAGAAATGTTTCAGAAAGTAGCTGGATCGAATCCTGCCACAAACAATAATTTTCTGTTTTCGTTTTTTATTTGTTTTCTATAATTATTTTCTTACTTAGAGAACGCTCTTAGCGTTAAGTCCGTTAATATATAAGTATTTTGTACTTATCTATCTATCTATACATATAATAAGACAGTAAAAATCGAGTGTCTTTACATTAAATATTTTTCTAAAAAACCTCTACGGGGCAATTAAAGAAGAGTAACAGAAACCAAAAAAACATTTTTTGCAATTTTTGTCTGTCTGTCTGGTTTAACTGCAAAACTACTCAACAGATTTGAACGCGGTTTTCACAGGTGGATTACATACAATTAGGAGCGTTGTCAAAACTTTGTTTCGTCAAAATCGGTTAAGGGGAAAATAAGATATGGTCAATTGAAGTTTACTTCTAGCACTGCTTCAAAACTTTTAAACAAAGTTGAATGCGGTTTACATAAACGTATTTAATTTAGATAAAGCAAGAATTTCTACTTTGTTTTATCGATATCAATAAAGATAAAAACACACTGCAGTCTCTATTAAATTTTAATAAAATAAAACATTGAATGTGTGTGGGCGAATCATTTAGTTACATAAAATATCAATAGATGGCGCTGACTTTAATTTAATTGTTTTTTGCATATCGTATAGCAGATTGAAATTTTTCCTTACAGCAATTAATTCTAATTGTTTAAAAAAAAACTTGGTTGTTGATTTAGTTCTATTGGTTGGTTTGTTTATCGGTCGTTTGTTGTGTTGTATTGTAAGCTATTTGAATTGATTGGTTGGTTTGGTTTGGCTTTGGTTTAAAAAATAATCAAATCAGCAAGTCAGTTCAGTTGTTGTTTGACGGAACATACGGTCGTGTCGTAAGGTTTAATTTAACTAACTTATCACTATTTCTTTCACTTTTCACGCCCACTATAACTTTAGGAGTGGCTTTTAGGTTCTATTGACTCTGTATTAGGCTAGCAGCTAATCATTCCATAAAACGGAATAATATTTTTTATGTATGATGACTCAAGCGAAATCGGTTAGTCGAATGATTTCATTCAATACATCGTTTATGTACCCTATTTAACGCCTCATAACATAAGGCACACTTAAAAAAATTAAATTGATTTGTTTGATGGAAAACCATCATGCGTGCATGAGCATGTAATGTGTGCCTAACAATATAAGTAAAGATTTTATTTTACATTATTTTCTTAGGTATCATATAACATTTTGTCGATAACTATTTCATCGATATAGTCAACCACTAGCACTCATTACCCGGGGACAACCTGCAAATTTACGCAAATAGTAACATATATGCATCCCTTTCTTATGCTTTGGCAGTGTCATAAGTGAAATGAGTGCGGAGCATTGTACTTTGTTGTTATTTTTATCTGGGTGTAGGGTTACCATATCTCAGGATTTGTCCTGAGATTTCAGGAGTTTTCGACTCTTCTCAGGATTCCGGCCGGATTTAGCATATCTAGTGATAGCTCAGGATTTTCAATAAAACATAGGTTACATTTTAAAGATCTCTGTTATTAAACTACTAAAAATAATTTTCTTTGGTAACGATTGAACAGTTCAAATCAAACTTATTTATCAAAGTAAAACAAACTAAAAACAATAGAGTGCGATGTACATACAAGCTTGCAACGCGTCGCGTAAAACGCGACGTACGTATTTGAGAGAAAATTCTCAAGCTGTAGAAAATCTCAAGACTCCATGAAAATCAGGCCTTTTCTCCGGACTTTTGATTTTTTTATCTGGTAGCCCTATCTGGGTGGATGTAGCTACGATTTGTCATTTGTTTGGTGCAAAAATGAGATGGGGAAATAGGAAAGTACATGAAAACGATAAGATACATTTTCTGTTTTTTTTACAGACAGCGTGTCCGTTTTTCTTTGTTTGGCCTACTTGAACGCGAAACGGGTAATTTACTAGCTTTCGCCCGCATGAATTTCCCTCGGGAACTGTGCTTTTTCCCGGCATGAAAGGTACCCTATGTCCTTCACAATAGCCTTAGCTATGTGTATGCGAAATTTCAGGAAGATTGGTTCAGTAGATAGGGTGGGAAGATGTAACAAACAAAATTAACTCACTTTCGCATTTATAATATTAGTTGGGATGGGATATAATATAGAGATTTGTTGGTATATTAGTGTACTTAACCATACGAAGTGGTAAATAATATTCTACTCCATTTCCAATGAAAAATAACATTTTCTAATTTGGAGGCATATTAAACCTGGCTGGCTGTTATCGGTAGATGGCAGTTGATAGTCTGTGTCAGATACCATAATGCCTTGATCGCACGTACCTAGTAGACGGGCGAGACAGTAAAATGTTACTCGGCCGAGACAGTGGTTTCCTCGGTCACTCGCTAGGCTGAGCACTCGGCGGCGCACTGTTTATACGCATCGAGTAATCGGCCGAGGGCACACTCTCGCTCGTCTAATCGGTACGTCCGATCAAGGCATAACAGATAGAAAAATCTGTCAGGTCACACCTGAAACATGTTAACAAGTTTAGAAAGAATAAAATTTTACTTGTTCCGATGAGAATCCTTAAATGCTGTAAGGTGTATGTCTTTCAGACATATTCTTTTGCGTGTATGTGCACCAGTAGCGTCTGGCTGATATGATGATGTTGGATTCTAAAAATTATTTGTTAGATTTTATTGTACCTATAACATCTTGTATGAAATACATTTTGTACTTGTAGAGTACTAAAGGTAAAAACCTTTACCTAGTTCTAATTGCAGTCTACCTGACTGGTAGGATTATAATATATTATCCCGTTCTGTGGGTAGGATAGTCAGCTTGGGTACCTCAATTGCACCTATTTCTGCCGCCTAACGGCATTGCTTGCACTGAGAAGGGCAAACTGTGAGGGATTTATTAATTAGGGAGACGAAAATTACTGGGTATGACGAGATCAAGGCGCGTCGTGCATTGTTTTCAAAGCGATTGTAAAAATATGACTATTGATTTAGGTTCATTATTTAATTAGGATGAAACAAAATCAATTTGTGTGCTTATATTTTTTTAATACATGACAAAAAAATTAAGCTAGATAGCTTTGAGGCATATTATTTAATATTTTTGTTTATTTAAAAATTAGAACTAAAATTGGAAAAAAAAACAAGGTTATTTGTCTGTTAACTATTTTAGCAAAACATTTTTAGAAATCAATGCAAGAGGCCTGTCTTTACCAGGATGCTCTTTATTATGGTGTATGAACAATCCTCTTCGTGTTACAAATGTTTCTGTACAAAATGTACAATGGAATGGCTTCTCTCCCGTATGTTGAAACATATGATACTGAAAAAGGAAAAATAGAGATAAAAAAAGGTGTTGTACTTACACTATAATAGCCATACTTGCTATATTTTTAACATGATTGTAGTGACTCTTATGATAATGCAATAAGGTTCAATATTTTTGGTTGTGTTTTGATGAACCCATCACTAATATTATTATTATATAATTTCATTATGTGGTTCCATTTTTTATTATGGCTACTAGCTGTACCCCGCGGCTTATCTTTTCGACCAAACCTACGGGAATCACATACTTTTCGGGATAAGAAGTAGTGTTTTAAGGTATCGGCTACCCCCATAGCAAATTATTTCATAAAAATTTACCCAGCTGTTTGAGCTTGAAGAAGTAACAAACATACCTACTGACTTTCGCCTTTATAAGGGTAAGCGCGCACTGCGGCTTTTGGCCGCCAGCGGCGACAGCATCGCAGCTGCATTTCGCATCTACGTGCACGCACTAAGATTTTTTGCCGTGAGTGGCATGGCAAAAAATCTTAGTGTAGTTTTGACTCAAATACTATAATCACAACAAACCTGCGCTCGCCACGCCGCCGATATTCTGTGATCGAACGTAGAATTTTGACGGCAGCGGCTTGGCCGCCGCTAGTGCGCGCACCTAATTATTTGCTATCGTAACACAACAGAAAATGGCGGTGTTTCGCCGCAAGGCCCAAAAGCCACAGTGCGTGCTAACCATAATGTTAGTGGAAACGGGATGGGATTTATTACTAAACAGTAACAGAACAAAACATTTTACGAAATCGAACTTACTGTGAAGTTATCTCTTCTCACGAAACTGTGGTCACACATTGTGCACTGATATTTAAATATTCCTTTAACAGAAGTAAGATTAGGTTTAGGTGCAATGGCTCTGTATGAGAGTTGTTGGTTTTCCCGGGAAATCAAACTATGTCGTCGTTTCTTCAGTTCTACACGCTTTCCAGGATGCATGCGATTCCTATGGGAGTAACAGTTGCCCGAGCTCGCGAAGCTTTTATCACAAAATGGACATTTGTATGGTTTTGCTCCTGTGTGCTGGTTGATATGGAACTGAAATAAAATAAATGTTAACTAGTTGTAAAATTTAAGTATACTCAATTTTTACAAAATAGGTTAAGATATTTAGTAGTTGGTTAGTATGGGCGACCAACCACTAAATGATGACTCTCTTACTTCATTTGATTATTTTTACTGAGTTGATAGAAATTATTTGTCTGCTCAAGAATATAAAATAATCAAGCAGTTTAAGAGGAAAGACATTGTACTTCTTCTTTTAATTTAGATTCAGTTGAGAGAAAGGATCTTCTCTCTTTTCTATGGCTTATTTACCTGTCTCTTTGTTTGAGTGTCATGCAAAAATTAATGTCCTGTTTTGGATAAAATGTTATAAATAACAAGAAATACAATTTTAATAATTACAGTGCTGAAGCAGACTACTGGGAATAATTGGTTTCCTATATTGAACTGAACTCATGATAAACAAATATCATAATCGCATAAAAAAAATATAATAATATTGAAAAAAAAACATGTCGCACTCGGGGACTGCCGCGGTAAAGCTATTGCATAGCATTTTTTATCAACTTATGCAATTATAATTATTTATTTATTTATGCAGTATTTTTTTTCTTTGATATTGAAGCACGTGTAGGGACAGTTCCATATATGTATTAATATTTTATGTTGAACCACTACCTTTACCACTATTTTGTGTACATTGTTCATTTATTTACTCGAGCGAGTCGAAACAAATAATTGAAACATCAAAATTAATTCTAAACTAGTGGTTCTGTGAACAGTAGACCTCACGTACCTCCTCCCTGGACTTCCCTCCCAAATCAAAAAAAAAAAAAAAAGTATCAAGTTATGCAATAAGTTCGCCCGAGCTACATGGTAGGCGGGCGGAGTACATGGTACGGGGGTGTCAGGATTTTTCGTTACGGAATTTCTTGATTCGCTCGCCGCGCTCAAAGCCCGCAATAAAAGCTATGCAATAGCTAAATAAAAAAAAAAAAACAAAAAAAAAATATATATATATTAAATTCGACGACTAGTATAATCACTACAATAAAATAAAAACAAATTAAAAAAAAAAAAACCGTAGTTGTATTATTTATAAAAAAAATAATAATAATAATATCATAATCGCCATTTCCTAAACCAACAAATTTTCTTAATTTGACGCTTGATCAATTTTCTTTTGACGCTCATCTGCCTAACATGTAAAACTTATTGACTGAACTACATACCTTCAAGTCTTGATTCCTCTTAAAAGTCTTCTGACACAAATGGCATTCATAAGGCCTCTCATTGCTATGTGTTATACTGTGTGTCTTTAGATTACTCCTAGTGTTGTAGGAGCGACCACAGATCTTACAGCTGTAAGATTTTCCGGCTGTCAGGTGGACTGCCATATGTGCAGTTAAATTCCTTTCTGACCTGAAACTGATGATGGATTTTTATTATATACAATGGACCACATATAAGTAGTATAAGTAACTAAGCAAGTTACTCAAACTGTAATTAAGTATAAAAATACAAGCTGTTACCCACGGCTCCGCTCTCGTGGGACTCGATTATATCGCGCCCAAAAGTGGCCATGTTTGACCCCTGCTCTTAACCGATCATTATCTTGTCCCACACTTAAATAGCCACCACTGGTGGCCAACAGGAATGATTTATATTTGTGTCGTTGGCTCCCACTGGAAACAACGCCACAACTTTTTGAGTGTTCCCGTTGTTCACCACTGGTGGCCATCGACACAAAATTTGACATATGATTCCCGTTGTCCACCAGTGGTGGCAAACGCGAATGTTTTAAAAAGTTGTGGCGTTGTCCCCCACTAAGAGAATAAAGTTCAATTAAAATCATTTCATGTTGGTTGCAAGGTCAGTTGACTCTGCAAACTGTGATTTCAGAGTGGTAAACCAATCAGTATGCCTTTGTATCATTGTACCAATCTAAAATGGCAAAGAATATAAAATGCTCACCAACGTCCACATATCTGACACAGACCACTTAGTTTATGTTTTTTTATATGAGCTATTAATTCAGATTTAATGTCAAAACCCGCCTCACAAGAGTTGCACATAAATTGTTTCTCTTTTTTGTCACTGGCACAATGGGCCCAAGAATGGTTTCTTAATGCTAACTCAGTCGAAAAGCTTTTGTCACATTCTTTAGATAAACATGTAAATGGTTTCAAAGTCTCATCTTGTTTAACATCTTTTCTTATAAGCTTTATGGTAACATTTTCTTGATCTACACTATGCATATGTGTAACATCTTGGGTTATATAAGATTGGTTTGATTCGTCATCTAAAAAATCATCCGGTGGCATAATACTTTCAGAATTTTGTAATACCATCATAGGATCCACACTTATTTCCATTTCAGTAAATTTATTGTCATCATCAAAGTTATCTTGAGCATCAGTATTTGGTTCAGCTTTTACTGTCAATTTTTGTTCAGCAACAAACTGTTCTACCATGGAGCTGCGATTCAAAAGTACTTCTTGGGCACTTCTAACTGAATCTATAAAGTCGCAAACATTCTGTAATTTGGTGCAACATGAGATACAAATATTTTTAGGGAGTTTATCATCTTGATTGACCTGAAAATAATGACAGATTAAATTAGGGCAATACATTATGCTGTGGGAAAGTGGTCACACCAAAGAGGAAATTAGGTCACACTATACAATGCAAGTTGTTTATAAGACGCATCAGCCGTACATAACAAATGCCTGGCTATTAATGAATAAACTTATATCTATACTGTAATATATACATATCTATACTAAAATAATTAATAATGAGAAGATAAGTGTACTCATATTCATACTGACAAGAAAATTCCCAAGAAGGGTTGAGGTCAGGCAGTTGGCCAGGGGGGTTACTAGCGTCGCTTAAAACCATGCAAGATCCAGTGAGTAAGCGTGTCAGCGCGATACATGATGTAAGGCGACATCTCCCTTACTCACTGGATCTTGCATGGTTTTAAGAGATGATAGTAAACCCCCAGTTATAAAATAAAGCCAAATCTTGTCATATGTACTTTATGGACAGTAAACTAATGACATTGCGTTACAAAACAATGTTATTACCAATATTATTGATAGTAGGTGGAAACATACCTCAATCAATAGATATTTATTTAGCTTATTATGAAGAAGCATGGCTTTAGCTTCTTCACTAAATATCATTATAGTAACTTCTTGTTCTTCTGCACAAAGGCGGCAACATCTTCCGAAACTAATTTTAATGTCTTCTTCAGCCATTTCAGACTAAATATATTTTTTTTTAAATATGGGCATAGTGAACACGATTTCGAAGTATACTGTAATGATTTTCACACAACTCTTCCCAAGGAACAACAACGCATGCGCGCTGGGAGATAGCGATGTCGAATTTTGTATACTTCATGATTTGGAAGGGAAGGTATACCATACAATGTTAAAATCTGATAGTTCTCGTACCAAAGCGCAGGCTCGAGAAAAATCCTACGTAGCGTTGGTAGCGTAGTGTCAGTGAAACAAGTATGTACCAAAAAAAACATATTTTTTTGTTTCATGTGTGACAGACACCTCAATTATTTATTTGGTAGGTATAAAAGTAGGTAACTGTGAACTTTTTCACAAAACATTTTTAAAATTTATAATATTTTGTACTTAATAAATATAATCAGAAACGAAATGAAATAGTGTACCACATATATTAATACAAATACCTTTAGGTATATACAATTATTCGTTGAAATAGGTATACCGAGAAGAAAACACATTCCATTATTTTGTTTATTTATTTAGTTTTTTTTTAATACTTTTTACGGCCATGGATACTAGTCCTTTAAGGCCTTTCTTCAATTTATTAATCTTCTTCAGTCCTACTTTAGTCAAGTCAAGACAAAAAGTCAAGTCAGTAGTCTAATCTAGTCAAGTGAGTAATTCTAGTCAGTCAGATGGCTAAGTGAAGCGGTGGAAAAATTTCACTTAGCTATAACTTGGGAGATTTTGGTGACAAAGATAAAAGTCACGTAATCAACACTGTATCACTTCTCAATACTCACGCTTGTTCACGAACACTTTGCGAATAATAATCCACCAATATTAAGCACAAATAGTCGAAAAAACCTAAGTTTTGGAAATTAAATACAGCGCCGCATAGAGACAGTTTACTTTCCCTCCAAAAACTCTTGTTTATTTATAATATGTTTGGTTTATCTATTTTTTTTTAAATACTTTTTGCGGCCATGGAAACTAGTTCTTTAAGGCCTTTCTTCATTTTATTAATCTTCTTTAGTCCTACTTTAGTCAAGTCAAGTCAAAAAATAGTCTAGTCTTGTCAAGTGAGAGAGTCAGATGGCTAAGTGAAGCGGTGGAAAAATTTCACTTAGCTATAACTTAGAGATTTTGGTGACAAAGATAAAAGTCACGTAATCGACACTGTACCACTTCCCAACACTCACACCCATATTCTCAAACGTTGCCTCATAGGTCGCCTCCACTCAACCTCATTCGAGGACGCCTCAAGGAAGTTCTCCAACTGTCCTTGAAAATCGTATTCTTGATTGTTTCCTTGAGGAAACTCCAGTGAGGATGAGTCAAGGAATGACGATGACGTCCCGTTTCATTTCTGTATGTTGGTAAACCGCTTAACTTTTTGACGTAAAGAGATTTTTTGACAAAGTTCTTTTTTAATTTTAGCTTACTGGCATAGATTTATTATAAAACAACAAAACACTTAATAAACAAAGGACTTATTACAGTGGGTACAAGTTTTTTTTAAATCTGGTCCTTAATAAATGCACCTACTTTTCGTTCCTCACCTCCATTGAGTAATTTCCTTAAGGTGAGGAAGCTAGTGTCAACTATGAATACCATTGAGGTCGAGTGAGGATGAGTCGAGTTTGAGGAAACGTTTGAGAATATGGGTGAGTCGAGTTTGAGGAAACGTTTGAGAATATGAGTTTCTCGCTATGTGCCCCATGTCTCGTGTGCCCTCGACGAGAGTGAAAAACTGCCATTATATATTTTCAATTTTGTGGCAACACTAACTGGCCGTTGTCATTGTCAAAACGGAGCCATGAAATGACAATTGCGTTGTGGATTGCTTGAATTTGCTATTTTGCTTGCTTTTGTGGCTTGCATTGCTTTGCTTTGCTTGTGCGATTTGTTTAAAATGTAGGTATAGGTAGTGTGATTATGATTATAATACTCTTTGATTTGTTTATTTTGTTTTCTTTGGTTCTCTCTATGTAATAAATTGAAAAATTGAACATTTGAATTTAAAGAGATTGTGTAAAATAATAACTGTCTGTGTACCGACTTTAGCCACAGAAATTATAATATGTTAGCGTTAATATATTGTGTAATTTGTTGTAACGGCTAATGAATGTGTTTGACCAGAAGGCTGGCCTATACTTGAGGCTTTCTGGTCACAAATATATCTGGTACAAAAATAAGGATAACTTATTCAGCATGACAATGCTTCCAGCCTTCTGGGCACTTCCAGTCGATAGTTTAATATTTTGCCAACTAAGTTTATGCTAATAGTAATTCGTTAGATTCTGATATTTACTTAAGCTTTTATCCAATAAGCATAATTAATGCTGGATAGCTTAGCGGGATATACATGTTCGTAACGATAAAAAACGAGCGTCACCTAGCTTGGATTGGTCGTCATTAGTGGCATTGGCATTTCTATTTCCTCTGTTTTTTTTTAGAAGGCAAGTAAACAGAGCCATTGGCTCTGGTAGTTTTCACTAGGTTGAGATTGTTAGGCTGTGTCGAATGTCTTTGGTAAAACATCTAACAGTGGCTGTTAATTATAATATTTGTATTTTTTATTTGGACTGGGCTCTGTAAATGAAGATGCAACTAGGAAACATGCTCAGATAAAGAAATATTCAGTGATTTTCCATAAAGCCATTTAGCATACAAGGTGTTAATTTATCTATATAGTCAATGGGGGTAATTGTACACAGGGGATTTTAAACTGTTGCCCATGGTTTCGACTGAGTGGTCCTCGGTTATATCATGCCAAAAAGTAGGCTTTATTCTGGTCCTTTACTAATTCAAACTAAATTTCATCATCAAAGTTGGTCCAGCAATTTATTCGTGAAAGCTTTACAGACAGACTTTAGCATCTATAATATCAGTACTGACTGATGGATGTATAAAATAAAAATAACCTTTATTTTTAGGTTAGTATTGGATATTACTATATTTCAAATGGTATTAACTAACATGCAATATATATATATATTAAATTAATATGTATTATTTTTCATTTTATTCATTAGATTATTATTTATTTATTTAACTTATCTATGCAAAAGTCGCCTCTGTGGCCTATTTCAAGCCTATTTGTGCCTTGTCTTTCCCAATAAGGTTATTTTTTTTTTCTAAAAACATCTGCCCATCGTTTTTGGTCTTTTGTTTTTCTTTGTCCATCTCTTGGTATTCAGCATAGATTACAGAATTTGCCTCGCGCTCGATTCCTAGTTTTTCGTCCATCTTTCATTAGCCATTCTACATAAGTGAGTTTTTTTTTCTAATTCTTTTCTATTGTTGTCCGATAGTTTTATGCCCAACATACTTCTTTCCATTTTGCGTTGTTGAATGGTTAATTTTTTCTCATCCTGTTTATGTAGGGTGAATGGATATAAAGATAATATATAATTAAGTTACTCGGTTTGGAATGCAAATTGTTTTTATCTGTATGGTTGTAGAAGTTAAATCAATGAATTACATGTCAAACATAACTAAGTTAATGCTTTGTTTCTGTATCACTTCAAAATAATTTCTTTAGATGTTTTGCTGAGTTAAAACAAAACAATTGGTTAAAGTTTTAAGCAAATCAGTTCTACTTTCGAAGATAAGCGTAATCATACGTCATACAGACAGACAATTTAAAAAAATATATATTTTTAAGGTTTTATTTATCCTAGTGTTTATTTATCCATTTTAGTCGAAATTACTAAATGTAGGTACTGTTTTATTACACGTATGGATGGGTCTGACACAGAATGTGCGTGCAGTGCACTTCTCAAAAATGTGCACTTGACAAAAAATGTGCATTTCGAATTTGGTGTACTTCGCAGAATGAGCATTCTCAGAATGACCACTTCCCAGAATGAGCACTTCTCAGAATGAGCACTTTTTGAGAAAATTGTTCTAATATAACTAGCTAACTAGCTGTGCCTCGCAGTTTTACTTGCGTTGATTTGAAGAAAAAGAATAACATACTACTAGTAAAAAAATAAATAGTTTTCTTTTTAAGTGGCCGTTTTTAGTTTTTACAAAGAAAACTACAGCGGATAGTATTTCAATGAATTTCGAGGTTCTAATATAACTTAAGGATACTAGCAAATAAGTTGCGCGAGGATTCTGAGGACACTTACTGAAAGATAAATTATTTTTTCTGTATTTTCAAGATCGCAACCTGAAGCCCCATTAACATACTTAATTCAAAATTTTGCACTACCCCTTACTTTTCTCATCACTTATTTCGTTGACTGGTAGATAAAGCCTCAGGCTTTAAGTCCGCCATTTACTATTGTGTATGTAATAAAGTTTAATAAATAATATAAAGGGTTTGCTGGAAAAATATCCCGATTTGCATAAATCGGAATATTTTTCCTTTGCATGCATGACTAACGTGACTATTTATTCTTTGACTCTAAACGGGACATTATTTAGAAGTCCATAAAAATACTTTTTTAAAGTTATTTATCCAGAAAAGGTCAGTTAAGTAGCTTCAAAGTTACAAATTAAAAAATGTAGGTATACCCGAAACGTTTAGCTATAAGTATTTATACTTATCAGAGGCTTTAATATAGCTAGTGATGGTTTTAAGTAAGGCTAAAACAGGCGGCCGTTCGGCCGTCTCGAGCAGTTTCAGTGCCCCTAGTATGAGTTTTGCTTTTGGATTTGGAGGATTTTGTATGGAATTTCTTAGTTGCCTTACTATCCGCCAGAGGCGCTGTACAGGTTTGCCATACTAAATCGCTAACGCCGTCGCTAGCGTCTGCGTTAAGAAAAACTCACACTAGGGGCACAGAAAACGGGTTAATTTCCGGTGGTTTCAAAAACGGGACAAATTTGCGTCCCAGAGTTCATTTAGGGGACACTGGGACTCGTAACTATAAAAAGAGATAGTCCCGTTCAAAACAGGACGTCTGGGGGTCTAAAAACGCCACTTTGAGCAATTCATCTAATCGATTCATATTACGAATTCCTTAGCAATTCTGTAGCAATTCCTCTATTTTTTGTGAAATGGCCAACCAAACTTTGCAATTCGTCTCCGAAAAAATTGAAAGAAATAGGAATTGCTAAGGAATATTCGTAATATGAATTCGATTCGATGAATTGCTCAAAGTGGCGTTTTTAGACCCACTGTTCGCGTTATGACCCCAAATTTTCATGTCGGAAATTTAAAAAAATCCCAAATAAAATGCTTATCCCTATGTTAATAATGATAGGGAACTTACACGTAAGCTACTTTTATACCTAAACATTACACGCGAGCGAAACCCTAGACGAGAGTTAGTAAATAATAACTCATACAGCACGTGTAGGTACCTATTTAGGATATTTTTTTCATTATTCCCAAATACCTACGTGCTGTATGATATTGCTTCTTACTGAATTTCATGATTCTAGTTCAACGGGAAGTACCCCTTATTTTATGATTGTCATCTGAAATCGCAAAATATACGAAAATTTGCTTCATTTACGTATACGTCATACCTTTTGATGGCGTTAACGTATAATTTTGAATATTTTGTACCTGAAAGAGATCGTTGTCTTGAATCATTTTCATTCAGTTCATACGTTCCTCAGAAAAAAAGTTACACAGACAGATAGCAAATTCGTCCCAAGTTTTCAACTGTTGACTTTAGTATTAGTGATTATTTGTTTTAGGAATTTATATATAACTTATAATTTAAGTTTAAATATTTAATAAGGGTCACGTGCTTATGTAAAGATATTATATACCTATAATATTGCCCTGGCTTCGCACGGGTGCAATATTATAGGTTTTACTTACATTAAAATCTTCCTCTACAAAAAACCGCATCAAAATCCGTTGCGTAGTTTCGAAGATTTGAGCATACATAGAGACATAGCGGAAAGCGACTTTGTTTTATATTATGTAAAGATAAAGAAAAGAAAACATAAAGATAGAGATTTTTGTGTACATACCGAGTACCTTAGCGACAAACATAACTTTCATTTAAAAACTTAATATTTATGGGTTTTTTAATAAATAAATTAAATAAGTTAGTGAATAAGTTTTATTTTAAAGTATCTATAAAAATTACATAGGTATTTTTAAAAGTTAATAAAAGAAAAGCAACGTCTCGCGTCCTCGATAGATGGCGTTGAAAGGATTAAAAACATCTGTTCACATAACTTTAAGTTGTCGCTTTTTCTTTCACATCTATGAGTCTCCTTGTTTGTAATGTAATGTTACAGGTAGATGTAATATAATGTAATGTTACGTGGTAGTAGGTAATTTTTCTGTTATGTATATGGTTTTTGTAGAAGTAATCTTAATAACCACTGTATCTGTTCCAAACATTTTTTTATCATTAAAGTTTTAATAATTCTAGTTAGACTTCAAACAACTACTTATTGATTAAAACTTACAGCTAGCTTATGCATACCTACCCGTACCTAGTACCTTTACGGCCAGCCAAGTAGATAGTATTGTTGGTAGGCAAAGAGGGGGAAGGAGGGGTGAGGGGCCATCGTTCTCGAAGACCGGTCTGCTCTGCCGACGTCTCTGTAGTGCGCGGGTGGTGCGGCGGGTGCGCGTGGGCAGGGAGTCTTGCGCGGTGCGGGCGGGGCATGCGTCAGTGCCGTCAGTCACAGTCGCGCAACGAGCGCTATATTGCAAGGACGTAGGGTGGCGCCGCGCCAACCCGTCGCGTGCTAGTGTTGTGTCACAGCGGTGGGCCAGGTCGGTTTCGCGATTTATTCGTTCCGACATCATAATGGCTCTCAACTCGGACGGTGAACAGAAATCGAACCTGGTCCTCCGCGTGGACCAGGATTCGGACTCGGTTCTACAGTCATTGTTCGACACAGTGCTAAAGCCGGACTCAAAACGGCCGCTGCAGGTGCCTCTCCGTATGCGACAGCTTCCAAAGTCGTTCTTTAACCCGCCGTCGACCGGTTCCAAGTCGCCATCTGTGTCTCACTCGCGAGAAAACTCGGCCGACTCCGCGTTCGGTTCGTCGTCCGCGACTGGCGCCATACCAGTGTCACACTCTCGAGCACATTCATCACCAGCCAGTTTACAACAAACTTATGCAGCCGGCCAGCAAAATCAACAGGCTCCTCTGCATCATCAACATTCAAAACAAAGATCATATGATGTTGTCTCACATATTCCAGATGATCTTGGGCCTTTGCCTCCTGGTTGGGAACAGGCTCGCACACCAGAAGGACAGATTTACTATCTCAAGTAAGTTTTATCTTACATAATTATTTATTTTTTTATTTAATATTTTCATTGTCTTTAAATTAATGAACCATGGTAGGTATTTTAAAACTTTTACAAAGACATCACGTAAAGTAAACAAGCACAGGTTAGCATACAATCAAAAGAAGTATAAATTGTAAATGGAAAAGTAAGTAGCTATAGGTTGTACACTTGAACTGTATATTCAGATTCTTTTATATAAGTGCATGACTATAAACTATTATTGATGTGATGCTTTTCTTAATACTTATACAGGAATATATTGTATGTTATAGCTTCAAGAATGAACTTATAAAGGCAATATTATGACACCTAATCGTATCTACTCATATGTTTTATCAATTTTAATACTTACACGCACTTGTCACCTGATTAAAGCAACAACTTTCGCAGTACATATTATTATAGTATGTAAATATGTACCTACTGTTGACTTTACCGTTAGTGAATTATTACCACAGCAGCTCTAGGGTTTCTAAGTGTACATTACTTACTTATACTACATTTTTGTACTTCACTGCATGAAAAAAAGGACAAATCTTGATAGGAACCTGACCTACTACTGTTTAAGAATTTTTATCATCTAGATAGGTACCTGTACCTGTGGGTCTAAAAACGCCACTTTGAGCAATTCATATTACGAATTCCTTAGCAATTCCTATTTCTTTCAATTTTTTAAGAGGAATTGCAAAGTTTAGTTGGCCATTTTACAAAAAATAGAGGAATTGCTACAGAATTGCTAAAAAATTCATAATATGAATTCGATTGATGAATTGCTCAAAGTGGCGTTTTAAGACCCCCTGTGTTTATCACTGTAACAAAGTAACAATTAACTACCCGTAGTAGGTAACCGTACCAATTTGAAAATATTATATTCAAATAGAACTATTGTTTGGTAAGTGGAAATGAAATTTTGTTTACTTATCATGCTGAAACACTATCGTCATGATACACTATCGTTATCTTATCGTGATCACATTTGTACCTGCCGTGAGTGCATTATGATAACACATGATAAGACGGAGAAATATGATTCATTCCACTTCGATACGTACCTACTACTTCTACAGATCGTTTATAAATAATAATCAATGAAGAATAAACATAGTAGATAACTATGGACTTATGCAAGGGGAGGTCAAAAAATTCGCGGAATGGAGTGGTGGGTCGTTGGTTTACTCGTCCTGGTAGGCACTAGTTAAACACCAAGAAAACAGAGTATATACCTATATATATTTTAAAAGTTTTAACCTAATTGGGTCATTAACTTTAAGATATTGACCTGCAAACAATTGAATCGGGAAGATGTCAGTCAGTTACGAGAAAAATTTAAAACTGCACCGTTACTAAGATCTATGTCAAATGAAAAATCTACTTAGATGGATTTTCAAGAGCTTTACAAGGTGACCTTCTTTTGTAACAACGAAGAGAGTCCATTGAAGACGACCCCTTAGGCCAATTAAGGCCACGACACCTGAAATCGTCAAAAAAATAGAAAAGTTTGTGTTGGAAATTGCTCTTCTGAAAACAAAGCAGCTTGCAGCAATGGTTGGAGTGTCCGATACCATATTTCATTGAATATCATACATCATCATCTTGGGATGAATAAGATCAGTGCAAGATTGTTCCCGCCACTTGTAAAGGATGCTGTTATGGCCCGCATCGTTACTGGAGATGACACCTGGATCCACTACTATGAACCTGAGTCAAAGCAAGAGGCGATTTTTTAAAAGAAGTTCAAAGTGTCACTATCGGCCAAAAAAACCATGGCGACTGTCTTTTGGGATAAAGAAGGTATTTTACTAGACGATTGTCAACATGGTGTACTATATCGATATAATCCGCAAGTGGACTGGTATAAGAACAGTGGAACAGTTGTTCAGACTCGCCATGGATAAGGCTAGATTTAAGGAGCTAATAGCTAACCTTCAGTAATGAAAGAGCGCCAAAAGAAGAAGAGATCGATATAGAACTTACTACACTTCTTTTTTTTGGAAAGATTAAAAGAAGCTCTATCAAGAAAAAGAGGAGGAAAACTATGTGAGGGTGTGCTCTTTTTGCACGACACCTGTTCACACGTGTCATGTTGCGACGTTTGCCATTCACCGTTGCGTCTTCGAAAAACTGAACCATAACATTCTACAGTCCAGTTTTGGGCCCCAGTGACTATTATTTATTTCCAAAAATGAACTGCGAGTTACATATTTTGAGACGATGTATAAGTTAAGTCGATAATTTGGGCCTAAGTATTTTGACAACGACATTTTTTTTCCGACCAACTTTAAAGTTGTAACATTGAAAAATAAAAATAGTTGACCCGTTTTAAGTTGTGTAGATAGCACCAAAAAATTAATAAAATTGACAACTTGACTCTGTGACTTGACTAAATGAAGAAAATTCAAATCAAACTTGATACTGGCAAAAATAAGTTATGTTTGATTGCCATATTGTGGATTAATTCCACTAAAAATATATATATAAATATATATATAAAGGGACAGATCAGGTATTGCGTTGTATATATAGACCATTACGTTGCCATAGTGAAGGTCTTGTATGTTTGGGAATGCTTACTACACACTTATATGCAACTTCAAAGTATAAACGAATTTCCTGTAATGGTTGTGTATATTTTGGAAAGTTCATGCTCACAGTTGGAACTACAAAGTTGGTCCCCAAAGAACTCTGACACCACGGTGTGCCTAGTCGATTGACTGTGTTACCTACACGAAATCATGATGATGATGACTTTAAAGTTTGATACATAATTTTTTCATACCTAGATGAACTCTTGTATAGTTCGTAATAGATACGCGCAAAATCAAATAATCAAGGCTATAGATTTCATAGTTAGATAACATAAGAACCTTTTTTATGATTTAAGGCTTTAGGGGTTTATTATTTAAGAATAAACAGAACATCGAAATTAAATTGAGTCAGTTTGTCTGCATTTTAGTATATTTAGTCAAAAATTCACCTTAAGTGAAAAAGTGCGACGACAAATAATAGTTACGAAATAGATACTATTTGTTCATAAAAATAAATAGTGCTGTTGGATGTAACACAGTTATGATTACTGAATGCTATTATACATATAGGCAGTACATTTTACTGATGCTAAAACGGATTGTGTTCTAACGCTGGAAGCTGCTGTTCGAGTGTATGGATGGAATAATTATGTTTCTAACCGGTAATAGCTAGTCTGGCGCCGATTCTATTATTATCTCTATGTGTTATTTATTTATTTATATTAGTTGATTGTACCACAGGTAAAATACATTTACAATTGGCGCACAAAGCTAAAAGCATTCTCCTAGATGATCTAAGAGTTAACCATTAGGAAATACAGAATTATTATTCCGAAATTTGGTACCCTGGTGTCGGACTAATTGACCCTATATTTATTGATGCCATTGTTTCAAAACCACTTCCGTGTTTTTCTAGACATGCCGGTGTATGTAAATATTTTATTAAATAAGGCATACTGTATTAATGAAAGACACAATTCTCAATTCAATTCTTGTTCTTGAAAGTAGTGTTTTCTGACTGATTTATTTTAAAGAGTTAACTAATTGTAAAGGTGTTTGATGGGTATCTTCGAGTCACACGCAGAAGTCGGTGTCCGGCGCACCGTACGTGGACGGCAGCCAACACAACATCAAAGGTATTGCCACCTCGTAAATAAACAGAGGCGCTGTACAATGCGTTGCAAATAAAAATTATAGAACACTTAATAATAACAACAATGTTACCTACTTAATAAATTATATTACCACAACATATCTAATTAAAATATGAAGTAGGTAGGTATATCAGTATATCGGTATTAAGTAGGTACTTTCGATGACTTGTGTAATTTGTTTAGGAAGGTGATTGTTACAATGTAGCTGGCAATAGATTAATGCTTCTACCCACGATTTATTATGTATTCTGCTTAACTCGGTTCGTTAGAGCACGTCAGCATTGCCAAGGCGGAAGGAACGTTGTTCAAGCTCCTTTAAAATATTGATATTTCGAATATCAAAGGTATTAATTTAGACGGCTGCGCCTGGCTTGGCTACCTCGAGACGGCAGCGGCGGCGGCGGCGTCCGGAGGCCCAGGCGGCGATGGGCCGTTGCATGCAAGCGCATCTCTTCCGCGTGTTCCTAAATAGACGTCGCATTCGCGTCGTTTCTTAATTGCGAACTGTGGCCGATGCTTTATAAGCTCTATAACGTCCGTCGGCGGCGTGCGTCTCGAATACGAAATGTTTGCTTTAATTATTATTGGAATGGAGGGTAATTCTCAGTGGTTTTGTTCGGCTAGACTTGGCGAAGTTCCGAAATGGGTAGCGATGCAAATTGCTTTGGCGGACGCCCAACGCGGCGCTATCAGCTCCAGTGGCTTGAAATCGTCACACCTTTCTGCTGACTCTTGATCTAAGCTCTTACCTGTACCCTTTGCCTCGTACAGTTCTCTGTGTAAAGCGATGCATAATTCAAACAAAGGTTTTATCCATCATTTTGTTCGTGAATATCAATTGCGCTTGTGTAAAGTTGGACTCTATGCTTAGTAAGGTAATAGCTTACGCATGTATTCATTAGTTGTTGTACTATGTTCAGGCATACAATGAGCGAATATAGCAATTGAGCTTTGGACAATATTTCCTTTTAAGTGTCGCTCTTTGAATCCTTAATCAGAAAAACATCGCGCGCTGCATATAAAGGAACAAATATACGAAAAAGATAACACAGTTCATTGAACCCTGTTTTATTTAGAAATGTAGAATAAATTTAAGTTTACCAAGCGCCAGATTCCGTTTTCGTCTGAGCGTGTTTCCCGGTTACATATTCAGCTTACGCTTCAGAGCCCAGGGTACGCTATTAATCATGGTCCTGATTTGGCGGAACTGGTTATTACAATGGAGCGACTGCCGTCTGACCTCCATCACCCTTTTTACAGGGAAAACACTCACAGGAACATGACCCGGGTGTGTGTGTTGCATTAGTGGCCAACACTGTCAGACTTTTCAGCCTGCCATCTACCGATAACAACCGGGACCAACGGCTTAATGTGCCTTGCGAAGCACGAAGGAGCTCAAGATAGAAATGCCACTAATGGCGACCAATCCAAACATGGCCACGCACTCGCCGTCGCCGTCGCTTGACGCGCATTGTCGTTACGAACACGTGCGCTATCGAGCTCCTCAAGCGCCAGATTCTGTATCCTATCGTTTTCCAACACTTTTGACATTTTGTTCTTGTAGATCTCGTCATTTACTTTGTGTGTTTTTCACATCATATAATGGGATAATCTCGGATAATTTACGGTTTCTGTCATTAATATATGGCCAATGAGGATAAAAGTAAAGCATGTATCTTAAAACACTCCATTCAACAAGACATACCGTTACGCAGACCCCTTGCGTTACCTACCTAAGGGACCGTAGGTTGGTATTTACCTATTGTGGTAATAAGCTAAATCCTCACACTGATTTCTTTAGAAAGGCATGCAAGAGTGGAGTAGTCACACGTAAGTGGACTTATCGAAGTGTTCGCAGCGCAGCGATAACATTAAATACGACTTCCGAGAAGTCCGCCTCGACGCAGCGCGGACGGCGGGCGACAGGTAGCTCTACCTAACGGCACTCTAAGAATACAATTTTAGTTTTAGAACAAAGTAATGATGTGCCGTTAATACTTTCTCTTACAGCTCAAGTATAGTGAAACTGATTCTGTAGCAGGTGAACCCACCTATTACCAAATGGTAAATTGAATTAATTTGTTGGTGACGCTTTAAATTTTCTTACAATAATTTCGTAGGTATAAATTTACCTTCCAATTGTCATGTGACATCTACATTTGTATACGATAGCGTTAAGTGTTGTGTTGAAAGTTGCAATTTACTATTGTGCGTTCTATGAATGTGTAATAAAGCTGGTTATTCTTCAGCATCTAGATGGCAACAAGGTACTCAGTTTCCACGCTCTGATTACTGGATGTTGGCTCTAGACAACGTCTTTATCGGCGGCGATCAGAAACTGAAGTAACTAGCGAAGTTTTGCAATAACATACTTTATCATATAATTTTAAATTGTAACATTTAAAACAAAAGTATAAGAATAGGTATTTATACTTATGTGCCTTCGTATAGAATTCAAACTATAAGATTATCTTGGCCCTATTACCACATTTCTATTTACCTCAGTCATTCAAATTCATGAAATACTTGCTTGAGATAGGTACATACTCTGAATTCCTTTGAGTGCTCCTTCGAGTAACATATGCATCTAATTTACTGTAGTTTAGGATGCATTGCATAATGTATCTTACAATGCAATACCAATTTGTAGATTGTTGGATGCGGCATCATCAAGGGCATACTTTTGTTCGAAGTGCGCTGTATTATCAGGCCTCGTGAATTGTGGACACAGATGGCTCTCATCGGCTTGTGTCATCGGTATTAATGTACTCCGATGATACTTAGCATGATGAACAAAGCTGTTTGATGCGATAAAAGAGTGAGACAGGGCATTCAATTCAGTTATTCTCAGACCACACAGGTGGTACAGCCCACCCTGTGCTGTGTTCTATATATTTATTTGAAAACATTGATTGTAGATTGATAACACTTGATGATAGGAAATCCGTCCAATTTAACTTGCTACTTGTACGCATACCTAATCAATAGCTGTGTTTTAACCAATTTTTAACATAGAAGACTAAACTAAAATGTCGTATAGTTTATTACTGTTCTCAGAGTATCGTCATGCTTAATTGTAGGATCAAAAGGGGTCAAGTGTGTACATTGACAAGCGTCTTAGGTGGGACCAACGTCATGTTCGAGTACCGTCTAGGCTGTATACTCGTAGGTACAATGAACGTTATTAGTTTTAGATTTATAAACTTTCCGTGATACCTTTGCGTGATGCAAACCCATATACCTACATAGGGTGTAAGTATATACTCTTTATACTTACTCAAGTAGGTAACCGATAAAATGGACATACCAAAAAACTAAATTATTTATTTACTTATACCAACTAATGTGATTCATATTTCGACATAGGTAGGTACCTATTAGATGTAGGTATAATGAGAAATGTATGCATGCAAAATGATGAATTATCATTGAGAAATTGACAGAAGGGGTCGGGAATATTCCAAAAGGCCCAAAGGACGAAGGTACAATATGATTGGAGTCAATGTGTTCAATTCTTCATTGAGCTGATTGTTGTGTTGTGGTTCCATATTACTCACGCGATGTCACAGCAAGGCACCGATCGACAGCAGCTACTGTGCGCATATACGCCTTTAATGAATACTGATAAGTTTACTCATATCTGACAGTCGTTCTTTATTCGTGTAAATGTTTTGTTATAGGTACTAGGTACCTGCTGGAGTGGAAGATAGAGAATATTTTATTTACATAATTCATAGAAAGGGTTGTTCCCTTTTATTGTTAATCAACGCGAACAAAAGATATGACCGTAAAAATATTCGAAAATTTTGCAAATTTAGTTGGGTATCAAATTTATTGGGTTCTTACTTGTCCTAGAATCAGGAAATTCTGTAAGAAAGAAGCTATATCTACATCACTTATTTGGGAATAATTCTAAAAACTGAATTTGTTGTAAAATTTTAATAAAATAAATAAGCTATACAAAAAAATTACAAACAAAGGAAAGCAAAAATCTTAAAATAACCCATAAAAAGACTTACTTTTTGTATTTGTTGTGGTACAAAACCCTCAGTCTGTCCTTCGTCACTATAACAGCTAGATACACACATGGATTGGCAGAAATTGAGTGACTTATAAAATACTAGCTGTTCCCCGCGGCTTCGCACCGCGTGGGACTCGGTTATATCGCGCCCAAAAGTAGCCTATGTTTGACCTCAGGTCGTTAACTACATCCCTACCAAATTTCATCACAATCAGTCCAGCAGTTTAGCCGTGAAGAGGTGACAGACAGACAGACTTTCGCATTTATAATATTAGTATGGATCCTATAAGCACAGCCTATATGACTAAGCCTTTAGAACAAGTTTGTGTCTGACAGGGAATAATGTTCTATTTATTGTTTAACGTAAGTTTTGACAAAAAACAAGTCTAGCCAGTAAGCAATAGAAT
Organism: Apomyelois bistriatella; assembly: GCA_947044815.1. Classification (NCBI taxonomy): domain Eukaryota; kingdom Metazoa; phylum Arthropoda; class Insecta; order Lepidoptera; family Pyralidae; genus Apomyelois; species Apomyelois bistriatella. The sequence continues at coordinate 6,229,497 of OX345689.1, forward strand.
CCAATTCACAGGCGCAGAAACCAAAATCATCATTCCGTGACGGCATCTAAGGATTGACCATGCTATATTATTACTCATACTAAAACACCTAATAATAGTAAGTCCAATGTCATTGATCCTAACATAAAATCTCAAATTCTTATTCAAAATAATATACTTAAATAATTTATAATTTTTTTGCCTAAAAAACGACACCGACTTCAATTCCTCAACTAAAAAGGATGAAATAATTAATACATTGTTGTTTAAATATGCTTCATATAAAACATTTTAATAAATCTGAAGTCGGTGCCGGTTCTTTTAATAAAATATGCTAATTAACGAGCCAGCAGCTAGTCAACGAATTCGTAAAATTGCCACCAACTTCAAATTTATTAAAATGTTTGATATGAAGCATATTTAAACAACAATGTATTAATTATTTCATCCTTTTTAGTTGAGGAATTGAAGTCGGTTTCGTTTTTTAGGCAAAGACAATTATTTTATACTTTTTAGTTTTGAATACGCAATGCCTTACAACTAAAAAGTTGTAAACACTTTGCATTTTGGAAAGTCAGGTACACGTCATCAGCGTTGTCTCACCTTATTGACATGGAATATATCAAAAACGACCCAAATCACAAAAAAACTTGAAGAGTTCCCTCGATAACTCCATGATTCCATCATCAGATCCTGATCTGATGACTATGAAACCGTCTCGAAAGTATACCCTTTCTAACAAAAAAAGAATTTTACAAATCGATTCAGTGGCCTTCGAGTAATCGAGCAAGATATATTGCAATCAAAAAGTTGTAAATACCTCGCATTATTGAAAGTGGGTTAAATTTTCCATCATGGTCCCACCTACGTCTCACCTTACTAACATGGAATATATCAAAAAATACCCATGCCCAATACAAAACTTGAAGAGTTCCCTCGATTTCTCCATGATCCCATCATCAGATCCTGACCTGCTGAATATGGGACCAATTGGAAAGTATACCCTCTCGACCTAAAAAAATATTTTTCAATTCGGTCCAGCCGTCTTCGAGTAATCCGGTAACATACATCATACCGATGAATTGAGAACCTCCTCCTTTTTTTGAAGTCGGTTAAAAATAATGAACAAACACAAATCAACCTTTGATGACCAACTTCAAGATTGCGAGATTATAGGCAAGCAGCAAAATAAGTATTTTTCTAATATTATTCCTGACTAGGATTTGCCCGCGGCTTCGCCCGCGTCATTTTCTCACGTATACAGTGCTTTTACCTGGGATTAAATGTACCCTATGTCCTTCTCTATACTCCTAGCTATGTGTATGCAAAATTTCAGGAAAATTGGTTCAGTAGATAGGGCGTGAAGAGATAAAAAAGAAAGTCACTTTCGCTTTTATAATATTAGTTAGGATAAAAACATGAGTAAGTAGTGCTTAAACTATTGGTTCTGTGAACAGTAGACCTCGCGACTCTCCTCCGTTAACCCCCTTTCCCTTTTTTTCATAACTCTATACGTATTTCCCGTTCTGTTAATTCTTTTTTCTCGGCTATTCTCAAAAGAAGGATTTTTCCATAGTTACTACCTATTCTGATCAGACGACGGTCCAAATAAACCAAGACCATAGGGCGTTTTATATTATATAAATAAAAAAATAAACATCTAAAACCGAAAACGAAACCATAGCGCATATTTATTTTTAAATGAGCCATAGTGACATAAGCAATCCCATCCCAACTAATATTAAAAATGCGAAAGTGAGTTTGTTTGTATATTTGTTTGTTTGTTACCTCTTCACGCCCTATCTACTGAACCATTGCCTGAAATTTCGCATACACATAGCTAGGAGTATTGAAAAGGACATAGGATAGGACCTTTCATCCCGGAAAAAGGCAATGGTCCCGAGGGAAATTAATACGAGCAAAGCCGCGGGCGAAAGCTAGTATAACTATATAGTAAACTTCCCCCATTTTTGTTCCCATTTTCCCCCAATAAAAAAAAGATGTCGGCAGAAAATTCCAAAAAAATCAAGAAACACGTGCGCCATTTTTCCTTAGGAACCGTTCGTAAACAACGTTACAGAAAACTTTCCCCCTTTTTTCCCTCCAATCAAAAAAAAGCTCTCGAGAAAAACTGCCAAAAAATCGAGGAACTCGTGTGCCAATTTTCATTAGGATCCGTTCAGAAATCCTAAAGCCCGGAACAAACAGACAGACACACATTCGGGCAAAAGCAAAATTTGCCAGTCTCGAAATGGAAACTTGACGACCTCCGTGGCGTAATGGTTAACATGCCTGAATGAACTCAGGAGGTTCCGGGTTCGATCCCCGGTCAGGTCAAGATGAAAAATGATCTTTTTCTGATTGACTTGGGTCTTGGATGTTTATCTATATATGTATTTGTTATAAAATATAGTATCGTTGAGTTAGTATCCCATAACACAAGTCTCGAACTTACTTTGGGGCTAACTCAATCTGTGTGATTTGTCCCTATATATTTATATATTTATTATTTTATAAACTCTCGCTCGCTTCGCTCGCTCGGTCAATAATATGATGCATAAAATTCAGTTTTAAATTTTAAATAATGGCACATACCGCTACGGAGTCAATTTGTCCCGCTGTGTTTTATATTCCGTGGTTTTAGCAATGGCCCGTACTTGCAATGCCGAAGTAGCCAAAAATGCTATTTCGGAGTGTTATAGGTTAGGGGAAACCAGAGCGATCCGGCAGCCCTACTCGTGAGTAGTGTTTACGTCTAATTTTGGCGCGAGCGCCACGACGCCGACGACGACGCTTGCCTCCGCGCCCACGCCCCGCGTCCATTGAACACACAGTACGCGCGGTTATTTCGGCTTGCCAAAGCCGGCACCGAGACGCCAACGGTACTACTCTCCGCCTCTTGAAAGCCTGCTTTTATACTATTGAACATTAGTTTTGTATATTACTCTTGGTCGAAATCTCAGTATAAGGGATTTATGATGTGTTAGATTGAGGTTAAAAAGGCAGTAACCTAAGACCATAATAATAAGTATGACCGACGCCATAATAAAACTGGTTAATAGTATTTTCCGCATGTTATAAGTAATTACATTTCATTTCCCTTCAAGAGCCTGAGCTAGAAATTAATTCATATGAAATACTTACTTAGTCGTAAGAAAACGACTAGCAATATACAATGCAAGCCGCTTTCCGTTACTTTTATAAGGTAAAATCGTGGTAAAATCCTTATTGACATTCTTCAACATAAAGGTGTACTTTTAGGCATGTACGTATGTATCCTTGCCTTGCATTAAATATTTCATACTCTAATTATTTTCTTAGTCGACCAGAACCCTGTAGGTAAACAACATGTTTAATTAAGATAACGTAATACGTAAAATGAACTCAATAAACGTAGTGATGAAATTTCAGTTTAAAGTAGCATGCTATATGATCTAAGATAGCATGTACCTACAACAATATATTTAATATTCAAACAAATTTAAATATAGGAGCTTCAATTTATTATTAGACAATAATAAGTTAAAGCTCCTATATTTAAATTGATGCTTGATTTATGATACTAAATCATCATCAAGTCGTGGATGGGACTGGTAACTGGATGCAGATCTTTCACATAGGCACAGGATTAGTAATAGTACTACGTACATAGGTGTGTAGGTTTATTATGGAGGATATTGGCGACCTGATATGCGTAAAAAATGTCTCACATCCCAGTACATAGTAGACCGTGCGAAATAGAAAAGAAAAAGCAGGAACGTGACGTCTTTTACGGCATCTAAGAAAATATTATTTATGGAAGTATCGCAATTATTTGATTAAAAGCTAATTTTTGCCTCAGGTTTTATTTCGTAAATTTCCGTATGCCAATACATCTCCCTTGTATAGGCTTTGTGTGTATCGGCTGGCGAGAAGCAGGGGGACGAATTTCTAAGAAGTCGTTACCTATGGTATCTCAACAAACCCGATCGAGGAAAAATCATTCTTGCTTCAACAGTTTTCTGCAGTGTATATTTGAGTGTCGACGGTATTTTATTTAATAAGTACTACCTACTATTCTTGACTGACATACATCTATCTCACAAAATATAGTCGGGCTGTTTGTTATCTTAGCCCAGAAAATATAAATATAGTTGGACCCTACAGTAATTAAATCTATAACTCAAGTCTGTAAATTTAATATAAGGCACTGCAGTTTATGATTAATTTACCCAAAAAAAATCCAATCCAGATCAAAAGTTTACTTCAATATTATTCAGTCATTGTTTATGATAAAAAAAAATATCGATGAAATTTCATTAAAATAGTATTTATTCTTAACTAGCGACCCGCCCTGGCTTCGCATGGGCATAAAAACCTTCTTCTTAAATCACTCTATCTATTAAAAAAACCGTATTAAAATCCGTTGCGTAGTTTTAAAGATTTAAACATACATAGGGACAGAGAAAGCGACTTTGTTTTTTAATACTATGTAGTGACAGTGAAGTAATAAGCTCGTTTTTCCAATATTATATGGGAGCGACTTCTTTATGAATTGGCGTTGGGTAGAGATATTTGGAAGAAAATGGAAGAGACCTTAGTCCAGCATTGGGCCGTTCTTGTAAAACTTTATGGAAAATTGTTACAACAAACAATTTACCGCACAAGAACAGCGCATATTAAATGAATATTTTTTTAAATATAAGTGCATAAGAAATCTAAACACTATTGTCGTGGCTATTGTGATTATGAAAACGCGCACCCCTACTAAAGCTTGTCGAACTTGTCGCACGATTGGATTGGTGGCAATAAACCACATAGCACACATACTTACACCAACAAAGGTCATGATCATGACACCAGATGCAGCAGCCGCCGCCGTAGCCATGTTGTCTTGAAAGACATTAAGTATGATCTGAGCACGCATTTACCACCAAGATTATCTCTACATGAGCCGCGTTCTGGGCATATCAAAGAAGTTTGACGTATCGGCTTGGAAGACATAAACTTCATTGTTACTGCTTTGCATATCTACGATATCGAATTGGCCCATAGTAAGAGGGATGACGCTGACTTTTTGGTACATACGAACCTTGAGTCCTCTCCTTTTTCTACCGTACCTAAATGTTCGTTCTCAGCTGTAGTCTTCAGCAGCGACTGAAAATTTACAGGCTTTAAGTTTTAATATTATTTGACTCAAGATTTTAAATAGATAGCGGTAGATAGATCACAAAATAAGGATAAATTATAAACAAGAACAGGTTCATCCAGGTACCACGTTATAAAAACATCTCATATCTATATAAATTTTGTAGTTGCGTCGGCGCCTCCCTGCGCACTGGCAGTTCGTGTTTAGTTCTTTTTATTTCATTTTTGTACACCTGAGTTGTTAGTAACAAAGGGATTATTTTTTCTCTAAACTCTACCCCGGCCTTTGCAGCTCACCGCCTTTCTCGGAATTGGTGTCGATCATTCAGTGATTCGAGATTGCCGATAGCACCACGCCACGACCATCGGTCGGTCGGCTCCTTCGCTTTCATTTCGACCCTTCGATTAATAAGACCATAAAAACGTTTTGAATTTGAGTTAACTTTTTAGACCTTTGTAATTTGGTGGGTTTATTATAACAATCCATATTTTTATCCTATTGTAGGCGAATAACTGTATGTTTTACCTATCAGGCCGAAATCACAGTGCATTGAGTGAGCACCCCTTAAAATTAATAAATATAACATATTAAACATTTAGTAGGTACCTAAAAGGTCTAAAACAATTGTAAAACCGATCTTAAAATTTGTGATAAATTATTACTTAATTTTTATTTATTATTATTTTCTATTAAGATAAATTAATTATTATCGAATACTTGCTTACAAAGTAACTAACTATCTACTTATTTTATTTTTGTCCTTTTCATTTGTGCCATGCCATGAGACTTGAAGATAACCTAATCGTTATGAGATAATGGTTCTCGATCACGAAGGGGTTGTCTAATCGAAACTTGTCAAATCCTATTTGCAATTACAAAACGACCTTGAAGGATCAAACAATTGTGTCTGGGACGAATATTATGTTATTACAAATCTGACATTTTGTTTCTTGAAGGCGGGGGCGCCGCATGCTGCGTTCCCTTTTCGCCTTTCGCAATCCTTTAGGTGTTGCGATTGTATTGTAATCGATTGAATATTTGCTTTGACTTTTAACATTGTTAACTGTGAGTTTAATAACTACTTACTGTGTCCTCAAACCGCAACACCTAAGTACGAGTAATACTTATTAGAAAGGAGTATAGCTCAAACCAGTCATGCAAGTTCAGTTAGACTCACTCGCCTTGCGAAATAACCTTTGTTCCTCTATGAAGCCAAGCCTTAATTCTATTGTTAACTATATTTAAATGAAATAAAAAATCTACATCACTACATTGTATTTAATCTACATCTACCTGAAATCATTCCGATATTAATGATAATGGATGCCACACCGGATGCGTCTGCAGCACGACACGTTGCGTTTGCAGCGCGTTTTGGTGTGGGTCAGCCTTATTTATATAAATATCTCGATGAAGTATAAGCATTTATCGTAGGGAGCTTTGTGGTGCATCTATCTTGACGTCATAAAAAGTGCACCGATACGAATCGAGTGTTGAAGGTAATGATGGTAGTACAGGTAGTTACAGAGAAGCGGGAGGAGGCGCGTGAGTGCGGGAGACTAGGCCGGACCGCGGGAGGGAACGGGACGAACATACAAACACTCGGGCGGGTCCAAAGTCCGCGACCGCTGCAGGCAGGACAGGACACTAGCCTCGCTGCTCAGTGCACACCAACTCATCGGACTCGTTCGTCTATGTCAGTTCAGTACGCTTTATTAGTTGCTTTTTTTCCAGTCGACGACGACGGCACAATACTATTTATATATATACATATATGTATATTCATCTACTGTTTATCTTATAAGGAAATAAAGAAACGTTTGCTTGACACGTCATTAACAATTTAAGTACATGAACATTTAAAACTTACTTATGCATACATCCTATACTATTAACGAGCTATATATATATATATATATATATATATATATATATATATATATACTAGCTGTTCCCCGCGGCTTCGCCCCGCGTGGGACTCGGTTATATCGCGCCCAAAAGTAGCCTATGTTTGACCTCAGGTCGTTAACCACATCCCTACCAAATTTCATCACAATCGGTCCAACAGTTTAGCCGTGAAGAGGTGACAGACAGACAGACTTTCGCATTTATAATATGAGTATGGATATGGAAGTATGGATATATCCTGTCTGTCTGTCTGTCTGTCTGTCTGTCTGTCTGTCTGTCTGTCTGTCTGTCTGTCACCTCTTCACGGCTAAACTGCTGGACCGATTGTGATGAAATTTGGTAGGGATGTGGTTGTATATAGTTATGCACTAGGAGTCAAACATAGCCTGCTTTCGGGCGCGATATAACCGAGGCGCACGCGGGTGGAGCCGCGGGCAATAGCTAGTATATATATATATATAATTTATTAGTACTCGCGTTTTCGAAAACGGCTCCAACAATTTCTTTGAAATTTTAAACATAAGTTCTTACTAGAGGTGGGTTGGATTAGGTAAAACCCGTACCTGTTCTATCTAATACTAATACCAAAAAATAACTAATCCAAATACCTAATCCGAATACCTCTTCCTAATCCCTGCCATTCGCAGCCAATTCCCAACCTTATGTCATACATCGTAAAGTTCAATATTGTTTCTAACACGATAGTATTAGATCTTCAAAGTATTGTTCCTTAATCTGTGTATTAGATAACATTTCTGGATCGAAGCTCCTAATAGTAACACTGCTGCACTAGCGAATCTAATACACCTAATCCCAGTAATTGTTAATACTTTATTTGCAACTGATTTTTGATCTTATTCTTAAAGTGCGTAAAGGTCATTGTTGTTTAGATGAAAATATTTGATAAAAGTGTACCTAATCCATACGTTTAATTCTAGTAGCAAATATTTTTCGCAACCGATTTTTTATCTTATAATAATTAGTTTAAGGGTCAGTGTTCTTTGATGGATGAAAGTATTGGATAGGTACATACCCAATACAAGAGCCGACGAGAATATTCAAAAATCTTCTCAGTCGATTTTGAACTTTACGTCGTATGATTTAAGGATGAATATTGCTTGCATCGAAAAATACCTAATCCGGGGTGCCAAATATTAGGTACGCACTGGTATCGAAAAATAATCCACGCACCTAATCTAATATTTATGCCTCACCTCTAGTTCTTACATAGTCAATAAAGATAATCTAGTTAGGTTTCATGTCTGGGAAAATTCATTTTACCCATATTTTCACGCAAAAAGATTCTCTCACTCGCTCGGTCGCCCAGGTACTGCATATTTAACAGACAAAATGAACTAATAACTAGACAATCAAATCTAATAGGTATAAGGGATAGACGTCGTAATATTTAAAGTATATCTACTTACTCAATGCTCACTACAATATTATTAGCGTATACTTCATAAATAAACAAAACAGAAGTGAAAGGGTGTCCATGTCCAGCGCTAACTGTTTAGTTCCTGGCAACTTCCAGTTCCGGAGCAGCAGCTCGCTAGCGACCATTAGAGCTTCCTGTGTGACTCCACAGTGAATGGGCGCTCTATCCGCGACCTGCCTAGCTGCCATGCCATATGAATGGCTGGCGCGTAATGCACAATCAATTATTCGTTCGTGCCAGATCGTCTTCCGTTGGCGCCGGACACATGCTCCGTGTTCAGCCTTTTTCGCTGATTAACGTCTAATTTTAGGGCACAGCTCTCAACCACATGACTCTTAGTGAGTCAGTGCCGCTTAATAACTGCACAATACCGTTCGAGACACTAGTAGAGAGAGTGCATGGTTTCGCGCAGTGGGTGGAAGTTTATGACCGCAGTGGCTTGTGCTTTAAGGGTATTGAATAGCCAAGTCGACTTGTATTTTGTTTTTGTTTAAAATAATTATTTTCTTTTTGTTTAGATTTAAACAATTTATTCCATATTTTTCTGAGCCCTCTAAGGCAGCAAAACTCAAATTCAATATTTCACTTAAAATCCTATCGAAAACACCGTCGGCCATTTTTGCAGAGTTTTGTGACGTAATTATTCTGTAAGGTGCTATTTTTGAAACCTGATTCTCGCTAAGAACCACAGTCGCAAAATCATTTGAATTACCCTTTGAACGAATGACAGAAGTCAAAAATAGGTCTGTTTACAGCAATAATTGCTTTACGTCATGGCGGATGATGGCCGACCCGTTTTGACAGTTCCGAATTTTAAGTAAATTTGAAATTGAAATTATAATGCCATCTTGCTTTTTCTTAACGGAGATCGATATATTTCGGTTTGGTGGGTCAAATAATGTAAGAAACAAACATTTGTCGCATCAAAATTGATATGAGTCAAGTAGCCTATTGGCTGTTATTTTTTTTAGCTTTCTAAGGCTGTCTTATTTTGATATTTACGCACCAGGTATTATCACTACATAGTATAAAACAAAGTTGCTTTCTCTGTCCCTATATCCCTTTATATGCTTAAATCTTTAAAACTACGCGACGGATCTTGATGCGGTTTTTTTAATAGATAGTGATTCAAGAGGAAGGTTGCGAATAGCCATGCGAAGCCGGGGCCGGTCGCTAGTTTTTTATATAATTCATAGGTTTTTCATTTATTTATTTTTATTCAAATTTATATTTATGTTTTGTTACTACATAGAAATTTAAAATCCTGAAAAGTTGAAAATGTTTCTCTCAGTATGTATGGAGTATGATCTAAGGTATGGAGATACCTAACATATTTTTATATTCTTTATGTACTTAAACTAGGGTTCTCAATTATAGATTACTAATTGACGCACCCAGTACATATAGAGATTATGACCCGAGAGTACTACGTTATGCCCTTTATTCTAAATTCAATTCGAATAAGTACCTTCCTAATATACAATGTGCTTGATAAATTATCCCAGGTTCTGAAATCTTGACTCATCAACGCTGCAAAAAGATATTACACTTACAGCTATTCTGATACAAATCGTGAACACGAGAATTAAATGATTGACGCAATTTCTACAGATTCCCTTTACACGGTTATAAAAGTGAGTTTTATAGCACTTTTGGGAAATATTTTACTAGGTACTCTTTTAGAAATAACTTCATTACAGTTTCCAAATAAATTATGTACATATGTTACCGTCCGATGGATTAATAAATTAAATTGGACCTTTGATGTCCATAATATTGATGATCTTAAGTGCTAAATTACATATTGACATATTCTCTGTTTAGTTACTTTGTTGGGTTACGGTCTATTTATTACCTAATTCAGGTTTCACAGTAATGTTTTGATGTTTCCTAAATACATAATTAGTTGATAATTAATTCATTTGGCTAAAAAACCAACATTTTAGAGGTCAGACGACCTCTAAACCGGTCCGTAGAATAGTGATCTTTATTCAGAATCTTCATTCTTGGAAACATTTGGCAGTTTTGAAGAGACTGAGATAAGGCGGAGCATTGTGGCGTCGACCCGGATGCTGCGGATCCGAACGGCCCCTGACTCAACGCGGCTGAAAAAGTCTGGACACGATGTTGTTTCATTTCCATCATTTTGATTTATCATATTGTTTATTATTTAAGTTGTTATCGTATTACTCTACTTATGTTTTGATGTGACAAATTATTTTACCAAAGAATCAAACTTTTTCATTTTATAAAGTTAGTTCTGCTAGATATATATAGACATATAGTATGCAGATGGTATGTAAGATGTATATCTCTGATTTTTTTTTATTTGACAAGTATCCTGGAGGTGACGAGCAAGTTGTAATTATTTGTGTAACGTGGCCGCCCAATATTATCTGGCTACTTTCTAAAGTTAGATGAAAAAACACGTTGTTAACCTCTGGCAGCGAGAGGCAGGCCACCGAGCCGCAAGGCCGACTAGTCATCGAGCGCGTTCACCGTCGTCGTCGTCGCCTGCGCCGGTTTGCGTGCGTGAGTGCGTGCGCACCGACTATGTATTAATTTATGTATGGTTGGTGTAAGACATGGGTAATATATGTCATCTGTAGCCATAGCGAAGGTACTATTACAATATATATATATCGTTTGCAAGTTCGAGCAGGTTGTATACGTATATGATTAGCTCTTGCTATCAACCCAAATCATTATTTGCTAAGAAACTTGTTTATCTGACTTATCAGTATTTTCCACTTCCTTCTATTCTAACTTTGTTGAGAGCCACACACTTTAATTCGCACTTCATTTTCACATTATTATTACACAATCCATGCACGTACATGTATTAATATAAATCGTTGTAAGTAGGTATTACGCGGATGTTTTTAAAAAATAAATTTACCGTTCCCTTTGATGTCCCTGTGTTTAAATCAATCGGTTCCTTGTCGCAACACAGCACCGCTGCTGGCTGGCGCCATGCGCCATGCGCTATCGGTATCGCCTATTTCTAGGCTACCTCCAAACGCTTTGTTTTAACTTATTTGTTGGCTTACAATAACATTTGTAGTTTTGCTATATAATTTCAAATAAGTAACTAATTTCACATGTTGACCCAATGTACATGCATGAATTGGAAATAAATGAATTTAAGAACAAAAATAAAACTAAATTCCTAAATAAATGTTTGCGTAAATATTATTAAGCTAACTTGACCGCTCTTCCAAGCCTAAAACAGAAGAGTAGCGTACCGGTCCTCTACGGACCGGAAATGTAATCGATTCCGAGCCGTCACGTGACTATCCGCTGTGGGGGTGTGACGTCACCTCCTGGCATCCTCCCCACCAAGGCGTCGTCGTAGCCGCAGTTGATACGGTTGTTGGTCATTGGCGCAGTGTTGCCAATATAGTGGATTTTCCACTAAATCTGGTGGTTTTGGCTTGATTTTTAGCGGACAAATATTGACTTCAGTGGCTAGTGGATTTGTCTAGTGGAATTTAAGAATTTAGTTTTTTTTTTCTCAAACATTGGAACAAAGAATTTATATACAACACTAGAATGCTTACGAATAATAATAATCGCAAAAAACAACATTCAAAATTAATCCTTATTACTCTACTGCAAAGTTGATTTTTCTTTAAAGCCTACATACAAATACCTAACGTTCCAGAAAAAGGTCCAAAATTTGTAGGTGTCCCTTTTCCTCTTGAATATTATACAACTTACTAGAAAGAGATACCTACAAACTTTAGGTATAATTTCAGCTTTTGTCCTCCGTAAGCATTCTAGTGTTATATATAAATTCTTTGCATTGGAACGACGACTATGAACTCCACTCGTATCGTTTTTGGAGTTTAATACTATCGTGCAGCAACACTCTTTATTATAAAATGGGGAATCCCCGATAATTTACTATCGGGGATTCCCCGTCGAGGAATCCCTGAAAGAGTCGTACCAATCGGAGACTGATGAATATAATTTCATTATTTTTGTTACATAATGTGTAATCTTAATGTTATTTCTCCAATAAACGTATCTTTTAAATATTGTTTTCTTTCGAGATGAACAAAAATTTGCTAAAAATAAAGTTGGTGGAAAAATTAGCAATTTTTTAAACTGGCGCGAGTTTTGTTAGTGGATTTCTGGTGGTTTTAGAGGTCGCTTCTGGTGGGTAGCTTGATACTTCGGTGGCAACTAGGGCATGCATTTCGAAATTTCGAAACTTCATAATTTCGAAATTTCGGACAATATTTGCTTGCCACGTAATTTCGAAATTTGAAACTTAAATTTCGAAATTTCGAAATATTTTTTTATAGGAAAAAAGTTTTTTTAGTATTATAAAACGCTTTCATTATAGTTTCACATCATCATCCTAGCGTTTTTAAAGCCCAGGGTCCGCTTACTTACTTTTTCTACACTTTGCCCGGTTTTTGGTATCCTTGTTGATGAGTCCATTTGCACGCATATCCGGCGCCGTTGCACGTATATATCGTTTTGAGTTTGCCCCTTATACCAGGCCTCGGAGAAGGCAGCATAGCCTTGTTCACTTGACACTTGTTCCCAACGTAGCTTGCCGGTTTGCGCAAGACGTGACCCTACCATCGAAGGCGTGTCCTGAAGCTTATCCGCTATGTGACGTACATGAAGGCTGCTCCGGACGCGGGAGTTTCTAATGCGATCTTTCCGAGATACCCCATACATCCACCGCATACGAGCCATGCCTCACTACTGCGACAACAGGGTTTCACACAGCACACCTTCAAGTAGGTTCCAGAATGCCGTTTAATCCGTGTCACTGCGATCAACTTGGGAACCTACTATCATCTCCTAAAACCATGTAAGAACGAGTGAGTAAGCGGGACAGTGCGCCACGTGATATAAGGCGACATCTGTCTTACTCAATCGTTCTTGCATGGTTTTAAGAGATGGTGGTAAGCCACTAGTGGCGCGTAGGCACTTATCAAGTAAGTCGTAACCCCTTCAACAAGCACAGTCAAGTCCATCACTCCCTCCACCTCCCATGGCTCTATCAACCTCTCGGTTATACGAGCCGAATCTCGGGAGAGTGCGCTGTACTTGCATTTCGCATCTCTTTCCAGTCGCACCTGCTTAATCTCACTACAAGTTCTCTATAGTGTCGCCTATCTATGCAACCATTGCATATTAAATAACTCTCCCCGTACGCCTCGCTTGCCTTTTTCTCTGCCTGAAGCCAGCTTCTGTCTTCTAGATCTTTGAGTTTGTCTGTTTCAGTTTCTCTCTTCGTCTTCTTTGTCTTCTTGTAGCAGTATTCTTGATGTGCTCCTACTTTTCAAGTTATGCCCCTTTCGAGCCCGCTTCGGATTTTATGCCACCGATGCGAGAATTCTTTTAGCTGCTCAAAGTTCGCCTCAGATCCCACGAGATCCCAATAGTAGACCGGGCCCACCCTGTGCGGGACAACATTATCTAATAGTTCCCTACGCGCCTTCTCATAAAGCCGGCTCGTCAAGTCCATCAGTTGGTCTCTGAAGCGTTTCATTTCCAAGACGCCATTCCGGTACTCCTCCAAAAGCACTACGGCCCTCGATCGTCCGGTTAGCGTGCCAACATTCCACGTGGCGAAGAAGAGCTTTTTGCGTTGGGTTGGGGCTAGCGTCTAAACCGTGCCCTCCCCAGACACGGCAGTCCTTGCCCACATGTCACAGGAGTCAGGCGAAGCTCCTGCGCACTTATTGCGGTGGCGTCCTATTCTTGATAATATTCCTTCTGGTTCTTCTATTCTTCTTACCATTTAGATTTGGCGATTTTTGCCTTTTCGGAGCAACTGCCATAACTCCTGACGTCGAAACACTGTACATGTGAATCATTCTGTAGACAAAACCTCGGAAGATGAAAGATTCTGTCGTACAACAGTCCATAGGAGAAAAATCATGTCGAGGAAACTCTCAAATGTGAAACATTCTGTTGGTGAACCGTTTATATGAGAAAGATTCCGACGGCGAATTACTCAAAAACGAATCGTCCTGTTGGTGATCAGTCCAAAGGAGAAACAACTGTCGGAGAAAGCTGGTACAATCCTTCAGGCCCAGGCCAGGCCTTAATCAGCAGGCGCACCAGCTTGCAGGTAAGGTTGACTTGGGCCCCAAGGATGCTGATGAGGCCCAAGAACGTTTAAAGTTATAGTTTTACAAACGTTTTCATATTCCATTACAAAGGTGTTCCTTGAGTTTCGAAATTTCGAAATTTCGAAACTAATCAACCTAATTTCATAAGCCAATTTCGAAATTGAAAATCTATGAAACTGCACGCCCTAGTGGCAACACTGCATTGGCGTTTTGGATTCCACCTGAGCGGTATTATGCAATGCATCGCTTCATACTAACCGCCCTCTGTACTAATTTTTTTAATTATAAAATTACCGGTGTTACAAACCGTTACAATAACCGGTGTGTTGTGTAAAAATATTAAAAAATAAATAAATATAAGAGTACATACAATATTAAGACATCAATATTAATACTATATATATACAATACTAGCTGTTCCCCGCGGCTTCGCCCCGCGTGGGACTCGGTTATATCGCGCCCAGAAGTAGCCTATGTTTGACCTCAGGTTGTTAACTACATCCCTACCAAATTTCATCACAATCGGTCCAGCAGTTTAGCCGTGAAGAGGTGACAGACAGACAGACTTTCGCATTTATAATATTAGTATGGATTTTATTGTTTCCATTTAATTTGATCGAAATTGGAAAAACGTATTCGCCCAAAATATTATTTCCCAAGCTAAGATCAGTTCAAGTCTTGAATATAATTAATTTTTATAGACCCAATAATATTAGCAGATATCCATATTGAATCACAATTAAAATAAGTATGGTTTGATATTTGGAAATATGCTAATAAAAGAGCGAGCTAGTCAACGAATTTGTAAAATTGGCGTCAACTTCAAATTTATTACAATGTAAGCATATTAAAACAACAATTCATACAATATTTCTTCCATGTTAATTGAGTAATGTCTAAAATCTGTAATTTTTTGACAAAAACAATTATTATTTTTATTTTTTAGTTACTTTTTATTTAAAAAAAATCTATGGGTCCATATGAAAAGTATGCATTTTCTAACAAAAAAAAAAACAAACCCATCCAGAGAATCCAGACGTCTTTGAGTAATTGAGCAAAATACATTACGATTAAAAAGTTTTAAAAACTTTGCAATTTTAAAAGTCGGTTAAACGTTCCAGCCTATTCTTACCTTATTAAATATCCCTTTATCAGATCCTGACCTAATGAATATGGGACCAATAGGAAAGTATACTGTCTAAAAAAACCGTACCAACCGTCTTCAAGTAATCTGATAACATAAAAAAAACATTCGGATGAATTGAGAACATCCTCCTTTTTTGAAGTCAGTTAAAAATACATAAAAGTAAAACGCATGTTGGTTCTGGACGAAACAGTAGATCCCAATAATAAAATCGCCGACCGGAAGTGGATGCGTCACGTTGTGTTTTCGTTCAACTTTGTTTGTGTGGGTATGTGAGTGCTATGAATATGTAGGCTGACTGTAGACTGCACAATATTTTGGTATTTGATTGTCAAGTGCAGCCTCAATTTTTAATGAAACTGCAAATGGCAGCAGAACTCGATTCTGCGATTTAAATATAATATGGTGGTGAAATACGAGTCGTTTTGTTAATTTGCTTGTTGGTGTAGTAAAATAGCCCTACACTTGTTTGTATGTATTTCTGATTATAAGTGTGTGCGTTTATTTACGTACGCGAGCGCCGACTCGTCCGAGATTCAAATTTAGAACGCCGTCTCCGCCATGTTGATCTCAGTGAAAAACCTACGATCCATCGCGAGGAAACCGTAGATGTGTCACAAAGATAACGAAAGTTTAAAATTTTTTTGTTTCCCCGATATTTGCGGCTCTCTGATATTATGCGTCATTCGTGTAGATACAATACAATTAACCAAACAGTATCTAGGTAGATAACTAATCAAAGCGGAAACCATGTCAAATTAAGAAGTTATGTCACTAAGCATCACTTGTTGCATCAATTTATTTTCAAGATATTCACTATTATGGTTAAACGATATTCAATTGTACCATTGCAGAAGCGTAGGTACACATGGTCATATGAATGAATGAGTCATCTCTAGAATTGGTTTAGTTATACACCAGATTGTTACTAACTGACTGCAAAGACCACTATCTGCTGAACGTGGCTGAACTGAACAAACGTATTAAATAATACGTGCCACGTAGGTAATCTAATCATTTAATATTTAAACAGACTGGATTCTTTTGGTTGTGTGTGTACCCAAATGAGTATCAACTTAGTTAATTTGATATTTCATAGAACTTTTTCACGGTTTTTTTTTTTTTTTTCTTTTGATGTCGATATAATCCACAATATGGCAATCAAACATATAGCTTATTTTTGCCAGTATCAAGTTTAGATAAATGTTCTTCATTTTGTCGAGTCACAGTAAAGTCAAGTCAGTAGTTATGTCTAGTCAAGTGAGTCAAGGGCTAAGTGAAGCGGTGGAAGTTTCACTTAGCTTTATCTTGGGAGATTTTGGTGACAAGGATTAGTCACTTATACGACATTGTACCACTTCCTAACACACGCTTGTTCACGAACACTTAGCGAATAATCCACCTTTATTATGCACAAATACTCGAAAAAACACAAATATTAGAAAATAAATACAATGACGATTAACTGAGCGACTTTAGCTTGGCGCCAAAACCTTCATGGTTGTTATTATTTTATTTTCGACTATATAACCTTTGTGATTGCGGGGCTGTGCAGTCTATTGTCTATGGATCTTCTTATTATATGTCCTAACTGCCCCGACTCCGGTACAGTTGAGGGAGGAACTGTACCCCTAGTATG
Organism: Apomyelois bistriatella; assembly: GCA_947044815.1. Classification (NCBI taxonomy): domain Eukaryota; kingdom Metazoa; phylum Arthropoda; class Insecta; order Lepidoptera; family Pyralidae; genus Apomyelois; species Apomyelois bistriatella. Next base: position 6,246,834 of record OX345689.1, read on the forward strand.
AGTTTTTCTTAACGCAGACGCTAGCGACTGCGTTAGGATTTTGTATGGAATTTCTTAGTTTCCTTACTATCCGCCAGAGGCGCTGTACAGGTTTGCCATACTAAATCGCTAACGCAGTCGCTAGCGTCTGCGTTAAGAAAAACTCATACTAGGGGCACTGGGAGCGGCCAACGATAGAGCAATCAACGTAGCCAAATACTGGTAAAAAATAAATTAAGTCGGGCCATTTCGACTCGACCAGAAGAAGTTAGTTTTTTTATTTTAGTTTTATTTTAGCTTTGTTAGTTTTATTTTAGTTTTAGTATTATAAATGGTAATGTGAGTTTATTTAAGTAAATAAAGAATATCAATTTAAAAATAAAGTAACATACTTAAATTAGAAGAAGAAGAATATAGTTAAGTAGGTAAGTATTTATTTTCATGATAAAAAGTTATATTCTCAATAACTACACCTTAAATTTCTAATAGGTATAACTTTTTATATCCAAATAATGATTCAAGCAGTCTAAGAACCATGTTAGGCTTTCCAGGAATAACCATTTTACACTAAAAAGAAGGGTTTTTTTTTTAATTTTAAAATTAATGTTAGATCTATATACCTTTATATTATGAATTAAATGAGCGAATTATATTATTAAAACTTGTCAGATCCTTATTCTCAGGGACATCATAGCTCTATAGATAGGTACCTACTATTACCTACCACAGAATTTAGAAATATTAACTTCGGATAATAAAATTATCATTAATTAATATCAGTATTGCTTTCTCTTGAAATATTAATAAGCTTGCGTAGTAGCAGTCTCCTAAAACAGACAGTTACAGTATAGGGCATCGATTCTGCTAACGTAAAGTCACAATCGTGTCAAAATAGTGTTTCAATTGTAGTGCTTTTTACACACCATTTACAAGAACTAGGACAGTATGATTTGATATGAATGTAGTGTGTGGTGTGACCATCAGCAGTGATATAAAAAATATACATTTCTTGTAACTAGTGTGTAAAAAAGCACTACAATTGAAACACTATTTTGGTACGATTGTATCTTAACATTAGCAGAATCGACACCCAGGCTGTGTGTCTAGCTGAGTTCGCATTGTAGGCACGGACGGCACACTTCGGCCAACGGTATCGGGTGTTTATGCTATTCTATCTGATGCATTTCCACAACAAAGAAATTTGCATGTCAACATCGTCATTATTCCAGGTAAACTAAGAACGTTTGTAAATAACGTACGCGCTTAGAATGTATTTTAATTTCACTTGAAATAGATTTTTCATTCTTTATCAAATAAGTACCTAATTAAGTATTTACTTTAAGTAAGTAACTTAGTAGTTAACTGAGTTTTTACCACTTTGCTTCCATTCTATCTCAATGTTAATGTATTGCACTAATCTTTCGTGCATCATACCGGGTCAAATGACCCAGCATAGGCTGGTTCTTCAAAGCCGCCCCTTTCCCTAATAATCATAATCAGTAATTAATAAAAAAAATGCAATTCGATCACTAAATGCATAATATCCTTACAGCGTAGGTTCAGCGACCTAAAGTGGATCTTAGCCTCTGATACAAGAGTTCTCCACTTTTTGCTATACTCCACATAAACTATGCCACCTCTTGCCTGTTGGCTCCTTGAAAAACTTCCAGGTCTCTACATACTTCGTCCCTCCAGCGACACCTTTATATACTCGTAGATTTGGCCATTAGGTAGATACTTAATTAGCCAATATTTTGGTTTTGATTATTCCAACATAGAAATTCGTCTTTTGCTTTGTGGTTTCTTACCGGTTCTTTGGTTTGACTAAGTAACTAATTCAATCATATCTTCTTGATATTATTGAGGTATCTCTCGTAACTCTACAATGTAACCGCACAATCAACTCTGTTACGTAATCAAAGTCTAGTAGTGAATAAAGCAACTTTATTTTGAGGTTACTCGGCTGTTACTATACTGTTTGTGTGTCTGTACAGTGTAGTGTTGTATTGTGTATGAAAACCAAATGTAAAGCGGAAAAATTATGTTGGAGAGGAGGATGTGCGTCCGACATGAGCATGACGCGCGTCCGGTGATGGCCAGCGCCATCTGAGGCGCGTACTTCCCTGTCTGCAGATTGTACTCAACTGGTTAATTGGATTGTTTATCTGGATTCATTGCAATCGACTGATTTTGAGACGGTAATAACCCAACACTTGCGACTTGGTCTATCATTTACCAGGCGCCAACGTCTGATTTTGAATTATAATATTTGAAACTGCGCATGATATAAGCGTGTTAATTTTTTTTTAAATTTAGAAAATCAGAAAGGAGAGATGGTTTGTAGAAAAAAGTGTCAAAATACACATTAATTCTATATATCTACTTAAATGTGTATTTGTCATAGATATCGTTTAGCTCAATGAGGATAAAAAGGTGTTACTGAAACATCATAGTTATGGGCATTTCTCTGTAAGCTCGTACAGGCTCCATATAAATGTTGTCCTGGCGATTTTTTTTAATATTTGCCAATAAAAAGTGTCCTATTTTGAAGAAACTTAACTGTTGTTTTAATAAAATAAGGTGGCCCACTGAATTTATACGTATTTTTTGAGTTATTAGCGATTTTCTAAAAAACCATGACAGGGGACTGTTTCGGGCGTCAGGGGACTGTTTTGAACGTAACAGGGTACTGTTAAGTGAGACAGGGGACTGATGTGTTTGAAAGAAAAGTCATTTTACATTAATCAATCATTTATTATTTAAATGACATGTTTTCGCATCGATAATCAACTAAGTTTCTTTATGAAAAAATAACAGAAAACATAACGTTCTTTAAACATTCATATCACAAATCAACCTTAAGTGCTAGAAACATTTTGTACTTGCTAAGAGATCAACATAATATTATTTATTATATAATATGGATTGCTCAATGCTATGCATTCAAATACTTATTATATTAATTTGTAATATAAAAATGTAAGTATTTGTATCAAAAATTAAACTTATGTGCTAGAAATATTTTGAACTTTTTGAGATCAACAGTAAGTTAGTATTATAATATCAGTCATTAATTAGATTTATGCAGTTAAATTGAAACACCTACTATCTTTACATCATTAACATAGGTTATAAAGAAAGTCTTTTCTCTCAAATTAAATTCAACTGAAATCTCCAATTAAACCTTAAAAATATTAATTCAAATAAGGCACAAATAAATCACAGTTAATTTAACACGTTAAAAAGTTAGCGCTCAAAAACTTTTACTTCAGTAGGAAATTTATAAAATATTCTTTTTCCTTTTAAAATCAAGTCAGGATTATCCAACTTTAGGACAACTTGTTCAAATGACACGTCTGAAATGTCATTATCATCTATTCTAAAGAGCTGCGCTTTTTGGTCACAAATCTTGAGGAAAGTAACACTTAAGTCATTTTCATCATCGTCAATCCCATTAATTACAGCAGCATAACGATATTCCACATTTTTAGCTGTATATTTCACAAGAACATAATCTCCTGTATTGTAAAATGAATTCTGAATGCCACTCGTTCCTGGTATAGCATCATCCAATCTTTGAAGGGATTTCGTTTGTGTAGGTGTCAATTCAGACTTAGCAGGCTCAAGATCTTCGGCTTCGGACTCTGTAAACACTTCTTCTACTGTCAATTTAGGCTTTAAAGCAAAGTTGATACTGCCTATCTTATAATGTTCACAAGATCCGCGGTTGCAAAAGCAGCTGAGACTTTTCATTGTAAGTGTTTTACATTTAGTGGGAAGGCCAGAGATGGAGCTGGTATAAACACCTGCGACCTGATGTACATTTAAAGTACCTTTAAACCCTTTCTGATCGGCTGCTTCCTCTTCAACTGTATCGACCATTGCCTGAATGTCTTTACCGTCAATCGCGATACATGTGATGCCAAGACATCGCTCCTGGATAACTGTAACAAACTGATCAATATTGTTGATGTCACCTCCAGAACTAACTACAAAATCTGCTGTCCTTTTACATGTTGCTCCGATTCCATCCGGTGCACCTTTTCCATGGCCACTTTCAGTGTAGTTCCATGTAAAGTTTTCAATATCAGGAATTTCTTCAGAGAGTTTAGTTGCCATTATAAAAAACATAGTTTTATTGCGATACTGCGTTACAGGACCATCGCTCAAAAAGTGCACTCGTTTAATGTTACATGGAAGAGCCCTGAAAACTGGTCGTAGATGTGCCCAAATGGCAGCAGGTGAATGGGTTATGTTCTCGGAGACTGTGCAAAAAGAAAGGATTGAATTTTGTAGATAAACTACAACGGTATGCAGGCTCAGCTGTGCACGAGATCCACCGAAATGAAAGGCCTGAATTTCTTCAGAGTACTTAGTGCAATAATTTTCACTGAAATCGACGTGTATCAGGACTTCGTCGCATTGTAGGTTTGATTTCAAATCCTTTATGGCTTTATATTGGTGAACAATATTTCGCTGGTGTTCAAAAAACTTGTCTAAATCTTTCTGTAATTGCGTTATGAGCTGTCTTGGATGTACTTCAAATGTTTTTTTCAAACATTTAGTCACGAGTCGGGGCTTTTTAGTCTTAAAATCTTGTATTTGTTGCCTGCCGAAATCCACATTTTATATTTTATGACATTTCTGTTATCAAATTCTTTATATTTCGGGTTCTTATTAAGGCAAGTATGACAGGATCTCGCCAAACAATTCACATTATACCGGTCGCAACATAGCTCTTCCAGTAACTTCTGGTGGTTGTTGTAAGTCAATATATTTGCAGTATGAAGTGTGCTGAGCTTCATGTCTATGTTGCTGTGAACTATGCAAAGACATGTATCGCGATTTTGAGCATTTGGTTCAACAACCCAAAATGGACGGAGTCGACAAAATGTTTGGTAACTAATTTTAAAGTTGCCTGTAATAAACTTTTTGTAAAGAGTTATGAAACTGTGTCAAGAAGATACCTCTTCTATTTCTTTACAGTCTTCCTAGTAATACATTCATTTTTACCGGCCCCCATACGGCTATTACTATCATCTTCAAAGAAATTGTGAACAGCTCTTTTATAACTTTCAGGTATTTTACATCGTTTCAATACAGGTACATCTAAGCCATTGAGGTTGGATTTTTTTCCGGGTCTAGACAACGATTTAATTTCTTTAGGTATCCATTGCCTATACTTTCGAACAAGACTACCAGTAACAACTTTTTTAAAAATTTGTCTATCCTTCGTATGTTTCAATGTAAAATAATTTTCTTTCATCTGATTACTAATGACGTCGCCAAACAACGCTTTCTTTACTACTTCTTTTCTTTGATCAGGCTCTTCTAACATTTTTAATATCTTTGTTTTAGGTGTATCTTCAACGTTCTTCTGCATTTTACTTTTAAATCTAGCTAACCTTTTCTTGTACTTCTCAAGCTTTTTCTCTAAACGTGCATTTTTTCATTTCTTTTCCTGTTAAACTTCTTACGTCGAGTCGTGGTTTCTTTCTTTCTTTGTTGTTGACTAGCACTGGAAGCTGCTGGGCTTGGAGCCGAAGAAAACTGCTCTGGAGTTGGAGTGGTGGGTCTTGTAGGCGGAGGAGATGCTTCTAGATCTGATATTGGCGTATTGTCTCGTATAAAAGTGTTAGTGACACTTTTCAGTCTTAATCTTTTGGTTGGGTACACGGTACAATGTTCTTTTCACTTCTTTAGGGCAGCTCTGTGCTCACGAGGTGTCATATCCTTTACCAACTTTCGCGAACCTTTTTCTTTCTTCTTTTGGTACTTTAATTTTTCCTTTTCTCTCATTTCTTTTCTCTTTTGTGGGTCATTTTTTCTTTTTTCATAACGTAGTCGTTCTGCTTCTCTCTTCTTCTGTAGTAATTCCTCTCGGGATAACTTTTTCTTTCTCGGAGCCATATTATTGTGTTTTCGCTCGGCCTGTGTAAAATAATACAACTTTATAAAGAAATATAATGATACATGATGATACCTATTGATAAACCACAGTATCAGATAAATTTACACAAACAATACATAAACACAATACCAATACGTCAAAATCACAGTCCCCTGTTATACAAAACAGTCCCCTGCCACATTTTCTGACAGAGGACTGTTGCCAGGGGACTGTGTATTTCGAATAAATATCACAATATCTTAAAAACTGATGCAAATTAGTTTGTTTAAGAACCTACCTATCAATTTAGACATAAATATTTAAAAAATAAACTATATGATATAAATAATTAAAGTAACTAACATGATATTATCACTTACCGGAGGACTGTGCGGGGTACCGGAACAAACACGTGTTCACCACACAAATGTCACTCTGAAACTAGACAAGATGGCGTCTCGTCACCGCTTTCGGCATCGTAGCTAACTTCACATCAATTGCGTTTCGTTTCACTTAGAACAATGTTTTTTAATCTTACAGTTTTTTTTTTCTATGGATTTATTTTTTTGGCAGGGGACTGTATAAAAATTTTGGGGACAAAGTTTGCAGGTGTTTACTAAATAATAAAATGCGTTTTGAGATCTAGTTTTATGAAAATAATATATTTTAATATGTTTGCTTTATGATAATTACTGACAAATGTATGTAGCTGTAATACCTTTCTCGTAAATCCCATATCTAGTCAACAAATTAATGGTGGGGACTGTGTTTTTAGAGCTTCTAACACGTGTAGAAAAAAAATTAAAATAGTTATGGTGCTTAAAACAATCAGCCCTTAAAGTTTCGGGATTAGAGTTTCTTTAGGAATGATTTATTATTAAATAATTAAAGTACTTATTGAAAGAGTCGGTTGGGACAGCCAAATACGAGTTTACAGAGAAATGCCCTTTAATTTAACGTTTATGTTACGTCGATGCACACAGTGCCAACTTTATTTTCCGTTTAATTGAAACACGAGGCATTTCACCGAATTCATCATATTGTGCCCGCGATTCATTTTACGACTCGTACTTTGTTGCTGCCAGAGTTTATGCGTTTTTGAGTGGCTGTCGACAGAGACAAATATCTTTTTATACCGTTTACGGATTAAATAAAGCTACGCTCGCTTGTACTTGTCACAACTAATTTATACTGTCAAAAAGTAAACTTATACAAGAATAGGTAAGTATGTTTGAAAATATGGTTCAATTTCTATTAGGTGAAGATTGACTAATAAGTGACAATATTTCGTCTTAGCAATGCACATGGTAAATCTCAAAAGTGTTTGGTTTTCGATTAACCGCAACACTAGTTTGACTGGTACACTCGAGATTGTGTTCTCGTAGAGACACCAATAGGTGCTAATGTAAATTGTGTAATAGTAGAAGGCCTTCGCACGGTAGAAATGGTAAGCGGTTTCTTAATTCTCCTTGCCATCGGGCAATTGTTAACTATGACCCATTTATGTAAATTCTAATTTCGCGAGACTTGCTCGTCATGTCATGTGCAAGCGCACTTGCTCTGTTATTAAAACAAATTGCCTTGGTTTCGCTTACAGACGCATGTGCTAATACGTCATAACCGTTTATTACTTGATTTACGTAAGATGTCTAAATGCTCCGTATTCAGCACTTGAATTTCCAGGCTCTCATGCGTACCAACTATTATGGTGCGACGTTACCTTAATATCATTAAATTTGCAAGTTTTTGAGTCAAAAGGTCCTGAATTTAGTTTATTAAAATAACTTGTATAATAATTAATATTAAAATAACTTGATAGTACTGAGGTATAGTTGGTTCAACATAAACTAGTGGTTTTGTGAACAGTAGACTTCGCGACCCTCCGACGTTATTCCATGCTTTTCATTGGTAAAGGAATAATATGTATATAATATACAAAAAGCCTTCTTTAATCAGGTCTCGAAGTCTGTAAAAATATTGATCGACAGAGCTAAGCCAAGCACCTCCAATTTGCTTTCATTTGTCTGTCTGTTTTGTACTTGCTTACAGGGCTTGGATGTATGGCTGTTTTTGTATGTATGCTGGTCATCGGTCCTATCAAATTCTCTAGTCAATCGCATCATCTCTAAAAATGGGAGTTAGATAGATTTCTAACTTTTCTTGTCAGAAATAAGCTTGCTGCTTGTTAAATGCTTATTGTACCTGTTTTTTAACCGACTAATGAAGCGAAGGAAAATTATCGCATATTATTTGATGCTTCAGCGTCAAAAGCAGAAAATATAGTCCTCGCGTGAGGTCTTTTCGTGGAACTACGAGTAAACATGTACATAGTTCCTAGAAAATTATAAAATACATTAATTGTGTAACAAAAAAATCATGATATATACAAAAAAAAACGCTTTGAATTATTGGATATTGTTTATGTCCACGTTGCCAATATCGTATGTTTCTTAGAACGTGATTACGTGTCCTCGCTGGGGTGTGAGTAAATACTGTGGAAGTGTGCATAGTGAGTGATGCATCCGAGCCGTGCAACAGTTGGGCCGGTGTTATGCAACGTGAGACATCCTTACATGCTACCTGATCTGTAATAAAATCTGACCTCATTCCCTGCCTAGCTATTTTTCTTACAATGTCGCTCAGTATTTTATATAAGTCATGAAACATGCCTAAGACAAAGACGACATACGTTTATGCCCAATTACTTTATGTAAATAATAACAATTATTATTTTTAAATATATTCTGTGAAAGCAGTGTTGTTATAATGTGCCATCTATATCACTTTGAATCAATCAAATTTTATGAATGTCTCTCTGGCTGTAAACAAGTTGAAAGGACTATTTACTTTAACGTACCTCTGAAACTACTTACTGTTTTTTTTTCTACATTTAATCTTCCCAAAACTAGTGACTCCTGTAACAATTAATAAGATATTGAAAAATGGGAATTAAAAATGATTTGTGATTGAAGTGGTGATTATAAAAAAAACAGAACAGATTTACTACATTAGTACTTAGTAAATATTAGAATGAATAGAAAATAGTAAGAATTAAGTTTTAAATTCCTAGTAGAAATAAATAAACCGCGATTGTAAAAGTAAGTATTTAGTGGAGATAGGCCAAAAACTATTTAAAAGTTCTCCGATTTGCAACTATTGCGGAAGTGATTTAAAAATTTTATACGAATTAGTTTCCTCTAGAAATATTACTTACAGGTAGGAAGTAAGTAAATACGGAAAATACAAGAGATTGCAACCCGGTATGTTCCTCAACCCGGCCGGGCTTTGATCTTTATCCCAACTAATATTATAAATGCGAAAGTGAGTTTGTTTGTTTGTTACGCTTTCGCGCTCTATCTACTGAACCAATCTTCAAATTTCGTACAAACACAGTTAAAAGTATTGAGAAAAGCAAGGTTTCATCCCGGGAAAAACACAAATTTACGCAGGCAAAAGCTAGTTTTTTATATAAATGGAATATATGAATGGAAAAAGACAATAGGTAATTCTAGGTTATGAATTAATATTCAAACTAGGAAATGAGTTAAAAATAACAGGCTCATTCAGTCTAAAAATCACTGGCATAGTAAATAATTTATTACTTTTGTTAGGAACAAAAGTATTAGTAAAAATTATTTTTTATAAGTTCTTTTTACTCCTTTAAGTGTATATTTGAAAACATACCTTATTAGAATTTAGAATAAGAAACTAATAAAGCAGTTTTAACACTTGAAGCCATTTTTTTATTCTTTAACATAAGTGTAAAAAAAAAACGGTAAAATTGTCCGGGCACGGTGGGTGTCAAAAAGGCCACCGGACCGGACCCGGTTGGCAATCCTTAATATTTATATTGATTTACTTTAATAATTTATATCTGAGAGCACAAATTTACAGTACTTAATGAAAAAGAGAGCCTCATTAACCACTGGGATGAACAAACAAACGGCATGACTACAAAGTGGTTGGGAAAATTAATGGCTAAAGAAATAAAGACAAAATAAAATGAAGTAGGTACTTATATTTTAAGGTCCTCTATAGGTGGTCCTTAATGTTACCAGGTGTGTAACGTAAAGGTTAACATATTAAAGGAAGTAAGAACCTTACGAATAGACATTGATAAGCGCACGCGGTTACGCAGGTGCACTGAGCATGGCTTGCAGGTGGTCAGCGAGCCATTGGTATTAGCCAACAGCTGATAGTGTCCAAGTTCATTACCGCTGCGTGCAAATCGATTCGGCGCAGTTGTACAGAATAATTACAGCACAGAAGAAGAACCTAGTGGCGTTAACTTATAGGGCGTCGCAAGTGTTTTTTACTTTAACCAGTATATACCCAACAGTTTTTTGTTCCCTTCAATCTTCCGCTATTTTTATTTACCAAGTTATAAACGGTTATGTTTGATTTTAAAAAATAGCTTTTTCTATCCGTGGGCGGAGGGAAACGTCGTCAAGCTAATTCATAAGTAAATAAATAATAAAAGGGCTTGTTATTGGTGGCATGAGTTATAACGGTTGACTGTCTTTTAGTCTGTGTTTTATACTAGTTACACAAAAGTCTGTTTTTTACTAAGCTTGCCAATCTTCCTTTGAGATAATAGAATCAAATTTAAAAGTATACATACAGGCATATGTTAATGGATGTTCAGACTGCCAACTACAATTCTGAAGCGTTAATTCTGCACTTTTCTTATTCTGTAGTAGCGGCGACGCACCTACCTACTTTCCAATGCAACACTTTCTTATCTTACCGTCAGTGAATGGTTGGTTTTGCACAACCAAACTTCTACTTTTTTTGTGCTAATTATCGAATACAACTCGTACTCATGACCATTCGAATTCTTACGATCACCACTTGATTTTTTATATTATTTCTATGGTTTTCCTTCAAGTGGTGGTCAGTATATAAAAACTTGTAAAAAAAAAGTTGAAATCGAGTTTAGTCATGATAAAACAGCAAATTAAGCGATCCTACCGACAAATTTTTCTTTATATATTTTGGATAATATGGATCTTTTGTTGTTTAGCTTAAAATAAAACCTTTGATCACTATAGTATTAATAAAAACCCCACAGGCTTTTGCTAAGACTTCTTGAAATAAAAAAAATATATACTTACTCACATTTATATTATACGTACCCTAAACCAGGGACTTTAGTGGTAGCCGAATAGAGTGTTTTTAAAACTGTTTTCCATTTCTGTTTTTTAAACCTGTTACACTTTCAATCTGTTTTCAAGCAAACCCTGTTTATGCCTAAACAGTTTTTGTAAGCAGGGATTTTAGCGGTAATTAAAAAAACTACAAACAGGTTCAAACTGAAAACGTATATCTGTTACAGATTTTTGTAATAGATTTAATGGTAACCCTTATGAAAGTGTTACACTTATTATGGTTTTTGAATCCCTGCCCTAAACATCGTATTCCAGCAGCAGTATTTGACCTAAAAATAGTGATTAATAAAAATAGACGGGTTAAAGTACAGTGATATAACTTGCAAGTATTGTATGTTAAATACAACAGTAAAGTGTAGTTATTCATAAATCAATTTAAAATTCAGATTTGATGCTAGCACTGGTTAAACCGTAATGGCAACCAATTGTGTCGAGATTAAATTTTTAAAGATTTATGTAATGATCATTTATACGTATGATTGTATGTGTTTAGCAATGGTAAAACTTAGAAAAACCTAAAAAAACAAAAATTAAAAATATGTCTGCTCATACAACGTGATAATGCGGCCAGCCTCTGGGGCACTTTACCATGATGTGACAACAGTAATTTGTTAATTTAATATAGGTACTTAATTAGGTTTTATAATTAGGTATTCGAAATTCGAACAACATTATTATTATTGTTAATAATTAATAAATTACATAAAGGTAAATGCAAAAAAAATAAATATTAAAATTACATAAAGGTACCTATTGTTAAATTTCGTAGCATTTGCTACGCCGTCGTAGCTGTAACTCCCTTATGTTAACAATTAATCCTCTCTTCTCACTCCCTTATCTTAACAAAATATTCTGCATGTTAATTATATTAGATCCTCATATATATATATGAGTAATAATTAGAAGGCTGTATAAATAAATTATGCATGTACTTACTCGTATTTTTCTTCAAAGAGTGTGCAAATCAGTGTTACCAAACCACAACGGGAGAAATCGGGAAATATTATATAAAGAGCAACAAATACATGTTATGACTAAGAGAAATAGTTGAGGACCAACAAAAAAATTGGGAAAGTTGATTACGAAAATATGTAAGGACTAAAAAAAGGACATTCGTACATCTGTTATTACCAAATCACCAAACAACAATTTAAATAACTTTATTCTTATTTCACATACATTCTTTCGACTGGTTCAAATATACTTAGGTTAATTTGAAACTATGGGAATAAGGTGGAATTAAAAAAGATATATTAAAATAGGATAATATCCATGATATAAGTATTTATGTACTTTATAAATAATTATTTTGAAAACTTAATAATATGGAATTAGTTTTGTCGTCTTGATAAATACTATACAACATAATTTCAGTCCATATTGTGGAAAGTGGTTACTGCATAGATAGTATCTATAAGCCTGCTACACCAGGAGCTGAATAATGCTAAATATATGTTTATACGTCTAAAAAGTGTTTACAGACTGAAGTATTTATTAGAATTTTCCGTTTGCTTTCAGTCACATAACAAAAACGACGACGTGGGATGACCCCCGCAAAACTCTGGCGGCTCAGACCGTGGCCGCTGTGCAGCAGCATCAGAGCTCCGAAGCCCTGATCAGCCAGACTCCTGCGCAGCCCACGATAGCGTCAGTAGCGACACCTGGTAAGTAAATAACGCGTATTTAACGAGTTTCATTATTTTCAGCACTTGTTAATCACAGTTTTAATAACAATCTTTCACATCCACGTAGATATAGACAAGACAATCAGTAATAATGGTAATGCTTTAAGTTCATATCAATAGTTTAATTTCAAGTTTTCAGTAACAGTTAAAAGCTTCGAAGAATCACGTGAACTAATTGGGAAACATACATGACCGCGTCGAGTTTAACCTCCTTCTTGTTAAAAATAGCTAACCTTAGGGATGCATCGACTTGAATGGTGCTATCCTTTTTCACGTATTCTAATTGGCCACAGAGCCGCGTTTAAAATTATCATGGGACTGAAATAAAAAAACAAGTAAATAACCCGAATTCTAAAACTGATTTTATGACGGGAATTAACGCGTTGTTTCCGTCGGTCGATGCGAGACGAGCGTTGAAAGGTGTTCGGAAAATACATCGGTGTCGCGGCGGCGGCGCCAGCGCGCGCTCCGGCCCTGGCGCCTGCCGCGCACACTGCTGCGATTGCGACACATCCGCGAACACCATTTTCCTAAAACAAAACGCTTTTCATAAATTTATTTGTCACTATATATGCCGGTCCCCGATCGTGATATGCCCCCGGGCACATCGAGATACACCGGCACTTCATGATCTGGGCATTCTACACTGGCCTATCGTTCGACGATCAACGTTTGATGATTTGTCCAGCCATAGTAGGCAATATCGTTTGTGTGTTATGTAGGATCTATTTAAAAACATAAATAAAATAAATTATTATTACAAAATAAATATTAACAAAACTACTCGTAAACATTTGTTTATCAACAAAATAATAACTTCTAAAACACGCTTAGAAGTCCACAGCTTCTTTACGTTATGAGATGAACATAGAATTTGAGTCGAGCATTATAAGTGTCTTTGAATTTACTTTTTGATCCATTTTAATTATTATCTTCACCAAAACCTTCACGCGAGAAAACAAATATGACTGCTCTAATGCCGTAACGCGAGGCCTGATACAAGTGGCAAACCAAAAAGTATTGGCTTGACGTCGCGACGCAGGATATGCGTTCTAATGGTTTCACAATCAATGATGCCTAAGACCTAGGAAAGTGGAGTAGCCAAAATAGGAAAGCGGGAATCTGGGCTCCAAAGCAACCGGCGAAGATGCAACCGCGAAAGCTCTAGAATGAAAGAGCATAGACTAGTCTTTTAGAAAGAATTATCAGTTAAAGTAGAAATGCGCGTTCCTATTCTAACCGTCAATGATGCCTCTTATAATACTACTATGCCTGTGATAGATTGCTCTTGTCTTTCCTTAGATTATATAATAGTCGTTTTGTCATAAACACAAGGCTCAATTTCCTTTGAGTACCTCTTTCCTATAGATGGTGTTTACCACCAGCGACATGTTTCCCTTGGAGGGTTGATGATGATGATGATGAGAGGGCGAGTTTTGTACTGACTATAAATTATTCTTTACCGGCTTTAGATTAATTTTAATATTCGTAGTTTTACTTCTGTACGTGATTTAGTCACGTTATATAGATAGCTTTATGTTCAACGCTCCTGCAGTGTAATGTCACTGTTCTGTCTTTACCTTATCAAATTAAATACACAGACAGCATATATGTAGAACAGGCGTCAAGACAAATATTTTTTTGTTTTTATAGCGCATTCTTCCGTAATCTAATATCATGATAAAGACGGAACTTGGAAACCTGTCATTTGGTAAACAGAACATTGCATAGCTTTCTTATTACGGCAGCATTATTTTTCATGTAGGTAAGCATAACTTGCTTTTACCCCGGACTCTGCTGTCGTGGGATAGTAAAACAAATCATTATTTGATACTGTATAAATATCCTAATTAAATATGTTTATCGTTATTTTTTTCTTCTTTAAGATAAAAAGGCTATAAGTAGACGCTTTATTTTGATCAATACTTGACCATCTCTATTGTAATGTTTTAGATAAGTATGACATATTTTGATAGTTAAATTGTAAAATTAATAAAAATAATAAAATCATTAATAACAAAAACTTTAAATATATAAGTCATGGGGAATTTCCCGTTAGAAAAACAAAAATAACATATTGAATGAACATACTGAATGGCTACCTACTACTATATTCGCCATTGCGAGGAGTGTTTTTAAATATGGTCATCACACAGCATTTGGTTTACTGCTTGAATAGATTGCATAATTTTTTCAGTAGATATTGTACGTTATTTCTACCAAAAACAGCATTGCCTAAGAAGGAATGACGTCAAATATACGTCTAGTAAATAAATAAAACACTAAACAGTTGTAATGATAGGTATTTTGTAGCTTATGAAAGGGAAATAAAGTCACTGTAAGCTTTTCAGCCTAGGATATAACAAAAAACACGTTATAATGAGTGAGAGAATTACAGAAAGCGGACGTCGTTCATATAGTAAACACATATAATAATATAATTTGCATAACAAGGTCATCGATTCAGAGATAAGAAATGTCTCCTACATAATAAAATTTTATTTAATGAGGGCAAAGGTTCCCTTTTGACTAAAACTCTTGTCCATTGATGTACGTACGTGCTCGTTCAGTGTATAATATTGATTACATAACAACAAGATCAGTATTTATTAACTGATGGATGATTGTTCCCTTATATCAAATGGAGATTTACCATAAACATTTCCTTTGTTATTAAAAAAATATTATTGTTGGTGCGATTGTTAAATGGCTCTGCCATTTACGATACCTAACTGATATAATATTCTTTGATTATTTATCATAATCAAAGATAATATTATATGTTCGACATATTCTACATACATATAGCATTGCATAGCGGATTTTCGGCTACTTCTGGGACATAAATATTGTTAATTTTTACAATGTATCTACTATACGTCGTAGTTTATGAATGATCTCTGAGTACACAAGATCGTGCCCACGAGGGTGGCATGGCGACGGTGGCGTCGGTTTTGGCGCGGCAGCTCGCAGGCGCAGAGCAATGATTCATTTTGGCACAAAATAAAAAGACCACAGAAATCACACAACAAAAACTGTGTAATTGTAAAGCACTTTAAATACTACTCATTAGAAAGTATGTTTCTATAAATATGCATGCAGGCAATCGAATCGATTTTAGCTAAATAGGCACAGGAGCACGCTTAGCTTTTGCCAGTTGTTATGAAAGCAAAGTACCTACACAAGATTGCTATCGTTCTTTACTCTCCTTTTTTTGTTAATCTTGGTGCGTGTGCTCGCGCGTGCGCACAGAAAAATTATATCCTCCGTTCGCGTGCGCCAAGACGCCGAGATGCGAAGACGCGCGTCTGGCGTCGACGTTCTGTTTTCTTGGAACCAGCGCTCTTTGACCTTCCCAATGTCCACCTGATCACCAATCACGTGCGTGTGTGTCCCAATACACTTTTGTCACCGTTGGCTTGCAACTAGTCGCTGTTGAACGGATCATACATCGATTGCCATATGAAATTTGCTATCAATAAATTCTTATCGAATGCCTCTGATTGGTTTCAGCAGCGAAGAGTACAAGTAGTAACACGACGACAGAGTCCATACCGTTACCGGAAGGCTGGGAGCAGGCTACCACTCCTGAGGGAGAAACATATTTCATCAATCATGCCGCTCGCACGACGTCCTGGTTTGACCCTAGAATACGTAAGTAACGACTTATTCTACAATGCTTACTGCACAGGTTTCTGTTCGCTCTACCACAGAATACTTAATAGTACTATCGACTCTACCAAGCCGCCTTTTCCACTTCTTCAGATCATTCTCTTTTAATAGGTTCGTTTCGCACCACCAAATTTTGCAGTTTTGACAAGTAAGTAGGTCTAGTTTACCGTGCTTCGATCTGGGTGTATTTCAAAAAAGCTCCTATTGTCAGATAAAAAATATCTTCTACATACATAAAAAGTCGTTTCCAAAATTAAAATAATAATATGATTCACCGCAAATTATCGTTAACTCATGTAATATTTAGCTAAGTAGGCATAGCCAGACTACATTTACGTTAGTTTTTTATTGTAATACTTACTAGTGAATGTCTGTTATCGCGACCAGAAGTTGCCTATCTCCATCCTCATTGTTCAAGATATCCTTATGGCAAATTTCATTTAAATCAGTCTCTACGTGTTGACATGAAAGACGAACAATCATACAAACAAACACTATTTTACATATATAAAGAGATAATATCTGTAATCCTGGAAAGACGTCAAAGTATTTAGATATATGTTGTTTTTTTAAAAAGGTGTGTTGTTATTAACCTAGTTGTAATTATTTTTGGTTACAGCACAACACTTGCAGCGGCCGCCAGCGGCGAACGCAGGCGCGGCGGGCGGCGGCTGGGCCAATGCGTCCCTGCAGGCCTCGCAACAAAAGCTGAGGCTGCAGTCGCTGCAGCTCGAGAGGGAGCGCTTAAAACAGCGGCAGCAGGAGATCAGGCTACAGGTAAAGAAGTAGAAAATAGCTGGCTAAGAACTGGTTAAGATATAAAAAAAAAACAGAGCGTGTTCTAATATTGCATGGGGAAAATAATAATTTCATTAAATAATCCAATTTAAATATCTCAATATCTGGTCACGCCAGGTCAGCCTGGCTTATGGCTAAAAGGGTTCCGGAGGTCAGACGGCAGTCGCTCCATTGTAATAACTAATACCGCCAAATCATAATTAATAGCGTAGCCTGGGCTCTGAGAGTAAGCTGAAGATGCAACCGGGAAACACGCTCGGAAGAAAAGGTAATTATGCGATAATATGGCGGGCTTATCTGGCCGATTTATTTGTATGAGATAACTAGATATGACTAGCGGTTTTCCATAGGCAAATTTTTTGCACTATATAAACCTTTCCCAAGAATGGGGTAACAAATAAGTTTCTTTTTAATTCGTCTGTGAGTTCCTGTTAGTTATTCAGCTATATTATACATAAAAGTACAAGCTGATGCCCGCGGCTCCGCCCGCGTGGTACTCGGTTATATCGGGCCAAAAGGTAGACTATGTTTGACCCTTGGTCTTTACCTATATCCATACCAAATCGGTAAAGCGGTTTAGCCGTGAAAGCGCAACAGACAGAAGGAGAACTTTCGCATTTATGATTATGATATTAGTATGGAAGTAAGGATATGGATGTGGGGATGCACTGTTCTTGTGCAATCGGTTAAGGTGTCAAACCTCCGCCGATTGCACAGAACAAATAAAAAAAGTATAAAACTATCCATGACGGATTTTGTTGATTGGTTGTTATGGAAACGAAGAAAAACCTGTGTGATTTGTTAAACAATTTGTTTTGTAAAATAAATTACTAGATATATTAACTGCACATTCATTTACCTACATTGGTGACCCTCTTCAAGCAACATGCAAAAACAGTATGAGGATGCACGTGAGTCAGTTTCACCTACTGAAAATAGTAATATGACATCCAAATCAGAAAGAGTCTGTAAGGTATCTGTGCGTATACCTCCCTTTTGGCCGGAGGAACCGGAAATTTGGTTCGCCTAGGTAGAGGGACAATTCAATATATCTGGAATAACAAGCGATAATACTAAATTTAACTATGTAATCAGTCACTTAGATAACACGTATTCACGTGAAGTAAAGGACATAATTATAAGTCCACCAACATCAAACAAATATGATAAACTGAAGTCTGAACTAATCAAAAGATTGACAACGTCCAATGAGAACAAGCTCAAGCAATTGCTCATGCATGAAGAACTCGGTGATAGAAAACCATCACAGTTCTTGCGGCATCTTAAAAGCTTAGCTGGCCTAGACGTACCTGATGATTTTTTGAAAACTATTTGGATAAGCCGTCTTCCATATGGAATCCAAACAGTGCTTGCGGGTCAACCATCTTCCACCGACTTAAATGACCTGGCAGACCTAGCAGACCGTGTGAATGACCTTACAACTGCTTCACCTAGAGTAGCGGCTACGTCTCAGCCCAGCCAGAACTCGGAGGTCGAAGAGTTGAAAAGTGAAATAGCTGAGCTCCGGCGGACAATTCGAAATATGTCGACTGGCAATGAAAGGCAATCAAGACAACTCAATCGCAATAGATCGCAGTCGAGGCAAAGGTCACAGTCAAACTATCGGAAATACCCGCTTTGCTGGTACCACTGGAAATTTGGAGACAAGGCTACCCGATGCATTAAGCCCTGTGATTACAAGACGGAAAACTGACGATTGCCCGTCTTCTGCAAGTCGCCTATTTGTAACTGACCGTCATTCGAAGCTGCAGTTCCTGGTCGATACTGGTAGCGACCTCTGCGTCTTCCCCCGGTCTAAGCTTCAGGAGCGACGATCTCCAACAGGATATCAGCTTACAGCGGCGAATGGAACGACCATCGAGACTTATGGTTATGCACATTTAGTTTTAGATATAGGGTTACGTCGAAGCTATGCTTGGAAGTTTGTGTGTAGCAGATGTTACTAAGCCCATCATAGGTGTAGATTTTTTATGTTATTATAGTTTAATTGTAGATTGTAAGAATAGGAAATTAATTGACAACAAAACTTCTCTGATATCATCTGCATCCTCAGCTCACACTAGCAAAAGTATTCTATCTGTAAAGATACCAATTGGACCTTCACGATTTCATTTACTTTTATCACGTGAGTTTCCTGAAATTACACGCCCAGCTGGTACTCATCGTACGATTTCTCATAATACATTGCATCATATCCGCACAACACCTGGCCCACCCGTCTCATGTAATCCACGTCGTTTAGCTCCTGACAGACTTAATGTGGCAAAAGACGAATTTGCAGCCATGTTAGCCAACGGTACTGCTCGACCTTCAGAGAGTCCCTGGTCGTCACCTCTACACGATTTTGCACACAATATTTCTGGCAGCAGAATTTTTAGTAAAATTGATTTAGTTAAAGCATATAACCAAATTCCTGTATTTGAAGACGATATACCAAAGACCGCGATCACAACCCCATTTAGTATGTTTGAATTTCCTTTTATGACGTTTGGTCTTCGAAATGCTGGCCAAACATTTCAAAGGTTTGTTGATGAAATCACTCGCGGACTAGATTTTGTATATTGTTATTTAGATGATTTCTTAATTTTTAGCCGGGATGAAACCCTGCATGAGGACCACCTACGCCAAATATTCACCAGATTGCGTGATTATGGCATGGTGGTTAACGTTTCGAAGTGTGTTTTTGGCGCTTCTGAGATAACTTTCTTAGGTTATCATATTTCTGAGAAAGGCACCAAACCCTTGGATGAAAAAGTACAAGCCATTCGTGATTTTGCTCCGCCTCAGAACGTTAGGTCTCTCAGAAGGTTTTTGGTTATGATAAATTTTTACCGGCGATTCTTGCCAAATGCTGCCCAAATCCAAGCACCTCTTAATCAACTTCTGACGGGAGCAGTGAAAGGATCTCAGCCGATAAATCTATCAGGTGATTCCTTGGTAGCTTTTGAATCTTGCAAGGAAGCTCTCTCCAATGCTGCACTTTTAGCACATCCTGATTGCTCTGCCAAGTTGTCTCTAGTCACAGATGCGTCTGATACAGCTATCGGAGCAGTTCTTCAAAAATTAAAGGATGGAGCATGGGAACCTTTAGCATTCTTTTCCCGTAAATTAAGTCCTTCGCAGGTCAAATATTCACCTTATGATCGCGAATTGTTAGCTATTTATAAGGCTATAAAGTATTTTAGGCATATGCTGGAGGCTAGACATTTTACGGTCTACACAGACCATAGGCCGATATGTTATGCATTTCATGAGAGAAAGCATAACTGTTCACCTAGACAGTTCAGGTAGGTATTTAGATTATATTGCCCAGTTCACAACTGTTATAAGGCATATCTCAGGCAAAGATAATGTTGTTGCCGACACCTTATCCCGTGTTAATGAACTGAGCATTCCAGTCAACCTTGAACAACTAGCCCAGAGCCAAACCTCCGATTCAGAGTTGGCAAAACTTATTGAAGAAGGATCTTCTCTGATTCTCGAAAAACTGCAAATACCTGGTAGTCGTATTCCTTTGTACTGTGATGTAAGTACAACGACACCCAGGCCTTTTGTAACAAGGTATTTTCGTAAACAAGTTTTTAACAGTTTACACTCTTTAAGCCATCCTGGTGCTAATGCTTCAGCTAAATTAGTTGCTGAAAGATTTGTTTGGCCAGGCGTCAGGAAAGATTGTAGGGAATGGGCACGAGCATGCATTCAATGCCAACGTGCGAAAGTCACTCGTCATGTTAACGCTCCATTTGGTTCTTTTAAATTATCTCGAGCGCGATTTACTCAAATCCATATCGATTTGGTAGGTCCATTGCCCATTTCGCAAGGCTACCGTTATTGCCCAACGGCCATCGATCGCTTTACACGTTGGCCGGAGGTTGTTCCAATAGAGGATATATCTGCTGAGACTGTCGCTAAGGCTTTGCTGTCGTCATGGTTTTCCCGATTTGGATGCCCTACGGTCATTACAACAGACCGTGGTCGCCAGTTTAAATCAGCTCTGTTCGACAATCTGTCCAAAATGACTGGTTTCGAACACAAACGGACAACGGCCTATCACCCAACATGTAATGGTCTTATAGAGCGTTTTCATAGGCAACTCAAAGCTGCAATCGTTTGTCACGCCAACGATAGGTGGACAGAGTCACTGCCTTGGGTGTTACTCGGTGTGCGAACAGCTTTTAAAGAAGATTTACAAGCTTCGTCAGCCGAATTGGTATATGGGGAAACTTTAAGACTTCCTGGCGAGTTTTTTGAAGCCAATGTTCCTATATCCACCGATATGTCAGAATTTTCTGCCCGTTTGAGAAGTATCGCGGAACGTATTCGGCCAGTACCAGCCTCGCGCCATTCGTCCCAGAAAACTTTTGTTTTCAAAGAGCTTTCAACTTGTGACCATGTTTTCTTGCGTGATGACACCACGCGCGGTTCCCTTACCCCCGCCTATTCTGGTCCATTTAAGGTCATAGCTAGAGGGGAGAAAGTTTTCAAGATCCTGTTTAAAAATAAAGAAGTTAACGTTTCTATAGACAGACTTAAACCAGCTTTTATTCTTTCTGAACCAAATTTAGTTGTCGATGCCGTCCCCACAACTCAAAACTTCGTCACCCGTGCTGGGCGACGAGTTAGATTTCCCGATTTTTATCGCCCTTGACGGTCTCTGGGGGGGAGTGATGTGGGGATGCACTGTTCTTGTGCAATCGGTTAAGGTGTCAAACCTCCGCCGATTGCACAGAACAAATAAAAAAAGTATAAAACTATCCATGACGGATTTTGTTGATTGGTTTTTATGGAAACGAAGAAAAACCTGTGTGATTTGTTAAACAATTTGTTTTGTAAAATAAATTACTAGATATATTAACTGCACATTCATTTACCTACATGGATAATATATACTTAGTAGTCAGAACCGTAAGGATTTATACAAAAGAGAAGCAGTTTCAAGGTGTTTTAGCGTTGGAACGTATTGGTATTCTCTCAATACTACACTACTACTCAATTACTACACTTTTGCCATAAGGATAATTAACTCAGTAGTCCGGAAATTCATTGGTAAATCACAATGATTAAACTCATTAGTAGGTACCTAGCACGTGGTGAATCACTCATGTGAGGATTTTTTTTATCAGTTAATATTAATTATCGTAATCAAAATGATATATTGCTAGAATACATTAATAGGTATTCGAACCGTGTGAAATTGTATTCAGTCTAAAAGCATACCAAACAAAATTATGATGATGCAGTCATCAAATAAAAATATCATACACAGCTGCAATGAAACTGTGAGATCCGCTACCTGTTGGAAAAATACGAAAAATTAAGCCCATTGTTAGTCCCACAGATTTATTATATTCGCTTATCCATACTAATATTATAAATGCGAAAGTCTGTCTGTCTGTCTGTCTGTCACCTCTTCACGGCTAAACTGCTGGACCGATTGTAATGAAATTTGGTAGGGATGTAGTTAACAACCTGAGGTCAAACATAGGCTACTTTTGGGCGCGATATAACCGAGTACCACGCGGGGCGAAGCCGCGGGGAACAGCTAGTATTTAATAAATATTCGATTTGTTCCTTGTGCATAGTCAAGCTAAGAGGGTAGCTTGTAATGAATTGTATGTTTATATTTTACTAGCGACCCGCCCCGGCTTCGCATGGGCATAAAAACCTTCCTCTTGAATCACTATCTATTTAAAAAAACCGCATCAAAATCCATTGCGCAGTTTTAAACATTTAAGCATACAAAGGGACATAGGGACAGAAAAAGCGACTTTGATTATACTATGATGATATACTATGATGAAGTGATAGTGGTAACTGAACAAAATAGACAAGGTCTTAATGGTATGCACCCCACAGCCTTTTGTCGCCTTTTACGATACATATATAACGAGAGAACTAAGAAAAATATGAGTAAAGCGTACATTGGGTTCTAAAGCATAAGCTATTAAGATGCAGATGGGGAACATGACAAGATATTGATTATATCAATAGGACTCGTACTGCTGGAAATCAGATATATAATACAGATACTTCCAATGAATATTCTTATTGTAATTTCCAGCAAGAGCTGATGTCCCGGCAAGTGACGTCGCTGTCGAGCAGCATAGGCGCGGTGAGCAGCACGGAGCTGGCCCTCGACCCGTTCCTGTCGGGGCTGGCCGAGCACCAGCGGCAGGAGTCGGCCGACAGCGGGCTCGGCATGGCCGTCTCCCAGTCCTACTCCATGCCGCACACGCCTGAAGACTTCCTGGCCAGCATGGACGACCGCATGGACTGCAGTAGCGAGGCCGGCGCCAATCTCGACTCCAATGATATCGCGCTCGGTGACAACCTTGACACTACGGAGGATTTGGTGCCTTCTCTGCAGGTAAAACAATTATCAAATTTCTACTACAGACTTACTGGGTTTTTTATTATTTTATTGCTCCCTTTTTTTTCTAAATAACCAACTGTGGCTACCTTCAGCACAACCAACATTACCAATTACCTCCACGTGATACGTGTACATGGATTACCTTTACCAGCTCTGAAAAGAACTTTTTTATGGAGAAGCAAAAGAAAAACACAACACCCATTCAAGCATTTAATAGCTGGCGAGTTAATTGTCAAAGAAACATAGCAAGCAGACAGCGTGCATTGCAGACACCTCAACCACGGTTCAACGCATCATTTATTGTCAAGAAACAAGAATTGCTTCAGCTTCAACTTCAGCTCAGCGAGCAACGTCTTTCACACTTCATGCAGCAAGTCAAGATGTCACTATCAACACACACACGGAACACATCACGACGCGCACCAAGTCACAATCCACAAGAGCTCCGCCGCACAGTTCATCGTCTCGCCGCCGCCGTCGAAATGGGCGAGCCCAGCGCGCGCAAACAGTTTTATAACAGCGAGCCAGCCAGCCTAGCAACAGACGGACCAGCCGCGCGCGTCACCGCGTTTCCCCCCTCGCGTCTCGCCTCACCGTGGACGGAACGGCATAACGCTGCGAGCAATCTTGTATAGAAAACATTGTACTTATTCCTGATTGGTTAAAATTCTGATTTTTTCATTGGCTTGTAAATATTTTCATTGTAAATAGTTTCATATAAATATGTGTCAAATTTCTCAATAAATCATTCCATTCTGCACACTACTTGGAGTCTTATTAGTTCAAGAAACCTCTCTCACCAAAGTGGTGACCACCGACTACGCACCAGGAAGAAAATAAGAAAAAGCAAGTGGAATCCCTGCTCGAATATCAAGAAAAAAAAAAAATCAAGAAAAAAATCCAGCGACGAATCTCTGCCCGAACAACATGGAAGAGGAAAATATCGTCGTAGCGCAAACCCAGTCTGCAGCCCAGCCCGAAATCGCCAATATTTCACTGGCACTACGAATTCCACCATTTTGGCGCGACCGACCTCGACTGTGGTTCTACAGTTTTGAAGCTGCCACTCACGATCAGAAGAAGGGTGAACAGCAAATGGCGCAAATGGTCATAGCCCGACTCGAAAAGCAGGACATCGAACAAATCTCCGACCTACTATACAACCCTCCAGAGACGAAGCCCTATCAAGCAATTAAGGAACGACTTATCTCCACATATGAAGAATCGGACAGCCGGCAATTTCAAAAATTACTATCAGAGATGGAACTAGGCGACCAGAAGCCGTCCCACCTACTTCGCCGAATGCGTGATCTCGCTCGAGATAGAATCCCAGACTCTACACTACGTTTGATGTGGACAAATCATCTTCCTTCACACATCCGCTCAGTCCTGGCAGTCAGCGAATCATTTAGCACGAAGACCGCATTAGAAGAACTAGCATTACTCGCCGACAAAATGATGGAGCAGCACCGCGAAGTAGCAGCCGTCAGTACACCGCTAACGTTGCCAACATCTCAAGCTTCCGACACTCAATTTCTCATCAACGAAATAAGAAGATTATCACTAGAAATCGCCGAACTACGATCAAGACCTCAGAACAATAATAACTACAGAAGAAACCGCTATCCGTCTAGAGGGCGCTATCAAAACAACCGTTCTCAATCCCCAAATCAATCAAGAAATAATTCACCATCTCCTTCACCGTATTGCTACTACCACCAACGCTTCGGAGCTCAAGCCTTCAAATGCACATCGCCTTGCACATTCAATAAGAAGACCGAAAATAAGCCTCAGGAAAACTAGAAAGAACGTTGGCAGAGGCGGATTCCGGCGTTCAAGAGCATTCATACCGCCTATTCGTCACAGATAAAAAAACTGGAATATCATTTTTGGTGGACACAGGAGCGAACATATCCGTCCTTCCTAAGAAAAAAGGCCTCATCACAAAACCGCTTCCATTCAAGCTCTACGCCGCAAACAACACTGTAATTTCAACATACGGAGAGAGGACACTTGAACTCGACCTTAACCTTCGCCGACCCTACAAGTGGAACTTCATAATCGCCGACGTCTCAAGAGCTATATTGGGAGCCGACTTTTTGAAACACCACCAGCTGATCGTCGACCTCAAAAATAAAAAACTAATAGACAACGTCACGAAACTAAAAATCAACGCACCCGTCCGATCTACAAACATACCTACCATACGCAGTATCGACACAAACAACGTGTACCACAACATTCTCGCCGAATTCCCCGGTACCACGAGACTGACTTCGATGAACATCAACGATAGCAAAATAAACGTGCAACATTTCATAGAAACAGAAGGCCAACCTATTCACTGCCGCGCACGTCCCATACCTCCACACCGCTACGAAAAAGTCAAACAAGAATTCCAGAATATGATCGACCAAGGTTTATGTCGTCCCAGCAAGAGCCCATGGTCATCACCACTGCACGTCGTGCCCAAGAAGAACGGGGACCTACGAGTCTGTGGTGACTACCGCCGCCTTAACGCGATCACCAAACCCGATCGCTACCCTGTACCACGTGTTAAGGACTTCACATACCAGCTCTCCGGGAAGACCATATTCTCAACCTTGGACCTGAATAGAGCCTACCAGCAGCTCAAAGTCCGTGAAGAGGACATAGAGAAGACAGCCATCATCACACCGATGGGATTATTCGAATTTCCGCGCATGTGTCCAGGTCTCAAGAACGCAGGCCAAACTTTTCAACGATTTATCCATCAGGTGCTCAGTGGCCTACCCTACGTATTTACCTTCATCGACGATGCCCTAATAGCCTCAGAAGACGAGATCCAACACCGAGAACACCTAAGAACAGTACTTGGAAGACTCGAAGAACACGGCATCACCATCAACCCAGCAAAATGCCACTTCGGTCAACCGGAAGTTAAGTTCCTAGGCTACATCGTATCCAAAGATGGTATCAAACCTCCAGCTGAGAAGATGGAACTCATCTCCAACTACCCAAAGCCTAAAAACATCGAAGAGCTACGTCGTTTCCTGGGTATGCTAAACTTCTACCGCGATCACATACCTAACGCCGCGTCCATACAAGCACCACTCAACGCGCATCTCCACAACGTTAAGAAGAAAGATAAAACAATCATACAATGGACAGACGAGTCAACGCAAGCATTTGAAGCGTGTAAAGCAAGCATCAACAACGCTGTTTTACTCGCCCACCCATCCCACGAAGCCGCCTACGCGCTATTCTGCGACGCGTCTGACAAGTCAGCTGGCGCCGTCCTACAACAATACGTCGACGAAAAATGGCAACCACTTGGCTATTTTTCTAAAAAATTCTCCGACGCACAAACAAGATACTCGACGTACGACAGAGAACTACAAGCAATCTACATGGCTGTAAAACATTTCCGCAAGATGTTCGAAGGACGACCACTCATCATATTCACCGATCACAAGCCGCTTACCTACGCTATGAGCAAAATAACATCTACAACCGAAACACCGAGACGCACAAGACAGCTTTTGTTTATCAGCGAATTTTCGACCGATATCCGTCACGTCAGCGGTAAACAAAACATCGTCGCCGACGCACTCAGCCGCATCGAAACAATAACATGCCCGTCTACAATAAATTACGAAGAAATCGCCAACACTCAGCAAGAAGATTCTACCATTCAACAACTACAACAACAAGTCAACATCAATCTGAAAAAAGTCATCATTCCGAACACCAACATCGAACTCTACTGCGAAACATCATCATCTCATATAAGACCCTATATACCTGAGAAACATCGACAAGAAGTATTCAGAAGCGTACACAACATAAGCCACCCCGGTACTCGCACAACTCGCAAGATTATGTCAACAAAATATTTTTGGCCGTCAATGAATAGCGACATCGCAAAATGGACAAGAAGCTGCATCGATTGCCAAAAGAACAAGATACAACGCCATACCTACAGCGCGACTTCAAAATTCCCGCCAACGGAACGCTTCCACCACCTACACGTCGATATCGTCGGACCTCTAACTACGACACCTCAAGGTCATCGCTATCTTATCACTATGATCGACCGAGAAACAAAATGGCCGGAAGCAATACCTACAGATGACATATCAGCTGAGACAGTCGCCGAGACTATCTACAAACACTGGATAACAAGATTTGGATGTCCGGAAACCCTGGTAAGCGACCAGGGCCGCCAGTTCGAAGCTCAGCTGTTCAATAACCTTATGAAGATAATGGGAATCAAGAAAAACCGAACTACGCCTTATCACCCACAAAGCAACGGTATCATCGAACGCTGGCACCGAACACTCAAGACTGCACTTCGTACCAAGCTAACAAGTTCAAGGTCATGGATCGACGAGCTACCTACTGTACTTCTAGGTCTACGAGCCACCCTACGCACAGACGCCGGAGTTAGTCCAGCCGAACTCACATATGGCTATAACCTACGTCTACCGGGTGATTTCTTCACTACAACATCAATACCTACATCAATGGACCACACATACGTTGAAAAACTAAGATCAACAATAGAAGAAAACAGACCTCAATCATCAACCTCACATCATAACACCAAGCAACGGATTTTCATACATAAGGACCTACAAGATTGCAGCCACGTATTCGTCCGAGTCGACGCGGTAAAGAAGCCCTTACAATCACCGTATCAAGGCCCTTATCGCGTTATCAAGAGGACGGACAAAGTTTATACTATACGACTACAAGATCGAGAAACAAACATATCAATAGATCGACTGAAACCTGCCTACATATTAGAAGAGGATCAAGAAAATAGCAACTTACCGGAAAATACATTACCGTCATCATCATCATCAGTAATCAATCAAGCCATCACACCGCCACAGTTACCGCAAGCTACCTCGCCACAGAAAGGTCAATGCACTCCCGCCGTTCCGGACAACGTGACGTCACAACCAGCTGATAAGCGAACACGTGCTGGCCGTTCCATCAAGTTGCCTGTACGTTTCACTTGAAGGGGAGTCCTGTGGCTACCTTCAGCACAACCAACATTACCAATTACCTCCACGTGATACGTGTACATGGATTACCTTTACCAGCTCTGAAAAGAACTTTTTTATGGAGAAGCAAAAGAAAAACACAACACCCATTCAAGCATTTAATAGCTGGCGAGTTAATTGTCAAAGAAACATAGCAAGCAGACAGCGTGCATTGCAGACACCTCAACCACGGTTCAACGCATCATTTATTGTCAAGAAACAAGAATTGCTTCAGCTTCAACTTCAGCTCAGCGAGCAACGTCTTTCACACTTCATGCAGCAAGTCAAGATGTCACTATCAACACACACACGGAACACATCACGACGCGCACCAAGTCACAATCCACAAGAGCTCCGCCGCACAGTTCATCGTCTCGCCGCCGCCGTCGAAATGGGCGAGCCCAGCGCGCGCAAACAGTTTTATAACAGCGAGCCAGCCAGCCTAGCAACAGACGGACCAGCCGCGCGCGTCACCGCGTTTCCCCCCTCGCGTCTCGCCTCACCGTGGACGGAACGGCATAACGCTGCGAGCAATCTTGTATAGAAAACATTGTACTTATTCCTGATTGGTTAAAATTCTGATTTTTTCATTGGCTTGTAAATATTTTCATTGTAAATAGTTTCATATAAATATGTGTCAAATTTCTCAATAAATCATTCCATTCTGCACACTACTTGGAGTCTTATTAGTTCAAGAAACCTCTCTCACCAAACAACCTTTTCTATCCTACAAATCTAGATCTGTAGAACTTATAACCGATTTTTTTTCTAGGGTTATCACAAAACGATTGTAACAAAGTAGTACTCTAAAAACACAAAGTAAAGTAAAGGACACTCGGTGGCTAGATACTAGTCAAGGCAATGTTAGCTATAAGTATCATAGTCATATCATATCATTCTTGCGGTGAATTATTTAAGTTACACCTCTAGCTCTAGTAAATACGTCGGTAAAAATTATATTTCTTGATGATCTTTATTGCCTTTGTGCATCATTGTTTTAAGTAAAGCTGTTTTATGTAATTTTATTATTTTGTGGTTTAATAAAGAGTACCTATTTGTATTGTATCACTACATAGTATAAAACAAAGTCGCTTTCTTTGTCCCTATATCCCTTTGTATGCTTAAATCTTTAAAACTACGCAACGGATTTTGATGCGGTTTTTTTACATAGATAGTGATTCAAGAGGAAGATTTTATGCCCATGCGAAGCCGGGCGGGTCGCTAGTTGTATTATAAATATAAATTTTCTTAGATATTTATTAAATTACTATTTAATCATATTATTAGATAGCTTCACTATGAATGAACCGTAGTCAATCGTGCCTAATAGAATTTAAATCATGGGTTTTACATTTTACTAGGAGGACAGTACAAACAGTAACGCCTTTTGCGTGAGTAGATGACACATAAATAACATCATGACTCGTCTTTCACACAAACCACAATAAGCAAACGATTATGCTGTAATATTACATAATTAAAATATAATAGAACATGGTTAAGTAATGACAAATTACCCTAATGGAGGTGTTATGATTTCAGTTGAACGAGTTTACAAACGACATATTGTTGGACGACGTGCAGTCGCTGATAAACTCGACGCCGAGCAAGGCTGGCAACGTGCTCACCTGGCTGTAGAGCCCGCGCCAAGAGCAAGCGCGGCGAGCATGCGCGGTGAACATGCTAGCTCGGTTGTGCGAGAGCGATGTCAAGTGCACGTTCAATGCTCATAAACTTTTAAATTAGTTAATACTTTTATTAGCGTACTTACCGCTTCAAAACGACGTCAATCTTTACAGTGTGTCGGTGACAAAACGGTAAAACGGTGTACATTTCAATATTAAAATTACAGTAACTAGAAATAATGTATGCATGAAATTTAGCGGGTTTTACGATGGACTGATTTATCTGCGCAGGAGGCTTAATGTCGTCGATGCGACTGCCTCTTTGTATCGACTCGCCTGTTGCTCAGAATTGGTTTTGTCGTCTCTGCATTTATTCAAATGAGATAGAAAATGAAATTCTGTGTAAAAGGCGTAATATTAGACAGATTGTGTATGTTTGATTTTAAATGAAATAAAATTGTACTAATTAATCAATACTGGGTGTGTATTGTACTGAGAATTGTTTTAAAATGATGTTAAATGAAACTTAAAGCAAATTGTATACTTCATCGCAAATAAATGATTTATATAGTTAAACTGCGTTTGTTAGTGTTCATACGCGGAAAACTGAAAAGTTTCAAGCCATGACTATCACGAATGGCTAGTCATATTTAGTTATGTAGTTCGTCAATTGATAGGGGCTGAAATCGCAAGCCTTCTTTCGTCGCTGAAAGAAGTAGTATTGCAAAACAATCCAACAAGCTAGGTTTCCATGCTCTTTGTGCCTAAGACTATAGGAAATCCCATTCTTTCACTCGTTATTATATAATCTAGATGTGTTCTAAATTCGATTGTACACTATTGTCTATTACTAAACTATGATCTATGATTGTGATAACATCATCAGTGCCTTACAAAAATTATTTATTGTATTTTATATTTACATGTTTAAATATTTCTACACTTTTGTACTCTTGAAATTTTGATGTATTAATTTTAAAATAATTGTAGCGATGTGTTTTGTCGACTTTACACCGTCCTTTCATACTTATTCATATCGAGATTATTGATAGCTGTTAAGTATTAATTTTAATTGTGACCTTATATGTTGGCAACTATTATTATATTTAGTGTTAGTCAAGTGAACAATATTAAAGTTATACAATACGTCGCTGGTTTGCAGTTAGTTTTAAAAAAAATGTAGCGGGAACCCGACTAGTTGCCTCCAGTGGGATGCGATCAGTCCTCGACAAATAGTTCCAGGAATTGCTTTACCACCACATCAGGCGATGCATTCGTCATATGAGACGCTAGTAAATGCGGATGTACGTGCAATATGACCGGACTTGAAGTTTAGCCTGTCGAACAACATCATATCGACCACTGGCTTAACGGATCGCTATTCGCTGCCAATAGACTTCTTACAAGTGTATTTTACATTTCACTTTAGTATTATGTCAATGAATTTATCTTTTCGATTTCGTCATATCTTTACTATCTTATCTGAAAACAACTCTTCTCAAAATTATTTTAGCCCACCTAGTCTTTAGATGTTTTATTGCTTATATGCGTGTGATGAATTCTGCCTTTTAATATTATTAAATGCTACATTGAAAACTTTGCCATATTAGTAAAATACTATTATTCTTGTAAGACTTAAACTAATCAGTTTATTGATAGTTATAGGCATCTGTGTAACTATTGTAATTAGAGGTAACGGTGCTGGGTTTTTGATACATTTGTTTTGTATTCTGTAGATCCATTTGTTGTACTTTTATTTTGTATTCGTGTAATAGTTTTTATATCCCATAAGTTGTGATGCTTCATATATTGTTCAGTTTATTACTCTATAGTGGCTTACCTTCATTCGCGGCTCCTCTGAGCGGTTTGCTGATGAATAAGTACGTTTTGTTCCGCGATTGCGAAGGAATAACTGCGTGCGTGTAGCGCACTAAGTTATCTTCAAAATATTCTGTTTGATCCAATGACACATTCAGAAACATTCCATATTGCTTACCGTTAGCCAACTCGGACGGAATAATATTCGGAACAATATTTCAAGTGTAAAGTATATAGTTTATTTCTAAGTATAGTCTTATTACAAACATATCTTTCAGTCTGATAACAGATGCAAGTTTTCTTTGTAGTGTATGTAACATTACGTGTATCAATGTAATAACAATGAAGTGTCAAAGGTAATTTTACAATTATATCATTGTAAATAATTCAATATTCTTATATGAAGTAAATAAATATTTGTTTTAATACATAAAACTTATTCTTATTTTTTTCTTCCGATTCCTGGGGAGGTATACATTTTATAGGTCGATTCTTGTTTTCTGTAGAAAAGAAAAACAGGTATATTTAACAGAACTGGTTTATTATGTAAAGCGCCACAAGCTAATTATGCATAAGATATCACACCTATCAGTTACACTTCATGCAAATATCACATACCACCAAACTTATCTTGAATGCCTCACCTGTTAAAAAATACGATTATAAGTTTTATAAGCATGCCTGTATTAATAGCTCGTGCATAGCAGTTTACCTAGTAGTGTAGTATAAAATAGCATGCTACATATTACTTAGCGCAATATCTTGAGGTTACGTTACTAATACATAATATAATATCTATAAATAACTAGCGGCCCGGTACGGCTTCGCTACGTATAAAGTGATAAAAAAATTAAGAACCGCTCGACGGATTTTGTGTAAAATCCGAACAAAGCATTTAGTTTGAATATGTGAGCCCGTTCTTTAGTTATAAAATTACAACGAAAAGTGTCATTGATTTATATATATGTATATAAAGATTAGTTTTTTAATAAATATTGTACAAATGAATTAGGAATATGATTTTGACATACTACTAGTGCTCTGTACTTAGAGATTTATGTTAGTTCGTTCAGATATTATCTTTTATATGTGGCCAATTCAATGACAGACTGAGCACAACCTTAACTCACAGAAATTGTTCAAAATTGTTTCTCTCAATCTTACACATAAACTTACATATTCAGATGGGTATCACACATACATTGATTATCGAGTGAGTTCCAAGATTGACCCTGTGCAACATGCCATAATTTTGCTCACAATGTTATTTGTCATTTTACAATCAGTAATTATAAGCTACTTATGAACAGGTCTTTATTTTCACAACGTCTAGTTCTACAAGAGCCTTACGGAAGGGTTTTTAAACCGGTCGTCCTGCGGGAGTTCCTTTTTGGCAGTGAGTTGGCGGAAGTACTCCGCAGACAATTTCGGGGTCCTCGGCCGGTCTGGTTTAGTGATGTCCACATAGTAGAAACCAAAACGTTCACTGAAATAAAAATTTTAGTCCATGAGCAAAACGCAGTCTCTTTGAATAGCGAAATAACGTACAAATATTTGAATATAAATATTATGAGTTTATATGATACTAGCTGTTCCCCGCGGCTTCGCCCGCGTGGGACTCGGTTATATTGCGCCCAAAAGTAGCCTATGTTTGACCTCGGGTCGTTAACTACATCCCTACCAAATTTCATCACAATCGGTCCAGCAGTTTAGCCGTGAAGAGGTGACAGACAGACAGACAGACTTTCGCATTTATAATATTAGTATGGATTAATGAATTCCTGACTCTTAATAAATACTTATATGATAATGTTATGATAATATACGTACCAATTCAATATATTTATTTTATGAATTTTGATGTGACATATGTACGATATCAATAGTTAAATTAAGTTAATAATATTCATGTTCAGCCTTTGACGAGCCGGGAATATTTGTTAATTATTTTCAGCAAATAAATTTTCTATTTCAGTCGAAGTACTACTTCGATATTATACTATATAATTAACATAATTCGTGCATTTAACGAATGAGTTTGAACAACTACTCCAACTGGACAGTACTCTATTATGTAAGATATTCACATGTGAATTTAATTCACTACCATTACCATAATATTATAATTTAAAAAAATATTTCCAGCATCAAATCTCATTGCATTTTAATCATAATACTTTACTCAGATACAGATTACAGTATAGTTACTTACGAAAATCCAGCTCTCCATTCAAAGTTGTCCATCAATGTCCACGCCGTGTAACCAAGGACATTTACACCATCGTCATAGATGACATCCAAGATCTCAGACAGATAGTCCTGAAATATTATATATAGGCTAAAAATAATTATAGGTTTATAAATAATCACGAGAGTAAGCTATCAAGGGAGAGCTGCAAGAGCTGATGCCCAATGTATGTTTCCACTGTACCGTAGGTACCATGACATACTAATAAGACGCTAAAATATATTATGGGAAACTTGTTTCCATTAGCCATTTCCTAGTTGCATCGCTATCTGGTTGCTTCGCAGCCCAGGGTCTAAAGGGCAATGTAGTAATTTTATTTTATTTATTTATTTTATTTTATACATTTGGATGACCAACAGCAAATAAATTTACATAGGTAACAGATTTTATAACAAAAAGCCAATAATAGGTCTTCACATATAGATACAAATTATGTGTTGAGATAACGGGAACGCCAAAACTACACTAGTTAAATCTAGCAATCAACCTGTTGATTAAAGTAGATAGATGCCTGTTATGTAAGTATTTATAATGCATTATAGTTAAATGTTTAGACGTGCAAAAGTTACAATTACAATTAATTTACAATTTATATATTATCAAAGAAATTACCATACAATAAACGTTTAGCCCTGTTAGGATTGGTGTTGAATATGTCTATGTCCAATGACCTAGAAACAGAGTTGAAATATCTACCCGCTCTCCACAAAAATGAGTTCTGCCTGTAGTTGGTTGACACCGTCGAAAGACTGATAGGGGAATAGTACCTACGCGATCTAGTGGGGACTGTAAAAGATAATTTGGACAAGAGTTCTGAGGAATCCACCGCTCCTGTGGTCAACTTCAACAGGTAGGTAATATCAGCGAAGTCGCGCCGCTTGCTCAGAGGCACAAGATGGTGCTGTCTACAAAGCGAAGAGTATTCTTTTGATAAATAGTCGGTTTTTAGACGGTAAGACAAATGTTTTAAGAATCTCTTTTGTACATTTTCCAACCGGTCTATATATATTCTATATCTAGGATTCCAAACCTGTGAAGCATATTCAAGATTACTTCGTACAAAAGCACAGTATAGAATTTTTAAAGTTTTGATTTCTCGAAAAGTAGAAGAACAACGTAGCACGAAACCAAGTGCTTTAGAAGCCTTAGACACGACCTTGTCAATGTGAGTGCTAAATGTTAACTTTTCGTCATGAAACACTCCAAGATCACTTACAACATTATTACGCTGAAGTGCCTCTCCCTTAAGGGTGTATGAAGAGTTAACTACTTTTTTCTTTCTTGTAAAAGTCACAACACAGCATTTGGAAGGATTTAGATCTAAGCAGTTAATACTACAGTAGGTCTCTAACCGTGCAAGATCAGATTGCAATGCCGCCACGTCGTCTTGCGACGAGATAACAGAAAAAATTTTCATATCATCAGCGAAACACAGAAGACGTGAAGACTGAAGGCAAGAATTGATATCATTAACAAACACGGTAAATAACAAAGGCCCAATCAAGGAGCCCTGTGGAATGCCACTTGGTATGTCAACCCAGCTGGACATGTAATTATTGATAACAAATTTGCAGTAAAGGTACTAATATTACCCATTCGGTAGAGTCATATTTCAAAAACTGCATTATCACGGTAAAAGACATCAACGTGTTATCAAAATTTATATATCAAACGATCTCATAATGTAAAAATAAAGAATATAAAAAAAGATATTGTCAAGTAAAAATAGCAATATACCTACCTACCTCATTTCTCCACAACATTTTTTAGGAGTAATGAATAAAAGGAAAGAAAAGGAGAGACTACTCAGAAGTAGTTTAAAGTTAGAAATTTCTTTAGCTTAAAGTGCCTATAGTAGGTACATCGAACAAGCTATGCAAAAAATCTCTTGTATATTTTTTGTTGCAACATGGTTTTATTATTATTTTATTTATTTTTAACTATGATAGCATGCTATACCAGCAGTATGAGGAATGCTGACTTGTTTACTTGGGCGTATATTTTGATGTCGGGACTATCAGATGTTTATTAGATGTCAATATATTCTGTGTTAATGTGTCCGTTTTTATATATAAGCCATTATCTTTTGTATGAAAGTGTTGAGTACTGATAGTAGCCACTTGATCGTGATGTGCTTGTAGTTATTTTGTGCCAGAGTTTTATATACGGATGTAATAAGTTGCTATTATTGTTACTGACTATATTAATATTGAATTAACAATAGTATCAAGTGGAACCCCATTAATAGAAATAAATAAAATCTTATCTTCTACCGTACGTTTCTTGTTTAATTTACTTACGTTAAAATACTGTATGCGACCATAATCTTCCAATGTTCCGAGGTCAGAAAACCCATTCTCAGTTATGTAAATCGCTGGATTATTGTATGTGCTCTTACACCAGCGCAAGAAGTTGCCAAAACCATTGGGGACAACCTGAAATTTTTTAAGTATTACTTTAAAGAAAATTGATTATCGTCCAACACCTGTCTTCTTAGGAATTGCATTTCTACGCAAGTGCTCTCGAATAATTGTACACTGTAAAAAAATATTTATGATTTTATGGCTAAATAATATTTTAAAATAGCAGCAAATATAAACTTACCGTGTTCTATGAAGTACTTACAACCAGTGCCATTTAAATTTATTGGTGTTCAAAATGTATTTATATGTTTTAAGTTTCTGATTACGGTGGTTTTGGCTGCAAGTACTTTGTGTAACAGTCAGGGGTGTCAAAACAAAGGAATGTTTTTATATAGTTACGTAGATTGACCCTCAGGCACAGAATTATAATAGCACTACGTACCTCAGGTGTGTCTTTTATATGAAAAAAGTACGGTAAGTATAAAATATTACCCTTAGCCATTCCGAGGCTGAGTCACCACCAACTTCCATTGTAGTGATTGCGCCAATGTCCTTCAACCATGAAGGTGACTTGGCTAAGGGATCGACACCAGCTCCAGTAATGAGGTGGGTAGTGTAGTGGTTAATTCCAAGAAAATCCGATGTGCCCTTGATCCTGTTGATCCAGTAACTGTCGAATTGTTCAAGACGCGGTTTCGGCAGACCTTCAGCTTGACTTTGCCTTGCTACATTTTCAATCATGACTGTTGGGTACCCGCCATCTGCAGTAAAAATAGGGTTGGCGAACCACCCAAACTGTAAAGAAAATTAGAGGTACCTACTCGTAAAATATTAAGGGAGCATAAACAAAACTTCCATACTAAATAATATAATATTATAAATGCGAGTCTTCTGACTTTCTGTCTATTTTTCTCGGCTAAAGAGATGAACCGAATTTAGATGGTGTGTTTATAATTTAAGACTTGGAGTCAAAGATAGGTCACACTTGGGCGCTCATAACCGAGTCCCATGCAGGTACAGCTGCAGGCAACAGCTAGTTTAAACATTATTAGTCGTCTTAGTATTTATAGTCTATTTTAAGATAAGTAAATCGAGGTAGATCTCCTCAGTACTCACTTTAAATTGATTAGCTACTTCAGCTAAAGCAACTTGCTCTGCATTTTCCGGGTCCTGAGGTTCGTACCAGATCGAGTTGATAGAGATCATTATCTTCCCATACTGGGTGGGCCGGTACGTTTCATTGTATAAATGATAGGATTCAGCGTGAGCCTTCAATAACGTGTCACTGCACAGATAGTTTCCAACTCCGTGACTGTTCACCGCCGGAGCCTTCTTCTCGTCACCGTAAGCATCTTCACAAATCTCATAAGGCTCGTTAAAAGTAATCCACGATTTAATCCTGTTTCCAAATTCACGGAAGCATATATCGGAGTAGTCACGGAAATAGTCGATCATTTTTGGGTTTGCCCAGCCACCCAAATCTTGAAGAGTTTGTGGCAGATCCCAGTGGAAAAGCGTTACCTAAACCAAATTTTTAATTAGAAAACTAAAGTAGGTATAAAAACATTTTTTTTATGAGAATTTTTATAAAGTGAATTGTAAAAATTATATTACTAATGGTTCAATATTCTTTTCTTCTAGTGTATCGAGGAGAGCATTATAATAACGAATTCCATCCGGGTTTATGTAGTCAGCACGGCCAGTTGGTAATATCCGGGACCAGGACAAAGAAAATCTATAGAAGTCCACGCCCAAATATGCCAGTTCTTCAACATCTTCTAGATATCTATTGTAAGAATCGCAAGCAATATCTCCATTTGTGCCATCGGCTATCATCTCAGGTCGACTGTGTGACAATCGGTCCCATACATTTTCCGACTTTCCTGGAAGATTAATGTAATACACCATAAGTGTAATTGATTTACGAGTATCTACACAAAAAAATCAAGAAATGTCAAAATATCACAAAACAAATGAATTATTTGTTTGTCATTGAGACAACTAAGGTTTATCTGGACATTTGTAAATACTACAATTGAAGATAAGACCAATCTTACTCTCTAACTTACCGCTGACATTCCAAGCGCCTTCAATTTGATGAGCTGCTGTTGCTACGCCAAATGTGAATCCTTCAGGAAATTTCGTGTAATGAGCGTAATTGCTGTAATTTGGCGGAAAAATAGTAATGAATAAAACAATACGAGTATAACATTTGAAAAATTTGAAAAATGTTATAATATACCTAATACCTATACAAGAAATACCCTTGTACAAGCAGATTATGTTTCGCATTAAGTTCTACCTTTAGAGCATTTCTCTAAGAAATTGTGTGTTATTGCTAAATAAATAGTAGGTAAATAAGAAATTGCGACCAAAAAATAGGGCGAATAGAGGAAGCAAATAGAATTTGAAAGATAAAAAGAATACCTGTAATAGTGTATTCAGAAATCAATCGTAATTTGTGCCAAGGTTAAAAATGTTCTGTTACAATGCAACGGTTGCTGCTATTATGCATTTCAGACTTTAAACAAAAGTACTTATGTGATTTAATTCCATCAAAATTATGTCCAGGCACACTTATCAGTTATACGTTGAATTGAAATATCTATAGGATGTTATAAAAGTTGTTTTAAATATGATCATCAAATTAATTCTTAACACGTTGAGGTTACCTTCATAAGTGTTATGGCATACATATGACAACTGTCACTCAGTATGTTGGACTATTTGCTTGTTGTTTACTCTAAAAGTAATATTACCTACATTTTACCTACATTTGTCTATAATGCTTGTTATTTACTTTGTACCGAATAAGCAGAAGACAAACGAAATACGTCTT
This sequence comes from Apomyelois bistriatella, assembly GCA_947044815.1. NCBI lineage: Eukaryota > Metazoa > Arthropoda > Insecta > Lepidoptera > Pyralidae > Apomyelois > Apomyelois bistriatella. The sequence continues at coordinate 6,286,343 of OX345689.1, forward strand.
TGAGTCCCTTCAACCCAGACAGAGTTGAAGGCGTGAAGTAATAAAATCAATAAATTCGTTGATTTGACATGTTAATTTTTGTTTAAAAATTTTGTCCTGTGTGTTTTAATAATTAAAATTAATCACGCAAACGGTTTTTTTCTTCTTGCAAAATTTTCTCAAGCGATCACAATATATAAATATGACTTAATTATTTGCAATAGAAGTATTTTTGACAACTTATGAATAACTTAAAAATCAAGGTTGTCACTAAAGAAACATGGTGATTAGCTGCATTCGGAGGCAGTGTTTTAGAAAAGCGTAAAAACAAACGGTACTCACGTATTGCAGAGCGCTAACAGCGCGATAAAGGTCCAAGTAGCCATAGCGTGCCCCCAGTGGTGGTACCTCCCGCACACTGAGCGACCGCGGCGGACGACGACGTCGCTACTTCACGGCTAACGGTATCTCGATAGCTTCCCTCCTCATGATAAGTCATCGGTCATCAAAAATTGATAAACTGCACGGAGGTAAGTTACATAATAGATAGGCACCTACATGACAGAATTTAGTCAGTTAGTAGTACTTAGTAGTCGGTAGTATTTGTAAATTTTATACTAAGTAGTTACTTGAGTCCGTATAAGTTAAAAGGAAAATTTTTACCGTTTTTATAATTTCGTTATTATCATTTACATTAAAAAATGCGAGTAACGCATATGTATCGGTTGGATGTATGGTATGGTTCAAGTCTCATCAAGGAGTCCTTGCATGACGCATAGGTAGTCGACAGAGGTGGCCAGGGAGTGAGCAAGAAGGACGCCACGGGTAAGGACCTCTCGGACCTTCCACACATCTTCTACTTGATACGGACGGAAAATTTTGTTGAGTGCTCGCCTCAGTATATTTGAAGGGTAAAAGCGCCAGGGTTGGTCCAACCTCCAGCTGAAAATAATATTTCAAATAAAAGAATGATTGGAAGATAGAAAATAAATTATAAGATAAAAAACTTAACCTAATTATTATAACACATGTCAATTGATTTGGTGTCATCATCGTATTCAAAAATGCGAGTATTAAATTCTCTAAATAATGGAAGGGAAATAAATATCAAAACAACTTAAAACGTGAAACACTGACGAAAATCATACGCGATGTACTCGTAAGTGCATATTCATATGATAAGATTTGCTAGTGGGTTATCTTTTATTCAGTGCATAGCAGTTTATAGAAACAGTTTTTCAGAGCTTCAGCTTGATAGAGTTTTCACTCTACATTTTTGTAGAGAATATCTTTCGTTTGTTTCGTTCATAAAATGACCGTGACCTGTATAACAAAGACTCGTTATTTCTAGTTTTTCCTTTTAATCGTGATCGACAATTTATGAACACAATATTGAGCTGTTTCTTTTTAGAAATTTGTTAAATCGGTAGAACCATTTTTAAGGCAATGATCTTGTATTTAATAATTTATTATCTTTTAATGTAGTTGTAAATAGATTTTGCCATATTCGCCGCCTACTAAACCTATTGAATTGAGGAGAGCGTAGTTAGTGTAGTTACCTAACTTTTTCGTTTTTACGGTGCGGTGCAGCAAAATGTTGGCCCGTGTTCATTGTTAGGCTTTATCGATTGGTTATATTGTAATTTTGGAAAAATTGACAAATATATCTCTATGCAAGAGCCGGGATTTTCTCAAGTTAAAATTCAAAGTGCTTTGATAAATCAATTTACCTCAGATAAAGTCCTTCAAAAGTGAAATACGTGACGAGTACCACAAAGACGGGGTAAATAAGTGGCATAACAACGAGCAGACAGAGTATTAGCGTGCCGATCAGTTTGAGGAAGGTGGGGAAGGGTGCGCCGTACCGCCAGAGGGCGTACACGTCGCTCGCGAACTCCCGCACCAGCACCTTCAGCCTCGCAAGCCCTGACGCCGAGCGTAACTGCTGAACAACTTTGTTTTAAGGTAAAAATAAAGGCATTTAACCTGGTTGAATGAAGTTTGACTATGTAGCGTTCGCGCCCTGTGGTTTTTATAATGCTTATGGAGTAAAGAAAAACCAGAAAATGCCTGCTTACTTCCCAAATAATTCATAATAAGCCTTTATTTGACTGAAAAGTTTGTTTGGTAGACCTTACTTTAGGCACAAATTTAATTGTATGTAATTATATTTAAAGCAACCCTTGTAAATCACACAGAGAGCAAGCAAAAATAGAATGCGGATCGCGCGCGTCAACATGCAGAACTGAAACTACCAGATGGATTTAAATTTGTATTTTATGCAATCGACTGGTTCTTGAGGGAAGTTATATATTATACTTAGACTATTTATTATAAAGACAGCATTAACAGGGCACAGCTGGTACAAATACACATATTAAAATCGACTAAATGTATTTTTCAAAAAGCTAAAAAGTAAATAGATATGTCACGGAAAATTCTATCATAATAATTATTGATGTCGGAGAGATCACATACCTGCACCATGTATAATTTATTTGCTCGACGATATGGCTTCATGCTATATTTAAAGATGTTTTTTAGGCTATTGTAGCTCCTCAAACCATGGCATCAGGTAATTTTTCTGCATCGTTTTCGTGCCATTATGAATAGGGTATAAAATCAGGAAGAAAATTTGCACTAGTTACACATAAACCATGTTATAAATATTCATAACAACGCACACAAGTGACATTTGTAATAATGACGTTGAAGACAGCAAAAAAACTATAATCATAATAAGTTTTTAAAGTTACGAATATGCATATATATTGCTATTAAGAAAGTCCTCCGTGGTTTTAACTTTTCTTCGTCCAAACTTCTTCCTAGATGCATCTTCAGATTTAGCTCAAAAAGTCCTGGAAGAATTCATCCCACTGATGGAAATAACTATTTTGTGAGGATTAAAAGAAGTTAGCTGATAAGCAAGGCAGTAAACATTTTATATTAATAAATATATATTAAATAATAATAATCATCCATCACTGATTTAAATATTTTACACCTAAGCTAGATAAAAAGAAAGAGCACTGGTGATTTATTTAAGTCTAATTAACGTCATTATCTGATAAATTCAATATACAGTAGAGTAACGTATCAATATATAAGCTCGGTATCACTTTATACATAATTATTATATGTTAAAAAGTTAGATACAGTGGACGTCTCACTATGGAGTTATTTTTGTGGCTCATTGTGATATTGTCTTGCTTAATTTTCTTGGCTTGGTTGGTGAAACATGAAGAGTTCGATAAACTCCCGGGACCAAAGGGGTTATACATATTTGGAAATGCCTTGGATTTCTTCTTAATGGACTCTGGTATATTAAAAAATAATTCTATACTATCTGATTAGCCAAATTTATCTAACTGGATATAATTTCATGTAGATACTTAAAGAGTACACAAAAAAAATTATTGGTGTTTAAAAAGGCAAACAGTAGGTAAACAGACAGACGCTACCCATAATCTTATCTGTTTATTTACTTAAGTTATTAAACACTACGCAGTTAATTAGAATAGCTTTTGGTAGTTAGTAATTAAGTGGTTGTTTCTTTTGCTATGGATAACCGCCGATTGAAGTAAACACTTCAGAAATTCAATCCAATGTTGGATACAAGCATAGAGTTTCGATTCGCGAGTGACGCAAGGCAAATTTTTTTTTTATGGATACATTGGGTACACTAAAGTGTAAAACAATTATAATTAAGGACTACCAGGCTGATGAGAGGATCTTTATAAATAACTAAATAATAGATAATTTATGGACCAAATTTAAATTATTTTTAGTTAATAAGTTTTTTTTTATTTCGTGATTACATATATCTAACTATTATATGGTTTAATAAAATGAATTTGTGGCTAATCTTAAAACAAATCTAAATATTTGATTCGTGATTGAACTTGATGCACACGCATCTACATCTACAATGTATGTGCTCAACCAAACCACCACCGGTAGCACAACTAGCTGCAAATTGGGTTTTCACTAAGTTAGTTATATTCGGCTGAATGTATTTTTTTATGTTTGTTACCTAATATCTCCGTTATTTATAGACCGATTTTAAAAATTCAAAAAAACAAACCTACTTTCAATTTGGTCCGATTTTTATCACAATCGGTGCATAAGTTTGGTCTTAAAATTAAAATAATCGGAATATTTAAACCGGCTAAGTCAAATAAATTGATTTTTATTTTATTTTAATAAGTTGTAAATTACTCCAACACCAATTTGGAGTAATTTGCAAAGTCAATGGAAAAGTTCCATATCATAATAGTTTTAGGTTTCTGGCTTTGTCGATTAATACCATTTTTTTAAAGGCGATAACTTTTTACGTCCAAACATAAAGTTGGTTACATTTCTTCGTATATTGTCACTATGATTACTAATGTGTCTGCCTTTTTTAGTGCGATTATTTTATCATTTTCGACACTTAAGCAGTAAATACAGTTAGTTGTTTAAATTAAAAATGGGACCAATGAAGATATTGATTCTTTACAACCCTGAAGATGTAGAGGTAAATAAAAATATATAAAAAAATTTGCAGCTGAGGTGCTTAACCCAGGAGTTAAACATTGTTTTTATTTTTTTCAGACTTTGATTTCTGGAACCAAATTTAATAAAAAAGGTTTCGTATACAGTTTCATCAGGCCGTGGTTGAAAGAAGGCTTGCTTCTTAGCGATGGTAATCAATATTTTTTTTAATATTATTCTACTGAACCTTTTGCGCTCTTCTCCTCAGTTTAAGTATCTAGAAAAGAAAATTAAGTGCGTTTCATTCTCCATAAAAGAGTAAATTATTTGATTAATTGAGTTAAGACACAAACGCAGAACAAGCACACAAAAGGCAAAGTTACGAGTATCCCTATAAAACTTACATATTCCTCTGGTGAAATGCTAGCAATATTTTTTGTCTAAACTATTTCAATATTAATTACTAATAGAGTACATTTTAAAATTTCTTCCTGTATATTGCCTGATTCTTGTGAGATAAGATGAGAATGTTATTGGCTGTATATGTACACCACGGGAGAGTGAAGCCGCAGGGAACAGCTGGTGGAAAATAAAGGTCATATCAGTACACTACTTAAATTAGACACGGTGATAGTAGAGTGCGTCGTTCAAAGGTGAAGTATTAATAAATTATCCGATATGTAGCATAAGAGTAACATAACAACAAACAACAAATTTTGTTGTTAAGTAATGTCTCGTAGCAATTGCATGTTAATGTTTATATTTGTTATTATTGGTGATTCGATACTACAAATTTATTGGACTACTTTGGATGAGCTCATATTATTCATAATATGTTGTATTTGTTGTGATTATTGTGATAAATATTTTTACCAAAATAAAATAAGGATGTCTTTTAAGTCTGATGAATTATTGAGTTGTCTTATATAAAAAAACTAATAAATCCATTGGTGGCCCAAATTGATAATAACCAAGGGAATTCGGTTTTAATTAAACGGATTAAACGTTTCTTACAGGTTCAAAATGGCAACAGCGAAGAAAGATTCTTACGCCTGCATTTCATTTCAATATTCTTCGTAATTTTAATTATATTCTACAAGAAAATAGTTGGAAGTTCGTAGACCGTCTACGTCATGAAGAAAATGAGACTAAAACAGAAGTATCTTCAATGATAACTAATTTCACATTAGACTCTATATGTGGTAAGTAAGCAAATGGACAAGATTTTATTTTTATAAGAACAGAAATCCATTTTCACTTGAGCCTGAAAGTTTTTAATTGCTTGGATGTTTATGACTTTTACATATGTTACTATTGGCTATCGTTTTAAACTTGAAAAATATTTTAAAAATATACAACTATTGGAAAATCGGAATATAGGCGTAATTGTAAAAGAACGCTAGCCTTATATACTACTTTACACTGCTTAAACATTTTGTTTTAATTTAGTGGGCAAATAGCACGCAAAACAACAGTTTTATGTTATTAAATATATTTATTATCTATTAATATGTAGTTATTGGATACATATTAGGTATATTTACATAAATACACTTATTATTTATCAAGAGTATGAAAATTTTCGAATCAATGTTTATGATGCAATGGAATTTCACACTTCTTGCAAAAAAATTGGGCTTTCTTGTGGCACATGGCACACCTTAATTGTTTTTCCATATATTTAACTAGCTGTGCCCGCGACTTCGTTCGCGTGGAAGTAGATATATGAAAGGGATATCATGTATAGACAACCCCTTTATTTTGTAATAATTTCTTAAGTAAATGGAACAATACGATTTTCAATCTACTTCACCAAAAGGACTCAATTCGTACTCTTTTTTTGTTTTATTTTGTTTTTGTTTTTTTTTTTAATTTTCCTATGGGACCCTAACAATATTCCGAGATAAAATGTATTTAAGATGTTAACCTGGTACATAAGATACCTCCATACAAAATTTCAAGTCAATCGGCTTAGTAGATTTTGCTCCAAGCTAAATTTTAAGTAAATCGGTTTTTTTAATTTTCCTACGGGGCCCTAACAATCTTCCGAGATAAAATGTCTCCGGTACATAAGGTACCTTCACACAAAATTTCAAGACAATCGGTTTAGGACTTTCAGAGATAAGCGTGATCATGCATACAGACGGACAGACAGACAGACAAAAAATTAAAAAAATATATTTTTACTTTCTATTATTCATTTTAAGTGTTCCTCTATCCATTTCAGTCAAAATTACTAAATGTAGGTACAGACAAAATATTTTTACTGTTTTATTATATGTAGGTATAAATATTCATTCCCTAAAGTTTTGAGAGGTGCGACCAGACCAGCTAGGTACGATTAACATTTTTTTTATATGTTTCAAGTAAACCTGTCGCAATACTGCTTCTAAACTGTAGATGGTCGTATTCCCCGCCATTTTTTTTCACCGTTCATAACTACCAAGCGTTATGAACGGTAATATCTATCTAGTAAAAAATACCTTTTTTTTCCGCGTATAGAAGTTCTATACAATCCCACACTTTGATTAAACCTATCTACTCCTCCTATGTTCTCATCATCATGTGTGTCATTATGAATTTGAACATATCTGTCGTCATAGCATTACAAACAAACTGCCAACACATATGTCGCCTAGGTACTATAACATCCCACTATACAGAAGAATTCCGAGGAAATATTTTATCTAGGTAGGTATGCAACAAATTACCCTCTTTATTATTTTGGGTAGCGTAGAGATTGGTATAGTTCATAATCAATTCAATAACTTCATTATCAAATAGACAATAAAAAATTACATAGGGTCTTTATTCAATACAGCACTCCTTGCTACACCTTAGTTGCAGGTTGTATATCTCGTGCAATCCATTTATACGGTTTGTTTCTCGGCACAACTGTAGTTTGGCAGCCCGAAGAAGATGGGGCTGGTGAAGACACTTTGTGAGAAGAATCTAGTGGGGAAGTACTTATCTCATCTTGAAGTCGCCTTCGCTTAATCAATTGAGCCAATGGCAGCTCGTCACTGTGACTCCCTAGATAGTTCACGAAAAGAAACAGCTAAGATCCTGGCAAGTCGTGCGTCAAGACGATGTTTTCATTGCCAGAATCCTCATCTGTTACATCAGCGTTACTATTTTCTGGTGGTAAAATAATAAAGTCGGATATAGATTTATCATCACCTTTTTCTAATTCCTTGATAATTTCATCGAGAGTCAGGCTCATGTAACAACAATTATATTTTTGTAGTTTATTTAGTTCCATTGGTAGGGTATTATGCTATTGGTCGTTATTAAGAACATAAAGTTTATTCATCATAAATCAATATGTGTAATTTGAAATGTAATTTTTTTAATTTTCAATTATAATGCACAGACTCATTTAACTTATATTCACATTATTTTAGTATAATAGTAACTATATATGTATATAAACTTACCTTTAGAAACTCATGATTAACTTGTCAACGTTCTACGTATAAATTTATCACACCAAACAAAAGTAACCCACAACAGTAATGTACGGAACGACGCATTAGTTCATTAAACAATAGCATAAAAATATTTTTATAATAATACCATACCATACATAGAATTTTGTTTCTGTGAAGTTCGTTTAAAAGTACGCTAGCCTCAAGTGGGTGGTAGGTGACATCAAATTTTACGTTTATTTTTTAAACGTTTACAACGATGTTGATGGGATATATTTACCGTATTCAATACCCATAACCATTATTTTATAAGATCAATAATATAAAGGATATAATTATAAATTATTATTTTTTCTATAGAAACCTCAATGGGCACAAAGTTGGATGCTGAGACCAGTGAATTTGGAAAAATATACAAAGACGCCATACATAAACTTGGCCAGTGTGTGGTGTACAGGGGACAGAGGTGTTGGATGTACTTCGAATTTGTATTTAACCAAACTAGCGTAGGACGCAAATTTAACGAATTACTTAGTCTACTTACATCTTTCCGACAAAAAGTAGTAGACAAAAGAAGAAATGATAAGGCATTTAAAAATTTAACTTTCGATAAGGACGACAATATTCAAAATGAGCATTTGCTAGAATCGGGAAATAAAAGGCTAGCCATGTTGGACTTGTTGCTACATGCTGAAGAAAAAGGTATGATTGACGCGAATGGTATTGGTGAAGAAGTTGACACATTTATGTTTGAGGTAAATTCCTTGAAATACATACTTACGCATAGACAAAATATTTTTACTGTTTTATTATTTACATGTATAGATAGATTTGGTTGTTTGTTATGCTCCATTATCATACTATAAAATTATTTAAAGACTAAATTAACATAAAAATATGATAAAATTACGCATAATTTATTTTACTAGTTAATTGTTTTTCGTTTATCACAATTTTTATTTCAGGGACACGATACAACTTCATCAGCTCTACAATTTGCTTTTATGCTGATAGCTAATAATGAAAAATGCCAGGTAAAAAGTCATTTACTAACAAATATATATGAACAATCAAGCTTTGTGGTTAATGATTATAGAGTTGTCCAGTCCAAAGCTAGCATATCAAACCTTTAAGGAATAGCACGACTAAATTCTTTAGAAATTAAGTAGAAAGAAAACAGATAATGTTTAACAATCGACGAAAGAGGTTTCTGTTTTTTTTGTATACATATACTACCTGATTCGAAGATATCCATTGCCAATCATGTTTGATTGGCAATGGATATCTTCGAAAAGCATCAAACGTAATGATACCTTTGGGCAAGGTACAAGCAGGGGTGATTGATGATTCTTTTGTCTAGTAGAGTTACTTAGAATACCATTATACGCAATTCGTTAAATACGTCCATTGTGAAGTAATATTAGTTACTTACTTTAATTTTTAAATAATGTTTTACAGGAGAAAATTTTTGAAGAGTGTGAAAAAATATTTGGATCCTCTGATCGGGCAGCAACTGTTAACGACTTAAACGATATGAAATATCTTGGATGCTGCATCAAGGAAACGATGAGGCTCTACCCACCAGTGCCCTTTATTGTAAGGAGGATATTACAGCCAGTTCAATTTAGTAAGTAACCCCAAATTTATAAGAACTATATTCACTAGTTATTGTACCAAAAATTAGTAAAATAAATAAAACTACTTTTGTTTATAAATTCTTGTCTTTTTAACATCATAATAAAAATATGTTCATGTGTATCCGCTATAGAAGTAAAAGTAGGAAAATATATACTTACCAAATTTTATCAAAATTGTTCCAGACAGGCAGACAGACTTTCGCATTTTAAATATTTGTATGAAAATAATCAATGTGTTTGAATTTGCAGTCACTGTTGTTTAATTCAAAGATATTTTTTTTATATTTCCACAGAAGACTACCTTATTCCTGCAGAAACTGAGTGCGCGATTCTGATCTACGATCTTCAACGCCGTAGCGACCAGTTCCCCGAGCCACACGAGTTCCGTCCAGAAAGATTCCAGGGCGAGCCTACCTGGCACCCTTATTCTTACATTCCCTTCAGCGCCGGACCACGAAACTGTATCGGTAAAGGAATCCTCTTGCATGCAACTCATTATATTAGTGACTATTAGGTATATTGTCTGAAAAAGGGGTATAAAATAATTTTCCAACGATACTAGAAGAAACTAAGAACCCCAAAAATTATCGGACTTAATAGAAAAGTCGTCAAAATTGCTCTTGTACCAATTTCACCTTGGGTTTATAAACAATCTATTACGTAGTTATGTGTTAATAAATGGATCATCTTTACTTACAACTTAAGAAATTATCAAATACTTTCATACCTATTACAACTGTTCAGGGTGTCGATTCTGCTAACGTTAAATAACAATCGTGTCAAAATAGTGTTTCAATGGTAGTGCTTTTTTACACACTAGTTACAAGAAATGTATATATTTTTTATATCACTTCTGATGATCACACCACACACTAAATTCACATCACATCATACTGTCATAACTCTTGTAAATAGTGTGTAAAAAGCACTACTATTAAAACACTATTTTGATACGATTTTGTCTTAACGTTAGCAGAATCGACGCCCAGTTCTAATGACAATAACGAGTATTTCGTAATTTTTTAGAGTACTTATTTTTATTTTTTGTGTAAAATCAAACCAATATTATTAATAAAAAAAATTGGTTGCCTGTAAAGTCGGTATACGGGCGAAAGTTTTACGTGACAACGACTTTGAGTCTGTCTCTCTCGCTCTTAGGGGACGCGTGCCTCTCACTCGCTCTCATTGTGAGCGCATCGTAACGTTACCGAGCGTTACACTTTTTCATAAGTGACTCCCAGCCGCAACCTAATTTAAGACGTTGTCACGTCAAAAAAATTCCCAGGTCAGAAGTTCGCAATGATGGAGATGAAACTGGTGCTATCGTCAGTGATCCGGAAGTACAGGATGCTCCCGGTGACCAGGCCGCAGGACCTCGTGTTTGTCACAGACTTCATACTTCGGACCAAAAACCCCATTTATGTTAAATTCCAAAAACGATGAACTTTTGGTTTGAAAACTAAATTTATTATTGCGTATTATGTATAAACCTAGTACCTTACGTTTTGAATAGGAATATAACAGATTAATACTTTGGTGAAAAGTACAGTTATTATTTTAAGCGCGAGAAAAATGAAAATCATAGTTTAAAGAATGGTCAAAGCAATGTTGTCAATATTATGCAATTTTAAAACATAGTCCTTTTTTTTATTAACCAATGTCTTTTATTTTGAGGTACTGTCAAAGAATATATAAAATAGGATATTGTTTCTTAGTAGGTAGGTTGCCAAACTTTTGATAATTTTAATCTTCAGTTTTTTTATTTATGGCCAAGAACGGTTCATTTTTGTGCTTTGTGATTTCATTTTTGTAAGATTACAACTAGGTACGTAAGTATTTTTATCTTATCAACAAATATTAAATGGTAAACTTGTACATTGCCCCATAAAAGATAAAAGAAGTAAGTATAATTCAAAGAGTGGTCAATACTATAAGTCATACATAATTAATTACGTATGTATGTTATCCCGTGACCAGAGGGTTTGGCATTGCCATTCAATATGGCAATGCCGTCAGCCTTATTGGCACATTACCGCAAGTGGAGCCTTTAACGGGACTGTACAATTTAAGTTAATAATTTATTTGTTTATTTTTTATTATTATTATTTTATTACGTATGTTCGTTGTCTTTAGCAAATTAGGATATCTTATTTTTTAAATATTGTGTGGCGTAAATATTTTTTAAAATTGATTATATTTATTGCCTAACCAATTACAAACGAGAAGATATTCTTGGTAATTCGCCCTCTAAAATACCTAAAAATATAGTATTTCGACGCAACTTTTTATTCCAAAAATGGATACACGATGGGATTATTTTAACATTATACTTGTACGTAGAGCAGGAATTATATTATAACTAATTTTTGTTAAAAGCAGAGCAACCCGGACTATACACAGAGTTGGACTTTTATCTTTTGTGTTGTCCTATGATATACTATCATTGCTCGAAGGTACCCATAGTCTTATTCATTTTTAGATTCTATGCATTTAATTAACAAACTCTATTATCATTCTGAAATATTAGATTTATATTAAAAATAAGTTTAAATTATACTAATTAAACTGTATGATGTACATGTCTATCAAAATTTAATTGAATTTTTAACGCAAGCATTCTGACTGTCAAAGGTTCATTATGTGATCTCTGTGTAACCGTATCAATTACTTAGATTATTTGTTACTTTTAAACTTTTATGAAGATGCTGTTAATCATCATTTTAATTAAATGATGCCTGTCAAGAAATGCCCATTGTTCCAAATGCAAGTACGTACACAGTAAATTTTTATTAACCGACTTCAAAAAAAGGAGGCTGTTTCTCAATTAGACCGTTTGTTTTTATTTATGTGTGTTCGGGGATAACATCGTTGTTTATGAAACGATTTTGATGATTATTTTTTTTGTTGGAAAGGAAAAATCCCAAGGGTGGTACCATGATAAGGAAAGCATCTGATGATGGAATCTCAGAGAAAACGAAGGGAACATTTGAAAATATAGGGGCGTATAGAGCGATTGTTAACTACTTATTTCATCAAGTATTTTAAAGTATTACAACTTGATGATAGTCTAGAGTCGATCTGATGATGGAGCCGAAAGACAGTCGCAGGAATTCCTTGTTTACAGCAGACACCTTGTGTTTGGGCTTTATTAACTTGTCTTGATGAGGACTTTGTACCCATGTAGGTTACAAGTGCCATTAGAAATGTTTAATTTCATCGTGTGGCCTGAGCATTTGTTTGAATATAGATACCTTAGTCAGACAACGCTAATCCTACCAAAGTTTTAACATGACTGATTTGGGTTTTTTTTTATTTATTCCATATCATCAAGGTGAGACGATTCTGGAATGTTAAATAGACTTTCTTAAATGAAAAGAATTTATTTTTCGCAAAAAAAAAAACGGAACCGAATTCAAATAATGCTAAATTTCTATACTCAACCAAAAAGGAAGAAATAATAAATATAATATAATTGTTAATTATTGAATATGTAACATTTGTAAATAAAATATTTTTAGTTTCACCATTTACAATGGGTGTCGATGAGCCATAAGAAAGAAATTATCAACAACTTGCACTTCCTTGACAGTATAACCTTTCAAAAACTTGCGTTGGTTAATGCAATTATTTTCGTTCGATGTAAATCATAAAATTAATATGTATTGGACGTTCCATCTTTAATTGATATTCTGATTTTAAATCCATTCTAATATTATAAATGCGAAAGTCTGTCTGTCTGTCTGTCACCTCTTCACGGCTAAACTGCTGGACCGATTGTGATGAAATTTGGTAGGGATGTAGTTAACGACCTGAGGTCAAACATAGGTTACCTTTGGGCGCGTATAACCGAGTACCACGCGGGGCGAAGCCGCGGGGAACAGCTAGTAATACTATAAATAAAAATATAAAGTAAGGTAAATATAATTTTCTTAAATTTCTTACTTCCTTATTCATTAAAATTAACAAACGTTTGTTAACCCATTTTGACTAAAATATGTGGCCTTTTCTCTCTTATTGAAATTTATCATGAAAGAGAGAGCTAAAATACATTTAAGTACGTTTAATTTTTTTTTTTCAATTTTTATGATTAGGGGGGATAGTGTGTAAAGTGATATGTCAAAAAAAAATATTATGTAAAATTTTGCCAAAACGAGACCAAACTACTCGCGCTGTCAAAAACCACTTTTATGTAGAGAAAACCTAACTCTACAAGACTTAAATTCACACCTTAGTCAATTTATGTGTCTTGGCTATTTCGCTTCATACGCCATAGGCGTAAGGTAAATTATACTGTTACTGAATCAACCTGCAGGACTCGATCTCGATCAATGTTCAATATGAAAAAATGGTCTTTTTTGGAGTTCGGCTACACAGCCATTAATATCATATACTTAAATAACTACTTATATTATTTTAATTCTGCATACTGTGCATACAAAGTTTATTCGCACGTCTCTATAGTTAATAATACCGCATGATGAATTAGAACATTGAGCGTATGAAAAGAAACCTTAACATACCTACTCACACAAATAATGTTTAGACAAAAAGAAAAATGGATTCGTGACGAAGGGCTTACAGCTAAGAGAAACGCTGATGTATCTCAATAACGTAATGACAAAGTATTGAAGCTAACGTTAAGATTTACTCATAGTTAATTATCATCATGACACTTCTCATTTTGCCCACTATTGAGGATACTTACTGTGATGGCTGAACAACCAGAAGTGGAAGCATCCGCCACAAGAGGTCTCCATACCTCTCTTTTGAGAAATCAAATCCTTAAAATTAAAAGGGTGTACAAACAGACATCCAGTTGGTTTAATTTTAATATTTTACAATTCTTCGTCTATACATAGAAATAATAAAATAAAATCAAAATATGAAACTCGTTTTGTGTTACAAAGTTGTCCTGTCATTTCATTGTTATCAAAACAATTAGCATAAAAATCTGTCGTTATTAACAGAGTGATTGAGAGTGATTATCATATATATGTCAGACGATAATTAAAATTTTAATTTGACACGTTAAATACGTTTAAAGTGTAGAATGCAGATTAATTTTCAAAGCTCAAACCGACGATTTTTACGCCATTCTGCGTAAAATAACAGCTCCAGCTCAGCCTCCAAAAATCACCTAAACAGCCTCCAAAAATCACCTAAAAGGCTTACTCCGTAAGCACTATCTGTCCATGTGTCCATAGGTACATACAAGTTAATTGGATTTCAAGTCTCTGTTTGTAATGTTAAAAAAGTAGCTATGGCTAAATGTTATGATATTATTGTAAATTATCTAAAAAAATAAAATAAAAAAAAATTGTCGGTCTGTGCGTCTCAGTCTTTCTGTTTGTTTGTCTGGCTTGGTCTCCAAAACGGCTGAACCGATTTTGGCGAGACCACTAACAGATGGCCAACATTGTGTGATGTAACGAAGAATGTTAAGTGACAACTAGGTAATACTGTTACTTTTTAATTACATATACATGGTCATAAGTACTTTAATATGTTAATCAACTTATGTAGTTCTAATAACTAAAAATGTTTATAGATGTAACTACTAAAATATATGTTTTGTTTTCCAAGTATCAAAAATAGGCAAAATAATAAAATTGAATCTTATCATTTTGCCGTTAAACTATTATGTAGTTTGGCAAAAACAATATTGTAATTAGCCTGTAAGTTATGAGAAATAAATAAATAAAATAAAAAAAATAAAAGCAGCAGGTTGCGGGAGAGCCCAGACGGGATTCGGACTGTTCATGGAAAGTTTTTTTAAACGGTCAGCGACAATGCATTTTTTAGATATTCGAAAGGCTATTTGCCTTTATAATAAATTTAATATATAAAAAAAAACAGTATTTTGAAAATAATTTCTGGTAAGCCAGACTGTCGGATACAGTAGCACTGAATATGTACCTATGCATTGCGACGTGATCGGTTCCTGATGGTGTACTTACTAGGTATATGAATTGGCCAGATAAAGGTATATTAATATTTTCAAATAAATTGTGTTTTTTAAATTGTTTAATTGTATTTAATTATTTTTGTTATTTGTTTTTTATTATCACACTGTACGAGTATGAGCGCAGTTACTAACACTACAGTAATTTACTAACAAATTTTATGGTTAAGTACCGAAATAAATTATAATTTAATTGATTTTATTTATATACTACGTTCTTTTATTTATGTTTCTCGAATAAATTTTTTATTGTTCCTATATCCATACTAATATTATAAATGCGAAAGTCTGTCTGTCTGTCTGTCTGTCACCTCTTCACGGCTAAACTGCTGGACCGATTGTGATGAAATTTGGTAGGGATGTAGTTAACGACCTGGGGTCAAACATAGGCTACTTTTGGGCGCGATATAACCGAGTCCCACGCGGGCGGAGCCGCGGGCAACAGCTAGTGTGTTATATAGGAACAAAAAAATTTCACTTCTTGTCTTTAGTTTCTCGTTGATCACGCATTAACCTTTTATTTATAAAGAGAATACTTCCTTGTACTTAATTGACTTATGATTTTGCGTAAAAGTCTTTTCCTTATAATTTGGAGTGCGTCTGGTTGGAGAGATGGAGCACTGAATTTCCGCGTTTCGGACGCCCTTTGCACGTATAGGTGATAAAATACAGGCAGCTGCAAATATTAATACAATAGGATTTGATATACTTCCTTTATTACCACCGTTGTCCGCCGTCATGCGGCCTTGTATTTATTATTTTATTATACACTAGCTGTTGCCCGCGGCTCCGCCCGCGTGTAGTTTGCTTTTCGCTTAACCTGTGGAAACTACAACTATCCAGACCTATAGTTAAATCTATAAGTAGTATCCTATTCCCGTGCCAATTTTATAAAGCCATTACATTGCTACGATATCAAACTGAAAATATTAACATTCATACTATCACATATTTGTCTCTAAAAGAGTAGACGCAGCCTATTACAGGGTCATTAGAACCTAACTCAATAAATAGTGTTATGTTAGTTAAATTAGACCTTACGACACGACCGTATGTTCCGTCGAACAACAACTGAACTGACTTGCTGGTTCGATTATTTTTTAAACCAAAGCCAAACCAACCAACTAATCAATTCAAATAGCTTACAATACAATACAACAAACGACCGATAAACAAACCAACCAATAGAATTAAATAAACAACCAAAATTTTTTTGAAATAATTAGAATTAATTGCTGGAAAAATTTCAATCTGCTATAATACCATATGAGAAAAAAATAATTAAATTAACTTCAGCGCCATCTATTCATATTTTATGTAACTAAATTATACGCCCACACACATTCAATGTGTTAATTTTTTAAAATTTAATAGAGACTGCAGTGTGTTTTTGTCTTCATTGATATCGATAAAACAAAGTAGAAATTGTAGCTTTATCTATATTAAATACGTTTATGTAAACCGGATTCAACTCTGTAAAAGTTTTGAAACAGTGCTAGAAGTAAACTTCAATTGACCATAACTTCTTTTTCCCTTAACCGATTTTGACGAAACAAAGTTTTGACAAAACTGTTGAACGTATATGTAATCCACCTGTGAAAACCGCGTTCGAATCTATTGAGTAGTTTTGAAGTTATAACGTACCAGACATACAGAAAGACAGACAGACAAAAATTCCAAAAATTGTTTTTTTTGGTTTCTGTTACACGTCTTTCTTTAATCGCCCCGTATCAGTTTTTTAGAAAAATATTTAATGTACAGACATTCAATTTTTACTGTCCTATTATATGTAAAGATAGATAGATAAGTACAAAATCCATATCCATACTAATACTATAAATGCGAAAGTCTGTCTGTCTGTAACCTCTTCACGGCTAAACTGCTGGACCGATTGTGATGAAATTTGGTAGGGATGTAGTTAACGACCTGAGGTCAAACATAAACTTTTGGGCGCGATATAACCGATTCCCACGCGGGGCGGAGCCGCGGGGAAAAGCTAGTACTTACATATTAACGGACTTAACGCTAAGAGCGTTCTCTACCAGTCAACCATTTGATTAATCTTCTTTTTCAATGTCATCAATGACAAACTATTAGATATGATTTGTAAGGGGTTGCGATATCGTTTATCCTGAAATATATTTGCAAATGAATTTATTTGTTTCTTTTCAAAATTATAAAAAAAAAGTAAGAAAATAATTCTAGAAAACAAATAAAACACGAAATCATAAAATTATTGTTTGTGACAGGATTCGATCCAGGTACTTTCTTGAAACATTTCTTTGCTAAAGTATTAAAAAATTCTTAAAAATTAATACAAAATGAAAAAAAAAAGTAAATAAAAAAAGTAAGTAAAAAAAAGCAAGTAAAAGAAAGTAAGTAAAAAAAAGTCATGTATAGCAGGATTCGAACCCTCGACTTAAAATTATGATCTACGACCTCTACCGAGAGGCCAACATACGTTGCTAGAGCTTGGCGAAATTTCAAATGGGATTTGTCTATAGGTACGCAAATTCGCGCCATCTATTGAGATTTTATGTTACTAAATTTACGATCAAATTCAATGTGTTATTTTATTAAAATTAATAGGTGCAGTGCGTGTTTTCGTCTTTATTGATATGGATAATAAAAAGTAGAAATCCTAGCCTTATCTAAATTAAATTAAACGTAAGTAAACGCATTAAAAGTTTTGAAGCAGTGTTTGAAGTAAATTTTCAATCGACTATAACTTCTTTTTCCCTTAACCGATTTTGACGGAACAAAGTTTTGACAACGCTCCTAATCATATGTAATCCAACTGTGAAAACCGCGTTTAAATCCGTTGAGTATTTTCGAAGTTATAACGTACCAGACAGACATACATACATACATACATACATACAGACAGACAAAAATTCCAAAAACTGTTTTTTTGGTTTCTGTTACTCCTTTTTAATCGCACTCAATCAGTTTTTTTGAAAAATATTAAATGTACAGACACTCGCATTTTAGTGTCTTATTATATGTATTGATATATATATATATATATATATATATATATATATATATATATATATATATAATATAATAAAATGATGTTAAATTGGGTTATCCATGGATAACGCAGTTATCCCCTAGGTAACTAGGAACCCATTCTTAAATTAATTGTAAAGGTTCGGTAATTATTTGAACAAGCATCACAAATCATTTTGAAAGATGTATTTTATAAGAGGCAGACTATGCAAAAGTCGTCTGATTATGTACCTTACTGTCATCTATTTCTACGGCCAAAAGACTGCTTGCATTGTCATTGTGTTGCGGTTGAAGAGTTCGAGAGGCAGTGAAACTACTAGGTACTGTGAATGTGTGGCAAACATCCTAGGACATGCTTAACTTACATTACAGTGCGCTAAAGATACTCAAGGTATATTGAGAAGAACGTAAGCACGGTGATCACCATATTTTGCAGGCCGTATGCGTTATTGCCAGAGTTATTGTATAAAAATAAAAAGCATAGGTTTTTAAAAAAATGCGTCATTTCAAACCGCGCGCGATTCGAAATTCTTCGATAAAAAGACAGTTCTATTATGACTTTTGTAGACGTCAAAATAAATTTGAAAGAAACTATGAAAATTTATTATTAAGTTTGCCCTGTTATTGTATGTACCCTGTGAAAAACGCAACTTTATTTTCTTTCGATTTGACTTCCTAATTCCTAAAGGTAGCACAATCCATATTGATTTGCAACCGTATTATTCTCTTTTGGCCTATGCATTTGTCCAATATTCTTGATTGCCGATGTAATACCACATACTTAATCAAAATACAGCGAAATAAATCCATATTTATATGATGTGCATACATGCAATTTACATCCTCTTGAAATGAGAGATATTACCAAATTTAAATTTGATATGAAAAAAAAACTAGTTTGTCTTAATATAAAATTTTCATGCGAACTGTACATTGCACGCTCAGTGTTTAATACGGCAATGAATGAAATATGCATTCAGTACAACAAAAACTACTATCAGTCAGTATCCCGTCAGTAGATTATGCTGTGTGGTGTAGTGCACACTCCTCAGTCCTCACGATGATCGCACACGTCTTGCTAGTTTTTGCGCTGTTTCTGTGTGTTATCCATGTGTTGATTAACTACAGTAAGAAGGCGCGAATGATGCGCAAGGTCCCAGGGCCCAAGGAGACCTTCTTGATAGGGAATGCCTTGGAAATCCTCGTTTCGCCAGGTGAATATTTTTAATAATAATGATAAAAAATAAAGTTAAAACTCATTTAATGTATAATTTTCCGTGTATATGGTCTCGGATCGAAATTAACTTATTAGTGTAAATATGTTCATAGAGCAGGAAAGCGAACCCTGGGCTTCGCAGCAACAGGCTAAGGATACAACCTGAAATCGGGAAGATGAAACTAAAGCCATAGAGATAAACAAATTAAAATATGTATCGCCTTGTTATATGACCATTTTAATTAACCTGTTATTTCAGAATCTAGAAATAGGTATTTAAATATCAGAGTCTTTAATCTTTATATTTGTGAAAAAAAAACTAACTACTCAGGAATTTATTTTTATAAACTTAATCTATCAATTACAGTCAAATAGCTGTTGCCCGTAGCTTCGCCTGCGTAAAGCTCTGTTGTTGTTTTGCGCCAAATAGTAGCCCAGCCTGTTCTCAAAGTCCAATCTATGTTTGTACCAAATTTTATCATAAATCAGTATGTCAAAGGAAATGTAACGTACAAAGTCATATTCCTATTTATTAAATAGTATGGAAGTATGAATAGATAAATAGTAAGACCGCTTAATTTTATATGAAAATAGATCAGACGCATTGTAAAATTTATAAGATAGTAGTACAAAATACGATGCAAGTAATCCGACTTGTGTTTGATTTATTAAATTAAAAGTACAAAGACAAATAATTTATATATGCAATTATGCAGTCATGTCACATGTGTCTAAAATTATTGGTTTAACAGCAACGCAAAAAGGAGAAACGTAAGTGTTTATTATGTCTAAAAAGTTTACATAACTACAAAAAGCGACTTTGAAGTTATTTGATAGAAATAGGAAATAGCATGCGGTCTCTAGCCAACTTTTTAAACCTATGAGTTATTTAAAATACACAAACTATACACTGAAACTTAAAATGTTGTAAAATTATTTAATAGATCAATGCCGACCATAGATTTGTATGAGGATAATTTTAATCATTTGACGAAGCATTAGGCTACATTTTGGCGCTATATTATATCGGGTAGAGTCGCGGATTATTGTATTATTGCTAGTGATAGAGATATAATTTAATTAATGACGATTGCTCTTTCTAGATTAATTTTATTTTTTAAGCATATTAAATACCTTATAGTATGTCCTAAACAGTCAATAGCAGAGACACAAACTTTGCATAATTAAAAATATTGTCTTTTTACAGTGGAACTATTTGCTTTGGGCAGGGAATATGCAAAAACCTGGAAAAATATTTACCGTTTCTGGGCTTTCCCTTTGTCAGCTGTGAACATTTACAGTCCAGAAGATATTGAGGTATGTAAACCTTACATTCTTAATACTATGTTTACTGGCTGATTTGCCAAAATCCTCAATTGAGACTGCAGATCATACAAAAAAAACATCATTGATTCTAGAACGGACAGCCATACAAAAACCAAAGTGCTATTTATATTTGCCTATTGGATAAACGAGAAAAAAATATTGCCCTCATATATTTTAGATGTAATACTTTGAGATTTTCATTCATTTAAATTTGTTTGACAAGTTAAATTATTTAAGGTGCCTCCAATACCTATAGCCAAGGCTTGGAACGGAACCGGTATTTTAAAAACCCAAACATAACGTGGTATATAAGTATAGGTATACGTTAGTACTATTAAGTATTCTGTGGTATAGCAGTCGATTTTAGAGTCCTAAATACCTGGTTATTTTATTATGTATGGGCAGAAAAACGAGCTGGTTTTTTATTCTAACCAGGTACGCCTGTCTACAGCTGTCCTGCCTATAGTCTTCACTATACTTACAGGGTAAAGTCAAATCAAGCCTATTCGGCATTGCGAGTTTCAATAACAAAATTGGTCACTATCATCATTTAATATTGAAATTACGTTTAAGTTAAAAATAAATTTTCTAGATGGATAAACACGAATAGTCATGCTACTGACTAAATTTCCTAGAGCTGTGTGTGACATAACAAGGCTATTTTCACATTTTAATTTTTATCTTACATAAACGTTCTAAAAATATTTTCAATAACTATTAAGGGCAAATTTAGAAAAAAAACATAGAGCTATAGTGGCTTGAGAAAGCTTCTTAGTGTCTGTGAGAGGTATGCTGTGACTCATGGATTAAAATATAATGAGAAAAAGAGTGAGTTTTTGTTGTTTAAAGGTAGGCTTAAAGAATCACTGAATGTTCCTATAATTAAGTTAAATGGAATCCCTCTCACTCGTGTTAAACATTTTAAATATCTTGGTCACATTGTTACGGAAAGTCTAAAAGATGACCAGGATATTGAAAGAGAACGCAGGGCACTGTCGATTCGTGGGAATATGCTGGCACATAGATTCAGGCGTTGTACTGCAGAGGTGAAACGTACATTGTTTAGAGCTTTTTGCCAAAACTTTTACTCATGCGCTCTATGGTCCAGTTTTACACGTGCATCGTACAGTGCTCTGCGTGTACAGTACAACAATATCTTCAGGGCTCTATTCAGGCTCCCCCCTTTCTGCAGTGCCTCCGGCATGTTTGCTGACTCTGCAATCGATGACTTTCATGCAGTTATGCGAAAGAAGATTTTATCTCTCACAAGTAGGGTGAGGTGTGGCAGGAATGCAGTGCTGAAGATGATAGCGGATAGAATGGATGGGGCGGTCTTCAGAAGGTTCACTGAACTGCATGTCATAAAAGTTACATAATACCTATGTAGTGAATCTTCTGGTGCACGGTCCATACCCTTTGCAGTGTATAAATTTTGTGGAGTGGTAGTGTGGTGTATATGTATTCTTTTGTTTTATTATGGATTCAAATAGTCTGAAAATAAATGATTTTTATTTTTTTATTTTATTTATAGGAAATTTGAGTAAAACACAAGTAAACAACTTCTGGAGAAAGTATATTTTATCGGAACATGGTTATCATTACGTTATGTTTTTGTTTTATAAAAATCGTCATCGACGAGAATGCCTACTTTGTTGCTTGTTACTATTCAATAATTAAATTAATAAATCTAATTTCAGGTTATCATATCAACAATGAAGTATAATGAAAAGAGTTATGTATATTCGTTTCTAAAGCCGTGGCTTCAAGACGGCTTACTATTAAGTCATGGTATGTTTGTATTATTTTAAGACTCCTCCTTCGGTCTCACTAGCCCCACTTCCCAAGAAAAAAAAACTCTTTCTGTTAGTGAGCTTTTAAGAAATCCTCGCTCAACTTTTTTGCTAGTATCCATAACTTACATAAAAACCTCGAAAGTCATTGAAATAGTATCCGCTTTAGAAACCTTTACAAAAAGTGTCAAAAGTGGCCTTTTTTAGCAATTTTTACGAAGGAAACTAATGACATGAACATGGTAAGTAAAGTAGAAAGCATAATCCACAAGCTGATGCCCGCCCAGATTCGCACTCGATCTGTCAAAAATGCGAAGTTTAGTAGTTTTCTTAAATTTTCCATTTTTTTCCTTCTAGAAAGTGTTCTTGAACTTCTAGAATACTAGATTGAATCCTTACCTTAGGCTCAGAGTTAACCTAAGGTACTGATTAAAACATAAAAGTCGAATAAACGCGTCGATCGATGATTCTCTTATCTCAAATATACATTGCAAATAAATAAAAGCTTGTAAACATATACATTTTACACAATTAAAAACTTCTAAGGCAAAAAGTTAAACAGACAAACAGAAAACCTTAGTAGTTACATGCATTATTAAGACTTAGACCGGTATGATATCGTCAGGCAGAAAATTGACAACGACCATTACAAAGTTTGAATATATATATAGTAGTTAGTTTTTATAAATAAAAGATCACACAAAGATCAAAAGAATATTCTTAGTCAATAATACCTACCCTATTCACAAGACACATGGCATGTCAAAGTTTATCTTCGTAGATAAAATAAATATTTATAATATACTCGTATATAATAAATAAGCTAGGTGTTATTGAGATTTCGATAACATTAAGTATACTAACTAACCTACGACTCAAAAAAAGGGGTGTTATAAGTTTCAAGTGTCTGTCTGTCTGTGTCATCATAGCTCCCGAACGGATGAAGCGATTTCAATATATATAGTTTTTTTTTTCTTGAGGTGGTGAAAGTGGGGATGAATACAATACAATAAAAAACTCTTTATTGCACATAGGTTACAGGAAGTAGCATAAAATAACTTAAATATAAAACGCAAAAAGCATTTCGTGCACATTACAAAATTAAAAATAGTTTGAGCTATGCAAAAACTCTGGGGGTTTAAGTGGGGAAAATACCTAATGTCTGCAAATATATGTAAGGGGAGAAACCAGTCAACCCTCACCACTGAAGACAAAATGTGACGGCGGTTTTTTTTAAAGTACATCTTACATTACTAGTTATCACCTGCAGTACTAGCACTTGCTTGCTACTTAATCTAACCTTTTTATTAATACACTTATCGCGGCCTTATGGCCAAAGCCATAAGGGAAAGCGCGCATTTTGCAATATTTTTTGTAAGTTTATTTTATCGAAGAACCTGCTATATGAGATGTGTCATGTTATCAAGCCAAGTTATCTTATTAACCCGGAAATTATTAGTCTGATATAAGTGTGTCATACTAATAATATATATTTCACAATAACGCTGTACTATATTGGTACATCTCGTAGCACAGCTGCGTATAATAGCGTAGATCCTATGGGATCATTATTTGAGTTAAAAAGGGCACATTTGTGTACGTATTGTTTTCTCTATTTCAATTCGTCGTATCATTATCTTTACAGGTCCCAAATGGCAGCAACGTCGTAAAATATTAACTCCAGCATTTCACTTTAATATTCTACGTGAATTCTATGTAGTGCTGGAAGAAAACAGCGACCGGTTAGTGACGAAACTCGCACAGCATACCGGAGAGGAACTGGATCTTGTGCCTGTCATATCAGAGTTCACTCTGCACTCTATTTGCGGTAAGAATTTGTATTTTAATAATCGTATATTATGTATGTATGTAAAAACTTTATTGTTCAGAAAGAACATTGATACAACGAATTATTTACAAAAAAAAAAAAACAAATTTGAGTTAGTTACACCATAGACGAATCAGGTAGGTACAAATAAACAGGGTACGAGTAGAGTACCTATGATCTGGAAAATAATGCTATTTTTATTCCAATAATACACTGGAGCAACCATACCTACATTACTAAAGAATACTAGCATAATAAATACCCGTTGGTACATATCACCACAGATAATAGAAAGCTAACTAGCAATATCACACATATACACACAGATTATAGAATTCTGGTAATACAGAACACTCTACATTTAGGTACATACAAATGTCTTTATACTCATAGATTTGTAGGTAATAAGTATGTAGAATGAATCTCTTGGCATTAAAACCACATATTTAAATCAGTTTTTTACAGCTAAGAATAACTGCATTTTAGTCATTGATTTTTGTATAGATATTGGTTTAGATTATCGTCCCGATGTTGCAACTTTTAATATATGTAAGGAAGATGCCATTGCATGCAGCGTGAAGTATACGCAACCACGTCCGAGCGTTTTTGCGGTAATTGTATCGGTGTGGCGATTAATTTTTGCAATATTTGTGTAGTGTACTAACTGCAAATTCATTTATTTTTATGTTTTATATTTTTTTCTTTATGAGATGAATGGTACATTAAAATTAAATCTCTCTAAGTATGTAAAATGTTTACGAAAGTTTTGCAAAAGCGATGCGAGATGATAACATGCAGAGAAAGATTATTTTAGTATTTAGTATGTCATATTGTTGATGATTGTAGGTACTTATTTGTTTTTTTTTTATAGAAACTGCAATGGGAACTCAGCTTAGTAAAGAGACCAGTTTGTCTGCAAAACGTTACAAAGAAGCCATACTTTCATTAGTAAACGTTGTTTTTGAAAGGTTTATCAAAATGCCATATTATTTTGATACGATCTTTAATTTATCGCCTTTAGGAAAACATCAGCAAAAATTTATAAATATAATTCGTGATTTCACAAAAAAAGTTATAAACGATAGGAAACGGTATTGGGAACAAAACAAATTTGATATAAATGATTTTGACGATGGAGGTCCCGAAGATGTGTATATGAATAAAAGAAGAAAAAAGACAGCCATGTTGGATTTGCTCATTGCAGCCCA
The DNA here is from genome assembly GCA_947044815.1 of Apomyelois bistriatella. Lineage (NCBI taxonomy): Eukaryota > Metazoa > Arthropoda > Insecta > Lepidoptera > Pyralidae > Apomyelois > Apomyelois bistriatella. The sequence continues at coordinate 6,312,202 of OX345689.1, forward strand.
AAAGGAAGGTTTAATTGATGAAAAGGGAATTCAAGAAGAGGTGGATACTTTTATGTTTGAGGTAAGAAGGTAGTACTAAGAGAAAAAATTGTACTAAGAATTAGACCATAATACGTTTTAAAATCTAATATCATGCAGGTCATGCAAAGTGTATTGTTATTATGCTTTATGTTGGGCATATACCTACATAAGTAAGTAATATACATGTAAATGTTATTGGTGAATACATGATCGGATGACACCTTGCCGACAAATTGAAGGACGATTCACAATCGAGTCATTAACAATAAATGTTGAAAATCAGTATTCTATACCTACTATTAAACGAGCAAAAAATTTTTTTTTGTTCTCTCGTTTTCAAAAGCAGCTATAACGATTTTTTTGAAATTTTTGACATAAGTTCTAAGTCATAAAGATAATCTAGCTAGGTTCCATGTCTGGGAAAATTAATTTTACACACATTTTCGCGCATAAAGATTTTCTGCATAAAACGAGCGAAGCTCGGTCGCCCAGGAACTTATAATTAATTGTGATCACAAAAATATATAATATTTTATTTATTTATTTTATTTATTTAACTTTATTGTAAAAATACAATAGGCGGACTTAATGCTAAAAGCATTATCTAACAGTCAACCTTTGGGTCAAGCAGAGAACAGTTTGTGGGTGCAAAAATAACATTTACTTAAATAACAAATATAATAAACTTACATAACATACATAATAAATAGTTAATATATACATACATACATACATATTAATACATATATACCTATCATAAAATATATTAGCCATAGTAGAAAAAAATAAAAAAAAATATTAAAAGCAAAATAAACAATAGCAGCAATTCTCAATTTCCCCTCCCTTTCCGCTTCCTATAATTTAGAGAGGAGGAACTTGTAGACAAGCTTCTTGAAAGTAGCACGGCTGGAGGCCTGCCTAATCGATTCTGGAAGCCGATTCCAAAGTCTTACTGCGGTCACGGCGAAAGATTTGGAGAAAAATTCAGTATGATGAGAAGGCGTTGCAAGAGACATATTATTAGAAGAACGCAGGTTTCTATCATGATTGGAACTTAAAAGTTTGAAATTACATTTAAGGTAATTTATGATGCCGGTTGAGATCCTATAACACCATAATTCTATTTTTTATATACAATTTAGTAGGTAAACAGGCATACGGTCCACCTAATGGCCGATGATAAACTGTCACCGTAGCCCTTAGACGCCGGTAACACTAGGGGTATTTAGTCCGTAATCATATTTCCGTAAATTTAATACATTTACTATTTTCAACATACCTACACACATTGCATCCATCCTTAATACTAATATTATAAATGCGAAAGTCTGTCTGTCACCTCTTCACGGGTAAACTGCTGGACCGATTGTGATGAAATTTGGTAGGGATGTAGTTAACGACCTGAGGTCAAACATAGGTTACTTTTGGGCGCGATATAACCGAGTCCCACGCGGGGCGAAGCCGCGGGGAAAAGCCGCGGGGAAAAGCTAGTACTATAATATACAAGCTAGCTTTAGTCCGTGGGTGGCTTCACCCGCTTGATATTTCATAATATCGCCCCATGAGCCATGTCCTTTCCCGGAACTAACTCCATACTTGGATGAATAATATAAAAATATCCATTATCCAGGGACACGATACGACCGCATCTGGCTTAACGTTTTGTCTGATGCTGCTTGCCAACAATAAGGACAAACAGGTGAGTGTTTGATGTATATATGTTTTAAAATGTAATTGAAAAGAACAATACGAGAGAATGAATAATGAGTATAAACCTTTACTCCTTACCACTGATTTGTTGCAAAAAGTTTTTGTCACGAGGTCTGTTGTTATTGGCAGAAATTGGTTAATATTCTTACTACCTCGCTCAATTTGATAACGTGTGAAGTTTTTACATATGTTCATTTATCTATTACTTTAATAATTAAACCAGCTATTGCCCCTTAAAAAATTACTGTTCTCGAGGGGAAAAAATTCCCTCGAGAACAGTGTTTTTTTAAGGTTTTCTATGTCCTTCTCAATACTTCTATCTCTTTTTTATGTTAGACATTTTAATACATATGTAAATTTCAGGAAAATTGACCAACCAACAAACACTTTTACATTTATAGTATTGGTTGAGATAAATTATATTGAAGGCGAATATTTGCAGTTGTTATTCTGCATAATTGGTATAAGTATACCTTTCCACTGACACCATAAGCGAAGCTCGATTATATGGTTACCTACAAACGATAAGATTAAATAAAACAATTGTAAACGTAATCCTGCCAAAAAAATATTCCTAGAGTTGTAAATTTAGAGTAAGTTGTAAATTGAGTTTCAAATCTCATTTTAGGATAAAATAGTTCAAGAGCTACACGAAATATTTGGTCAATCACTGCGCTCCGCGACTATTGACGACTTATCAAAGATGAAGTACCTGGAGTGCTGCATCAAGGAGTCCCTGCGGCTGTACCCGCCAGTGCACTTCATAAGTCGAAACTTAAATGACACAGTCGAATTAAGTACGTAGAAGAAATTTTTGTTTTTACTGGCTATAAATTGTATATATACCTACTGGTTAATATTTTTAACATTACTTACAGTTTATTAGGACGGAATTTTTCCCTATACGCTATACCTCAGAAACGAGAAGATTATTAATGATAAATTAAATAAATTACAGGTAACTATACCATACCGCCAGGGACACTGTGTCATATTCACGTATACGATCTACACCGCCGAGGGGACTTGTATAAGGATCCCCTGGTATTCGACCCTGATCGCTTCCTTCCGGAGAACTGCATCGGCCGCCATCCTTACGCGTATATACCGTTCAGTGCTGGCCCTAGGAACTGCATAGGTAAGGATCCCTAATTTAAAAAGCTTTCTTTATTTTTCACTAGCTGTTACCCGCGGCTCCGCCCGCGAGTAGGTCGTTTTTCATAAGGGGTATTTACGTGTGAACGTAAGGCCCCTAAAGATGGGGGTTATTAAAATGCAATGACTGCATAGATAGGCGACACTATAGAGAACTTGTAGGGAGATCAAGCAGGTGCGACTGGAAAGAGATGCGAAATGCAAGTACGGCGCACTCTCCCGAGATTCGGCTCGTATAACCGAGAGGTTGGTAGAGCCATGGAAGGTGGAGGGAGTGTCTTCATAAGGGGTGCTGCAGTTGCATACCACTGGGATTTCGAAGGATCAATCATTTATTTGATCGTCGTTTATCTTTACCTATTTAAGTATATATTTAAGCAAAATGTCACTCATGTAGTAAAGCTGAGGATGCAATAGGTAAGATTTTGAAAGAGACAAAGAAAGTTTACGCTGAAATACAAATTAAATGAAAGTTAAAACTAATTTCAGGTCAAAAATTTGCGATGATGGAAATGAAGTTGGTTGTTTCCGCACTTTTACGAGAATATCAACTATTTCCTGTGACGACTCCAGACGACATCAAGATCTCAGCAGACCTTGTTTTGAGAAACTCAGGTCCAGTTTCTGTACGTTTTGAAACAAGAAATAAAAATAATAATTATTTACTGTAATATGTTATTATTTCCTGCAAGTCACAATTAGGATCTGTTTTATGTAAGTAAACTTAATTGCAATTTTTGTTGGTTACGTAAAAATTGCAAGCAAACTTGAAATTGATTTTGAATGTCTTTTCAACTATGTGTATTAAAATGTCCAATTAATTTAGTAATTAAAATCAAGTTATGAAAGAAATTGTATATCACATTATTTTCTAGTGGTTTTTGAATAAAAAACATCAATAAATCAAGAAAATGACGACGACATACATACATAAAGTAGATATATTGTATACCTTAATTTTTTAATTACCAACGTTTTTAATGGTAATTAAAAATATTGCTTAAAATTAAACTAAATAAATAAATTCTATTTTGTATGAATAAACCTTTCTATCAAAGTTTATGTTGTTGTTGATTGATTAATTTTCAGCGATATTTTTTTCATAAGAACCTAGTTATTTTAATATATTTTTTTAAGAATTTGTTTCCATTAAGTTTATTACTAAGTATTGTCTTAATAAGAAAATTTTAAAAAGAAGTTGGACAGAGAAGAGCCATATTAGGTATATCTCCTGCTAGATATAGGTATGATTAATTTTAAATAAAAATGATAATTGTAATTTATTCGTTTTCTGAAAGACGCACTTTTGCGATTTATCGTCGTTTCATGGTATCTATTTAAATTTTTCTAGGGACGAACGATAAAGAGCTCCTTATTTTTTCTGTGATATGTACCTGTTTGTCGATTAAGTCCTATATAGCGTTCTATTGGCTATTAGTAGTGAATATTCTGCCTATATCAAAAGCAAAATTTTTAGAAGCCGGTGACTTAATAACTGTTAATTGTTATGTACGTCGAGAGGCGTTACTGCCAACGGAAGTGTTAATATAGAGCCTATAAGTAACATAGGTTGGATTTTTCCTCTAAATCTAAAAAAGTTGATTTTATAAAAAAATTTACGAAATGATGCAAGTATAATTTTGTGACATTTAAATATCATTGTAATATTTTTAATAAATCTAATATACCCACTAAATACTTCTGATTTTATTTTTTATTTATATTTATATGATTCTGCATTCTAGAGTTTGCATGTGGGTAACTACTACTACTTAATACGGTGGCACAGCGACCAAAAAGCCAATCTCATGATTAATGATCAAAGGATCTTGGCCTCCGACACCAGAGCTCTCCACCGCTCTCTGCTCAGCGCCTTCTCTTGCCAGTCGGCTTTTTGGTCCTTTCTAACTTTATCACTCCAGCGGTACCTAGGACGACCGACTGGCCGCTTTCCACTTGGTCATCCTGTGTACGCTTTCTTGACCGCCCGATCTTCTCCCATCCTCTCCACGTGTCCGGGCCATCGCAGCCTCGCCGCCTTGGTTTCACCTATAATATTAGGTCCCTGCACTAGATCTACCACTTCCCTTTTTTTCCTCATTTTACAATCACCATCCTTCCTGACTGGGCCCAGAATTTTCTGCAAATCTTCCTTTTTGCCACCAAGAGCTTATTTAGATCTTGTGGAAGAGTAGACTAAAATAAAATTTAAGAAAATAACAATATCGTACTACTTAATCAATAATGGGAACATCCCATTTATCAATATCGTGAAAGACGTGCAAAGACGTGTAGTTTTTCAAGCTACCTATTGGCGTCCGACTAACTTAGCTTACTCCGGCGGTGGATTTATTGACATCGATATGATGCAACAAAGATTTAGTATAGTAAAAACAACAATTTTAATAAAATAAAAAACTGGTTTCTTACACAGCAGCAAGATGACGAGGAAAATGGATGAATTTAAAGTACCTATAAGAGGTGAGTGCAAGGGTCGATATCAAACCTTGTCTACTTCATTCAAATACCTATTAAAAATAATAAAAAATACTATAGTGTAAATTGTCAATGTTACAATAGAAGTACGCGATCCCTATTCCGAGTGGCTGTCTTAAGAATGCAGTGATGGGTGCCGACCTTCGATGAAAATTACACCAAAATAATAAGAAGAAAGTATAAATTTAATATGGATTCTCATACATGAGTGTTTTTTAACGTCTAGCAGCCCACCGATAACTAAGTGGGTTGTGTTGGTCTTGACTCTTCACACATGTTGATAATTTGTTTGAACCGGCAGACTGAGTCAGACGTAAACGTTTGGTCCAGTTATGTTGTATGTACATGTTTACTAGGTATATTTAATAACCAGTTTTCTCGACACTTGGGTGAACAGTATCATGTTAGCGGGCATTCGGTGAAGTCGGAACGATTATACTTCAATATGGTGTTAATATATATGTTTGTTATTTTTGCTTTGATATTGTGTGTGATTCACATTCTCATCAATGAAAATTCAAAGGCTAGAATGATGAAGAAAATTCCTGGTCCTAAAAATGTTTTCTTATTAGGGAATGCATTAGAAGTTATGGTTACACCTGGTAAATCATTATAATCATTTATTTATAGTTTCATTTACCTAATAACCTAGGTTTTGGTGTTTTAAGTGATGTGGATGAATTTCAGTTGAACTATTCAAATTTGGAAGAAAAAATGCTCAAAAATATAATGGAATTTACAGATTTTGGGCCTATCCCCGTTCAGCGGTTAATATTTACAACCCCGAAGATATTGAAGTGAGTTGATTATAGACACTTATTTATTACAACCATTAATTGGCATGAATTTATTTACTAAGGGGCAGTTCACACCACGACGCGACGCGACGCGACAATGCTTGAAGAGGCCAGAGGTGTTTATGCGCAGCGCGACGCCGCGTGTCGCACCGCGGCGTCGCGTCGTCGCGAGGTGCATCGTGAAGTCGATACCCGGCGCCATATTATCACGAGACGCAGCACCGCTCTTGCATGCCGCGCGTACCGGCGACGCACCGCTGCGGCGCAATACGTCGCCGCGCAGTGCTGCGTGGTGCGTTGCACGAAGTTGTTGAATGCTCGAAATAAAATGTGTATCTTTTCGTGTTGTGAATAAAGTATATTTTTTGAGTTGCTGATTAAAATGTGCGCGCATCGTCGCCTCACGTTGCGTCTCGGTGTGAACTGACCCTTAGTTAATTAAAATACAGAAATGTTATGTAGCCTTTATATTTATCAAGAAGATAAACTCGTGTATTATCTAGAACACACACACATAATTGTACTTTTTGTTTAATAATTTTATGCTTTTGCATTGTCTTTTGTTTTAGTACGAGTACAATAAAGTTAGCAAACAAAGAATATACATATTTAATTTGTAGCTACAAGTTTTATTTTTTAGTTGACGATATGAACGATAGCAGGCAATCAATCATATCCTGATGTCAGAGTTTCAAAGCAGAGATTGCTTTTGATCTGTTTCGATTAGGTACATAGCTAGGTATATTTTGAACCCAACACATGACCTCTAAAAAGGATTTAAACATTAGTTAAAGGGGGTTGCCAAATTACGATTACGCTTCTACTGCGCATATTAGAAAAGAGATAAAATTACTTATAACACAAGAAACCTATGGATGTTAAGGTGACATTATTATTAAATAAGGAACCATTTGATTTACAGACAGTAATAGCTACGTCGAAGCATAACAACAAGAGCACCCTCTACAGTTTTCTAAAACCTTGGCTTTGGGATGGTTTACTCTTAAGTTCTGGTACGTAAGTAGTTTAATTTATTATCATCATATATTTGACAGTCTAATGCAATATTCCACTATCAATATTAATAATGTTGCATAATTATATTCATACATATCTCATATGAATTTTGAGATTTCTAGAGTGTGACAAACTACAAGAAATTAATATTTCTCTCTTTTTGACTTCACGGTTTTGCCGGTTGAATTAGCTATTATAATATATTTCGCCGAAACCCAAAATCCACTAAATGTTATTTACACAAGCTTAAAATTAGCATACATTCTGGCCCTGAACTGCATTCATTATCATCATCATTCGAAAGAGTTTGTCCAGTTGCATCCTCAGCTTACGTTTCAGCGCCCAAGGCTGAAATGCAAAACCCGCATTATTATAGTGGTCTGATGTATATAAATGTGGTTTACTTATGTTTCAGGACACAAATGGCATCAACGGAGAAAAATTCTAACGCCAGCCTTCCATTTCAACATATTGCGGCATTTTCTTCTTATTTTGGAAGAAAATAGCAGTAGATTGACTAATGAGCTGAAACTTACGAACGGAAAGGCCATTGATGTTGTATCATTGTTCTCTGAATATACGCTTAATTCAATCTGTGGTAAGTGAAGATTTAATTAGGTACGTGTCTTATTTACGCATGAAAATAATCTTTATTTTTTATAAACAGATTTAATTTTTTTATCGGGCCAAATTTGAAGACCAAAGAATTGGGTTCTAATCTTACTGGAAACGGACGTCAAATAAGCAACGACATTACTTATATCAGGCATCAGGGTATATATTTCATGTTGATTCACCTAACATAGTACCCTATTAATGAACAAGCAAACGTCTTTAAGATGTAAATGACATAAACTCATAAAGAACATAATGAAAAACATATTGAATTTCGTTGCTTTGGACGACAAAAAAAAAACATGCAAGTATTAGTTAGCGCAAGAGCAAAGTTAATGATAGATAATGTTAATTACACTGTGGCCATGAAAACTACAATAACGAGTTGAAAGATGTCGAATAGAATAGAGTAGAATAGGTAGATTATCTATGCTTTCCAAATGCAGCGTGTTTCGGAATTACTAATCAATTGTTTCTATTTTGAGATTGAGAATAACAGAGGTCTTAATTAACTTGTACCTCTGTTAATATGGTGGCAGATAACGCTAACGAATTGCCACGCTGGGTTGGTGTCAGGCCGTCGTCGGTAATATAAAATAATGCCGAATCTATCGTATATCGAAATAGGAGAAAAATAAGACTTCGCGTTTTGGCGTACCTACTCCGAAACCTTGTGACCTCGGGACGCAACCGGAATACCTATAAAATAATGATTGGTGAATATATCTCAAAACAGATATATTTAAAACTTTAAAACCAATAACTATAATGAGATAATTGTTTTATTTTATTATTACAATCGTATAATTATTAATTCCTTGACCAAATTTTTCAGAAACAGCAATGGGCACCCAGCTTTCTGAAGAATCAACCGGCGCCGCAAAATCTTACAAAGCAGCAATATATGCACTCGGTAAATTGCTCGTTCAAAGAGTCAGTAGAATTTACTACCATACAGATTTTGCTTTTAACCTTTCTTCTTTCGGACGAAAACAAAAGGAATGTCTACGTATAGTTCGTGAATTTACAGAGAAGGTTATAAAAGACAGGAAAAAATATATAGAGGCTAATGGAATTACCTGTACTGAAACCATATATGCAGATGATGACACATTTATGTCTAAAAGAAAGAAGAAAGTAGCAATGCTAGATTTACTGATTTTAGCAAAAAAAGATGGTCTCATTAATGATGTTGGTATACAAGAAGAAGTGGAAACGTTTATGTTCGAGGTAAGTTATAGATCAAAAAAATGTTTCGAAATTGATAATAAGTAAAAAATATATTTTTATAAAAAAAACATTTAGAAAATTAACGAAAAGAGTAGGTATGAGATTATTTCAAATGTTTCTCTCTATAGATAAAAAAAAAACTGTAGAAACTGTAGTTACCAAATTTTAAGCTGTTAATCTGCCTCATTTTTAAATACTGAGCCAAGCGTTGATGATATTTGTATACAGTGTTAATTATTGTTGACAGGGTCATGATACCACGGCTGCCGGCTTGACATTCAGTCTTGTATTATTGGCTGAGAATGTTCTTATTCAGGTAGGTATTTTGCTTGTTAAAGTTGGCTTTCAATTAAAATTTAAAAGGAATTTATTGAAAACAAAATTTTCTTGAATTATGTATAAGTATTCAATTCGAAATTATGAATTGTATTAATGTTTGGTTTTAAATAATATTAGTATATGTATATATATTTAATCAATGTTTTCGTTCATATTGATGATGTTTACAGGTGTGTGTGGTACACATACATCAAAAATCCTCCTAAAACTAATTCTTTGCAGGAAAAAATATTTATGGAACAGAAGGAAATATTCAGGGATTCGTCACGGGCAGCTAGTTTCGACGACCTGTCCAAAATGCGTTACCTTGAGTGTTGCATAAAGGAGTGTCTTCGACTGTACCCCCCTGTACCAGTAATAAGTCGTGCATTAAGTAAAACTGTCAGACTTAGTAAGAATATCAACTCTTTTTTTTTAGATTTACAATCAAGCTTTTTGGTCTCCGATTAAAGAATAAATCAAATCAAATCATTTGTTTCAATGTGGAACATAAGTTACAGAATAGACCACTTTCTCTGCCGTAGGTTTACAATCTGAAAGCAACTAAAGGATTTTAATTTCTATGTTCCTCTTTCCTTTGGTATGTAGCGGATTCTATCAAAGAGCATTTCCAAGGATGATTGAAAAAAATTAAGTCTTGTCTTTTAGTATGTTGTTAAGTACTTCATTGAAAAGATTACTGAAGACATTGTGTTTAAGCAAACCCTGCTCTGCTCTGAAGTATGGGATGCAACTGTGAAAATGCTAAGAGAGAGAGAGAGAGAGTAACTGAATCAAATTCACATTGTTAGATTTGTATGGAACATGTTATAATTTCTCTTTCTTCCTTCTTTTTTTTTATTTATATTTTTTAATTTAAATATTTTTTTACCTTTTTGTAGGCAATTACGAGATACCTGTCGGTTCATACTGCAATATTCACATTTATGACCTGCACCGTCGAGAGGACCTGTTCAAAGACCCACTGAAGTTCGACCCAGACCGGTTTCTGCCAGAAAACAGTGTTGGTCGACATCCTTATGCGTACATACCCTTCAGTGCTGGTCCTAGAAATTGCATAGGTAACTTTATTTTCAGCGTTTTTATATAGAATTACGTCGGCAGTCAAGCAAACGGCCCACTAAAGACGGGCGAGCGTGACTTCCCATGTGATTCCACTATCATTAGTAAATTTTATTTCTCAGTTTATAAAAATATAAAATGATAGCAGTCACGACAGCGAAATTACAAATTTCATTTGTTTTCTATTTAATTTCCCAGTTTTAATAAGAGCTCATTCACATTTATTGTCACAAATCAATATTACTTTCACGTGTGCCAGATGCACATAAAATGTAAAATTTCATAAACATGTAATATTTTTTATCTAGGACAAAGATTCGCAATGATGGAAATGAAGTCTGCCTTGTCAGCTATTCTACGTCACTTCCAGCTTCTACCAGTGACCCGGCAGGCGGACCTGGAGATAGCCGCCGATCTCGTGCTGAGGAACTCACAGCCCATTTACGTTACATTCAAGAAAAGAGACACTTCTTTGTATTAACAGTCACTGTTACTTTGATGAATAAAAAAAATGACGAAGTGTGTTGCACAATTTAATTATTTACAAGTTGGCGCCCAGCTTTCGTGATAACTACAAACTGCTTATCTGTAAATTTTCAAGTAGGTACATAGGCTAACTAATTTCTGTTATATTGGTTTTGCCGGTTTTGGTGGCGCCCCTCCTTTCCACTTGCGCTTTGGAAGTGGTGGTAAACTTAATTTAGGTAATGATTGACGTCAATAAGTGATAAGAATGTCCTATATTAAGAATAAAAAATTTGAATTTGAATTGCCGGAATTTCTACCAGTTTTGGAGGAATCGGAATGTGAAAGAAAAAATAATACGGCATTGGGTTAGATACCAAATCATCAAAATTCTTCTTAAATCTTGCGTTATACAAAATATAGAAAATATTTTTTTTTCTTGAATTTATTTCAATCATAACCTGTGATAGGTTCCTAGGGACAAATATTTATAAACTGATAACTTCAAACTTAATTTACGTTTTATGCATCTACTCAACTACTTGACTGCATTGAAGTTACTAACACCCATATTTTTAAACGTTGCCTCATAGGTCGCCTCCACTCAACCTCATTCGAGGACGCCTCAAGGAAGTCCTCCAACTTTCCTTGAAAATGGTATTCTTGATTGTTTCCTTGAGCAAACTCCAGTGAGGATGAGTCAAGGAATGACGTCCCGTTTCATTTCAGTATGTTGGTAAACCGCTTAACTTTTTGACGTAAAAAGAGTTTTTGACAAAGTTTCTTTTTCAATTTTAGCCTATTGGTATAGATTTATTATAAAACAACAAAATACTTAATACACAAAGAACTTATTATAGTAGGTACAAGATTTTCTTAAATCTGGTCCTCAATAAATGCACCTACTTTTCGTTAAACGAAACGTTCGAGGCTTCCTTAAGGTACCTCTCGACCAACCTTATATTTTGACAGTTCGTTCCTCACCCCCATTGAGTAATTTCCTTAAGGTGAGTAAGCTAGTGTCAACTATGAATACCATTGAGGTCGAGTGAGGATGAGTGGAGTTTGAGGAAACGTTTGAGAATATGGGTGTAAGGGTCGAATAAAAAGCGGGCGTAATAAATTCATGTCATTGTAAAATGTAATCGCCAATCCATTTTTTAGGGTACCGTACTAAAATGTAAAAACGGAACCTTTATAGGATCACTCGTGCGTCTGTCTGCCCGTCCACCACAGCCAATTTTCTCCGAACCTACTGGACCAAAACAGATGAAATTTGGTAGGATGGCGTGATCCTGTGACCCAAACAGATGTGCAAAGTAAATAAATATTTTTATAAAATAAGCCATTTCCGGGGGACAAATTAGGAATAAAAAAAAAAGTTTAGCAAACCTTACCGTGTTATAATATCAAAAGAAAGGGCTCATGAGGATTTCAAATATATTTTTGTTATTTTTGTAATATTTATAAATAGTTTTGATTTTATTCATGAAAGAAGACGAAAATTGACCATTCCCCTCCTGATCTCCGAAACAACCGAGCCTAAAATTTAAAAAAAAAAAATACAAGATATAGATAACAAATATAGTTCATTCCCTGTAGATTACAGGAAAACCTACAAGAACTCTTGTCAATTGACAATTAAGTGGTAAATTCAATATATAACGTAAATAGTTCACTAAAACACCATTAGATGGCGATAGTAGTAGTTTGTTGACATACCACAATTGAATTTAAAAACTGACATTGGCATTGTACGGAACCCTCTCCACGCGAGTTCAACTCGCACTTGACTGGTTTTTAAAGTTCTAAATATAACAAAGTTCCCAGCCATGTTACTTGGCACTAGAATTAGGATATTTATACCATCGTGTAAAGAAGAATGCTTCAGTTCGCGGTGTGCACAAGGAGAGTCCGATTCGCGTGGATTACGCGACTCACGCGCACCGCAACGCCCGCGCGTCGCTCACTATTGTTCATTGTTATGCGATACAATTCTGGAGGATATCAGGACTTCGTGATGGAGTGCGACAATAATTTTGAGGTGAATATCTTCCTTATAATTATTATCCAAAGATATTACGAGTGATATGTAAACCACAATTTTTTATCATAATTTAAAATTTAGTTTTAACTTTCTAATGAATTGTCTTAAAAACGCAATAAATTTTTTGAACCATAAAAGCCGAACTGCTAATTAGTTTAGGAGGAAAATAAATTGTCTCGTATATAGTTCTATAGAATTTTTGAAACTTCTCCGTATGTAAGTACCGTAAACATGGGACCCTGTAATATTCCCGTAAACAGAAATGAATTTGGAAATTTACTGAAATATTGGGAATATTTCCGTAAAACAAAGAAAAATATCCCGTAATTTTTGTTCCAGTCAAACACCACTACTCCTATTGGCTATAGAAAATAGCCGATTTTCCTATAATGGCTATAGAAAATAGTCGATTTTCGTCGTACTTTCAAATTTAGCAAGTGTGCAATAAGATCATCTATTTATGAAATTCTATAAGAAAAATATTTATCTTTTTTAGTTGTGAATACCTCATATTTACGCCCTATGACTGTAAAATACGTATATAATCGTATTAGGGTACCACTTCTTGAAGTTCATGAACAGACATTTGAAATGTTGAATTTCATAATTGAATAGGTACACAGTAAGGTTCACTGAAAGTCCCAATACCGCCTCACGACCTTTGATATATTTTTTATTTGGGCTTGATTATTTTCAAGGTTGCAAGTTGGACCTATGGATTAGCGTGCATTAAAAAACGTACTTAATTCTTTGATTATTTATACTTAGACTTAATTATCTTTCATATTAGATTCATACCTATTACTATGACATAAATAAACTGTTCACAAAACCCGTAAAATACAAGTGGTTTAGAGAAGCATGTGATGACTTATCATTAACCAGAACCAAAATTTGCCATTTTATGCTCAAATAGGACATTGGAGGCTGGAGTCACCTGATTGTCCCGATATGAAAGATGGTTCTGTGAATTTAAAAGTACATTATGTCGGTTGGTTCCGGATGCCACGAAAGAGGTAAGAAACCACGACAGAGGTCAAGAGACGAAATCGAAACTTTAACATCAGGATGATATAAAGAATGAGCTTAAACAATCGTATTTCATTCAATATCCGTCGCAGCATAGCCACGAGGCAGTAAACAACATTGATACGTATACGTCACGCGGAGTTCCCGTACTCACGGCGTCACCGGCAGGTAAACACTGAAAGTAAACATTATCAGATAAGCCTAGAACGTCTGAGGGCGGGGTCGCAGTAAGCGCCTGCGCCTTGACGCACTCGGAACAGCGCCAGCGCGACCGTCCTCAGCCGTCACTAGGCTACAGCTGTTCAGTGGTGCGTGATCTACCATCAGCATGAACGCCCGACAGCTCCGAAGGCTGGCTGCCGCCGCCAGACCCCTGCCACAGCATCAGGCCTGTGTCTGCTTACGACGATACAGTCAAGTGAGACCAAACTATATCATAGAAAAGCCAGAAGTGAGTGTCCTATATGTGCTTATTTCACAATTCCTCACAATTTCATTTGTCAAATTCTAATATGGGGTCTCTGTTGTTCCAGAAATGGCGGAACTCCGCACCAAACTTCTATTCTGTCCAGACTATGGAAATGAGGTGCGTAAAAATTTCTCTTCATCCTTTTCCAGACAAACGTAGAATGCAGTGCCGATAGTGTCATTTCGATTAGAAATCAATTGCTGGTAATGACCCACATCAAGTCTTATTGATCTATATTAAACTCTAGTGGCTATCATCCTGGCATTTGTCGGCGCCATGCGCCGCCGGTTATGTACTAGTACACAGTATGATAGGTTAGATAGGTATATCCAGCTCAATTCACTCCTGATTAAATAGTGGTGTGTTAAAGCTAGGTTGGAATTTCTTCAAAATGAATGCATAAGAAACTAAAATTCGTAATAAGCCGGTCAGATATTTTAAGGTTCAGATCTATTAAAAGTAAATAAACCGATCACTTTATTTTACTGGACTCGTAAAATAATGTTAATTCTTTGATTTGACATACTTATAACTTTCTTTGCCTTCGTAAATCCATCATGAATAACTTCTGCATTAACAAACTTGGTGGAACAAATCTAACTTACAAATCAGTAAAAAATTACTAGGTATTTGTTACCAGGAAATAGAATGAATAGATTAGTTATTTTGTGTACAAGTGATTACTAGCTTGTGCTCTTCTTTCTAATTGTTTTGTGGTTTTTTTATATCACAGTGTCTTATAAGTAGTTTCTGACAGTAATGCTCATTCATGAATTTTATATTACCGTTCCAAGGTGCAGGCCGTATTCGTTCGTGCATAACGTCGATCCTGTGTTGTGAGTACATAGTTGAACCAGCTTGGTTTGTAGCAATATTGCATGGTTATTAGTTTTTTATAATTATTTTCACGCTTATGATGAACTGTTAAAACTCGATCAATTTAAAACGGCCCGGTTAATTGAAATTGATTCAAACGATACATTATAGAAATCTATATATATAAAAATGAAACCCGTTTTCCTTTGCCACGACATAGCATGAAAACGGCATGACCGATTTGGCTGATTTTTTTTTTGTAGTTTTCTAATACTCTGTACAAGGTTCTTACGGAAAAAAATATTAAGAAAGGCGGTACGAAGTTCGCCGGGTCAGCTAGTTTAAACTAAAACTAAATAATATATACTATGTTGTCATTCACTACTGTATCTGTGAGTAAATATATTACAAAAACTGTTGTTATATACCTCATATATCTTCTGTTAGGACAGTAGATAGATATACTACAGGCAGTATACACTGTCCTAAAGTACGAAAACTGACAAAGTGATATATTTATTTAGCCATTTTATACCAAACCTAAAAAAAGCATTGCAACCTCTAGAACGATGTTCTCTTTTAGATTATTTCAGTTCTATATCTCTGCTATATCTATGCTGCTGATTGAGACCTTCATTTCCAAACACGTAAAGACATACAATGCTCAACAGTTTTTATTCAAAGTAAATGACATTTTCTAATATATTAGTATCTTTCTTTTCTTTAGCCGATAAAATGAAAAAATAGTATTTATCAATATTTTTTACTGTACCTACCCTAAACAGGGGCTTAATAATAGTCCCCATCACCAAGCCGCGCAAGATGGCTGCATAACGTTATGGGTTCTATTGTTCCCTCTGGTAGGTTAAACCATTATCATTAATGTCGCTTTCAAAATATGAAAATAATAAACAAACATTTAATAAATTTTACAATTAAGGTGGGAGGAGCACTATAAAAAGGGGTTTGTTGATACAAAAGTTAAACATAGGTACTATTTTCAGCCAGTCGTCACTAAACCCCACGAAGGACTCTTGGTGTGCAATTTTAAATAAATTACCTTACATAAGTTTATGGTATTTTTATGCGTTTGCTTAAAAGATTGGTGATAAGCAGAACACATGCATTGTTTCTGTACATTTTGTTTGTAGGTAGAAATATAAAATGCACTTTTGTGTGTTAACGAATCGCCTTGACGTGCCTCGAGTTTATACGTAAGTTATACTTTTGAAAAATCATTCAAAGGTTCCATTCTGCTAGCGCTGATCCCCAGACAAACGTTATTCTAACTAATAAAATGCGAAATGGAGTTTATTTGTTTGTATTGTTACCTTTTTACGCTTTATCCACTAAACCCATATTCCTGAACGTATACACATAGCACTGAGAAGGATATAAGGTACCTTTCATCCCGAGAAAAAGCACTGTACCCGGGGAAATTAAAGCGTGAACAAAAGATAGTTTAAAATAAATTTCTAATTTATTTCGCGTCCCGGTGTATGATCGTTCAAATCATTAAAAAGAATGTTAAAAGATTATGATTTAAGTACTTTTTCAGAAAGACTTCGAGTTATTGAAGTCGTCCGCGCTTTCAATTTAGGCCTTTTTTACTTAAGTATCACAGGTCTGTGCTTCAAAGTATGGTAGAGCACAAAGAAATATATAACTTATTACTTTTACCCGTACTTATTTGAGCACAGGCCAACTGCATTACTAAACAAGTGTGAATACTAAAGAAAAAATTTATACGCAGTCCCGTTGTTTACCAAAATTACTTGTTGATAGACGGAATTTTTCTTGTTACTGTAAGTTCTCACGCGACTCCTCGTGATTAAAAATAAAGTGTCAGGTGATTGCGTCTTACGTGGCGGACACACCCGCTGGTGACGTCAATCTTCTAAATAAATATTGGCCCCTAATTGTGCTACAGATACGAGCACGACATCTCTCTTAACGTATAACAAATGTTTGCTATACCAATGTATTTTATTTTTGCATAATATGTTTAAGACGCAAACAAGTGACGATTTATTTGATAGTTAGTGTTTGCCACGCTTCGGCTTCTAGAATCACAATACCTTATATACTTCAGTTTTATTGGAGTTAGCTGATGGAAAGAATTCAAAATGTTGGTCTTACTATTTTCTTAGGTCAATGACCATTGTTTGATACGAGATATAAACCCATATAAAATGATGCCATTAAAGGCATGCTCTATTTCCAGATTAAATATTGTATTTTTTTTCGTATATAATATATATTTTTTAAATCTTAACAGATGCCCTAAGTGTGATTTCTACTGCTTTAAATACCAACTACTAAATAATTTAACTGTTTTCATAAACAAGTGACTACATTTAAATACGAGTACATTGATCCTCAATGACTTCTTAGTTTTGGAATTTCTAAATAATATTCTTGTTTGTTTTAACAATCAAGTTCTGGAAGAGTTCCAGAATTACTACTTCTAATATGAAGCTTTTCATAAATAAAATTTAATTATCTTCATTCCTTTTTGAATTGCTACGATCCTACGTAGAAATTTCGTAGCTGACAGCTAGTCTAGGCTCTACAAAAAAATTTGCTACGACATACGTAGCAGTTTCGTAGCCTAGTAATAGGTCTATGATTTATGTGCTACGATTTACGTAGCAAATTTCGTAGATGTTACGATTAAGACCCATGCCATTTCGTAATACTGAAATTAAGGCGTTTCGTTCTTTACGCAAATCGGCTTAAATTAGTCGGCATTCTGGCTATTATATTTTTTTATGTAATCCAATAAACATAAATTAGTTGTCACGAGAAAGCAAGAATTCAATTGGCTTATTTTCACTAGATTTGTTTTCGCCTATATTTAATTTTACAATGTTTTGTGCCTCTTTTGCAATGAATATTATCCCTGTAGTATTTATTATGTATTGTTTTTAATTTACTTACTATAAAATGTTACTTCTGAACAATATGTATTATGAAACAATTTGTTTAATACAGGGCTCGTGAAGGTTCTCACAAAAATGCTGACGACGTGCTTTTTGATATGTTCAAAAATGAAGAAACAGGACTCCTTCCCGTTGGAAAGTTTTTGGCCGTAAGTATGTTGTTACTGTTTACATAAAAATCAACATATCTGTTCGTAAGTAAGGCTGAAACTCGAGAATGGCTGGACCGATTTGGTTGATATTGGTCTTGAAATATTTATAGAAGTTCAGGGAAGGTGAGAAAAGTGCGTTCACGCGGTACGGAGTGCGCTGGGTCAGCTATTATAAAATTGTAAAAAAAAAGTTATATAACCAACAAAAACGTTTTTAAGTACTTATTTAAAACTAGTTTCTTGATAATTTATCTGATGGTGGTATAAGGATAGAATATTTTACGAGCATTAGGTGATTGGCAAGTGCACTACGTATATTAGGTACATACATCATGTTTTAAAAATTTATAAGTAAATCTATTAACGAAGTTTCAACCTTTGTTTTATCAGTGTCGTCTGGACGCTATCGTGACATTTTAATATCAGTCTGCAGTTTTTTATCACTTATTGCATAACATTGATGAACTCATGATTCATTTTGTTCTAAATCGTTCGTTTTTCAGGCCTTGAGAACCACGGGCATAAGAAAAAATGATGCCCGCGTAAAAGAAGTCATGCTCAACTTGTACAAGGTCCACAAGGAATCAAATTTCGAAGGTGGCTCTCCGGAAACATTGAAGCTAGACCGACAAACATTCAAAGATGTGATTGCACCGAACATAGTTCTCATTACGCGAGCGTTTCGCAGCCAATTCGTAATTCCAGATTTCCAGGACTTCATCAAAGACATAGAGGAAATGTACTGGTCTGCCAAAAGTAATACTGACGGAAAAGTGGCCAGTTACATTCCTCAACTGGCACGGGCCAGTTCAGACAATTGGGGAGTCAGCGTCTGCACTATAGATGGCCAACGGTTTTCCATTGGTGAGTCAGTATACATACACGCCTGTTTTCCGCATGGGAAGGCAGAGACTACTAATGTTTCTACTGCTTGCTTCTCTCTACACTACCCTTCTTTCAGATCTCACTCGCTGCCTCCACACTTATGACTTTCGTCATGAAGAAATTGCGGCTATCGTGTAGCTCGACGACCTAACTTTGATATTCCTCTTGAAGGTCTGCGATTTGTTCGCAGTATATTTTACCAACTCTCCTAGTCAACTCTGCTTTGTATATACCTTTTCTTAGTATCTATTTATTTATATTTCCTATTCTCTATAAGTATGCCGAAATTATTATTATTATAATGCCAGTTATTGGTACGTAATAAAAATAATATTTTTCAGCATTAACTGCCAAGTAAAATAATAAGTGGTGGAATTTAATAATCATATCACCTCTCTTTTACGTCGTAGGCTA
The DNA here is from genome assembly GCA_947044815.1 of Apomyelois bistriatella. Classification (NCBI taxonomy): domain Eukaryota; kingdom Metazoa; phylum Arthropoda; class Insecta; order Lepidoptera; family Pyralidae; genus Apomyelois; species Apomyelois bistriatella. The sequence goes on from OX345689.1 coordinate 6,331,863, forward strand.
ATAAAGACTAACAAAAAAAAAACTTGTATTCAAGACTGAGTTGAAAAAGGTGACGATTGAGAACGTGTTCGTCACGTTGTTATTTTTGGCAACATTTATGTATTTGAAGCATTGGGCTATCTACAATGTAACTATCCTTCTACTGTAAGGTAGCAGCAATATTGATCATTAGGTCAACATTAGGTAGATATTGGTGTAAATTAGTTACCTATTATCACTAGGTATTCTAGCTGCCTTTCTAGACTATTTTACTTGAGAGAATAATGGAACAGACACTATCATTTCTGCTATCGAGAAAAATCATTCTTACTTTTGTACGTAAGTAGTCGTAAATTGAATAAATATAGTAAGACCTACCTAATCATACATACAAAGCGCTGGCTGCTTTTCTACATAATGTACTGCTTGTTTACTGCGCAGATCGTACAAATCTTTCAAGAAGATGGGTCAGAAATATTTCTATGGCGATTAGTCTAGCAACCTCACTATTTCACTCTCATTTTTTAACTCTAAGCTCAATGTGTGTGCTAGTTGGCCAACATTGAAGTCACTTTTTTCATGCGGCCCAAAAGCATCTGAATCAAAGCTTTAGAAGGCTTCTAGGTTTAACTACCAGAAAACAACAATTTGACCACCTGCACAGGGATAAAGACGTGAAATCATTTATGTACCTTTTCACCTTATCTCCTAAATCTGATGAACAGTAAGCAAGAATTATATTGATTCTCTTTGGCAGGTGATGTGACAGTCCCATTCACTCTACAGTCATGCAGCAAGCCACTGACGTACGCAATGGCTTTGGAGACTCTGGGCCCAGACGTCGTGCACAAATACGTTGGCACGGAGCCCAGTGGACGTAACTTCAATGAACTCGTATTAGACTTCAATAGTGAGTACAAAACGATATCCACAAACAACATTAATAAACAAAAAATGAATGAATTACATAGATATGCACCTATTAAAGAGTATTTAATATGTTCTCTGATTTTAATGTTAAGAAAGCCGAATCTAGGCTTCCTTTCGGCTTTTTTGAGATTAAGAATACCTTAGAAAATAAAATTTGTAAATGCAAAATATATGTACTATATAGCATTCTATAATCTGTGGTAATATGTATATGGGCATAAGAGAATTCAGTTTGCATATCTAACTAGCAATTGTGATGCTGTTGGTATTGGTATTCATACTTAAGATTCATAAGTATTTATAGCATGTGACTCAACAGTCAACAATATCATTTGCCAGCGCAGTGCATAATATTTACTTGTACTATTTGTTGACAGTTCCTCTTTTACATTTTATTCCGAAGCTGTAGGTATGCTTCAGAAACCGAGGTCCGTAAAAACAAAAGGTCTTAGATACACACGATATATTTTAAGATGTGGCCTTATTTTTATGACCTATTATAAATCTATAATTATAAATCTTTAATAATCTCAAATATGTTAAATTGTAAACTGTAATAATTTTTAATTTTTATTTTTGTGAATATGGATCTTTGTTATTCGAAATAAATGAATTTTAATTTTAATTTAATTTAATTATGGCTTGCCTGAATTCAACATTCCTTGGGAATGCTGTTTTTGTGTGGAAATTGTCACCTACCGAAAAATTGACTTCTCTGTTGCCTCTTACTGTTACTTAAAATTCGTCTGTTTTTGAGCCGAAAATAACACGACAACAAATTTATTTGACATTTATCTATCTATAGTGAAGCCGCACAATCCCATGATCAATGCTGGTGCGATTTTGGTATGCTCCCTACTGAAGACCCTGGACAAACCCGACATGACGTTGGCTGAGAAGTTCGACTACGTGATGTCGTTTTTTAGCCGACTTGCAGGAAACGAGGTCCTCGGCTTCAATAATGCAGTGTTTCTCTCAGAGAGGGAGGCAGCCGATAGAAATTATGCGCTTGGCTTTTATATGCGTGAACACAAATGTTACCCAGAAAAGACAAACCTAAGAGAGTGTATGGATTTCTATTTCCAGGTAACATTTATTTTAATTACATTTACCTACTTAATAATAGAAAACTGATTTGAGTGGCTATAATAATGATCTCGCTGCACGTACAATTTTTATAATCCGTGTGTAGACATGGACAATAGTGGACCGATTTAATTAAGCATGGCTTAATTAATTAAATAATAGTACAGGGTTATTTTTATTTTAAATTTTATAACATACAGCCTTTGACCATATGGGTATTTCTTTTTATAAGTGACATTCCAATACTAATTTGTCCACGGGATCTGTCAGTAAATTAATGAATAAGTATAATGTAGGACTTTACGCGAATTTACACGAAAAGAGATAAGTAGTAGGCACAAAAAGGCTACAAGATACCTACCTATCTTACTCTCTCTCTCGACTAAGCACTTCTTTCCCGATTGCTTCTTCAGTTGACTGCATTGGAGCAGGGTGCTTTTTCTCCTCCACTACGCCTAGTCTTCGGCATTTAGTTTCATAGCCTTAATAATTCTGATAATGAAAATGTTTATTTTCAGTGTTGTTCCATGGAGGCTAACTGCGACATAATGTCCATAATGGCTGCCACGCTGGCGAATGGTGGCATTTGTCCCATCACCGACGAAAAAGTGCTCCGGCCCGATTCTGTGCGCAACGTGCTATCCCTGATGCATAGCTGTGGAATGTACGACTACTCTGGACAGTTTGCGTTCAAAGTGGGGCTGCCGGCGAAGTCAGGCGTGTCGGGAGCCATGCTCATCGTCGTGCCCAATGTTATGGGTATTTGCACTTGGTCTCCACCATTAGATCCCTTGGGCAACAGCTGCCGCGGCCTACAGTTTTGTGACGTAAGTTACAAAAATCAAAAACTTACATTAAACCTTTTTTTTATTATTTTTAATCTACGATCTTCATGTTGCGATTTTTCAGGAGCTGATCCAGAGGTTCAACTTTCACAAATATGATAATATTCGTTACGCGAGCCACAAGAAAGATCCGCGGCGTTATAAATTTGAGACAACGGGTCTCAGCATCGTTAATCTTCTATTTTCTGCGGCCAGTGGTGATATAAGTGCTTTGAGGAGGTAAGGATTGCATCCATATTTATTTTAGAGGAAAGTGTCAGATCACGCAATGACAAACTAGTGCATCTTTTATGTCCAATCGAAACAACGCTTTTTTAATAGGCGCTTTGGAGGAGCTCCGAATTGTTTTCCGAATTACCCAACTCCGAATGTAAGGTTCCCCGCTCCTAGTTTCGTCCTTGCTGGGTTCTACGAATGAATTCTTTGCCAAAGAATGGTTTGCCGAAAAAATCGTTCACCATCACGGTTCTACAATTAATCGGTTTACTACGAATTTGTTTGTCGAATAAACTCTTCATCGTCGGTCCCTCGAACGAATTTTTCGTTTCGATTTCAGGATGAGTTTTTTTTAGCAGTGGATTAAAACTTTTAAATAATTAATATGATCTCTGGCTGATTTCCAAATAATCATATTTTATATACGAGCAAAATTTGTATATTTGTATATTAGTATATATCATATTAAAAATTTGTATAGATGTCACGCGTTTCCAAAAACGGCTCTAACGGTTTTGGTGAAATTTGAAATATTAGTTCCTCACGGTATTTTCTTTAACAGAAGCAGGTGTGGTAGTGACAGATGATGAAGCGTGAGTCAGTGGTCTACAAACTCCGACCTTAGGCTCTAAATGAACACAAGCCGTGCGTTTTTACCGCTAGACCACTATTGTTTCATTGAATATTAGATAGGTAGATGAATAAAAAACAAAAATGAAACAAAATAATTCTTCTTTTTCATTAAATGATTGAAATCTCCTCAATAATAATAGCACAAATAAGTGTTTCGTTACAATATTTCCTACAGTCATGATATTTTTCAGGTCTTCAAGGTTTACCCAGGGGGACACTTGCCTTTGACAAAATTTAACACTTTAAGTACAGCTAAATATATCGTACTTAAACGTATTTGTGGATCCAAAAATGGTCTTTGGACACTCATGATATTTTTTTAAGACCTATTCAAATAACCTATTCACTACTTTACATGTAGGGGAGGTATCCTAAAAAATATTTTTCAAAATTTTATTCCACTGTTTTGTTAGCGTGATTAATATGTATGTTCTTGCCAAATTACAGCATTCTAGTACTAAGGGTCTTTTTTACACTGAATCACTAGTTTTACCTTTTTATACTAGGTCTCATCTGTCTCCTCAGTTTAGTACCATCCTCTTTGCCTCTGCTCGGCTTGACTTGGCCTACGATTCCGATGATGGCCATTGTAGGCCAACGGGTGGGGTGGGGGACGTGTATTGTATACACTTTAGCGGATGAACACTATGTGCGTGCAGGTTTCCTCACCACTGTGTTTTCCTCCACCAGAAGCAGGTGTAGGCTGATGGAAAGTCATCATTTCTCAATTAGATTGATCTACAAATTCAAAGGCGAAAGCTGGAATTGAGCCTGGGCTCTCTCCACCATCACCTTAAGTCGAGTAAAATTATTTCTAACTTGTATTATACCATTTTTTACCTTGTAAGCAACAAAGAAAAAATATCAATACCTATTACTGAAGTTATACTCGAATCATCCTGAAATCGAAACGAAAAAGTTAGTTCGAGGGACCGACGATGAAGAGTTTATTCGACAAACAAATTTGTAGTAAACCGATAAATTGTAGAACCGTGATGGGGTGAACGATTTTTTCAGCGAACCATTCTTTGGCAAAGAATTCCTTCGAAGAACCCAGCAAGGACGAAACGAGGTGCGGTGAACCTTACATTCGGAGTTGGGTAAGTCGGAAAATAATTCGGAGCTCGCTTTGGAGCGCTATAGGCTTTTTTTATCGAAACTACTGCTAGCTCCTGTACGAAAGCGAATCATTTATATCACGAAAGAAAAGCTGCGGGCAAACACAGTTAGTTGCTTAAATAATATAGAGGTTTTGGATTATAAACTGCATGAATTTTCTTGATAAGTGAATTCATATGTTTATTTATCAGCAAGCCTTCTTCAGACCCGTCTCTACTTCCTGTGTGGTGTAGTCACCACAATAATTGTGTTCATCGCCAAGAGTGAAACTCGTATGCCTTAAAGATCTTAATTGCTTCAAAATTAATTGGTTCCAATACATTATCATCTAGTAAGGTTAAATTGGTGACAGAAATTAATTACTGTAGCGAATACCAAAGCTTATTTTGTTTTTCTCATAAGTACCATCGTTAAATTAGTTCAAAGGTTACAACGTAGTTGGTCGTTTTTTATTAGTTGGTTACAATAATAGTTATCATAGCAGATCACAGTCAAGCGTAATCAGTCTTTGTAATTCAGCTTGGCTAATACTGACCAGGTAGCACACAACATGACGACACGCTCCAAAAGCTCTTTTTATTTCGTGCTTTATATATATGTACGTACCTACTTAATAGTTTTGTAATATTTAGCGGGGAAAATATTTTTTTTAACTTCTCAGACACCATCTTTCCGGTATGGATATGACTCTGTCAGATTACGACGGCCGCACAGCTCTGCATTTAGCGGCCGCTGAGGGGCACTTAGGTTGCGTCGATTTCCTACTCGCCCAGTGTGCCGTGCCACACGACCCGCGCGACCGCTGGGGCAGCCGCCCCCTCAACGAGGCCGAAACCTTCGGACACACCGCTGTAGTACAATATCTCAAAGAATGGGAGCGCACACATCCCAACAATGAAAAAGGCGACGGGAAACCATCAGCCGTAGATGACATACTTGACAAAACAAATGTCAATGATGCCGTCAAAGATCCAAGTATCCAAGAAATCGTTTCGAGGAATGGTGATAAAGTTCAGTGAATCGGAATATAAATCTAGTTGTCTGGCTGCTAAGAATGCTTATTTAATTTCACAGTAGGACTGAACGAAACATTTGAAATTACCGCAATAAATATAAGTACTTGTGTTTGCCTCGCATCTGAAACACATTTACTCAGCGGCCGCAACATGGTTCTTACATTCACGAATCTCAATTCTTTATTGAGAATTAATAAAAATTAAGATCTCATGACTAAATTGCTGTTTCATTAGAAACTAATTATTTATAAGTAGAAAATAATAATAGTTAGCCTTTTCAAATTATAATGCATTTAGATTTGAACAGAATTCTTACAATACCACAATACCGTGAATTGAAGTTAAAAATTTCAGATTATCAAGTAAAATATAGACTAACTTTGTATTTCTTTTCATATCTTACAGCAATTTTTGGATTCTATTTTTACATTCCATTTATTTTTGTGAAACCAGTGCATACATAACATTATTTACCTTTTATGGAATTTTCGCTACCAGAGCAGTAGGTAAACTTCAAATTATATGTTACCTACATTTAGAAAATTTACAAAGGAATGTTAAAATGTTTATAAACAAAAGTTTCTCAATGTAAGACAATAAATAAATAAATATTTTAATCAAAGTAGATATAAGAGTTATATTCAATGTCATTATCAGTGTTGTCCAAATGTATGTCAATTAAACCGTTGAATTTAAAAACGATGTGTATATTTTTCAAGCACCACACTATCTACAGGTCTAACCTTTACCATTAGTTTTTCCATTCCTATTTTAACTTACTTCCAAAAAAGGAATGGTTCTCAATTCTCATACTTTTTATGTTGGTTACCTCATATCTCTGTCATTCAAACACCAATGTTGAAAACTCTTTTGTTCGAAAGGACATACTTTTTATTTCGTCCCATTGAAATTTTATTAAAATCGGTGCAGTAGTTTGGTTTTAAAATTAACATAACAGAAATACGTAAATCAACTAAGTCAAATAAATAAGCATTTTTTAATTTTGCATTTGTAAGTTGCTTGCTAAGAAAGGTGAATCAGCCTCGTATGCCCCAGTACAGACTCTGCTATCATATTTTACATACAATTTCCTTTGGTATACTTTGGTATACAAGTTTTATGAATTTTCATATTGTATTAGTTGCAAGCGCAGTTGACCCTGCACACTGTGGTGTCAGTGATTAATCGACCTTGTATGCCTTGGTATCGTTATTTTAAATATAGGATACATGTTTTGATTATTTAACAAAAAAGCACATCCAAATCTAATCAATAAAATTTCTAACTAATGGTAAAAAAGAGACTACAATATAAAACAAATTAGTTTAATTATCAACAATGCTACTGTACATACAAATACATGATTACTGTTTTTCACTTGCTCTCACAGGAGATGACACAACTCCTAACAGCTTACAGTCTGCTTCTAATAATGTCAGGTCTGTACTCGAACCAAGAAATCTAGAAGATAATTCTAAATCTTTAATCTGAATACGTACTCTCGCTCCTCGTACATATTCATCTCCCCTGCTTTCAGGCCTTGTGCAAACACAGTGGAATTTCCATCCAAAATCAATGTACAAGTCATTTTCCACAACATGAAATATTTTGCCAATAACCACTTTCCCAACAGGATCTCCCAACTGAAAAGAAAAATCAAGAATTAAGTAACCATCATCAGGTGGCCTACTACCATCTCTTAAAACCATGCAAGAACAAGTGAGTAAGCGAGACAGTGAAATACATGATGTAAGGCGACATTTTTCTTACACAATCGTTCTTGCATGGTTTTAAGAGATGGTAGTACGCACTCATTAAATATTTAGTAATAAGTAGAACAGCAAGTCAAAATCTGGACCCTAGGTTTAGTAGCAGTCAGCTGAGAAAGCAACCAGGTCAAGGTGTGCGAAAGAGGGTCCCGAATGTAAAAAAATCTTTTCCCTCCTTTTTACTGGGCAGGTCTAGAGGGGTCGCCGACAAGTAATAAATGTCCCATAGATTGAAATAATCTGACACACCATTCTCAAGATAATTTTATTAATTATAGAAAAGTAAGAATCCTAAACTTTAACCCTAAACTAATCGTTCACTCGTGTTACGGGTCCATCGAAGGAGGCACCCTAAATAACCTAACCTACCCACAGTGGTAAAATTGATTTTGTTATTCGAGCCCGCGCCACTTCTGGGACCCTTTCTTACACCCTAACCAGCAGCCGGAAAAGCACTAAGATAAGAGAGATCATCAATTCTGAAAGAAAACTGAACACATAAAAATTTGTTAAAATCTCATTCATTATATAAGACTAGCTTAAATCTGCGGTTATAATATTAGTTAGGAAAGCACAAAATAAAATAATATTAATTGATACACAATGTGCTTCAATATTATCAGCAGTTAATGAAGATGCATGTGCATAAATAATAGAAGTAAAATACAGGATATTTCTTTTCCACAAAATCTCAATTAATGGGTTCAATAAATAAATTCTACTTACATCAATTAATTTAGACTGACGTAGTAAAGATGCGAAAGTATAACTTGGTTCAGAATCTTGTGAATCAATAATGTGAGACTGCTTTTCATATACTTTAGCAAAACCAGTAAGAGTTGGGGTTGATGCAGCTGACGTTGTTTCTGACGGAGAAGAAACTATTGATGTGCAGTAATTGATTCGCAGGCACTCTCGATTTGGGATCTCTAATTTTCCAGAGCTATAGGTTAGAACATTTCTTAGACTGCGAATAGTTTTCACAGAATTCCCAATGAGTTGCATTTTCATTGTACTTTCCTCTGTATTTTGCCAACGCTTTTTAATTGCTTGTCATTAAATTTGAATTCTGATCCCAATTTGGCATGCAGGTCAATTTAAATCACAAACACTTTAAAAAGAATATGATATAAATAAAGCTGTGTACTTGTTTGAGAGTGACATAATGTATTTTTTTTATTTTCTTTTGACTGGCTAATGCGTGCCGTATGCCGCCGCCGCCGCTGCCCGGTCCGGTGGCTTACCACCATCTCTTAAAACCATGCAGGAGCGGTTGAGTAAGGGTCCAGGGAGATGTCGCCTAACATCACGTATTGCGCTGTCTCGCTTACTCACTGGATCTTGCATGGTTTTAAGAGACGGTAGTAACCCCCCAGTGACTTATTAAGGTAGGCGCCCCGCCAAGGAAGGCTTTCAAGTAAAAGATGGTAAGTAGGTAAATAAGACTTGTTTACAAAAAAAAACCTGTTGTATTGTCACGACATACATGTCAGAACTGTCAAATAGAAATTACACACGACGACAGGTTAGAGAATTTTGATATGTCGGTCGATTATTCAGAATGTTTATCAAATAACAGGCATTTCATATAAATTTTAACGAAAATGACCGAGGACCAAGATGCTAAAGACTCGCACTCAGATTCTGGTAGTAAAACCTTCGGCTCAAAGAGCAAGGATAAGAAGATAAAACCCCAACGTCCCTTGACCAAAGTGAATAATATTTATTTAACTTACAATGTGAAAACGTTTCTTACTTTACTAAGAAATATGTATTTTATGACAGCTTTTGGTTTTTTCAGATAGTGCTCCGGCGCCTGCCCCCGACTATGACCGAAGAATCATTCTTGGAGCAAGTATCTCCAATTCCAGAGCATGACCATTTTTATTTAGCTAAGCCTGATCCCTCTCTAGGGCATAATGTTTACTCGAGGGCTTACATAAACTTTGTGAACGTCGAGGATATTTATCTTTTTAGGGATAAATTTGATGGCTATATATTTTTGGATGAGAAAGGTAATAAAAGATTGAGTAAAATTTGTTTAGTTTGTTTGTTAGCCTCATGAAATCATTTGTTAATAAATATCTGTTATTTACATTCAAATTAAAATATTACCTACTTGCAGGTTTAGAGTATGTGGGCATTGTTGAATATGCTTTATTTCAAAGAATACCTAAGAAAAAAAAGAAGAAGGATCCTAAGTGTGGGACTATAGAGAGCGACCCTGTCTATCAAGAGTTCATTGAGAACCTCAATAAGGACCCTGAATCCGAAAATCAACCAAAACTGGAGTACTCATATCCAGTCAATGATGGTAACATCTTTGTTTTAAAGCTTAGCTTATTTTGGTTCATTCAGTGTCATTAGGACTTGCTTTGCATACAATAACATAGTTTCATCGTCTATACATATAATAGGAGAGATCAGAAAGTAGCCACCAGTGAACACTTGGGTGCTGAGGCATTACCCTTACTGATGATGGCAGGAGCTAACAACCAAGCTCTAGTTCACTCAACATTATACATAAAAAATTTTGTGTCGTGTAATTGTCAAAATTTATTGGTGTTTATATTATAGGAAATGACAAAAAAGTGCAGTCTACCCCACTGCTGGAATACCTGGCTGCTCGTAAGCAGGATAAGCGTGGGAGAGACGAGCGTAGGAGACGAGAAAATGACAAGAGAAAGATGAGGATAGAACGAAAGACTAAAGAAATGCCCATTAAGGTATGTATTTTTTACACACTACCTATGCAGTCTTAGGTATACTAAACATTCAATGCGCAATAGCTCTTAGGGAGCTATTGCACACTTCACTATGTTGTCATATCAACAGCTACAAATGTAGTTAAACACGGAAAATAACGATGAAACATTTAAAGAAATTTTGTATTGTTCATTATAATTAACTTTTCTGCAATTTTATATAACACTGAAATTCCAGCAGAGGGAGGACTTAAAAAGTGTGATTAGTACTTAATTCTTTCTTTTTTATTTGAGGTTTTTACTAATTACCTTCATCATATGAGGATATTAAGCTAAAATTCTTTAGATACTAAATATGTAAAATGTTCAGTTGTTTGTTAATTAGGTCCACCATTTATATATTTTGGAATAATATTTCATAAATGAACATAATATACTTTCTTCATCCCTTGATGTCCTCAATACATTGAAAAATTAATTTTACCTACCTAATTAAGATACTTTCCTATAATTATGCGTCTGCTTGTTTTTTCTTCATTGTGTACATACAACTAGGCTTTGCTTACTACTTTTTATCCAGGAATTGATGTGATGTGGATTCCACCAACATACCAGAAATCTGTTGCTTCTTTAGTTCCTTTTTACAACTTACATGGCACAAGAAAGAATGATCTATAAATAGTTATTATATTTTATTTAGTTCATATTGTTAAAAATTTCAATAGAAACCCGGTGATGTATCTGAAGATGAAACTTACAACGACAATTGTGACTCCTCTGAACACAAGCACAAGAATTTCTGGTTTGGAGAACAGAGGGTCTACCATAAAAGTAAAGTAAAAGGCAATATGAAGCCTGACCTGAAAAACATACACGGCTCTGACGAGTTTATAAGCACAGACTCTGATTGGGACAGTCAATTTCCTGCATTGTCTATGAAAACACATAACACTTTTACTCTTTCTTCGGGTAAATTTTATGGGAAGGAAGAAACTATAGAAGTCAGTGAAAAGAGTGGTGGAGATACTTGTGTCAAGGTTTCAATTGGATTTGTTATAAGTAATAATGTATTTCAGAGGCCTTTAGTTATTTAAAATTTTATCTCTTAAACTATTTTACATCCTGTAGTGTTTTTTTCTTAACTTCATTATTTAAATTTTATTATTTGGTTATGTATGCTTAGTTTAAATATTGTTGATATAATAGTGATTCTCTAATTCATTAACTAAGATTAATGAACTTGGATTAGCTTTACAGAGTAGTTTCTGCAATTAAGTAATTATTAGCTAGATAATAGGCTATCAAAATATAATCACATTTAAGTTATGGCCAAAATGAATTAATTTATATGTCTTTCAGTCTATGTTAAGGCTGCCATTATCTAGTCACATTTTATCTACTTTAATCAGCAGGAATCAAGCAACAAATTTGATCTATTCAAAGGTGTTGCTTGCTCTGTGGAGAGTGTGTTGCAAGGTCAAACAACCCTCTACACATTGATGTTTGAATTTCTAAATTGGTCCTGTACAATATTTTATTAAATAACTGACAAGTAGGTTCTTGGATCAACAGTTTTCAGAAGAAAAATCTTTTCATCAAACAATCAAATATTTTATGCCTGCTAGGTAGGCAAAGCAAAATCGCCACTGGAACACATAGGCAAATATGCCTTATCACCGATATAAATGTGTTAGTATAAACAACAAGATACAATTTTAACTGAATTTTATTTTTAGGAAGAAGAGACTGGAGACGAAGTCAAAAAAATTAAACCACGTGAATGGGAAAAAGAGAAATCATCAACTGATCTAAAAGATGATTCTACAAAATCAGAAAATAAGGATGGGTCAGTATATGAATCTAAAAATTACAGAGAACAACGCAAAACAAGCAACTTTGTTGTTGATAAAAAAATAAAGAAAACTGATGGTGACAAAAGAGATAGTAAAGTTGGTGACCAAGATGAAGACTCTGACAGGGGTTATAAAAAGGATAAAAAAGACAAATTTAAGGAATCGCCACGAGACCAGAAGAGCAAGAAATATAGTGACACCAGAAAAGAGAGAATCAAGCAGACTGAATTTGTGAAATCAGATAAGCAATCAGCGATCAATAAAATAATTTCATCTGATGGAAAATCAAAATCACTAAACCATGATGATATTAAACCTTTCACTCAATTGCCACAAGTGAAAACTGACGACTTAACGAAAATAATAGAGGGCATGGATAAAAAAATGAAACTTGATGAAGCACATAAAGATCAAGATATTTCCGATAATACCTCCTCTTCAGTAGCTTCAAAAATCAGGAGGAGCAGTTTGGAATCTGGTGAAATGTCTACAAAAGAAGAGAGTGTTTTAAAAAGGCAGAAATCACTTGATGACAGGAGTAAATCTTCTGAAAGAGAGGGTTCTGAAGAAAAAGAAAAGAGTGAAAGCAGTGATCGCCGCACAGAGAGGAGGATTAGAAATAAGGTAAATGTCGATAAATGAGTCAATATATTTTTTATTTTTATGTTTGCTGTAACTTTTTTGGTAGCATCTTTCAACCCGTAGCCATCTGGTTACATTTCTACCGCCAAACAATACGAAGTATGTACGTAAACTATTTAAATAGAAATGGTCACATTGTCTTACATTATATATCTTCTTGCAGGACCGCCCAAGCATGGTTATATACCAACCGGGTATGGGAAAATTCAGTAAACAAAGATTAGCTAAGGAAAAAGAGACACAACCGCAAACTACGGCAAAACCGGTGAACGATAGTGAAAAGAAAGACACCTGAGAATATGGTCATGTCACCCGAAAATTGGACACCATTCAACGGAATCACCAGACGCTGGCATTCAAAACATGTCCTTGGGGAAGTAGAAGAGGTCATATGAACATGCCAACTAATGGACAACTGTTCGAGTTTACTAAGCTGTTGTTTTTATTTCTTTAGTTTACATACAGTAACATGAAGACGATGAAGTTTTCACAATCAGCATAGCATTTGTTGCTTCATTTTTTTTTAGCTTGTGACCATTTAGTTCAGTTTGTTTATTTCATTTAAATATAATTCATTTTTTAAACTGCAAAGATTTTAATTCATTTCTGGTTTAAATAATAAGACAAGCTATTATGATAATTTTATTAAAAATAACGATTTATAAGTCTATCACAGTGATTTTAGTATGTCTTAAGACTAAATTTTGGACTGATACATATTAATGTAAAAAATAATGAGGTTCTTAACTTTATACAAAAATCAAACATTAACTCTAAAGTATTCTTAATAATATTGGCGTATATTACCTTAACTGTAGAAAAAGTAACACATTATTCTTGACGAACTAAATATCAATACATAATATATTAAATAAGAAACAACTGAATTTCTTTTTGCATAAAAGTTAGATTTTTTTTTTGGAAATACACTCAGTTAAAACACTATAATTATACGAGTATATGTCTATGGAATTTAGAGTACGGAATATTGTTCTTTGGTTTCCTTACACATATCAACATTACTAAAATTTTATTACCACCGCTTTAAAAAAAATCTGTAGTTAGCTATCTGCTAGATACATAAAAACTTTAAATATTAATCAAACATACAAGCAGGACAATTAGTAAATCTAGTCAGCCTTAAAAAGCCTCCAAAATAAATTAAATATCTAACTAGTTTCATAAAGAAAGTTTTTTTTTTCATCTATTTTTCAAAGTTCCGTGCCGCTTGAAAAAAAAAATTTCGTGACCCTTTAATCATACCCTACTTCATGTATGGATAACCTATGGATATGACAGTTTCGTGTACGAAATATTCGAGAAAATATCACGTGTATCGTGCACGAAACTGAAACGATTTCATAATCACTTGATTCGAATAAACAGAATGACTTGTACGCTTTACAAAAAGTTTGCCTAATTATAAATTCGTTACATATTTAAATATAAAAATTTAGAGTATTTACTTCAAAGGATGTACGTTTAATTTCGAGCACGGTGAAAAACAAATTAATGACTTTAAGTGCACAAGCGATGTTCTCGTGTGTATTATTGTTTTTATATTATTTGTGCAGATAAGTTTACTAACATTAGTGTTAGGCAATAACGTAAAATACTACTCTATACGAAATAGGCTACTTGACTTATATTTTGATGCAACAAATGTTTATTTCTTAATCGATCTCCGTTAAGAAGAAGTTGGCATTATAATTTCAATTTCAAATTTACTTTAAATTCGGAAATGTCAAAGCGCGGGCCGGCCCTCATCCGCCATGACGTGCGTGACGCAACTATTATGGTAACCTGTCGTTCAGACCTATTTTTGACTTCTGTCATTCGTTCAAAGTCGGTAATTCGAAGGATTTTTATTCGACAATACTGTGGAATCGCATGATTTTCATGCGACTGTGGTTCTTGGCGAGAAACGGGGTTCAAAAATAGCACCTTGCAGAATAATTACGTCACCAAACTGCAAAAATGGCCGACGGTGTTTTGGATAGGATTTTAAAAGTGAACTTCTGAACTTAAGTTTTGCTACCTAACAGGGCTCGGAAAAATATGGAAAAAAATGTTTTAATCTAAACAAATAGAAAATAATTATTTTAAACAAAAACAACAAGTCAACTACCCTATTATGTTTACGACCGTGTAGTATTTATATAGATATGTCAATAGACTAGGGAAAACATTATTTCTCTTTCTCTTAGTTCTTAATATTTAACGATATCAGATCTATAAAATTATATACACTTTATAGTCATCGATAGACACAACCGGTTCTTTGGTTTTACTTAGGCCTACACTTTGGTCCCCACAAGTTGTTTTACCTCTGTATTACATTGGCAAACACAATTCCCTAATTCTAAGGCTAAAGATATCGTGATAGTCGCGTCTACTTTTACAGTTGATATGAATGAAATAACTCATAATTAAAATATCATCAGCAGAAATAAAAATATGCACGTTAACTAAATGTTTTAACAGATTCATGAAAAAACCATAGGTAACAACCTCGATACATATCGCAAATAGTCTCGGATTAGGTACCTGTAGCACTACTTAGTGCAAGTTATTACTTGCTTATTCGTTACTTCATCATTATATGCATGTAATGTAGGAGTAAGAACCACTACACCTCGTGTTTTCTAGTACGTAATCATAACTACATAAATTGCAAAGACAAATGCATAGAAATAAGCGCTTTCATACATCTATGATATGGGCCCAGATAATTAATTATTGAAATTATATTACATCAATCAACTGAGCGAAAGCAGCAATGGCTATCGTCGTTCTCATCATATCTACAACCTTGAAACATCACTCCCCTCGTTATTAAGAATCGGTACAGCCGCGTGTTTATCGCTGTCGTTTTTGGGCACTATCTTCTTGATCTTCTCGGCCGGGGCCTTGGTTTGGGCCACGTTGTGCCGATGCATGAGGTAGAGAAGCAGCATGAAGCCGACGAGAAAGCCAGCCAGCCCGCCTGTTACTGTCAGCCACGTACGACGAGCGGAGTACACGCTCTGGAACTAAAAAATAAAATATTTTTTTCAAAAACTGTCATGTTGTCAAACTCTAATGTTTCTTCTAATGCAAAGTAGTAGCACTGATTTAAGTGAGATCAGCGAAAGCTCTAACCAGGGAACGGTAATTTGGTTTAAAATAATGAACCAGCTTATTTTCTGTCCATACTTTTTTTTAACGAGCGAGCCGAAAGGGCTCTTCTCGACCGGTAGGTATTTACTGCCTCTGCCCTACTAACCGTTACCAGCTATTTGTTCCCTAAAATGGATCTTCATTTCCATTAACTAAGTTTAATACCAGCATTTTTGGGTCTTAAGTCTACTGGTTTCCCATCTCTCAATTTTTTGACGGTTTTTAAAAGCGTTGTACGCTTAAAAAAACACACTCGCAATACACAACTAGTATATATATGGCGCCTTGTGCATTAAACCACAAATATTCTCTCTTTGTAAGTACCTATTTGTATATTGTGGATACCGATAACGTCGAAAAGTTTCAGCAGCTGGCAGTGTTTTCTGCTACGCAACAAAACTCTCCGAAAGGAGACGACGCCATATGTACTATGTTTGAGTTATATGATTGATATATCTATGTAATAATTGAACTATCTTACAGGCTTTGGTTTCCAATACAGACAATTTGGGTATCAATGTTCAACATAAGCCTAAACTAAACAAAAATATATTTCATCTACCATCACATCACATCACCATCACAGCTGTTCCGCGCTTCTAGAGAACTGCCAAGAACGCGCCTACCTACACTCATAAGAACCAGGAACTACTAAATAGGTGAGTGACTTCATCATATATTATTTATACTTTCAATTCAAGACAGTATTATAGATATCTTCTGGAGACACGGCAGTGCCTCCCCCAAAACGAGCCAAGAAAAAGCCAAATACATCTTTTCTCGAAACGCTTTTTCGTTTTTATAAACCGTCATAATTTGAATTTGGATTATAGGTAGTAGTGAAACTAAATTTTCGGGATATGAAATAAATAGCGGAATCATTAAACAAAGAAAGCTTTAATTGCAAAGCTCTACTTTAGATTTTATTTAGTTTCGACGTTTAATCCCACAAACGGAAAATGCCAACTTTACGTTAAATCCCAAATACTCATACTAGGTACCACTTTCGTGAAATACTAACTTCGTGAAACACCACCATCGCTTTACGGGAAATACCAACTACTTAAAAAAATACGTAGGATACATAATACTAAGAATACCAATTTATTGTAGAGCCTACGTCAATAACCGAATACGAAGAATACCCACTTTTGATACCTTAGTAGTACCTACTATTATATATTCTGTGATCGTCAATTTCGGTGTATTTTCACTTGTCCCGTGATTCGCGTAGTGTTTGGGTGTAGACATTTGGGACAAAAATACTGTTTGCCACTTTTCCAAACTGGTTGTCCCATAATAAATAAATAAATAATGGTGTAGAGACAAATCACACACATTGACTTAGCCCCAAAGAAAGTTCGAGACTTGTGTAAGGGATACTAACTCATTGATACTATATTTTATATAACATAATACATAAGATAAACATCCAAGATCCAGGCCAATTAGAAAAATATCATCAACCGGGGATCAAATCCGGGACCTCTTGGGTAGCGTTCAGTCATGTTAACCGTTACGCCACATAGGTCGTCAAATAGTAGAATAACTCAATGGTATAGACAGATATTTTCTTTGCAAGTCCGAGATGGTGTTTTCCGTAATTGGTAAATAACTGTTGGTGGTGTTCAAAGAAACAAACAATTTTTTTTCGATATATACCAAAAATTGTGAGATGGTATTTTGCGTTTATGGTTAACATCGTATAAGGTAATATCCGTACTATTATTTTTATTAACGCAAAATACCCAAAATATCATGGTTGGTATTTTTCGCATGTGGTATTAAACGTCGAAATCCTGAACACTTCGAAAAATCCTTCAATTATTCTAATGTAGAGCCAAAGTCCTAACTCTACAAGGCCTAACTTCACAAAGTACACCTTGGTCAAAATATGTTTTATTACATATCTACACTTGTCCCTATTTTAAATGTAGTAGAAGTGTGCTACTACATTGATACTACTCCGTAGGTACTACTTATTCATTCAACTTGACAACGTATTGTTGTAAACTTTACCTTTGAATACATATCTTTACATCTAGCGTAAGTGACGTTGAGGACTTCCGTGTAGGTGTCGTTAGAGGAACATCTGTCAAACTCTGCAAAAATTAAAATTATTTGGTTAATAAATCATTTCTGTAAATAATTACATAATTAAAGTTTTCTTAATAATAAAGGAATACAAACCATCTGAGTTTAGTTTTTTGTAGTCATCCAAATCCAACATAAAATTGATCGATTTGTACTGATACCACGAGACAGCAGATTTCATGTCGCACAGATTGATACCTTCAATTGACTTGGTTAGATCAATCTTCTTCAAGTTGCACATTGCAGCAAATTGTTGCGCTTCAATCGATCGCAGCGGGTTGTATGAAACGTTGTACTGTATCAAATGTGGCAGGGTGCCCCAGTTCGGCAAACTCTCGAATTTGCAGTTCGAAATATCTAACAGTTCCAATGGGGCCTTTATTGGCCTGCTAAGATGAAGTTTACTTATACTCATATGGAATAAAGGATTATTTTTCAAATACAGGTTGCGTAGTGATGATAATTGAAAAATCGATTCTGGTAACTCTAGAATGACGTTGTTTGAGAGATCCAAACTTTGGAGATATGGTAGAGAAGCAAAAGCATCTTGGTCTATGCGGTATATTTGATTTTCAGCTAAATAAAGGTATTTTATGTTTGAATAACTGGACAGCGTATCGGCTTGAATTTCATATAATCTGTTGTCACTGAAGTCTAGAATCTGAAATGAAAACAATAAACTTTAAAATTCAATTTTACATTCTAATCTTTGTCTTTCTCTCATGTCTTCGTTAATTAAGTTCATCTACAGGGACCTACGTATTATAAAAACCGTTTATTGTCACTTTGTATATTTCATCACCGGTTTTCTCTGCACTATTTTATATTAGGCACATATGGGTCTCCTGTTGGTACTAATAAGAATAAATATATGGTAGGTAGTAAACATTTGTTAGTGATTGAATGAAAAAATTACCTCAATGCTGCCCTTTAAACTTGGTATCTTGCTCAGCCGAAGACCAGCACAGTACGCCCCATACATGTCATAAGCGCGTTCATGGCTGCAATGGGTTAGTTTTGTTGAGAGTACTTCCATAGGGCTCGACTCTGATCGGGCGCATGATAGGCACAGCCACACCAACGCAGTGCAACAGCTTAATCTGGAATTAAAATAGTAATCTTATTAATTCGGTTCGGAGTTTGAACAGGCAAAAAACTGTGAGATTTTAACACTGGTACTGGTGGAAAAGTAGTTGTCGAGTCGATAGTCCACAGTAACGTTTGTGGTGGCCGAGGCATGGACCCGTAGGAAAATTACGAGCCTGTAGTAGGTCAGATTAATTAATTAGTTGAGACAATACTAGGATTTATAGTTTTCGTTGTGCGTAAGTAGAATAGATCAGTTATTGAAAGTAGACGTTATATTACTGCTACTCATTCGATTATATAAAATTTAGAAGCAATAAAACAAAAAAATAGTAAAAAGTATAATGTCGAATGCAATCAGTTCGGATGTACTTATATTTAAGTAGGCACATCCTACAATACTCCAATACTCATACTGAAAAAAACACACTGTAACTATTAATCTATTATCTCCTAGTCCTTTCTAATTTGTGTCACGAAACTAATAAAATTGTTGTAACTTACATGATGCACTGATAAGGGACGTTAGTAGGTAACAATATCTATGCACATAAAGATAACATATATAAAGTTATGTTGCAATCTTGTTTCAAGCCATTCATAGATCTTTTTTGCCTTACATTAAAGTCTGACCACAGAATACCTAAAAGTACTAAGTCTGACTTTCTCTTGCTTAAACCTACTAACTTGATGAATTTTGGGTACCTTTTTAAAGGTTATAGTTAACAATTATTGCTTTGGTATATGTTTATTTAATAATGGCTTAGCCAGACTACTCGAAGTACAGAATCATCGTTCTTCGACAATAATGTAAAGATACATGAACTGCCTTTAAAGGTCATATTACTCCCAGCCATTTTATTACGTACTAGATTTCGCAGTGCTTTTTCCCGAGATGAAAGGTATCCTATGTCCTTTTCAATAGATCTGTCTATGTGTATGCGAAATTACAGGAAAATTGGTAGTGGAGGTAGTTAGAGCGTTAAAGCGTAACAAATAAACTCACTTTCGCATTTATAAATTAGTTAGGATAAGAGCGTTTATCTGATCTCTAAAATACTTACGTCCTACCTACCTACCTACAAAGTGTAAAAATGTTAAACATACATTTTTTAATAAAGGGAAATAAAGCATTCGTTTCATAGAGATCGATATATCTCTGTAGAGAACGTTTTGTAGAGCAGAACCATGCGTTATATTCATCTCCGTTCAATATTATCTGATAAACATTCCTGAACTTTAACCTTTTTATCTCAAGACTTAAGAATACAAGAAATGGTAAATATTGACTTTCCAAGTATGCATCATATTTAAAACAGACAAACAGAGCAAATATATAAATATACATTAAATATTAACTAATAACCTATATATATATAAAAGAAAGTCGTGTTAGTTACTCCACTTATAACTCAAGAACGGCTGAACCGATTTAGCTGAAAATTGTCAGGGAGGTAGTTTAGAGCCAGGAGAAGGACATAGGGTACCTTTTATCCCGGGAAAAAAGCACTGTTTCCGAGGGAAGTACACGCGGGCGAAGCCGCGGGCAAAAGCTAGTAATAAATAGAATAAGTTAAATTAGAACCGTAAATAAATACCCGAAACTAATATATATATATAGGAAAATTTTATTTAAATTTTGAACTGCACGAATTTTATTTAAATTATACTGTACTTAAATATATATAATTACTAGCTTTTGGTTGCGGCTTCGCCCGCGTGAATTTCCCTCGGGAACTCGGGAACAGTGCTTTTTCTCGGGATGAAAGGTACCCTCTGTCCTATTCAATACTTTCTAACTATGTATATGCGAAATTTTAGGAAGATTGGTTCAGTAGATAGGACTTAAAAGCCTAACAAAGTCACTTTTTCATTTACAATATTAGTTGAAATTTTACTGATCAAATATTTCACATCTCATCATTAAAATCTCCCAAAGTTACTATGTAAGGTGGAGCCATTTGTTCTGGACTTTATTCATAGTGTCTGAACCACACGCACCGTATGCTGGCTCATTCCATGTGATAATTATAATAAAGTGTCATATCTTAATAGTGGGCAAATAGAAGCGGTAATTAAGGTCTCGTGACAACACTGATTCGAGTTTCTGGGTCTTTGTCCTGGAAACCTGAGTGTTGGGGAACGCCGCACCGCCATACTCTTTTGCAATCATTTAGACGTCTTATAGGTAGATAGACGTTCTTATCGATACACACAAAACTAGAGCGATGTTGTTATTCTATTTGTTTATTCTATACATACATATATGTACTTATATGTATCTATCGGTCATCGGTCATGTTAATCGTTGTCTATGCTAACAATTACATCCAAAATCGGTTATATTAGTTAATGATGTAATTAAATTTGAGTGTAGAGATTAATTAGATTAACTTATCTCTATATCTTTTCTAACACTGTGATAATTAATCTAGGATTAAGTGGCATTATCATACTTCGTTTTCGTTAATACTAATGCAGTGATTTGCCTGAAATATTCTAAACAACGTCGTCGATTAAAAGAACAGAGATTTCAGTTTCTGAAATCTGACTCTGACTGCTCATAGACAGAGTAAGATTTTAATTTATCACCTCAAAGAAGAAAACCAAAATTGTTCAAATGGGATAAATAAAGTTACCCTCTCAGCCTTTTTTATATGCCTTTTTTGAGTCTTTAGAAAAGACCTTTCGATAAATGATCATATTTCGTACTTCTTCGGGGCTAATAGAATTAATTGAAATAGTCTTTATCCATTTATGAAAATAAGAGGTTCGTTAGAAGAATTTCATTCATCGTTGGGTTCTTCATTCATCGTTGGGTTCTCGTTGAGTGCAGTGGTGTTGCAAATTTTAATTCAACATAGTTTCAGCACCTCATAGAAAAATCGCCCATAAAGGTGCATTGCATTAGTGTTAATATAGTGTGAACTGTCTCGATTGGATTTCTGCAAGTGTGAACGAAGCTACATAGTGAGGACTGAGGACCTATGCTATTTCTTTTCCGCATCGCATCGCGTGGTCGTAACTGAAGGGAGACCTTACTTCACCTCCGAAGGCTAAAGGAAAGAAAATATTTTTTATTCCCTTCGCTCCCTGCTAATTGTGCGCAAACACACACAGTAATGTCGTTACAACATACACCTCCACATAAATTCCCCTCAGATAATAGTATACCAGTTTCGGTTGATAGCGAGGCGTTTATGAAGGCTCGTAAACGTAAACAAACGGAACTTGATAATTCTTCGATGATGGCTCAATATGAAGAAAGATTTAACTCTCAGATGTTACTTTGGGATAAAAAGATAACTGATTGTATTACTGCCGCTGTTAGTGCTGCCATTTTGCCTGTTACCAACCAGCTGACCGTAGTTTCATCGTCCTTAACAGATATAAATACAAATATAATGAAATTAAATCATGACTATAACAACTTATCTAAAACCATCGAGGATACCAACAGCCGGCTGGTTGAATTGGAGAAATCTCAAAATTTTACTTCTGGACGGCAAGACGTCCTAGATGACCGTGTAAAGGCCATAGAAAGCGAAATGACACAATCAACAAATATGTCAGCTGATATAGCTACTTTACAATATAAGTTAGGAAGTCTAGAACAACAAGCCCGGCAATGTAATTTAGAAATATGCAACTTGCCCGAGCGGCGTGGTGAGAATCTAGTTGACATAGTGATAGGCATAGGAAATTGTGTTAAGCAGCCGATTAATCTGCAGGACATTGTAGCAATCCATCGTGTGCCGCATGCTGACCAGCAGAATAAGCGTCCTAAAAATATTATACTCAAGTTGACTTCAAGGTTACTGCGCGACAACATAATCTCCGCATACCGCGCATGCAAAGGATTGGATACCAAAAAGATGGGTATTAGTGGAATTCAGGCGGTACCAATATATTTAAATGAACATTTAACCTTAAATAATAAGATTTTGTTTAGGCAATGCCGGGAAACTGCAAAAAAGAATGATTTTAAATATGTTTGGGTGAAACATGGAATTGTTTTGGTCCGAAAGTCGGACACAACAGCTGTCATTGCTATTAGATCTTTGCAAGACTTAGATAAAATAAAATGAGATACCTATAATCTGTATACATATATTGTTATAAGTTTTTGTTTCATTCAATTGCATTTACAATTGAATTTTTCTTTATTAATAGCTCGTATAACAACACACTTAAATATATATATAACTATTACTAATAATAAATTGCTCCTACAATCAACACAAAATTTAGAGATAATAAGCATATCCCTATTCTCAATTTTCAGACATTATTTCAAAACTTTTGACGTTATTGTTAAACACACACCATTTTTGTTAAATATAGTATTTACATTGTGTATTTTTTTCAAAGTGATATTAATTTTCAGTTTTTATCTTAATCGTAGATTGGAACATTATAGTTACATGGTAATAGTAACAGTAACATGTGCGGTTTGTGTCTGTTTCGCTATCGTGATTTTATACACTAGACGACACCAGCTTTTGCCAATGACATTGACCTTGGTTCCGAGTAGGTTCAGCATATACTTTTCTATACGTAAGCAAGATGCACTGAATCTTAGTGGAAGATATCAAAGTAATAAACATTCATACTTAACACATGTAACAACATTTGGGTACTTGGTGACAGATATACAAGCAGTATATACTAAATATAATATAATTAAACCCTTGTATGTAAAAATAACTATACGCTTTTCAAATTTATTTGTGAATAAAATACGTTGTTATACTTGTGGTGGTGATCATGTGCAGGTTTTTATAACCTCCCTTCTTTCACTTTCGAACAGGTTTCAGTGTTATAAAATATTACGCCATTACTTTTTTATTACTACAATTTTATACAAATATATGTTTTCTTATGGATAAATTGTCCATTTATTATCAGAATTGTAGTGGCCTACGCACTAAACTAAACACCTTATATAGGTATGAATATTTTATCACATAATTATGAAGTCATTATTTTAACGGAGACCTGGTTTCATAAAGATATTCACGATAATGAATTTATAGACCCTAGATACCGTGTGTTTCGTTGCGACAGAGATAGGTTGACCAGCGAACGCCTCGACGGTGGCGGTGTGCTGGTGGCTGTACGTTCCGATCTTGCGGTGACGAGACTAGTGATGTCTACCGCGGGCGTTGACGGGGAGCCAGACGTGGCCGGTATATCGCCTCTTGTGGATTACGTGAATGTTGAGCTACGGAATCGTGATTCTAGTTTTTTTATCTCGGCTACATATATTCCACCTAGTACACATCCAAATGTATATAGATCGTACCTTGATTGCTTATTATTTCTCATACAACAACGTTCTGATAAAAATAAGCTTATTTTGGTTGGCGATTATAACGTTCCAAATTTAGATTGGGACCCTATTATACCAAAGGTTATACCCGAGATTAGATGCAAATATCCTGAAAACGCTAAAATTATGATTAATTTTGTGCAGTCTATCAATTCTCAGCAGTTAAACAAAGTAAAAAATGATAGGGGTCGAGTATTGGATTTATTTGTTACCGACATACATAACTGTAAATATGAACAACCACCTTTGTCTTTAGCTCCAGCGCATGATAATCACCCGCCCTTTTATATCTTAGTTCCTTTCGAAAGTGATAATTTTAGTGTTAAATCGCAATCCAGAACACAATTTAATTTTCGTAAGGCTGATTACTCTGCTATTAATGAGGAGATTGCTCAGATTAAGTGGTTAGACTTGTTCAAAAATAAAAATGCTGAAGATATGATGACTTTGTTTTATGAAGAGTTGTATAGAATTGTGAAGCTGTATATATCCAAAAAAAAATTAAATCTACTAAGTATCCAGTGTGGTTTTCACCCGCACTGATTCATATTTTTAAAAATAAAGATGCCTACTGGATAAAGTGGAAAAAATATTCAAATAAATCAGATTATGAAATTTTCTCTTTATACAGGAAACGATTTAAAGAATTGTCACGTAAATGTTATAGAGAGTATTTAATATCAGTAGAAGATAATATGAGGAAGAATTTAAAATATTTTTGGACTTTCATACACAATAAAAAAAATAAATGTTATATACCTAATACTATGAATTATAAAAACGAAACTGCAAATACTGCTAAAGAAGCATGCTCTCTATTTTCAGAATATTTTAAATCTGTATTTCAGCCCAGTAATATCTCTGATAACTTGAATATTAGTGACATGCCCGAAAGTGAATTATCATCAGATGTTTTACTAACCGATGTTCAATTTACTGCGGACGAACTATGTAAAGAATTAAATAATCTTGATACAACAAAAGGGGCAGGGGTAGATAATATACCTCCTTTTTTCTTAAAAGCAACTTCAAAAACTATATATATTCCAATTCTTTGTGTTTTCAACGCTTGTTTACGAGAGGGCGTTTTTCCAGCACCACTTAAAGCTGCACGCATAGTTCCCGTATTCAAAGATGGAAATAAGTCAGATGTGGAGAACTACAGGCCAATTTCTATACTGCCAACCCTGTCAAAGATCTTTGAAAGGCTTTTACATAATAGTATATATCCCTCAATTCATAAAATTATATTAGAACAACAACACGGCTTCGTTAAGAAACGCTCCACTGTTACGAACTTATTATTATATACATCATATTTATTTGAAAACCTGGATAATAACGTACAAACAGATACAGTATACACAGACTTTCAAAAGGCCTTTGACAGGGTGGATCACAAAATATTATTAGAAAAATTAGCTTATAACGGAATACGCGGTAATCTCTGGCGTTGGTTTAAATCTTATATCACAAACCGTACCCAGAAGGTAGTTTTGAATAGTCATGAATCAGAGCTTGTGCCAATCAGTTCTGGAGTGCCACAAGGCTCAATACTAGGTCCCCTTCTTTTCATAATCTTCATTAACGATATCAAGGATTGCTTTAAGTTCTGTGATTTTTTACTATACGCTGATGACCTAAAAATTTTCCATAAAATAGAAAACATTGACGATCATACTAAATTTCAGCAGGACCTTGATAATTTCTCGGAATATTGTATTAAAAATAAACTCAAACTAAATACTAATAAAAGTAAAGCAATAAATTTTACAAAAAAGAAAAATATAAGTATATACAATTACAAATTAAATGGCGTACAACTTGATATAGTAAACTCAATCAAAGATTTGGGAATAACAATAGATAGCAAATTACATTTAGATACACATATTGACAACATTATTAGCAAAGCTTTTAAAATGTATGGTTTTGTTATGCGCTCCAGTACTGATTTTAATAGACCTTCTACTTACCTCCTTCTATATAATGCACTGATCCGTTCACAACTTGAATATGCTGTGTCTATTTGGAACCCCCTGTATGCGAAATATACTGATGCACTTGAAAAAGTGCAAAAGAAATTTTTCCGATGTATGCATTATAGATGTTACAGAACTCAACCCGCATATGACGTGTTATTACGTAAGTATGAATATAATAAACTTAAACAAAGACGCTTATACTTAGGAGCTATTTTATTGTATGATATTTGTCATGGAAGGTACGACTGTATCCCAATTTTGAACAAGATCTGTTATAAAGTCCCTACCCGTTCACACAATCGTAATGAACATAAATTTTTTGCTACTCACTATTTTAGGACGAACGCGGGTAAGCGTTCTCCCTTGTTTTGTTTAACAAAATATTATAATGATAACTTTAACAGCATAGATATATTTGCAACTAGTCCTGGTAGATTTAAAAATCTACTGCTTTCAAAGCTTACAACTGAATAAATACCTAAATAAAAAAATATTGTACACCTAGTTGCTAAGACGTGTGTTGTGTCGCAAAAAAAATTCTTATACACTTTATGGTTGAGTATACACACTTACCAGAAACCATATTACTTGTTATGTATAAATCTGTCTCTGTAGTTACTACGTAAGAATACACATGTAACATTGCTTCCTTTTTTGAGAACCCGTAAATTAATTTAATGTATATATTACTATGTGGTGAACGTTGTTGGTTTTTTTTTTTATTTTTTTATTTAATTTATTTAATTAATTAAGTCTTTAAATAAGAGAATTAATTTAAGTACTCTGTATTATGTCTCTGTTTGATCACCTAAATAAATGAAAAAAAAAAAAAAAAAAAAAAAAGAAAGGCTGCCTATACGAAACGAAACTAAAGCAACGCCTTAGGTGTACCTTCATGTATCCCTAACGCCGCCGCCGCTACTGGGTCAGGCTATGGTACAGGGCTATCGGCATTTCCACTAGCAATTTGAGCAAAAACCAACAAAAGCCTATAGATTTTAAATGCATATTATTCTAGATTTTTGATCCTGCCTCTTCGTTGTGCAAATATAAAGTTTGAAACATGATTCCCCGTGCCCAAGTGATAGACATACTTACTTTCTTCCGTTTCGGGGAATGTAAACATGTAAACTGTGGGATTTTATAGTCTTAATAACTTTATACTCTACCTCTACTACCCGCTTACAGACTGTAATAAAAAAGGTACCATGATTACCGGATGATACCATACGGAAACTATTTTCAGAAAAGTGGTAGGTACCATATTATACCTCTACAATGGTCCGCCAGCGCGGTGCCTATAATTTCCTTGCTCATAATACGGTGACATTGTAAAACGAGTTAGTTGTTCTTAATGTTATGTCAGCAGAGATAATGAAAATAATGGAAGCAAAATTAATATCAAATTAGAGGGTTTAGAGTAATGCCATAATAGTGTGCTGCATAATGGCGATCCTTGTGATGTGACAGCGTGCATGCCAGTCCTGACGTCAAGCTGGCTTTGTTGTCGTCAATTGTACTTTAGAAATTGGATGCTGTGTCGCCAATGAAATCCTGATAATGTCAACTATGGTAAGAACTGTCATTGAACTCTATCGATCATGTTCGTGGAATGGAAATGACGAGTATTATACATTACTTCTAATAAGGCCGATAAAGACCCTTTCTTTGGTTGTCTTTCTCGTATATAAGCTACAAAGCCGATCTGCCCACCCCATCATCTTCTGCCATATCCCTCCTACCTTATCTATCTGTAGTATTTTTTGGGGTTCACAAGTAATAACAACAAGGTTTGGCTATACGTATCCGTCTGTCTGTATATATGTACGACTCTACATTTTCTGCGCTAATACAACACTATGTAGGTACTTATCTCTTTTTTAAACGTATTGTTTAAAGCATTTTATCCATACTATCCATACTTCCATACTAATATTATAAATGCGAAAGTCTGTCTGTCTGTCTGTCTATCTGTCACCTCTTCACGGCTAAACTACTTGACCGATTGTGATGACATTTGGTAGAGATGTAGTTAACGACCTGAGATCAAACATAGGCTACTTTTGGGCGCGATATAACCGATTACCACGCGGACGGAGCCGCGGGGAACAGCTAGTTTATTATATATCTATACAACATAGTTTTCGGCCTTAGGCAATGAATTTATACCTAAAGCGATATTTAAAGCATTGCTTACATTTTATCGTTTCTATTTCACATTTTATCGTTTGTAAATTGTTCTGAGTAGGTAGGTACTAACTTTCATTTCTAGTTTAGAGTAGATATGTAGTGTGCTAGTATAGCATTCTATCGTCTGTGATAGAGATAGTGATAAAAAAATGGGATGATCATTATTCGGATCCCGGAGTCCGCAACGTGACTGTATATATAAATAACGTGATATAAAAATTACTGTGAACCGATTAGGTACTTACAGTAGTTAATATGACCCAGATACTTATCTAAAAAAGTAAACTGCTTCAATCACAAGGCCACAATGTCTATTTGAATGATCTAGAAAAGCGACATCAATCATTAAGATGAGTTGGATTTAGGTGTCATTTTGAGGTGCTTCTATAGATAGGTAAAAGACCGACGTATGCCGATACTTGTTCCTCTGTTTAATGGCTAGATATGCCCATGAAAATTAATTACACATATCAATAAATTCTATTCTTCAATATTTATAATGTACTAGCTGTTCCCCGCGGCTTCGCCCCGCGTGGGACTCGGTTATATCGCGCCCAAAAGTAGCCTATGTTTGACCTCAGGTCGTTAACTACATCCCTACCAAATTTCATCACAATCGGTCCAGCAGTTTAGCCGTGAAGAGGTGACAGACAGACAGACAGACTTTCGCATTTATAATATTAGTATGGATATATATTTAAAATATACGTTAAATTTTTAACTCTACATAGTTATTATAATATAATTTCTATATAGTATGCATATAGTCTAGCTCTTCATGATGCCGGATCTGATAAATAAATGATAGTTATATCATGTAGTAAGTAATATAACAGTATTTAACAAATTTAACACACACAGAAGATATTATACATATACGTTGTATAGTTCTAAAATATTAGTTTATATATCACTAAGTTACATTATTTACATGATTATAATTCCATAGAGTGATGTTTCCAATGATATCATTTAGCAATGAGATAAGTCTCTCAGATTGATTAGATACGCACCGATAACAACGTTCAAGGTAATTATAATGAAACATACGTTCATTTAGAATTAAAAATTGTAAGATACGAGTATATTTTCTCTTACCACCTCTCTTATTTTTCCGGATCCTAATGAACAATATTTTATTAAGTATCCACCTTACTTCCTACTTATCTTATACAAGTATGTACGTTATTAAATCGATCGATACCTATAGGTACTATCTTTGTCTCCCAGTGGATGTCGTAAGAGGTAGTTAAATTAGGAAACAATAGGGATCTTAAATATGTACTCACATACTTCTTTCCGACTAAGATCAACAATAATAGATTTCCAAAGGAGAGAAAAGGAAGGTAGTTATAAATTAATGCTGAATCGTACAAAAGTTATGAAAAAAATTAAAAGTAAAATTACTTGAGCGTGCCCAGGGCTCCAAAGACAGATTGGGATAGGTGCAACATTCCGTGGGTACAACCGAAAAAATGGATTATCAGAATTGTTGCACGTGGTCCACCAGGTTAGTTCACCTAGCGGGAAATTTTTTTTGAGTGCTGCCAGCGGAGTTTGCGGCGCCGTTTTTTCTCCACTTGCGCTCCGGAAGTGGTGGTAAACTTAATATAAGTAATAATAGAGTCAATAAGTGATAAGAAAATCATATATTGTCAATAAATAAACAATTTCATTTCGTTTTAGAAGGCATTTACACATGCCTATTTAGAACAAAAACATTGATCACGAGCAAAACATCACTTGTGTTTCGCATTAGCCTTTTGTAGTTCATACAACATTCTACATATGATTCGGGTCTTACTGTTAACTATCTTAATTGTGCAGAGGTCAAATTAATTCCCAGTAATTGCTGCCTAAGCCCTGGACAGAAAACTTCGCAGAATATAAGAAATGGAATGAATCATTCTTGATAAATGGATTTATCTTCATGTGTGCGTATTTTTCCTTTGCTATCTAAGTTGCTTACTGAATTCATGACTAAATATAGAGTAAAACATTTCCTCTTTCTAGGTCCAATTAAATATTAGACGTTCAAGTATCAAAATGCAACTTTTTTTATACACCAAATTTTTAGGGTTCCGTACATAAGGCTCAAATCTATACCATAATATTAGTAAGCATTTGCTGTTTATGTTGGTAATAAGTAGAGTTGAGACTTAAAAAGTTTCACAGATCCTTTAGTTATAGGTAAGTGTTTAAAAAAAAGGTAAACACCCTATTGTATTTTTTTAGTGCAATAAAGTTTAAATAAAGGAACTTAAAATTTTATCCTACTAGCGACTCGCCCCGGCTTCGCATGGGCATAAAAATCACTATCTATTAAAAAAACCGCATCAAAATCCGTTGCGTAGTTTTTAAGATTTAAGCATACAAATGGATATAGGGACAGAGAAAGCGATTTTGTTTTATACTATGTAGTGATAAACATTTTACGGCTTATTCAGATTCCAAGCTACTGCTAAGTACGGAACTTTGTTAGCTGGACCGGGTATATTTCATTAAGTTTTGACTATTTTATTTGTTATTCAGTATTTTAAGAAGTTAAATTCAATCAATAAAGCAATAGCATACACCGTTTTGAATTGAATCGATCCCGATGAAGCATTGAACGGAAGCTGTAGGTACGACCGAGGGACACTCCTGCGCAGCGTGCGTGGCGGCCCCAATTGTCTGATTGATCTTTATGACGCGTCCACGCCCCCGTAATCGCAATTCAAAGAATTTCATAAAAGACATCTTTTTAATTTCTCACTTTAAAATTAATTTTACAGGACATATCATCATATAATCTATCTCAATCTATCTCGTCTTACCGCTTTCCTAGTTGAATCCTCAGCTAGTTACTTCAATGTACAGAGTCCGTTTAACTGCTTGAGCCTAGCAAATTATTTCAATTCATTAAGATACACAAGTGATTTTAGATAAACCACTTAGGTATCAATAGAATGTATTTTTCACATTGTGTAGACTCCGCTATTTCATTTTTTTTTGTGTAGACCGCTATTTCATATGAGTATGAAATCTTGAAAGAAGCAAATTTTATTTCAGATGGGTTCTTTATTACACTAAATTATACAAGTATCTGCTTACACGTTCGAATAACTGTGGAATACCGGGGCTAATTTGAACTATAATATTTTTTTAATTGTTAGTGTACTTATATATTATTTCTGTTACCTTTATGTTACCAATACAATATGCCCCAATTTAGAACACACACAGAAACACTTGAATAAATAGCGTTTTCTTATTACGGATATGTTTATGTAATTTAAAACTAGGCCAGAAATTTAAACGTATGTAACTCAAAATATAAGGATTTATTATCATTAAAAAAAATTACGGAGGTGTATAAATAATAAAAAATATGATACTTAGTTGGTAAAGATAAATCCAATTGTAAAAGCCACTTTTTATTTACCCATCCATAAGGTTTGGATGTTTATTTAGGTAAAGTAACGTAGTGCGTCATATTTTATGAAAATACAGTCATAAACATAAATGCTATGTCAGAAGCCTTTAGGCAGCCTGAAAAATCTGACAGTGTTGGCAACTATGTGTTAGTTGCCAACACTGTCAGATTTTTCCCGGGTTATGTTCCTGTGTGTCTGGTTTTCCTGTAAAAAGGGTTACGGAGGTCAGACAGCAGTTGCTCCATTGTAATAACCAGTTCCGCCAAATCAGGACCATGATTAATAGCGTACCCTGGGCTCTGAAGCGTAAGCTGAAGATGTAACCGGGAAACACGCTTGGACGAAGAAGACAGTCATAAATATAAATGTAATCACAAAAGTCATCGCAAATAGCCGACAAGACAAGACCGTCCGACTTATGGGAGAAAAAACAACACAGACAATCAAAACTGCAAGCGGGAAAACGCTACGATGAGAGAGAGAGTGGCAGGCGCCTACCGGTGAAAGAGATTTTTAACATAACTACCTAACCTGTATCCTTCCCTCCACCTCCCATGGCTCTACCAACTTCTCGGTTATACGATCGAGCCGAATCACGGGAGAGTGCGCTGTACTAGCATTTCGCATCTCTTTCCAGTCGCACCTGCTTGATCTCCCTACAAGTTCTCTATAGTGTCGCCTATCTATGCAATCATTGCATTTTAATAACTCTTCCCCATCTTTAGGGGGCTTACGTTCACACGTACGCCTCGCTTGCCTTCTCGGCCAGAGGGCAGCTTCTGTCTTCTAGGTCTTTGAGTTTGTCTCAGTTTCAGTTTTTCTCTTCGTCTTCTTTGTCTTATTCTTGATGTGCTCCTACTTTTCAAGTTATGCCCCTCTCGAGGCCGCTTCGAATTTTATGCCACCGATGCGAGAATTCTTTTAGCCGCTTAAAGTTCGCCTCAGATCCCACGAGATCGCAATAGTCCTACTACCTAACCTGTATATAAAAATTGTGTAAAAAAAATTTAAAACTTTTCAAATAGGTACCTAACTAGGTAGGTAACTAATGAAATAGATACTTAGTATACCTACTATTGGTAGGGCTATAGGAAAAATAAACTGTTGAGTAATCTTCCGTAAGAAATTTACTTGTTTACTACTAATTTTACTTATCGAAAATTAAATGATTCAACAGGATTTTGAATGACGATATCATGTGTAATGAACGCCACAGAGGGTGTAGAGAGCTAATCGTAGTCTTTTGCTATGAAAAATGCTACAATGTGTACGTCATACCACTCATACCATAACGTATGATAAATATTTTCATGCATGCGTCATAATTCATACTTGGAGAAAAAATACAGAATTTTGTTGCGAAAGTAGGTATTGATTTTGTCTGTGGTTCCTTTCACACTAATATCCATTTAGTACCTACCGACGGCTGATCATAAATGTGTTTCTAATAAATAGGATGTTTCAAACGGACTATTGTTTGTCAGCCTTGGATATAAGATATCATGTCTATAAAAAACGTTAAAAATTGTACTTACAGAGAGCCAAAACCTAGACCTAGGTAGTTGCCGGTACTAAACGGACCTATTGTAACCAGGGACCAGTTAATGTCAAGGATATCACAAGAAGAGAGCAAGTTTGGAGGAGAATCCACGATAAGAGCGCAGCTCTTTTATAGATTGATTACATACCTACTAATCCCACGATAAATTTTGCTGAAAATAATATCCTTTAGGTAATCCCATCCCAGCTAATATTAAAAAGAAAAAGTGAGTTTGTTTGTTTGTCTGTTTGTTTGTTACCTCTTCGATACTGAACCAATCTTCCTAAAATTTCTCATACACATAACTAGGAGTATTGAGAAGGACATAGGGTACTTACTTTCATCCCGGGTAAAATCGTGGGGTAAATGCATTGTTCCCGAGGGAAATTCATGCGGGCCAGAGCTGGTTAGATTATAATTCGGTTATATGATTTTGAAGTAAAATTGATCTCATTTCGATATAGGTAAACCAGTTCAAGAATTTAAAGCGCTCAAAAAATATACTTATTTAAGTTTATTAGGTTCTGGTTGCAATATGTGTTGATTTTGCTATGACTAGTATTATTTATTCCCTTATTTTCCCTTATTAATAATTTTCCTTATTTTTTAGAAAGATGGCATATTAACATTATTTTAAATTTATAAATGTACGCTTACTTAAATGTCACAAAGAATTTTGTAAGCGCGATATTACCAGTTTCATTACCTCTGGCTGGACATTAGTAATTAGAAAACAGTAATCAAAATAAAATTAAGAGCCTGTTCTATTAATTAACTAAATAATAAGCACTTTTAACACTACAAACAAAAAATCACACTGCGGCATTCTTGGTTCCTACATCGCAAGTTTGATAATTATCATATTGTCCTAATCCCGTCCCAACTAAATATTATAAATGCGAAAGTGTTTGTATATGCGTTTGTTTGTTACCTCTTCACACCCTACTGAACCAATCTTCTTGAAATTTTGCATACACATGCTAAGAGTATTGAGAAGGACATAGGGTACCCCATAGGTTTTAATTTTCATCTGAAATCCCAAAATACTTACGGTATCTTTTGATCACAGTTACGTATAATTTTGATTATTTTACAGCCGAAATTAATTCCTCAGAAAATAAAGTATAGCAGACAGATCTTATAAGGGTTTAGTTTTAGCCTATTCAGTTACGAAACCCTAAGAACCTAACGAAACCAAAATAATAATTGATAATTTCATTTCTTTTTATGTAGAGTCGGGGGCAGATAAAACTGATTGAAAATTTCGAAAGGTAGAGATAGCTAACTACCTATAGAGAACGTTGACTGGTAAGAAATTTTAGCATTAAGACAATTATGTAAGTACCTAAATAGGCCTATTATTTACTTGTGAAACAAAGTTCTTTCTTAGTCACTACATTGTTCTCAATATGCACGTTCAATTACAGTACCTACTTAATTAATTTAAAAATTCAAGGAAGGAAGGATGAATATAAACAAAAATCTTACTTTTTTAATTAAGTACACGAGTTTTATAAGATTTTGATATTAAAATTAAAGCAAGACTGATTACCAAAATTCAAAGCAAGGAAACGGTTTGAAAAAAAAAAGATTTATCTGGACTTAAACATACCCAGATAGTTATATGTATGCCGCACCTCATACCTACCTATACATTTCCAGATTTTCACCAGAACGCGCACAATCACAAAGAAGCTGTCTGCATTCAGCTGGTCCTCATCACTACCACTTGTCACAACCCTCCGCACTGCGTTGCACGTCCAGAGATTCACAAGGGAGCCGCAATCAACGACGGGAAACGTTTGTTGAACTGATTCAATTAACTCACTCCTCGCTCACTACCTACATCTGAGTCCTCCGCGTGTCTAGGGAGTCTTCACTCACCGGAGGATCAACTGATACTAGACACGATTTAATCTTTTATCAGCGGCTGTCCTTCTAAAGCGATGCACTCCGCTGTACTACTCTGAGACAATAAACGATACGCTCATTTTGGCCTGATAGGTACCATTATTAGATATGAATATCTAAATGCCCCGATTGGCTCGGCGATTATAATTAGGTATGTCTATTAGTTGTTGTTCGATGTGTAAACGGTATCTTTGTTTTGCCTTAACTCGTGATAACTAACTTTTTCACAAGAATACCTAATTTTTATTACCATAAGTAGAGAAGAAACAAAAGTTTCACAAACTTGTTGATGTACGCTTCTTCATTATCTAAGCGTTATCTTGGCTACATGCATGACTTTGGTCTCCAGGGTCAGCTATTAGGGCAATGTCTTATTTTACTTTATTATTTCCCTCATGAGCGGATGTCTAAAAGAAATATGCCTAAGTATCAAATTTTCACGACGACGACGACGAGAAGTATATACTTACCTACATAAAAGATTATAGAATGCTTAACTGGCACACTAGCACCTATAGTCCTAATTAGGTACCTAAGTACTTATTATTAGGTATGTATACTAATTAAGTATGATGTACATATTTTTTGGTACGATATCTAAAAACAAATACCCATTGCGCAAAATTTGTAAGATATTTTTAATTATTTTCCCCTGTAACTTTTTTATTTCCCCCAATGAATGAATGAATGAATAAACACTTTATGGCACCAATTACATAAAAATACATCATTGCCACAGAATTAGTAATCATTGCACTCAATGGTTGACTGGAAGAAAACTAGAGAATGCTCTTGGCAGGGTATAAGTATTTTGTACTTGGGGAACAAAAAAGTTTAAATAAATAAATAATTCTTATCAAACAACGAATAATAAAAGAAGCTATTTATCTGCAAGAAATAATATAAACAGACAGAGCGACTGATAATACTCGTTAAGTGAGTGCAATTGGTTAATAGAGAGAATTGACTCTTTGTAAGCGTCTTGGAAAGCAGATGTAGTATTTTGCTTATTGTGAAATGTAGAGCTATACTTACCACTTACCCATACTTATTTTGTGGTTGCGTACTTATTCTTCTTTTGCCTAGCGCTTTCCCGGTTGCATTAGGTATCCCTTCTCTACTTTTTCTACTTAGGTAGGTTACTTCGCTTGGTCTCCCATTCTTGGTATGGTCGAATCATTTCCAAAAAGTAGAAAAAGAAGGCCGTTAGCACGCATATTTTGCACGCATGTTCCTGACGTCACTATTTTCCATCAGACGTACCTGTACCATCGTCGGTAATCCTCCAAAAGTTAAGGTTCCGTATTCATGCAAAGGGACATTATTTCTAAAAAAATAGGTTGAGTGCGAGTTGTATTCGCGGTCCTAGGGTTTCGTACTAGAAACTTTTTGACTTGAATTCCTTATTAAAAATCTAATTAGGTAGGAACTTACAGCGTTTACGATTTTCCGTAGTAGGTACCTTGTCTTCAATATTACAACTCAATATGTGTTTTCCCTATGACTATCGACGAAGACCAACGGAAAGCGCGAAGAACCAATGGCCGATCGATGAGGCAGAAAGTCCCATTGGCCATCGGTTCTTCTCGAAAGCATCCACACATCATCGGCAAGCGCAGGGTCGTGTCATCGTCGGGTCGTCTGACACCACTCAGCCACCCACCGACCAAAATCTGGTGATTAGTAGTGTAGTAGTGAGCTAAGTGAAATTTTTCTACCGCTTTACTTAGCCATCTGACTGACTAGACATCAGTGCCCCTAGTATGAGTTTTTCTAAACGCAGACGCGCTAGCGTCTGCGTTTAGACGCTATCGCTAACGCAGTCTAGCGACTGCGTTAGCGATTTTGTATGAAATACCTGTACTGCGCTTCTGGCGGATAGTAAGGCAAGTAAGAAATTCCATACAAAATTCTTAACGCAGTCGCTTGCGCCTGCGTTTAGAAAAACTCATACTATTAATATTCTAATCCAGATCCAGTTAAATACATAAGAGTCGGATTTTTGATAACTTGTGTTTTCAATGAATAATGATTTTTAACTGATGGTGGCGCTAGTCTTTACTTTAAGGTATCGTCTTAAAGAAATAGTTTCCAGGGCCGTAAGAAATATTCAAAAAAAATAGTCGACAACTGACAACTGACACTGACACTGTGACAGCCTCGTACATTGTAAAACGTTTGCGGCTTTTCGTGATGCTATAGGATTATATTGTAAACAATAAATTTTACTTGTAAATGTCTTATTCCAGTTGTTTCGAAAGTGTCTTTAATGAAAATGAATGCAACGAGTTTATATGTTTCTACGTGCCGGCTTATAATATTGGCAGACGCGGCGGACAAGTCCTCTTGGACTGATCTCTTTCGTTTGGTTCCCTATTTACGCCAGTCTTTATCCTGCACGGTTTGTGGGAACCTTCTCAAGGAGCCCTACACCCCATCCAGCTCAGGGTGCCAGCATCATGTTTGTAAAAAGTGCAAAGGTGGGAGAAAGAAACTCAAACCATCATGCAGTTGGTGCAAAGACTATGACAATTATGCTGAAAATTTGCAACTGCGTATATTGTTACAGTGTTATAAGAAATTGTGTGAATATTTTATGGGTACTGATGTATATAAGACATTATTAGAAGAAGATGAAATAGCTGCTGGTGTGAATGGAGGTACAGTGGCAAGTTCAGGGTTGATAGACCTCATACAAGAAGGCGCAGGATTTAATGACGATTATAAGAGCACTGCAGGGCTCTCCAAGTCTGCCTATAGCATATTACCATGTGTTTATACCAATTCTGCATCAACTCAGACTCAAGCGGCATCATCCTCAAGTAATACTGAAACTAGATCATCTAGTAAAGATTCCCCAAACTCTAGGGCTATCTCCAATGGATCTCCTATGTATTCTGTTATGTATGCAGGTTCTGGTAATAAAATCACCATTAAAAGGAAAGCAGTTGATGATACAGAGTCATCATCTCAAAGTGAACCCCCACCAAGAGAAAGCAAGGTAAAGTTATATTTCTTCCCTTCCTCATTTTTAACATCTCAGCATCTCTAATCACTCAGCTACCATGTAACATTAAGACTCGAGTTTACC
This sequence comes from Apomyelois bistriatella, assembly GCA_947044815.1. NCBI lineage: Eukaryota > Metazoa > Arthropoda > Insecta > Lepidoptera > Pyralidae > Apomyelois > Apomyelois bistriatella. The sequence goes on from OX345689.1 coordinate 6,370,460, forward strand.
AACATAAAATAACTATTTAATAATATGATTAAAAGGCAGATTAAAGTGTAATCTGTTGTTTTAAACTTAAATATATGTTGGTGAACTCAGGTCTATGGGTTCTATTATTTCCAGTAGCTGAAGGATAGAGAAAAATGCATTATTTATTTATAAGTTTTCATTATAACACTTACTTTTTATACATTCTTTTTACATGACAAAAGTATTTAAGTGTCTAAGGCCCGAGTTCACCAACATAAAACAACCATTTAAACTTAAACTGTAATAATGTGAATAAACAACCTTTCCTTTCAGTCAAATCAATTGGGCTTCAAAAAGCCTTCAAACCGGTCCCGAAGTTCAGCCAGTAGTAAACGTAAAGGTTGCAGATGTGGCAATGCAACAGCCACACCTGGCAAGCTGACATGTTGCGGACAGAGGTGTCCTTGTTATGTGGAGAGCAAGCCATGCACAGAATGCAAGTGTAAAGGCTGTAGAAATCCTCATAGGCCTGATGGCATGAAGGTACTTTTGCCTGTAGGTTATATTTTATACAACTTAAAAATTATTTTTATATTAAAAACTCATTTTTTCCTTGCTTTATTTTATACTAGCGACCCGTCCCATCTTGGCATGGGTATAAAAACCTTCCTCTTGAATCACTCTATCCATTAAAAAAAACCGCATAAACATCTGTTGCGTAGTTTTAAAGATTTAAGCATACATAAGGACAGAGAAAGTGGCTTTTTTATACTATGTAGTGATAGTGATGGTAAAATAAAGGTCCTTACTTTTCCATATTTAAATTAAAAGTAACAAATATTTGTTGTATAAGGCAGGATTAGTGTCCGAATACCTTGTTGAGATTGTGGCAAATCTGTGGGTGCGGCCTATGCCCAGTTGTGGACTTCTTGTGGCTCTTTGATAAGTGATGATGATGAAGAAACCTACTTATATTCAGAAAGTTTTTATTCAGGGCCTTTTTTCTAGTAGTTTAGGTGCCATTCCTACCTATGAACCAAATTTCAGTTCATTCAAATCAGCCTAGAGCAGATTGAGAAGCAATTATGAACACCTTATATCTATTTAGGATAAAATTATTGTTTATCTTCTCCAGCAGCAGCAGCCACCAGCTGATAGAGAGATAGGCTGCATTCCATTGGCTCATTGCTGACCCTGATGAAGTCTTTTACCCCCTTTTAACTCTCTTCCAGGTCCGACCGCATATACTTCAGCTGGATAACCTGCAGTTGACATTAAACAATCCAGATAGCTCACCTTCCTGCTCGGGATCCATGGACAGTCTGGACACTGACACGCTGACTATGGAAGCTATGGAGGAATCTCTTAACTTTAGTGCTGATCTCAAATCTTCTAATATTAAAGGTAAGTTAGCACATTTAATATACTTACCACAGTTACAACAGATTCTACACCACTTAAAGGTGACATGGTCTTTAGGTAAAGAAGTGGTCTGCATGCGGATCAAAGAAAGAATACTTTAAAAAAATCATCATCCAATCATTTGAGTCATTTTGTCAATACTGTCAAATTCATGTGATCATAGTAGATAATATCCATAAGAAATGATGACAACAAAGATAGAATTGCAATTTAAAAAATCCATATCCATTCTAATATTATAAATGCGAAAGTCTGTCTGTCTGTCTATCTGTCACCTCTTCACGGCTAAACTGCTGGACCGATTGTGATGAAATTTGGTAGGGATGTTATAACGTAGGTGGAATTTACTAATTACTTAAGGTATGTGTGAGGAGAGAAGATAAATCCAGGTTTCAGCGAATCGCACAATATTTATTATTTGTACTTTACAAAAGGTTAGACTCTTAAAGATAACCGTTAATGAGAGATTATAGGGGTCGTGAGATCAAAGTAGGCACGAAATCCAGTCAGGCAGCCGCTATGAAATAGCCAGCCACTTAACTTGAGATGGTGAGGTCAGCCGAAAGAGGTCTTCCACTGGACGCGCGCAGCCTTATATATGGCCCTCGGGGGTGATGCGGTGCGGGGCAGCGAGGAAGGACCGCCGTAGGAGAATGCGCGACGTCACAATGTAGTTAACGACCTGAGGTCAAACATAGGCCACTTTTAGGCGCGATATAACCGAGTCCTACGCGGGGCGAAGCCGCGGGGAACAGCTAGTTATATATAAAGCAATGTTTGTTTATGTATTATAAATGTATATAAAGCAACCTCTGGAACTATTGGTAATTTTTTTTTTAATAATGGCCCATTCTTGAGGAAGATGTGAACTGATAAACCATCACATTGTTATTTACAGTATATTCCAGTCAATTACAAGAAATCTCAGCTTCGTTGCCGGCCACAATAATGATGGACGAGGACTTGCCAGAATCTCCAGACGATGACATGAGCTCCCCACAGGACTACCCGCTGTCTCCTAGAGACTTGCAGGACCCCGAGACTGCTTCCCCGCAGTCGGGGGGCACGCATGACGTCACCAGCGACATTGAAGTCGACGTATGACATCCACTGTCTATTGCGAGCGACTAGGGCCTCGTCAGTGTCATTTTCTTGACATTCATTTTAGGAAATGCACTGAAGTCCACGACTGAGATGTCTATCCTCGCAATAATATTGCTAGTCACATGCGTGTTGAACTGTTACTACATGAGCATGAAATAGGATAAGTGTTTCATTGATTGCTTTTGTTTTTAAGTGCCAGTGGGATTCTGAAGTTGCAACTATCAAAAACGTGCCAAATGGTAATGGTAAATAAAATGTATGTAGAATTATGCACAATAGTACCATTTATATAAACACCGATGTAACTGCGAAAAAATCAAATCAATTTTTTGCATGTCGCAAATATATTTTTGCCAACCAAGGCGCACCATATAAACAAACTCATCCGCTATTGGATGATTCGAATGCGCCATACTGCAGCGATTAGAAAGTGAGAAAGCATGAGTCCTGTTGTTTTTGGATTTTGATTCTTTAGCAAAAAGGTCGATATTTCATTATTTTTTTTCATTTGGTAACCATTCCGATTTGAGACCCGGCAGACGCTTTTCTGCGCCATAGCACTTATAAATGTAGAACTACTGTAAGTTGTAAATATTTAGGAGTGTACTTAATATTGTATATGTAAAAAATAGGCGAGTGTAAAAAATTACATAAGTAATGCAATGAAAATATTTTTTGTTATAGTACACAATGACAAATCTCGCAATATGGCTTAAAGCTGCAAATCCACTTGTTTTTTTTCTTCTATTTATTACGATGGCAAATGAGACCTTTATTGTCAATAATGGTCGACTGAAGCTTCGTTTCAGCCTTTTTCGATCAACAATCCTGATTTGGTCATATTTTCGTTTTCGGTTTTAATGAAGCTTCAGTCAAGCTAATTATTTTGATCTCCTTCGTAAAGTTTAGCATCATCACACGACCCAACTTAGCCTAAAGTTAGCCAAGCAGTGTGATGTTTGGCTTACTTCAGGCTGAGTTGGGTGGCTTGTAATAACACTCAGCCAACTTGAATGAATACAGTTTAAATTTTTTGAAGTTATAACAATTAACTGTGCAAATATTATTTTTTTGTCTTTGATACTATTAAATATACTTAGCGCCAGCAAGTGTAAAATAATGTCGAGACACTGTCATTGTCGCTGAACTGCATAATCATTATCTCAGCGTTTTTCTTTTATACGTATGGCATTGCAGCCCGGGTTCGGCTAAAGCGCGATATCGTATTTATTTTTCCCTTCATTAGGCATTATTTTAAACCAACATACTATAATTATTCCTTAGGAACGCTTTTGTAAGAAGAATCCACCACCAGTCGGAAAGACAAAAAGATAAGAGAAATTAACACTTTCGCTGACAGTAACGCCTCTCGACATAGATAACAATTAACTTTTATGTTATCTCGTTTACTGTCCGTGAAAGTGTTAAGATCTCTCATCCACTAGAATACAGTAGTTTATTTTTAAGGAGGAATCACACGGCTAGTCTCTATACTGCATAATTTCTATACATACCGAAGTCTTTGATTTTAACCTAGAGTTATCCTCAACTATATTTTTTTATGTAAGATACTTGTTAAAACATACAATTGGTATGATTGCTCCTACTTTGCTTTCCGTATTCAAACTATAATGAAGTGAAAATACATACACTAAAAATCCCTTGTCAAGTGTGCTCAGCACTTTGGTATTGCAATTACCACAACCTTGTAAATGATATTTATTTAGCGTATACATTGTAGCTGTATGTAAATATTGTTTTACTTTTGAATTGTGAACCAAATACTTTTCTATGCGGATTCTAGCTGCCATGCTGATAGGCATGCCAATTTTCGTTGTATTACATAATTTTTGTAGTCATTTTTACCAATTCATATATTCCAAAATGTAAATAGTGACATACCATATGACATACTTCGTAGGCACACTAATATCATTTTATTTAATTTATTATTTCACATAAGATAAAAAAGCCTAATATATTCTAATATGGGATGTTTAAAATTCATATCCCAATATCTTTTTTTGAATATTATTCGCATTAATTTATGTTGTGGCACAATCTATTATATTGTAAATGTAAATCATTTGTAGTTGTCATCATTGGGATTAGAGAATTCTATTTTTATTATCTTAAAAGGTTGCGTAGATGTGAAGAAAGCCAAGAGCCATTAAGGGGTTGTAGCGCTTAAGAAAAAAAAGCAGATACCTACCTATCTTTTGTATGTAATATTTGAACTTTCATTTTGTACTTTTATCGGTTGGATATCAAACATCAGTGAGATATTCTATATAATTAAGAATCTGTGATTATTAGCGCATGTCACATCGTGTTGTATTGAGAATAAAATAGGCTGACAGCACACTCCAGTACAAATTAACTTAATGTGAACATTATCGTTAAAGACTCGCTGCCCGCGATACCAAAACTACGCATGCCTGTTGTTCGTCAGCATATCCAACTGTTTTTGACGATATTTCTTTTAGTACCACAATTGACACCGATTTATCAGCAGTGTTACTATCTCACAAGTCTCATGTTGTCTCGGTTAGGAAACTAGCGGGCAGAAAATCTTTAATGTTAATATAATGTTAAGTTCGCTTTAACAATATTCTTAAAATTATTGGATTAGTATAATGAAATAAAATCAAAATATTTTATGTTAAACACACACCTTTTATTTGCCTCTGAAATTAGAATAAAAAAATATCACAAACTACACATATTTTAGCCATTTGGCCCATATTATTTGTCTGTTTCGTTCTTGATCTCTGGCACAGAGTTCCAGACCCGTTCAAATTCTCTCTGCAGTGTGATAATGACGGACGCCTCCGAAGTGAGAAGGGTCGTATCCCTGTTACAGTTAACGCGAGTTGTTCCATAGTCTAGCGAACCAATCACTGCTAAAGCATCGCTCAAGTCTTCCGAAGCATCAATAAGAATAAACTCGTGTTCCAATCGTTCAGCAGATTTTATAACCTTCACTTGAATTGCATATTTGGCAAACGAATTGAAATGGTTATAGATGTCGCTGTTATGTATGGCTACCCTGATCTTCGCCTTACTCCTCTGTTGAACGTTGATAAGACATTGCGCAATTGTTTCGCTTTCAAGGCTCGGGACGCATATGTCGATACTTTTATTCGCGTGAGATAACAAGTAATGGATACAGTATAGATTGTCTAAACCTATTTCTCTTGTTCGCCTTTCGTCTTCGGATCCGTAAAAAAGGACTTCGTTGATGTCAGATTTGGTGATAGTTTTGGAGAAATTGGTTTGAAGAACTTTGAATGCCAGTCCGCAGATGAGGGGTCCGCCAGCGCACAATGCAGTTTTCCAATACGGTAAATTCATACTGTTTAGATAAATAAACAGGAATTTTTCTTCAGACGAACTAACAAAACTTTTTAATTGCTTTGAATCACACAAATCTATGACTACCCTTTAGTTTTTATTTTATTGTTCGATGTTGGGTATCTAATCTACCCAAAGAAGTTCGAATCCGCGCGCGGTTTTTTTTTAATCTATGAGTCTACCCCATGGGTAGCCTACATAACAAAGTGATGTTTAAACCTTATGGCTGATTAACACTTTTTGATCTAATCCAGACGTGTCATTGAGACATAACTATTGTAAAAAAAAGTATGAACTTAACAGTTGAAAGTGCCGTTTTGACGTAACATTTTTATAAAAGTATTTTTAATGTTTTATAAGGAAAGTTATTTTTAGTCATTTAATAACATTGTTCGCTAGTATTTTCATGTTACGTCGACGGTAAAATTGGAACATGTCGCAGCCTCGGGTGCGAAAGGCGTGTACCGCAGAGGTGCCCAGGGTCCGCTCCTCTTTAGTGAAGGCTTCCGGCGATTCATCTTTAAATCCCAATCGCCAACAACAACCTAGGAGTCGGAGTAAAAATAAGATACCAAAGAAAATACGTTATGACTTGGACAACGCGTTGGTTGGGGTAAGCGCCTGACTGCTAGTATAGCATTCTATAATCTGTGCCCTGATCCTTCTCAAACCAGCAAATCTATGTAGGTACTGAGAGCTTATTGGTTAAAGTGTAGGAAAAAGTGCATAAAGCAGGAGATTTTTTAATTCAAAAAAGTAGTGATCAAAATTATTAATTTTTTCAGTAGGTACTCAATTATTTAGTAGTTTTTCAATTTAGCTACTCAGTAATTTTTACCAATGTAGGTACCTACCTATTATAACTTAAAACCAGTAACATACGCTATATGGAGGTATCTACTTATACTGCCTCATACAAAGTTTAGGAAATTACACACAATCAATAAGTACTTACATTTTTAATAGTGCGAATTAATAAAATATTAATTTAACTATCAAGAGCTTAATTTAACTATCTACTTACTTTGTACCTTTCGTAATTATTACTTACTTTTCCAGTTATGCGATGTTTGGTTCGAAGATATCAAGCCACATTTAATCCGTAACAACATTAAGGTGCACATCCACGGCGACGGCGCCAGCCCGGCCAGCCCCGCCAGCGGCGACCACCAGAGGGTGCCGGCCGGAGCGCCCGGCTGCTCCCACAACGACCCAGGTGCTGCCTCCGATGTACGGGCTTCATCTCCGCTCCGTCATCACTTTGCCTTCAATACACTATGGTCGTTAAATCTGAATGGACACTAGAAATTTTTTGATTGAAATTTCAATAAATTGATCCTTTGTTTCTTTGATTTATTCCTTTGGTTCATAACACCTATCTCGTCATTGTACATTTGCTACATAAATATTTATTAACTTAAGCCTAGATTAATCTTAAATATAGTGATCGGTATCCAAAAATAACGAGTTTTGTTTGCCATCCAGCATCATCAGCATCCATGTGTGAACTTTGCCGGCTGCTATATAACGCCGCGAACAGCATCGAAAGCGCCGTGTCGCAGGCCGCCAGCGCCGGCAGCCTCCCCTGTCTCGCCGGTGCAGCTAATCCTCCAAAATGTAGTAAGTAAGCATTTACTCGACTTATTAGACTGCATGGCATAGGTAACTATTCATACCTTTACACTGAAGCAGTGCGTTATTGGATTTTGTGACTTAACTAGTTGGAATATTACCTACCAATTAAGTTTCCTTAGCTGTAGGGTCAAGGCAATACCAGCACAGAAGGTACTGTTTCTAGGTCGACGGCGTACCTACAACGTGGCGTCTTCTTTTCGTTTAGTTTCTTGGCATGTGATGTATAGACGTCATGCCTACAATGCCTAGGCATTGTAGGTACCTCATTGAGTCACAGTGTAATTAATTTTAAGTATGATTTAGATATGATGCATTTGCAAGTATTATATCTTCTACGTTTTTTTTTTCAGAAATTCCATCAGGACAATAAAAACACAAATGAACATGTTAGTAATGTAACGAATCAAATATCACAGAAAAAACCTATCATTCAACCGGCTTGTCAAAAACGGCGGCCCGAAGCCCGGCTCAGCCAACCCTACACCGCACCTATACATAACTTACGATCTACCTCAGCACCTTGTCGGACACATAACAAGGGATCACAGACACATTTCCGAATTTCTGTAAGTACCCTTTTTTTTTAGATGCACTTTCAGGATGAAAATGTGACTGATGACTATCTTAGCAACGCAGCCGCTTTAACACGTCCACATGCAAGATACAATGATCCTGGTCAAGTACGACTGATACGTGCAATATGATTTCCTTGCCAGCAGCCTCCAGCAAAAATATCTGTTTTAGGAATGTTGCAAGTTATATTTATTTTTAGTTTTCAGTATTATAGCAGGAAAAGAAATACATAATCTGTGAAAATTTTGTTTCACACCACCAGAGTGTGCTGGCCGGAGCGCCTGGCTGCTCCCACTATGACCCAGGTGCTGCCTCCGATGTACGGGCTTCACTTCCGCTCCGACATCACTTTGCCTTCAATACACTATGATCATTAAATCTGAAAAGACACTAACAATTTTTTAATTCAAATTTCAATAAATTGATCCTTTGTTTCTTTGACACGGAAAATAGAATTTTAGCAACTTATACGAATAAGTTAGTCTACTTAGTATGGTTTTTTCTTTCGTGGAGGCGTCTAATTTTTTATGATATTGTTACAGTTCAATCCCAATACAATCATGATAGACAGAGGAACTCAAACCATTCGCCCTGCAAGGCGACAAAAGAGCGCGCGAGGGGCATCCAACGTTCCTACAGCGGCCTTCGACCGGTGCCCAGGAAAAACGACTTTGTTTCCGACTCGCTTGAAATCAAGGCCTCAGTCCCCTGCACCTCTATTTAGTGATGTAAGTTAATTTATGACTACTTTAGAACTTACACATAGCTAAGATTATGAGAGCTTTTATTTTCGGAATAGTCTTCTACATCCGAGCTGTTTGCTGTTTTTCATCTTAGCTTCCGCTTCAGAACCCAGGGTACTAACTGACTGACTGGGATTGGAGGTACTGGTTATATCACAGAACAGAAAAAATATCCGGGTTATACTCGTATGGATCGACTGTTTGCCTGACCACCGTATATGCTTACTTGCTGTGTGCAAATTCGTGTGTTGTAAAACAGCGTAAATGTATATTTTCTTGCGGTTATAAGGGTCCTATATTTTATGTGATGTGTGTACAAACTTATGGACAGACATATTTTTTAATGCCTAGCGTTTTAACTTAGTACAATTTATCCTTTCTTTTCGATCTCTTTTTAAGCCCTAATATTTTTTGATGTTCTTAAAACTTATATATATTATTTTTATTTTCATGACATGACGATGTCAATAGGTATTTTATATCTTTTCAGAGCCTAATAAAGGAAATAAAGGAAACAAAAATTATTAAGGTCCTCTTCCATAGTCCCAATTCATCGAAATTTAATTCTTCAGTTACGCTTTTAGAGACGCCCAAAGGAAAACGGATACGAAAAGACACTGGGAAAATTCCGCCATGGCGGTGAAACTCGTGCGAACTAACGATAAGCATTCTCTTTGCGAGTCCCGTTCACAATGCTCTAATAGCGTTATAACAAAAAGTAATTTGCATATTTTGTTTATATACATCATTTAACATGAATAACCTGTAAACCGTTTATCATTAAAAGAAAAATGCTAATGAAGAAATGCTTCTAATGTTGATATACCCACAAGACTTGTCTATTCATTCTTTTAACCATCAATTTTATGTTGCTGGTGCGATGCGGACATAGACCAGTTAAAAAATTGATTAAATTTAATTTTTAACCTACTTTTGTGGCTAATATATTTATTTTGTTTTAAGTTCTAGGTTATTTTATAAAATATTAATAAATGTTTTTATTTACCCTTGAGTTTTAATTGTAAAAAATAAAAGGCAAGCTCAAGTTTTCACACGCGACACTTTAATTGGTATACAACTTCATTACCACTACATCCTTACTTACGACTCTTTACAAAATTACAACAGACATAAGGACTAAATAAGGCAGTACAGGAGTGCTTTCCACACAAATAAAATAATTTACAAAACAGTCGACATATCATCACGCTCACTAGACAACTAAATAAATAACTCGCACGCGGCCGGGCTTCGATCGCGACCGCGACAGCGGCTCCGCGCGCCGTCCGGCCGGGGCCGAAGAACGCACGCTCTTTGGATCCGAGAAGAGTTTATGGGATAACGTCCTCGCGTCACACTAGCACACTGATCTAATTCGTATGCTTTACGTAATCCGTCTCGTAGTAGGCGGTGGCCCCGTGGGCGCCCTTCCTATCGAGCGCTCGGACGCGCACGAAAAGAAACGCGGCCACCAGCGATGCCACCACTAGCACTAACAATAACATAACCAGCCCCGCCACGAACGACGGCACTGACATGCATATCGTCTCCGGATCTGTCGCTGGAGACTGAATCACGACAGTTTCGTTCGCCGCCGCGTTGTTCAGCGCGAAGTTTACGTCTCCCGGCGCAACTACTTGAATGATGCGACTAGTGTTCACGTCTGTCATCTCTTGAGCATCCCGCTTGTAGATGCGAGTGGGTGTTGATGTTTCTCTTCGCCGCCTAACACCAACCAGCCTCTCTGGCAAGTCCTCAACAGATCGCGGTCTACCTCCGAGCGTCGCGAGGTTACCATGCGCATCATCTTTCCTCTTAACAGTATTGTATACGCCACGGCGTCCTGGTGGAGGCGGTGGTGGAAGATTTACCTCGTCATCTTCTCGAGCGGGAGCAGGCGATGATGGACTGGGCGCATTAGGTGTTGATGATACTTGAGCCTGAGGAGGTGGAACAGCATCGTCCCTCTTTTCTGAGAAGGAGCCCGTAGAATCGGCTGGATGGCGTGGATCAGGGAATGCAGGTGGAACACCATACTCAGCATGTGGGGATGGTGGTGGTCCGTATTCAGCATGTGGTGAGTTTGGTACGCCGTATTCCGCCGCCCCGAGCGAATTGCCACCAAGTAATGGGACTCCATAGTCCGTACCCAGACCACATTTAGGCTCAGGACAGTTGTATCTACATACTTGAATAACGCATTGGAAGTGTACGTTCATGGAGTCTGGGAACTTGAACGCTTGGAAGTAAGCGAAAGATACCACAGAAGCAGATGGTCCAAAGTTCTTTATTTTCTGGAACTTACTCATAATCTTTGGTCTTACAACGCATCCGTATTGATCCACAAGTTGAATTGGCGCACGTTTGCCGTCATGGGCGACACAGTTCCGAACAAGCATATCAAATTTATTTTCATCATCCTTAATAGCTAGAACCATTGTCATAGTTTGCCCTATTTTGACAATACCGGACACTTCGGAGGCCCATGGTCCCTTGCCGACCTGAATTTGCATCCAGCACTGCAAGTTGTCGCCGAGAAAGTTGGCCGTAACCGCATGTAACATATCGACTTGGAAAGGTCTGAATGTGACTGCCTTTTCGTAGAAGTCATACCACGTGCATCGCAATTTTCGTGCTTGATCCCATACTTCTTGTACATACGGGTCGTATTGTACGATAATCGTATTTTCAACGTAAGAACCACTAGGTGTAGGGCTTCCATAACTTGCCACATTATGGTTCGCAGAGCTCGACATACCACAGCTATTGAGGAAAATTTCAAATGTTGCACTAAGATGACCCGTCCCAGGTTTAAGATGCATACAGTGTGGGTCACTGTAGAATCCTTTAGAAAAGATCATGCCATAGAATGGGCGGTCGAATTCAATGTTGACTCTCATATGCGTTTTTTCACATTGCACTTGTAGATGTTTGATTTTAGGGCTGTCGGGTGTGGCGAGGGGCCAAGGGTCATCTGAATGGGAAGGTGCCAGTGGCGGACCGTAGCCGGCTCCTGCTCGATGTTCTAATGGTAACGACGCCGAATCCACCGGAGGCTCGCATGTTGCTTCCTGGAAATAAAAAAAGTGTAATTAATGTCAATCCATTTATACAGGTCTTGTTTAATGAGAGGTTGCAAAATTTCGCTTTTCATCGGGAAAATACTATATTATGAATATAATTTCAAATAATTATAGTAACTGTGTTGGATTGTGTGCAGAAGTGCAGAGAAGCACATTCCTTCACCGTCGCACTCTAGTTGGCGCCACGCGACGCGTGCTCTGGCCATCACGCCGCTCGCTCCATCCCGCGGCCGGCTGCAGCGTTCTTTCCAACTTTCTACACTGATGTATAGCTCGCGCAAGCAATTATAATATTAATCAGCGCAATCATACTGTTTAGATGAGTTCCAAAGATGCTTTCACGATAACCAGCTTTATACTGAACTACTATATCACTTTATATCGTTTATTATGTAGTTAATTGAGTAAGTAAGCATGATTGCGTCATGTCATATTCTTTCTTTCTAATTTAAAAATAAATAGATAGCAGCAGCCTTTATTGAATTTACCTATTTTCTGGTATTTGAACGTTTGTATTTTATATTTGCTTGGTACCGTGCAATGCCGAAAGGATGAGAAAGAAATATGACTCGTGTAAGAGAAGAAGAAGAACACCTCATATAAAGTTATAGAAATGTAATTTTCACATTTAAATATTATTTAAAAAAAAAACCTAATAGAGGTATCTTAATCTCATGTAAGTGTATAAATTACGAAACTAGAAAATAGTACTTTACTGGGATTCAGATCCAATTATTATGGAGTGAGATCGACAAACTAGTCCCATATGAGGCGACATATATGTGCAAGAATAGGCAAGTGAGATGCATTGCAAACTTGCCCATATAGAAGAGCTTGTTTAAGGTGGAAAGTCATGGAATATTGGTCTCTATGTATATTGGGATAGGTGGCTACGAATCGAAGTGTAAGGTTGCGAGTGGCACTCCTGTTTTCTAAACCGGTTAGAAATTACCCACTGATCGAGATTGTCAGTTACGGAAGAAAACACTGGACCTATAAACATAGCAGCTTGACAACTGGAGCTTTCTTTGATATCGTGTTCTATGGCATTGTAGGCCCTTAAATCCCAGCTTTTACTTTGAAGTAAGTATGTAATGATTTAACTGTCAGCAAATTCATAATTTCTATCCTAAACTTCGTAACAGTTAAACAATTTAATTCGTTACTAATTTACATTCAATTACCTACTTATGAGCTTTTTAGGGTTCGTATTTCCCATCAAATTTTCCTTAACTTTCTTCCTTATTTTATTTTTTCTGAACCGGATACAGTAATAAACGTAGGAAATAGATTTGCTTGCGCTTTTAGGGTATTTCATTTTATCGGAAAATTATTTAGTTTCATAAAATAAAACGTTGCTTTAAAGTAATAGAGTCAGTATTGTAGTAGCAATCATCTTCTTATTGCCCAGGACTTTGCTCCGTAGGACTTGTGTTACAGGTTCATTTTAAATTATATCTAAAAATATCATTGTACAACTAGCTGTAGTAAGTAGAAGCTAAAGAAATTGCGGAAATGTCAGATATATTGTTTAGCAGGCAAAAACCGCATCAAAATCTATTGCGTGGTTAGGAAATATTAGCGGAAAAACAAACTGAGACCCGCGATTAGCAACTTTCTTTTGTACGTCTATAAGACGCAATGCATATATGATGTTGAGCGCCAAGTTTTGGTATGAAGCGGCAGGTGAGCGGCCGCCGCGGGTGCAGGTGAAAGTCTCAGTTTCCCGCGGACTTGTCGCGGATTATCACATCCTACTATTGTTATTTATAGGTACACCATAACACAATGCGGAATAATGTTGCTATTTTTAGAAATAATGACACGGCTTTGAATTTATTCATCTACCGGAAGAACTTATTTATTTACTTTATTGCCAAAGAATTGTACAAATCATGGACTAATTGGCTTATGGCATTCTCTACTAAACCATTTATAAAAAGGTAGAAAACTACATTGGAATCAGTTTTGTGGTTTAGAAGAATTTTGTGGTAAAGAGCCAATGTAGCCAACCAGCGGACGTAACATAGCGTCAAAGACACGAATATTCGATTCAAATAAGGTATCGGAATAGAAGAGAGCATTTTTTACACTTATGTTATAAAAATATTTGTGAACGCTAACGAAGGCATTTTATTTATAGCCTATCTATATGAGCCAATGCTATTACAAATTGGTACAGCTCGAATGAAAGTTGTTTAAATGAACGCGAAATGAGCGGAAACCGGATTTTGTTTTCGTTTTACAATATTTGAGGATACTAACAAGGTCGAGGTTATTAATACCTACTCATATTTTTTGGTAATTCTTAAGTGTGTCTTGAGTGCATTCTAGTTCTATTTCACTAATCTCCATAGTTTCTTTTATTTACTATTTTTTTGTGTTTATCTAGGATTTAGGATCTCATTTCAATAATAAACATACTTATGAAGGATAAACTCTACATATCTACATATTAGAGATAGCTTAAGTACGCTCGCAGTTAATTTCAAAACAAACAAGTACTAAGAATAGCAAGTGTACTCAAAACGAGAATTGCATATCAGTTGTTTCATTAACGAAGTAACATCTCTTTGTCATAACACTTCTGAAATAACTGTTAGTGGTTTAAAATAAATAAAAAACGATCATAAAAACAAAACATTTGCAAAACGAATGGGTAGGAACTTCTTCGTACCAATTTATCAGAATTGACATCTAAATTAGCTAACAAAGAAAGTGAGGTCGCATACTCGCGACCTACCTCGTCACATATTGTGTGGTAGTCCCATTACGATATACCGGGACGTGAGAAGTGTGTTTGAGGTGCGTGGCATATCTGATCTCCGTGATTCAGTTAACAGCTTCGCGATCACGCCCCACGTGCTTACTTGGATAATTGTTAAGTATTTGTTTTTAAGAGTTTGGAATGAAATACGAGTAACATTTCCAACATACATTTTCTACGAATTTTTAGAGGCATTTTGCTAACTTTACCTAACCTTTTTGAAATTCGGAATATAAAAAATATCAAATGTCTTCGGATGATAATAAAATTCTCTGTTAGTTCACGTTGTTTAAAACTAATTTTTATATGTATTATTTCCATTATATTATGAAGGTTATCTACGCCCATCCTATTCGACAATGCCTTATAATTAGCGATGTGCCGTTCCCAAATTCCCGTTCCCGGGGAATGTACCTCGTTCCCGTTTCCGGGAACATTCCCGGGCATGTTCCCAGTTTTAGGGAACGTTCCCATCAAAAACATAAAATATTTTTGAATTGTTTTACTTTTGTATATCCTATCCTTATTCGAACTTTTGTAAATATACTGTAACAAACTGTAAATAAAAATTTTAATTACAACTTTTCATAACATTTCTATTTTGAGGGAACGTTCCCGGGCACGTTCTCCGGCTTGTGGGAAAGTTCCCGGGAACGAAGGAACGGCACATCACCCATGTGTACCTACTACGTAGTAGGTACACATGGGTGTATTATATTTAAAATTGCTTTTTAAACGAAGAATAATGTTATCATGCTATCATACTATCAAATGTTAAATGGAAGAGCTCGATAGTGGGTTAAAATTAGATATAATAGAATAAAGATTTTGCGCGTCAAGCGACGGCGGCGGCCGTGTTTGGATTGGTCGCCATTAGTGGCATTTCTATCAACTTCCTCCGTGCTTCGGAAGTCACGTAAAGCCGTTGGACCGGCTGTTATCGGTAGATGGCAGTCGTTAGGCTATGTCAATGCCTTTAGGCAGCCTGAAAAATCTGACAGTGTTGGCCACTAACACACCTTGATCATGTTCCTGTGGGTCTGGTTTCCCTGTATAAAGGGAAGATGTAACCGGGAAACACGCTCGGACAAAGAAGACTATCAATATTAATATCAAAAATTGTGTTCCACCTATAAGGCCTAAAAATAAAACACATGGACAGATATTTTCTCACGAATGAAAACTACTGGCAAGAAACATGAGAATCGTGAATGTATAATTAGACGCGGATCATATCTGTTGTTCGTTGCTTTTGAGTGGAGACTTTTACTGCAAACATGTCCCCTCTTCCGATAAGCATAACTTTCAAATTACTACTTTCATTTCGAATACAAGTAACAAGTTAGATCACGTTGAATTTTACATGGCTTACCAAAAACAAGTGTTGCTTTCAGGTTTCATGTGTACCTGTATGTAAATTTCTTTATTCCATCATATTATATCATTTACATAAAAAATGTTTAATAAGCACTAGTACAAATAAATCTTATTACGTATTTTGTAATAATATAGAATAAGTATAGTCTAACAAGTGTTGATTAAAAATTCACAAAAACCCCCGACTTCACCTAAAACATAATTTTAAGCTAACAAGCCCTTTCATTGGATACTCATATTTCCACAAAATGGTAAAAAAAAATTCAAAGTTTCTGGTGGCAGCCATCTTGGATTTGAAATTTGTCGTAGTGTATAGTATTCTTCTACGCAAGTCCTTTATTGATACATACTCATATTGAGGCAGTTTTTATATAGCGGACCCAGGAATCCGAAGCAATCAGCTAAGGAAGCAACCGGGAAAGCGCTATGATAAGGGAAAGATTGAGGCAGCTTGGAAAAGTATATAATCCGTTATTTTGAGGTAGCGGCCATCTTGGATCGATTTCCATCTTACATAGCTAATAACAACATTCCTCTTCCATTTCATTTAATTTCAAACAAAAAAAAAAACTAGTTCAAAATCGGTTCATCCTTTCGGGACCTACGATGCCACAGACCGACACACACACACAACAGACACGTCAAACCTAGCACACCCCGACGTTTTCTTTATATATAAATAAATATATAAAACTTGGTCGAGTCACCTAAGTCAAGTATATCACCTTAGACGTGAGTGTTGGGGTAAACTGGTATTCTACGTACTGGTATACTACGTTTCTCTGTGATCTACTGAACAACATTGCGATTTTTGTCCCTCTCTTATAGTGTAACTATTCACTGAAAATTATCCAATTCTCACTCAACACATTTGAGTAAAATGATTGTTAATATTGAATATTGGAAAAATATTTGGTTGATCATACAATACGATTTTGTAATACTTTTTGGTAACATAGGATCCTAAAATTAAAAATGTTTTCTGGCCAAGTTAAAAGAAATATCAAGCAATAAAAAATAGTACCTACTAGTATGAGTATCATCGCAAAAGTGCAGCAATGTGTTTATCGTAAACTTGACCTGCGCTCGTGAAGGGCATTCGAGTCGTGAGCACTTTCCCCGCAGACAGAGCAGTAAGCCACTATTTAGGTATATACCTAGTAAGTAAAGTAAGTAATTTTGTTTGTTTTTTTTTTTACCTTCACAAATTAGTTTACAAAAAAGTAACAAAACTTAATTGTTATTTATATATTTGTATGTATAGGTACTGATGAGTAGGGACATGAACTTACTGCACTTTGGTTATTGCAGCCTAGTTCGCTACCAAACCTGATTATCCTGTTATTTTATCGGTTTCAAAAAAAAACTACAGTGTAGGTAGGACGTAAAAACGTAACCAACAAACAAACTTACTTTCGCATTTATATTAGTTGGGATAGACTAGTACGTAAACAATTTAAAAATGCTTCAAGCATTTATAAAACTTGCGAGAAAATTTGTCCACATTTTTCAAAGAAAACGTAATTAATATTAAATTGACTACTTACAATTCCGATCGGAACTACACACAGTAGACAGGTTTTTTGGATCGGAAAATGTTTCTTTTTTACTTATTTGAATAGAATACCTTCTACAATGTGATCATAAATGTCTTTCCTGTGTTGATATCATATAAATACAAATTACTCATGTTAGAGACATAATAGAAATGTATAAGAGTGATTTATCACTACACTGACAGACGGAATGGAAGCAATTATATATTTAGCGCCCATGCTAGATCAATGTCAGGTTAATTTATTGGTCCACAATAAGCCGTTGTCGTCCGCGGCTCAAACTTGTCGAACAATAAAAAGCTATCACTTTCATTGAGAGGCCTTTCTACTATAAATTTGTATGTACGACAATTATACTTATCTCGAAAATCTTGTCCAAAAAAGTAAAGGTGAAATTAATTTATTTTTAGGAAGAGTAATTTGAAAATATCATTATCATCTCATAAGCGGAGTCGGAGCCCGAGCTTCGCTAACAGAAAAGATAAACTTTTTAAAATTTATCTTTTTAAAGTAGGTAAGAATTTAAAGATATATTTATAGATTCGTATTATTTTTATGATCAGATGTCCGCCTAACGTCAATCCTTCTTGAGTATGTCATTGTCAGTGCCAATCTGCCATCACTCGAAGATGATCACATCGCATCGACGAGTAGAAAGGAAATGATCTATTCTTATCTCAATTATTTATTTATTTATCTATTAGCACATATTACAAACTGCAGTCACAAACAATACAGTTAATAAAAGGTTAATTTTGTTTCGAACTAGACTACAATCCTTAGATATATGTGCACAAGTGCTTTTATGTAACGAAAGACAAGATTATGATAAACAAGGTGTATCAATAAATTATTACTGTTTATAAACCATCTATAATATCCATACTTCCATACTAATATTATAAATGCGAAAGTCTGTCTGTCTGTCTGTCTGTCACTCTTCACGGCTAAACTGCTGGACCGATTGTGATGAAATTTGGTAGGGATGTAGATAACGACCTGAGGTCAAACATAGGCTACTTTTGGGCGCGATATAACCGAGTCCCACGCGGAGCGGAGCCGCGGGGAACAGCTAGTAATATAATATATAAGAAAAAAAAACTTTTACATCTTTATTTTTAAGCTAAAATGTAAAATCTCAATTCAAAAAACTACGATTATAAGATCCGCTTAATATTTGTAGATGAATAAGAAATCATCTGATGACTCAATCAATAAAGAAAGATAACGTAATAGCCGTAACTATGTTCAACAATGAAATGCCAATTCAACAGAAACAGAATCGTTTTCATGGGCCGAGATGAAATCGAATTCACGAATCTTACGTCACCAACAAAAACGCGAAACGCCATTCAGTGAAAGTGCTGTAAAGGGTATTTTCGCGGTCAACGACTCTACGACCGACGACGCGTCGTAGCCGTCGTAGCTCGTAGCCGGCCTTCGTAGAACGTCGTAGCGTTTGCGTTATGCAAATTATAATCGTAAAGTGACGAAAAGAAAGTTTTCTTAATTGCACATACCGAAACACGCATTAAAGTGCGTACTTAAATATGCATTCAGGTAGTTTTGACTGGCGTCACAATACAATACAATACAACTCTCTTTTACGTGGCGCGTCTTCTAGAAATAATAAAGATTGAAAATTTATTTTATTGTCCGTGAAGTAATTAGAAATTAATGTTTTTTATTTTCTTATAATTTTTGCTTTACTTTTTCTTATTTGTATGACAACAATTGAAACTACTTTTCATCAAAATATTATTTGCTTTGGAAAATGACGATGTCATCACCAAAACAAAAACAAAAAATATAATAATATAATATAACTTTAAAAGTTATAAGTTAATTCGAATATTGTCTGTACTGTACTGTCTTATAAATCTTATTCTAATTTATTTTATTGTATGAAAGTTTTAACTTATATTCTTACGAGATATTTAATACAAATACTTAATGTTTCTGGTTGAACTGCGAAAGAAACCGGGCTCTGACGCTATGAAACCTGATAAAGAACTGGGATGAAGATTTCACCAGAGCGAGGCTTAAACGAAGTGAACTACTTTGAATTGGAAGTCTGGAAAGGTGGAGTACTGGTCGTTTATCACTAGAGAGTCCAGACAGCCGCATAATTATTATGAAAGATCGTTTTCCTGCTGTTTTTACCGCACATACATTTGGACGCTCTTAGGCACGACGGCGCAACAATTAATTCACATTCAGCGAGTTAAGCGTTGATTTCTCTTATAGACATTCAATATACGTATATCAGCGTGTGCAGTTAGCTCCATTGGTCGGTTTTGTGGATGTGCTAACGGAATCATTAGCCCAGTTGCCGAGAACGCGAGCGGAAAAAGCTGTATAATGTAAGAATAGAGCAGCGTGCGATGTTGCATGCCGGCCAGGCTAAAAATATCATAGATGGGTCACTTTATGCAATTGTTGTACCAGCAACGCATACACCATTCAGCGTCATTATGTTATATGCATTGAAATCCTAACTTTTGAGCTCAACACTTCGTGCTTGTGCTACTTTAGTAGTAATAAGAGGATATCAATCATCAAGGATATCGCGGATACATAGTCCAGTCCCTTTAAGAAAAATCTGCTAAACTGATACATATGTTTGTGTTGATAGATTATAGGAAAATAGCAGTCACCCAGCTCCGTTCACGTTCTTGAGGGAATGCAGGAAAATCCGTTTCCTTACATTTCCTTCCTATACCTACACTAACACCTACATTTCAGCTTCAAAGGTCTAGTAGTTTTGATCAAATCGTAATAACTACATTAGTACAAAAGGTCTCTTACCTTTTATTTTTTTATATAACTAACTTTAAAGAAATGAAGTTTTAAGAATCAGCTTTATATATTTTAGGTTTTGCTATACTTAAATGAGTAGTTTTGCACTCTCTTTATTTTGTGCGCTACCTGCAGCACACTGCATGCGTGCGTTTGTGCTAAGTGCCGACGCGTACCACTAGCCACAACATGCTTTAGTATTTGTCATGTAACAGTTTCTTACGAAATAGGTTTCTGTAGCTATTTTTTTAGGCATTATTTTTTTGAACATACACCATAATAAATAATATATGTGTACAAATACTATGATATTATTTTTCCCCCTTGTCTCAATTAATGCACAGGTTTTCGGGTGCAATTCATTTTATCATGTTTAACACGGAATATTAATCCCACGTATTTTGGACAAACATTGTAAATTAGACAGAAATCAAGAAAATAATTCCTGGTACTATTAATGTTAAATGAAACATAACTGGGCTCATCAAATCTGCTTGTCACGTAGTAATAAATCTCAGTAATCTGCCGATACGTTAACTCGCGGTGTCACCAGTGAGTAGACGCTAGCCAGTTAGTTGGTCAGTTGGTCTGTTATATCTGGTAGAGCTCGAACGGTACCCATACTCAGGAGTCTGATGCACATCAAGCATATAGAAACCAAGATTAGAAGAATACAAAACTAAATGTTACAATTTAGTTTAGTTTAGGTTCCTTATCGCAAATTTGGCGGTGAGATGGTAAGCAGGGAGTAGTGTACGACAGATACTTTTGTTGGGTACTCTGCGATAGTATGGTTTGATTAATAAGAGAGGGAAAGAAGAGAGGGAAAAATACCACGGCTCGGAAGGGCTAAAAAAATTGTGACGCTTATGTTTGAAATTGATCTATAAACAGGACTGTAAGAAGTGTGTGCTTTACCAAAACTTAGAAATTTATATCTACATTCTCGCTAGTTTGTGTTTCTGATTAGATGAGTAACACGCAATTTAATTAATTGGCATAAATTTGCAGTAGACGTTTGTCATTTTCCAATTTTAGAGTATTCTTACTTGATACTCGTAATAAAGAGTAGTGATTTATTCTTACTAAGGAAAAACTAACTTCGGCAAGTTTAAATTTAAATGGCAAAGGTTTAATAAGGTTATCTAGTACATTTGCATTAAGGGTCTTTAAATGAAATGGTAAGTATAACAATTGTCCAATTTTAATTTACGAAGTCTTTAGACTGGATTAAGCGATGTTAATAATAAATATTCACGAACCTGTAACAGGAGCGCCGCAATCGCCAGCAATAACCTGGTCCTCTTCATAGTCACAGTCCAGAGAGGTCACGTCCTGCAACAACAACTTCAGGTGAGCACTTCCAGCACTAAGCGCCCTGCGCAGGCGGCGCTAGCATCGGCGCTAAGCACACACAGGTATCGGCAGAGCAACAACCATGGCGGCGACTGTCCGCGCCGCACTACCAGCTACGTGTTGCCGACACGGTGGCCGCAACATCCCCCCCTTCCTGCTAGTGGGGCTGACCCACTGACCGAGTGCATACACCTCCGGAACTGCACCGGCGGCATCTTTCACTGCGCGCGCGCCGCTCCCGTTGCGTCGAGAGGAAACCGCGTGGCCTTCACCTTATTAAAGGCAAGGTCACGTTATGCATCGACATTATTGGCTACCTTTGATTCAGATTCTGCTTTATCGGTTATATTAGTATATAATTTTGTGTTAATCGTAATAATTATATTAATATAAATAATAAAATAGAGTCGAGTCATCAGTGTCAACAGGCAGGTTTTATAGTAGAATACTAGCTGTCCTGCGGTTTCAATCGCCCGTTGTGTATTTTTAGTATAGCCTATAACGTTCACCGTGAATTAAGCATACCTACCGTAAGCAGAAATAATGTTTCAATACGAACCAGTACTTCGAAAGTTCTAAATATGTAAACATTAATTTTTATTAGTAAATAAAGTTATATTACTAAGTTATATATTGCTTAAATAATGCAATATAAAACTTATTAATGTCAACAGACCATTTTCCCCTCTGCCATTCCAAAGGCAGTTATAATTAAAAGAAAATGATAGGACATAGAACAAAGACAATTATCTAAGAACAAGTACGGACAGACGGACGTAAGGAGACAAGCCAAGCCGCAAACGGCGTCGGCCGGCGGTGGGTGCGTGTTGCGATTTCACCCCAGACACTCGATCGGTGGTTAGAAAGCACAGAAAGTCGCCGATCGATGCAAGAATATATGACTATGTGAACATCGATAGTTGCGATATCGTTTTAATCTTCATATTAAAAATAAATCAGTCTAGTGCAAGTCGGATTCGCACCCTGGGGATTCCGTACCACCGCACTATACTAAAAGACTGTAACAGGTTATTTAAGATTTCTGCTTTAATCTAATTTGATTAAAAAAATATTTTTTATTCCTAAGTGCCGAATGATATTGCTGCTTTTTACCGAATTTCATGATTTTAGTTCAACCGGAAGAACCCCATATGAAATGTTTCCCATCAGAAATCGCAAAATTTACAAAAATTTTCAACATTTACGATCAAATCTTTTGATCGCATTGTAGTATAATTTTAAATATTTTACAGCCGAAAGAGACCGTAGGGCTCAAAAAAAAAAGTTTGTCAGACAGACAGAAAACAAAATTATCTTATAAGGGTTCCGTTTTTACCTTTTGAGGTACGTCATGCATCCAGCGTTTGATTTCGACCGTCTTCAGGTCATCTAACCATTTGGTCGGTGGGTGTCCGACGCTGCGCTATTAATACAGATAATCTTTACTCAACTGAAAATCGCGATCTATATGTGCATATCAAAACTTTTATATTATAGTCGCACCTTTTTCTTTGGGGTCAGTTAAAATGGTCTTAATTGACGACATCCATAAGATTTAGCATTATCGTTTTGCTATTTGTATTAACCTTATAAAGCTGAAGAGTTTGTATGTTTCAAATCTTGTAACTTTGCAACTACCAGATGAAAATAAAATAAATCTCTATGCATTTGATAACTTAATTTTACAGGAAGATTGGTATTTATAGTAGTGCTAGTATTTAAATAGAGAAGTTGAAATATATATACAGCATATAACTGTT
The DNA here is from genome assembly GCA_947044815.1 of Apomyelois bistriatella. Lineage (NCBI taxonomy): Eukaryota > Metazoa > Arthropoda > Insecta > Lepidoptera > Pyralidae > Apomyelois > Apomyelois bistriatella. Next base: position 6,393,950 of record OX345689.1, read on the forward strand.
TCCTCATAAATGTTATTTATTTGTGCGGAATCATCAATCGTTAGCGGAGCCCAAAACATTTATAATGATGACGCGAGAGTTGAGAATTGAGATTGATATTTTTTCTCTGCGGCTGCGCCCACCTGCTCATAACTAGGCTAGCGCTGGTTACTGTAAGAAAGCGGGCCCTCGGGCATTTTCTATTTTCTGTAATCTGCGGCGATATTATAATAATAGACTAGTGGGTGCTGCGCTCAATTAAGCGCCTTAGACAAGAAACGCGACGAATGTGGGACACCAGCCGCCCAATCCAAAATGAATCAAACGCTGAAATGTTCCACTGTTTTTCCCGTCTAGTATAGCAAAATAGCAGTCATTAAATTCGCTTGGAAAACCTGACAAGTGTTGGTCACTAACGCAAGCGAAGAAAGAGATTGTTTAGTTCCTATACCCTTTAACATTTCCATATTTCTAAATGGTCATATATCACTTTCGTTCCCTATCAATTTACAAAACCGCTACTATTCTATTAATATGTATGCTCAACCGCAATTATAGCTGAAGAAACGTTTGGTTAATTGATTCTAACTGTAAATATTCTCTGAGAAATGTGTAAATTGTATTCACTGCTCTATTTAAGAACGCGTTTATTGCAAATATTTGTATGAATTGTCAGTTTTTTCTTGGTTAACAGTAATAATTAAATGGTTAGGTATATAAAGCATTCTAGAGGCCACCCAGTGCTCCGCTCCCGTAAGATTTTCGTAAAACCCGTGCTTTCTTGGCGCGTCCAAACTATGACCTACTAACTAAAGTCTTGCTTTAAATGGAATACCTAAGTAATCTTTGGATTTAAAAGATCCATATTTGGAAATCGATTCAGCTATTTATTTTAAATATTAATCGAAATATGTATCCTCTCAATATATTAGTTATCGCCCGAGGGTTAACTAAGCATTTTATTTGCACGCTTATAGTATTTAAAGCTCTTTAATTGCTCTGTCAAAATAGTAATTGTTAGTCAGCGATGAAATATCTACGCCGATATTATCCAATTTGTTGGTCATTGATCAACTTCTACTTTCAGTGAAAGCAACTTTGAATGTCGATGACAGGTATTACATAGACGTATAAAATCAATCACGTGTCTACAAAATGATGAATAATATTTAAATTTACTTAATTTTCAATGCCGACCTGAGGGCCTATCTTTCGTTTAGACAATAATAATTGTTTTTGCCAAAAAAACGAAACCGACTCCAATCCCTGAACTAAAAAGAATGAAATAATCAATACATTGTTGTTTAAATATGCTTCATATCAAAAATTTTAATAAATTTGAAGTCGGTGCCGATTCTTTTAATAAAATATGGTAATTAACGAGCCAGCAGCTAGTCAACGAATTCGTAAAATTGGCACCAACTTCAAATTTATTAAAATTTTTGATATGAAGCATATTTAAACAACAATGTATTGATTATTTCATTCTTTTTAGTCATAGATTAAAAAAAAAAATTGCGTCACTTAAGATAGATGTAACATATGACATTAAATGTATGGGAACCCAGCGCGCTGTTTGCGGGGGGGTGAGTCACCAAATACACACATTATGGAATGAGTTCACAAACTTTTCTTATTGCAAAACCAAACAAAAAAGACTTTATGACTCAGGATTAAGGCTTAGTACAAATGCACTGTATTTCCATCCGACCTACTAAGCAGTCTGAGCCTGTTAGACCCAGGGGTCGTGGGAGCTTATTTAGTTGTTTCCAGCTTGGTTAGGACATTGCAGGCTTAAATCACCTGACTGTCTGATAATAAAGATGACTCTGTGCTTCGGAATGCATGTTAAGCCGTTGGTCCCAGCTACCATTTGGTAGTCGTTAAAGGAACCATGTCAGAGGCCGGGAGAGGCCGTAGAACTCTTGACACCAGTGTGGCATGGTCGATTGACCGTGTCACCTACACAAAAAGATGATGAGCCTGAGCAGGAAATAATTAAAATTCCATGTATATTCTCGAGCAATAGAAAAAAGTTCACATTCGTAAAAAAGTTCGAAGTGTATCGTACGGTATTGCCGTTTGTAATGTTTGAGCGTAGGTTTTGGTCTTTTCTGGAGATAAAGATACCTTCTCGTTCTCAATACGACTGTTATTTACCAAGTACATACTATTTTTTTATTTATAATTACTAATATATATAAATAAATAGGATACATAGGTCAGACGTCAATCGCTCCATTGAACCATGATTAATAGCGTACCCTGGGCTCTGAAACGTAAGCTGAAGATGCATCCGGGAAAAACACGCTAGAGCGAAGATATAAAAATAAATATATTGTATATAATCATAATATAAAATAAGGCCGGGAAAGATGAGCGCACAGTTACTTTAGCCTATTTACGCTCGTTATACCACAGAATAGATAACAGTACTGATACCTGGAGTGTCACTACCGTGATATTACTAGTAAGTACATTATTTATAGTTAGGTTTGAATACATGATCTAATTAAATAGATAGACAGGAAAACGAAGCCATTTCATTCTCGAATTTATATGTACCTACTTTTGATGTGTCCTTACAATAAAATTCTCTTTTGAAATTCTGACTGGAAAATTGGTATGCATTAATGCCCGATATATGTCTTCTCTATTAGTCACAGTTTACTTAAGTTCTTAACTAGAGCAACATTATAAAATTAATTTTGCTCGCTCTTTCAAATAACAGCACTGAATATATTAAACTGAACTAATCTTAATGAGCTGGTATCCATAGGTCCTCTAGGCTATGACCAAATGTTAAGTACCAAATCTGTTAATAGATTTGCAGTTATATCAGAAAATTGCGTTGTTGCAGTCAGAGCAAGAATCTTGGAGCGCGGTAGTGGCACTGCAGTATATACATAAGCTTAAAATTTATAATGTAATTAATGTTAAGTGTATAACCCACAGGAAAACTAAAATATTTTGCAATTTCGGTCCAGTTTTCTAGATACACCAACTGCATAAATAACTTTGTAATCCCATATAAATATATAGGATAACAAAGTTACATTCGCAGTGAACGAACCAGTGTACCTGCATACTTACTAATACTTCGACCGCGTTATCAAGAGGAAATATGTATGTCGTAAAGTAGTTCTCTGTAATCTACAAAAAGAAATGAGATACCATCAAAAACAAAACTTATAAAAATTCCAAGTCTCGCTTAGTTGTTCTACCGTCAAAAGTTGTGAGATCCATGTAATACCAAGCCGGTTAATTTATTCAGTCCCTTCTTAAGCGGACCTCTTGTCTTCGGTTATCACTACATAGTATAAAACAAATTCGCTTTCTCTGTCCCTATATCCCTTTGTATGCTTAAATCTTTAAAACTACGCAACGGATTTTGATGCGGTTTTTTTTTATAGATAGAGTGATTTAAGAGCAAGGTTATTATACCCATGCAAAGCCGGGGTGGGTCGCTTGTTGCGTAATAAGCTAACTTAAAAACATCATCTAATCTTCTAAATAACCAGGACGACTTGCCAATCGCACGAAACCATCTAATTCATTATAATTAATAGGTTTGTATCAGTAGTGAGATAATAATGTGTTTTCACGCGATGGCCATATATATATTTTTCAGAGTGACAGAGACACGATGTTCAATGCTTATCGTCACTCTAAAAAGTAATAACTCATTCCATTTGTATAATTATTACGTCTATTTGTTGCCATTTTGACATGACAGCAGGCAAAATTAGTGAAGTAACAGATTCGCATAGCATCGATATATCGAGAATACGTTGAATTATTATTGTTATTTTTTTATTGGTTTTTATTAATATTTGATTTTATTACACTTTTTAAATTTAATCATAATTTACTGTTTATATCTGTATGGGCTAGCATGGTCTGACATGAAGCATACTATTTATTAAACTATTAAGTCACAAACAATGCATCTGGCGGTGGTGGTCATTAGCCAGACTCGTACGATAATTATATCATGAAACAATATGAAAAAATAACCAGAAGTCGAAGCAAACAGGATCATGAGCATAATGGCCTGAGATGACTGGTTTCACTTGTGATTCCAGAATGCCGGTCAGGCTCAAGGGTCAGGTCTATATAACCATCATTAGAACTGTCCGCTGCGCTGGATGTGTGAAATATCGCGAAAAGACTGCGTTAGAAACTCCCACCACGTTCGGGACAGCCTTCATATCTATAACATAGCAGATAGATAAGCTTCAAAAGAGTGGCCTGCGGTGGTACGATCACGTCTCGTGGAAACAGGTGTCTTGACCATGCCACCTCCCACGGGGCTTGGTATGGTGGAAAGGGCAAACCCAAGACGTGCCAGCTTGACGTCGTGGCGCATTATTAGTCATGCTTGATTTAACGTTTTCAAGTTGCTTGCATAATGTATTAGTACCTTCTAAAGTCAATCGACCTAATATACTGTAGAACTAATGTTTAATAGCTGCTGTAATGTTTTATATTGCGTCCGTTTCCCTTTTTGATTATTAATTCATATCAAGTGGGTAAAAGCTCAATTCACCCTGCACACTTTTGCGTCACAGAGGTCATTGGACCCTCCAAGGCCTGGCATAATTGTTTTGAAAAAAAAATTAATGAAATGTCAATTTTGTCTGTAGTTCGACTTATTTCTCCCCCTCTCCCCCTCACCCATATATTTTCCAGGCATTAGGTATTTTCCCCACTAATACCCCTAGAGCTTTTTAACCTATTTTCATTGAACATTTTATTTTGTACTGTGGACGTGATGCGTTTTAATTTCAGACCCCACTCGAGTATATATTTGCAGGCATGCGGTTATTATTTTCCCCTTTCACCCCCACAAGTTACAAACGGCTCAACCGATTTTCATCAAAAATATATCTAAAAACACTCGCACATAAGTCACCGTTAATACAAAAAAAAACTAAACTGAAATTGCTTTATCCATTACCACAGACAGACACGTCAAACTTATAATACCCCTCTTTTTGGGTTAAAAATAGCGTGAATGCCACTGTTTTGATTTTGTAGTCCATTGGACCTTGAAAAACCAATTATCTGATTTTTCTTAACCATCTCTCTGGGTTTGACGTTAAACCCCACGTCTAGTTTTACTTCATTAGATGTCACAGGAAAATAAAAAAACCAGACATTTCGTCTTTTTTTTCGATCCCGAAGATTGTCATATAATATGTAAACATTTTTAGTAAGACGTTACAAACAAGAATAATTGGCATCTTCCGGAATTTTATGGTAACACTAGCAATTTCGGAAACTGGTTTCTTCATTCATTTCCCGTTGACATTTACCTACAAGAATTATGTTGATAATTAATCCCGAATTTTACTCCAAACTCGCCTTCTAACTTCGTTTATCGATACTTGACGAAAGAAACGTAAGAGCAACAACACTATGCTTAGCACATGCTTTTGACTGAATAATATTTTTTTCATTCAAAATGGCGTTGAATGTGCTGTAGTATTTTACATAATATAAGGCTTTAACTTGTATAAAACGTAAAAAGAAGTATCAGGAGAACTCATATTTGGATTTATACAATTATTTTTACATATTGTGAAGGCATAAATCGGCATTAATACCCAAAATTGATTTTTTTTGTTGTCCTTGTATATACTCCGCAATAGACATTAGTAGACTGTGAACCCCAGGATGGCATACACGTAAATATCGTGTATGAGTGGTAAGACAGTTTAGCTTGTCATGCTACTTCTATTAGAGCCGCGTTCCTAGTTCTATGTTTTTAGTTCAGGAATTGGAGTTGGTTCGTTTTTTTAGCAAAAACAATTTTTTTTTACTTTTTAGTTTTGAGTACGCAATACCTTTTAACTAAAAAGTTGTAAACACGTTGCATTTTGTAAAGTCGGGTAAACGTCATCAGCGTCGTCTCACCTTATTGACATGGAATATATCAAAAACGACCCAAATCGCAATAAAACTTGAAGAGTTCCCTCGATAACTCCATGATTCCATCATCAGATCCTGATCTGATGACTATAGAACCATCTCAAAAGTATACCCTTTCTAACAAAAAAAGAATTTTACAAATCGATTCAGTGGTCTTCGAGTAATCGAGCAAGATAAATTACAATCAAAAAGTTGTAAATACGTTGCATTTTTGAAAGTGGGTTAAATTTTCCAGCATCGTCTCACCTTCGTCTAACTTTAATAACTTGGAATATATCAAAAAATACCCATGCCCAATACAAAACTTGAAGAGTTCCCTCGATTTCTCTATGATCCCATCAGATCCTGAACTGCTGAATATGGTACCAATTGGAAAGTAAACACTCTCGAACAAAAAACAAATTTTCAAATCGGTCCTGCCGTCTTCGAGTAATCCGGTAACATACATAAAAAAAAATCATACCGACGAATTGAGAACCTCCTCCTTTTTTTTGAAGTCGGTTAAAAAACAAGCGTTTTTATACCGTTACTTACTGACTCCTCAATATAGAGGTAGTTGTTTTATATAAAAGTTATGTGCAGGACTAAGATAGATAGAATCATCCAAATTTAAGTCAAATTAAATAAATTTTGAATAAAAAAATTGAAATAAAATGGTAATATACGTAAACCAAAATGAGTGAATATTTCTTTCTTGGGATTTTCATGTTGGAAAATAGCTATATGATTTTTTTTTATTTCTGGAAAATTTGTTTCATATAATAAAAAATGTTATTTATAGCTACTCAATACGGTGTCTATATCAAAACTTTACTGACGTACTTGTATCTATGGTATTAGTATATATGGTAGAGTCTACATAGCACACGCTAACGCAATGATTTCTTTTAACAGACTCGGCTACTCTACATGCAATGAAAGCGGTAAAAGATTTTTTAATTCATGTTGGTATTTTTATAATATTTCTATCAAAACGATTAATATAGAATTAATATGTCTTGCAAGAAAGGTAGGTGTTTTTGACATAGAATTGAATAGTAGAGTTGTTGATTTAGACTAGACATACGGAAAATTTGACCAAATAAATTTTCACGGATCGAGAAAATGATGAATTTTACGAACCCTGCCATTATGAAGAAATTTTCATTTACCTAATCTTATTAATTTCTTATAATTAAAGTAACATTACTACCAGTTTTTTCAGGGCATAAATAACAGATTTTTTTATGAGTTTAAAACTTTTATTTTCCATCTGACGTAACCTGGGGTCGACCCTGAGATCTTATAAGCCAGAGATGGGAACGTTACCACTGCACCATATCATAGGACCCGTCTGTTATAACATACTTTTACCTTTTAGCAGGACATTTTTTTTAAACACAAATGATAATTGGTAATTATTGACTAACACATTATTATCGATTAATTTACGTACGTAAATAACTTAATACGTTTTATATCATTGATATGGTAGGCATTGTTAGGTATGGCATGGTGTTTTCTATTGTTGGTGCTGCTGTCTGTACCAAAGTTCATTGTCGTGGGACCTCGGCTTCACAAAATACATAAAAAGCCGTGTAAGATTTCACACAAGATGATCGACAAAAACCGACGTGACTTGGAACTATTTAAAAACTTTCATTTTCTGTCTATCGCTAAATTTGCAAGTCAATTCTACAGATATTTATGGATCAACTAGTTGATTTAAGATTTAACAGTTTGATTCATACATTGTTTGTTGTGATTATATTACAATGATTTGTAGTTTACGAATATATTAATCGCCATCATTAAAGGCTTTACCTGTTCATAGGCGATATTTATAGAAAAATAACATTTAGAAAGTATAATAAGGGACGTCTTAAAGCCGTGTATTTTTCTACCAGTAAACTAAAAGGTAAAATAAAAATTGTTTTTTTTTTTTTTTTCATTTCATTTGTCTAAATTGATGAGCACAGTAACGAGTATATTGCCACCGTCACACAGTCCGTGGTCAGCAAGGATTGTTTTAAAATCATTAAATAAGTTGACCATTTGATGCCCCGTAGGGATATTTCAGCTTTTTTTGTAACATCCTTTCATGTAAACAAATATATCTTTTTTAAAAGGCTTTGGCAAATTATAGAAGGCATTACATTAATCGACTATACGATATAAGGAAAATACACCTTATCTAATGTTCTGGATTTGGCAGGAAATTGCCTTGTCATCACATGTAATTACAACTGTCAAGCTGCAACACTGCCGAGCTATTGTTGTTATTTATCTGGACCATGATAAAAGATTACACTTTTTTTCTTGACTGATATAAAGTAAGGCTTTCGAAAATACCTACCTTAATGTCTGTACTTTGATTATTTGTCTCTATTGCTTAGAAGTAAGTACAAACGATGAATCAAATCAAATCAATATCTTTATTTGCATGAATGTACTATATGTACAAAATGATGGTGTAACAATATGAATGTGCGAATTCAGGCGTGCAAATCTATCATGTCTAAAAAATACTCGATTATAAGGATACACAATTTAAAACAAAATGTCAAATTTAAACAGATAATATAAGTCAAAATAATAAAGTCAACATGGTATTTTATCATAATTTCCAAATTGCAATGAGTCCAATAAAAATATAATAATCTGAGTAGTCATAATGTGTTAGTAATAAATTTCATTATTTGACGCATTTAACGCCAATCTATAAGTGTTCACAACCATATAATTTATTGAGATAGCAAAAGTTTTTTTAATTCTGATTACTGGTGCACATACCCGACTTATAATGAGCTATTAACGAGCTGAAAGTTTTGTTTAATTAGTGGGTGGGAACAGCTGAGATCATTTCTTAGACTCAATCTAGAGAAAGTGAGCGTCACGGTACAAACAATCTTCACTACATAGTATTTGTCCCTATATCCCTATGTATGCTTAAATCTTTAAACAACGCAACGGATTTGATCCAGTTTTTTTAATAGATAGAATGATTCAAGGGTAAGGTTTTTATACCTATGCGAGCCGGGGCGGGTCGCTAGTGAGATTATAAAACCCTTACTTATTATATTATTTTCAATTAAAATTATAATATGTATGTATGCACATCCCAAAGAACTCTCTTAATCGCCTGTTAATATTATAAGAGAAAGAACGGAAAATAATTCAGCTCTATTGAAGCGTTTCCAAGAATTGATATGATTGTTAGCGTCGTCGTCACAAGCACGAGAGTAGCTCTGAATTCATCAGAGACAATGTAAAAGAAACATCTAACATGTTTTGTCAGCTTTCCAATGTAAAGAAAAATTACGAATGGCAGTTTTATAGAATGTGGCCTTTAATGTGAATTTCACTTAATGGGTCATTGAATGCAAGCCTTCGTGGAAATTATTGTGATTAAAATATTTATTGCTTATTATAGAATAAGGAAATAGCGCGGTATCAAGCAATTCTATGATGTTGCTTATAAAATTTTGTATGAAGTTAGTTTAGGTAGGGGTAGGTAAGGGTATATCATGGACATGAATAACGACACTGGACAACTTTGTCGAAAAAGTTCTACGGTAAATGACATTTGAATAAAATTTATTATGCTTAAAATAAACTATTATTACTCAGTGGCAATATCTGACACCTCATACAATATTGATATTGAAATGCTACGACTCTACGAGAACGCTACGAAGATGCTACGAAAATGACTGATGACATATTTTCTTTCATATCCTCAGCAAATGTAATCTATTTCGTGTGGCGCATAATCTTAATTTGATGATGGTAATTGGGTTGAAATTTTAAACACGGAAATGAAATGGCCGGGCGGGGAATAACAATAAATAAAAATTACACGGAGACAAAGTTCCGAGCGAAAGCTAGAATATTTTTATTATTACAGAAAAATATATATGTGTTTTAATTTATTAATTATTTTTTCGTTCTTCACCTCACGTTATCATATGGCGAATATTATTTCAAAGCAGTTGCAAATGTCGACATTTTATGAAAGTATGTATTTATAATTTACCTTTTAGACACATTTTGTAAGTAATCATAATACCAATCAAATTTAAACTAAACATTAACGATAGTTGGCGACTTCAAATACAAATCGTTTATAAATACAGTAACACTAAGATAACGTTCAAGTATTGTCAAGATTATAAACGAAAGTAAAACTTATGTAGACAGTAAACAGGTCCTATAATTGATCTCGATCAGTGCGTGGGCGTACACTTGCATACGCATACATTGCAGTGACGTATCGATTAGATGATCCAATGAAGAGCGTCGCTTAATGCTCAAGGTTACGCCACATCACTTTCTCCGCGGCCGCAGTTCGTTGCTCTCCGAATTCTGCATTTCGTATCAATGGCCAACCTCCCAAGTTCGCACCTTGAAATGCTTTTGACCATCATTGACAACATAACACCTAAATGTTATTACTATAAAACGCATTTTCCAATTCCACCGAGCGTAAGATGCTATCCGGTGGACGTTTTACGTTCAATGCCCGTGTTAATGGTACCGAGAAACGTAACGTGGCCCACTTTCTCTTTTACGTACATGTGGTCTCCCTCTAACGTGGTACAGTATAATTCGAGTGAGAGAGACGACTGTATTTATTATGTTTCGGGGGAATTGAGCAGATCGCTTTCTTCGCAGCATTTAGCATTGGAAGTGCACAAAATCCGGTAACTTTCGTTAGCTGAGTGCGCCGGTTTATCTTTTGCAAGTGAGGCGATGGCGCCTGCGTACCCGCGCTACAATTAGCTGATTTTTCAATCAGTTACATTACATAATGATTACCATTTTAATTTATATATTTTTCCCATGACAAACTGGCAATTTTAGAATTCAAATTTACTATAAATACTTGTAATGTAACTGTAGTAAGGTAGGATTTTTTTGGTTATTAATTTTTTTTTTTTTTTTTAAGTCGTCATCATTATTTCGTGTAGGTGGCATGGTCAGTCGACAATACACACCCTTTTTGTTAAATTCTACATTAAGGAAGTCGAGGGAACAGCTAGTATACTATCTACTAGTATAAGTACCTAAAATGATGAAGTAGTTTGATCACAATCTTATTAATTAATTAAAAGATGTAGTTTAAAAATAAATTGCTACTTGTGTAATAGTTTCTTTCTTTCTTTAAATTAAAGCACCATGTCGATTATCTAAGAATAAAATCAGTTTGTCAGTATTCTGTCATAATTGGTCGCTACCTAAATTATACATCACTTTAACCATCCAAGTGAAATCAACTAGTTTTGCACATGTCAAGATATTAATCGGTTCATATTACCTCTGATACTATATATCTTGCGAAACAAGTCAATATACATAGTACTTTCCAATAGCAAAGACTTGTTTGCGATGGCAAGATGTTGGGTTTACTTTTCTCCGAATGGTTTATAAATTGAACATTGGCTACTGTGTTTCAAACAACTTGTCACAATCTCTACTACCAGTTTTATACTAATTGAAACGTTTTATTACTGTTTATTGCCATTTAACAAAAGTTTATTTTTATGTGTTTTTGCATTGGAAGCTGTAAAAATATTGTTTCTATTTATATTCGTACCGCCGGTCCATTCAAATTTTGTATTTTGACATGTCGACGAAGAAAACTTATTTTATATCAAAGAAACTGTACGAACTTTAAAACAAAGCTAATCAATACCAAATTGACTTTTACCATAAATATACTCGTACATTGGTACGAGTATATTTATGGTAAAAGTCGGACTGTTACAATCCTGATAAATCTCATAACACGGATCTTGTTAGGTATGTATTTTCCTAATATTCATTTTTGTATTAGTTGAAAGGTGTTTAATGGAAAATATTCTAGAAAATATTATTAAGTGAGACGAAACCAATTATATAAAAATGCTGTGACCCTTACAAGGTGTTTGTTATTGTCAATCAGCTTCAGAACCTTAAAGCCAAGCAGCGATCATGGTCTACCACAAATAAACGTGTTTAACAACTCGAAAAAAAAAACAAATCGTTCAAGCGACCATGACAAACTGACAAGCAAATATTTCCTGACAGCACTTTGTAATCTAATAGCGCAGATGAATTACGCGATCTAATAACCAGGGTACTGAGAAACAAATGCCAAGCCACAATAAGGACGAGACGTGTTGCGGTGCCACGGTTGATCGAAACAAACGGACGCCGACATAAGTGAACTAGATTTAGTGTGGTTAATTTACTAGAAATTTATTCATTATTATACATAGCTAGACTGAAATCTGTAAATTACTTTGTAGTCTGCATATTCTCTTTTTTACTGAATGCAATTATTATTATTATTGTAATTTGTTCTAATGATATATAAACACTAAACATATTCTATACATTTTTCGACTACTATCCAAACACTTAATACTAATACTTTTAAAGCATTATATTTTCTCTTATTTATTTACATTTTGATTTTAATGACAAAACAAAGATTTATTACTTCCATGACGGCGCGGTCAGCGACCTATAATTAATCTCCCTGAAAACACTATCTGTTAGATTTTAGAAATCGGCTATAGCCGGAAGTCTAACTGACAAAGTATAGAAAACGTTAAAATTTACGTTCCCTTACTTGACAAGGTACTGGTAACACTGGAGTAGACGACGGATATCCGGTATATTTAGTCCTACATATTAATTTAAAGTATCTAGACTAGAGCATTTTCCTCAATTTACATATCAAACAAGTCCATAGACAGTACTGGGTGCGCACACTAAGTTGTCAAGTAGGATACTTGACATTAAATTGCTCCCTCGCAATTAGGCGCCGCGCGCCGGTGTCAGTTATGCAAAGCCAAGGACTACTTCCGTATCTTGAAGAAATTGGCCTGATTTTCTGGGAAAATTGACTTATCTACATTATTAAATCTTATATTACCTAGTAATAATAATATTTAAAAATAAGCAAGTATTTTTCGATGCGTACACCGGAAGGCCATTATTTTTACGGAGTTTTACGACCGATGTCGTAAAACTCGTGATCACTGCATAGTATAAAGCAAAGTCGCTTTCTCTGTCCCTATATCCCTATGTATGCTTAAATCTTTAAAACTACGCAACGGATTATGATGCGGTTTTTATGCCCATGCGAAGCCGGGGCGGGTCGCTAGTTAATACAAAAATAGATTATAGATAGGTACTTGAATAAGCAATGGAATGGAATACACTACTGCGTTGCTATCTTTTTTGCAAGTATGCCACAAATTGTATTCAGCAAATTAGATAAATGCTGATCTGCAGATGTTAACTTCTAAAAGCAAAAGAATCGATTATTTATACTAACAGTGTCTGTTTATACGTTATATATCCAAACCTGTCACGATAAATTGTATGGTTACCGACATGGGCCTTGAGCACTGTGTGAACTGTGAAACATCGGGTTGTTTCACATCGGGTAAAAACACATAAAATTTTAAAACTATATATTAGGTGAAGGGCAACGCTCAAGATCTCTGTCGGTATCCGTATGATTAACAAAGGGCGTGTCGAGCTCTCACACGAGCTGAGATAGGAAAGCGGACTTTCCGCATCTCATCCAGACCTACCAAGCGGCATTCGTTTATCCTAATATTTCCATTCTGGTACAGCCGGCACTTCCGTCCGGAGAAACGTGACTGGTATCTCAATAGAATTTCTCGATTTCCGACACATGAAGGTATTTTTAGAACTTAGACGTTCATTAAAGATTATTCTTAATATTGATAATACTCAAGCTTAAATACTGATAAATAAATTTGGCTACGTATAGGATATTAGATGTAAGAAAAAGCATTCAGAAGTAACTATTTTGATTATAGGCTAGAAATTGGTTGACATCATCAAGTTGCCACAAGATCTATGGACTATGGTGACCACACATCCTGCGCGGGCCGTATGCTTTATTGGCAACCTTTTTAGTTTTTATTTACTAATCCATAAGTTCTATTAATTACACAAATTATATCTTAAACATTTCGAAATGGATTACTTACATCAGTCTATACTATAGGGACAAATGGTTGTATGTGTATGATATGTATATGTGCTAAGAGTTCAGTGTTCCACCTGAGCGAATAAAATGTTGTCATCATAATTATTATATCATCAGCACATGCATTGCATACGATTATAATGTGTGTCATTCAGGCAGTAAAATATGCGAGCGAGCCTATGCGGGTCGCTACCTACCTACTCCTATAGAGGCAGGCTGCCAGGCGCAAGCATACTTATGCCACGCACAAACTACTTAATGATATTATGGAAATTGCTTGCGATTAGCTGTTTTCTTAAAAACCAGTACTGAAGTCGGCTAATAACTAGGTGGGATGAAGGCTTGTTACCTATATACTTAACTCGTTTTTTCATTTGTCACAGTTACATGATTTTAAAGCCCAATATCAGTGTTATTATATAAATGTTATTCAGTAAATTTTTAATCACGCTATTAGTTATCAAAAATCAAGAATTTACACACCAGAAATATGTATTAAACTTACCAATAATTATAAAAAAAAAACTAATCCCACTTTCAATCTAAAATCTAAATAAATAATACAAAATAATTTTTTATACCTCAAAATCGGCTGAAAATCATTGGTTTAAATTTTGTAACGAGAAAAAAAAATCACCTGTAAATTTTTATCTCAAAAATTGCAAGCTCTCGAGGTAAGAGTGAGTATAATGAAAGAATAGTTGAATAAATAAGTTACAATTAACGTATGCGTACCTACTTGTGCACACCACTACCTATAATAAAATTATCTTTGCTTTACTATATACCTAACCCTAGCAGCTGTCACAAAGCAGCGGTTTGTTTACGTGATGGGGGATTTATATATTGTCCGAGGGTCGGTGCGCGGTCACGGTGAAGAGAAAGTTGGTTCACGGGCTCAAGGACGAGGTCCGGCCGTGCGGCCGTCGCTCCCGATGCGCCTGCGCCGCTTGCACGCCATTGCGTAACAATGAAAGATAATTGATGGTTCCGCATCTTACCCGCGATTGTGTCGAAATCACAACGCCCATTTAAGGACGATGACTTCGGTTTTGAACCATCATAAAAGCTCGAGGTCAATGCTTTCACTCGATCTTCGAGTAAAGTTCAATAACAGCCCAAGGGCATTATAAGAAGTGGCGCTCGTGAGACCGAAGGAAGAGCCTTAAAAAACTTATTTTTGAATGTCAGAAGATTATTCTATTCCCGATCAGTCTGTTGTGTGACCTATTACTTAATTTCATATTTCTAATATATATTTTTATACATGAACTAATTAATGCATTTACATATTAAACATTCTTATATCTCATATATCGATCAATTCGTGTTTGTTTTGTGTTTGTGCATCACCTTTGACTAGTGTATTAAAAATTGAGTAAAGGGAAGCAAATTTAAAGAATAAGAAGCGTATGCGCCTTTACGACTGATGTACTTTTCAAAAATGTCTAAAATCTTTTCGGGTTAACAGTATTCTAATAAAATCCCAAACATACGACTCATAGCCTTGCGGATTTGCGTATAGGCACTTTCACTAACACACGTTTGCATCGCGCACGAAATGAGCTTACTACGACATTACGTAAGTGTCCGTACTCGCGAGATAATTACTCGAGAGAAAGTCGATATATTTTGGCGAGAAATGATCGAGTGAGCAACCGAGTGCTTCCGTTTTTTAACGAGCCTGTTGCGCAACACCACAACCAATACATACTTAGAATTGAAACTGGTAAGAATGTTACACAGTGATAAGTCGAAATTATACATTGCGATAATTAATTGCATTTAAAGCAAAAGACTACACGCACATTTACGTATTAAAAATTAAAAGCATTATAAACGATAAAAATAATACTTACAATGAATTATCTTGGTGACATATATTTATGAGTGACTTGATTTCCGAAAACCTGTAACAAAAAATATATAGTAAATATAAATAATTGGGAAGATTTTTATCATTTCAATTATACTAGGGTTCTTACAAATATTTGCGACATTTATATATTTTTTTCTAGTTTTCAAATGAGTTTTACAAACAACAAAACAAGTATTGAGGTATCACCGACGACGTGAATAAAAGCAAAAGTTCCGGCCTCATTCCGACATTCGGCGCCGAAGCGACATACTTCACCTAAATACCTCATTTGGAAGTTGAAAACAATACCACACCATCTCATTGGCACCCAACGGTGATCCAAGGTGGTCCGTTGATAACAAACCGCCTTACACTTGGTGACATCTTCCTTTTGATAATGAAAAGTTTTTTTTTTATATGCGATGCCTTTGACAAACGCATCGCACGGTATGACATAAAACTAAACTAAATATCTTGCTATGCTGGTAACCCTTATGATTAAGTATAATATTTTATAGCAGAAAGATTATATAAAAATCAGAATGATTGATATGAAAGATATAGAGTAATGTAAATAGTGGTCAGTACCTATTTAACTTTTAAATACACTTTGCCGCGGTCACGGAACCGAGTCGAATCGCAACACTTTTTAAATTTGAAGAACTTTTATAGATAATCCCTTTTTTTAGGGATATATTTTTGTGAAATATCAGAAACTGAAAGATCATTGCTACCATCATTATGAAAGTGCAAAGTTACTTGCGAAACATTATTAGCAAGTTCAGACCATTTGCTGAACATTTTTGCCTCCACATAGTTTTATAAAGTAATGTATGCAATTAATCTTTTAGAATCCAAAGTAATGAAACTCATATGAAATGCCGCTTGCAATATTCTATAGATATTCAATACCAATATTAAGCTAGAGAGGAACGCTAAGTAGTATAAATATATGTACCAGCATTGTTTCATTGTTTTCGAAGTCATATGATGTAATGTCACAAACGGGTAGATAATTGTGTTATTCAAGTGCGTTACTTATCTTGCGCGAATAACCGGCGCCTGCGCATTGTCGCAGTGAAATCGTCCTTGCGAGACAATGCAGCAGCACAATGTGCTATTTTACTTGCTTTTCCGTGTCGGGAAACAACGAAAGTGAAAGTTTATTGCGGATACAGTCACTTATGCCCTTATCATATCTTTGAAGAGCTAGATATATACATATTTTTTCTAATAATACCACATGTACGTACACTTGTATGGTTCCTTTCATAAATTCAGGTTTTACAACGCCTCGTATTATCGCCTACGTATTAACGTAGGCGATAATTTCCTTTTTCTATGTGTAACAAATACAGGAAGTTAACCAAAAAAATGGGATAGATATTTTTTTGAATTTTTATTTAAATAAATTACGTATAAGTGCCAATGGTTTTCATAATTGAAAGTGTGTACTCTTAACTTGAAAGCTGTACTTAATAATTATGTAGCGTTTGATTGTAGGGTTCAACGAGAATACCTCTTGATACGTGTGTGAAATATAGAATCGCTGAATGCTGCGTAGAGGCCGTAACTCGTAGCGTCACCGTTTCGTAGCACGCCTCTTTCTGCTACGTTCCAAGCAAAAGGGTACCACTGGTACCCTTTTGCTTTTCTTTGAACGCCACAAATGACCGTAAATTATCTATTTGTAATTATTACATTTGAATTTCACAATAAAAACACTATCTATATTAAAGAGGGTAAGAAAGTATTCAAATAGACTAAGTCCACTATTTGTACACTTTATTTTTAATTTGTACAATAAAGTTTTAAATAAATAAATAAAGTATATTTTAGCTAGACATTCATAGTCTCTAACAAATTCGGCCACTCTCATCAATATCTATATTTATTGATTATAGTGCTATAAAATAAAGATTTATGTTGTGATTGCGATCTAAAGCGGAAAATCTACTCTGAGGATGGACGTGGCGTGTACATACTCGTAAATACGAGATGAAAGTGGTGAAATCATTGGACAGCGGCGCCCGCGAGAAATCGCCGAGGTAATAAATAATGCACTAGTTTGGCTTGCAGTCCCTTCAATATTCTAACTGGTTTTGAACGAGCGTATTTTGACAACAAGATATAGCGACAGATATGACCGTGCCGACATGTTTACAAGAGGATTTGGTTGTGAGCGGTTGATTAGA
Organism: Apomyelois bistriatella; assembly: GCA_947044815.1. Classification (NCBI taxonomy): domain Eukaryota; kingdom Metazoa; phylum Arthropoda; class Insecta; order Lepidoptera; family Pyralidae; genus Apomyelois; species Apomyelois bistriatella. The sequence goes on from OX345689.1 coordinate 6,411,909, forward strand.
GAAACGGATTAGAAAATTTGTTTTGGTACCTATTTTATAACATGTAAGGCGTGTACTCGTCTATTAATGCGTTCGAAAGTCAATCAGGGTAAATTTCAATATACTCGTAGTAGTTCCGTTCGTACTAGTTTATCTACTGGCTGCAGGGAGATTTACCGCACGGTATACGTTGAAATAATTAAAATATCTTTTGCTAATTATCGTTCAATCTCAATCCTTCGGAAGGCATGGGTGTGGTCCGGGCTATCGTTAAGCAGGTTGACCACTAACCACACTTCATCGATAAATCTTGGAAATGGCTTTAAAGTAATTGTAGCTATCCTTTATTGACTGATTGTTTCATACACTGTTTCTAGAGATGCCTCGATCCACTGATTCTGGAGCATTCCCGATTGTATTAATTCGGTAATAATGGTGTTGACGGAAAAGTTAGAACGCAATTGAAGGCCCGGGTCAATAAATATTAAAATACGTATCTGCAATTCACAGACAGGTTCAGTTTTCAGACGAAGTTAAAATTTTATCATTAACAATCTGTTTATTGAAAACTCAACAGTATTCCGATGTAGTATAATTCTAGACAGACAGTATAGTAATTGGTTAAATTTCCTTAACCGTTTAGCTACTGTTCTGCTTCGTTAGAAATTGTGTACCGATTGGTACCAGTCAGACAGACCCACCTTATCGGCTAATCAGACATGGACATGAGACACCGAGCCGGCAGCTGCGCCCGCGCCGCTTGTCTCAAATAACGAACTTATTTGCTGTTACTCCAAACATCACATCATAATTGGAGCACAATAATTTGAGTTACTTTCTCCAATCCGGCATTTTAATGAATTCATAAAAATTCACACACACACGAATTCGTATAATGTTCGTTCTTCAATTACTTTCGGTTTCCATTGTGTTGCATATTATAGGAGAAACAATGAGTTGCATTTCAAGTGAAACATCTTTTTTTTTTTTTATTGTTGAAATTGTGTTTGCAGTAGAAACTTCTTTCTACTACTAAGATGTTTAAGTTGAACGCATTCAGTGATAATTTTTCTCTACGCTACGTTAAATATGTAGGCAATATAAAATATAAGTTATTATAAGAACTGCGATCGTGCATGACTCGGCTACGTTTGCAGGGAGCCAGTCGTATCCGGTATAAATATTAAAGTGTCGCCAAATGACTACATTACAAAGACCGATTGTTAACAAAGGGTGAAAACAGAATAAATATTACAGAGTATTAGAAATAGAAATTAATAAATGATATAGAAGCAGCGACAACTAAAGAGAAATGAATTCATGACACTCTTTGAGCAGGCGCTTAAGGAAATTGACATGTGCAACTGTCTAGAAATATGGCAAAGTTTATAAAACTACATTTATTCGTATTCTTATAAATATAAATCAAACAAACAATATTGCATATTCTAATATTTTTTTCTGTATATTTTTCTTTGTACTTATATGAATTTGGTAAATAAATAAAACAAGGACCTGTTTCTGTTTTGTTAATTTTATCCTTGTTACGTGTCCACGGTTGGCTAGAATAGATCTCGTCATGGGATAAGTCCACCGTTGCATTTATCTAATATCATGTACTTTTGTTTATTTTACAATAAAGTCAATACAAACAAACGAGGATTTACTAAGAGAGAAACCAACAGTGCCGCTGAAAGTAGTACAATAACAAAAGTGAAAATAATGAAATTCCTGCGAGGTGAACATCGGACAATTGTTCAGTCAGATTACCCATAGGATGGATAGGGGCACTATCTTTTTGCTAACTTATTACGGTAAAATACGGGTGTTGTTCACTAAGCTTATTTTAATAACAACAGCATATACTTACATAATTGAGATAAGAAAAACTTTCTAATTATTTATGACATTTTAAACAATTAAACATTGTTCAACGGGTAGCTTTTATTATTTCAGATCAGTAGAGTCAATGAATTCATAGAACAAAAGTGTAATTCAAATTTTAATGCATAGATCAATTTAAATACAAAAAATATTGGCGAATAATAGGGAATGTATACTTAAAGTAAATTTATTAATTTATAGTTAATTACTAGTTACTTATTCATTCTCAGAATAAAAATATTTTATTTTGAAAATTACTTACTATAAAACGTGATGTCTAAGAGTACTACTCTCTTACAATTGTAATAATTTACAGAGTACAATTAGATATATATAAAGCATAATTTGACTTCTATTTGAGGCACAAGACTAATTAGCGCTGTCTTGCTGCACATGGAAAACTGTTATTAAATGTAGAAAGTACGGCATCACTTTCAATTTTAAATTAATGAAATAGCAGTTAGTTTATTTTATAATTGTTTAATGTCGTTAGCCTGAATCGTTTGAAACAAGCGTCGACGCCTCGAGCGATGGGATCGATCAAAACAATCAGTGGAAAGCTGTTAGTCCACCCATCGCCGTTCGCATAACCGCATTCCTCTCAAATACCATGCCAAAAATAACAAAATAAATTACATAAACTTTTCAAGTTTCATAAAATAAAAAGACCTGTTTCAGTACTAAGATTCTTCATGCATGTTGTTATTGCGGTGCCCGTGTTTACAAAGAATAACTCGTGACTCATTTCCCAAGCAAAAGAAAACAGTTCTACTTCCGAATGGTGCCTCGGAACAATAGAGCACCTCCATTCCTCTTCTGTCATCATTATTGACGATCCGACACGCTATGATTACCTTATCTATTTTATGATTAGAAAATTTAATGCTCGCAAAAGATAACTTGAGATTCTTCGTAATCACTACTACTACTACGAAGCTAATGTACGGTTACGATGTAGTGGGGTGAAATATAAGTTTGAGTATCTAGTACTTATCTACTCAAATAAAATTTAACTACTCAGAAAAAGGTGTACTAAATTTAGTAATTCAAGCGATTTAATAGCAATGCCAGTCAAAAAATTACTTAAATATCAAATGATCTGTAACGAGCCCAAAAAAGAGGTGTATGATCTCAACCCATCAAATTAGCCAAGACTCAATTAATAGCAGCACTTATTGAGCACTTGCTTTTCCTATTACACTTGCTGACATTAACTTCGCTTTAATCTTTATTTCGACATCTCAGTAAGCCTTTCATTCTTTCACTTTAATTACATTTTGGATGTTCATCTACTTTCCCAAGATTGTATTAAATTTATTTTCATTCAGTTGTCATAAACCGTCGCTTGGGATAAAATCTGGTGTACTTAGTGCTATACTTTTCTGTTCCCAATGCATACTTAAGTGCGATTTTATGATGTTTATGAGACACCTTAATCGTGCCAGACCAATATTATCTTATTTTTTCACACTCATGCGCAAAATTTTGTGGGGAAGGGCAGTACACAAGCTACCTATTTCAAATACCCAGGATTTGAAATAGGTAGCTTGTTTACTGCCCTAAAATTAATAAAAGGAATGGGAAGCTTAAAGCGAGATCAAACCAAAAAAAACATGTAAGTACAAGAATTGTGCAAAGAATGTTAAGTAATAAAGTATATCTATAATATTTCTCTTAAGGTAAATTAGTTTCCTAGTTTAGATAGGTTAAGATACAAATGTAATTGTTCTGTCAAAAAATTGATTTGAATTTTGAAAGTGGAGGGAACATACTAAGTGACACCATTAGAAAAAGTGGGATAACATAAAAAAGAAGTACAAGGTGAATAAGTAGAACTATTGACAAATTAATTATTACAACTACATATAAAGCTTTTGCAAATAAATACTTGAAACCGTAAAAGTGAAATTCTCGAGTCTTGCACAGAGGAATGTCAGTACAGTATTCTCATAAATATTTACATAATGAGCGAACACTCAGCCAGTTTTTGTGCTAAACTTTCGACAATACCTCCTATCAGATACAAGGCACTGGCATGCACAATGTGAACAGCATTACTAGGCGAAATATGACAAGGGTATTAGTTAAACATTGATCAGGTGTCGGGGAGCGGCGAGCGCCTGACACACTAACTCGCTTTCCACTCAGATAGAACCGCTCGCAGGCTTAGTCGCCATAAATTAAAGATACTCACAGATACGTCAGTTACTACAGAGCAGGTTTTAATTGCACAAGATATCTTAATGCTACTTTAATGTAGCACCAAAAAGTCATGTAGTAAAAAATCATAGTAGATTCAGATGAAAATTGATAGTTATATGCGAAGTCATACTTTTGTCCTTGCAGAAAAGGATGGTCGTTAGGTTATTGGACTTTGAAAAAATTTTTGCTAATTGAAAAATATAAATATCTACTGAAAACGATTGCCTAACACGCTAGAGCGAAGAAAGGATGAACAAACGTTTGTTAATTTTTATTATTAGGGGAGAGCTGTTTGTTTTTAAATTAGCAATGTTCGTAAAGAAGTTTAAAACCTAATTACTGATTATTAGCAGTTAGTATGATATGACAAATTATTTACCCGCACGGAAAACATCCTTCTATGCCCTAAGCATTTTATTCTTTCACGATTCTCATATATTAATAAATGAAAACAAGCCAAGAATTGATTAACTACTAGATAAATAAATAAATAAATAAATATATAGGGACAAATCAAATAATAAACATAATAATAAACATTTAAATGCGATATGACACAAAATTAATAGCTTTCATTTAAATGAAGATTTTTCTTAACTGTCAAAATGTATTTTTGTGCACATTTAAAAAAAGTAGAACTATAATAAATTTCGAAGTATATATTTATTTAGTTAAACGTCAAGTATCGTCACTTTTAGAAATTAAGTTAAGTGTATTAATATAAATAGAAATAAATCATAAGAACTAAAGGTATTATACGACAAATTGCAGCAAAGTCATTGATGTTGTTTTTATAGAGTAAACAATATTTTAAAGATCTATAAATACCTAAGTACCACATAGCCATCTTGACGGAAATTAAAACTGGACATACTCATTAAAGCTTTCTCCGCGAGTTTCCGTTACAATCGAGAAATATAAACATGAAACCTATACACTAAAGGAGAAAGTTTATTTACTCGCAAATATTAATTGATTTATTAAAAAATATGTAAATGACCCTTTAGAGTACTGAACACACTTCAATCGGTCTTTTTTTATAAAAAAAAATGTGTTTATCGCCGTTTCATACGCTTGTGATGTGTACCTATGTACTATAAAGCCTGCAACGGCTGTAACCCTCCTTTATCAATAATGCTATCATATTCAGAAATAACTTTTGAAATTGTTTTAGTAGTTCGAAAGATAACCCACCTACAAAAAAAATATCACTAAATTATACTTTCTTTTTATAATATCACAGATTACAGAATATTATACAATATCTATTACCAACAATAATTAGATTTACTAAGAAATACTAGTATTTCTGCGCGCCCGGGTCCTAATTTAAGAAAATATTGTGAGAAAGATCTATCCCATGGTTTAGAATATACACATACATAACATAACCATATATGGTAGAATCTTTTAAATATTTGTTCCGAGGATCCGCGCGCTGAAACCTTATGGGTTGCATGCGACGAATAACACTTAGATAATAATGTTTTTTGATTTACTAATTATGTACAACAAAAACAACGTTAGTCAAAAGTGTGAAAAATGTTTTTTTTGAAATTTCACGATGACTAAATGCCACATGTTACATAGATAGTGCACCACTTAGTTGATTGGTAGAAGAAGCCATGTAATGAAGTTAATTAAATGAAATATGTAGTTATGGTCGATAATATTTAAGTTATCAAATCTTTTATTCATCTATTGAAACAAGTTATTTATTTGGTAAGAATTTATTAAAATAAAAAATTATAGTAAAAAACTAAAAATAAAAAAAACTGTAAATAATATGTGGTTTCTGGTACTATTAATTATATAAAAATTGAAAACAATATTGCATAACACTTTCGTTGTAATCAATATACTACATTTAGAGGCTGCTGTGCATAGTGAGTGCAAAGTTTAAAATTATCCTCATTTGTCTAATCCAAATATCGTCTGATATTACAAATGAACGATATCTTAAACAGGTAATAATTTCTTAGTCAACCTACTCGAAAATAAAACTGAGGATGTCTACTTTGTCTTGTGTTACGAAATTTCAGCACTACATTGCTTCTGCAACTTGCATTACAGTTACACAAGTAAGTACAATCTCTGGAGGCTGGCAGGGCACCGTAACGTACCACAATCTGGTTACAAAATCGGACGCATCTGAACAATAGCATCGGAAGCGCTACTTACTCGGATTTTGCAACTATGTGCGTACAATATGCCCCAGTAATAACTCCAGCAGTTAATATATCCGGTAAGATAAGAAATAATGTCAAATGTAATTGTAATTGTAGTATCTTCTGACCCGTTTATTTTTGTAAGGTTAGCACCTTACAAATGTAAACTACTAAGTCAGTACCTAGGCCTTCAAGTGTGTTTTAGTGGCAAGCATTGATGAGATTATTTACTTTTTAATATGCTGTTATGTTGAAGTGACCTAAATTAATTAATTACTAATAATACAGTCTTTCTACATAAATAATACCTAAACCTCATTTTGAGTCTAAAATTTTACTGTATAAATATTTAATGTACATACATTAAATATTTATACAGTAAAATTTTAGACTCAAAATGAGGTCTGTCACATACATATTATATACACATTATATTACATATTAATATAATGTGTATATAATATGTAAGATATTTATGTAGACAGTGCTTCGGAGTATTTACGGTCAGCGGTAATAGACTAACACATGGAAAAGGTAATTAAATAAATTAATCCTTATAAGTTATCTTAAACATTATTATCATTACAATTCCAATTATTTAAACAAACCATCCTCGAAATACGGAAATCTACAAAAGTATACTACTCTATATATTCGTTATATCCGTTCCGTTTTAAGGTTATTAGATAGAAAAATTGAATTTTAAAAAGATTTTTTTTATAAATAAATGAGAGAAGATCGGATTAAGATGAAGTGATAATCATCATTTCCGATCGTTCGGAAAAACCTATAAAGCTTATCTTCCGGATCGAGTTTATTATGAACCTATTTGCTACAAATTTCACACATTAAAGTATACGAGAAACCCCTCAGTAAACCTATAAAATGCGAATTGTGTGACGCGCGACCTACTTTCCACACCGGCTACACCACATGTCGTTTACACCTAACTCTTATTACTATAAGAATAAAGAATAAGATTGCGACACCAGGTGTCAGCTGTGTGTTGTTATAAGCACCCGCCGCAAGTTATTGCGTTTTTGAACATTCGCGAAATAAGAATTTTATTATTTGACCGGACATAACGTAAGTGAAAGCAAAATTATGCAACTTTCTACAACCGGTAACAATCTACAAAGATATTGCAAAATTTGTTAGATCCATGGTGCCAACTTTTTGCAAAAATATTTTAAGCTAAATATATCTATATATATTTAGCTATTTTTATAGAGAAATATATATAAATAAATTTGGGTTGAAAAAGGATTATTACCGGCGCCCACTTTATATTAAGACCTTAAGGTAAACACGTCATAGATGAACCTCATTAATTCGAAGACATGAAATCCGCAGTAAAATAAGCATGCGTGTCTATTTATATGCTTTATATTAATCAATGTTATTCTTTCATTTAATTTAAGTAGTCGCAACAGGACACAAATATTTAATTTTATTTTCATACGTATATATTATACATATGATTTTAATATTTTGAAATTAAAATTATATAAGCTTTGCTTCTATATACGCCTGCAAAATTACTGCTTTACAAAAAATAATTAATTAACAGTCTCACACAGTCACTGTACAAACACCGGTAATCCTTTGATCCAGGTTAAACACAAAATCCAGTAGTACCTTTTCAGGTGGTTTCAGGCACAGAAGAAACAGTTTCAGGATAACACAGCCAGCTACCAATCACTGCTTCAAAGTTCACACACCACTGATCCAAATGTCACAGGTTTTTGTTCATCTGTCAGTCTGTCACTTTCGATTTCGCGTGCACATACGATGCACGTCGCGCATACTCGTGCAAGGTCTTAGTTCTCACTGGCAGCGCCCGGCGCACTCTCCGCGGTTTTATACGCGTGAAAGTTCCGCGCGGACGTCACTATACCGCATCCCGGATCAATGAGGATTCGGACACGAGGGTTTTGAAATCCTTACCGATGTGATGTCATCAGCTTGTGCTATACGGCTGACGAGGACATTGCGTGGGAACGTCAGCAGTCATCTTCGTTGTTTTTTACAAATTTGATGATTGTTTCACAGCTTTCTAATATATTGTTGTATAGGAGGCGTCTGAAATAAGAACAAATGATACAATTTCTTATATCACTTTCTGATTGGTGGGTTATTCCACCAACTGCAGCATTTGTACGATTGAAATACGTTGGGATAATGGCACTGGCAGTAGTTCAAGTAGCTGATGGGAAGCATGTGAAGGAATATTTATTTATTTAAACTTGTACAAAATACTGTTGTAGTATAGCACAATATCGTCAGCAGGCCTAAAGATGATAACATTAAAACTAAAATTTACTATCAAATCCAAAAACTTTAATAGCATTCCAAACATATAACATAAAAAAATTAGTGAAAAGTACTAAACATCATATTCAAATCAATTATTTTAGCCATTTTTATATCTATATACCTAATAAAACACAACATACCAACTGCGTAGTTTAAACATATTTATACACATACAAAAGATTTCAACGCGCGATGAAATCTGCATGAGCTTGAAATATTATTTATTAGATCATAATATTATTTAATAAAAAGTGAAAAGTCAAGTTCTTCTTTGATGTTGCCATCTTGACTTTGTTTCTTAAATCATCTAATTATGCATTTATCTATACTTATAACTAAACTATTGAATATTAAAATGTGTAAATACAAACAAATTTAAATATTATTTTATTACAATCAAATATGGGCATTACATCATGACTTTCGTTAATGCTGATTCAATGCATAAATAAAGTGAGTTTCATGCGCTTCTAATTTAATATAAAAGTTTCTCTAGTTGTTAGTTTTTTCCTAATTTTGTATGTTAAATGACCGGGGAGGTAAAGTTTTACCTGCTTTCAACTTTTTTAAAACTAAGAAGTTAAATAAATAAATACTTACAAACTAAGTCAAAACGAAAACTTAGCTCTATATTTGCAAAATTAGAAACACGTTATTGCTTAAAAAACATTCTGCTCTAAACAGAAACATAGAATTGATGTAAAGAGTGAAATCGGATAAATTGCCTATTGTGTTTGTAAGGTGCACGAATTTGGTAAGATATCTATGCTTTCTTCTTGATATGTGGCCACAAAATAAAGAATTATCAGAATTAACACAACAACCTAATGTTAGTTAATAACAAGCTGTAGCCTTGACGATCTATCATTATACCAAAGTTCATCAAAATTCTTTTGACAAAGCGTTTTTTATTATCTATGTGCAAATAAGTATTCGGTTATAGAATAACTGGTTTACGGCCCATTTGATGGTACAGGTGTTAATGCTTATGAACGTCTACGGAGCGAAGGTACAAGTAGCGGTTTTTCATTCATGAGAGATACTTGTAGGAGAAACTAAATTAAAGTGGATCTTCATATACTCTGTGTGTAAAATGGAACAATTTTTCTCGAATAACAAAGTTATAGCAACTTGTGAAAAATTATTCTTCTATAATAGTTCAGCTCACCAGCGTTCTAATGAGAATTCGGTAATATTTTACATACATGTATATCACAATAATATGCTGCCTTGAGATGTATTGCGGACTGAGTACAAATAGTTATTTTCTAGTTTTATTAATTTTGACTTGAGTTTATTTTATTTTAAACATAATAATATGGCGATGAGAAAACTCTAGTTAAAATTTATACCAACCGCTATTATATAGCAAAAGTCGCAATTCTTTTCTGTGATCTCCTTGTTTTGTTTTGCATAAGTCCACTTGTCCCACGTGTGGCTGTTAGATCGGCTAGATCATCGTTATTTCTTAATACTTACACTTTTTACATTATATAACGGATATCCTTTGCTTGATTGCTCTTGATTATTCCTAATTTTACTTTCACTTCGAATTATGTATATCATGTTAAATGCATAAAATATCGAATGCGCATTCATTTCATTTGGTTTTGGTTTTAATGTTAATCCAAACTAGATTTCAAATCATGCAATTTATTTTGAGCACATTGATCAACTTTTATACACCTACTTAACCTATCGAATTATTTAATCATTATTTTTATAGCTAAATTATCAAATAAATCCCATAAAAGGATAATCGTAGTGTATATTTGGAGTATGGTTTCATACGGCAGTACAAAATGGACCCTCATTCAAAAAGAAAGGAATAAACTAAAATGTGGCGTTGCAAAAGAATGGAGACAATCAGTTAGAAGGACAAAAGAAGAATGTAGAAGTATTACATCTGTGGGAAAAAAGAGTTTATTTAGTTTAGTATATAGAGCCACAACTTTATAAAAACCTTTATGGAAGACACAATAGAAGGAAGACGGAGAAGAGCAAGACCAAGAAGAAGCTACACAGAAAAAGGAAAAGTGGAGTCGTATCAGGATGGGAAAAAGCTTGCGCTTAGGTGCGACTCTAACGACATGAACACATCTCTTATTTCTTACATTTGTATTATCATTTAAACGATATTTCCTTTCAATTAGAAACTCATAAAAAGTTATGAGTTCTATTTCTAACTTTTTTTTCCAAAAAAGAGTAATAATGCTTCCGATAACACATCAAACCTTATGTAGGTTTGAAATGTTATCGGGTAACAATAGCAACCTACACCTTCAAAGTACTGAAACTAAAAACTACCTATTTAGCATAACAATCTATGTCACAAACTTTCTTGTAAACGGAACGCTGAATTCGGGCTGCGTTAGTCATTGTCCTCAACGATCTGCTCCGATTTGCATAAGAGGCTTACACAGTATTATCATTAGTGGAAAATGTGCCAATACAGTGTTGTAATGCACGATGAATTTAAAATCAGCGAAAGTTTTTAAGTAATAATTGCAGTATCACCCTCATTTATATGATCGACTTTTATTTATGGCAATGTTATAAATTTAATTTACAGTTGGCCACAAAGAAATGTATAGTACTTTACCCATCTAAGATGGTACACTTTCTATATGGTTCGTAATATGCTTCAACATCTCTTTTTTTAAATGTTAATTAATTGATTATAAATTTCATTACTCCATATTATGACAGATCCTCTCCTTGTTTTCCTGTTTCAGTTGTCAATAAGGGAATCGAAATAAAGGTTTATTTTCTTATTCCCGAAATTTATTTAATATTTTATAAATTAAATGTAAATCTTACGTCTATCCCCTTAGAAAATGTGACAATCTTACAATACATGTGTTCGCAGCCTATTTCTTACATCCGCAAACGCTAAGCAATCATTCAGCAATTATGATGCATTCGAAACCAACAGCGCAGCGCTTTAGATCCGTGCTTGGACCGTGCATAGACACATTTCTCCGCGTTTAACCCACTATACGAGCAGATAAGATCACACTCGGAACAATATTACAATTTAAACGTTACTTTGTGAAATATCTCTATAAACTTAGATAAACACTCGGAAGAAATAATGTCGAAGAAATGTTTCGATAATAACTAATTCTCACATCGTAATTGCACTGATCGGTGCCGGCTATTTACATTGGCCAAGTAACAGCGCCATTGACCCTTACTTAAACTATTTTGTTGTGTAACATATACGTCAAAGCAGTTATTAGAATGGAGCAGGCGGCTTCAATGATTCAATACAATGCGGACGCCAACAGAATGGGGGCGGATCTTTAATATTTCATAACACGGGCTCTGAAGTCACAGCCTCGAGGAAAGTGAGAGCTCGTGGGCGGATGTCTACAGGAAATCCCGATTGCAATAGTTTTTTTAACGACCATGCCTCAAACTAAGAGCTTAATAAAACATCATTCACATAAATTAGATTAGAAAATAAGCCTTCAGCATTTAAATTTTATTGAGACTATTACTTACAACGAAATGGAAAATAATTTATCGCCAGCAATACTAACGGTGATTAAATCAAGTAAACTGACATACAACCATTCCAATTATAATGGATTTCAATAGTCATACCTAAGACACTGGTTAATAAAATAAACCAATATGAAATCCCTGCCTTCATTTTCAGAATATTTTGTCATCAAGTGTATTATGAATGCTAGTATAGCATTCTACAATCTGTGTTTATGAATTAGCATTTATTTTATATAGGTACTTTTTTTAAAGCTTCAGCAATTCTTACCCATCGACAGCCGAATGTCGCGTCACGTTATGGCTTTAATTGTTCCCTCCGATCGCTGAATTTAAGAAGGAATATAATAAAAATAATAGACGAGTCAAGCAAAGCAAAGGCACTACCCGACCTTTTCTCGAAGAACTTTTTAACCCTCATAACTTGGGATTGGATTATACTCACGGAGGATATAATTTCTGTGTATACTAGATAAACAAAATATTTGGGAAATTCTTTTTTCTGTAATAAATAAAATATTTATAACAGAAAAAAGAATTTCCCAAATATTCTGTGCAAATTCAGATTCATTCTAACATGAAGAGCACCTGACATCAACCTTCCTCGTCAAAAAATTGTTTTAGGGAATCGATCGGGATCCTTTTATCCTTGTTACCTTTTGCGATATCCAATCCACGAGGAAGAAATTCAGTGGCAAATTCTTGAATCAGGTGGTAACTTGACTCTAGTGTTGTTGGTTTTGTTTTATACTTCTCGTTTAGTTTTATATTACACTTAACTAACTCTTATGAGTTAGTCTGAAACTTACAACAATTACAATTTCTCTCGGCGAGTAATCGTTCATTCTATTCCATGAAACTGCATTTTCACATACAAATTGTAATGCCACTTTCGCTTGCCTAAGAATGTGTGTATGAGGTAGAATTATCTCTATCATTGTGTGCAGATTAGTTGGCACCATACCTCGTGGTATTAGCTTCTATTGTTTATAGTAGGGTTATCATCATAATTAAGTTGTGCCAATAATCAACTCACATAATCGTATAGACCTTGGACTCGAATTCATACTAGGCGATACATACTAAATGGATACATTTGGAGAGGTTTCGGCTTTGTAGAACGCTTTGTTATCACTTGGGCAAATAAGTATTACTAATTATGTATTTTATGACAAAATTGGCTCTTTTTTTTGCTCAGTCGTGTTGAAATAAGGACCCAGCGTAACAAAATGTCCTACGAAAATAATTAAATTATTTCAAACGTAAATATGTATCACTATTATGTTGCAGTTCCCAAGCCTCTAAATGGCTTGCTCGGGATCCGACAAGTCAAAAAAAGACAAAAGAAAAGTGAATTGATAACTTCGTTATTCCTTTACTCGCCTACTACTATACCTACGAGAAATTAGGTGGTGATATTTTCAACACAATTAATTATTATAAACTATTTAAGTAATAGTAGCGGCATATTCATCATTATTATTATAAGCATACATACAATACGAGTACAAATTGCTCTTTTTCTCTGACTACTTACTACTTACAGACTACATTTCATCTTCTTTCTTTTGACAGTATTTCTTAAATGCCTATTAAGAAAATTTATTTTATGAAGTATTATGTCTGGTCTAGGTGAATGTTTTTTTTTTTTTTTGGATTTTTATTTATTGAAAGAGGGTTTTTTCAACAATGAAAATGTGATGAAATAAAATATGCGTAAGCATTAACTACCAGCAGCCCTGTAATCAAGGAAAAAAATAAAGTTGTGGGAAAGGTCCCTCATCCATTGTGATGTCTAATACCTTCTAATCGTTTGGAACTAAAGATGCATTCTCACCAAAATAAACTATATTTGTGTGAGTTTGTATAATAATGTGTATGTAAAAGAGATCGGGTGAAACCTTGTTAAATTATTACATGAATCATGTAACTAAAGTAATTGAAAGAAGAAAACAAGTATACATTAAAAAAGCCGAACAAATTTCAAACGAGATTTCGAACTCCGGAATAATGTTGTAGCTTGCGAAGCCAAGAGAAAACGCTGTAATGAAAGAAAGAACAAAAAGCGTGTGAAAAAGCCACACAAGATCAAATTATCAAATCAATATATCAAATCGATTTCTATATAATTTTTAAATAACATTTAAAAATCATATAGAAAGGTTAGTTCCGGTAGCGTTCAGGCAACACTCCCTTAGTAGGTACGTCTAGGAGGGCGCCTGTGTGACCCTACTATACATTTACATTTTTAAGTGCAATAAAGTATAAACAAATACTATAATTTAAGCAGCTTTACTATAGATAAACTCAAAATTCGACAACTTTCCTAAACATTATGTTTTCGAAAATGTCTATTACTTTCGCTTCACAAATCTACAAATCAAGTTCTTACATCATGAAATCGCTGCGATCATAATTCATAAATTACGTATAATTTTTGATGACATTATAAGCGATTTATAAACGATCGATTTTAGTGACTTGTTACAGTAACATTTTCAACTGAAAACATAAAAACTCTTACCTATTCTTTAATCGAATTTGTGAATCACCTAAATATATTCATCTTCAAACATATAGGATATTGGCTAATGAGGTATGTTTTGTATTTCTTTCAAAAGAAGGTTGTGTGCGTCATTGTTATTATTTAAGGCCTGCAATGCAGACCAAATGTTGCACAATATGTCGCCGTAACAAACAAAAGGGGTCCTGCGACGTAACCTCGATGATTCATTTCGAAGGTGAAAGTGGCACATTTCGTGAGCGGGGCGCCGCCGCTGGCTGCCCCGCGCTAGCCTATCCGGTGCTTATAGACTTGTGGGGCTTTGACATCGCTCTCTTATATGACTTGCTGGCGACTCGGATACAATGTAATTCGGGCACACTGTCAGAATCGACACTTTTTAATAAAAAAAATTTTTACCGATAATTCGGACACCATCAAACTTAGTACAGTTAGATAAAAAAGTTTTAAATATGTAAAAAGAAAAGTTACCCGATGTAAAAATATTTTTTGGCTTTAATAAATTAGTTTGTGATACTTGGACATGAAAAAAATCATTTAAAACGTACTTATGTAATCCATTTATATAAATCTATTGTACAATAAAGTGTTTTTACTTATTTTACTTATGTTTATTATAAAAATCTACATCTTATAAATATTGGTAAGATCACACACACTGTCTGTCACATCACATCTTTGAATTTTATCCATATGTTTTATGGTAGAAAATATTCTGAAGCCTTCATTGTTACTGAAAAGTAATAAATAGGTACTTAGCAAATTCTAGTGAGTATTGTCATTTTTGTCACACATTCTTCAGTACATCCTCCCTTACGTTTTAGTGCTTAGGGCACGTTAAATCAGCATATGGCAGCATTGGTTATCAATCTTCCATGTTGGTCTGGGAGAAAAAGAAAAACATAGAATGTACCAGCTGCTTCTCTTCCCGCGCAAGCCGTAAAAGTCGTCTGAGGGAATCGCCGAATGGGGAAATCATGACATAGGCGATGCGGCTAGCAACCCATCACTATTGATTTCCTGTTTCAACTAACATTATGATAAACGTGGTCTAAGGTCTTATGGCTCTAGGCTCTGTCTACCCCGTATGGGATAAAGACGTGAATATATGTATATGTATGTCAGTGGCGTGCATATCATAAAGACGTTTAGACGTTGCCTACCCTGTACTTTTGTACTAAATAATTTAAAAAATATGTAATCAAAAATAAATAATAAATATTTTTTCTCCATAATATATTGAATTATCTTTACAACGCCATCTATGAATTCGCGCGAACACGCGGCGCGCCGGCCTGTAGGCGCTGCTAGGCTAGGCCAGCTTTTTAGTATAACGTCTGAAGTTTACTACTCCCACTAAGAAATCACTATGTATAGATGTGCTTTTGCTTGTGTAGTAGTGCAAGTAAAAAACTTACATGAACAGACACATATGCGCTAAATCACGAATGTGTGAGTAAATTTAAGACCTCCACTATAGATGAAACAAAATGCTATGAGATGACATTCCATCTCGCTCTCACTTTTGTTACGGCCAATTAGAATTACGCGGTACACATACTTAAATCTGATTAGTGATTACGATCAATTGCAGCAACATGATAACTGTGTCTATTGGATATTAAACGAGTAATGCTGCAAATTTAAAAACGCGTAGACTTGAAGACTTTATAGAAACAAGATGACATTCCCAATTCCGTAGGGTTATATTTTTATTTCCGTATCGAAATCAACAATGTTTGTTTTGCTTGCATGCATTTGTTTATTTTGAATGTTTAATTAATTGATAATTGCATTGTGCATTGTTTACAATGAGGTGAAAAAATATCACTTTTGTTGTTAATAAATTTACTCAGTTGTAGTTTAAAATTTTCAAGTGATTGTTGTAAACCGAGTGTTTGTTTATAAAAACTATAAAATGACGTGCTAAGTAACCTTTCATTTGACGAAAAATGGCAATAATAATAAATGGATGTTATCAACCGGGATTGATTGGATTTAGTTGAAGTGAAGGGTAAGCTAACAACAAATTATTTAATATTATTTTCAAATTAATATGATTGCTATGCTTTTCCAAAACTCCCACAGGAGTGCAGAGGTTAAGGCGGCCGTCTTGAAATTTTTCAGGGCCTAAGTAGGTACCGACATGATTAATATATTTTATCTTCTTGCTCGTTACTGTTTTAGTTGTAACTCAAATACCTACCTATACCTAAATTATAAGTGTAGATTAAAATAAAAATAGTTCTGGTCTAGGTAGGTTATTGCCTACCCTAAGGAAAATGTCTGTGCACGTCACTGATGTATGTATGGTTATCACAATGGAGCGACCGCGTCTAACCTGCGTAAGCATTTTATAGGACCATTCATGTTTTCAGGCTGCTTCTTCCTTCAGGCAGTCGGCAAAGCCTAAGGACTGCTATGTAGCGATAACAGCTGGGATTAACTGCTTTATGTGATTTTCGAATAATCTTTGCCTCACATCTTACATGAACCAGAAACGCAAGCCACCGGCGCTGTCGCTTAACACATACGATCGTAACGAATACGCAAATAAAAATTATTAAGTAGGTATGAAAACAAAAAAAAATGTACAGGGCGTGCCCAAATCGCCTACTCTGTGTTAGTAAGTAGGTACCATCCACACGACTTACCCCAAACGCTGGACTGAGCACGCCTGCAGGCTCGCTTCGACGGCAGCCGCGCTGAATCCATCCACGCACTTTCACTGCCTCCGAACAAGCTTCATGCAATTGTTTACGTCTTAATGCCCCTTTATGTCGCATCCATCTAAATAATATCCGGCTGACGACGGTCGTTGACTCCTTTTCTAATTCTCTTATTATTTAACCACTCTTACGTAATGCAGTTTTAAGCAATTAAACTAATATAATGTACCTATGTAGCCGACGCGTGGTTATTATTTACTCTACTTTTAACCGCATGATACTGCGTTAACGTAACAAGAAAGCGTGAATGTCTCATAAAATTTAAGCTTAATAAATTGTAATGAAAGCAGTTTCTAAATGCGTCTTGTCCCTTGCGTTGGATTAATTAACGGAAAATACTTAACCGTTTCTTGTTCATGATTTCACCGGTTGTTAGATTAGATAACTATACATACTATATATTAAATTTGATAGGTAAGTAGATACTACGTGTTTATATAAGTAGTAGGTTAAAGCACACGGAGCCTGTAATAGAATAACATAATATCACAGATTATAAAAAAAATATTGTTTCCACTGTACAAATATACAGATAGCATTTCACTTTTTCTCGAACTTTTCACTGGATAACTCAATTCAAGTAGGTACCTTATTGCTATACATTTATGCAAATTGATTTATACTGGCACTAATTAATTTCGATTGAACAGTCTTATTAGCACTAAAGAGAGGTTTGCCATCTGCATTTAGAAATTCAGAAGCATGTCTCATCATAATAAATTTCTATTTGTAAAACAAATAGGTAGGTAAAATTAGGTAGTAGTTTACTTATAGTTGCAGATAGGCGCACTGAATGTGGTTGGCGATAAAGAGGACACAAAAAATGCGCTGGAGCGATGAATAAGCCAATTTGACGGAAAGTGATTGGTGACGGAGAACGAATTAGAGATTTGAAAGGAGATGACAACAAAAAATTTGCTTGGGTCCCGAGACCTTTGTAGATTCAAATCAGTCAGATTGAACATCCTATATGAATGAAGGCTTATTTGGCCATCGATAGGTATCTTTTTCTAGTAGTTTAAGTATAAACTATATATTTTTTTTAAAGTACCAAAAGAACCTTGGTAAATTTATCCAGCCTCTGTTAACAACTAAAAATATTATTATGTATAGTAAAAATATATAAAAGTCTCTGCCTACCCCGGCGGGAGAGGCGTGAGGATATGAATGTAACTATATTATGTATGTAAAAAATATTCTTTATTATTTAGTACTGTTATTAGTTATGTAAATCCTTATATAAAGTAATTTAAGTCACATAGCTACCAAAACAATTAAATTAATTAAAATTTATTTTAAATAAAATTTTGAAATAAAGGAGCATTTGAATTTATTGATATCTGCGACTTATTTTTAAATATAATTACAAAGGTTACAAATATATTATTATAGTATAGGGATATTCAAATGCATATTAGGTATACATAACAAAAGAAAATTTCGCCAACTCCTACTCAATATTTACAATTCAAAATCAAACTGTAAACAAAAGAATTACCCCTGTTTTACAGCTTGACTATAGCTATATGGCCTGATTACGCTAGCTTTGCCCTGGCTATCATAGAAATTGACTAGCTGTTTGACGGTTCCTGGTCCTGGAGTGGTGGCAGAAGTAGGGCTACCAGGCTTCATCGGTATTGGTTTTACTGGAGACGGAGTAGGTTGAGCAACAGGAGTCTGAGGTTTTGCTGGTGTTGGCTGCACCACAGTTACTATTGGTTTGACGGGGGGCTGTGTCGGTGATACAGGACTGGGCTTGATGTTTGTAGGAGATGATAGAGGCTTGACTGGAGAACTGGGCACAGCTGGTGGCTGATTCGAAGGAGGTCGTGCCCCGCCTCCGGCCTCCATGTTGATAAAAGCCAAGTTGGCATTTTTGTCAATTGGCGCATATGTTTTACGACCTGTAAATAATTGTAAATTTTAATGAAAATATAATCTTACGTAGAAATGTACTCATAAATCATCATAGTGTTTGGAATCAATCCTACGTGGATCAAATCTCCATCCAAGTTCTTTAACCAGATTGTGGAGTTTTTTTTTTTTAGTTTACCGCTTAATGATAAGGATTCCTATACGCCTGTTTTATACTTCAAAATCAAATTTCACTGTGTAAGTTTATACATCTAATAAGAAACTTTTTGCAAATTAAGATAAGAATAAACTCAAATAACTAAAAATATATAACAAAAAACTAAAAACAAATTAAAATAAATTGATTAAACGAGAAAAAAGCTGCACTTTGTTTTAAATACGCAGTGTCTTAGTTTGAAAGTTCATTGAGAAAAAACAAGAATAACTCACATTCCACACAGCAATAAAAGCACAACAACACAACTAAGCCGACCTTCATCCTGTCCTCACTTGCAAAGGAATTGTCCAACTGTTTCCTATATCAAATACAGACTGAATGTACTGGCAATCTGGCAATATTTCGACTGACACTCAGTACAACACTAAGAACTGATTCGCTCGATGACCTCAACAGTGGCCTTTGCGATAACCATGTTCTCGGTATACAGATTAACAGGTTTTGTTAATGCGAGGAACACGAATCATTTGTTTATGTATTTAATTGAAGTAAGATTTTTTTTATATTACTGAGTAGGCAAACGGGCCTACGGCTTATGATGAATACTACTAGCTTATGGACGCCAGCAAAATCAGGAGCATCATGGGCGCGTTCCCGACCATAATCTGTATATATAAATTTAAAACACTGTCTCTTTGCAATTTTTTTCTATTTCATTTATCCATTAATAAGTATCAGCATAGAGAAATTTAGCATTAGTTTAAAAAAGTTCCTGCAACTTCTCAACAGGCAATGTCTACAAACAAAATATATAGAGAAAGAGAGGCTGGCAATAGATCTAAGCAGAAGGTAAAGAAAGTGGGATAAGGTAAAGGAAAAGGAGAAGATACAGAGAATCGAATAATCTAAGACATTTTTATACTAAACCTGTTACAACAACCCAAACAAATCATTTTTCAGATATTTTCTTCAATTAGACCTACTGATTAGGCCTATGCCAATAACTTTCCTTTAAACTACCAATGACCGATTACCAACCCTACAACATCCAACAGCGTAGATCTGCTGCTATAAACAGCCACAATGTGCACTAATATGTTTATTATACTTACCCTATCTAAACTAAAGCGTCGATTTTGATCCATCGACGTTGCTGGAAGCCGCCTGATGCATAAAACATGACGTGAAGTTTAGATTTTCCCGTCGCAGGCGCACGCAACTGTTGCATTTCAGATGCGCGCTCGCCTGCGACCGCCGCCCGAGGTAATGTCTCTTTTCTGGCGACTTTCTTTTTTATTTGTACTTATAACTTTAACAAGGATTTCTGCCTTGTAACTTAAAAGCGACAAAAAACTGTCAAAATTTAAATCTTAGGTTAAATTTTAAAACTTCAGATTGAGTAACTATATCTTAGGTTTTCTTCTAACCCTAGGCTATCAAATCGCTTATACATTTGGTGGTTCATTGACATTCAAATTAGATTGTATTATAAATATTGTGAAACCGGTAGGTGATTTAACGGTAATTTTGCCAGACTGAATAATTAATCTAAAAGAAGAAATCTATCTGCAAAAGTCTGTCTGATCATGTACCTACTTATTTCGATGAGTTTTTTTTATTCTCTATATGTACGAAGTAATAACATTGCCTACAAAAACAACAAAAATTACCCATTCGTAATCATCAAGCAAAAACTGGAAGTTTGAAGGATCGAATCTCAGTAGCGCTCCGTACATATCTACATAATTCACCAAGGGTGACGTAAGCCAGAGGTCGCTTTGTACTGCTTAGCCGTCGGCGCGGGCGCAGAGATCACTAGTGCGCCGTGATCCCAACACACTTAACGTACTGACTCAGTTACTTGACCATGAAAATTGTGTTTATTTTCCTGTTGTGTTCGGTGGTGGCTCACGCAGACGACATCACCCATGCTGCTGGACAAATTTTCAACAGCATTCTCCCAAACCTCATCAGCAACCAAGTGACTAATGGCGGTCAACAGGGAAACTCCGCGACAAACACGCTTCAGCAAATCGGGACTGTGGTTGGTGGAGTCGTAGACTACGCTAAGAAGAAAAGTTACGAAGACCTCCTTAAGCAAGTGCAGGACTCTACCACGGATGATGACCTCCTCAGGGTGAGCGAGGAGATGTTCAACGCGGATATCAACAACGCATTCAACTACATTCAGGTCAATCTGCAAGGCAAAACCAGTCCTATGTCGAAGAACGACGAGGCGCAATCAAAGTAAGTCACTGTGAATAGGCATTTTCATTAACACCGCCTGAATACCAAGTTGCCTGGCCATTTATTTATTAAACGTCACCACTAACGATCTGGCAGATAGAATGCACTTGCTGATATACTCATTATCATATCTCGTGTTTACCATGCTACGGTAATATCGGATTTCCCTTAAGCTTTTATAGTAATGCGAAATCATCATTAAATGTCCCGAGTGTACATTATATAAATTTGAATTAAAAACAGCAGGTTAACAGTTTAATTATAAAGCGAAAGACCAAGATTCCAGTAATATAAAACACTGAGCCTGTACATTTACCTAACCCTTAAGTCTCGACGATACTAGCATACATAACACATACTTATGCTTGTAGACTAGAATAATCAATATAAACGTGCTAGCTATGTTTCAATAACCACAGATCGTAAATAATGATCAAGGAAATGAAAGGATTACAATCTTGGATATCTAGAAATATTTCCCTGCCCTTTTATCAAATTTCATGTGGCATCATGATTAATAGATACCTAAGTCTATGTCCAGCAGTTGAACTTGCGGCTGAAATGATGATGTCATAGATAGCCAGCCATTGTTAATTTATATAACACTTTATTGAAGAAACAGTATATTCGTTTTTGTGACTGGTTGTAGAGAGTCGGTTTCCTTTTTGATCTAAGTAAGTTACTGAGCATATTCCTGCAAGGCAAACCTTGCAGGAATATGCTCAGTATGCGGAGCAATATCAGCTAGGGGTACATCTTCCTTAATGACTATAATAGGTCTGCCAGTTTAGTGAACTTAAATTTAAATTGCAATTAAGTTTGTACTAAGTACTTGTAGTGTAGTGACACGGTTATCTCATTACTTATTTATATGCAAACAAACATAAGTGGGTTATAGTCAGAATTGGTAATTGTAGGTTTATTATATTCTGTTCACCTAATTAGGTTCCCTAGTTAAGTCTAGATATGACAGATATAAAATTGTATCTCTGTAATATATTAGAAATACAGTACCTACCTACTTATAGTTTTCGCTTTAAGAATTACCGTTACTTCTCGTGGATGTCGTAAAAGGTAATTAAGGGACAATGGGAATGAAGAAAAAAGCATAGGTATTACTAACTCTTTTATCTCAATACATTTTATTTTTCTCCTAGTGATGCAGACGTAGGCTAGGCAGTAAACGCTTTCCATCAGATCTGTTTACCTTATAAATAAAATAAAATAATAGGTATTAAGTAAGTATATGTATGTAGGTATCTTTTAACCCCATAAAACAACATGGATTATAACGTATAAATTGATTTTTATTGTTTGAACGGTGACTAATACCAGTGGCGTGCATATCATAAAGACGTTTAGACGTTGCCTACCCTGTACTTTTGTACTAAATAATTTAAAAAATATGTAATCAAAAATAAATAATAAATATTTTTTCTCCATAATATATTGAATTATCTTTACAACGCCATCTATGAATTCGCGCGAACACGCGGCGCGCCGGCCTGTAGGCGCTGCTAGGCTAGGCCAGCTTTTTAGTATAACGTCTGAAGTTTACTACTCCCACTAAGAAATCACTATGTATAGATGTGCTTTTGCTTGTGTAGTAGTGCAAGTAAAAAACTTACATGAACAGACACATATGCGCTAAATCACGAATGTGTGAGTAAATTTAAGACCTCCACTATAGATGAAACAAAATGCTATGAGATGACATTCCATCTCGCTCTCACTTTTGTTACGGCCAATTAGAATTACGCGGTACACATACTTAAATCTGATTAGTGATTACGATCAATTGCAGCAACATGATAACTGTGTCTATTGGATATTAAACGAGTAATGCTGCAAATTTAAAAACGCGTAGACTTGAAGACTTTATAGAAACAAGATGACATTCCCAATTCCGTAGGGTTATATTTTTATTTCCGTATCGAAATCAACAATGTTTGTTTTGCTTGCATGCATTTGTTTATTTTGAATGTTTAATTAATTGATAATTGCATTGTGCATTGTTTACAATGAGGTGAAAAAATATCACTTTTGTTGTTAATAAATTTACTCAGTTGTAGTTTAAAATTTTCAAGTGATTGTTGTAAACCGAGTGTTTGTTTATAAAAACTATAAAATGACGTGCTAAGTAACCTTTCATTTGACGAAAAATGGCAATAATAATAAATGGATGTTATCAACCGGGATTGATTGGATTTAGTTGAAGTGAAGGGTAAGCTAACAACAAATTATTTAATATTATTTTCAAATTAATATGATTGCTATGCTTTTCCAAAACTCCCACAGGAGTGCAGAGGTTAAGGCGGCCGTCTTGAAATTTTTCAGGGCCTAAGTAGGTACCGACATGATTAATATATTTTATCTTCTTGCTCGTTACTGTTTTAGTTGTAACTCAAATACCTACCTATACCTAAATTATAAGTGTAGATTAAAATAAAAATAGTTCTGGTCTAGGTAGGTTATTGCCTACCCTAAGGAAAATGTCTGTGCACGTCACTGACTAATACGATGGTCATTAGACAATAAATATATATTAAAGATCATGTAAATTTGTTTCAGCCTGTTGAATGTGCCAGAAAACGTGTGGAATGGGCCTACAATAAGGCCTTTCGTCGCCCTCTTCGACAACTACCACAAAAACGTGATTAGGCCAGAATTCGTCACGCCTAATGTAAGTTAGCATTGTGGTTCAAATTTGTAAGATAAATACAAATATGCCCTGCGAAACAACACCTTCTATTTCACTTGTGATTTCTACTAAATTGAAGGAAATAAGTAACATTATTAATAGGTAGTTAAATTTCTTTTTGTTGGATGTTATCTTATTCCAATTAATTTTTTATGTCAAACAGGTAAGTATATAGACTTGACAGATTTTTTATTGGCCAATCTAAAATTCAATAACTTCATATGAACAAAAGAGACAATTATTACCTACTGAAAATTGTTACAAAGCAAAAAAAAATTGTTCTGAGGTAACTGACATAAATAAGATGAATGAACAACTGAATGAAGAGTCGTTTTAGAAGTGTTTTAAAAAGGTCTACCAGGTTGTATTCAATATGGGCCAAACAGAATGAAGCATTAATGACATATACAAACAAACCAACAGTGTTTATTTTCTTTGACAACGACTCTATACTTACCTACCCAAGAATACCGGATATAAGTCCATCATTAATATTAAACTAAGTGTAAAGAAAAAATAAATAAATACATTTAATAAATAAGAAACAAATAGTCGCATCTGTTGGAATTGAATTACAGACCAATGGGTATTTTCGACAAACTTCTTTTATAAATCTGGAATATAGTATGAATTCAAACAATGTTACTTTAAGCAGCAGTTCACCTTCAAATAATGCTATAAATGGTGATCTCACGTTGCAGGAGGAAACGGAACAAGTCACTTACATAAACACTATACTGGCGACCGGCCCAATTAGGTCTCTTATGAATTTCCTGGTCAGTAAAGGTAATGTAAAAAATTTCGAACTTTAAAATAACTTAGTAGTTACTTATCTATAATTATTTGTGGATAAATATTGTTTTTTTGCACTATTTTTTTATTGGTTGGAATTTATACTTACATATTTTTTTCTCAATTATTCGATATCTAATTATTTTGCCCGTGGTATTTCTTCTATTTGAAGTATAAGATAATGTACTTATGACGATGTGTGTTGTATACACGTTTCTGTAACATAACTTAGATACCTACTACGAACAAGTAATAAATAAGTAACGTAACATAAGTTCGTAATAGTACTAATATTCTGTGCAGCCCTAGGTATATAGCCATTTTATTCCACACCTGAACTTAACTCATAATCAATGCTGATTGTCATACAGCTATAATTACTTAGGTACATGTTACATTCTCACTTTGTTTACATCCGTATAATCCGTAATCCTTACCCTCGCAGGTCTGACGCAGCTAAATGAATACCCTGAGCAAGTGGAACTCCTCAAGAAAATTTGGTTCACTAAATACGCGAGGCACTGGACTGGACTGTGCAAATGCAGCTGTGCCTTTGAGAACATATTTATGGCTGAACTCAAATCAGACACAGTACTCGGTAAGTAGTTAATGATCTAAATGCTACGTCACAGCGTGTGTAAACAACTAACAAACAAGGTGAATTTTTAAACATTAGCCCATTTTTGTAGGTGCGTGCTCTACCATCTCTGTAAACCTTTTATCTCATTTTATCAACTTTAGAAAGTAGGAGTATTTTGTACTGAATATTTTTAACACTTGATTGGTGTTGAAAAAGTCACCCGGTATATTATGCCGGGTGACTACTTCTACGCCAGATACTTAGATACTACTTACTAGAAGTACTTATAGAGTTCATTATAGTTTAAAAAAGAGTTCATAAAATAATAAGTAGCTGTATAATTAAAATATTACTGCCGTGACAACCTGCAGTAATAAGCGCTGGTCAATACAATGCAAATTTCAATTTTCATAAATACTAACATCCTTTGAAAATATGCAAATATAGCATGCATTATTATTTCTCTTGGAAATTAATTATTACCTACAGTCATTCATTCATTTAAATTTAAATCTTAAAGATATCATGTTTGTTTACTAGTCTTATTCTTCATTTACTCAATGTAGGTAGATGCGTGTTATATCTACAGCTCAGATTGGTTTACGTTTGAGCTCATCAACATCTGTTTCTCGGAATGTTTGCATGTGCATCATTGGACAGTTATATGTGAGCATTGCATAGATGTTATGTGCTTACTGTACATGGAATACACGATACAACAATAATCATATAGGTACACTCTAATTCATTTAGCCGGCCGGACACAAGGATAGGAGATTAAGCTATTAACTTGCTATTAAGTATGATGAAAGAGAAGAGAAGTGAGAAGAAAATTTCTTGTTAAGCACATGTCACCTTTTTTTTGATACCTCAGTGAACACTAGCGCCACTATTATTTAAAAATCATTATTCACTGAAAACACAAGTTATCAAAAATCCGTGTTATGTAATTAAGGTTCTGGATCTGAATTTAATTTAAAACATATTAAATTGTAGTCTCCTATAGTTACAAATTGCAATATTGCTTAAAACGGCCACTTTTAGCAGTTTTGTAACTATATGGAACTCTAATTTAATATGATTGACTTACCCTAAAGAAATTTCGAATTTCCTCTTGCAGGTCTACACAGCTGGTTATTCTTTGCCAAGCGCGAATTGGACCATAAAGCAAACTACCTTGGATACGTCAACAAACTCGACCTTCCTGGAGTAAGTATCGAATAATTGAGGTAAACATTATTTATTCTTCTTCTTTTGTTCTATATGTAATAATTTAAATAAAATTTACTGTCATCTTTGCGTACAAGAACAACAGTTTTCATAAGGAGCTGTAATGGGAGTTTAGCTATAAGGACGTTAAAATAGAGAGCTTACCGACAACTTCCGTAAGAAAATAGAAATATGTTCATTCAGACACTAAACCATAAGATGCAGATCATGCAGAAAGCAAACTTTATATAGTACCTAAATAAATAGTTGATGACAAAACAAAAAAATATATGTATATATATATACTAGCTGTTCCGCCCCGCGTGGGACTCGGTTATATCGCGCCCAAAAGTAGTCTATGTTTGACCTCAGGTCGTTAACTACATCCCTACCAAATTTCATCACAATCGGTCCAGCAGTTTAGCCGTGAAGAGGTAACAGACAGACAGACTTTCGCATTTATAATATTAGTATGGATATATATAATATAGTATATATATATATAAACGAAACGATATATGTGTTGTGATCTGACTGACTGCACAGATTATAATTGTCAGAGAGGAAATCTCAAAATATCTGTAAAGTATCTTCTATAAAAGATATTAAAGCTGGTAGCAGATACTAGGATGAACCGAAATATTAATAGATAGCTTGCAAAGTACTAAAAAAAGCTCTAAATTGCAATTTAATTTGTGATTACAGAAGGGCATGATTCTGAAGCAACACTCAATTCTGTCCGAGACAAAGGACGCACCGGAGGTGACTATGTTCGTAGGCACGTCGCCCGAGCTCGAGACGGCTCTGTACACGCTGTGCTTCATGGCCCGCCCCGACCGGCCCTGCAACCTCCGCTTCAACAACGTCAACTTTAGCATCCAAACTAAGACCCTCACCGCAGATAATGTCAAACTCATAGACACAGCTTACCCACAATTCTAAATTAAGTCTAATCAAATAGGGTTAAGATACATATTATGTTGAGTGTTGACAATTTATTTTTAGTATTTATTACTGAAGATTAAGGACTGAGGGAGTAACTTCTTTGTTTAATATTTTTGAATTTATTAGCAGCCCTTAGATTAATGATGGAGACCCATTATGTTTTTTGTTTAAAATAAATACTTTTTAAAATAAATTATTTTATACTACGTGACATACCTAATACCTACTACTATTGTTTTTCTTTCCACAACCATCCAAATATAATACAGTTACAAATCTAACCGAAAATTATGATGAATGATTTCTTCGAAGTATATCTGCATGGACGCCAATTATTATTATCGAAACAACTCAATACCGCAACTCAGGTCATGTCATGACTTTTGAGATAATATAGCCAAGAATTACTACGATTAGTAGAGGTAATAAAATAATACAACTACTTTTCATATTAGGTATATTTTCTTATAAAACATGCAGTACTACATCATTTTGATGACAATATTCGAATACTTGTCTTAAATGTGGTATAGATATTACAACCACAAATATATACGATTGGTGAATTGTGTAATGATACAATGACAAGTTGTTTTAGACAACAATATTATCCATGTCTAAGTTCATAATAAACAATACTCTATCAAACTGGTCTCAATATTCGAATACTTGTCCTTGATGTGTTGTAAAGATTACAAAATCTGTATATGAAGTTGATAATTTTAATGAGTTATTGTCACTAGCTGATGACTCGAGAGATTGCACAGGAATGATGTGAACATCTCATAAATAATTAACGTTTTAACATCATTAAAAAAAGGACGCCCGTGAACAAACCATATTTTTTTGGGGCAATTGTCACAATTTAGGGAGTCCCACACATGTACCAACGCAGAATCGGCTTTTCATCCGCATCGGACGAGCCGAGCCGATGGCATGGCATTATCGACACTCTTATAACTTTGATATAAAGATTTTTTTGATAGGCTAAAGCCAATTCCGCGTCGATAAGTTTGGGGACTCTCTTACAATCCTGTAAAAGCTTACTTCTACAATGAACTCTACTGTGGGTGATGATAGCACTGTGCATAGTGCGGCGTTAATTTATTTACACTACTAAATTGGCAAACAGGCTTACGGCCCATTTGAAAGCGGTTAACACAGCCTATGGAATTAATAAGCTAAATCAAGGATATGCGTCATTTTATTTTTTTTACTTTATGAGGTTAGTAAAATTTGACGCAATATCATGTCGCTGGGATATTGTTAATAGTACAAATTTATAATATAACCAGTACAATTTTTTAAATAACAGCTAAC
Organism: Apomyelois bistriatella; assembly: GCA_947044815.1. Taxonomy (NCBI): domain Eukaryota; kingdom Metazoa; phylum Arthropoda; class Insecta; order Lepidoptera; family Pyralidae; genus Apomyelois; species Apomyelois bistriatella. Next base: position 6,441,044 of record OX345689.1, read on the forward strand.
GGCAAAGTCCCAGCGACATGATACATAAAAATTCGGAGTATACTACATTGGTCACACAATTGCACTATCTACTAGAAAACAATTATTTATCAATAACATTATTAATATATTTATCGACAACTGTTTCTAAAAGTAAAACTAGCGACGGTGTGTAGTACTTTTATAACTATTGTTATATTTTATATAGTAAAATGCTTCTGAAAATACTGATTCCATAGAAAAACAGTTACTGGATGTAGTTCAGATAGGTCGTAAGGAATTTTATCAAATTTATTAGTATCATTAGCTTTTTCTTGATCTTGTGTGATTTATAAATAAAATATTTAAATTGTTTTGTGTACAAAACAATGTCTTAAACTATTATAAAATAATGCTACATTCATTATCTATCTGAATTTATTGCACAGTTACATCGTCTGTTTTAATATTATTAATATTTTTCAGTATTTATATTAATTGCATAGGAAATTGTCGCTTTACAATTTGGAAGAAAACAGCTATTTGACTAGTTGATAACTATCCTATTAAAAACTGTCCGATGATAAATATTTACATAATCATTCTTGTAGTTACGACATACTGCAATAGAAAAAAAAATGTTTCAAGTAATAAACTTAAGTTCTATATTTTTGTCAAATACTCTTAGTAAAAAGAGAAACATGGTCCAATAAGCCCTTTTAATAGAACATAGTCTTACGAGAAAGTTACTTGGGTGCAATAAGTTACAAATTGACACTTAAGATATGTTGTTTGTCTAAAGCTAAGTTTTCATATTGGGATTTTTTTAAATGATAAGACAAGTATCCACAGTCTGATGAAAAGCGGTTATAATAACCCATGTGGCGCCCGACACTTTGAGGTCTTGCAGGGTAGTTTTCAGCCTTATCAATGTTAGGATCTTTTACAAGACATAAAAAAATCTAAACACATAAAGTTGATGAGGAATTCACCAAGCCGATAAATTTTTGAGAAGCCCGGCTTTTTACTTTAATTTGGTCAAATCAATAAAAACGCAAGACTAAATAATTTATAGAATGAGATTGTATCTACATTCATCGCGCCGTTTTCGTAATCCTCAAATATGTAAAAGAAGGGATTACATACATACATATCATCACGCTTGTCTCCCATAGGGGTAGGCAGAGACTAGGATTTCCATTGGCTACGATCATTAAAAAAAGGATTGATTATCTTATCAACAATGTGTAAACTTAGTTTAATATTCTTACTACAAAATATAACATTAAAAAGAAAAAACCTTTAACGCGACAATATTAAATACTTTTGACTAGAATATTGTTGGCTGAATACTTATATTCTACTAAACATGATTCGATTTCTAAATAACGAACACGACAAGCCAATATAAATGAGCAAATCCAATAATTATCTCAAAGTCAAAAATATTTTATATAAAATTTTATAAAAGATAGGTGTATGCATACTCAGTAACATAATAAATAAACAATTTAAATATATAAACATTTTGTCAAAAAGTCGGTTCACCTTAACTGCCACGATGTTAAACACAGATTAATATAATTATAATGTTTATTAGTCATATAGTCCAAATGGCAGTATAACCTGTAAGTCATAAAATATATCAGATCATTAGTAAATATTAACAACATACAACCATATACGATATTATGTAAGTGCTTCCGATACTAAGTATGCATCCAACCAATTTTGATTGACAATATTATTTCTAAAATATATTACATACAAACAAAACATCTTCAACTTTAACATCATATCTCCAAATAATTGCTATAAAATAATTTCGTGTACGTATCAAAAAAAAAAGAAATCTTAGTCTTATTCTACAAGTTCTTCATAAATAACATTTTGTCTTAAATCTAAACGAAATATGAGCCATATTCGTGTGGCATAACACCACGTCGAGGATAGAACGTGTGTGTAAGTGAATAATTGAGTAAATTTGTTATATTCGAGGTGTATATATCAGCAAATCTAAACAGTCGCCGTGAGAAATATGTTGGGTTGTGGTACGTCCGGAATACGCTTCCGAATTGAGGGTTAAACACTGCCTTAATGTTGTTCCTGGAAGCGATATAATAACTCCTACAATGACAGCATGAAAAGCAAAGATACATACTTGCGTTATTTACAGCGCCAATTGATAAATAAGTAAATTTTGAATAGCAAATAACATTGCTTTACGCAACAATGACAATTTTATACAACACAACAACAAGCACAAGACAAATAAGCTCACTGCTGCCGAAAAACAGCCATCTAAAATTTGTAGGGCTTGAAAAACATTTTCTTGTTTTTCACTCTTCATGAGGCACTACTTGGGACAAACATTCGGGATTTTTTATGACATGCTGCCCTGCCTGACGTCATTCCTTGGCCAACAATGCAATTTCAAATAAATTAACACCTCTTAATTCCTAAGTCGCCAATTCAACAAGAAAAAAGTGGCTGGCAGAAATCAAGATGGCTGAGAGAGGGAGAGAACTAAATATATTTAAAAAATGTGGTATAAATGGTCGCCATGTTCAAAACGTTATTATAGTAAAACAATTCCAAGTTAGTTTAGTGTCAACTCTGTTTCAGACGTAATGTACTACTATGAACATTGAACTAACCTTACTTGAGCCGAGTGGCTTCTTCGAGTATTTTCGCCGCGTTTTCGATAATAGGTTTGAAACTTTATTTTCAACTTGATAACTTAATTATAAAATGGTTTTGAAATAAAAATTATATATAATCGTTCCGAATGGATTGACGTTAGTAATGGTTATAGAGTCCACATAAACATATCTTCTTCGTTTATGCGTGTTTTCCAGTTGCATTTTCTGAATGGCGACCAATCCAAGCAAGGCCGCGAACTCGCCGTCGCTTGACGCGCGCTACCTTTATGAAAACGCAGGCCTTCGAGTTCCTCATACAGGATCGAGCTTCTCATATAGGGTCCACATATAGGTATATATCACAAACTTAAAGCCCAGCACATGTTATATAATTTTTACTAACCTGAGATAATCTCTCTCCGCCATCCAGTCATTAAGGACCGCCATCGCCTCTGGCTCCTTATAATCCTGGTGATCTTCTATCAACTGGGTGAGCATTTGAAGCCAGTTCGCATTCTCTTTGAACGATTGCGTGTTCAGGGTGTTAATCTCGTGCTAAAACAAATTATTTAACAATTTATTAAATAACAAGGTAAGCGTTTGTAAGATGGGATGGAGAAGGGGTGACGGACATTTTTTGTTACCAAAAACATTAATAAGAAGTAGACTTGGATTCGATACTTAACACTATCAGTTTGTTCCGTTATAAAAACAACGAAGCACACAGAGACAAAAGTGATAATGAAGCAAAAAATATCTTTAAACATTGTAGCTTAACGCCATTGTGTCCTGCCCGATCATATCCAATGGACTTAGGTACTAGCCCAATAATTGAAAAATTTGCTTTTTTTACGTGTTTTTACGTGTACGTACAATTGGCACCCTACATTCGGATGTCTGCTTTAAGTATGTTCTGTGAAAGGATTTTTTTTTTATTTAACACAAATTATCGTTAAGCTATTAATGCAAAAACAAATCGAACGAAAGACAAAATTAAACAAGTATAACGTGCGAGTGCGACGGCATATTTTCCATAGTTTATTGGAAGGTGTTATACCGTCAACTCGTTGATGATGGCCCCGGTCCGCCAGCCGTGCTCGAGGGTGACGTCGGCGAGGTCGCTGTAGGGGTGGTCGCCGAAGTACAGCACCTGGTGGCCGCTCCAGCCGGTCAGGTCTTGGAGCTGCTTCACAGTGCCCTGGAGTACAACTATATATCTATACTAATATATTAAAGCTGAAGAGTTTGTTTGTTTGAACGCTTTTAACTTGAAAAGGGATTTTGATGTTTTTTTTAATAGATAGAGTGATTCAAGACACTCCATGTGACATCTGGTCGGACATCCACAGACCAGATGGTCAGATAACCTAAAGAAGGTCGCAGGCAGACGCTGGAAGCAGGCCGCTTCCAACCGGTCGTTCTGGAAATCCTTGGGGGAGGCCTACGTCCAGCAGTGGACGACCTGCGGCTGAAATGATGATGATTATGATGATGATGATTCAAGAGGTGGGTTTTTATGCCCATGCGAAGCCGGGGAGGGTTGCTAGTTACCTATAAAGATGACATAAAATATGGAGGTTCTTGCGTTGATGGTCATTTAAGCTGATATCAATATTAAAAGAAAAAGATATGATCGCTATTACAACTATAACAAGGATTTATGAATATTTTCGCAAATAATTTCTAGGTTCTTGAGAAAGTTTATGGATACATATACGGCTGGGAGAAACCGCAGGGCACGGCTAGATGATCTGAGAAATGGTAGAATGTGGTGTACCACACTCATTTAAATTTTAAAAATAAAAACATTTAAATATAATTTTAGATTTTTATACAAAATTCTCCTGATCCATATAAGATTCCATTCCGGCGTTGAAAGTAGATATACATAGAAGTGTCTATGAGAAGTTCAAGACAAGAATCGCGACTTAATTAGCATATTTGGCAAAACGCCAAACAATACAACCAAAATAATATAAGCCTTTTGTGTTAACAATTATCACGAACAACAATATGGACATGGTTCTAATTATCATTATGATACTATAACAAAACTTTAACTTTGAAATATCTATGGTATGCTACAAACAAACACCATACACTCAAATGCATACAAACCTCATAATAAATAATCCCTTTATCGAGCGACGTGACCTTTTCCCATATGTGAGTATTGGCATTTTTGTCAAAAACTCGAATTGGCCTCGACACCTCCGTAAAAAACTTCGGTTTGTTCGCGTTGACTATGACTACATCAAAATAATCACGCCAATCGTGGCCCACTAACATTTCCATACCGGCATTTCTGAAAGTTCACAATTTGTTCATTTTAAACGTGATTCACAACCAAAAGGACCATTTAAATGTTGTTTTCTATCTAGGTAATGAATAAAAACGAGTTACGAACTAAAAATATCCAATAGTTTTTAATAAGATATTACGTTAGTCATTGACAAATCAAGTAATCGAAATATTGGCAAAACAAAGATGTTATCTTTTTAAAAAATTTATTACCAGAGGATGTGTTAAAATCTTAGAGTATTAACTCAACCGGAGTGGCACTGACGTGCGACCCCTCGTGGCGTACTTTTTCACATAGAAATAAGTGCGCATGCCGTCTCTAGTTGGTTTAATACTCTAAAGTGAAAATATTTAGCTTTTAATGCTTGGCTTGTTGTTAAGAATTAGGCTTTTTAGACAATATTTTTTAATAAACATAATATATTTCCAGAATTATGATCAAGTATACTTACACGAAATGGAAGGGACTATTAGTAACTAGGAACAATTTTTTCTGACAATTCTGTAGCATTTGGAAGTAATTTCTCAAGTCTGGATTGGGCCTAATATATTCTTCAACGTTTTGTGCCACTATCTTATGCATCACTGGATGACAGCTTTGTACAGAGTTCTGGAATCCGAAAAAGGCGCATTTACATGAACAAATACAACAATGGATTACAATTTTTTTTTCAAATATTGTTTTTATTCCAATAATCATTTTCTATCTATTGGTTTTTTCACAGTACTTTAAGTACTTATGGTATTTCTGAATCTTCATTTGACGCATAAGTAATAATTTTAAAAGGGCGACGATTCATCCTCGGATGATATTTTTTTACGGATCAATTGTCACCATTATTTAATAAAATAAATGATAAAGTCATATGGTTTGCCGTCACGGAATTCGAGACGAAATCCAAGGTGCGCTAATAGATATTAGTAAATAATACGAAATAAAAAAAATGGTTAACAAGTAGAAGTGTTTTGTTTATTCTAAAGTTAAACAAGGCTGGAAATAAATATTTCAAAGGCATTATTTAAAAAAAAAAAACAGTAAAGGTGTTGTATGATAATAAGTAGTCTATAGTATAAAGTGATTATTAAAAATATATATATTTGGTACCTTGACGTCTAAAAACAGGATCTCAGGATGGTAATCAATGTGGTTTTTAATAAAATACTCAGCTACATTGCATAATAATCCCATTTCTGGCACCGAAAATAAATCTGCTAAATGTACCATTTTTGCTCTATTGGCCTGAAATTTATAAAAATTTAATAAGGTAAGTACAGGGAAAAAAAACCTTACTACCATCTAAACTGGAACACTGCAAAAGAGTATGTTTTTATATAAAGCTAGTAACTGTTGTCTGGAACTTCGCTCGCGTAGTTAACTTCTTTATTCAAAGTTCAATCTGTATTATTAATTTTAGACTGAAATTCATCAAAATTGGTTCAGCAGAGTGAAATTGGGCGACACTAAAAACTGAACCGCATATACTATTGAACAGGCAATCAGACATATGTTCCAGTAGGATAGTGTTTATTATGTCTGCCACTGCTGGCTGTACCCAAGACCAAGAGTATAACGTGCGCGTTATGTAGACCTCATTTTATAAACATGACCTTCAGTTTTTAATAAAGAATTTAGCTTATGAAAATATTGTAAAAGTTACATGAATACATGTACATTGGCTATCTTATCTATTATATCATTCATGTGTGTCCTAGACGGTGTTCTAATGAGCGGCACTTGTAGGCAATCATTCATTTGTGCTCCCCTCATGTTGACACAAGTACACATGTGACACGTACTGATGTACAATTGTAAATAAACTGCGATTTTATTTGTGAACATTGTATGCCGTGGGAGGTGTATGATACGCACGAAGATTATTGTTCTGCTAATATAATAGAACTATAGGATGAAATAGTTTGTACCCAAGTTATAAAATAGTGTGCTAGGCACTAATAGCTGTATTTACACAGCTTTCCTAAAGAGGCTTCAATGTCTATATCTATAAAGATAGCATAAGAGTCACAATTATACGCGCGAGTTTGATAGCAGCTAAAATTATAGCTTATAGCAGCAGCAGGAACAGGATCATCCACTTATAACATTTTGTCGTGCCCTTAACCATCAATTATGCGTGGCTTGGTATATGTAGGTAATTGTCTTGTTCTATAGCTATAGTCTGAGAGGGATTCATCACGCGAACATGAATTTGTTACAGAACAATCCATAGCAAAGACCAGATAGTCGGATGACCTGAAGAAGGTCGCAGGCAGGCGCTGGATGCAGGCCGCTTCGGTAATTTTGGAAATCCATCCATCTATGTCCAGCAGTGGACAGGCTGCGGCTAAGATAATGATGATATGATGAATCTATATCAGAAGAAACGTCACCTCAACGAAAAGTCACGCACTATTGACGCCTGCTCAACTCCTCTCTATCAGGTCTGGGGATATGCTACGCGATCTGCTCCAATGCGAAATCTAGTCTTTTACGACACTACCTCAAATTGTGATACAATACTATTAAAATGTTTACTCACTTTATGTGCCCTCATATCACCTTCAACATAAGCGATTGGTATAATCCTGTTTTTATACATTTTGAGCACTTCTTCAGTGGACACTGGTGTGAGGCCTCGATAAACTGCCCCAAACTGTATTTGTAGAAAGGAGTCCAGTTTCAACAAAAGTCCCTTTTCAATGTCATAGTGCAGACCTCTAACTGCAAAGTTAGGCCTGTATTCCAAGTCCAAAATCTCTGGGGGATACTGCAATGTTAGAAACCATTTATTTTGTTACTTAATTAAGTCACTAAATAAATTATATACAGGATATTATATTGACAAGAATATCAGTACACAGTCTTCCAGCTGCAGGGATGGAAACCGGTATACTTAAAACCAAAAATATTTATATTTAACCTAGTAAATGAAAATGGTGTTTGCTAAAATCTAATCTAATTACCTGGTTATTTTGGGTAAATACTGGTAGTAGCTGTAGAAATATATGAGCAGTAATATTCTTGGGTTTTTGACTCTCACAGACATTAAGATGAACTCTATTTGTTACATATCTACAATATCATGGTCTTAATATGATTCATTTATTTTGTGAACATAGGTAACAATAATAGATATGGCATTGGCAGTGGAGCAACTGCCACCTGACTATGACTAGACATTTTAGGGAAACCAGAGTAGTACAATCATGATTTTGGTGAATTAGTGATCAACACTATCAGACTTTTCAGAGTGATTTAAGACATCTGAAACTGTGTAACAACTGCCACCTAGCAATAACAATAACAACCAAGGCCAACGGCATATGTCTTCTGAAGCACAAAATCCCCTCAAAATATAGAAATGGCTCATGCTTTTCTAGGCCATGGAGGCCTCCTCTTAAATGTTATTATTTTATGTTTAATATTTATAACATGTCTTAATTTTAAACACATTATGTTATAAACATTGTATTTCTTTATTACTTACTACTATTACTTAGCTTTGAAACAATTACTAGAGAATTCATAATCCATTTCATTAGTAATGCAATAAAAAAAACTCTATTTTATGTTATAAATATATTATTAAAACTTGAATACCTATATTAAAACTCAATAAGTTATTTATGTTAAATACCTATATATGTATAATATATGAGCATAATAAATCAAATGATAGGTATGAAAACACCTATATAGAGAAAATGACCTAAACCATTGCATCCTACCCCTCTCTCTTTCCTGGTTATATTTCAAGACCTATTAACACATGAACGGACACACAATTCTATAACATTTAAAACAGTGAAACTTTAAATTTATATTATCTTTATTGATTGTGCACACACTGTTGCAGATTCTCTCCTTAGCATCATTGACTGGAAGAAAAAGCCAAAGCTTCAAGTCTGCCATTTCCATATTTTGTAATGATATTTATTAAATAAATCAATTAATAAACACTTTATTGCACCAATTACATAAATACATCATGGGATTGTACAGGATCAAAAATAAAATAAATAAATAAACTTCTTTTGTGTTTTGTCAGTGTCCGCCAGTGTTATAGGCTATTGTATACAACAATATTTGAATATATGTAATAATAACAAACAAATGCTAAATAGAGATACCATTCTCAATACTACAAACAGTTAGAAAGTTTATAGATACTACAGACAATGACCACTATAACATTAATGTAACTGACAGACGAGACTATCTTACAGCCCACAAGCAGTTTCTTACTTTTAGAAATAATACAAATTATTAAATTGTTATATTCTACTTACATTGTATTTCTCCAAAAGGACTTCTCTACCCAGATTGTAAAGTAAATGTTCCAAGGTAGGCTTGTAGTGGGCCAAGGTATAATCATAATCGAAGCCATATACTTTAACTTCTGACAAGTCCAACTCATTACAGGCAAAAACACCTTTGGGATTCACATCCTGGGGCAATTTCTTAGCTGCATAAAATATTTTTTATTGAGTAAACAATGCAAAAGAGTGTGCAGAACTAAAATACATAAAAGGCATGTTATTAATTATTAAATTACTATATAATTTGAAAAAATCTGAACGTACTTATTTTAAATCTGTATTTATATAATGTAATAATGTTCATTGTACTCACATCTACATTTTAACTTCGTGCGACAGTAAGCTTCTTTCAGTAACTCGCGGGTTGAATACTTTCGTGTCAAAAGAGAAAAATCCTCCTTTTTTGATTTTAATAGTGAACTACGATTAAATCTTCGTATACCAACAATAAATGTACTAAAAATACTCATAATGACTAAACCAGTGATTCTTTGTTAATAAAATTTATAAGTAAAAACTGCTTAATTTATAGATTAAATTGATAATATGATTATTGAAGACAATAGAACATCGTTGCATAATTCAATTTTATTCAAAAACAGGTTTCACGTAATCGCAAGATTCTCAAAAGTTCAAAACTGACTTGATTGACTACGCTACGACAATACGACGTACGCAACGCAAGACATGGCATGCATGCATGACATGCATGACACATGACATGCGAATATATGACACAGATTTTGATTTGACTTCAATTCTCTGTCTATGCTTTAATAAGATATTTACGACAGTTGACATAACATGTTAAACAAATATGACATAGTTTTTTTTTAACACTTGTTACGGCCATGGAAACTAGGCCTATCTTGTCTTCTTCAGCCATACTCTAGTCAAGTTAAAAGTCAAGCGGCATAGTGTGCTACGTGATGTAAGGCGACATCCCCCTTACTCACTGGATTTTGCTTGACTGATGGTTTGAAGAGATGGTGGTAAGCCACCGAGGGGTTACTATCGTCTCTTAAAACCATGCAAGATCCAGTGAGTAAGCGAGACAGCGCAATACATGACGTAAGGCGACATCTCCCTTACTATAAATGGTTTTCCTCATATCTTAAAGATAGGAAACAGTTTGTAGAAGTGGAATACTACGACTTTGACAAAAAAGAAATTAAGAATGTAAGATCATCGAGCAAAATCATCAATTCGTCAATACCACAAGGCAGTGTCCTAGGATGCCTGTTATTTCTTTTATATGTCAATGACCTTCCAGAAATAATGAGTGATTTTTGCGTCTTGTTCGCGGATGATATTTCTGTACTTGTATCATCCTGCGATGAGGATACATTACACAGGAAAACACAATTTTAAGGTAGTAAACCTTAAAATTTATAAATGAATGGATGACTAACCACAACCTTGAAGTCAACTTGCGGAAAACTAAATTAATCTCTTTTCGTCCTTACCAAAGAAAACCAATAGATTTGAAAATACATTTTAATAATGAAGATTTAGAAATAGTAAATGAATTCACGTTGCTCGGAATAAAAATAGATACCCATCTTAATTGGAAATCTCATATAGATTTTATAAAACGTAAAATGTCAAGTTTTGCGTATGCTTTAAGAGAAATAAAGAAAACTACGGACTTAAAAACTGCCGTCTCTGCATACTATGCATACGCCTACGCTTGGCTGAGCTACGGAGTGCTACTATGGGGAGATAGTACTGATTCAGAAAGTTTGTTTAGATTACAAAAAAAGTTAATAAGAATAATCCATATCCATACTTCCATACTAATATTATAAATGCGAAAGTCTGTCTGTCTGTCTGTCTGTCTGTCTGTCTGTCTGTCTGTCTGTCACCTCTTCACGGCTAAACGGATGGACCGATTGTGATGAAATTTGGTAGGTATGTAGTTAACAACCTGAGGTCAAACATAGGCTACTTTTGGGCGCGATATAACCGAGTCCCACGCGGGCGGAGCCGCGGGGAACAGCTAGTAACAAATATAAAACAAATAGAAAGCTGCAAGCCACATTTCCAACAATAAAATATTCTGCCCCTACCGTGTATTTATACTTATATTAGAAACATGCAAATTCGCTCGCCACAATCTAAAGTTCTTCAAAAAAAGGATGGAAATAAATACTAGATATGATTTAAGATACAAAAATAAATTACAACTGCCTAATTCTAAACTAACACTACACTCAGTTAGTCCTCTAGCTATGTCAGTCAAAATATATAATAAACTTCCGGAATACATAAAAAATGCCACTAACGAAAATAGTTTTATTAAACAAACTAAGCAACTTCTTCTCACTAAATGTTATTATACTGTTTCAGAGTACCTGAATGATAAAAATATATAAAAACTCATTAGGTTAAGTTGTAACCGAATAATAAATAAAAAACAACAACAATAGGTAAATAAAAAATATGCAAATAAAGGAAAAGCAGATAAATTATAATAAATAATAACAATAATAAATAAATAAAAAGTTGCATAAAGAAGTATTATTTTAGGATTAAGTAAAATTATAGCTAGTTCCTCCTCTCTACTTTGCAGTGCCCAACAGGGTCCTTGAAGGAGTGTAGAATACATTATATCTGTAATATTGTATAATCTGCATGTAATTTAAGGTGCAATAAAGTATTGAGTATTGAGTACTTAATCGTTCTTGAATGGTTTTTATAGATGGTGGTAAGGCACAAAGGGGGTTACATCATGTATTGCGCTGTCTTGCTTACTTACTGGATCTTGCATGGTTTTCAAAAATCATAACTGGGTATAAAAATGTAAATAAAATATATTTTTATTTATTCTTTTTATTAAAATTTATTTATAGTATATATTTATTTAGGTATATCTTTATTATTTCAAAATCTATGCAATAGAGACTAGTAGATAGAAGGTACACCAAGGAATTTAAACTAAGTACACGCACTAGATAGGCACTATACTTATAGGTACACCACACCAATGAATTTCGAATCGCGCGGGGTCTAGGCATTTTTTTTTTAATCTATGAGGTACAAAAAAAACTTGGACCGAGAAATTAAATTATCGGACAGTCGGAGCGGAAGTCGTCTATTAAAATGGATTTCGCTTTGCACTACTCACATTATTTGTATCAGAGAACCGGAAACGCATTTTTTACCGTTCGAAGGTACTTTAACTACTACAGCTATAATAAAAATGGGAAACTACCTAATAAAACTCTTAAAAACTTACTTAGTTCGATTACCACTGAAAGTATAATTTTATTTTTTCTACATTGGTTACGTTACATACTTATGACAGTGCATTACGGTTTAGAAGTTAGAATAATCTTCATATCAAGATGATTCAATAGAAGGCACGTTACGCCGTTAGCCCCGCCTGAAACCATGTCAGAGGCTAAGAGGCGGTTTCGAAAATCTTTAACTAGGGTGCGCAAGGTCAGTTTATCTTAAATAAATCAATCATATAGTTAATAAATTCTAGTTTTCGATTTCGATTCCGATCTGATTTTTGTGGAATTTCATATAAAAACTGCATCGATGTCTGAGATGATTCTTGGCAAAATAGGTATATTTTATATATATTTTATATATTATGTATATAGATAGCTGTTCTACGTGGTTTTACCTAGTACCTGTTGTTTATTTGTATCTTAGATTTGTATCTAGGTACTTGTAAGTTGTAACCTTTCAAAAATCAGGCCATCATCTATGTAGAAAGAATTAGTTCTAAAGTTATAACGTTCAAACAATCAAACTCTTTGACTTTATTATATTAGTAAACTAGCGACCCGTAGGTCGACCGCCTATCTCGATTCTCTCCTCTCGTAATGGCTACTTGTATCGCTATCGCCACATTTCGCTCCGCCTAACACAAAAAACGCTTACCTAATTTTGTACTAACAAAACCACTTGCCACTAGGCAACGCATTCGATAATATAAACAAAAGAAAAACATTTTTCAAAGCGTTTTGTGTGTTAGGCGGAGCGAAATGTGATGATAGCGATACAAGTAGCCATTACGAGGAGAATCGAGATAGGCGATCGACCTACCGCCCTGGCTTCGCATGGGCATAAAAACCTTCCTCTTAAATTACTCTATCTATTAAAAAAAACGCATCAAAATCTAAGTAAGCAGTCTAGTTTTACAGATTTAAGCATACATAGGGACAGAGAAAGCGACTTTGTTTATACTATGTAGTGATAGTGATATAGATACCTACTACCAAATAATTTATATACAACACTAGAATGCTTACGAATAATATTATTCGCAAAAAACAACATTCAAAATTAATCCTTATTACTCTACTGCAAAGTTGATTTTTCTTTAAAGCCTACATACAAATACCTAACGTTCCAGAAAAAGGTCCAAAACTTGTAGGAGTCCCTTTTCCTCTTGAATATTATACAACCTACTAGAAAGAGATACCTACAAACTTTAGGTTTTATTTCGTAACGGCTTTTGTCCTCCGTAAGCATTCTAGTGTTATATATAAATTCTTTGGATACTACACAATACCTAGCCATTTCTGTAGATACAAATTAATGGAGGTCCCAAAAATATCAAACACTGAAATGAATTACACTTTGCTTTATTGAAGTTTATTCACTGCTTTATTATTACATTCTAAGGAACAAAATATTTTTCATTTCTCATACTCGGAAAGTACCTAGTGTTTTTCTGATCTGTGTATAGCCCTTCTCCAGTCCCGCGCCCGTTTCCGGGACTCGCCTCAACAGTCGCACGGGTCGCGTATTTTTTTTTCCGAATTTCCGCGCAGCGGAAAACATACGATACCTATCTCAAAACCTCTGCAATGCTCTTGGTGTGTACGTGCTGATCTTAAGTGGAACGGAGAGTCCCCACTGACACGCGCGGTATGTTCCATATTTAAAATTTAAAACTGAATTATATACCAACACAATATCATATAAGTAGGCACTACTCATGTTTTTACTATAATTAATTGTAGAAAAACTTTTTTTACTTTCCTTATATTCAAATGAAAAGTAGTGTTTAACACGGGTAAAAGAAATAATTCCTGCTCGGACTATAGCCGCTCTCGCTCACAGGAATTATTCCTTTCCTCCCTTGTATAACAATCTACTATTTCTTTCTTTAATTTATACTTATGATTCGGAGCTCGAGTTGACAAGCAGGCTTACGACTCACCATAATATGTTACCGTAGACCATGGGCGCCACCAACACCGAGAGTGTTATAAGCTCAAAATTGGAAAAGAACGCAGAAAGTAGCATGTATTCGTTTCAAAATTAAACATAAAATTAATTATTCTAAATTCAATAAAAAAAATTAATATCTATAGTATTATGTCCTTTTGGGTATTTTTTCTTCTATTTTCGAATTTGGGGATATTTTAAATTCTAAATTTGGGGAAAAGCGCTTCCAATTAAATTTTTGCTTCGATATCGGAATGTGTGGGTCCTTATATCCACGTCTTTACCACCAAGCTTCAATTTACACTCATTGTCAGCCCGCGTAACAAAACAAAGCGTATATAACGCAATTTCGAGCTCCGGAGATGTTCCAATAAACATACTATCTACGGGTTTGTCTGTACCTTGTTGATTGAAATGTAACTTCATGACAACTCCCTTCTGAAATGGAAAGAATTAAATTTCACATCAGGCTTATAACATGGACAGTGCGATTATCTATCTATCTATCTATATATATATAAAAGCGAAAAACACTCACTCACTCATCACGAAATCTCCAAAACTGCTGAGCCGATGAAGATGAAATTTGGCAGGAAGGTAGATTGTGACTAAGAGACGTCCGCTAAGAAAGGACTTTTGGAAATTTTATCGCTAAAGGGGTGAAAAAGGGGTTGCCAGTTTGTATGAAACTTCGTCATTTTTGAAGTGAGATACATGAAATTATTAATTTACATTTGAAGTTGGTAAGAAATAATAATGCACCAATCAGATTTTGAAAATTACATCCCTAAAGGGGTGAAATAGGGGTTGCCATTTTGTATGAAGCTTTGTCATTATTGAAGTGAGACACATGGAATTTTTAATTTGAATTTGTTATTGGTAAAAAATAATAATGCATCAATCCGATTTTGAAAATTACATCCCTATAGGGGTGAAATAGGGGTTGCCAGTTTGTATGAAACTTTGTCATTATTGAAGTGAGATACATGGAATTAAAATTGAAAATGTCTTGGTATAATATTTTGTATTGTATTGAATTGTATTGTATGTACACAACTAAATTATAGAAGACAAAGTGCAAAGGTTTTATTTATTTGTTAATATTATGAGTTCAGTAATGTGTCAATAGATGGCGCCACCATACATTTTAAAAGTCGATATGGTTTGTCGTTCGCATTTAATCATCATGTGTAGTTTGAGATTTCAAATGAATAAAACATATTTTTTTGCTTTTCTAACGATTTCATTGTGTGTTAAGACGATTTGGTACCTGTTAAATATAAAATAATAAAATAAAATTAATTAAATTGGAATTGATTGGAGTACGGAGTGTAATTGCGGCATTATATTGTACTAGCTTTTCTGTTGTTATATCGCGCCCAAAAGTAGCCTATGTTTGACCTCAGGTCGTTAACTACATCCCTACCAAATTTCATCATAATCGGTCCAGCAGTTTAGCCGTGAAGAGGTGACAGACAGACAGACTTTCGCATTTATAATATTAGTATGGTGTATAGTTTAATGTCTGCGTTTTGGGCTACTTGGGTTTAATTTAAGTTTGAAAAGTATTTTTCCGGATTCCGGATTCCGGAGTTCGAATAGTAGTTTGAAAATAGGTAAATCTTTGTGTTGTTTTCCATAAGTTAGTTGCAAATCTTAAATATATTTTAAGGTTTCTCAAATAAATTGTAGGTCTTTAAGTATATTTGTATTAATTTCTAATTAGTTAGTAGATTAATATAATTTCTTCTATATATAAGAACAAGGGCAATTGATAAATCAACGCCCAGCCTAAACCATAAAAGCTATAAACTTGAAATTTGGACCGAAGTTTTATGTTAATACGTAGTGCTCAGATAAGAAAGGATTTTTCAAAATTAGACCGCTAAAAGGGTTGAAATTGAGGGCAAAGTTTGTATGAAAAAAAATTAAAATCTTCACTGATGTACTTGAAACTTGGCAAGAATGCTTCTCAACAAAAATAACTAATGGCGTGTTTCAGCGTTTTTTGAAATTCAACCTCTAAAGGGGTAAAAAGAGGGAGGTTATCTAATTTATCATCACAAAACCGAAACTATAAAAGCCATAAACGTGAAATTCGGTTAGTGTCTTCATTATTATACTACATACTGCCCACATAAGAAAGGGTTGTTCACAATTCCAACCCTTACATCCAAAAAAGGGGTGAATTTGCGTACCTATAGACAAATTCCATTTGAAATTTCGCCAATTACTAACAACGCATGTTGGCCTATCGGTAGAGGTCGCGGATTATTTTTTTGAGTAGAGGGTTCTAATTCTGCTAAACATGACTTATTTTTTTACTTACTTTTTTTCGTTTTGTATTAGTTTTTTAGAATTCATTTTTTTTTGCTTTTAATAATTTAGTAAAGAAATGTTTCAAGAAATAGCTGGAAGTAGCTGGATCGAATCCATTTTTTATTTGTTTTCTAGAATTATTTTCTTACTTTTATTTTAATTTTGAAAAGGAACGAATAAATTCATTTGCAAATTTATTTCCGGATAAACTATATCGCAACCCCAATCAAATCAAATCTAATAGTTTGTCATTGACGACATTGAAGAAGAAGATTAATCAAATGGTTAACTGGTAGAGAACGGTCTAATATATCAGTATTTTGTACTTATCTATCTATACAAATAATAGGACAGTAAAAATCGAGTGTCTATACATTAAATATTTTTCTAAAAAGAAACCATAAAAAAAAAACATTTTTGGAATTTTTGTCTCTCTGGTACGTTATAACTTCAAAACTACTCAACAGATATGAACGCGGTTTTCACAGGTGGATTACGTATAATTAGGAGCGTTGTTAAAACTCTGTTTCGTCAAAATCGGTTAAGGGAAAAATAAGTTATGGTCAGTTGAAGTTTACTTCTAGCACTGCTTCAAAACTTTTAAACAGAGTTGAATTTACATAAACGTATTTAATTTAGATAAAGCTAGAATTTCTACTTTTTTTTTGATATCAATAAAGAGAAAAACACACTGCAGTCTCTATTAAATTTTAATAAAATAACACATTGAATGTGTGTGGGCGTGTAATTAAGTAACATAAAATATCAATAGATGGCGCTGACTTTATTTTAATTATTTATTCGCATATGATATAGCAGATTGAAAATTTTCCTTCCGGCAATTAATTTGAATTATTTACAAAAAATTTTGGTTGTTGGTTCTATTGGTTGGTTTGTTTATCGGTCGTGTTGTATTGTAAGCTAGGCTATTTGAATTGATTGGTTGGTTTGGTTTGGCTTTGGTTTAAAAAATAATCAAATCGGCAAGTCAGTTCAGTTGTTGTTTGACGGAATATACGGTCGTGTCGTAAGGTTTAATTTAACTAACTTATCACTTTTTATTGGGATTTCCTACACTTTTCACGCCCACTTTAACTTTAGCAGTGGCTTTTAGGTCCAAATGACCCTGTAATAGGCTGCGTCTACTCTTTTAGAGACAAAGATGTGATAGTATGAATGTTAATATTTTTAGTTTGATATCGTAGCAATGTAATGGCTTTATAAAATTGGCACGGGAATAGGATACTACAGATTTAACTATAGGTCTGGATAGTTGTAGTTTCCACAGGTTACGCGAAAATCGACCTACACGCGGGCGGAGCCGCGGGCAACAGCTAGTGAAGATATAAAAGTCACCATAATCAACGCTTTAACATAACACAAGTCTTCGAAAGTTTTTAATTTAACGTCATGAACTACCTATAGCAAATCATAATGGCTATATATTGGAACCTTAATAGAGGTAATAAAGGTACCTACTTACTTATTTTTTTAGTAAATAATGTACACTTACATCATTCATTTGTTCATATTTTAAATACCCCAGGTAATTAACACGATTTGCCACTTCTTCCTTTGAGAAGTATATCCAGTTGTGCAAGCCTGTAATAATAAAACAAAAGATATAGTAAGGCAGTTATATTTTCTACGTAATAACTTGATAGATTTAAAATTTTATAATGCAATAAATAAGTAAATTGATGGATTTAAAAACAGAGCATCTAAAAAATCATATTTTTAGTAAACATAAATAATGCTATTGAGACTTTGTGTTGTACTTATTGTCATTGTAATACCAATTCTGAGTCCTCCTGGCCTCCTGGTAAATGGATTTAATCAATTTTACAGAATATATAAAAGTCTATTCTCTCTAATTCTTCGCATGTCCAAACATAACCCAAATGAATTAGTACATTACACAAATGAAATACTTTGCGGAAGTCAAAGTTACCAATACCTAACTAGTGGCGTAAGCACGCAAAGTAATTTGGTAGTATCTAATTGTAACATTTATTTTGATTATAATTAGTTTATGAGTCTTTGGTCAAATTTTAACGTCATCTTCAGACTATAATGTAGCACTGGTTATTTTAAAACGATCAATCAAATAACTCTAAATATGGTGTGTATATTGTTTATCTTGTTTAGTTAAGGAGTTATTACGGCCATCATTCGTCTTGTAATCATAGGTCTGACGTTTAATTTCTTATTCATTCCACTTACCGGAAACCTCTCCATTTTTAAGTTCTGATACAAAAACGTGTTCAAAACCAGAACTGCTGATCTTTCCTTTACCCCTGGAGTATAAGCTAAACCACAGTTGTTTCAAGAAATCTCTTTGCTGTTTGGGGTCCGGGGTTACATAGCCTAGAAAATTAAATAAAGAAACAGAGGCAATGATATCACTTCACTTCTATCACCAAGCAAGAGAAATATTCTTATTTTGATATAATTTATCTTCGTCTTTCAAATTAGGCGGTGGTGGATACTTGCTCAATTTATTTTGCTGCCCAATTGATAAGCAAACCATTGCGTCGTAGATAACTTAGCTGCAGTGAAAGAATAGTAAAAATCTATCCAACATCCAAAAATCTTAATTTTTTAACTTATTTCACTTATTGTGGTTCAAAGTCAGTCAAGCTTTTTAAAATAAGTTCTAAAGTCAACTACGAATTCAAATGCCTACCCTTTTCTTTGAAAAAGTTCATAAGATGTCGTATTACTGTTGTTGCCATAATTGAATCCATAAAAGCATTCTCTTCATTTCTTTCCTGCAAATTAATTTAACAAATAATAATAATTACTAACTTATTATATTTAAAAAAGCAGCAAACTAAAAATGTAACTTCCTTTTCAGAGAGAAGCATGTTCCACTACGTTACTTATGACAGTCTTCATACAAAAATTAAATTATTTAATAAAAATGTGTTACCTGAGGGGTGACATACTCATTGACCAAGGTGTCTCTTTCATAATTGTCTAGCAAGGGAACGAATTTTTCTACGGTAGGGATACTCCATACATCATTTTGTAAAGTAAGTAATCTGGAAAGTCAACTTTGTTAGACTATACAATGATAAAACTGATGTGTGATAAATATCATCAAGGTTGATTGATTGAATAATGTAGATAATTTATATTATGTAGTTATTTGTGATGGGTAAAACTAATTATTATATATAGGTATTTTCTAATACATGCCAGTAATTTTGACTGAGCACTTCTTTAATAGGCCCCTGCTGTTTTGTTGGGGACGTCACTCTTAGAATCTAACGATTTCTTTGGCCAATCTCAGTTATATTCCATATTCTGTCTGGTTTTGGGTGACTCTTTGTATTTTGACAAAAACAATACACATTTAACCAAATCGCACTTTGCACATTAAATTTAAACATTGGTATACTAACGGTCCAGGTGCTTTATCTTCTTTAGAACCTGATGTAGTTTTCCCTTGATAATTAATTGTAATATATTTAGCTGCATTATTTGTATCTTTTCTTAAAAGTTCTTCGCTCAATATTTGTAAGTCAGAATCACTGGGACCATTTTGATTACTGCCCTGATTTCCTTTATTATTATTGTTGACTATAGAACTTGGTAAGACAGGACTTCCTGGACGCCTATTGTAAGGTTTGGTTGTCGTTGCGGCATTTGTTGATTTAGATCCAGTTACGACGGAACTAAAACTCATGGGTTTTGGAGTGTGCTTAGTTGTCGGTGTCGATGGTGTCACTGGTCGCATCACTTTTGTTGTACTTATCGCTGGTTTATTGTCCATCGTCGATCCCTGTAGGATTGAACTATAACTAGGAAATTTTTGTGGAGTATTTATGGCTTTGTCTTTATTGTCGTAAAAGTTTATTAAGTCTTTTACTTTCCCTGGGTTAGGGCTTGTACTTCCTGTTGTAAGATTCGGAAAGTGAGGAGCTACATAGTCTCGTTTTCCTGTTGATCCATTTTTATTTGGCTGCGGAGAAGAATTAGAAGGGGTTCTTAATGGTGGAAACTCAGCCTTTTTCGTAGTTTGAGCACTGGAAAGCACAGAAAATGCTGTCGGCGTTGCTCGCAGAGGAGGAAATTCATTCTGGTTTAATATTTGTGTATTTTGAGAATTCCCACTATTTGGAAATTGAGCAGCTACATAATCTCTTTTTGGTTGAGTTGGGTTTTGATTGCCTTCATGTAATAAAAAATCGGTATTAGCATTGTTTCGTGTTTTACTATAATCTAACCCTGAAAAAAAAACTTTAATAAGATTTAGGCTCTAAAATTAGACGCTAATAAATAATTTATTTAAGATACCATAGTTACTTAACTTTACTAAGTATAATTAAATATGAGTAATAAATTATTGTTACCACGAAGCAAATACACTTTGTATTTGCTACGTGATTGTGACCAACGCTTCAAACCACTTCTAATGAAGCATCACTTGTAGTCATACCTAAGTAAACTTTTTATTATTCTAATAATATCCATTTATTTAAAGGAAATCAATATCGTTTAGAGCCACATACATACCTACTACATAACATAGTCAAAATCATAACCAACCGCGCCGTAATCGAGTAAAAGTAAAGCTATAAGTACCTAAGTTATTCGAATTTGGCGCTTTTTCGTTTGTACTTAGGTATATCTAATAGGCAGTTTAAAACTTTCCAATCCATTAATCAGTGATGTTAAGATATCAAATAAATCAACACAAATCTTTAATTTTTTTCAACAATAAAAATCTAACTACAAGTTCATTAAAATATAATGAAAGTTATTTTTTCACTCACCTGATACAGTATAAACACTTAGTAGAAGAAAAATATGAACACAATGTTTATAGCTTTGCATGGTTTCCAATTTCTTCGTACAAAACTAAGAAAGTACAATGTTTTATTTAATATGAACTAGTTACATACCTAATTATATTACACAGATAAAAACATTGACCTTCTTACGGGGTCATCAATAAAGATGACTTCGTCACTTAAGTATTATAAGATGACTGGTTCTGGAGACTAGACTAGGCTAGTAAGTATTAGTATAATGCCGAATGCGGCTTTATGTCGGTCGATCGTATGCAAGTATAGCCAAAACGACCTTCCTTGTTCTGAGATTGCGACGAGTTTTGCTTGTACATAGTACTCAAGATAGATTTTTAAGGCGTGCATACAAATTGTTGACTTTATGTCAAATAAAATCCATCTGTTTTTGTACGTTGGTTATGCATGGGCATATTTTAATAAATTCAATGGGCTTTACAGATTTTTCTATTCAAAAATCGCTAACGCAGTCGTTAGCACACAAGCGTTTGCAAAAACTGATAGTACAGATTTTTTAATATCAGAAGTTGTCAAACTATCACGCAAGGTATAATGCACAAAATCTGTGAGGAAATCCAACTACAATCCGAATTTAATTAAATTGCAAAATAAAATAAGAGCTGTTAAATTGTTTCTAAAATGTGGTTAATTATATTTAATAACTAGCTGTAGCCGTGGGAATTGCCCGGGAATTCCCTTTTTCTTTTATAGAAAGTTTGTCATAACCAACACAAAAAAAGAATTATTCAATTGGTAGGAAAAGTAGGACTGAAGAAGATTAATAAATTCAAGGCCTCTCTTGAATTTATTAGTCTTCTTAAAGAACTAGTTTCCATGGCCGTAAAAAATCAGTCATGTTCATGTCATGTGTGACATACTTTGGTGTCAGTTCAGTGTCATGTCTGTCAATCCATTGCATAATGCATTTTGCGCATTTGCAATAAATAAGTTGTCTATTGTTTGTCAGTGTTTGTTCAGCAAGTTTTTAGGTTGCCGGATTGTATAAAAATGTAGCGAGTACATTTGTTTGATTATTATTAAATTTTGGTTAAGTAAGATCATATAAAAATATATAATATGCTCATATAAAGATCAAATCATGGAAAGCAAATTAAATGGAGTGGAACTCTTCGTGTATTTCTTTGTTTGGGTATTCTCTACTATATTTTCCTTGTATAAATTGTTTGAAGCACAAACGTGTAAGTTCAATTATTTTAGTATTTATAAAATCATACTATTATAAAGATTTATGAAATCAATATTTACATAATAAATTTAATTTGGTAATTTAGGTAATTTGAACCTAATCACTACATATTATATATACTTTCTTTGTAATATATTCTGTTTATGAACTAGATTTATGTCTGGTTCCATTCTGATATAGTTTGGAACTTTGGGCCACCAGTTACTATCGGAGGTAGAGCCAGTTTCAAAAACTTGTTCTTAACTTACAAGTTAAGGAAAAAGAAATATTATTGCACATATATAATTACACAAAACATTTATTTTCAGATATTTTAGCCAATGCCCAAGTGTTCCATTCCCTCGAAGAGTTGGCACCAGGATGGAGGATAACATCAAGGTTCAAAGATGTTTCTGATATAGAGTGGAGTAGTTGGAAATATTTTATTCAAACATTTTGGCCTTGCCTTATAGTGCATTTCTTAGTGTCTGAACTTATAAGAAGAACAAATATATCCTTATTGAAATATTGGTACATAATGTCAAGTATATTTTTTGTTACTCTTAACATGGGTTACCGGCAAATGATTGTGATTATAGCACAACCCATTATATTCTCCACAATCATATTCTTGGGAGGTAAAAAATTAAGCATATGGTTGACTGGTATTTTCTTACTTATAACTTACAATACAATGAAATATAAATATTTCTTTTGGTATTTTCTTGAAAATGACAACCTTCAAGATGAAGAAATATATCTTATCTTATTTACTGTAGCTTGGATTGAACTGAGATGTATAAGTTTCTGTATTGACTATGTAGAGAAGAGAGAAAAGTTACAGTATATGAAAGGAATTGACTGCACTCCGACTTCAGTTTCGGAAACCATGATCAATATGTTTAGTTATGTTCTCTATTTACCACTGTTATATATCGGACCAATGATTCTCTATGAAGACTATGAAAAAAGCTTTCATTTCACCAATGAGTTATTCTTACCAAGATTGAAAAGATTCCTTGGGGACATGCTGCTGTTTCAGTTTTATTCCTTTATGCTGGATCTTGCATTTCATTACATTTATTTCTTTGCTATGCAGAGTAATATGGAGGTAAGCTATTTTTATTACGGTTTCGTATTTAAATAACTCATGTAAAATTCTGACTTTGTTGGTGTTATAAGAGGTGAACAAGAGTTGAAGGATGAAGTTGTGAAAGGGATTTTATACACCATGTACCAGCCAAAGTCAGCTTCATAAGACATTTTGTTATATGTATGTGAGAGTGGCTCCATTTATGAAAATGGTGGTGTAACCTTAAAGTATTAAATCAACTAGAGATGTAATAACACTAATGCATTATTCAATCACATAGCTAAGTACACACTTGAAAAAATAAAAAATTAATGCACAAATATCAGTACAAGCAGTATGACCAGCAACTAAATGTATATGTTGGCAGAGGGGGTTGCCTGTCCTAGACCTGTAGTGGACCCTGTGCTCCAAAGCAGTCAGCTGAGGAAGCAAAAGTGCTAAGATAAGAGAGAGAGAGGGTCTCCTCCCAGTGGCCACTCCGGTTGGTTTAATGCTCTTAGGGTGTGACAAATATTAATTAGTAAGTTTATGCATGACCAAAATTCATAATCTTCATAATTTCTTAATTTTAGGCAATAAAGAATTTACCAGCAGTAGCTCTGTGTGGCGGAGGCTTGTGGATGGGTGTAGAATTTCATTTAAAATATGTTATTTCATATGGCACTACATCAGCATTCGCAAGACTAGACCATATGGACCCTCCTCCCACCCCTCGATGTATAGCCAGAGTGCATGTGTATTCTCAAATGTGGAGATATTTTGATGTTGGTCTTTACAGATTTTTGGTCCAGTAAGTAATTTTTATTTGGTTATTACTATCAATTAATTAATTTATTTATTTTATGAACACTCAAATACAAACATAGGAAACTCAAAATTAGGAAATTAAGAACAAGGGTGCTACTTATTTCTATAGGAATTTCTTATTAATATTTAAAACTAGATTTCGCCCACTTGAGTTTCCTTCAGTAACAATGTTTTTTTCCGGGATGAAAGGATAATGTCCTTCTCAATACTTCTATCTATATGTATGCGAAATTTCAAGAAGATTGGTGCAGTAAATAGGGCTTAAAAGCTTATCAAACAAACAAACTCAATTTCGCATTTATAATATTAGTAGGATAAGTTAGATTTTTACACGTGTATAATTTTATTTTTCTGTTTCAGATACATCTACAAGCCAAGCTTTAATACTCTAATGGGGAGCTTTACGTTCTCTAAGCCAATATACAAACTTGTTGCATCTTTTGCAACATTTCTATTTATTTTTATGTGGCATGGAACCTCATGGAACATATTTATTTGGTCTGTATTAAATTATTTAGGTGTAACATTAGAACTTACTGGTAAATTGTTATCAAGTACTCCTAAATATAAATGGTTTAAGCAACACATACTAGTAACAGACGAAATGGAAACTCGTTTTACAGCTTTACTTTGCACCCCATTACTTGCCTTATCGGCTATCTCGAATTTTTATTTATTTGCTGGTGCAAAAGTAGGTAATTTATTTTTTAAACGTTTCGCCCATCCTACTTTTTGGAATTTTATATTTGTAAGCCTAGCCTTATACTCATGTTGCCAAGTTTCTATGGCTTTGCAAGATGTTTCTTCCAGAACTGATCGAAAGGGTGATAATATAAGGAATGGCGATATCAAAGTTTTACAATAGTATTTATTACCTTTAGGTATATTTAATTTATTGTGATATTTTTAAATTTACACTTTGTTGATATCTATTTATTATTGATATCTATAGCACAATTTAATTTACTATATTGAAATTGAAGTAAAAGTTTTATAGACCCTAAACTCATTCAACTCTTAGCACTATTAATTTTGTTTTACAAAATTACCCAGGAGAAATAATTGCTAAAATGTATGAACAAAAAGTTTTGGCGTAGTTTAAAGCATTGTGAAATTAAAATAGGAGATTTACCTATAATAAAAACAAAAACTTAGTCGAAATTGACAAGTTTATTATAAAAAAATTATATTATGAATCATTAAATCACAGTAGATGTTATTCAATTACTTATATCAATTAAAATCTATATGGCAATTAGTTGATAAGTATTAGAGCCTTTCAATAATAAATATGAATGGACATGCATAGCTTCTATGAGATCGTTGGCGTCGCCAGGCACGCCTGCGGCCTTATGTATCTGTACCATTTCTTGTCTTGTAAACACATCTTTACCTAATTGATGTGAACGCCGCGTTAACGCATCCAAAAATTTCTTTAACTGGAATAAAATACAGTATTATTTATTACATTATTTTACATACTACTTCTGTTTGTATGACATTTTTAGTGAATACACCATTGTATTGCTGGGCAATATTCTATTTATATTTCTTTTCGATCTTTACGGGTAAAATTGATTGCGCCAATGAGGCTAGCTTTAATTTTTGAAAATCATTGAACAAAAATGAATAGACTGAATTTACTATCGGAAATCCCATAGTGTAATTATTACAATAAATGATCTTAATATTATGGAGCATTTTCCTTATTTTGTTTACTTTAGTTGTAAAGAATGATAATTAAATTTTACAGTGACAAATTAGTCTTACTTTATTTCTTGAACTGACTCCAGATCCATTGATTGATCTGGATAGCTGTATGTTGCCGAACTCGTCGCTGAAGGTGTCCATCAAGCTGTGCTTAATCAAACTAATCACGTCATTTGCATCTTGTACTGTAACTTCTTCTCTTAAATCTACTCTTGCCCGAGCCTAGAACAAAAGTTTTTACGAAATCTTACTATAACACGCATATGGTTTTATAGAGAGATGAAAATAAAAACAGATCCTCTATTTGAAACCGATTTCCTTTAACTCCACGGGAGCGGGCTGGCCGTCGCGTATAATATGGTTTACTTATTTCTCTTGCTCAGCAACCCTAAGTGGATCTTTGCCCGCAAACCACAGGAGCTGTCTGCGTGTCGGCTTGCAAAATAATTAGAATATTATTTGATATATTTTTTCTAATATATGTATAAAGCTAAAAAGATATCAATTACGTTTGTATGGATGCTAAAATCTTCATTTTGAAAACGTCGTTTTGCATTTGCTATTCTTACTATTAGAAATTCTACGAAGATAGTAGTTTTACATAAATGTGTTACTCTTACTTGGGCGAGTCTTATACATGCTTCTAGTTGTCGCGTAGTAATAGGCGTGCCGTCACTGCTATTTTGATGGTTGTGCCTTAGATCCAAATAAAAATTTTGCAATGTATTGGCTGCCTCATTAGAAAGTTTCGGATGAACGTATCTTCGAGCGTAAGCGATGTATTTCCGAAGTAGTACTAGAGGTAGTGTGTCTATATTTTCCCCAGGCTTTAGTCTTAGACGTTTGCTGAAAATAAGCCAAAATATTATGACAAATCAATCAACACATACAAAGCATGTGACACTTTTAGTCTCTAAATTCACATCAAACTCCAGACCTGAAATCAAGTTACTGCAGATTATGTAAACAAGAAGTACAAACAGTGTGGGGAAAAAAAGTTAGTTTGCCGAAAGACCGGGCGATAAGCAGGAAAGCTGACCCTGGACACCAAAGCAACCGTTGGAGAACGAAAACAGGAAAACGCTAATTTAAACTATATTCAATTGTAAAGACATAGCTGTGTAGTTATTGTGTTGTGTTATATATGACACAAATTTTAACCGCAGCAATCAGTAAAATTAATAGAATAAATTGAAAGGTAGTGGTACTACCTATATATTGGAGATATAGGTAAGTATATTTACAAAACAATAACCAACAATCGAATGTGTAATCATACGAGTTCTTGGAAAATGTCCCGCAATCATGCCTGTGAAGAGTGTGAAGTCATAACACATTGTACAAGTTTTAAGAATTGAAGCAAAACAGGAACTGTAGCAGAAACATTAAAGATTGTATAAAAATGTCATGAAATCAAGGAGAAACTCCATAGTATGATCTGAAAGAACTTCTATACTAAAAGAGTTGCTTAAATCCATACTAATATCCATACTAATATTATAAATGCGAAAGTCTGTCTGTCACCTCTTCACGGCTAAACTGCTGGACCGATTGTGATGAAATTTGGTAGGGATGTAGTTAACGACCTGAGGTCAAACATAGGCTACTTTTGGGCGCGATATAACCGAGTCCCACGCGGGGCGAAGCCGCGGGGAACAGCTAGTAATTTATAAATGAAATGAATGAGTGCGGCTGTCGGCATAACTTTAACTAGGTATCACTTTCCATACAAATTATTATCTATTCTATGTTAATTATAGTAAACTAGCTTTCGCCGTGAATTTCCCACGGGAACAGTACTTTTTCCCGGGATGAAAGGTATACGACTGACCGCTACTCAGGAGGTCCCGGGTTCGATCCCCGGTCAGGTCAAGATGAAAAATGATCTTTTTCTGATGGACCTGGGTCTTGGATGTTTATCTATATATGTATATGTTATAAAATAAAGTCTCGAACTTACTTTGGGGCTAACTCAATCTGTGTGATTTGTCCCTATATATTTATTTATTTATTTATTCTATGTCCTCAATACTTCTATCTATGTGTATGCCAAATTTCAGGAAGATTGGTGCAGTAGATAGGGCGTGAAAGCGTAACAAACAAACAAACTCACTTTCGCATTTATAATAATTAGGATTCGATGTCTTTTATGTTGACCAAGGCTAAGCTGGTTTTTGATGAACTTTGTACAGATATACCTAATTGACATTGGGAGAGGACTTTAGTTTGTTTTTAAAGGTATATGACGGAGTCTTACGCGGTTGGGGCTGCGGCTACGGGCAATAAAATTAGCTAAAAAAATATAAACTTGAATCTTATACCTTAGCGAAAGTTCTTTGTCAGATTGACTTGTGTTTATATTGATGTTGGTATCCTGACTTCTGATCTTCTTCCCTTTGTGGCCACTATGCATCGCTAATACGTGTTCTGACAGCATAGCATCGATTTTCTAGAACAAAGAGAACTTGTTTTCACGAATTCGAAATAATAATATAAAAAAATATCTAAATTTATATAATGTATAATATATTTATATAATATATAAATTTTGGCGCGAAAAAGTGCATCTTCAAAATGTTTTCCTCTATACTTATAGTGTGTCAAAATAAACAGTTTCAATACTTTTGTACTCAGTGCAGTCGGAGATAATTCTGGCCTAAAAGTATTAAATAGCTTGCGGAAAATTTAAATCTTGTTTACCTCATCAGGTTGGTCTAGAAGAATGAATACCAAGTCAAATCTCGATAGGAGAGCTGAGTTGAGTTTTAAATTTTCAGCAACTGTCTTGGCCCTAGAAAACAAACAAAATATTATGGTGGTCTAATAGAAAAAAAATCCTGCCATGTTCAAATTTAAAAAAGTGATGTTTTTAAGGAACCAAACACAGCGCAAGGAATTTAATTTCGAGGCGTGAGCTTTATTTTTCCGTGGTCTGTCCTTGATTCCATAGTCAGATTAAAAACACAAGTTAGTGAACACAAAGAGAAGAAAAAAGGTCTTATTTATTTGATTTGATGATGTGTTGATTGTTCCGTGTCTGATTTTTGCTAGTTAAATTATTATAATAGAGCTTTTGTTTTGGGAAATTTTCTACACATTCTTCTAGTGTAGTTAAACGGGTTAAAAACTATCTCTTTCTAGTATTGTGGTATTTATTTAACCTTTATTGTACAAAAAACAAATCTTAAGCACAATAGGCGGATTTCATGCTAAAATCATTATTTAACAGTCAACCTTTCGGTAAAGCAGATATTAAATGTGGGTGTAAAGTAACAAACAAACCGGTTATAACTGCCTCCCGCCGGATTGGCGGCTGCCAGAACCGTAGCGCGCGCTGCCAAACTACACACCACTCCGCCTTTAGCCACGCTCACTCGTCCCTGTTCCATTGCTTCTAGCAAACTGCTGTGGTGGGCTGTCATCTGGGTGAAAAATGTAGACATGAAGGTGAATCCTAAATTAATTCATATAGTGTATGCATACATAAAATTTACAACCAACTACGCACCTTTCTATCTGATGAACAACATGGCTTTAGAGAAGGGCGATCAGTAGATACCAATCTTTTAATAATTGTTAACTACATTTCGAAGGGTATGGATAATGGTAACGAAGTAGATGTAGTATATTTTGATTATCAAAAAGCTTTTGATAGGGTAGACAACGATATCTTACTATCACATTTACAATTCATCGGTTTTACACCAAAATTAGTAACATTGTTTTCAGACTATCTTCGAGATCGCCAACAATTTGTAAAATATGGTTGTTATAACTCCGAACCTTATCACACACGTTCAGGAGTTAGTCAAGGTTCTATATTAGGTCCACTATTGTTTCTCATAATGATAAATAGTTTAGCTAAAACTGTCAAATATGCAAAATGTTTGTTATATGCCGATGATCTGAAGTTATCCTTAGAAATTAAGACTGATAGGGATCGTCAATTGTTGCAACAAGATATAAATGCTGTTCAAAAATGGACTAAACAAAATAAGATGACATTTAATGAAAGAAAATGTTGTGTGATGACATTTGGTAGAAAACTATCCAAAACACATCATAAATATGTTTTGAATAATAATAATATTAGTCGTGTTGAATCATATAAAGACCTTGGTGTAAAATTTGATACTAAACTAACTTTTCATGATCACATTTCTGCTTTAGTTAAAGAGAGTTTTAGACGACTTGGTTTCGTTTTACGAAACTCGAGAGACTTTAATAATCCAATTGCAATTAAACTTTTATACTATGCATTGGTTCGCAGCAAACTCGAATCTAGTAGCTCTATATGGAACCCTCATGAAACAACGTACACACTAATGATAGAAAAGGTTCAGAAGGTATTTCTTAGATACCTCTATAAACGTATCTACGGATATTATCCATACCTATATCCCACGTTATTTCTTTTAGGGTCTCTCGGATTAAATTCACTCAGAACCCGTAGAGATATTGGGCAATCGATTATTTGTTTGAAAATCTTGCATAATCTTATTGACGTTCCCGAGCTTCTTAATCATCTTTGTCGCCTGAATGTACCAAACCGATGTTTGGTACAACGCTCATGTCAGCCGCGTAAACTGTTCGCCCCCCGGGCACACGCACGGTATCACACGAGCAATCTCCTCTGTGTCGCATGCTTACGGACCTTAACGCATTCCTGAATCAGCAACCTGAATGTGATGTGTTTGCTGATGGAGCAAATATAATAGTAAAAAAACTGTTAATATACTGCGAGAACAACGAACCTGACTCGACTTATATGTATTTTAGTTTACTATTATGTTCATTTTTTATATTAGTTTTACTAATATGAAAAATGAACATTATAATATTATATAACGGTATATTTAGTTATAAGTTTAGCCTTCTAAGTACTGTAATTGGTGTAAAAAACCGTTGTATTTACTTTTCAATAAATAAATAAATAAGTAAACCTTGCACACTGTGGTGCAGTTTTTCGAAACCGCTTCTGTCTCTAATGTGGTTTCTTTAACGAGCACTAGGTGTCAGTCAAGACCAACAACGTGTTTTATCTAATGAAGGTGATTCCGTGCTTCGGAAGGCACGTAAAGCCGTTGGCCCCGGCTGCTATCTAGTAGACGTTAAATGAACCACGTCAGAGGCCGAAAGGCGGTTCCGAAGAACTTTGACACCAGGGTGAGCATGGTCGATTGACCGTGACGCCTACTCGAAATGACGATGACGAATAATAGCGCGCCGGCCTCGAGCGCGAACTCCCCGCCCGCCTCTCTGCCAGCGCCACGGTCAGTGAAGCTATACGTGTAGTGCCGGTACTACTGTATGTGTCACCTTGTCGAGCTCGTCGACGCAGCAGACGCCGCGGTCGGCGAGCACGAGCGCGCCGGCCTCGAGCGCGAACTCCCCGCCCGCCTCTCTGCCAGCGCCACGGTCAGTGAAGCTATACGTGTAGTGCCGGTACTACTGTATGTGTCACCTTGTCGAGCTCGTCGACGCAGCAGACGCCGCGGTCGGCGAGCACGAGCGCGCCGGCCTCGAGCGCGAACTCCCCGCCCGCCTCTCTGCCAGCGCCACGGTCAGTGAAGCTATACGTGTAGTGCCGGTACTACTGTATGTGTCACCTTGTCGAGCTCGTCGACGCAGCAGACGCCGCGGTCGGCGAGCACGAGCGCGCCGGCCTCGAGCGCGAACTCCCCGCCCGCCTCTCTGCCCAACGCCACGGTCAGTCCCCCCGCTGATGCAGAAGCTCCACATACGTAAACGCCTGAAACAGACGAGCTTGCATAGAACTTTTCTTCCTCTTGCTCGGAAATAGCTTCATTATTTAAAAAAAACATTACGTCATTAGATCATTGCTGGCCCAAGACAACAATGTAATTTAAAAAAAAATCATTGCCGGCCGCTAATGTAGGTTTTTAATGTACACGTTTTGATACATTAGGTTTTTTAGTTTCACTTTGGTCAGCCTACCAAAAAAATCTATTCTAGCGGTCGTTAATAGAAATTGCTGGACACTTTTGTTAGGTTGGTACTAACCATTATTTATTTTATTGTTTAAACATTTGTATGAACATTTCAAAATTTGAAAAAAAGAACACTGCAACTGCTGGCTTGTTGTTGACTTTATTGTAAAATTTGATACGATGTTGTTTCGTCTCAAGAGGATTTCAGAGGAAGAAAAGTACCGTACAAGTCTCGGCCGAAATTGCAATTTACGTCCTCGTATTTTTAAAATGACTCTGCTTCGCCTCGTCGTTTTAAAAGCACTTGGCAAGGCCTTGGCTGCGTTTCGGCCATGCATATTACTCGGCCGTAAATTGCTTCATTTCTGGCATCAACAGTAATGTATTAAGCAAGTATGATGATGGAGTGCATAGAACTGTGCTTTTTTACTGTGAATAATGAATAGAGAATAAAAAGAGATCTCAATTTCCTTGATTATTCCAGCGACAGGGTTCACAAGGAGTCACCGAGTCGCTCATATAATAATAGACTTAGTTAAGTACTGTCTCTGTCATTCAATACAACATTAGGACATAGATTGGACGTTGATTCTTCACTTCAGCCGTCTTCTTATAACTCTATATGCAAAAGAGAGAATAAATGTTCTTTTTTGCATATAGTTATTAGAAGAATACATTTTCAAAAAGAACAAGCATTAATAATATAAAAAAATAAATAAAAAAATAGTTACCTCTGGGCGCAGCATGTGCAGCAGCCTGCAGCAACTGCGACTTTCCCAAGCCCGGGTCACCCACTACCAGCACGTGTGGGTTGGATCTAGGACCACTGTCTAATTCTGTGCCACCTATCAACCCCAACACTAGACCCGCCTTCACTGCTTCGTGGCCAAAGATAGTCGGGCATAGCGAGTGAACAAGCAGCTTGAAAACGTCTTCTGATGCGTGAATCTCCTGAAAATATTGAAATAAATAATATAAGAACATGAATAAGTAGGTATACTTATATAGGTGGACCTACTAAACTATCTTTTGCTCGCAATTTTATACGCATAAAATTTAGAATAAAACCTTGTTGAAGATTGCAGTAATTCAATTCTAAGCGATCGTTTTTGCGTGATGTAACGTGCATACTAACAACTATAAAACATGTTGTTTTTTGCTTCTATTGCTCCAATGAACTCAAATGTTAAAATAAAATATTATACTATAGAAACTATTACACAGAACTATACAGAACTCAGTTTTACTTGCCTGTATTGCATAGTAATCTTTTAAAGTAAAAGACAGGGTAGGGTTGCTTAAATTCCTCTGACTATGGATAGAGACAGCTTCAATGTAGAGTTGCAATAGCCTGGCTGCCCTCTTTCCGTCTTCGCCACCTTTACTTTCTCCCCGAACCTGAAGTAATATAAAAAATCAAGATTAACCTTAAAATCTATGAAGAGCGATTGCGAGCCAGTCTTGAAGGAGCTTCCAAAAAAGGTTTATTATTGGGATTAGGATATTTTTATCAGGCAAACAAGAGAAGAGTTCACGAATGAATGAGTTTTATATAATCACTTTTGAATAAGGTTTTGAAAGAATTTAAATAAGTCAGATTTGACAATACACATACGGGCAGATTTTTGTAGGAAAAAGGTTTACGGTAACATTATCATTATACCACCAACTAATTAATAAATACAATATTGAGTACTTATTTGTTTTAATTTTTTCTTCCTTTTGAATCACGAGTAGGTATATATATTCTTTACAACCAGGACTTAAGAGATTTTCGCGAGGACTTGTTATAGTCTGCTATGTTTTGTTTATCAGCTTTCATATATAACTACATCTGTAGAGGTCTTAGAAGTAAACTTTCAGATACATACTTGTACAATACCAGTGACAGATAGCACATCTCCAGGACAAGCTGTGCCGACTAGGTCGCCTTGTAGCTCTATTTCCACATTTCGGGGTATTGTGCCAGAAACGCTCTGAAAAATATGTTAAATTGACTAAATAAATACAAAAAATCTACAGTGGCCAGCCAATCACAGAAGCGTTTTTGAGTATTGTGCCTTTGTTTGGTAGTGTGCGTAGATGTACAGATATGGCACGCTTAAAGTATGTTTTGTATGTCTGTTTAATCTATATATATATATAAAAGCGAAAAACACTCACTCACTCATCACGAAATCTCCAAAACTGCTGAGCCGATGAAGATGAAATTTGGCAGGAAGGTAGATTGTGACTAAGAGACGTCCGCTAAGAAAGGACTTTTGGGAATTTTATCCCTAAAGGGGTGAAAAAGGGGTTGCCAGTTTGTATGAAACTTCGTCATTTTTGAAGTGAGATACATGAAATTATTAATTTACATTTGAAGTTGGTAAAAAATAATAATGCACCAATCAGATTTTGAAAATTACATCCCTAAAGGGGTGAAATAGGGGTTGCTATTTTGTATGAAACTTTGTCATTATTGAAGTGAGACACATGGAATTTTTAATTTGAATTTGTAATTGGTAAAAAATAATAATGCATCAATCTGATTTTGAAAATTACATCCCTATAGGGGTGAAATAGGGGTTGCCAGTTTGTATGAAACTTTGTCATTTTTGAAGTGAGATACATGGAATTAAAATTGAAAATGTCTTGGTATAATATTTTGTATTGTATTGAATTGTATTGTATGTACACAACTAAATTATAGAAGACAGAGTGCAAAGGTTTTATTTATTTGTTAGTATTATGAGTTCAGTAATGTGTCAATAGATGACGCCACCATACATTTTAAAAGTCGATATGGTTTGTCGTTCGCATTTAATCATCATGTGTAGTAATTGAGATTTCAAATGAATGAATTTTTTTTTTTGCTTTTCTAACGATTTGATTGTGTGTTAAGACGATTTGGTACCTGTTAAATATAAAATAATAAAATTAAATTAAATTGGAATTGATTGGAGTATGGAGTGGTAATTGCGGCATTATATGGTATGTCTGCGTTTTGGGCTACGCATTGATTCGTTTAATTTAAGTTTGAAAAGTATATTTCCGGATTTCGGATTTTGAATAGTAGTTTGAAAATAGGTTAATCTTTGTGTTATTTTCCATAAGTTAGTTGCATATCTTAAATATATTGTAAGGTTTCTCAAATAAATTGTAGGTCTTTAAGTATATTTGTATTAATTTCTAATTAGTTAGTAGATTAATATAATTTCTTCTATATATAAGAACAAGGGCAATTGATAAATCAACGCCCGGCCTAAACCATAAAAGCTATAAACTTAAAATTTGGACCGAAGTTTTATGTACGTAGTGCTCAGATAAGAAAGGATTAAAATTGAGGGCAAAGTTAAAATTAAAATCTTCACTGATGTACTTGAAACTTGGCAAGAATGCTTCTCAACAAAAATAACAAATGGCGTGTTTCAGCGTTTTTTGAAATTCAACCTCTAAAGGGGTAAAAAGGCGGAGGTTATCTAATTTATCATCACAAAACCGAAACTATAAAAGCCATAAACGTGAAATTTGGTTAGTGTCTTCATTATTATACTATATACTGCCCACATAAGTAAGGGTTGTTCCCAATTCCAACCCTTATATCCAAAAAAGGGGTGAATTTGCGTACCTATAGACAAATTCCATTTGAAATTTCGCCAATTACTAACAACGCATGTTGGCCTATCGGTAGAGGTCGCGGATTATTTTTTTGAGTAGAGGGTTCTAATTAAATAAATAAAATAAAATAAAAATAAATAAAAATCTTTATTCAAATTACTTAAACAAAAAAAAGTTTTCACAAAAGAGCTATTAAATAAATGTCAATAAAAATAAGGGTGTCTGAGCTAGGATAAAAAATTATCCTGTGTTTCAGACAGTAAGAGGAAAAAATAAATTCAGTAAACAATTAAAGAAAAAATTAAGTTATTAAATTATACCTACTTGTACAAAACAAATTCTGCTAAACATGACTTTTATTTACTAACTTTTTTTTCGTTTTGTATTAGTTTTTTAGAATTAAATTTTTTTTGCTTTTAATATTTTAGTAAAGAAATGTTTCAAGAAATAGCTGGAAGTAGCTGGATCGAATCCTGCCACAAACAATAATTTTCTGTTTTCGTTTTTTATTTGTTTTCTAGAATTATTTTCTTACTTTTATTTTAATTTTGAAAAGGAACGAATAAATTCATTTGCAAATTTATTTCCGGATAAACGATATCGCAACCCCAATCTAATAGTTTGTCATTGACGACATTGAAGAAGAAGATTAATCAAATGGTTGACTGGTAGAGAACGCTCTTAGCGTTAAGTCCGTTAATATATCAGTATTTTGTACTTATCTATCTATACAAATAATAGCACAGTAAAAATCGAGTGTATATACATTAAATATTTTTCTAAAAAACTGATACGGAGCGATTAAAGAAGAGTAACAGAAACAAACAAAAAAAAATTTTTGGAATTTTTGTCTCTCTGGTACGATATAACTTCAAAACTACTCAACAGATTTGAACGCGGTTTTCACGGGTGGATTACATATAATTAGGAGCATTGTCAAAACTTTGTTTCGTCAAAATCGGTTAAGGAAAAAAGAAGTTATGGTCAGTTGAAGTTTACTTCTAGCACTGCTTCAAAACTTTTAAACAGAGTTGAATGCGGTTTACATAAACGTATTTAATTTAGATAAAGCTAGAACTTCTACTTTGTTTTATCGATATCAATAAGAGAA
Source organism: Apomyelois bistriatella (assembly GCA_947044815.1). Classification (NCBI taxonomy): domain Eukaryota; kingdom Metazoa; phylum Arthropoda; class Insecta; order Lepidoptera; family Pyralidae; genus Apomyelois; species Apomyelois bistriatella. The sequence goes on from OX345689.1 coordinate 6,478,043, forward strand.
AAACACACTCCAGTCTCTATTAAATTTTAATAAAATAACACATTGAATGTGTGTGGACGTATAATTTAGTTATATAAAATATCAATAGATGGTGCTGACTTTATTTTAATTATTTTTTCGCATATGGTATAGCAGATTGAAAATTTTCCTTACGGCAATTAATTTGAATTAATTAAAAAAAAATTTGGTTGTTGATTTAGTTCTATTGGTTGGTTTGTTTATCGGTCGTGTTGTATTGTAAGCTATTTGAATTGATTGGTTGGTTTGGTTTAGCTTTGGTTTAAAAAATAATCAAATCGGCAAGTCAGTTCAGTTGTTGTTTGACGGAACATACGGTCGTGTCGTAAGGTTTAATTTAACTAACTTATCACTTTCTATTGAGATATTCTCTATTTTTCACGCCCACTATAACTATAGGAGTGGCTTTTAGGTCCAAATGACCCTGTAATAGGCTGCGTCTAATCTTTTAGAGACAAAGAAGGATAGTATGAATGTTAATATTTTCAGTTTGATATCGTAGCAATGTAATGGCTTTATAAAATTGGCACGGTAATAGGATACTATAGATTTAACTATAGGTCTGGATAGTTGTAGTTTCCACAGGTTACGTGAAAAGTGACCTACACGCGGGCGGAGCCGCGGGCAACAGCTAGTAAATATATAATTGTCGAGGAATCTACAAAATATGTGCAAGATTTTAACGATATTAAAAATGTTATAAAAGCTGTTGTTAAGCCAAAAAAATAATTATATCTTGCTACTGGGTGTTATAATGTTATTATTTATTAGAAAGTTTATGAGACATGCCAAAAAATAGAATTGATTATGCCAAAGAATAGATAAAATTACAATTACCCATAGCTCATTCTTTCAATATTCTTACCTGTGATTGAATTTCTTGTATCTTGGCAACCTGCCAATCTGTAGTGTTTGTAAATGGTGAGGACTGCAAAGGCTCTAACTTGGAACTGCTGTTACAACTTTGACAATGATTTGGAGCTAGAAAATTATTGAAACATAAGAATAACAATAAAAATTCTGTGTATATAAATCTCGTTAATCCATATGCACACCTTTACCCAAGCGGGACATTTTGGCTTTTGTTTCGTTGGCTGCTCCGAGGGGTAGGGCTGCTGAAAGGCGGCCAGCAAAGAAGCACATGCCCCCGGCATATGCAAATGTGATAAACACCGAGTGGTTTTAATTGGGTTCTGCCCCACATAACCAGCTTCCCGTCATGGCGCCTTCTGGGCGTCTAGGCTGGTCGGTAGGCGAAGGCCTTTTTTAATACCAAACGTTATACGTTATGCAACAAGTGTTTTGTGTGTCTCATGTAAAGGAGAACATATAGCAAAGGATGTGTATGCAAATTATTAGTGATGGGCATGTTGCGACTAACTAATAGTAAAGGGTCAGTAGTTTTCATGAACTACTTACTGATGGCAGAAGTAATTTGGTAAGTACTTGTAAACTAATTGTTATAATTTATGAACGAGAGGGAGACCTAGAAAGAGATGGACGGATGACCTGAGGGATTTTGACAAAGACTCGAGGGTAACATAACAGAATCAAGAAGAATGAAAACAAAAAGGGGAAGCTTTTTCCCAGCAGAGGGACCTAAATAGCAAGTAAAAAAAACCCATATTAAAGCATACCTGTAAATACACCCTGTGGTTGCATAACGGCCTGTATACCATGGCAGCTGGAGCATTCAAAGGCCATGGAGGTGCAAATAAGACCCACACTGCCTACTCTGATTACAGTTCCTTTAATTGTCACCAACTTTCCTAAAAAAAATTGTTCAACATCAATTGTATATTATCCTTTAAGCACAGAATAAGTAGTACAAGTAAAAAAAAAAACTATGTGAAACATAAGAAACTAAATTAAAACTGTTTGCTATTACTTATTTAACTTACCGAAATAGAGATTTGGAAAAACTTACCGAAATAGTTTACTTTTAAATTAGCCAGAGGTATAATTGGTTGGTGATTTAAAATGCGAACTTTAATTTTCGATTCACATTTCAAACACTGAAAATAAAGGAAAACAAACAAAATATTATAAATATTAAATAATTGATTTGTTAAATATTGAAAAAACTGATGATATTCTAAATAATGTTAAAAATAAAATAGCAGTAAAAATATTTTGTGCCTAATATTATTTCAAACTAGATGTTGCCCGCAGTTTGGCTTGCGCGGTAGGCACTCTGTTTCCATGCCAAGAAGTAGCCTATGTTGTCCCCCCAGTCTTTAATTACCAACTTTCATCAAAATCGATCCAGTGGTTTAGCCATGAAAGTGTAACAGGCAGACAGACACATGATTATAATATTAGTATGGATATAAATGGAATTTGTATCTGATATCTTTTTTGCTTTAAAATACACAGTAAATACAAAATTATTTAAATCAAAAAACAAGGGCGGAATATCCCATGAAGGGATCTCGTACAGTTAGCAGTAAGTTAAGGAATGGTAATATATAAGGTAAATAATATAAGCTTGCCTACCTCATGCAAACAAAATTCAAGCTGGCATAAGGTAGATTCTGGCTTTTCAAACAAATCTGTATCAAAAGTAGTCCAACCACTTTTGAATTCAACATCATTTAATAATGTTTGAACATCTAATGGCACACTTCGAGTATGATCAATTTTTTCTAGATCAAATAAACTTCTGTTCCGTTCAATGTATAATTTGAAATGCTTGATATGTTCAGTTGTATCAGTATTTGACAAATAATCTGAAAAAAAAAAATCCAGTTCCTTAAAAATGGAAGTCATTTTATAGGTATGTTAGAATAGTCATTCATTCATTTTGTGCAGGATACAATGTCATTAGTCCCTGCACACTGGTGTAAAAGTTTTTACGAAACTGTCTCTCGCCCCCGGACTTAGTTTCTACTACTAATGGCTTAAGTCCTTATGTCTAAGGCTGTGTTCTTGTTGGTGGAGCCCTTCAAGTTACCATTTACCATCTCGTTTTCTTGTCAGTTCAATAATGTTAAGCATGCTTTGGGTACTCCTCACAAGCAGCTGTTGTTGTTGTTGTTGTATACTACTTTAAAGTTATATTTTAAGAAGTACAATAGGACCCAAAGGTTTGAAGTGCATCCTTTAATGTATTTTTTATGGTGTAATAAGTGTTTTTACTTAATTACATATATTTTTGCAACAGATTGTCTCCATTGTTCTCCAATATCAATTTCAAAAGCTTCCAGTTTCTTTTATTTCTGAGTTATAGACTGTTTCACTAACTTACAATGACTAGTAAACTTTATTAAGAATTTATTCCCTTTATTGAAATATTATTTATGTACGTACCTTCTGATGGGAAATACAGTTTCCATAGGCTATTATTTGAGTTAACAGGTATTGAAATAGCAGCTTGGTGAGAAGGTGCTCTTGAAGATCCGGAGGTGCTGCAAATTTTTGTAGAATTGGACGAATTGTTTATACTTGTATTATCACAATTACTGCTTGGTCTGTTTCTGTTATTGCCACGGGACCAGTTATTTCTGTAACGTCCTCTCCAAGTACGACGCATAGTAATGGTAATAATTAAATTATATCACAAATGAGAAAGAATATGTCTGGCTGGTCTAACTAAGTTATTATGCACGGAGGATATTATAGAGTATGTTATTTCTCTGTGGTCATACATAAATCTACTCTTTTGGATTTAAATTCATGCTTCATTCATTACATTAAAAATTGTATTCGTTTCATAAAAGTGAATAATCAATCATTTTCCCGCTACAAACACAAACAAACCAAAACAATTGCACTTGCTTGACATTACTGACACTGACATTGACATGGACAAGTGAGGTGAGAGTACATGTATTTTTTTAAATACTTTTAACGGCCATGGAAACTAGTCATTTAAGGCCTATCTTGAAATTAATCTTTTTCAGTCGTACTTATGTCAGTCAAGTCAAAAGGTCAAGTCAGTAGTCTAGCCCAGTCAAATAAGTAAGAGAGTCTAGGCTAAGTGAAGAAGTAAAAAAAATTACTTAGTTATATGAGATTTTGGTGACAAAGATAAAAGTCACATAATCGACACTGTACCACTTCCCAACACTCACGCCTATTCACGAACACTGCGAATAATAATCCACCAATATTATGCGCAAATACTCGAAAAAACCTAAGTTTTGGAAAATAAATACAGCGCGGACAGTGACTGTTTAATTTCACTTAAAAAAAAAAAACAGAGTATGTGTACTGCTCAGAAAATGCCCATACAACATAGATAAAAAAAATTTGCCTGTCCTTGCGATGAAAATTGCCTGCCTAGGTACCTACCACAGACTAGACTAGGGAGGAGTAGCATAGTACCTATATGCTACGGCGCCTACGGCTTCGTAAAATGGCGGACTACACAATGTTATTGAAATTATATTAAAATTAATGGGTCAAAGTCAAAATTATAGGCATTTCATTTAAACTTTTTGTATGCGGTGATGATTACCCTCCCTACCACATTTCAACAAATGTAGTAAGTATATCTAATAATGTAAGTTCTATGATATGATTTATAAAAGAATTTCGTAACTTGTATCCTTTTAAACTACTTCTCAAATAGGTACTTAACTATAAGTTTGACACTTCGGCATTTTTTTATTGACTATGATCCGAAACCATCGAGACGGTTATAACCGTATCTTGAACGTCCGGCATAATGCTCTACGTCCGACGTTGATGTAGACGTTGTAGAAAAAAAATAGAGCAAGTGCGAGTCGCTTGAGGATCCGTTATTCCGTAGCACTAAGTATACAGTAATAGGTACCTACAGATTACTGAATACTATCAGTACTGAAATATATAATTATGTAATGGCTATATAAAATTAGCACGGGAATAGAATACTATAGAATTAACTATAAGTCTGAATAGTTACACCTACACGCGGGCGGAGCCGCGGGCAACAACTAGTATTTACTATTACTTACTTAGGTACTTACTCTGCTGGCTCAGCGACCCGAAGTGAATCTTGGCCACAGAGAACATAGGTAGGTACACAGTGTATTTGCTTCGTGATCTTGGCCTCTGAAACGAGTTGTGTGCTATGATTTGCCAGTTTTCAGCGCCCATCACGCAGGTCATTCTGCTCAGCAGATATCTGGGGCGGTCGACTGGCCATCTTCAGAAAGGCTGCTTACCGCAACGATCCTCTCCCATTCCTTCCAGGTGTCGAAGCCAGCACAGTTGCTGCGATTTAAACACGCCCAATATGATTGAAGGACTAAGATTCTGATTTACAAGACTGTCATACGGCCGATACTAAGTATCATATAGTTGCCATTGCCAGTCGCTGACGTTTAAAGAAGAAAATCAGCTGATAGCAGCGAGGCGGGGGCGGGGCGGCATATTGACAAGCCTAAGGTTTACCTTTCTGCCTTTTGATTACTTTTGAGGCGTTAGAGAACGGAATCCTAATTATTACGATTTTGGCTCCAAATTTAAACACGCAGAGAAATCATGTTTTGAATTTAGAATGTTAACTGTTAATTCACATGTCAACAAAAACAAATCAGTCTTGTCCTCCGTCAGAAATCAAGTTGACTATATTTTGTTGTAAGTTTTTTTATCGTCTAGTTTTAAATATTGAATAACTTGAGCAGGCGATAAAACAACAATTATGGCCGACGAAACGCCGCCGGAGGCTGCGGCAGGAGCTGAAGGAGGCGAGGCTGCAGGAGAAGCTGCTGATAAGGATAAAGATGTTGCTGAAACAAAATCAAAGATCGACCAAGTGGTCAGCAGGATGGGGCGACCACCACAATCAAAGTCGACTATGTTCATGGAAGCCGGGGAGCAAGACATCGTTGAAGTAGATAGAACAGCATTGGAGGCCATACTTGATGCAGGTGCTCGCCTCAAGGACATTCAAAGGAAGAGCAGAGTGTCTATGAGCACAATGGCTTTAGGCCAAGAGTCTTATAAAGACAAGCAAGTAAATAAATTTTCTAATTAGAATAAACTGGTTTTATTTTGTCAAGATATAATGACAAAAAAATTAACCGCCACCTATTTTACTCTTTTTATAGGCAAAAGCTAAAGAAGCTCGTAATAATCGCGTTGGAGGTTTGAAAACTCAACACCGATTCTTATTAGAGAATGCTGCAGCTATTTTAAATAGATCACCTGAATATGTATTGGTGAGATAAGAAATTTACTTTCTATATTTTTTTAAATTTGTTTTGTATATTTATTGTCAAGTTAGCTATTCTATTATTATGTTTTCTATATTTTAGGAAGGTGTTTTCGATGCTGATATTCACATAGACCTGTTAGATAGTGCAGTAGCAGAAGGGGGTCGTAACTGTATTGTTCTCTGTGATGCTCTATTGCCACCTTTAAAAATGGGTTTGTATTTTAGATCTCTTTACGGATCAACGGGTTTCAAAACCTTCTTTTGCTTGTGTAACCATAGTACCATTAAGTACAATGCGAATTATTGACCATACCTCCAGAGGCACGGTACAGTCATATCCAGAAGAGGACGTCACAAGAAGTTGTCACAGACCGCCTAAACGCATCTAAGGCAGTAAAGCATAAGGCTAGCGAAAGATAGGCGTGCGGTCACCGCAGCCAATTTTTGCACTTTGACAGGGTCATTAACATGTTACCAACTGGATTAGGTATCATCATAATGATCAGAATCACCCCCAAAGAGGGTCAACCAAAAATCATTTTTTCTTTATAGCGACGCCAGCAATTCTATTCTAATTGGAAGTAAATGGCAGCACTAGGGAAGTTATGCTTGGCATTAGTCTCAACACAACCAACTGGTGTGGCCCAGAACGTTTCGCACAGAAACTAGTAATTTTACTAACTGAAAGTAAATTTTATAACAAAACTTTGTGGGTTTTGTTTTGAACTCTATTCCACTGTCCTACCACATGCAAAACGTGCTATAATGGTCACGAGGATTTATGACCAACTAGTATGTAAGGAAATACCTAGTTCCTAAGTCAATATAATAGGGATATAATATCTAAAATTGAATAAAGTCGTCACAGTACCTACTTAGTGAAAAAGTTTAAACCCCAAAGCGTTTGTTGCCAGGGTTCCACCAGCTGACCTGGATAAACTACTGGAAATTATTTTTGTTTTGTAACAAGAGTAACTACAAATAAGTTCAATAACTGGGTAGTTACTGTAACGAAGGTCACGAGTTGGCAGCAGTAGTGAACGTATTGTAGACAGAAAGGTCGATGATAGTTTTGTTTCAGTCTGTATCTTTCAGTATGTGTACACACACATACAAAAAAATAAAATTGCGTGCATAGAATTCTTCTAAAATTTGGATTATAAGCTATCCTAGACTATGCTATAGACTAACTACTAACTAACTGTATATCCTCCGTGGTTTCAACTTTTATCGAGGAATACGATGGCAAAAGAACAAATAAACAAATGCTTCTTTAACAAATAGATATACGCTCATGTTAAGCTTTTCTTCAGAATCTGGGAGATTTGTGCCAAATCAAAAGGCAAAAATGGAGAGGACATACATTTCCGACGCGTCGTCTATTGGAACGGAGGGTGCGTGTGTTGCCATGTACAGGATAAAAAATAAACAAATTGATGCTAAAAATGTAGCAGATGTAAGTTCTCTATCAGCACAGACATTTTTTTAAGGGTTAAAAGGTTTGTGAATACAGCTTTATAAGAACAAGACTAGATGAGGAGCTCGATAGCCTAGCGTGGGGTTCGTGTTCGTAACGATAGCGCGCGTCAAGCGACGGCGAGTGCGCGGCAAGATTTGGATTGGTCGCCATTAGTGGCATTTTCTATCTTGCTCCTCCGTGCTTCGGAAGGCATCATGTTAAGGCGTTGGTCCCGGCTGCTATCGGTAGATGGCAGTCGTTAGGCTATGTCAGATGCCTATAGGCAGCCTGAAAAATCTGACAGTGGCCACTAACTAACACACCCGAATCGTGTTCCTGTTAGTCTGGTAAAGGGTTACGGAGGTCAGACGGCAGTCGCTCCATTGTAATATCCAGTACCGCCATATCAGGACCGTGATTAATAGCGTACCCTGGATTCTGAAGCGTAACCTGACGATGCAACCGGGAAAAACGCTTGGACGAAGAATAAGACTAGATATTTGTAAGACTAAATCTAAATTATTAAGCAATTGGTTTTGAATGTAAGTAAGTAGGTTTAGGATTTCGTACACAAAGTGTTAAAGCGGAGCCCTTTTGCTAAGTTCTCGCTGTCCATCCATACATTTGTCTGCTGTTAGCAGACTATATAGTCTAATCCCCCAATCTTCCAATTACCATATCCGGTTGGAACTTCAAAGGCTTAAAAGCAAAAAGGGGTTCAGAACAGAAGAACTGGGTGTAACTATCTACGTCTTACGAACCATTCCAGTGTGATAAAGGATTGTTATTTATTTGATCCTCAATTACAACCCATAATCCTAACCGGTTGGATTTCACACCGATTAAGTTTATTTAGAAGTTGTTTAGTAGGGTAACTAGTCTGAATCTGAATATTTGCAGTTAATTTGTGTCCACCTTGTACAAAACGATGTTGTTTATTTTTAGGACTACTATTTAGTGTTTTTCGATATGAACCAAGAAACTGAGAACGTTGTCTCTGGGATATACAAAACTATGAGCAGAGTGTATATCCCTGCGCTACAAGTTTGTAAAGCGTGGGGTGATATCAACCCCCCGAACCCTCGAAGCACAGATATCATAAAGTCTTATGTTTCAAAGATTATGCTCTTCATTGCCTATTTGGAAAGTAAGTATTTTATTTTATCAACAATTACTACCAAATGATGGTTAGAATAAGGTTGAGATTAGTTAGGACTGCATATTAGACTTAAATTTAATTTGATTTCATCCACATAAAAGAGGGGGCTGGACTATCAAGCCTGCTTATCTCCGTAGCACATAGGATTATCATTTCCATCAATTTCGTTGCGTCTCTCAACACAACAATGCACGCAAGCGTTGAAGACATTTGAGATTTGGTATAAATATGGTGGAGTTAAAATACTTTTATTTAGGAATCCAATCCATTACCCAATTACAATTATGTAGGTCGTCAGTTAAGAATACGGCTCGGAAAAGATTTAAAAGTTATAAATACTGCGTGCAATATTAATAATTTAATGTACAGAAACCAAAATTGACTTGGACTGCTGCACAAGGTTCAAAATTAACTTGACGTTGTATGAGGACGAGCTCAAAGATGAAGATAAAATGAAGCTTGCTATCACGAAGACTCATGTTTTGGAGGAAATCTGCACGTACGTTAAGCAATGGATGAAACAAATTACTATGGTAGGTTGAAGGGTATTATCATTCTGTATCATATTCTTTCTATTTAATATTAAAGAATTTAACTTCTCTTAAAAACTTTTCAAAAGTTCGGCTTTAGTGGCGCAGTGGGAATGTTCTTACTTCTTGCACATCGCAAACTCCCCAAAGTTTCAATACACACCTTGTATTGAGCATTTCTATTATAGGACCATTCTGCGAGCCAGCGGGCTATTTCCTATTAACCCACTAGCGAAAAAACTTTTGTTATGTAACATATTTGTGCACGAGCCAATCGGAAACAATGTGGCATGTTGTAGGTGCTAGTACAAAGTCAGCAACTACGCCGCGAGCCGTCCCACATTGGACCTCTGGCCGAGCTAGACCATTGGAGACGTCAGCTCACAACCTTCACCTCCATCATAGAACACATTAAAAGCGACCCTTGTTACATGTACATACATACGCTGATCCGTGCAAAGTCCAAGTTAATAAAGGTAAACATAGTTGTAAATGTATTTACTCGTACGAGGCGAAATTCAGCGATTTAAGAGTTCAGCATAATATGAAATCAACGGTATGCGAAACCAAAAAATACCAACGTTCTAGGAAATTCTACATTTTCAACCGACTTCAAAAAAGAAGGAGGTTCTCAATTCGGTTGTATGTTTTTTACCTCCCATAGATACCTCCGTCTTTGCCTAAATGAGGTTAATGGGATAGACTTTACTATTATTTTTAACAACCAAATGTAACCATATTTTGCAAATAAACATTTGAATTTGAAAATAAGATCACTCAATAAGATAATTATTGAACTGCTTAAAAATTGTTAGTCTGATAAAAAAAGATTATATATTACGATTTTTTTTTTATTATACTAGTAGTTATTTTATTTTATACATAAGTAATTATACCTTGTTCTCAGTGTTAGGTAGTGTAAATAAACTCTTTTTACGTGACTGTGTGACGATGAGTCTGCCCAGTAATAACTGTTACTTACCTGCTATTTTTCATCATGATAGCGCCTCTATTTATTTATAAAATACAGTTGTATAGCACAATTAGGCGAACCTAATGCTTAAAGTATCTAACAGTCAACCTTTGGATCAAGCAGAGATCGTAATGTGGGTTTTATATAATACATTATCTTAGCTGCAAAAGTCCACCGCTGGACAAAACCAACATGTACGATCCCAAACGACCTGTATCTAGCTTTTACCCTTTCTTCCTTCATAACCGGATAGTAAGAAATATATGGTTTATTTCAGAAATGGAGGCTTTTGGACAATCAAGTGACAGATTATTACAATGAAGCCTATGATAACGTTAAGTATTTATACGCATTGGAGAAATATTGTGAGCCCTTATATAGGTGAGACATGAAAACTACCCCGCTTATTATTTATTATTGAAACGTTTGTTAAGCCCACTTTAATTAAAATATGTTCTGGCCCTTTCTCTTAGCGAATTAATTTACCATGAAAGAAAGAGCCAAAACACATTTAAGTTAAAACGGGCTTAAGAAACTCTTGGTAATTTTTATGAATAAAGGGGTTGTCTTGTTCTTATACATAGTCAGTTGTGTAACTTTCAGCTGCCTGAATCTTGCCAATTAAGTTGGAATATCCTGAAGTCCTTGATTGACTTTAGGTCCACTAAATAATTTTAAGATACCCATGGTAGATAAATTTAGATATTTTCCTATTTTAGATGCGAGCCTTTAACGATGCAGCAGTATATACCTGGACTTCTGTATACTGTTCGTATGATATATGCCACTTCCCGATACTATAATACCACAAAACAGATATCCACTTTACTAGTAAAAGTAACCAATCAAATTTTAAATATGTGTATGGACTACTTGACGAATGAAGGGAAGAAGACAATATGGAATCAGGACAAATGGAATTTTATACACAAAGCCAAAGTAAGTTCAATGCTAAATATTTAAACTTTTTGTAAAGTGTAGCCCACGACTTGGTAGCATTAAATTAAGTGTCTCAACTGAATACGGTAAATTTAAATACTTAAAGCAGATATTTATCGTTAGTTTTGGATTTGTTTTCGAACTTTCGATTAGGATTCCTACAAACGAACTTTAGAAATAAAAGGAAGAAATAACTAATCGACCAAAAATGATCAATTAATCTTATTTTATTCCTTTAATATAAATTGAATTGTTTAAAAATTCTTACTCAATATTTAGAATTTTAAAAGATTTGTAATGATCAAGGTATTATCTAATTTATAAACAACACAAAATATTTAAAAAGCAAATTTTCTATCCAGATGTGTCTAGGTCTTTACAGTTTCTATCGTGAATGTTATACTGAGACTCAGAAGGAAATGATGGAGGCGGCAGATGAGCGACCCTTCGACTGCTCTGAAATGTATATATTTGGCAAATTTGAAACGTTTAAGCGACGACTGTTAAAGGTAAAATTTGTACACAAGGAATTTTTTAAAAGGCATCATGAAAACCCGACAAAAAATTTACTTATATTGCTGAATTGACGCTAATTATTTAAATTTATTATTATTTTAAAAAATTTGGTTAATTAAAATTTGGTTTAAGTATAGTTAACAGTGTTTTTTAACCACTCATGTTGTATTGTGAAAAAAATAAAATGACGTCTTACAGATTACCGACCTGTTCCAAACTTATATTACCTATTATGTTTTGAATAAGACTACGTTGGAAGGTATCGAGGAGTACGCGGCAAACTTTAATAAATTATTCAAAACTATATCCACGAAAACGTATGATGCTTTAGATCACAGGTAAAAATTCATATCAAACTATCTTATTGAATTACTTATCAAATAAATTAATATGTTTTAAAGGGTTTCTTTTTAAAATTCCACAGGCGGCCTGATTTTGATAAGGATTACAAGATGTATAAAGACGGAGTTGCAAATCAAGAATTACTGTTGGAGAATTTTATGATTGCTGTAAATGTCACATTTTGTTTGATTTGTATTTTATTTATTGCTTATCATAATTTAATGTAATACTACTATCATAGATAATATTATCTTAAATTTAAGAAGGCCAGCAAAAAACGACATAGTCCACCACAAAAGAGCGCAACAATTGAATTAAACATATTCTTAATAATATTACTATCTTTGGCAATGTTAATTGTATTATTATGACCATTTATACATTGGGTTTCGTATTTTCAGAGCGTTAACAAATGTCCTACAACTGAAATCGCATTACACCTATTGAAAAGATTTGAAACACTTAAGTTAGACTGTTTATATTTAGAGGATCAATATTATGATTTGATTAGTATGTACACATCTGAAATTGAAGCGTTACGCGATCGGTTAGTTCTATTCTTATATAATTTTACATCTCAAATCGAACTTGTCTCAGCAGTTGCAATATATTTTATTAAAAATAAAATATTGTCATATATGTATATATTATTTTTCTTCAAAATAATTGTTGTACCCACTTGAGGCTTGAGCCGCTCTATATCAGCCACATTGCCCACGTGCATAGTGAGCATAATAAGTTCATGTGTTCTTAAGGTACAACGAAGAGAGAGAAAATCCAGAGCTTCCCAGAAATATGCCCCCAGTCGCAGGCAGGATTTTGTGGATTAGATTTTATGATCAAAATATCAAGGATCCCATGCAAGAGTTTATTCATCATCATGAAGTAATCACGCACATGGTAAGAGAATAGAGAGAGATTATTGACTAGAATATTTTTTCGAAGGATCTTACAGTAAGCAACACATTGGTAAATGAGTCGTTATTGATACTTATTTAACAAAATTATGTTTTGATAAAAGCTTATATAATAAACATACACACATTATACGTGTATTACATATGGGTTTATGTTTAAAGAATTTAATGCATTTGAATTAGTCTTTCCATTCGAACTTAGAATAATAACAAAAAAAAACGAGATTCAAGGAGAAGATTTGAATTCTAGGTGTTCAGTTACAGCTGCAAACAGTGTACTGATAGAGTTAATAAGTCCTAGTTAATAACGCGGTATCGTTTTATAAAGCCTTTTGTAGATCCTAGTGGACTAAATATAATGTTATTGATATCAACGGATGATATTTTTTCAGAATACACAACGTTGTATAAAATTGTATAATGTTATGACAATCGTATTCACTGAATTCGAGTTAATTTATCACAAAGCATGGGAAGAAAATGTCGGCCAGGTGAATATACTTCTAGATTGTAACTAAATACTGTTACTTATTCATTATCTTACAGTTTTTTAGTCATAAAAATGTTATTAATTTTCAATTTGCCGAGATTATCATGGCATCTCAATGCCAACTCCTCTGTTAGATTCATAAACCCGCGTATGCCTTCCAAAAATTCCGGGAAACAAGAATAGACGACGATGTGGTAATCTCATAAATTTATGGCACTTTCAGGTTCGATTGGGATTGATAGCACCACTTCTTATACGCCACCCATTGACCAATATGTATATTGTAAACTTTAGTATCTACATCCCTGAATGCATTAGAGAGGTGGAGTATATGTGGCAACTGGGTTTGAGTTAGTAAATTATTTATTTTGGTATAATTTTAAGATACACTGTATCTGGTACCTAAGACAATAATACAACTTTGTGCTAACTCTGTCAAAATTTGTGTGTGTCTTAATTGAACTTAATGCATTAAAAAAAGTATATGAATGTAATATGGTGTCTCCATTGGAAATGTAATATAAGTAATAAGTATGCCTATGTATTACCCTTACAAGTACCTACTTCTTCTACGTTAGTTCACGCTAACTACTGCCAACAAGGGCCTACCTATTACTGTTAGTCCCAGCATGCAACAATTAGTTGCACTTTTTACACTCAACCATTGCGACAAGTCTTTCTACACGAGCACGAGATATCCTCAGACTAAACTGTTAGGCTTTTGCCCCAAAAACATCTTACCGCTGCTTACACCTCATTATAAAAATTCACATTTATTTGTGTTTGATTTTCATACGCCATTATAATTCCTTGGTACCGCAAACAGGTGTTCCAGACGGCGCTCAAATAGTAGCTTTTTGCAAGGACAAAATACTAGGGAGCTTTGAAAAAATTAAATATCTTGTCGATAGGAATGACCAAATTCGAAAGTAAGTAATTAGAACAAGTTATGAAGTACAAACATCATTATTTACATTACTATTTCTTGTCGAATCAAAAACAAGCATTCCATTTATATCATCTAATTAAATTTGAAAACAATATATATAGTAATCATTAAAACTTAAATTAGATCTTAGGGCCACCCCTTAAGGTTTCCGGTGCAAAAGGTCCCGGGATGCTTGTTGCATAGCCGCGCTGAATCGCAATGGCGATCCTTTGCACCAGAAACGAGTAAGAGCAGGAGTAGCATAATAACACTTAACTTCTTTAAATTTATCATCATCATCAGCCTCCTAACGAGACTCTGGCTCTATCATACATGTCTTCAACCCACTGTAATTTGTAAACATTTATTTAATTCTGTCATAATTCAACAGGAGTATGCCTAAACTGTACTTGCCATTACTCCGAGCGCAGCTTATAAAACTGGAGAAGGCTTTTCAACCAGGTTTGTCCACAATAACCTGGACTTCGTTGGAAATTCCAGCGTACTGCGAAAAGATAGAATCTATTTTAGATGAAGTGGATTTATTTGTTAAAGAGGTAATTTTTTATATGGAGCAAGAAACTATTTTTTTTTCAAACATATTCCAGTTTGCTGGCTGCGTTAATGTCTTCGCTGATAATGTTATCGTGCAACGCTGAGATAAAACGTTTTCTGGTTGCGTCAAAAGCTGTAAAGTTTTTATTCATCAATGGAATACTCGCATGATTGCCTTATAAGTAGTTTAAAAAAGCAGTTTGCTTAATTATCTGAATAATAAAAAAAAAACACGAAATGAATTGTTCAAAGAACGCTATGCTATTAACTATGAAGTACGTAATATAAGCTTTAACCAGAAAAGTAAGACTCGGATAGAATCGAAAACTATATGTTTGTGAATGAGCTATAGTACTAGATTCCTCTTGAATTTTCATCAATATATTTTTTCAGGTCGTAGATATGAAGGAGGCTCGTATTGATGCTATTCTTGCATCTATTACGAAAACACTGCTGGTATATTTGCCAGAAGAAGCAGTTGATCCTGCGGTGTTTTACGAAGAAAACTTAGTCAGACGTGATGAAATTGGTAAGCTAATGATTATGGAAATGACGATGCGTTTAAATATATGCTATGCAGACGCATAGCAAATATTTAAAACTGGACCTATACCTACAGAGAAAATAAGCATGACTCTTGGGCAAGAATTAGTCAAATACTTTGCTTAATTTAGAGAAGTTACAGTTCCTTGAAAACAAAAATTATTGCAAAGCATAAATTTATTATTTCCTTACGAGAATACTTAAAATTTAGGTTGTGGCCATTTGTAATTCAGGAGGATAACCAAGGAATTCATACACGGCTGAGTAAGCGAACTATAAATACCGATTTGATTCAATTGACCTATTTTGGTATTAAGTCATATAATGGTACTAAGAAAAAGAACTTTGTGTGAGTTGAGATAAAAAAAAAATAGTAGTATTTAAATATCACATTAATAATTTAATTCTGATTCATAAACAGCTTCGGATTTGCAACAGAAATCTTGGAATGCAGAAATTGCTGTCATTGAATTAATCAATAAATTCTTAGATAGTGTCCCATCTAAACAAATTCAGGATCTGAAAGATAATTGGTAAATATACTTAAAATTGTTTTCAGGTTCACTTGTTTAATTATTGCTTTAAAATACGCAGTAGATACAATATTATTAAACCAAAAGACAATGGCAGACATATCCCAGAAAGAGATATTTTACCGTTAATCGCCGAATGACGGAAGGAAATTTTCTCATGCAATAGAGAAAAAGTAGCGCAAACAAAGTCTGGACACAGACATTAGCTTTGGCCATTCATATATCAGCTAGTAGAGAATTCATTAAAGCATTATTTATATACTCGTTACCTTTTGACCGTAGTCTTTTATTTTTTGTTTCACATCATTTTACTTCATATTTTTTTAGGTTGGATATAGAAAAAGCTTTGAAACCAGTAACTTCAGCTACCCGAGTGTTCCCAGAAGATGCAGGTTTGTAAAAATATTATTACTTGCAGGATTTGATTTAAGTAGGTATTTTAACTGATACTAGTAAATATATTTTGTAGTACAGGGGTTTTATTTTACACCAATACTAACTTACTGTAAAACAGAGAAATATCTACTCAAAGTAACTCACATCCTTATTATATTATTGTTCAATACAGCTTATTTAGATTTTTGAGTTGCAACTAATGTGATGTATAAAAACCCAATGATTACACTACGGTTACTTATTGCTTTTTGATTATTGCGTTCTGTTATTTATGAACCTAATATTTTTTAATTATTAGCATTCTTGGAGATCGAAAATCCAGACCGTTTCGACGTAATGCCGGCTATAAACGAATGCAATGAATTATTCGCATACTTCGCTACTAAATGCTTGGAGGCGCTCATCAAATGTACTAGACAGAGTTTGGATATGTTAAGAAGACGGGCATCGGTTTCCAGGTTCAATTACTTTAAATACTATCTCCTATTTATTGTATTGGTGTTGACAATAATAATGATTGTATATTGGCCAAGGTATTTATTTAGCTGTGTTTGAAGCATTGTTAAAGTCAAAATGGCTACTAACTAAGTTAATAGCCATATCAACTTTCAAAGGCTTCAGTTCTATTTGGAAAAAGGCCTATGGGCTTATATGTTGTTGACATACAATAGCCTCTATTTATTAGCTCCATATCCCGCACAATTATCAAGGATTTGATTTTCCCGTGATTTATTTCATTTTAATTAGTTCGGAAAGGTTCTATGTTATAATTATTTTTCTTTTTAGCTTTCTGACTATGACTACAGATCCAGAAGAACAGAAAAAATTAAAGCCATTGATGTTGACGATGATGCAGTTAATGATACCAAGAATTTTAATAAAACCTACATTGGAGGAAATTCAAACGGCTTTTTCACAGGTTTATAGGAATTATTACTGTTAAAGCTGTTATATTTATTTATTTAAACTTTATTGCACTTTAAAAAAATACAATACAACTTAATGCCAAAAGGCATTATCTGCCATACTAATATGTATATTAAAACTTTTCAAAAATCGTCAAAATTTTAATAATCAAATGTTTGAAACTGTAGTTTCAAACATTTGATTATTAAATTTTTGACGCTACTATGACCGGTACTGTAGTTTATACATTTTATAGATAAATGGTTAAGTATATAATTTTAGAATAATAAAAACTTAGTTAAAAAATAATAATAATAGATAAATGGTATAATTAATTATACATACAATACAATGCAAAGTATTTTTATTACCCGCATACAGAAAATATTACATAATATATACATACATAATAATAGTATCACTTATAGTGATAATCTACTTATGTTAATATTGTTTTATTTATCAATCAGGTGGTTTTGAACTGCATTATGGATTTGCATCGTAATGTTTTCATGTGGGGTCAACAAGAACAAATAAAGAGGGAAAATATGCAAGGAAATTCATTAACTGCTACCGCCAGCATGAGTGGTATGGAAACAATATTTATTTTATCGTACAATGAGTGAAGACTCGTTGTATCTCTTTGACTACATCAGTTTAAAAATAATAATGATAAAGGTTATCTAGCATATAAGAGCAGCTTTGCTTTTTGTGTAAATGTCTTGAATATTTTAACTACTGTACATACTTTTTTCGCATTTGAAAATGGCGTCAAATGTTTTCATCTTATCAACATGCTTAACCGAAACTCAGGAGGCCCAGGGTTGGATCCCCGGTCAGATCAAGGTGGAAAATGATCTTTTTCTGAGTGACCTAGGTCTCGAGTTTTTTATTTTAATAATGTATTTGTTATTAACTGTAGTTCCGTTCAATTTGTATCCCACAATACAAGTCTCAAACTTTGGGGCTAACTCAATCTGTGTGATTTGTCCCTATATAATGATATTTATTTATAGGTTCTAGATCAGGTTCTGGTATAGTGGGTATCAGAAGCTATTTCCGTATGGTGTCTGAACACAAAGACATTGTGAGATCGGTGATGGCTCTTCAAGGAATGATGTACATGTACAAACCTGACATTGAAAAGTTGTTGAAGGTAAGAATAAATAATAAATTTCTTCGAATTTGATATTTTACTAGGTTATTTATAAAAAAATCGTGTAAACAGGCTTATGGAAGATTTGCTCCACTATGGGCCGAGGATAGAGTGAAGCAAGTACAAGATTTTGTTGATTCTAATCCATTGAACGTGATCATAAGCGATATGCTGAAGAAGTATGAAGGACAAACAGAGGAGGTTCTTAATTTGCCAGAAAGACATATTATTGGCTCGATTCAAATAAATATGGGTATGTTCAATGTTACTATTTGTGAGATTAATATCAAGAAGAAAATTGATAAATTGTGCATGGTTTAACTGCTATCGCAAGCTAATACCAAATATAATCTTTATTTTTTTTACTAGAAAATATAAAGTTAGCCCTGCACGTGGAATCAATAGAATGGAAGAGAATTCTAGGGAAATTATTGAGTAACGCATATAGGGAGCGTGTGTTAAAAATGATGCAGTTTATTAATGATCGCATGAAAACAATGGGCAAGAAAATCAAGGACTTGGACGATGTCAGACTCGCAATGATTTGCCTTGGAATGATACGCGAAGAATTTATTGGGTAAGTTATAATAATAGCATTTTTTTACATATGCACATTATTTGTATGATCATAGCTCTAGCAATTAAATGAGTTAAACATTTAATGCATTTAAATTTTTTTTGAGTCATATTTATGCAACATTCCTTTATTTTGTAGAATGGATATGGAATTGGATTTAATTGAAGAGAGTTATGCAACATTTGCTCAATTTCACATTGACATACCAAAAGAAGATGCCGACATGGTGTACGGTTTACGATATGCATTTCAAAATATGTTAACAACGGTAAGTATTCTAAGAAATTATAATATTTTAAGATGGGTATGAATAATATAATAAATTTATCAATTATAGGCTCAACAAGTTCAACAAAGGATCGTAGAAATGCAAGGCCCTTTGCAAAGAGAATTGACTGAAGGTGTAGCTACATTTATGGAAGACGTATTAAAGTTTGATGCGGATTATGATGCATTCGGTCCAATGACACCAGGGCTCAGTGCGAGAGAGGCTAGTGACAGGTTGGAATAGGTCTTATTTCGTTTAACGTTTTCGTAAATTAGTATTCGGGAAATCCATTGAAAAGAATAATACTTATTGCTAATTATAAGAAAAAAAAAAGATTTTAATTTAAGAGAATAAAAATTTGTTTTAGATATGTAGTATATGAACTGTACATTTTTACCTATCTTGTTACAGAGTCATTATGTTCCAGTCAAGGTTTGATGATTTATGGAGAAGATTCGAAATGTATTCCAATGGAGAAACGTTATTTGGAATGGAAGTGAAAGATTATCCGATTCTACATCAGAAGAAGAAAGAATTCAATCTACTTAGCAAACTGTTCGTTGTTCCGATTTATTCTATCTGTCAAAATTATGAGTTCATATATGAATTGTATAAAGTAAAAGTATAGGTCATCACATTGATAAGCTGTTTTGAGGGTTATTACAAACCAAAACGGTTCGTTATAAACAACTTATGATGTTTTGATGAACAAATCGATTTTCGAAATAGATTTAGTATCATAAACCACATCAATACAATGCGGCAGGTCATACTGAACTTTCGTTTTTGGTCCGTAACAAAGCCTTTGATTGAAACAGAATTTATGTTTATAGTCTCTCAGGTTTCGACTCCCATCAACTTTTAGATAGAGTCGAAACCACTGGAACTATGAGTTGATATAAAAATATAATTCTTGTTGTTGATTCAGTTTTCGAGTTCAGTTTCAGAGTTACTGTGTATCAAATTAATGTGTATGCATTATTTATTATAGGTATAGTTTATATCTTTCTGTCATGAACTCGATTGATGGCTACTTTGAAACACCGTGGGTCGAAATTGATATCGAACAAATCATTGCACAATTATCAGAGTTCGATATAAGGTAATATTTTAAATATTGTTTGTTTGTAACATCTTTATTGCTTTTATATATTGTATTTAAAATTTTTACTTGTCTACACTTAATTAAAAAAAAACAGGTGTCGTAAACTGCCGAGAGGAATGAAAGATTGGCCAGCCTTCATCGAGTTGAAGAACAAAATCGACGATTTCAACGAAACATGTCCTTTGTTAGAGCTTATGGCTGATAAGTCAATGAAGGATCGCCATTGGAGAAGACTGGAAAAATTAATGAGTTACTAAATTTTTTGTACTAAATGTTGCGTATTGATTGACAACATTTCATATTTGAAATGTTGTCAATCAATGCGCAACTAAGCCTCAAATTCTTTTAATTTCTAGATTGTGTGCTGGATGTGGAATCCGAATCTTTCACTCTAGCCAACGTAATGGAAGCACCTTTGTTAAAAAATAAGGAGGATGTCGAGGTAAAGTTTCGTATGACTTTTTAACAATTTAAGATTCCATTACAGTCCAAAAAATTTATTCTTTTCGTTTAGTGTTGAAGCAGTGACAAATCAATTTTATATAATTTGTTTAATTTATTACCCTGCTGGTGTGGTTTCAAAATTTTGGCTGTTACTATTGTTTAGCCTTATGATTTTATTATAGGATATTTGCATCAGTGCCGTAAAAGAGAAAGACATTGAAGCAAAACTTAAACAGATAATTGCTGACTGGGCGGTGATAGATCTTACATTTGCACCATTCAAGAATCGTGGCGAATTATTAATCAAGGCTCAAGATACACTCGATATTATCACGCTATTGGAAGACTCATTAATGGTTCTCAATTCTTTAGCTTCAAACAGGTATGATGTTGTAATAAAAATACAGAAATATTTGTTGGTAGTGACCCAATCAACCAAAAATGACCAAAAACTTAAGCAATTCTTTTCTTTTCCTTGCCTCAAATTTTATGGTTTAAAAATATTATTGCCAGTCATTTTCAATTTAAAAAACTTTGTTTATATTTGCTTTTAATACTAGGTACAATGCGCCTTTCAAAAAAGACATTTTGTTGTGGATTAACAAATTAGTAAGTACGAGTGAAATTCTTGAAAAGTGGCTACAAGTCCAGAATTTGTGGATGTACCTAGAAGCTGTATTTGTTGGCGGAGATATCGCCAAGCAACTCCCGGCTGAAGCAAAAAGATTTGGGGTCAGTATATTTTAAATGTTTTCATTGTATTTGCCCTAGTAGCCGCCAGATTTTATGGAGCACATCCTGAATATACCTTTTTTTCAGACTATTGACAAAACTTACGTCAAAATCATGTATCGTGCGCGGGACATAATTAATTGCGTAGAAACTTGTACATCAGATGATACGTTGAAACAGTTGCTGCCTCATTTATATGAACAGCTAGAAGCTTGTCAAAAATCTCTAACTGGTTACTTGGAAACGAAGCGGCTTATTTTTCCAAGGTTCTTCTTCGTATCAGATCCAGTGCTGTTGGAAATTTTGGGACAAGCTTCCGATCCACACTCGATACAGGTTAGCAATATTTTTAAGGATTATTACACGTAATTTTCTAGTGACATTTAACTAACTTTGTATCAAATTTATGTTTACACTTTAAAGCCACATCTACCAAGTATATTCGATGCGATGTACACGGTCGATTTCGATGATAAGGAGAGGATAATAAACATGAACTCTGACAATGGAGAAACGATACCTCTTGACAGACCCGTCGCGTGCATTGGAGGCGTTGAGGTGCGGTAACGTTGCACTAAGATTTTTCCGTATAGTTATTCACTACATGAAATAAAATTTTATAAATTTACTAATTATTTTCTTATTAGATATGGTTAAATACATTGCTAGATACAATGAAAGATACTGTAAGAAATATGATAGCCAACATTTCACAAACAATCGCTGGCGATCCCGAGTTCGAGTTTCTGTCTGGATTTTGGCATTTCCCTGGTCAGGTGAGTAATTAACTATAAATATTTATTTTCACCGTAATAACCTATTAAAATAAATTTCGATGTAATTTTTATTTTGCAATATTTCATGTTTTCATTGGATGTTTTTTTGGTTTTCAACAATGTTTTGCTTTATTCAGGCTGGTCTGCTAGGCATGCAAATTTTATGGACGACTGATGCAGAGTACGCTTTGAAGAAGGCAAAGGTAGATCGTTTCATTATGAGGCTTACCAATCAGAAGAACTTGGATCTATTAAACGGCCTTATTGATCAAACAGTTACAGATTTAACGCCATTGGATAGAACAAGAGTTGAAACTATGATCACTATTCACGTACATCAAAGGTACAATATATCGTTTATTTGATTTTTTATTATTCAATCCACTGAACCGTTTTGGCGTAAGTATACTTAGTAATAACTTTTTTGTTCAATTATTATTTGGCAATAAAAACTATTGAACCAAGTAAATAAACTAAACTACAACTATATGAGGACCAAACGCTCTTGATGTTGAAAATATATATTGTTATGTATTATGTATTAATTTAAATAAATACAACATCATAATTACTTGTAGTATTTTCTTGTATGTTCTTACTTGCAGAGATATATTTGATGATTTAGTACGCATGAGAATAAAGTCACCGATAGATTTCGAGTGGCAGAAGCAGGCCAGATTCTATTACTTTGAAGATTCAGACGATTGTATTGTTTCTATTACCGATGTGGATTTCTTGTACCAGGTACCTATTGTTATTTTGCTAGATCGAACTTTTATAGGTATCTCCATAAATTCTTTAACATATGTAAAAAATCTAATAATTGTCCGATTGTCTGTTGGTCATCTATTGTGAGGCCAATATTGCAAAGAAACCCTTTACTTGTTTGTCCACTGTAAGCTTGATATCGTCGATAAATCTTAGCTCTTTTTAACCGACTTCAAAAAAGGAGGAGGTTCTCAATTTATCGGAATGTTTTATTTTTATTATATTGTCTAGAACGAATATCTTGGCATAACCGAGCGCCTTGTAATCACACCGCTGACCGATCGCTGCTATATCACGCTATCACAAGCCATTGGCATGAGTATGGGCGGTGCCCCAGCTGGTCCAGCCGGCACTGGTAAAACTGAGACTACCAAGGACATGGGCCGAACTCTTGGGAAACTAGTTATTGTTTTCAATTGCTCAGATCAAATGGACTTCCGAGGTAAAAATAGTGTCTATAAGTATAATTTATAAGTACTTAGCAATAAATAAATTTACATAGATCAATAAATCCAATAAAAATAATGTACCAACCTACATGTAGTTAGATAAATTATTCTGCAAGTCGTTTAGATTACTTAATTACAATAAGGCTTTATTGGTTAAAATATATTAACTCGCTGGCATGTATGCATTTAGTCTGTGAAATAGTTTCAGAGGACTCAAATAGTAAAAACGATTTCAATTTAGGTCTTGGGCGTATTTACAAAGGGCTGGCGCAGTCAGGCACGTGGGGATGCTTTGACGAATTCAATAGAATTGAACTGCCTGTGCTATCTGTGGCGGCTCAGCAGATTTACATTTGCCTAACAGCTAGACGTGAAAAGCGAGACTTCTTCATATTCAGGTAACATTTTTTTCATCCATCCCATTTCTATTGATTTCAATTTGATTCTTAGTTTTTTTTATATATATTGGAATTTATGGTATTTTAGACTTTAGCAGGGTCTTAAAATACTTTATACTTACATTTAAAAAAAACAATCTGTAAAGCTACTACTTTCTCTTTGAGTTACCTACCAGAAAATTTTTTGCTTGCCCTAAAATCAACACCAAGGAACTTGCATGGAGTCCTCTTTAGTATTTCTCAGTTAATTTTGATTGATTTGCATTTTACAAAAGTAAAATAAATAATAATTTAATTCTGAATTCGTAGTTAGGAAGTAAATTGTCAACTTATATTACACTAACAGTGATGGCGATACCGTAAGTCTGAACCCTGAATTTGCATTCATCATCACAATGAATCCTGGTTATGCTGGGCGCCAGGAGTTACCAGAGAACTTAAAGATTCAGTTCCGTTCTGTAGCCATGATGGTACCTGACAGACAGATTATTATTCGAGTCAAACTAGCCAGTTGTGGCTTCAAAGAAAATATTCTATTAGGTAAGAAGGTCACAAATTGCTAACTAAAATTACTTTGATACTTAAACAAAGATTGTAAGGCAACATCTAAAGAACCAAATGTATGGAAACGAAGACAGGAACCTTATGCTCAGTAGTGCGATATCTTTAGATAAAAAATAAATCTGCCAAGTGCGTGTCGGACTCGCGCTCTGTGGATTCCTTAGCACCACACTATATATTTTTTTCTCTTAGACTTTCCTTATTAATAAATGCCGTTCTTATTTTTATTCTCTATGTAATTTCATTTCCAGCACGCAAATTCTTTACATTATACAAACTTTGCGAAGAACAATTATCGAAACAAGTACATTATGACTTCGGGTTGAGAAATATCTTATCAGTATTGAGAACTATGGGTGCTCAGAAGCGAGCCAACCCGGAGAGTACGGAGGAGAACATCATGATGAGAGTGTTGAAGTATGTGTACTGTAGCGCTATACAATTTCCATATTTCATAGTTTGTTTTGTGTTATCATGAAATTAAGTACAAGTAACAACTTCATGTTCGTTTAATCCCGTTTCGATTTTACCGTTTGATTTGGTTATAATTGACTAGCTTTTAATACGGCTTCGTAAGTATCACGGAAACAATACATTATTCTGGGATAAAAGGTGTAATATGTTTGTTTTAAGTGATAAATATGTTCTTATCGAAATTTCAGAAGAATGGTTAAGTCGATAAAGAACGTAGACGCTCTTTGCGTAGATGTAACAAACAAATAAATATACACAATCACTTTCGCATTTATAATAAATATTAGTTTCGTTGGTTAACTAACGTTCGGTTTCGTGGCTTTAATAAAAATACAGTGTTTGACAATCAAAAATTACGAATTTTATTTTCTAGGGAAATGAATGTATCGAAATTAGTGGATGAAGATGAGCCACTGTTTGTGTCCTTGATTGAAGACTTGTTCCCTGGTATGAAGCTCAGTCAGACTGTACACAGGTATATATATTTTGAGATCAAGATTCGACAACTTAATAAAGAGAATTTATAAATAATGTTATGTTATAATGAAATAAGTATTAATAATTAAATAGGTATTGAAAAAGTATTTATATAGGTACTTATTTTCTTAGGCTGACTTACCATGAAACTGCTCTGTTAGCTCTGTACACTACTGTGATGCTAATCAGGTTTACTTCACACTTTCTTATCTATTTGTTCCAAACCGACTAATCAATAAATGTATCCACCTTACACAAATAAATTAATAAAAGTATTTTTCAACAGAGAAATGCAACGCGCTATCATATTGTGCACTGAGAGAGCTGGTCTCATTAACCATCCAGATTGGAACTTGAAAATTATTCAGCTATTTGAGACATCACTTGTACGACATGGACTGATGACCATGGGACCAACTGGTTCAGGAAAAACAACATGTATTCATACTCTGATGGCAGCGCTGACTGAAGTGGGTAAACCACACAGAGAGATGAGGATGAATCCCAAGGTAAAACTTGAGTTAAAACATTATATGTAAGCATTGAAAATTAATTTTACAACAATATTGTGTTTTTGTAGGCTATAACAGCTCCCCAAATGTTTGGTCGCTTGGATGTTGCCACTAATGATTGGACGGATGGGATATTCTCCACTTTGTGGCGAAGAGCGCTCAAAGTAAAAAAATCAGACACAACTTGGATTGTATTAGGTATAATTAATACACTAAATTTATAAAATTGTTAGTCAGCACTATCCAGATAGCTTATTGAGTGGAAAAGTGTAAGACCTCAACCCTCCCCCCGAAGTGTATGTATCTATGGCAGAAAAACTCTCCCCGGGATATATACTTTTATGCCAACCCCAAAACTGTCTGCGCACCTAGGTTAGCCACTGCAAATCAAACTTGCAGAAATTGAATTCAGACAGCCCCACTTTTGTCGTGTCGTAATGCACTGCTACTTGCAGTAGAAGTGACCTAATGCGGGCAACCACGGGTACGACGGAGTGCGGCCCAAGTGGCAGCGTACTGCATTGCACTGCTCACAAAATTTAAATCATCGATACGACTAAGAAAAAGAAGTTAGTGATGTCAAACCTTTCGCCTTATACCTAGAATCAGAACTATCTGATAAAAGATTACTTGCCTGAAATTTCCTTATAAGAACGAAGTTGCGGTCATTAGCTAACTACCTGACACAACTCCTATAAATTTTAAAAGTATTTGTGTACTTTTGATAGATGGGCCAGTAGACGCTGTGTGGATTGAGAATCTGAATTCAGTGCTTGACGACAATAAGACGTTGACCCTCGCCAATGGTGATCGTATCACTATGGCTCAGAACAGCAAGCTGGTATTTGAGCCTGACAATGTAGATAATGCGTCGCCGGCTACTGTCAGTCGGATGGGAATGGTATTCCTGTCGTCTTCCGTTCTTAAATGGCAGCCTGTGCTTGAGGTAGTATACGTATATAAATAGATTTTATATCATTTCCTTTCTCTTGAGCAAATTATGTTCTCTTTTCTATGTTCTATCCTGAATGTTTTTTGCACATAGCATGAATTGATTAAATAAATAAATTATGTTAGGATTGATAGAATTTAAATCAATATAATTTAAATTTATTAATAATAAAAATAACATAGAACACAGGAAAACCTTCAAGGAGTTTATTCAACGCAAACCTTCATTTTACCGTTTTTACGTTTTAATAAATATGATCTGTTCTGATAAAGGGTTGGCTGAAAAAACGCGGGCATAAAGAGGCGGACTCTCTTCGCAATGCTTTTAATAAAGTGTACGATGACGTTCACACATTCGTACAGCAAAGATTACCAGCCAAAATGAAGTTGCTTGAAGCTATTTACATAAGGTAATGTCAATTATGCTAAATCTAAATTCGGCATCTCTGTTAATTATACAAGTAAAATGTGGGCGCGTGGTCTCCGTAGCCTATTTATGTTTGTGATACCTTGAGACTATCACTAGCACGCTGCCAACTCGACGATAAAGAGACATTTTCATATGAAATGGGACACATTTCTACTTAATACTAAACTATTCCTACTAAACTATTATACTAACTACTATTAAATTTATATTTATTTGTTTGCAGACAAGCGGTTGACGTCCTGACTGGTCTTCTGCAAATAGAAATCCCTGGTGGAAGTAAGTACCTAGTGAAGTATAAACCGATTAAATTTGATTGAAACCACGGCGATATTGGTGGGGGAGTTTTGCAATGTGCACCAAACTGTTGACCTTCCTGCTCTTGAGTCGCAGCCACGTTTTTCCTATTTTGCGTCAGCGTCCTCAACCACCAACGGTTTGGAACGCCTTATTGATGAAAGTTAGTAAAAAAAATATAGTAAAGTCTAGGTAGGTACTTGTTTACTTGATGTTTTTAAGATATGCGTTGTAATTGTTAAATCATATAGTTCTCTGTTTACCCCAAAGGTTGACTGTTAGAAAATGCTCTTAGCTTAAGTCCACCTATTGTGCGATACATTATATTTTGTCCATGTCCATGTTTTTAAATGTTATTTTAGAAATGCATACCGACCGCCATCTAGAACGTCTGTTTATATTCTCCATGATGTGGTCACTGGGGGCGGTGTTAGAATTGGATGCGCGAACGCGTATGGCAGAATTCATGACCAAGCTACCGGTGAAAATGGACTGGCCTGGCGCTAAGTCTAAGGAGTGGATAATGCCATTTGAATATATGGTAAATGAGACAGGCGTATGGCAGCATTGGTAAGTTTAGCGCAATATCGACCTTTCCAATTAAATATGCAATATTTTAAATTCATCAAACGATTTTCATAGTTTGGACATTTTTTATTCATCTCTTTTTTTATTGGCCTCTTGTGCGCAACATAACAAAGGTTAGCACAAAAATATGTATATGAAAGGACAGCAATGCCTACTAGTGTCCAATAAAATCAAACCACCGCTCCTCGCTATTATTATCAGCATAAACAGACGGCCAGCCACGAGGTTTTCATGCGTAGAATCCCTAATGCTGTTTGATACTTCGTTAAAATCTCTAGTCTCTGCCTACCCCTACGGGAGATAGGCGTGATGATATGTATGTATGTACTTCGTCTGAAGTCTTCGTATTTGTCCACACTGAACGGAGAAGACTTAAGTAGGAAAAGGCTTTGGTTGGTTTCCTACTTAATTCTTTCTTCCTCGTCACTGTGGGGACCCACTAGTCACCGTCAGGAGTCCTAAATATCGGTTTTGAATTACAAAACACATGTATTACGTCCACCTCTGAAACTAAGGAGCAAAAGTTAGGTACTTATTTCATTTCTATAGGGCTAATTTTATTTTGTTCAGGTCGGAAATCGTTGAAGATTATCTATATCCTTCGGATAGCGTACCAGAATATGCTTCGATATTGGTGCCAAATGTCGACAACGTCTGTATATCATTCCTTATCGACACCATAGCTAAGCAAAATAAGGCGGTACTATTAATTGGTGAGCAGGGAACAGCCAAGACCGTCATGTTAAAAAGTTATATGATGAAGTATGACAATGAAGTTAAAATGTATAAGATGATCAACTTTTCATCCGCTACGACTCCCAATATGTTTCAGGTATTTAAATAGCAATTTCTTCTTATCTTATTTCAGCGTATTATCGAGTCTTATGTGGAGAATCTAATGGAATACAAATTACATTTAGTGAGTTTAATTAAATCTGTATCTTTACTTTTACCCAATACAGATATACAAACATCTTATTTCAGCGTATTATCGAGTCTTATGTGGAGAAGCGAGTTGGTATGACTTACGGTCCGCCCGGTGGAAGGTCTATGACTGTGTTTGTGGACGACATCAACATGCCCGTTGTCAATGCATGGGGTGATCAGGTGAGAAAGTAGCAGCCATAACATCAAATGACTAGGCCTGTCATTCAATTATATGAAGTACAAGAATCACTTAAAATTTAACAAATTGTTAAAAGTCGCAGCCGACTGATCAAAACTTGGCCAAACAAGAGATTAAAATTTAATATACCTAGTAGTTCGCCACAAACTAGAACTAGACTTCGAGATTGTCTTATGTGGTCACAATGAAATCCAGTTGAAATAATGTCATGTTTCTTATGCCTATATCTATTTAATACTTATATGTTTTTTGCTCCTGCTTGAATTTAAATTAAAAATACGGTTAAATCAATTCAATTCGTTTATTGCAATTGCGGTCAATTTGCTACTCTTTGTTTTTTAGTTATAAGCAATATGTTTTACCTTAATGATGTAAGTGAATGTTACCCTAAACAACAGAATGCTAGCTTCACTCGCTCGCTTGTTTTGGGGATTGCAAGCTGGTGTAACTGTTTAGATCTTCTTGCATACACTGAAGTGCTAATATTAAAAATAGTTTATACTTAGTGGTTAATTTTGGTTTAGGTCACTAATGAAATTGTGCGACAAATGATGGAATGTGGTGGCTTTTTCTCTTTAGAGAAGCCTGGAGATTTTACAACGATCGCTGATATTCAAATGTTTGGTGCCATGATTCATCCAGGCTAGTAATCATTTTACTGTCACAATTGTTCTTTTAGCATTTCAGTTTTATAGAGAAAGGGAGAATAGGTAAGAGGGAGAGAGACAAAGTAGGAAGAAAAGAGAATGAAATCGAGTGTGATGTAGAGTTGGAAAGATGATTGAGAGGGAGAGAAAAAGAAAAAGAGAAATAGTGTAAACGCAAAGTGCTGGTTCGACGTCGCAGTAAAAGATATGCGTGCTAATGATCTTACAACAAAGGATGCCGATGACCAGGGCGTCGATTCTGCTAACGTTAAGTCACAATCGTGTCAAAATAGTGTTTCAATTGTTCTGCTTTTTTACACACTAGTTACAAGAAATGTATACATTTTTTATATCACTGTTGATGGTCACATCCCTCACTACATTCACATCACATCATACTGTCATAATTCTTGTAAATAGTGTGTAAAAAAGCACTTCCACTGAAACACTTTTTTGACACGATTGCGACTTAACGTTAGCAGAATCGACGCCCAGGCGAAGTGGAGGAGAAAAAGCAAGAAAGATGGGCTCCTAAGCACTCAGCTGAGGAAGCAGCCGGGAAAGCGCTAAAATGAGAGAGTGAGATATAGTAATAGTTTAAAAAATAGTAGTATCCTGACATTCCGAACGCAAATACAGAAAGTAAGTAGGTACCTATTTACTGGTAACGGGCTAAATTACCTATGTTGTCCTACAGCTGGCGAAGGTTTTATCCATCTCCTTCCAAACCTCCCCTTGTTCCAGCCTTTTGCCCTTGAACTTTCCGAGGTCTTCCCTGCTTTTGCCAACCACCCTCCATGGACTACACGAAAGCTTTAGGCGGTATTATGCTGTGGTATCACGCTTGTATCGTGGACTACACGAAAACTTAAATGGGATTGGGCGGGTCATGTCTGCCGCATAAGTAACAATCGTTGAGCTCTAGTTGGCACTTCTTATAATCAAAAAAATATTTATTAAATTTTTTATTACTAAACAGGTGGAGGTCGAAACGATATTCCACCCCGACTGAAACGGCAATTTAATATATTTAACTGTACTTTACCGAGCAACATATCAATGGACAGAATATTTGGTAAGAATTATGCGTTTTTTAAAGCCACATATATTCCTCAATCATTATTTCAGTGAATCCTAAAAATACTAAAACTAATTGTCGAATACATACGTTTTATACGTTTCACTGATTATAAACTAATGGCGACCCTGCCAGTGTCACCTACCTACGGTGTACGGCGCTGTATGACAGCGTGGGGCATGGGACACTCCATTCAAAGCTTCGATCATAAATTATTAGGTAGATGCACGATTTAATACTGTTTGTATTGTAACACAAAATCTGGCACCTTTCTGTATGATTTTATAATTTAAGTAATAAAATTAAAACTTTATAATTGGATGTTAATATAGTATAGAGGATTGGACGCAAAAGATAACAAATCAACACTGTTATTGTGTGAACTGTGCTGTTATGATGTTGCGCGAAAACTGAGTGTGTTAGAACTGAAACTTTGTTTGATTAACTATTATAAATGATGAAAGATTAAAAATCTTTAATTACCCGACGGCGACGCTCGCAACGAATCGAGTACATACAATTACGTTTGTTATTTTTATTTAACTCTTCAACGATTATTATCGTCTTCAATTAAAAAAATACTATATATTTTTATTTCAGAGACTATAAGCGCTGGATATTTTTGCAAGACTAGATTTGATAAAAAGATTGTAGACTTTATGCCGAGGCTTGTGCCTGTTACTAGAATAATCTGGCAGCAAACTAAAGTAAGTACCTACCTAGAAGATTTCTACTCGTATATATGTGTACTTATAGCTTTAAGAACATTTCTATTAGTTAAAATTCTTTTACGTTATATTGTGCCTCTTTACGGATTTTTTCTTCATTCCTGTTTTGGACTAAATTTGTTTAGGTAGTTACTCAATGAGATTTGTAATGTCATAAATATTAATAAAATATGTTTCAGAGATATTGCTTATAGCTCGTAATTAAAAATATATTATTCTCAGGTAAAAATGCTACCAACTCCCGCAAAATTCCATTATGTATTTAATCTTCGTGATTTGTCTCGAATTTGGGAAGGAATACTATTTATAAAGAAAGATGAGTTGCAAAATGTGACTACCGCCCTCAAATTATGGTTCCACGAGTGCCTAAGAGTGATTTCTGATAGGTAAAGGAGTTGTAGTTTTTAACAAGTATTGATGTTTTGTTTTGACAGTGTGAAATGTACCTTTGCGTATTTTTACTGTAGATTTTTTTTGGCAAGTTCTTTTCAACGGACTTCCGTTAAAGGAACAGCAGGATCTTGCCGCTGGAGAGAACAATAAAAAAATCTATAACCATACATTAGTTATTTATTTATTGAACTCCATTACAAAACATATGTTTATTTCAAAGATATATTTTATGTATACGAATATAAATCTAAGTTTCTAAAGTGAAAAACAATAAATTTTCCCAGATTCACAACATTTGATGACAAGGATTGGTTTGTAGCAAACTTTTGGAAGACAGCAACAGCGGAGTTGCCAGATATTGTCGGCGAGTTTCCTGAAGGAGAAACATTTTTCGTAAACTTTTTAAGAGAACCAGTTGATCCAACTGGTGATGAAGATGAAGACTTTAGCACTGACGCACCTAAAATATATGAAGAGATACCTTCGTAAGTACTTTATTTAATCTTAATTCAAAAGGATTTTTTTCATAGCCAGTGTAAAAGCCTGTTAATTATAAAATGAAAGTCTTAATTCAGAAACTAGACCTAACCAACACAAGCATTTTTCTTGTCTAATTTTATCATAAAATCAAATTCCAAAAAAAAGAAACATCGCCTCAGACGATTGCAAAATGTAATATCATGACCAGATCCCAAGCATCATAGTCTTGTTGCCAGATTCGTTTTAAGATTCAGTAATAGAATTTGAATACAGTTGAATACGCACTTAAAAAAAATGATAGATTGATTGATAGCCTAAGAATATTGGTGATATTCTGTGAAGTATAGTTGAATACCACGATCATGATGATGATAAGCATTAATTCTGTAAGGTCGTATACAATACACACGACGTGAATACAAATATGTAATAATAATTTAGAAATAAAGGAATGTAAGTCCAGTTTTTTGAAAGGAATACCCACCGCTTACAAGTATAATTTGTTGTTTTAGATGGGAATTTGTGCTGAAGAAACTTGGACAATTTCAAGAACAATTTAATGACCAGATCAGAGGAGCACATTTGGATTTAGTGTTTTTCCATGATGCTATGGTGCATTTGTTTATTATATCTCGTATTATAAACACACCACGGTAAGCTTGATCATAATAAGGTTACGAGCTAGGGATTTTGTTACCATTAAATATAACTTCTTATATTTTTCAGTGGAAACGCTTTATTGGTTGGTGTCGGTGGTTCTGGAAAACAAAGCTTGACGAAGCTTGCTTCTTACATAGCCAACTTTTCATTCTATCAAATAACCTTAACAAGGTAAAACAAAATGGTCTTTGTCCAAATCAACCACACACATCAATAATAAACTAAATAAAAATATGTATATATTGCAGATCATACAACGTCAATAACTTTATGGATGATATAAAAATATTATATAGAATAGCTGGTTTACAAGGTCAAGGGATAAGTTTTATATTTACTGATAATGATATTAAGGACGAGCAATTTCTTGAGTTCCTCAATAACATTCTGAGTTCAGGAGAAATCGCCAACTTATTCGCCAAAGATGAAATGGGTAAATAGAAGTTTTATAATAAACCATTTATTAGTAGAACTGTTTATAGAATGTTGTGTGCATATCTATCATTACCATTGATGCTAACATTAAAATACTAATTTTAATAAACATCCGTTCGAGATTTCGTTACTATTTCCCAATTGTAAACTTTTTACCAAGTTTATCCAATTTTCATCTTCTAGGTAAACTAAAAAAAAATATTTAGCATTCAACATGAAGTTAAGCTGCAAATTTTTAGAAAGTAGTGATTGGGGATTGATTATCTGCCACTGCTTTATTTTGAGATTATACTAATCCCTCAAGCCTAAAGCACGTTTGTAATTTCATTTCAGATGAAATATTGAATGAGTTGACCCCCATAATGAAAAAATATGCTCCAAAGAGAATTCCGGTACCAGATGTTTTGTACGAGTATTTTATTATAAGATCAAGATCTAACTTGCACGTCGTATTGTGTTTCTCTCCTGTAAGTGCACTAATCATACTGAAACAACATGTTCATGTTTATATCCCATTACATTTAAAATAATCAAAAAGTATTTGTCGATCAGGTTGGTGAAAAATTCCGCAGTAGAGCTCTTAAATTCCCTGGCCTTATTTCCGGGTCCACTATGGATTGGTTCCAAAAATGGCCTCGAGTGGCACTGATTGAAGTAGCTCACCACTTTTTATGGGATTTCCACGTAAGTTTAAAACATGTACAGTAGCTTCGTCTTATGATACGTTAAATCTTCTTGTAGGTTTTTCTGTAATATAATAGGAAATACCTACTTTCTGTTTTAAGGACCAGTGACTGAAGATAAAGAAGACAAAACATGTCATTAAAGCAATTAAATTAAAAAAATATCCTAGTAGAGCTGTAGGGCTGCTAACAATCTGCTGTTTAAGAGTTTACTGAAAGTTTATATGCTCTTTAGCGTAATATTTCTGTGGAAAATTTGTATTGTATTTCTAACCTTTGTAAACTGATGACGTTCTTATATATATAATACTAGCCGCACTCCGCGGTTAATCATACACAGCAGCGCCTAATACTTTATGCAGCGCCATTGACCCTGACTTTTTTAAAAACCTTCGGTAGTTTCGGTACAGTTTCTCAATTAATGCAAATAACTTATCCGTACGTAATAGCGCGTTTTTGCATATGTACTTAATTTTACTTGTTGATATGTACTTAAACATCATCGTAGAGTTTAAGTTTATGAACTTATAGGTTCTTCTTTCCTTCTTTTAAATACTTAAATTCATGTACAGTCGTCTGCAGAGAAATCTGACCCCCCTGTCACAAGTATCACTATTGAAAGGGGTCATATTTCTCTGCAGCTCACTGTACATGGTACGAGTAAATTATACACAGGCAGGATTATTACATTGGAAAATATAAATCATTAAGAAAAGTTGGTGTTATTGTTTCTTGTAATTAACTATATCGAAAATATTATATTGCAGGTTGTGTGTTCTGTAGAGACTAAAGTGCAATTGATAGAAATAATGGGCATGGTACAGGACAATGTAGCGGAGACTTGTTCAATGTATTATGACAGGTTTAGGAGACAAACCCATGTCACCCCCAAGTCTTACTTGTCTTTTTTGGAGGGTTATAAAGTGCTTTACAAAGAGAAGCATGTGAATATAGCCGAAATGGCTAGAAGGTATGTGTGAGATATTCTAGGCTGAATCAAAAGTTTTAAATAAGTCATAAGGCTTTCAATTTTTTTTTAAATTTGTAAATGAAATGACGTTTTTCAATACTTGGAAGTAATGAAATGCACTTTTGTCATTAACTTTAAATTAAATAAACATTGGTAAAGGAGGTACAGTCCTGAAATACCCAACAGTATTTCGATGGAGACATTGTTGGTTGGTCTATCTAAGCCCTTATTTTAAACAAAAAAGTTTAAATTTTCCAAAAATACTATCAGTGAAAACGGCCATAAGAGTCACTTTACGAACAAGTGTGATGAAAAATAAGATGTGATTTGACATTATTTTAATGACCAGCTCTACCTACGATGCCTACGATGCTATTGTTGGTACATCCACAATCGGATAAGGATACCAGAAAATTTAGTCCTCTGCTTGTCCCTTAGTGTGACTTAGTATTTTTAAATTGCTATGTTGTTTGTGGTTATCGTAGCATATAGTGGTGATAAAAATATGTTTGTTTAGAATGACTACAGGTCTCGACAAGTTGGTTGAAGCTGCTGCAAGTGTCGATATATTGAAAAAGGAACTGGAACTTAAAGAGCAGGAAATTAAACAAGCAACTGAAAAAGCTGAGGAGGTTCGTAAAAATGTTATTTTTTCACTTGCTCGAAAATACTTTCAATAAGTATTTAAAGAAAAAAAAAACAACGCTTAACAATTTACTAAATACGAGAATAGGCCAATATTGCTAACCGTTATATATATTTTGTCATACCTTAAGTATTATAAGATTTTCACAAGAAGGTTCAGGCAAGAATTGAATAATAATCTGGATGAAATTTTCTTGCAAATGGGAAAAAAAAAGTAAATAATGGGAGGAATCTCTGTTTAGGTATTGGCTGCAGTAGCAGAATCTGCAGCAGCAGCTGAAATCGTAAAAGCTGAGGTGTTGGAAGTGAAGGACCGCGCTGTAAAGCTCGTGGCTGTGATTGCGGCAGAGACTGCTATTGCTGAAGAAAAGTTGGCTGCCGCAAAACCTGCACTAGACGCTGCGGAGGCAGCTTTACAGGTTTATAAGTTTTTTTGGAAAGATTTGATTATGCATTTATCATTGTGAATTTCTTAATGTACAGATAATACTAATTGATAAAAAAATATTGCTTTTATAAGAAAATTTTAACTAAGAGTCCATTTAGCTAAGGGTACCCGTAAATTCAACTCCTACCTAAATTCTTTTTCATCATGCTCATGTGTGAAAACTGAACTCCCAAGTTTATGCTGTTCGTGTGTCCGTGTATTCGTTTGTCTATCTGCAGGTTGTAACTTTATTGTGAATCCGTATTAAGAGATTAATTTTTTATAAATAAATGTAATGATAATTTTATGTATTTATATAGCCGCTGTAATAGCAAATACTAATGATTATTTGAAAGTTTGAAAACCGTTTCTAGACAGTAGATAGGATTTTTTATACATAAAAACATTTTAGTACTAAACATTTGTGCACGAATCCGAGTAATACTGTACCAATTATATTTTTTACAAATTGTTTAATCAAAATCTGTATGTTTGTTACGTTACGTTTTGAAGTTACCGAGCTCAATTTGTATTATTTCTTTTTATGTAGACTATTAACGCTGCTGATATAGCAACTGTAAGGAAATTGGGAAAGCCGCCGTTTCTTATTACACTTATTATGGACGCTGTGATATTGCTGTTCAGAAAACGCATCGATCCCATCAAACCTGACCCAGAAAAGCAGTTTCTTATGGCTTCGTGGGCTGAATCTTTGAAGGTAATTTTATAAATGACAATTATGAAAAAGTATAAATCATTTGTAAATCTAGCAGGTTTCCGATACTATAACTATCTTTAAATATCTACTGAACTAAAAAGTTTGTGAGGTTCAATAGCCGTAAGGTGCGTCATAAATGTAGGGTTAACTTGTTTACTAAAATTAAGTACACAATTATCTGGATAAAAATTTGTCGGGAGCGTAGCCTAGGACTAAAGCGAGTTTAAGTAGGTATAGAGATTTAAAAAAACTATCTATTAAAATTAATAATAATTTTAGATAAGTAGCTATCTAAAATTTTGAAGCTGTGCTGTCTTACATTTTAGAAAGATCAGTATTTCAAATATTAACTCTGACAAAAATTTTTTGTTATTCTCATCCGTAAAAAAAAGTTTTTAAATATCTGATATAAAAGAGAGATGCTTCGGAACACAGTTGAAGCTTATAATATTTAATTGTTGATACTTAAACATCATTGATTTTGAATAATATCAATAAGTTTTGTAGTAGGTAGCTATGGAAGAATTATTTATATATAATTTATGTTATAATATTACTTTTTATCTAGGTTATGGCAGATTCAAGATTTTTAAATAATCTGAAGTTTTACCCTAAGGATGAAATAAATGCTGAAATGGTGGACCTATTGCAACCATACTTCAGTTTTCCGTATGTATTCATATTTATCCGACCAGCGGATTTAAACTTATAAGCGTTCAAACAAACAAACTCTTCAGCTTCATTATATTAGTACTGACTGACCTGGCGAATTCCGCACTAGCTGTTACCCGCGACTCCGCCCGCGTGGGACTCGTAGCCTATGTTTGACATCCATCTGTTGTCTTCGTTGTCTTTGAAAATCCTATACAAATTTCATCAAAATCGGTTAAGCAGCTTAGCCGTAAATCGTAACAAACAGACTTTAGGATCATTATAATTACATAGTATAAAACAAAGTCTCAAAATGAAATGATATTAAGGAAGAATTAACGAGGATAAAAAATATGCGATATAGTATGGTTTAGTTAGCCACGTCTTCCATTTTGTATTTTTAAAGAATAAAGTTTAATAATTTTACTAGACAGACAACCAGGTCAACCAGTATAAAAATGTGCGTTTATTTTATTTACTTAACTGTTTCATTGTTCTAACAGTCAGTATACATTCGAAGCTGCAAAAGTGGCTTGCGGTAACGTGGCGGGTTTGATTTCGTGGACCATTGCCATGGCCCAGTTCTATTCCGTCAATAAGGATGTGCTGCCCCTTAAAGCCAACTTGGCAATAATGCAGGGCAAGTATCAGGCAGCCAAGAAAGAATTGGATGCGGCTGAGGCAGCATTGCAAGCCAAAGAGGTTAATTTCAATTTATAGCTCTCAACTCTATTGTGGTTAAGTCAAAACGGAGTGTTGTGTTTTACCTGGAGGTCTATTTTGGAAATAGGTGAATTATCAATTATAGAAAACTAATGAAAGACTATTCGTTTCCGCATGAATGAAAACCATTCGTGTAATTGAGTCACAGACTTAAAAATAGACTTCTAGGTCAAACACACAACACTCTTTTTATATTTACCTACCTTCGCATAGCTATTTCCATTTTTATTTTTCCTCGTAGGTAGCTGTTAAACGGCTTAACCGATTTCGATTAATTATTTCGTGCGACTCGCGATCACAATAATATTAAGTAAAATATTAAAGCGGAAAGTGGAATTTCGGGATTCAAAATTCGATGTTAATTCCGTTCCGCAGTCTAGCAATACCTCTTATCATTATTTAAGTACTTAAGTACTTTTTTACCTTTATTGTAACAAGAAGTTGATGCTAAGATATTAAAATATAAATAATCTAAACGCATCGAGATATAGGTGTGTAGTTACCTACTAACTAGTCGTTAGTACTTATATCTCGATGTCTCAAAGAATATACTGCAAGCTGATCGTGAGGAAAAACTTATAACAGATGAATATACCTATTTATAAATATTACGTAATCACACATAATAATATATCAATAATAAAGGACATAAAATCCATGTTATTAACAATAATTATTATAATTACTAACGTAGTGCTAAATTTCGCCACGTAGTTCTAAGCCCGGATAGCTCAGTCGGTAGAGCATTGGACTTTTAATCCAAGGGTCCAGGGTTCAAGTCCCTGTTCGGGCGAAACTTTTTTTTATTAGGCCATTTTTTTTAATTTTTTTTTATTTGTCTGTTTTATCGCTAAAATAATCAATAAATGTACTTTTGCAAATAATAAGTGAAATCTTTTTATATGGGAATTTAAAAATGTTTTGTCATTAAGGTGATACCTCGGTGAACACTAGCGCCACCGTCATTTAAAAATCATTACTCACTAAAAACACAAGTTATCAAAAATCCCTCTGCTGTAATAAATTATGGTTCTGGATCTGAAGTTAATTTTAATCATATTCAATTATTAAATTATAGTTCCATATATGTAGTTACAAATTGCAAAACTGCTAAAAGTGGCCGTTTTAAGCAATAATGCAATTTGTAACTACAGGGAATTATAATTTAATATGTTTAAAATTAACTTCAGATCCAGAACCTTAATTATAGCAGAGGGATTTTTGATAACTTGTGTTTTCAGTGAGTAATGATTTTTAAATGACGGTGGCGCTAGTGTTCACTGAGGTGTAACTCTACATTGAAAATATTTCTCTGTCTAATAGGCTGAATTAGCAGAAGTGCAAAAAATGTTTGAAGAAGCTATGGCGTTGAAGCAAGCTGTATTGGATGATGCGGCTAAGTGCCAACAAAAGATGGACGCCGCGACAGCTTTGATTAACGGTCTTAGTGGAGAAAGGGTGCGATGGACGGAACAATCTGCCCTCTTTAAATCAGAGATTGAACGACTCGTAGGTGATATACTATTGCTTACTGGGTGAGTTAATTCGAATGTACAGTTTTCAGATTTGAGCAGTGAAATTGAGAGATAGGCAAGTAATTTTTTTAAATTTCCTTTTATTTCAGGTTTTTATCATACTCCGGGCCATTTAACCAAGAGTTTCGTAATTTACTCACCGGTAGTTGGCTTAACGAGTTGCTAAGAAGGAAAATACCAGTCTCCATGAATTTAAACGTTACGGATCAACTAACAGACACTGCGACGGTACGAATAGAATTTTATAATATTTTTAGGTTGATTAGGTAACTTACTAGGTAGGTATTCATATTTGTTTTGGTACCGCCTACCGCATTTTTTCCACGTTGTTCCTATCCACCCTAAGGTTGGCTGGAAGAAATTGCATCAGCGATAAGTCCGCCTTTGTACACATTGTTTGTATTTGTATTCAACTTGTATAATTTGTATGATAATGGTACAATAAAGAGTATATCTATCTATCTATCTATCTTACTACTTCTGCAAATCTAATACCTAAGAACGTTATAAGAATTACTCAAGATTAGGGTCAGTTTTTATTAGGCTTAGTGTACTAATTAGTTTAATTTGTAGCCTGATTGTACGCTTACGTTTGTTAGACGACTGTAACTCCCGACATAAATATAGGGGTATATGTTTCATCAGTGTGTTCATATGTGGGTCATAGATCCCAAACGGACGTACTTATTCGGCCGGATTTTTTTAGTTTTAAAGCTAAATTGATCGAGATGGTTCTTTATTATATCTCTTTAGCCACAGTTAATGGATTTTTCTAAATTTTAAAAGGATGCTTTCGCTGTCCATTCGTCCGTCTGCTTATTAGCGGTCTCTATCTTGAGATACGTAGTATCTGGACACTTCAAATTTTAAAGGGTTTTTTATGTATAGCAGCATATAAAAACAGTACGGCTACTGATACCATTAGGTGCGCAAATTCGACTCGTAATGGTAAACCATGAACTGTCTGGGGAAAAATGACACGTCTTTTTATACATAAATACTTTATATAACTTAAAAATACTTTACCTATATAACAGATTGGAGAATGGAATTTATGCGGACTGCCCACCGACGATTTGTCAATTCAGAATGGTATTATTGTTACAAAGGCGGCGAGGTTCCCATTGTTAATCGACCCGCAGACACAAGGAAAGATCTGGATAAAGAACATGGAGAAATTTAACGACCTTATTGTAACTACGCTAAATCATAAATATTTTAGGTAAAGTATAAGGAAAATACAGTATAATACATACGCTATTTGATTAAACCACATAACTGACCAAGCACTAGGTCGGGTTTAGTAGGCTGCAACCTAGAGCGGCAGGTTTTGGAAGCAGTGAATCTAACACAATTTCTGATGAAATAAAAAGTTTAATCAAAAGAAAGCAAAATATACTCTTACTTTCTTTTTGATTTCGCTGTCTGTAAGGATATACTTGTACAAGGCTGTGTTTTTCAAACCTGCTATGTTCAAAAGACAGCATTGTTTTTTTTGTCGTCAACAATTATTTCCCTCAAAAAGATGGTAAAGTATAGTTTTGAAAAAATACATAACACAATATTAACTAGATCGCATTACCTCTGTTGCGTCCCAAGCACGATCTCTGTTTTTATACAGGTAAAAATTCAAATCACGTCAATGTGCATGATAACATACCTATATTAGTTATTTATTAAAAATGAATATAATTAATTCTAGCTTTCAAATATATATTTCTAGAAACCATATCGAAGACTGCGTGTCCCTTGGCCGACCATTATTAATAGAAGACGTAGGTGAAGAATTTGATCCAGCTCTAGATAATATTTTAGAGAGAAACTACATCAAAATCGGCTCTAGCTTTAAGGTAACAACAGGCACAAAAAAGCTATATTTCTTATTTGAGAAGGACATGCAAATTAATTAAAGGTTGTATTTCCAGGTAAAATTGGGTGACAAGGAAATCGACGTTACTGCTGGCCATAAAATTTACATAACAACAAAACTACCCAACCCTGCTTACACTCCTGAGATTTCTGCTAGAACTTCAATAATAGACTTTACTGTAACCATGCAAGGTATAGTATAAATTGTTTAGTTGATTGACTACCACAGCTACAATAAAATTGACATCAATGAGAAACTGTCGTCGATAGATTCAATTTTAGTTTTTTTTATATGTGTGACAAAAAGAACTGATAACATTACAGGTAGAAGTTAAACTCACAAGTTTTAATTTTATTTCCTCGTTTCTGGAATTGAACTTGCAACTTATGAGGACAAAGCCTAATTTATCTAATTCTATATTATCTTCGGCCGTTTTTTTCTATCAGTCCCAACCTGTCGTCACAGACGGACAGACAGACAAATCATTCTATAAGGGTTCCCATTTGTCACTTATGTAAACTACCCTAAAAGTGGAAAATATGTTTGGTCATACGGGCGAGTGAAACTCCAGGGTGAAGCTAGTAATTTTATAAAGAAGAGGTTTTTTTTTAAACATTCTAGGTTTGGAAGACCAGTTATTGGGGCGGGTGATTTTGACTGAAAAGGCTGAGATGGAGGCTGAACGAACTCAACTCATAATGGATGTAACTGCTAATAGAAGAAAGATGCAAGAACTAGAAGCTAATCTTCTGCACAAACTGACTACTATTCAAGGGTCTCTGGTAGAAGACGTGTCTTTGATTCAAGTGCTAAATATCACAAAATCTACTGCCACTGAGGTTAGATCAAACAAATATAGTATTGGAAATTTAAACATAACTATTTGATCATCATCAAATCAACTACACGTAGTCCATTGCATCGAACCGATTCAAAGCGCATCCAACGTTTTCCTGCGATCTTAATATATAAGGTCATCAGACCCATCTGGT
This sequence comes from Apomyelois bistriatella, assembly GCA_947044815.1. NCBI lineage: Eukaryota > Metazoa > Arthropoda > Insecta > Lepidoptera > Pyralidae > Apomyelois > Apomyelois bistriatella. The sequence goes on from OX345689.1 coordinate 6,521,113, forward strand.
AGGTGGATGTCCCACGCTGCGCTTGCCAGAACATGATCGCCTAATAATAACTGTTCGAAACAATCCAATATTAAAATCATTGTTTCAATAAATATAGGTGAAAGAAAAACTGGATGTGGCCAAAGAAACAGAAATTAAAATCAATTTAGCCCGAGAAGAGTTCCGTCCTGTTGCAACCCGGGGATCCGTGTTATATTTCCTCATATGCAACATGTCACTAGTGTGCAACATGTACCAGACTTCATTGGCACAATTCCTGGAGAGGTTTGACATTTCCATGGAGAGGTCGCCCCAGAGCCCGATTACTTCTAGAAGAATTGCCTTTATCATTGATTACTTGGTATGTGTTCTGTATTTATTTATGTATAGAGGTTCATTTATCATATAAAAATTTCGTTATATTTTATTTCGGATATTTCAACTGATTATTATTTAGTTAATAATACTAGTAGTCTAGTACTCTATTATAGTTATTTTAAGGAAGAAATGTTTTTCAAATAAAAAAAAAGGTGTATTAAATATTTTGATATTTATTTTCTATTCTAGACATACGATGTTTTCAAATTTATAAGCAGAGGGTTTTATGAGAAGCATAAATATTTGTTTACGTTGCTGCTGACTTTGAAGATTGATTTACAGAAAGAATATATTACATATGAAGAATTCCAAATATTTATTAAGGGTTAGTTAATTCAAAAACTTTTTTATAAAACGTCTAAAATCTAATAACAAATTTTAAGATTTGCATACACGAGCTATGATGAAACAATTTGTTATTCAACGGTGTATTCTTTGGTCACTTAATATTTTTTACTCATCAGGTGGCGCTGCATTGGATTTAAACGCATGCCCACCTAAGCCATTTAAGTGGGTGACTGATATGACTTGGCTTAACTTGGTGCAACTCTCAGAGCTGCGACAGTATACCAACATTCTTAACCAAGTCAGTAATAATGAAAAGGGTTGGAAAAATTGGTAAGTAGTAAAATAATATTTGTTTAGCTAACTATAGCACCTGTATGGTCAAATGATATTTAAACAGTGTTTTAAAATAAAATATTTTGATGAGCTTTGTTTTTCTAGGTTCGACAAAGAGGCTCCGGAGGATGAGCCCTTGCCTGATGGATATCATACTATGGATGTTTTCAGAAAACTGTTAGTGGTGCGCGCCTGGTGTCCTGACAGAACATTGGCACAAAGTTTGTAAGTTTATAGAATTTATCTTTTTTCTAAACACGACTGTTTCATTTAATATTGTCATATCGAGGACATATTTAGTCATAAAATAAAAAAATAACTATTTCTTCCATATTGTCGTGTTGGATATCAAACAAATGGATTTACTTCGAACATTTATAAAAAAATATATTTTTTATAGGATATTTTAATCTATGTATATAAAAATGAAACCCGTTTTCCGTTGTCACGACATAGCATGAAAACGGCTTGACTTTTTTTTTGTAGTTTTCTTATTAGAAAAGGTATCTGTACAAGGTTCTTACGGAAAAAAATATTAAGAAAATCAAATTTACGCTAAGGCGGTACGAAGTTCGCCGGGTCAGCTAGTCAATACATATAATAAGACACTAAAATGCGAGTGTCTGTACATTTAATATATTTCAAAAAAACTGATTGAGTGCGATTAAAAAAGAGTAACAGAAACCAAAAAGACAGTTTTTGGAATTTTTGTCTGTCTGTATGTATGTATGTATGTATGTATGTCTGTCTGGTACGTTATAACTTCGAAAATACTCAACGGATTTAAACGCGGTTTTTACAGTTGGATTACATATAATTAGGAGCGTTGTCAAAACTTTGTTTCGTCAAAATCGGTTAAGGGAAAAAGAAGTTATGGTCGATTGAAAATTTACTTCAAACACTGCTTTAAAACTTATAGACAAAACCCATTTGAAATTTCGGCAGTAACAAGCAAAGCATGTTGGCCTATCGGTAGAGGTAGCGGATCATATTTTTAAGTAGAGGGTTCGAATCCTGCTAGACATCACTTCTTTTGTTTTTACCCTTTTTTTGTTTTGTATTAATTTTTTAGAAGTCTATTTTTTTTAAATATTTTAGTAAAGAAATGTTTCTAGAAAGTAGCTGGAATTTTCTGTTTTCGTTTTTTATTTGTTTTCTAGAATTATTTTGTTACTTAGAGAAAGCTCTTAGCGTTAATTCCATTAATATAAAAGCATTTTGTACTTATCTATCTATACATATAATAAGACAGTAAAAATCGAGTGTCTGTACATTAAATATTTTTCTAAAAAACCTCTACGGGGCAATTAAAGAAGAGTAATAAAAACAAAAAAAAAACAATATTTGCACTTTTTGTCAGTCTGTCTTTCTGTCTGTGTGGTGCGTTATAATTTCAAAACTACTCAACAGATTTGAACGCTGTTTTCACAGGTGAATTACATATAATTAGGAGCGTTGTAAAATCTTTGTTTCATCAAAATCGGTTCAGGGAAATAGAAGTTATGGCCATTTAAAGTTTACTACAAGCACTGCTTCAAAACTTTTAAACAGTTGAATGCGATTTAAATAAACGTATTTAATTTAGATAAAGCTAGAATTTCTACTTATATCAATAAAGACAAAAACACACTGCAGTCTCTATTAAATTTTAATAAAATAACACATTGAATGTTTGTGGGCGTATGATTTAGTTACATAAAATAACAATAGATGGCGCTGACTTTATTTTAATAGCAGATTGAAATTTTTCCTTACGGCAGCAATTCATTCTAATTATTAAAAAAAAATTTGGCTGTTGATTTAGTACTATTGGTTGGTTTTTTTATCGGTCGTTTGTTGTGTTGTATTGTAAGCTATTTGAATTGATTGGTTGGTTTGGTTTGGCTTTGGTTTAAAAAATAATCAAATCAGTGTTTGACGGAATAATACGGTCGTGTCGTAAGGACAAATTTATCTGACTTATCACTATTTATTGAGCTTTTCTCCAATTTTCACGCCCACTAAAACTTTGGGAGTGAATTTTAGGTCCTAATGACTCTGTAATAGGCTGCGTCTACTCTTTTAGAGACAAAGATTGATAGTATGAATGTTAAGGGCTCCTTCTTCTGAAGGTCCGTTGTCCGTAAGCCGCGTAGTCGCGGCGCTCACTCATTTTGTAGGCATTAAGACATCATATTTGGGAAAATAACACTACAAAATCTACTTCAGCTATTTTCACTATATAAATACTTTATCTAAAGGTTGGTATAAAAAGCAGGACAATAAGTTTATTATTTTAGGCATAGTATTGAAAATAAACTTCCAAAGGAGGCAACTTAGATTTTTCTATCGAGCTAATTTTGTCTGATATTGGTACTGTTACTGTAAGCGAATTTCACTCTGCTATATCCTCAACTAAAAACATATATTTTTTTCAGAATTTTACGACTGTTTAATACTGATTCCTATTGATTTTAAAAACGGTATTTGAGAAAGAAGTGGCCCTAATATTTAATGATATTGTAGCAATGTAATGGCTTTATAAAATTGGCACGGGAAAAGGATACAATAGAATTAACTATAGGTCTGGATAGTTGTAGTTTCCACAGGTTACGCGAAAAGCGACCTACACGCGGGCGGAGCCGCGGGCAACAGCTAGTACTTAATAATTTTCAGAGCGATAAGCACAGTCGAGTTTTTGTTAATGTTAAATTAAGTCTATAAATATCAATCAAATTAAAGTGATAGTGTTCTGTTACAGAAAATATGTAATTGGTTCCATGGGTGCAAGATTCTCTGAAGCAGTTATTGTTAACTATGAGGTATTCGATATAGATGTTACCCTCAAAGGTACCTATTATTTAATAGAGAATTTGAACTTTTGCTACAACCTGATTATTTTCTAGCAAATGGTTTTGGAGTCCCGCCCACTGGTCCCCCTAATCGGCTTTTTGGCGATGGGATCCGATCCAACTCCGTCCATTGAGGTGACGGCCAAGCGATTAGAGTGCCTATGCTCCTCCATCTCAATGGGTCAAGGGCAGGAGATTCATGCGAGGAAACTTATCGACCGAGCTTTGAAAGAGGTGACATATTATTTTAATTTTAAATGGTTGCTGTTAAATCTAAATTTTACATAATGGTAGGTATAAGAAACATATTTACTGTGTTTAACACGCCCAGTGTATTATTAACTATGTATAACAACACCCTGTGTTCCTGGTTTGTTAATATATAAATAATGATGGTTATTAAAAAGTACACCTATGTATATTGTTATTAGACAAATAATAAAGAGTATTTATACTGAAACCCTAAATTATCTATTCTGATTGTACGACTCCTGGCTTTAATACAAGATCATAGGCATTTGCTTACCAAAGACTTCTATTCCACTCAAATTTGTAGGGCCTCTGGGTGCTGCTCCAAAATTGCCATTTGGGCTTGGAGTATATGGTGGAGATTATGGAGCAGTTTGCTGAACTAGAAAAGGAGCCAGAAAAGGTCCATGAAACGTTCAGGCTTTGGATTACCACAGAAGTTCACGATAAATTTCCTATTACCCTGTTGCAAATGTCTATCAAGTACACCTGTGAGCCACCATCTGGTATGCACTTCTATGAGCTAATTTATATTTTGTCTGAACATCATTGTTTCACAATGTCATTAAGTATTTATATCACACACATTACTTTTTTAAAAAGGTATCAAAGCTGGATTGATGAGGACTTACGATTCAATGAGCCAGGACTTCTTAGATTATAGCGACAGTCCATTCTACTTACCAATGATTTACACTATCTCTTTTCTGCACACCGTTGTACAAGAGAGACGAAAGTTTGGTCCTCTTGGCTGGAACATACCGTATGAGTTTAACTCTGCTGACTGGTTGGCATCGTGCATGTTCGTGCAAAATCATTTGGAGCAATTGGAGCCAGGTCAAGGTGTGAGTTGGACTACTGTACGGTGAGTAAATTAGTGCATGATAATATACATTTATTTCATACAGTTCCAAAAACATTAATCTATTTACTTTGATTGATTTTATCAGCACTACATATTTTTAAATTTTCGTGATTTCGGAGTAGATACTATATCCCAGATATCATTTCTTATTTTCGTCACAGTTACATGGTGTCTGCGGTGCAGTATGGTGGTAGAGTGACAGATGACTACGACACAAGGCTCCTGGTGACTTTCACTCGCGTGTGGTTGTCCGATCAGCTGTTTACAGACGAATTCCAATTTTATAAGGGTTACGGAATTATGAAGTTCAAGAATATACCGGAGTATCTTGAAGAGATTGAAAAGATGAAGACGGTGGACCCGCCTCAGGCATATGGGTTGCATACTAATGCTGATATTACGTAATTACTACTCAGCTAATTCTTATTTAAAATGACATTACAATATTGAAAGTCAATAAAAATTAGATATACTTAAGTATAATTTTTAAATATAAAGAAATTGCTCATTATGATTTTAAATATAGTCACCGTAAAATTTTATTTAATTTAAGGTATCAACGTAATAAGACACAAGACTTGCTGGATACTATATTGTCCATTCAGCCGAAAGAATCCGGCGGTGGAGGTGGCGAGACGCGTGAAGCATCAGTATACCGACAGTCGAAAGAGATGCTAGATAAAGTACCGCCGAACTTTGACCCTCATGAAGTCAAAGAGAGGTACAGTATTATTACTTACTTAAATATAATTTAGCTAAAGCTACTTTCATACATATGTTCTTTTACTGAAAGCATAAAGAGACTGCCATTAGTTCGTGGTTTGGAAAACTGACACTAGAATGTGCAGAGTGCAGAGATCATGTAACCCACACGCTTTAAATGAATCTCAAGGGGAACATCACAAGCTGTGAGGGCATTTGAAACAGAGCAATTTGAAAATGTGTGATAAATCAAAAACGTCTGTTTTATTTGACATTAACAACATTAAATACAAAACAAAAACTTTTTGCAAGCTTGACGACATACATTTTTCAATTTCTTTGTGCTGAAAGTTAAAAACCACGTTAACCCAATTGATAAAAATTATATGGGACAAATTATTGAAAACTCAATTGGTTTTTCCAGATTACGACTCTATGGTGCTATTAATCCCATGGTAATTTTCCTTCGACAAGAGATCGATCGAATGCAGAAAGTCATCGGTCTTGTCCGGTCGACGTTAAAAGATTTGCTTCTCGCTATTGATGGTACCATCATCATGAATGAGGTATTGCAACTCATATAAATGCTGTAGACTATACAGATTTTCCTAACTTAATTTTTTTATTTATCGCTCTAAACTTTAAGGAATAAGATAAATTACAATTGTAATGATTCAGATTTTGTATATTTTGTTTAGTGTTTTTAAGGACTGCATGTGATGCAACAATAAATTCATTAATATTTTAAGAAATAAAATTTCTGAACACGGCATGCACTAAGATGAAGTATAAATCGCAACGTAACACACGTTACACACTGATATTATGTATTTTTTATGGTGTAAAGTCCCACTCTATTTATAGAGCAGTTTCTGGTCGTTCTTCTAAAAATTTAGGTCTTTGCCATCCTCTTCTTGGTCTGCCTCTACCTCGGCGGCGGCCGTCCGGTACCCAAAAGGTAGCTAATTTTGCGGCCAGTCTTATAATTACCATTTGATGGATGCATAAATTAAAAAGAACAATTGTCTCGTAGAGATACCGAGCGCAATGCCAAATTCTTTGGATGGATGAGAGTTGAGCTACACGAAAAAGTTTTGTACTACTATAAAACCTATTGGAACATATTACCTTCCGGATGTCGCATGATGACTTTCGTGTTTTTTTTTTCTAGGCGCTTCGTGATTCACTCGATAGCATATATGACGCAAAAGTACCGGGAATATGGTTGAGAAGTTCCTGGTCTTCGTCTACTCTAGGTTTTTGGTTTACTGAATTTTTGGAGAGATACATTCAGTTCTCAACATGGTGTTACCAAGGTAGACCTTTCTCATTTTGGATGACTGGTTTCTTTAATCCACAAGGTAAGCACTTAATATTATTATATTAGTTATCACGGCTTATGCCAAAGTTTTTAAGTAATTAAGAGCAGCCAAATTTTTGGAATCAAATGTTGATGTGCAGGAAAAGAAAATTTGTTAAAGACTTCATATCAAGTCAGCGTTTTTCGCATGTCGCAAATTTCTTGCCCATATTGGCATCTCCTTACTAAGAAATTTGCCATAGCAAATCATGAGCAAATATTCAATAACCACTAGCATAATTTAATTTTTTTGTTTCTGTTTAAGGTTTTCTAACAGCTATGCGTCAGGAGGTAACCAGAGCGCATAAAGGCTGGGCTTTGGACATGGTATCATTGCATAACGATGTCACTAAGTATACCTTAGAAGAAATCAAAGCACCTCCACCGGTAAGTCATAATACGTCGTATTATCATAAACAAAACTGTGGAACCGCATAGACAAGACATTTAAAAGGTATTACAATGAATTATTAAATACGTGTGATTTTAAGAAATCAAAAAGTCCATATGTTTCTGTGGACATGAATATATGCATTACTTTTTTACAGGAGGGAGTCTTCATTCATGGTGTGTTCCTTGATGGCGCTGGTTGGGATCGTAGAAATATGCGACTATGCGAATCTATATTAAAGGTCCTTTATACGGCGTTACCAGTTATACACGTATACGCTATCAATTCAACAGCTCCCAAGGATCCTAAATTGTATCAGGTAATAAAATTTTCAATAATTTGGTAAACGGTAGAATTTTTGTGCAATCAAAATGTTTCTTGCTTATCGTATGGGGGTCTTATATGGTCACTAAATCACATTGATTTTCTAAACCATGTCTTATTTGGTAGTGCTATAATAAGATGTACAAACGCGATGAAAGTAAAACAACAGGTAACCTGAGGTACCTACCTGATATACTATAAACACAGATGCAGTTAGTTACACACTACATCGATGTATGTACACTAAATCGCTGTTTATACTTTTTTTAAATATTATTTAGCTTACAAACGATTGAAACGCACTATTTTAACTTCTGTGATAGACTATCTGCAAAAGCTTTTATTTGTTCTGTATGCCAAACTGTTACTTATAAATCACGATGTGACGGATCAGTCTACCTTTAGCCACCTGTGACATATTTCATCTGTACTATATTTAATTTCTAGATATAGTATTGTGATAATTTTAAATTTTTTATACTTATTATTGAACAAGATTTTATCAGAGAATTAAAAATATTGTAATGATTACCTGATATTTAAGGGCCTAAACGATAATTTTAAATAAAAGATGTTGCAAAAGAAAACTAAATATATTTAAAATTTTGCAGTGCCCAGTATATAAGAAGCCTGTCCGTACGGGATTAACATTTATTACTCCCTTGTGGCTGCCCACTATTAAAAACCCCGACCATTGGATACTAAGAGGTGTGGCTATCCTATGTGATATCAAATAAATATTATACCCACATATTTAAAAGTTTGATACAGTGGTATTTATCTTTTGTTTGATGTTGTAATTGATCAGGTAAACGTTTATTTACTATGGGCAGTGTATTAACTCCCTTAACTTGCTAGTCTTAGTCTTGTGATAATTTATATCTATGTTTATTTGTCTTTGCTTTTAGATTGTAATGGTTTTGAAATGAAATAAATCGAAATTATTTATTTCTTAAATGTTTATTTTTTTGGAGAGTCATACCAAGCGTCAAGAGGTATTCAAAGTGGATTTTCATATCATAAACTTATTTACAAAACATGTTACATTTACAATTTCAATACTGTAGGTAGGTAATGTTTTTGCACGGAACATGGATGGTTTCGTAACCTAGTTTTAGTAAACCTACTTGATTTGATATCAAGATCTTGAAACACGAGTTTGCAAGTAGGTACCTAATTACGTAAAAGACACATTTTTGACTGTAACAATTCAATTGGACGGAGTGTTCGCTGACTTGTAGGTATTTACTTTAATCACAACATGTATGGAAGCGTTTCATATTACGGAAATAAGATAAAAGAAAATCTGATTATCAAACATATTTTCAAACTTTTATCAATCAAATAAGTAACTAAAATTTCACAGAAAGTATCTACTTAAATATTCCAGTCTATTTAATAAAGCAGTCTTAACGCATTTTGTATTTACCTTAGTTTAAGTATATACTGTAGATTGGCAAGGAAGACACCAGGTCAAGACCAGCAAAAGTTAAATTGGTATTAGAGTATTTATTTAAATTATTAATTTGAATTAACACATTACACTCCTTGTGTTGCTCGGTAACCGTCCTCCATAAGGTGGCCTATTAGGCCTCTTTACCTGTATATAAATCTATGTATAAGGCAAATCACCGGTACGTAGTATCTTCGGTCTAGGTATCTCCCTTTTACCAACTTTTAACCATACTCTTTTTCATTATTTTATTATATAGTTCGCTGGCTGTTAAGCATATGGCCTGCGAAATTTTGGTGCACGGCTACAATAATCTATTAACACTAATTTCATTGCCAATTTATAGTTACTTAATCTAAGGCATTTACATTATTTGTAGCATTTATATTGAAGTTATTTATTTTCAGTCTAAAGAACCTATACAACAGTAGGCAGAGCGATAGAATATGATTGTTTCTAGGTCTGAAGTCGCTAGTAACATCAAAGAAGCTAGTGAAAAAGTTTGTTTAAATGTTATATAGGAAATAGCCAATTAATGCCATTTTTATTCATTTTAACATCCTGTATATAAGACTGAAAAAATATTGCAAATGAAAAACGTAAAATCATTAATACTTGACAGGTCGCAAAAAGTAAGGTAAAAAAATTATAATATAATACGAAGATGAGTTTTTCTACAGTCATTGCAATGTGATAAATCATAACAAAAAAATAAATATAACAACATTATATAACCTTTTTTATAAAGTTGTTATATTATTTATATTTATCTACTTGCAAAATGATCTACAATCATCAATATACAGTCGTTATACAAATATCAACGAGATCTAGCATTCCTACTGAAATGTAACAATTTATTAGAGTAACATATTAAAACTCTATATTTCATATTACAGCTACATTACAGACAGTCTTATGGTATTATTATACAAAACTAACAAATATTAAGCACATTTTTATCAAACAATTAACAGAAGGCTTAGATTTTTGCGCTGTTACTACAATAGCTATGTCCAGCAAAATAATGTAAGTACTAGCGCAAATTAAATCCAATATTAAAGCCTGTGATATTGATATATTTTTAGGTATAAGAATAACAATAACATACTTCTTATTTGTAATAATAGTTAGTATAGTAATTAAAAATTTCGTTGTAACAACGTTCGTCGTTACCTAAAATTATACACAAGCAGTTTCGCCTTTGGCAAGTTACAGTGAATATTATTGCACTTGATACGTTGTCTCTTTGGAGTTAAGGGTTTACTAAAGTTTAGTCTCGTTTGATATTACCGCGGGAGTTACCAAGAGGCTCCACAGATCGTGACCTAGGTGCTCTGAAAAGGAAAAAAAGGCTATTATTAAAAGAGCTCAATATTATCTTTTAGTCACGGCATAAATCAAGAACAACTTTACAAATATTTTTAAGTGATATAGGTACTAATAGAAAATAAAATAAACCGCGTCACATAAAAAAAATTAAATTTTCTTTCATTCGATTATACCGGGAAGAATTAAGCGGGGATTTGCAAGATCACCAACTACTTGGCTGACGGCGACTATAAGCTCAAGACCGAACTATGCAAAAGAAACGCCAAAGTCAACTAGTTAGGAGAAGGACTTAGCGAAGTACTAGTAGTACGAGTAGAATAATTTATACCTTCGTCTTGAAAGCGTCAATTCTATTTTCCCTTCTTTAACTTGTTTGAAAAGCGATATGGCCCCAGCATGGCTCAGTCCACGTGTCGGCACATTATTCACTGACAAGATCTCGTCACCTAAAAACAAAAAAAAAAAATATATTAGTTGAATAAAAATAATACGTTTAAACAAATAAAAATTTCAGAAAAAAAATAAAAAGGTCTGTACCTTCAAAAATAGTACCCTTATCCGCTGCTTGGCCATTTGGGAAAACGGTTTTGACAAATATTCCCATTTTTCCTTTTGGCGAATCAGTACCTCCTACAATGCTGAATCCAAGACTCTTATGACCAGGCCCTTTCCAAAATTCGACTTTGTTCATCAATGTATGTGAATAATGACCATGTTGATTTTCATGATGTAGTGCATTATAATCTTGCTGACGCTGTGCATGTAAACTATGGTTTGGTGAACACCGTTGCGATCCCACTCGATTGAAAAATCTGCTTCTGCTACTACTTCTTAGTTGTTCCGGTATACTTTCGAAAGATCGGTTTTGGTACAGCCGTGGAATATGTTTTATATAATGAGTTGAATTTTCTTTAATTTCATTCACCGTATTATCGTTTGAGTATTGCCCTGGAAGTGGTGATGGTCTAGAATTATGCAATGATATTGGCCTATAATTATTTCCATGACAATTTCGTGGTATTGGTGAGGATCGCATCGAAATTTCAATGTTAGTTATATTATGCAAAGATGAAGAAGATTGGTTGTAAGAACGTCTCTCAAGTAACTTTTCATCGTCGCTTTTTTGGCTCGAATTCATTGAGTCGTTTACTTGTATGCCCACTTCACACCTATTATTTGTTTCTGATCTTATAGGATACGTAATTTGATTATTTACATGGCCACTGGTAAAGTTTTCATTATGAGATTCACTAGGAAAATGTGTTTCAATTGTTATTTGATTGGAAGACGAAGGTTTGTGTACAGTCTCTGAAATTATATCAGGGGGTACATTAGTTTGTTGTGGTGCGTTTGTTAAAGCTGTATTTTGTTCACAAGTATGACTATTAATAATTCGGCTTAATGTAATTGGATTTATTTCATCATGAGCCATTACAAGGTCTACTTGATATCTTTGGAACAAAGTCCCATCTTCAACCGCAGCTTCAGTTGAGCAGGAGTTTACAATGTGTTGAACTTCTTTTAATGAAGATAATCCACGAAGTACTCTACCATTGACATTGACTATTTCATCTCCTATTCGTAATCGACCATCTCTATGTGCGATACCATCAAAGTCTAACTTCACGACGATATACCTCACTTCATAATTTAAACCAGAGTTGTCAAAGTCAACTTTATTCTGTGCCAAATAAACTCCAAGACTTTCATCTAGTCTCGATTTCAACAATCTTATTTTTCTAAATCGTTTAGTGCATGGCCCACGTCCAAAAATATCGGTATCAGCTACATGTTGTACTGACGAATGATTTTCAGGGGCAAATGATTTTTGGTTAATTTCCGGAGTCGACGAATGTTCAACTGAAAGTATCTGCGAATGTAAAAGTTTAATTTTTCTCGTCTGGACTCGTTCGTCTAATGTTATAGTTTTGTAAATATAAGGCGCTTTTTTGTTTACAGACTTCTTTGGTAATGGCGGTGGCTTACCGTCGTTGTGTTCAAAGATTTGAGAATTAACAGAAATATTATTTTGTTTATTATTGTCTCTATTGTATCCTTCATATTCGATAGATGTTCTCTTTTCTGTCGGAAAGAGAGCACAAGGCGTAGAACTTCTGCGAGCAGGAATTTGTACTCTACTAACATTTATTTTATGGTTCAAACTTAATTGTCTCGAAAAATTACTATGATTACTATCTAAATGAGTATCAAGAGAGTCAGTCCTCATTGAACTAGTAGAAAAGTTATGAGAATAACCTGGTGGCGAATGATTACTGTGTTCGTCAGTTGGCCGGCCATCACTATCGTAACCAGACTCATTGGAGCTAACATAATTACTTAGCCTATGAGCCTGAAGGACTTCAGTTTCTGGTCCATGATGAATGCTATGTGAGGAAGATGTTAAATTAGCTTTTAAATCTCTCACAGACCCAAAAACTGAATTATATTCATATACCGGTAGGCTGTTTCGGTTTCTAGGAATAAGCATTGGGTCATAATCAAATGGGGCTCTTTGAGAAATCATTGAAGATCTTCTGGGCACATCTTCCAAGCGTCTCATAGAATATACATTACTGTCAATCTCATTGATACTTCTCAAAGAACTTCTGGTGAAATCATAGTCATTCCTAAATGCACTATTTATAAGCATGTTCTCTTCGTGGAACGATATACTGTCACTACTTTGATACCTTTCTTCAGATCGCGAATTAGGCAAATAAAGTCTCTCTCTACGTAATTTTGGTGACTTTCGGTCAATCCTTTCTGAAAAGCTTTGTCTTACGCAGTTTGTCCTTTGTTGTAAGGCCATACTATTTTCCTCGGGCAATACCGATAATTTAGACCTAAGAAAGGCATAAGGAAAATTCGGCTTTTTACTAGTGCCATTATTACTCTGTCCATCTAGGTTTGGAATGTTATCACAACTAACAGCTTTAGTTGACGATGATACTAGCGTATCATCTGATATTAGATTATTGTTTTTTGTAGGCGAATTTTTATTCTCATTGACGGCATTTTGTAAGTCTATATCATCTGACGGATCATCTGCTTTTACATACGTCGAAAGGTGTGATGTGGAACAACTACGATAAAGTGAGGGTCCATTAGCAACAGGATAAGATTCATTATTTTTATGCACGTTTAAAGATGGAGATTTGCTTGAATTGAGCATGCCGGTAGAGCCCATTCTGTGAAATAATGACTTAAATGGGCTCGGAGATCGATCTCTAGACCCACTTCTAATTGAGTCCGTATCCGGATCTCTTCTTAAAGTAGTTGAGTCTGAACTACTTCGGCCCATTTTCCAATGCTGTTTCTTCTTATACTGCCCAGTTATAACTGGAGAATTTTCATTGGTATTCTTAGTAATTAGACTAGACTCTGGAGCTTCTTTTGCTTCTGGTTTTTTAAGCATATCTAACTTTTTGCCCATGCGACGACCCCACGTTGCAAAAACTGAAAAATAAAAAAATGAGAGGTTATATATTAGTAGATTAATGAATTAGTTTATTAAACCCCAAAATGTATTTATTCTATGCGATTGAAAACTTCTGATTTCATCTGTAGTATACTAGCTGTTCCCCGCGGCTTCGCCCCGCGTGGGACACGGTTATGTCGCGCCCAAAAGTAGTCTATGTTTGACCTCAGGTCGTTAACTACATCCCTACCAAATTTCATCACAATCGGTCCAGCAGTTTAGCCGTGAAGAGGTGACAGACAGACAGACAGACTTTCGCATTTATAATATTAGTATGGATATGGAAGTATGGATTTTAAAAATTATAAAACATCAACGAAATACCTTTCTTCATCTCCCGTACGTCGTCTTCCATGACCATGGCGGGGAGAGCAGTGACGAGCGCGAAATCTTGTGGGGGGTGCGGCGGAGCGGCGGCGGCGTCTCGACGCGGAGACGGCGGCGTCGCGGCGGCTAGCGGCGCGGTCACTTCCCTGCGCTTCGGCCCGCGGAAGAGGCGCATGATGACCGTTCACGCATCCATCGCGCCACGCCGCACGCGTCTGCTACTCTGGAAAATAAATGATACTACTGAATACAAAACATCGTTAGAGACGCTGATAGCGCCTGTACTCAAAAATTGCCTAAAATATAACGAAGTTGACACGCCACTACATTATAAAAATATTTTACCTACGTGAAAAATATTCACCTGATTTGTTTGTTATTTAAATATGTCTGTTTCCGCGTTATTTACAGTAAATAAAACAAACCTTTGAGAAACAACAAATAATAATGGTGCAATAAACAGGTTGTTTTTACGTCGTCGTTTTGAGTTCGCCATTTCTGGTATAATTTATTTACAAAGTAAGTCCAAACTGGTAAGTCGGTTCTATCCTATGTTAGTAACATATAAAGAAAAATTTAAATGTTAACTTCTCGCGGCACCAAAAGACCGTTAAAATGTCTCGTTATTTTCTTAATTAAAATACGACCATTCTAGAAAGATGTTTTACTAAATAACATGTTTGCTGATTTAAATGCTATCCATTACTTGTTACTACATAAAATTACTCCGACTAAACCGCAGAAGCCAGAGGATGCAGATACTTTCGTGACTATGATTACACTATTATGACTGTATGATTGACACACGTTCTGTCATTATACTTGGAGCGTAGTCGCCATTCCGGTCATGTTGGAGTGACTCATCTTAAATGGATAGTGGATAGTAGTGGTTGGACGGGATCGCCGGAAATCCACGCGACTTAGACGCCCGTCTAATAACTGGATGCTAACCCAACCTGTTCTGGATCATAAGACTCAGGATTACACCCACTAGTATTATTTATCACTAGTGTATCGCTGTACGAAGTTAAAAACAAGTAGCAATACTTTTAACCATAGATATAAAAAAAAATTGCGTCGCCTTTTAACAAAAGATAAGAATAAAGTTCAAAAAGTAAATTTAATTTGATTGGATCTTGAAATCAGATTATAGTTCCAAGAAAATTATAATTTCACCTGACAACTTTAACGAACGCACCGTATTAGTTACTAAAGAACAGAAGATCTATCTGACTTTAACCTTGGAATGGGAACAATGTAGACAAAATTTTATATTATTTCAATTGATGACGAGAACATGTATTGCGCTGTCTCGCTTACTCACTCTTGCATGGTTTTAAGAGATGGTAGCAGGCCACCAGGACGCACTTCCCGTCGTTGAAATTCCCTAATCTCAATGGTGAATTTTTTTTTCATTAATTATTCGCCATGTTATGGATCCTATCGTAGCTAAACTGTTCATGAAATACAAGATAAATGTGCCTCGGATTAATTAACATTATAGAATATTCATTTAACTTAAGGTAATCTAGAATATAATTTACCGTTGTCCATTCAGGAAATGTTAATGGATTAAGCATAAGTTGTTTCACTGCGAGTAACAGCACTGAATTAGTGATTAATGTCGTCAACCATTGAGAAGGATCTGATTAGTGTAAAAGTTTGTGTGTAATGTTATTATATATATTATATATGTATATTATGTCATGGTTTATGGATTATCACATATGACTGTATGCTAGCACCAATTGAAGTTCGTTTCGAGTTTCCTGTTCGGTATTGCACGGAACTATAATCTGCCATTTGGAGTATTGTGTGCGCTTTTACGCTCTGCTTCTTTAGTCGGATGAGTAGATTTACTGCTCAATGGAAGATAAATACCGTTTTACTATGTAGAAAAATACTTTGTATGTAGAGGCAGATACGGCATGATCTTAATTTTAGTCATTCTTTTCTCATTTGGATTATCCACAACCAACACATTTTAGAAAATTGTTGACATTGACTCGGTTTTTGATGACCAATAATAGCTGCAGTTAAAAAAAAATAATCAAAGTTTTTTTATTGACGTGACAACGTCTTAAATTAGGTTGCGGCTGGGAGTCACTTATGAAAAAGTGTAACGCTCGGTAACGTTACGATGAGTCACCGAACGAGAGAGAGGCCCGCCGAATGCCTTGCGTCTCTCTCCCACTCAACTATGATCGGTCTGCCGCGCGCGGCAGACCGCGCGCGGCAGATTATATTCATATCAATAAATATTCTACCGAGAAAAAGACGTTGTCACGTAAAATCTTCGCCCGTAAAACCGACTTTACAGGCAACCATTTTTATTATTTTTTTTATTTTTATTAAACATTGATTTTTAAATAAAATTTTATTTTTATACATTTTTTTATACATACAAAAAAAATAGTATGCTGTAAGAACGTATTCTCAAATACGTACACACTTGCCACTGCCATAGAAAATATACACTGTCACTACTACAATGTTCAGTTTACTACTACGCTCAGCATAAAAAAAACTTCGATGTCACTATTGCTAACAACGTGTTTCGTATTATAAAAATATTTAATGGGCGATAGAATATGAAGAGTGGTTGTTGCGATCTGAATATCTCATTAGCTTTGAGGAAGCGGCCTCTTCCGCCGGAAGTTGCCACTTCACGGTTATCTGTAGTGCCAACATGCTAAAACTGCACCTGTCGTCTTTAATACGTAATCGTTGTGTATTTTAATAAATTAATGTTGTAGATAATGCAAATTATTATTTTTTTCCAAAAAAATCTGCCACATTTCCATTGATTTATTTATTATATTTAGCAACTAATCAATCGTTTGTATGAGAGTAAATAAACTGTCAATTAATAATTTAGTAGGTCTATGATTAATTTGGGCAAAGCCGGTCGGACCTAGTGCCTTTAAGAGCTGCACGAAACTAACTTATTTTTAACTACGAATTATGACTAAAACCTGCAACACAATCAAAACTCAAAACTTATTGTAAATCACCAGACTGTTTAACAATGTGATGTAAATGTGGTTAACATGCCTGCCCGCTACTCAGGTACCGGGTTCGATTCCCGGTCAGGTCAAGATGAAAAATGATGTTTTTCTGATTGGCCTGGGTCTTGGATGTTTATCTATAATATATGTATTTGTTATAAAATATAGTATCGTTGAGTTAGTATCCCATATCACAAGTCTTGAACTTACTTTGGGGCTATTTCAATCTGTGTGATTTGTCCCTATATATTTATTTTTATTTTTAAATGTGAACAGATTAAAC
The DNA here is from genome assembly GCA_947044815.1 of Apomyelois bistriatella. Classification (NCBI taxonomy): domain Eukaryota; kingdom Metazoa; phylum Arthropoda; class Insecta; order Lepidoptera; family Pyralidae; genus Apomyelois; species Apomyelois bistriatella. Next base: position 6,538,694 of record OX345689.1, read on the forward strand.
AGTGACACTGGTTTGTGAACAAAAAGAGATGTGAGCTAGTAAGCCTGCTATAAAACGGTGGCGGCTCTCCTGAATTAGTTTTCAATTAATAAGATTTTCAATGGAATAATTTGAGATTAGCTTTTATATTGAAATGGGTTACATAAATGCGCATTTTACTCTTAATAAATATTAATGCACACATTAGCTCTTAACACAGGATAACGTATATTTGTAATGATGGTAATATTAACCAGAGTTATGTTGTGTATGATACAGATGCAAATTTGCTCATAGATAGCCCCAGACGAACTATATAAACCTTTATATTAAACTTTATGGCGCATAATGATTAAAAGAAAACTAAAAACCAATATGCGGACTTAATGCTAAAAACATTATCAACAAACCTTAGGATAAAACAAATAATGTGGACGGATTATATCGAGATACGTAAAATCACGTTTGGCTACGTAAATGGCTTTTGAATAATACACTTAGTCTATCCATTTTTATTGTAAAATGCAACTTATGTAAGCTTAGGGACGAAGTGAAGGGCTCCAATTAGACAACCTGAGGGAGGAAGGCGTAATAATTATCTACATATTGATGATTGGCAGAGTCGCCAAAACGTTTGCTAAGCCTAGCCAGTAAGTACAGTAAGAACTCTTTATGTTAACCACGAGGATGGTCCAGTAGTTGATATTTTGTCACTGTTATGATGATGACATCTGGACAAGTTAAGTTGAAAGAACATTAAATTCAAGCAAAACTGGTTAAAGTGTTACAGGACCTGCTTTATACAATAAAGAGTATTTTAAAAATACTCTTTATTGTATAAATGCTGTTGCCGCAATGTGGTACATCATTAGATAGACGATTATAACGTAATTCAAGGCAGTTGGTGCATCCAGGCCATTCTGACAAATGCGACAAATCTTGGCTCAGTGTAATGGCTAGACTATACCTAGATTACCACCCACTTAAGATTCCTAGCGGGCTCAGATGCCGAGGAAGCCATTCTTGATTCTGATTTGTTTACGTGGATCGTAATTACGTTTTTCTTAATGGCGCCACTGCGGAGACACGTAGGTAACTGACAACCAGGACCTGAATGCATCGCAATTATTGCGGTATATGCGTATTTATACTGCTTCCGGAGATCAACATATTACTATGACATTACAGGGTAAAAGCAATATCTATTTTTTATATAAATTTATTAAATTGCAATATTGGTTAATTTAAAACACGATGACATACCTATCTACGAACGCAGTCTAGTGAACCAATCGCTATTACCAATAAATTGGTTTTGTAAAATATCACAAGAAAAGTTGGGCATGGAAAGCGGACCCTGGGCTCCGAAGTAGTCAGCCGAGGAAGCAAACAGGAAAGCGCTGAGATGAGTGAGAGTAAAATACCACGCGATAAAGAAAAAGCAAATATTATTGTGTTCTCATGACATATAGGTATGTATGTGTTTATATTGAGTATATGGTATTTACATTTATCAATATAAACACAAAGAATTTCACAAAGTTAACACAACAACATATAATATTATATACTTGTGTTTCATTTTTCTTAAAAAAAAAGCTTTTGAAATATGAAATATCTCTTTATGAAATAATACTTTATATCATAGACGAATATTTGAAGATTTTATGAAATAACACACTCACTTAAGAAACAATTCATTGGATCGCATACTACACACGTCTATTGAAAATTAGTAACATCAGATTAATTTCTAAATAAAAGTTTACTAATGTCATCTGTCATTTAAGAGTTTTTATTTCTCAAGTATAATCATGTCTTGATAGAATTGATATTAGGTACCGTACCCAGAGAAAGTATATTGTGTTATTCAAATAGAGCTGGTGTCCCGGGCTATTAAGTGTATCCTTGGTCTTGTGAGGCGGGGGCTGTGTTTGACGGCCATTGACATCGAGAGCAGGTGTGCGTCTGCAGACTAATGGCGGACTCACGACAATGCGCCTCTTCTACGAGCTAGTGAACATTCTCAGATTCTTGTGGCACTTAATAAACAGTAATTATTCCTATCTTACTTTTGTTAATTATACCTATATCATATTGCTAAACTGTCGAGCCGGAGTAGTTTGATGACCAGTACAAACCAAGTGTTACCTTAACATTTTGTACTAAATAAACTATTAATTAATGTTAAATAATAGTTATTATTGTTAATTATTAAAAGTTCTTCAAAAATTTTTAATATTAGTTTTCTTGTCAAATTTATTAAAACCGTTAATTATTTAGTAGACCATAAAGCTCTAAATAGAATTGGAAATTTCTCTTCGCTCGTAGTTCTTTTTTGGATGCCTTGATACACCCAATTTATTACTAACATATATATTACTAAAAATACTAATATATTTGCAACTCAATTCGCCAATTTATGGCAAAGATACATTAAATTATTTCTTGTTTTATTAAATGAATAGTGGAAATTGGTACTTACCAAGGATATGGTGGATAGAAACATACTCGTAATTATGTGGAGGGAGTTGATATAAGTTTAGGATCGATCCAAACAAAGACGAAAAGTTTTAAGAATGGTTGTATGCTTAAATACCATTCTTATATTTTTGGCCGTTAATTGAGTAAATAAATATCCGCAATTAGTATTGAATATTACACCTTAAGCTAAGCTTTAATACTTAAAAAAAATTGTGTTGCATCACAGTAAAATAAGGTAGGTATTAGGAAAATAAATAATCAAATAAAACAATTAAGTCTTTCTTAAATTTTAATGATTCAAACAAGGCAAATATTTTACGTTTCAACCTTCAAATCTACTCGATTTACATTTTTACCTTTCAAAAATATTCACTTTCTAACTTAATTATAACAAAATTAACTGTTGACGCTCATTTTTTTCTGCTATTAAATTTGCACGTGTAGCTTTAATTTATTTGTTAATAATTAGGGAATGCTATGGTCTATGTATTGGAGAAGTCATACAGGTAAGTACTTCTGTAATGTTACGTAATTTGTATTGAGTTGCTTTAAATAAATAGCAACATACAGGACTTGAGCGATGATTACTGAATTTGGTCACAAGATATTAAAGGTAAATACCGAATATAATTTTTTTTAATTGTCCTGATTATGATAGCCCATGATTAATAGAGATATATTATATAGGTACTTAAAAACGACTACTAAATAGAGCGCAGCTGAAATTATCGGTGGATAGACCTTACCTAAACGTTCATATCTGATGAATTAATAATTTTGATCAACTGGTAAAATGAATGTCTTCAACACTAAGTAGCATTACTCTGAAATATTCCGTAATTTTCGAATAGATAAATAACTGAAAACTGACAAGATGGCGAGTAGCTGAAATTGGCACTTTCTATTCTAAGGCAATATTTATACCATTATCATCAGATATAAATACACACTTCTGTATCGTGTGTAGTTTCACGACGTGCAGTGTACTTATACGCAGTAATGTACTTGTAAACAGAGTTAAATGCAGCTCGTGACTCACCTAACACCAGTGCACATGGAGTCACCAGAGCAGCATGGAGAGGAGGCGGCCAACTGAAATTAAATTTCATTTGAATGCTTATATTGAAAAACTAATATCATAAATTCATAATGAATATTTGTTGTCTATAAAAAAATAAAATGCTTTTGGGTTCGCTAACAGATTAACGTTTAAGAAAAATTTTGCCGTAGATAATTAAATCACACATAGATACATAATCATCACGCGCTTTTCTCAAGGGTAGGCAGAGACTAGTGAGATCTATTGGCTATGATCCTATCATTGAATCAAAATTATATAAAAATGGTGGACCTTGGTAATCATCTAATTCTGGACGGATCAATTCTTACTAATTACATTGGCAGAAATAAATGAGCTAGGGCTAAGTTTAGTACCCAGTAGATTTTTGTAGCTGGTCAATTGATAATGATGATGATGATAACGAGTTAAGACGCGGAGTTAGAAATCATTCAACGTACAATTTCACACTCATAAATAATTTATTTCGGTGCCTTTGTTATCGGAAAGCAAGGATTAAATTAATGAAAATTATCCTTTCGAAGCTCGTTTTATACTTACTTGATTTATCATTACAAAACCTTTCTATCGAAATGCTGGCGGCGTTTAGGGATCGGAAACATAAAAATGCCATCACGTAGATAATGTTTTATCGCCATCTACCGCAGGACAATAGGGCCGCGTTTCTACCGTCTAATGACCAGCAAAGCGAGTTGAGGTCACAGCATGACGCTCAAATATCTATAGTATAGTTAATAAGTGATCAGGCCCGTGGACTATGATGATATGATTATTTAAAAAAATATATAAATTATGTATATATTATCCGTCACTCATATCTATCTTCTCCTCCGACTGCTCTACATATCAGACGAATGTTATATGTAAGCACGTGTATTGGCACCTTTACTTATATGTATGTACAGATAATACATAGTAATTTAAACATAATACAGTTATTTTTCAGCCACTAATGTCGCAAATGGATAGTACCTAATCTAATTTTATTAACATAAGTTTTGTCCAATATGTGCCTACAAAGAACCACAAAGTTGTTTGTTTCATGAAATATGTAAATATATTTAAGTGGAAATAGTTACTTTTAAGGACATACGGATAGTATCCAAACCACCTCCTACAAAGTTATCTATTTTAAAAATGCAGAAACAAAACTAAAGCCAGACATAAACAAACCGATGTCTTCTGCCTTCCAGATTCCAGCACCCCACACCTACCCTGGAGCTATTACTGTACGTGATGAAATTTATCGCTTGACTTTACTCTTTATCGGGTTCTGTAGGGGTCTAATAAGGCTAATCTCAAGAGGGGTGTATTTTGCTGTATACGACAGGTACTTTGAGGCGCCACTGAGACGTTAACAACTGGTTTGGGGTAAAAATAAACTTGTTGTTTTGTATGTGACACGAAGCCATTTGTTTAATAATTGCTGTAAAGCTATACATCGTTTTTTTATGCATGTTTAGGGTCTCTTTCCTGCCTTGTGGTATAGGTATTAATGTTCAAAGATAACAATCATAATTTCTATTCGGTTCTATTCTGGTAAAGAATGCCAAATGGCCTAAAGTCCATTCTGTTTACTTACTTTTTATTTGATTAATAACGTTTAAATTTATAATAAGGTTATGCAAGTAATATAAGATATTATGATCACAATTTCTTAAGAAACTTTACTCCACTTGACTCAAAGGTAGGAAACTTATTTTTTACCAAGCAAACTAAAAAGTATTGCTTTATTGTATTATACTCATTTTTTATATTAGTTGGGATTAAAGAATACTTTACTAGTATAAGTATACTAATAAAACTTTTCATAAAATAAATAGAACCATATTTTAAAAGAAATGGGAAATAAATAAATTAAATGCAATATTTTAACCCCTAAGAATAGAAGGGTCAGATATTTAATGGCCCAACCATTCGCAGCAATCAATGTAAACTTTCTTTGTTAGGGACAATATTATTTCAGTAATATTCATAGAAGTGAGTGTGTACCGTTTGCTGTTTGCAAATCATTAGCGACTGTCCGTTAATCTGCGGGAGCCGAGACGCGATTTCGTGTAGGGTGGCCATATTGCAGAAGAAATAATTCACAGAATTTAGAAAAAATAATCGGTCGAGCACAATCTGTGAAATTATTAAATTTTCTACCTTACATGATATTAGACATGGAGAAATGAATGAATAAATAAATATATACGGACAAATCACCCAGATTGAGTTAGTGCCAAAGTAAGTTCGATACTTCTGTTAGAAATAAGTAGAGTTTACTTCTATAACTTCTATAATCATAACCACTACAACCATTCTTAGTATACTAAGTACAGTTGCAATTTTTAATAATTTAAGGTTCTACATAAACCACATTTGAATCAAATAAAGTGTGTTTTTGATAAGGTTTCGTAATTAATTTTTTGATTATGAGATTTATAAAGAAGTTTAGAGACATAAAAAAGAAGGTTTCGCCCTGTTCAAAAAATTAAATTATATTTGTATTACGTTTTAATCTAAAAAAGCCTTTTCGACAAGATATTCGTGTTTCCTAATCATAGGGTTGTTTTCTTTTAATTAAGATAAAATTAACATTTATTTATTTAATAAGAATTCAATAAAACTGATTTTTACGCATGCCAAATACACTTTGATTACGTATTTACTTACCTAAATAGTAAATTATTTTTATTGTTCAATTTACATTCTAATACTATATGATTCCGATGAATGATTGAAAGTGATTAAGTTAACAGGCTGGTTATTATGCACGTAACATGGGTAATTTGTCGCTGGTACAGTTAGAGAGACAATTTACGGGCATGTGGGCGGGCGGGAGTCGCACACGCACCGCAGCGTGGGCGGACGCCGTCATTCACAAGAAATGCTCCTCACGCACCCACACAGACAAATGCACGTTTACGATGCACAACAAAACATACCTCAATAAAACTTAACACCATTACAAAACCACCATTTAGAAAGTAAACAAAGAGAACAATACGACAACAATTTGTAAAGAACACCTTTTTCTAGAGAAGGGTTATTTTTTTGCTGCGAAATTGTTTCTTCTATTACCGGAATACTATAATGACGCTTCTCTATTGTTACTTATGTTTTCTGTTTTTATGTAAGAGATAAGCGTGGGTTGATGACCCTAATCATAGATAACTTTGGAGATTTGGAAATAGCCGCCAAGATGGCTCCACCCCACGTAAGGCGGAGTAAATCAAACACGTCAAGCTAAGCGACATTAATAGTCTGCAATAAAACAAACCAGCCTGTTTCCTGTCTCAAAATCGTAACCGGCAATTTCAAAGTCAAAGATATTTACGATTACTTTTTAGCATAAAACCAATAATTCTAAAATATTGACACGTTTCCTTCGATATTCGTATGTAGCGAGTGTAGAGATTGCGCTTGTGCAACCAGCATGGTAGAAAACACCTGCCTGTTATGAATTCACGGTTAATTTAATAAACCTTTTTTGCAATTTCGATACCATTAGCAGTAACGACTATGTAATTCTATAAAATGTAGTAGAAATAACCATGCCATGTTGCTTTTCTATTCTAAGGAACCACGTATCCGGAAATTGCACTTCGGATTAATTTCACGTGTTCGCAGAGAAGAGAATTCGCCAATTAACGCAATCTTTAGAAGATTGGATATGCTCCACGAACACGACAACTTAATCATAAAAATCTTCAAAGTTAAAATGTTTTGTGTGTCTTCTTCATCATCAATTGTTCCTTTTTCATGCTGAATTTTCAGTGATTTTCAATGCGGTTTATGATTTGATCATAATTAGCTGGCGGTTTAGTATAGTTTACAACCAAAATTGAATATGTTATCAGAATAATATTTGACCTTTATACTGATTACGATAATAACCATAGAGTGTTGACATTGAGCTCAAAGGTCGTGGTTGGTGACTTCTGTTGCTATTTTATTGATGAGTGGCTGGTGCAATAATATAGGCGTAAAATTGTCATGGTTAAGATGATGAAAGTTAAGATTTTCACATACAGTTATTGGGTTGTTTTAGGTTTTGATATTGGTTGAGATGAGTTAATTAGGTTTAATGTGAACGCAATTTAAATAAGAAAAATAATGCCACCAGTTCATATTTGATACCGTTCATAGTCTACGATTGACATCCAATTGCTCACTTTGTAACGATGTATGTACCCTTATGAACCACAATTATAATGTAGTCGGGCATGTTCAGCAATTTGTGATTAGTTACCTAAAAAGCGTTGCGTGTTGCCTTGTAATAACTAGTTGAACTGAGTGAAAGCTGTTACTCAATCTATGTAACAGGCACAGAAAAGGAATCCCAAAGAAGGCAACACATTCTTTATTTCATTAGTAAAAATTAAAACTCCAATTAATAGTTATCTCGAGTGGTGGAACCTGTTTGCTTCCGGAGTTACGCAGAACCAGTCCGGCGCCCAATTTGTTTTTTGAAATATTTTTTATAATGCTTCAACGGTTCTTCCACGGTCTCTTATTATGTAATTATTCGAAAAGGTGTAATTGGGTGAGAGCTTTGTAAGTGAATATTATAATAATTAAACTCGTAAGATGTAAGTAACTTATCCATAAAAAAAAATAATGAAACTCAATTCTTAATCTTAAACACATATTAAGAAAGATACCGTGTATCAAGAGTAATAAAAAGGTGGATCCCTATCTATAGTCTGAACCTAGCGTCTTTATCGTAAATTTTAAGATACTTACAAAAAAATGTGGCTGCTTCTGCTTGTAGAGCTTCTCTAGCAGTTATGCTGTAAGTGTTTATTACTTTGTTGGTGTGACCCATTTTGAAAGTACAGAGAGAATAAATTTTGAAACATATTTATGTCGAGATGTTAATTACAGAGGCGAGCGTTGATGAGTTATACAGATTAATACACGAGACGGTCTGGTGGCATCCAGGTCGCATATGCGCGCGCGCAATACGGCTAACAGCAGCAGCCGTTCTCAATGAGCTCTGTTCTGTCTCATCTAGCATAAAAACATATTCTCGACTTATCGTGTGGCTTAGATCGATGATTAAGTATAACGTAGAGTGTTTTAATATCAGTTTAATATAGCGTATATCGGATGTGAACGCGAGATAAAATTCCTGATAACATATTAGCTAGAGTGTAGACGACTCATTAAAATTCTTTACACACAATTTAGCGAAGGATGTTTTTCCACAAAAGGTTATATTCTTAAATTAAATTGTGTATTGATATAGGTACTTTTTGTTAAAGTGGCTTGTATTTATATAATTGCACTACTGGAGGTTGCAGTTAACCTTGAAACAGGCGGTGAGCAGTTAATAGCAAAATTACAGTTCATTCGGGTTTAGCAAAAAGTTTAAACGTACAGTTTTCGCACAAACAGAACTTCCATAGCAATGTTTATCGTTTTCAATTTCTTTAATATGCGACCGCATAAACGCGCGTAAAAGCCTTTCATCATCCGACAGCGCTTTTAAGCTCTCAATATATAAGAATTGAAAGGCAATAATGGTATTTTATTCATATTTAATTTATAAGTATATATTCTTTTTTATTATAAAATGAAGAATCATATAATCATACGTCAAATTCAATGTTGTAACCTCATGTTATTAAGTCATCCATCTATTATAAATTAATTATTATTTTTATTATATTTACTTATTTTTATAGTTATTATTTTCATTACTCTATCATATTAATTACGAATAAAGAATGTTGAACAGATATTATATGTCTTAATTTTTTACCATCAGCATGCGATTAGCTCGTATTTGATTTGAGTCCCGTTTTAAATAGACAAAGTTTTAAGAAATATATATTTTACAATTTGTACTTAAAATAGATCAGCCCCATTTATATTTTTTATTACAATTGTTTAGGATGAGTAAGTTGTCTATCAGATTATGTATCAGTTATATAAATAATGTTACTTTTGTTGTTCTGTGATATTATATTTTTATAGTTGAAAAGATACCTTATGTTTTTACTTTCATCTTCAGAGATCCTTAAGATCTTGATCTTATCCAAACCATTTTGAAGTTCTTGTTTTAGTTATTACACTTAGTGTGACAGAAATAACATTTTATATTTTCCTAAGTAACGTTTTCGCCTACATGATGGAAAAAGCTTTAACTACATCAAAAGTAACCGATATAATCTCGTTTGTTTCATTAAGAACAGCTGCTGATACCATTTCTTTCGAACTCTTTTATGTCCGAGTTTAATTATAAAAATATACCATTATGACTGGCTACATATTGCTAAATGAAAATTAATTTTAAAGAAAAATGAAGTTAAAATGTGATTAGTTTTCTATTTTTATTTTTGATCTGTCTAGTCAGATTTATAAGAAGGTGGAGGTGAGATTAGAAGTCAAAACGAATATTTTAGATGGGGGATGTTTGCTGACCCAAATACCCTAGGGTCGTTTATTTACTTGGGCTTGAATTTATTTATATAAAGCCGTTATTAAGAAAGTTATAAACACTGTTGTTATTATAGGGGTTTGTGCACATTACGGCGATTATTTTGGTATAGTTATGTTTAGTAGATATCCACTTCCTTCCTGTATGAATATTCTAATTTACACAAATCGATTAATCAGAAATTAAATTTGGCATTGCATATGTTGTAAGTGAAACTAAAGCAATTTTAGATGGTATTAATAAATATTAGAATGTTACGTTACAACCATGTTGTCGGTGTCACCTTGATGAGTTATATAGTTATATTGTTAACATTGTTTATTTAGTTTAATTTAATTTTAATAACAAAAAAAATATTTCGAATAAACTAGGAATTTTCGGAAAGTCATCATATAAAATTTAATTGATTTTACTTGAAGCTATATTTATGAAAATGTAACACAAGGTATGTTGCAAATAATTCAGAATGCCTATGCTATTTGTAATTGTCGTAGTTACAAATACTATACTACGTAACATGTATTATAAATAATGTACCAATCTTCTATTTAGCTTCATTACTTACAAAAATATGTTTTTACTTTAAAAATTTAAAAAGCAATCCTCTATACTGTGACAAGGCTAACTACACTATTTTCATAAGATCATGAATTCAAACAAAAATTTAACTTAAAAAAATACACAGTAGAACTTACACATAAACTTAAAATCTTGTATTGATGAGCGTTCCGAATTGTTTATAGCAAAAAAAAATCACATGTCATTCACAACACTAGCACTGGAGTCACAAAGTCACAGCGGTCGCGAGTTCGTTATCAGACGGCGCGTGGAGACGTGCGGATCGATTGCTCTGCGGGTATGTTTTGATAAGGGCGGGCGGTGCGCTTCGTGCGGCGAACGGAGCGGAGGCCACGGTGCGACTGAGCCGGGCACCGGCATGGGCGAGACTCTAGCTATGCCTGCTGGAGCCCGACCATCCTCGAATGATGTCGGCTGACAAGTGCACCCATTCATTCAGAGTCCTCCCAAAATAACACAGTGTTTTGGTAATAAGGTTACGTAAATAGATCGTGGTGGAGAATGTGACTGAGATGTTAATATCAATTATGGGACTGATATTTTGTGATTATGTTCATTTATTTAATACTTTTTAGTACTTAATGGTTGACTGGTAAAGAATGCTTTTAGCAGTCCTGCAAAAGTTTTTTTTTTGTACAAGGAACAAAGTTTTAATAAATAAATTATTATTCTAATTCTAACACATTAAAGTACATACATATCTTTAATGTATTAACAATTGGTCAAAATTGTAAAACCTAAAGTGTGAGGTAAGGTTTGTACAATTGCATTCAAATGACGATAACTTTTTTTAATTAACCGATTTTGATGAAACAAACTTTAGATGTTCTTTCACACACAAAATATTTTATCTATTTTATTATATGTATAGATATGATTTTCCTACTTCAATATAATTTGGTGCCCTGATAAAACGGTAGTCGTGTTGTCTATAAAGGTAATTAACAGCATTCGTCTTTATTATTAACATCTTCCTTTCTTTAACCTCTGCTTCGTATTTTAAATACTGAAAATATATCTATAGATTTACAATAGTGACATGATACTTAATTTACACAATTGTCATCGTGTTGTAGCTTGAACATTAACTATTGTTAGGTGTTTTGTAAATCATTTGTCAATTAAAGTCTTTCTCTTTCAAGTGTTAGTTGCCGAATAATAATAGTCAGATTTCAAATTATCTAAAGGTACTAGGTGAATAATAAGTCTTAAGACAATCTTTTTTTCCTGATGTCTTTAATCTTCAAAAGTGTCCTTAAAACAAAATATGAAAAATTTTAAAAGACAACACATTATAAATGTCAAAAAAACAAATCCCTGTTTAAAGTTAGCGCTTGTAATTGTAAGCTTAAAAATGTGTAAACAGCGGATTTAAGTTTATTGTAAACGACGCGGCGGTGACGTTACCAATTAATTTTAATTAATAACCGCAAATTACGCATTGCTTACAACGATTTACTCTTAGTTGTATCATATTTAGTCGTATCCATTCAACAATATAGTTAGTAGTGAATCATTATTTAATTTAGCAAAAAGTTATCATTTTGTTATTCTCATTAGTATTAGTAATAGCGTGAATATTAACAACCATTTACCTTCAAAGCCCACTCGCGCAATAACCTTGCAATATTTTGGTATTTCATTTTGCCTTTCATTGTATACTTAAAAATACTGCACAATAAGTGCGTTCACTTTTTTGGAAGTACTTAACTTAGGTCATTTATGTACTTAATTAGATAATTGTTGAAACCAATGGGTTTTTATTACCATCGAGTGTTATGCGAAATTCACCTCCAGTCTGACAAGAGTTACAAGGAAATATTGTAGGGTGATTGAGATTAGAAAGGTCTAATAACCCCCAACATGTTTTTTTTTTTTTAATTAATTTAATTACTTTATATTATGAACAGCGAATGATCACAATAATGATGATTTTTTGTAGCATTTCACAGATGTATTTTAAAGATACCTTATGCTTAAAAATATAAGTCAGTAAAGTTATCATTAAAAAATTGTCATTAAGATTTTGTGACATGATCAACATTGGTAGAGTCGATTTCTGCGACATTTGATATTTTATAGACTCATACATAATAAACATTGAGAAAGTTACAAACAGCATGTATAAATATTTTGAAGAGTTTTATTCATGGGCATGGAATAATTTCTCTGTATATTTTCAAATTTTTGTCTGCACCTAGGCTAATAATATTGAATCATTTTTCTCTAGACTCTTGAAGACAGAATCAAGACTGAAAAAATATTTTTGTCAGTGAAAAGTTAGTTACTTTATTTTTTAATTATTTTTTTTGCTATTACCCTAGAACATAAATAAATAAATATATTCTTTACATCATTGGTGAAAGAGTATAAAAGGTAGAGTCCCAGAGATAAGACTTATAGAAAAGCTGTTAGTGACAATTGTTATTTTTAGTAATGAATGTAGTTGTGATCATTAAAATTTCAAAAGTAAATTATTTAAAATAACCGTACAATAACAAAATTTATTTTCTTCGAAAGTCGTGATTTGAATTGAATTTTGTATATGAATTCTTAAAATTGAGAAATATTTAATCTTACGAGATCGAAATATTATGGTACCAAGCCAAGTTATTCTGCTGCTGCTACAAGGAAGGTCAAGCATACTACTGTCGTCCGGCTGACCTGACCTAATCGCGTACCTGGGGTGGACCTTTTTTTTCATTATACGATATACTTATCACTTATTGACGTTAATTGTTACTTAAGTTTACCACCACTTTCAAAGTGCAAGTGGAGAAGAGGCGGCGCTACAAACTCCACTGCAGCATTTTCTCTAAAGACATCAATTCACAATTTGACAAGGGAACTCTTTAACGGTTAACTAAACGAAAGTTGAAATTTTGTTAAGCACATTTATTGCATCAATAAACAAAATACCTCCCTGACGACAATAAAAGCTTGTGTCAATAATGAAATGATTTGTTTAAAACTAATTTAATTTATTCACAAAACTATTTTAAAATCTGTTGTCTTGCTACAAAATAAGTGGCGCTCGTAAAGCAAAGTAAAAAAAGTTTGTGGATAGTAAAGCTAACGGATTTTATGATTCATTTCATTCATTTCTATTGAGATACTATCCGGTTGCCATAAAATTGTCAAAACATTTGAGTTTATGAATGAAATCATTTATTGCACCCTCTTTGTTTAAAGTGTAAATAATATTAAGAGAAATACGAAGGTAAGATAATAAAGATATGATCCCACGGTTCGGTCTACCACAGCATTGGTTGAAGCTAACAAAAGCAAGCAGGTTTTTTAGCTAGCCTTTGCGTTTAAAATACGTATGTTGAGATCATTGTAATTTGAAGCTTACCTGGGCATCGATTCTGCTAACGTTAAGTCACAATCGTGTCAAAATAGTGTTTCAATTTGTAGGTAGTAGTAGGTAGTGCTTTTTTACACACTAGTTACAAGAAATGTATATTTTTTTTATATCACTGCTGATGGTCACACCACACACTACATTCACATTACCGTCTAATTCTTGTAAATAGTGTGTAAAAAGCACTAGTATTGAAACATTATTTTGATACGATTTTGACTTAACGTTAGCGGAATCGACGCCCTGTTATCTTTATGGCACTTTACAGAGTAGCTTTAGGGATAATTATTTATCAGCGTCTTTTCCTGTTCAACAAACTTTTACCAAATTAATTTCACTGAATGTAAAGATTGGATTTGTGTTGCTCTGAGATATATTGATACTTAATAAATGCATTATCAAAGTTAATCACAGGTTATATACTAAGTAGGTATGTATATAGAGTTGAAATGTGACAAAGTAACGAAAAGTGAATGACATAAAAAAGTGTATGACATAAAAAAGTGTTCATAGGTTCATAACAACACCAGCAGTTCTATTTTTGAAATGTTTGACATACGTAAAACCGGTGAGTCGAATGCTTATCGTTCGTTTTCGAATGATTTTCATGCGACATATCCGGTGACTCGACCCACCGGTTTTGCGTATGTCATACATTTCAAAAACAGCACTCCAGACCACGATACAGTAACAAGACCATATTATTATCTGCACAATATATATACACATTTAGGCAATACATACCTAATAAAAATACAGTGCTAAAAATAATATTTGTTTAGGGGTATAATCGCGGATCTGCGTTTTGTAAATTATTTTGTAAAGAAGTAGTTTAGTTGAGATTCGATGATTCAAGATAACTCAGTTTATCGAAAGACCGCGTTTTTGGCGTTCTCATAGAATCAGGAAATCGCGCTCGGTCTTTACAGGCAATATTATTTAATTATTAAAAGTAAATAAAACATGTTGAATATGTGTACATTCAATTATATAGCTTATGCATTTACGGAAATATAAAGCAAAAATCATTGGTATCCGAGAGTCCGAGACGTAACATTTGAGTAATAGTTATCATTAAATTGTATTAAGTAATGCTGTACAGTGTTAAGTAAAAGAAGATGTGATTGCTCTGGCTCTAAGATTGGATTCCGATCTAGAACGTGGATAAGAAACCGCTTCGCAATAATTAGTGTTATATTCAATGTTCAATTATATTGCAATTTATATCTCTGTATGTCTATCACATAGCGCCTGGTTATGTTTGTGTATTAAGCATGCTTTGACACAATAATGACCAGTTTGAGAAACGCTGTAATGAGATAAGAAACTCTGATAAAAGATAAGATTTGACACAGAGATAAAATCATGTCGCACGTGAAAAAAGGGCGAACAAGCATGTATGCTTACTTGTATTAGAGGAAAACGTGTTTATTTAATTAAATGTTCGAATCGCCACGGTCAGGGCTCCCGATTATCGTCGATCACGTTTGTGACACAAATTAAAGATGTAACAGATATGATACATGGAAATTTACAATAGAATTCATAATTTCAATTCATATAACTACAGGTCAATACTATTTAAACTAGTGACCGATTCATAAAATACATATTTTTTCAACGTGATTTTATTGTTTTTAGGCCAATGACCCCTAAGTGTCCTGATATCTAAGTTTTAAACTACCACATAAATAAAAAAAACAGAGTATTTAATGATGCTGATTGTTTAAATACAATTTTCCGCTCGCAATGTTCCCGGTGTTACGGGCGTCTCAAAGGATACGGTAACCGCTTCTCATCAGGCGGGCTTATACCTGTTTGCCTTAACAGTATGCAAAGAATATTCTTAAAAGTAAACAATTTAAATTTAAAACAGGTAATACAATATATTCAATAAATTACCAAAATCAATAAGAAGTATAAATATAACATTATTTAAAAAATACTTAATGACATTCCTAATTGAAAAATGTTATTACTCGGTCGATGACTTTTTGAATGACGAAATTTAATGCTGGAAATCTGTTTAAATCTATTTCTAATAATTTGACTAAGAATATTTGAATCTACAATTTGACTTATGATACCTATTATTTGACATCTGAAGTAAATTTTTATTGTTATTTGAATTATTAATTGTTTTTGATTTTTTTATTATTAATATTGTAAAATTTGCACACCTCTGGCACGGGTAAAATGTAATTGGAATTTTTTTTAATGAAAAATCTTTTATATTTACATACATTTTGCAAATAAATTGATTGATTGATTGATTGAATAAAAAGAAAACTTAAACAAAAATAATCTAACTTAATAAAACTAAACTAAATCTAAAACAAAATAAAACTTATAAACTAAAAATTACCTTAATTGGGCCCCCTTGGCAGGGTTCCCATCACGCAGGCAGCATTCCCGCGCTGAATAGCGATGGCTATCCGATAAAAGTAAAAAGTAGTAGTATATATATCATAAACTTTTATATTGTTTGTACAAAATGGTTGAACACAAAAAGTATTTTTTTTCGAAAAGAAAAATTCTTTTACAATCTGGCTCTGTGTTTGCCGCGCCACGTGCGTCAACATCTGATTTACCGCTGATAGAGATGTAAAGTAAACGATGTTTGGTAGAGTAGCTAATTCGCTAATGCGCTTTTTACATTACGCTACATTGTCGATTGTTAGATTTGTTTTGTTACCAACTACCTTTGCGCATGTGAAGCGTGTTGATTTCCTTCTATTGTACTGGGGCAAGTTTGAATATAAAAAAAGGTTTAACTAAAGATGAAGAAAGAATTGTGAGTGAACGCTATACTTACAAAATAATCTCTATCTCTATATATATTGTTTTCCCGGTTTTACCCTGATCTCAATGTCTTATTATTTTCCCACAATGAAGTACTTTACTTAAGACTTACAAGGTTATTAGAAAACTACCTATAATAGATTAGTCTTTTGTTTTCATTTTGCCTTTCTGTTTTGTTTAGAAAAATAATGTGATTTTTTGTTACTCTTCTTTTGTACCTAACTAAAGGCATAAAAGGATTAGACAAACCTGATAGTTCTACGAATAAAATGAAATATATTTCCTATGGATCCGTACACAAACAAAAAAGTATATTTATGAAGCCTGTGCTCTCTGTCTATCATAAAGTCAGGTACAGGTCGATAATTCATAATTTTACAGATCTATTGCTATTAGCGCAGCGTCGGACACCCACCGACCAGATGGTCAGATGACCTAAAGAAAGTCGCAGGCAGACGCTGGATGCAGACCGCTTCCAACCGGTCGTTCTGGAAATCCTTGGGTGAGACCTACGTCCAGCAGTGAACGGCCTGCGGCTGAAATGATAATATGATGATTGCTATTATAAACACATTATGATAAAAAGATCTTTCCATTCAATAAACGTCTTTTTCTTTGATAACATTTCGAACGCACAAAACGAGAAGTAGAGAGTACCCAAGAAGATATGTTAACTTATTATGTTTCAAGCTGAGTCCAAGTGATAGAATCGGGGTTTTAGCTCCTTTATTTACTGTGATTAGTCTATAAAACTAAGATGCTAATGGGTAAATCCGTCTAAGTTGATATTACTCGTGAAAGTTATATAACGGTTGTTCGCAAATTATGCCGCGCTATATCATCTCGCGATAGTTGCAAAATTATACACTTTTTAGTAAATTAATTGGGGTACCTACACAATAAGAAATGGCAAGTATAACGGTCGTGTTCAAATTAAACAGCATGCTTAACAGGCATGTCTAAAATATACGAAGGCTTTGTGTTAGTAAAAATATGATATGAAATTAAAACTGCGCTGCGTAACAATCACTCATATTTTAACAGACTTTAAATCTATTCAATCTGTTTATTTTTTAATAATAATATGTATGTCTGCAAATTTATATTGACCGGGTGAATCCATTTGATGATGCTTTGACTATCATATTCTACGTTCTTTGCTTAAGGATTTTATTAGTAGTTAGGCCTCGACTCGAGTCTGAATAAAAAATAAAATAAATAAATCTTAATAAAATAATCTGCTTTACGGGTTTTGTATTTAATATCCTAGTTTCTCAAAATTATTTTTCGTGATGATATTTGCACACATCAGCCACTAATGAAATTTCTACAAGCTGTAAATCTTAGGATATAAGAGTAATTATTTGAAATAGGTGCCACTGCGTTAAAGAACATAATTTACATTTTTAATAATCATAAATTAGTCCATATATTTCTGAATAACTATTCAACTTTACTCAAAGTAAAAGTAATTGTTGAGTACGAATTCATCCCCGGGGCTCTTTCTCGGTACATATAATACAAAATTTATTCTTCCTTAGGGCGGCCCTGAGTAATGCTAGCACAGTTTCATATTTGCAAGAATGCGTTTGGGCTAAAAATAAAATGCTACTTGTAAAGGAGCTGACCACTTCGCAAAATATGCATACATTGTTTTGTAAAACCGTTTGTTCTTTTTGTGAAATTAATAAACATTTATTGTAATTTATCGCGGTTTCATATTTGGTTAATTAATTTCAATGGGAGTACCGTATTTTCCCGTTATTTTATAAATTTCGTATATTTGTGGATTAATTTAGGAATATTTACCTAAATTCAGCTATCAATTCGGCGTAGAAACAATTAAAATTATTATTTGTATTAAAATAAAATATAACAATTTTATGACAATATTTATATTTCCTTTAGCTCTAGCTTTACAGCTAATGAGTAAAAATTTTAAGTAAATTAAACCTTTTCAAATTATTTTAAAAATATCATTTTAGATTTATTTAAAAATACTTGAAATTTCAAGTCATCACTAAAGGCAAGATATCTAAATGGCTGGCATTACTATATTTTACCCAACAAAAAACCATTTGGCACAATCATGCGCAAAAGTATATTTAAATAAAAGCCGTTCTTATTTTAGGAATACATTTGAAACTTATTTACCCAGTTGGTATACCAGGTTGCTACTTTAGCAATTGATAGTACAAGACTGCCTTAGTACGGACCGTTACTCTGTGCCCTAAAATGGGTTTCGAGGTGGTACCTATTTAACTTTCCTATTGTTACCGAATTCTTATAGACTTATTTGAACTATGTCACCACACAACTGCTTGGACGCTATGTTTACCATAAGCTAACAGTGAGTCCCCCATATTACGTTAATTTGGTCCGTTGAATTTAATGAACCTAAGATATTTAAGGTAGATTCGTAAAATTTAAGAGACACGGGATTAAATACAAAGGTGGGGAAATTATTGGCGGCGCAGAAAGGCAGTGCTAGTATGGTTTCTCTATAAATTAAATGTCAAAATAATTGTTGAACCCCAAATAAAGGAATACTTATAGTTCGGATAAATACAATAAATAAAATATGGGGGACAACCACCCGCGCAATGCTAAATAAAGAAGGAAGAAAGAAAGATAAATTATGATGCATGAAGGAACGAGAGAAGAGGCTGGATAAAACGCGAACTGGTATCAATTAGAATTGCTAAAGATGTAATAAGTACCTATATAAAATGCTACCGGATAAGTAGACTTTTTGCCTCAAGATAATTTCGGTAAGAGTACTTTTAACTCATAGTTGCACTACTGCATGAAACTTAGAATTTAATTTAAACTTTTCTGCAGTAAAGTTAATTTAGGCGAAACGTTTCATACGCAATGCAGCTTTCTGTTCCCATGCCAAACTGTCTACTATACGTGTACTCTTCCTAGGTATATAATATATTATTTTGAAGATACAATATCCTTAAGGACATTATATCTTAATATAAATACATTAAATTTTACCTTAATGAATCCAGACTAGACGAGTTATAACTCAAAAGTTACAATAAATAATAAACAAAGTTTTTACGTATGTAATTATTTTTGTATTCCTTCCATATTTATATTTGTTACTACCGATATACGAAATTACCCATAGACTGAAAAATACACACAATATGTTACAGTATAAACAACATCCACAAGCCGAAATTCGAGTCATGGTTCTCTCAAAAAAATCTCTTGGCTATGACATGGCGTTGTGAAAAACACAGGAAGGCCGCATAGCAAAATTTTATGGCTTAAGTGATGATTGACCAAAATGTGTTGAGATACTGAAGAGAATCTAAAAAAGCTTCGAGTTCACTATAGATTAAAAAAATGTCTAGACCGCGGTTTCGTAATTCTATGGAGTTCACTAACTCATTGAAACACTAAACTTAAATAAAAAACGCACCACCACCACGTCCACCACTCGTTCTGCAGAAAAAGGATCTCGACATACAGAATTAAGAGATAGACATTATCAGACTAATAACGAAAACTTTTTGTACAATATAATTTGTTCCTAATATGCGTAATTTACAGAACATTGTTTGAATAAAAGGAACAAAGTAGTAGTTAAGTAATAATTAAACACCAGCTATAAATCAGCGATATCAGATTATAAATGGCTACCATCAAGTGTTGCCCAACGTGGCGCGTCCGCTGGAGAAACGGCGGATAGCATGAGCTTGCAACATGACAATATCCTCTGTCCTGCTATTCACAATTATTATATTATTGTACTGAATAATGAACTGCGAAATAATAAAGTCTTTGCATTGTTTTGGGAGAAGGCCGTGTGTTGTGGAGGACTTTTAAACTCATGACGATATTTTAGTTAGCAAAATGATACTTAGTTTCTTGCTGGATAAGAAATTAATACCAATAAATTGTAAACTGTATTTTACATACGAAAAATCACTTAATTGTGTTATTTTTGTGTTTACTAATATAGCCCATAAGACAATTGTTACAAACTTTTTGAGACTAAGTTTCTAGTAGTATGTAGTAAATTATTTCATTAATTCATTCATTTCAGCTACACGTCAATGTTCAATGTCATCGAAGTTGTCACTGAGAGCAAATGAAGCATTAAATCTTGATTTACGCAGGCCGCGCACGCATGCGGCATAATTCCATTTACATGAGCCGAGCAACCTCCACAAACCTGGCTAAGCTTGTTACATAGGAAGTTCTAGGCCGGTTGTAGTTGCATCACTATTACGTTATTATAACAATATTATAAAATGCAAGGCCTCTGATTGTATGTTTTTTGATTGATTGTGTATTTCTTTTGTAGTTATTAGCCCTAATATAATTATTTATAATGATGATTTGATCGAAAGAGGTTTAAGTTTTTTGTAGAGGAAGCTTGCTCATTACTAATTTACCTAAATTTTAGTCTACTATGTCAATTGGTATTAATTGCACTATTTATTTAATTAAATATAACGATAAATACAAACTGTATTGATATCTAAAACGTATTAAAATATCAATCAATAAAATGAAATATAATCTTTAGGGAAATTAAGTATTTGCGCAGGACCTAATATGCGTACTAATCAGTAAGTAGATACTATATCAACATCTCAAAACAAACAGGAAAACCAAGAGGCAAGTATGAATTTTGACGTTCCGGTTTACTGACACATTACAAAACATGTTATTTAAAATTATAATATGGTTTGTACAGTGATTGCATATGAATTTATATATTTACTTTATAAGAATCTGTTAATGATAAAAAATTAAAACAGCGTATACGCAGCGAAGTGGCGCGATCAAGATGGCACACTGAGATTTGATGAATGTTTATTTTTTTTGTAATAGAAATGTTTGGTGTATTATGACATCTTGGATATCACATGTGCCAAGTTGATTTCCGATACGGAGCCTATAATAAAATCCTAATTTATATTCGTAATACGTAGTGTAGTGATGTTTACCAAAAGGATACTAGCGTTTCTATAGTTAAACATAGTTAGTTTTAAGAAGATTATTAGTACACTAATGAATTTGCTTTGTCAGAAATACATCAAATATTACTGATTAATTAATATTTTTTTGTGGTGGTGTAGCTTTCTAAAGACGTTATCTAATTATAGGCTTTTTACTATAGTTAAGTTATAAACTACTAATAATAAGTACTACTAAAAATTATATTGAAAAATATAACTAATTAACTACTTTACAAGAGGCATTTTTATGCGTTAATTCAAATTCAATAGGTATTTAAATTTATAATGGCTGGTAATAAAAAAAAAATGTATCTATACTACTTAGAAAGGATTATTTTGGCATTGAAAATTAGAAACATTACCAACGCAACTGAGGAATGTAACAAAATATGTACAAAATTCTGCTCACGTGCGTGAAATGAATAGTTATCACGTTAGGCAACAATCACGGCATCCTGGCGAAATCACTTTGCGAGGACGCCATAAACGTAACTCACAAACGAAGCTCTATTGCTCGGCCTAGTAATGCAACTGCATGTTACTGGCATGGGTGGGTACAGTCAACAAATCTAGGAATCAGGAATTCAGACTAAATATTTGACTTTTCCGGTAACTTGAATTAAATTAAATATCTGTAATAATATTGTTTTTGGTTATTGAACAATTCTTTATCGTTAAGTAGGATCTGGTCACTTAATTGGTGTGTTGACTATATACACGTAGCATATCCATCTCACAGGAACGTAGGCGAATTGGCATACCTTTGTAATTAGTACACTTCACTTGACTGATGCGCTAATGCCAGTGGGATTCCTTTAGTGGTCCTTCAAAAAACCAGGGCTGAACCAAAGCATACTTAATCCACATTCACAATTAACCGGCTGAAAAATGTCGCTCGACATCCTCAGAAATAAAAGAGAGCTAGGCACCTGTCGCGGCTAAAATGTCGTATATTAATAAGGAGTACTTATACTTACTTCAACTTGATTCGTTTAAAATTCCACATTTAATTTAATCGAATAGCTGAATACCACTGTGCCTGTGAAGTAATGGTTTTGCAAAATTATTATCATTCATGCGCAATAGTATAGGAATTCCCTTTAAAATTGGATTTTTCAATATTTTATCCACCACATAAATAATAAAATGTTGTTAATTTTCTTTTATTTCTGTGGTTCACTCAATTGCATATTCCTTAGAAATTTATCATAGTTTTTGATATGTGGCATTTAAATGTGTAAATGTATTTGTAATAGCAGGAGATTCACTCTTTTAAACATATTTTTTTGACGACGAGGCGCACGTTCCAATCTAGGGCTCTTCCCCCTTCGTCAATTTTCTTCATTATTATAAAGCTGACAGTGTAGAAGATGTCCCTTGACGTTGACAAATCGAGAGACGAACACATTTTGACGTCCAGTCCTTTGATGAGAGTCCATTACACTCGCTCGTCATAACTAGCTAGAGGACAAAACATCAACATTTGAAGCACGATTCCCGCTCGCATTGTATGAACAGATCAATACCTAAAGCTGGAAAGACTAGTGCGGCCTCGAGGCCCGTTGTGCGACTCTTTATGCCCACAACAATATAAGTTACTACGTAGTTTATCGACAAAATAAACAATATATTTATAGTCTTCCTCTAGATTAAATTTTTAAGACTATATACATTTGGAAATTAAAGCTTAACGCAATCACTTCCTAAGTATTAAGGACCTGGATATACCTACATTTTTAATTGACTGCCATACTTTTCATCTTATTATTAAGAGTATCTTAAGGAATTTATATACTTATATATTTATCAATAAGTTAGATAAACATAAAGGTCACCTAAATGAAAATATTTTAATATCTACCGTCACAGTAGATGAATTATTATAAATTACCTAAGTATTACGTGTTTTCTGGTCTAGAGTCTGCAGCCTTGATTGATGATAGAAGCGATAAGAATGCGTAAATTGAAGATCGAACGGTACATGTTAATTAGGTATCAATATAAATGCTAATTCTTGTACATGGGTAATCTGTCAGTCTTCACAACTACACCTGTAAGAAAATATTGATGTAAGTATACTGTAGTAATTGCCATGTCCATTTCTGTTATTAAATCTTCATTTGTTTTTGGTTTCAAACATTAATTTTCCCTTTTTTCATTTTTTTATCTGAGCTTTTTAAACAAATATAGTTTTATCAAAGTAATATATTAATACTAATCTTATGTAGGTAATGTAAATTGGTATGTATACATAAAGGATCAGCCCACATCCGATGAATGTAACTAGTTGGATTTATTGTCCATAGATTCATTTGTTATTGATCAGGAAGACAATGCTTTGGCAGTGTTTGGCATTGGAGTGCTCATCGCGTCGCTCACGTAACTATTCCCCAAAAGGAATGTGCGCAGGAAGGGCTACTGACTCAGCAACCTCCTACGTCGAATCTACTGACTGCCTAAGGCGTTCATAACCTTTCGCGATAATAAATGCTTCTGCTATATTTGATGTAACTTTATTGATTTGCATTCTATTCTATCAACGTCTTGCTTTATTTGGCGTTCTATGAACGCCGAAGACAGGTGTATTGATGCTAATATCTACATAACATTCTAAAGGTGTACATTCATTAAGTTGCCGTCCGGCTGATAAACGACATCTACTGTTATTATACCATGCGACGCGACATCTAAGAATTTTCACGTCATACTGTTCGGTTTATTTAAAAGACATATACATATTATTGAAATTGCAATAAGTATTAGACACAAAAAAAAGTAAAAAAAAAGCTTTCTAACGCCATTTCTCCTTTTGAAACATCTGAAAATAACCTATTCGTATTCACCTATCATTAACAAGAATGATTTTGACACTAGTATTCAAATTCGTAACTTACATTTGAGCTATTCAGCTCATCTTTGAAATAATTAAGTAATATCAGTGAACAGTCATTCGTCAACACGCAATAGTCATTAGATATTCATCTGAGCTAACGCGAATTCGGATGTGAGCCAGCGCATGTGGTAGTCTGAATAGCCTCCGATATAAAAATAAAAAGTAAGAGAAGGAGAGTTAAATATTATTTTTATTTAGAGCGTATATTTTAATCTGTGAGGTCTCAGTTGTTAATATTTCTGAAAGCAAAATATTATATTTAAGTATGTTTGAAGTATCTACATGAAAGAGCAGTTGCAGTACATACCTATAACTTCTTGTTATTTTTAGGGTTCTGTACGTCAAGACAAAAACGGAACATACTATAGGATCACTTTGTTGTCCGTCTGTCTGGCAAACATTTTATTATTAGGAACGCATGAACGTATCAAGTTAAAATTTATAGCAAATACCTACTCTTGTCTTCGGTATCTTTCAGATTTAAAATTATATGTTAATGCGATCAAAAGATACATTATGTAAGTACGTAAAATATTCAGTCAAAATCATGGAAAAACGAGGAAATATGAAATATATTCACATACAAATACACCGATTATTTATACACTATGTCGTCCTAAATAACTCTATTGCCAAGCTTGTGGGATGTTCAATGTCAGGCAATCTTGGTTGGTAGGTCAAAGTATTTATTCTATGAAGTGTCTAGTTCTCTTCCTCCATATTTTGAGTATTAGCTCGGACGTGGCGAGGCATCGGTGTACAAATTAATGTCCACGTGAACGACCGAGTGGTGTAGTTTGTTGCACTCGCCGACCGCGTTGTGCGTTGACACTGCACCGCGTCACCGCAGTGACGGACCTAACACACGAGTAAATATACTCCCATAGTGAGCCGGTCAAAAGTCACTGAAGACTATTTCATACGAAACGATTTTATACTGTACACTATTATGACTGGACGGAGTTTATATAATCGAGGGAAGGTACATTTGAAAATTTCAGACTTAGTTCTCTGGTACCGGTTGATTGATGACATTATCTTTAAACTGCCCATCTTATTCAACATGTCCGCGGGGTAAGCTCTCTTCGTGAATATCAGATCGGCTTCGTATTATTCACGAAGATTCTTATAATATTTCTAATGTAAGAATAAATTATTCTGAAATCATAAATACTGTCATTCATACATTTCTTATTTTTATGAGAATAGTTCAGTAGTCAGTATTTACTCAGACATCTACACCTTCCCGTCCCTCCCCATTAGACTTTCTACAATGATTCTCTCCAATTAACAGAATGATTGGCGGGCGGAAAGCATCTTTGTCTGCGCACGCGACACACTTAATCTTGTTACGACTCATGCGATTTTTTTAATGCTGGAAGTGTGGTTACGCTCCTATTGCTCAGATAAGTGATGATTTACGCATTAAAAACAAATGAAAATTTAAAAGAAAAACTTTCACTATCAAGCTCGTCGACCTTGCTCTATTGTCATTTTACGACATGTGTGATGATCAAATTCTGAAATATGACGTCTCGTTACCAAATTTAAATAAAATTTTATAAAAATCACTGTAGGTAACTTTCAAACAAAACCAAATAACAACATTGCATGTTGCCAGTTCAACGAGAAGCTCCACAAGTTTTTGATTTCCCATCTGAAATCGCCATTTACAAACTCAAAAGCCAAAAACGGAACCCTTATAAGATCACTCTATAGCCAAAAGGGAAAGCGTTTAAAAAAAAACGGGGTCATTCCAGATTTTGCTTGAAACATAAAATTCCTCCAAATTTATACAACAAAATCAGATATGTAGTTAAATTCATATGCAGTGACTCTATTAATACATGGTCATGAAATATGTCTAAATGTAAATTAGAAATTGTATTCGAACTGCGTATCGTGGTGGCATTTGGTAATATCGAAGGTACGCTTTCACTTAGCCTGTAAGTATTTAATATGCATGACACGAAACTATGCTGCACCATGTTTAGGTATTAGGTACATATTTACGATTATATGAGAAGCCATTTCAATTGGTATAAATTTTATAAAATATTTCAAATCTTCAAAATAAATCAGTCCTTGCTCATGAATCATTAAAATCATTATCATAAAACTTTAAATTCTCTTTCTCCTTCGTTTTTCATGTCTTGTCATTGACTTTTTTGTATAACCTACAACTACCGAGGTCTACCGCTTGTCGTAAAATGGTATAAGTCAAGAAAAGTCTCATTTGTGCCATGGCAAAATTTAGACGAAATACACAAAAAGAGGGAAAGGTTTATTTATAAGCTAAATACCTAATCAAAAACTGTGATGCTCTATTTTTGAAATCAATGACTACAATGAAAATTAGTCAAAATCAAATGAAAATCATTCCACACCGATTTTGAGCGAGTCTCGGATTTCAAAAATACCCCTTTCAGATGGTATGTTATAGTAGAGTTAATTTGAGAAAATTATTTCTTTATTATCATGCATCATACTATTTTTTGATGTTCTATACAACTTAACATTAAGTATCTGTTTAATACATGTTTGTTCAATAACACATCAGTCAGTCTAAAAATAAGCCACTTACGATCTCAAGAAAAACAGGATGAGGACTAGTTCCAATGGCTATTTGGCGGAATGTCCGGCCTGGTTTATGTTATTGCATTACGGACTGTCGAGTCTACCTCTACGGAATATCGAACTTTTCCCAAATTCCGCCCTCGTATTATCGTTATGCTTATATGAAAACCTTTCTTTTGTTTATTATATTCGTTTGTTTTTATGATATAGTCGACCTGATTGTATTGCAAAAACAATGTTGGCTCTTATAAATATTGTTATTGTTATTGTCAACGTTTGTAAGCAACAGTATCTATTTAAAAAATTCTTATAGACACATGTCTTTGTTCATAGATTTATCAAATCAAATAAAATGCGACCAAAATAAAATAATATTTGCTCCCTGGAATTGATTCGCTCTCACCAATCTCCTTGGAAACGTATTGACAGGGAATATTTACTCTCAATACAAATTATATTTGTATTTCTAAGAAATACTTTATTCATTTTTTCCGCGTATTGAATCTCGGAGATCGAAAGGCAAAGGATGACAAAAACACCTATTATGATATAATTTTGAACTTATAACATTTCCTAAGCTAGAAATAAAATAAGCAACTTCTGAAACTCGGTTATCTAGGAACTTTTAAGTGTTAGTAATTCTAAATTAAAATTTCGGGATTCAAATTACGTCAGAAGGAATTATAACGTTAAACCAACATCAGTCTTAATTTCTACGTCTTTATCAAGCTTTTTAACTTTTTTGTTTCAAAGATTTGTATGGCCTTTCCCCGTAAACCTTAAGATTAAAATTTTGGCAATGTATTACAAGACAAAATAAAATATACACAAATAATAATATAAAGTATATTATACATAATACTAGCGACCCGCTCCGGCTTCGCACGGCTATAAAAACCTTCCTCTCGCTATAGCTATTTAAAAAAAACTGCGTCAAAATCCGCTGCGCAGTTTAAAATATCTAAGCATACAAAGGGACAGTCAGCGGTAAGCGACTTTGTTTTATGCTATGTAAAGATAAAGATATAATGTGTCGACAACCCTAGGTCACAAATTCACAATAGCCTCCACATCAATCCGAGTCAGTGGACTATTGGAATGCTATAGTTTCCTGCGGCAGTCGTTTATTTGGTAATGCATGCTCAATCTCCTAATGCGAACAGGTAAATACTAACTAGAAAACAGAAAGGCCGCCAACTGTGTAAGCCATCAAAGGTGCCTATAAATTATGAAAAATGTTTTCACGTACTTATTGGAAGAAAAAAAAAATCACTTTCATTTATTTTTTGTCTAATACTCTTAAGAAATTATTTATCTACTTATGTAACGTTAAGATGATGTTTAATGACCATAATATCATATCATTTAACTGCATTATCTATAAAAGGTATTCTGTAAGTATTATTATCATCCAAAAGAAAATGTACCGAAATATAGAGTACTTACAAAAGTGCTCTATAATCATTTCGATTCGACCAATATCATTATATTTTGAAGTTTATAAGGATTAAAAAATGGTGTCAGTTCTGCGATTAATGCTTATTCTTGGTATCACATTTCTGTTTAATTGGCTGCTACGCTGGCGGCAAAACTATGCGGATATCTCGCAACGGCCGCGGCCGGCCGCGGGTACAATGCGCGTCCTTCGAGGTCGTTCCAGTTCCACGGGGCAACGCTACCGATGCCGAATACCTGAATGCTTAGGTTTATTGTACGGCGCTACAAACTAGCAAACATTTGTATACAACATTAAGGCATTTAGAGCGCCCGTGATTTATTATTTCTATACTATCATTGATTTTTAAAAACATTACTCTCTTTTATTTTTATTATAGTCTGTGTTTCTTCAACTTTTTACCAGTCACATTACAAAGTTGAAAAAACAAATGCTAGTGTATCGCACATATTATTTAAAATCTTTATTATTTAAAATCTTATTTATAACCTAGTATTATTTTAGATAGACTATCTGAATCTGAGTATTATTTTAGATAAATCTACTGTAGAAGAAGTCTTTACTATACAGTCAAATTACATACCTTTTTTAAATGATAACCTGCATACATATTAATACGTGGATTATTTGTATTTAAACAGGAATTAATTATTATTATTATACACTACACTATATATAACACAAAAATATTATATACAAACTTAACTACTATCTACTTCTGTAAACTGGAATTGTTCCCAGAAGGCTGGCAGCATTGCCACCCTTTATGGCAATGCTTAATTTTTAAGCCAAATATAGGCCAGCCTTCTGGTCACTACGTGGATACAATTAGTCAAATATTTTTTACGATCAGCGGCAAAATTCCAACAACGGTAAAAGTCCCTTAGACTTTTTCGTATTCATATCACACGTAACAGTCATTATCTTTAGGCAGAAGTGCATTTATTGGTTGTCACCTTTAAAACTGAATAATTTTATGAAATTGACATCTTTGATAATCATCTCTATAATAGGATCGAATAAAATTTAAAGCACTATTCCTTGAAAGCTATTGTTTAATTTGAAACGGAAAGTGATCGCGTTTTGTAAGGCTGTTAACAAACAAATGAGTGCAATTACGAATTATTACGTTCACCGCGAATATTCAGAGTATTGCAATTTTCGAAACATTTACACATTGCAATACAATAGTTAGCATACCATTTCGTATCAATACATCAGTAAAGTTTTAGTGTAGATTACTTCATTGGTAATTTTCTTGTAGTTTAAAAATAAAGTTTAAATGGTTAAGTTTATTTTATTTTATTAAAACGTAAAAAAGGTTTTTTTTTTTTTATTATTATTTTGTGTATTAAGATAACAGCAGCACGCAGCTTGACACATCTGAAACCAGTGTTGTGTTGATTGTATTTATTGAGTGTGTTAGGTAACTACTCAATTAGAACGAAAGAGATACATATGTATTGGCCACTTGCTTAGCTTTAGCTACAAGAGCAATGCGTAAATAAGTTAAGTTAGTGGTACCTATATATAAAATATCAAAGCTTGTTAAATAAAAAATCAGACAGAAGTCGGCTTAAATACTCCAAAACAGGAGAAAAAAATGGCTGATTTATCAAGTGCGTTGCAATGTCAATATTTCTAGTCAAATTCCTTTCAACAATTTACACGTCAATCCAACATGTAATTTAAAATTCTTCACTTGAATAAACATGACGCAACGTCTCATGCCAATTAAGCTTAGAGAACACCATAGCTAAGCCACCTTAACTCAACTAAGAACAGTAATTGAATACAAACATGTGCAAGTATGCAAGATCGAGTTTTTAGTGCACCCTTTTCTCATAATGGCCACAATTAAGTGCGGCGACTGTGGCACAGTCGGTCGGCGCAGTCGGTAGGCTCAGTAGCGCACAATCCACCTGCAGGCTGCAGGACAGTATCGATAGTACTTTATAATGGCGGCTTGTTGCTACTTCTAAGTACCATTACGATTTATGACTTTCCTTGATAGATGCATGCTTGTGCTGTGTCGTTTTGTAGTCCTCGATTGCTTATTTATAATCAAATCCATATTTTATTTTAACCCTAATAATTTATTATCATTATACGTTTTATTACCTTCGGGAATAACAATAATACACATTTCAAAAACTAATATGGCAAGTCTACAATAATCCTTTTGTCCTTGAACACCTATTACCTTTATAATCATGATTAACTAAACGCGGGCCCGCTTGCCAACTTGATTTGTCAACACAATAGTAATTTTCTTGCAGATCACCAGTGACCAACCTAACAATAAAAATAACGTTTTAACCGCCCGTCTATATCGTCGTCAAATAGATAGGACAACAGCGACACTCAGGGCCGCCACAACAACCTCCGAAGCTAAACCTGTACCCATTAGTGCGTTTCTAGCCGCAAAAACAACGGGGAACGAATCGGGAATGCGCCCTGGATCAAGCTCCCTACTAGTGTTGCTGTATTCGAGTTTGTAATCACGTAAATTATACTACTTAAATAGAGTTACAGTCCTGTACATCTGAAATTATAAAAGGAAAGTTATAGACATTCTAAATTAAATTAGAATGTGCAGTAAGCATTAATAATGATCATATTAATGGATGTGCGAGTGAAAAATTGAATGATTTCAGTCTTATATAAGTATGTATAGACTCTAGATTCCAAATATTCCGGCAATAAGTAGAACGTTTCTTCAGACTTCTGAGCAAGAAAGTATGACTCTAGGAAATTTTGAATGAAAATACCATCTGTATTAAGTCAGTTCCACATGTACTCTTTATGCCGTTTACGTTATTTCTTTGAAGCATAAGTAGCAAAACTATTTCTGTCTTTAATAATTTAATACCAAACATTCGAGTTTATTATCTTTTTCTTCTATAGTAAATATGTACGTTTATATTGATATTATGGATATTTTTAAAACGTAAACTGATAATATGACTGATTATCATAAAACCATACCTGCTTTCCAAGTAATCGCCAAACTAGTAATCTGAACAATATGCACAATCATCTTACTTTCACTTCGTTAAATATAGTATTAAAATATAAATAAATTCGCTATGGCTCTTGTTGTAGTCAGTTTTCTGTAACAATCGAATTTTAACTAAGCAGATATGATTTAAAGAATGCATAGTGATAAAAAAAATGCTTAATGTATAACAACGAAAGTAAAATGCATAGTTAAAACTAAACTCTTTTAGTGATAATGTCAGAAAATTATAAATTTGAATATTTATAGTAAACATTTCACAAACATAAAATAATACTAATACAATCCCCAGCCCATATACTCAAATATTTTATCACATAGATGATTGATATGTTAGAAGTACAGTCGAAAGACTATGATTTTTAAGATGTACACTTATTACACATCCATACTAATATTATAAATTCAAAAGTCTGTCTGTCTGTCTGTCTGTCTGTAACCTCTTCACGGCTAAACTACTGGACCGATTGTGATGAAATTTAGTAGGGATGTAGTTAAAGACCTGAGGTCAAACATAGGCTACTTTTGGGCGCGATATAACCGAGTCCCACGCGGGGCGAAGCCGCGGGGAACAGCTAGTAGTATATATGTAATCAATGTACAGATTATAGCGTAATGGCCAATAAATTTATAAGCTGGCATCACTAATACAAATTCCATCAAGCCAACAGCACGCGTCTTCGCGAACCTCATTACATACAACGACAAATGGCTATCGCGGGCCAGCCGGTTCTATTAGCTTTAATTATACATTCTTTGACAACTATTGTCTATGTCGCATTTTATTATGGTATGAATTGCCACTTGATTTTAAATTATATTTATGACTGCCAGTTTATTACGATTTATTATTAACAATTTCATAAAAGGACATTTTATGATTATATAGCTTGTTAAATAATTCAGTAAAACTATTTTGTAATAATTATCTTTCTACTTACAGGACGCAGTGTTTTAATACTTTAAAGACTTATAAGAATTCTAGCAATGGACATTTCAGAGGAATTCATTCGTTGAATAAAATAAATCTTATGATTACCCTATGTACAACAAAGACAGATAATGATATTCCGTATCACATTATAATGTTTTCCGCACAATATAACCTTGATTTCCTAATGATAGAATTGTGTAATACGTGATATAATATGTCGTAATTACAATGCAATCAAGCGTGGTCAATGAAGCCTAACCAAACATTTGAAATTGACGCACAAATCGCGTGCGAACGGCGCAAGGGTAAAACAGTCGTGATCAATCGAGTACATTTCGAGTATTTCTCGACATTCCCGACGTTTCCCATACATCGTGAGACCGGGTCCACTGAAGTGAATGACCAATTACATCCGAGGGCGGATGTTCTCGATCTTGACTCCAAAAGTAATCTACTAGTGCCATTACCTTTACGTGTTCACAGCTGCCTCATCAGGTCTAAATAATTCCCGTAATAAACGCAATCTGTTGACAGTGGACACCTTTGCGTCCACAAAGTGCCCAATCAAAGGCTATTTGACTTTTTACTAGTGGTTGTCTAGAAATGGCGTTGTTTTTGCTGATCAATCAATAACTTATTTTATGATATTTCATCGTTTAACAAGCGTAAGAATTTATGATATTTTTGTACCATTGCCAAGTATTATCAAATAAACAAAGGTATTATCATTGTGGTATAAAATTTTATAACATTATGGAATGCTTTTTTCACTAATTTAGTAATAAAGTGTAGTTATGTAACTATGTTAGTTAAAAATTGAAGACATTTACTTCAATCGATAAAAATTACACAAAAAATACATTAATTTTTGTCTCCACAACCCGAAGGAATTCAGTTTAAAAACTTGTCTTTCTGAAGTTGGTAGTCTCAAATACTCAAATGAACTTTCAAATTACTAAACTTTAAACAAATGCAAGTGGTTAGAAACATCTGATATAAGTTTATCAGTTACAAAGCGCGAGGGATCCGCCAATTCACATCTTATCATTGTAATAAAATTGAAAAGTATTCTTTTAACACAAAAGAAATACGTATAATCATAAAAATGATTCAACTATCTCAACGTTTTCCCGGTTGCTTACAACTAAGGGCAAACAAAACAAAAATCAATGAGATCAGAATTCCAACACAAATAAAAATAGGTAAAAAAACTTTTTAAATTAAACGGTTTTATGTTAAACATACATTGCAATGTTTAAGATAAATGTACTAAAAACCAAAAAATAATAAAATAGATACAGTCGTGGGAAATATAAACATATGCATAGACTAGACTAAAATAAAACCGTGGGGCACGTCAATTGTCTACAATCGTTGATTAAAATGTTTGTTTTGTAATGTTACACTATAATTAGGCAGTTGTTCAACCGACAACGATGGACGTGTGATAAGTAGGGCTAGAATGTGGAAACGATTATAAGCGAGTTTTAGGGTTTCATAGTGGTGAGCGAGTAGTACTTTTATCATATGTTTTGTCGATTAAAGACAAACTACGAGCAGTGAAACGATTCCTCGCCAGCCAGCAGTGTGAATGTCCAACGATAAACTAGTTGAAACATCGGGTTATCGTAAACTTGCCACAAAGTTAATTCGTCACGAAAAAAAGTATGCGTAAACTTGCCACACTTTTATTTTTTTATAGTTAATTCGTCACAGTCTAATATTTAGTATAGTAAATTCGTCACACTGATTATTTTTGTACAGACAGCAAGAAAATTAAACAAAAATTTAAATAACAACATTTATTTCTTTCATCACAGTTTTGGGATATTAACCTTACCTACATCTATTACAAAAATCACAGTTCTATCTGAATGATTTACTTAAATATTACGTACAAATATAACCAAAGAAGAAGCAAACAAAAATAAATTTGCTGTTAATTTCTAGGAAGGTTCTCAAAATTTACAGCTGTTTTATTTAAAATATTATGTAACAATTTGTAAAAATCACAGTTCTCTTTATAAATAGAAAGCGGCTGATTTGCCTAGGTAACATGCACAACCTACCTACTACCTACCTACCTTATTGATATACCTTACGTGTATAACATAAAAAAAAAAACAAAATATATCTACTTAATGAATCACAGATAAAATCACAGTATTTTTTGTCATAATTCATCACTTGCCTTCCCCTAAAATCAAAGATTAAAGTCGTAATTTAAAACTTAAGTATAGGATTAACTACATCTATGTAACAAATTAGAACAACCTACAATAAAACAATAGTAAAAAGAACTTTTATTATACAGGGTGTAACATGTAAGTGTAGTCATATTTTCAGGGCCGACAGAGTCGGTCATAAGCAATATATTCCAATTGGTATTAAATGGAAAAGTTAATAATCGAGTGAGTTTTACTTTATCGTAATTTTAACGTATTATCGATATCGATAAGTGTCAACAGACATCACTGTCTGTATC
Organism: Apomyelois bistriatella; assembly: GCA_947044815.1. Lineage (NCBI taxonomy): Eukaryota > Metazoa > Arthropoda > Insecta > Lepidoptera > Pyralidae > Apomyelois > Apomyelois bistriatella. The sequence goes on from OX345689.1 coordinate 6,573,759, forward strand.
AGCTGACAATGTGAATGACCTTTTTTACCTAAGCCTTAACCACCTCCTGTCGAGCACACATTTTCTCCTGGTAAGAGATCTAATGCAAAATAAATTAAGCAAAAAATTAAGGTTCCGTATGATTTTTTTTTTATAATTTTGATATGTCTTTGCTAAGACAAAAGCTAAAAAGTAAACTAAGGGATTTTATTACCAATCAGTGGCTTGAATAAGTGTCTGGTTACCGCCTCCCCAGCAGCGGCCCAGCAAAGGGTAAACGCAAAAACTACTTGGTAAATGTGTACAAATAAATGGTCTTACAATCAGGCCGAGTGAGAGAGTAGAAAGCAAGAAAGTCGACCTTGGGACGACGATCTGAGAATACAACCGGGAAATCGCTTGGAAGAGAGATAAAATTGACACAAAAAATTAAAACAAACAGAAATTGATGAACTGGCTAGTTGACGTTGTAGTTATTTTTCCAAGTGGCGTACAACATCACTTACGTATTTCGGAGCCGGAGGGAGGTGCGACCGCTATCGCCTACACGGTACAGACAAACAGAACAGAGGTGTGCAGTACTTTGTTTCCATCACCATCTTTCACTTTTGTCATATCATATCACTGCCTCCGTAGTCCAGTGGTTAAGGCGTTTTGCCTGTAGACCCGAGGGTTCGATTCCCACGGGAAGCATACTTTGTTTAGTTGTTTCCAGTTTGGTTAGGACATATGTCCTTAGGCTTGAATCGCCTGATTATCACCTGATTTGTTTGACAATAAAGATGATTTCCTGCCGTGCGTGCACGTTAAGCCGTTGGTCCCGGCTGCCATCTGGTATTCGTTAAAGGAACCACGTCAGAGGCCGAGAGGCGGTTCCGAATAAAACAACTCTGACGCCAGGGTGTGCATGGTCGATTGACTATGACACCTACACGAAATTAATGAACTTTTGTCATAAACATTGTCTTACTTAAAAAAAAAACATCATAAAAGCACCGCGGAATTATTGTATGCGCACATGTAATATTATTATGCCCCTGTGACACCTGGTACATTAGCAATAAAAATTAAAGAACCCTAAATTTATTTATGTGCCTAGGCCACGCCCATTTACTTATGTATTGTAAGAAAAGAAGATATTTCTTTCTCTTTCTGTTTAATTTTATTTTGATTATTGGTTCTGTACAAATTAGGCAAAATATGCAAGGGCATTGCAAGGGAATTCAAACCTCTGTTCCATAGCAGACTTCCACGTCATTCTCGAGGGAAAAAGTTCGAGGGAGTGGTCTATTCCTAAGCTGGATATACCACGCGCTTGCAAGAACGTATCAATAGTATTAGGATAGCATAAGTGTTAGAGAGCAAATACATAATTTTTAAGAAAAAAATCATATTGAACCCTAATTAAAGCCACACCCACCTCACATACACATTTGCCATCTCTTTCTTTCTCTTTCTTTGCAAATAATTATTAAAATTATTATTGAGGGTTCTGTCTATGAATAATGGACTGCGTTATTTAAACTTGCATGGTTATTTAGGGTATTATGGGTAATAAGAAAATTCGCAAAGGTTTCTAATAAAACGACATTAAGACGTTTGACGTCAAGATGCGGCCGGTCACAAAAATAATGTCCTCCGCGTTTACCGGTCGCATTCTGTAGCATAGCTTTTGAAATAAGTACAAGATCCGTTAATACGATGTCCACGAGGTACATCGACTGAAGTCATAAAATAAGATTTTAAATTGTTTGTATGACCGGCCGCCTGCCTGCCGTTAACCTTCTTTGCGAACGCTGCTGTTGGTAGAAAATACCACCAGCCGGCGGCGGCGAGAGATTTTGCCAACAGCCAGGAAGAAAAACATTGGAATTCAGATATCTGTTTCCCCTTTGTACGACATTCACGTGAAGAGAGAAAGTGGTCTATTCCTAAAGTACGTAATTGGAAAGGAAAAAGAACTATTCGTGAAAAAACCCTCTGGGAAAGTATTTTTGAGCTGGATATACCACGCGGTCATCTTACTAGTACTAGGATAGCATAAAAGTAAAGAGTAAGTACAAATTCGTAAGAAAACCCTTACATGTTGAATCCTAATTAAAGTAACGCCCACTTCTCATTCGGCCATTACTGTTTTTTGGAAATAATGATCTAAGGGTTCTGTTTATTAATAATGAGTAATTTCAGTGATAATGTTCGCTTGACCGATCAAATTGGTAATAAGATAATTTGAAATTACTAAAATCATGCGAATAAAACCGGTTCATTTAGTAGACGGTGATTTTTTCACTAAAAATTTTTAATGTTGACTAGGATAACATAGGCGTTAGATAGTAAACACGGAAGCTTTTTAGTTAGTTTTAATAAGGAACTCTAAATTGTTTTCTGCCAAAATATGGGGTAGGGATAGTTCCTTATGTAAAGATCGGCCAATAGCAAGCAGGTTAATCGATCTTGTATGTACATGATCCTTCAATCAGTCGGGCCGCCGATCAGTTGCTTGCATCTGAACGTGGTGTAAAGATACTTTTTATTTTAACCGCGCGCGTGACACTTTCATTTTTTTGAAAATGTCATTTTTAAGTCACGCCGAATACTACGAAATGATTGAGTGGGGGCTGCCGATGTCTTCGTGGAGCTCGTGAATTGTATCGTGAGAGGTTTATCGAAGGACGTCCAGAAGCTGAGCAAAGGCAGCTGCCATCTTTGGAGTGCATCCGTAGGATGGTGCTTCGATTGCGTGAAACTGGATCATACCGTGGCTCCACTTCCCATGAACGCGCAAGCACCATCGACCCGGACTTTGAAGAAGCCGTTCTTGAGCATTTTGGTTATGTTCACGTGTTTATTTGAATACCTACGTTGCGGTAGTGCACTACAATAATAAGTGATTTTATTAATAATGTGTGTGGTGTGTGAAGTTAAATTTAAACTGGGTGTAAAAAGAAAATTCAATGTGTTATGTGCGGCAAGTGGTGGTGGCTACGATGTCGCCGCCAAAGATACCGCGCCGCCATTGTGTTTTTCGCTCCTTGATACCAGGCGCGCATGAACAGGCAGAGCTAACAATATCTCAACATCACGTAAGTAGGTTTGATTAATAGAGTTCATGACCCCACTAGTGATGGGACACGATTGTTTTGATTATGACGTCACAAAAAAATATATTTAATTAAATTTTCATTTTTTATTAAATTAACTTATTGTGTCTTATGACATTGCACACAAGATCTACATCGATTACACTTATACCTCCTTGAATATGACTACACTTACATGTTACACCCTGTATAAAGTAAAGATATTGCTTTTTGTTTATAACATTAGTTTTCCTTTGAAATCATACATTAAAATTATTAATTTAAATCTTAAATGTAGAATTAACTACATCCATGTTACATTTCTTTAAAATGCTGCATATAAGAAATTTTCAATATAAATTCAGACAGGGGCATGTTATTATAATTTTCTAAAAGAGTTTTTAACTCCCTGTCATATGCAATTGACCTGCGCGTTCTTAAGTTTGATGGTATGGCTAGATTCAATTTTTTTATTTTAGTATCTACATAATCAGCTTCCTTTTTGAGTGTTTCCAGAAACTGAAGCATTCTAGGTTTTTTTTGAGGCATCATATTGTTCAAACGCTTATGCCATGCTTCTGCGAGATTTATTGTCCTATGACGAGAACCATGTATATTCCAAATAAATTGTATATTTTTATTTTCTAACCACTGGGATACGAAATAATCATTAAATGTTGTTACTGTTTCACTCTGTGGCGCATCTTCCATAATCCACAACCAACCGTCTTCAATGTCTTCTAGCTTTACATGCGCCAATGCAGCACACAAAGCCAAGTGTCTCTTTTCGTTGATGCTGTTCATATTTAAGGCGTGAGCTTTTTTAGCCAATGCTTGTTTGAAGTGGAAGTTACATCCTTGTAGTTTAATATGTGGAAACATTTTTTTTATGACGTTGATAACTGCAATTTCAAAATCGACAATCATTGTCACCGGGTTCCAATATGGCAAATTTTTCTTGAGAGCAATAAAAAGTCGCTCATAAGACCGTTCTTGCTTATTAGGCATTAGAACGTATATGAGAGGAACTACGTTTGTAAAGTTTTCGTCACTTCTCACATCACCATGTATGCAGTAAAGCTGATAAAATGGTTTACAGCAGCTTGAAAAAGTTCCATCCGAAAAATATGTTCGAATATTTCTTACAGCTTCACGAGCTGTCTCAGTACAGAAAGCTATTATTCTGTTCTCAGGATCACTGTCGTCGTCAAATAATAAAAAACAATCTGTATATTTGAACGGGATTATTACATCTTCACATTTAGCAAAATGTGTTTTGGGTACGTTTAATTCACGATTCCTTACGATATAAAGTGATCTTGAAAAGTGTTTAAATTTCGGTAAGGCACTTAATAAATCGTAACCCGCGTCTTTTTTTGGTTGAAAAACTTCTTCAAATTGTTGAGGCATAGGTGTGCTGGTGTTTGCTGCTGCTTCTTTACAAAGATTCTTTGTCTTGATAATCTCTGTTTTCACTACATTTGGTTTACACTTATGAGCCGCTTCATGCAAAACTCGAACGCTATGATTCTCCGAAATTTTTATACTTGCACTGCATGCACGATTCGTACATCTCCAAACAGTTCCAAGCTTAGTTTCCCGATGAAAGGTGTACATATAACCACCTCTCACAAGCATTCTCCGTCCCCTTTCAGTTTTCGTAAATGTGACCTGAAAAGGTGTTGAAATAGTATCATAAATTTATCTATACTTAATACTATAAAGAGGAAAAAAAGCTACTGGACGGAATTTGATAACTCTTTCAATATAAGAATACTCTTTACTCTTAACAACAACGGAAATAAATGCCGCAATTGAAGTCACGGGAAATAGTCAGCATTTTATAAAATCACCATAAAAATTACTACATGCTTTAAAACTAAACGGGTATAGTATAGAAATTTGTAACTGTGTTTGTCTACAGAAAACAATAAGCATAATACATGTCAAATTTCACAATGTATGATTAATCACACCACCGCTGGCGTCTGAGCCGTCGGCCATTTTGTTTAAAGTTTGTCATGCGTCATGTCTAGTTAAGACAAGCAGCATAAAACGGTATGATTTAAAATTATATCTAAAGTTTTAAACTGTACCTTTGCTAATAAATAAAATAAGAAATGTGACTCTTTTATTCAAATATTTATTTAATTATAATTAATAGTTCGTATTAGATCTAGTGCAGTTTAACTTGCAGATTATAATTACTAGAATCAATTAAATAAACACTTGATTAAATTGACATTGCTGTGAAAATAATGAGGGGTCAGTTAAGTATTAATTTTGTTTTAAAACCATAGGCTATCTAAAGTTAAATTAAATAAAATCATTGTTTAATAACTGTTATTAAAATCGAACTCCTTTTATATAAGAGCATTTGAGAGATAAAATAATAAACAAATAGCACATATTTTTTTTTTGTATAGAATTAAATTTAAAAATACTTACACCATGTCCTCCCGTACTTGTTCCCGGCTGATTATCCATTTTTTCAAAGATGCACAAATTACAACATTTAAAATTGCACAGTAATTTTGCAAAACACGTCACCACCCTCTCGCAAGGTCATGTGAGTCACTGGACTGATAACAAGAATGCATTGACCGAAAGGGTTAGTTGTTACATTTAGAAAGAGATAGTTGCAGCGAGCGAGAGAGATAAAAGCATGTGCAGGAGTGCTACCTAGCTGTCTGATTGTAAATTTTCTCATCCTCATATAAAGGATTATTTAAAAAGCACCAACAGCCTCCTAGGGTATGAATGAACTCAAGATAACTATCAACATTTTGCAGCTAAAAAAAAATGATGTCCTATTTGAATTGATCAAGTGATCATTAATTTATTCAATAATAATTCATACATTGCATTCCAATACATAGATCACATGACAATAGAAAAATAAAATTGAGTAATATAGAAAATTAAATTATATAATTTGGCCATCATTAAATTCAAATAAATAAACCCCTGTATGTAGTTGAATACTTTAGACATTTGTAGTAAATAAATGTATTTAACTTGTTGTCCGCTTCAGTTCCGCCCATGGTACATACCTTCATCTTTACAAGAGTGGTTTTTTTTTGTAAATCTAACCTGTCGTCATGTCATAAAACCAAATAAACAAACTCTTCGGCATTTTTCATATTAGCGTAGATTTAAACCACTAAATAAATAAATCACTTTGCTTGCTGTCGGTACTTTGCTAATTGTGGCAAATTAACTATAACGCATACCTACCTGTGACGAGTTAACTAATACTTTTTTATGCATGTGACGAATTAACTTTGAATGTATGGAGTTTTAAAAACGTGACGAATTAACTATGTGGCAAGTTTACGATAACCCGAAACATCTCTTTTATTTACAGTGTATAACTATTGGAATTTCCATGAGCAAGAAAATAGTAAGTAATTTCCTCACCATCTGCGGGCCAACTGCCTAACGACGAATTAAACGATTCTTCTATCGCACATTAAGTCGATAATTTGTAGACAATTGACTTATTATGTTTATTGAGATGTATGACTGTGTTAAATTCATTGACAGATAAGTGAGTATTTGGACATTACATATTAACTGTAGGGAGCAGTATCTGAATGATTGAGCTTACTCAATATTTATATCGGTACATTTATACACTCAGTGATCATCATTTCAATTACGAGAACTCACTGGTACAAATGAATGCTTTTGAATTATGCTTTGGATATTGTGAGAACTTGTTCTTATTCGTCGTATCAATGACTTATAATTTTTTTGAGAGCCCGTACACTAGACGATTTTAGAAAACTTTCACTCGTTAAGATGAGAGAGAATCAATGTATAATACATTACAGAAGTAAACAAAAATAATAATTAAAGTTGAAAAAATTGCTTCATAAACAAAACAGAATAACTTACATCATCTCCTTTTTGGCAACAATTTGAGTGCATTTTACATGAATTTATATTAGTCGTTATACTTTTTAAACGACGTTTTTTATTGCCAATTTGCTTTAATTTACGATGTCAATGCTGTTCAATATGAATTTGATGGCCCTATATTTTTATTTAAACGTAATGCACTTATATTGTTAAAGTGGTTGCATGACATATCGATAATTTTGCTAAGAACTCGTTAATCGATTTTAATGTTACCCTTAAATTTGCATTAACTTAAAGTGAAACTCTCTCGTAAATCGGTAAAAACTTAAATTTGGTTTTGAGACAAATCTATTATAGCAGGTTTCCTTATATACCAACTAGCTGTTGCCCGCGGCTCCGCCCGCGTGGGACTCGGTTATATCGCGCCCAAAAGTAGCCTATGTTTGACCTCAGGTTGTTAACTACATCCCTACCAAATTTCATCACAATCGGTCCAGCAGTTTAGCCGTGAAGAGGTGACAGACAGACAGACAGACAGAAAGACAGACAGACAGACAGACTTTCGCATTTATAATATTAGTATGGATACTCAATTTTAATCATCATTTCGAGTAGGCGGCACGGTCAATCGACCATACACACCCTGGTGTCAGAGTTCAATTTTAATTGTAAAAGGTAATCAGATCTACTTGATCAGTGATCACATATCAATAGCAGTCAAAAAAGTTGAAACAAGAGAAAAAAACAGCCTCCATCATCTTAGAAATGAATTTATAAAACTTATTTAGAGATTAAATCTCTTTAATTATATAGAGCCCTTGGTTTTTGTTTGTCATGAATACAATTAAAACATTCTTGATATATAATGCAATTTTTTTACAACTGTAAAGAATACAGTGGATGATGCACGTATGACATGAGTTTTACAAGGACACAAAAAGGGCAATCTCTATACGGTATAAATACGTACGCTTTACTTATATTATCCATGATTTTTATTCAATATCAGTGCAGGAAATATTTTATTAGGTTACTTTCATTTAAATTATTGATAAGAGGATTAATAAAATTATTCAAATCGGTTATAATACTTAATACTTAAAATGTGTTAAGTTCAACATGATGATAGCAGTAAAAAATAAATAAATGACAATTATCGCTGCAGGATACCTGCGAATCTATGCACATAAACGATAAAGGATAGCTTTTGAACCGTAATTGTTTTCATCATATATGTTAAACAGCCAGGAAAATACATAAAATGTAATTGGAGAGGAGTTCTCAAGCGGCTTGATATTAATATTATTGATATTATCATTGGAAACCTGTTGGCTGATGCTTTTATATGGATTTGCTTATTAACGTACGTTCCTGCAGTTTGCTTAAGATAAGACCCGGTGCAAGTATGTGGTGGGATTGCACGCGATGCAGTAAATTTTTTAACTATTTTTTATGCTAATATGTCATCCCGACGAATATTCCCAGCACGTCTGGTTGCAAGCAAGTGGCGCCAAAGTGTCGTCGGCCTCATAGTTTTTATATAGTTATATAGTTTTAAAGGAAAGTATCTCTTATTATACTTATCTACTTCATTTTTTAGAACTAAAATTTATTTAAAAGCAAGGAGCATATCTACGATGTGCGTTTTCATCAATCATTTTATAGTTCCTGTTATTTTTTTTTTATTCGATAACAATGTTTTTTTTACATAATAAATTAAATTATTTTTTTCTCAATAATATAAAATTACTATTAAGTCACAGATTTTTTTAATTTTCATTTCATATTACCAACGTACAGGACGTTGGTAATATGAAATGAAAATTTAAAAAATCTTACTACCAATATGTAACAAAGTGTTTAGTAAGTACCAATAATAATAATAATATTTTTACTTCCTATTGTTTGACAATCCATATTGTATGAGTAAACTTTAACCTATATTAGTGCACACGCGAAGATGAGAAAAAAAAGCAAGTAAGACTGGATCGGCATTTATGAATTCCGATCCGATGTCTCACTATCGGATCGTCTAGCCTATTTGATAACTAGTAGTTCTAAACACAAATAGTTTTATGTTAAGTACAGATGTATCGACTTAAATAAGTTACCATGGAAATACGGCTAATGGATCCACTGTTTCTACATACACACTTTCTTCGCTTGACTTTCGTTTTCATGCGTGGTTCTCGACCACCGACCATAAAATGTAAAAATATAATAATAAGAAATATTTTGATCATTATACCATTTTGAACATATTTTAATGAATATATCATCCTATAAACCTAATTAAAAAAATGGTTTTTGTTACACTGTTAACTGAAATTTTTTATTGTAAATATAATGTTAATTAAATAAATAAATATAAAAAAAAACATTTCAGCCCTATGCTATTCGCTGCTGGACATAGAGGCCTCCCCCCAATACATATCCAATCTTTATTATAAATTATTTATTCTACCACCTAGCTTGTTTTGTTTATATAACGATGACATAATAGAATTACTGACACTAAAATATTATTAAACATTTAATTAGTACTTGTTATAAATGTTCCAGTTAAGCTGTTGATCAATAGATCTAAAATAATAATACACCTTTAATGATAAAATTAATTAATCATTAAATATAAAATATTGAATGAATAAGAACATCCATATCGGAAATTAATTTTGTAATCGGCTTAAATCATCGCAGTAAGAGGAAATCGAAGTCGATTTATTCTATAGCGCATCATTAGATCGAATTGCGCCAGACTCAAAGTAATTAGTCCTAATGCTAGGGATTTTATTTTTAGGGCTCCAATCTATTTATTAAGTTATGTTTTTTTAAATATTGAAAGTACCCTTTTATTGTATTTCTTTTATTTCTTTTGTATCTTGATATGGTTTCAAGTTGTATATTGAATGCTCTTAAGATGATACCTCGGTGAACACAAGCGCCACCGTCATTTAAAAATCATTACTTACTGAAAACACAAGTTATCAAAAATCCCTCTGCTGTAATTATGGTTCTGGATCTGAAGTTAATTTTAATCATATTCAATTATTAAATTATAGTTCCATATAGTTACAAATTGTAAAACTGCTAAAAGTGGCCGTTTTAAGCAATAATGCAATTTGTAACTATAGGGAATTATAATTTAATAATTTATTACGTTTAAAATTAACTTCAGATCCAGAACCTTAATTACAGCAGAGGGATTTTTGATAACTTGTGTTTTCAGTGAATAATGATTTTTAAATGGCGGTGGCGTTAGTGTTCACCGAGGTATCACCTTAATTAATACATAAAAAAAAAAATCTATTATAAATGTATGTTGCAATACAAATAGGTAGTAATCTTAGTTTTGATGTTCTTACCGTAAGACGATACCTCGGTGAACACTGGCGACACCGTCATTTAAAAATCATTATTCACTGAAAACACAAGTTATCAAAAATCCGTGTTATGTAATTAAAGGTCTGGATCTGAAGTTAATTTAAAACATATTCAGCTATTAAATTATAGTTCCCTATAGTTACAAATAGCAAAACTGTTAAAAGTAACCACTTTAGCAATTTATAACTAAATGGAACTATAAATTAATGATTTAATATGATTAAATTTAACTTCAGATCCAGAAACTTAATTACATAACACGGATTTATGATAACTTGTGTTTTCAGTGAATAATTATTTTTAAATGACGGTGGCACTTGTGTTCACTGAGGTATCACCTTAAACCACGGACACAAACTCTCAGGTCACTAATTGCAATAGTAAGTTATTAGGTCTCATATTCAAACTATAGTCTCTTGTTCTGTGAAAAATGATCCTTTATCTACCTTAGTATTTTAAAAAAGGTTGAATCTTAAGGTCGTTGACTCCCAGCACCGTGACTTCCTTTTTACCGGCGCACTCGAAAGTGAGGAATTAACAGGAGCGTGGCGACGCTTTGTTCTTCATCTGTAACGAAAGATCCCACTCCCACCAGCTAAATGACGAGCCATTACTTCTCCATTATGAAAGTTGAATATATTTGTTTACATTACTCGAATAGTACTGGCTTTTTGGTACAGTATTATTTAAATGTCAAGGGTCCCTTTGAATATGAACGTGACTGCTCGATATTAGGGCAAATATGGATTAACGTCATTATTCTAAAGCTTTTTCGTGTGCACAGAATTTAAACATCCTGTTGTTTTGAAGAAAGAGCCTAAAATAACCGATATATTTTTTACTAAATACTAAATGAAGGTTTTGTTTTTTACTTTTTAGGGTTCCGTATCCAAGGAGTTAAAACGGGACCCTATTACTAAGACTCCACCCTTAGTCGCAGGGGGACGTAGCTAGATAGTTAGATGGACCAGTAGACGATAAACTGTGATAGCTAGACAGTTGATATTTTCACTGATGATGTATTTCTGTTGCCACATTACCTATTTATATATTTAAACTAGCTGTTCCCCGCGGCTTCGCCCCGCGTGGGGCTCGTTTATATCGCGCCCAAAAGTAGCCTATGTTTGACCTCAGGTCATAAACTACATCCCTACCAAATTTCATCACAATCGGTCCAGCAGTTTAGCCGTGAAGAGGTGACAGACAGACAGACAGACAGACTTTCGCATTTATAATATTAGTATGGATTCTAGGTATTGATTACTTCATCCGTTTCCTTCTAAATTGTTTTATGAATACTTAATATAATCAAAGCGATTAATATGGTTTTTTTTATTTGGATTTTTTATATTGAGTACTTACTTAATAATAAAATAAACCTACATGTTATAAACAAGTGGAAAAAATCAGTTTTGTCAATTTATAAGCTTTTTTTTCTGAAGAAAAAGTATTCGTTCAACGGTTCGCCAAATTAAGCTGCATTAACATGCACTTTGCTTGAGGCCCACTCGCTTGTTTATGCACACCAATGGAAAGCTAATAAAGTGGCAAGTCATCTGCGCTAATCAGCCTAGGGTCCTGTTACATAGATGCGTCGCGTCATTATCTGTCATGGAAATTACGACCTTAACGTGGAATTTACGTGGGTCCATTGAGCGTAGGACCTTTCTGTATGTTTTATCGATTAGATATCGTCTGACGCGAGTGATAATAGGAAGGAGCATTTCATGCGATACCTGATTATCTCCTCTGCAATAAACGTAATTTCTTAGACACGTGTCGCACAGGTGTCGAGTAGTATCGGGAACGAATTGACACGCGCATAGCTTTAAAAAATTATGAGCATGCAATTTTATATTTTACTAGCTTTTGCCCGCGGCTTCGCCCGTGTTAAATTCCTTCGGGAACAATGCTTTTTCCCGGGATTAAAGGTATCCTTTGTACTTCTCAATACTTCTACTAACTATGTATATGCAAAATTTTAGGAAGGTACGTTTATTACATAGAGTGTAAAAGTGTAACAAACAAGAAACAAACTCACTTTCTCATTAAAAATATTAGTTAGGATTAAGCTTTAGGGTTAGGAATATTTTGTCGAATAATTTTAAGTTCGTCTATTGAAATCCTCCAATTGATGTTAGGAAAAAAAAACTTACACTTACTATATATGCAAAATAAAAACATTACATTCATCTCGTCAAAAATAATTTATTATTTTCAAGTAAGTACTTTTTACCTAAGTGTTGAAAAAAATACTTTAACAATAAACATGTTATGTCAACGGGCTCGTATTTGATTAAAAATTAAGAAACGATAAATATCATAAAATCAATATACCTATGGGATGAAGATGACTATTATTTTACTTCCTGAAGTTGATGATTATGGCATGAAAAATGAAAATCAGTATCACGTTATTTATGTAACAGTACAGTAAAATACTTAATACTCTAAATTGGCAAGCAAAAATTATTGCGCGTTGGTCGTTGCGTCCTATCTGAGAATTGTTTAACAAGAGATGCGGAACCTAGCTGGCAATGAGCCAGATTGGGGCTGACGACCTCACACCCTCAGTGCTCCAAATTGCTAACATTCTTCAGCTTAAGTTACGAAGAGTTAAGGGAGGATACTCGTACATCTTCATAATAATCATTGAGTCGCAAGACTCACCCTCTCTTGGACAACTTAAATAGTACACTTACACAAGCAACTCTAATTTATTATTGTCAAGATAACTACGTATTCAACCCACTTGACTAATTAATGACATAATTGAATCAATTATTGTGATAGTCAACAACCCCTTTTTATCATTCTTGAAATATATATATATATTATGGTTAAACACTTGAAAGACTCGAGGCATCACCATATGTTCCCTTATTCAGTTTATCTTACTTAGTGATAAAATGCACTGGTTTAGTCGAGTTTTATGCATGCTCATATTTCGATAACGAGTTCTCGAAGAGTAACAGGTTGGCACTGGTTTATAATAAACAGTATCTAAAGTACAATTTTTAGTATGACAAGATATTAGTATGTGGCGTATGAAATAAGTTTTATCAGATCTGTAACCGGAGGTAATGTAGCAAGCGTTGCGGCAAAGGTTTAACAACGTCTGGATAATAAAAGCAGTGGGTAAACATGCGTGCACGCACCTCGTTCCGAGTGTGACACAGATGCATATTACCATTTTGGAACTGTTTCCTTTGACGACGCTCGAAACTATTTTTGGGACAAGAAAATCTATTTTTTGGCGCGTCACTCTTCGAACCGAGGAGGAACTTTTTGAAGCTAAAAGTTTGAAGTGCGGTCGTGGTTTTAATTAAAATTTAATGAATATGGGTAGGAAAATGGAACAGCAGTTTATATCTATATGAATAGCAATTAGACATGCTAGAGCTGGGTTATAATAGTTAAACCGTGAACGGGGAGTTACTGTGCATAATGGTAAACGTACCTTGGCCTTGTTTAGGTGTAATATCGTCGTTATATTATCGACCTGAGTTTTATAAAATTTTGTTGATTGACGATTCAAATTATTGAATAAGGAGTGATGTCATTTTAATTTATTATACGACATAAATTTATCTCTACTTATGGTTAAGTTACCATATGTTCACTACATTATAAAATTTAAACTCCATTTGTCAGTGTGTAAATTAGGTTGTAGAATGAAGGTACATACACTTCTGTCTCTGAGGTTGTTTATACAGTACATGTAGATAACTGTCCCTAATATTGACTCAGGCGGCTCGCCGTCATGTTAATGTTTGAACACATTTTTAATTCGACTATGAAGAGTCAAATGTGATATTTAGATCGAGGAACTAAAATGGAACATGGCAGCAACATATATATTTACCTATTAACCAATTACAGGGCAAATATTTATTGCAGTACAAAGCTGCCTTAGGAACTGGAGACATTTGAAATGACTGACTATCGTGGAACGAAGCGCGAAAGACCAAAAGACCAAAGATCTCACTAAATTATTGTAGTAATTTACCTCATTGTCTAAGCAATTTCAGCTAGAAAATTTGGTTTCAGACTCTTAAAACAAGATAAACATCAAATAAAGCGTAGTATTCATTAAAATTATAGACGCCTATAAAGAAGATGAAATGGTATATATGAAGGTACTTAATTTCATTAGATAAGCAATTTATTTAATTTCGGGATAAAATTTAGTTTATAAAATTCATAATAATGTACACATTTAAAATAGTAATACAGGGCTCGTATATAGTGTTTTGATATAAGTTATTTTAAATAGGAATACACATACAATTATATAAAGGCCATTTTTTTTAATAGTCTTAATTGTCCCACTGCTGGGCAAAGACCTCCCCTCTTGTCTTACACGCGTCTCGATCACTCGTCGCTTTATCACTATCACTACATAGTATAAAACAAAGTCGCTTCTCGCTGCCTTTCCCTACGTATGCTTAGATCTTTGAAACTACGCAACGGATTTTGATGCGGTTTTTTATTAGATAGATTAATTCAAGAGGAAGGTGTATATGTATAATACATGTATTATATAGCATTACACCCGTGCAAAGCCGTGGCGGGTCGCTAGTATATTATAAAGGCAATATATTTAGATATTTCCTTTTGAAAATAGTCACAAGCTAAATATATTTAGCAGGTGGCTGAAAGAAATAAAGGCGAATGATCCACAAAGAAATAATGGTCAAACGGCAAATCCGGAACGCAAGGGAAGCATCAAAGGCATAAATTTTTCGTAGACCATTTATTTGACCCAACGAGTAGGGACCGAAAATAGGCCAAGGGACGGGTGATTTTGTTTGAAATTCCCTCTTTCTTATTCAATCAGAAGTTTTGTTTCGACAAATTCAATTCCGTTTATGCTCTCCTTTTGGATGAATTCACTCTGCGTATTGAAAGAAATGTTCGCTTTATAAAAGGAGGTTAAACTGGTTTGTTGTAAAACTGCCTATTCATTCATTTTAAGCAAATTTTTGAGTTTTTTGAATTACGTTGTTAATACCTGTAGCCATTGCAAAATTAATTATTAAATAAATTGTTACTCTAATATAATATTTGTGTTATTTAACCGTGGAGTCCAGCTACATCTACTGTTTACAAGAACATTTCGAGAAAAAAGTAATAGGTTCATTTTTTTCAGTCAGTACACATCAGTCACAAGTAGTCAACTGCTGGATATTGATTTTCTTCCTCATTGATTTCCAATCAAACCAATTCAAAGCGGCCCGCAACCAGTGTATTCCTGCAACCTTAATAAGGTCTTCAGACAGCACTTGGCAGTAGGTGGCGACCATTTCAGAACCTTTCTGCCACAACGGCCACTAGTTGCCATTGACACTTATCGAGCTAATCCGTAAATAAAACAATAATACTTATTCATAAGCAAAATGTTGGCAAAGCGTTGGTTGTGGCTTTGCAATGCATATCCCAAGGTTAAGACAATGCGTCGTCGGTTTGAATGGACCTTGACTTCACAAGTAGAAGCGTTGAAAATGTTAATACTGTTGTGATGCCTTCATTAACAATTTTCAATGCATTCTGTGGCATTCACCTACTAACTTAACCATGATTAATGAAGTTATAAATGATTAAATAATTCAAAACATAGGTTTGTTAAGTACTTTTGTTATCACACTATTTTTTGACAATGAGTTAACGTCCTAGACATAATGGGCTAGAGCTCCTTTTGACTGTAGTTAGCTGTAATCTAAGCAATTGAGTAAAATCTAAGGAAAGCTAAACTCATAGTTACGCATTAAGTAACTAATATGTACATGTCGCAGAATGAAGTACTAAACGTAAGGTCTTTATCAATCTGAAAGCAACTTAACTATAGTGGCGACACTATGCGGTTGGCAACATCATATGACATTGTCAAATGTCAATGTCATAGAAGTAACGGTTGGGAATCGAAATGAACGTTCTTTTTGAATATGGCGTCGGGCGTGTGCACTTGTGAGGTTATCCCTACTTTTGTAACGGTGAAAGTGATTGCAATGGCAGTTGAGAACAGAATCGATCGGGCCGAGTTCGAATGTAGACGCGCGGCAGTGCACTGCAGTAGCTACGAAATAGTATCGTGATTAGTTGATGTTAATTGTTTTAAGTGTTAGCGCGTGCGTGTGACCCGATATGTTTAGATGTGTCCTGAGAGCTAGCTATCCCTTGTTGACCTATGGGTGAGAAGCCTAGTGTTCAGAAGTCTCGTGATGAGGCGCCTAGATGCGCGAGTGTCTGTGTACCCTTGACCCTTGATTTCACCAATTGCTGTTGGTTATCAGTTGTGTTAGCACGGAGGAAATCGAGAAGAGTCTTGGTTGTGAGATTACTATCGTGTGCGTGTGTGGGGCACCGATCTAAGCCGTGATTTGGGTTGCTGTCCCTCTATCGGGACAATTATGCCCTCGCTTGACCTTTGTAAGATTGTGTAAAGATACCCTGTTAGTTAACTGTCACTCTGCTTTAAAGAGTTGCCCACGAAAGCCATCCTATGACCCTATCTGATGCTCCGAGCCATCCATCCTGACTTCCATTTGGCCCCCTTATATCTCTCTATCTCCGACATCAGAATTGGGATGGTGAACCCGATAGTTTTTAGTTTTCTGACACGGTTGTTTTTTGATTCATGGCTTTAATCTGGTTATTACCCTACGCGTATAAAACTACCTAATTGAAGGGTAGTGCGGTTAGTAGATGTTTCTGTAAAATAACGGTTTCGTGTTTAGTACAGTGTAAGTACCAATACGTTTGTTTTGTTGCAGTAACCGGGGTAAGTCTTTTGACATTTTTATCTTAACCTGATTTTTTGAAATTTTATGCGTTTATCATCAATTGAGTAATTTTATTGTCAGTGGAAAATTGTTTGATATTTGAAGGTAGTTATGATGTAGATAAAAATAACTGACAATATCATCTTTGATATCAATTTAGCTAACACAGGTTTTTGAAAACGTTGTCGGTTACATTGATATAGTGCGATTATTATGTTTCATTACATTGTGCGTTTTATTTAGTCAGAAAATAATCGATTGTATTTAAACGATTGCGATGTTGAATCATTAAAAAAATTATGATATCTCACTATTGTTATTGAACATTGCCGCATACATAAAAACACACTGTGGTTACGAGATATTTGAGGTAGTTCGAGAAAAATCTTAAATTACATGGACAAAGTTAATTTTAAATTGTAATTTTCGGTACCTAAAGTTTAGGTAGTGAATTTAAATTGCGAAAACGACGTTGACTGGTAAATTCAAAGTTGATTGATTAATCTGTTTAAAATGTTTCGTTGTCAGTATATAACGTACGTTTACGCGTAATAAAAAAATGCTTAACGGTTTATTGAATCTACATTTTTGAGGGTTTAATAACAGCGAAGTTATTTTGAATTAAATTTTTGTAAGCGTGCTTGTAAAGCGTAACTTGTGATTTTTGGTGATACGCTAGAAGCAAAAGAGATCATTGAAGAATCCGATAGTTAATTTTCATAGTGTAATAGTTGAATTTCTAAATTGCGTTGTTTGATATTATTTGTGTTTTGACTATGCTGGAGTCCGAGTCTTAGTCGTACCTCGAGAAAAATCGGTGTCTGCCTTGTGTAGTCCGTGAGTAGGCGATATGCGGTTGACTCTGGTGGAGGTCGGGTTTCTGAGAAAACCGTAGGGTCAGTTGGACCCGGTGATCACAGGCGTGGTACGCGTATTTGTGGTATTATTGAGATTGCGCAATTTTGGATTTTGTGTTGACATTAATTGCCATCAAGATATTGAGTTATTGATTAAGGTGATTCAGTGATCTCTGAGTTCTCATTTTGTAATCGGGATTTATTGATTTAAAGTAACTGTAAATTTCGTGAAAAAAATAATTGATATACGTCAAAGGCGGAAATGGACCGGTTGTTCATAATGTGCGGTTTACTGATTTGATTCGTTGAATAAAATTGATTAGACAATGATGTTTTGTGTGCTTGTTAAACAGAACCCAGTTTATTATTTTGAGAAATTACTGCAATTTTTGGAAGTTATGAGAAGTTTTGCATTGCTTAGTGGTAATTGCCAGTATAAATATGCTCACGATCGATTCAGGAAAATGCCAGATCCTAATTCTCCCTCAGAATTTGATAACAATGTAGTATCTGAGGATGAAACAATTAGTCCTTAAGAGTAGAGGCCGAAAGTATTGTGATTCTTTACAATTGCTGAAAGTACATTTTACGTTGATTTAAGTTTATTACTATGTGCCGGTGTGTGTAGTGCTGGTTAAGCGCTGCTCGGTTAAGGGATAGTACTCGGTTATCACCGGTTAAGTGTTAGTGTGTGTGTAGCGCTGGTTAAGCGCTACGATTTTGCTTTGCTGGTTAGGCATTGCGGTTTAGTGCTGGTTAAGTACTAGACGGTGTGTGACACTGGTTAAGTGCCACGATTTTGCCTTGCTGGTTAAGCATCGCGGTTGGGCTGAGTGCTGGTTAAGTGCTCAGTGATAAGTAGTGCTGGTTAAGTGCTACGGTTTTGCTGTGCTGGTTAAGCATTGCGTTGTACTGCATAGTTTTTACTGATGGTTGGCTGGTGATAACGCTGTTTGAAATTCAAAATAAATTATAGCAGAACAAACTTTTTGTAAAATGTTACTTTTGGCAATATAATATTTTAAGTTGTTGTTTGTAACAGTGATAATTTCACTGGGCTCACTTGATACCGTAATTTTTCCAAATGGGTCAGGAACGACCGAGCGGTTAAATTTTACTGTGTTTAATTTCGTTTAGATTATCGCTTTTTTAAAACCATCATTTGGTAGAAAGTAAAATTACATTCATGATAATATCGGGAAGATGTTTAAGAGTCAAGTACCTATTGAGTTTGTAAAGTAAGATGACGTAAAAGCGGTAGATTGATTTGGTTATAGATTCGGGGCTAGGAGACTGTACCAATATATCGTAGACGTAGCCTGGTAGAAATTGGTGTTATCTTCTTGAAATGAGATGACCCTGGGTAAGCGGTAGGTGGTAGTACGTAGATCGTAGAGTCGCGGTCTGACTCGGGATTCCCATGGGAAGTCCGCAAAATAAAAGGTTTTGGTGCTCCATACCTTTTGAGCTATTGTGTTGTGATAGCTATTGGCCACAAATGCGATAACAGATGTGAGACTGTAACAAATTCTAAATCGGTCAAAATTATTTTGTTTTGAAAAAGTGTAATGTGATAGTGTAACTCAGTGGTACTGGGACTCGGTAGTCTATTTGGTTATGATGTAGAGGAAAGTGTAAGCCCATTGAACACTATTCAATCAAGTAACTAAGTAGTTATTTGTTTTCTCTGGGGGGCAACGTGGTTATCGTCACTTGGTGAGGGTGGCAAGGTTATCGTCACTGCGAAAGTGGCATGATCTGATACCGCTCGATTTAGGTAGTAGTGACGCCTTGAGAGATCGTCACTGGAGGTGGCATGAGTTACTACCGCTCGATTTAGGTGGTAGTGACGCCTTGAGAGATCGTCACTGGAGGTGGCATGAGTCCTATTGCTCGAATTAGGTGATAGAGACGACCGTAATCGGTAGAGTCGATATGAGCGATTTAGTAGAGCAAATAGAGTCTTACTTCAAAGTATGTGGTTGAGTGAATAATGGCCATTGGTCAGTTTATAATTAGAAGTAGTTTGTGATTATCCCTAGTAATGATGTAAGCTTAATTATTTGAAAATAAACTTTGAATTACTATGAGAGTTCGTTTGAAGCCCTGTTCCGACTTGTCTAATCAGGATAGGCCGAGTCGAGACAGTCTGATGCAGCAGAATTTAATTCTTGTCAGATTACTACGTCATCAAATGTCACACAGGGACGTGTGACTTGTCAGAGATGGCCGTGTCGCAGAATGAAGTACTAAACGTAAGGTCTTTATCAATCTGAAAGCAACTTAACTATAGTGGCGACACTATGCGGTTGGCAACATCATATGACATTGTCAAATGTCAATGTCATAGAAGTAGCGGTTGGGAATCGAAATGAACGTTCTTTTTGAATATGGCGTCGGGCGTGTGCACTTGTGAGGTTATCCCTACTTTTGTAACGGTGAAAGTGATTGCAATGGCAGTTGAGAACAGAATTGATCGGGCCGAGTTCGAATGTAGACGCGCGGCAGTGCACTGCAGTAGCTACGAAATAGTATCGTGATTAGTTGATGTTAATTGTTTTAAGTGTTAGCGCGTGCGTGTGACCCGATATGTTTAGATGTGTCCTGAGAGCTAGCTATCCCTTGTCGACCTATGGGCGAGAAGCCTAGTGTTCAGAAGTCTCGTGATGAGGCGCCTAGATGCGCGAGTGTCTGTGTACCCTTGACCCTTGATTTCACCAATTGCTGTTGGTTATCAGTTGTGTTAGCACGGAGGAAATCGAGAAGAGTCTTGGTTGTGAGATTACTATCGTGTGCGTGTGTGGGGCACCGATCTAAGCCGTGATTTGGGTTGCTGTCCCTCTGCCGGGACAATTATGCCCTCGCTTGACCTTTGTAAGATTGTGTAAAGATACCCTGTTGGTGAACTGTCACTCTGCTTTAAAGAGTTGCCCACGAAAGCCATCCTATGACCCTATGATTGATGCTCGGAGCCATCCATCCTGACTTCCACTTGGCCCCCTTATATCCCTCTCTCTCCGACATACATATGAATACACGTGAAGTTTATGAACGTGTTTCGTTTACGATATGGGATAAAGTTCTCAATATCAGATTGAAAGAACCAAACAAATAAAGAAAAAATATTAAAATATATAAAACATGGAATTTAAATGTTATATCAAAATGCTTCTGGTTTAATGGACATTGTACTCGTATTGCAATGAAATGCAAAGGAATACTTTTGTCCAAGCTAACCATTTTGTTTAAAACATTTACCAAAGTAAAATTTAAGTTAATTTGTAAAACATGTTAATTAACAGTTAATTAACATGTTTAGATTAGCTCGCTAGTGCGAGCTTGAAAATACAGAAAAAAGGAAACTACAGCGGATAGTATTTCAATTACTTTCGAGGTTCTAATGTAAGGATACTAGCAAAAAAGTTGCGCGAGGATTTCTGATAATATCACTTACAGAAAGATAAATTAACTTTTCTGTATTTTCAAGGTCGTTAGCGCTGGCAGCAGCCTTAAGGCAGCTTAAGCTAAAGACGAAACTGGAAACACAGCCAGATAAAGAAGAAGAATAAAAGTCATACGCAGTGGACAACTCACTAATTGGTTGCACAGCATGCGGCACGTAAGCACGTTTCATTAGCGAATGTGAGCAACTTCGTAAGCTAACTCGTGAGGACGCTACGTGATGAACATATAAAGACACAGGCCTTTAGTTCATTCGAACCGGAGTACTTACCGTTATTTCTTTTAAATATATCACCGCCAAGGAAGGGCTCAGCATTTATATTACTGATATCAAGAATGTTATTAATTTCCAAACATTACAACCTTTTTAGAATTTGATTGGTCAATAATGCACGGTATTATTGTTATATGGAAAGTACTCATTTTAATCGTGTTTGTTTAAAGATTTTGTCTGAGGAAAAGTGAATAGATCCGCATGCCCCTACAATTCGCCATTTTATGATCCTGTTCCCCCGAGGGACGCCCAGCCAATGCTAAATTATTATTGGATAAGTAAGAGAATTGCCACCAGTCTTGTGCCATTACTTACATAATTTTGGATTGTTAATGGTTTTTGGAATCACAATTGCAGGTAATTTGTCAGAAAAGCCAATAAATGCACATGTAAGGCTTATAATCACTACCTATATATACTAAGATAATCAAGGCAAGAGCTGTATCTTAAAATAAATCATTAGAAAAATTTAATTATCTTATTTTATTATGAACTATTATGAAAAAGAAAATGGCGGAAGGATGAGTTCGTCACTTGTTATTCAGTAGTAGAAGTCAAAGCTACGAAGTTCCGGGAACTGACCATATTGAGCACGGCCACCGTTGTCATACAAATGGATTCCTTCGACAACTCACACAAAGCAAGGAGAGTTAAGAAATAAAACCAATGTGAAGAATAAAAGATGACGGCTTGCGCATGCGCTTCCCATGAGTTTAGACGCCAGTATTATGTGCACCTAATACGAGTACTTTGATAAATTCTTTTCTATTTTGCCTGTAACATTTTCACTTGTATGATGCTGTCTAGCTTTCTACACTTATACCATAAATCATATTTTAGCTTTGATTGTTTATACATTTATGACAATTTTATACAGTTATATTATATTTAGCACAAACAACACTTTTACGTAAATAACTTCCATTCTATGTCACAAGTTCGAAGGAAAATATTCATGATAATTTTTATTTCTTTTGTACGGAATACTTACAATCTCAGGTATTATTGTTAATACAATTGCTGATTACAAGTTGCTACTAATATATTAATTTGGTGCGATACTTATCGTATTTTGTGCAAAAGAGTTTCAAATAAATAAATACAACTATAGAAAGAAATAGATATAAAAAACATGCGATCATGATAACAGCTAATATTACTTACTTTGTGATAAAAATAAAAATATAAATAATTCAAATATTTATGTATTCTTGAATAATATATAGACTCTCTATGTTTTGTACCTCCACGTAAACATATTATAGCGGTCTTTTGCTGTGTGAAGTATGTGAGTGAAGTAATTAGTTACATTCTTGCAAGTAAAATTAAGATATCGTATGTATTTACTGATTATTTCATAGTTTAGAAATATTGAAAATATTCACAGTAAGTTCTGTGAATCATTATGATGACTTTAAAGATACTGTAATGTATTGTGTAGAAGAGAGTGTGAAATAAATAAATGATAGTAGAATTATTTTTTCCCATTACGAATACATAATATAACTGTTTACTAAATTAACTATTATTACATGTATTCATGGTATATTATACATCACAGACGAGTAAATTACACGATTTCATTATTATCATTATAAAATCGTGTAAGTATTTACTGTATTATGAAATCGAATTGCCTGCATAAAGAAGATACTTATTTCATTCGGAGATTTTTCTGTCCAATGGTTGCTAGTATACCTTTGAAACATTACCGAGGAGATTTTTATAAAGGTACCTACATCTTGATTCCATATATTCCATTCACCATTTCCGTTTTACTTACCTAGAAATCTTACAATTGCTTCAAGAAATACATTAGATAGATATAGACTAGTAATGTTTATAAGAATCCTTGCAAGGGGCAACTTTGTTGGAAATAGCAGTGAAGTAAATTAGCCACGTATAGTAAAATTATGTATCAAATTAAAAAAAGTAGACAATATAGCTACCTACTAAATTATTTACTTAACGTAGCTTTTAATTTATTTAAGCGTATACCTTGCTTAAATGAAAACAGCTGGCTGTTTAATTCTAATTTCTATATATCTACAATAGTTGAATATTTTCTTACATATATACGGCTGGATAAGTATTTCCATCATATAAGAAACAAAGCTATATTTCTGTGCTTTCTGTCTTTGCTTTATGAACCAATCAAATTAATAATATCATAAATTACCGACCAACACTGGACCTTTTTATATGTTACACTTAAGATTTAACAGTTTGTAGGTACTTGGGATATCTCGTATAAAGAGTGCAATCAATGCATAAACTTGTTTTGTTGCAGTCTACTAAATACGAGAGCCTGTATTTGTGTGGTCTTGTAGCCACGGGTGTGTAACAAGGCCAAAGTTAACAATGTTGTAGTTTAATGTACAGTGTACCCGGTTTGTTAATATATTAATAATCAGACCATCTCTTATTTTTACATTGTATAAAGTAAAAAGGTACTACTTAAATAAATAATCTTAGTAGGTGTGGCACTAGTAGATTTTATGAAGTAAATTTTTATTCAAGTAATTTAATCACATCAACTTTTTATTTTGAATATTTCATGTGGACGAACAAAAGTAATTTGCATAAAGTATAATTTCAATCGAAACCTTTTAATCCTTCCAGACACTTGATAAATTGGTCAGTTAAGGTGATACCTCAGTGAACACTAGCGCCACCGTCATTTAAAAATCATTACTCACTGAAAACACAAGTTATCAAAAATCCCTCTGCTGTAATTAAGGTTCTGGATCTGAAGTTAATTTTAAACATATTAAATTATTAAATTATAATTCCCTGTAGTTACAAATTGCAAAACTGCTAAAAGTGGCCGTTTTAAGCATTAATGCAATTTGTAACTATATGGAACTATAATTTAATAATTGAATATGATTAAAATTAACTTCAGATCCAGAACCATAGTTACAGCAGAGGGATTTTTGATAACTTGTGTTTTCAGTGAGTAACTATTTTTAAATGACGGTGGCGCTAGTGTTCACCGATGTATCATCTTAATATTAAGTAGGTATGGTAATAAATGACACTGAGATCTGATTAAGGTAAAATATATGTACATATTGTAGTTATTTTACCTGAAGCACGGTAAAGATATATAATAGTACTTTAAGGATAGGTCAAGAACAAAGAACTAGAGGTCAAGAAGTATCACTAGCTGGACATGTATGTTACCGATAGTCAGAAAATATTTTACCAATTTCGACTACACAATATTTCACTACTTTACCTTCACCATTTACAACTCCATTCCTAAAGAAAATGTTCACCTGTTATAACAATCAACAAGTTTTAATAGATAGCTAACATGTATACAAATACTATGAAAAGGCGAGAATGCCACATTTTAAACGCGCTAATTTATTCTTGCGGTACAAAGACGTTATGCTTACATATTACGATGTGTTTCACAATGGCATACTACGGAGTCGTATTAGTGTAAATATTGCTTAAAGTCGGAAGCACACCCTATGTGTAATATATAGCTTCTGTATATTTATAGGAATACACCCTCGGGAACAAAAACAGGAAACAAACAGTATTTGTGCCACTGAAGCACAAGTAGAGGCGCCACTCTACAGTTAGCTTTATAATGTGGTTATAAAAATAAAACAGCCTTTTCGTAATAATTTCAGATTTATAATGCTTGTTTTTAATTACCATTAAGTTATATATTTATTTGATCATTATTGCACTTTAAAATAAACAAAATAGGTGCATTTAATGCCATAAAAGGTATTCTCTTGTCAAAGCCTTAGGACCAAACAGAAAATCGTATACTTTATGAACAAGTATTCTTTATCAACTTGCGTATATTCACAAATGCGTCAGCAGCTTTATCCTATAGATGCGAAAGACAAGAGTAATTATTGATTTTTAACTTCTCTTTCTTCTGGCACCGCGCTACTTTTAAGAAAGACTTCTGCTGATCACGCTGGCCACCTTAACAAGGTATTTGTCGTTTAACAAGTTAAGTGTTTAGAGCTTAAGGAACTATAAAGGCCTAGAAAATTATTTTTAAATGAGATCATTTTACTCAACGCAAATAAATATATCTTTCTAATTATTGTACAGAAACCTATGAATTAAAAGCAAAATCTAGTCATAATCTCAATTACAATGAATTGAGTATATTCAACATGTTAATTTAACGAAAGATGATATCGTTTTCTAAGTTAAGGTTTTAAAAAGCTTTTCCTGTATATAATAATGAATGCTTGTTATGTGATTCTGTTTTATCTTACATTGTGTTATATGCACTTTGCACTAAAAGCATATTAGTTAGTACTATTACAAAATCAGTGGAATCCAGCCAACACGATATGCGATGGTTTGATAAATGTTCGCCAGTCTTGGATCCATTCTGTCGGCGCCAGGCTGTCTGCCACTAAATGAATAAAACTGAAAAGTTGTATTGTATCCATATTAGCAAAGTACATTTTGTCGAAATCTTGCCTTAGATAGCCGATTTCCGCTACGGTTGGAATTGAATAATGTGTCATCCTTGGCGAAATTTCCTGGTTGCAACCTAAGCTGTATGGATTTTTGGTCATAATAATATATATATATATACATACACCCTACCTAGTAAAATATTCGAATATTAACTATTTATGTATTTTAGATACACGTCATTAGTAGACCTGTTTTTCTTTTAATGAAGCAAATATTGAAATTAGTTTCTATTCATATACCTTCATCTGCATCAGTCAATTTAACTTATAGAAATCTAGCGACCCGCCCCAGCTTCGCATGGGCATAAAAACCTTCCTCTTGAATCACTCTATCTATTAAAAAAAACCGCATCAGAATCCGTTGCGTAGTTTTAAAGATTTAAGCATACATAGGGACAGAGAAAGCGACTTTGTTTTATACTGTGTAGTGATATTGAAGCATTAGCCATTAACTCCGCAGTTCAAAAAATGTTTTTTTAAGTAAAAAAATTGATTGTAAAATATTTTACTTGACACAAAGAAAATATATTCAGTATTATATTAAATGGAGATGAAACACCTGAAATTCCAAAATCAAATTCTTATATAAACACATTATACTACAATAGGTATATCCTTAATTTTCAAGCCGAAATATATTCCAAATTCAAAATGCCTACCTATGACTGGTTGGCTTGGAGTCGGACCTCGCCCCACCTGCGCGTCGCACCATACAACATATCCTCACATCCGATTGATTTTGCGAGTTCGCAAGCTGACTCCGGAAATCACGTTTGTTACTTCCTGTTACTGTATCTTTTATTTTTGTTGCTTTCAATTTCGTCTCGAATATTCTGAATGAATATTTGATCAAATAAACTTCTAACTATTATGATGTTTTATTTTAAATATCTCTGATTTAAACTGCCCTATAGTGTCTTTCAATAATATCTTTCTTAATATTTCGATTATATTTTGCTACTGTATACTTTACTGGCTCATAATTATCGGTAATGCAATTTTGTAAATAAATGATTTCTCCATACTTGCTAAAATAATCTGAATAGATTACGTAGTTATTAGTTACCTAGTTATAAATGTTTAGGCTTCGAACCGACTGTTTTCGTCAAAGAATTTGAAATCGCAATTGCATCGGTCGTACTTTGAATTTTACTTACAAATAAACGCAAAATAATATTTATTTCGTCAAAAACAAAATATGATGTGTCGAGCTGACTAATGACGCGAAAAGCAATAACAACACTTTCGTATTCCCGCATCGAAATGCAAATGCCCCAATAAAAAATCCAAGTGAAGAATAAAGGTTATTAGCTTTCCCATATCATTTGTTTTTCCCGAGTGCGTGGTTACTCTTTATTTTATCTAAGATTTAATCTACTTTAGAATGCGAAAAGTTTACATAACAGAGGGATAAGGCAGCAGGTACCTAATAACTAATCACATAATAAATTGAAAAAGGTGTTGTAGTAAAGAGGATTAATTAGCAGAACACGTGCCCCTTCTTAACAAACAAAGAGAGATAAGGCAACGATTAGTTGCCGTCTAGCCACCAGGGCCCGGGTAAATAGAGATCAATGGCCGGCTTTACCCTCGCCACCTGATACCTCGTCTTATGGCCTGGCTCCTACTACCAAATTACAAACGATGCGATAGTATATATTAGAGGTATGGTTTCAATAACTTCTAGATCACTCTTCTTAAATAAGGAGACAGAGATAGGTTTTAATTTTTTTTAAATTAATTCAGACTAGTATGGAATTTCCACAAGAGCATTCATGAAAATTATTCTACTAGAGTATAAGACTCGGGCTGCGAAGCAACATATAGCTTAGCATGTAACCAGGAAAAATCTGTCACATAAAAATATATGAATATTACTTATGTACCAATATCTTTGTAATGACATAATTTACTACTATAGGTAAGTGTATCATATGTGTCTAGGTAAGCGACATCAGCCTTTCCTCAATGGATTTTAGGCATAATTGTCTATTTAAAAGTATATAATATGAATTTAAGAAGTCAATAAATAAATTTAACAATCATCAATCATAACTTAACATAAATTCGAAACAATTTACATAACCTACTTTGACTTAGAAATTAGTAAATGCTATACTGCTGCGACGATATCGAATCCGTTTTAGAAGTAAGGGCCATGAAGACTCATCTTGGGTTCTGGCGGTGACACGTATGACGCCATAAAGGGAGCCCTTAAGGATAGTGCCTTATATGGGGAACAGTTTTAATATATACCTAAAAGCACGAAAGTTTAGGTAATCTTAGATAGGTACTGCACGAGTTAGCTTAATTAGAATTAAGAAAAGGCTTTTATTTCTGTTGCTGAATAATACAAATTAATAATTTTGTTAAATGTAAATGGATATTGTTATTATTAATTATTTATTAAAACTTTATTTTTCCATAAGTACAAAATACTTATACAATTGGCGGACTTATTGCTAAAAGCATTCTCTGCCAGGCAATCATTGGGATAAACAGAAAACTGGGCGGCGCAAAAAAGTATTTTTTTAAAGGCAATTTTTAACTTAAAGTAATTCTAATTGTAAATATTTTTATCGAGTTTTGTGAGTACTTCTTCTTTTTTGAAAACAAAAGAATAATTTTGTGGTAATATTTATTTTTTCGGTCTTTTATAAATTCTTTAAAAGGTCAGATGTGAAGAAGTGATCTAATACGTTTTAATTATAAAAAATAAACATCAATATAACTGATGTTTACATTTTTTTGTATCATTTTGTGTTATTATAAGTTATGTTGACTAGTCGTTACACCTACTTTGTAAAAATAATAGCGGCATTAGAAAATCAATTATCAGCAAAATAAATTTGTCTCGTTTAATATGATATTACGTTATTATTCGGCTTCTTTCCTCCCAATAAATTGGACCCTTATTTCATATCTCGGGATGGAGCATAAAGGGCAAACTTGATATTGTAGTAGGGTCACCACAATTTACATACGAACGGTTTTAAACCCTTGGTACCGACTCCCAATATCATCCATGGATTTGTACCCAAAGGTTGACTGTTAGATAATGCTAGCATTGAGTCTGTCTATTGTATTAATCTATATATTATTAAATAAAAATATATTATAATCTATAAGTTAGATCTCAAGTTTTTAGGTACCGACATGTAATTTATCGGTGGTTAGTACTGTATATTATTTTATTTAGTGATCGCCGAATAAGATATCTTTCAGAAATAACAAGATTAAAATATATTTTTCATCGTAATCCCAGGTAAAGCCCCCTTTATTATTTGTTAAGATTGTAGATGTAAAAAGAAATAAGTATTATAATAAGTGATAAGTTTTTAAATCGTCTTAAATAATATTTTCACAATCTGCACAAGTAGGTTGGAATTAGTGGTAAGTTGGTGGTAACCCTATTAGTGCCATGCGGTGGCTGGACATCGCCATCGATCCGTCGCGCGCTCGCGCCGAGCCAAACTCGGTGCAGACGAAATTCCTACATTTACAAATGGAACTCAAATACGATTGCACACATAATCTAAATTAGTTTTGCTGAAAGGGTATTAAAAATGTCTATATTTAATCTCGAATTAAATCCATGATAAATGTTTACATATGTTAAAATAAAATATTAAAAAAACAAGTTTTACTGAAGGATAAATTATCTTACGGATTTTACAGATTAGTATAGATTTCATTTCAAACAATTTAAAAGATTTTAGTATAAAACATAACTTAATTTCACGAACTACGTGTTGCTGTGTGTTAGCAACTAATAAGTTGTGTTGTAGTAGTAGTGCAATGATCTTACGATATGCTATTATATATACTATATTACATAATTCTGTCATCACTTAGCAAGTTTGTTTATTTGTTTAGAGGATGTAATTACAAGCAAACTGGCTTGGTCCCGTCTAACTGGTCTACATATTAATCAGATTACCTAGATCAAAATGCCAATACATGCAAGCGAATATTAAAATTAGATGTGCAGGTGCGATAGTCACGGAGTTCTGTATTCAGTTGACTTGAGAATTTACTACCTACTCAAACAAATTCTGGAATTCTTTATATTTATTAGCTTTTTGATTTCCCGCTTCAAAACAAAGAATTTTGTAAGGAAAGGATTTTAAAAATAATCATGTTGTAGTATTGTGGTTTATCTTTGCCTAATAGATATGCATTTTGATTTGAGCTTACACGAGTGTAAACCGAGGTCTCGATTATTGAATTAAGATTATTGTTAAACTTATTCAACAGTTTATTTTCGTAGTAGCAAATTTATAATAATAATAAAATTTAAGTTATAAAACTATAATGCGACTACCTACGTGGTGTCTAATAAGGATGAAATACATACATACTTTCATACATACATACATAGACTGCCAAAATTATTACCCTTCCTTTTGGCTTCGCCGTAGTCGGGTAAAAAATACAGGAACTACGGGAAATAATTTAAAAAATAAAGTAAAAGTGGTACAACTTTTTCCCGTGTATTTTACAGCAATGCTAAAGAAACTATCAGTTAATTTCCAATGCAGAATAGTAGCTTACTATAAAATAAAACTATAGAAGCAGGTGCGTCTTCCATAGTAGGTAAGTGCCCTTAATCTTATTGAAGGAAATGCCTCTAACCCAGGTATAGTGGACCACTTAGACAAGCATACCATTTTACCATTACACCTCTTTCTTTATGTGGCCCCTGTACAAATTCCAGAATAATAGATAATCAGCTGATCACATAAAAGATGAAAGATTATTCGGTTTACAGAGAGAAGCACAGAACAGAGAAATTATCCGAATAGAAATGTTTTGACGCGGATTTAGTTCCAGGATCAGTGTGGCTGCGTTTTCTCTCTTTTTATTTTTAATTAATACATGTAAACCCATGTAAACCACACCACTCCTTATAAGAAACTAGCTGTTCCCCGCGGCTTCGCCCCGCGTGGGACTCTGTTATATCGCGCCCAAAAGTAGCCTATGTTTGATCTCAGGTCTACATCCCTACCAAATTTCATCACAATCGGTCCAGCAGTTTAGCCGTGAAGAGGTGACAGACAGACAGACAGACATACTTTCGCATTTATAATATTAGTATGGATGTATTACGTAGTTTACAATAAAGCCACCTCATATTATCGACCAATAACAGTGTCAATAAATGACGCAATCAAATTCCCCGCCTATTATTTCTGTGTGAAACGTTGGCTTGCAAGCCAAACTAGTGACACGTTTTCGTGCGCTATGCTATGCCACTTCCTTGTTAATATTTCTAAATTCTGTGGAGAGAAGTTTTTACCGATGATATGAAGCTAAATCTTGAACTCTATCCATAAGTCACCAATAAAATGTCCAACTGCAGCAGCATGGTTGGTTTTAGGTTTAGATTTATTCGTGAACTCGTAGCTGCGATCATCTTTCGTCATCACTATATCGGTCCGCGCAGTGCACAAGTGCGTAAGTAATTTGCTTAGTATAAACATAGGCTATACTAAAATAGACATGGAAGCGACGTGCGACGTCGTCGGTCATCATCCGCGGCGCTATTCCAAACGCGCACGTATAGAACACCTTTAAACACTGCATCGCTGTCGCATAATATGCATAATATTTTTATAAGTTTATATTTTCTTATTTAGTAATATTAAAGCGGTGCAAATCGAAAAGTGCATACGCATATTTTTTGTTACTGTTAATATTGAATAATGAGAATTTAAACTTGGAGATTTTACTAATCCTAGGATTAGGAAGTAAGTGCTCGGCCTAGGTATATGATAAATGTGCAATTGTTTCATCATCATAAATTTAAGAGCTAGGCTCTTGTCAGTGGAGTTCATTCCATTTTTGTCTTTCTTTAGCAAGTTCCTTTATTTCTTGATAAGACACGACGTTTGTTTTCTGTTTTATTTGTTTCATATAACTATGCCTTGGTCTTCTTCCTTATCTATCTTTCCCTCAATGATGTTCTTCAACAAATCATCGAGTCGTATTAAGTGTCCCAACTTGTTTCCTCGTCTGTTCTCAATTACTTTTAAAATGCTTCTCTTTTCTCCTACTCTATTTAAAACCAATTGCAATTGCAATGCAATTGTTTACATTCTCTAAATTTTAAGTCTCAGTTTTAAAACAAAACATATTATTCAAATAATTGAACAAGTTTATTTCCCCTGATATCACACTATGCAATAACGTTTGTTATAACAGTTGGTCCCAAAAGCAATATCACAAAGTTCATGTTATGATATGGAAGTATTCAGGTATCCCTAGGGTGTAACATGTTACATATCAAAAGAACAAATTATTAGTGGACACGTATGGTGTGCTATGCACTATGACTTAAATAGTAGATTGTTATGCAGAGGAGAAAGGAATAATTCCCGTGTGAGGTATTTAGACGAATCTACATATACCGATTTTCCCGATTATTACATAAACCGATTTTCATTTCATAAAGATAGTAAGAAATAGGTAGTAGTTTTTCTTAAATTATCAAATATAAAAAAATCAATTGCTGTTCTTTAGTCTCGCTAAATCTCGAAAATGTCTTGAAACATTTGTGGAAGTTTAGTGAAGGTTTTTACGGTGAGAAAAGTGTGATCAGGCCGTACAGTTTGCCGAGTTAGCTAGCTTTTAATAATAAACATGAGTTATATTTTAGTTCAATTACTTATATTATGTATGTATTTCAGTTTTAAATTTTAAATAAAAAAAATAAAGAAAGGCTTCAGTCGTTGTATGTTCCATATATATATTCGGAGAGGCCTCCGTCCCGCTAAAGAACAGCGTACACCAAGAGCATTGCAGAGGAGTTATCATCAACTGATTTAGCGAAAAATTAAAATAAAAAATTAACTAAACCTCTAAATCTTGGTGCATGCAAACATTTTTTTAAATTCACCCTGGCAGTTTAAACTTTTCTTTGCTGATTTTCTTACAAAAACTTTAAATTTCATTCCTGCTTTAGTAGGGAAGGAAACAATTACTATGAGTTATTCCCGCCCGAGGGTGGGAAGAAACGTTTTTCAACCGACAGTTTGAACAAATAAACACTACTACACTAATAAAATCGAGTATTAGATATTGAAAATTCGTGTTTAGATAAAATTAAAATATATCGATCAGACCCCGACACGCCCTAGAGAGGTTCCGAACCATCGTATAAGATAGGTATCTTGTAATGAAAATACGTACTGATGACAATTTTTACCATTGTTTTCATAATTTGGTGTAAGTAGCAAAAATAAAACATCCTATGATTCCTTTGGTATTCTTTCGGTACGGAGCTTTTTACAATTAATTTATAATTAGAACATTCCGCATTGCCTTGTGCTAAGTATCTTGACTGATAAATATCAATTTTGTAAGGAACACAGCTCCATTTATTATTAAACAAGGCCTGGAACATTAAAGTCATCGTTGCGTGTTCACTTTAATGAACCATAATTAGTTAAAGTAAAAACTATATAAATAAATACTCAAGAATATCGTCCGGTGGCATTTCACGACTAGAAAACATTCCGATACGGCTGCTGCTGTTAAAAAAGTAAATGTCCGATTGTGTCGCCCTTTTCATGCTCTTGGCCATTTATGTTCCCACAGGTCCTATAATTTTTTTAAAACTTATCTTAGAGAAAAAATCTAGTTGCAATAATTTGATTAAACGTCTATTTTGAGCATCAAAATTATACTCGCACGCTTTTGGATTAGCACTTTCCATTAGCTTATATGTAAACTTACATGTTTAAGCCAGATTACCTTGTAAATAATGCAAATAATGTTTACCAATGACGCATTGAGATTTGCCCTTTTTTCTCCATTTGATTTGTATTCTGTGTCTTAAGCATGATATTTTTATAATAATTATTTATATTTATTTATGAAAATAATAATAATTATATTTAGTTACTTGCTACCGAGTGTACAGGGTGTCTAAATTGACTGTTAAATATGTCTGCCTATTGGTCTAGGCCCATGTTACTCATCTGATTTAGATCAAGCGATTTGCTGTAATTCATTTTCTCAATCTATCCAATAGGAAAATAGTGGAGTGTACTTGCAACATTCTCAAAGGGGGTTGATATCAGATAAGTTAGAACAAAAGAAAGAAAGAGATAAGTAGCCTTATAATTATTGCAAATACCAAAGTATATAAATTTTCTGTGTCTATTTCGTTGCTAACAGATATTGAAGCTAAAGAAATAAAATGAAAATGTCCAATACTTAACATTTCAGTGAAAATGCCAATTTTTTATGTGTTTGGCAAAATATCAGAGTATACAAAGTCGGGGAACGTAGAGAATACTGAATTTACATTCAGCAGTTGGCTGAAACTGTTTTGCATTTTTATACTTATCTTATTCGAGGGACGCAAACGTGTTTTGAAAGTTAACAGCATCAAACATAAAACATCAGCGATTGAGAGAAATGAAACGATTTTTTTCTTTTATCGTTTTCGGGAAAATATATGAAATCGTATAATTTTATGGCTCTTTGTGGTCTGCCAGTAATTAATAGTAAAATAAACGAAAAAATATAGTCTTTATAATGCGCATCTTTGATGTTAGTAACTCATTTATTATAAACCAATTAATTATGAATGTTAAATCATGCAGGAAACTCTTAGTCGGATCTTCTTTTTGATTCGTGAATTATGAATTGGGAGATTCTTAAATTAAATGTGACTTTTAGTTTTCATGTTACTTTATAAGTCTGCAAATGATCTCAGTATAAAGAAATAAAGTTGAATTAGACGTGTGGTTTTCGGGTTCCAGAAGTATCACTTGGCAGTTATTTTTAACAGACTTCAAAAAAGGAGGAGGTTCTCAATTTGTCGGTATGTTTTATGAAATCTACATACATTGCAACTTGATAAGCAAGCATTTTATATTTTTTAATGGTTCAAAGAGGATTCATATATCAATATAGTTATTATTTGTACCTGTTTGTACATACATAAATCTTGTTGTGGTGCTCATAAACCTACGAGTAACATTGAAAATTGCCCCGCAAAAGCATATTGCAAGAGGTCTCTAACTTGCATTGTTCAAGTTAATTTCCTACAAGGAAATAGTTTCCTTGTCCTCGTGTTTCTGATTTTACACCTCGTGTTTGTGTTGCTTTTATTCTTATCATACTGCAATTTATAGACTAGGTATAAGTTCGTTAGTAATATTATATGTTCTGTGCTATAAGAAATGATAAAACTTTTTCTACTAAATATAGGTAGTTAGGTCTTATATTCGATGTTTAATTATATTAAACTTGTTAAATGTTTTTAATAATAGGTGAAAGTAAACACTTTGTACCTGCGATAGAAATGTGCAACATTGTTGTCCAGTTTTATTTTTGTAATAAACAAAAATACAAACTTTTATTTATCACAGCAATAAACTTTGCGTTTTTATACACACCTATTTAATTT
The DNA here is from genome assembly GCA_947044815.1 of Apomyelois bistriatella. Lineage (NCBI taxonomy): Eukaryota > Metazoa > Arthropoda > Insecta > Lepidoptera > Pyralidae > Apomyelois > Apomyelois bistriatella. The sequence continues at coordinate 6,609,328 of OX345689.1, forward strand.
TGCCCTCAATAACTGCTAAATTCCCTCACAATGCTATCGTTTGGCAGATCAATTGGCAAACATACCGCAGGGACCACGCCTTGCGGCGCCCGATGATATTTCATTGCAAACCAAAACCTTCGGCCGAGCGGTCACGAAGAGAAACCTTTTCGTAAAGAGCATCGACTCAATATAATACACACACTTACAATTACTTACTACTACCGATTATGTTTACTGTATTTTGTCTAGCTTTTGTTCTCATGGGAGCTTTGGGAAATGCGTTACTTCTTTTTGATTGACTGTGTGGTCGTAAAATTGATTATCGTCCGAAGGTTTAATTCGGAATGGTAACTTATTTGATGGGAAAACCAATAGGATTATGATCCAGGTGTGATAAGGTAGCCAACAGATTTTCAGGCTGCTTAAAGGCATTTAATAAAGCCTAAAAACCTAATCTATCAATAATATCTGGGATCAACGCTTTAGAGTAACATCCGGAGCATGAAGGGGCTTTTAAGATAGAAATGCCACCAATCCAAATCAGACCACGCTCGCTATCGCTTAACATAGTTATGCAAACGCTCTTTCGTGCTTTTCATCATGTTGAATTGTTCATTTTAGTTCTTAATTTATTATTGAACTAGCGACCCGCCCCGGCTTCGCATGGGCATAAAAACCTTCCTTTTGAATCACTCTATCTATTTTAAAGTTTTAAAGATTTAAGCATACAAAGGGACATATTCTATACTATGTAGTGATTCAGTATTTATTTCTTTTTGAAATTAATAACTGAGTACTGATAAAAAAATAAAATAGTAGCCCTACAAAAAATCTTATATGAAAAAACGCTTTTAAACTACCATTAAATTAAAGAAAAATTGTTAAATTTTACACTTGTTTTGTTCAATACAAGTATATCACGCTTGTATTTATTACGACACATAATGAGCTAACATCCACTTAGGTACCAGATGTACAATCATGTAGAACTTACATGGCAGATTGTATAATTAGTTTGGTTACGCGGTAAATTGTTACGTTACACGTCAAAAGAGGAATTATTGGATACGAAGTAATGCTGTTAACAGGAATACCCATCACTTATACTGTATCTACGTCAATCATTTTAAAATTGTCTTTTTTATAAGATCTTCAAAATAAGGACAACGGTGCGGTGGCGCCGGAAAGTGAAATCAATTTTTTCACTATAGTAAAAAACTTAGTCAATACTATCGTGATTTAGGTATTATCTCGATACTGAAGACGATTGAAATTTAATAACTAGGAAAAAAAATGTGTTAAAATGAGAAAACATTTAATTTAATTTTTATTTATTAAAAAACCAAATACAACCCATTTACATTTGATATTTGTTCAAAATTTTATTTGTAATATCTTTTTTTTTAATATTTTTCTATAATATTAATAAGTAATTTGCAAAATTTGCAGGTTTGTTATTGAGAATTTAATGCTTAGGATTGTGGTCGGTGAAGGCATCGGTTGAAAGGGTCGTATATTGCAAAACGGTCGCCTCTCACCAGCGTAACACCACAGAATACCACTGGCTAAATGCCATCACGATCTAGAGGACTATCTAAATATTTGAACGTTAAGTAAGTTAATACCATTTACACAATAAGTTTAGTTCTGGAATAGTAAAAGTACACGCTTTGAAATTGAACCTTTTTCAACCAAATTTATGTAGTGAAAATATTTTTAACATTACTGATTAAAAAAAATATCTACAACTTAAACCTTACGTATGAAAAATTACCGGCAATTGCTGTAATGAAAGCAGTATTTTGTATAATAAGAACCCAAGTTCCATTCATGACGAGTAAAGCTATCAAAATATTCATAATTTTCAGAGCAACCTTGATAAAGTGATTTTCTCTTTAGGGAGGTAAGCAATGTTATCCCTACCTGCAAGCCTAGTTTCCCAAAAGTTTCCCACATTGGTTGCAAAGTGCAAACGAACTCACATTTCCGTAACAAGATGTTAGCATCGGTACCCCCAGGTGGCATTTCAAACCCTCGAAATATAAATGAAGACCAGTGTAAGTAACTGAATTTTAAGTAAGATCATAAAAAACATGAGGCAGTAAAACCTTATTCATGTATGTGCCGCTTAGATGACTGATTGTATGATGATATTTTTTTTTTTTAATTTGTTAAACTGCTCCTATATCAGTGGACGAAGTTGTTAAAAAGCTATAAATATAACATATCGTGCGAAAATTAATGATGAAAATCGTTCGAAAGCCGTATAAAATTAATTTAGCATTATTTTATTTGTATGCTTTCTAATAAACATAAAATGAAATCACCCATTCTTACAAGTGTTTACAGTTTACAAATGTTTTTTGGTATAGTATTGTAGTGAATTTTGAGTTCAAAAGTCGAGCACTAAAAATAGGTAAACACTAAACCTGTCTCACCAAGAATTTTCTAACATAGTTTCTATGCGGTTCATATGCAGGAAGATATAATTAATACAATAACATTAACTCGTTTATAATGTTATTTAAACGGAAACGCTAAATTAAAATATTTTGTTGATGTTCCGCGTCTGCGCATGGTATCATATCATAAATAGATCAGACATTTTTTTAGACTGTGGTGAATATTAAACCCACCTACCGCATAGTTTATTTAAATAAGTCACTTGTAGTTAAGAATGGAAAGTATGAAAGTATCTTATTAAATTTTCAATTTATGCTGTATTTTAAATTTTCAACCGACCTCCGAATTCACTTTGTTTGTTTGTTAATTTTGTTCATATTATTGAAAATAAAATTAAATTGTAAATTTAACGAAGCATCTTTTAAGCTCTTTTCTTTGATCGATTTCGCAAACTACTACTACACTGGAAAATATATAGCTAATTCATTATTGTATATATGCATAGCAAAAATATATGCATTCAAAGTTTTAGAATTTAAATATGGCCTTATTTTTTGCATGAATAATGTAAAATTTATTGTATCACACTTTCGAATTTATACGCTAGTGCTTATCATTTTAAATGTAAAATTATTAAAAAATACATACACACACCTTAATGTGAATTCTCTGTCGTTTACGGTTTCACAGGGACTCCCCAGGGAGAGGGTCGTAATTAAGGAAACAATGCGAGAGGGAAGAACTGCCATAAATTAATTAAAAGTGGCTAACCTTCTGCTGTTATTACACTGTTTTGTATAATTTGTGCAAATTAGGTATTTTATATGAAATTCATACGCAAAATTAAAATAAGGGGCTAATAGACGTGAATCAAATTTAAAGACAGCCTAGAAGTATATGGTTATTACAAAATTGCCTCAACATCATAGGATACATCTAACTGAAACCATAGAATAGAATAGAATAGAAAAACTCTTTATTGCACCAAACAAATGTATACATAATTTTGTTAAAAACTAGGTAAGGTACAAAGGCGGACTTATCGCTAATGCAATCTCTTCCAGTCGGGTGCCTCTTCGAACGTATAAATTTTTTAATTATAATGTTGTTTGGCATAACTGTGTTGGCATAAAGTTTTTACGCATAAATTATCAATACCAAAGTCTTCTTTTGGCATAATGGAATCTTAGGCATGACTGTAATTTTGTCTAATTTTTTTTATCCTAATTTTAATAATCAGAAAAAAAAGGCATAACTGTTATATTACTAATGATTTTTAAGAATATAAAACAAAATTTATAATAGACTATAACATAATAATAAAAATGCACCAAAACTTTTGAAAAATTATATTACTGTTAGTAAAACACAACAATACTTATTAATTAATATAAAATAATCAAAATAAATTTAAATTGGCCGCTAAAGCCTTTAAAAAATCACTTTTAGACACATAATTTGATTTATTGTGCAATATAACATTAATCCGATTTATTTTATTTAAATATTTCTTCTTTTTTGTTGGTGGTGGTGCTCCAATTAAAAGTTTGTTAATTTCTGCAGATTGATGTTTTATTTCTAGTATTATTTTTCTTGATAATAAATAAAATCCTGGGTGATTTTGACCAACAAAATGGGCAAATCTATTATGCCATGATTCAGCACTATTTTGAGTTCTTGGAATATTATCTTGTTCCAGTTCAAACGTACTCCAAACTTGAGGTGCAAAGTTTGGAGGTGAATTTGCTGTCCCCCATATGTAGTATCTGCTAAACCAAGCCGCTATTTCACCTGTAAAATAAAGAAATACAAATAAAAAACCTTATGACAAAGCGCTATAGATAGGTTTAGGTTGTGGCGGGGTGGCCCTTGGGCCACCCCAAGCCGCACAACATTTATATCTACACAGACATACACAGAGACACATTTCCACAAATACATACAAAATGTTATTACCAGATACAATATGCACATAATATTTCATAAATACCTGCTTCACTACTAAGGTTTTCCTGCAAATCATCAAAAAAAATTGGTATTTCATTATGTGGCAAGTAAGCCAATGCTAATAAGCTCTTAATTTCAATTGCAAAATTTTCGTCGTTTCCGTATAAAGTTTGATATCCTTCTTTTTGGATTTTTCTGTAAATGATTTGCCCAAGGTGAAAATTGCAACCTTTTATAGCTGCATTTTCAAACAGTTGCTTGGCACAGATATGTGCTGTTTTTTCAAAATCCATGATTATGTATCTCGGAGATAAATGCATACTAATTGACTCACAATATTCTATTATTGTTGTAAATAATAAACTATAAGAATTCTTATCTTTGTTAGTACATAATGCCAATACCAACGGAAAGGTCTGTGAATCATTTATGCACCCATGTATAGTATATAATTGTTGAAATATATTTGGAACAACTTTAAATGTACCATCCATAATAATATATTTAGATAAGCACAAGTACTTTAGAAAATTATCTGTACTGAATATTATTATCCTTCTATTTTTTTTGTACTTTTTATCTATAATAACAATTTCTAGATCGTTTGGGATATTTAGATTCTCTTTAAGAAATTCAAAATTAATATCTTCTGGTTCATTCACTTTAAACATATTTTTTCTTTGTCTGTATATAGTCTGTCTTAAGTTTTTGTTGGTAGGAAGATGCGATAAAACAGACGATGATGTATTCGCTTCACAATCACTTATTATATGACATGGCTTTTTATATAAATTAGACTTTGCATCCTCCTTTAAATTATTAATCACAAGTTGCACCTGAAACAAATAACACATCATTATTAACATGTCATTGTAAATACTAGTATAAACAGAACAAGTTAACACAATAAATACCTACCTTTTGTCTTAAAGCATTTGGTTCATGATTATGTTCTTTTATCTCATTAGATAAACACATATGTTCCTGGGTTTCTGTTAATGTAGTTATCAGCCGAGACGTACATTTGTAATCCGAGTTTCTTCTTTGTTCACATACCCAGTATATTTTATTTTTATAACTATTATTTTTTTCGTATATATAACCATTTACACTTAACTTAACCCCCCCTTTATTAGTTTTAAACGATTTTAAAATACTTTTATACATGGTTTTTCCGTTTTAGTTCACAATGCAACTGTGATGACACTTACAACAATTTAGTAATTAATGATGTACCCTACACATTCTGATTATTGAGTATTGAAATACTGCGCTAAAAGTAATAGCAAAGTTTCCTTTTTACAAAATTGCGATAATCTGTAAGAAGTATCATGTTTGTTTGATTATTCGTATTACATTTTATGCTTTGTTATATTTATGGCCTAAGTTTAAATCCCAAAGAATATTATGCTTAGTTACATTTGTAAGAAATTGATTTCTGCAAATATTTCCTATGCTATTATAGTATTATAATAAAATTAATTGTGCATAAATAATTTATGCTAATAAATTAATTCGTAATTATCGTTATGCGTAATGATTATAATGCCAAAAAATGTTATGCTACCTTAAAATGTGCAATTTAATTTTATGCATTCGAATATGGACCCCTTCCAGTCAACCTTAGGGTGGATGGAAAACAAAACCAAGACAAATCAAAAGGCGAAGGCGCAGTATATATACGTATATAAATATACACACACAAAGATATAAATATAAAATAATATAATATAACCTACACATACTAAATAAAAACAAATAAAACAAACATAAATACAAACATTATATATATATATATATATATATATATATATAAACATATAATATATATAATACATATATATATATATAATACATATAAATAAGAGCATACTTAAATATCTCAATAAATAACTGAGCAGATACAAAGCAAATTAGGACAAGGCAGAAAGGTAATGGGATTTGACGAGATTTAATACTCACACGGAATATTTAATTAATTAGAATTTTAATTATGTCAATAAGGAAAATCTCTATCTGTGTACCTTTGTATGTTTTGTTTTATCTATGTCCAACACCGTCTTCACCATAAGGGCACACGGGGCCCGTGCCCAGGGCCCCCATTCTCGGGGGGGCCCGAAGGATCCACAATTTCTCTCACACATTTATTCTCAAAACTTTTTTGTCCTGTGTAGTGAAACTGTTTTTGTTAGGATTAATAATATTTCCGAACGCAATACCTATTTTACTACGTACTCCATCTAGCGGTCACTCACGCAATCACTCCAATTCCAAAGTCAAGTTGCACCGTCTAAACAAGGCCTAATATAAATGTCGACATTGTCTATGGTTGGGGGAATCCCCGAATGATGTATTGAACTTTCAGTCTGATAGGACTGAGTTGAGTTATTTTGTTTGGTTTGTTATTTAAAATTGAGTAAGATAAACAGAATTTTGATTTGTTCGTTTAAACATTATTTCATTATGTCGAAAAGAACATATTTAAGTGGTTCACAAAAAAGAAAAAAAGTTATAGCTCAAAAAGAAATAACGGAAAAACTTCCAAAGCTCACTTCATTTTTTACGGTTGAAGAAACAAATAAGCAGACTGATTATTCATCCTTATCACCGCAAGACAAAAGTACCTCTGAATATCACGAGGAAAAAGAGGTTATGTGTGATGAAAATGACAAACACACATTAGATCCTGAACCATCGACTTCAAGCTACTGTGAATTAATAACTGCAAGCTTAGAGAATGTATCTGTGTCTCCTGACCCTGGTACGTACTGTGACGACATTTTACCAGAAGAAGTCCGGAATATTTGGATTCGAAAAGGGCCAGAGTTTTTCCAAAATATAAATAGTGACTTCTCCGAAACTTCTTCAAGTTTTCCAGATTCCAAAGGTAAAACGAAAACTAGATACTTGACTAAAAATATTTTTTTTCGTAAATTGACGAATGGTGAGTCTTTAGAAAGAAAATGGCTCCTTTATTCACCAGCAAAGAAATCGGTATACTGTTATTGCTGCCGTCTATTTAATACCACTACTGGTACTGGACATAATTTAAGTTCTCCTAATGGATATAAAGATTGGAAGCATATAAGTAACTTATTGATAGAGCATGAGAACAGTTCACAGCACAGGGAATTTATGATGAAATATGTTGCAAGAATGAAAAGTACTGGACGGATTGATACTGAGTTGCTGTCCCAATATAATACAGAAATTAACTATTGGAAGAATGTGCTTAGGAGGATTGTTGCAGTAGTGAAATTTTTGGCTTCAAGAGGACTTGCTTTTCGTGGTGATAATGAGACATTAGGATCGCAAAATAATGGCAATTATTTGGGGTGCTTAGAGCTGATTAGTGAATTTGATCCTTTTCTTGCTGATCACATACAAAACTACGGAAATCGTGGAAAAGGAAGTACATCATATTTATCGGCAAATATTTGTAATGAATTTATTAATTTAATGGGACAGAAAGTTTTGAAAACTATTGTCAAAGAACTTAAATCAGCAAAGTACTACTCTATTAGCGTAGATTCTACGCCAGATCTGTCCCACGTTGACCAACTGACATTCATAGTTAGATATGTAAAAGACGGACAGCCTATTGAGAGATTTTTGCAATTTATGCCTATGTATGAACATAATGCGCAATACATAGCAGATATCATTTTAAACTTTTTTGAAAGCCTTGATATTCCTATAAAAGATTGTCGCGGGCAGAGCTACGACAATGCATCAAATATGTCTGGAAAGTACTCTGGTGTTCAGTCAAGAATAAAAGAAGTTTGCGAATTTGCGATTTACGTTCCTTGTGCGGCACATTCACTAAATTTAGTGGGTGTTCAGGCTGTTGAGTGCATTACTGAAGCAGTAACATTCTTTCAATTTGTACAAAAATTGTTCAATTTTTTCTCGGCTTCGACAAAACGATGGAAAATTTTGACAGAACATTTAGGTGCACATAGAGTCCTGAAATCTCTTTCCGAAACTAGATGGTCTGCACGTACCAATGCTATTAATGCTTTGCAAAGTGGTTATTCAAATATTTCTGAAGCATTATCTTCAATCGCAAGTGACGTCAATCAGCCAGGAGACACTAGAAACGAAGCCCAAAGCCTAGCAAAAAAAATGGAAAAATTTGAGACTGCTCTTCTAACGGAGATTTGGAATGATCTTTTGGGAATTATGAATAAAACAAGTCTAAGTTTACAGAATAATACTATCACCATGGACGTTGTAACGAAACTTTATGAATCTCTGATCACTTATGTCAATACCGCACGCAATAATTTTGATCAGTACGAAACGGCTGCTAAAGAAAAAAATCCATATGCTGACTACAAAGATACATTTGAAAGAAAAAGATCTCGCAGCACACGCATCACTTTTTTTGAAGGATCATCAGAGGAGGCACAGTTGCACGGCAAGGAAAAGTTTCGTGTAGATACTTTCATTCCCATAATTGACACATTAAATACACATTTAATAAAACGTTCGGCAGCATACCAAGAAATAGATAGTCGATTTAGTTTTCTTTGTCAGTTAACAACAATGGAATCTGGTGAGCTGACCAAAAAATGCAAAGAATTTGCAGAATTTTATCATGAAGACATTAATGCAGATGAGCTCAAGTCAGAATGTTTTCATTTAAGCCAATATTTAAAAAACATAGCAAAGGAATCAGCTGATTTAAAGATTTCAACCTTACATAACTTAATAAAATCAGATAAATTGGAAGAAACTTTTCCAAACGTAGAAATTGCTACAAGGATATTCCTTTGCCTAATGGCTACCAATTGTAGTGGAGAGCGGTCATTTTCGCACCTTAAAAGAATAAAAAATGAATTGCGAACAACAATGTTACAAGAACGACTGAGTAATTTGTCAATTATGTGCGTAGAAAGTGATATCCTTCAAAAAATTGACTTCAAGGATATAATAGAAGATTTTGCTCAACAGAAATCGCGAAAGAAACCGCTAATGTAATTGTAACCAAAAAACCTATGCTGTATTTGATTACCTATAAATGGGTTCATAAGTACTTAATAAAAAATGTAAGTGTTTTTCTTTTTTTACTTTCCAATTCGCTTTCTTTACCTTCAAAAAGGGCCCCAAATTCTTGTGTGCCCAAGGGCCCCAGCCTAGTTTAAGACGGCGCTGTCTATGTCTAGACTACTGAAACGAATCTGACAAAAGGTATAGAGATCGATTTTCGACCACTATTTTAGCTATTATAACTATTTTTATATAAGTATATTAAATTTTACGTAGGTATTGCACAAATTAAAGCGTACAAATAATTTCTTTTAATGCCATATGGCATTCCTTACCGGTCAACTATAGGCTCAGTCATCAACCAAACATAAAGTATAATAAAACTTGAATAAATAATTGCATTCTAATGTCTCCTCTTTCTCTCTCTTTGGTGTTGAAATATTAAAATTAACTCACGGCATCTGACTACCAATTCAACAGATACGTAATAACTGAAGCAAAACAATTAGGCATTCAGCCTGTTGTTATAATTTTTCACAGGCAATATGCCTACTTTCAAGAATAAAATATATATATGGAAATAAATCCACCTTATGTACCTTCTGTTTCTGTACAATCTGATTAATAAAACGCAATATTTTTACTCTATTGTATAAATTTAAAGTGTAAAAAAAGTATCTAACATCAGCTGTTTCAAGCAAAATGTCTTGGTATTTCCGTTTATACAATAAATATGCGACTGTGATCAAGCACGCGTATCAAAATGTTATTACGATACAGTGATGACATCGAAACGATATGCACTATTAATTCGACATGCAAACATAGACATTTAATCATTTATAGACATGTAATCAAACTGAGTGTTTATTAATGTGCTTACTTATTAACTTGTTACCAATTAAATAAAAAACAAGAAAAACAAAATTTGTTAAATAATATTCCATAGAAAGCTCAAATTTTTTTGTGACTTACTCTCCCGGCATTTTTGTTAACTGTACATAGCATCGAAAACCATTCTTGAAAATGTTGTTAAAAAATGTTTGGAAAAAATCAGATACTACAGAAGCAGTGAATTCCTTGTTAGCTCTTCTTCCAAATTCTTAATTTCCTGATTATTTATCTTCGCAGAGGCAATGGGACGGGCTCGCTTTGCAAAGCTGCGCAGGATACTTAAATACTATTTTGTAGAGCGTACTTATGGCTGCTGCGGAAATAGAATCTGGAGTTTAGTTGCAAGTCCTAATGATGGCTACTGGAAACAATGCCTGCAAAATGATAATCTCGATTTAGGTGCAACTTACGTAGTCTCTTATGCATCGGTGATCCACGCTTATCGATCACTTATTTATCCGTCATGCTTTTGCCGGTTAACATCCCAACTTTAGAACCCAACGGTTAGTTCGGAGGGATGTCAGAAGACTGGTTGAATGGAAGTGGAATAGAATAACTCTGTTGCTTTGGAGGATGTAACGTCCGCTAGTTTGGGATTCACTTAGGTTGATACTGTCGTTTTCGCTAAGTCGAAAACCGGCACTGCTTCAGCTACGATATTTTTTTACTTTATCTGTTAAAAATAAAAAAAAAACAGTTTCTGTCCTGTTTGAATAATGAATTACAAAATAAATTAAAAAAATATATTTCTGATCCCGGTCGGGCGAAAAAACATTTTGTTATTACGAGGTAATGTTTATTTTATCGCGTTCCATATTCTTAATTCAAGATGTTTCAAGTAAATAGGTTACTCGCCTACGTTATACTTACTGACTCAAAAGAGAACGTTTTGCTAATCAGGTCAATGTGGTAATATACATAACCGTTGAGGAGTTCGCGAATAGGAAGGTTGGTCCAATTCACTTCACATGATAACAAAATAATCCACTCACATATCGTTCAGTAAGTTTTAGAGGTATTAAATGTGAATTGAATAGATAATATTTTACTTAAATAAACACACAAATAAGTCGAATATTGCTACCAGAGTAAAATAAATAAATACATAATAAAACAATCAATTGATAGAGTTTATGTGAAAAGTGCTCTACTTAAGCACACAATAATGTGTAAAAATAGTACTTGCACTTTTATCTATTCTAAATAAGTAAGTAAGTATACCAATGTTGGTAAACTCTGGCAAAAATATATAAATAAACAGGCCAATGTCATCTTTTAAGCCATACATCAAAAAATAACCTAAAATATCAAAACACCGCCCGGGTGCTCGTTTAGTCAAGGTCAGTAAGGCTTGGTTAGACGGCATGACGGGGCACAATGCCGATTCAGCCTGCAATATCCAAAAATATATTACCATCTGATAAATGGAACCTAAATGAGGTGGGCTTGACTTGTCAGCGAAAATGGAACGTTTGGAATTTGAAGGATTATCTGCAGCATTTAAATTTTTTTCATAATCTATATTAATACACGGATGAGATAAATCAACATCGTATTAGTTTTCTTACTGTTTTTCATAATCATTAATATTAGTACACGTATTAAGTGAAATAACATCGTTTGTTTGTAATAACTTTATTGCACAAAATTAACATCGTATTAGTGAATTATTTCTCACTATTTAAAATTATAATACTCGTACATAGGTCAAATACGAGTATAAATAATAATTGGCATACTTAAATAATTTTTATTGTTTGAATTCATTTTGACGTTTAATACCACACATACAAAAAAATACCAACCATGATTTCAATCAATATAACATTTCTCGAGTCTCCTTTCCATGAAGATGTATAAAAAAAATATTTTTTAATAAACCATATATTTAGAAACAGAAGCGATTTTATCACTGCCTTTACAAATAGATCATATTACAATCGTGTAGGTATTATAAATTGGAACATCGTCTCTTATTAAAACGGCTAATGTCCCTCTAACGCGGGACAATTTCCGTCGCCCACAGCCCTGACGACTTCCCCTGATATCAAACGCATTAGCGTTGGCAAAAAATATGGCTGAGAACATTTACTAAGCAAGCCCCGATACTAGGAAACTGATATTGCAGGCTGATTTACTACACTGTTGAGATTAGTTGCAATGATGCAAAAAGCCGCACTCGTAATGCTGATATTTTTATAGCTCAATTTCTTTCGACTAGTCAATTCTACTATATACTACTTATACAGTTAATGAAAACAGAATTGTTTGCTCAATCGTCGTTTTGTTTCAAAGAATTTCGAGCTCCTCGGTTGCTAAATGGAAATGAAGCAGGTGTGTTATAATAATAAAATGTACATTCAAAAGAACATTCATAACTATATACTTTGTTTTATTTAATAAATCAAAGTATTCCGAATCGCGCCCGGTCTCTACGCAATTTTTTTTAAATCTATCTAATAAATGTAAATTTCACATATTCAAACTACTTCAAGACCTACATAGATGCTACCCAAGTATTATGATACATGATTCGGTAATATGTCTTTTACTTTAAATATATTTATTTGTATAGATTTTTCAAATTAGATTTTTTCCAGAAGTTCGATTACCAAAATTTTCTTTAATACTGCTTGAAGAGCTTTGAATTAGATTACGCCCCTCATGCTCATGATAATGGGCGTAATCTAATTTTAAAGGAAGTTTATATGGCTGAACTTAGTTGGTGGTAAACCGTCTTCGTCACGGATTTCACTTTAAAATTGACTTGCTAAATTTAAACAAAGGACAATAAGTCATTATTATTAAAGTTAGATAACCTGCGGGATTATAGGATTTTGAATAACAATAGGTTCATGCCTATTATAACTAAGAAAGTTTCTAAATGCCAACATTTAGATGAGCATAGATGCTCACTAAGTATGACATTTACCTACTTACTTAACATATAAAAAAAGTTATTTTTTAAAGATGTTCCTTTTTGATGGTTTGAAATTATACTCCCTACTGTTGCTTTTGAGGTATGTTTTAAAGTCTAGCGAACTGCGTCTTTGGCCATTAGCGTGGTTCCGTAGTCATCACTTGACCCGGTTGCCATTGTGTCAGCCACAATGCAGCGACAAATCGACCCTTTGTTGTCAGCCGACTTGCGACACACGCGACGAGGGGTGATTCTCAAACTAAGATCTTTTGTTTATCGAGGAAAAGTTTAATATCATTCGTAAAAGGTTTATAAGTACTCATAATTATCTTTATACTGCTCTCTTTTATCATAGATTTTTCCATTCCATGCTTTGGCATTTACTCTTTAACCTGCCGTCTACTTTGAATATACTATTCTGTTGGAATTCTAGATCTATCAAAAAGAGGTATACATGAAATCGAGGCCTGTGTTTATAATTTCACCGCACTTTTCGGGAGAAGTGAGGCAGAGACCTTTGTATAATTTTAGGATACCTAACGGTAGAGAGGAAGTGATTCCACAAAACCTATTACCTAACCATCATACTTATAGTTACGAAGCGTAAAGTAAGTATAAGAAATTATCGAACGATTTCAGAATAGACCCTTCCGAAAGCGTTTATTGTTTGCAACCTATATTGTCTTACGAAATAGTACTTCCTCTCGAAACTCTTACGATAACACATTTTGGTGACACTGCTGACAGCATCGTCATTAAAATTTACTTCGGAATAGCACTATTGTTGTGTTTCCCTTGACAAAATGTGTGTTTAAAAAAATTGGTAGTTCAGTTTGCTCAAGAATATTTTAAAGTCATTCTTGTAAATAGATACTTCAAAGGAACACTTTATTTAACTTTATTGTGTAAAATTCAAATTATAAAGCACAAAAGGTGACATAATAAACATTGCGCAGAGAAGATAAGAATTCAATATATAGTCTAGGGTGATAATGTTATCAGAAAGGTTTCCCTATTATAGGGTAAATGTAACCTTAAGCAAGGTTAAGACTTCTAGTACCTAATAGCCGTCACTCATTTTACAATGACCTTCAATAAGGTATAATAAGCCGGATTTGCCTGCTGAATCCAGTTTAAAAAAAACTAACTCCGCACGGGTATCGGCACCTAACCCCAAAGTAAAAATGAAACATAAATCAAATTCTGAAGTTCATCACAAATATAGATTCTATTCATATATGGAAATCTCACAAACATTGTGAGCGCATAAACACGTTTCCATCTGCTGTAAAAATATTCATATTGAACCGAAACACCGTCCCAAGATAGATAGAAAATTCATAAAACGAAGGTAACATTTTCCTGTCATTGTAAGTAGACTTATTCCTTATTCTTTGGGACAGAAAGCTAGCAGGGCATACATTTGTAAAGTCAATTCTTATCTGAAGTAATAATTCATGATAGCAGTCCTCGAAAATACAGTGAAAAATTCCTTACGCAAAAGAAACATAAATCAAGTTGCTTTCCGCGCGCTGTTGGCCTAAATTGGTCCATTTTATGTTAAAAGTTCGTGAGACGTGGTATGATAAATTTACAAGACTGACAAAGTTTAATATATAATTACCAAGGTTTTGCATAACCTAGTAATCCAAGTTATAAGAGGAAATAAGAATTAGAAAAAGTTTTGCCAAGGCAAAAAAATAGTGCGTATTACAAGTAATACGCACTAGGTGGTAATAGTATGTATAAATTATTTGTATAAAACTTATTTTTCAATAGATATATCTACAAATATTGACAGTTTTGAAATTATATTAAAATAATACCGTACTACTGGCCATACCGCTAGTGATACGGTGGGGTCTTTTACAGATAAATTCTATATCGAATCATTAAAAAATATCAAAATTTAAATAGGTTTTTATTTACCTCTAAGTTATTTCAGAAATAAGCCTGTGAAAAACAGTACAATATTTCAATGGTTATTAAAAGAAGTATGCTATAAAGAAAAATATAATATCCGAAAGATTTCAGCAAAGATTCGTTTTACCGAAAAGTTAACCAGGCACTTGAAAGATATGAACCGTGAAGGGCCGCGAGGGCCAACCGCTGACCTACTTAGTTTGCATGACTGTACTTGTGGCTTATCCCTTCGTTTTCTTGGCTCTGTTATTTCTACATATTCTTTGTCGGGCGCATAGAGCTAAGCTGTTGAAATAGGATAGAATAAGTCGACTTGAATAAATGAGCTTTTCCTTTCATTTATTCGGAAAAATAAAATACAGTGTATTAACTGTCTTACTTATTAAAAAATTGTGTTGGCCAGCCCGTCTATAATACTCTATCTTTGTTACCGTTTTATTAAAAGAAAAGTAAGTTAAGCTAGTTATGAACTATATACAGAAATATAGAACAAAATTGATAAGACTATTGTTATTATATAATTGATAAAAATATTATTCGACTTTTTGAGTTAGACATATACATTTCAAAAATAGCACATCAGTCACATTTCAACTTCGCAGAAGTAAATTGATGCGGTTTGCTTCTATGTTCATTTTACTTTGTACACAGGAGTCATCAGCGGTTAGATACGCGCCATTAGATACTAGTGCTGGTACTTCGGGGAGCTTATGTACGCTCCTGATTGTTGTGTCCTTATTATCGAAAACATGGGGAATTTTCCATATTCAAGATAATCTAAATTATGTTGAAAGCAAAATGTCTGGAATTTTTTAATGAAAGCAATGCGTAGGAATCTGAATATAACATGTTCCACATTCATTTACATGTAATAATAAAATAAAAGAACCCCCATGAGCTCGACGTCTAGTATCACAAATCAGTTTGTGACCAACTAAGCATTTAAGTGCAATTTTAGAAATATTTTTCTATGATAATCAAAAACACATCACTAAGCCAGGTCTTATCCGACATAATAATATATATTACTCTATTTCAGTGGATCTCAAAAAAGGCGCCTACGAACACACACAGACTAGTGGTGGTTTCCAACAACAATAGCATTCTCAGAGCAATAACGTCATACAAATAATGCCGAATCATAAATGATGTTTTAAGTTCTTCATAGAGGATATAAACAATTAGATACCGTGTTTAAGTGGTCCCTGAGCTCCAAAGTCATACGGCATAGGATGTAGTCAGAATAACGCTGAGTTGATGAGTATTCTCCAATAAAAGTTGGTTACACTACACTAGTATTTTATACTTACATAGATTGGAAGCCACACGATGTAATTGCTATAATTTAAGTTATTATAATTCTTAGAAATGAAGGCACACTTTATTGTATTTAATTATAATGAGGAGGAATGGTGAAGTTTGTGGCAATATCCTGAGTAAGTAATAACTTCTCGATGGTAGCAAATATTTCTAGGAAAGATGGGCGCGCGTACACCACCTTTTCTGTTATCTATTCATATAATATCACAGAGGATATAATCCACGTGTCCACTAAAAAAACCAGTTCTCTATATATTCATAATTAGAAACTATTAATCATGATACCTCGAGGCTGTCACCAGCGCGCATGCAGACGACTTGTTTCCTAGATTATTTCACCACTGCTGATTGGTCTGCTTATCTATCTTAATTCCATTTCCTGTTAGTGTAAGTACAGAAAACATTATATATTAACGATAGAAAATAGACAATAAAAAAAAAAACTAAATGTGATTAGTGCAGATGGAGAGTATACCTACTTATAATAACATAGAAACGGAGTCATCTTGTAATAATTATGCTCGGACACCACATGTCGTCTGTATAGAATATCTCGAACGTTCTCTGGTTTCAGAAGCCTGGTGGTCATTCCCAATCATCCTGCTTAAGTATCGAGTTAATTGTTTTTGAGGTCAGTGCGTTATGTTGCTAGTTAGAAAATGTGCCAGCTGGGTGACCGATTCTCTGTCCAGCAGGCCATGAAAATAGATCAATAACATCTAATAGGTAACTTTTACTTAGGAGAAAATTACATAAAACTAACAACAAAATTCAAGCAATGTCTCTGTAGCAACGCAGAGTCGTTGTCACCCAAGATCAACAATGTAAGTACGGAAAGCAAACATGGCGATTACCTTACACTGATAAAGCTCGCTTTACAGGCTCCCCGATAAACAGAAACAGAATAGTGAGAGTTGGTTTACAAAGCTTGGGATTCCGTATATTTGAGAAGTTGTAAGAATATTTGTACAACATAACATTTATTGTTTGCCAGATGGAAAGCGGCTTAAAAATTTTGTCCTGATGTGATTTAAAACAATTTTTTTTATTTAAATTCCTGGATAAAGAAATTTAGTAAATTAGGAAATAAATAAATAAAAATGTGGAAGTGTTGCCTTAAAAATCTTTGTATCTTAAAAAATCTTTATATCGATTTTATCGAAAGGTCATGATCATTAAGGAAAGTGCAAAATACTAGAAATATTAAACTTAATTGTCTGATAAAAAATAATATCAACATTCAAAGAACAACCAGACGCTGTCACAAGGCATCATCATCATTTTGTTCTATATTTTAACATTAAATCGTAAACAGATTTTTTCTTTTGAACCCTAATGTTGTAGGAAACTAAGACCATGTACTAACTTGAGCAACAAGATAAAGCCTCTACACTACACGTGTCTGTCTCTTCTCAAACAATACTTTTTTTGATAAAAATAGGCTGTAATAAGAGTATATCGTCTGCGGATAAAAGTTACTTTACAAAGAATGAAAAAGTCTGGACTAAAGTCAGTCCGATATACCTATAAGTTTCGTAATAATCTGTAGGTAATTATTTTTATTGCTGTTGAGAAATACATGATCTTTCATGTCTTTTGTACTTTTGCTTCTGTCCATATCGATTTTATTCTTTAAAATTTTATATAATTTAAAATTATATGCTTTATTCTTTGAATGTACTTCTTAGCCTGAAGGCTACATATCGACTTATTATTTACTTTGACATAACGGAATTTCAGACTATTTATATCATAATGAATAGAAATAAGAAGGTAGCAAATATAGTAACTACCAAATATTGACTGAATGCAGCGGGCGACAATTAACACCGCACGCAAAGTTGAAGTGACGAGAAACTCTATAATTATGGTTTATAAAAATAATCTCAAGTAAAATGAAGATAATATCATGGGATAGTCGGATATCGCCGTGCACAGTCCCGCCTGTATTAACATAGATAACCGGATAATATACGGATCGCGTGATACGGAGATTGCAGAATTTTTCACGTTTTACACTCGCAGAACAAGCAGGGAGGGATACTTAATGTCAACAAGTAAAATATCAACAGTAAAAATATCAACACCGTATTATCAAAAATAAAATATCTCAAACAAAATACCATTGATGTAAAACATAAACGGTTCAAAATGTCAACAGTCCAAATTGGCAACATATCAACTAATCAATGACTTGGAACCTAAAAGGCATATTTGTTCAACGATCCACAAGTCCGCCACGTCCATAACCGCAGGCAATCTTTAAAAAAATTTTTGATAATAAAAAAATACATGAAAATACACAGAACGAAACCAAATGGAATCGATTTAAAATCTGTAGGAAAACAATGGCGTATTTTTGCACTTCATGGTTATTATAGTGAAAGTAACTTCATTCAAGAAGCATAACGATTAAGTCGTTTGCAATAAAGAAAATGACGGGAACTAAATAGAGACAACAAATGTCTTTTTATGATATACAAATAGTGGCGTAGTAAACTACTTAGTAAGAATCAAATTATTGTTAAGCATCGGACCCTCTTAATATCTACATCTGATACGTTGGCAGCAACGCTACTGGATTCAAATTAGAATAGGAAAAAAGTTACTTATAAAATGTAGTGTATGTTTGAACGTCTTTAACTCTGAAAGTATAAGTCTGGTTTGAAACCACTTTATCATGGTGGGCTGTTTTTAGCTGTTAACACAGCTAGCGTCATCTGTACAAATACATCAAACTATTATTACTTGAAGACAATTCTAACCTGGTATTTTCCACTTGCTTCTTGAAAAGCATTCACTGCTCTCAGAAGTTCACAGACATTGCCATCTAACGGTATCCTCGTGAACTACGTAGACGTTTCTATAACTTAAAAGCATATGCACACTTACACACAACAGTTCACAACAACTTGAAGTTAACTTTATCGGTGCTAGTAAATCTGGCAAAAAACATGATGATGCCTTCCTTTCAGACTGATTTCAGCCACGGTAGAGACGAGAGAGCGTCAATCTGGGTGATCAATTCTGGGCGACGACGATGGCTAGCCAATTTTTATTTATTTATTTATTAGCTTATATAGTACTTACATACAACCCACCGGAATAAACTATGAATATAATGTATTTTTGGCCAATGATGGAAATATATGAAAGAAAAAAATCGGCCAAGGCACGTAGAGATTGTGAAGTTGGAAACTTACCTCTACCACAGAATAGATAAAGTACTAACGTACGAGTAACTTTTTGATAGTGCGAAATATAACTTTTTTACTTGGCAAAATCGCTTAAAAGTATTTTTGGTGGAATAATTATGTCAATAATTTGGACGAACTTTGGATCAGGTGTTTGTATGTATTGAACTGTGTCTGTGATTTTATTTTCATTGTTATAAAAGTATATTTAACTATTTCAAGCGAAAGGTTTTATTCTTAGGAAAAAAGAAACAATAACAAAATAATTTTTCAGTAGTTTATTTTCGAACATAATAATCGTATTTGTAATTTGATATGTATGAGACCTACAAACAACGTCTTTAATTCTTATTACTTTTAACTAAACCTCGTCATTTGGATAATAATATCCAGATGCTTCAGATGTCTATTTACTGAAGTAAGATATAGTGAAATGTTCAATCTATAAACTTAAATATTTTTAAGTAACTTATAGGTCCAGAAAATAAATTGCAATAATTAAAAAGGCTGTAAAATTAAATGTAGCGAGTCAAACTCAAAAAGGGAAACTGCTCATCAATTAGAGCCACACTCTTTTTTTCTTTTTGTGAAAAATCATACCTTTCAATATAAGATAGTATTAGGAATATGTTTTTTACATAAGTTTACGTTAGCAACCATGCATACAGCCAGCGAAAGATGAGTACGGGATACATTTCTTTTGATAAGCCAAATCACTCAAATCAAGTTTGACTACACATTTAATGCTGGTGCCTACCAAACTTGGCTATTTGTATTCGTCTATTTGACCATGTGTGGACGGTATATTTGCCAAACCTTTTGCTTTATTTGCCTATTCGGCTAATAGGACAAATACCAATTATGGCTTACCGCAAAGAATTTGGAATCGCGCGCGGTCTCTCATTGAGGCAATTTTTTTTAATCTATGGCTTACCGTGTATGAACTATGAATAGAATACTTATTTGGTATTTGCCTCCATAAATGGGCGGTAGTTGCGCTATTTGCCTATTCGTCGAAAATGTTGGCAAATACAAGGATAGCCAAGTGTGGTAGCAGCAATATACTTACATATATTGTTGGTACATTATTAGGTACTTTCTATTTTAATATTAGTAAAATATTTTAATAATGTGATAACAATAGTAATTAATTACGATAAAAATAGATATTCATATCACTGGAATATAGACACTCAGAGCACACATTTTTGAATGAACAACTATTTTACAACATGCAACAATACAACTTCGTGCTGGTTTGTGTGTAATTCATTGTGTAATTTTCTATCTTCATTAACTATCACAGTAGCCAGATCATTCTAAATTTACAAAATTTATGGCGAAATTATGTAACTACCTTATTATTACTTACATTTATCAATAAATTTATTGCACAAAAGAACAATATCTATTTATTTCTTCTATTAACGAAAATACCTACTTACTTTTAAATTTTTGTTTTTTATTTATTTGTCTACAGAAAAATTGTGTGTGCTCATAAAGTCATAATAAAATGGCTAATATAATAATAGGTACCTATTAATTGTTGATTCTATATATTTTTTTTATTCTATATTTTCTTTATATTTATGATTTATGTGGAAAAAATTACACTTTTATAGAATAACGCAGTTCTACCATCGACCATTTAGACTCATAATAATAATAATTGATAAGATTACATTTTTAGTTATATTCGTAATAACATGTATTTAGTTTCTTCGATATGTTATCTCAATAACATAGAAATCATATATCTTAAAAATTCCTAACTGTACACGAAAACCTAGTTCTTATCTTTGGGATAATTTTATCAGTTTACCACCAACTACCTACAACCATGATTTGAACTTATTTGGAAACAAGTTAAAATGTCACTGTATCGGTTAAGTCTCATTGTATGATTACTTATTTTATGTAATGTTTTTATCAAAACTTTGTTTATAAATTCACTTTGTAATTTATTTGATTCAATTAAAATGTAAGTAATCGTGCAATGATATTTTAAACTATTTACTTCAGCATAGTTGTTTGCCTTTCTAGTAGCAAAAAGCAAGTCCAGAAGTTAATTTCCTTAGTCCAATAAAAAATGAAAAAGTCAGGTACAAGTTTGAATAAGGGTACAAAGTGTAATGTCGGCAAACAAAGTAAGCGGTATTATAATAGGTGACAGTTGTTTTGTAATATTTTATGTATGTGTAGGTATCTCAATGATTATAATGCAGTACTACCTTTGTATCTAAATAGTTTCAGAAGCATAATTCTGTCTAGGTCTAATGACTACACCGCAGATAGAAGTCCTTAAAATTTTAGGAATAGAAATAAAGTGTAGAAAGGTGCTTGAATATTAAAATGGCACAAAGAAGGAACAAGAGCTTAGGTAAAATAGATTATAAGAAATATGAAGCTACTTATAGACGAGGATATTTCAAAATATCATGAATAAAACGAATTCTACAGAGGTATCAAAGAAACTGTTCAAAGCCAAAATAAAACCTTTTAAGCATGAAATTTTGAAAATGTTTCATTTATTTACTAACCTTCATTGTTCATTATACAAATGTAAATCACAATAGGCCGACTTAATGGTTTAGCATTATCTAACAGTCAACCTTTGGGTAAAGCTGTTCATTTTATTATTTATTTTTATGTACATGTAAATGTCATGGGCAAATAGTTGAATTGGGCCGATTGAGATCTGATTGGGCAGAAAATGATTATTGCCCAAATACTCAAACGCTACTCAATTTTGAGAGCTGTTCGAGTATCATGCTGTCACTGTCATATCGTTGACGTTCAACGCGACAGCATGATTCTTGAGCAGCTCTCAAAATTGAGTAGCGTTTAAGTATTCGGACGAATGTCGTTACTTCGTAATTTAGCTGAATATTTCATATTTTGTCCAACACTACAATTTATAGTTGGGCAAATAAGTACAATCCATTTGTCGATCAGCCCAACTAGGTATTTGGTGATATCGAGAATCATCTAGGCTGGGTTTAATTTCTTAACATAGTTCCATTAACACTTTGAACGCCGCAATTGCAGATACAATAGTTTTTCGAATTGTTTGTTTGTCGTTAACCGGTGGGCCGCTGGGCGTTCCAAAGTGCTAATCGATACTACGAGGCGCTTTTTGCACTTTTTCAGCTGCCTGAATAATGGCGGAATCGCAAGACATAACGAAAAAAAACCTTAACGTAAACATTGAGTTAATTGCTGATGAAGTGCTTTTCAATTGTTTTTGTTACTAAATATATAACTGTAACAATATACATTTTAAATTAATTTGATAGTAATTTGATCACACTACAGAATCGATTTGCCGATACATAGCAGAGCAATTCGTTAAATATATTTATAAACTTCGTACAATAAGACGGGTAGGTATTAGGGAGGCAAATCGAGAAATGCCGGCGTATCATTATATGCCCAGTCAGATATAGATAAGCCTAAAAGAGCGATCAGCCTACAAGTTATATAAATAAATATTTAGCCGATAAGCAATCACGGAGTAAAAACATCTTTTATTAGGTATCTACACAGTTACACATAGGTAATTCATATTTCAAGTATAATTTGGAAATAAGACATTTTATTCATTATAATTTGCATAAAAAGTATTCTAACAATGTTTTCAACATATTTAACATTTTAATCTAGAACCTACATCACTATGTCAGCCGCGTGTTTATTAATTCATTCATGCATTTAATATTTATACTTTATATGTAGTACTTCAATAAATTACATTATTTACAATAGTATTATTTAAAGGGGTGTTGTGCTCCTCATTCGTCATCATTAAGCAGATCTGTGCAGGATTTGGCTTTGGTAGATCTGGAATAGGAATGATACATAATTAAAACTACGGTACGTACTTAAAATAATAGGGTTGATTACGACATACAATCCGTGCGTACGAATGGTACATTCATGATCCTAGAATTCTATTGGAAAAATTATTGCAATGTAATTCTAGGAGTACCTTTAAATGGTACTTAATTGATAGTTAGAAGTTTTAGCAGGGTGATGAATTATTACTGTAACTGCATTTTGCAATAGCCTATTCGATTGCAAATTTATGTAAGTGACACACAACATTAAACACATGCATTCCTACGAATGAGTACAATCTACATATTACAGTACTACAGACAGTAATAGTATTGGTCAGATAGGAAAGTTATATTTTAGATAATTTGTAGACATGCTTAGAAATTCAAAAAAAAAGGCAAATATTTTGCTCGTGACAAAAAAAATTGGACAGTTAACAAAATACAATGGACGATCAGATTAGCAAGAAAACGAAGCACAATCACATAAACCTGCATACTTGCCTTATATATTTACCGCGTCCCTATTTTTATATTATATTATTAACCTACTAAACACAAATTGTCTAATTTCAGTACATGATACAAAGAAATAAATATTCAACCGTAATTAAATTATAAGCTCAGTATGTCTTTACTTAGGTACATCAATAGACGTACAAACAATCTTATATTAACACTTTCGCGGTCACCAAACGAGATAACAATAACAGTTAATTGTTATCTACGTCGAGAGGCGTTACTGTCAGCGAAAGTGTTAAGTATATATTAGTGCGTCTGCTAAATGACGGCTAGGGTCAAGCGTCTGTAATGATTTTTAACTTCAGTTCATATAATATAATAGTTACTTACTGAGAATTCTTAACCCTTCTGCAGATCCTCAGTTCCACTGACCCTGCACGGACTGATTTGAAGAGCGCCAACGCTTCCACATGAGCTAGTTCGTGGCACGCTTGCCCGTTCACCGCCAGCACCTCGTCACCTAGAATACATTGTTTTTTCAGTTATTACTTTTCTTTTTATATTTACCTTGATCAGAAAATAAATCCATCTTATCCTACTACTTTCACATTTTGGAGATCGCTAAGAGACAGGGAGAACACTAGAAGTCAAAAAAGAAATAAAGAAAAAAGAAATCTAGAACAGTATTAAGTAAATCGTTTTTTTACTATGCTTAATCACTATTCTAACGTATTTCCATTGCATCCTCAGCTTGCGCTATAGAGCCCAGGGTACTCTTTAATCATGGTCCTAGATTTAGCGGCACCGATTATTATAATGGAGCACCTATTTTCTACGCTAACTTAATGTATGATAATACTTTTATTAACCAGATAAATGACAATGGTCAGAAAGTACCTAATTACGAGTATAATGTGATCACTATGCCAAAATTTATTTCCAGGTAGACAGTGAGACTGTTTACAACAATTGTTACATCCATTTGGATTGTACTGTTTAAATTCTATTTGCATTTTTATGAAAATGACATTGACTATAATTATTTGCGTAGTTATTATATGATCAATTCCCAGTTTTGACAAGTTTGTGACTATTGATCGCTTTAGTGCCATCACTTATCAATGTAAATAAACATTATTATCGTTTGAAAATAAACATTCATATCATGCACACCGTACCTACCAATTTCAGTACAATGGTCTGCCGAGTTGATATTATGCGCTTTGTTATTACCACTTTGTCGAACACAATGCGGCTTCCTATTCTTATCAAATTGCATTCCTCGAGACTTGATTTAAAATACTTGTACTCATACCTGCTTTTAATCGTCCGTCGTCGACTGCCTGCCCTTGTGGAAGAATACTCTTTATGAAAATGCCAAGAGGTCCTCTAGGAGAGTCACGTCCTCCTACAATAGTAAAGCCAAGCGGTTTCTTTCCTGGTCCCTTCTCAAAAGTAATAGTGTGGTAGGTATGTGTCGGGGGTCGCGGTTTTCTCGGAAGCGTGCAGAAGTTTGCCGCATTCGGTGTTTGTGTTTCACACTCACTGTCATGTCGTTCTTTTATACGATCAGTACAGTCAGGCACATCGATATCTACAATATCACTAACACAGCTAAGAGTTAGTTCGTCTTTGTTGGCACCACCGTAACTCACGACTTGCCGGCGTAGCAGCTTGTTATTCATGCTGCTGTAACTCGCGTTCTGGCCTTTGAGGAAATGCGTGTGCGCGCCCGACGCATTGTCGCTCGCCTCGTCCGCAGCTGATAGCGCGCTGCGATTACAAGCCGACTCGTCCTGCGATCGCCGCCGGTCTATTATAACGTCATGTTTATCAACACGTTTTTCCTTTCCTAATATAATCGCATTTTCGTAATCTACTGAACTCTCCCGCATCAGTGATACATTTCTTTGCGACGAATCACGCTTTTTTGGCTCGGGCCTTTCACGCTGTCTACATATTACGATATCGATTTCCGAAGATCCTGATTTTAAAGCTTCCTTGGCTTCACTCATCGTCAAATCTCGGAGTCTTCGGCCATTTACATTAACTAATTCATCACCAATGCGTAGCGTTCCTTCTCTGAAACATGAAACAATTTTTTTATTAGAAATATCTTAAATTTTAAGCATATGTTTGGGGTGGTTAATATTGTGTTCGCTCTAAGGTGTTTTCACTCGTTTATGTGTGAATATTTATAAGCGTATAAAATTATTCAATACACAATACTACAATTCATCTATTAGCCTAATTATTAGTAAAGTTTACCTAATTATTGCTATATTAAATTATGAAGAAAGTTAAAAAATGTAAAAAAAACTTACTTTTCAGCAAGACCTCCAGGTACGACATGAGCAACTAAATATCCAATATGACCTTCGTCAGAGAGTTTTGTTTTAGCAATAAAGATACCTAGTTCATCAGTGGGAGATTTTCTCATTATTCTGACAACTTTGAACTCGGACGGTACTTTATCGGATTTACCATCTTTTGTAGGTTTTCTACATGGAGGTATTGGAGGTATGCCTGTATCTCCTAAACTCACATCGCGCTGTCGCATTTTTTGTTTTTCTGTTAGTTGAAGATATTGTGGTTCTTGATCGGTATTGTTTTTTGGCATTCGCCTAAGGATTTCTTTACGATCTAATGACAATGCTCTTTGGGTATGACGAGGTCTAGGCCTTGGACAATCATTTCTGTCTCTGCTCAATCTACCGGAGGATCGTGCTTTAATGTAACTTTGGTCTCCCGATACGCTTCTCCCATGAGAAGGAATAGGGTTAACATGAGATGCAGAACTTTCACATCGAGATGACAATCTATCACTATCAAATATAGATGATGCAGCAGATTCATTGACTAGAATACCAGAATCTGCATCTTCACAGTCTTGTAACAAAACGTTTTCATCACCACACGAAACTTGATAAACATCGTCATGAAAAACAGAGTTCTGACTTTTTTGAAATTCATCTAAACCAGGCAAAGCTCCGTAAGAGAAACTGCGTAATTTTGCCTTGACCCCTCCCCTTCTCTTACGGCTTTTATTAATGCTAGCTGTTTTTAAAATGTTATCATTGCTGACGTTAACTTCTTCATTTTCACCATTTTGTTTGTACAATTTCGAAAGAAATTTGTTTGAAGATTTAAGATATCTGTCAGACATTGCTTTTAACTTAGCAGAAAGACATGAACTAGGACCTATGGTATCTTTTTCATCTTTTATCTTAAATTTATCAGTCTTTTTTTGAGATTTCAATGCTACCGGTGCATCAAAGTTTTCATAATCATCATTGAAAATTTGATCGCTGGACTTAGAAAGTTTAGTGACAGATTTCGGTATTCCATAATAGCGATCGCATTCTGAACCAGAGCTGTAGCACCTGGTACCTCTGTTTGTAAATGGTTTGCCTTCCCGCCAATTAGATTCGATCGGACTAGTCAAACTTTTGGCAAAAAATACGTCGTCGTCAAAAGTTGGCATCTTTACCCAAGGATTTTGATTCTCGAATTCTAAATGAGTTTCTGGGTAGTTGATTCCATATAGACAATGATTATCTTCGACATGGCCAAATCCACTGCAATCACTGCCAGACGTGGACGCGGCATCTTCTCCATGCCGCAAAGGTCCGTTGGATTTGAAACATGACAGTTTAGTATTTTTCACTTTATCCAGTAACGGATTTCGTTTTTCCCGATATATCATGTACTCTTTTTCTAACGAGCCTCCGCGGTTTTTGCAACTAGTGTTATAACTTTCCTGCGGTGAGGTGGGACCGTTCTGAAGCAATATGTGGCGTGAGACTGGGGTTTCACCGCTTCGATTTTGTTGTGGTGATTTTTCGACGATTACTATCTGATCGCTGAGATTGTAGAAATTTGTTTCCACCGAGCTTCCGCTACTTTTCCTTTGTGTGTAGCGAACTGGGGACATATCTGTAAGAATAAGAAAATAAGCGACGTTATTTTTTTCTGCATTGTTTTACTACTAGATGCGGGAGAATCAGTTAAAAAACATCTTACGAGATCGAAGGTACGATACGAAAAAAAATATATTTATCAACAACAACAATCAAAGATGTAAAATATTAAATAATAATGTTCTTGCTCTATTTTTTTTATACACATGAATTTGCGTAAGAGTATAACACAAATCAACTAGCGAAGAAATGTGCATAAAAATGTGAAATAGTATAAAAATACAAGCATTTAGAAGCTACGTCACTTTTGTTTATTTTTTAATAGAGGTAAACATGTTTACGAGGTGAAAAATTACTACCTCTACCTAAGGAAAACTACAACGTCAGGAATGTATCTATTCAAATTTTATTATTTGTAACAATAATCTTTCATTCATGAAATGAATCGATACTAATACTATATACTTACTAAAGATACAATTGGATTTAAGGGAGATGCCCACTTGTTCCTCTAATTTGTCTCATCTTGGCGCTATATGCCATAATTATGTTTTGTCTGTATATAAATAGTGATATTTGCTATTTAAATATAGCAGGCGCGTGGTTTTTAAGAATTTAGTTCATGTTTATCGGTTTAAAGGGTGGGACCTTGCTCGAAGAATTAAGTTACAGAAACAAAATACTAATATAAATTTAAGTCAATATATAACTTTGAGCCACATTGGATGTCTGAGTAAAGTAAATATTTTAATCAAGACATATGTCTTTATCTTTGATTATCTAACTTTGTTTATTATTATCCAATTGACTGATGGCAATATACGAGTACTTTCAGCAAGTTCGATAATTAACATAAACTCAAAGTGTCACGTGTCCAGTTGACGAAGGATAAATCAAAGTAAACCACTTTGGTAGCTCAAGGTAAGCTCGATTGGCTTTCTCATTCGAAGGCATTACGTAAATACCCCTGAGCATCGCATGACACTGCGCAATTAACTTAATGAATGGAGTTGGCAGATTTAAACAAGAATTGTACTAACATCTAGCCTCTACCTACTACATCTCTCTTTACAAAATAATAGGAGAGCGA
Organism: Apomyelois bistriatella; assembly: GCA_947044815.1. NCBI lineage: Eukaryota > Metazoa > Arthropoda > Insecta > Lepidoptera > Pyralidae > Apomyelois > Apomyelois bistriatella. The sequence continues at coordinate 6,638,211 of OX345689.1, forward strand.
GCTGTGCCTTAGTTGATTATGCAAAAGTAGATATTTATGTAGCATCTTCATTATTCTTGTTCTTTTTTTTTGTTTAGGCATTTCAATTGCTAAGGAATTTGGTGTTTTTTTTTTGTTTTTATAGATTTCTTTAAACGAAAGCTGTGTCTGGAACGCTATTCAAATATTTGCTGCCTGGCGTCAGCTACCCCTTTTTCATTTGCTGTAGTTGTTACGTCTATGGCCACGCCCTCATGGGCATCTTTCTTAACCAAGTTTTATCCAATGACATGAATAAAGAAGCTTGTTTATAAAAAACTCCGTCTAATTTCAACTCACCAATCCTTGAGCGTCGCGTTGGCCGCGGCTCTGTTTCAGGTGACACCGCAAGCAACCGCGGCGGCTCACCTTTCTTGAACCACCGCATAGTTTGCTTTGTTTACACCATTGTTGATCGACCTGAAAAAAATATCTTTGATTAATAATTTCTCGTGGTAATAAAGAATTCAAATTACCATTACTTATAATTGTATGTCTCGAAAAGTTTAGGTTTTTGTTTAACTCTTGACATGTTTCAGTATTTTCTCAACAAAACTACTACTTATATATTCAGGCTTATCTATATTTAGAAAAAAAATCTTAATTAATGTGATATTTTTTAAGTAATTGAAATTAAACTTATTGATCTGCATATATTTTTAATGAATATATACTAGTTTAGTGTAAGCATAGGTAACTTAACTTGTCTGTCTCCTTTTGCATCAATGTGTGTGTACCGTATATTTGCAATACCATTGCTTCATTATAACCTATCAGAACTATTACACAAGTTAAACCTATTATTGAGATAATTATTAAATAACTATTTTTGCAGATTTTAACCCTGAATATAAATAACTTAAATAAGTTCGTCATTTAAATCTAGTTTGCCTTGTTTATGAAATAAAATTTACTTATTAAATTTTATTATATCCGTACGTCACGAATATCAAAGCAACAGCAGTACCTAACTCATTAAAATTGCAAAAATAAATGACACATATATTTTTGAAAATAGATACAGGGCTCAGGATTGATGTGGTTGAAAGCATTATATTGGAATATGATAGCCATGATTTTCAGTTATGGAGAGAACAACTCTAAAAAGGTAGAATTTTCCTAAATAGCCGTATAATTTCATAATAGTCTAAAAAGGTAGTGATGATTATAGTGTGTGACTTTACGCAAATAAATGGCAATATTTTCATAGGTACATAACTATTTAGTTCAAGAGAAATATTCGTTGCAAAAGAACAAATTGATTATATCATTCTTTTCACTAACGATATTATTGATAAGCAAGTCACAACAGCGTAACTAATTTGTTAAAACTGACACGACAAGACATCCGTCATCGATATCGTAAGAATCGAGACCTCACTCGATTTTGATCATGTAACAGTGTCTAACCTTGTATCGAATGTTGTGGTGTAATCGATTCTAATAGTTTTTTTAGTTCTTTCTGTTCAGCTTAATCTTTTTGCGATACTTTAAGAACAATAATTCTATAAATACGATGCGACTTAAAACGCTTGCATAGCAAATCGTGGTCGCTGCAAGAAAGTTTTGCGAAGAAAAGTTATAAGATCGCGATTATATTTTAAAAATACATAAACTTACAAAAACAACCTTAAAATTAGCAATTGCACAGACCTTATTCAGAAAGTGATAGATGATTAGTCATTTATTACAATCAATCACGAAGGCGTTACTAAAGCTTTTCTGCTACGGTCTATAAACGAATAAACCAGTTAATCAGTTGATAACAAACAAACGGTTATTCAAATGAGAACATTTTTATAGAGCTATTCGTTTGTTCTTAATTACAACTTTTAAGAATCATTACCATAAGTATCAGATGATAAAAATAAATGCGAATGTCAATACGGGTATTGCAGGCGTCCTAGGGGAATGGGTCGTATGCCTGTTTGCTTACTCAATCGTATCATCATCAGTATTGCGTTTAGGTCAATCGACCATGCACACCCTGCTGTCAAAGTTCTTCTCTTGGCCTATGACGTGGATCCGAGTCTTAATCGACTAAAAATTATTTAGATACTAGAAACGCTCTAAGAACATTTGGACTGAAAAAAAATTGTTTAAAGCTGATGTAAATATATAAAATATAAAACAAATACACATATAATAAATGTTTTACTACGTATGTTTTTTATTTCGTTGTTGTCAAAGCGGCACAGCGATCGATGTTCATGCCATTTTCGTCAAAACAGATCTTTTTGTAGATTTTTTGTAGTATAACCTTGTTCACAAATAGATTACGTGGTTAATCAGAAAAGAAAATTGCAGTTGACCTTATAGTTGACTATATTATGGCACCTTGACTATATATAAATTCGTTGACATGAAAAAGTGGAATGTGGGCTACAAAGTTAAAGTACTTTAGGCAATTTTTTAAGAGTAAATAGGAATACTTTTATATGTGACTGATTGATCAATATATTCATGCAACATGGACATAACAGTACTTATTTACCTCCTTAAGTATAGTAGGTAATCTATATATATAAAAGAACAAGGGTAAATGATAAATCAACGCCCAGACTAAACCATAAAAGCTATCAACTTGAAATTTGGACCGCAGATTTTTGTTAATACGTAGTGCTCAGATAAGAAAGGATTTTCCAAAATTAGACCCCTAAGGGGGTTAAAATCGTGGGCAAAGTATGTATGAAAAAAAATTAAAATTTATTTCCGGATAAACAATACCGCAACCCCAATCAAATCATATCTAATAGTTTGTCATTGACGACATTGAAGAAGAAGATTAATCAAATGGTTGACTGGTAGAGAACGCTCTTAGCGTTAAGTCCGTTAATATATAAGTATTTTGTACTTATCTATCTATCTATACATATAATAGGACAGTAAAAATCGAGTGTCTGTACATTAAATATTCAATTAAAGAAGAGTAACAGAAACCAAAAAAACAATTTTTGGAATTTTTTACCGTCTGTCTGTCTTTCTGTCTGTCTGGTACGTTATAACTTCAAAACTACTCATCAGATTTGAACGCGGTTTTCACAGGTGGATTACATATAATTAGGAGCGTTGTCAAAACTTTGTTTCATCAAAATCAATTAAGGGAAAAATAAGTTATAGTCAATTGAAAGAAGTTTACTTCTAGCACTGCTTCAAAACTTTTAATCAGAGTTGAATGCGGTTTACATAAACGTATTTAATTTAGATAAAGCTAGAATTTCTAATTTGTTTTATAGATATCAATAAAGACAAAAACACACTGCAGTCTAAAATGACACATTGAATTTGTGTGGGCGTATAATTTAGTTACATAAAAAATCAATAGATGGCGCTGACTTTATTTTAATTATTTTTTCGCATATGGTATAGCAGATTGAATTTTTACCTTACGGCAATTAATTCTAATTATTTTAAAAAAATATTTATCTGTTGATTTAGTTCTATTGGTTGGTTTGTTTATCGGTCGTTTGTTGTGTTGTATTGTAAGCTATTTGAATTGATTGGTTGTGGTGGCTTTGGTTTAAAAAATAATCAAATCAGCAAGTCAGTTCAGTTGTTGTTTGACGGAACATACGGTCGTGTCGTAAGGTCTAATTTTACTAACTTATCACTATTTATTGAGATTTTCTCCACTTTTCAGGCCTCTATAACTTTAGGAGTGGCTTTTAGGTTCTAATGACCCTGTAATAGGCTGCGTCTACTCTTTTAGAGACAAAGATGTGATAGTATGAATGTTAATATTTTCAGTTTGATATCGTAGCAATGTAATGGCTTTATAAAATTGACACGGGAATAGGATACTACTTATTGATTTAACTATAGGTCTGGATAGTTGTAGTTTCCACAGGTTACGCGAAAAGCCAACTACACGCGGGCGGAGCCGCGGGCAACAGCTAGTATAGTTATAATTAGTAATTAAGTACATTTTTAATTGAGTAAATATCAGAATTGTAATACAAAATGTCTAGTTTTGGCAGAGGGATTTATAATTAAAATTTTAAAGTATACAGGAAAATAAGTGTCTTTATTGATAAATATAATACCCATAAAGGCACTTATTGTACCAGGTAGAGGTACTTATTCTCAGAACTGTAGTCATACTAGTCCACACGTCTACAGCTAGCGTGCTAACTTACATAAAAGCCAGACATGTGACGTGATTTGCAACAGAATGTAAATAACGTCCTCAAAATGTATTTCCTTGCGGAAGAATTGTTTCCGAGTCTTTTATTGTTATCATATGTGTTTGCCAGTTCATCACTCGATGAAACGTAAAATCTATCTATACCTAATGAATCACTATTTAGGCGTTTTATGTTAGTGTGATAGAAGATAAGTGTGAGAAAAATTATACAAAAAAGCAATCAAAAGTACATAAAAAATTCGAAAGTGCTATGTGTATAATTCATTTAAGATGAAACTAAATTACAACTCGCTCTAATAGTTTAAGAACAATGGGCCTGCTCAAACCTACCCATCGCTTTTATTGATGGTGGAGCAGGAAACCACATAATTCTAACTTTCCCATCTAACTCGGTAACAAAATTATGCAAGAGTCGTATTTCTATAAATACCAAACACGATAAAGCTACCCGTATTGGGGAAAGAGCTATAATAATGTATTTACACGTGTAGTCAAGTCAACATAGTGTTGTTGAAATATGACTTTTCTTTGCCTATTTATAATACAAGGAAAAAAAAAGGCACTTTTTTTATAATAACAAAACATTAAATAAAGTCCTTTTACTTTGGATTAAATTATCATGATTATTTACATCCTCAAAAACATATTGCAAATATTATTATAAAGTATTATTGCTATAATCGTCGCATTTAGCAACTAAATTTGCTTTATTATTCTACTTTCTATAACTAAAGTAACGGAATTTTTTTGAAAAAAAATTGAAATCTTAGTCTTCTTTGGGGCTCTGGTAATCTTGTATAGAATTCTAGGCGAACCACACTTGTAAGACAGTAAATGTATAAAAATTTGAGGCTTTTGCGCTTGTCTTCCATAACTTATTCAGAGGTAGGGTCATGTCATTCAAAGCGATAAGATGATAGAAAGAGGCAATCAGTTCTACAGCTCTTTCATAAAATAATCAATTATTAATTCTTTGTAACAAGCTTACATATTCAGCTCATTACCAAAATCCTAAAAGCTTTTTTTTATGGGAGTACCTTCGAGTATAAATGAGTCACGCACGGTATGACAGCACCATATGACGTTGCTTAGTTTGTGTGATGACACAGTCTAAGATGTTTAGAAGGTACTTGAGTAAAGTAACCATTATTTGCACCATGAGTCAGATGACATCCCACTAAAACTTTGTGAGAACAGGTTTCAAATTGTATGTTATTGACATTAAATGCGTTTACTTCAAACATTAACATCTTGTACACTTTGTACAGTTACAAGTTTTACAACAGTCTTTTGTTGTGGCAAATTAAGTGTGAAATCCATATCCATACTAATATTATAAATGCGAAAGTCTGTCTGTCTGTCTGTCTGTCTGTCTGTCACCTCTTTACGGCTAAACTGCTTGACCGATTGTAATGAAATTTGGTAGGGAAGTTGTTAACGACCTGAGGTCAAACATAGACTACTTTTGGGCGCGATATAACCGAGTCCCACGCGGGGCGAAGCCGCGGGGAACAGCTAGTAATATATATTCAACATCAACCATGGAATTGTATAAAAAGGAAAAGCAGTAAAAATACTCATATTTTTTCTTAAACCTTGGTGTCAAAATATTTACCAATTATTAGTTATATATTATTTTAGTAATATAATGCGATGATTAGGTATTGTGTGTCAAAGGTAGTAGTCCGGTCAAATTAGACCAAAAAATTAGTAAACCCACGACAAATTCAGGGGAAGCTGAAAATTCTTACAACTGTTTAAATCATAATTATAAACATTGTCTTAAAAGTCCCAATCGATCCCATGTAAGGAAAAAATTTTAGCGAGGTAAAAAGGTCCAAAAAATGGGTATTTCGCGATTTTCTTGAAAACGGTGAGTTTTATCGCAAAATTACCTCAGACATAATTTGTAGATCAGGAAATTTCCTATAAAAAAGGTATTAATAGTTTTTTTCTTAAAAGCCACCGCTTCTGAGATATAACGATGCAAAAAATTGCAAGCGTCATAAACGCACACGTTTCCACGCCACCTCTGAGGTAGTGTACTTAGCGCAAGTATATGGGCGCGCGCTTACAAGTTGCAATTTTTTGCATCGTTATATCTCAGAAGCGGTGGCTTTTAAGAAAAAAATTATTAATACCTTTTTTATAGGAAATTTCCTAATCTACAAATTATGTCTGAGGTAAATTTAAGCTAGTTGAATTTTAATATAACTATGATTCGGTATCCAAAATAAGAGTTCAACAAATTTATTTATTCAAGGATATATAAGATTCTAGTCTCACTCTAATTATTATAACAAAAACAGATGAGATTGTTTGTAAAGCTATACATTTACTATCTTAAAACAATGAAGTTGTTATCTCTATCGCCGACGATTGGATACCGTTTAGTCATAATTATTGTCTCGATTATTATCTTTTAATAACTGCGCCTGTCTCTACTACAATCTTACGCCGAGGTGGTCTTTTGAAACGAAAAGCGATGTGAGTTGTCGATAGATGATCTTTTGGGAAAGCATAAATCATAAATAGGTATTTTTTTCCGTAACTTGTTAACTGCCTCTGAGGTCCAGTAGTTTAAATGTGTGCTTTATGGCCCGGCTCGTGGCTCGTGAATTGTAATACCTACTGCATAAAGATTCAACATTACAGGCTGAATCATCTGATTGTCTCCGTGCAGATCTTGACGTAAAATGGTGATCGTCAATAAAATCTACCTACTTACAGATTAAGTTCGATTAACTCGTAAGAAATTTAGTTTTAGAAAAATGTTTCCTGATTTAGTGGTGCAAAAATTTTAGCAGTACAAATTCGATACCTATTTTCTACAGTTAATATACTCGTAACGTAGTGATTATATACTCTTTGGTTAATATTGTTGCAAATACTTCGTATGACATTTATTGTCCATCGCTTATTATTATAGCATATTGTATGTGTAGTTTATGGTTAATAACTGGTCGTTATAGGTGCGTAGGTACATGTTGGTGGTCTGGTCTGGACTCAATGACGTCACTTTGTAAGGTGATTGAGCAATTGTGCTGAATACGTGCTTATTGTGAGAAAATCTAAAACTAAGGTAAACTCTGATGATACGATACAATATACAATACTATAATAGTAAAATGTTAATAATATAAACCCGTGTACTATATTAATTTTTTTATAGAAATCCGACTATGAATAAGTAAATGTGAACATGTCCACATATCCAGCAATCTGTCACTATTCATGGTGGAACTAATTAACTGGTTTAAAAAAATGGTGTAGTTTGAAATTTTGACCAAGATCCAACGGAATTAAGGCACCAAATTTCATTCCCAAGGAAACAATGGGCTATGTAGCGGAGTCCTACGATTAAGTTAGCAGAGAAGCATATGGCCTGCTGAGCGAATGGTGACAGTGGCCTATATAATGCTCGTGATAGCTTTAGAATGTTACTAGTGCGCTGCCAAATCAAGTGCCAACCACGTGTGTGGAACCTGGAGTCTTAGGAAACAACTCTACAATTTTGACCTTAAATTCATATCACTATAGAGATGAAGAGTTTCTAGTATTTTAAAAATCTAATTCTATTATAAATTAGTTTTATTAGGTAACAATGCTATCTTATTATAAACATAACTTTAGTTAAATCGAATCTAGATACAAGGTTCCAAGTCAAGCCAGACATCCATTAAAAACAGCATATTATATGCAGCTCAAAGCAAGCTTGTTGTCCCCATCGTACGGATTGGTCGTATGTTGTAATAAGAATGTAGTCTATCAACTTTTCATCGTCTAACGAGTCGACGACTATTAGCTTTGATGTATGGCATGGTAAAAAGATCTTGTCACCGACCGAACCCATTCGAACTCTATTTTTGAAACGAAAATCTGATTCTTCTTGAGCATCTATATTCTTCATATTCTTACTTGCCTTAATATCTATGGGACGTAAGGAAGATTAGATTTATAATTAAAAGAAGAAAACCAAACATCTAATACAGTTATAATAATAACAGATCCAAATAGCCAAGAACTGTGGATGCCTTCTGCTCACCTGGGGGCCTTAGGATCCTAAAATCAATAGAGAAGTGATAGAGAATGAAAAAAAAATGTAACCATGTTTTATCTAGACTATCCCATCCCTACTCTAAATTTATGGCAATTTTCCATTTCGATCCTTTTTATCCTCTCCACTTTTCTTAATTATATTATGAATTGAATTGACACAGATGGATTAATTTAAGTATAAGTAGTTCCTTGTTTTGGCTGAAGGAATATAATTTGGAGACTGTCTAGCCCATTAAGAGAAACAGTTTTCCCCCAAATGTTTTTCATGTTTATGTATATCCTTTTGTCTGAAAGCTTATGAAATAGAAATATGTTTCTGTATTGTAATAAGCCAAGTATCTCTGACATGCATGTTATTATAATACAAATTACTTTTCTCGACAATTTGGCATTCCGCCCGCAGTAAAATTGTAACTTATACAGTTTCTCTGTTTGAATCAATATTCGTAGCACATTTTTTTATATTTTTTATATTTTGGTGTAGAAGAAGCTTAATACTTTAGCAACTGAAAGAGATAATCTATATACCCTGTAGTACAACACAACATCATATTTTGTTCTGTTGTACAACACAATTAAGTACATAGGTTATTGTCTTTATTAAAAATGGGTATTCTTAGATAAAAGATATAACAAGCAGTCTTCTTCTAAAATAATAATATATAAGTATTGTTTTAATTAATCACCGTATCACGTTCATTATTCATAGCTACATAACACAGGTGATTAAAAAGATAGTAATAATGATGTGTAATTGCTATTCAGCAGTGAATCCGTGAGTTCAAGAGAAAATGCTATAGTTGGATTCATCACGTGCTGATCAATATTGCGGGCGCGACCATCGAGCGTGTTTCAGAATACGAACGCGACAAAAATACGGATGCATGAAGTAGGTTTCTCACAATGCAGTCGAATTTCAGATTTTCAATTGGATCATCGATAAAGGAAAGTAGTGCTGCCAGTGTTAATATTCTATGTATATACAGTATGTTGTTATTGGTTCTGACTACTAGGTCAAACTGTCGTAGATAGTCAATCTGTTGAGTTGATATATAATTTATATGCAATAGAAGAAATTAGAGTATGTTTGACTGTAAATCGTATTTAAATGGTGCGCGCGTAGTGGAATGTTGTATACGGAGTTGGATTTAATAAAAAGCTATATGGAAATGAGTAAATTTGGATTTTAATATTTGTTAAACATAATGACATTAAAGAGTAGTTTATATGAAAGACTCAACTATAAAACTCTTAAAGCGCATACATAGATAAGTACCTAATATATATAATAACAATGAATTTTTCGAACACCGCAAACATAACGTACTTACTGCACACAAACTTAAGACGATGAAGGCGGGCGCCACGACTATAGCCTATTAGGCGTTTCAAATCAGTTTAAATGAAATGTTTAAGAATAACACAGCAGTGTTCTGATTTTCATTTATAATGTAACTAGCGACCCGCGCCAGCTTCGCATGGGCATAAAAACCTCTCTATCTATTAAAAAATCCGCATCAAAATCCGTTGCGTAGGTAGTTTTAAAGATTTAAGCATACAAAGGGACATCTAGACTATGTAGTGATTGCAATTGAGCCGTCATATCAAAAGAGTGTCTCACCTAATTCAGTAATTTTCTGCTATCTCGACTTGTAACTTTCTAAAGTTGATTCTTTCCTGAAACAAATGAGAAAACAATAGTAGGTCATTAAAATCTACCAAGCAGATGTTATTTTTTAGAGTAGAAGTCGTTAGTACAGTAAGAAGTTTTTACAACGAATTAACACTTTATTTATTTATTTATTGTTATATTCATGGAAAACTTACACCTAATTTTACAATTATAGAACTTACAGTAGAAATAAATATAGCCAATTACAATCACCTATGACATAATAGCGTCTGTTTGTGATGTCAAAATATTTTTCTTATTAAAAGTATACAAAGACTATGTTGTTTTATATATTTCTGCTTCATTCATCTTTTTGTTTTGGGAAATCTCTTTAAAAAAACTTAAAATGCCAAACTAAACCAAATTTAACCAAATTTGACTTTTTAACTACTTATAGCAGTAACTTTGATTCTAGGTCCTTTCCAATATAATTGTACAAGATTTTTATTTTGTGATTCAGTTCATTCTCAGTAGGAATCGATAAAACAACTCAATCAGAACTGCTTTGAAACCACATCCTCGCTCAGGAAAGCTGGACCACAAGCTGTAGGCAACAAGTTGGCTCTTTATCGTATTTCCTGGCAAACATAAGTGAGTTGATAGTTTTACACAAGTTTAATAGAACTGTTAAATGGTTTAAAGTTTACGATCATAGAGCAATTGCAAGGCTAGCATAAATGTTGGTAATTCCAGTTCTTATTATTAATTAATACCAAACAGATTATAAAAAAAATGTTTGATTGCTAATAAATTAAATATGTAATAACTAATGTATTTTGAGTAAAGTACTAACCTATGTGTAATAAGGGATATATTAAGGATTTAGCAAATTAGCACTAATCTGCAGTTACACAAGATTGTGTTCAGAGTTTTGAATCCTATATACTATGTTTATCATTGAGAATTTTTACGACAGACATTATACTAAGTCCAACATACAAAAACGACGACTTAATCATATGCGTTGTATAATGTCTTTGCATACTTGTTGAATATCGTGAAAATAGAAAAAATTAATACACACAATAGGCACCTACCATTATATATTTGCATTTAAACTTAAAGGTCGCTTTGCTTTTCTCAAATGCGGATGGAAATTGAACTGACAAACAATAGGTAGACATAAAAAGTAAAGAGCATGTTTTCTCTGGAAAGCAGTTTACGTAATATGTCGTCAATGTAGGGTGTAACCCGGTCGCGTGATCCGTTACTTTTTACTCATTTGAAGCCAATGCCCGTTCCTTAGGAATAAAATAGGTTTTTAGCTCAGAAAATTGATTATAATTTACTTTGATTGATTGTGGGAGTCTCCGTTTCATTACTCTTTAGTGTTGTTTTGGGATTTACTGAGAAAAACAATCAACCGAGAAAGCTTGCCCGTTCTTGATTATTACGCGGCTAATATACAATGATCTGTAAATTTATTAGAATGTATATTAGTTTGAATTTATAATTACATACATAGATACATATTTACATACATACATACATATATAGACTGCCAAAATCATTACCCTTCTTTTTGGCTTCGCCCTAGTCGGGTAAAAATACCCTATCAGTAATAGAGTGTAAGAAGACATAATTCCTTCGTTGACAATTATATAAAAGCTGATTATAATATTGTACTGGTTTCTGGTATTTCGAAGGATTCTACAGTAACCGATTCTTTGTTACATGACGGTTATTATGGGGTCATAATATATATAATTCCTATCACCTATATAGTTTAAAGACCAAATAATGTTATATTTCAGGAAAAATATAAATCCTTTTATTAAATGGTATTAAAGTCGTTGGAGTTTATGCAAGCTTTATATACTTCTAGTAAATTAAACGAATAATGACAAACATTTTTTGTTTCACCACAAAAACCGGATTTATAATATTTATTGGTGCACCTTAATATTTTTGGCAGTTACTACACAAGTTTATTAAACTTTAATTACGCATTTAAACTTAATTACCAAACAATGGAAACCTCAACTGAATGAAGCATTTGGGTTTTTCTTGACATTAAAATGTAACGGAACAAAATATGAAGTCATTTAGTTTAATTTTAATTATTATTTTATTATATTTAAATACATCATTAAATTTTAAGAGAATGAACCATAATCGGTAAGTAATATAAACATTTATTATAAGCAACATAAAAATGTTGCTCATAAAATATAATAATTTCTCTGTTGGTATGTTACTTGGTATTTCACAATTGATTAAGTATACTCAAATATTTATGTATAAGGTAATTACTTAAATAATTAATTGATTGGTAGTTACGAAATCTCAAAAGACCATTGCAAGAAATGATAGGGCTGGGTAAAATTTGAAATATGAATTAAGTTTATTTATAACTAGCTGTTGCCCGCGGCTCCGCCCGCGTGGGACTCGGTTATATCGCGTCCAAAAGTAGCCTATGTTTGACCTCAGGTCGTTAACTACATCCCTACCAAATTTCATCACAATCGGTCCAGCAGTTTAGCCGTGAAGAGGTGACAGACAGACAGACTTTCGCATTTATAATATTAGTATGGATTTAAAATGACGTCATCACTCTTAATTAGAAGACAATCAGTGATCGTTTGGATTAGAATCATGAGTCAGGTAAGGTCAAAATAGTACGCCGTGTTTCAGCTAAGATTAGCACTGACGCATCGTGTGCTTCGTAATTAGGCATGATGTAAATAGAAAGGAAAGGAGCACGTGGACTGCATCTAAGCATATTGATGCAACCCACTGTTAAGGATAATGTATTTCTTGTTGTCTATATTAATGGCTAAGACTTGGTATAATTATTTAAAATAATTTAAACGTAATTTTGGACCATTTATTGCTTAATAATAATTATGCTGTGTTTTACTTACTGCGATGGCATCTACCAAAAGAGAACCCTGACCTCCAATAAATCTACATGAATCTACATTTGCTTTTTTTTCTTCAATTTGTACTTTTCATTTAGGGTTTGATGGTTATGCTACGGTGTATGCTACATGGATTAAAAAACTAATGGTTATCTACATCAACTTTAATAAAGTATTTACTATTTCGATTTCTAGTGAAAGTATAGTAAGTATGAATATTTTTATTTGATTTCACGCCAATTTTATATGATTTCAACAAAAAATATAAAATTGTATTGCTTTGGAATTTAAGTTGAAGTGAATAAAACAAAAATATAAAAAATCGACCAAGTGCGAGTCGGAATCACGCCTGAGAGTTCCGTACCACCAAACAATACTCCAGACAAAACGCCAGATTATTTAAAATTTAGATTTTATAAAAGAAAACATAATTAATGTGTAAAAATAAATTTTCTTTAATTTTATTTTTTAATTTAAAATTAACAATAAATTTAAAGTTTTTGGATTTATTACTGAATAATAGCTATATGTTGTTGCTTCTTGGCAAATTTTATGATCCTAGTTCAACTCCATAGGTTTTGATTCTAATCTGTAATCACAGTTATTGAAAATTGCAACATTTACGTTTATATCTTTTGATCGCATTGACGGATAATTTTACAGCCTAGAGAGACCATAGGCCTGAGTATACGTTTTGAATTTCAACTTAATAAGTTTATGTGTTTCTAAGAAAAAATGTTTGACAGACCGACAGACAAACGGACAACAAATTGATCTAATAAGGTTTCTTTTTGAGATACTAAACCCTAAAAATGACATATTTCAATACTAGAAAATTTATATATAAATAAAATGTACTTATTTGGATAAAGACGTGACTATATGTATGTATGTATGTAATATACGTAATATATTTCCTATCATGGGACGATAAGCTTGAAAGATTCTTCAAAGAAAGGCGCAATCAGCTCCTAAAGTACCGGCTGCAAGTTTATAAACGGCAGTATATATTTTTCAATGGCGTCCAACGACAGAAGGCTGTAAAGCCCGTGGCTTTAACTTGAGCGGCTTTCAAGCGAAACACTTTTTCTCGCTTCCTATGCCAACACCGGACGCACATTGTGCTGCAAATTGTAAGAAGTGATTGAAACCCTCAATAAAATAAAACTTTTATGCTTTCATTATTGGAATTAAATTGTTCTCATTGTTTTTTTTTTCGTTTTTATCTTCTTACATACTTATTTCTTAGATAGCTATATTTATTTCAAGTTGGTCATCAAATATTAATTATGAAATATTCTTTGATTATTTAATAATCAAAAGAAATATTTAGGTAAATATGAAATGTTAAACAATATATTTTTCTACGAAGCAGACTCCACTAAAGTAATTATAAATTTACAAATTCAATCTATTTGAAAAAAATGGAGAGCTTCTCAATTCGGTTGTATTTTTATGGTTTATCTTTGTCGAAATAACGATAGAAAAAGGGATGTTGAGATGGTTTGGACATGTAGAGAGAATGGATGAAAGGAGACTGACGAAAAGTATATACAAAGCAGAGTTGGCTGGGAGCGGCGGTCAGAATCGGCCTCGTAAAACATACTGCGACCAAATCGCAGACCTTTTGAAAAAGGGAGACATTAGGAGTACCCGAAATCGGCGAGCGTGTATGACGAGATCATCACTCTCGCCATACACGCTCGCCAATTTCGTGTGGAGGAGGCGAGAGTGGTATGTAAGGATCGTAGCCAATAGAAATATCTAGTCTCTGCCTACCCCTACGGGAGACAGGCGTGATGATATGTATGTAAAATAACGAGTTTTACTCAAATCAACCCATCTTTTATACTGGAAACGTAGTAACATTTTGCTACATAAATGATTTACTATAGAAAGGAAAAGTGTCGAAATACATTCCTTTTTTTCTATTTCTACTTAATTTAAGGCTTTTAACCTTGCAGATTGTACTTTTATGATTCCCTTTGATAACTTGCTTGTCTTTGTCGTTGAAAAGACGAGAAAATTTAATTACGTTTAGCCTATCTATTGTAAGGCCGAACAATCTCATTATATCTAAAGTTTGCTTTCTTGAGAAAGTTCAAATTTTTTAACATAATGACAATTTACTTTTAAAAAAATTACAAAAACCCTTTGGTAATGAGAAATACATTAGATCAGTAAAAGGCCCTTTGAATAGTGATGGTTACTTATAAAGGTACAATTCAGTCCTATAACGGTTACACAAGTGTTAAGTATTTACATTATTGAATATTCATTATTATGTGTCTTTGTTTAGGAAATAAGCCTTTGAATCCGAGAAACGCCGTTTTGAACAAAAACATGAAATATTCACAAGATGCTTTGTCCACAAATTGTGAAACTTGACGGCAAACATTTGAGATTTACAAGACAAAAGTGCTTTAGTACTTTAAATGTCTGTGTAGATTTTCTTCAATAAGTATGAATATTAACGTTCTTGATACTCAGTGACTAAATATGTTTTAACAAAGAAGTGTATATGTGGATATGTGTATTTATGACCAAAAATAGATGGAAAATATAATAAATTATTATATGAATACATTATCAAAAATGTTATAATTTTACGGAATAATAAAAATGACATGATAATGCGGTTGTCCGGAAGAAAGAGAAGGAATCTAAATTCTTCGTATAAAGTAGCCATTTTTTTATTTTTTGGTTGTTACCGTGATATTTCTTATTGAAATAAACATAACATCAATAGTTCGTTTGCTTACGAATGAACAGATTGTGTTTACTCGTAGTCTCCATTTCTTACTATTTGGGTTAAAATGTGACATTTTGTCAAGTTTGTCAGCATGGCATTTTTATAGTTTCGTAAAAAAATTATTAATGTTGATTTGGCATTAAGTAATTTATTAAAATAAGTAGTTAGGAATCCAGGTATACCTACATATAAACCACATTTTAAGAATATGCAAATAAGGAGCTCAGCAACACTAACCAACCATTTTGACATTTAAGGATATGACAAGCACTTTTATGTACATAAAGCATTTATTTTCATTAAGTTTAATGATTCAAATGCTAAGATGCTGGTGGCGTCCACCAGTGTTATTAAATGTGACAATGACAAACGCAATTTGCCATAAACATGGTATCCTTACGGCGGCGTGTATTTCAATGAATTTTGATTAAACCGAATATGAAATCGAATTTCTTGTATATTGAAAGCATACTTAATTGCTTATTTTGGATAATTGTATAGGTATGTATACTACTTGACATAAAAGGTTGACAGTGGGTGATCAGTTAAACCAAATAAATCATAAAATAGTTTTTTAAGGAATTAAAACATGACGTTACGATCGACTTAAAAAAATGAGAGATTTATAAAAAAAAACGTAACATTACAGAAACAATGTGAACTATGTATTACCATAGCAATGGAACTAATGAGGAATGAATGAACATCGAACAAAGTTCACTGCACACCATTCAGATATAAGGGGTTGGTAATATGATGTTTCGGACTGACTTCTTAAAAAAAAAATACAATTTCATATTTCTGTTAGCCCTGTGTAGCATTAGGCGTAGACATAGTTTGTGTTTTGTTTTATTAATTAAAACTGAATATTTTCCAGCTTCCAATCGAAACAATCAAAGCCTGGGTTTATGTTATTCTGTTTTTTTTTTGCATTATCTATCCACCGCATAGTAAGTAAAGATTTCCCGTAAACGGAGTAAACTACTTTTTGATATTTACGAAATATTTAGAAAGGTGCATACAAAGTAATGCTATCAGTATAAAGATAACCAAACAAACGTGCACAAGTGAGTTCAGAACATAATCATCAACAGCATATTATCAGCTCCAGATATCTGTTTCGTAATCCGAGATATCTTCAGTTCACTTTCACGATATATCCGAGATCAATCTAGGGCGATTCGACACGCACGGAGGCTGTTCCTGTAAGGTTTTGGTCACATGGACACGGGATTTAAGGTTTATATGCTATGAATTGGAAGATCGAAACATTCTTTTTTTTTATTGTAACAAGAGCTTAGAAGGTTTAAAGAGTTAAAAGGTTTTAAAATCTGTTTTCAATTTAAGATTGAAATATATTTTTTTTGAAAAAATACCTTTTCAGATCATTACTATAATTCGAACGTGTTTGTTAGTCTATTAGGAACAACTAGATGTAAAAAATGAAATATAGTAGCTAATGCAAGTAAAATACAGAGAGGAACTTTCTTATAATCGACTGTTAGAAGTTACAGACCATTAATAGGTAACCGGCCTAATACAGAGGTATTATACAATTGTCTTCCTATTCGTTGATGGCACATAATACAATAAGAATATTGTGTTCCGTCATATATTCACCATGACATATCGCAGTGAAAGTAATATTGAGTATCGGATACGACAAATGGCAATTTCATATCGATACTTTCAAGTCATTTTCTTAAAAACTTTTCTCATACGCTGTAATGTCCATTATTTTTATTTTTAACCCGATTTTATAATGCAACAAGGTCACTCAAAGACTTGGATTGAAAAAATTTTGTTTCGCTTCTCTAGTAGAAGACTTTTTTCAGTTTACGTCTCTTGGCTAAGTATTGATAATGACCACTTACTACACCTATATTTTAGCTTTAGGTTCGGTAGTTTACGTGTTGAAGAATAAATAAGGAAAAAAATTGTCTTTTATTTTTATTTCAGCTTTATTAAATAAGGCATTCTAATAGATACAATCATTGTTTTTATAAAGATATATTGCTTTTTAATTAAGAAGCCTTGGAAATCATTCAAAATGTTCCTTTTACTTTATGAGTATCAAAAACAGGAAATGAGATTTCTGTCGTTTACTGCATGTAAATCAATTTGATATTGAATTCGATTAGTCTAAAATACATAAAATATAAAGATGTAATGGCAACTAGGAAGTTGATGCGATGCTTTATTGCATAATTATAACATATTAATAAAAATCTAAATCTAAAAATAATCTGTGTTATATGGAAATATTATGCAATAGGTATTAATGTATTTTTTGTAATAACATTATACTCTCTGATCAATTAAAATAATACGAAATAAGTAAAAGTAAGAATATAAAATTTGAAAAAGTAAAAGCAAATGAAAATGAAATAGTGGTAATGTCAACCAAATTCATAAATAACAGTGACATTTGCACTTAATTTCTTAAGCTAATGGATTCAAGAAATGTAGGTACACAAATGGAGCTTAACAAACAATTATGTGAAGTAATGACGGCCACCGTGGACATGCAAGGTCAGAATTATTAGCACTTTGGAACAGTCACACGGTAAGATCATCATTATGACAATGTTCAGGAACTAGGTGGAGCAATAATGGCCCGCTTAGCACTTACATCAATTTTCATTGCAAATTCAAAGGCTTGGTCGTGAGATCATTATACGTAAGCTACGGTTGAATAAGACGAGGAAACTTGTAGTAGATGATACTTTTAATGCAAATATTCTAGTTTGGAAACCGGTCTTATTTTACCACTAAGATTTCGTATTCACAGGTGGACATACACACACAATATAACACATTTTATAACACGATATGATACCTAAAGGTCACAATTTTTGTATACGTCAAAGAAAGAAATGTTAGGTACTTCTTTTTTATCTTCTTTTTGTGTCATTGATAATTAGATGATATCATATGATTAGCTCGGAGAGAAGCCACTTCAATGGCCTTCCTGTAAGTAAGTCTTGTTCTACATCCATTCTGCCGAATAATGACTGTTACGAGTATTAGCCAGCATCGGCTTGCCTTATTACGTTCCCACGAGAGAGATTGAGAAGACTATGGGCTCTGAAGCAACCAGGTGGCCTACTATCAACTCTTAAAACCATGCACGATCCAGTGAGTAAGCGAGACAGCCCAATACATGATGTAAAGCGACATATCGCTTACTCACTGGATCTTGCATCGTTTTAAGATTATGCTATGGATTCAATCAACAAATTGCTAGGTTGAGAAAGGTTTTTTTGCATTGAAATATTCGCTAAAATTTTGCACTTGTTTGCATGCATTAAACGCATGCTACAAAAATATATCAAGGTATGTAATTATTTTATCCTTATCGGAATAACATGTATTGAATGGAAAGGATACATATCAAAATGGTGAATCAACAAAAATACTACAGAATTGATTACAATGTGTCATGTCATATTAATTCGATTACCGGTATTAATAACTAATCGCGAATCTTGTTTTCATAATTATCATTTGAATTACATAATTTATGTTTGAATTTTAAGTTTTAATTAATTGCCTTATCTTAGATTTAGTATTTTTTTGTTGGTTTTAGGTATTTGGTTTTATGTCAAACTGTCAAAAAATAATAGATCTCAAAAACATATTATGGTACATTAACATCAGGTAAGTACCATATTTTTGAAATCTATTATACTTCAGATAAGTTATTTAAGAAGATAAGAAGTTAGTAAGCGAGTGTTAGTTGTATTTGATAGATGCAAGTCGAGTAACTCTAATGCATTAGAATATGATTTATTGTGATTGTTATAAATCACTGAGGTATGCATTGATGTGTTCTGACCTCGGTTTTTAGGTGAACTTCTGATTGCGTCTTATTTTTATTAGATTAGTCATCTATAATTTAAAAGTAAAACTTGATGACTAAGTAAAATATTAAAAAGCACACAAATGCACAAGCATCACAATTGTTAGTAATGATATAATAATAACTGAACAAAGCAGTTATTGTTATATCATTACTAACAATTGTGAAATATACTTTTTTAAAGGAAAATAAATATAAAAAAATGAATGCATACTCAATACTGTACCTTACACCTTTAGCTTTAACTTTACAATAAGTAAGTACTACACGAATTGGGAAAAAAAGGAAATTTTACACTCCACATATGATGGAAAAAGTACACAACTTTGAGAACAATGTAAACTTAGATAAAAAAGCTGTTTTAACTCATAGTTTTTAGGATTTGTATTGCAATTATACGGAAGGACGGAACGCAGCGTTCACATCATCAGAAACCCGGCATCAAACTAAAGTTATTTAGTTTACTGTCTAGCGTCTCCACTACCATGTTGTATACTCCGACTGTGGTATTATCAACAGTACTTTATCCATTGCTGTCTTTTTAGGTAACGCTTGTTTTATTCATGTTATAACTCCGTAATGGATATTATGTTATTGAGGTTATTGATGCATA
This sequence comes from Apomyelois bistriatella, assembly GCA_947044815.1. NCBI lineage: Eukaryota > Metazoa > Arthropoda > Insecta > Lepidoptera > Pyralidae > Apomyelois > Apomyelois bistriatella. The sequence goes on from OX345689.1 coordinate 6,658,192, forward strand.
AATTTCATTTTAGTAAGGTAAACTGAGATCGTCGTCAGGCGGGATTTCTCGCACGTGAACAAATTCGATTCAAGAATGTGATTTTAATATTCAGGTAAATAAACCTAGATTATTTTCATAACACCCCAAGAGGTTTAGGAATTTTATTTGATTTTGATCGAAAAAAGGTAATGTTATTCACTTTTTCTTATTATTGTATAAATTTATGAATCGTATTAAAAGTGCATTTATGTCAATGTTATAGGGGTAATATAGTAGCTTTGTTTTGAGATAAGAATTAATCACATGTATTTTAATAACAACTAGCTTTTGCCCACGGCTTCGCCCCGGTGAAGTTCCCTAGGGAACATTTGCTATTACCCTGAATGATGCGTACCCTATGTTCTTCTCCTGGTTCTAATCTACCTCCCCACCAATTTTCAGCCAAATCAGTTCAGCCGTTCTTGAGTTATAAATAGTGTAACTAACATGACTTTCTTTTATATATCGAAGAAGAAGATAGTCAAAATCAGAAATGTTTTAGTCATATCACATGAAAGTCTAATGAGATTTGTATATTTCAATGTTTTTTAATATTCTAGAACTGAAAAAATGAGGACGATAAATTGTAGGTTAGGTACTCTCGGGTAGGAAGACAGAAAAAACTAAGTAAGTAAGTAATTAGTTATGTGTTATAATATCGTTCCCAGGTGTGTAACACTGAAGAAATCGTTAATTAATTACATCATCATCTAATTATCTCTACGGTTTTGAACAATTTTGTATGGCAAGCATTTGACGACCTTTATTTACTTTAACGATCCATATTGAGACAGCAAAACGCCAACTGTACACACAAACGAAGTAATGTAACACAACGTTGTGCTAATTCATCTGAATATAGTCATGATTAACACCGTGTTGCATTGACAGACAACTACTTCAATTAAAACCTTAAGGCTTTGTAACAAGAACTATTATAATATATTTTAAAAACTGCGTGAATTGCCACTTTCGTGAGAAAATATTTTGGTCATTTAAGCTTTAAAAATTGACTAACAGCGTTATGACCCTTTTTATTATTCTTTTTGATTAAAAACAAAAAGTTTTTGGAGCAAGTTATGAAATTTTTAGAAACGTGGTAAACATTTTTGAAATAACTTAGATTATAATTAAATGAACGAAGTCCAGGATACAGAACACAAGAAAACTCATATACTCCTCTAATATAAGTACCTAGGAATACAAAAATATTGCTTTTTAACCTTTTGATAAGATAGGTAGGTACATCTACAATATTCTAATTAATGTGAAATACTTAGTCGTGTAGAATTAGTAATGCCCAGTTTCCATTTATGTACAATAAATTAAACAAACATATCTGAGATCTAAACAATCACAAGAATGAAATGAGTTTAATTAGATCTATAATAATAACTAAACGTTGATATTAATTAACAACACAATATCTGCCTTTGCGCGATAACTGGCGAAATAACCAGGTCAAAACCTAATTCGGAACAAGATATAATAGATCAATATACCTTATCTACCTACTGCCTTAGTACTGTTTCCGTATTTATACATAGTCTATATAAAATATTTTTATTTTTAAATTGGCATGCGTCAACTGCGCGCGATTTCATAATTCTATGATCTACATACTGTTTAATATGTTTACTACTTTGGACACAGGTCCACTTGGATAAAAGTACTGCTTTGGCGGTGATTAATGATAGTATTGCATGTCATCAACCTGAGTTTAATGAAAAAATATTGGCTGGCAAGCGTGTGATCACGTTTCAAAGGTATTCTTACAAAAACTCCACTGCATAGGTATTTGAACATCTCACAATGTATTTATTAGCTTTGGCTTGCTACTCTGTCGAAGAGTTCTTCGTCATCACGATCATAAGCACCCTAATTTTGCCTTTACTTTACCGTTTGGCATCAGGTCTATCCTCATATATGCCAAATTGGTAATTATATAAATATATTTGAAGAGAAATTAGCCTTTAAATACACGCTGGCTAGAAAGAGCATGTTGACGAGTTTTTCCTGAGCTTCGTTTTAAACCACCAAAAGAGGGAGTAGCTCATTTAATTTTCCAAGATCTAATTGTATCCTCTGTTGTAAATTTCATTAAATTTAACTCAGTAGTTTTTATCTATATCTATCCTAAAAAGAGCTCTCGTCAGTGAAGTCACTTCTAGATGCTTCTATCTTCTGCTAGCCTTTTCACATCCTGACAAGATAGGACTCCCACTTTTTCATTTATTTATTCTTCGTTACTCTTTGGTGGTCTTACTTTTCCCGGCCTTTTCCTCTATTTCCTTCCATAATGTTGAACGTAAAGTCGTCATGCCGTATCAGTAATATCCCCACATGGTCCTATTCTGTTCTCAATTTAAGATTAAAAATCCATAATGAGACAATAAGATAATTTTAAACACTATCACTACATAGTATAAAACAAAGTAGCTTTCTCTGTCCCTATGTCCCTATGTATGCTTAAATCTTTAAAACTACGCAACGGATTTTGATGCGGTTTTTTTAATAGATAGAGTGATTCAAGAGGAAGGTTTTTATGCCCATGCGAAGCCGGGGCAGGTCGCTAGTCCACTATAAAATGTATGTAAAAGGTTGTTGAGTTCAGTGCTCCATTAAGCATGCTTCCTGGAGCATCAGGGGAACGGTCGTCCAATCCGATTACCTTATATCGATTGCTTACTCTTCCGGTAGAACTTTGTTAATGTCCGGTAGAAACTTGTTTCAGTTCAGTGGGGTTTATTGTGGAAAACATCCCGGTACTGTTTTAAATTACCATTAGAATATTTTGATGCTTAATGTTTTATTTATTTTATATCTGTTACTAGTTACAGTTTACTTTGAATTATGTTGTAAGATAAATTTTGACCAAAAATAAAAAGAAATCTTGTTTGTTCTATGTTTATGGGATGATAATTAAAATTTATACTTATTACTTCAGGTTAGCCTGTGTCTAAAACTTCTTCCAGATTCTGTTAACTTATCACAGCGTGATTAAGTTTATCAATTGAACTAAGCTCAAAAACGTCAAACCGCATCTACCCTGTTACCTTGTTAAACTTTTCAGTATATTTGTTCTTTGAGATAGAAAATAAACTAAAAACAAAACTATTTAGGACTTCTTTAAACATAAAAACATACTACCATACAACAGTAAAAAAAATAATAGGTTAAAAAATATATACCAACTTATATGTTTAAATACTAAGTTCAGTACATACATCTGCCGCTTTATTTGTTTGGACACCTGTTACATGCTTCAATGAACTATCTATGTTTGGGCTGGCTATTAACAGCTCCCAAAAAATTTATTCAACTTGGCAAAGAACAAACTAAACTTGACTGTGTTTAAATATAAAGTCACCATAGTTGTGACGCAGAAGGTTTTTTTTTTGTTTTTGTTTTTTTTGTTATAGTCGAATGGGAGATACAGTTTCTAGCATTACGTTCGCCAATATTAAAATTTAAATTAAATAGATTTTTTTCTTTTTTGTGGTACAACAAAGATTTATTAATTTATAAGTGTGTAATTAATTATAAGTATAAGTGAATTTACATGCAGTAAAAAACCAAATCACATAAAAAATTTGAAAAAAATATGTGGTGACTGGGTATAGAAATGCACTAAGGCACACATAGTAACTGTTGTGGAGTTTTTAAATTTAATCGAAACCAATCAATAAAGAGGTACAAATCTGCAATTTTTATGCCGTAACAGCTTTATTCCTGACGTTTTAATAGGCATAAGAGATGACTATGAAGAAACTACGACACGCCTTGATATAAACTATTAACGCGAGTTCCTTGACCTACCAAGGTTACCTGTTGCTACAATTGAGTGCTTACATTATATTCAAATTTGATATTTTGTATTTGGACTAAAGAATGTCATTGTTCCTTTGTAATTAAGAGCTTGCTAATATTCCCATGGTCTTTCATATCTAAATTGTTTGTGTCTATATAAAGTACCGAGGCAAGTCATTAAAAATATTTTTTTCTGTTGTAATACATCAGTACTTATATAAATATAAAAATAAATGAATACCTAAGAAATAGTATGCAAAAAAAAAAATCTAATGTCATTCTACAAAACATTCAGTATTATGAGCCCATCAACGTTGTAATTAGTGAGTGAAATGCTCAGCAACGAGGAGTTGGTTGTCCAAGGACTCTAAGGAGCGACTTCACAGGCGAATCTAGACATAATAGGGCACCAGGCACTAATGACGGCTATTTATTGTCGAGGACCCTTACGTGAGATGTAAATTTATTCATAAATGACACATTTAAAAGTACAACGAATGCATAGTAAACAATATTCTGATTAAAATTGTAGATAGTTAACTACATACAAACATCTGATCGAATAAAAAATTAAATGTTTAATTAGTTTTTTGAACTAGATTATTTATTTATTTTTTAGTTTAAATAATTAGTTTTGGTTTTTGTTTTTATTTATTACACTATGTTTATTAATAATAAAAAAACAACTAAATTAGTTTAATAATAAAATTTAGATGTTTTGTACACAAAGATAACTCAGTGAGGTTCACAGCGCTTGTTTAGTTGTATTATGACAGCTAAGTGCATTGAAGTTCAGTGCCTACACTGTAATTACTAGTGCACTGCTTCCTAGCCTTCACTATTGTCACTTCATTTATATTGTGGAATTAAAATGAGTTTATATGTAAGTTAATAATAAAATAAATATATACAATTCTTACCGCTATAGATACTTTTAAGATAAATTCGAAAAAAAAACACAATGCGTGATTAAGTAATGTAACCAACCACATTAAAACTTGGAAATATACAGACTAACTTATAATTATATCATCTTAAAAGAAGATAAGTGAATACATCAAATAACAAAAATCGAAGTTATAATAACCAACAACCCAAAAATGATATAAAAAACAAATTAAGTAACCGAAAGTCTTTTAATAAACGTAAAACAATAAACACGAAATCAGAATGCAAGGAAATCACAGGGGCGTAGATTAGAGGAACTAATTCGTTAATTGCTAGCGGTCTTCTATAAAGAACCAATTTGGGTTCAGCGTTGGCGTGTCAGACTCGGGAGACATTATTATAAATAGTCATTCAGCTCGCCGTAAAAGCAAAGTCTCCAGAAATAAACCGACGAATCATTGTCACATCGGCTATATTTAAGTACATAAAATTTTAAATAGTACTGAATCATTGCTTTCTGTTTGTAATTAGTACAAGTATTTAATGAGATCTTAAAAATGACGTTTGGCGTGGGGACTTAGCTGAAAATAGTAGAAAAATAGTTTGATAGGAAAAACAATCGTATGTTCCAAGCAATTGTTTTCTAAAATATGTAAAGCAATATTCAAAGTTTTAAAAGACTACGATATGATAACAAATATTAATAACTTTTCGCATAAATTACTTATGGCATCAAAACTAGTTACATTTTACGTAAGCTGAAGAACGATTTCCATTTAAAAAAAATATATAAGAAATTATTTTTACGTAAGAAGTAATTTTTATTCACGTTAAGAGGTCCTTGTCCAATATGGCTGGTCGTACATAAGTCACAATACTTATTCTTCAAAATAAACAGATGTCATTATTGTGTTCAGAATGATGATGGACATATTTAATGGTATACAATGACTTCACACGGACCATACAAAATCTAAAATCTGTACCTATTTGTGGACATTCCCAGACTAAGCTACCTACTACTGCGTCATTTGGATTCCTCTTGGCTTTTTAACAGCTACTTGTGTTGTGTTCAGCTTGGCCGTCTTCTCAAAAATGTTAATGTATTCTTTTTTAGATTCTCGTTTGAGATAGGTAAAATTCTGTGTTACTGGTTAGTATTCCTATTATATTTTCAGTTTTGGATGGACCTTAAGAAAGTTTATTGACTGTTTAAGTAACTTTACAGCTGTTTATGTAATTATTATAGTTTATATTAATACATATCAACTATGTTATTGTCGCACCATATAAATAGATTTTTATGAATTACGTAACAGAGGCATTTCTATGACGTTGAAGTTAAAGTTCCCAGGTCTATTATTTTTTAAAATTAATGCGAGATAAGCACGAGATATGATATGTCTTCAAACTATAAAAGGTTGAAACTAATGCTATGTGTGTGAAGCACAGGTGTGGGGATAAGTACCACGTTACTCAGCAAAGTTCACTGATCCTTCATCATTCCTAAGATAATATAAAAGATCTTTAGAACTCTAGTACGCTAAACAAAAGAGTTGTTTTTACAATGGCGAAATATCAACCTAAGAATATTAAAAAAAATACTGTTTTAAAACCTTAGTTTAAATCAAATATTTTGCCACGAAAAAAAGAAAAACAATTATTGCAACTTAGAAAAGCTTTATTACCTAAAGTGCTGAATATACTTTCTAGCTCGTGTAATCTTATATTCTGTACATTATGAATATAGTCCAACGTATAATGTCAAATCCAACGACAACAAGAGGAAGTCTTACTAAAAAAGGTTATATTAACCATACCTTTGGCCAAGTGTAAAAATGAAGAAATGGAGTGCCCATTCCGTCAATTTTTATAGCTTGTAATTTATCCTCCTAAGCAAACACTCATTAACGTATAAGAAGCCTCGCCTAGCCGCCATACCGTTTATGACAGAATTCCGGTCCATCGAATGTCTTGGCTGGTACCGTATGCTAACTGCCCTAGTGCACGCCTCACCTGCTTAGTGTCGTGACTACGTTTTACTTATATCCAAGGCCTTATCCTCATAAAAATCGATGTCGTCATCTTTTCTGCGCATCGTAGATAGCTTTATACAATTGCATGATGTGAATTATTTTGAGGTTGTTATCCTTGATTGTGGTTTACATACTCGATTAGTAAAAACTGTTTAAAGTATTTCTATGTTCTCATTTTCCTTTTAACTTGTACATGTATTATTATAAACATCGAAACAAAAGATACGATAAATAAAACTAAACGCTGCTCGCAAATCTTTCTTCAGCTTTGGTGCAATAATGAACCTGCTGCGAGGGAGGTTTCAAGATACTTTTAGTTACATGGATAAGGCAAGGCTACTACTTATTAAAAATGTCAAATGTGATTAGATTCAATGATCTAATTTATGTACTCAAGGAAAGCGATCAAGCAAATATAGATAAACAGTTACGATGTTTATATTAGGCACAGGTGCTATAAGACGGTAGAAACGCAATCATAATAAATCGATTCAAAAATGCATAGATTAAAAAAAAATTGCCAGAGACCGCGAGCGATTTCCATATTCTTTGCAAAAATGTGAAGTGAAAAGTTTTAATTTCGTAAAAACGAATGTAAGTAGGTACCAGAAAGCGAGATTTAATAAAATGGAACAAATCCGAAATTCGATCAAATATGGAGATATGTGTGTATACATAGTGAGCCACATATAAAAGTATAAACCTTATTAGATGTGACTTTTGGGGTATAGTGGTATACTTATCTCTATGGTTCACTATATACTAAGATATATAGATATGGACGAATGGTAGTATTTTCATTGGGATTCTTTCATTTGAAAACATCGCTACTTGTAGTGTTGGAATTTTCTAGGTATGTTTGAATAATAAATTGAAATCTTCTGATCGGGTTGTTTATTTGAATATTTACATTGATGTCCTCATTGAATTTATGTTTGTATCTGTTTTCATAGTACTTTATAATGTTTTAATTAATATTTTTGTACGTATTAATATGAAAGTACTTATATAAGGACAAAATGATGATAATGGCCATAATCCAAACTATAGGTTATTTGTTTAATTAACGGTAAGACATATTTACGTATGCACTACTTACCTCTATTGTCTTCTCGGTACGATTTTCAACCTGGTCAGCAAGTGGCCGGGATTCAAATGGAATTAGCACATTATTTATATCACTGCCCACCCCCGCACTGCCGGGTATGCGCAGTTCAGTTCCGATGGATTATTCTGAAACGGGTCTTATTTCGTAGGTCGTGTTGCATTACACTTTGATTTAATGGAATTGGTTGAGAAAAAATGATGACGTGGTTGAAGTTTTCTGTTGCTGAATTTATATAATAAAGAGATAGATGGATAGCGGACTAATGTTTCCTTTTTATTTCACGAATTTAGCTTTGTTCCAGATTCAAGGCGGCTATTCTCATTGCTTTTAGTCCAAATGGCTACGAAGTATTGATTCCGAGTTCATGTTTATAGCATTGTAGGTCAGTTTTAACTTTTATTTGATTTTATCCGATTATTAGATTTAAAATGTAATAGTCCAGTTAATATGCTTTCGTTTGAACAGTTTATCAGTTACTAGATATTTTTATTAGGATGAGACATTAAACTTAATACAGTACTACGAGATAAAAACAATTTGCGCATTATTAGCTCTGGCAATAACTAGATTTCGGTTAATAAGGTAAAGTTGCTTTTGCTTGTGTTGTAATATTATTATATTTATAGACAAATAAATAAATAAAAAAATGTTGCAAGATATAGCAAACCTAAATTAGATAACACTAAGTTCAACTTTTTACCTGGACCTATTCCTGAGAAAAATGATATTGACAGCATCGAGATACAATGTACTATGGTATACTTGTAGTTTGATGATTGACAGTCAAATAGATACATACAACAAGGTGATGAAGTAAGTAAGAAACCATTAAAATTATGAAAATGAAGAAAATAGAAGTTAAAAATATTTTCTTGTCTAAAGATAATGCCTAAACATTATAATGAGTCAATATTTTGTAATATTTTTATTCTTATTCATGATTTTTAGCTGTGTCGTTTTGGAAACGAGGCGTATAATGAATTAGCCCTTCACTTTGTTTTATTGTTTGCCCTGACAAGGCAGTTTATATTCTGCTTGCAAATAATACTACTTTGTACGAGGGGAGTATGGCGTTGGCCCATAGCTCCTCACATTTTGGAGAAGTATGTACAAGTAGGTATGTGTTGGGCATAATTCGTGTAAGAAATGTGAGCATGTGTGCAAAATACTCAAATTATATGGGGAGTTTAGTTATTTTAGAATCAGTATATTATACAGCACAAAGCAAATATGTTAGTAACTCTTTCTACCATGTAGCAGGATATCATAGCAGGAATTGACTAAAGGTAACCAATATACCTATCTAATCCAGTTTTGTTTTTGAATTTTCAGAAAAATATTAGTAAAATGTTTATTGTCAGACTGAAACTTACCTTGCCATTTCATACTTAAAATGATTCATGTGATGTGGAAAACAGTTGAAATAGTGTGGTAAAACTTGTAATGATAAATACCTAGTTACCTATCAGCTCTTTGTATACAAATAATATATTTTCAAAAGAACAGGCGTTTCACAAATCGAACGGCACATACCTACCTAGAATGCATGTCGCAAAAAGCTTCGAAAAAAGCATTCACATGCATAAAATTAATAATTTATAATACCTACTACTCGCATGTGACAATTTCACCTTTTCTCTGTTCCAAAGATTTGTTATATCAATAATATAAATAAGGTCCTACTAAAATAATTATTAAATATAAAAGTGTGCTTTATTTAATAAATTCTTCCTGTTATTTTTGCTAATTATAAATTAACTTATTGGAAACCCGCATTCATGTTTTCTTACTGTTATAACCTGGAAGGCAGTTATCTACAGGACATTGCTCTTCGTTATCTGTTGTCCTTAAGATAGGACGAAGTAATTTGTTATGTTTATTTCTCCGACTCCTGTTAAACGGTCAACAGGATGCGATACCGAGAGTGTACGAAAGATGTACTTATAAATTACTTATTGCTTCTCAAATATTATGTTGGCAAACAATGGTAAATTCCGGTAGCTCAGGATAATAAGGGTAATACCTATTTAAGTAAAATAAGTAGGTTCCTATTCTGATACGTACCTACGAAAAATAATCAAACTGCCAAAACTTATAACAAACAAGAAATGATGCTGTCCATTGCAGTTGATGACATTTTTCAGAGAAAAAAATAAAAAGCATAAAAGGTCAGAAAATTTTAAAAAATATAAACACAACAAGGTTTGTTTTTTTAATTAAATATACCTAAAAAGTTTGTTAATAATAAACAATTGTTTTTCATCTAATTATTCTATAAGCAATAAGTAGGTACCTACTATGTCAAATTACGCTAAGGCGGTAAATACACTGGCACCACACCGCTAAAGCGAGGTGGTGAGATGGACAAAAAAATAATAACAGCCCATCTGGAGTGAAACAGGTTCCCACCGGATGGTGCGTGGGACAGCCATAAAAGGGAACTTTTTTTATAAAGATCAATAGCAATCTACTGCGGTTTGTATGTGTTTTACTTGCAATGGCGACGAAGTTTGTTTTAAGAATTTTTGACAACGCCATAAAAATTCGATTCTTATTTTATAAAACTGCTTCTCCATAGATATAAATTAAAAAAGTTATTTTATTTTATCCATTCTTTTTATATATCTTTCTGAGTAGGTATTACATTAGATTTATTTGAAAGGTGATCATATCACTATTTATTTTAAACCTATAGTAAGCATTTCTGTCCAATGTTTAATTACAAATTAAATTATAATTTTTACCTGATATTTCTTTTAAGCATAATACCAGCAGGGCAGTTCATAGGTATCACATTAATTTATGAGAATTGTATACATATAGGTATTTAACAACATTTTGGGTAGGTATCCCAAATCGACTTTAAAGACTCTTATTTACATGGGACTATTATTCTATCCTGTTCAGATAGTAGGAGGGTAGGTAGGTACCATAGATTAATAATTAACATTACCTAAATAATCATTTAGGATTATGGGATCTCAATCCCTTTTTTTTAAACATTGAATAGTCTTTCAAATTTTATCACAGAATAGCATGTGGTTTACTCAAGAAACTATTTAGTTTCACCAGGTTAAAAAAGTAGAAACTCTTAGACTGAATTATTAAATGAAATCCTTAATTTATATCTAGCTCAATAAGCCCCACATCAGCTACAGCATCTGGCAAAAACAGGTTCTTAGGTATCGGATGGATATGAGATGTAGAATGACAAAAATGTATTGTTCTATTGATAATTGAAATACCTACTCATTTTAATTTATCAATAGAACAAGTTATTTCAACTAATGATTATACATTTAGTATTTGAAAGACATTACCTATACATTCTTACAATATCCTCGTACATAACATATTATTAACATAAACAAAACAGTTAACATTTAGATGTATAGCAATTTAATTTATCTTGTATTACACCAAGACATGTCTGAATATTTGGTCAGAGTGTCGCAAAGGGTGCGCAAGTCGAACGCTCGCTCGCTTCGCTCGCTCGCTTATTTTGGGGGTCGCAAGATAACCATAACCTAACCTATGACCCTCCATAAAGTCGGATTTGTGAAAAATGTCGCCATCCCCTCCCCCCTTTTTGGGTCGCCGAAATCGAAAATACGGAAAAACTCGGAAAATAAGCGTCGCACGAAAAATCTTCACATGACCAAAAGTGATGCTAATAATGTTGTCTACGACATGGAACAATAAAAAATGGGTGTCAATAGGACGAGCGAAATCACTCCGAAAAATTTTCTAAGTCCCAAGTCTTGCGCACCCTTTCGTATACTCTAACCGAATATTTTTATTAGATTTGGTGATATTGATTATTATTTACGTAAAGGTATTTCAAATTTCATCCGTGTTAATAGTGATGCAGTAGTTTGTTTGAAAGAAAAGAAAATAAATGTTTAAGTTAAACTCAACTCACAGGTTGCAAATTTAATTGATATAAAACTGGAACTGATGCCTCCTAAAATGCGCAACTTGGAATACACCGTTTGAAATTGTGTACACAAACAAAAATAAACTTTGCTTACCTCCGCAAACAGCAATTAGTATACCGGCACTGGTACAAAACAGTCTTTAGTCCACAAATATGTTAGAAAATCCAAAAATGGTGTCAATTTTCTGCAAAAAATTTATCGGTTTGATTCACAATTTCTTTTAGTAAATGCTGAATTTACTAGTTTCACTCACAAAACAAGCCGAAGAATAACTTTGGTTCACAAAAGAAACGTAGCCATACACCGATGCTACATTTCCGACTGGCATTAGCATGGTTTGGTTTAAGTTCGACTGTGTTCGGCTCTATTCGGTCGACATCGGGTCTCAAAGCTCAAAGCGCCACCAAAATCCAAAATATGGAAACTACGGAACATGAATTGTATTGTTGTAATTATAATATCTTTTGTGTTTTTTTTTTTGTTATGGATGTTTTGTACCACCCTGAGCTGTATTTTTATTTTTTAAATTACCTACTTACCTAATTGATTATGATGGATATCAGTTGGTGATGGTGGAGAATATAAATATTATTATTGCTTGTAATTCCTATAGGTAATTACAAGCAATACTTAATAATGTTTATATTCGCCATATTATACTTATAATTTGTCAATTCATATAAATACAAATTGTAATCATCAATTAAGGTAAAAATATTTACTGACTTCACCTATTGCTAGTAAGTACTTATATTCCTGTGACCAAGTTATTCAAAAGTAAAATTTTTGATTGAGCGTTATCTCTTTTTCTATCTATACTAATATTATATTGAGGAAATATTTGATTGCTTTTTAAAACCTCATTGCCTCAAAACTATGACCGATTTTCAAAATTATTTCACCGTTATATATACATACTAGCTGTTCCCCGCGGCTTTGCCCCGCGTGGGTCTCGGTTATATCGCGCCCAAAAATAGCCTATGTTTGACCTCAGGTCGTTAACTACATCCCTACCAAATTTCATCACAATCGGTCCAGCAGTTTAGCCGTGAAGAGGTGACAGACAGACAGACAGACAGACAGACTTTCGCATTTATAATATTAGTATATATAGTACTAGCTGTTGCCCGCGGCTCCGCCCGCGTGGGACTCAGTTATATCGCGCCCAAAAGTAGCCTATGTTTGACCTCAGGTCATTAACTATATCCCTGCCAAATTTCATCACAATCGGTCCATCAGTTTAGCCGTGAAGAGGTGACAGACAGACAGACAGACAGACAGACTTTCGCATTTATAATATTAGTATGGATATTAGTATGGAAGTATGGATATAAGTATGTATATACATATATTATAATTTATAATGATATAGGCTGCGTGTGTACCGGGGTAGAATGCTAGTAAGAAAATAGCTTATTTTATTTTTAATTAGTGTGACTTATTTATTATTAAATATGCCAGGGAAATACAAATTATGATCTAGACACTTTTATTCATAGTTGAGATGCTTTTTAATTTTTTATATACCAATCTACCAATACGGACAATGATGGATGGTATGACGTCAAGATAATTATGCACACGATTGCTTTAGTTGCAACACTACGTCAAACTGACACATGTTGCATATGCACAGCATCAAGACAAGTGCCACACGCAATGGACTGAAATTATCACAAAATAGAAGTAATAAAGTATTTACCAGTTGTGTGTTGGAGGGAATAAAGTCCTAAGAGAGAATCTTAAAGATTCGAAGTTAAAGGCAATGAAAATCTTCCTTTTCTCAGCATATTTATGTCCACTGCTGGACAAATGCCTCTTTCATGGCTTTCCATTCTGTTTTTAATGCGGCGGTTCTGGTTCAGCATATAAAACAATATTAAATATATAAAACAATAATTTTATATCACCGGAAAGACTACAGAGATTAAACTAGCCAAGATTTCTAATTTTGTGTCGATAAATGAAAAATAACTAGGTTTTAAATAAATAATCACAAAAGCGTAAGTGAAGGAAGAGTGGTGCCACAAACTTCACTTCAGCAAAAAATTTTATAAGTTTGATTTTGTTTGTTCTTAAAATAAACAATTGCAGTTAGTCCCTCCCTACTTAGAAGTTCCCTGAAGGTCATTATTTATAAAGATTGTATCAACTAAAATTCAGTTTGCAGTTTAAACATACACAGACAAAATAAAAAAGGAGCTTTTCCCTTAAGGTGATACCTCGGTGAACACTAGCGCCACCGTCATTTAAAAATTATTACTCACTGAAAACACAAGTTAACAAAAATCCCTCTGCTGTAATTATGGTTCTGGACCTGAAGTTAATTTTAATCATATTCAATTATTAAGTTATAGTTACATATAGTTACAAATTGCAAAACTGCTAAAAGTGGCCACTTTTAGCAGTTTTGCAATTTGTAACTATAGGGAATTATAATTTAATATGTTTAAAATTTACTACAGATCCAGAACCTTAATTACAGCAGAGGGATTTTTGATAACTTGTGTTTTCAGTGAGTAATGATTTTTAAATGACGGTGGCGCTAGTGTTCACCGAGGTATCACCTTAAAGAGATTGCAGTGCGATATGCCTGTCTTTTGTTTTGCCCATCGATGTAAGACAAAATATGTCTAGATGTAGAAAATTATGATTAGACGTTCATAAGTTATATAATCATACTAGCTGTTCCCCGCGGCTCCGCCCCGCGAGGGACTCTGTTATATCGCGCCCAAAAGTAGCCTATGTTTGACCTCAGGTCATTAACTACATCCCTACCAAATTTCATCACAATTGGTCCAGCCGTTTAGCCGTGAAGAGGTGACAGACAGACAGACAGACAGACAGACAGACAGACAGACAGACAGACAGACAGACAGACTTTCGCATTTATAATATTAGTATGGATACATTACTTACATACCTACAAGTAAGTATAGTAAGTATATAATAACTAAATTGTAGTTGTATATTTCTTTACTCTTTGATTTTCAACGGAAGTTAATAGTCAGGTTCAAAGAATATAACTACTTCATTAAATCAAAACTATGTAAACAATCAGAAAATATTTTCGCCGTTCATCACAAAACTACTGACACTGCAATTCCGGTTAATGAAAACTGAAAACGCGATGAAAAATATCTAGAAAAGAGGAACAGTCAAGCGCGAATGAAAACAAGTAAAAAACCATATTCCACTATGAAATGAAATTCAATATGGCGCGGGTCATGCTTCTCTTGGACTGAAATCGCTGAAAAGAATAATTTCTAATGGATATGCCGACGTCCAATGGCCGAATGACTGATGGGATACATTATGAATGTACGAGTACTTATCATTTCCATTATTGAAATATATATATTTTTTTGCAAATGGGAATTCATCTATGATATAGATTTGAGGAGCAGCGGCTGATACGAGTAAGTACATAAGAATACATATTCTCAATTCTCAAGCACAGCAGACATGCTTGGCATGCATTTGACGAATTACAGATTATGATTAGATGGCTTTTAATTTTTTTAAAGGTACTAATCAAAAAAACCTCCTCTGATTAAAATGCTAATTGTTTTTATATTACTGGTTTATTATAATATATACAGTCTAGTAATTAGCAAGCATAACATAGCCTAATGACGGCAATTGGTTTACAAATTGTCTTTGTATAATCAGTACAGTGTAATTGATATTAGATACTATGATTAACTTCGCGCACTTAGTGAAGATTAGTTTCTATGTTCAATAAGGTATCCGTGATTACGAATTCTTGTTTCTTAATCTATTGGACTTTCGTAATTTATAATGATGGAATATTAGAAATTTGCCACCGAATTGAAGAACGTGCAAGATTTAAATTGCATATTATTCAGCAGCCAACTAAATGATTTTAGTTGTCAAATGAAATATGATTGCGATATTTAAGTCAGAAACATTATAAAATTGTTATACAAATGGTAAATTTTCTTTTTTTTCTTTTTTATAGACTGAATTAGTGATTCGCTGGTGCCATATATTTACGTTGCCTGTAAATAACTAACTTAGCTTAGCCATCTTATAATACGAATAGCAACCGGGACCAATATTTTTTTTTCCACCACCAATTTCGATACTATAGTGGCAGCCTGGCAGCGACCAATCCAAGTCATAGCCATCGGGTCACGTGACTCACGGGTTATTTAAGGTACTTTAATGTTACAAAAGTAGCGATACATTTCGATAAATGGAGGATAAACTCTCTGTCAACCAAACGAGAGGTGTAAGAAGCGATAGCAGAAATATGAGAAATAAGTATAAATACTAAACAAAAAGCATAATTGTATGAATATCCTATAGTACTGAACCGATTTACTTCAAACTTTCACCAATTTCTTTGTATTGTCAGCAAAAAATTTAAAGTTTGTTTTAAAAAAAAAACGTAAATCAAGCAAGGAATATGTTCTTGCCTGCAAATATAATAGCAATTTCGAACAAATGCACCAATTTGGATAATTCTTTTTTGTGTTGTTTATTGTCATGAAAACTTTGTATCAAAAAAACGAGGACTTCCGAACGACTTCCTGCGGGAATTTCGGTAACGAATCCCAAAAATCTCACGGGAACAAGAGCGAAGCCTACGCGCACGAAGTCACAGGCAACAGCTAGTACCTAATATAACCTTAATGCTATTGAATAATAGTGACTGACTGTTATTCAATTAATATAGGTATGTATAAATAATAATGACAACCATTTCTATTCATATTCAGTTATGCATAAATACATAATACGAAATATGTATGTTTCGTTATAAGATATTTATCACGAAAGCCCATATTTCTCTTATTGTGTGAACATGCCCCCGAAATTACATGCCATTGTTTTGTTTGTTCGTTGATTACCTAACAAAATATATAGCAGATAGTATGAACATAATATATAATTTATTTGATGAAATCAAAGAATAACTTTTTAGTTTTATTACTTTTTGTTGAATCTTCAAGAAGAGGCATTTTAAATTTACAAAGGGAGTCTTTGAATAGTTCATTGTAACTAAAGCGTAAATCGGTGGTAAATTCTTTGCATCATGTTGTATAAACCCTTCAACGCCTACAAATTGGGCCATCTGTTCAGCATTTTAGCCCTGTATAAGTCATCCAGCGTTTATACGTATAATATGACAAATTCATTAACAAAGTTATAAATATATTCGTTTTTAAATTTGACGTAAATGTCATACGCGAGAAGGTAGCCGTTGTCTGGGGAATGCACGACACTCGCAGGCAACATCTTCACTATTTGTGAAGGCACACCTGACCATGTTCTCCCTACTACACCCAATTTTATTTCTCAGCATATTTAGGCATTTCCAAGTCGCCCAATGTAAGGAGTAATCATGTGGTAAATCGGTGGTGGGATTCGAATCGTATTGTAGAAATCCAATCAGGGTTTTATTTTTCTTCTTATCACTACATAGTATAAAACAAAGTAGCTTTCTCTGACCCTATGTCCCTTTGTATGCTTAAATCTTTAAAACTACGCAACGGATTTTGATGCGGTTTTTTTAAAAGAGTGATTCAAGAGAAAGATTTTCATGCCCATGCGAAGCCGGAGCGGGTCGCTAGTCAACTCAAAAATAGATCATGATTTAGGCACATATTCAATGTATTTATATTTAGGACCATAAGGATAAAGGACAAAGGAGTCCGTACTCTAATGGAAGCTTCTCGTTAACCTTAGCTGGCAAGGACAATAGTCTGTCTGTGAATAAATAAATAAAATAAATAATTTCTTTATTTTTCTCTTCACAAATAAGTTTTATGTAAAACTTAAAGCTATAGGCAAAACATTTATTGTTAACAATTATGGCATTACTTTGTGAAGAGACTAGTTCCTGAAATAGGTCCCATGAGGAACCTGTGCTACAGGTAACTAGGCCCTCCCTTCGAAAACCTAATTATTAGTTGGTGCAGTAAGTAAGTGGAATGTGTTTTGGTACTATAGGTAGTTACTTAACTTCAACTTCAAACAGATACAAACTAACGTACTAGAAATTAAAATAAAAAAAAAAATTTAAATGAAAAGAAGAACTGAGGCTGTTTGTTAATGTAGTGATTGTGTTGTGTTTAAGTATACTTTTGCGTTGTTTGGGTGTTAGTGTATATGTGTGCGTGTGCTATGTAAGTGGAGGTGAGTGAGGGAATTGGGATACAATAGCGATTTTAGGGGCGATTGCGGTTAGATATTTGGTTCTAAGAGATTTTCTGTAGCATTGTAGTCTAATGTTTTTAGGTAGGTTGCAATTGATCTTTTACAGCTGTATTTGTGGAGGGGGTATATATTAAGAAGAGTATTGAGTTGATTATAAAGGAACGGCCCAAGGTAGGGAAAGAAAGAGGAGTATGTAGCAGTGTTGTGCATGGGAATTTGACAAATCTTGAATGGGCAACAAAAACACGGATGCTCAAGATCCGTCGGGGATTAGGAGCAATTAGTTATTGTTGTAATTGAATTAATGATATCGATAAACGTAGCGAAAAACAATTTATTGCTTTATGATATGATGTATCGTCTTTTATATGGTCCGACACAAATCGAGGGTTGTTAGTAGTTTGATGTGTGGTAAGGGTCTCTCTGTTTATCGTAGAGCTAATACAAAAGAACCAATTTCTCTTTCATTTTAAGCTGAGTGAGAGAAAGGCTTTTTTAACCGACTTCAAAACTTCGTCGGAATGTTTTTTTTTTTTTTTTTTGGTTGTTAATTTTTTATAACGTAATTTAAGTTACAAACAAAGTCAATTAATCCTGTTTGCCCTGGTGTCAACGATCATCCGGTGGCAGCTGCACGAAATCATCTTTCTCTACCAGACCAATCAAAGTATGATAAAGATTGGCTACAAGCAAACGCCCTTATTACTAGACCACAGAGGCAGCTTCGGCTGTAATCTATGGAAATCTGAAAAATGAAAAATGTCAGCGTGTATGATGAATCAAATTGCATGAATTGAACTTTTTTAAGTTTATGTATTTCCTTTAAGAAACTGCAATATAAAATATGAAAAGTTGAAAAGTCCGACACCTACTCGTATCTAGAGTATACCAAGTGTTCTTAACGAAACTGTGTATTCGTTCTAAAGAGACAAGATAATCCGAGTAGACTCGTAGGATCTCATCGAATACTATTATAATGACTACTGAATGTAAACTCGTATTCAATAACTTGTTTTCCAATACATACACGATTTTAATTACATCCCAGCTATCTCCACCTGGTGATTGTGGACTCGATGCATCGATGCGAATAGTATCGGATTAACTCGCGCACTCGAGCAGAGTCGAGAGTCATTCATGATTGTATGAAAAATTAAGGAGCCTACTATTGGCCTAGTTTCTGATATATTAATTAATTAATTAATTCACATATCGGTCTATATAAAAAAGTTTCAGTTGTACGAATAAAAAATGTATGTAATGTAATCGTTTTTATTATGATTAATTAAGCAATTTAATATCCGGTTGCCTGAGTAGCGTCAATCTTTGAGAATGCTTATGTTACTGGAATCCAGAGAAAATAATAAAAAATAGTGCTAGGTTGACATTAGTTGCTAGCAAGTGTGATCTATTCCTAAATCTTAAATTTTATCCACGAAAGAGAAAAAATATTTAAATATGAACAATTTTAGCCGAACACTGGGTCAAGTGCTGCAGAAGGGATGGCAGGGAAGCAGACCATGGGCTCCTAATCAACCTGCTGAGTCTGAGGACGTAACCGAAGAAGTACTAAGATGATGAAGATGAGAAGAATGGTATATTCTTTTTTAAAAGGATGTTCGTTCTTTAATACCTTTTACTATGTATTTTAAAACAATAAAGATATTACAAACGAACAACAGACAAACACTGGGTTTGTAAATATTCGTCCCAATTATCATGTAGACGCTAACAGATCGCAATATTATTAATTTTATTACTCACACCTAATCGGTCAGAATATTAGATCATAAATGGAACATATATTTACTTAAGTAATATACAATTTATTTTTATATAAAAGACCAAATGTTTATTTTTATGACCAACTAGATAGTGCTTTCTCTCCGACTTTTCGTAGGCTAAAGTTCTTTATCGATATATTTCATTCATGACCTTTCACAAAACTTAATTATTTTTTAAATTGTTATTGTAAGTACTTGAAGATTTACAAAATTAAGTACTAATTACGCACTTTAAATTAAAGTTATTAAATTATTTGAGATTTTAAATTAATTTGAAATTTTTACTCAATAGTTTGTGAACTGCTTTGGGATGTCATCTGACTGTTATGTTTGATTAACTTTCAAAAGCTTTAAACATATACATTCATTTTTAACTTAATAAAAAGTATACTATTATGTATTTAGTGACTTTTAAAGAGTTTTTTATCGTTACAGAAGAAATTATGTGCATAACATTTCAAACCACTATATAAAGTTAATACGCCAGCCTGCATTTTGAAAAATAAAATATATAAATGTTTTCAGTACAAAAGTTAAATGAATTCTATACTTTTGAATACTTTATTATAGCATTGAATATTAAATACCTTTCACACTGCGGTTTTGGGTTTATTGTGCAAGGAACTTTTATTTAGGGTTCCGTGGTTTACGACATCACGTAAAACGATCATTAATTTTGTATTGTGCTTCGTTTCGGACGTGACTGAAATAGGACTAACACAAGGTAGATATATAGGTACATATAGGGAAGTCTGCAATAAACCCTATTGACCTGTGTTGTCATGGTGTGTTTCCACCACGGATTTCGTAAACCGTGGCAAAAACCCAAGCACTAAGAGTACCTACTCAAGTAGGTACTCTGAGTGCTTGGGCTAAGGGCTTGAGCCCAACTCAGGGCTTCCTGTTCATGCTTAATAAAATATAGCTTTGTATGTCTATAGTATTTAAACCTAAAATAAGGATAATGTACTGGCATTGTATAGGTTTAACCTTAAACAAGTATGATTGGACTTACGCACTACACAGGAAACATACAATAAAGAAAAAAATTAAATCATGAAATGTCTCGTAAACCTTTTATTTTCCCTAAATTAAATCACGTGTTATAAATTAAAAAGGAAATAGAAATACTTCACCTGGTTTCACAAAAATTTAAGAAATGTCGTCTGCTCGTGTCTCAAAAACGCCGTCATCGGTAGCCACAGACTCAAAAGCCCTGCTGTTGAGAAATTTTATTTATGAATGTGACCTTTTTCGATTGCTCAGCCTGCTATCAGAATACATAAGCATGAGTCAAACTCGACCCAAATAGAGGCCGTTCGATATCTAGGAGAAAGCGATGTTGCAGCAGCCATTATGCAATGGTTATGGTGTGGACTTTGTGATGTAAGTATGATGGCAATTAGCAGAAGCAAAAATTCTCAAGCTTATTATTCTACTAAGTGATATGCAGAACGAGAGCTGTGAACATTTTTGAGATCGCTTCTTCTGCTGTCTCCTGTCTGTGGAATTTTTGGATCCATTTGTGTTTTTGTATCTATTTTATTTATTAAAGCGCTATTTTCATAACCTTTAAATTTTATCAATCTATATTTTTTTAATATAGTATAAAAACAAATCCTTTGTTTGCCATACTGGCCAAACACTGGGACATAACTTTTTGTAAAATCTTAAAATAGTTCATATGTTCAACAAATAAAATTAAACTTAACATTTTATAGTTTTTGGTTGCTTTACTTTCATTTCCTTTTTTATCAATTTTGAAATAACCGTCTTCATTTCAATTAAATTGATTTATTCGGTATTATTTTTGAGTTATCAGATTTTTTCTTGGACGTACTGATTTTATTTTTCTAACTCTGCCTCTACTCACATCATAATTTTTTCAAGTGTAGCATTTATAAAACACAAACTTACGAAATAAGAATTCATGAACTGCGTTGATAAAGTATGCCCGAGAAGCAAAATAAAGACGACAGTAATTTCAATTATAGATATGTACTCTGTAAATAAAACCTGCAGCGATAGTAGCTACTTCAATAGGCTGCAGCTATTCAAAACATCAAAGCAAGATTTGTACCGACTGCAAATACGGCCTACAGACAGAAACCCCGCACTTGTGTCAATATTGTCACCACATTGAGTGTCGCTTCAATATGGCTTCTGGGACGTCGGTAACTCAAAACTTCAATAATACAACCTTCGGGCCCTCGAATCGTGAAACATATAAATGCAGTCCCTTAATAGCAATCAAACTGTACCAGGTTTCATGTAAAAACAATAAAATAGGATAAAATATATTATCTCATAAGAAGAATAAAAGACAAAACCTTACTGCCTAAACGGTTTATAGTTCACTAAACCAAGTGATTAATCAGCAAACTGTATCTCAATATATTTTTTGAGAAAATTTATTGAAATTGTTTTTTTATATATTTCTAACTAGCTGTTCCCCGCGGCTTCGCCCCGCGTGGGACTCGGTTATATCGCGCCCAAAAGTAGCCTATGTTTGACCTCAGGTCGTTAACTACATCCCTACCAAATTTCATTACAATCGGTCCAGCAGTTTAGCCGTGAAGAGGTGACAGACAGACAGACAGACAGACAGACTTTCGCATTTATAATATTAGTATGGATTCTCTATTTTAGTAGTATTTTGTAAGGAAATATAAAGTTAATGTAAGAGAGTTTAATATCGTAAGCACAAAAATCATATATAAAATCTCATTCATAAACTCTTACAAGAAGGTATTGTTAAAAATACCCTGGGCTCTATCTCATAAAATTATTAAGGATTGAGTCTTCATATTGCAGTCTTCGTAGCCTAAAGGCTGCTTAACCAATACCAATTTACCCGTCCGACGTGATAGGTATAATAAAAAAAAAGGCTTTACAGCTCCGTCATGCCGACAAGAGTGGTATGATTGTATACAATTTCAGTAGGCGTGTCTGTACCTCGGGCGAAATGCAATCCGATAAATTTTGGGAGGTCAACCGATAATATAATGTATCTGATATAACTGGGGCATCTTTAATCTACTGCTTGCTGACCCATGAGCGGAATTCAAGCGTCCGTTACAATGCAATTGACCATATGGAAGATAAGTAATATTGCCTTGCAGCAGAGTATAACTTTCTGGACTTTATTACCATGAGTTTGAGTTCGTATTTTTAACAATTTTTCATTTCCGATTGTTTATTTATTTAAACTTTATTGTACAAAATACAGTTTTATAGCAGAATAGGCGAACTTAACGCTAAAAGCATTATCTAACCTTTGGGTCAAGCTGAGATCGAAATGTGGGTACAAATAATAGTAAGATAAAGTAATCCGTTTGATATTTTGTATATGTATACTTTTATTTCACAATTAATCTAAATACTAATACTAAGTAAGTACAATATCTAAGTTAAAAAAACTTTCAACTGTTAATTTAACTTGACTATAGTGCTGATAAGTTCTCATTCTAATCAGACACGTGAATAAGATTGTATGGTGATACCTAAAATCAATTATCAAATCTTATATTATTTTATTTCTAATTATTATAAAGTAATAAATTAACAAATAGGACATATTTATCACGATTCAATAGATTATTCCATCAATGAATCATAATGTATCTATCTAATTTAATCATAAATTATTATGTTAATTGTTATTATTACACATATTTATCAACTTAATTATTTAAATCCTTACAATGAAAACTTTCATCTTCCATTCATCCTTCAAAATTATCCTCGCTGGTTGACTGTAAGACATCCCTGTTTGGGATAAGTGTGCCTGATAAGTCTGTTTTATGTATCTAGGTACATTTTGTTGAGTTTAATGTTTTTATATCTACTTATGTTTCTGTACAATAAAGTTAATTATAGACAAAAAAACTTTAGTAGGTATATTTAAATAGTTATACGTTGTATTAGTTCGCGGATATAATATCAGAGTAGTGCCAGTGGGGGTTACTTAGGGTACTTCACAATATACGACGAAGTGGCCTTTTAGGCACAGGTTCAAAATTACCCGCTAGCGTGTTATCACCGGGTGCGGTGTGCTACGAAGCCATTTTGTCGGTAATGTGACTAAATTGCATGTTAAAAATGGGACTACTACTATTTCGGAATAAATTGTCGAATATGTTATTTTTGGAAGTAGTTAACCACTGATTAATCTGGGTGTTTAAATACTAGTATCCATACTAATATTATAAATGCGAAAGTCTGTCTGTCTGTCTGTCTGTCTGTCTGTCTGTCTGTCTGTCACCTCTTCACGGCTAAACTGCTGGACCTATTGTGATGAAATTTGGTAGGGATGTAGCTAACGACCTGAGGTCAAACATAGGCTACTTTTGGGCGCGATATAACTGAGTCCCACGCGGGCGGAGCCGCGGGGAACAGCTAGTTTAATATATATAAAAAAAATATGCCAGAAATAAATAAGCTTTTTCTATTTTAAGTCATATCAAAATAATGTTTCTGATGTTTTACCTTCTTATTGATAAAGTACCTCTACTTTTGCAAGTTGCAATAAAAATATCTTAATATTTATTTTTAAATGTATTTCAAGGGCTTAAAGTTAAATTTTAAATAGATACGGTTTCATTAAATAGCGAGCCTGCTATAATACCCCGGCACTTAAGTTGGCCACCAAAGGGACGTGCCGGTCTGCGCACTTTAAAATTTGTATAAAAATCTGCTACTGCGCATTCAAGGTCATTTCAGTTTCTTGCCAACTTTCATGCCTAGAACTATACCTGTTTGTAATTGTAAGATTTTTTTTTAATAATTTTAATTTAATTTATTTTTGTTTCTCAGATAACAATGATCCACACTAAGTAAGTATATCAGATTTTGAATTTCAAAAAAATTCGATGGCGCCCTTAAATTATGGAGGTTCTATTCGTTCCGCAACGTTGGACAAGCAACAAACAATTCGGCAGCCGTAGCATGGCCGTTACACGCGTCAGCTTGCATGCATGTGTAAAGTGTATCGTCCCCACTAATGCGAATGCTTAGTCACATTTGCGAGCGTTTGTTACATATTGTACAAGATATGGACATTCTTCAGAAAAAAAAAATAAAACGTGCAGGTTCGAGCCGAACTGCGCCATAAAGGAAATTAAAACTAAAGAAACAAATAAAAGTAAAATAGGTACTTTACTAGCCAGTGAACTTTGAAATAAATATTTTAAACCAAGCCCTGTAGTACTGTATACACAGTAAACAACAAATATCTTCATATTTAAATAATAAATAGGTACCTAATAAAGACAGAATAGGGGAGAGTGGAGAGCTCTTACGTGTCGGAGGCCAGGATCCACTTTGGGTCGTCGAGTCATCGCAGTAAGTAATAAAGACTTTATAATCGAGTTTCACCAACAAAAAGTGTTGGATTTTTCTTGATGATCCCATGATAATATGCCAAGCTACTAATGCTGACGACCATTACATGGAAGGAAACGCCCTGAGTTTCTTATGAACGGCCTATAGAGCACCTCTGTTATATTTCTATTTCACACTGCAGTTAGCTTGAGTTTTTTTTTCATAATTCTTTATTTCATAAACAGTACATTGGTATTACATTATGTTTTGTCTGCCAAACTACTGCAGTATGAAAATTTGAATCCTCTAGTGATTTCTATGAATGAACAAAATCTGATCCATTCTCCCGGTATGTTGACAGACCACATAAAATATTCGAGATCAGTTACGTTGCGTTATGGTTGCATTAGCCAATGTCAGGGCAAGAATCCGGGTAGGGTTTCCCACAACGATAGAAAGGGAAGGCGATATTGATCTCGGAGCATGCGTGGTATGCGGTCGGCGCACGACAGCCTTGGTCAAGGTAGAGACAGCTGATTGGGTACGATGAACTTTGTACATCATAATAATTATGTTAATCATTAATTCCTTTTTTAAATCGGTTAAAGAAGCAGGCAGATAGGCAGAAAGTAAGAAAAGACTGTATAGTAGGTCGAGTTAAGAAGTATCCAAATATTTTCCCAAAACCCCTTTCACCATTCGGAAAATGTAAACATAGAGTTCCGTTAGGTATATCGATTAAGAAGGTTCCCTTTTAGCAGTGGATTTCATGAAACGATGTCACAAAAACAGAGAAGTAGAGTCAACCTACTTACACACATCTTTGATACGAAGTACGGACAAATAATTTAAAAGACATATTTTGGCATGGAAGTTCTTTTTTGTAGATACCTATAGGTCATTTAAAGTATGGTCGGACAGAATGGGAGTGCAATCCAGATAAAATTAGAAGTAGTCAGCGGCGTATAAATTACTAGCTTTAATTTTGCCATCATTGTTTTCATTAAGCGACGTGGAAACTAAAAAAGTACCTTATACCTACCACGATGCAGTTTATTAAAGAAGAAAATGAATTATTATTTTCATTAAGTTTCAAAGATGTAACAAATATCGTCAAAGAGAAGAAAAAGAGACAAGGTTTTAAAATTGAACGAGAAATAGAACCCTTTCAGAGAGCCAACATCAAAATTCTTTGGTAGCCTTTGTGGCTTTGAAGGGCGGAGGTAAAAGGTGAGCGTTCATCTCAGTTTTTATTGAGACACGATATTTATGACACGTTACTAAAGTTACAATGTAGGTCACGCCAAGAACTTTAACAAGGAGTATTTAGCTTCTTGATTTAGGAGTCCTATTTATTTATTATGACATAATAATTTATTATAGTTATATTCAATATTTTTATACCATTGCCCACGTCTCCGCCTGCGTGATACTCAGTTATATCGCGCCAAAAATAGTCTATGTTTGATCCCCGGTCTTTAACAAATTTCATCAAAATCGGTTTAGCGGTTTAGCCGTGATACTCAGTTATATCGCGCCAAAAATAGTCTATGTTTGATCCCCGGTCTTTAACAAATTTCATCAAAATCGGTTTAGCGGTTTAGCCGTGAAAGCTCAAACGACAGACAGATAGACAAACAGACATTCGCATTTATAATATTTGTATGGAACTTGGATAGAAGTAGCAGATTGAAAATAATCGTTTGTTGCTTCCACCTAGGTGGGCCACGGGATTTTTTGTTTGCCCCTAGATCACCTGGGTGGACGAAGGGAAATCAGTTTTGCCTATAGTTGATTTGGGTCAACTCTACTATGTATAAACATAATAACTGTTTTAATTTCTCATATTTTTCCCATATTTGGTCCTGGAATGCTATTCTTATCACAATAGTACATATTATTTTTGCTTTCTTTTTTTTACTAGAAGCCTGGCCTCTAATGCAGTTCTTATGAGTTTACACATAGAAATAGGATACCGCGCGCGGTCTCTATCCAGCCAATTTTTTTTTTAATCTATGAGTTTATATGTTTGAGGATTTTATAAGTTAGAAAGCATATTTTTTAAATGATTTTATACCTTATAAAAAAATAAAATAAAATAAAGAAGTCTTATTATAAAATTACTATCACGATTTCAGGTTATCATAAATGAATGGCTATCTAATGGAGTTAAAGTATACGAAAATAAACGTCAATAAGAATTGATCTCACGAAAAACCTTGAGATACTTACTTAATTCAAGGAGGTGTGAATGCTGCCTTGACCTTGTCTAAGTTAAGAATTTATAATTTAAATAATTGATTAGAAATTATAGAAGGTGAAGTAAGTATCTAATTAAGTAGACAAAACAAAATACTTGAAAAACTTGATTTATATGATTTTATTCTTTAATTGACACCTCTAATGACTAAAATACGAAACATTTGGAATAAGCATATAAGTATACAATCGTCGCTACTTCAATTTTTCAATTAAAAAAACTTCGGTAATAACTTATACTTCACTAGACTATTCATTCATTCTAGACTACACCCATCTTTCATTTCTATTATATCATTATTCCTTTAAAATAAATGAGAATTTATTAGGTACTAGCGACCCGCCCTAGCTTCGCATAGGCACATGGCCTAGCTACACAAAAACCTTCCTCTTGAATTACTCTATCTATTAAAAAAACCGCATCAAAATCTGTTGCGTAGTTTAAAAGATTTAAGCATACATAGGGACATAGGGGCAGAAAAAGCGACTTTGTTTTATACTATGTAGTGATTGTGACTAAGTCAGGTAACCTTTCTACCGTACGAATATCTTTTTACTAATGGCTTTGTTTACAATGGACTTTATTAACAGAAGCCATTTATATTTTAAACCTAGTAACACTACCCTCATCGTGAAACCTGATGCACTGAGTAATGAGGACGTGACTGCATCCGGCTCTGTCGTGGCGGGACAAAAGTGCATTGAGGTTATCTCCTTGGTGGCGACATTAGCAACACGTGGCGAAAACGTGAATATAGTACAGTACTCCTAGTAGCTCGTATAACCGAGAGGTTGGTAGAGCCATGGAAGTGAAGGAGTACCCCACTTCCATGGCTCTACCAGTAGTATAAGATTTTATAAAAGCAGACGCTAGCGACTGCGTTAGGATTTTGAATGGAATTTTTTAGTTGCCTTACTATTCGCCAGGGGTGCTGTACAGTAGCTAGTGTCCATGTTTTTAAAATCTCTTACTAGGAGTACTGATCGGACAGTCTCACAAAATAGAGCAATTATATTACCTTGATTTTAAAATGGTTATAATGCTTGAATTAACTGATGGATAAGGCAAAGCAAATAATCCAAGCCTGATCATCAAACACGAAGCAAATACAAAGTATATATACTGTGTATTTGCTTCGTGTCATCAAAGCACTATGGACCCTCTGGGGGCATCAGTTTCTATGGAAATTTACAAATATATATAAAAAAAATCTAAACTAAATAAAAATAATGTGTTGATGAAGTAACTTTTAAAGGATATTTCGTCAATGATCTAATTTCTATCAACTAAGTAATTAATTTTTATTTGTATTGTTCTAGAAGTTAATTTTATAAATTTATTTGGGTAATTTCCCTTTATTCAAAGTAAATTACAGATCTGTTATAAGTAGTTATAACCATCACCATCATACTTTGTTCAAGTTTGTCTTTGGAGTTCAAGGTCTGAGTGACAGATATAGCAAAGCAATTTCACGTAATGTGCAGTTATCACGAAAGACCGCGATAGATTTTCTAGTCTTTTTTAATAGGTACGATCAATTTTACTCCGAATTACTTTCCTTTATAAGAAAAGACACAACAATATAAAAATTCAAGTTCGGTTATCTTGGTTAAAGTGTACCAAACTTACAACGCGTATTCTATATTACTTATTTAATTGGAAAGTATTTTCTTATATTTTACTACCGAACCCGGCGCACTTCGTACCACAAATGCAATTTATTTAATTAATCTTACATTAATAAAAATATTTAAAAAATTGTTCTCGCATACAAATTGATCAAATAATAAGGTAATTACTAAGTAGGTTCTTACTCAAAGTTTGAGATTTTTTCATATTATGTACTTATATTTTTTTATATGATTAAAACTACTGTATAATGGCAGATAACACTACAAAGAACTCCCACTGAAATAATTTTCATATTTAATATTGCCAAGATATATATACCTATTCGATTAAAAACTCGCGCTGTCAAGCAATCTCATGTAGAGCAGTAGGTACTAAGTATTCTGTGGTAGAGCTAAGCTCCTAAGTCTTAAACTCTACCAGCTGAAGCTTTACAAACTGCTCCTAAACAAAATAATATATGGATTGGCCGTGGTAATTTTATCTCACGGGAAAAATATCAAAATATTTGACTTCTAGTGCATCAAATATTGATGGTAAGACAATGAGATCTAGGTAAGTAAATTAGTAAATATGAAGATTAGTAGTGACATCTTCGCAAATAATGTTGAACAAAATACCATTTTTTTTTTACTTACAGTATCTCCACACTTATATTAATTAGTAGTTAAATGTTTGTTTTACAGATGGCACTAATAGTGCTTTTGAATAACGTTAGTTC
The DNA here is from genome assembly GCA_947044815.1 of Apomyelois bistriatella. Classification (NCBI taxonomy): domain Eukaryota; kingdom Metazoa; phylum Arthropoda; class Insecta; order Lepidoptera; family Pyralidae; genus Apomyelois; species Apomyelois bistriatella. Next base: position 6,687,895 of record OX345689.1, read on the forward strand.
TAGTTTGCACTGTTGAGTAAAGATGGCGCCCAATCTTGCTTCGTAAGCGGAATAGGTAGAGTTAAATTAAGTAAAATGTTAATAGATGGCGCTCCTAGTATTTTTTTTACATATAAATAACTAGCATTTGCTCTGCACATTTTTTAAATTAAAAAAATGTGATTAATGAAGAACCGCTCGTCCGGCTTTGTGCAAATTTTATATAAACTTCATATCTACAAAATAGTCCGAACAAAGCCAACATTTGGTTAAGATAGGTGAGCCCGTTCTTGCGTTGCCTGTAAAATTATAACAAAAAGTGGCATTTTTATATTCCCAATGGACTAAGCAATAAAAAAAAACGGAATAACAATCCATAATAGTCAATTCAGAAAGGCAACAGCAGCTATTAGGTAGTAGTATGTATTTATCTATGTCAAGGATTTTTTTTAACGAGTCATCTCATCTCATCTCTACGTAGGTACCTAATTGAGTTTTTTACACTCAAGCAAGACAGATGCATACACATTCACATGAAATATATAGCTCTTCTCTTATATTTCATGAATAATGATAGAGTACATTAGGCAAAGGTACACTTAGTGCACTTATATGTATATATTATTGTGACTGCATAATATGCTAGAGATTATGCCAAGTAATTATTAGTACTCGAATAATAACATTAACAAGGAATATTTATGTGTACAGAATATGTCGAAAAGCTATTTGTTGTTAAATTAATAAGGTGTAATTCAGTAGGACATTGTCTATAGTAAACAAGGTTTTTTTCTGTGGTTGGTATTAGTTGATTTATTGGCATGACTTTCCTGTACTGTAAGACGCCCTAATTTGTTAATAACTTTTCTTGGAATTGACGAAGATTGATAAGCGATACTTTCATCATATTATAATCTTAAAATAACTTCGTCACTGCCAAATGACATGTAGCCTATATGTAAAATAGTTATATTCTTATTTCATCTAGATATTTTCGAACCCTTCTTAGTACATTGTTATTTAATTAAGTATATACATTTTCAGTAGTTTATTATACTTTGCTACTTTGACTTAATAATAAGAACCGTATTATTATAAAACAAAACTGTAATGGGTTAAGATTTATTTATTCATCAAACTTTATTAGCAAATATTTATAACATACTAGCTGTTCCCCGCGGCTTCGCCCCGCGTGGGACTCGGTTATGTCGCGCCCAAAAGTAGCCTATGTTTGACCTCAGGTCGTTAACTACATCCCTACCAAATTTCATCACAATCGGTCCAGCAGTTTAGCCGTGAAGAGGTGACAGACAGACAGACAGACAGACTTTCGCATTTATAATATTAGTATGGATCTAAGTTAAGTGGACTTTAAAACAGTGGGCTACTTTTGTTATTTTGATTTATAGATTCTTAAAGTTGATAGATTTTACCATTTACGCAGCAATGGCGTTTTCACAAAACTTAATTGGAATACTTCAAGATGGGATAAAAATGTTGAAATGTTTTAAGAATACTTTTTAGTTCATCAAAATTTGGAATATTTCAGTATGTAATTCTTATTCAGTACGTTCTATGGTAAAAAAGATAAGAGAAAAACAGCAATCTCGCGCGTCATTGGCATTCCCTGGGTCTAGGCATACTGCGTTCTAGTCCATTTATCACGTCGGGATGAAAAAAATCACGCGGTCAATGACCCGTTGCTTTTCCATTTACAGGCTGTTCACATTTATCTTGGTGAAATCCTTAACCATGGAAATATAGTACATATACTAAGTACTTAAATTTATCTATGGATTATATATTTGATGCCTGGTTTCGGCGAACGTATGCGAGTGTAAATTTATGTGTGGTTGGTCTGCTTATGCTAGATTTTCGATGAGACGTGAAATGTATCAAAAGGCTCCCCGAAACTTACCCTTGTTCAAAAACCCCAGCCGACGACGTTTACAAGGATGTAGCCAAATGTATTCAGTATTGTTAAAATAAGGCAGGTCTCCATAGTAAGTTTGCATTTGGTGCATAAAAAAATAGAGGGCTAAATTTGTATTTACTTCTTGTAGTTTGGGCTATTTGACTGGTGACGGATTTACTAATAACAACATTTCATTTAAAAAATGCCAAATATCATACCTAAAGTGTTGACATTATTCTCTTTCCGTAATTTTACCATTATCCCGATTGCGCTCAGCTAGTTGCTTAGGAGCCCAGGGTTCGCAGCTCATAACAATAGGATAAAAATGATAATGAGGCGCATAAACATACAGATAAATATAAGAACAGTGTAACTAGCTCAAAATGTGGATCTCAATCAATGGATACAAATAATTAAATGAGACTAAAATATTTTTAAATTTATTGACTTAACCTACTAACATAAAACATGACTTTAGAGCCAATAGGACTTTACCATAGTAAAGTATTTGGAGTCCTATTGGCACAAATATACAGAATCAGAAAGCAGATCGCGTTCCAATGAAATCGAATTTATAATCCGCGTGAACTGGGTTCCGAGGCAGCCAGGAAATAAATACTCACGTATTGGTGGTAATGTCGAATAAATATGTATTAAAAATTACGTGCAGCAGTCGTGACATCGTATGCAATTTTGACTTTATTTTCAGTACAAAACATACATTGATGGAGAGGATTAGAATATTTATATCGGCCGCAAGAAATCAACTGAAAACGTTAGGTACATCCCATTAAATATCTAACTGGTTGGTTAACTGGTTTGAAATACCTACCATCAATCATCAATATACATGTAACAGTGGATCATATAGAAAGGTTTACACACCTCAGGTATAATTTTATGGGTTAGGTGCACAGAGAAATTACTATCTATCTATATATCCTCCGTGGTTAAGTGGTATTCTTTCCTATGAGTCCCACTATATACATTATTACTGAAGTCATATAACGCATCTATACATGTGTCTATATACTTTTTTAGCATGTATAGTTTTAACCCATGTTCCCCTCACCAGTTCTGGGTGGGAATAATACTTTGATATCTATGTTAATAAAATAAATAAATAAAATCTTAAATTGCTTACTTGTAATTTAAGATATTATTCATATTACGAATTTATTTTAATATATCTATTTAAGGGTTATAAGGTTTTCAAAGGGGATATTTAAACGTCCCATCATTACTTTTACTATCTATTCATAGTCTCAATTGACCATGAAAACACAATTGAAAGCTTTATTTAATAAATGCAGTACGTATAAATTTACAGCAACTCTTTAAGGAATGAAAGTCAGATAATTCGATCACCAAGAAAATCTTATAACCAACCGACACTCCCTGAGTATCAGGTAATCAGAAATTCTCAGAAAGTATTATGTGTCTCTTCACATTCAATATAATGTGTTGAATCTTAAGGCGGAAAGAAAAGAGACCGTTTCGGATAAGCACCTAGAGAATTTCTCCGTGCGTGCACGTTCATTGAGCCCTACGGAAAAATTCAGCGCTTCACGCGAGCGTAAAGAAAATATTTCATTTGCCCCGCGAGCCAGCAAAGCTCGTCCTGATCCCTTTTATGAGCTCCTATGTTCCTGGCATGAGCAATGAATGTCGCGTGAATGTGACAAGTGCTCGCTTATAGTATTAATGGGGTTGTGTTCGAACTAGCAGGATTACTTACCTGTAAGAGACTACATTAAGGAGGTTATGCTGCTTTTTTTTGGTCAGTTTTGTATCTGGTTAGGTACTAACTTTTATATATATTTTTGATCTAACAGATAATTTAAACTACAGCTCAATGTTGTATTCTTATACTTAACTAGCGACCCATCCCGCCTTCGCATGGGCACAAAAACCTTCCTCTTGAATCACTCTATATATTAAAAAACCGCATCAAAATCCGTTGCGTAGTTTTTAAGCATACAACCCTTTGTCCCTATATCCCTATATAGAAACAGAAAAAGCGACTTTGTTTTATACTAAGTAGTGATAGTGATGACTGATGGAGATTTTAAATACTGCCCATGATTAACTTCATTTTTTTATTCCAAAATCCTTACATAGACGTATCCTAGTGCAAAAGCAAAAAATTATTAAGTATTTTTTTTATTAAAATGTCAATAAATACGAATAACACAGTTCAAATTGTTTTTTCGACTATTTAGGGTATTTTAGTCATTGAGAAAGAAAAGGGTTCCGTAACCGTAGCCCGGAAGATAGCGGCACCTCCCGAGAGGCCATCTTGATCCTTTCTGTGATTTAATGGTGTTTCTCTGTACGCACTTTGTTATGCTGATTGTTAAATGAAATAATGGTTAGGAATAAAAAGAAAGGCTTACAAATCATTAAACGTTTTATATGATTGCATTTAATAGACGAATAATTGATTATTTGCTTCAGATGGATCGATAATCTGTTGATGCGGTTGCCATTTGGTAGTTGGTATGGGTAGAGTTAATATTGTTTGCCATATTTTAACGAAAAGTCCCACGCGAGTGGAACAACTGGCAAAAGCTAGTCAACATTGTTTACGTAATAGTTCTTAAACTGTTTCATAGTGCAAAAAACGATTCTTTACAATATATAAACGCATCAATGAATTTCTTAAGCTTAAAAAAATAAAACTTAGCCTTTTGAATTTAAACATGTTTTGCAATTTCAACCCATTACCTAAAACTTGCTTACAAGTGCACGATTTCTATCTCGTTTTAATAACAATATTGTAAAGGAAATTCTGGTTTGAGACAGAAGGGCTTTGTTAGATTCAAATAACAAGATGGGTTGCCGATTCCTTCCTCGCCTTATCTGCCTCCCGGGTATTGTCTCAGTAGATAGTAAGTTTCGCTTAAATGTGAAACGCAAATTAAATTAACAATAACATCTATATTTACATGCTGTCTATGTTATTAAATTGAACTATTTTTTGAGAAAAATCGATAGAATAACTTAGATGACAGTTCCCTGCTTTATTTGCCAGTCAGTAATGGTTCCATTAGAAAAAAAAATATTGAAAAAAAAAACTTTTCTTTATAGCTTTTGCTTTGTAGAAGAAGAAGTCAATAAGTATGTCAATATTAAATCTTTTATGATTTAAATGTCAAATACACTTTCTTATATTTATTGACTATACATTGCTTTGTCGTTTGCCACATATAAATTCTTAATTGTAAAAGAGACCGATCAAGAGGTAGACCATAGACTGTGCCCTTAGTGCGAGTTTTTCTTAACGCAGACGCTAGAGACTGCGTTAGCGATTTTGTACGGCAGAGCTGTAAAGCGCCTCTGGCGGATAGTAAGGCAACTAAAAAAATTCATACAAAATCCTAACGCAGTCGCTAGCGTCTGCGTTAAGTCGCACTAAGGGCACTGAACACACCAGCAGGTTATAAATCCAATAACCCTGTTCTTATAAAGGGTACTCGTGTGAGAGACCGTGCAGTCGTAATATTCGTGGCAAAATTCATCAAAACTTCTTATAATTTACCCAAAATATCTAGATATGAACAAAGGCTTTATCTATATTATTTTTATGACATTTGTACATTTCTAGTTTCAAAAAATAATGAGCCAAAGAAATAAATGCAAAGTAAAATCTTTAAACTAGGAAGTAAAAATAAATTAAAAACTTATAATAAAGTAAAAAGTATTCCAAGATAGATGATATCTTATGCTGGTCTGCTGGTTAAATAATATACTTACCAGATACCTACATCATTTAACTCATTGAATAATAAATAACTTGAACTTGAATTGTTAACTGGCTATATTTAAAAAAATTGCTGTGATAATACATTTAATAAATTTTGTGTACTATCACAAAATTATCGAGGATAAATAAAGTTTGATCTACGTATTATATGAAGAGCAAACAGAGGTCTTCCCACGGGGTATGAATATAATCATCAAAACATGAAGCACTTATAGCCAACATATTTGGCGAAAGTTATAAATTGATATGACTATCATTTTTGATGAGTCTAACCCCAAGAGGCTACTTCGTGGTCGCACACGTTTTAGCGTTATGTTATGGGTATGATTATGAAACTAGAGATAATACAAATGTTTTTTTGAAAAGTATGAATCATCTGATCCTAAAATTAAAAATAAATAGTTAAAAAAAGTAAAAGATTCAAATTATGATAACAAAGTAAAAAATATAAAAATGTTTATCGAAAAAAAAGGTAATACAGCTATGTGTCAAAAGAAATTAACTAATCTAAGCCTTAAACTTCTACAACTGTTGTATTAAAATGAAATAACTTTTCAAACTTTAGAAACATTATGTTTCCCGGAGAGAGTGGATGAAATTAAACTGACTGTACGCATTTTTCCGAAATGTTCCGCAAGTATTCCAATAAGCCGATAGAAAAAGTTAAATTATTTTCTGACATAAATTTGCCTGCTAATTTGAAAGGCGGCAAATATTTTTTTAATTAAAGAATACTTTTGAATTTATGTTTAGAACTTAAATTCTAAAATTTAGTTTAAAAATGTTATACCATGATAAATATTTTTTTTCGTTTTAGACATCGTCCTTAAATAAAAAAGTAGAAGTATTCACTATCACTATGACTAATCTTAATTATGAGCTCACTGATGAAGAAATTGAGGAACATGCTCGTATCGATGTTGATTGATTTGCTGATGCAGTGTGAGGTGCAAAACGTGTACGGTTTTTTCTGTCTTTTATCATCACCTTCATATAAGTTCGACAATCTAGTTAAAGCTGTGAGAGAGTCAAAATACGCTAAACTGCATCGAATGAATCATTGTAGATTTATTATTAAGAGATTAAATTTTTTTTAAATTTCTCTACATGGAGGCCTTTTTCAGCAATGAACTTATTGTCACTGGCGAGATGATACTTTAAATCTTACTTACTAACTTTAGGGCTAACTCAATCTGTGTGATTAGTCTCTATATACATATGTATTTATATTTTAAATATTTAGAAATTGTTTTGTCCAAAAAGTTGTCGTCACACCATCTCCTCCTTGGTCTGCCTCTATTTCGCCGGCCGTCCGGTATCCAAAAAGTGGTCATTGCTTTCTGGTCGCATAGGGATGAGTGGAGAAGGAGGGGGGAGGCCTTTGCCCAGCAGTGGGACACATAAAAAGTAGGCTAAAAAAATTATTTTATATATCATAATTGCACCACAATGTTGATCCTCCCAAATATTTACTCACTTGTGTAATAAAAGGTGACTCAGGGACAAAGGGTAACCAATAACCATCCAAAGAAAGAGAAAGAATAAATAAAAGGCTGACTAAGAATACCATTCGATAACTGGACGCTTACCTATGGTTACAAGTTGTGACAATGTTGGGATACGAGTATAGGTACATATTCAACTGAGATTGTATTGAATATACAAATAGATGCAAAATCATTAATATAAATAAATCGAATAATTTATGTACAAGTAAATTATAAAAAAATAACTATTTTGACTTCCAAGGTTTCCAATGATATTGCTTAATAGTTGAGTACTTTCGTGCAAATGTACTTTTAGAAAACTTGAGGCTTAGCCGAAGTCACAATCCCAAAATGTTAACGAAGTACGACAAGAACAAAATGTCTTGCCCATTAATGTATAGTCTTGTCAACTTGTACAGTACTTAAAGTACCCATGTAAAAATCTTTTCCGCAGCACATTTGCAACGTAAATCTCGTTAACAAAATAGTCTCTTCCTGTTCCCCACACTGCTTAGTTTAAATACTGAAACTTTTTAGTATACTCCCAAGAAAACCTCAAGTTGTTAGTTAAATTCAAATTGGAAAACTTTTAAAATTTATGTGCACAGTTTTAAGGCACCTATTATGTCTTTGCTTCTGTTACACGTGCAACGAGATTTTTCGCCAGTGAACAGGAACGGGAGCTCGAACTGTGTAGTATGGTGTACAGATCATGTTACATTGGACAAGTGGGGAAATATTGCTGGCTAGCAATTTTCTCGGCACATATGCACGATCGTGTTAAACCTCAGGGGTGACTTGGGACTTGACTGGACTGTTTTGCAAAATCTTTTATTATGTTGTCTTTTGAGAGGGAAATCATGGAAACTTTTTACTTGATAGGTTAGCTACAAATCTAACTCGATAGTATACTTACAAACAATACTAGACGTGCCCTACTTTTTACTGGCCCTTGATGTGTATGTAGTAAAAAATTTAATCTTCCTCTTTAATTAAACTATTACACCTAATATTTTCAAATCCGATCAGTTTTTAGTAAAACTCGTTTAAATAATATAGATATATAAATTAAATATAGTTTATAAAATATAGGTATATAAACTTTCAAGTTTTATTACCATAGAATATAAATCTATGGTAATATGACTCAAAAAAACTATTATTATAACCAAATAATATTGCAGAACAAAATAACAAGCCATAATCAGTACTGCTGAGTGATTATTAACATCATGTTATATCGTGAATACCATCATCAGCAATATCTAACAGTAAAAAAAAAACAGCTTTTTTTAAATAAATATAAGTTTTCTTTTACAAATTAATCGGTTTATAGCCAGAGACTCTACCTTCTTACGTCAATTAGTCTCTGATCCCATCCTGGGAAGGATAATCCTATGGCAGAAACCTATTAAGAAAATCATTATTTACGAGTATGTAGTTTCCTGTTGTTATATGTAATTATTATGTATTTGCACCAAAATAGCTTATTGTTTGATGATGAAGAATTATTCCAGCTAAAGAATTGGCTATATAAGTATACTATCACTGCCATATTGAAAGAGGGACAGACATTCCTAAAAGTCCGTCTAATGTGATTAATTTTTGAAAAGTATTTTTAAACGGGCATCAGGCGACCTAATCGTAATGGTACTAATTTATTCCCGTTTCGAAGCCAGCTTCGAAATGGGAAAATTTACTTCCCATTTTGAAGCCAGCTACGAAATCTGGCTACGAAATGGGACTAAGGGAAAATAACTTGCTGTCTGGCAACAGTATTGAACGATTGCAAGCGCAAGCTTTAAATCAAGTCGTTTTAAATAAATGCAATCTGACAATTATTTATTTAAGCAAGTTAGGTACACAAAGTAAAAACGTGAATTTGGGAAGAGTACTATGGTATACATTTGTCGTGACCCAGAAAGTGCGAGAAATCTTTAAAAAATGGACTTCTACTTCTGATATTTGTTATCGTTGACGCTGGCTTTTAGTTGACTGCTTTTTTGCAATTTAATGTATATGTAGGTAATTATAAATATACTCTATTCATATTATTACGTATGTTTTACGCACGTATAGGAGGAGTAAGATTTCCTCGATCGATCCTAACTGATCTCCCTTGCTTCTTCCACACTCATCAGTCTCGTTACTCTCGCCATACACGTTTGCCGATTTTGAGTACTCTACCATTTTCAAGAGGTCTGCGATTTAATAACAGGCTGTTTTTGCCTCGACTGAGATTGATCGAGATGGCGCCATGATCTTAACAGCTATTTTGGATAAGTGGCCAGAGATTGCCTTGGATAGAGATGATTAGAGAAACAGCATTGCTCAGCAGTGGGACACAATACTGAAAGGCTAAAAAAATATTTTTGAGTCTGTCTCTGAACGACTCTCCTACATCAACTTATGGTTGTCTTGTCACCATTTTTTATTCTATACAACTATGTAACTGTAAAGTTAAATAATTAATATTATTTTCTAATAACTAGCTTTTTAAATTAAATAGAATAAAAATAACTTTATTGTTAAAACGGACCAAGTTGCAATATAAGCGATGAAGAAAATCGCCCCAAAAGTAAGCTTTTCTTTATGTACGATGAAATTTTCGAAGTAAAAGTCCAATAAAGTCGGTAATTTTTCCCATTTACAAATCCCGTAATGGTGGATATCTCTTAGCAAACAAAATGAAATTAAAACGGATAAGACACTACGTTCATTATAACAGACAAGTTAATGGTGTAGGACCTAGTGATTTAACTATTTAAAATTACTAGGTATTATTATTACACTTGTGGGGTATATATTTAAACAGACATCTCAAAGCTTGAGCTTCAACAAAATTTAGTATTCAGATTAACTGATACTTACAAGATTCCAAAACTTTTTGAAGCAAAGGTCTTGTGGCGGCACGTACCGACCTCTTCAGAACATGAACTCGACACATGAAAAAGAAACTGCGAATTCAAAAAGTGTTGTGTCTTCTGTCAAGAAAATCCAATCTATCATTATTAATTGTGGAGTCAATTTCTTGTGAAATAATAGTTAGAAGATCAAAATAAATAGCGATACAAAAACAGCATACTCGTATTCTCATTCGCTATATTGGTGACCTAAAATTTTATTATCAACGACGTGAAGAAAGCAAAAATGAGCGTTTCGTCAGAAGGAAATTTTCAACAAACATCAGTTCTATCGACCACCTCATCTTCTTACACATCAAATAATTATTATTATTTATTTAAACAAATTAGTGAACTACAAAAGGAAATAGCCCAACTCAAAATTAATCAGCGATTTCGTGGACGCAGTCATTCTCGAGAAAGATTTCAATCTCACAGCCGCAACGGAAGCCGAACACCAGGAGTATGTTGGTATCATGACAACTTTAGTGAGAAAGCACAAAAATGCACACAGCCATGCAATTACTTAAAAAACAAGCAGGAAAACTCCAGCGGCAGTCTGTAACCGCGACCGACAACTGCCAAGTTACACCTACGAGTCGCCTCTTTATCTCAGATAGAAAGACAAAAGTTAAATTTTTAATTGACACAGGATCTGATTTGTGCGTTTTACCACAACGTTTCTTACGTCAATCTAGACAACCAGTTGACTACGTTTTAACAGCTGCAAATGGAACAAAAATAAATACTTTTGGAACAATGACTATGCATTTGGATCTAGGATTGAGACGAGACTTTTCGTGGAATTTTGTTGTTGCTGACGTCGAAAGACCTATAATTGGAGCTGACTTTATCGCACATTATGGCCTTTTAGTCGACTGTAAAAACAGACGTTTATTAGATTGTACCACTACTCTCTCATCATTTGGCACAATTAGAGACTGCAATCAAACAAGCATCAAAGCGATTACTGGTAATACAGTTTTTCATAAATTACTTGATAAATATCCTGATTTGGTCAAACCCCCTGGCATCCATCGAGAAATCAAGCACTCTACCACTCATTTCATCAGTACTACTCCAGGACATCCAGTTTTTTGCAGACCACGCAGACTGGCACCTGATCGCCTTCGAATTGCGAAGGAACATTTCGAGGATATGGTTCGAGATGGCACTGCTCGCCCTTCAAAATCACCTTGGGCCTCGGCACTTCACCTAGCACCTAAGAAGAATGGTTGGAGACCTTGCGGCGACTATCGTGCATTAAACGCCCGCACTATACCAGACAGATATCCCATTCGTCACATTCAAGATTTTTCACACAGACTATCTGGTTGCACTATATTTTCCAAAATTGATTTACTAAAAGCATATAATCAAATTCCTATGGCTCCTGAAGATGTAGCTAAAACGGCAATTACGACACCATTTGGATTATTTGAGTTTCCGTATATGCCTTTTGGACTCAGAAATGCAGCTCAAACCTTTCAAAGATTTCTCGACGAGGTACTACGTGGCCTAGATTTCTGTTTCTCATATTTGGATGACATTTTAATATTTTCCAGAGAAGAATCACAACACCTGGAACATCTGGAGCTTGTATTCAAAAGACTTGAGACATATGGTCTACGCATCAATGTTGGCAAATGTGAATTCGGCATAAATGAAGTAACTTTTCTCGGATTTCAGATCACTGAACAAGGTACTCATCCATTATCAGATAAAATTACAGCAATAAAAGAGTTTGATCCTCCAAAAACGGTTAATGGCTTACGCAGGTTTCTCGGCATGCTAAATTTTTATCGAAGATTCATACCAAATGCTGCCGACGATCAAGCCCCACTACATGATATGCTTTCTGGTCCTAAAGTTAAAGGTACTGATTCTCTTACATGGACACCAGTACTACTCCAAGCTTTCAACGACTGCAAGGAAAGTATCATAAAATGTACACTTCTAGCTCATCCTGTGCTAGATGCACCGCTAGCCCTTGTGACTGATGCCTCAAACACAGCTTTGGGTGCGGTACTTCAACAGTTGGTTAACAAAGAATGGCAACCACTCGCTTTCTTCTCAAAGAAGTTGAATAATGCTCAAAAATTATATAGCGCCTACGATAGAGAACTACTAGCTATTTATGAAAGTATCAAACATTTCCGTTATATGATTGAAGGTAGACACTTTGTCATATATACGGATCACAAACCTCTCATCTACGCATTCCAGAAAAAGCAACAACAATGTTCGCCAAGACAATTCAACCATTTGGACTTCATATCGCAATTCACAACAGACATCAAGCACATTTCGGGTAAAGAAAATATTACTGCAGATACACTTTCACGCATTGAAGCTGTTTGTTTGTCTCCTAGTTTTCAGAAACTAGCTGAATCTCAACAAGCAGATCCTGAACTACAAGACTTACTTACTCACCCATCTTCATCCTTACGGTTGATTCCTACACCCATTCCAGGATCAAATATCTTCATATATTGTGATGTCTCTCTGTCTAAGCCACGACCCTTTATTACCAAGGAATGGCGTCGACAGATCTTCAACTCAATTCATTCTCTTAATCATCCTGGAGTAAAGTCAACCACCAAGATGGTCACTGACCGGTTTGTATGGCCCTCGATACGCAAAGATTGTCGTACTTGGGTACAAACTTGTGAATCTTGTCAGAAGTCAAAGATACAACGTCATACATCTGCACCATTAGGTACTTTTAAACTTCCATCATCAAGATTCAGTCATGTTCACATCGACCTAATAGGTCCATTACCACCATCCCGTGATTTTAAATACTGTTTGACAGCTGTGGATAGATACACTAGATGGCCTGAAGTCCAACCTCTTCAAGATATTTCTGCTGAAACAGTAGCAAAAGCTTTCTACGACATGTGGATTTCACGTTTTGGTTGTCCCGAGACTGTTACTACGGATCAAGGACGTCAATTTACATCAAACCTTTTCAAAGCTCTCGCTAATCTTTGCGGTACCCAACTTCGTCACACAACTGCTTATCACCCAGCAGCCAATGGTATGGTGGAACGGTTTCATCGGACGATAAAGGCTGCAATCATGGCTCATGGCGAACAGAGATGGACGGATATTTTACCTGTCGTACTACTTGGAATAAGAGCAGCATGGAAAGAGGATATAAAATGTTCTGCAGCGGAGTTAGTTTACGGTGAACCATTAAGGTTACCTAGCGAATTCCTTCATCCGTCATCTAACAAAGAAGTCAAACCTGAAGATTTTACAGAGCAGCTTAAAAGACATTTCACTCGTTTACAACCTCAACATGCATCTCGACACTCACCAAAAGCAATATTTTTGCATGATGATCTTAAATCCGCAAAATACATATTTATAAGAAAGGACGGTGTAAAGAAATCTTTAGAACCACCTTATACAGGTCCACATAAGGTTCTTAGCCGAACTGAGAAGACAATAACCGTTGATTTAAATAGAGGCCCGGTTAAAATATCTATAGACAGAGCAAAACCAGCCTATTCAATGTCTGACTCAGATGACTACTGCGAAAGGACATCTCAGAACAATGTTCCTCCGCCCATCACCACGAGATCTGGGCGAGTTGTTAGGTTTAATCCCAAATTTTTATAATTATTTTACAGACATCATCATTATCATCATCAGGAACATCATCACTCCAAGGGGGGTGATGTGGCGGCACGTACCGACCTCTTCAGAACATGAACTCGACACATGAAAAAGAAACTGCGAATTCAAAAAGTGTTGTGTCTTCTGTCAAGAAAATCCAATCTATCATTATTAATTGTGGAGTCAATTTCTTGTGAAATAATAGTTAGAAGATCAAAATAAATAGCGATACAAAAACAGCATACTCGTATTCTCATTCGCTATAGTCTAATAGGATGCCCAGTATTTTAATTTGCGTTAGCAATTGAACTATTTAGTACTTACTTTTCACTTGTTGTGTTACCTACCTAGTCTGAATACTTTCTTGAAATAAACTGATGGTGCCCGGTTTATTATATTTTTTCTCGTTAAGTCTTGTATTTTCCCAGACGCATACTACTTGGGTTGCATTTATTCGGAGCCAGAAGGCCAGGACCCAACTAACATGAAATTTCAGAATATGAGGTAGGTATATAAATTCGTGTTATATAAAAATGCACTAGCTACTACCTTTTGGCAATCATATTTGGAAATTTGCTGATTGTCAAATCTGATTATGAAATACGCCATTAGCCTTAAAACAGGTACAAACATAATATAAACATCTTTATAAGTAATATAAATAAAGAAGAGCGCCATATTGATACTTTCATTATTTTGAACTTAGTGCTTCAACAGAGCTGCAGCGGGAACACTCCATTAACCAACGCATTATCTTGGTTGTTGTGAACAATCTCAAATTAAAAACATATAAATACATATTTATCTTTTGTGATGCTTTTATTACACATATAATTGTTTTTTGCAAAGTATTGCCTTCTATTAGTTATTTGAAGCTCCAGTCAATCAACCAGTAATATATTATTATTTTAATGATGATTTTTATCATTGACAAGGAATTACAACAAAAGTTAGTAAGTAGTTAATTTATTATTATGGTTTAGTTTATCATTGCTTATTTTGACTGGACTGATGTACATCCATACTTCCATATCCATACTAATATTATAAATGCGAAAGTCTGTCTGTCTGTCTGTCTGTCTGTCTGTCTGTCACCTCTTCACGGCTAAACTGCTGGACCGATTATGATGAAATTTGGTAGGGATGTAGTTAACGACCTGAGGTCAAACATAGGCTACTTTTAGGCGCGATATAACCGAGTCCCACGCGGGGCGAAGCCGCGGGGAACAGCTAGTTATATATAAGTATATCGCCATGATATTGAAGGGCTCACTAGATTTCAACTAAGCTCCTTTGAATAGACGACGTTATAGCCACAAGGGATCCCGGCCATCAGGTTTTGGGTCAAAGCAAACAGTATGGATTAATGGTAGCTCTGTTGTGTAATTTACCTTTGTAAAATAGATTAGTTTCATGTTTCCCAGCCAATTTTACAGAACAACCGCGATATGGTATTTAATGGATCACATATTATATTTAATCAAAAACTTGTAAATATAAAATTCCTTTTTTATGAGATGAAAATATGAATATCCTTACTTTTAAATGTATTAATTTTAAACAAGTAAATAAAAATACAATATTCATACGAGGTACCTAAATCAATGTACAACTGTAGTTCCCATAGCTCATAGCTAATTTGGCTGCCAACAGCACTGACTGTATTGTTCTCCCAGCTAGAAGGATGAAAGATGTAGAGAAATTACTGGGTGTTAATTCAATCTATCCTAGGCAAGTTAGCAGCGTGTAAGTGAAGTCCTCAAAACATAGTCTGGTTCATGCTTCTTACGTTTATGTATAAAACACAAGCTGATATTCATTAAATTAGATGAAATTGATTTTTAATCTCACTAATTTATAACAACTTAAATTTGAAAGACTTTTCTAACTCGACACGATACCTTTTCTTCGTTTTACGAAAAAAGTTTGATAAAAAAAATATGTAACGCTATAGGTTAAAAAGTATTTTATCTCCATCATCTACCTAAATTTACGAGTACATTATTATGATAAAAGTTAGTATTTTTATCATACTCAGACAGTATTCATGCCTTGCTCAGTCAATTAGTCTAATGAAGCACTCAGTCTGGAATATATTCTATTATAAGCTGACCGTTCTATGTATAGAACACCGTATTTAACTTCGGGAATTCACTGATAATTGGATCATAGTTGGTTAAAGCTGGCCTCAACCCGACTTTTGTGAACGTAATTCTGAAAATATTGCAAATATCCGAACAAAAGAAAATCTTTTTAGATACCTATAATACGTCTAAGTATAAAGGTAGGCTTATTTTGAGAAAAGCACTTATTGATTCATCTGGTTGGATAGGCATCTCACTCTCACCTTTTTCTGTTACCAAATACCAGTGTTTGCATTGTTGTATTTCAGTTGAAAACACAGATCAATATCATATTGGGAGTTAACTCTTAAAGTATTATCAGTTGGCTAAAGTGAGCGCGCGACCATCTTACTCTAAAGCTTAGGTTAGGCTTACCAACTCTTATAAAATAGTATCAACAGCTTTTTTCAATCAAATCAAAATGTGATTTGTCCTGGAGGCTCTTATGATGAAGTCACACCATTCCATTATCACAGCTTACGAAGGACAAAATTCCTCTTGAAGTAAGTGTTCTCTTATTCACTTATTTAAGTACCTTTGTTAACAAGAAATAGGTCATCTTTTTAATTCATCATAATTTTTTTCCGCGTAGATTTATAGATTCTGAGCGTAAGATCTGCAATATGCTTTATCCTCTATAAGCTTGGGTAAGACAATAATAAATTTGGCATTATTTTTCTGTCTATACAACTTTCGAGATGTCGCCCGTATCTATTAGCGTGGGAATCTATTACATCTAAATAAAATATATTTTTACCAGGTTTTTTAAAATGCAAATAATATTATGGAGTGATAACATGTAATGTACGCACATAATTGTATATTCAATTTTTTTTTTTCACTATTTTTACAGTTATACTTTGGTCTTACTACATATCCATATTTAGTAACTGGCTAGTTTCAAAATGGCACGTCTGGTGGGACAGATAACGTAGTAAACGTCAATCTCTGAAGGTCTGCTCCGTTTTGAGGGGATCAAAGTTGCGGACAGGGATTATAAGGGTCTAAGATAAGCTTATTTTCTAAAGCCTAAATTTGTACCCACCTTGTTCCTTTACTGAAATGTTTTGGCCAATTTTTTAATAAACTAGGAGTGCATTTAATGATTTCCTTATTTAAATATCAGTACGTATTTTAAGATTTTATACCGTCTAGAGTTGTTAATGTTATCTGAGAAAATAAAACATTTCTTTTGTATAATCCAGAAAAACATCACTGAATTAAAATGCCAAAACCCACATTTCTGTCTGAAATGGATTTAATAAAATTTTGAAATCCGAAGTTTTTGACAGCCATTATCTGACGGTGCTACTTAACAAAATAAGGATAAATGTAATTGTTTAGCTCCGACAAAAAGAAATCGTATTTATGAAAATATGAATTAATCGCTTCATAACAAAATTACTGTTGACGAGGGTCACGTAAAGACACAAAAAGGTTATACTCCTAGCAAAAACCTTTTAACAAGCGCGTTAACATTAAGCCTGGGTGTTATAATTTGTGACGTGTCATTATGTTTTCGTAACTCGTGCATAAATGAAAAATTAAAATTCATAAGATACTGTAGAGCTCTTGTAAAGAATTACCCTTTTATGTGAAGTGACTTTATACTTTAGACAATGCAAATTTAACATTCTGCAGCGATAGTGCTCATACGAATAAACATTTTTGCTTTTAGCATGACTATATTTGTATGTGTTTTAATATTTTATTTTCATATTACTTTGATGGGTATAACAATGAGGCGCTTACTTACTAGTCTAATCTTTATCTATACTTAAATTATAAATGATAAAGAGGAAGTGTTTATTGATTTTTAAGTTTGTGAGTTAGGGAAGAATGAAGAACAATCTTCGGAACTACTAAATCCGAATTTATAAATTATTTTTGCATAATAGCCTAACTCCTGTGAAAAGTGGAAGGCTGTACATTCACGCTACAGAAACTAAAGGAAAAGCTAGTGTTTAGATATATAATGTTTTGGATGTAACTATACTAATATTTATATTAAGTAACTAACCGATATGAAGGAAATTTATCAAATGGTAGGGTTATCTACAGATTTTGTGTTTTACTTGATTATTAGTACACTAGATGTGGTCTACTGCAAAAAGGAAGCAACCTTAAGTTTAAATGGAAAAGTTTTAAGTTTGAGGCTACACTACGGAGTACGCTGTTAAACTGTTTTAGCTTTTTCCCCGAGAAACAAACCTTTTTCTTTAGAATACTCGCTGTTAAAGGATTTAATTGTGGGTCGCAAGATAGTTAATTTTGTAGACGTAATCTCCTAGCTTGTTTCTTCGTAAACTTAACACAGACCGTTAGGAGTTTTCAATCTGCTATTTAAATGTTCCTTTTATTACGGGAAACAAAAATGTACTCTTCGTTTTCCCGGAGTCCTTTCGAGTCTTAATTGTCTCATAAAACAAAGGGAATAAAGAGCTCGTTCCGGTAGTACTGCTTTGGAACTTAGCTACACATCCAGTTTAGGGAATGAATTGTTCGATTCTTATCTTAAGATAAGATTCAAATGGACTGGGAAAAAATTAACTAAATTTTCATCACTATCACTACATAGTATAAAATAAAGTAGCTTTCGCTGTCCCTATATCCCTTTGTATGCTTATATCATTAAAACTACGCAACGGTTTTCTTTAATAGATAGAGTGATTCAAGAGGAAGGATTTTTATGCCCATGCGAAGCCGGGGCGAGTCGCTAGTAACAAATAAAACCAAAAAAAGTGCACTGAATTAGACTAGAGAAATTTACCAATGAGCTAATTGCAGCGGATTTGTTTTTTACTTTCTGCAAATCCGAGGTGTTGCTCTATCTCTACCCGTATATTGTTTTAAAAAAGGGAATAATATGTTTCTGTTATCCCTTTTTTTATTAACCGTTTTCTTAAGATAGGAGTATATGAAATACGTGGTAAGTAAATATAATACGATGTAAGCTTTAAAGTGGAAAATTGAATAAGTATTTTCTATTTTGCCCTTAATATTGTAAAGAGGCTTACGATGACTTTCATTTGTTCATTGAAATGTTAAAAGAAAATAATAATTCAAATGATAAATTAATTCTAAAATCTGCGACAAATCATGAAACTCATTTGTAATGGGTATTGTGGGCAAGGCGCCTGATGTCGTGGCCTTTCGAAGATACCCTTTCATTACGTCAGCTTAATTTGTGATATAAATTATTTCCATTCACATTCAAAAGCGGTTGTCGCTGAATTTGGTAAAATATAGGTTTGACTAGAATTGTGTAATCTTGTCTTTATTCTTAGTTAGAAAAAATTTAAACAAACACTAAACTTATGTCTGTCTGAAGGTCATTTGGTTTCTTTTCTATAATAAACTATAGAGGTAGATGAATAATGTTCCTGCTGCTGCTATAACTTGCGGCTTTGCGTACAATGCATTTGATAATATTATTGCTTTATAAATTCCTCTCTTTTTCGCATAGGTCAATTCTTTTCTATGGTCTAATATGTACCAAATTAGCATGAAATCTAATTCGACAAAGTAGAAATTCGTCTTTACCATTACTCCAAGGTATTTAGTTTCATTGAAAGAAGAAAAATATGGTCTTTTCTATGGTCTAATATGTACCAAATTAGCATGAAATCTAATTCGACAAAGTAGAAAATCGTCTTTACCATTACTCCAAGGTATTTATTTTCATTGAAAGAAGAAAAATATTTTTTGTTTTATTTCCTACGATACTTTAATATAAATATGGGTATTTGCTGCGTCTGAATTTAAATTCTAGTTAAGCCGTCGTATAAAGCGAAGTTCAATAAAAATTGCGGGTTGATTGAAATTTGTTTCAATCTAACGAGCTCGCCCGCCGCAGTCAACAAGAAATTAAATTTGTCGGTGAAAATTTTAACTCACATTTTTCCGTGAAAAGGAAATTGGACGTTATTGCATCTTTAACAAATAAGCGGAGGAAACTCATACATATTGTCTGGTGAGATAGGTGTCTCAATTAAATAAGTACTAGTTGTTGCCTACGGATCCGGCGTGGTGACACTTGCTTATATCACACCAAGATATAGCCTATTTTTAACCCCAGATCTTTAACTATATCCATAACAAATTTCATTAAAATTGGTCTGGCGGATTATCCGTAAACGTCTTACTGACAGACAAATAAACAGGCAAGCAGACTCGTTAAAATTGTACACAATTAAGTATGAGTAACTCTCTGGCTAAGTTATCTTACATATTATTAAAAAAATACCCTGTGACACTTTTACAATTGAGAAGAGGAACTCAACAATACAGTTGAATTTCAATCCGTCAAGATGCAAACTACAGCTCCTGGCTTATTGCCATCCAAAAGGGGGTAAAAGGCATAGATTTAAAAAAAATCCTGGGTAAAGACCGCGCGCGATTTACTATTTCTATGGTAAAAAGCGAGATTCCGAAATTCACGTGAAACATTATAGGGGACAATCGTCCTTGCGAACCTATTAGTTTAAGAATTGTTATAAGTTGTCGTGGTGAGAAAATAAACTTCCTTCTGATGCAGTAAGGTATTTTAGTGATGCTAAATTTTTATTAATCTATTCAATTTTTGATTGAAGATTAAATAAACTAAATTTCAATTTCCAAACTTAGTTTTTCAAAATCACTAGCAAAAACGAGTACCTATATAGAATTCAAATAAAACTGTAGGCAGCAAGACTATCAAATTTTTCCTCTTTGAGCAAAATGTGATGCGATAAACATCATTGACAATGTCAAAATTGCTAAGATAGCTGCTTTCCCAGCAAAACGTTTTAAGGTCAATAACGTATCCAACATGTTCCCTCCCACGATTTTACGGCAATGAACCTCTATATTGCATCCAGCGAATATTAGTGTCTACCAGACTTGATCCGGCAACTGCCATCTTATGCCATCTTTTTCCAATATCCGTTAATATTGGCTTGCCTAGTAACAAGTTTTACATCGCTGCAAACACTTTCCTTAATGTTTTCACGCCTTAGAGGAAGTTAAAACACTTTATCAGAATGGGATGTAGTGCTGCAAATATTTTTATGTTTACTTTGTGATTATGAAAAAATAGACCCTACAAGAAATAAATCGTTATGTTTAAAGTTTTTTTACTATCTAACTTACTATTTACTACTCTCTTCTTTGACGACCTCCGTGGCGTAATGGTTAACATGCCTGACCGCTACTCAGGAGGTCCCGGGTTCGATCCCCGGTCAGGTCAAGATGAAAAATGATCTTTTTCTGATTGACCTGGGTCTTGGATGTTTATCTATACATATATGTATTTGTTACAAATTATAGAATCGTTGAGTTAGTATCCCATAACACAAGTCTCGAACTTACTTTGGGGCTAACTCAATCTGTGTAATTTGTCCCTATATATATATATTTATTTATTTATTTAACTCTCTTTTGCTTAAATTAGCGTTTTTCCAATGGCGTTCTCTACAAAATTCGGAGTCCAGGGTACCTTTTTTGCTTGTAACGAATAAACTATTTAAGTTGTTATTGTAACATTTCTAAACACATCATGATTATTCATTCGATACTTAATAACAATAAAATAAACTTTATTGCACAAAAACGATTGATTTCCGTTTGCTTCTCAAGCATAGTTAAGAGTCACGGAGAGCGTAGTTCACTTGTGTTTCAAATGCATTAATTTGAACAATTTTTACTTAGTTGTTAAGTCTTAAGACTGGAACTTAGATGTGATAAACATACAAAAATTATCTTTTTATAAAAAGATATATTCTGTATAAACTAAACTACAACAGCACAACAACTTTTGGTGTGTATACTTTGGAATCATATTGTGATTTGGCTGATTATTTCAGGATGTAGATAGACATAGCCAATTGTGAAGATGAAAAAAGGATTTTTTTAATCTATTATATAAAAGTATTTTTTTCAAAAAGGTATACCTATTTGCTAAAAAAAGGTTTCTTCTTTGACAATTCACATGTCACCCGTCAATTTCTCGATTACATACAAGATTATTGAACAAAAAGTAATTACAAATCTTTACAACGGACTCAAACCTATCAGCCTAACGTTTATAAGAATGTTGAAATTAAAACAATGTTTTTTACCTAACGTAAGAGATATATCGCTTAAGTACAACAATATTGCACTTTATAATTTTGTTAAGTATATCAAGCTAATAAAGGTGTGATTAGTAAAGCACGCTTCTTTGTTGAATATTTAGCTAAGTATAAAGTTGTTTTATTTTTTATTTTTCAGGTTTTTCAACACTTTCGAAGGATATCCTTCTCTCCGTGCTTTCGTCACGAAGAGTCGTTTGTTCACAGAGACACCAAAGAAAATAATGCATCCACTCCATTTGAATTTTCTGAAGCAAACATGATGGTAAGTTGTTTATTTTCACGAAGCAAACTATATACTCAGATGCAAATTTAAAACAACGGTTGAAGAATTTAAATCCAATACAAATATTGTCTGTTTGTATATTTGTCTATCAATTATGCTTTCACGGCTAAACCGCTGGATCGGTTTGATGAAATTTGATATCTATATGGTTAAGGACCAGGAGTCAAATATAGGCTACTTTTGGGTGCGATATAAACAAAGCTCACGCGGGCAACAAATGGTTAGTTGGTTACCTTATAAGTATTTTTTTTTTTGGTGAATTTTCTTAGCTTGAATAAAGTTTGAATTTGCTAAGTTTGTTATAAAAATCAATATTTGTGGCAAGAGCTTTCATTTTTTTTATTAATTAGTAATTAAGAAGCATGGTTTTAAAAATGCAAGCTGAAACATAAAATACCTAATTCGAAATACTATTTCACAACAATATTTTACTTAGGATCAATTTCCTTGACCCAATTCCAAAAGAACGTAGCAAGGCCTTATTTAAAAAAACTTGGTTCTGCTACTATTTACTGGTATAAAGTTAAAACACTAGAAATGTAACGTAATACATGTACATAAATGCCTTATAATTTTCATTCCAAATTCATTAACTTTTTATCCCAGCGTCCGTAGCATCCCAACCCGTTTAGCTCGGAACTTGGGATAAAATTCAGTGCCTATTTATCTTCAGATATTCTCTCCATAATGTAAAAAAGATTCGACATAATTTTTATTACCGGCACAATACCCGGTACTAACCTTACTTGGGTTGTTGAAACCCGCAACTCTAATAGTGGTGTAATAAGACAAAATACTGTAGTGGCTATTTATCATATCCACGACAGAGTGGGCGTGGTCTATTCTTAAGCCAGACACCTAACAAGTAAACAAAAATAACAACTTGAATACAAATATTTTCTCATTACAGTAATGTTTGTGCTGAACGCAATCCAATTCAATGTGGACACAACGGCCAAACTAAACATTATTCCACTAATGTGCAAACATTTCACTCAAATTAAAAATTATGATTAATTGCCCGAAAAGCAAACTCGTGGTTGTCGTCCAATTGAAATTAAATTGTAATGAGCATAACTGCTGTAAAATTTGTTTTATTGTGAGGAAAATATGACCAGCAAAAGCGAAATAATGTTGAGTCGAAATTTTCCTTTGTGAATTTGATACAATAGGTAGTTTATTTTTATTCATAAAAATATAATTAAATACAGTTAAATATTCACAGGTAGCATTGCCTGTTCAGTTAACACTAAAAATTATTTTTTACCACATTTAGAGGTAAGTATCTAGTCAGATCTGTTGTTCATGCATTCAAATAAAAAATAAAAACAAATATAGTTGTGACACCACCAAACTATGAATCACGGAAGTGTGAAATACGAAATTACGAATAACTAAAGAGCGACACCATAGAATCTCATGAACACTCTTTAGTTATTTGCAATTTTGTAAGTGAATTTTCGCACAATTACATGAACAAAAGTACTAAAAATTAAAATCATTAACGATTTTATTTTTTCAGAGAATAGCCGCTATTATCCAGAACTACCCTGAAGGCGCTCAGCGATCCGCACTTGGTGCTTGCGTCGATATAGCGCAACGTCAAATCGGCTGGGTACCGATTTCTGCGATGCACAAAATAGCTGAGATTTTAAGCATGCCTAGAATGAGAGTGTATGAATGGTGCACATTTTACACCATGACTAAGAGGTACTTTATTAGATGCCATCTTATTTTAATTCATAAATATTTTAGATGTGTAAATTTTTTTTCAAGCGCTACATTATTCAGAATAAATAATCGAAGATTTGATCTGATCGGAGACTGAGATCTTTCGCGCTTTCGTGGAATTTCAAATGAATTCCCTGACGTAAAAAGATAAAGATGATTTCGAGTTGTTTGGGATGTTTTTGATGGCTTAAAGATCAACTCTACAGTTCAGGGCATAGCGTTAAATATTGGTTGTATTTATTAATAAAAAAAATAAGAAATTTGCAGTTTGTTTTTATTTTTTAAATAAAAGAAAACAAATAAAATACAGTTAAATATATACTTACTGATAGCACTGTCTGTTTGGTTAACATTAAAGTAAGAAATGTAATTATTTTTACTAAATTCATATATCATGTTAGTATTTGAATAGTTTAATTTAAACGTGATTTTCCAGACGGTTCAGAGGAAAGTACAACGTAAAAGTTTGTATCACCACACCATGCATGCTGCGAGGATCTGACATCATTCTCCAAGCTGTTGAACAAGCTACATGTTGTTGCGCTGGCAGTGTTTCTGCAGATGGCATGTTTGGTGTTGACAAGGTAGAGTGCGCAGGCGCCTGCGCTAATGCTCCTGTTCTAGTTGTTGATGATGACTATTATGTAAGTTATACATACATGTGTTTTTCATATTTAATTTTAAAAGTGTACTCTTTAAGCAAAGTGCAGTGTAACTAGTGCAGTTAAAAAACATAGTGATGTTTTTGGTAAATTGAGGAGCTTAGCCGGGCAGAGCATGCCTTTTTGTAACAATAGCGGACGTTTAAGCGACTGCGAGCGTGGCCTAGCTTGGATTGATCGCCACTTGTAACTCTTTACTCCTCCATGATCTGGAAGGTAAGCTTAGCCATCGGCCCTGGCTGTTATCACTTGATGGCCATAGTGTAGATTTGTTAGATGTCTTTAAGCAGCTCATAATGACTAAATATTCGCAGGTCAGGCAAGTCGTCTGTCGTGTTGTGGATCTTATTCTAAAAGGTTCTGCTGACCAATTAGGCAGTGCATTTTAGTCATTTTGATTTTTATTAAGTGTAGAGAGGTACAGTTGAATTGTTAAAAAATTTCTCGTTAATATAGATGTGGTAGCTTTACCTACAATCGAATTATTTGCAGGAGGATGTAACTGTTTGTGATGTGCACAATATTATTCAAACAATTAAAGCTGGTGGTATACCACCGCCTGGACCGCAGTACGTATTAATTAATTTTATTAATTAATTATTATTATTATTGTTGAAGATTTTTTAAATTAGATCAAAATAATTACTTTTCTCAGTATTTCCATATAGGTAGAAGCTGCTTATTATGACTGACAGTGCCGTCAAGATGGCTTCAATTATCATAAAATAAATCATCATCATCATTTCAGCTGCAGTCTGCCCACTGTTGGACATATGCTGAAATATTTCCGCAAAACAAAAATAAATATGTTTTTCATTTCTATCTTTACATTTAAAGATGTTAAGTACTTTGCGAAAGTCACTGTTAGGAGTACTTTCAATATTTCTTTTTCCATTTTTTGCGTACTTCCGCCACTTTTTAGTGACAGGACGGCAATAATTTAAGGATCTAATTGGCGGGGAAAGTATGCAAAGTAATTTGCAGAGAATATACTTACATGTTTTTGCATCTTATATTATACCTTAATTGCAAATATTTATGCCTTAAAAGCGTGCTTAGTTTTTTTAAATCATACTTAAAAGGATATTGGTGTGGTTTACACCACCATTTTAAGAATTTTCCCAGGTCGCTAAACACTACATAGTATAAAAAAAAACGGCTTTGTCTGTCCCTATATTCCTATGTATGCTTAAATCTTTACAACTCCGCAACGGATTTTGATGTGGTTTTTATTAATAGATAGTGATTCAAGAGAAAGGTCCATACAAAACCTGGGCGGGTCGCTAGTTATTTAATAAAAATAACTAACGTCGAACTAATGCTTTACGTTAGGTTAAGTTCAGATCAGCTTATGATTCTGCTATTATTTTTCAGAAGCGGAAGATTTAGTTGCGAGCCTATATGTGGTCTGACTACTCTCTGCGAGTGTCCTCCAGGTCCAGGATTTTGCTTGCAACCAGCATTATTTAAAAAGTAAACACCATTTCGATTTGATTTTAATTTATTGTGTTCATTGAGTTTTAAATAAAATAAAATTGAATGATGTTTTATTTCTTAGTTTATTTAAGTACCTATATAGAATGGAATTGGGGAATAGATCTAAATGGAAGAAACTTACATACTGTGCCGACCCCACATAGGAAAGTGGGATGAGGTAAAGGAAAGAAGATAGAATGGAATTGTGCGGAATGTTGTGTCTTTGTCATGTACAGTCGGGGCAAATAAACTACTATTACTACCGGTTAATAATGAAGATATCTACTGTCAGTTTTTTCTATCCCCGACTGTACCTACTCAAAGTTTTATTCATTTTATTGCTCTACATTTTGTGTAAGATTCCTTATAATAACACTACATAGAATCTTTCTTTTTCACAGTTGGTTAAAAAGTAAGCAAGTTTATATTGCGTCTTAAAAAGTAAAGATCAGGTAAGATGCGAACGTAAGTACATTCGTGACCGCAATTTTAACGGCAAATTAAATATTTCGCGAAGGATTTAATATCCTGTCAGAAAAACGACAGTATAAAATTCCAATTTTCCACTTCAGGCACTCCAGTTGCGAAACACGACGGGCGAATATATAATTAGTTCTGGATCAAATCGGGATCACTTTGTACAGTCATAAGTGAATACACAATAGCACAAAAGCCAATGGTTTGTTTCTCAAAAAGTAAATAATTGAAACACAGAATGAAAGAAAAATATATAATGTGTTATTTGAACATTAAGATTAATAACATTTATGTTTCTCAAAATAAAGTTGGTATTGTTAAAATTTTCGCAGAAACTTCAGATGTAAAAATAATTTACTACGTAGTTATACCAAAATAAAATAATATATAAATAATTTACTACTTAGTTATACCAAAATAAAATAACATATTCTGTTCACTGTAACTTGGGAGACTTCTCAAAACGCTGGCGGCAGACATTAATAAACCTCATAATCCTAAGTTCAGTAGGAGATAGAAGAGGTGGAAAAACCACTGTTGAGTCAATGACTATTAGGATCCGTGTTAAGAAAGAATCAAACGAACCTGAGTGACGTCGAATTGATGTTCACGCGACACTTCTGGTCCTAGATAGCATACAGCTAGCACTAGGTAATGCAGTTTTCACAATCTGGACAAATCTCTATACAAATATTTTAAATACAAATGAAATTAAAACACAGACCGTTGAATTTTTTAATAATCACATTGACTTTACTAATAATAATTGATAAAAGGTTATTTTAAGTTTGCCCCGACAGTACCATTTGTAAATAGCATTATAAAGATCAAAGAAGTCCTGTTTGTTGTTTCTTCGGAAATTTGAAGCTGCGGTATCAAGTTCAAGGTTTTGTCGATTTGTTGTTTAGCCCTAATTTTGTTGTTTTTAGTAATTAAAACCAATTTACTTTCGAAGTACCTGTTACAATCAAAAATTAGAAAAGCTGTTTATTTTCAATAAAGTGGCAGGTTATATTTGATTAATCTCATTAATCTGTAAAAAAATAATCTTATCACCACGAATCATCCTAATCCTAACTAATATTATAAATGCGAAAGTCAGTTTGTTTATTTGTAACGCTTTCAAGCTCTATCATCTGCACCAATCTTCCTGAAATTTTGAATACACGTAGAAGTATTGAGAAGGACATAGGATATCTTTCATCCCGGGAAAACCATTGTTCCCGTGGAAAATTTACGTGGGCGAAGCCGCGGGCGGAAGCTGAACGAATTATCTTTAAATGAAATTGCAGTTAAACAAACATGTGATAAAGTTGCGGATCTAACCACTTTGATTTCTGTTTAGTCTTTATTATACCCACCCTTAATGCTAAATCAATCTAAATGTACTTACTCGAAAAAGATAAAAAAAAATTACAATAGTTTTCCATGACTCAATGTTTTGCGACATATTATACAAAGAGCACGAGACGATGATGTGGTCCTGTGTGTAACTGTCACTTCACTAACGCATTCCAATCAGTTTCATTGTTGTACCCAGTGTTCTCGTAAACACGTGGTACACACAGGTAGGCTTCGACAAAGTTTGAAAGCTGTTGATGGATGTATTTTGATGCTATGATGATTGATAGTTGGTTCACGAACTGGCTTCTCGATCATTCTATTGACTTTCTTTTTAGATAAAACAATGTATGTTGTGAGGATCACAAGCAGATACAAGATAATGTAAAATGATAACACTGTACATACATAATACCTACTTGTATACTATTTATTGTACCGTTAAATAATATTTAAACTTACTGAACAACATACTATTTTTTCAAGCTTATGTTTAATATCGCCACCGAGCAATTGAGCCTTGTAATCCAAAAATGTCACTTAAATGTTTTAATCTAAGAGAATTTGGTAAATGATGAACATCAATGGATCTCGTCTGCCAATTTACCTTTCAATTTGAAAATAATATTGTTTTTTAAATATTGTATATCAAATTGACATTTACGGCTTATATGATAATAAAAAAGTGACTAATAAGTACCCACTTACCCATAAAACTATCTCATTTATTATTTAATATTTCTTTAGGTATTTTTTCTGCTTAAAAACAAGGAGTCATTAATTATAAAAGCTGTAATTTCGAATAAAAAATCTATTAATCCATTCAATAAGACATTAAAATTATTTAAAACAAGAATCGACTTGTAGCCTTAAAATATGATGATAATGGTGATGATATAATACTTCCATAACAAAAATTTCAAGACATGCTGCATTCTAAACATTTTAACGAAAAATAAAAGACGAGGAAAAGTTATTAATAAGTGAAGAACAAATAATTTTATCATATAAGTTACAAAATAACCAGATAGCGTATAAAGTTTATTATTTGTTTACACGTATAAATATATTTTACAAAGCAGATAAATTGAGAGATAAATTTCTACTCTATTTGGAAAATAAGCTACGGATCAAGTAGGGTCAAGAGAGGTAATGTTCAAAGGAGACTTGAAGTTACCGATTGCCTCCCTACAGAGTACAGTAACCGAGTAGTTCCCTGCATTTGTACTAATAATATCTGTAGATTTAAATACACTTAATAATTTCCAATAAAAATCCAATGGAATTTTTTCAATACAGCCATCAAGCGGAATTGATAGTTGTAATCAAAGCTGACTTGAGATACTCCATCGCATTTTAAAAGAAGTTAAAAAATGGAGTTTCTTTGATTTCAAATAACTACCCCGAAGTTTAATTTCCTGATAGCTTTTAACTATAAAGTAATAAAAACTAAGGCCCGTGATCTATCTTAGGGTTATATTCATTAAATGAACATTTATCTCTAGGTAGCAAAAAAAATTTCACTACTAAGTATGTGTTGTCACTACTATATTCCTGGAGAAAGTTCAGTGTCACGGAGTAATAATTTTAGTATTAGTTAAACCTATATGTTTAAGTAAAAATACATAGTACATACACTGGTAAAAACTATACTCGGAATGAATTTTAATTAACTAATCACTACATAGTATAAAACAAAGTCGCTTTCTCTGTCCCTATATCCCTATGAATGAATGAATGAATGAATAAACACTTTATTGCACCAATTACAAAAATACATCATTGGATTGTACAGGATCAAAGATAAAAATTAGTACAAAGGCGGACTTATCGCTAATGCAATTTCTTCCAGCCAACCTTAGGGTAGAGAGAAACAAGAAACATTGGAGCGCGAGCGATGCAGAAAGATAATTAATAAATTAAAGACTAATTAAAGACCTAATTATAGACAATCACATTAATAAACCTACTTAAATAAATGTATAAAATATACATACATACCACCTGTAAATAAATAAATACCAATAATAGTAAAGAAGATGTAATACTATGATATGAGACAGATTCTTGCTTTTTAAACCTCAGAAAGGTAATGAGACTTTACTTGACTTTTGAAGGACGAGATTGTCTGTGCCTTGCGAATATCCACCGGTAATGCATTCCAAAGTCGAGTAGCCTGGACAGTGAAGGAATTGGCATAAAATCGGGAAGCGAAGCCAGGAACCACCAGACGAAGGGAGTTAACGGGGCGCACGTCACGATTATTAATCTCATTGAGAAAACTAAAGCGTTCTTTAAGATATAGAGGAGTGAAAGGATTGAACAGAATTGAGTAAAGAAGTGTAAGGATGTGTAAATTACGACGTTGTCTGATGGGGAGCCACTTGAGTTGCATGCGAAAAGAGGAAATATGATCATATTTACGTAAACCGTATATGAACCTTATACAAACATTTTGTAAACGCTCAAGTTTGTTCAATTGCTCTTCAGTGAGATCTGGGTAGCAGGAATCGGCATAGTCTAGGATGGGATGGAGCAATGATTGTGCGAGCATGACTTTAGTCTCAGTCGGTAGGAAATTTCTAATTCTTCTGATAGAGGCAGCTGCACCGAATATCTTTCTGCTAACTTCAGCCATCTGTGGGGTCCAAGACATATTGCCGTCGAACAGAATTCCCAAATTCTTGACCTTATCGCTGAAAGGAACTATGGTATTATTAAAAACGATAGAAGGAAGGGACTGCCAACTTATTCGGGAAATGAGATGCGAACTACCCAGGATGATGCATTGCGTTTTGATGGGGTTAACTGTGAGGCCATGAGAACTACTCCATTCCGATATCAAAGTCAGATCATCATTTATGGCAGAAATTGCACCTGAAAGATTATCTAAGGACGAATGACAGTAGATTTGAAGGTCATCTGCATAAAGATGGTAAGAGGAGCGAATATGGGAAGTGATCGAATTGATGAATAGGGAAAACAGAAGAGGAGAAAGAATGAATGCTTAAAACTTTAAATCTTCGCAACGGATTTTGATGCGGTTTTTTTAATAGATAGAGTGATTCAAGGGGAAGGTTTTTATGCCCATAAGAAACCGGGGCAAGTCGCTAGTAATGATACAACGTTATCCTCTATCTGCGTATAAAACTGTAGTTCACAGAATTTTAACAGGCCGAATGCTCGATTCTGTCAAATAAAGATTGATTCTCCTAAACTTTCGCGTTTAATTTTTTTACGTTGAGGCATTTAATTTTATCAAGTAATTATTTGTTGCTTATTGTAGTTATCTATATTATAAACTGACATGTTTACGTAACTTTCAACATTTTTTGGTTTTCAAATTAACAGTTTTGACATGTTCAATTTATTATCAGTGCAAAAATATATCATTGCTTGATTTATACAAACACAAGCGCGACATGGTTACACAGGCGTAGTTGCAAACTTTGTTGAAAAAAATCGGCGCGTAAATATTTTAATCATTACAGAATTTCGTTAGCAGTGATGGCAAATAAAACGTCCAAATATTTGGAAAGAGGAGCAGCGAGATAATGCGGTAGTTAATGGCGCGACCGGACGTCGTGGCCGTGTTGTTATTGCTTTAGGAAGCTGACTATTACACGGTACTATCATTTATTTATCTATTTATTTAATAAATTAATAAGAAAATTTATATAAAGAACAGTTCTATAACCATAACGTTGAAAAATTTAAATAAGGAAACAGTTTTATTAATCCTTTGCCAAAAAAAATCTCTTATCAAACCTGGCAACAAAAAGATCACGCGTCTTGTACTGATTACGGGAATGATCACGTTAGTCTAAAATAAAAATTTTGTCTGTGAAAGTCTTTAAAAAATATAAGCACAGACAATATGGGACACAACAAAAGACGACTTATCCTTTAACTAATAATTTATATATTTTTTTACAATGAAACAGTTTACATTTTATTTTTATTGCCTTATTGATCTTCAAAAATTTAATCATGGAAAACTACTTAAAGAACAACACGTGCATCAGTAACTATATTATAAAAGGTTTTTTTAATTCTTTCTTTACATATATTATTATTACAAAAAAGTATGACTATGCAACAGGCAGCCATCTTACCAAGCCTCAGGCCAGCAACCAGACCAGAGCACAGCCGTAACCGTAAAACGTACAAATGGAAAACAAAAATGCAATAATATTTCCCTCGAATTGTGATTCCAGCGCTCGTGATGGAAAACGGTGTATTTTGGTGTGAATTAAATTTTTATGTTTCTACTTGGTTTCACTTTAATTTTTTAAAATATTTTTAAGGCCTTTTAGCGTTTTATGACTTACTATTGATTTGGTTGTTTATAAATACGAGTTAATTTAGTTTTTGAAAGTAGCTAAGAAATTAATTTACATGATAATAATTAGGTAAAGCAGATTAGAAATATTCTAACAGTAGGAAATTTATGGGCATTACAATAATAATAAAATTAAAAAATGTATAGTGTAGAGGTTCGGAAAGACCGCGTATCTCTCTCATTCAAGGCAGCCATCATGTTCGTGACAAAGCGGACAAGATTCAGAAGGATCTTTGGATCACCCATGATGGTAAGGTTAAAAATTATGTTATAACTAGCTGTAGCGGCCTCGTGGTAATTTCGGGATTCGCTCTGGAAATTCTCATGGGAATTGCCCGGGAATCCCTCTTTTCATTTATACAAAGTTTGTCATGACGATGAACAACACAAAAAATAGAATTATCCAATTTGGTGCATTCGTTCGAATTTTTTTTTATTTCTATTATTCATTTTAAATGACCGTCTATCCATTTCAGTCAAAATTACTAAATGTACAGACAAAATATTTTTAATATTTTGTTATATGTATAGATTTATAGGTAATAAATTATCGTAAACTTCTGGCTGTGACTCGACCATGGTAATACAAGATTCACCATATAGGATTTTTGTATATATATGCCGCCATATATTCGAGGGAGGAGCTATAAAAGCGAAAAGACTCAATTTTCCCAAATATCCGCACCATAATCATAATCTCGTTAAACTTCCGTTCCATAATCTAGCAATTCAACTTCGAGAGCCACGCAAAGGCAACGAAGCCATAAAAGGGCTGCTTCATTATTTACATAAACGCCATAAAAGTGAACAAAAGAAAATTTATACCGTAAACTTTCGGGCAATATCCGTTTTCTGTGACACGTTTTTTCGAGGGTCGTTGTTCATCGTTAATCTTGGAAACAAAAACAAGTTTGGCGCGTCTGCTTGGCCCATAATTTAAGTGGAACAAGTGCGGGCGACATGCGGTACCTACACTAACATCTGGCCGATAAAAATTTAGAAAGTCCAGCAATATGTGGTATTTCAATTTGTACAATTCAGCTGAATATTTTCCTTTTGTTTGAATGAGGTTTTAATGCTTTTAGATTGAAAAGTATAGCAAATATTTTTGAATACTTAAACTATGTATAATATTATCGACTTATGAAATAAGTAATCATGGATGTTTTATTCTGACCGAACGAAAACCTGGTAAGCTATATTAGTTTCCAAGTCATCATCATCATCATGCCCACCTGCAAGCTGTCCACTGCTGGACATAGGCCTTCCCTAAGGATTTCCAAAATGATCAGCATGAAGCAGCCTGCATCCAGCGCCTGTCTGCGACTTCCTTCAGGTAATTTCCAAGTCCTTCATTGCACTTATTATCAAGTTAATTACCATGAAACGTGGAAATAAGATTGTATTAAATTATTATTCGTACCCAAACTTTGCGATTATTATTTACTTTCTAACAATAAAATAAACATCACATATAAACAAAAGTTCATTGCTACATGATAATTTGAATAGGTTTTACAAATTGCCAGGCTGTATTGCTTTGGAATGACCTTCCCGTTGATATCCGGATGGCTCAGCAAGTTTATCATTTAAAAAAGCAGTGCGTATCTTAGGGCACTGTCAGACTAAGTGTTAGTGATTGTATATTTAAGAATAATATGTTTTACCTATTTATAACTTATATACGTATTTGTTTTTATTACAGTTTATTGTAGTTTTTTGTATTCTCTTTTTCGAGATAACACTAGTTATTTTTGTTTTCTATTGCACTTTACCTACCTTACCACATATGGTACCTTTAAAGCTTTTATTTTCACCGCACCGCCTCTTGGTTGATTGGTAGAAAAAGCCTACGCTTTAAGTCCGCCCTTTCCATTATTGTTATGAAAATAAATGAATAAATATGGTAGCTGTTTTTATCAAAAATACTCGTTACAGAAGATACATGTGTTTTGTGCAAATATGGACACATTTGATTGTCACGACCATTCCGGCACATTTCCCGGGAGACCGCCGTTTCTGACCCACGTAGGGTACACCCTACTATGTCCATATTTGATGGAGTAAGGTTAACTATTCCGAAAAGAGGGTTAACTAACGATAAATGTTCTAAATTATACTTGTTAGTGAGAATATTCTACGGAATGGTTGGCGAATATAATTCACATTGCGAGACAAAATTCTTTCAACCCTGGAACAGTGCTTTTTCCAAAGATAAACCCTATAAACACTATCCTATGTCATTCTCAATACTCCTAGCTATGTGTATACAAAATTTCAGGAAGATTTGTTTAGTAGATAGGTCGTGAAGAGGTAACAAACAAACAAATATACAAACTCGGTTTCGCATTTTTAATATTAGTTAGTATTGTGAACACTGTTTCTAAATATAGCAAAAGCTTTCACTAAAAGCAATATATATATATTATACTAAGATTTATAATATATCGTTATCTTATATATTCGAAGCCATTATAGTGCAAATTCGGCTTTAGTGTGAAAATTGATGAGGGCTCGTGTCTACCATCAATCAAGATTTGGACCAAAACTCCGCTCAAACTTAGTCAGCTGGCCAAATTGAATAAAAACAACCGTCATTGGAAATTTAATGAACTGTCTGGCTTACTGGATACGATAAAACAATATCTGTTTCATTGAATGTTATTGGGTTGTATGTCGGAGAATTAATTTCCTCCATTTATTCGAAAAAAATATATTGAGAATGAAAAAGAAAAGTTATTCAAAATATGGCATAAATATTAAAGTAATTTTTTCTTTTATACACAGTTTTAATTTCAATAAATGTGGTTTATTACATTAATAAATTGGTAATTAAATTTTTAAGGGCAAGAGTAACATACATATTGCAATTTTTCTCATTTTTAGATAGGTTGGAATACAAACTTTTTTTGTGTTTCTATTGTCCTAAGCTTACACGAAGGAATAAGTTACCTACTAGTTTATATTATAAATACTCTTTTAGCAAATAACGCATCTAGCTGAAATCGTAGGTTAATGCTGAAATGAAGTCACACACATCGTTGAAAAAGGAAATCTAGCTATTACGAAGGAGTGTGAGCTACTAATTAAAAAAAAACGTATTGCAGATTATAACGATGATGATGATGACAGTGGTGATGATGAAAATATTTTAGTCAGCTGATAAAATATGTACCTTAGTTCTATTAGGATATCTCTATAAATTTAGTTTGACAAAGGGATGAAACAAAATTTGTAATTGCTAGTATTTAGGATTGTATATATACTAAACAGTATAGAGAGGTATGAAATGAAATGAAATTGTATTTAATTTTTGTAATCGATATGAATGTGAAGCATTGACTTTAATTAGAACTACTCGAGACGGTGGATATTCAACACTGTATCGGTACTGCTAGTAGTCATGATCATTTGTAGTGTGAGTAGTGGTCTACATGTTCGTATTGTCTTGTCGTCAGCCTCAAGTCGATTGTATTGTGCTCTTAGTCATGTCTATGTTGCATCATTCACATGGGATTACCCTCCGGACAATGGACACCGAATATTTATGTACTTTGCTATAACAATTTTAGGCCTCTTAAAACAATATGTGTAACGTTAAGCAAAAATGGAAAGGGCTAAATACCAAAAATAGGAGTAGGCACTGATTTTATCATTAGCACCCCTAAGAGGGGTTGGCGTTGACTGATCCAATGAAGAATTGGCTCTATGGATGGTGTAAAGCATCTTTTTGAAAAAGAATAAAAACATTAAGTATATGATTCAAAATTAACAGAATGTGTCTGTGAAACGCGTGATCAAATACTTTTTATACTATATTGAGCGTTATAATGATTTAAAACTACTCAGAAAACATAATTGTAAGACTTAACATCATATAACACCTACTTATGATCGTTAAAGCTATAAAAATGGGTTCAGTACCAAATAAGCTCAATATACGAGTCCATAAAAAGCACGGAAACATAAAACTCCCTGTACCTTATATATTACCAATTTCCGATATGCTAGCAATGTTTTGTCGAAGTTTTTTGCAGTATAATGTAAAATATCTGAAAATTTTGAATTTTATTTGAACATTACGTGCATGCATGCGTGTAAAAGATAATTTTGAATTATGTGTGTGATAAAATATTAATATTCTTAAACATGTTTCAACTTCGAATCAATGTATGTTTTCAATTAGGAACATATTTTGTTTAATATTTGCATAAAATTATCTATCACATGAATTAATAAAATTATTCATTAATATTTAATATCTCTTACTCATTTCATTGCTTTTTCTATTACATACAAGGTATTTTTCTTCTGCGCTTCATATTTCTTATTTTATCGTGTCTTTTAATGTTGGATCACTCATTCATGTTTTTGATCTTGTCATCAATTTTCTTTAGAAAAGCTGACAAAAACTAACTTATGAAATAGATAAAAATATTTTACAAATCTACTTTAATAGATTCAATTCGCGAATAAATTCATATTAAAAGTATTCGTGCTGTATTTGAGTAATAATTGTTTTTTTTTGTTTTTAATCGTTCAAAACATCCTAAAAAGACGCTGGTCTTACATGGCAAAGTCACAAGGGTTCACAAAGTCGATTGACTTGACGCCCATAAGTTAGCTGTATAGCAATAATATAATTATATCACCACGCCTGTTTTATACAGAGTTAGGCAGAGACTAGAGATTTCCAATGGCTACGCTTTCTCCATTTATCACTTTCGTCATACACGTTTGCCGATTTTGGATATCTACTTTTAATCTCACTTCTTCAAGAGATATTTAGCGAAAATTTATCTCGAAAGGTTGACTTATTTAAAAATGTTTTGTGCTAGTATTTTAGAATGCAGCCAAATGAAACTTGCATTATAAAATAAAAACGAACAGATCCCACCGGGTCTGTCTACAATCTCCACAAGCTTTAGTTAACTGAATTTTCCCTTGGCGTCGTTTCTCCATGCTTAACAAAAAACAAAAGTCGACCAACTCCGTAGTGAAGTACTCAAGGAAGTAGAGAATGGACTATTAAAAAAGCTTACTTTGTTTCCTTCAAAGTAATTTAGTTTTACAAAATGCAGAGCACAGCTATTACAATATTTTCATTTGCAATAACACTTGGCTCGTAACGCAATGTAGGTACCTACCGATGAAATTTCTGAAATATTCCAATAAAAAGTAAAGTGTTCTGGAGACGTCGAAAATGTGTCCGCATATGAACAAATTTGGGTCGAATATAACCTCGAATGGAGACTGAACGATCCCTTACAACCCTAATATAAAATCCAGTGAAAACCTCTTTTACAATATTGAATAAGAGACTATGAGTGAACTCGCGTTTTAGAAAATCGCTCATGTTAGTTGTTACATAGCTTGTTTTGTTTGTGGATGTCAAGACAGTGATACCGGTTATAATAAGTACGTGAGAAAACACTTAAGTTTTGTTTCAAAATTACGAATAGCTCATTTAGATAGGTATAAGTGTATGGTCGTCAGCAATGTCAGCATATAGGTAAAAATAGCATGGACTCATTATCATCAGAATATCATCAGTCTTCTTGGCTCTGTGAGGTGCTGTTGTGTGCACCAGTCTTTGCCTTACCGGAATGTCGGAATTAAAAAAAAAATTGAAGTAGAAATGACCCTAGATTGAAAAATGCCTGACCGCGCGCAATTTCCAAATTTTATGAGAAAAGAAATTATGAATGTGGGAAAGGCGGCTTGATGTCTAGGTAGGTTTCTTTAGTAAAAAGAGACAGTTCGATATTAAATATGATAGGTTCTATATAGTCTTTAAACCGAAAGTAGTTATTAGTATAGATAACATTATTCTTGGCTGTTTGATGATGATGTTTTTCTTTCATGCAAGTAGGTAACTTGTATGAAAGAAAAACATCATTTACTTGAACAAGTAAAAAGATGAAATAAGGGTTCGGTTGAAATAAACAAGAATTAATTTCAAGAATTACTAAACGTGTAAGCAAACATTGAAACATCAATACGCACGATGAAATATTAACAAAGTAATGGCTTTCTGAAACGTGGTTCCTAATAATTAAGTAACTTGGCGTTAATTACAAAATTATAAAGTTAATTACTCAACCAAAATTTGTGGTAATGACTTTATTAGCGTAATATATGGTCTAGAAAAAGTTAATCGACGCCATATTAGAATTGGCAATTTAAATCCGTCGCTTAAATACAAAAGGAGCGGAGTGAAGTCGGCAAGCATGGGCGACGTTTTTGTTCGAAAGATTAACGACAAAGTGTGGGTCACAAAAAAACCGTCGCAAAGTACGGAAATTGCCAAAACTTCGTGTCGAAGCCTGAAATTCTTGTTCTAAATGTCGTCGTAAATGAAAGATGGTTCTTTTAAAATCGGAAAAGAAATTAGGAACAGACGTTTTTAGGATTACGAGTTTTGTAAGAACTTGCGCAGTCGCCTTTTAACTTGTTTTTACGAATGAGCTGAAACGGTATCACCTTACATAAAAACTGCAATTAGACTTTGTACGAACTTTAATACTTACGAAACTAATTAGCATTTTAACCTAGGTTTTTTTATTATCTAAAATTTATCGTTAACTTGATTTATAAGTTCCAGTACTGGGCGTAGCAAACAACCAAGGATACAAACAGGAAAGTGCAAAAAAATTAAAGATTTTATGGTTTGATAAAACTGTATAAATAAAGCAGCTAAAGAGATTATTAATCAATTAATAATAAAAAAAATGCTGTTTGACATATAATTGTAATTCAAGCTGCAAATAAATGAATATTAATATTTAAAATCATAGCAAGAGTTTGAAGACATGAGGCACGGAATATTTCGACTCCTACTTAAAAATATGAAAATAAGAAAACAAATAACATTAAAAGGAAAACCATACCTATAACAGAAATTATACCTAACCAGCCAGTGACGAGCTATATAAAAAAGTAATTAGGTGGCCAAGACCCAGATGTTTAACATCCAATTAACAGGCACACGCAAAAAAATCCGGGCTCAACTGGTAATGTGGGCCGCTAAATCAGGCTCACATATGAAAAGTTACGTAAAGGTTATTTAGAAGAATTTCCGCCGCTTTGCGGGAAATGTGGCATTCCCAGCTAATGACGCTGGGTCCTACGATATATATCTTTCGTAGTATGAATCCTTCTTAGTCCACAGAATTCGTACTATTTACTTCTTCCTACTAACAAGTAAGAAAATCTTTGTTCAGCATCATTAACTAAAATGACCTTAGCGGATTTCCCTAAGTGCACTACTAGGTTTTATATCTGGCATGAACTTAGTATTATTATATCTTACTTATTTCTATTTATAGCCAAAAATGGTCACAATTATTATAATTTGCATTCATTTAAAAAAAATTGTACGCATGAATCAAAAAAATTTGGAAATAATGCTCTTCGCATATTCGCCAATTGTAATAGTAGTTTTTAATAGTGGTACAATAAAGTGATTAATAATTAAGTACCTATTGATTGAAGTTGTGCAATTATTAAAATACTTTTAAATTCCTCAAATTAAATAATTTGTCTGGTATTAAACTTAAGGGTCAAATCAATGGTTTCAACAGAAGCCAATCTCGTTCGTAGTTAGACGCAGAAATCACGGTGACTCGTGCGCTTGATTGAGTTTTCTTTTCCATTGTGCTTCCATTAGGAGAATAGGCTTTCTCCCTGCTTTCGGACGCCATGTGTTTCGCGAAAATTATATCAGTCATATTTCTTTTGTGGCGACGGACAACTTAACAATAACTCAGTTTACTTATAAGATTTGATATTATTGACATGATTCGGATACCTAGCTAGTACAAGATACCTTAACCAAATGATTACGTACAATTATATAATACTTATACATTTAATTTAATTTTTAAAATAATATGCATTAGTATTTTAAGAAGCTTATATTACATCAACGTCTTCTATTTTCTTAAATAGATAAACTATTACCATACTTTACAACTAGAGAATTTTTATTTTGTGAGATTGATGATTAAGAGAGTGATAAACTCTCTTAATAGTTGTATTTACCCGTTGGTCGATGAATCCAGACACAATGGGAAATCTTGCTGCGGAAATATTAATTTAAATAGATACGTCATGAGAGCGTGCTACTACTGGACACTGTAAGTTGCACCATAAGGCTTAGTAAATAATATAAATGATTAAAATATACAAAACCTTTATTAAACTTTACATTACCGTTTTTGTGTTTTGAATAATTTAAAATCAGTATCCCACGGCAAGGTGATTTAATTTTTACACCAAGGAGAGACCCACCTAGCGCTTACGAAAGTAAACGAAAGCGACCCCTGAGTGCTCTTGTGGAGCTGCCGTCTAATTAACGACGTATCTAATTATACCATCGCGGGCAGGGTTACCATCTCGCCGAAATTTCAACAGGTAAAACGAGATTTGTTATCTTTCATTGTCATGAATCTATATTCTTAAAACTCTACCACAACAAGCGTATTAAATATCTTTGCCTAAAACAGACAGGAATATTTCTAATAATTATATTGACATATTAAATGTGTAACAATTCTATCGGATTAAAAAAATATTGAAACATATTTTTGTAACGATGATTACCATCGTCTGGATCACACAAGGCCATTACTAACTACACCAGGCCTAAGCACCGAGCATAAGCGGCATTCGCGGCTTTATTTTATAGATATACTAATAACCCGCCCCGGCTTCGCATGCATAAAAACCTTCCTCTTGAATCACTTTATCTATTGATGAAAAAACCGCATCAAAAGCTGTTGCGTAGTTTTTAAGATTAAAGCATACAAAGGGACCGAGAAAGGGATTTTGTTTTATACTATCTAGTGATTTAGATTAGATATAATCAGATAAAGACCATCAGGTCATCTCGTCAGCTAATGCCATCTAATAATAATATTTGTTTAAATGTGACAAGGTCTTACTTTATAAATTATAAAACTTTTACGTTAATTAAGATGAAAAATAACGATTTTTGTTTGTATTTTACAGTAAAATATTTATTAGGTATTATGGAAATTCCTAGCTATACCCTTCATTAGTACCATTTTATTAATTCATCTAAAGTTGTGACGAAAGGCGACTGAATCTTCCTTGTAAGCATGAACATTTTCAATAAGAGAAGGACAATAGAAAGGCGTCCGGTAGAACGATCCAGGTGCTGCTGGATTGATTAGGTGAATAGAGATCTCCGCGAGGTATACACCTATTATTGACAAGAGGTGGTGCAGGATAGATAAAAATGGAGATCCTTATTTTATATTTGCCACTTTCTATGCAATAAAATGCATTTTGCATGATTTTAATTTATGATCACGATGCCGTTCCGCCGTGCCTTGAGATAGAATTTGAAAAAGCTTTGTTTCGTGAGATCTGATAACTTTTAAAAGTAAAATTATGAAAGAAGATACCTTGGTGAAAACTAGCGCCACCGTCAGTTAAAAATCTTTATTCGCTGAAAACACAAGTTATCAAAAATCCGTCTTCTGTAATTATGGTTTTGGATCTGAAGTTAATTTTAAACAAATTAAATTTTAGTTCCTTATAGTTATGTACACATTGCAATATAACGGCCACTTTTAGCAGTTTTGCAATTTAAACTACATGGAACTATAATTTAATAATTTGATATGATCAAAATTAACTTCAGATCCAGAACCTTAATTACATAACATGGATTTTTGATAACTTGCGTTTTCAGTGAATAATGATTTTTAGTATAGATGATGTCGCTAGTGTTCACCAAGGTCTCGGCCTAAGATGAATATTTAGGTAAATATTTTACCCCTAGCGTGGCGTGACCCTATGGAAGCAAGCTCCAGCGAAGAGAATTTCCCAAATTACTTATTACGAAACGCAATTACACTTAGGGGGAATGCTATGAGACAAATTGAGTTAGGTGTATTAACCCTTTAGTTATTGTTGCCTGGGTTTTTAGAAACATAAATCGATACTAAAACAGTAGGGATAAAGAGAGACTTGTGTTGTTAATGCCCCTTCCAGGCAGAAGAAAATAATATAAAGCCAACCTTAGTAAGACAAAAGGATTGCCAGATGTTCATTTGTTAGTTTCCTACACATTTATATGTGATCGTTAAGGCGTAGAACGTTTACGACGGGACGCAACAATTTGTCTCGGAATGCGCATACGATAGTGTGTAAAGAACATCGAACACTAGTACGGTTTATAATCACAATATATTACATATTGAAATATTAACTAAATTGTATTTAGACATAGCGAACGCTTATTCTACCTTACACCTCATCCAGGTATTTATCAATTTCAATGGCCTTTGTTACAATTAATTGTTTTTTTTTTTTACTGTTTTGCATGTATCATACTTTCCACATATTGTTATGACTAGCATATAGATGTTTTGGTGACAATGTTTACTGCAAATCTGTATGTAATATTTATAAATAAATATAATATTATTTTGCAAATTATACTCGTCTCTTACTAATATTTTAGATTCTTTAAATATCGGAAGAAACATTTCCTTTCATATAGAAAGATTTGCATGCAATATTGGTTTTAATTTTTTTATGATTAATGCCATACAGTGTAAACATTGTGACGTATCCTTCCTTTAGCATGATGTTATGTGCGAAGCCCCTTATATACCACAGCCCGAAGCCTCGCTGATTTGCATCATAAAAACACGACGTCTCAGTTCAGCTCCAGGCACATTAATCACGCATGTTCCACCGACTTTTCAATGGACATTCAATTTTTCTCGTCTATTATATGCTTCGATTTTTCTCAATGACGGCAATCGTTTTGTAATTTCTATTTAGGTTATATTGACGCCTATTATACTGTGGCCATAAATTTTATAATTTGAAATACTGTGTTTCTTTTCATAAGAGAAACAAAAGAAAAATAGTACCTGAACGAGAAACAACCTAGGGTTCTTTTGACATGTCTTTTCGTAGTTTTTTTTATTAAAGTAGTGTATAATTTGTCGATTACATTCAATTATTTACAGACTTTAAATTTTGAGGTTCTTAATCCATTACAACCATTTATTTTCTATCTTCATTCGAAATTGCTTCTTGTGATGATCTTTGACTTTGATACTTTCAATTTTACTTTTGTTATTTATTTTACTGTAATTAAGATAAAATAGAGAACTAAAGTGCGATGCAGCAAGTGCTGTGCACAACAGATGAGATTCAAGTAGTAACGTACTGGGTTTGCAAAATTTGAGTCATCTGCACGACAAAGAAAAAGTGTAGTGGAGAGGCTAAAGCAATTCTAGAATGCCAGGCATGTAATTAAAAGTATGTTTCTCCATCCAGACGTCTGATGAGCCGCAGTTAATTTGCTGATTATAACTAAGTACTTGCAAATTGGGGATGTTGCTGCTAGATTATCAAAAATGATATTTTACACAATAAGCAAAAATTTACTTTATATAGTGATATAATATATATATTAAAAAGTTTGTTGATAGATTTCGATTATGAAACAATACAAAAATATGGTGGTACCTTTAATCTCCAAGTCAATATACCAAACCGAAGAGAATTGCTACAAATAGTCCTTCAAAACCCGGCTATATGGATGTATTGAAATTGTTATAGCCTAATTGGGAGCTATTTGGTGCAATTGAACACACTGCTGTATAACCACTTGATTTCCATATCAATGTGTATGCGTATTCAAACTCTCATTTACAATACATTTATGCAGTACTGCAGACCAGACCAATGCATTTAATTGTCCTTATTTTGCCAACTTCTTTTACTAATTGCCTTTTCTTCGGAACCAAATTATTTAAAGGTCCAATGTCACCATTTTGCACAAACACGTTTAAGAAAATATATTATACAATGTTTAAGTGTTATAGTACGAATAGTACCGGTTTCGCTATGTTATTATACTATGTATCTAGCACGTATTATACTATTTATTATAAACTAGCTGCCCGGCGAACTCCGTACCCATACTGATGAACATCAATTTATTTTTATAAGAAGAAGAAGATTACCTATTATGTGTATTCAGTATGTAAATAAAATTATTGAAATCATGACATAGGCGATACGGCAACTATTGATTTCCTGTTTCAACTACAATTATGCTAAACGTGGCCTAAGGTCTTATGGCTCAAGGCTCTGTCTATCCTGTATGGGATAAAGTCGTGATTATATGTATGTATGTATAACATTATTGCACTTGCGCTGTAAGTCTGCTACCACTTTCATA
Source organism: Apomyelois bistriatella (assembly GCA_947044815.1). Taxonomy (NCBI): domain Eukaryota; kingdom Metazoa; phylum Arthropoda; class Insecta; order Lepidoptera; family Pyralidae; genus Apomyelois; species Apomyelois bistriatella. The sequence goes on from OX345689.1 coordinate 6,732,352, forward strand.
CTTTACTGCAATACAGAACTCTTTATTAAAATAAAAAATATTAAAAATAAGGATAAAGTTAAAGATATTGTGCCTACATTTGTTTCCAAAATCATTTCCAATAACTACTATACTATCATGTGACGTGAGCTTACACCAACCACTACTTTTATTTGAGATCTCTAAATGGATCTACATACATACAACCAAAATCATCGATATTAAACTCCAGAGACCAACTTTTTGTGAACAGCGAAATAAAACCATATTTAGAAACACATTTGTACAAGTTTTTGTTCGTTAATGAAGTAAATTAGTACATATCTAAGTCGGGACTCGGGACTGTAAATGTAAATTGTCGACACACGAAAGCCGCAGTAAGGCTTAATTTTGGTCTGAAACGGTTACATTACGAAAACGCGTGTACCGCTTTCCTGATGTTTTCCTTTCTAATTGTTACATAAACCAAATGTAATGAGTGATTCCGGGTATACTGAATACAGCTCGGCATCATTTGGACAGTGTATAAAATTTCACGTTTTTGTTTTTTAATTTACTTTGATAAATCTCAGTATTCGTAATTTATTCCACTTCAACAATTACTTTATATTCATGACTCTCAGATTGTGTCATAAAAAATAAAGTAAATACTGGGTAAGATTTCGATTAAAATAAGAAGCAACTTTGTACTAATTATATACTGTTTTGTGTCTGTTTTTGTTTATGAGTACATGCATAAATAAATGAAAATTAGTTAAGTAGTCACGATATTTGGAACCATCAATAATGTAGAGATCAATCAATCAATCAATTTATTTGCAAAATGTATATTATCTTAAGTTTTCTATAATCATTACAGTGTAGAACTAGGATCATTTACCAATAAATACCCTGTTTACTCCCGGAATTTCCAGACGTAATCCATCTGCTGATCGACAATTTATAACAAACTCAAAAAGTTTAGATAAAGTGCCAATTAATAAAAAAAAAAAAAACAAATTTGACCGATTATGGTGTGAAATTGACAACCAATACTTACTTTTATTTATTTATTTCATTTTTACTAAATAATCATCAAATACAAATCTGCAAATAAAATCTTTTATAAAATAATCAATCTTGAAGTTGGTTACGTTTTCCGTCGGTACGATGGCGTCTCCCAATGTGTTCGTTTTTACCTTTTTCATAGCAAGCCTTAAGGGAAATTTAGTGATTGATGAGACTTTATAATGGGTTTTGTTCTGATTCCTATTTAATTTCCTGTTCGGATATTTAGCTGTCGTTTTATTATAAATTTAACAAGTTCGCGGGTTCGAAAACGCCTAGTAAGAAGATTGAGTAGGTACTTAGTAATGACGGCGTATAGGATATAATATAAATTATAGTGGTGAATTAATAATATATAACAAATGTGATTTTTATTGTTATAAACTGCCAGTGGTCCAGTGGTTAAGGCATTTGCCTGTAGACCCGGGGTCTTGGGTTCAATTCCCACGGGAAGCATACTTTGTTTAGTTGTTTCCAGTTTGGTTAGGGCATTGCAGGCTTGAATCACCTGATTGTCTGATAATAAAGATGATTCCGTGCTTCGGAAGGCCCGTTAAGCCGTTGGTCCCGGCTGCCATCTGGTATTCGTTAAAGGAGCCACGTCAGAGGCCGAGAGGCGGTTCTGAAGAACTCTGACACCAGAGTGTACATAGTCGACTGACCGTGACGCCTACACGAAATGATGATGATGACTGTTATAAAGTTAGAAAATAATCAATTAAAATATAACATCGCTTCTACATGATACGTATATCAACTTCTGAAAAAGTTTCTAGAAGTAAAAGTAAGAAAATAAATATTATATACCTTATACCAACTAAATACAAAACTTTCACGAGTGAATATATATATATATATATTTTTATTAACGTTGACATAAATTTCTGCTAGGTAAGTATTTGATACCCAATAGATTTTTCCATAAATTTAATATGTAAAATAAAAAAAATTACCGACCCAAATCGTGATTGTATTCATAAAGATATCACAAAGAACAAGCTACAACCCACGTTTTTCTAATGGCCATAAATTTTAAATACGCATTTGTTGCTATAAATTATTCCCTGAAATATTCAATTGTTCCAAATTTATAAATATAACGCATGTCTGTTCTGTTTCCATTTCATTGTTGTTAACGAATTGAGTATAAAGAAAGGATTGATTTTAATTAACAGATATTGAAATTGGGTCTATTGTGTTTTTGCCGGCTTGATTAGATTTTCATGAAACAATATGTAAGGGAACAGATAACGAATCAAATGGAACATTTATTAGAATTTGTTAATGCTGTAGAAATTATTTTGTTCCATGAAAGAGGCATAATAAGGTACATATTATTTTAATGAATAGCCTCCTGCCTGATGTTAAGTCGCCTTGGGAATACTTACCTATGGTGGTAGAATCTTCTACCATTCAGATAAATGTGGAAGGTATTAAAACCCTTGTTCTCGTAGTCATCTCTAACATCCATGGGTCACATGACTAGGTGACCATTGCCGTTGTATTTCGACACTTCGGATGTATGAAATTTACCTGTAGTTTTGTCAAATTGGCGCATTTTTTTGTCAGAAGTTCTTTTTAGTTCAATTTACATTAAACAACTGTGAGACAAAAAAAAAACCATTCCCGTAGAAGAAGTGAGAATGTCCCCTTTCCACAAAGATTTAGCTAATAGTATTATTATGTCAAGTCAATTCTGATCGCGTATATTAAGCGTGATTTCATATAATGTACTTATATTTTTTGCGTATAAAGATTTAAGTGGATTATTAAATAAATGATTTAAATTTTAATTATGGGGGATACCTTTGCCCAGTAGTGGGTTAATAAAGGTTAATAAAAAAAACTTGATTTGAAAACAAATAGGTACATAAATAATTCATTTAATTTCAGCGGTAAATCTCTCCTTCAAATTAAAAAAAGAAACTTTTATGAATTCATGATTCGAAACAAAACGGCGGTATGCAAAACCCCACGTCCTGAAAAAGTTGTAATAAAACAATCTCCAACTGTGTGTTACTGTTAAAATAAAAATGGAAAAATGTTAAAATAGCAGGCTTTTATGAAATATTCAAACGGAAAGTTTTTTCGTTTAGATGTAACATGGAAAAATTTGTAGTTATTCGAGTGATAATATATTCTTACTTAGTAGCCACTTGGAACTCTGCTTCGAAAATAAGGTACATACGATTTAAAATTCAAATTCGTCTAGAAATTTTCGAGTTTTTATCTATTTAAGTAATTTAAAGTGATTTTTTAATCTATATACATAAAAATGAAACCCGTTTTCACATAGCATGAAAACGGCTTGAGCGATTTAGCTGATTTTTTTTGGAGTTTTCTAATACTCTGTACAAGAGTCTTTTTTCGGAAAAAATATTAAGAAAATCAAATTTACGCTAAGGCGGTACGAAGTTCGCCGGGTCAGCTAGTATCTAATAATATCTTTAATATCTAATATATAATCTTTAAAATTAAAATCTTTAATATCTAATCTTTAGTAAAACCTGGATGCGTGCAGCAGGAGACCGGGTGAAGTGGAAAATTCATGAAGAGGCCTAAAGCCAACTATGGGTGACACCGGGCTGATAAAGAAGATGAAGAAAGTTATCTTACTCTTCTTTGAACGAGCCCGCAATGCGTTTAAACATTTCGTATGTGTAGTATTTGTTTCTGTATCTAATGTTAGATTTAGAATAATTTATTAATAAATTTAGATGTGTTTCATCAACACGATATGCTGTCACAACAAACAGCAAGAGAGATTTCAATTGTGTTATTTGTTTCATATATTACTAACATTAAATTTTATTCATCAATACACTTAGTAAACGTGAAAATTTGTTTAGATAATAGGATGTATAAATATTTGCGACTTCCTCAAAAGACATTAGGGAATCGAATATAACTTATAGTTTTCGACTAATAAATGACATAAATTGACATCTATTAACTTATTTTATTTTATTTACTACCCCTAAACTGCTATGTAATTGAAGCCCTAGTAAACAACAATAAAGACATTATCTATAACTGAAAGTCTCTAATGTAATCATACGTGCACTTTCCATAACACAAAACAATGTAAGTCGTACACAGCAACAGGCGATTGCGAGCAAACCGGCTCTGCAAATGCTAACCGCAAACCCCCAGAGATTCTGGCGACTCGCTCGGAATAGCTTTGTGCTACTCCTTTGTCTTTAACTGAGCATTCTACTATCTCCCTAGACCTACTTATATATTCCCAACTTAACCCGCAGCTGTGCGACATACACTCCCAGCTGATTGTTACGATAAACAGCGAAATGTGCCTTTGAAGAGAATGTCTGGAAAGTTTCTGGTAAACGAAACGGGGGGAATTGCAAAATAAAATACCGCTGGAATACCCAGGAAGATAAAGTAATAGTTATTGTCAGATTTTTTGCTGTTTTGTTATAAAATTTAGAAATTTTGTTATACTTTTCTCTAAAAAACAATACCGTACTTATATTATAATTGTTATGCCTTTGCCTTACCACTTGGAGTTGGGATTCTTATATGTCTGACTATAGCTATAACACTTGCATGATTTCAGCTTCACGAGTTAAGTAGTTTTAAATATTTTCTGTGTGATTCCGAGTGAATATAAAATAACGACTTTACGTTTCTTATATCTACTGCGATAAAAAGCACTTCAAATTTGAATTCTCATTTGCAGCTATTTTAATTTTTAAAAATCAGTATTTTTTAATGATAAATGTTTGTTTAATCCATACTAATATTATAAATGCGAAAGTCTGTCTGTCTGTCTGTCTGTCTGTCACCTCTTCACGGCTACACTGCTGGACCGATTGTGATGAAATTTGGTAGGGATGTAGTTAACGGCCTGAGGTCAAACATAGGCTACTTTTGGGCGCGATATAACCGAGTCCCATACGGGGCGAAGCCGCGGGGAACAGCTAGTAGTCATATAAAAATGAAAACCTTAATCAAAAACTGCCTTTTTCTTACTCTATTCGAGAGCTTGGGTACTATTATATATTCTGTGGCTTGGTGATAGAAATTCAGGAATTTCAAAGAAGAAAAAGCGTTCACCCAAACTGAATACGTCATAATATTAAATATTGATGGAATATTCAAATAAAAGAAAGCAAGAGTTATCACTCTTGCTTTCTTTTATTTGAATATTCCATAAAATTCATTGCATAAAGTATTCCCAAATTCAATATTTTCAATTTGAAAAAGTTTGGAGAAGGCACACAATTCGTTAGGGAAGAATTTGCCTGAATTATTTCGCGTAAATACAATCTTTCGCTCGATTTGCAAATCCATAACGAGTCCTTGACTAAATTATCTGCTTTTTGGAAATATTTTGTGTCCAGTGAAATCAGTAGTGTAAAAGTTCGTTAAATCTTGTATATCTATCCAAATATTACTTGGTCGGGTGTGTGGGTCATGTTTGACAAAAACAACGTTAAATTGATAGAACAAAATCTGAGATTGAATTACATATTAGTCATTGGTATTTATTAGTACGCGTAAATGCACTTTTGACTTTTCAAAAAGATTCTTTATTCATTTTTAACTTGCACATTTTTTAAAATAATTTAATAAATAAATAAAAACTAGTAATTATATCACAAAAAAAAGAAAGAGTTCTATTAAGTCGTCGGTTTTTTCTTGGGTTTATTAATATTTAGGTTTGTTTTACCTAAAGTCAGAAATAATGAGTGTGAAACCTAACTGTATGTATTAAATTAATATTCATAACGCGTTGCAAATTTTCATTACATAAATTCGCATATCGCATTAATTGTCTTCTTTACGTTACATGAGCCCATTTATTTTAACAAAATGCAATTTGCATTGTTTAGGTGTAATATTTGTGTATAATATTTGATATATTGTGTAAAAGAAAATTATTGTTTTGCTAGTAACTTGTGAATCAGGATTACGTTTTGTCGTTAGCAATTCAAAAAATATTTTAGTTGCATAGTTATTACAATGTAGTGATGTCAAAAATGTGCAAATTTATATGCTATTTTAAAAGATTAAAAAAAGGACATTCTCAATTCGTATTCGGAGTATTTTATTTTAAATTTCACTCATTATCGTTTAAAGTCAATGCCGTACAAATAGAAAATCTCCATCTCCATATGATATGACCTCAGTACCTTCTACCAGATATACGTCCGCAAAACAAGATCGTTTAGTTTATAATAGTAAGTATCCGTACATTACTAATTTAAAAGTCTGTCCGTCTGTTACGTTACACGGCTAAACCGCTAGAACGATTTTGATGAAATTTAATATGGATTATAGTTAAAGACCAGGAATCAAACAGTTTTTGGCGTAATATTACCGAGTACAATATAAATTAATCCCTTATTGTATGGACTAAATGATTTATCATTTTTATATAATAAGATTTTAACCTTACCCATTAAATAAAAAAAATATTTTGTAAGAATCAGTTTTATTATTTTATAGAATTCTTCTTTCTATTGTTAGTTCATAAATAGATATATATTTCGATAGTAGTACCTATTATGAACAAATACTCGTATGAAATTAACACAATTGATAATTTTGGAAGTTAAGTTATTACATTGTATTACTATAGTTTATGGAGTATGTTAAAATTATTCAGAAATGCGAACCAGTAGCTTACGATAGATTAATCCGCTAATTAGACTTGCAATATTTGCTCTGTTCCGTGGATCAACAAATGAGATTAACACCCCGATATGATTTACCAACGTACTCTGCCTAAATTCTCAGGCTTGTGATTTCATATAGGAAAATCTTTATGTAACGCTGTTTATCATCAATGTAAGTACTTACCTCCTTATAAAGAAACGTTTGTTAAGCCCATTTTAACTAAAATATGTTTTGTCTCTTTTTCTCTTACCTGACTGACACTTCACGTGAAAAAAAGAGACGCAACACATTTTAGCTAACATGGGCTTAACAAACGTTTATTAATACGGGGGTTAGTATTTCTTTTTGGGACAATCTAAAAAAACAGCTTTACGATATTTTGAGCTACTGCTATAATCTACTTTTATTGCCTTAATTAATTTAATCACGCATAAATTCACTTATATTTAAAAACATAAGTTTTTAAGTTTGTTTCAATATTATAATTTTTTGTAGAAACTATATTCTTGTTTCGCATCAACTATTAAATACTTAGATTAATATTATTTTAATCTAACTATTGAATTATCTATCGAAGGTGGCACGGAACCGCACGGTCTCACATCCCCTTCGTCTAAAATAGCTAGAAACTTGCGTTTATAGATGATTATCCATGCAGGATTAATGCAACGATGATGACTAATCAAATGTTGACTGAAAAAGGATAAATTTTAATCAAAATTTTTAACTATTTTTTTATCAAAACCATTTTTTTAACCTTTTCTTATCTTATTTATCAAGTAAAACATACAAGACAAGCGCTGTAATCCTGTGCGATGTAATCCCTGACACAGAGGCTCACAGTAACCAACCTGTAATTGAATATATAATAAAAGTAAATTAAGGCCATCATCCACGACCCTGAATATTAATAATCCTGTTGCCTCGGAGAGTTAGACCCTTATAATCCAACCCTTCAGTTCCGTCCTTGGCGCTGCCCTAGTGTGATTGACGTCAGGCTACGATTATTGTGGCATTCGTAAGAACCCAAAATTTCGGCCACAGAATGTCAGAATAGGTTACTTTGGGTCAGCGACCTATTTTGTTTAAAATGGTAATGGAACTGTACCACTTAATAACCATTGTATTCACGCTGCTTTCCGCTTGGTCTCAATACTTTCTTGTTGTTAAAATTGACAGTTTAAGAGAGGATATATTATCAGAAACAATAATACTATTTCTATCACATTAACAGAATCGCTCCGTTTAGGTATTCCTTATTCAAGAATAGATGTTCAAATTCAACATCTAGTTAGTCTTCTTGTTAAGCATTGTATGGTACCGTTGGTATAGTACTAGGTAGAAAACTATCTAAGTATGTCGTTAACACAAAGTTGTTGTAGAAGTAAACGTGTGCAGTTTCTAGCTCAATTATGGATCGAACACGCTGAAACTCAGGAGTTTGAAAGTAAGATACAGATCCGAATATATATATATATATATATATATATATATATATATATATATATATAATACATATATATATATATACTAGCTGTTCCCCGCGGCTTCGCCCCGCGTAGGACTCGGTTATATTGCGCCGAAAAGTAGCCTATGTTTGACCTCAGGTCGATAGCTACATCCCTACCAAATTTCATCACAATCGGTTCAGCAGTTTAGCCGTGAAGAGGTGACAGACAGACAGACAGACAGACTTTCGCATTTATAATGTATGGAAGTATGGAAGTATGGATATTCAAATGAGACGAATTGAATTCTGATTTAGAGAAGATAATTAGGTTCGATGATTAATAATTCATCTATGACTATAAGCTTAAAAGTCCCAATAAAGATCGATATTGCTGACCTTAATCACATCTCATCCAAATATAACATGATCGCTTATTTTATCCGAGTGTCGCTTACTACTCTAGCAGAATGCTCAACCTAATTTTATATATTGATTGTTTAATTGTTCAACTTAGGTAAACGTGGTAGAAAGAATACATCAAACACGCATTGGTTTGCGTGGCGTTTTAGTACTGACTCCTCTTTAAGACAATTTAGTGAACCCATACGAAGAGAGATCCATTGCTTAATAGTGGATATTAAAAAAGCAATGAGCAATGAATTAATGTGATAGCTTAAGACAGTTGTGGAAGTTCAGGGAAGGTTTAAAAGGTGAGAAAAGTGCGTTCGCCGGATCAGCTAGATTTTAATAAAAATTACTTATATATATTTCAGATATTATACTTTATAATAGAATCTTATATAATATCAGTTTATACTATGTACAGTCGGCTGCAGAGAAATCTGACCCCCATGCCACAAGTATCACTATTGAAAGGGGGTCATATTTCTCTGCAGCTCACTGTACTACCGTACAGTCGTACACATATTAAGTTCTATTACGTAATCTTTCGTATGGGAAAGTATTTCTCTTAAGTCATGCGAGTATTGCACGAGCTTTTAGCTAAGGTGCTTTTATTGCGTCGCATGGAGACACTTTGAAAACCTACTTAGCTTTGCTTTGAGAAAAAATGTGGTACTGAGGGAAAAGGAACGGCCACGGCTTTTCTATAAGTTGATCAATATTTTTCTTAGACGTAGGAATGTCGAAGAAACGTTCTGAAATTTCATGTGTCAAATTTATAGCCTGCTGAAATTAAAAACCATCTATTCACCAAATCATTATGGTTATCACGTCAATGTATGATTTTACAAATCCTGGCTTCATCAATTTTCAGTGCACGTAAAAAATTATTTCAATTTTTGTCAAACTACGTCAGAACTAGGGTTAAAGTTTTCAAATTTTATCATCATTTAACATTTTCATTCATGTGGCTCGGATGCACGACTCATAATTTAACGCGATGTGTATATGTTTTTCTTTTCCATTATTTGGATTAGCGAACAGTGATATAGTGTTCTTTTATCTATATGCTATACTTAATAAGGCATTAATTGCAGCACCAGTATGCTTATCAAATATTACCTACTTTACAGAAATACATAATTTTAGCGAAATTGAAGCAATGATCACTATGCATTTACCAAATTTACACAAGTTAAGAATTTTAAACTAGTCTCCTGTAATTGAGTAGTGACAATTTATTTTAAGTAGTAAGTTAAAAAAATAAACAACTTACCAGGAAGCCACAGTAAGATATTGATGTCATTAAATATGTACCCACTGTTATAGCTGCTAACTATAACCTGTTATCCCTATATCCCTATACATGGTATATAAGACAAAAAGTGAGATTAGGTACAAGTTTTAAGACCAGCAGCTTGCCTTATGTTAAAACTGCTAGGTTCTGAAGTGAAACTAAAGATAAAACACACTCGAATGATAATGATCAAAGTAACATCTCAATATGTCCTACTACTTTGTTTGGCTATATACACAGAACTGATTGAAAATTTCCAACTTTATATATTTAGGAAGGCTCCGAACCTGTTATCGCTACACATGTATTGCCGGTTTATAGCCTACAACCTTAATCTCTAATCGCATTGTGAAGGAGCAAAATATTCATAAGACTACACATTCTTATTACGTGCGGATGAGGGTGTTAGGTCGACAGCGCGTCGGCGCATAATGTGTTACAATGTGTTCCGAGGTAACAACTGGGCTTATGAGGCTCTCGCGGTACCACAGATAAGGCACGCCGAAGGCTTTGTAAAGGTACTCTTACCGTGTAATAAGGCGGCTACGGTAATACAGGATGCCCGTTTATTCTACCTTTTATAAACAATGTTAGCGAAACTATTTTCGAGGGCGCAATTAGTAAGTTTCACAACGATTACCTATTGTTTGTTGCGTGTAACAGAACGCATTGTGCCGGGTGGCGCGAAGTTTTTAACGGTGTAACAATAGGACGGGGTTGGCTATTGTTAACAGTGCATACAATGTGGGTCTGGTTTTATTTTGACTGAGATTATACTTACATCGTTGTCAGATTGTGTTTTTACAATGAATTTTTAATACTCGTTTGATAACACCACCTTTTAGTGCATAGCTACGTTCTTGTTAAAAAGTTATTGATTCTAGAATATATTGTTAAAGCTTACTGTGGTAAGCGGAGAAAATAATGTGGGTATTTTGATACGATTTTCTTATTGCAAGAAGTACAATGCCTTCCATGTGAATGTCGTAGCTGCCTATCTAAGCCTAGTCTATATATTATGGAAAACGGCTTTCAACTATTTTAAAATCTATGTATAATATATTAACATTCAGCTATCTGTAAATCAACAGTATGCTCTATTTATGTGCAAAATTTGATTAAACAGCAAGTTCTAAACTACAAAGGTAAGCAACTATTTGTCCCCTTAACCTGGAAAGCCGAGGTAACTACTACTAAAGCCTCAGAGGCCCCAAGGAGATGCGTGACTTTTCCACCGAGGGCGCCACTTGTAAGTGAAGTTCGGTTTAACAAACTGAGCTACTTATATCCCTACACTGGATTGAATGATGAAATAATTGGTGTTTACATGTTCATGATTTTTTAACTTTGTTATACCATGTAGGTTGTAGTTAAAGAACAATTCTAAAATCTACCTATACATATATTACCTACATCCAATCATTAGTGAACCAACAGTACCTGCTTAATTTATTTACCTGCGTGTCTTGTGATTCCTGACGAATATACAGTGTATATTACACATACTTACGACGAAACAACTTTGAAAAAATAAGATTGGTGGTGCATTTCACCAATAAAAGCTTCTTCAAGGCTTCTAAGATTGGGATGCAACCAAGTAAAATCTGAGATAATGATGATGATTAATTAAAGCGACAATATGAAAAAAACTACTGCAATCGCAATAAAGTTATACCTTCATACTGTTAGAAAAAAAATCGAAATTTAAATCTTATTCCTTTCCGATATTTGTAAACGAAATTATTTCAAGTCTATCTGAGATGCGCGATTCATTATGCTTGAGTCTAGAGTGGGGCGGTGTAAGAGGCAAGTTTTAATAATGTAGGGCGGTTGGCAAGACTGCTACCGTTTCCTACCATTCATCTCTCCCCTTCCGGTTGGCGCAATTAAAACGGCGGCTTGTTCCGGCACTTAAAAAACTTTTAAAGTATAGGCACAGACAATTTGAACAGTATCCACTTTTGTTGCAAGTAATGATTATGTTCAAATGATTTTTTTGTCCTTTTGGGTTTTGTTTAATTTTACTTTTGAATGAGTGTATTGTGTTAGCGCCCGGTAACATCACGTGACAGATATCTCCTCACTACAGGTAAACCTCTCTTGGCAGTAGTAGTGTCGGGGTGAGTATGAGTGTAACGCCCTCTTCTCCTTGGGTTCGCCGAGCGGTGCAGACGTGTATTGTGCTCTAGTGATTTAACATGGCCTTTATTTGTACTTGATATTGATATGATATTGCTGTTGATAATTTTAATATGTGTTCAAATGTAACTGTAGATTAGCATAGGTAGGCACGGACGAGGGATTGGTACGCTTCAGGCTGGATCCCAGTGATAGGAGCGGGGTTGGTGCTCCTATCTTTACCGTGATTAGTGCCAAAGCTTAGACACGAAAGGGTAATTCGGTCGAATAGCTAATAATTGGTCTGTCATAAAGCCATTTGATACGTATCTGACCTCTGCGATGCAATGGCTTCTTCGACTTGTGTTCGATTTCAAATATTTTTAGCTTATTTTTAGAAGCATTCATTTGGCAGAATTAAAATTTTATTAAATATACCTAGTATTTGATAACACTCTTATTGCTTAGTAATTTTCAAAGAAAAAACTTAATACTTACATAATTAATAAACCCGCAAACTAACTTGTTTACTTAAAACTGAGAATTTATCTGAAGAATAATATTTATTTGTTGAAACACGATTACACAAAAAGGGTTATATTTCATGCCTTATTAATTGCAAAAAGGTAACCTACATCCATGCAACATCTTCAGAATTGGTATCTGCTAATGCTTTACATGTAAGCATTAGCAGATACCAATTCTGAAGAAAAATAATTAGAAACGGGAAAACTACATGAGAAAAATGCGGCCGTATTACTTACAAAAAAATCACTTATTAATAAATATTTATAAAAAAAAACAAGTCGACCTCACCCTTGACATCGTAGCAAGTAGGCGGCGACATTTTGACGCCCTGATCGAACGAAATGTCTGAATCATTCGCGTGTGGTTGAAACCATTCACCAGCCGAAGTTCCGTCTCGTGATTAATGGTCTTGCGTTCCGACATTGTGTTTTTGTGATGCAAATAACTTCAGTCGGAACAAGGAAAATTGAGTGGGAGGTCCGCACTACCGCAGTTTCAATTGCCACGCCGCTGAATACTGATGAACTGTTACGTTATTTGTTGCAACTTGCACTGGTTAAGTTGCAAAATAGTGCGTTTAAAAAAAATAATGAAAAGTATTTCTTTTGTGTCAATCTCCGCTCTATTATATTAATTTAAACCAAGCCATTTTCGTATTATTGTCATAGTGCAAGGTTTCATTCCAAGCCATATGAATACTGAACCCATGGTCTGCTGTAACTTAATACCGTCATTTTGCTTTTCATAATTTAAGACAAATCATTAAAAAGTGTTTATGATGTGTTCCATTACCGAGATTAGAATAGTATGATTGTAACTTCGTTTTTTTTTAAATACGTAGTTATAACCAGTATATTAATCCTCGACGAACAACCAAAACTTGAAAAGTGAAAAATTTGCAAAGTAGTATTATTTCATAACACTGATAATGTAGAGACCATCGAGTCAAAAAGTGTTAAAGTTCATACCCGGAAGCAATTGATTTGAAAGAAAAACATAAAAATAGTTCTTTACTCATAGAAAAAATACTATCGATACATTACTAAAATGATTGGATTTGATAAAACCTCTATAATACAGGAACTATAATGAAGTAGGTATTTTATTTGCCTTATTCCTCCTCCAAGTTTATTACATAATATAATGTTATCAGTTTGATGTCAAACCATTCGTCCCTAGCTTCGGGCAAGATTTCCGGATTTTATTAACACAATGTCTACGGAATAAGAAGGGTAACTTTGGATTATAGCTGACACATTTTTGACGATAAAATCTTTGTAAAGCAAGTAATAATATTTTTTTAATACTCAGCATTTTCTGTAGAATTTTAATAGTTGTAAAAAGTATATCTTAGTGTTTTAAAACACCTATTATTGTAAGAGAGGGGTGATAATTAAGTTGCAGAACACAGGACTAAAATTATAATACCATACTAGCTATTGTGGCTATAATATTGCCATTCAATTGTGGTAGAAATCCAAGTATGTACTCGTAAGACTGTTTAAATGGTTTTTCTTAAATAAAATTAACAGTTTTGAATGGATCTCGTTTTCATATTTACATGTCAGCACAAACAATACAAATAACGAATATAACGAGTATAAGTACCCACTATTTGCCTATTGTGCTACACAGCCTGTTTTTTAAACAATGAGAATAAATAAATAAGAAAGTATACCACGGGAATACCTGCATATTTATAGCTACACAATTTAGTTTTATATAAATAGCTCTAGAACTTCGGCAAGTAAGTAACTAACTTTAAGAATCACCGACTCATTGGCACACTTCGTTTGTAATTCGCAGCTAATCCCTCTACAAAAACTTGCCACTTTCTGATGTTATAATTCAAGGGAGCCTTCTCTAGCGACAAGGGTGAATTTCTTATGAGCGAGACTTGTATTTGTCACAAAAATCTATATGTATATTAAGGCTCGGGACTACGTGCCTTGCGATTCAACGCAGCTAACACAAAACTGACATCTTACTTTATTGCTTCTAGTCTACTGTTTCTTCACCGGGATATTTTTAGTGAATAATGAAGAAATTCTGCTCGGTTGAACACTCCTAAATTGCGATAAAGCCGGTAATATTGTCTTCTACGGCGGCGCAGCTGGGTCACGAACAGTGAACATTTCATTACGATTATTGCCGACTTAATGATGTCGTAGTAACTTCACATATTCGCAGAGGGGTATGCAGAATTTAAATAAAGCACACACGGGTAAAATCTTTATTCCAGAAGACGAACGCGGGCCTGTCGTACAAAGAAACGGCGATAATTCAGAGCTTGGTGCGAGCCACCCTTATCTCTTTGAGTCCTGTACTACGATGCTCTTAAATCTTGCAGTTTTAAATACTTACACTTAGGAATACTTACAACAGCCTTTAATTCGAGACAAATTATTGCATAATTTAACAGTTTCAAATCTGGATTAACATCGGCAATAAGTTACGGCAGCGTCTGTTGTTGCTAGCTTACGGAGTTTTGTCAAGGATTCGAATAATCTGGATGATTGCGTTAAGGAAGAGGGTTGTTGGCGGTCTTCTTACTTTGAAATTTTAATTAATTCATGAAATTGTTTCCCAATTTCTCGCACTGCACAATGGTATCTTGTTCTATTCACTTATTAACAAAAGCGCTATAAATGTAGGTATATTGAAACTTATTACAACAAAAGCTTAGCTGGTTGCTATTTTGTAATATATTTTGTCCTCTGGATGATAAAAATAATTTTTTTGTCATACAAAATATAAATAATATCAAATTGACCGATAGTAAAAATTATATAATTCAAAACACCCATCTTTTAGTTGTTGGAACTAGGTCTCTTTAAGAACTTTTGGAGAAAACTCGTCAACAGAATAACAAAAAAAATTTAAGCCACAAAAGAGCTTATAGAATAACATTTCATCAAATTCTAATCAATAAAACATAAGCATACAAGCTGCGACAAGAACAAAAATGCCATCACGTCCCGAGCGACAATCATTTAGACATTAAGGCAGATTTCGCACTGCGCCTTACTAAGGTAAGTTATAAAAAGGGTCCTGACCCAACTAATACCCTTGTCATGTCGAGATGAAATTAGTTCAACTTGTGCAGCTGTGACGACGAAACCCCTGTTTGTCCAAAATTTAATCTGACAATATAACATCAATATACACGCATAATATGAACAAGGTCCTCGTGTTTGTTTGGTTAATTGAGCAATAATGTAGGATTTGCCTAGATTTAGAGAGGTGTGTCTTTCATAACTGGCATTGTCTATGCATAAAATAGTTGGTGTTTTGGCACAAGAATGGAATTTCTTTAGTAAAAAAACTTGGATTCTTGAAAATATGTATAATTTCGAAAAGAAAGGATATTCACAATAGAAAAGACAAGCCAAAAGTGATTTATTATAAAACTACCGCGTACAATAATTTTACGGATACTACGGAGCAAGATTAATAGGAATAGACGATTGCTTATTATTTTATTTAGGCGCTTGAACATAATCTCCCCCCGTTGAAAGGTGTAGACTTTCAAGCACAGATACAATCTTCATATGTAGGCAGAGGACACAGGCGAACCAGGGGACGGCGAACGCAGCCACGCGTTGTATCAACATCGGCGACTCGAGATATGCCATCTTGGCCCGGAAACAACCGTAGAACTCGACCAAGGCGCCAATTCAGTGGAGGCACATTATCTTCTTGTAAGAGGACCATATCTCCGACATTCAGTGTAGTCTTATCAGTCTTCCACTTAATGCGCTGTTGCAGTTCGAATATGTATTCCTTTTGCCATCTTTTCCAAAAGTGCTGGCGAATTTTTTCAATACGTGCGTATCGTTGAAGATTGTTTTCGTTGTTATTTTCTAAATTTGGAGCTGGTAAAGCGTTAAGTGGTCTCCCAATAATAAAGTGCCCAGGAGTTAAAGGATGGAAATCTTTAGGTGAGGATGACATGGGGCATATGGGACGGCTATTTAAAATTGCCTCCACTTGTGCAAAGAGAGTAGAAAGTTCTTCATAAGTTAAATGGGAATTTCCCATGACGCGCCTTATGTGGTGTTTGGCGGACTTAACGCCGGCCTCCCAGATGCCACCGAAGTGGGGAGCGTAGGCCGGTATGAAAAAAAATTTAATTCCTTCCGCAGAAGCGTACTCAGATAGAGGTTCATTATTGCTCTTTAGAAAAATACCGATATCTTTAGCGGCGGCTACAAAGTTTCGGCCATTATCTGAATATATCTCGCTTGGTTTTCCGCGACGAGCAACAAACCGACGAAGTGTCATTATAAAGGCTTCTTTGGTTAAATCACAGACTGCTTCTAAATGAACGCATTTGAAACGCAGACAAACAAATAAACATAAATAACATTTTATCAATTTAGCTCCGCGTCCTTTCCGATTAAGTATAAGAAATGGACCTGCATAGTCCACTCCTACTGATTTAAAGGGAAAGTCAACAGAGATCCGATTAGTAGGTAGGTTACCCATTTTTGGATTTAGTGTTTGACCGCGAACACGGACACAAACAACACATTTATTGACCACACTTCTCGCAAGTTTTCTTCCGTTTACGGGCCATATGATTTCTCTAACAGCTGATAAAGTCAACTGAGGGCCAGAATGCAGATTGCGAACGTGTTCACGTTCAAAATAAAGTTTAGTTACATGATGAGCAGAATCAAGCAGAATGGGATGCCTTCTCTCAAATGAATAATTAGATAAGTCTAATCTCCCGCCAACTCTTATCAATTTCGTGGTCTCTTCATAAAATGGTGATAAATTCAGTATTTTAGATTTTGGTCCTAATGGTTTGTTTTGTATAAGATTTTTATAGTCAACAGTAAAACTTTGTTTTTGGGCAACACGACATATAAAATTTAAGGAATCCTTTAGTTCATCTACTGTTAAAATACCTGTGCGTTTAGAATTTTTGGAATTTGCATTATATAAAAAGCGTAAAATGTATGCGAAAGTTCGTTGTAATCTATTGAAATTTGAAAATTTGGTAAAATCAAAATTAGATTCAGGGATAGTAACAGCAATTACTTTTAGCTCTGGTAGATCAGTAACAAGATCATCCTTACATTTTGGCCAATGTGATTCATCATCACAAAGGTATGAGGGACCTTGCCACCAAAATGAATTTCCAATAATTTGGTTTGCATTAATACCCCTAGAAATTAGGTCTGCTGGATTGAAATTTGTAGGCACATAGCGCCATGATTGTGGATTAGTGAGCTCCAAAATTTCAACTATCCTATTTGCCACAAAGGTTTTCAAATTTCTGGGATCATTTTTAATCCAACATAGTACAATTTTAGAGTCACACCAATATATTACACGCGTGGGGGTGTATCTGATCGATTCACAAACTGCTGCAGATAATCTAGCCGACATTAGAGCCGCACAAAGTTCCAGGCGTGGTATTGTAGTAGGCCTTATAGGTGCAACTTTGGACTTTGCACACAATAATTGGACCGTCACCTCATTTTGCGCATTTATTGATTTTGTATAAATGCAGGCGCCATATGCAGATTGCGATGCATCGCTAAATGTATGCAATTCTATAATTTCTGAATTGTCACCTAAAACTCTGCGGGGAATCTGAAGATCGGTAAGGGAAGGCAAGTTTTCAGAGATTTCTAGCCAATTTTGCCTTATATCATCTGGCACAACTTCATCCCAGTCGATCCCCTTTAGCCAAAGTTTTTGTAGTAGAATCTTAGGTTGTATTATACAGGGACTTAGTAAGCCCAATGGATCAAAAATACGAAATGAGTGGGACATAATTGACCTTTTAGTAATTACACCATCTGCACTCGAAATTTTTACTGGAAAATGAAGTTTATCATTGGATGGATCCCAGCCCAACCCGAGAGTGCTCGACGATTCGCTAATGGTAAGTTTTTCCTTAGTATTAACATCTGTATTTTGAAAAAGTGACGACAAATTAGTTTTGTATTTCCTTAGCGGAAAGCAGGCAGAATTAAGAGCATTAGAAATAGAATTTTGTATATATTTCATTTGAATTTCATCGTCACATCCGGTTATCAAATCGTCGACATAGAAATCGTTTTGAATAATGGTTTTAATTAATTGATCTTCGCATTCCTCTCCCACCTGCCATAGACACCTAGTACTAAGATAACTCGCACTTGCGGTGCCGTAAGTGACGGTATCTAAGCGTAACGTTCTGATAGGCTGAGACTCATCTTCTCTCCAAAGAATCAACTGCAGATTGCAGTCATTTTCGTCAACTTTAACTTGCCTGTACATTTTAGCTATGTCACCAGTCAAGATAAATTTGTACTGTCTTGCTCTGATAAGTATGGAGAAAAGAGAGTTCTGCATGTTTGGGCCTACCATTAAAATGTCATTAACAGAATAGCCAGAGGATGTAGGAGCGGATCCATCAAACACTACTCGAATTCGGGTGGATTCACTATCTTCCTTGAATACCGCATGATGACAAAGAAAGTATGATGGATTTGGAACAATTCCAGGACTTTCAGGAAACTCCGAAAGATGTCCCAAATCTTTATATTCACGTATAAACTCCAAATATTGCCCTTTTAAATCTGAATTTTTACGGAATCGTTTTTCGAGATTTAGTAAACGTTTTTTTGCTAATGTATAAGAATCTCCAAGGCAGTCTGGTGAGTCCTTTAGGGGTAACCGCACACAAAACCGACCCGAAGGTAATCTAATTGTATTTTTTAAGAAATGTTTTTCGCATTCAGTGTCATTTAAGCCTTGAAGCTTCTTTTGTGGAAGTTCTTCAAGCTCCCAGAATTTAATTACTGTATGATCAATATTGGGAGTAGAAAACATTGCATGATTGCATTGAATATTGTTTTTAGTATTTGTACCAATAGGACCGCCTATGATCCAGCCGAATTTAGAGCTATGCAATTTAGGATTATTAGGACCCAAGGAGACTTGCTCGCAGCCAATGATGTCCCAAAAAAGATCTGCACCGATTAATAAATCAACAGGAGCAGGAGCGTTAAATTCCGGATCAGCTAGTTTTAGATGTTCGGGTATCTGAAGATTTTTAACGTCAATGGCAGACTTTGGCAAGTCTCCAGTGAGATCATCAAGGATGTAACATGATAGAGAAACACTGTAGTTATTTTGCATGGATTTAAGTAGAACAACACAACTTTCTATTACTTGATTAGTACAGCTATTACCAATACCTATTATATTTATGGCATCAATTAGAGTACACTTAAGATTTAGTTTTTGTTGGAGAGATTTGGATATTAAGGTAGTCTGACTACCACTATCTAAAACAGCTCGAATAATTTCTGTTTGGTTATTAAAAGGATTGCAAATTCGTATTATTACTGTTGATAGTAGCACTTGACTTATTTGATGTGTGAAGGCAACAACTGAACCGTTATTTTCCTTTTTAGGATCATGAAGAAGTGTGTTATGCTTCTCAGTACAAAGACGACAAGGACCCATACGACAATCTTTCACGGGGTGTCCCTGCCTCAAGCAGTTTTGGCATAATTTGTATTTAGTGACCAAAGACAACTTTTCTGTAATGGATTTAGATTTAAAATTTGCGCAATCGTATATTTTGTGATTTCCGTTGCAGATTATACAAAGAAAATTACTCGATGAATTTTGATTGTTAGTTGATACAAATGAATTAACATTTTGGGAACGATTTAAAATATTGTTATTTTTGTTTTGAAATGTATGAGGTTGTGCGCTTAAACGTGAAGGTTGTTTATTTAAATTATTATTGATATGATTTCCAGATTTATTTCGATTAAGTGTATCCAGAACGTCAGCACGATCTATCAGAAATTTATTAAATTGTTCCAAAGTAGGGACATCCTGTAACGTATTACGATATTCTTCCCATTTAAGAAGAGTACGGCTGTCTAATTTGGAAGATGACATATATATAATTAACAAATCCCAGTGATCTGAAGGCTGACCAAGACTTGATAATGCTCGTAAGTTCTTAGTCACGTGGTCAACTAGAAACCGTAGCGATTTCTCTGACTCGCGAGTTATCGGTTGAATGTTGAACAATGAATCTAAGTGATGGTTGATAAGAGTTCTTTTGTTGTCATATCTTTCGCATAATATGGACCAAGCCTTAATGTAATTCACACTAGAAACTTCGAGGTTTGATATAACACGTGCCGCGTCGCCTTCTAGGTATGACAACAAATAATGAAATTTGTGAACGTCAGAAATGCGCTCATTTAAATGAACCAGATTCGAAAATGTGTCACGGAACTCTAGCCATTGAAAATGAGAACCATTAAATTTAGAAATTTGTATTTGAGGTAATTTAAACCCTATATTTTGATGATCGCAGGTCGCATTGAAAGTGGATTTACGGCGTTTTTCATTAGTACCAATTAAAGTTTTTGCTCTGGCAATATTAGTGATAATTTCATTTTCAATGCGCTCACGCTCATCAAGTTCCGAATATATGGCATCAGCATTAAGAACCTCGATCTCAGTCTGAATATCATCAAACTTTGTTGATAAGCATTCCAATTTGTTTAGTTTCAATGTTAATTCAGCAATTTGTTCATTAGAAAATTCGACTACTAAACTGATTTTATCTAAATAATTTTTGAGTTTTGTAACTTGACCTTTAATAGAACTTCTTTTAGAAATAAGATCCTTTAGAGCTTGCTTAACTATGTCGTCTGGCATTTTATGACTTTGTGTAAAAGGATAATAATATATTATATATCTATCTGTATGTAAAAATGTATATCAACAAAGCCTGAATATAAAATAATAAAATGAAATAATAAACGGAACAATCTCACGCTCCCCGCGTCGATGGATAGCACAGGAACCCAGACGTGTCGTCTACCAACACTGCAACCAGCAGGTAACTGATAACAGCCCGAGGTGGCCGAACACTGATAACGACTCGGTGCAGTAACACAGAGTAGTGTAGCACGCAGTGAAAGTCTGAAATTGTTCAGCGAAATCGGGTCAATATCTATCTATCACTAAGTATATAAATATTTTAATTTGGATAAATGTTATGCCAAGTAAATTATTATGTAAATATATTTTTAGTAAATAACTCACTTAAGACAACAAATATTGTGGTTAATTATTTGTTGAATTCACACAAATATTTATGAAAGCTAATTACGAGTAATTATCGGATTTAGGTATTTATGTAATTAAATAATACTGAACAATACAGTTCAACTAAAACCTGGAATAGAACCTAGGATTGTTAATAATTCCTAAGTGAATTCTATGTGCATAGATATTAGTCTTTGTATCAATTTGTAAGATAAGTAGCTATGTACCTACTTATTATGTTTGTAAACCAATATTGCACAAGTGGATGGTTATTATTCAAATAGTTAAGTCGAACACAAAGGATTGCATTGGTTAATTACAAGGAAATATAATGGAATTTAGTTTGGATATGAAGACAAAGGAATGGCACTTAACTTTCTGTTTTTGAAGAAAATAAGCTGTCCGGCACAATCTTTTGTCGATTGGTTGACCAGGCTGACAAATTGATCTTCAATCACCATAAGCAGCTCCAATCCTCGTGATGAATAGTAGACAAAGAAGTCCAAAGGTCAAGTTATGATACGAACTTTCTTTGTTCGATATTTTTATTTGCATCAATGACCATTGATTTTTCTTGATTTTCGTCCTGACATCGGTCGCCAATTTCTGGTTTTGGCACAAGAATGGAATTTCTTTAGTAAAAAAACTTGGATTCTTGAAAATATGTATAATTTCGAAAAGAAAGGATATTCACAATAGAAAAGACAAGCCAAAAGTGATTTATTATAAAACTACCGCGTACAATAATTTTACGGATACTACGGAGCAAGATTAATAGGAATAGACGATTGCTTATTATTTTATTTAGGCGCTTGAACAGTTGGAATGACGGTGTTCGAGATTTTTGATACCACCAGATTGTGTTATTTAGGTTTTGAGGCTTCAAAACTGATAAGAAATAAAAAGTAAAATTCATATTGTGCTTTGAAGCATTTTGTAGATTTACCTTAAATTTATTTCGAATTGTTTATTTTAGAATATAAATAATAACGTGAAAGTGGTTACTTTAGAATGTAAATATTGTTGTGGTTCCTTACTATGGGCCTCATAAGAAAGCTCAAGGTCGCGCAAAGAGCCATTAAGAGTAATGCTCGGCGTTTCCCTACGAGACCGAATCAGAAATGATTAGATCCGTAGGAGAACAAAGGTTGCTGACATAGCCTAGGATTAGCTCATTGAAGTGGCAATGGGCGGAGCACAATAGTGCCAAGAACCGATGGCCGATGGAGGAGAAAGGTTCTCGAATGGCGAACAGACCAGAAGGTCTGACGACATAAAAAAATTCACAGACGGTTAAAAAAAATTGGAAAGGCCTACAGTGGACAGCCGGCTGCTGAAAAGATGATGAATAATGGTGATAAATAATAAAATGACTTAGATATTCAAAGTTTAAACAAAAAAAAAATCTTCTATTGAGTATACGAATAGCTAATAAAATGTAATTTTAAAGTTATATTACTTAAAGTAAGTAACATCATGAGTCATAAACTTATACTAAAAGGTGGCCGGCGGCGGCACGCCACTGGGAATCGACCTCAGATCCACGTGACTTGTTTTACCATAGGGGCTTTATTTATTACCCCTACAAGTCACTTGGGCTCCTACCCGTCCAGTCAAAGTTACGCCGGTTATAAAACAGCTCTTAATACTTCCGGATTTAATTCTCTTTCTGTTTTACGAAACATCGGGTGGATATTTGGAAAAAAGTTAATGTCTTGGTGCTTGTAAAATATCGTTCGAACAGATGTTGCAAGGTGGATATTTGAACAAGTATTAACGACTCGTTTAAAAGTGAAGCCATAAAAGTGAAATAACAGTTGACTTTTACGCGGAATATCTATATTTCTTTTTTATTCAAGTCGCTCCATATGCAATACATTTTGATTCATATTTTATAGAGCTACGAAAATCCTTTTATGCATGCATAGATGCAATTTCAGTTCAGGTCATTGTCGTTTTCAGAATGGAAATTGTCGTAGCTTTTATAACGCTCGATTACTCTTGTAAAATTTTATGAACCTGGGATGGTAGGTATCAGTTTCTGATGAGAACGTTGTTATAAACGTTTTTGTAATAATGTAGTAACTATATAGCTAATTTTTATAAGATCAAATTTGGGCTAACTCATAGATAAAAAAAAATATTTTTATTATTCTATGGGCTAACTACTATTTACCATAAATTAATTTAATATCATTATCAAAGAGATCTATTATATTCATTGACCTCTTCCAGATAATTAAATCATTAGTTACATCCCAAAAATAATATAAAAATAAAAAATGCATTCTTAAATAAGGCTGTAAACCGTTTAGTTACTCCTATAATAAGTTTTTGCTATAATATATGATTAGATTGAACAGACGCCGTTTATTCGATACAATTGTATTTTGTGCAATGAAAAATAAATATTATTTTTAATTAAATCCGATGAACTATAAAACACTTTTAGCTTCCTCGTCCCTTTTCCTTTTTCAACAAAAAAGGTATCAGCAGATTAAATCCAAATTATTCCAAAGCATGATTGATGATTCCAAATGAGTCTGAATTGTGATTCTTCAATAATTCAGCATTTTTGATAACGCATTTATGTGATGTTTTGTATAAGCTTTTGATATTTGAAAGGACACATTAAATAAAAAATTTAAAAACTCATATTTATTTAGTTTTAATAATGCATTTAAATATAAAATTTCATATAAGTATTTTTTTAAATTCTTATAAAATATAATGTACTAGCTGACCCGGCGAACTTCGTACCGCCTTTCTTAATATTTTTTTCCGTAAGAACCTTGTACAGAGTATTAGAAAACTACAAAAAAAAAAACAAAAAATAGGTCAAGCCGTTTTCATGCTATGTCGTGACAACGGAAAACGGGTTTCATTTTTATATATATAGACTTATTTCGTGAAATCATTAAACAATAAATCAAATAAATACAAGGAATAAGTTACTTGAAAATGGTTGTACTGACATTAAATGTGGCAACGTCGCAGTACCTAAGCCTTGAAACACGACGATGCGATGCAAAAAATCAATATAAATGTATAATTAATTATGTATCTTAAAAACTTTATTGTACAAGAGAATATGTAATCAACATAGAACAGAACAAAAGTCGGACTCATCCCTAATAGGGATCTCTTTCAGTCAACCTGATACCAGAGGCAAGATGACCTAACAATGCGATGTCTATTTTCAGAAATATCTGTGGCTGTAACTTTCACAGATCGCCTCGTTCCCCCCGGCTATTTGTACAGTGACATAGAAAAATGGTCTTCCCTTGCATTTTGACCGCGAGATGTGTGTCGCCCGCGCTTTATCATGGACTTCATAAGTCGGTCAAGCGGATGGACCGCAATTTCTTTGTTTTATTGACTGATAATACTTGAAATGAAAACCATTTGGTTTAAATCAGGTCCATTTTGTTTAATTTCTATGAATATACTTGTCCAAAATAGGTTCTCAATAAGGTTTTCAAGTGAAAAATAACCCGACCACGAGAATGCTGAAAAGTAAGAATAAAATATGTGCAGTTTCTGAGTTGAGAAAATCAAAGCGAATCCTTAAAAAACTAGTACAAGCCTATCTGCCCAATAAATACCATTATTTTCTTGTTACAATTTTGTAACATTTTCACTAAAAGACATTTCTGCAAACGTACAATAACAAATCAACGAACATCGTAATACTTTCTCTTTTATTATCAGTACGTCTGAGTTTGTGATCCGTAAAGCTTTGTTTTCGCAAATATCAATTTGGGTTACACATGAAACATCACCTTAACGCAATATCTACAGAGAATATGGCATTAAGGAGAAATATGTTGTACGTGATCATGTTGTTAAATACAGACGAGTG
The DNA here is from genome assembly GCA_947044815.1 of Apomyelois bistriatella. NCBI lineage: Eukaryota > Metazoa > Arthropoda > Insecta > Lepidoptera > Pyralidae > Apomyelois > Apomyelois bistriatella. The sequence goes on from OX345689.1 coordinate 6,757,759, forward strand.
AAAGGAACAGCAATCAGCATGTACCATTTTATGTGGGATTGTATTGGGACTTGTAAAAAATATCTAATAGCTATTTTATCATCATATCACCCAGCGGCTAGATGGGTCGATGATATTAGGAAGGTTTCTGGCAACAACTGGATTGCGGTGTCTCAGAGTAGGGATGCATGGCGTAGACAGAGGGAGGCTTATGCCCAGCAGTGGGTTGTAGGCTGCTGATGATGATGATAATCATATCACCCGCAGGCTGTCTACTGCTGGACATAGGTCTCTCACAAAGTTTCCAGAATTACCGGATGGAAGCGGTCTGAAACTTTCTTCAGGTCATCTGACTTTCTGATCAGTGGGTGTCCCGAGCGATGCTACTCTATGCCGGTGCAAGCTATTTGAAAGTACAGAACTATGAAAAGATGTTCTTCCTGCACCACTGTTTGATTGACTGGTAGAAAAAGCCTATGGCTATAAGTTCGCCATTTACATTTGTATGTAATTAAGTTGAATAAATAAATAAACTATATGTTAAATTGACTAATTCTTCTGGATCATTAATAACTCGAGTTAGTGCAACCGCTTCCAATCGGTCTTACTAAAAACTTTTGGTTAGTGACAGGTTTACAACATTTTACCATCGATAGCATTTCCAAGGACGCGACGGTCGAGATATCAGGCAAGCGGCTGGTCATAATTAAAAGCCGAATCTTTTAATAAGACAAATCTGTTAATGTACAGTGTACCACATAGAAAAATAACACTACCTATGCTATAAGTGTAGGTAAGGATAAAGTGGTATACTTTTCTGTCCTCATCATTTAGGGGGGAAAATAAGACATCGCGTCTTGGCGAACTGTGGGCTTCAAAGTTCTTTTTATATGCCTTAGGTTGCAATTGCAACTGTAAAAAAACTCACTGCGACTACTATTGGAATCTACAGCGACTCTACAGCGGCTCTTCAGACGGTAACAAATTCGGCTTCTCTACACCCGCTAGCAATTGAAAGCAGAGAGAATATTAAACTTATTCTCCAACAAAATAAGTCAATTGAATTATTTTGGATTAAAGAACACGCGGGTCTAGAGGGGAATGAACGTGCTGATGAAGTGGCGAAGGAGGCCGCTGTGGGTTCCAAGAGAAGAGCAGACTACGATTTATGTCCTGTCTCATTCGTGAAGCGAACGCTACGCAGCGAGTCGCTTCGCGAATGGGATCAGCGATATGAAACGGGTGAAACTGCTGGTACAACGAAGCTATTCTTTCCGACCGCATCAACAGCATATAACACGGTCAGGAAGATAAACCCAACTGGTCTGATAACCCAGGTATTGACTGGACACGGTGGCATTGCGGCTTACCTTCACCGATTTAAATGCAAGGATATCCCCTCGTGTACATGCGACTCTCAAATTGAACAGACGATTGCACACCTATTAGTTGAATGCCCTGTGTTCGATCGACTTAGATACGATACGGAATGTAAAATTGAGGACAAAATTACAGTTAAAAACCTACCAAATTTAATGGTAAACAAAAATAGCACATATTTCTTAAAATATTGTGAACAAATATGTAAAGTAACTAATAAAATAAATGGCAAGAAACATATGATTGTATAATAATAGTTAGTATATTGTAGTTAATCATATACCATATAATGTTATTAAATAGAAAATAAGAAAATATGTAATAAAAATGTAGAATATAAAAATAAAAGCAAGAAATTGTATAAACAACATTGTAATAGTAATAAGGAAGAACTCAGCTATGTAAATAAATAAAAAACTGTGTTGTTTGAACCCCATAATAAGTAGAAAGTAAACAGTAAGTAAAGTAAGGAAAACATAAGTAAGAATAGATAGATGGTTTTAGTAAGTAGGCGGGAATCCCACCCGTACATGTTAGCGCCCGGTAACATCACGTGACAGGTATCGCCCCACTACAGGTAAACCCCTCTTGGCAGTAGTAGTGTCGGGGTGAGTATGAGTGTAGCGCTCTCTTCTCCTTGGGTTCGCCGAGCGGTGCAGACGTGTATTGTGCTCTAGTGATTTAACATGGCTTTTATTAGTATTTGATATTGATATGATATTGCTGTTGATAATTTTAATATGTGTTCAAATGTAACTGTAGATTAACAAGGTAGGCACGGACGAGGGATTGGTACGCTTCAGGCTGGATCCCAGTGATAGGAGCGGGGTTGGTGCTCCTATCTTTACCGTGATTAGTGCCAAAGCTTAGACACGAATGGGTAATTCGGTCGGATAGCTAATATCAGAAGTTGGATGATGAAAGAATATTCCTTAATATTCTACCACGCCTAGTAAATTGTACATGTTTTGTGATACTTAATTGTTAACATTCTGACACACACGCGTAAGTAAATTTAACAAAACGGTTAGATTAAATTTGTAATCTAAAGTAGTCGAAAAAGTTTTAGTGAGTGAAAGTGTAAATGTAATGTTGTGATATGATATACCACAGCTGTAAGTATTGGTGCAGAAACGGTAAGTCTTTTCATGTTTTATGTGACTCCAATCCTAAAAAGTGTGAAAATATATCTCTGTGAAAATTATTTATTTTGTGGGTATTTTAAAAATGATATGAAAAAAGAATCTTTACGTTTGGGTATTTGTGATTGAATTCGATGTCAATACATTGAAAAGGTTAATGATAATATTTGGTTTATTTAACGATTATGTAAATTATTTGTGTTTTTCATTGTCTTATCCGTGAGTTCTTAAACGAGTGATAACTTTGAAAAATCTACTTTGGTATCTATTGTTTATTTAATTAAATGTGGTTAAATTATGTGATTGCTTAAGTTAAATTGTTACAATACGCGAAATAATCACTAGTAATGAAAATGAAGTGAGCTAACCTACGAATGAACAGTAAGCTTAACTTTGTAGGTATTTGAATAAAATGATGTACAAAAAAATGACGGTTTCTGATAAAATACCGTTTGTAAATGTTTGAAATAAAGTTGTTTACTTCATTCTCGATTTTAGCATAGGTGAGGGTTCCGATCAGTTAAAAGCCACAAATGACCGAAACGGAAAGTCACAAGGGGCTCGGAACACTGATAAACAACCCAAGATACTATGCATTATCGAAGTGGTTATACATTGAATGTCTGAAATAAAGTTGTTTACTGTCATTTTCGATTTTAGCATAGTTGAGGGTTTCGATCAGTTAAAAACCAGAAGTGACTGAAACGGAAAAGTCATAATGGTCTCGGAACACTGATAAACAACCCAAGATACTATGCATTATCGAGATGGCGAGGTCATTATAGAGAAAGCATAAATGATGATTTGTATTCAATCAATGTATTATTGTTTCATGGTTCGAGCTCGACGGTCGGGGACGACCGGATTTTTCAGGACGGCCGAGTGTTAGCGCCCGGTAACATCAAGTGACAGATATCTCCCCACTACAGGTAAACCCCTCTTGGCAGTAGTAGTGTCGGGCTGTAAGTATTGGTGCAGAAGCGGTAAGTCTCTTCATGTTTTATGTGATTTGAATCCTAAAAAAAAAAAAGGTGAAAATATCTGTGAAAATTATTTACTTAGTGGGTATTTCAAAAATGATGTTGAAAAAAAAATGTTAACCGTTGGGTATTGGTTGTTGACTTTGATGTCAGTACACATTAAAAAGTTTAAAAGGTTAATAGATGTATTTGGTTTATTCAATTATAATGTGAATTATAAGGGTTTTTCATTGTATAATCTGTGAGTACTAAAGTTAGTAATAGCTTTGGTAAATATACTTTGGTGTTTAATGTTTACTTACTTGAATATGTGGTTTTATTATGTGTTTGCTTGAGTTCAAATATTAACGAAATAGTAACTAGTAATGAATATAAAGTGACTTACGAAGGAATAGCAAGCGTAAGTAACTTGGCGAGTATTTGAATAGAATGATGTAAAAAAAAATGTCGATTTGTGATAAAATCCATTTGTAAATATTTAAAATAAAGTTGTTTACTTCATTCTCGATTTTAGCATAGGTGAGGGTTCCGATCAGTTAAAAGCCACAAATGACCGAAACGGAAAGTCACAAGGGGCTCAGAACACTGATAAACAACCCAAGATACTATGCATTATCGAGGTGGTTATACATTGAATGTCTGAAATAAAGTTGTTTACTGTCATTTTCGATTTTAGCATGGTTGAGGGTTCCGATCAGTTAAAAACCAGAAGTGACTGAAACGGAAAAGTCATAATGGTCTCGGAACACTGAAAAACAACCCAAGATACTATGCATTATCGAGATGGCGAGGTCATTATAGAAAAAGCATAAATGGTGATTTGTATTCAATCAATGTATTATTGTTTCATGGTTCGAGCTCGACGGTCGGGGACGACCGGATTTTTCAGGACGGCCGAGTGTTAGCGCCCGGTAACATCACGTGACAGGTATCGCCCCACTACAGGTAAACCCCTCTTGGCAGTAGTAGTGTCGGGGTGAGTATGAGTGTAACGCTCTCTTCTCCTTGGGTTCGCCGAGCGGTGCAGACGTGTATTGTGCTCTAGTGATTTAACATGGCTTTTATTAGTATTTGATATTGATATGATATTGCTGTTGATAATTTTAATATGTGTTCAAATGTAACTGTAGATTAACATAGGTAGGCACGGACGAGGGATTGGTACGCTTCAGGCTGGATCCCAGTGATAGGAGCGGGGTTGGTGCTCCTATCTTTACCGTGATTAGTGCCAAAGCTTAGACACGAATGGGTAATTCGGTCGGATAGCTAATAAACAATGGTTTAAAAGATGACGCATGAAAGGAAATGGTATGAAGAATGAAAGTACGAGAGGCATGAAAGCGAGAACTAGTATGCAAAAGGCTCAAGCTAGGAAAAACAGGCTCTGGCTCTGTCGGAGGTAGTCGTATAAAAAAAAAAAAAATTGCAACTGAGAAAACGGTCATGATGATATTATACGTATAACCCACCTATTTTGAAGTTCCTTAAATTATTTGATCAATTAAACTAACAATTTTTAAATTAAAAAAAATAATAATTATCTCTTCACTCTTATTATACTACGTTTGATATTTATTCAAGAGCTGTGTGTTCGAAGCTTCGCGTTGAATCAGCGCGTAGCACGACTATTAATTAGTTTTTGTTTTTCTTTTACATTTGTTCTCCGAAATGTATTCCTCGCCACGCCTCTGTTACAATGAGTATTCACTTTAATTAGAAGTAACATTTCCGTACACCACTTGTGTCGATTTTGATGAAAAACGTGAGAATTTTTATCGATCCATTTAGATTTTTATTTCATCTCATTATTTGCTTATGTTTGCAATATACATTCACAACTACGTATATATCTATAATGCTTGATTGACTTCTAAGTACAGATTAACTCAATCAGACTATAGATTATGTAGCTATGTAACCACAGCCAATGTACCTATCTATCAACAGTTATACAAATCCTATAAAGCCTTGGCGGCATTGCGGTATCAATTGTACTGAGCGGTCACCTTGTTAAGATGTTTGTCTTCAGTTGTCTTTGATATCGACATAATCATTATTATTATATATCTCTATGTATAGTATTATCTTCCATGCTAGTCTGGGAGAAAAAAAAAACATAGAATGTACCAGCTGCTTCTCTTCCCGCGCAAGCCGTAAAAGTCATCTAAGGGAATCGCCGAATGGGGAAATCATGACATAGGCGATGCGGCTAGCAAGCCATCACTATTGATTCAACTACCATTATGCTAAACGTGGCTTAAGGTCTAATGGCTCTAGGCTAAACATAGTTTGTAATCGTAACAGCGAATCGCAAAACGAGGAGTCAAATTTCATGAAGTAAAATAAGTATCACCTATTTAGGTATGTAAGTAAATCATTCACATTAATCTGTGCGAATAAATAATAGCCACATAATGTCGGTTCACTTGAAAAAACGATGTCATCTTAAACAATCTGGCTTTATTCGGTTTCATCTGAGCTGATTTACGCTGATGGCGTCTCTCAGATACGGCAATTTTCAGAGATGACTGTAATCGTTTCATGTCAGAATAAATAACGAATTTTCACCTACGGGCTCTGTTTACGCACGAAGGATATTAATGACATGCTATGGACCCATACATTCGGATCTTTAAGCATGCTATCTGTCATTTAGCAGCGTAGCATTTAATGTGAGTTGTTATGGATGTTGTTTGTTTGTGAATATTCTTTGCTTTTTGCATAGCAATATGTAATCGCGCGTGGTCTCTATCAAGCATTTTTTTTTAATCTATGGCGTTTTGGAATGTATTTGTACAATTATTCTATTCGATTATGATGAACTCTATAAAAGTTTAAATACGCAGGAGCTTATGATAAAATTCAGCATAAACGCTGACCTTATCTGATGACCGCATAGAACTACTTAAGATTAAATAACTTATGCCCTAGATTTATATATTTCCTATATAATAATGTTCAACTTGTAAGATATATTTTACTTTTAGCTAAAGTTATCTTTTAACTGACATTTTGATACTTTCAAAAAAACCGTGAAACAGTTTGCATAATATTAATGATGGTGTCAGTTAAATATCCGGAATGAAAAAAAAATACGAGCAATACAAGCTTTTCATCATGAAATTCTTAGGTTTATTTTAACTTTTTAAAAAATATTAATATTTCGCTATAAAAGTTTATCACGTTTTTCTGAATAGCCACAGAAGAATTTAATTTCAACATTGACAGCTGCCCGCTGCCTCGCCCGACAAAATACCGGAACAATTTTCAATAAATTTTTGAAATTATAATATGAGTTTCACAATAAAGAACAGAAATGAAATTATCTACATTTATTCTTTTCAAATAATTTACTTCCTTTTCTATAAATACATTATAATTTATCATTTTAAATAAATGAGGGATCATGGCTGCCTAATATAATAAGTATAGTTCTTAAGTCAAATGGATTGTTTTAAGCAGAGTATGACATTTGCGGCCTCTCGCGTGGAATGTAGTGTTTATGTACTAGCTTATATAACTTTCACAAGAATCATGCTATATTATGCAGAAAGTATTTTCTAAATCTGACCAAGTAGTTCTAAATTTATAAGCGTTCAAACAATCAAATCAAACTCTTTAAGTTTTATTAAATCTTAAATATATTTAATATAAATTATTGGTTTTACATCAGCTTGTTGCGGCTACAGGCATACAATCTATTAGCAAGCTACCTTTGTCTTACCAAAATTTGATTTCTTAGTATTTACAGATCAAAGAAGTTGCTGATATGAAAGCCTTGATGGCCAAATCTATTTAGTGTTTTTTATTTATTTATTAATACAATCATGCATGAAACTAGTGTGAACAGTAAGATTTTTTTTGTTTTACGTGAATGTGCCACTCCTATCCACAAATGCGTTACTCCTCAACGTTCATTTTACAAAGTGTCAGCGTAATGATACAGAAAGTGCCATGGGACCCTTTCTGCATAAGGCGGTATAATTCTAACATTTCTTATCACGCACACAGCCCTTTTTCATATATTCTCCAATATTAACATCAGTGATAACCTGTTATTTGGTTACTCGCATGACAACCAATTTTTTTTTTTTTATTAAGCACGCAAGTTTATAAAATGTGCAGTCTACAATAAAATGATAACTACCATTCTAATAGGTTATCCAGAAGTTAAAATTTATTGTTAAGTACTTACTAATTTTTATTAAATTTAATGCATGTTATTAAAATTAAATTTATTATAAAATGGGTATGTGTATATAACTAAATACAAATATATTTTTTAATATTTTATGAAAAATTAAGCAAAAATAAAATAAAATAAAAAAGAAACATAAATGAGGTATGCACATAGGTACCTACCTCATTTATGTTTCTTTTTTAATAAGCCTAATTTATAAAATTAAATATATAGGGACCAATCACACTGATTGACCTAGCCTTAAGGTAGGTAAGTTTGAGACTTTAGGTTGTGGGATAAATGTAGTCTATGTCCCGCTAAAATCGGACTATACCTAAATAATAAAATTTTTCATTTTATTTCATAAAGTTGCTGGGATAAGCGCGTTTAAACAAAATAGAAATCATTGCTGGCCTTTAATAGAATTCCAATTAAACCATAAAGGAAAAATAATGAATTAATAAATCTTTATTTATAACGAGTATGAAAATCTTAATAACAATTCTGTTTCAGCAAGTGTCTCTCCATTACAAACACCTATAGTTTTGGCAATCCCGTTTACTCTATATTCGTAAGCCATGACTTTCTTCTGATATTTACAATTTATGTACAATTGCTACTGGTTTATTTACTACTGAAATAAAGGCGGTATCATCAATACTTTATATTGTATTTCATCCCGAAAAATCCCAAAACGTTTTTCAATAAAAAAATATTAATAGCCCTTTGAATAATGTCAATAATGGCTTCCGGGTATGACAAAAGGTCTTCGTATACCGACTGGCAGCATTGTTACAGAGGCCGGTCGGCTTGCCTTCTACTGGAAAATGGTTCTTTTATTCATATATTTTTACGTTTAAATTCCAATGAAGACTTTACGATGCCTTCAAGCCTTCATCGGTGCTATTGAACACATAAATTGAAATCTCATCCTAGTGTTTTGAAAATCAGATGCGGATTTAGAAATCAGATGATCCCTGAAAAACTGAATAGATAAATATTAAAAACAAGATACATGGAATCTCACACATGCAGCATACATTTCAATGGTTAACTAATCATGTTCATAGTATAATATGCAGAAGGTTTTTGAACATGTTTATATTCAAATATAATGAATGATATGATATATATTTTATTTTAATAAACTTATAATGGTTGATATAAATAACAAATTTGAACAACAAAATAACTCTACAGAGGACATAGTTTAATATTAGTTGTAGCAAGGCGTTAAGCTTGTAGCCAACGTCGTAGCATTTCGTAGACGAGCTACAAGAAGTAAATTACATTAAAATAAATATATTTGCAAATCATTATTTAAGATATAAACATGTTCCAAGACCTTTTGCATATTATACTACGAATATAATTAGTTAATCATTGATTTTATGTTTCGGGAATCAAACTTTAGAGCATGTTATATTATGTGACATTGATATCGGGCTAAGCACCACTCAGACAAGACGATTATAGAAAAAACAATTATTTCACCTTAGATTATAGTGAAAATATTTAGGATATCCGATAGAGAACCCTTTTAATTACCATGTACTTTCTATCGTCAAATTAAGAAATAAACCAGCAGAATATTCCTAATGACTTACAAGTTTACATTGGGCGAGTAGCTTTTTTACATGAAATAGATTCAGTAGTTAAATATAATTTTATATTTATATTTATATTGTAAAATAGTATTGTAAAAAGTTAATTTACATATGTCAATATTTTTAGTGACACATTTTAACTAATGACTTGCACTGTAGAAGTGAAGGTGTGAAGCAGTACTTACTTCGCATAATGCAACTGGAATAAAACCGGTCAAGTACGAGTTGAACTCGCGTGGAGAGGGTTCCGTAAAATGCCAAAATTAGTTTTTGTATTTAATTGTGTACTCTCGCTTTCTAGTGGTGTTTTAGTGAACTATTTTCCGTAAGTGAACGTTTTATATTGAATTTACCACTTAATAGTCAACTGATAGCATTCTTGTAGGTTTTCCTGTAACCTATAGTTCTTTCATGAATAAAATCATAACTATTTATGTTACAACAAATATATTTGAAATCCTCATAACGAGCCCTTTCATTTGATATATAACACGGTAAGGTTTGCAAAACTTTTTTTTTAATATCTCCTAAGTTGTCCCCCAAAAATGACACTTGTTCAATTTTTTGAACAAGCGTCATTTATTTATTATATTTATTTACTTTGCACATCGTTGTTCGGGTCACATGATTACGCCATCCTACCAAATTTCATCTGTTTTGGTCCAGTAGGTTCGAAGAAAATTGGCCGTGACAGACGGACGGACGGAGAGACAGATGCACGAGTGATCTTATAAGGGTTCCGTTATTACACTTTTGTACGGAACCCTAAAAATGAAATAACGAGAAGAGATATCCTTCATAATTTCTGTCTTTCTGTTAAGTAAAAGTAGCAAAAAAAAGTAAATTACAAATACTAGATTCAATGAAATTATTTATTATTTAGCTTAGATAAGAAAGTTTTTCAGCTTTAATAAAGAAGACAAAGATACGTTTTTATTAAGGTCGCGCCAATAATGAATACAGGCGTAGAGTATCCTTCTCCTGACTCGCCTTAGTTTGACATGCGTTGCGGGAAACCAAATCTTGATAACTTTCTCAAATTTATAAAGTTTCCATTCGTATGTTCCGGATGTGTTCAATTTCAGTATTTGAACTAGCGTGGAAAGTAAATAGTTGCTCGTAGTTGAATATGAATACTGTACATATGGAAATCGTATTCGTAAGACAATGACCACAAATAGAAAAAGCACAGGAAGAGAAGATGCAGGAGCCGTTGAACTCATATGCTGAAAAATAATATATATACCTATTCAATCTAATGGTTTCAGGTTTATCCCAGGCTTTGTTGCGTAGGATCGGCTATGTATGTATGTATATGTCTTAATTATTCCGTTCGTGAGACAACACATGACTAAACATGATAAGTAAAATACTTGTATTTTTCATATTAAACAATCAAAAGGAAAAATTTTACTCCTTAATTTCAGCTGAATAATATAATCTAACGTCCCTTAGACTTAAACTAATTTTTAAGAAATTTTATCCTGATAGGTTTAGTGATTATTGATAATTCCTGATGAAATTTCCTTAGGAATTCTATGAGTAGATTCATACATGAAAAAGCTGAAATAATTAAACCCTCTTTTGTCCTTTAGTGATTTGTATGACAAACTTGAGAAGAGAGGTATAGTGTACTTACCTAGACATGGTACTATAAAGTTGGAAAGCACACAGCTTTATTCGCATAACAATTTTTATTTTAAATTATGTAGATATATAGCTAAAACATATTAAAATGTCTGTTGCAGTAGTATATAGATACACTCTAACATATAACAGTTCTGTAAAATCTATAATTTTCGCTTTCACGAACTGTAAGCGTTTGCTAGATAAAAGTTTTAATGATTAGTGAATAAAGAAAACTCGATATCAAGATTCCTGCAATAAAATTCTAAGGTTAGCATGCATATCCCACAAGAATGATTGATATAATTAGAATTTATTTAGTTTTCTTCTTCTATCAAATCATAAACTATTATTATTTTATTTTGATTTCATTTTAAAGCAAATATGGTAATTAACGTCCTTTAGTAATCTTAAACTTTAGCATATTTATATATCAGGTTCAATCGATAAAATCTTATAATGCGATGTTACGTAGCATTGTGGTGACTTTGTCAGTAACCCTGCCTTTGCCCGCGAGCTAATCGATAGCATAACTTTTCGATTGAAAAAGTTTATAGTTTTACCAGCAAAATCCGTGAGGTTTTAGTTGCAAGTATAGAGAGATTCTTTCAGCACTTTACCTTATCTTTAACTTATCCTGGCGGTATCTCAGCTGTATTCTTTAATGCGATTAAAATAAAATAATTATGTGGTTATATAATTTACTAGCTTTGATCCGCTGCTTCGCTCCCGTAAATCCTACGGGATCATTCGTTCTCGGATATAAGGTAAGTACCCTGTTCCCCTTTTAGTGTCCATATCTAAACGAAATTTCAAAAAGATTGGTTCGGTAGATAAAGTCTTAAGATATACTACACACATAAACAGATACAAAACTCTCTTTCGCTTTTGGGATAACGGGCACGTGCTTGAACTCTTAGAAGGGAAAATTTTATTTCCCATGTCGAAGCCAGCTACGAAATCTAGCTACGAAATGGGACTAAGGGAAACTGGCGATAGTGTATTTAACACCAATTAAAAAAAAATCTGTTTGTATTTCGATCACATGGGATATAACTACTATTGCACTTAGACGGTTCAATATTAAAAATACATTAGTAGTGTGTGAACTAGGAAAATAGTAGAGCTTTATGCTTTATTTAAATATTAAATTAAATGGTTTTGTGCCTTGTATACTCGTAGAAAGGGTAACGGAGGTAATAGGCAGTCGCTCCTTTATAATATCTAGTATTATTAATAAAATCTAGGACCATGATCAAAAGCATACCCGAATTATAAGCTAAAATACAACTGTCTTGAAATCGGCGAGCGTGTATGACGAGTGATGAGTGTGGAGTAGGCGAGGGTGGTAAGTAAGAATCGTAGTCAGTGGAAATCTCTGGCCTCTGCCTACCCCTACGGGAGACAGACATGATATGTATGTATGTATGTACAACTATTTCTTAGTTCGGATGATAATAATATTAAATTTATGAATATCAAAACTTCTGTACGAAAAATTCTGAACATAAATTATTTATCAAGTCTGTGTAAGTTTCTGACTGAAACCCGAGCTGTCGAGAATGCGGACACGAAGGCAACTAAATCTTCCCCAGAAAGATTTTCCAAGTTAACACGAAGCAAACAATATCGGCCGCCCCGCTTTCTAAACTTTTTGGGAGTTTATATCAGTTCTATGTTCAAATAAAAAGAATGAACGATTTATCCTTACCTGTTAAATTGAAAAAGTTGCCGGGACCACTGTTAAGGCACAGTACAATAGACAACTTCTTTTCATAGATAAACTTAAAGATAAATGAAAATTAAATTGTTCTTATGAATAAAACGATTAAATCAAAATACTACTAACAACCAAATTGACTCTTAAATATTTTTACGCCAAATGGAAAATAATATTTTTTTAAACCATTCTGAATATGGATATTGAAATTCGATCAGTGGAAGCAATTTATGACGTGTCTATTTTTGCTGAGTGGTCTATGGTTCAGATTTACGTGCAACCAGTGCTGAGTAATATCAAAAAAGTTTATCGCAAACGGTTAACGTTCGGAGCTGCGACAGCGGCTCCCGCAGCGATTTTAATAATTTTCAACAAATTGAAAAATGTTACCCCGCATTGATCCACCGTACAAAGTGTCTAGAGTGGCATGCATAATTTTTACGAATTCGATTTTTTATAAAAAACAAGATATTTAATTCAAATACTATTTGAAGCAACCTCAGATATTACTCAATCGATCTTTTTTTATAACTATGTACGTAAGAAAATATTTATTATTATCGTAACTTATTAAATCAGTAATTTCAGTCACTACAAAACAATATTTTATTCCTGTTACTAAATCAACAATTGCAATTTTCTTTGTCACATAAAATAAACATGGATAGAAGTTATCTCACCGGCTATGTTTGTTTATATATGATGAGTTTAAAACAATCCGGCCATCAAATTGAGAGCAGCACAAATGTTTGTTCAAGTCTGAACGTCGTCGTCTGCTACAGAATCTCGTAGCTCGCTCGTAGCTCAACGCGACATGTCCGAGTCATTGGGCTGGAAACATCTACCCGATTAGACGGAAGGCATACGCTTTAGCAGCGGTAGAGTTCTCTTGCTCAGCGCCTCTTCATTTGTGTTGTTTATTTTTAGACTAGCTAAAACGAGCTGTTTCTGTTTTTGAGCAGTTAGACCGGCTTCACACGGCCAAATATTTATAATGGACAGTGGGCCACATAGAATGCTCGACCTTATGTGAGCAGTGTATTTGTTTGTTTCGGGCGCCGCCGTCATCAAGTTTAATCGGTACACTAATGACATTATGGTTCAAAATATTCGTAATTCGTAATCGTACAGTAAAAGTGTAGATATCATGCAAAATTCCGTTACGTAAGGCACATCTTATTTACTTACTTTTCATTGGCCCAGCGAATAAACACGCTGTGTCTAATTGTATGCCTATGAATAAGTTAATATGAGAGAAAGTAGAAGTATAAATTAAAGGAACAAATATATTTTTTTTTTTCCTTTCGCTGTCTAGGTAAGCGGTGTATGGTGCAAAGAGGCTAAGGATTTTGTGCGGGAGCTAGGAAGACGCCTTAGAAATAATGGAGCAGACCACCGCGCTGAGTCTTATCTGGTGCAACGCATTTCCCTCGCAATACAGCGAGGGAACGCAGCTAGTGTGTTGGGCACTTTCATTCATGATACGTTGCGGCGTGATGGTCTGCTCGATTAGGTCCTTTTTATTATTATTATTTGTTTATTTTTATTTATTAAGTTAAATTGTAAAATAATAATTGTTTTATTGATCGATAAAAAATATATTATTTTTTTTAAATATTGTCTTGAAAACGTTATTTTCCTTGATTGAACTTCTGATACGGAGGAAACTTATTTTGATAATCTTTAAATTAATTTGATTTAAATGAAAAAAAACTTGTTAGTCAGCTAGAAAAAAAAACTTTTTGAGTTTAAAAATCACTGCAATTAACGTATTATTTTATGTTTTTATTTCGTCTAACCACATCAAGCAAAGCTATTTCAACTCTTATCTAGATCGTGGCAAATAGAGACGTGTCGCATTGAACACTTATCAACGTCGCTTTACGGTTGAGCGGCAAAACGAAACGTAACAATTGGGACCCGTATTTGTCACGTGACCGAACTAAAGTAGGGCCGTTTGTGGCCGTTTGAACAATGAACCGGCTTCAAAAGACTAATTTGAAAGATATTTAATTGGTGGCTCTTTGAAACTGTTATAGAGGTTACATGTTTTGGTAGTATCTTCAGTAATTTTAATTTTATCTAGTGATATATATCTTCTTCTTTGTCCACCCCTTATCCCAGTTCATCTGGGGTCGGGTCTCCTCGTGCATTTGCGCCAGAGATTTCTACTCCGGGTTGTCTAGTTTTTTATCTAGTGATATCATCGATTATAAATAAGGTAATAAATAAAATATATATATATATAAAATATATTTTTATACACAAAGGAGGAGAAGGAATATTATAATCTATCTATATTTGCAGTTTAGTCTACAAGAACCCCTCTGTAGGTGAAGGCCTCCTCCCAAGATAACCAGTTTTTGCGGTTATTAGTTAGCAGTAATGTTACTGTTACATTTGAAGCGACATAGGTTGCACCGTCGTATTTTGTAGCATACCTAGTTAGTTACCAGGGCTACAAGTATAATGACGGCCATGGAGGTTATTCGACCCGTCTGACAGATAAGTTGACAATAACAATAGCGCTAACCGGTCAAGTTTGGGCGGTTACGGTTAGCGTAAAAGTTATGACGTATTTTGACGATTGACAAAATGGTGCAACCTATTTTTCACCTAACCGGTACTTTGACTACACAGTTATAGTTATAGTAAGTTGGTGCAACCCAGCCTAAGCATTCAAAAGTGTTATTTTGACCATTTTCAGGCATCACCAACAGATTCTCGATATAGTTTTAAGATGATGCTTAAAAAATTCATATCATAATCAGAGTACTTGCTAAGACTAATAAATATATCGCAAATACGGCGGATCGTATATAAAGTCGACTAGTTTCAATGCCCGTCATCAGGCTCTCATTAATATGATGTCATAATCCATACTAATATTATAAATGCGAAAGTCTGTCTGTCTGTCTGTCTGTCTATCTGTCTGTCTGTCTGTCTGTCTGTCTGTCACCTCTTCACGGCTAAACGGCTGGACGGATTGTGATGAAATTTGGTAGGGATGTAGTTAACGACCTGAGGTCAAACATAGGCTACTTTTGGACGCGATATAACCGAGTCCCACGCGGGGCGGAGCCGCGAGGAACAGCTAGTAGCATATAATTGTCAAGTACCTATAGTAAAATTTCAATTCAACGAGATGAGCCCAAAGAATATTCCTATTTTTGCATAATAGACAATAAAATCAACTTATTTACATTAAAAGTAAAAACCTGAGATTAAGCTCCCTCAAATTTCTCAAAAACAATCATTTCATTTCAAATGATCATTTTCTTCGCGTAATAATCTCAGCTATTAAATTAGAATATATATTTTTTTTAAAGTTAAGTAGACTGTAATGGTTTGGTGTATCCCTTCAAAATATAAGACGCAAATTTTGTTTTCTACTCATTCGTGTAATTTTATTCCCCAATTAATTACATAACGGCCAGTCCCTAATTGAGTAGTAGGCAAAATCCCTCCCTTGCACGGGTAATGTCTACATTGGAGGAAATTCTTACTTCTTATAAAATATATTAGACCCTTTTGAAAAATCTTTTGTAGGATTCTTTGCGTTTAATTTTAAACAATGTTGCGAGGTTTAATTATAATTTTCCTGATGAACAAGGTTTAAGATTCTTGTAAAAAATTTAATAAGTTTGGAGTTGATAAGCCTACAAAGGGCTATTATTACGTTTTATATTTAATAGAATTATTGTAAGGTCTTTTTCGGATACCGTCAGTTACTGACTAATTAAAAGCTTTATTTAGTATTACCAGTCTCTTCATCTCTACGTTTACCTGAATGTAATAAAATCTGGAATATTTCAGATTGAATGAGATTTCCATTGAAATCTTAATATATACTAATATTACTTATTTCAATCTTGAATAGACCTAGTAAAAGGTTCGGTAACACTAGGAACTCTGTAATATAAAATAATACATTGACAAAAACTCTAGTTTTAAGTCGATTATGAATACGATATTTAGGTCAGATGGTTATAAGTGATATTAATGGAAACACTTAAAATTATAAAAAAAAAATACCGGGTGGTAAATATGTTAATAATAAGAAGAAATGGGGTCTAATTCATAAGTGATAGATGTTCTATGTCGCAGTGCAAACGTTGGACCATCTGCTGTCGTGCCCCAGCCTAGCCATGGACATCGTACTGGACCAAACAATAAAACGTACTCAGACTCCCTTGGTCCCATTTCGTATCTAGTGGACAAGACACGATAGAATAAGAAGGACATATAAATAGTAAAATATATTTTAATACAGTTTTGATAGTTGCCTTTGCAAGAAGCTATCAAGTTATCATAAGAATGAGCAGAAATGTCGACATCACTCGCTTATACCTCATTGCCTCCATATTTTAGGGGTAATGACATAGCAATACAGAGATAAAGTTGCATACAGTGTTCGCTTCTACAAAGCACATAATGTACTATCCGATGAGTGGGGAAACTAGGTTACCTTTATATCCATTCAAAGAATCTACTGATTTAATATAACATCATCATTCTCCTCATCGTTTTTCTAGTAGCATCTCAAACCGTGAATCCGGACAGCGTGCCTGTTTAAACACGATGTCGTATGGTTTTTCGTCCCTGGGATATTAATATTTGTCATTATTAATATGACCGCTCACCTGCCAGATGTAACCCCTCCTTGGGAATGCTGTTGTTGGTGGAATCCACCACCCGACGAATAAAGACAAGTAAAGTGGGTCACGTAGAAAAGAGTATTAACTTTAGGTGTTAAGTAAGGTGGTATCAACTTACCCTTACATTAACATTAGATTCGATAGACCATTGTTACTCTTTTAGTCACCTTATACGATATTTTTACTATTATCAAGCCAGACTAACTTTAATACAACATATTAAAATCACATAATTACATTTAAAAGTAGTAAAATAAGAGGTTCTCTTGAGAAAAGTGAAGAAACAGATTGACATTAAACTGTTTTACTTTAAAGTAATTATAAAAAGTAGTAACAACTACAAATGCCAATAACGTCTACATTTTGAAGCTACACAGTTGGTTTTTTTTTTTTTTTTTTGACGGACCTACAGTATTAGCTTCGATGAGCTTTTATACTTACAGCGGGACAGTTTGAGGCGAGGGCTTGACGCCACTCAGCCTTTTCGGCAAAAGCGCAAGGGGCTCCCAGTTGGGACGAACCTCGGCCATGGGCTTTGCCTTTGAGCAATGGCGAGCGATGCAAACTCGCGAGCGATGCAAACGCTCATTGCCTTAAGGGCCGACACTAGGGTGCCTTAAGGGCCTAAGAAAAGCCTACTGGTGGCGAGAAGCGCCCTGGTACATTCCGGTACCTGGTAAACGAGCTACTGTTCCTACTTCGTCGCACTCGCCGGCGAGTGCGGTGTATGAGTGTACAGGTTGAGTGTCCCGGTCTCCTGAGAGACGCGAGATCTTCGAACGGCCTATTTGCAACCGTGATGGGGTCATCGGGGTCCAAGAGAACATTCCTCGGGCGTCGAAGCCGCAAGGTGGGATCCTTCAGGGGATTGTAGTTGGCTGCCTTTACTACTAACGGATTCGGATGAGAGGGGCATTTCTCAAAGTAACGTTGGGACGTCTCTTTGAGATATCTCGATATGGTTGGAAGCTCAAGATCCTTGTGCAGATCGCAGGTACGTAGGCCCGGGGGTGCTCCCGTGGCTCTACGTGCGAACCTATTCTGAATGAGTTGGAATTTATTCAGAAGAGATGGTGCTATGTGTGCGAAAATAACGCTAGCGTAAGTCATGACAGGTCGGATGCACAGCTTGTAAAGAGTCAACTTATTTCTAAGCGACATTTTTACGTTACTGATCATGGGTGAGAGTCTGCCTAGGAAGAAGGCTGCTCTGTTGCGTACTCTTTGGATGTGGGGTCCAAAGGTCATCTTGCTGTCAAAGATAACGCCCAGATATTTTGTGCGGTCAACCCATGGAATGGATTTTCCGAACAAAGATATCGTTTTTAAGAGCGATTGTGTGCTCCATGCCGGGGGTCGTGTTGCACCGCGGGAGTCTTTGGAGAAGAACACTGCTGCGCTCTTTTCCGGATTCACCTCGATGCGCCACTTCCTGAACCAAGCGCCGAGCGCGTCGACTGCTTGTTGGAGGCGTTTGGAGATAAGGTCCTTGTTTCTACTGGATGTGTAAAGTGCAGTGTCGTCAGCGAAGAGAGCCAACTCCACGTGCGGGGTCCGGGGTACGTCGTTAGTGTACAACGCGTATAGTATGGGTGAGAGCACAGAGCCTTGAGGGACTCCTGCTGTTAGTGGTCGGGGGCGTGAGAGCGTTCCTTCTACTCTGTAGCGGAAGGTTCTATTCGACAAGAAGTCTCGCATGATGCGCACGAGACTGTCTGGCAGGCCCATGATGGCCAGCTTGGCTACCAAGCCGGCATGCCAGACTTTGTCGAATGCCTTCGCTACATCGAAGAAGAGCGCTCCAGTAGGTTGACCGCGGCGGCGGTTGTCTAGGATGTGCTCTGTTAGGCGGTGCAGTTGGTGTACGCAGGAATGTTTTGCGCGGAAACCCATCTGTTCGTTCGGGATCAGATTCATAGATTCGATATAAACCTTGAGTCTGGCCGATAGGATTCTCTCGTATATCTTCCCGATGCAGCTGAGGAGGCTGATTGGGCGATAAGAGGTCGGGTTCTTCAGGTCTTTGCCTGGTTTTGGGATGCCTATTACTGTTGCTTGTTTCCAGGCGTCTGGGAACGTACAATTCGCTAAGCAAGCATTGAAGATGCTCACTAGCAGCAGTAGTAGGGTCTGGGGTAGACATTTCAATATGCCATTTGATATACCGTCAGCACCGGCGGCTTTTCGGGGTTTTAGGGATTTTATTATCGATTGCACCTCGTCAATCGTGGTTGGAGGGAGTGCGATCGCGGGGGGAGCCGATGCGGAGGCGGCGACGCTCTCTACATGCGATTCTACCCGTTGTACGTGATCTGGGTCTACTGGCTCACGACTAGGAGAGCATTGGCTTTCCAGGCTGTCTGCGAGGCATTCAGCTTTTTCGTCATCATCGAAGGCGATGGAGCCATCCGGTCGGTTGAGAGGAGGAGTGGATGAGATCTGATCGCACTTGAGACTTCGCGCCACACGCCAGTAAGTGACATGTGACGGGTTGAGTTCAGAGAGGAAGTCGCTCCACCTTTCGTCCCTGAGTTCCTTCATGCGCTCCTTAACTCGACGTTGAAGGTAGCGTAGTCTAGAACGGGCCTCATCGGTGGGGTACAGGTCGTGTTCTCTTGTCGCGGCATTCTTTTCCGTCAACAACCTCCTTACGTCGTCAGGCAGCTCGAATCTATGGTTGGGATCCACAGAAGGGACCTGCCTGGTGCAGTCCTTGATGGCCGCTTGTAAGTGGTTGGTGAGGGACGAGACTGCCAAGTCTGTCTGTTCGGTGGATGTTATCCTGTCCGGAATGGCATCCAGGTTCGGGGACGGTTGGTCGAGCGCTTTCGCTAGCTTCTTCCAATCCGTGGTCATTCTTGTATGGGTGGGACGCCCATTGTCTGTCTGTCCTAGTTGCAGGAGGACCGGTCTATGGTCTGAGTTTAGGTCCGGATGCACCTCTATTGAACACACTGTAAGGGTGATGTTCTTTAGTAGGGCAAAGTCCAGGACACTGGGATTGTGGCCGTCCATGGTAGGATAGCGTGTCGGGGCCAGGGGCGCTATAACGTCGAAATCCAGAGTCTCTTCGAGTCTCGAGAGGGTTTCGCCGTTCGTCGAGTTGGTTAGCGAATGCCACCTGGTGTGTTTACTGTTGAAATCGCCAGCCAGTATGGTAGCGTTTCCCATAGCAAACAGGGCTTGAAGGTCGCTCTCAAGCAGGCTTTTGTTGGGGCTGAGATAGATGGAGGCGATGTTTATTGGCGAATGGCCGGTCATCGCGATTCTGAGGATTGAGCATTCCATATTCGTTAGAGATGGAGGGTCTAGTTGGCAACAGTGCAGGGACCTTTTGTAATAGATTAGGGTTCCGCCTTTGGCGTTGTCTAATCTATCATTGCGAACGATGTTGTAGTTCGCTATTCTTGGGTCTCTCAATGAAGGTTTTAAGAAGGTTTCCTGCAGGAGAAGGATATCCACCTGATGTTGGGTGAGGTACCGAGCAATCTCGGCCCTCTGGTCGCGGAGTTTACCGTTGGCGTTGTAAAACGCCAAGGTCAGCGATCGGGGTTTGTTCCTATGGGTTGTACTACCCATTATGGTTGAGTCGTGGGGCGAAGATGCGGAGGGATTTTGACCTCCGATAGCTTCGTAATTTGAGCCTTGTAGCGCCTAATAACCTTCGTCCGTTCGACCCAGTTGTCGCCGGCGGCTATTAGGGCGTGGCCCAATTCCTCGATCATGTCGAGGTCGACTGTGTCCAATATTTGGAGGGCTATGTCCGTGGCCTCTTCGGCTGTGGCTACGCGGGGAGCCGTGTTCCCGTGGGGGACTTTGACTACCGCGTTGGCCGCACCGGAGGGCTTGTTGGTCTTTTGTGGACAAGGAGGCGCTGCTGCTGGTTTTGCAACCGCTGTAGCGAAGCTTTTTGCTTGCGCGTTAGTCGCCTTGGGGGCTACCGAGGGGGCTGGAGTTGGGGTTGAAACTTGAGGTTTCTTGCCCAATTCCGGAAACTCCGCAGTGTTGCTGGAGTTCGGTGGGGTTGGTTTGGTTTTCGGGCTGGGTTGTTTCCTCGCTACAGAGGACCTCCCTTTTTGGGCCTGCCCTGCGTTGCTCTTTGGGGCTTTCGGGCACCCGCGCCAGTTGGCTGGGTGGCCCTCTTCCCCGCATAGCACACAGGCGGGATTGCCCGGGGATTCTCTGTTGCGCTCACAATCCTTTGTTGCGTGGTCACCCAAACACTTCACGCAGCGAGGACGTGCGTGGCAGTGACGGGCGGAATGGCCATAGAATTGGCAGTTATGGCACTGCCCTACTACTCCGCGTTTGCGCGGGGGCTCGATGGAGATTCCGTTGAGCCCCGCGACAGTCTTGACTTTGAAGACTGCTTTCCCTTCGGGTGTCTTGTCCAAGACGACTAATACCATGTCATATGGTTGGCGGGGGTGTTTGGCACGGTACATACGATGTACCTCACGTACCGGGATTTTTTGCTCCATAAGAGTCTCCTTGACATAGTCTGTTGAGACGTCTTTGGGGATGCGTCGGATCACGACTCGAAGGACGCGCTCCTCCTCGAGGGTGTACGTGTGCCAATCGATATGTCTTTCAACTAAGAGGGCGGTGAGGGCCCTGTAGTGGACCACCGTTTGAAGGGTGACCCTAATTCCAGTTTCGCACTTGCGTGCGTTAGTGAAATTGATCTGTCTCTCTTTGAGAGTTTTCGAGACCGATTCCCATTTGGATGGGTCTCGGATGATGACAGGCGGGGGTGCCTTAGTCTTCGGGGAAGCCGGTGTGGCAGGCGTGGTTTTGGTTGGGGTTGGGGGTCGGCGGGCTTGTTTGCCGTCCGCTACCTTGACGATTTTAGCGGATTGCTTCCGCTTGGTCTTCCTCTGGCGTTTGCCTCCGACGGTGATGAAACCGTCCTCTGAGGATGAGGACACGGACGCTTGCGAGGCGTCGGAATGTTGATCGTCGTCGTCCTTCACAGGAGAAGTGTCCATTTCTGGACTAGATTCATCGTCGGATTCCGCCATAGGTGAAAGCGGCGAATCACGAACTGGGGGCCTAATGTCCCTAAGGTGGGGTAGTGAGTCCTCAACGGGAAGGACACCGTAACGGTTTTTGGGGGCGGTCGCGGGCGCGATCGGGGGTGGTGGGGGGGTTGCTAAGAGCGCCTCCTTGTAACGGAGGAACTCCTTGTGGAGACTTAAGTTTCCATTTTCGGTGAGGAACCTTATAAAAAGGTCCTCATCGGGAGGAGGGGTGGGGGCCGCCATTAAGGCGACAGTTTGGCGATTGGAATCGCCGATGGGTGGGGGAACCCGAGGGGTACACTCGGGCGTCCTAAGGGCTTCCTTCTGCCGGGTGTAGACAGAAGGGTGTGTGCCTATTGGCCCTACTACGTGCTGTGTGTAGGGGTCTGTTGCCAACCTTGTTAGGGTCAACAGGTGTGTACCTATCAACTTGTTGGGTATTATTTATATAACAACTATTATAGCAAACATTCACTGGCTAGCTTAACTAGGTTGTAATCTTTTACGATCGATGAATTTTGAACCCTCTGTACCCTTCAAAAGCCCTTCTTAACGACTACCCTAAGTACTCATGATATAAACATACAAAACCGGTACCGCATAATATAAAACTGACCGTACTCAAGTAATAAATTTGGTAAGTATGGTTATAAGACGTACCACATCTGGTGATACTCATAAATTTATTAATGGAGGGCGCATTTCGTAAAATTTTTGATGTGAGTAAAGTGTTTGTTTTATTTTTATGTAGATGTTGCAATGATTATGGAAAGTCTCAATACCTACTTTTAACTTACTGCTGTCATCAGTTATTTAATCTGACTGTTTTTATAGCTACAAGAAAATCAGTTAAATAGGCAATAAGAAAACTTTATATCAAAATTAGGGGCCAACACTGGAGATTTCTGAAGGCACCCTTAGTCCCATTTTGTAGCTAGTTTTCGTAGTTGGCTTCGAAACGGGAAGAAATGATATAGTCCCATTACGAAGCTAGCTTCGAAACGAATGCCTTTGTAACACTATGCTTTACAAATATTAATTTGCATAACAAAATTATAAACAACTGAATCTGAGACGTAATAAGAATAGATTAGAACATAACATAATGGATATATTCTCGCATAAACATCAAGTATGGAGGTGCTATAAAAACCTGTTACCGCAATTGAAGCCAGATGCCGAGGCATTTAATAAAAAATAAACGAGGAACGCGGGCGGCTGGCAATCTATCACGCTACAGTCATAAGCCGACTTTAATGCTGGGTCACTTCAGGCCTTTTTGTTGACGTTAATATTACTTAACGTTTAACAAACAAAAAAAAACAAAGTCATCCGGCGCTCTTTAAATAAATTGTCAACGAGAGGATATACGTCTGCTATATATTTTATTACGCGATGAAACGACATTGTTTGACTTCACCGAAGGTAAAATAATTAATTACATATTTCCAAACTCTGTTCAAACACGCTGTATATCTAGATTATTCATTTAATTGCTCTTCAATCACACTGTTGTCGAGTTAATTAACTGCTTTCCTACGAATAATTACTTTCACGCAATTTATTCACGTGAACCGTATCGGAGACTTATTGTTGCGAGATTAAACTGTTTCGACAGAATGCTTAAATACACAAATATGTCGGCATGTAAATTAATGTGAATATTGTGTTTTTCATGTAGCTTAAATTTTGACAGGAAAAACATAAAAGCCTATAAATACTTTTTACAACATTGAATAATCTGTATTATTAATTAAGTACTAACCTTACTTTTACTACTTTACTAAACTTACTTTAGAGCTTTTGAGCTTTGAACAAATATTTTCAACGATTAAGTACTTATTACTCTATTACTTAATGTTATTACTTATTACCTTATAGGTATCGTATCTAAAATTATTACTAATATAATGAATAAACACTTTATTCCACCAATTACATAATACATCATTAGATTGTACAGGATCAGATAAAATAATAGATAACAATAAGAGTATTTGGTACATATAATAAGTTCAAAAGTACATAATAATTAATGCAGAAAGGAATAATTTAGCAGGTTCAGAAAGCTCGAAATAATAGACATGCAAAATATGTGATTAACTTGTTATTTGAAGCGCTTTTGACCGCGGTCAATGAACAGGGCAAGTGGCACGTGAGTGGTGCCCCCAGCGATTCCGCCCTTTGTTTTAAATGACGAGAAGACGTCTCCATCTGTAAAGAACGGTAAGTGGGCAAGATGTCACCGTTCCGCTGCTCCCTAGACACTCAAAAAGTCGAGCGTCCTACCCGACTCATGATGCAAGCAAAGTGCAGATTTCAACAGCCTTTTGTTACGCAGCTATGTTTAAAGTTTTCATCTGGTACACGCTTAGAAGTGATATACTGTGGAAATTGAATTTCATGCTTTGTAAGCATTTGCATATAGTTTTATTGTGAAACATTAAATTATTTTTATGACCGTAAACACAGACTTAAAAGAACCACATATGAACTGCATAGGCGACTGTGTGTATGTATCGCGGTAACACCAAGTGATTCGTAATATAGATATTTTATATTTACGCTAGCATCACTAATAGTTGGTTTATTTGTGTGTGTAAAAGCGTGTTGTACTCGTAATATACGACAAACGAAATGCATGGCTTCACTCGTATACATGACTACGCCTGGAGTTTTCAACCGACTTCCAAAAAAGGGGGAGATTCTCAATTCGCCTGAATGTTTTTTTTTATGTTTGTTACCCCGTCATTTTCGAAAAGGATTTATCTATTTTTGATCGAAAGGAAATATTATACTTTCAATTTGGTTCCATTGAAACTTTATCAAAATCAGAATTTTTGCAAACCTATGTGTTTAAGATTTTTTGATCTGTCAAAGTTTTAGTTAGCCTCAGCAAACAAATGAAAACCGGCGTTTCCGGAGAACCTCCTTTTTTTTGAAGTCGTTTAAAAGTATTAAATGTAAACGAATTAGAGAATTTATCAATTTCAAATAGCTCACTTACTTACTTCTAATTACGTCAGATTAGTTGCTTTCGAATAAAGAGGTGCAATTAGTAACAAACGTACATCTTTACCGCATTATACAAGCATATCATTTAAGGCTTCCATTGCTCGCTCCTGCTACATACGCAAATGAGGATCGTTCTCCAGAGGCTTCTTGCAAATGAGTTTCTCATATGAATCGTTACCAAGTGTCGGCAAACGAGAAATCATTCCACGAAGCTCGTTCAAGTGCTTTCCAATTTATTCAATTTTAACGCGTTTCCGTCAACTGCATGGTTAACGTAAGAAAATAAAAACACCGTTAAGTTTAATTTTAAGGAAGCAGGCTGCTACAAAGTATTTGTTTTACATGTTTTAAATTTTAACAACAAGGTAACAACCAATAAAATAAATCTATACTACAACCAATAAAATAAATCTAAACTAAACATAAGTATATTTACAAAAAGTTAAACCCTTATAGATCGTTGCCCCGAGGTAACGTGTCCTGAACACTGGTAGCATCGTCACGTTGAATGGCAAAGCTTATTTTTTGTGCGAGGTAAAGACCAGCCCTCTGCATGGTCACGTGGAACCTCATTCAGTTTGCAGGCGGCATAGTCGTATATTTGCTTCATGTTTAATTAATATGCCAAATTCTCATATTTTTCAGAGGCTTCATTTACTAGGTCTTGGCTATCACGAATTTTATAAACACATAAAAAGTATCTATTGTAATTTTTAGGGTTCCGTACAAAAATGTAAAAACGGAACCCTTATAGGATCACTCGTGCGTCTGTCTGTCCGTCAGTCCGTCTGTCACAGCCAATTTTTTTCGAACCTACTAGACCAAAACAGATGAAATTTGGTAGGATGGCGTAATCCTGTGACCCAAACACAGATGTGCATAATAAATAAATATTTTTTTAAAGCAGGGTCATTTTCGGGGGACAAATTAGGACTTAAAAAAAATATAACATGTAGTTCATTGCCTGTAGATTACAGGAAAACCTACAAGAATTCTATCAATTGACAATTAAGTGGTAAATTCAATATAAAACGTTCATTAACGGATAACGGAATATACTACTAAAAAAATAAACGGAAATAGTTCACTAAAACACCACTAGATAGCGATAGTAGTAGTTTGTTGACATACCACAATTGAATATAAAAACTAACATTGGCATTGTGCGGAACCCTCTCCACGCGAGTTTAACTCGCACTTGACCGGTTTTATTTTTTCTCTCTCAGACATTAACATATAGACTCCATATATATATTATAATTATTAATTGGGCCCGTACCCAAGAATTTTATTCTAGTTGATTCTGTTTAACCTTCAAAGCTTATATAAGTGTAAAACATCCATGTAGTATGATTTTTAATTTAATATCAAAAATATAATAATAGTATATTAATTTGTTTAACTTATATATTTAATCTTATGACCTATTACGGTCCTATCAGTAAAGCTTTTTTCCCTTACCTATGTGCTTCCAACAATCCATATGTTGAAATTGTGTGCATTTCTTCTATAAAACAGTCCCATATAATGCAAATACTATTGAAAAGGAAGAAACAAACAAAAGCAAAATACTGGAGCTCCAGAGATAGTGAAAAATGTATTTTCTATCACAAAGCGCATATAACGTAGAGAGCATGAAATATGGTAAGGATTCCGTTTGGCTCAGCGTGCGTTAGGAGTTAGTATAGCGCTATCTTTGTCTGGAGCAAAACGTTATAGAACGTCCTAAATGTAACAAAAAGAGTCAGGTTACATACAATATGTAAAAGAATATTGAAGATGTTATTATTTATCAATAGGTACTTACTTATTTCCAAATAAAATTCCTCAAAAATTAAAATAAAATTTATTGTCTATTTATTTAAAAAAATAGCGCTCATAAATTTTACATTACACTATAAACCAAGTTATTTTTTTTATAACTTTAATTTACTTAATTTATTTATGTGACTCAAGTTGCCTCGTATATTAGGCAAGGCGTTTTAGTTCAACGTTCAGGAATACGGAAAGTGCAAAAATTCTAAAAATATATTTAAATAATATGCGCTTTATGCATACGCTTTATCTGTGTTCCGACTTGAAAGCATCGAACTCATTTCATGAATTTGTTGTCTATACATACGACGCGTCGACGTTTCACTTGTGGGATTTTATGTTTCATTATTCAAAGTACCTTATTTCCATATTGAATTCCGTGGAAAACGTTTTGAATTACTTCTCTGTTTAACTGTACTAAATTGCCTAGTGTAAATTGCCTACATATTATTAAAATAAATTGTCTGTCATTTGTATTACAGAATGCGTTTTTCCTACTGGCAATAGGTTTAACGCATTCTTGTCTTAGTGCTATTTCTTGCTCTCAATCAAGAGTAGTAAGTAAATATAGAGACATGTCTATTATCTATTTTTTTATAACTTATAACTACTTGACCACCGGCCATCGAGTATCGCATAACAATAGTTTTTCTTTTGTGTCTGGATTCTCGATAGTTGAGGGATTAATAAATAATCAGATGTCACTAATGTTTATTTTTCGTAGTTTTTGTATACCTATTAATCATTTTCTCCCAGCCGCCAAATTTGCGTTAAAATACTATAATGTTAATATGTATGTATATAAATATATAACCATGTAAGACGATTTCAATACCGAAATACATGCCACAGACAAGCACACGGAATTACGTCTACAGTTGACAAGCCTCGAATTAATTAAAGTCAAACAACAAACGCATTTTGTAGCATTATCTCCTTTGTATACAGAATTAATAATCTCATTAAACAGTAGCTATATATACTCATGTGCTAACTTTGACTCATGTGAAATGATGAGGAAATATTTTTTTTGTTTGGATTAATAACTGGTTCGATGATAGATAGATAGGTTCCGGAGAAAAACAAGAATTAGTCCGGGCTTAAATAATGTTATGTGGAAAAACTATAAAAGCTCTAACAGTACATAGGTATATGTGGTTCTTTGTTTTTTAAATCAAGATAGTGATTTTCAAGTGTAAAATAAATATTTTGTGAAAATCATCATCATCAAGTAAAAACCAATGTCAATTTAGAAAAATATAATTTAGATTACAGCAAAGTGCACCTCCTTCTGTTACACCTTAGGAACGGCTTCGTCTGTAAGACATTTTGGTATTATACCTACTTATTTATCATAGAATAATAAAAAAAAATTGCCTGCGCCCCGTGTGCGTTTTCCTATTTCTATGTTATTAATTATTTTATTTTAGTTTATTGATTTAATTCCATCGTTAAATCTTGTTTGTATAAGGCTTGCAAAACAATGAGCCCGTGGCTTAACTTGCTTTAATTTTCATGTAAGTATTTGTAATCAAGTCCCTACTTTTTTTTTCTTTACAATGTATTTGTAAGTAAATTATAGAGAACAATGTACAATTTTACAAGTAAACAATATGAAAAATGAAAATATTGCGAGAAAACTTGCATTCGGCATAAGTGCCAATGTTTTTTGTGTAAAAAAGGATTTCGCCTCTTAAATCCGTTGAAAGCTTTTCAGTGTTTGTATGAAACAAATAGTGTAAGTAGGTATATGTTGAAATTTGATCATATAGTATGAGTCATTTTACATACACGAGTATCTTTGACTGTATTGTATAAGTAGGTACCTATTCTATTTTGTAAAAAAATGTCTATCATCATTATTGCCAGTTTTCTGTCAGATAAACTACTGATATATTTTTGTGTTTGATTGAGAAAAACTTAATAAAATATTTATTTAAACCTATGAGTAATGATAATGTCTTAGTTGTTGGTGTCAGGAGAACAGATAAAAACTAATATTGCAAAAAAAAAAATATTTGTATACGGCTGAGTGAGCTTTATGACTATGTAGGCTTTGCACTAACATTTTTTTAATGTATAATACCACCTTAGAACAATTAATAATTTGATTTGTTCTGATTCTCAAAAATTTCACCATTGCGACAGAATTGTTATTGAAAAAGTAAAAGAAAAATATAAGGAACAATAAACAAAGTGTATCGATTTCTCAAGCAGAGTTTAGAGCTAGAAAGAGTGAAAAGCAATAAATAACTTAAAAAAGCTGCAACTTGTTCTGTAGTTCAAATGGCAAAGTTTTGGTTTCAGACAAGCCGACCTAAGTGCACTTTGTCACTTAAATTGGAAAATATTGTTCTCAGCAAAGAAAGTAACGGTTTAAACTAAAAGTAGCTGCTACTTTTTGAGAGTAAAAATGTTATGTCACATTCGCCACATTCGTTGACAAAAAACAGAAAAATGAGTCTTGGAAAAACATTGTATGAAGACTTTGTTGTATTGAAAAAGAGAAAGATACCTATGAACTTGTTTTCGAATTCCAGAATGAAGAATAAAGTAAATTGTCTAATATGGTCTCACTTCTGTAGATTTTTTTCATTTATCACGACTATTCGGTTGCGCGATCTCACCTCCCGATACACACTTGCTTACAGCAGATTACCAAAGACCGGAAAAAAGTGGTGTTGTTGAATTCCGGTTTAAAATTTCGTGGTGTTAGACACGAGTTGGTAGCGCGCTATGACATCCGCAAAGTATGGCAATCGTAAATAGTAATAAAAGTAGCAAATAATTGCAATCAAAGTAAATAAGAGAAGAATTTCAAATACAATCAATCTTGACGCGATAAGATTACAAAGTTGTGTGATATTAAATGTATGCAGTGTTAAATCTACTAGAAGAAAATGATAGTTTAATGTAAATATTTTAAGCTAAAGTTCACAATACCTACCAGAATCGCTATTTATCCGGCAATGAATTCAGCCGATACGTTGGGAAGCCGGCAGCTGTCAAAGTGAGCCGGAACCGGCGATATGGGAGAAATATAACATTTTATTTTAATTACTATCATTTGTCTCGGAGTTTTTTAAATGAACGCTTAAGTTTTGGGCCATGAGATGTCTATTTACCAAACCCTGTCTAGAACATTGAAATAGTTTGATTATTACTTCATTCTCTGAATTTGCAAACTATGTGTAGAAAGTAACTTATTCGCTAATATATTGTACTAGCGATCGCCCGCGACTTCGCCCAAGTGAATTTCCTAAGGGAACCGTGCTTTTTCTTGAGTGAAAGGTATCTTATGTTATTCTCAATACTTATATCTATGTGCATGCGAAATTTAAGAAAGATTGATGCAATATCTATTGCATCAATCTTTCTTAAATTTCGCATAGGGCGTGAAAGAGTAGCAAACTAACAAACTCACTTTTGCATTTATAATACCTATTAGTTTTAAATGCATGACGCAATTGACGGATTAGGATTTAAACCATGACGCAATATTCTACCAGACCACAATAGTGTCACAATTTTCAACTTCAACGCAAGTTATTCGTCGTGCCACAATACTAGGGGCTATTCGCATGTTAAAAATGATAAGCGAATAATTATTCTTTAACTTATTCACATAATCTTTGGTGAAATTAGCAGACGTTGCTCTTAAGATGTTATGTTATATTCTTCTTCTTCTTTTCGAGTCATAATAACTATATGGACTCTATATTGACTTTGCCCAGTACTTGGCTACCTCCACCGCCCGGTCGTTTGCCTCATTCAAGTCTCCTGCTTACTCTATTGCATCGGTACTAACTGCAATGATATAATTATATGGAAAATTAATAAGTACTTAGATAAAAACTTTACGACTACCATGTTGCCATAAGGCAGGCCCAAGGCTTTACTTTTGTACCTTCCCACGGTGTGGCTGTGACCCATACATAGATTGTTCACATACATATCTATAAAAAGTATGATAACAATCAGTATTAAAAACTCACTTAGTAACTATCTACATAAAACTAAACATTCCAGTGTAAAGTTTGCTAGTTTTTAATTAAAAGTTATTTTTATTTTTATGCTAAGAGATAAACTAGCAACTCGCCGCACTAAGCGGATATCAACTTTCAAACTTTTTATCTCGGATAAATTAATAACTATTTCGGAACTGTTTTCGGTATTTATATTTAGTATATAATTTCGATATTTGATTTCACTACACATTTTTGCGAATCGAGCTACACCACCAATATGATGGTAATTACTACTATAAAAATCACAGCAATTTTATAGATTGATACAGTATATTATTTTACACTAAAAATTGCTTACAATTTTTTTATGTCAAAGAGCGTTGAACCTATAAATTATTAATTACTACACTCAGAGATTATAGAATGCCTGCATAATAATCTGTGATATAATGGTAAAAATTCCAATCTAGTAATAATAGCTTGTGACACTTCATTTGTTGCAGGCGTCTAAGCTACGGTAAGAACCAACTGCACTGTAAACCTGTCAGCATTTTCAGTAGTATAAAATATCTTGGGTACAAAATACACAAATCACCAATATTTTTCTTACAATTAGACAAAGATTGGTAGTTGGAGAATTTAACCATGATCCTGAGTGAGAATCTTTATATTTATTAACTGCTTCCTGCGGCGCTTTGTAGGTCATGGTCTTGATCACAGAATTTAGAAATATTAACACGAAGTGGCATAGCGCACGAAAAAAGGTGTCACTATTTTGGCTTACAAGCCAACGTTTCACACAGAAAACATGGGCGGGGAATTTGTTATTGGTCGATAATATTAGGTGGCTTTGTTGTAAACTACGTAATACATTTCTAATAAGGTGTGGTGGGTGTAGTTTACATGTATAAATTTAAGATAAGAAGAGAGAATACGCTGCCACAGTGATCCTGGAACTAAATCCGCGTGAAAACATTTCTATTCGGATAATTTCTTTGTTCTGTTGGCTCGATATTATATTCGTTAACCACCCTTCAGTCATTAACACCTTCAGTCCGGCACCACACTAAAATGCCTAGTAAACAAACAATTTAATATATATCTATATTTTATGCCTCAGTGATTAGTGAGGGTGTTAAAATAAGGTTCTCTACTAATCGATGATATTGTATCCCTAACAGAATTACCTATCATTTAACTTTGTGAAATGCCAGCTCGGTTCACATTCACAATCTAAACGTGTAAGTTAAATAAAGCCTCGTTTAGTTCCCTCAAAAGTACTTCCGGAGTCCGTAGTATTGTTTGCTAGTAATTTACAATACTAACAAACAGAAACCAATCTAAATAGGGGAGAGGGTCACATTCTAAGGTTTGTTCTTCTTGGACCTAAAAGAAGGGTCAATAAATAACAAAATGTGGATAGTTTTAGTGTAATAGGTTTGTTTTTTACTTTCTTTTAGCGATACCTTAGAAATTTTCTACTAACGGAATTCATACAATCTGCGCGGGAAGAACATTAGCTGACACCTATTTTGTTTTCTTTTGTTTTCAGACCAATATTAATAATGTAAGATTTCATATTACCTTATCATGTGTTCTAACCCAATATAACCCACTCAGCGCAATTGGTATATCAGCTCAGATAATCTTTTTACCGAGATTGGTAAAGAATGAAAACGTAGACTAACGGGAATACACCTATTTCGATATTGGATTTAGTTTAGCGATGAGACCGTTCGACTTACTGCTCTAACTATGGAGGCTTGGCCCTTGTTCCTCATTATCAAAGTTTGTCGCAGCTTATATTGACAACGTTTATTGTTACATCTATTTATTTTATACAAGGCTATCATATATTCGTATATTTTTGTGTTATAGTATACATAATTTTTACTATTTTTTTACATGGTTACTACTGAAACATTGTTGTTAAAATATTATTATTTTTACCAACTATTTGTCCAAGTTTTAATAAAACGTACCGAAGAAATATTTTGTTAGGTGTCATTTCGAAGTTGAATCGGTTCTGTAAAATAATATTTACTTATTTCATGTTTTGATCTGACTATATGATAAATTAATTAGGCAGGGTACTGCCTGATAAGTCAAAGATGCAACCGGAAATATGCTAAAAAGAATAAGGGCGAGGCTAGAGCTATTTTCTACATTTTAAATCTGATCTCTTCTATTTTCTGAATAGTGATAAAATAATTATTGGTAATTTACATAACGCAATTTACTGCCAATTGAAAAAGGGGATGCATTTTGTCTTAAAACATTTCTTGAAAAGAACCAATTTGATCAGAGCGATCCATTTTGTTTTAGAAATTGCCAACAGTTCCAAATGGATGGGACATTTTAAAAAAAGGTCCGAACCATTGTCCCATCTACGTTGCGATGCTTAACCCGCCAGACTACGAGCACAAAGCCACTACAGAAGGTAAATGGGCTTTCTGCTTCTGAAACTTTAAGCCTGGGGACAGACATGGGATTGTGTATTTTTTAAATGTGAAAAATAAGTAGGTATCATTTTTATATTTTATGACAAACCGTCACAATCTCTTTGTTGTATTTTTTTAACAAACATAACTACGTGCCTATGGTATAAAAATAAAATCTTTAGTTCGTTTCTAAATTATTAAAATAAAATGTTCGTATTTATACGAAGTTTTCATTAATTCGTTTCTTACTGACGATTTTGAAGACCAATTTAGTAGAAGAAAAAAATACAAAGTGAGTATTTTTAAAAGACGTCTAATAATTCGTTTTTGATAGCGTAATGTTGTTTTTTTGGATAATTTGATATACCTACCAATATAAATGCCTTAACTTAATAAGGATACGAGCATGATTTATTTGTTTTGTTATTTTTCTGCTATTATGAGTACATACTCATAACTTACATAAGTTATTACTGTAAAAACAATTAAGCAAGCTAAGTAAATACTAAAAACACATTTTTAAATAATAAAAAAAACGCTATAAAAACATCCTGTCCCCTAGGTCCCTGAGCTCACATAATGCTTTAAAGCCAGACGCTCGCTGAGCATTGTTGCTGCGTCTTATTACAGTATGCATAATAACATAACATTCATATCTGACACGAGAGCCGCGGTTTATTAAAAACAACCGAGTTTGCCGCCACTTTTAAAATGGAAAATTGGGATAGTTATTTGTTTTGAACCAAATTAGTTTTGCTGAATTGGCTTATTTGGCGCTATGAAAACATTATGTTTTCTTGTCTTATTTCTTTTTTACTTTAGTTCGTGTGTTTTGAATTTATTTAATACCATCTACTAGCTATTACTTTCGCTGCTCTGACAGCGTGATTCATAATTATATTGAACTTAAAAGTTGCCCTTCTCTGATTCGATTTTTCTCCATACCAAATTTCAAATAAATAGCTTCGGTTTGAACTTGATTAACAAAAAAAAATACTCTTGCATTAATAATAATTATTGTTCCATAAGTAAAATCCCAATTTAATCAATAAATAATAATAATAAATAAAATAAAACCTAATATAAAAATGGTCCCTGCGGCATTGTACCCTTAATAATATTAGTTTAAGTTATTATATTTCTTGATATAGCCTGAAATTTCCTAGTGTGATATAAACAATTTATTAATAGTATTTTTAATTATGTCATAGAAACATGCAAGACTTTTACCTAAGTACTTGAAAAAGTAGGTTCGAGACTCAAGCGTGTCGACAGAACACGCGAAGCACAGAAATACTACACTATACATCTTCCAGACACCGCTTGCAGCTGATTTTGACTGATTGGCTCCAACGAACACCCTGATAATGAAATGGTTTACTCTCATTTTTATTTGAATGTATGTCTTATTTCTTAAATTCTATATCATATAGCTGGCTAAATTTATTATAGGCTGTATTAAAATCGTAGGTAACTAAGATCTACCTCTATATTTTTGTTTTTTTATTTAACTATTCTTTCCTGTAGGTATATTTCGAATGACAGTTGACGTCATCTAGTAAGTCCTTAATTTGATAAGTATCAGTGTTAAGGTGAGTTGTATGTTATTATTGGTCTGCATGTCCATTTTTACACAACTATGTCACGGCGACATACGCAATTGATGTCAAGACACAATGTAATAATTTAATTGGCTTCCCGTTTATCTTATCACATTATTAAAAATAGGTGGATTTGAAAAAAATGCTGTTAACGTTGAATCTTTCTAAAGCTTATGGTATTTTTAAGGCTTATTGCTAAAGTTACGTATTAATTTAACAAATTGATTTTTCTGCATCCCACAACAAATAAGTAAAACATTTCGGTAATTACTTACATAAAGAGCTACGATATAAAAGTATATTTCACGACAGATATTCGCAAGAGACCCTTTTAAGTGTCACTTCCCTTAAACAAATATGAAATTCCCTATCAATTTGTACTTCGTAGTAGAGAAAGATCCGCAGTGTAAGAACAATATCCAAGCATTATGTTTTATTTTATTTACGTAAAAGTAGATCAAACAAATATATTTATAATGCTGTAGTAATGTACTTATTCTACATTCGCCCCACGTACATTTTCTATGCAGAGCTGTATGTACATACCGCGAAACGATCGTTTTGGAATAAACACACAATATTTAACCTTAGTGCTTTCAAATAAAGAAAGAAGTTCGTTGAGCACTTACAGCAACGTAGCACAAATACTTGCATGATGAAACAAATCTCATTTTGAATGAAAATAGTAATTTAAAAATACCAATGTTTTTAATTTCTTTATGTTATAAACTTAATAAATGATTTTTTCGATAAGATGTGTATTTAAAATATTTAATCTTCGAGTATAACTATAAAACATTTTAATCATCATTATGGGGTGCCATCTTCGAATTGAAGTTTGGAGGTCAGCAAACGGAAACCCTCGCGGCTATGGGCCGCTATTTTCAGTCGTACATAAATACGAGATTTCAAAAGCTCAGAAGTTTTGGTAAGTTTGATTGAATAAAGAATTATTGTTGATAGAAAAAACAAAACTTAATAATTGACCGTAGACCCACATGCACTTGGCCAGTTTTATTTGATTTTATTTTTCCATAAATCTATTGCGTACTGTCAATTATGTACTTAAGATGTAAAATGAAAAAAAAAATCATACAGTAATGAGATATAGCTAGTCTCAAATTAGGATGTGTAACTTAAGCTTGGTGCGGAGTCCTCCAAACTCTTGCTTAATTAATTGATCGATGTGCAATAAGTACATTATTATTATTTTTATAATTTTATTTTTAAATTATTATATCCTATATTTATCTTCCTCTCATTTTTTTACATTTTTAAAGATTAATTATATATATATATAAAAAAAAAAACATTTAAAAATATAAAAAAAGGGGCACCCATCGGCAGCGGAGTGAAGACCCAAGCTGCCGGTGGTCAGGGCTCCAGAGTGAGGAATTTTCTCACAATGCGGGCCGTATCCAGAAGTACTGCCTTCTGTATTTGTGACTTGACCCAACTGCCAAGCGAGAGTCTCTCTAGGTGACGGTCGAGACTCTTCGCTATAAGTCCGTTCGTGCTCACGACAATTGGAACAATTACCGTTGAGTCAACATGCCACATGGCGGTAACCTCGTGGGCCAAGTCTAAGTACTTGGAAAGTTTATCTTTCTCGGCCTTTACGAGGTTCTCGTCATGCGGAATGGTAACATCAACTAGAATTTCACGGCGTGTCTCCCGGTCAATAATCACAATATCAGGATTATTATTATTATTATTTTTATAATAATTATCATGACATCTTTTATTATATGACATTTTATAACTATTTTAATAATCTTTAATACAAACATATTTTAATGATAAAAATATTCACGCCAATGTAAATTCGTCTGTACAAAACGTTCTAGACAAAATGCTGCAGTGGAGTTTGTGGCGTCGCTTCTTCTCCACTTGCGCTTTGGAAGTGGTGGTAAACTTAATTTAAGTAATGATTGACGTCAATAAGTGATAAGAATGTCCTATATTGAAAAAAAACAATTTTAATTTTAATTGAATTTGAAGTGTATCTGGATACTGTAAAACTGCAAAAATACTACTTAAGAGTCAGTCAATAAACTAAATAAGTCATGACGCCGCCATTCACATAACATTAAAACAGATATAAAGGAAATTGGATAAAAGTAGTCCATAGTGGATATTCAAAAAACTGATAAACAAAGGCTAACTTTGTTATTTGAGAGATTTCTTCTGAGAATAAACAAGCAGGTGTACCGTTACTCCGCGGGACTACGTTACGGAGAGGCCCCTTGAGAGGCCAGCTTTCAAATTCAACCCTACTGTGTTACTACAATACGCTATTGGATGATACACCCTTTATAATGTCTGCAGATTTATGAAAATATACTGAATTTGAGATCTTACTCTGCAAAAACGACAAAGGCATATTAGGTACCTTTGTAATAAAACAACGATTCTAGTACGACATAAGGCATATTTTTAATTTTCAGTAGAATTTCAATAAAATGATTCTTATTACAGCTTAATGTCGGTCGGTCGGTCACAATTTTAAACTGATGGAATGGACGGGTGAACAACATGCGTTAATAAATAAATTGTCTGCTCTAAATAAGAAGTAAAGTTTTTAACAACCTCTTCTATTTTTAATATCTGCTCTACAATGGATGATCTTTTAATCTATACATTACTAAATAGTTATAAAACTAAAGAGTTGATTCAATTAAACGCGCTAGTCTCCCAAACTGTTGATCGATTTCGATAGCTAATAATAAGTAATAAAACATGAGAATTAATTTTCTATATCTACGATCGACATTATTTTCTTTCTCACTCGTTTGCGCAGCGTCGGCATATAGCCGTCAGGCTTGCCCCGGCCCGATTGTCATTTGTTTACGGCTGAGCTCTCAATCCGGCCCAGCTACAGACAGCTCCGTGATAAGAAGCAAAATATTCACGACCCCTCCTTTGCAAATCTTTGGCTATTTATATGCTTCAATTTCTTCATCGCTTATTTTTCTTCAATATTCCGAGTAAGTTTTTGAATAATTTATAATCTAGAGTTTTCTGTGTATCAAAAGGTCTCAGAGAGGTCACTAATTTTGTAACAAATAATAGTAAATATATATATTCTAACACAAATCTACCTATCCCACATTTACTAAGTACCTACAAGTAACTTTATCAAATACATCGATTTTATGGAATCAATCATTCAATAAACGTTCATTGATAATATCTTATACTTTTAGATTTATGTTTATTAAGTATATTGTAAGATACCTATTAAACATTTAATTTCAAATCCAAATTTTGATGATATTAGGAATAATTTCCATTATGACACCCCACTCTCTTATAGGCTCATTGAATGCCTTTTATATTTAGAAAAATAAACAATAAATAGAAATAATCCATTGTTCAAAATTTCAGTCTTTCCTTTCCTACACGTTTCCATCCAATCCGATCAAGATGATTCTCGACAAGGATTTCTATCCCTTGAACAAATATGCACTCATGAGTTTGCGAACATCCACGCCAGTCGTATAGAAAATTGAATTGTATTTGAAGAAAAAGGTTTTGTTTATTTTGTGACGTGGTTGATCTTTATTACACTGACATTATAGGCTCAGATCACATGTATTGGATTCGTTTTGTTATAAATGTATTATTATGGACTAGGTAGATTATCATCACATGCCAATTTTATTATTAACTAGATTCGATTTGACGTTATCTTCAGTTTTGCAGAGATTGGTAAAAATATAGACTTCAAGCTATATGGTATTCTAATATAATCAATTCATATGGACTTCAAGTTATATGGCTAAAAACCAAAAGGGAAATGCTAATACTTACAGGTACCCTAGACTACTCTTTTATTGTCGAAGTCAATGCGTAGTAGGGTTATATTTTTTTATTACAAGCCACTATGTACCTACTTTATTTTACAAATAAGTCCCTAAATTCACAAAAACCGAAGGCTAGATAAAACTAAGCTTAACCAATTCCGTTTCTAGTGACTAGGCATCCACAGACAATATTTTTCCACTAAGCCTAGCCGCTAACGATGTGAAAAAGTTTAGATGGATTTTTCATAGCCTATCTGAAAAAATACAACAGTATGTGGTCATCCAATATCGTAAGTTTGGCGACAGTTCGTCGCTGAAGTATTTGGAAAGTTGGAATGTCGATAACTACGTATTTTATGACTTTTTAGTTACTTTGGTAACAAGTTCAGTGATTTGATTTGTTGTGGTTTCTTTTATATTTACAGATATTTTGATATCACAGTGTATAAAATTAATGCGTTCATTGTTTCATTATTATGTTTTTATATGAAATATGTATGATAAATTTATGTTATTCACGTTATCGCAATTGGTCGCGTGGACAAAATTTACAATCCGATTTTATGAAAAACATATTTTATTAATTTAACCTCTGTTTCTAAACAGTCACCAGAAAAAAACAGGAGTTTTGGTTAATAATTGAATAAATAAAATTCATTAAAAACGCTCAAAAAATTATAAATGAATTAATTTTGAAACGGTAAAACTATTATTAAATAAAAAATAACGTATACACGTTGTAGTTTGTGTACAAATAATGTACTACAAGCATAATATTTTTTCATTTGGGCTATTGTCTATCCACGTTAATAACAAAACAAAATAAAAAAAATCAATTTATTTCCCCTGTGAGCGAACATGTCCCGGACTAATCCAGTTTGTTCGACCGCGCAAGGGTTGAATCGCCAATGAGAACCAGTCCAAATGTAAAAGTGTGCCTCTCGGGGAAAAAGTATCGAATATTGGCTATTCACAATGAGGCTTGACTGCGATGACTAATTTCCTTACCTTTGGCTTGATAAATGAAATTTAAAAAGGCTTAAAAGCCACAAAAATATTCTTAGTTTTGTTTAAATATCTGGAATTTTTACTTAAAATAAACAGAAAACTGGCGTATATAAATGTAAGTATCCTCAAACACTTTAATTATACTTACAAACTCTCGTTTTCTGTCTTGGATCTGCTGGAAAAGATTTATTAATAAAAAAGCACCCTTGTACTAATGTTCTATATTCTATGTTATTTCTTGTAGGTATATTTTTCTGTGACATGAATTTGAAAATAAATTAATAAATATATTTTCAGACAAGAATGATAGAGTTCCGTATTGGTGTCGATGTGTATTTTTTATTTTGGCGCGTCCTCTTTAAACAAACAGCTTCCGTGTGTTTTCACATTCACATCACACGATCACAATAATTTAATTAAATTAATTTTCATTTTTTAAAAAATATGTCAATAATTTTATTTTTTGTACAAACTCTTGTGTATAATACAAGATATATAAGTCATTGAAAGTGCTCACTATCAATGCCGTCATTGTTTATATTTACTTTATAGATTTTTAAGATATTGATATTAGCTTTAAGTTTCAGACAAAGCAAAAAATATATGTAATAATCAATTAATAAAAAAAGCTTTACTTGTCTGTAATGAATGATCGCAAAATATTCATAGGCTGCAATTAAATCTCTTCACTATACATAGAGGATAAATATATTTAGCGATAAAAATAAATGAGCAGTCAGCTTTGGTTCAGCTACGCATTTAGCCAAACTTCCCAGTTGAATACACAAATTTCATTTAGCCCCAAACTCATCACAAGCGTGTCGGATGCTCCGACTGCTGGCTTTAGAGCTGAAAAACTTATGAATAAAAAATGAATTCCTTGGTTTTAAAATTAGCATTACAAAGAGAGGGTAATTCACGTACCTTTGCGCCAGGAAAGAAATGTATAAACGCGTTCTTTGTCGTTTTGTTGTAAGTGAAAAATCAGCGTTTTACCAAAAACAAGCAAGGAATCTCCCGAGGCCTTTTTCTATATAACAAATTTATATAAAGTTAAAAAAAATACACTTACTGCTTATGTAACATTTTTTCTGTCAATTCTGTCTGGTCAAAAGGGATGTCACGTAGAAAAAAAATACTATTTACAACCCTTACACAATTTTTGCTCACATGCAGTAATTAAAGTACACTAGAGTTCAATATAACTGTATACGTGGTCTGTAGCCTTTTAATTGTTACAATAAGTTATTTTTAAATGAAGAGGAATACGACGAAATAGCTATTCTATAATAATTAGTTAGGTCTGATTATTACGTTTGATAATCTATATCTAATTATATACACACTTAGTCAAAATAAATTAAATATAAACATGCTATTTTATAAGTTCATATGTGCCAGTTTATATCTGCTTACCTCCAAGTGGATAGGAAAACTAAGCATTAACATATAAAGGAGCGTATCCTCCACATAATCATGAAAATGTTATCGCTTCACACAAAATTGAGCCCTTTCCAGGAAAATAACTTTGGCTACAATGAGATCGCGATGCGGAAAGCTTTCTTCCCCGAGGGAATAAAGTGACACTTTAGACAAAATTTAGATAAAATATTTAGTTCACTTGCAACAGATTGATTTCCTGACAAGGTTTGTTACATACGACTATCACTTCGACCCTCGGTTTCAACAAAAAGATCGAAGAAGTAAGTATACTACATATTTGTTGCATAAATAACGATATAAATAACTTGTTTATGACCAAGAAAAAAATAAGTTGATTTACGGACATACATATGATATACATATGGTTCCGTTCTTTGATCCGAATTCGAATGAGATAATATATTAGCTATGACCGAATTACCCATTCGTGTCTTAGCTTTGGCACTAATCACGGTAAAGATAGGAGCACCAACCCCGCTCCTATCACTGGGATCCAGCCTGAAGCGTACCAATCCCTCGTCCGTGCCTACCTATGTTAGTCTACAGTTACATTTGAACACATATTAAAACTATCAACAGCAATATCATATCAATATCAAATACTAATAAAGGCCATGTTAAATCACTAGAGCACAATACACGTCTGCACCGCTCGGCGAACCCAAGGAGAAGAGAGCATTACACTCATACTCACCCCGACACTACTACTGCCAAGAGGGGTTTACCTGTAGTGGGGCGATACCTGTCACGTGATGTTACCGGGCGCTAACAAATACAACCCTAAAAATGAAAAATTATAACCCTAAAAACCAACAATCTGCAAAACCGTGTTCTTCTGTGCTGGAATAAATAAATTATTTAAACAAAATGTACGTTTTCAAATTTTAATCTCTATGATTATTACTTGTTTTTGTGTACTATTATGAGTTTTATATTCCGAAGTACTTTAAATAAAATTCAATACGGTATTCAATCTTTTTACTCACGAATACCAAAGCGAGATATTTATATATCAAAAGTGAGTTGCAACTTGATTTATTTTTTGAATTATATTGAAATAAAAAATCGTTTTCAAAATTTTAATTGCAAATGCGCACACAATAACAATGTCATGACATGACAGGTCTACAAATTGTATCAACGTTATTAGGTAGCTGAAAAGTGCCGCTCGAGGCCGTCATACAAAAAGCAGTGACATTGGAATTTCTCATTACGGCTTCAGGCAAGATCCCATACATCACGATGGGAAAATATAGCTTTTAACGTCCCCTAAAGCCATTAATAGTCAAACATATTATGTTGGTACACAAGCTAAGTAATGCCCATGAATAGTAAGTAATGTTTGAAGAAACAAAGATTGATTTTTAAACTTGTGAAAGAACAGAAAAATAACACAGTAAAAACACTTGTTTTTATTGTGTTATTTCTTAATATATTTACTATTTAAGGATTTTAATACACTTATTTATAAGCAACTCATCATATTCGGAATAAAGATAATTATTATTGTGTAATAATAGTGTATAACAAATTGTCGTACGTTATTTAAAAAATAGGTAATTAATGTATTAATTAATTTATCTCTTAATAAAGTTAAAATGAGACATCGATAATTCTTTAATATATTTTTCCAACAAAATGAAAGAAAAACAACGTAAATAAAGTGAAACAAATGCATCTAATTTTTCTCCTCCTCACCACAAAACGCCAATATTTGCTGACTAAGTCGCTGTAATGGAATCGGTTAGTCGGTGAATTAGATAGCATGTCTCTCCATTAGTCGAGTCTTAATTAGTATCCATCAGGAAGGTCTCTGAAGCCAAGTTGGTCGCAATGGGACGCCTTAATACCGCCATTGGAATTCTGATCACGATTTTCGTGAATTCTATGAGTACGCCGAGTGTCATTGGCCATATTCTCAAACAAAATATGGCGGGGAAAACGATCGTTTTGGGAATCGAGTAATCGATTGTTAGTGAATTTTAATTGCAGTTTTAAATGGCGGCATAGCTTTATTCATAGTTGGCTCTTTTGAGAGTTCATGTGAAATATCGACATGTCAAAGAATATTTTTCTGAAAATAATAAGTAAATAGAACGAAACGAACGACCTACCAGTCGGGGTCAAACAAATCTGACCTCCTGGACATTACGGTAAGTACGGTATGGGGGTACTTTTATCTGCCCCCGACCACAGATTATTAATATAACAAATTTACTTTGTTAACAATTCTGTTTACATAGTTTCTTCTATAATGGTATGTCACCGTTTTTCCGATTCCATCCCAAGCTATCGGATTGTTGAACCACTAAAACAATATTAAAATTATCACGAAATGTGTATAGTTAAAGTGGCTTACATAATATATTAAAAAAGTACTTATAACACTATATTCTTACATTTATAGTTGTAAATGTAAGAATAAAGTGTAACATAATACTAGTGTACTTTTCGATAGGGGGGGGCCACTGTAAAAACTCTGTAAAATATTGTTTACTATAATTATCTTATTCTGTGTAATATGTATTTAATACTAAGTGGTTATTGAATTAGTTTTCGCTGATCTAACATAAAACTCGCGCTGGTTTAAATTTAATTCAAGAGCTCACAACAGTTCATAAATAATCTAGATTGTTCTAGTTTCCAAAGTAAGATTAAATTCCTAATCCCATAAAGCTGTATACATTAAATGGCATGCTCCATGTTCTATTCGTGTTATTCCTCTAGCTAAGAGCTGAATCCTAGCTTAACTGGCGTGCAGAATAGGGGCAACATAAACCCTCTCTGCAATGAAACTGTAGAGGTTAGGTTCAGATAGAATGGAAAATAGGAGTTATAGTAAAAAACATCGTTAGAGAGTTAACCGAAAAACTTGACACTAGCACAGGCTCAATTGATCTTGTGACTAAATGAATGAATATGCAGACAGGCTAACCTGATTTGGTAAAGCGATTACCGCAGGCTTTGAATGTAACACAGAAGTAAAATTGCTGATATTTTGAGAACATGGAAAGGGTACGAAAACAACTTTTACTGAATATTTAGAAATTTTATATTTATTTCAAAAAATGTCTATCTCAAGTTTACAATTAAAAATTTTATGTTGTCAAACATCAGACAGGTGCAGAGTACCGTGACATTAGATCACTATAAAAATAATTGGATGATGAATTAAATATTAAAGTATTGTATATATTATAACAGAAGTATTTTTACAAGCTAATATAAATAAAAAAACGAATATGAAAAGGTGGACAGTCACATTCTTCTAGAATACCTACTAGAGAACCCGGCGA
Source organism: Apomyelois bistriatella (assembly GCA_947044815.1). NCBI lineage: Eukaryota > Metazoa > Arthropoda > Insecta > Lepidoptera > Pyralidae > Apomyelois > Apomyelois bistriatella. The sequence goes on from OX345689.1 coordinate 6,802,445, forward strand.
ACTTCATACCGTTTAAAATTAATCGTATATGAGTAATTACTAATTAGTAAGAAGCACTTGTTATAACCGTCTGCGCCTGACGAAGTTGCTTATCATTATTTTTTGCGGACAACTGCAATTGTTTATATAATACTAGCTGTTCCCCGCGGCTTCGCCCCGCGTGGGCCTTGGTTATATCGCGCCCAAAAGTCTATGTTTGACCTCAGGTTGTTAACTACATCCCTACCAAATTTCATCACAATCGGTCCAGCAGTTTAGCCGTGAAGAGGTGACAGACAGACAGACAGACAGACAGACTTTCGCATTTATAATATTAGTATGGATGTCAATCTTCCTCGGAAAATAAGATTTTAATGGAATTGTCACGACTGATACAGTAAATAAATTCAGATCTCTGCTTATAAAGCTTGTTGAATTGTTAGAGGCTACTTAAGTTTTAATATAAGTATATAGCTTATAGTTGCCTGTAAATCGGGATAGTCTATTATTAAGCCAAAACCACACAGTTATTTCTTCCGTGGCCATGTGAGCTAAAATATAATTAAAAACGACAATCTTATTTTAGACAAACCTGTAAGCAATTACTTGTGATCACCAAGTTGCTATAGATATCGCTACAAATTAGCTAGGTATTCTCGTTTTAGGATTCCAGTCACGTTCTCCCCAATTCGGATGGCTATATCAATGTATACGACTAGGATGAGCTCAAGTGGGTTTGCGTAAAAAGTTTCGGTTCTCTGAAATGGAACTGATATTTTCTTAGCGAATAGGTATCAGAAGTATTAAATCATACAATTCAATTTTTATAAGATAGCGACTATTTATTAAAATATTGGAAATATTTTAATAAATAGTCGCTAATTTAGGTTAATATAGTTAGTTGTACTAATTTAGGTCATACCAAAAAATTATCTGACTAAATCAGCGATTTAAGTAAGATGATGTCTGACAGACAGACAGAAATAGACCAACAGACAGACAGCTTTCGTATTTGTACGTATTATAAGTAAAAAAGTAGTGTAATTGACAATCTTTCATGTTATAAAACTAAAGATATCTTTAGAACACTGTAAATGTAAACGTAAACACTAAATCGTGGATGTCCTGTTGAGACATCAGAATCGTCGATTATTATGATTATATTCCAAGTTAGTAAAGTAAACATCACATAAGTACACCGGTCTTTTAAATAAGTACAACTAAAATAATATTTAACCATCATTATAAAAGATTTCTTTTTTCTGTCCCTTAATTGACTGGTATAAAAAGTAATTAGGCTTTAAGTTTGCCCGAAGTTAAATGAATGAAGAAAAAAATACCAAGTATATTTCCAAAACGTAGACAAAATTTCCTAGAGAAAATATGCAATTTTCTAGTTCCGTTGACACGTTTGCCTTTTATTCCGCTCGGAATATTCAGCTTGCTAATCGAATTTGCACAGCTGTTTATCTATGCATGCTTGTGGGAACTACTAAGCCAGTAGAGACATGTTAAAATGTACAAGTTTGCACGCTCTTGAATGCCTGCATTGGAGAATTTCTATCACGTTGTTATATGTATTTGTAGACATTGCTAGTTGCTCTCTGTTATTGTAACGAAGCCCTCTCGAAAAATTTTTGGTTTTGAGATAGATCAGAGACAATTCACTGTCATAGCTTTAAAAATATTTAAAATAACAATTTTACTATGTATTATAATCATGTAACTTTAAACTGTTTTATCACATATTTATAGTTTGGCTGATTATTTTTTTGTAGCCAAAATGATAGATAAGAATCAAAAGTACAAATGGTACACCACTACACTCACATGTTTTTGTACTTACATTAATTTCACATAAGTACAAAAAACTTGTATGTTTTTAAGTTAAACTGACTTTATGTAAGTTTACTGTAAGTTGTACTAACCAGTTCTTGATCTACCAAATCCAATCAAATGTTAAAAACTCAAAAGTACTTACACGCATTGAAACTTTCACATGGCAACAATATTCTGTATTCCTTTGAGTATACACGAGGGCAATATTGTCTGCGGACATTATTAACTTCAGTAATTATCTCATGGAACTCTACCGATTAGTTTTCTCAGTTCACTACCCGAACGGAACGTCGAGTATTATTAAAGGTCACAAATTCAATCGTAGAAATCCTTAGAGATTTTACCAAACCGAGGTCCTATTAATTTATATTGCTTGCCATTTGATTTCATTACAATATATTATGATATACAATATAACTCTATTTTCAGTATTTTAATTGCAATTAAATTTTTTTTTTATTGTTTTTTTTTCCTCTTCAATATAACTTAGATACGCCAAGAAGTTCTATTTACCTTGGCTTATTATACCTGATAGTTATCGGAAGTAATCGGTGAAATGAATGAGTAAAATAATTTTATTGCAGCAGTTTATACTTAGTGCATAAAAAAAAATCATAATTTTTCAATATGGATGTTATACAGTAATTTAATTTTATACCTAAGTAATGCCGCACTCTTATACAAAAATAAAGAAACGGTGCACAGAATAGATCCCTCTTAAAACTAGTTTGTTTATAAATAAAACTAACCTTTTAAGCTGACAGCAGACACCAACTGGATTAAGTAAATGCACATATTAACTAAAAGGTGAGAAGTATGAGTTGATATTGATGAGGAAATATTAGTTATGTAATAAGGAATTATTAGATGACTAATAAAACCATGCAGGATCTAATATACGTTTGAAGTTTATTGTCACGCTAATAAGTTTCATAATATTATACTATAGAAACAACCCTTTATAGTTGGGTTGAGGGAAGCATATTTTATCAGTTTGGCGGATAAAAGCTATCGGGAACACCTGAGACTTATTTTACGCCCTGCGTGCCAATATTCCTATTACGTAGGAATAGCAGGTACAGACCCTCCGGATAAATCATAAATGTCGAAAACACACTGTTGGGATAGAAATTAGCGTTGTTAATTTTGTTTGTTTCCGATATTGGCTTGTTTGTTGTTGTTTTTATTGTTATCTCGGCCTACCACTAGTTATATATTTTATGGAGAAATAAAATATAAGTTCAGTATTTTCTCATAATGAATTTACGCAAATCTTTTTCAATTAACTTTATTTATAAGCTTACTTACGCTTTGAGTATACAGTACAGGTACTCTGTGAAAGACATTCCAAGACGCATGCCAACAAAAAATAGCAGACTTTGACTTTTTTTCCATTGTGTATGAAAGGCTAGGGTAGGTTGTCTGAAAGTCAGATAGCGTTTTCAATGTAATAAATGTAGTCCTTTTTGACTCGACTTATTTCTTTATTCGGATCACAAGAAACATATCAACACAATTTAAATCGCTCCTCGAGAATGAAAAAGTTCTTTGATAATGTATATACATTCACCTGTACAATATTTTTGACTGCAGGTCTATTAAAAGGATAGGTTCGTATAAATTCATCGTTTCATCATTCACTTCACCAAATATTATAAACGAAATAATGAAAAAAAAAGTTGCCAAAACGAAATAAAATAATACTGTACGTACGTCGTACACTCAAGCATGGTATCGGCTCTCTTCCCGTCTCATGATTATTTTTGCCATCCTTTATTTTCTGTTATTGTTTTAATTTACTTTTGCTATAGAGAAGGTAACTCAGTATAAATACGAAGTTAGATTTAGAGAGCAGTAAACAACAGAAAAAGTGGAAAATAAAATTGGAGGCCTTTGCTCGGCAAAACGACATTTGAGGCTGTTAAAAAATAAGATATACGGACTTGCATGTAAACGATTTCGACATTTACGTAAGTAATGTCTTCGTCCTGTATATCTCCCTCAGTTGGGAGGCTAAAGACATTTGTATTCCATCAAATTGCGCACATCTCGTATGCACCAGGGCGTCGGCGATCGTTTGCGCTAGATGTGCCTGGCATAACTCATTGCCAGCCTCACAATATACGTAGCCGCCTTGCTTCTGAATACCGCTCCTAATACTAAAAGATCGATTCCTATATCTATAGTGGATGCAGAAACATAATAAGAATCCTTTTTTTATTGAATGAAAATAGTAAACGATTTTTACTTTCTTAACGTTTAAATATTTATTATTATTTATATTTGAAAATTTTCCTGAGTTAAAGACAAAACAAAAAAAAAGTAGGTTAAACGTAAACGTACGGTATATTAATCAAATTTTTTCTTATGATAACAGCACCTTTGAGACAATAAGATTTTTCTTTATTGTGATTTAACTAAGCATTATTTATTAACATTTATTTTTAATAAATGATTTCTATTACACTTACTTACCAACAGGAAAATCAGCGAAAAGTGTATATTGATTTTTCAACGTCTCATTTCTTATATTTTCTGATTTGACTGAGTCAAGAGTTATAAAAAAATATATTTAGACATGCCCTGATGTTCTTTCATTAGTTTAATCTTTTTATATGACACGAATAAATTATACCAAGGAAATATTTTTGGACACATAGCCAATATCAAAATCATATTCATATAATCAACATATCAAAATTATATTTGTACTTTGGAAAACTGTTTTGTCATCGACTAATAGTATGTTTGATTTGTCTAGATAATATTTACAATGAATGTGTGTAAGTTACAATTCAGTGTGATAAAACTCTGCTAAGCCAAATCATTCTAACATTACCACAAAAATGCCGCGTTGTAGCCAAGAGCAGTCGTGTTAAAATCCTCCATTTAGATAAAGTTTCACTCGTAAATTAGACTATATGACCACATTTGCTTATCTTTCTTTATTTTATTTCCCAATAGTGATTGCAAGCACCTGGAATCCGCCATTACTCTTTTAAAATTGCAAACTTTATAGCGTCTATATTTCAGTAAAATTGCGGAACTGTTCGCCAAAATCATTTAGTAACAGGAAATATGAAGTCAGTTTTTGATTTGAAATCCTTTTCCTAGGAATGAAATTACTAGCTGTCCCGTTATTTGTTATAAACTTTCGAATAAAATATAGCTACTACATTTAATATGGTTAAAAATGTATTTGAGAAGTTTAAAGAACAGTCCTTACCTACTGCTCAGTTTTTATTATAAGTATATTTCTTAATACTTATTATAATTAGAAGTTATCCTAAAAGTATTGAGGTATTACCAAGCTCACAAAATATTAGATACTCCCCAACTAATTGTAGCTCTTGAAATGCCACTAACACTTTTTGGGAGCGTTAAATTAAATCGACGGCGAACGTGACTTGTTTTACGATGGCCCCCGTCCTACACCGCCATTAGAGCTATTTACTTTTCAATGTTGTCCCTTTCTCACTGTTAGAAAAGTAGAGGATGTCAAATATAAGGCCAGCGTACACTGACTCGGCTTGGTTTACTTGGAATACTCAATATGAATTTTGCTATGGTCATAAAAATATGTGAAATTAAACGTCGAAATAAACAACAAAACGCAAATTATATTAAACGGTAAGGGATGATTGATCTTAAATTATTATGAATAATGATATACCTAAGAGTGTATTGAAAAAATGCACTATCAAATAACTTATGCCATGATTTCCTGTTCACTTCAGTTTGCTTTATTTAACGTCATTAACTTATTTCCAATTCCTTTTCAGAGTACGTATTTAACGTAAATAACTAAAACACGTTTTTAAACTAGAACTTTTTTTTTAAAAGACTATATGTTACCAATTTTCAATAGTCCAAATGATTTGAAATTCGGAGTACATAGTAGTATTTCCAAGAATTTGGAACTTATAATAAATTCTATAGCATAGACTCAGCATAATCAAATCCTCCTCAACTCACAGACATAGGATGTTTGGTTGATCAAGAAAGGACTTGAAAAAAATAGATGGACGATGAAGTATTGTAAAAACTTTTGTTTATTATTATTGTGTATTTCAAAGATTTTTTTTTAATTATTTCATCTATTACTGGGATAAATTTTCAGTGACCTATGGCCATTGTACTCCTGTAGTCGAAAATTCACTGACGCAGCAACCTTTATTGCTTGCCCACCAGGAAAACAAATGAGGCGGTTACAGAGTATTATTACAGAGTAATCTGCGAGCGATTACAGCAAGAGACGCCACGAATTCATTACAGAATGTAGAATATTTTTTTGATGAGATAAACCAGCATTTGGTTGAGATTTATAATGAGGATTCATTCTTGATAACATTCTTTTACAAATAGAATATCTGAGAATTTTTATGAGTAGAAATGTAAGAGCGGCATTATTTAAAAATACTTATGGAACAAATTATACCAACAAAATACAGACGCGTCGGTTGCGGTAAATAAATTAACTGTGAGAATGCTAGTATATTTTGTACCTGAAGAATTCAATATATTATACCGACGGAAAAAAAATCGACCATAAACGATTACTAAATCGTAATCGTGATCTCGGCTGTGACGATTGACCGCGACTACGCCCTTGTGAAAATCAGTTATATCACGAATAAAGGTAGTCTATATTTCCTTTTAACTATATCCCAATCATATCAAATTTCATCGAAACCGAGGTTTAGCCATGATAAGCAGTCTTTCGGATTTATAATATAGTATGGTTTTATGAGCACATTAACCTGTAATTGTTTTTAACAAAATTATTATAGGTAACCCTGACTAGAAAACATAGACAGGCTCTTCTGAGCCAACCTTTATCTGAGGATCCGTATTGTTTTATCACACGTATTTCTTAAAAAAAATGAGAGCTATGAAAAATAAGTAATTGCGATAAGATGTGTAATATTTTACACTTTTTCTTGAGTATACTTACTTATCTCTACTGTCATCTAAATTGAGATTCATGTCTATATGTTTTCACAGGATTAGTAATATATTTTGTATCATCTACTCTATAAATCCGTTACTGACACATAATAAGTAAGTTTGCTAACATTATAATATGATAATTATAAAAGCATCAATTAACGAACAAATGTACTTATTAGAATAATAAGTTGAAATAATAATTGTTTCTTTATTAAATAGTATCGAATATCAAATATCCATATCCATACTATCCATACTTCCATACTAATATTATAAATGCGAAAGTCTGTCTGTCTGTCACCTCTTCACGGCTAAACTGCTGGACCGATTGTGATGAAATTTGGTAGAGATGTAGTTAACGACCTGAGGTCGAACGAAATATAACCGAGTCCCATGCGGGGCAGAGCCGCGGGGAACAGCTAGTAATCTATATTTATGAAACTTAAAAAAAATATGTAATGTAGTGATTTTACTGTTGTATCATGAGCCTCATACTTAGCAAATAAGTCAAAGTACATGTTTGATTCCATTCTACCTTTTTATTTAAATTTAATGCAGTAAAGATCTATTTTCATATAGGGAAAGATAAAACAGTTCACATATTTGTAAGAAAATTTTAACAAACTTCAAAAAAAGAAGGAGGTTCTCAATTCGTTTTATTTTTTATTCATAAAATAATCGGTTTTCAACAGTCTAAATAGAAACTGATTGAATCAGATTTATATATTGCCACAACTGTTATATTTATGTAGGTTTCATGTTTCTTTTTATATGGATTGATTTCTAAAAAAACTATTTAGTAATTTTCAAATATTATCTGATATAATGCACGAACGTTTTTTGTTCATGTAGTCAAAAGAAACGTATTTTACCTCAGAATCTTTCTTTGCAACAAAAACGTTTTTTTTTTGTCTAAAATCACATATTGTTACAAGTAGAGAAGGGTGTATTTTATCACAAACCCTAAATTAGATCCACACTGAACGTTACCCGCATCGATAAAGAGAACGGGCTTCGCTTTTTCTGATTACATAATTTACACGTCTTTTGAAAATTTGTCCTTATACAATTTAAATTTCATTCTTTCAAAAGTAGCATTATAAATTTTTACTCAACAATATCAAAGACAAAATTTGGTTATATTTTCGTAGTCCTATCTTGGCTCTACTTCGCAAATAGCAAACTTCTCTTTATACCTACTTTCATGAAGAATATCGCTATTTGACATCGTAATAAAATATTTACGAAATATTAGTTTTTCAAATACTCATTACTATTAGAAATATGCAAAACTGCTACATAAATACATACATAAACATAGGTTTTTCTAAACAAAATATTTTTTTCATGTCAGGCGAAGCATGTAACTGTAGAGGGGACCCCACTAGTTGAGCGATTAATTAACAAAGACTACGAGCCGCCCCCAGAGGGTGCTGCTCTCGGAATTATTCACTCTATTCTCTACTTACCCTTCTGCAAAATAATTATTAAGAGTAACCTAATTAATTTTCTCTAGCCGGCCCCGCCCGTATTATCTAAAGAGAATTTCCATTTTTTCAGCTTTATTAATGTTGGGGATTATTTAGCGGGTACTGAGGTATATAAACATTTGTTTTCTTTTTTTTATATGAGGCTATTTCCACTTTGCCTCATTAAATAAAAAAGGAGTAGTAGGAAGATTATAATAATAATACCAAGTTTATTCGCCAAAGGAAAAAAAAATCATAAAAAAAAAACTTATAAATAAATAGAAAAAGCCCAAGGCTTAGTCCGCCATTTACATGATTAGTAATTATATTAAAGAAAAAAATACTTACATGCAATGTGCTTGATATTAGATGAATATTTTACTTTTTGATATCCAACAGATTTTAGTATGAAATCAGATTTAGTTTTGGGAAAGGACAAAGGCTACCTTTTGCCACTTTAAATTAAAGACCTACCAGGCGGAAGAAGCCGCATCCAGTAAGCTAGCACATTGTGGTACATAAGATGGATGTGATTCACATCAGCGCACTTCGAATCAATGCGCTACATAGCATACGCATGCAGGTACTTTAAAATATTAGTACTTACCTAAACCATTTTCCTACATGTAAGTTATCAGTTCTAGAAAATGTAGATATATAACAGCCTTGTTTCTATATTCTAGTTTTGATGTAAGAATTTAAGACAAAACATTTAATATTAAATCCGGTACAATATTTTACTAAGAAAATTTCTACTGATCAAAGTCCTCGACAATCATTGCTCGACACAGATACCAAGTCAAATAAAGTTCTATTGGCAACCAGGTCACTGTATTGGAGTAATTTGAGTCCAGGGGAATCTCACAAAGCAGATAAATACCGCAGATACCCTCTTTGTAACAAAAGATCGTTCTTATCTCTTTGTCCATTGGATACTTTAGCCCAGTTAACAATAGCCCTGTATGTTCTTACATGGAATCCGTATTTTTACCACAGTAAACTATATTAAGAGGTATTTTCTTCTTTGAACTTTGTTTATATATAAAAAAAAGTATAATCTTATTATACAAAACAAGCAAAAAATAATTAACAATAAGTATGAAGCAAATTTCAAGGTCAAGATAGCGTACACAGGACGACTAAGTCGAAAGGACCTGTGGGTCTAAAAACGCCACTTTAGCATTTCATCGAGTCGAATTCATATTACGAATTCCTTAGCAATTCTTTAGCAATTCCTATTGATTTCAATTTATTTTAAAGAGGAATTGCAAAGTTTAGTTGGCCATTTTACAAAAAATAGAGGAATTGCTACAGGATTGCTAAGGAATTCGTAATATGAATTCGACTCGATGAATTGCTAAAGTGGCGTTTTTTGACCCACTGAAAGCCCTCCAAAAAACCGGCTGGCAAGAGAAGGCGCTGAGCAGGAGGCGGTGGATAGCTCTGGTGTCGGAGGCCAAGATCCGTTTTAGGTCGCTAAGCTATCGCAGTGAGTAAGTATGAAAGCAAATTTCCAATAAATTCATTTACATTAGAATAAAACTGTTACTTTATAAAGAATTGCAATACTTTTGTTTTGATGCATGGAATTATTTTATCCCTTTTTGTGTTTCATGTACATTTTCTACATAACAAGAGATGTATAAATTTCAGAATAATACAGTATGACATATAGTTATATGTCACATAAACAAGAAGCATCATACTATTTGAATCTGTTGTTCGGTTCAAACAATTATAAATCTTGCTGTATCTTTTTCTTACCTTATTTGGAAACTACATAAATGTAAAACTAGATCTATCTTTTTATTTTTTATAAGAATTAATCACTACATAGTATAAAACAAAGTCGCTTTCTCTGTCCCTATATCCATATGTATGCTTGAATCTTTAAAACCACGCAACGGATTTTTATTGTTTTTTTTTTTAATAAATAGAGTGATTCAAGTGGATGGTTTTGTAAGCCCATGCAAAGCTGGGGCGGGTCACTAGTTAAATATAAATAATGAAGAAAACTCAGTGTAAATATAAAGACATAATACTAAACATTGTAATTAGGCAGCGAATAATGTCCATATTCACGCTGTACAAATGGTTATTGCAGTAGTTACCATACCAAACGTGCCAATTATGGGTTTTACGAAATTAGACTATGAACAATTAAACTCTCAAATAAAAGTAAAATTAACAGAAAATCTATTAATAGAAACCCTTGGGCTACTACATCTCCAAACATTTGACCATTTATTTATGATGATTACCTTGAAGTGAGAGTTTTTAAAAACTGCCTCCACTTATCATCCTATATTTCATGCCAATAAAACCATTTTATTTAAAATTTAACTTAACGCGTCATGTAATTAATCCATCAAAGTTCTTTGAAATCTCCTTTCTTCAAACACGGAATTTTATCAAGTTTGCTCATTACGTATGCGTAGAAGCCTTATCGATAAATATACCAACTATTAGCATTGATACATTGATGATACAACAGCAAGTACAGGTATCACATACAATTGGGAGCATCGTAATTACTGAGAGCGGTGGGCATTCAGTCCATGTGATTACTCGGCACAGCACGTAATCCTGGATCGACACTAAACGCCAGTTTGTGAAACACAAACACGTTTCCAGGTAGTGTCACAGTTTAACAAATATTTATGTTTCATGTATGTGTGTGTAGACTTTGGATCTATGGAGTGCCGCGGATAGACCGCGCAGCCAGGGCCGACTTCATGTTCGTGAAAGCTTTAGAAGAGTCGTTTCTTCAAGATAGAAGAGCTTTAGAGGAGTTTGGAAAGTTGGATGAAAAAATAGAAAAGCTTCTAAGCTATCAGTTATGGACGCAAATGAGAAGAAGCAAGTTAGGATGAAGAAGATTTAAACTGAATATCATGATACTAAAAGGAACTTTTTATCGTTATTCAAAACACATTTGGTTTTTACAAATAATGTCACTTCACGCATCTTTGCAAGTAATCCATCGGATTGATGGATTCGCTGCTGTTAATCCATGACGTCGAATCACTCCGTTGTCAATGTGGAGATGCGGGAAAAATTTAATCAACAAGTAAAAGTTCCACTCCTTTGATTTCACGCCCTTTTTGCAAATAAACAGATAGGTAAAGACTAAATTATCGAGTTCGAGCGCCGTAATGTTGTATATTTGCGAAGTAAATTGAATTACTCCAAGATTGTTTAATTTCAAAAGTAAATGTTTGCTACATTTAAATAATGTTTATTTATGAACTTGCAGTCATGAAATGTAACTAAAGTTAGAATGATTTGGGTATCAGAATTACCTCTTGTTTTGATTTAACAGTGATAAACAATAATTCAGTTTTTCAAAACTTTTTAACCGACTTTCAAAAAAGGAGGAGGTTCTCAATGCGGCTTAATTAAGTTTAGTTTAAAATTAAGGTTATTTTTAACTTACATATTAACAAATATTCTTTTCTTCTTGGCAATAATTATTTGATCATAATTTTATTTTCACTTCTTTTTTTTTGTTCTATTGTTGTATTTTAACTGAAAGTTCTTATATGTGTTAAACTCTTAAAAATGCAATGACTCTTTTAAATATGCATTGTGAATAATTCCTTGTGCATAGGTTTTTATTATGAAGTTATACTAAAAAAAAATTACTACCTTTTCCAGATGTCCCTAAGGTAACTTAACTAGCAGTCAATGCTAAGCATTAAGTTATACATTTTGATAATTTTTGTAAGAAAAGTTTGCAATAAATATAATACCAAATACATTTCACCACTTTGTGTACATCAGGACAAACAAAACTAGTGCTTTGTGAATTTAAACAATCTCACGAGACGGTCCACTGGGAGATTCGAAGCGAACATGACCTGGATACGTATATTGATATACAAATACAGGGAAGAACAGTGTGCTTGAATTTTAAGTAACTGGATATATCACTGTCCCTCTGTGAATGGTTGTGCATTTCTCGTTTGTATAATAAAATAAGAATATTGTGTACTGTAGTATGAAGTGTAAAATTGGATTTACGTATGTAAAACAATAGAAAATATGTAATCAGGCCCTAATTTAATTATTGAGAAATAATTTTCTTTGTCTTCTTCATCCTTGCTGTAGAAGTGTAAATAATTACGGTATCCATAGATACTAATATTATATTTTCGAAATGCTGTTCGTCTGTCTGTGCGCATTTACGGCTAAACCGCTGGACCGGTTTGTATGTATGATATGAATATTGTTATAGACCGGGGGTTAAAAATACTTTTGGCACAATATATGCGAACAACACGCGGTCGGAGCCGCAGGCACCAGTTATTTAAAAATAATGTAACTAGTAGTACAATACTGTAAAATAGCCAATAAATTTGGTACATTAAAATAGACATTATTACATCTATAACATCGAAAATAGTAAAAAGCTGAACGCTCCGAGGCATTAATTGCGACGCCTGACGGAAGAACATGGAGCAATTTGCGAGTTCTATATTGACTGAAATACCACTTTAGTCTCCACACAAAGACATTATTAACCACGGCCGCCTAATTCTGGTAATAGAATAGAAATGGAACCACTCTGAATTTTATTTTCCGGTGTGACCTCGCATTTTGAGAATTTATGGCGACCGTACTACATCATGACATTATATTAGGAAGATGAAAGAGTTTTTATGGATAATATTAGCCCAAGAAATTTATACTAAGACGAAAAATATGCTGAAAATGCCGAAATAAACCCCACATGTAAGGTTCTAGGACTATAAAGTGTGTCTTTTTTTAGAATACCTATCAAATATATTTTTTACAAGATATTGTGATCTTATTATTTGTTTAATAATTCTATGTATACTTAATTTAACGAAATGTTGTTCCAATTATTAGCATTTTTAATATAATTACTTCGTGTTTTCTAAGCCAAGGCTTTTACATTACCTAATCTGATTTAATTTTATATAAGGTGTGAGAAAGAGAGAAATAAAGTAAGCAATATTTCAATTGGTATTATAAAACCCAAATTTTATATCAAATCATCTAAAATGTTTAAAATTAAGTTCAAACCTTGTTTCAGATTTTCCGATCATTTTATGAAAAATAATAAGTGGATCTTACCTAAAGTTTTGTCAATTCTGTTGAAGAGAGGTTGAAAGCTTTAAAAGCTTCGTGCTGTTGTGAGAATCGCTTCGGGCTGCTAACCTTTTTCTACAAAGCTGCGGAACCACAAGAAGAGTTTCTTATTCCTAAATAAAGCAACATTTCCCTTTTTCCGACTTGACTGAATTATTAAGTGGGATACTAATATATTAGTTTAGGTCTCCGTCGCATCACATATTTAAATACGGAGATCTTTGATCGCATACTTTTCTAATATTTTGTTGTATTGATATGGATCAGGGAATCGTCAAAGAAGCATAAGTGGGCGGCCTTTGAAGAATTAGAGGTAATTGATCGTTTTTGATACGTTTTATAAACGATACGCATTTTTAATTAAGATATAAATTATGAATATTATTTTTTTATTTCCACTTTAGATATAATTTGCATCTTTTTTAATTAAACTTTTTTAATAAAAACGAATACAATTTGTTTTTATTAATTCCAGTAGCCTAGTCTAATATCCGAATAATTTTCATTGTTGCTAGTCGTAGAACGCAAACTCGAACCAAAGTGAATTGTTATCGTCTGTTAAGAATCCGATTTCTTTCCAACATCTAAATTAAAAACCATTCATTTGGTAAAAGATCCCTTTTCATTGTACTTTTCGCTACAGAAACAAGTCTGCTTCTTTTTCATTGTGATGTTGTTGGTGATTTATAATAACAAATTGAAAAAGATATACCTATAACAGGTTAAATAAAAAAAACTTAAATTTTTTGTATGCCTTGGGTGTATGGTTTCCGACCTAAAAGTAGACCACTCCCTTCGATCTTATAAACAATGTAAAAGTCGACTAAGGGACAAACTGAGGCCCCAATTTTCTCTTACTGAACTACTCTTTAGGTAAGTTTATCTCTATGAAAGAGAAAGATAAGGCATTGTTTTTTAGCGGGAGATTCATAAAAATGAAAATATTTTACTAACTAAATATCGGTAATCACTTTCTTGCTAGTATGTATTTTTTCTTCATCGGTATCTTCTTTAGATTTAAATGTAAAATATGTAATTTATGACCTTTAAAGCTATTCTTTCTTAAATTTTTGATTGTGAACCAGAAATTAAAAGTACTTGATGATATTATCTAAATAAATTAAACCATTAATAGTATTCTGTTATAACCTCATAAATCTAATCAGGTTAAGTTAGTTATGCACAAGTTTTCCATAATCAATTTACAAAGGTCACCCCATTGCTAAAGTGGGGACTAGCGGGCTTCCTGTGTCAACATCTATAAAGTGCTCACAGTTTAAAAGTTGCCCGAGGCCTACCAACTGCTATGTCATCGGTTTTGTAAGGTATAGGTCAGGCAGCTGTTGAGTGAATATTTGTATTGTTTACTTTTAATCGAAAAGAAACTGATTTATATTAGATACTATTTATATTATGAATAACTAGTTTTTTTTCCCACTGAAACAGTTTTTCCCGGAATGAAAGGTACCCTATATCTATGTCCTTCTTAATACTTCTACCTATGCGTATGTGAAATTTCAGAAAGATTGATGCAGTAGATAGGTCGTGAAAGCGTTATAAAGCAAACAAACAAACTCACTTTTGCATTTATAATATTAGTTAGGATTAGGATTTGATGAAAATTGATGATTTGTGAAATATATGTAGAACATATACATATTTCTTTGTATGTAATAGGTTATGTTCAATCAGATTATTCATACTGACATTGCAATATTACTTGCATACCTGCCTGCAAAACAGATAATCCTCCGTTGGAAGTCAGTTCAAAATCCTATAGAGAGCACTACATGTAACTTGTTATAATAAATATACTACCCTTACGTTTTCCCTTATCTATAAACATAAAGGCACCTCATATCTTTTATTATGCTATTACTTGTACAATGGGCATAGCATCCATTAGTTGTGTGTCAATGAGTGTCCATCCGTAGAAATTTTCCCTATCAGCTAGATTCCCTCTTGAGTCTAAATTAAAGACCATTTATTTTGTCGCCACTCCCCGAAGGCTATAGACGTTCGCCTGATAAAGTGTTTATTATCACAACATCTGTTTTGTCTATTAGGTTGGCGGTTATACCTTGAGAGAGAAACTTCATTTTCTCCGGCATTTTTACTCCCATTTTCAAGATACTCAAATAAAATAGGACCAATAAATAAAAAGTAATGTTTATGTATTCTAATAACATTTTTGGAGTTTGGAGAAGCAAACGAATAAACATATTTTATTGTATAGACAGCGTAAATTTAGGAAAATAATCTCATTAATTATTTTTAACTATAAGGTACTCTTAAACAATGCTTTAAGCATTTAGTCTGCCTACAATGTGAATGATATGACATTGCACGCATATCTTTCAGTGCAAAGTCAAACCATAAGTTTTTGTGCTTGTTCCTTTCTATTATGCCCTGGTGGAGGCGGTATTTTAAGGTGACACACTTTTTTCCAACGTAATTTGCTGGCTTTTGCAAGTTATGAAACTGTTAAAAACTGAATCAATGTAATAAGATTTTTCCTTTCGTTTATACTGCATCAATATTCAAAGCTTGTGGAAAAATCCTCTGCTTTTACGAGCCACATGAAAGCATAGTAAGGTTGCCAATGGATGTACTGGTATTATCGCACTTAACATTTGTTTTGAAATAAAATAGCTTTGGTGAAATGTTTTGCGTCGAATGGGTTATATCTATAAATATCTAGTTCGACTTTCACTATCTATACATAGTATAAAATGAAGTCGTCCGTAGGTACTATGTCTTTCTGTCTGTGAGTGTAAAATTTAAAAACTCAAATGGATTTTTGTGTGGTTTTTACTAATTGATAGAGTGAATTCCATGGAAGGTTTTAGGTAAGTATAAAATACTTATATAGTTTATAAACGTTAATTCTTCTTTCTTTTATATTTCACATTTAGGATAATAAAATATAGTATAAGTCCTAAACATTTAACATTCATTTTCTAGTTAATCTACATCAAGATTCTGGCCTAAATAAGCTTGAAAAATGTTTAAGTGCCAATGTTTATTTCCAAATCGTGCCAGTACGTCTCGCTGCTTAGCTCAGTAAAAGCAGTGTGTTAATGCACTGTTCGCTTCACTGGTTTCTTCAACGACAAAATGCACTCACGTCGATCCGCGTCCTGGCTGCGATTCCAATACACTAATATTATTGATCGTTGTTTGGCTGCAGACTTCTGTTTTGTTGTTGCAATAGAGTTTATATTAACATTCAGATAAAATATTTTAAATGAATAGTGGAACTCATAGAAAACTACCTAAGACACAGAATATAACATAATAGTACCTTGACCAATATGAGTATTTATTTGTGACCAAATCTTTACTCATGGTTCATCTGCTGCTACGTAATCTTTATAATATTTCGTGAGTTTTTCAGTTTACATTAAGGAATAAAAGTTACTATCACACCGTATATATAGTTTTCGGCTTAGGATTCGAAAATATGGCTAAGAGATCAAAACTCAGAAATGTTTATAATAGTAAAGCAGTCTTGATACTTCTGTGGCCTGTGGCCCTTATTTTATTTGACCAATTTTACCAAGAAATAATACGAGTAAACCTTCTCAATTTAGCAGGTTCAGAGCTTAGAAATACTGCATGGAACTCAGTTAACGCCGAAATGATGAAGTTACAGTTCTAAGTTCTATTCTTCTAAGTTCAATTTTTTACAACCAGTTGGTTGGGCCAGTTGGTCGGAGTGGAAAGGCAGAAAAAAAATAATAAATAATATAATAATGTTTAGAGAGTTTACTAGTTTTATCTTAGCTAGGAGCGCTTTACGAATATCTATTTAAAATCTCAATTATACAAAGGTTAGAGAATGCATTTGCAAAAACTCTAGTAGACGCACTCCCTCTTGACATCATTACCAAAGTTTAACAGGAAAAAAAAAAAACGGGAAAATACATTAGTCGTATTAAAAGCGTAGTCTTCCTGGCTGTTTCACAAAAGTATACATTAATAAAAAAATCTACTTACATCTGTACTAAATACGAAAGTTGTTAGTTACCATTTCCAATTTTAAAAGAACTAGGTTAACGTTTCACATTGAGAAGAAAGCTATTTGTGCACAGAATTGGTTCAGAAAATAACTAGAACGTTGTTAATATTTAAGGAGTTTTCCCATTAGACAGTGAAGCATCTAAACTTATTACTGCCAATTTGTAAAGCAGGCACGTTCAAAAACGTTAAGTGGAAATGTTTGAATAAAAAATATATCGAGCGTATTTTAACCCCTATCATTTGTCGCGCGGTGTCAGAGCTAGTTCAAAGGTATTTTCCATTTGGAGTCGAATCGCTGAGCCTGCTACGTGAGCACTTATCCCAAATTAGTAGGGGGTTCGGAGCGGATACGCCATAGAATGTTACAGGCGATCGAGCGTGAGAGCCGCTCGCGCTGACTTAAGCCTCCGCCTGTCTGAGCGTGCTCGTTTAAACATTACTCCTGAGCCTAAACATAAAATAAAGGACGCACAGACCTCATCTTCACAAAGATCACATCGTAGGAAATGTATGAATATATCGAGTGATTTACGGATTCGAAGATCAAAGACATTTCAGTGGATTCATCAGATAACTATCTAATTGGATAACGTTAGAATTTGCTAAGATCAAATAGATAAATAAAATTAATCATTTGTTGGAGACACGAAAAAGGAAGGTATAATATTAAAGTAAAAACGCTAGATATTATAATCTTATTGGTACTTCTATATAAATAAAATGACACAAGTGAATTTATACATCTGTGCAGCCAATAGAGTTATCGTCGAAAATAAAAGGCAGTCAGCAAATTCATTCTGTTGCTTCGAATAAAGGCTTTTTCTGATACTCTAAAATCCGTAGCTGAGCTCGGGAAGCATTTAAAATAAAAGGAAACAGAAACTTCGTACAATAATAGCTCATCGTGTCCCTAACGCTGTAATTAGAAAGAAGCATCTGGAAGAATTTGTCTTTCGCTAATGAAGGACGACTAATTCTACGGCCTTTGTTTTTACGGAAGACAGTGGAATACTCAATTGTTTTTACCACCCATTTTCTATTAAAATTAACAGAGTAAAAAAGTAAAACATTTTAAGTTGTTTCTAGGCTAGCTTAATCAATAAGGTAGATATATTTTTTCGTGTATTTATTTTAAAACAAAAAAATCTTGTAGATTCTTTTTTTTTGAAATAAATAATTACTTTTTGTTTTAATCGCTATTTGAAGTGCCTCAAAATAATAAAATTACGTTTGGAACAATATCATGAAATTCCACGTGTCTAAGATCACAGGCAAAAGCTAGTCCATAATGACCGATGAGAATGGGCATAAAGTCCACGTCATAGATGAGCGAATATTTAATAACAATATCCTTTTTAGTATTTTCCTTTCTCAAACTTAATATTTTAATCACACTTCACTGCATAAGCCTGTCTAGATTTATAATTTTGTAAAATCTCATGTCAAAAAGTCGCTGTTTCATAAAACGAACCGGTCCTTTAATTAAACTTTGCAGAATTTATTTACTTATTCAATAATGCAAACGGCAAAAAGGATGCGAAAAAGACAACCATTATTAACCTATTTCAGAAGTGGAGAAAAGAGACGGCTAGGTTGATTAATTAACAGCGAGCTGGCCGCAAGCGAGGTTCCTACGACAGAAAACTTAATTACTTTTCTCGGCTGAATCATAAAGCTGAATAATTCATAATATACTAGCTGCAATGTCACTCTTAGATGTATGAAAAAGGAAACAAATCTTTAAAAACCTTTATAAATGTAATGATAAACTCATTACATTTTTTAAAAGAGGTTTAATATTTTGTTACTAAATTTATTTTGCAATTTTCATTTACATTTGTGGTTTACAAAGAGGCAATGAAATAGAAGTATTTTACTCGTCATCTCATAATGAATTCTTAACGTTATTACGCATTAATCAAAAAGTGTCGAAGATAATAATTGTCTCCGCGAATAACACAGTTGAATCACTTAATTATGAAATGATGACAAATTAGTATTGTCAAAGAAAATATTATATAGGTGAAAAATAATTCTAGCTACGTATACAATACAGGGTGTATACAGAAAACAATAATCGATTGATTGTTTTCTTCGCTTTGAATTTTTTTAAGTTGTGTATTTGATAAACCATGCTGCGGATACTAATTGTTACTCTTTTGTTGGATTTTCCAGTGTATGAAATTGTTGACAATGTTGCTGATTATTAATTAATTCAATTAATAAAAAATAAGTTAACTGAATAATTAAAATACCTATTAATGTATTAAACATCAATATCTTTATTTAGATAAATTTATATGTTCTTTCTCGTTATTAAGGTGCGTTTAAGTATTTCGCCGCAATGTGTAGGGCCAATTGACTAATCCAAATGATGACGACGAATTACTTACTGGTGCGAAGCGAATACGTACAAAAATTCGATCTTATGTTACAATAGTTCAATAAATAAACGAAACAGGCAAGTTGTTGGATGAAAACTCAGAGGAATGTAGCCAGTTAACCGCTTGCAGGATTCCCGAGAGACGTTGAGACACGTTTCGTTCGCTCAGCACTCGGGCTCTTCCAATTCTCAAAGACAATTCCACTGTTCTTTTTCCGAGCTCAAGAGCTTGCGATATAGCTGACATATACTTAATTTCGATTCGATACCGACGCTACAGTTTCTTCAAACGAAAATTGCAAAAACTACTTGAAATTATATTTCAATAGTACCTACCTCGTCTCTGAAACTTATGTTTCTAAACTCATAATGTCAGTGCCGTCACGCCTTTTAATGAAAAAGCTTGCAAGTAGGTAGTATAAGGTAAGTAAGGCGTGTGAATTTTTTCAACACTTTGTCGCTATAGTTACTTATATGTTTGTAATCTGTATGCATTTAAACTTATAAAACGAAAATTTACATGAATATTCGCCAACAAATTCATCAAAAAACTTTTTACCATGTTTTAAGTTTCTACAATCAATCAATAGCCGATTGCCGTCATTTCTTAGTTGCTGAATCTCTTTCTCATTACTGCATTATTCTTCTTGCTTTGGATCCTATGGTTTCGCTTTTCTTAATTTAATTTCCTTTTTTTTTACGGCCGTCGACATCTTTCGTTGTAAAACCATTGCACATTTGTCTCATTCTGCGATGTCAAGCAAGTACTTTTTGTATTTGATCCTTTCGGAAGCGACGTACACAGACGCATGCATCATCTACAGCATTTGCCGTTGCGACGACATTGGGCTCAAGGTAGTTAGCAGTGAAAGCTACTTACTCAAGCGGCGTTTAACAAAAATAATTTCCTTTTATAGCACTTATCTAAGTGATCTGCCTACGCCATCGGGTTTAACTGAGTAGTAGAGTGTATGGCAATAGAAATCCTATGCATCCATGTATCCGATATTGTATCTGCGTGTGTGCGATACGCAGACACAACTATCGGTGTATGTATTGTTCGCCAAAATTAATTATTAATATTTTATTTTTAATTAAAATATACTACCAATATTACCACTAAACTTAAATTTGGATACTATAAAGAACTAATTACAATACATTAAACTAAACACACAAGGGAAAACGGTATCTTCATGTAGGTATAAAAATTACTTTTCCACAAAAATGAAGAACAAATATTCCGTGAATAGTTCCATAAAATATACCTAACACACGACGTCTCTATATGAACAAATGCATTTATTATTATGTAATGGACTACCATGATGGATTTATTCCAACTTCTACGAGCAACTCAAAGTCTTTCGAGATTACAAAGTTACCCTTACCGCATTTTTACAGGAAAAGTGGATTAAGATATCCTATATATCTACCTAATATTTCACATTAGGGAGCGTTCGCATGATTTATAGGCTAACTTTAGAAGTTTTGCATGTCATCCACTGGCTCTTTGCGAATTTTCTAAAGAAACTTTAAACTTTTTACGTTAGATGGATTACGGAGAATAGCCCGGATGTTTTATATGTAGTGCAAAAGTTCATAATGGATAGTGGTTCTTTCTTTGAGGTGACTTTTTAAATTTAGACAATTCTTTTACGACACAACATTACCTTATTCCTTTTGAAACAACAGCCTAATTTATTTAATGTTATTTTTTTATTTATGTTTGTTTTTTCCTTGAATAACATATAACAATCTTACAGCTTACATATTTTGTGCTTCCAAAAAAGTCAAATGATGAATCGAAATCATACCTTTAAGGGATACAGAGAAAATATTTAAATAACGGTTTTTGTTTAAAACGGCTATCAAATAACATAATATCATCAGAACGGGTTTATTTCTCACACTATGTTAATCATATAAAATTTAGTATGGTGTGAGACATTAACCCCTTTTAACGCAAAGTGGTTCCACAACACACCATTTACCGCACTTATTTTTATAATTTCAATGCTTTACAATTTCATAGATTATGTCAAATTGAGAAGAGGAAGTTGAGATCAAAACCTAAAAAAATTGTTAGTTTTAAACGAAGTTAACATTTGGATGTAGTAGGCTGAATTAAATAAATTCACCTAAAATTCTACTAAGCACCACATTTATAGACAGTAATCAGTGAACTTTTTACAAAGGTTTCCGAATCGAACCCTTTGCTACGAAAAGTGAACTAGCGTTCTCTTCGTGATTAATGGTTGCCTTCTGGATTGTTCGAGCGAGATGAGTTCAGAAGAAGCATTCACAACCCGTGAAATTAACTTTCGTCGCCTCTCTAATGCCTGTCAGTTTGTTTTCAGAAGTACATTTGGCTTTTTGTGTCCCAATATTTCAAAGGTTATTGGAAACGTTTGATTATTGCTCCTTATTTCACGGTATGGGTTTCTTTGTAGCTGATAATCCTATTTATCATCTGGAAAATTGAAGTAAGTGGTTATTTTATTTTCGCATTTAAAATAATAATTAATAGATACCTTTTTTCACATTTCCCATTTAATAATGTGATGGCATAAAACTTGCCCAGCACCACACAACATGCAGTCCACAACTTTTGCGACTAAAATTTTTGCGGATATCGCGAATATTTGTGGATCGCTTATGATTTTACATTGATACTCTTAAAAAAAGACCGATTCAGGAGAACTAAGAATGGTAGTTCACTAAGCGGTAGAACTGACGTTGGTCAGGATTATAATGACCGCAGGTCTCTAGTTGATAAATATTAAACTAAGTAAATATATAAAGACGAACAAAACCCTGTATATATAAAGATGAACGAGATGTGTTTTAAAAATTTGAGTTCATATTTATATGTATGTGCTTCATCACACTTTAACTGCTAAATGGAATCGGTTGAAATTTAAACATGTAGATTATATTTTTATCTCAAGATCACACACAAGCAAAACTGTATCAATAATGGGCCGTCGTCAAAAGAAAACTAACTAGATCGTAAATACCAAATAATCTATGATATAAAAAAAATTCTTGAAAGTAATAAGGTAAAATATTTTTATTACAAAAACAGATCGAATCGAAAAGACTAGTAATTAAATAAACGACCCATTAGTTATTGATTTAAATGTATTTCAAAACGATACATCGCTCATAAACAATTCAATTAAAATGTTTCGATTCAATGTTAACTCTTTAATTCATGTAAATCACTCAACGGCTGAAAATTTTGTATATTTGAACATGTGGTATTTGTATAACCATTTCCTGATTTACTGCCTTGTTTAAAAAGTAACTAATCCTTTTAAGTTTAAGACATCGACACAAAATAGTTATGAAATTCCTTATTAATATTACAACGTTTGCCCAGTTACATCAGCCCTATTGTGGTCTAAATAATACCCTCTTCTATCACAATTTCATTTTTCTTCTTTTACAAATTTTCTACGGAGACCTTAATCAGTCATTAATTTTATTTATTTGTAAAATATAGATAACATAGATTAGTAAATAATTGAGTTTTTATCATTTTTTATCTAGATTTAGGTGTAACAATAGATACACATTTATCTAGATACATTTATAACTCAATTATCAAAATACTGAAAACGTTCAGGAAAGGACAGTGGAAGAGAGTTAACATAACATTGATCTTTTAATCCAATCCATTTAATCTTCACAATCGTTCCCGCACTTCAGTCGTAGGTACGTGTGCAGTGCACCCACCTCCATGGAATGGAAAGCAGTCATCCGACCAACACAAATTAACGAGTGTACAAAAAAAATTGTTTCCTTATTTCTAGTATCGATCAAATTTAATTAGGTTTGGGTAGGGTTTTTTTAAGAAAAGTGAAAAAGAATCTGGAATTCACGGGATTGTCAAAATTTAAATTAAATAAATAAATTAACTTCAATACTGTTTCGCTATAATATTATTAGGTACCCATTTCTTCTTTTCCTACTTATTTTTTGTAACGTGTTCAATCAATGACGGGATAAGTACAAAATATATATTTTTGGTCTTTACACAAATGTTGGTATATCCTAGATAAAGAGTTGTTCTGTAGTTACACACGTGTACACTCGTTAACTTATAAAACCACTAATGGATCGGCAACGTACGTCATGCTCTATGTCAATAAATGTTCTGGCTTTTAATGCCGCCTTTGTTGAAGTAGGCCAATTACTATGAACGAGGCAATTATTGGCGGCATGGAAAATAGTAATAATACCGAATTAATGTAGTATAATTACCAAATATCATGAGATTATAGCAAATAAACTACTGCCTATGAAATCGGTGTGTTACGTAGGGAAAATGACCCTGCTCCGTCTGCCCATCGAGGCCTGGCACAGATTACCTCCAATCCTGTGGGTCTGGCCTGGGTTAGGGCAAACTACAAAGTTGCTGACTGGAAGTCGCGGTAAATGACATGGTTGATAGTCATACAACCAAAGATAGAAACTGGATTCCGAAAATGTTAGCTGCGGATGCAACCTGTAAAACGACGAGATGAGAAAAAAAAGAAAGATGATATTAAATGTCATTACGTCAAAAAATGATTTCGAGAAAAAAATTCTGATTGACCTGGGTCTTGATTTTTTATTTATATAATGTATTTGTTATAAAATATAGTATCGTTGAGTTAGTATCCCATAACACAAGTCTCGAACTTACTTTGGGGCTAACTCAATCTGAGTGATTTGTCCTTATATATTTATTTTTATTTATTTATCAGATTATTTCTTGAACTTAATAATTAATATAAATTGCACTATCTTAGTCCGTTAGTGAATGTAACTTATCTCATAGAATTATATAAGTGAAGTTCGTTTCGTCGTACCTAATCCTATCTATGCTAATGAATAGATTATTGATGCTGCTGAATTATGGGGAGAGCATAGATAAAAAATGCCTATAGGTAGAGACCGCGTGCGATTTCGTTCTTTTAATGGGAGAAGAAACTTGCTTATGCGACGATGCGTTACATCAGCTTCGTTGCAATCTGTCATCTCGCAAACGCACACTCAGTCGATTCCTAGTCGTTACCACCGCTATGATGGCTATTACGATGCAACCTGACGAAGCTGTCATTACATCAAAATTCATGCTCCGTCGAAATACAGTGTGCGATTTAGAGCAGCGCTTTAATCCTACGAATTTCAGAAGAGTCATAAATGCATGTCAAGAATAATATGAATAAACATTTAAAAATTTCACCTCTTTCCGCGCACGGAAACTGAACGTAACAAAATATTACTTTGCAAACCTGTATGCTTTATCTCACTAATTTTGTTAGCGGAGATAGCGGACCATTAACCTTATTCCAGCGCGGTCCCACACAAAAACAATGAAAAATTAATAGCCAAGGTACTGGAAAAACGGACCCGCTTCGAAAACGACGTCAGGACAAAGAGTACATTTTATTTGCGATTCAGACAGCTACTGTGATTTCGAAATCAATATGTAAATGCATTCGCGAGTGCATTTGCCCCGGCTGAGGCGTGAGTGCATTTTGTCGTAGAAGAGGAGGCAGCCAACCGCGGCGCCACGATCTCTTGTTTCTGACTTTGCAGCCAAGCCAACCTACTTCAGATTTGTAATGTCTTTTTTTTAGTTTTTTTTTTTCTTTAACACACAACATACGATTATATCGTAACGTAAAATAAATAAAAATTGAGTAAAATTATAGATTGCCTTAGAACACCCATGTGTCTGTCTGTCTGGTGTCTGTGTAGTTGTCGATATAATATTGATAAATAAAAAAAAATGTTTGTTATTAAAATTGTTTTTGTGGAAGTAGAGAGAAGGCGTGTAGTTTACTGACCTGTGTATTGTGAAACGTGGTTAAAAAACATATTGTCTGTAACTGAATTTTTATCGCTACAAAGAATTGCGTGGGGAACAATTTTTATTATTATCTTTTGAGGATTACTAGTAATAAAAATAGAGACTTTTGTTTGCAGTACAACCAAACATCAGTAATTGTGCCAAATAAGAGAGCTCTTCAACTTTCTTAAAGACATGTTAATGCTATCTGAGACAGACTTCTTGTTGTGTAAATTGTATTTGAAGTATCTATAACTCCTTAAATAATAATGTGTTCTTTCTAAACAGGATCTTTAAAAGCGACTAACACAAAAATAAAGTAGCTTTTATTATATCTACTAATCATCATTTTTTATATTCTTAAAACAAAGTTAGTGTCTGTCCTTCTTAAACTCAGCTTCGAGAAAGCATGGTTTGTTGTTGCGGGGTCTAATACATATTTCATGCGAGCTGTTGGAAAGCAAGCTAAAGTTAGCATTAACTTTTGAAAACTTAAAATAACTAGATATCCAAACATACCAAATGTGAAATAAAATATTATTATTTTTCGTTTCGCATACTCGAAAAGAAGTGTTGGTTTGATCGGAGTATCGGGTAGAAGCTGTTTCGCCCCACCCCGTCAGGCGGGAATCATAGTGATTGCTCCTCTTTTTGGGAGGGAATAAGATTTGAAAATAGAACTAAAAAAAGTGAAAGCATTAACAGATGGTGTGAATTTTATACATTCATAGGGTTAGTATACACCAAGAACACAGGTTTGTCTGAAAGTATTGACATAATAAATTTATGAATATGGCATTACGCCTTTGTACTAATTTTCATCTTTGTTCCTGTACAATCCAACGATGTATTGATGTAATTGGTGCAATAAAGTGTTTATTCATTCATTCATTACAGGGCAAAATTAAATAAATATACCTACAAACGCTATCGTCGCTAGTATCACATTTAGACCAACGTGTAAACTCTTATGGCGACAAAAGTAACTGGAACTCAAAGAAAAGCAGTAACAAACACCTCTATCAACAGTCATAAAATACAATAAAGGATATATCTATATATATAAAAGAAAGTCGTGTTAGTTACTCCACTTATAACTCAAGAACAGCTGAACCGATTTAGCTGAAAATTGTCAGGGAGGTAGTTTAGAGCCAGGAGAAGGACATAGCATACTTTTTATCCCGGGAAAAAGATCCCGAGAGAAGTTCACGCGGGCGAAGCCGCGGGCAAAAGCTAGTTAAGAATAAAAGCTACTTAAAGGAAGCGAATAACTATGGCTTTTGACACTATAATAATAAATCTGAAAGTTCAGATACCCTTGGGTTCCGATCAATACTCAATCCCGTTTTAATAGCTAAACTTTATCAGCTGGATTTTAGATAATAACATCGCATATATAACATGTGCAATGTTCTTACAGCATTAGACTGAAAATATTTTATATTGTTGTAATAAGAGGTTAGGGATTAAATGGCGTGCCACGGAGCTGACACCATTTTATTTATAAAACGAAAAATAAATAAGTTGCGAAATATAAGTCAATTTATTGTGTTGCAATGTATTTAGGTGTGAAAGTAACGATAAACCCGAAATCTGCTTTAGAATTAGTATTTATTAATTTACGAACGACACGAGTAAACACGTGTGAATGACAATGAGGAATGTACTGTACTGATCAATGCGTCACTGGTTGCGGGTAACTGGAACTAATCAAAGACTGCTACCTATATGATGAACCAAGTGCTTCGGTTAATTCATCTGTTCTATATATTTATAATCTTCAATATTTAATAATTTTATAATAAACTTATTGTAATTATAAAAATATTCAAATGTAAACTCGTCTGATTTTATTAAAATTTTGTGAATTGACGTTTTTGAAGAAAATGCTGCAGTGGAGTTTGTAGCGCCACTTCTTCTCCACTTGCGCTTTTGAAGTGGTGGTAAACTTAAAATAAGTAACAATTGACGTCAATTAGTAATAAGAATATCCTGTATTGAAAATAAACAATTTGAATTTGTATTTATGGATAAACTTGATGATGTAATAAAACTGAAAGCGTGGCCATCACCTGTACTGTCTAAAAATGTTTTTATAGAACTTTGTAGTTCCAATAGTCGTAAATTACGATATGTACGCTAGATACCACACTGCTTAATCCAACATACTCTTAAATATTTGATAGCCTCAGCTGCCTTCTGGCCGGTTTGAACCCTAATTATAAACATCCTATTTAGGGTTCAAAATGGCCATACAGACTAGAATAATATTGATTCAGTCCAAAATTAGCGACTCCCAGTGATTTGAGCCGTATTCATTATAAAATTTTATCTGTGAGTAATTTTTTATGAAACTGCGAATGTGTAAATTGTATATTAACAAAATCAATGAAATAAGTAATTCTTTAATTTATTTATTTTTTACACAGATTATAATTAGTCTTGATTAAAGCTTATTTTATTTTCGTTTATACTGCGACAAACTATGTGTACTTTGTTCTTAAATAATATTAATTTTCATTTGTTTAAATATTATATTTTTGTAAGATATGTAAGAAGGTACTACAATGCAAATTAGTAACTGCTTCAAACTCATCAAAAAACTTTACAAAATGCAGACTTGATAAACGTTAAATCGTTTCATCAAACAGCTTTAACTTTTGTACGTTTAACAACTTTACCAGCCAACAAGGCTTGATTTCGACTTTGATATCCAAAGGCTTCTGTTAAAGTTATACAACTAAATGATAAGAGTGTTCAAAAGTTAATTACACCACGTCAGAGTGGGCCTCTAGCACGCGACTTTTACACAAATCATGTTTAGTGTATCGTATGTCAAAATGTGTTGGCATGCGGTCGCAACACAAGCTGTTCACCCAAGTTAAATACGACTTAGTCCAAGTTCTTGTGACATACCCAAGTAGACTAGCAAGACGCTAGTTTTGGCTCCGAAACTGCTTGACTTTGTTTTACTGTACAAAGCTCTACCTATGTAATTTATAAGGTAAAGCGTTGTTTGTGTGATAATGTTAAGTTTGTACTAAGATAGTTTGCTTAATGTTGTCAGTTTTGAATTTAACCACAGGGTTTTGTCCTTTGATCAAGGCAGGTGTGCTTTTTGTATTTATTGGCTTATTATCACAAATTGTTTATTGGTAATCATGCAAGAGAAAACATGATATGGCGTTGTCGTCCAATTCATTAGTTTTTACTTATTTTATGCTTCTGATAATATTTAGTAAATGAAAATTTATAACATAATTTAAAAGCCGATGTCTAATGCTAAACAATCGGTAAAGATAGTAAATAAAGAAATCTGCTCAGTAAAAAAAACAAATATTGACAAAAGATCTTCTGTAACGTCTGTTCATAGAAAAGCAATATTTCTTTTGAATGAGACTGACATCAATTTTATATCGTAGAACACGAATTTAGTTCCGGAGTTCGGTACGAATCGTAATATCCAATATACAGTCGTTCAAAGGCTGCACATTTCGATGTCGGCAAACAAAATCCTTGGGCTACGTTTTCACTAGACCAAAGCTGTCACGTAAAACCATTTTAGCGCTTTGGTTTCCCGCTGTTATTCTCATCAGTGATCCAGGCTTTTCGCAAGTAATGGTAAAACTATTGCTTCATGAATAAATCAATTCAACATTAAAACCGCTAAAAAAAGGTCCGTGTATTGCTGGACGAATTTACATTATGGTATATTCATTTAGACTTAATTGTGACAGTAAATCTGGTTACATTAAAATTGCATATTTACATTTTCATAATTCTAAGATGTAAATGTATAAATTAGCTTACTGTGACTAGAAAATGTGTTAATAGAGAGAGTAGAGAGAAAGAGTTCCTTGTAGATAATAGAAACACTTCTATAAAATTTGATGAGTCTGTTACCCGTTTTCCACTTTAATTTTTTTAACCTAAAACTAAAACACTACTTTATTAAATGTATTTGATAACCAAAATCACTTGAACATTTCAAATCTTCTTCGTCGTGTCGATGAAAATTTTTGTTAGCCCAGTACAGCACGCAGTAGTTGGGCTGCACTCGTTCGTTTTCGCTTCCATCAAGTCACTTATACTGCTAGTATATACCTATCAGGACATAAAGGGCACGACAAATAAGACATTGCTTGCACTGGCAAACAGTTCAATGAATTGTAAGTAATATTAATGAAGATAAAGAAAGTCTTAATTTTAAATCATACGCTAGTATATAAAGAAATAAAATTCAGCACATAATATTGTTAACCAAACATAATGCATGGATTGGATACTGAAAGAATGAATTAGCAAGTACGTGCTGAACAATATGACCAACTATGCTGAGCAAGCTGCTAATTATAAATTCTAACTGGTATGCATTTTCCGCTGCACTGAGTTTGTTCCAGCTAATTTTGCATTCTGGTGTCTCGTTATTGTGTGACTTATAATTTTTAATTAACTGACAATGTATATACAATTTTTATGTTTAATATTTTTAAGGGCACTGAATTTATATTTTAGAGCTTTTATCACTGTTATTTACATCATAATTCTTATTGTACTAAATAAAACTATAAAAAATTAAAAATAAAAGGTGGTTAGATAGGTGGACTAGATACACTACTGGAAATGGCACCTCACTATGGATTACTACTACTTTATCTGTGACTTCGAGATATTCTGATATTTACGACAGTACGGTTAGAAGAATAATATCTCATTTCGCGTTTGACAAAACAAATGACTTTAGTTTTGGTGATTATGATATTGTTAAGTCGATAGTCAATAACCTAAAACATTTATGGTGTGGTACTTAAGTGAAAATGAAATTATTATTCCCAGTAAACCATTGATGGTTGTCATAAATTTACAATCAACGTTTAACTATCGATGTCAACAGTTAACTAAAAAAATTGACTAACTAAAAAACATGTTTATCTTTAAAAGTTTTGATACCTATATGAAAAAAAAAAACAGATAGAGAGAAAGAGAGACAGACAAAAATTGTAAAAAATGCTATTTTGGTATATGTATTTAACTGTTTATAATTTCATATACCTTAGTAAAAAGCTATTATTTGAATATTACAAACAGATACTTCAATTTTATGATAATTCATTTAGATACATTAAATTACCCTTGATTTTGTAACGATGTAAAAACAGTCCTTTATTTGAGGGACTTTCAATTAACCCTCCTCGTTTTGCTTACTCGGTTTATTATAGCCAGTGAATTTCACACCTTAAATACGTACAAAGCTTTAAGAGCGCCGTTTTGATCTCGAATTGCCTTAGTTTAAAGTATAATAACTGAAGCGAAATAATCTATGCTTGGGTATTACGTTTGAACTGAAAATCCTATTAAAGTACATTTATATTACTTACATAATTTACCCCCCTCCATTTATTTAAAAAAAACAAACATTTACTGAACCGTTTTAAACCACTTAACTTGATCAGGTGTTGTAACACTTCACGAAACTTAAATTAATGTTAAGTTTATTCATTGAAATCGATTAATAATGTAAAATACACATTGTTGTTGAAATGAACAATAAACGGTTTTTTTTTTTTAATGTTAGTAAGATAATTATTGGTTTACCTGTTGGTAAATCTGAAAAATAGCCACGGGAGGTATTTGAACATTTAAATTAAGAATCTTAGATAACAATATAATTATAATAGACGTTTATATAATTATAATAACCCTGTGACCCCTGCCCCCATTTTTGTATATTTTTAATTGATGTTATTTAAAAATTATATTTAAAAGTATTTGAAAATAATAATATTAAATATGTTTCTCTCTACCCTAAGGTCAACTAAAAGAAATTGTATTACGATAAGTCCGCCTTTGTACAAATTTTATTTTCAATCCTGTACAATCCAATGTCGAATTTTATTTTTAGTATTTCATGCATTAAATAATTAATCAAAGTAAATCTTTCATGCTTTGATTATCTGTAAAATAGCAATTATTACGTGTAAATCATATCTTTAAGCCAATAGCGGCATAAGGTCCCTACCATTTATCTACCCCCTATCACGATACGCTTACACTTATCGGCGATCGTACCCCATTGTGACCATTCAAATAGTACACAATTGCCGAAGCAGGTATTTCCAGCAGGGACTGAATCGCAGTAAATTGTAAATGTTAGGGTTGCCACGAATTCATATCGTAGAATTTGAAAATTGGTAAACTAAAAATGTTTTAAATGTTATTGATGAAAGTAAGACGATATTGTAAGATTTTATCTGTTCAGGTATGGTATTAAAAAAGGAGCATTCAATTCAGGTAAATTATGAAGTATTTAGTGTACAAAGTTATAATAAAAACCATTTTTATAGACTTACCATTTTAGTACTTACCTAAGTGGCTTCACTTACTATATTTTAACTTAGGTAAGTTTATTATTCTCAGCCTAGGGCGTTTGTACATCCTAAGGTTAAAAAATTTAGGAATTTTGAACGTGGTGTAGTTTTTTTTTTCTAAAGAAAAATTATTTTTCATTTTATTATGTTTATAGAGCACACTTTTTAGAATGTTTTATAAGACAATTTATTATCTTAGTAATATTAGCTCTACATATTCTACATAAAAATATATATTATACTAAAATGAGTAAAAAATGTATGTCCAAATTTTTATAAATATCTGGCCACCGTGCGCTTGACGCTTGGCCTTCGCAATCGGCAGAGTCACCGGGCTGGAATTAAACGATTTATCGTAGTCACGGACTACGGTTCCAGGGAACCCGTCACGGCAAGCAATATTGTGTTGTAATACGGCACGGGGCATCTAAATATATGTTACATTTAAACATTTCAATGTCTTGAAGGTTTGGATTGATTCAGTTGTATTTGTAATGAGAAAATATTTATACGAATTCAAATTATAGACATAATATTACTAGAAAAACTTGTCGCTAATATTAGGGACGTGAGAAGTCCAAATCGATGAAAAATCTAAATCTAAGTCATTAAAATTTTAATTGAGTGAGTCATACAAAATTGCAAATCTATCGCCGATTTGGAACAACAAGCTTTTTGGCAGTCATATTTCAGCTGAACCAACTCATTTCGTGTGGAGCCTCCACTGGGACAATATATCAACCTCAATTTATTTTCTTCTCAACCTTTCATAACCTCCGCTTTTTATTTTATGTCCTCACTCCTTCACGAATAATATGGGATTACACAGGAAAAAGACTTATTTTGGTTGACGTTTGATTAAAATCCATTTGTCTTTCATGTTTATTATCTTTTCTTTTATTTTTTTTCAAGCATGATTATAGGCAACATGTAAGTATTATTTTTAAGAAGTCTAGGTGATTTTATCAGGTTATTGATTAAGTACCTACGGCGTTTTCAATGCTATATACGGAAAAAATTGAATTGAGCACGCGTACTTCAATGCTATTTTTTCCGTCTGTCAAGTATGACACTACTATATTGCTTAAGACAATTGTTTTTAAGATAACTTTTCAATTAAATACGGCTAATTATTAATTTAAATTAATATGTACGGCTGATCGCAAAATTAATTACCTATTTCACAGAGGCCTCTTCTAAATCTTTAACCATTCTATCTATCTTTACTATATTAAGTTATTCATTCTAATAAAATAACTTGTCACAATCACAACCTTACAAATTGAATGTTGGTATGTTAGACATAATGTTAGCATTTTCTGTCACAGCAGACATGTATTCGATGCAGAGAATAACGCGAATCAAGTGTATTCTAGACACGTCTTTTCCTGCGGGAGACGAGATACAAATCCCGGGAGGATGCCAGGAATCTGATCGCATACACCTTCATGTTCACCTCACTGTTATTTATGTACGATTGAAAGAAATACGTGCATGATCGCGTGACATGCTAAACCAATGCGCTAGGGAGGGGGCGAGTATTTTACGTTTGCTATTATTAACGTTTTTAATGATCAAAAAAATTAAGATCAAATGATCTTCAATTAATTGTGCACAAATCCAACAAATAATTGCCTAGCATATCTATCGGCTAAGTAGTTCGGAAAGATTAAAAATAACCTATATTACTTAAGCCTTAATGACCGCCGGTCGTATTGTATTCGTGTGAGTGTATTTTTTGCTTGTGTTGGATAATTTTGTCAAGTGTGTAAGCGACGTGCTCGAATAATGTTTAAGTGCTATTATTAATTTTATTACTTATTGTGTGTGCTCACCCGACCTGCAGAATATGGCAGACTTTTTCACGTTTCTGAAATAAGAGCGGGTGTTGTCTCCGGTAGCGCGACGAACCGATAGCCGATGGGGTAGAAAGGTTCTCGAATGGCGACCACGCACCGGTATGCGCAGCATGGCCTGAAGAAGGTCGCAGGCAGGCGCTGGATGCCGGCTGCTTCCAACCGGTCATTTTGGAAATTCTTGGTGGAGGCCTATGTTCAGGAGTGGATAGCCTGCGGCTGAAATGATGATGTCTCCGGTTGATATAATAATCTACAAAACCAGAATTTAATTGAAGATATTGTGCACTCTAAAGTATTTTGGAATGCAAATGAATGAATGTATGGAGGTAGGTAAGTAGATCAATATTTTTTACAAGCTCTACACGGTTATATGAATTTATCTCAAATGAGACGAGACCTAAACCTACCATTCACCATTTGCTAGAAACCTAATTATTATGAAAAAATATAAAGAAAAATAATCTTATAAATACAACATCACTAGTGTACAACCATAACGTGTTGAAATAACGAAACAGTCTACATTGCATTTAACTGAAATGCCTATTCTTGGAATTTGTTACCGCATTTATTGTTTTATTGACATTTGGTAAGTACTATCTTTAAACGGTTTGTTTTGTTTTAGCTTATTTGCACCGATTTGTTAGTGAAAATAATTTAAGGACATACTTGCCTGTACAAAACCAATTCTGTTCTGCTCTGCTGCGTACATTTTATGAGATTATTAATTAGCTGCAATAATCTGTTTGTGCACCTAATCAATAAAATAAATATAGTCGATTGACTAACTAATTTATTAAGTTGTATTTTTCGCATTGCTTTCTCATGGTAGCATAGAAACAATACCTGAAGTACTACAGAATTTTTAATTTACAGAATAGTAGTAGTAGTAGATCTCATAATGTTTTTCAGTTTAAATACTTTTGACTTGTACCTAAGAGTTTTGATTGTTATATAATGTAAATATTAAGTATTCATTTTGATAAAGGTTATTTTCACTCCGACATTATGACGGGAATAAAAAAAGGTTATGTTATTGTTATCTTACCGTCCCAAAATGAAAGAGCAATACTTTTAAACCAGCATGGCATGGGAAAAAGTATATTTTTTGACCTTTTTTGTTTTAGTGATTTCGCTTACTTAGTTACATTTTTGACACAATATTGATGTACAACTCTCTTATCTCAGCATTTTCCCGATTCCCAGTTGCTTCCTCAGCTGATTGCTCCAGGGTCTGCTTGCTATAATTGTATATTGTATGTACCATATAATACATAAATAGACCTTGTTGTCTGAAGTTAAGAAATTATTTTTATGATGAACTTATCAAGTGATTAAACTATAGTTACTTAAATTACCACTTACCATGCAAAGATATAACTAAGGCAAAAATGAACCCGTCAACACCTATGCTCGACTTCACTAGCATCAACATTTAATAAAGTGATAAAATGCTTGGTTGGACTTTTCGGAACACGCGATCTATTTACGATTTCATTTTATTGCTGTTTAAAACCAGTGCATTTGATCACGCTACCATGGTGTAACATATGTTTCACCTTAGTTTATTTTGTCACAAGCGGGCGTTACCCTGTGAACTTCGTACCACGTAAGGTCATGGTAAGCCCCCAAGACTCGTAGTCCAGGGCAGGTGGCCTTTTATCATCTCTTAAAACCATGCAAGATCCAGTGAGAAAGGGGGATAGATATACTCTTTATTGTACTATTATCATACAAATTATACATGTTGATATAAATACAAACAATGTGTACAAACTCGGACTTATCGCTAATGCAATTTCTTCCAGCCAACCAACCTAGGGTGGACAGGAACAACGTGAAAAAAATGGGGTAGGGGTAGGGTATAGGGTATGTTGCCCTACATCATGTATTGCGATGTCTCATTTACTCACTAGAACTTGCATGGTTATAAGAAACTGTAGTAATCCCCCAGTCCAACATATTTATTTCGCTTTGAACGGCCATGGTAAGGCCCCAAAAGACTTGTAGCCAGAGCCGTACAACTTATTAAAAAAACAATAAATATAAACAAAAATCCGTTTGTTATTTTTAAAGTTTTGCGTTCACATACAAATAGACACACTGCGGGTGACTTCATTTTATACTATGTATAGATTATTTAAAAAAACGATAAAACATAAAGAAATATAGTTAAATTAAAATAACAAATATAAAAATAAAGCGTAAAAAATTGATTGAACGAACTGATCCGCGAGTCAGTGTTCTTACTTGGTTTTTATCTATCATTTAGTCATTAAAGTAACACATTTTTGCCCACTATTGAGCATTGGGCCTCACTTCATGTGTGCCAAGTTGATATAAGTACATATTTAAAATGGAGTTAGCCATATACGCCACTCTGGCCAGTGCATATTGGAGTTTTTCGGTCCACTTTAAAGTATAAAACATTATTTTTATGACATGCTCTAGATAGAAGTAAACAATGCTGTATTTAAAAATATTTTTTCAAACCTAAATAATAAAGTCATCATTTCAATATTTATTTAATTTTCCAAATTTATGCCTATCGAAATTCGTCACCCTTAGGTTTTTCCCCTTTTTTAAACTTTTTCCAAATTCGCAACCCTCAGCAAATGCGCATTTTACTTTCGGTTAATATCTATTGCTTATTTTTCTCCCTCATAATGCCTCTAGGGATTCCGGTGGCCTCCGTGATTTATGGCTTATGCAAAGAATGAGAGGATATTTTCTACACCATAATTCAGGCTAGTTGAGATTAGAGGCGGGTCTGTGAGGATGATATATCAATCCTTGCCGCTTTTTGTGCTGCCCTATATATCGTTACTATTGTCAAATAAATGTAGATCTGTTACTTCTGAACTTTTTGGTATATTTATCGGTCTAATTTTACCTACCTAGCTAAATATACAAAGTTCAATGATAAGAGTGCGTGAATGATCTGAAAATTCAGCTTATTGCAAGCTCAACATTTTGGGATATAAAATCTTTCTGGTCTCGAAGGCATGTTATTGTGCTTTATGCTTTGTATTTTATTTACCTCAAACTTAATAATTTTATTTTTATTACCGCAAAATTATATCATTAAATAGGACAACCGCAAAGAGATCAGTTCAATATAGGACCGATTCCTTTAATGAACTTATCTCTTTGCGGTGTGTTTATTCTAATAAGCTGCTGGAATGGAATCACTAACAAAATGAAAAAGTAGCTACTTTATTGCTAATTATGTTGGTAAATATTTTTTCTTTTTTAATTCAGAATACAGAACATTTTGGTTGCATTCCAGTCAAAATAGAGAATCGTTGTTTACAAAATATATTTGTAAAAACAATTAAGTGATGCGTTTAGCAATCGATTAAATAATTTGTAGGAATTCATTGATATATTCATATCACTCATAAAGATCATGGCGCGAGTGAAGCTGAAGGAAATACCTACGTAGTTTAATAAGCAATATATGGATGTAGGGTCAGAAGGGTCGTATTCACATGGTTGAGTCAAAACCATCAATCTAATCGTTTTACAGCCATCACCTCGTTCCAGCCGGTGCTGTAAATCTAACCCGGCCCGCAATTGTCTACATCATTAAATTAAAAGCTTTCGTGTTTCAAGGCTGTTAGTAATATTCGCGGCACCTAGGGCTCTTCGTACAAGGGCACGCCAAAACTGTTAACTAATTTATTATCCATGAACTCGTGATCTAGAAGTTGATAAGACATGTAATTTAGAATTTTACGAGTATTTTCAATCTTTTCTGTAAACGATGGTAGATACTGATGTTTTCTATTCAGATTGCGTACAGTTTGATTAAAATTTTTCATGGTACCTAATATTTTAGGTTTATTATGCAGTACTTACAAGAAATGGCAAAAAGTGCAAGTATTTACTCAAGTCGCTACAGTATTCACAATTATTATTTTTCAGAATTATTATACCGGATTTTATGCCCGATGCGTATATGGTCCGATACATTTTTTTGCTATTGTTGCTTAGAACTTAATATGGATAACCTTTTAACGTTTTATTACATGTTTTTGGATTTATTTTCGAGGTAAAATCTTTTTTTAATACTTACTCTAATTGTTCAAATAAGGCTAATCAAAAATTATTAATTAATTATGGTGACTAATTTTAGTATCTTCGAACTATGTAATCCATATACATTATACACTGTGAAGCTTCTCTGTGTAAATGGTGTGAAACAAACTAATAGCATAATTTCATAACTTCACCAAGAAGAAGTTGCGTATTACAGAGATGAAGATGCTGCGTGTTGCGTATGTAATTTAGAATTTTACGAGTATTTTCAATCTTTTCTGTAAACGATGGTAGATACTGATGTTTTCTATTCAGATTGTGTACAGTTTGATTAAAATTTTTCATGGTACCTAATATTTTAGGTTTATTATGCAGTACTTACAAGAAATGGCAAAAAGTGCAAGTATTTACTCAAGTCGCTACAGTATTCACAATTATTATTTTTCAGAATTATTATACCGGATTTTATGCCCGATCCTATATGGTCCGATACATTTTTTTTGCTATTGTTGCTTAGAACTTAACATGGTTATTTATTTTCGAGGTAAAATCTTTTTTTAATACTTGCTCTAATTGTTTAAATAAGGCTAATCAAAAATTATTAATTAATTATGGTGACTAATTTTAGTATCTTCGAACTATGTAATCCATATACATTATACACTGTGAAGCTTCTCTGTGTAAATGGTGTGAAACAAACTAATAGCATAATTTCATAACTTCACCAAGAAGAAGTTGCGTATTACAGAGATGAAGATGCTGCGTGTTGCGTAGTGTAACGCAAAGTCGTAGTTATGTTACCTACTACTAATATATCACTAAATTATGTAGCAAAGCAGACAAAATGCAGGATACTCGCCTATGAGAAGGACAAGTACCCCAAAAAGTGCTGCCTCTACTTTGACGTCCAAAGTGGAGGACCATAGTCAAGGATAAAGAAATGCATGGGAAGTGAAGAAGAAGCGTCAAAATTCTAATGTAAGAGTGAGGGATTCAATAAGAAGACAGAATACTGATTGCAGTCTCATTTATTTTTTCATTTTGTATTTAATAAACTAAG
This sequence comes from Apomyelois bistriatella, assembly GCA_947044815.1. Classification (NCBI taxonomy): domain Eukaryota; kingdom Metazoa; phylum Arthropoda; class Insecta; order Lepidoptera; family Pyralidae; genus Apomyelois; species Apomyelois bistriatella. The sequence continues at coordinate 6,841,376 of OX345689.1, forward strand.
ATAGTTACATCAAAACACACATTGCGTAACAAATATGGACTGGAAGATATGTTAGAACCAGTGATACGTACAATGTACCCACGAGTGGGAAAATTTATTGCTGTTTGCCCTCCTCCCGCTTATTCGGGTTGAATCTTTTATACAGACAAAATAATGTATAAACTATAATAACATTTTATCATACAGAAGCGTACTATATACTGGACTCTATGACGTCAAACTTTCGAATGAACGGCAGGAGGACCTAAAAATATCATCTAAAAGTGAACTGGATATGTTTCGTCAACCACGAAGCATCTCTAACACGAAAAACGTAATTCTAAAATGCCATGTTGATATATACTTAATATTGTCATTGTTTTTTTAATTAGTATTAAGATATAATACTTTACATGTAGTTCTAGATGAAAAGTAGAAAAGACAACTTAGCGTTTCAGAGCGTTTCGCATTAGCATATAAAAATTTGAACATAATTTACCTAAATTTCATCTAGGCTAGTTTACAATAATTTTCTATATCCTATAATGTTATTTTGATAGTTAAAATGTACATTCTTAACAACGAATTTCAAATTCGATAATACTTGCTCACAGAACAAACATTCCACAAACCTTTAGTCATAAATCAACAGTCATGTATGTTACTTGATAACGTTTAAACCCTAACGTTAATATTTCAAATGATTTTTTTTTAAGTTAACTAAAAATATCATGTAAAAAACGTAAATTCTAATTATTTACATATAATACATACCAGTGTGCTGATATAAATTAAAATGAAATTTCAGATTTTAATTAATAAATAAAATTTTGTGTAAGAACATAATTTGACTTCATGATTAAATTAAATACAAAGGAGAAAAAGTTTTTTTTTTGAGTATTTATTTTGCTATAGGTATATGTCGTTGAATGCGGCTATTAATTAGTTAATAATCTCGACAAAGAGGTTGATAAATGCATATTAAGTAAATGAAAGAAGAGCATTGGTAAACTTTTAAAATTGTATTTATTAATGTAGCCGATCCCCAGCGGCAGATAATTTTAACGATGAGCAATACCATTGCTAAGAATAAAGATAGTAAAAAAAACAGTTACGATTTCACAAGATCCAAAAAATAAATAACCAGTTGATTCAAGTATCAATCCATTTCTTCTTCTATTTTTCCTTATCCTTATCCCACTTTCTTATGTTGGGACGGCATAGAATTTAAGTATCTTCCACTAAGATCTATTGCCAATTAGATATATTGCAAACAATAAATCCATCGAAAAAAAAAATAACGCAATGAAATGAGAACAGACGCGTAATTCTATGATGTATATTTTTTAATACCATGTAACGGGTTTGATTTTCTTACTAAGGTACTTCCATTAAGTTTATTGCACTTCCCACAGATAAATGTAAACTAAGCCGCATTCTTTTTGTGTTGTGTTAAATAACAAATAAATTAACTAAATTCACACAGTTTTGAGGGCACACATACAAAACTAAATAACTAATAACTATTGTAAAATACTATGGCACCTTCATGATGTATACGTAAGTGAATTATACACAGCAATCTTAGCATTAAGGAATGATGTAAATGGAATAAAAAAATTATTGAAGTCTCACTTGTCACCGGAACATCGACTCAGGAAATTAAATTTATAAAAGCAGATGTCTTAAGTGAATAAAAAAATGGAATGTTATATTAAAGCCTATTATTTTTATCTGGATAAATATTTTATACACTTTCGGATTGTGATTTTTTTACATAAGATTTGTCTTATTGCTAATCTAATTATCTATATATTTTTGCTAGTAATAACAACAAATTATCGAGAGTCTTCTTTATTCAGTACTTTCACACAGTATATATTCATCTGTTTATAATATACCTCTGATGTCTTATTCGAGCACCGATTACCAGATAAATTTGAATTTTATTATTAAAATAAGGCGTGATTACACGAGCAAAAGATTGCTAAATTACTTCTCGAATATACAATATTCGCGCTCCGAACCCTTAATTCTTATACTTACTACAAAATAAAGTATGGCAACATTTTCTTTTGGTTGTAAAAACAAATATGAATTTAAGCAACTTTAAATCTCCCCGTTGGATACTATATAATGATAATACTACGTGTAATGTAGACATGTAAAAAGTTCGGAACGGATATGTATCGGTAGGTACATTAACAGGTACTTTCAAATATTAAGTAACACAAAATTAAAAAAATAATACTTATAATTTCACAATGATCTTGGCAATTGACGCGATACACCCTTGGAGATTGCGATTAGTTGCTTGATTTAGTCGCAATGTCGCACTGTTGTCGCGGGACGTATAGGTGAGGTAAGATCGAGGTGTCGACCGCTCGCCTTCACACTCGCAACACATCCGTGTAAGCCAGTGTAGAGGGCCGGAGGCAATCCAAGTGGCAAAGTTGGTGATCCCCCTGTGTTAAGTAGGTAAAGTTTGAGTTCCTCACACTATCAAAGTCTAAGTCCAAAATTGAAGTAGTTTATAACTTGGTGGGTTTAAGAGCTCAGAAAAGTTACCTAGATTACTTTATTAATGTACGAGTACTATGGTGTTTTCATCTGTTTTAATTGTTGGTATATAGTTTTTATTGTTTAGATATAGCTATATCTTTTTTTCTAAAAAAGTACTTAATTTATTGACAATTAAGTTAAGAGTAAATTAGTAAAGCAATAATTGAACATTATATTAAATTAAGAGAAAAAATAATTATAAAGATGTAGTTATTTTCATATTAAGCAGAAGCATAATATGTTGTGAACATTTCTTTGAAAATTCATATCTACTAATGTATCTACAAACAAGAAATATTTATGTCAAACTTGAAAGTGTTAAAATTTGCTGCTTGTAGAATTCAAGAAAGTTGAAGTTTTATTATGAAAATTCGAGATAGGCACCTACTTAGTTAAAAGTTATATGAAGCGCTGAAAATCTTTGTAGAAGTAATATTCTTTGAAATGTTGTTTCACGGGCTTGTTTAATATAAAATATGATAAACTCATTTAAAATCGTTTGGTTCCTGGTACAACAATGGTACTTTTTGTAATATAGGTCTCATTAAAATAAAATATGCAGATTCAGTGGGGAATTAGATTAGCACCTACCACTATAATAAATAACCCGAATAAAGTTTTAATTGGGTTTTTAATTTGCATTAAAACTTAATGATGTTATTTGTGATGTAGAAGTATTACTGTTCCCCCTACTTTTCTTTATCTTCAACTATTTGCAATTATTGAAAAAAAAAAAAGAATTCTACATATTTTAAAGTCCATTTTGGGTTAGCAAACCAAAGGATACTTATTTATTTTAAATGAGATATGACTTCACTCACAAACTTACATAGGCACTTTTTTATACTACCGCCCACTATCAAGCGGACCTGCATAATTAAATGTAAAAATGTAAGTAAAAAAAAAAATACGTACCAATCCATAGCTTGGGGTTGGATTTCGAGGGTACTAGCATAGACTGGGAGTACCCCCTGACAGGCGGTCTATTATCCACTTGGAGCATAGCCAGCCTCTTTCTTCTTCTCACAGTGGCTATATGCCACATACCGTCATCCACCCTGACTTTGGACTCAATACTCTGAAACCAGTCGTCGTTTGTAGCAGAGTTCAGTTCTTTGACATCTGTATCTGTGTAAATGAGCTGCAGTTTTCCCTCACTTAAACCAAGACCAATGAAGTCTCGAGGTCGAATGCCGATCTTCCGCCGCCACAAAAGCAGACCAGAGTCGTTGTATGTTCGGAATTTTATTTCGTATCTAACACCGCGGGCGTTGCGATTCCTAAAATGTAGAGAATACTTAAATATACCTATATTTTAGTTTAAAGATGTTACAAAACGAAAACAGCAAAATAATTTATATGAAATTTTATTTAGAATAATCTGTATATTCGAATTTTGGGTCGACTTTGCCCTCAATTTTAGAAACAAGGTTCAACTTTCAACTGTTTTTAATAATTGGTTGGTGAAATTTAAAAACAGTTAGTTTTCAACTTTCTAAAATGATAAATCACGATTTTTTTATAAAAACACTGTGATTACCTTATTTGGTTACCTTAAATTAATAAGAAATGTAAAATGTATTTTTTTTTATATTATGACAAAATCAAAAACACTTTTAAACAAAACGTGCATCTACTCTTGTATTTAAATTAGAAAGGTTGTACACACGCAACTTTATAATCTAAAACGCGATAAAGTCGATGCAAATTTTCTGCATCGGTAATGTAGGGTTGGCACTACTTAACCTGCATATTTACAAGCTGTTGTCGTGTTCGTAGTAATTACAAAGACACCCAAATAAAATTTATCTAGCGATAAAATAAAACAATAAAAGCAAGGAACTCCGCTATCTGCAGGCAGTATTTCGCATTTATGTACTTATTTATGTTAACGCGTTTATGCAAATGTATAAACTTCGGTTTAACTTATTTGTTTCACTCTGAATTTCTACACTCAGCGGCTAAACTAAGAAAAGCAACAAATAAAACTATTCACAAGTTGAAGTTAATTATTTTAGTTTGTACATAACTAAATATTTTTGTGTAATTTACATACGTATTACTCGTATACCATCATAGTTAAATATGCTTCACTTTAAATTTAATATAAACAAAAATGATTAAAATCAAGACAACATTAACGAAATACGAAACATGTAATTGACACGATAATTAGACAAAAAAGTCAGAAATTGGTTTCACAGTAAAAATTATTTATTGCACTGAAAAGGTGACATATATAAAATACCAATCGTGTCTGAATATTGTTCCGCTATTTCTAAATTACACATAAGTGGTACAATTTCCATGCCGCTATCAACTATTCATGGTTATGAAACAAAAGTGGTTTAATGTCCCGCATTTACTTTACTAACTCCTTGCGACCTACCCCTGTATTATTCATGTAAAATAAATATACATAGGTATAAGAAATATATTAACACTTTGGTGGACACTGAAAAGAAAACACCACCTATTGTATTGTTGACAAGTTCACTTATTGTATTTTTTTAAGGTGCATTAAATTTATTTTGTTGGTACTGGGAGAGATTTCGTTAGAAATAAGCATTACCCTTGTACCTACTAGTTCTCTATTCTATGTATATTGATAAATAAATAGTTGTTTTTTTTTATTATTAATGGCCTTTTAGGATGAATAGATATTTTGCTATGTGTTCTCACCAAAGGGTTAAGTAATTAACATACTTAAAAGCAAACTATAATGTGTTTGATGTTTTAAAACAGTAAGCGGATTAAGCCTTTTGTATTATTAATATTTTTTTTGATGAAATGATAAAATGAAGTGATTACCCAAAGCCATATTAAAATTAATTAAAAGTACAGAAACAAGCAAGCAGAAATGCAGAGATAGAATGACAATTAATTGTAAAAAAAAGTTTGATATTGATAAACAAATAAATAAATTAATGTTTTACCTAATCTAAGCATTCAGCAGTATAATGTTAATATTTAAACGTATATTGTATCGTCCATCGAATGTTATCTTACGTCATAAGGTCCTTCACCGACTTCTTTGTTAGTACGCAAGCTAGAAATATAAAATATCGGTTAGTAACAACGAGGATAATGGATAATAATATAAAAGATCATCTCCGAAACCACTAAGCAGGGTTACGAAAGAATTTTCCTCATTAAATATTGTACGTATGCTTGAAATTCAAGCAATATTCGCAATATAAATATATTTGCTTCGTTGACAATTATGTCCTTATGAAATTTTGTTTTTCTTTTTATGTATTTGGTTTTTTAAAGAAAGATTAAGCATTTAATTTAGCATTAGATATAAATTAATATAAGTCCTTTGCGGTTCCGCCGCTGTTTGTACTGTTTTGTACACGACAAAGCCAGACAAAATAGTTAAGGCTGGTTTAATTAACATCAGTAAGTACGAATATAATGAACTAGGCCACAAACGTAGCCCGTCAAAAACTAGGTTACCAGTCTCCAGCCTCGACTAGCTTTTAATTTGTCAGTAAAACAATTAAGTCGCGAATTACGAGTGGCACGAACCACTGAACGTACTATTAGAAAATTTAAATTAGAAATTTGATTGAAAATTCGTTTGAAATATTAAGGAACGCACAATTTATAGTCTTAAAAATAATAGAGGTTTCAGCGGCGTACAGATGAACACATGCTTGAACATGAACACCCCTGACTGTTAAACCTTATTCTCAATTCTTCAAGTTCAATGGCACATAGGGTTTACTGGTGGCGGTTTCCAACAACAACTCCTACTAGGTAGGTCACGGGATACAAAAACAATGTCAAGAAAAAGTTATATATATATATATCAAGTTAACCACTTTCCGAACGAAGGTAGATCGCCAGAACCATGATAATAAGGGTTGATTTTGTTAAATTTACGTTAGTGTAGAATAATAAGCAAACTTACCTGCGGCTTCCTTTACTTCTGTAGGAAAAGTAATTGTTTCCATCAAACTTTATTGGGGCTCGGTCACTTAGCATGGCAACATTTTGAACCTCACAATTTCTACCTTGATAACCATCTTGACATACGCATTTATATTCATTCAGTAAAGGTATACAAGTTCCGTTATTTTTGCAGGGGCTCAGATCTAGGAAAAATTGTAAAAAAAGTTAAGTAAAATTGCATGGATAAACAACATACCATCTAGTTAGGTACCTAGTTAAGACAGGTGTAGGTATTTTTCTTGAAAAAGGGTAATCATTGTGTACTAACTTACTAAGATGGTGCAGCAACCCAAGTGAGTCGTGGCATCTGATAGTAAGATAATAATAGTTGTTTAATAAAAATAAAAAAATAATATCGTGTACAGTAGGCCAAATAAAAAAGTATACTATCTAAGTCTATGTGGCCCACTGTACTACCTATTCGAAAGCAATGAAATTCTTTACGTAGCTTAGATACTAAATAGTCAAATGATGCTTTCATACAATCAGGATAATAACGTTTTTTTAGTAGTTACGATTTGCTATTCCCAAAGCCTCCTGCAAGTTTCGTCAAACAACATTATTCCAAAAATATTTAAACTTTAAACAATAACAAAAATATTGAGTCAAAACATAAATAATAAAGACATGTATGAAATATGCATCTAAAGATAGAATTCGTATTGCGATTCTCAAACTGATTTCAGTAATGGATCACATTATACGAGACATGTTTTATCCATTTCGGAAATAATACAAAAATGTGTCGATAAATCTGTTCCTCCGTCGATTAAAACAAAACAATAAAAACAGCCAAGTACGTATTGCACTCAAGTGCAAGAGTTTCGTTGTTTTAAAGCAATACTTATATTAATTAAGAATTTGTAAACTTCTTTAAAAGCATTAACTAAATTATTATTCTAATTTATACACAGTATATATTTTTTTTTCATGTCAGAAAACAAAGAAATGCTTTCTGTATATTATCGTATATGACATAAGGTTGTGATAAAGCGTCTTAATCTATTAAAAATAATTAAGACGCACATGCAAACTAATACGCGAAATATAATCAATCATAATATCAGATTTAATTTGTAAAGTTAACAGAACATCTATAAATATTTGGGTATAGTTCACGTAACTTTGACTTAGGTTTGAGATCCCAAGCGAGCAATTCACGGTTAAACAACAACAGTCTACGACTGTTACAGTGTACACTAACTGACTAATAGTTTACTAAGTTATCTTTATAATAACATTTGGTAATATTTTGTTGAAAATCACACATGTCAAAAATTTTGTAAGTCGTTTAGTAAATAAAGTTGTTCGCTGAGGCATTAGGGCCATAAGATGGAGAGTAAAAGTTTTATATCTGGATCATGGATTATTATTTCTTCCATATAGTATCATTGATCTTGGTATTATTATTTTAATGAAATAAAGTTTAATAGATTTGAGATGATCGCATTGAAGTCGCAATTTGGTCTAGCTGAAGAATAGCCTTTTCCCAGTCATCATACAATTCAATCTAATCAAGAGCCGTGCTCTTTTCGGTGTAACCCCTTCCAAGTTCAAGTATAGTTGTAAGTTAATTTTTTTAACGTACATTAAAGACACAAATTCTTAATCAAACATAGAGCTATAGAGCCGTAAATAGAAGGAGTAACATTTAGAACTTACCATCACCGCAAGGAGGGCCCGCGTACTTCGTAACCCCGCTCGTGGCACAGGGCAATTTGTCCTCTTCTTGTACGATCGCACATCTCGCCGTCTCACTATTGTACAAAGACAGTGAGTTTCCGTTCAAGAATACCTGTTGCACCGCGCCTATGAAACTGCTGGTCACGCCAGACATCTTGTGTGGCCGGATGTACGCTCTGGAAAAATTTGTAAGTTAGAAAAGACAAATCGATTCATGATAGCGTCGTGAGCATGATGAATTGGTTATTATTTCCTGCAAGATATGAGTCGTCTACAATGACAAAAATAAGTTTGCTTATATTATATTATTATGTTGTTTTGGTTTTAATGAATCCTGACACCAGGGTGTACGTTTTAACGTAATTAACTGTTGTAACCTACGCGATAATTGATGATAATAATAGGTCTCTCATTAGATAAAAAATAGCTATTATAAATTAAATTCCTTATATAAAATTAAGTCAGAATGGCACCTATTTTTACATAAAGAGTTGAAAACACAAAAGCTAGTAAGAAATGTGTCATATTAAAACGCGACACCGTGTATTTGACGCTACAGAAACAGAACACGCAAAGCTGTGTCATTTCACTGGTTTGGGCGCCGCCCGCCATTTAAACGGGCTGTGCTGAACTAGCTCTTTGTGGCTGTGAAACTAAAAGTTAATGGCACAATAGTCGACTTTGTACAGCTTTTGTTAAAGTTATAATGTGCCTTACGTAATACTGTAATATTTGATAGTCTAGAAAATAAACGATCTAAGCGCGACTGAGAGAATTGGAATGTTATGCAATTTTGTTCGCCAATGATTTAATTTGATACTATAATTCATTAGAATATGGCGAGATCTTTTTTACAATAGCAATTTTATGAAGGAAGCCTTTCTCAATCAGTTGAATTATTATGCTACTTAAATAATATAAAAAATCATTCATAAAAAATACTAGAAATGGATAGGGTTGCAAATATATATTTTAAAGTTAATAATTTTAGATACTACTGAAAAACACAACACCAGACATGAGCTAGCAGCCTTTATAGAAAGTTATATGCGGCCGTGTTACGAACTACTTACGGCAACGATCCAATGAACAAAGGTAGGTTTAGTTCGAGATGTGTCAGTGGAGGTGCAGAATTTCCTTTTTGAATTGGATGGTGATCCAGTTGTAAACTACCGTGGCGACCAATACGAGAGACGCGTGCGCGGTGCCAATGACCTTTCGTGATGGGCACTGGTGACCTAAAAGAAGAAGTTCTTAATTAAGCAGCCAGCCTAGGTTTTTTGATTTTCTTAGGTGAATAAGAAAAAGTTACTAAAAAAAACCCGAATTACAAATTTCAATCAACCTAAAAAAAAAATTTTGTTGTAAAATATTAAATGTAAAGAATATGTGGAGAAAAAAAGATATGCATAAACTATAACGAATGAAATAGTAATTCTTTAGAAGTCTTATCTCTTAATTGAAGGCTTTACTTACGTGATGTTAGCAATCCCGCTCCCTAAGTTGTACCTAAATTGTAGGTACCCATTAACCAAGTTAATCGCTATGAAATCCCCCTTGGCTTTATTAGACTGGCCGGTGTATAGGAGCATCCCTGAGAAACGGTTCGTTAAAAACCAGATTTCGATGCGAAATGCTTTCCCCAAGCCTTCGAGTGGTGGTAATTCAATGTAGCTCGTTCCATTAAATTGAGGGGACCACGTCTCCTGAACAACGTTTACATCTGTAAGCAAATAAAAATCAAATTAAGTGGCAGACTGAGGCAATTTTTCGAGAAGGAAGTTAATCTTCGAAAGTCGTTAAGAGAGTAATAAAATAAAGAAATTCAATGGACAGCTGCACGGAATAAAAAATAAGCATTTAATTGTCCAGAGCTAGGAACGTTTAACAGAAAGAATTATAAAACGGTACGTAAACACAACCATTAGAAGAAAATTCAGCTTAATTAAAATGGACGAGTAAAACTGATCTGACTTAAAATGAGGAAAGTGCATAGCAGAATAAAGTTATAGGTAACAAAATTTAACACGTAAAAAATAGGAAAGATGTTGTTATGTTTATAAATTTTATTACGACTCGTCAATTTTTAGTCAATGTCTGCGAACAATGAAGATACCTATATGTACCTACATTTTAAAAATACGTATAATACATTATATTTTATGAGACCTACGTATGACCCAAATAAGTAGTCAATCATATATATTATTTATTACGAACCAATAAAAATAATTACCTATAGTTTCGATCCACTCAACTGTCTAACCATTGAAAGAAATGAAAGTAAATCAATAAACACTTACCGTTATTGCAAGTATTTCCGTTGGATCCAATTTCTCCGCCAAACAAACAGCGACACACATGTCCTCCTTCAGGTCCGATGTCACACAATAGCCCCTCATCATATCCACAGGGATTCGACTCGCATGGATCTAATCTCTCGTCACAATTGCCTCCTTGAAATCCGATAGGGCAGATACAAGTGTATTCGGTCAGTGAACCTTCTATAGAGGTACACGAAGCTCCATTCTTGCAAGGCATACTCATGCAGGGGTTAGATTGGCACTCGCGAACGTTTTCTATAGAAACTACTAATGAGTCCGGCCGGCCCAATTTCTTTGTCACTTGATGACGTATTATTCTCAAATACTTTACGCACCCAATAAATCCACTCCGAGTGCCGATATTGTCGAAAACTCTGAAATAAACTTGATGCTTACATGGACAGGTATTACTGTCTATTTCACGTAATATAAATGAAATTGTAATTTGTATATTGGTTCAGGATAGCAACAAAGGAACTTTTGAATTGGTATAATTAGTAGACAAGGTTAAGTAGGCACCTATACTTAATTTTAAACTATGTACACTGTACTATATCGTTCCTGAAAAAGAAAATGTACTAGTGAAAATTACAATTTCTACTAACCTAGAGTAGTTAGTGGGCACGCTGCCAATGTAGGCATCCTCAGCAAGATCCAAAGCCTTTAAGTGACCACTGGACTGGCCTACCACGTCTTCCATATCGTCCACTGTCAGAATACCATCACGGTTGTACCTCTTTGCTGATACTTTGTGATATTCGTTGAGAGTTATCTTTTCAAACGACGTTAACACTATCATCCCGTTTCCAAGATTATACCTAATAAAATAGATATTATTGACAAAACAATCTACTGAAACATCACAGTTTTACTTAATATATAAATAAATTTAAAGTGTTATCAAAGTTTTATGTCGTAAATTGAAATAAATGTACACTAACATACATTGAGCTCTTTCAACAGAAACAGTAACATTTAAGTTTTAAAACTAAGACGCACGACTTAGTTCTCTGAAAGTTGAGTGCAAGCAATGAACTAGAAAATCCAATATCATCAATAAAATTGTAAAGCAGAAAATATTGCTCACCTAAACTCTAAATATCCGTTAACCAAAGCGAGTGAAACAAAATCACCAGTTCCATCGGGTTTCTGCTGATTGTACAATATTACTCCGTTCTCTGAGAAAGCTTTGAACTCAATGTCGATATTCAGCTTGTGGTAAGCCTTCAACGGTTTCAGGCGAATATACGATGAGCCGTCAAAGAAAGGGGTTTCGATATACGACCCCAGTCCATCTTTTACGAGGGATTCACAGTTCATACCGGTGTAAAGGCCAGCGCACACACACGTGTACGTCGATCCCGGTAAGTCAATGCACGTACCAAGGTTGAAACATGGTTCAGATAGACATGCACTGTATTCTTCTGTTGTATCTTGGGTTGATTGGTCTAAAACAGTTTGGTTATCTTAATTAGCTTGAAATCATACAAGGAGTAAGTACCTAAACTAGCAAACACCAATTTTGTTCTTTGTTTATTTATCAAGTTAGCTATTTTGCTATGGGTATTTATATTTTTATAATTTTTAATTCATAAATTTAAAACAACAGTTTTTCTACATTTTATTCTATTTCATAGATGAAAATTTCTTTTTCAAAATTGATCATAAACACCTTGATAATGACATTAATAAATGCTTAAATTTTAATATCTAAAGTCAAACTTACCAATACAAGCCTTTCTATGTACAGTGGGGGCAAATCCTGGTCTACATTCGCATCCTCCGCGCGTACAATGCGCCCCAGGCAACGCCGCACAGTCATTGTCGTCAGCACACAAGTCTCCTAGCAATGCACCAACTGCGCCCACTGTGGCCGTAGTTGCAGTTTGAGAACCTATAGAAAAATGTTACATGTATCCACCCTTTTCACCCTTTAATAAGAAGATAATACTCTAGTTACACTACACAACCTACACTTGAATACATTTCAAACCTATTAAACGTAGAAAAGTCCTATTTGATATCACTACATAGTATAAAACAAAGTCGCTTTCTCTATCCCTATTTCCCTTTGTGTGCTTAAATCTTTCAAACAACGCAACGGATTTTGATGCGGTTTTTTTTAATAAAGTGATTCAAGAGGAAGGTTTTTATTCCCATGCGAAGCCGTGGCGGGTCGCTAGTTATATAATATATATATATTTTAGAAAATTCCAATGATCCTAATCTATGTGGGTAATTCAAAGTACTCGTAAACCTTCGTTATTTTATTTCCCGACATTTTATCCTGAAGCCGAGCATCTGGTCTGATAGAAAACAAACGGTCAAAAATAATACAAACTGTCAAATTATCCATATGAACTGACAAGTTTCATATTAGACTAAGTAGCCCAAAAATGTCGCCAACAGGCACGGTCTTCCTTGTTCCCTAATCAAAATGTGACAGAATATTTCTATTGTAACATACAATTTGTTAAATTTTTATATGAAGTTGTAATAGTAAGGTATTCTTTGGTACTATATTTCTGCAGTCTAGAGCGATGACAACCTTATGTAAATTAATTTCGGAGTGCGGAGTCCTCCAAACTCTTGCTAAATTAATAAATCGTATGTACAATTACAATCTTTATTATTAATTTTATAATTTTTTTTAATAATATCATGACATCTAATATTATTTGACATTTTTAAACCTATTTTAATAATCTTTAATATTCAATGAACTTATTTTAATGATAAAAATTTTCACGCAAATGTAAATTCGTCTGTTTTGACTCATTTTTTGTAAATTGACGTTCTGGAGAAAATGCTGCAGTGGAGTTTGTGGCGCCGCTTCTTCTCTACTTGCGCTTTGAAATGGTGGTAAACTTAAAATAAGTAATGATTGACGTCAATAAGTGATAAGAAAGTATTTTATTGAGAATAAACAATTTGAATTTGAAAATTTTTAATTGATATTATATCTGTTCTACTCTCAAAAAACATTGTTTAAAATTACGTACTGTAATTCGGAGTGTTTTGTACGACAAACTTTCAATGACATCAATAACAGGGGAGTTGGTAAGTCACGGCAAAGTTTCCTCAAAATTAATTATAGGTTATTATACAAATTACCGCCAATTTTGCAATCAATACTTTTAATATATTTTTTGTTTTGTTGCTCGTTATTCTGGGGCTATGTAAAATATAATGTAAGGTCATGTTTTACACCAGTTCCATTTTTGAAGTACATGCATGTTGTTTTGCCGAGATAACTTCATTAAATAGACAAAACGACTTAAAAATGAATTAAAAAAAGGTAACATAGTTTTGTACGTCAATTTGCATATAACTAAACTGTTTTAAACGAATCATCATCGCAATCGAGTAATATTTTTGTTACGCAAAGTTCAAACAACGTTGCTAAAAGCGGAGTGAACTTTAACGATTCAATATTGCCACGTCGATTCCAAGGGATAAAAAGCGAATAGCTCGCCATCGCCACTTTTCAGCAGCGCAGCCGATACTTGTTTTATAGTTTACAGAACCCATTTTTACTTTTATGAAGAAAAGTAAGCTTGTTTTTCATTTAAAAGGGATTGTTTGATAAGTTTTTTTTATGGTTTTACCTTAAAAAGCTTAACAAAGTCGAAATTGAAAATGTCAGTGGCTGATTGCTCGATTCGAAATCAAATATTGCCAAATTAATTAATTTGCCGTTTGTAAACTTATGTAAATAGTAGAGTCAATATTGTCTCTATGAATAATCGCATTGTGGTACTATACCCTATAAGACGGCTTCGCTTAAGTAACACATAGACTTTTTGCTTAAAGGTAACGATATTCATAGCAACGTCAAATGACCATCCATAATAACATTTATACCCATTTTAACATTACTAAACAGGTGAGATAAAAAATATATTCAGTAAATTTTAGACTGCTATACTTTTTTATCACACTTACCTCTAAATTTCTGCCCGGATAAAATTCCATCGAAGTCGCTTGGTGTTTCCTTTCTCGTCCATTCATATTTATTGTAATATTTGTCCGGGTTGAGCAGGTGCCGCGTTGACTTGGAAGCTGCGCCGTCATCTTGTTGGGTGAACTGTATAGGGGAAGAGGGTCGAGGCGGGCCTGCTGTGCCAGCTAGTTCACCCAATTTGCAAGGGCCAAATGCCTGAACCACAATGTCCTCTTGCGTGCGACACGCTTGCAACTTGAGGTGGCATTCCGACTCGTATGTTTTGCCGTCACTACCGCAGACCTGTTGGTGATTTATTATTCATTTTTTTGTGCAGCATTTATGTTGCACGAATTGCTGTTTTACAACCGTGATACCTCTTCGTGCTAGTAGTAACTATTATTATAAAACAGTTTGAAAGTAAAATTGAAAAACTACGAAGTTGCAAAAAGATTTTGAACACTGCAGTTTGAAGGATTGCTTTTTAATTTGATAACCAAAAGTTGCTTTAAGTCCGTCTTCGGAAAGACTCGTAGCAAGGATGCACCTTAGATCATATAACAACTTACTACGATGATATTGATCTTCTTTTATTCTGCAGTGATATAGGTAAGTAAGTACTTAGTCTTGAACACAAAAGATAAAGATTATTGCTGATCTTTGAAGTTGATCTACTCACCAACATATTAGTGTCACTGTCAGGGCAAGGTGCAGCCGCACACTCACAAAGGGCTCCACCTGTGCGCTCTGTGCACACGGCTCCGAAATAACATGATAACTCTGCGCACGAAGTCACCACGCCGCCACCGCTCTCAGCTGCACCAACAACAAACGGAATCAATTAATATATTTCCATTTGTTTACAAAAACAGAATATCGACAGAATCGTACATCCGTACATTACAGTTATAAAGTAATTTTATAGGATTCTTTGTATGGTCTATTTAATACTCAATAATCCTCATTCTCCCCACTATCTCAAATCCAATTTCAACCTTCTAAGCTCCATCCACACTGATTCTCTTTGTCTATGAAATAGACTCGTTTTAGCTACTCCTCTTCGCCGAAAAGTAATTTTTAATCCAAGCTATAGGCTTTGGAATGCTCTCCCTGATGATGCCGGCATTTGTTCACTTTATTTTTAATTTGTACATTAAACTTTTAAATAAATAAAGTACTAAATGTTGCCCGCGGCTTCGCCCACTGGGTACTCGGTTATATAGCGCCAAAAAAGTACCAAAATAACTCATTAAAAACCTTGGTGGCAAAATCGAACGCCTATCCATTTTTACTTGTAAGAATGACGTGAAACGCACTATAATAAATCATTAAGTACGTGACTGAAACAATATTTGTAACTGCTTTTGTTCTGAATCGTTTGATAATTAAATTCTGTAACACGCGAATGTTGGCTACAGCGAAGTGACTCATGTAACTAAATAAAATAAACATTCTTTCGTCGGCTATGATTTATGAGAAGATTGTAACTAAGTTTAATAAGATTTTCTTGATGATGCAACACGGGCAGGAGTGTGTTAATTTTTGAACAGCTGGAATAAGGCGCAATGGTCAAGATTAGGCGAGGTCTAACATATCCATGTAAAGGAAATTCTTACTAGGCGAAGTTGAAGGAGTTTAGAACTTTATTTAGTATGGATGAGGACTTAGAATTGTTAAAGCAAAACTTTGTGGCTTCGAACTAAGTACATACGTGTTTAAAGTAAGTAGCTATTTGATACTCTTATAAGGCATCCAAAGCAAATTGTTTTGCTTTGAATACCTTATAAGAGTGTCGAATATTATTATTATCTGCAAATAAAAGCTAGGTACATTTAATATTTCTAACATCTGTCATAAAATAATATTATTATATCGATAAGTAAGTATATAAGTATACTGCTACTTTGAAATGGAAGTTGTAAGGGTTGTAAATCCTGATACTTGATGATATGAATGATGATGATAAATGATAAGGGTTAGTTTCAGAAGTGATAAGAAATAAAATTGATGTATTATTGCACTGGAGGGTTACTACCGTGGGAGTACGCGAGACAGCGCGATACATGATGTAAAGCGACATCCCCCTTACTCACTGGATCTATCACTATGACTAATATACAAAGTTTTTGGCTGGCTTAGGCTGCTTTAACAATAATGTATGCTAAATATTAAATAGTATTAAATAGGTTATGTACGGTATTCCGTACATAAGCAGCTTATGCATTTAAACAGCTTTTAAAATTAGTTCGTAAGGTACATGAAATAATTTTCAAACGAAATACTTAGGTTTTTATTTTTCATTTAGTCTACAAATATTGACACACACACTTGAATATAGAAATTCTGTATCAATTTTTACTTTTATATATTTTTTATAATGACTTTAAATAAATTTTATAACCAGGGTACATATTTTAAAACAATTTATTCTAACCCATTCGTTGCCAGAATTTTTATAACTGCATATTTCATTGTCCACTATATACGAGTATACTCGTAGATGGCAACAAAAAGGTTAAAAACAGTTACCTCTATTGAAATTTGCTGAATCTAAAGAAAATTTTCTTTAAATAAAAATTTTTTTTTGATACAAAACCATAAAAAATATCGCGAGCTGAGAATCTTTTTTGAAATATTCAAAATAGCCATTCCACCCGACTACGGGTAAAAATTAGAGAATGGCTGGTGGCATAAGCAATCTGTGCGAATATGGCTTCTCTCCTCAAACGATAGCGCATAATAGTGATCTAGATGGCCAGCCCCCAGAATAACTTAATGTACCGTCTGAAAAAACCATTAAGGTTGCTTCTTTCTGGGCTGACAAGATTTGTGCCATCGACACAAAATAAAAAGTAGATGAAAACAATACTCACGATCTGAACATCCATTAGGTCCAAGTCTACGGCGATGGTCAGCGCATACTGTGCACTTCTGCCCTTGTACGCCAGTTCGACATACACAACGGCCCGTCATTTGTTCGCAGTCTTCCCTTACGGAGCCAAACGCAGAGCAGCCGCAAGCTAGAAATAAATCCCCAGTGTAAGATTTTCCTTCCATCGTTTAGAAGCACAGGTTGAATCCCCATATAAATATGGATTATGTCCGAAATAAAGACTTATTATTAATATTATTAAATGGATCCATGAATACTTTAATCGCCTCTTCAATCTTATTATGGATTAAAAAATACTCGATAATTTATTTGATTCATGACATCTGAAAAGTTTTAAATAATATGTTGTTTTGATATTTATGTAAGTTTTAATATTTTGTTTTGCATTTGATCGTAATATTCGGTTTTAAGATGGAACTGATAATTTACAGATTAAACTATCTATCATTTTTGAAGTGAAAACTTTTTTAGCAGCGTTGTGCACTTTTTTCGACGAGTAAAAATATTAAACTCACGTCAAGACACGTGACCTGATTGAAAATTCTTAAAATTGAGTTTTCCTTTTTTCACTTCTACCAGCACTTCGGGAGTGCAAACCCATTAATTTTTTTAATATATTAAAAACACTACAATTTGTATGTTTTCTTCGTATACTGATATGATTTATACAGCAACTCCTATCCTAGAAGTTGTTTCGCATATATACAATTTAAGGAACCTATATAAAAACTGCACTTTAAGTAAGATTTTCACGTAGGTCTGTCTCTATTTACAAATATCTACTGCCTTATAACCCTGAAACCATTTCCAACATTATACAAAAAGGTCACAATAGTCTTGAAACTTTATTATTATTGCTTAAACAGGTGTGCATGGTATAATGCAGCGACTAATTTAAATAACTGACTAATTAAGTCTCGCAACCTACTGGAAACACGATATTGTGTTGCTGATGTTATTTTCCGGTGTGAAAACATTAATTGTTTAAACGTTTTATTTGTTGATTAACGCATGTTTATCAATGTTACTTCATACCCGTATGTCTTTTCAACCGACTTAAAAGGGAGGTTCTTAATACAACAACATCTTGTTTATATATTTAGCCGCGTAATTTTCAGTCATCATTCAAATTCAAAACTTTGTGTACGACTATATCAAATACCTTACCAAACTTTTTTCAGGTTAAAAATATTCCTTATCATCTTTACTTTAAGTTAATAATAAACGACTATAACAAGTAACATCAGTTTGACAAATTAAGCTTACTAACAAAGTTCACAAATTAAAAAAAGCTGAGGGCAATACTATTTTGACAGAGCTATAACAAAATAGAGTACTCACGAATACATCCAGTGTGTCCTGAGCCGATCCTTGGTAACCCCCAATATCCGGGCTCGCAGCGGTCACATTTAAGGCCGCCGACACCCGGACGACAAGCGCATTGCCCATTTTCGTCACACCGATCTGACACGGACCCCAATCTATTGCAACCGCAAGTCGAGCTTGTAATTGGACAACCCTCCTCATTGGGACCCGTCGCCGCTGTCGACCCGTCGGAACAACAACCAAACGTGCTATCGGAACAGTGGTCCGATTTCTTCTCATCAGATGGCCGTGAATCATCTACGAAAAAAATATTTAAATATTTTCTGACACAGATTAAGGATGCATCTTTTTAGGTAGCTAAGTAGATTTTAATTTGCTATCTCTATTTGTAATAATATGAGGAACTCGATAGCTTGCGGAACTTGTGTGTTCGTAACGATCGCGTGTAAGTCAAGCGACGGCGAACGCGGATTTTTTTCATTAGTCACCAAGTCGCAATTTGTGGTATTTTATCTTGAGGTTCTCCATGTTTCGAAAGACACGTTAACCTGTTGGTCCCGGCTGGCAGTCGTTTGGCTGTATCAATTATGTAACTTACATATATAGGCACTCTAAAAGATCCGCGAAGCAAGTGAAAAATCTAAAAATGTTAGCTACTTTTGGACCACGGGACCATAGTTCATGCTTATATTGGTCTAATAACCCTGTAAAAAGAGTTGCGGAGGTCAGATGGTAGTAACTTTTTGGTTGATATCAAAATATAGGTACATTATTACATTACAATATTATGTAAGTACCTTTATTTTTAAATCATCAAATAACTCATGAAAATAGATCACAAACAGAAATGGAATATGATAAATTAAACTTATGCATTTATTTTAGTTTAATCACTATAAACTATCTAGAAATTTCTCTATTAAATGCTTTTATTGCTTACAAAATAAAATAAAATGGATAAAATGTTTTGCTATTGGAACTTTTACATTTATCAATTTTAATTTGAGACTGGCACAAACAATAAACCGGTTTTACTCAATCATTTTCTGATTCATTTCCACTAAAAATATTTTTTAATAATATGACTATGTCTAGTGTCCGTTCTAAATTTAGCAGGGTTTATATAAAAAGGTATATTTTGTAATTGAATTAATTTGAACTTCCAATTAATTTAGGTCAGTGTAAAATGCATTTACTGTTAAAATAAACGTACTTATGTGTAGTATATATATGTCAGATAAATCTATAAATATGTCATTGAGATATGAGAACTTCTAGCCATACCTACTTTAATACGAATAATTGTAATAGATCAAGATTTAAAACAGTAATAAATAAAAGGCTAGAAATGATGGTGACAAAGATATAAATACTTACTTTTGGGACAACACCTGGCAGCTGTTAGAGTAATATGGCAATAACTGCCAACTGGACAGTCTTGACGATGAGGTCCATTACCACAATCGATTTCGAGACCAGTAGTTGGATCGATCATTGCCTTATTGTTACCACATGGTCTTACTTCCATACCTGTATGTAATTAATAAAATTAGGCGATATGTTTTCCAGTAGGTAATTATGCAAAAAATAATTATCCAATTAATAATCTCTCCGCGACTGGTCTCTACCGCTGGTGACAAGAGCGCTGGCTGCTTTTTCGCCCAAAGAATATGAGAAGAAGCCAGTGTGTTTTTGAAGTTTTACAATTGTAGTTAATATAATTATCTATATTACAAATTTTCTTTTTTTAGTTTTATAAATTAAAGTATCCAAAATCCACATTGAACAAAAGACATAATACACCAATAAATATAAATGTTAGTAAGCAAAGCATGTAACCAACCTTTACAAAGATCCAGAGGCCGAAGACGTAATTCAAGTTGTTTTTGACACCCTTCTTTGCGCATAGCACATAAACTAGAGTACAATCTGAAGTCTGATGCACAGACAGGAAAGTATTCTAGTTCATGCGGACATTCAAAGAGGCAGGAGCATCGAGGATACCCATCGACTCCGATCTCACAGCTAGCTCCAAAATCACAACGGATGTCTCGGCACGCTGAAGGGCTCAGGGTCACACTGTCCTCCGTCGCCCCTAAGGCATCCGTCGACCCTTCTTCTGCCTCGGTCGTGGTCATGGCGGTCGTTGCTATACACCAACCACCCAAATATTTGCGTGTTAGTCAAGCGATAAAGCGGAAAGTTAGTTAATTGATCAGGGATGGGTCGCTTTATTGGAATTACTGTTAACAACTGGCTTGATGACGGTCCACGGGTAAATATTATGACTGCCACCCGCCCATAAATTTTATATGGAGCAATAGATTATAAGGAAATAGAAATTATTATTGTGTTATAGAAAAAAGATAGGATACTTAATAATATTTCTATTATAATGATAAGAAAAATGTACGTACTCATCGCTATAGGTGGAACAACGGCTAGTCTATCTTTGCAGTCTCCGTAGAAGATAACGTGTAGAGTAGCAGGCGGAGGTAGCTTACAGGCGGCTTTTTGGAGTTCACACTCGTTAGTGTATGTCTGCATGGTACTTCCACAGACCGGCTCTCGCGCAGCTCCAGTACAATCAGTTGGGCATATGCACTCTCCAGCCGAACAACGAGCTCCGAAAGAGCACTGAACGCCTTCACATAGAGCTGTCAAAGGAACAGTAGCTTTAATAATACGTTTATTTCATGTGTCAGTTTTATTACTTAATAATCTACTATAGTTTACATACAATACTAGCGAATGAGCTGTAAAATATTACGGGACATCGTAATGATCAAAACAGTAAATTTCTCGACGGCACTACAGTCGCACAGTCATAAATAACAGTATACGAGTTTTATTTCGTCTACGCTAGCAAGGTTACGACTCTGTAAGCACCCGGCTAAAGTTTGCCAAGAAACGAATGGCTGAACAGATAATGTCATTTTGTCCAACAATTGCGAGCTTCCTATAGTACTTTCTCATTCTGACGTCAGGGAAAATTAGGCTTTCTCATTCTCACAATGAGGAACGAGGGAAGACACCCGTGCAAATTTAATAACGATTGTTTACCACTTCTCCGCAAAATGAAAGTCTCGCAGAAGCCGTCGAGCTAATACGAGAAGATAAAACCAGGGCGACATTCTATGAAAAGTTTAATTTCAGTTTTAATTTTAAAATAAAAGCCTTGCTAAAACGTAATGAACGTATTACTTTTCAAGAAAAATTGTACGGAGGGTGATATTTTGTGTAAATATAAATGAAAGAAGAATGCGTTTTTCAAGGTAATGGTAAATGTTTAAAAAGAATAAACTATTTTGCTACACATCTGAATATGTAACAAAACAAAGTTAGATTGGACTCATTTTCATGGTTTTTGTTTTGTTGGATTTTTCCTCATCCCGAATAGTAGAATAACTTATTGAACAAATATAAAATTGACAAATGGGATTAACACGAAGACTACTTTTATCCCAAATATTACACGGTAGTGAAGCATCTAGCGAAAGCCAGTACAAAGATAAACATTATATTAGATAGGATCTAAATCTTAACTATTAATTTTAAAAATTTTAAGAATAGTTCAACATTTAATAATATGAAGTGATGATAATTTGATTAGATAAGTAAATCAATTGAGTTATATACTAAGTTTAATCGATAAGTTACTCGATATTAACATCAACTCATTCGTGTCATATTGTGTAATCTAATTCCCTTATAACAAGATTCCAGTAACATTTGATAAAGTTACGAGTAGTATGCCTCAAAAGCTCTTTGATTTATAACCAGAAAGTAACCTGGAAATGTATTAAAAAGCCGATTAACTTAATCCGTCCTGGATTTTGGTAAATATTAGCATAGAATATGAAAAGTACAGGGAAAAGACAATGGCCTCAGCCAAACACTACTACTATGTACAAAATGTACATACTCGTGGACAACTTTAACAGCTTTTAATATTACAATAGTTAGTATTTTTTTACTGATCCCCTCGGATAGAACGAATGCGATAAGGTGGAAGCGGTGTATGATGGTTAAGTTGACACACTTGGTTCCAATATAAATCGTGATACTGGATCTATGTATTCGATTTACGATCACATTATCACCTTAGATTATTTAAACATGCTGCTATGTATATCACTGCCCTTAAAATATTAGTTATGTCCATAAATGCCATAAACATTGTCATTATTATTTTGTGCATGTTTACTTTTTTTTTATATGAAGTTGGTTTTATAGGATCTCCCTAGCCTCGGAGGTAGGGACTAGCGACTATTGGTTTAAGATCTTAAGCATCATCTCATGTGTGGGTTTTAATTTACGGGACCTTGATAAGAGCCTTTAGGCGACTACGGACAATCAGGAAAAAATACTAGTTATTAAAATGACTGTAACGTAATTGTCAAAACGACTATATCTGTATACTTAATACATATACTAGACGGACTTTGTGTTATTACAATAAAACACTTTTTTTTTCTTTAGACCTGTAAAATCTGACCGTATTAACAACTAACAAACACGGATTATGTTCCTATTGGTCTGGTTTTTTGTTAAACGGGTTATGGTTTTCAGATGGCAGTCTCTACATTGTAATAACCAATACCTCCAAACCTAGAACTATGATTAAAGTGTTAACTCTGCACCGACGATGATGATTCTTTATTCTTATAAATAGTCATTATCAACGACTAATATATATATTTCTATAACCAGTATATTAAGTTAGATGAGATCGATAGAATGAACCGCAATGCAATGCAACCATAATATTCACCGACACAATTACACTTGCACTGCATACTAATATGCAAGTAACCTGTCGTGTACTTGGTATAGTAGCAATATCATAATGTTGCTCGGCACCTAATTGTAATTAATCGGTGCATAAATGTTGTGGTTTTGGTACCATTACATGTGGTCGCCTTTAATTAGGTGGTTTGTATCAAAAGGTGTGATTGTAATTGCATGTATACTATTACCTTCTTCTATTATTCTGTACCTCACTTCCTTGCTTTACAAAGGTCTGAAAAACTAAAAGGCTACTAGAATAAAATTTAACTTATGAAAAAAAAACGTTTTACTTTTTCCAAAAATTACTAGCTGTGCTCTTATCGGTGGTCCCTTTTGCAAGTACTTTTGTCTTCTATGTTGTTTAAATATCTATATTATCTTTAGATTATAGTATAAAACATCCTTAAATAATGCAGAATTATTTTAATGTTTATTTATTTAAACTTTATTCTAAATGTACATTTGTAAGTGAACTTAATGCTAGCAGCATCATCTAACAGTCAACCTTAGAGTGTAGCAGAAATCTTAATTGTAATTAATATTAATTATTTAGAGTGTGTTTTAACATTTGCATCAAATGTTTAAGAACTTCAAACAGTAGATTTTAAACTAAATTAGTTTTTATTTAATAACCCTCCTGCAATAATAATTACTGTAAATTTTCCATGCTCTTATATTTTAATGTTTTTATTCGTCATGGATCTGGAACTTCAATATTTTTAGAGCTACGCATGTTTTATTTTAAGATCAAGATGATTATAACACTGGGTTTTTAAAAAGTTCCTATTTATAGCCCATAATGCTTATGAATATTAGCTCAATAAATATATTTTTATCCTATATGACAGGCATCTATTCCAGTTGATGAAAATTGGTCAGCAAAGTTTATTTTTTATACCTGTAACACCATGTACAAAAAAAATTGCGATTTGCTACTAACTTTATATTAAAAATATCAATATATTATAATGACATAACCAAATAGCTAAATGACGTTGAAACCATAAATTTTATGCTATTTAACTTACCGCAATCACCCTTGTAAGCAATCCTGAGGTCACTTTGTTCCCGACACGCCATTGAATCCAGTTCACATTGCGAAGAGTACGTCTGCCCGTCGGTCCCGCATACCACGTCCGATTCCTAGCAGATATAAAGGGGTTAACTCATGGATAATTTGGCTAAGAATGTCGGCCGCTCCCAACCCTCCCATAAATGAAATATTTGAAGTTGTTCACGTAAGGGTATTTTATTGAGTTTCTAAATAACTGTACTGTAGGTAGGGTCCAGCATGTATTATAGAGGTAATATATGCATACATGATGAAATTTCAGTAGGTAGTAAGAAATCTTACATTGAACAATTAAAATAAACTGATAGAGAATGCCATGTAACATTAAGACCACCATTTTTACACTTTATTTTTAATTTGTACAATAAAGTTTTAAAATAAATAAAATGAAATAGTTGCGTGGAATTTTCCGCCAAAAACTAAAATTACTGTTATCTGTAAATTAAACAACTATTTTTTCAAATTTTAATCGATAAAATTGTAGTTATATAATAAATTATATAAATTATTAATTAAAATAAAAAATATAAGACTTTTGTCAAAAATTACTTTATGAATTTAAACCTATAGGAAGTGAAAATGTCGATTACAATCGAGAGGATCATAAAATCGATATTCATTTCTGAACGAAGTCTAATCCCTTTTCTGGGATAAACTGGTTATAATCGACGTTTCCTTCTATTTGGTGTGTATTGTTGGAAGTTTATTATTGTGGATTGTTTTAAATCGGCTTAACTTGATTGGATTGAAAATTTACCTCCTGAGATGAGAATTAGAAGTATATAATTAAATTTCCAGAATTAAGATAAAGGTTTTAGACATTAATCACCTTAACCATTGCTCGTTGATAGCACTTATTTTACTTACATGATATATAAAGTTAGATATAATTTATAATAAGATTTAAAAAAAATCTAAATTTCCACAAAAGAGCTAATAGACCAACATTTCTCAAAGAACAACACAGCCTAACCAGAACATTTTAATCAGTGCAGTAGGTAAGCACATCCAAACATCTACCTGATGGTTCGTAATTAGTAGGCTCACCTGCGCTTCAGTGCAGTTGTGGTTGCACCGACAAACTGGCCGGCCTGTGTCCTCATCCATGGTGCAGTCCCCGCCGCCTTGACAAACGATGTCCACACACGACTCTGATTAACAAACAACACAATCAGTAGAGCTCAAACATACATACGGAACTTAGCTGGGTTTGAGTTCTATTTACTTTTTATACGGTACAGTAAAATTCAAGCCGAATTGTTCCTTTCCGCGAATGTATGAAACAATTTAAGTGACTAACAGAGGTTTGAATTTATTTTAACCCCTGTCCGATTGAAGGAGGTTACACCAACAGCGTTCTCAAAGAGGTTGATAACAAGCAAGAGGTCAGTCAGAAAAAATATGCTATATCTTATTTATGTCTTTATGTAGATACCTTATAAAGGGAAAGTTGTGAGATTTTTCATTTAGGCTGACCTCAGGGTGTTGGATGCAACCGGAAAAAGGCTGGTATTAATCATAAAAGTTGCTGGCTTGACGTCGCACGGTGGGCTGAAAATCGACTTTCATAGACTTAGGAATTAAATTTTTTAAGTGTTGGTTTTTTTGCTGGATATTGCTTCTATTAGCCATAACTATACACAAAAATGACATTTGAGTTAATTCTGCACGAAAGCAAAACAAATATAATTTTTTTACGAAAAAATTGTATGGAGCTAGTATGAAAAATTTGATTATCTCCGAAACGGCAAAAAAAACCGTAATATCCTTACAGACGTTAATAGAACTAATTATTTATGATTTTTTGGTATAATTCATATAACGGTTATAGATGCCGTTTTTTTTTAAAAAATCATCGATTTTTTTTTATTTTGGAATCGGTTCTATACAACCTTATTTTGTTTCACCTTACTACCTTTTAGGAGGTAGTCTTTCCCATCAATACGAACAACTTCTACTATGGGGTCACCTCTAAAATCGCGAAAAAAAATCAGCAGTTTCATACATGTGTCTAGTAGGTATGAACATTTTATATGGAACGGCTGTATTTTTTTTCTCGATTTCAGAGTTGACCCCATAGTAAAAGTTGTTCGTATTTAGGGGCAGTACCACCTCCTAAAAGGTAGTCAGGTGATACAAAATAAGGTTGTATAGTGTTAACTGTAAGAACATAGTTACGAAGGGTTATAATAACGAAAAAATAATATGTATTGGTTTATTTTATTTATTAATAATTTAAATATAGAGTATACAATTTTTTGGTATAATTCATAATATAACGGTTATAGATGCCGTTATTTTTTAAATCATTTATTTTTTTCATATGGAATCGGTTTTATATATACTCAATTTGTATCGTATTTGATGGTCATTTAACCATACCATTTATTGCATACAGTTAAACACTCAAAATACAATAAAACCATTGTTGTGTAAGTGATTAAGTAATTACAACGATCTAGTTTGCTAATGAGTCTAAATAGGCGAAGATTTTCAATACCACACAACAATGCCAACTATGAACTACATTAATCTTTTCTGGGAAGTATGCTATTTTGTTGATTAGTTTAATGCTGTGAGTTTTCAGTAATATTTTTAACAATTATGACTTTTCACAAGCACATATTTTAAACTAATGAAGGTAGTTAACTTATGAGGGTAGTTAACTAATAAGAGTAGTTACCTAATAAGGGGTAGTTAATTAATGATCAAGGTACTGCACATAAAAGGGCTATAACTTTGCTTTATAATTTAGTTTGTTCACAATCTTGTAACAACTAACACCTACATCTTTACTTTGCAAAAATCTCAAAATGGATAGTTTAATTACCAATTTAGACTTGTTTGTTCTTCTAAAAAGTGAGAGCACTTCATTTGATCATGAAGTATTGTTTGGTGCAGTTGTGTCTCGCATAGGCGATGACAAATGACGGGAATACCGCAAGAAGGTTTTTTGAGTTTCCCATTAAAACTGCAGCAATCACCGGGTTAGATGAAGATTTAATTAAAAGATTTGCTGTGATTCTGCAGGCAGTATTATCTGGCGAGAAGATCGATGTCATAAAATTTAAAGATTATGCCCGCAAAACAGCAGAAAGGTACGTGGAATTGTACGACTGGTACTACATGTCGTCAACGGTACATAAATTGCTGATACACGGAGCAGACATCATCGAGAAAAATGATATTGTGCCGATTGGGACTCTCTCAGAAGAAGCCTCAGAGTCTCGCAACAAAGATTTTAGAAGGTTCCGGGAACATCATTCGCAGAAAAAGAGCAGACTAGATTCCAATCAGGATATCTTGAATATGCTTCTTGTTTCTTCGGATCCTCTTTTAAGTGCACAGAGGCCCAAGTTTGATGCCAACAAAAAGCAGAACTTTTATCCAGAAACTCTCGACTTAATTCAATTTGAAGAAACGGGGTTCGAGTTTTTAGATGTATCCAATTTGGATTCAGACTCCGAATTGGAATCTGACAACGAGATTGATAGGGAAAATTTGTAATATTAATGATATTTTTTATATTCCTCCTTCTGTTATTTATGTGTTAGTTATTAATTAGATTAGATTATTTATTTCACTAATGTTTACAAATTACAATATTATACACAGTATTAAGTATGTCATAGTTATAATTGTTGCGTTGTAATCGTCAAGAAACATAATATATATATTATTTTTGATTAATTTTTAACTTGTTATGTTATTTTATTAACTGCATAAATTAGTTTTAAAATATATTGTAAAATTAAATTAAAAATATTAAAAAAAAATTTTTTAGTCGGGGACCATCTCCAGGAGCATCACATTGTGCTCTCGGGGATGGTATCCGCCAAGTGGGATACGCGTACATATTAAAGTTCTCAAGTTAGAAAATGTAAATAATAAAATAGGTATGTACTTTATTATATTAGTTAAGTGTATTTTTAACATGTATATTTTTATTTTTATATCGATTATCATATAGTTAGTAATATTTTTGTATACTCTGTTTATTTAAATTATTAATAAATAAAATAAACCAATACATATTATTTTTTCGTTATTAGAACCCTTCGTAACTATGTTCTTACAGTTAACACTATACAACCTTATTTCGTATCACCTGACTACCTTTTAGGAGGTAGTACTGCCTCTAAATACGAACAACTTTTACTATGGGGTCAACTCTGAAATCGAGAAAAAAAATACAGCCGTTCCATATAAAATGTTCATACCTACTAGACACATGTATGAAACTGCTGATTTTTTTTCGCGATTTTAGAGGTGACCCCATAGTAGAAGTTGTTCGTATTGATGGGAAAGACTACCTCCTAAAAGGTAGTAAGGTGAAACAAAATAAGGTTGTATAGAACCGATTCCAAAATAAAAAGAAATCGATGATTTTTTAAAAAAAAACGGCATCTATAACCGTTATATGAATAATACCAAAAAATCATAAATAATTAGTTCTATTAACGTCTGTAAGGATATTACGGTTTTTTTTGCCGTTTCGGAGATAATCAAATTTTTCATACTAGCTCCATACAATTTTTTCGTAAAAAAATTATATTTGTTTTGCTTTCGTGCAGAATTAACTCAAATGTCATTTTTGTGTATAGTTATGGCTAATAGAAGCAATATCCAGCAAAAAAACCAACACTTAAAAAATTTAATTCCTAAGTCTATGAAAGTCGATTTTCAGCCCACCGTGCGTCGCAGTGAACAATATGCGCACAAATGGTCTCACAACTAGGGACGCCAAAACCGGGCGAAGTGGAGGAGAAAAAGCAGGAAAGTGGACCTTGGGCTCCGAAGCAATAAGCTAAGTAAGCAACCGGGAAAGCGCTAAGATGAGAGAGAGAATCATAAAAGTATTGCAGTTACCTTAACTATAGAATATATAACAGTACTACACTAAACTGCCAAATACCTCCTCCATATTTGACGTAGAGGTATCTACTATAATAGCCCTAAGTACTCGTAATCGTTATTGTCAACAAGTTTGTACAATGCACTTGTTTGTTTGTTTTTGTTGATTCATTCAACACGCTTTCATATAATATTATATCTTGTTTTCAAGTAATACGTCCTATCCAGCATTGGATTTATTATATACAATAAACACTTGTATTATATAGGTGACTTAAATCAACGAACAAAATTGTAAAATTATCGTTTGAATCTCGTTTTAATGAAATTAAATTGTATCGTAGGCCAAATTAATCTGTAGTCTCCGTTCATCAATCCATGTCAGTTTCAATTAGGACCTCCATTGGAGTCGTTTTAATCTCTAATTGACATTTCAGCGCGTTATAAGTGATAGGTTTCATACAATTTATTGCCGTGTCTCAATCCGGTAAGCAGAATAAATGACTGCTGCGTTTCTCCTGTTAAATTTTACAAACATATTTTTTTACACAAAAATAAAAAGTATGTGATCGCACAGGCCCTGAAGTGAATAATTCTTAAATAAGGTGGACACAAATCAACTGCAAATATTTTGAGGGCAGATTCATACTACTACACTGAACTACTTTCCGTAATATACCGAAATACCATATATAGTTTATTTGTGTGGGTGAGGCACTGACTTTTATGCTTGTCCTGATTTGGTATAAACGTACTCTCTGTCAGAACAATAAAACCCTTTTGTTAATTCTTTGTACTACGGCGACAGCGAATACATGAATTGAGCGGGTGATTCTCAAATTAGTTCTAACTTAATTGTTAAAAAGGATGGTAACAATTAACAAACAAATGACTTACGGCACGTCCCGTTGTAAAGCAGATGGAGTTCTCCTTCCTTGATACCTTCTTGACATGCGTGCATCCGCATCTTGCATTCGCTGCCATATGTATTGTGGTCTGACGCACAGACTGGCGCCAGCGCAGGAGGACACACGGGGCATGCGCACTGAGCTGTCCCGATTCGAGAGATGCAAGCTCCGCCCCATGGACAGGTTGCACGAGCACATGGATTTTCTACACCTGCATAAAAATTTTAATATTAAAATACGTTTTTTTGATTTCAATGTAAATAGAAAACTATTATTAGCAAAAAATATTAAAAAACTCATGTTATATAGTGCTCGTTTTCACTGGAAATTTCGTAGTAGTAATCGTAGCGCTCGAAGAACTCGTAGCGCTTGAAGAACTCGTAGCATCTTGCGTAGCTAATCGCTACGAAATCTTGGTTTTCATATGACTAATACTTAATTTTAGAAAATATTCATGTTGAATTATTATGATATTTTAAAATAATCAGAGCAAAAATCATACCTTTACTATATTAAAATTATAATAAAGTTAATGGTTTATTTCCGAAGATGTTATTTAAAAAAAAGTCAGAATAAACTATTTACTCTTTATGTGATTTAATATTTATCATTAAATAAAAGCCAGTGGCTGTTATTAATATCTGAGAATCAGAATCATTTATTTTTATTAAATGCTGGTAGAATTTGTTATATGTCAAGAATATATATTTTTTTTATAAACGGCGAAACCTAGCATAAATATTATAATAGCCTAATAACCATTTGGTCTAGGGCTTTATTATTTTCTCATCATAATATATAATGATTTAGCCATGATTATTTAAGAATATCATAAAAACATATTATTTTATTTCTTTATTTATTGCAAAGATATAATAAGCGGACTTAATTAATGCTCAAAGCATTATCTAGCAGTCGTCAAACTTTGGGTCAAGCAGAGATCATTAGCTATTATGTTCGTAGGCTGTGATGATACAAAACAAAATAAGTATTACGTATAAATTTTAATATCTTTATCTGTATTTACTAATATATCATAAATAACTATTTGACTAAAACTCACCGCAAGGCCCCATATACGCTATCCGTATGTCTCGATTCTCCAAACAAGACGCCCTTTCCAATAAACATGGACTCTCATAAGTCCGGCCGTCCGATCCGCACACGGGCCGGACCACAGCTTCGCAATCCGACCCGCAGCCGCATACGGCAACTCCGCGTGCGTCTAATGAGCAATGTTCTCGTAGGCCGCATTTCACAGAGTCGCAGGGATGTTGAGCTAAAGAAAATGTTACTTTTAAATTTCAAATAAAATATGAATATCTATTTCTATCTTTATAATTATATGAAAATATATTACAGCCCAGAAATTTATGAAACGATTGAAATTAACTTTAATTATATATATTATATTGTAAGAATAAATTTTTGAACCACACACTTATTAAATAATGTGTTTTTTTAAATGAACTATGTATCTTGGAGATTTCATAAAATAACTACAGAATTTTTTACAATATCATCTGTTTTATACTTTGATGACTATATTTCAGAAATTAAAGCTAGAATTATATAACGGCATTTTTTTGACAAACGATTATCAAAATTCATATACTTACTGCATCTGCAATATATTTTTATTATATGTTTCAAAGAAATCCAAACCATTATTTATAATTCCCGGAATTTTAAAAAGAAAAACAACTGAATAAGGGGAATTCTTTAAGTTCTAAATATAATGAAATTATTTTGTTCTTGTCTCAATATCTTTTGGGTCGACAAGACGGTCTCAAGTTCGTGTCCAATTACTTTCTTTAGAAGAAATGTCCCTTAAACGTGGACTATCACAAAGCTGACACTTAGCATTTTCAAATAAAGATTTAATTTTAGATTAGAAGACAAGGCATTGAGGTTACTAGGCACATTTCCCTTAAATTTTTGTAAAAGAAAGGATCTTAGGATTGACATAATGTTTGACTAGCTTTCCGCTGTCTACCCCTATGTATGCTTAAATCTTCGAAACTATGTTTTGATGAGTTTTTTTTTATAGATAAGTAATTCAAAAGGAAGGTTTTTATGTACCTAAGCAAACCCCTTATTATTCCACCCATGCGAAAACGGGGCGGGTCGCTAATATAAGTTGTACGTAAAAGCTCTTTTGCTTTGTTTTTAGTTAGTACCTAAAGTACACTTCTTTGTAAACAAAGTATCCGATACGATTCTATTTTCGTATAACACTCACTAGGATAGAAGAAAGGATAGCACCCAAAAGGTAGTTCGTATGACCAACAAAACATAAAAAATATACAACTGATGGGGTATATGTCTATACTAGAAGCATTTTCCCTTCTGTAAGCAATGGTGAGTTATTACCGTGTCCAATACGATTCCCAACGCAGTACATTAGGATAGTTCTAAAATACTGAGCTATTTACGGCCGGCCCAGATCAACGACAAGATTGGACGATAGCACACAGATATATACATGAAATAGGTTAATACCTAAGCTTTAGTTATTTACCTGAAGCACATTCTCCTCTATAAGCTATGGTAAGTTGTTGCCGTGTCCGACACGATTCCCGTCGAAGTGCGCACTCGCTAGGATAGTCTCTATAATCGGAGCCACAGACGGCTGAACCAGGTCGGACGACAAGGTCGCACGGTGGCCCGCACCGGCAGACTGGTTGTCGAAGCTCGTTTAATTGACAAACACCACCGTCAGCACATTCATGTTCAGAACAAGGATCTAGAGAAAAAAAAGAAATTGTTAGAATTCAAGATCTATAACAAGACGACCAAAAACAGATTTATCAGTGTTTTAAAATATATACCTACCTACTTAAATTTAAAATAATATAGCTTTAAAAAAAATATGTGTAGGCTATTGAATGTCAAAACGCTGTTATAAAATGGCATAATCCTTTTTTTTAGTTTTGTACATTATTACCAGCGTTATTCTGCTGTGTGGTTTAAACTAACTTGGACACTTAAGCTTATTGTGAAAATCACAATTAGCTTAAATCTAAAGCAAATACCATGTCCATTATTTGATGTGACTTTCACAAAATAAATGGCTTCACAAAATGTGTGGGTATTCGCACGGCTGTAGTTCATATCGAATGTCCCAAGACAACTTTTCTGAAAAGGGTTAACAGAATGTAGGTATAACCCGTAGATAAAATAAGATATTAAATTACTTTATCAAAGAGAAAGTAACGGCGACCCAATTTTTGTTTGGCATCTAACAAATATTGAACAAAAGTTTCTACGAAACTTGAGAATTGGCGAATAAAATATTATTTACGGTACATTTGAGGGCCAGAATATTTCTCAACTTTAAACGTGTCGTAAACGTTTTACTAGCTTCGTAGTATTTTATTTTATATTTCCAATGCATAATTTTTTGTATTTTTTAAATTTCCAACATTAATGTAGAAAATCAAGATAATACAAAATTAAATTTTAATCTATTTAAAATTAAAATTTGATTTATAAGATAAATTGATTTTATAATAACTGCCCATTAAACAAGGTGAGCGTGACGCCATTCTATGGTCGTCTTCTTTCACCCGATTTTATTCTCAACGTCATCTTAACGCGGACAAAATGAAATGTTGACCCTTTTTGTGTACTCCAGGTCTATTATGAAGGAATGACCTATTCTTAACGAGATCCTTTTATGCTCTCAAACATCGGCACCAACAATAGGGGTCATTTGTTTTAATTAATTTTCCTCATTAAACCTCGTCGAGGGTTGCGGTGGAACAGTCTCGAAAAATATTTTATTACGAATTCATCTCTTGTTATGTCATGTTTAATTAATTAAAAATTAAATATTTACTAGTTTTTTTTTAATGAAAAAATAATACACTTCTAATTAATGTTGTTCTAAATGTAAGTAGCATTAAGTTTAGATAAGCAATATCATTCTAGTACTAACACCATCACTTACCGCATTTTCCATGGAATTTCACAGTTATGTTAAGTTGATTTTCACACGCATTTTTGTCAAGATGGCAGACTGAGGGATACTCCTTGCCGTCGGTGCCGCAAACGGGTTTCCTTCTCTGACAACTTCTAGCACACCGGCATTCTGGCTGACCGTTTGTGACCACGCATCTTGCCCCAGTTGGACATGTCACGCCAGTGCATGGATCACCCGCTGTCAATATAACAACTTATTAATTTCAGTATCATCTGTAGGTCAAGATGTGGCTTTGAAGCCAGGGGATCTGCTAAAACGCTTCATCTAAAATGTTTATTTCTAAAGGTAGAGTCACGTCATATAAAAATAACGCTGGAGGAGAGCGGAGGGAGTAAACTTACGCAACACGGGAAGCCAACGTACCAAACGCGTGCGCCGGATGATAAATCGCTTACTGCGCAGCTTAACCGCCAGCGTTCATCTTACGTGACGCGACCTGTACTTGTTAAGATTCATGACATTATAATTTTTGAGTTCAGTCGCTTACGTCTACCATTGCTAGACTTTAACCATTCTTGGGAATGCTATTGTTGGTGGAATATACAAGTACTCCAACGGATAAGTATTGCTATCCAGCGGGGAAATACGGCCAGCATTCTTGCTAACATGCCTTACGGGCAAGATTTATTTGAATATTAGTTTTTTTTTTTTTCTGTTTGTAAGTTTAGGCAAATTCTTCATTATATCTTATTCGGTATTATAATTTAGTAACTTAAATACAATATTATACTCCATTGTTAATCCTAAAATTTTCTGCCCGAATATCATAATCCATAACAAGTTTACTATAAGCTTCAGAATCCATAATGTTCAAATATCCGTAATATTGAATAACCTTATTGTCTTGAATCATAAAACTTTTGGGTCATAATATGAATTGCTATAATAATTGAATTTTCTAATAGACACACGTCCTAGGTGTTGTATGCTATAATGTGTGTAAGTTGTGATAAATTTTAATTTGTAACTAGCTGTCCCGGCGAACTCCGTACCGCCTGAACCTGCACTTTACTCACCGTTTAAACCTTCCCTGAACTTCCACAAATATTTCAAGACCAAAATTAGCCAAATCGGTCCAGCCATTCTCAAGTTTTAGCGAGACTAACGAACAGCAATTGATTTTTATATATATAGATAGAAGATATGTATGTTCTTGTTCATATTAGTTAATTTGACACCAAACCTTTGTATTAAATACGACTTTATGAAGGGTCTTAGGTTAGATAATGCTTATCTTGCGACCTCCAAATAAGCAAGCGAGCCTTTGACAATGATTTAAAACTTTACGACTTCCGATATAATGATTTTGTTCTTTAATTATCACATTTGACGTTCGGATAAGTTATATTTAAGGGGAAAAATAATAGAAATTTTGAATGTATAGATCATTATATTTATAGCTTCATTCGGAGATTTATGACTATTATTAAAAAAAAATATATTATGAGATCTTAAATGTTGGATAAAAAAAAACATTTAAAATAGAGAACCGAATACGCTATTAGTCGGGAATGTCGAGAGAAAGGAAAAAGCAAATTTAGACCTCTATTGATCTCTATAGTTGCCTGCATCTACAAAAAGAGAGCGACCGGTCTATTTTTATATAGAAAACCACAAGTTTAATGCTACGTATTCCAGTACCTATTTCTATAGGTATATTCAAACTGGTGAAAATATATCAGATAATATTTATAACTGAATCTAGGAAAAACATGTTTTATATGATTTTGCATGAAAAGCTCAATGACATCAATTGGCCAGCTTTACTAGGAGTATGATATAAAAAGCTTCTCTATACTTCAAAAGTTAAGGTAAGCCGTCGGCTTAACATGAAATCGTCAAGACCATTAAGTTAGCAGTCTTTAGGCAGTTTTAGCAATTTGACACTAAGGTAAGCCACATACGACTCGAAAACTCGATACAATAAATAGCTATTAATAACATCGTTACATTTGTCATTAATTTTAACTTTTATCGATGTAAAAATCAGCTAGGAAATTGTTGAAGCAATTTCTTCAAAACTTATATATTTCCTTCAAAACAAAGAAAAGTTTCCTAACTGAAATTCCGTGTAAGAACGACGGACGCCATGTGGCAGCATATTTTTATGAGATATGTAGCTCGATATAATGGATTATCTCGAGATATTTTAATATTTGCATGTTTTTTTTAAAACGAGGATTTAATTGCATTTACTTGCTATGAATAAATTATGTTTTGTATTCAATTATTCAGTTTGTGGAAAATTAACTTTAATAAATAATAACAATAGTATTATGGTTTCATTAGTTAAAATTAAAATATTTCCCACATTTCTAAGGGTATTTTATCTAATTAATGTATTTCATTAACAAATAAATATTATGTATAAAGTAAAAAAGTCATATCAATATCACAGATGTCTCATTTAAAGATAGATTTAAAAATTTAATCAACCCTGATTAAGGTGATACCTCAGTGAACACTAGCGCCACCGTCATTTAAAAATCATTACTCACTGAAAACACAAGTTATCAAAAATCCCTCTGCTGTAATTATGGTTCTGGATCTGAAGTTATTTTTAATCATATTCAATTATTTAATTATAGTTCCATATAGTTACAAATTGCAAAACTGCTAAAAGTGGCCGTTTTAAGTTCACCGAGGTATCACCTTAAGGTGATACCTCGTTGAACACTAGCGCCACCATCATTTAAAAATCATTATTCACTGAAAACACAAGTTACCAAAAATCCGTGTTATGTAATAAAAGGTATGGATCTGAAGTTAATTTAAAACATATTCAATTATTAAATTATAGTTCCCAATAGTTACAAATTGCAAAACTGTTAAAAGTGGCCACTTTTAGCACTTTTGCAATTTGTATCTAAATGGAACTATAATTTAAAGATTTAATATGTTTAAAATAAACTTTAGATCCAGAACCTTAATTACATAACACGGATTTTTGATAACTTGTGTTTTCAGTGAATAAAGATTTTTAAATGATGGTGGCGCTAGTGTTCACCGAGGTATCACCTTAAAGTTAATTTTATATTTTTATTCTACTCTACCGATAAATTTTCAAGCTATCTAATATTTGAGTTTGAAATAAAAAGTAAGCCTTAATCAAGTATGTCGACAAAGGCAAACTTTATATAAAGATAAGGATATAAAGTTAAGATTTACAAACTGTAGTTTTCGCGTCAAGACTAGAGCCTGAAACACCTAGCAACGTTTATAACGACGGTGATATTAAATCGATCGTCGCCGTGTTACCTTCCAACGTGATAATGTTCTAAGTTTGAGAAATTGTCAGCAGCAATTATCTTTAATAACGTAGATAACGTAGTTATGTTAAGATAGGTTAGCGGTCAGTAAAAAAAATAATATATTATAAAGTTGGTACTAATGATGTAATTATTTCAGTAATTAAAGATAAAATATTTTAATTAAGAGCATTAATAATAACAAATCTGTCATTAAACGAGAATATTTATTTTCAGTTTAAATCTTGCTAACATTTATTTTATCTACATTTGATGTCATAAATTAAAATACAAATACAGAAGCACTAGTTTATCGAGCAAATTTAAATACCTAAAAATATTTTCGTTATAAGTCGGAGAATTCACTATTTGTTTGCTTTAAGCAAATTTGAAATTCATGACTGTAACAAATGGTACGTTAGTGTTGTCACCATAAATTATTTTTTGTGATGTAAACTGAGGCTCACTCAGTTTATTTTAAACGAAACGTCACTCCCGCCCTCTTAACAAAGCTAAATACCTAATCATTGTTAAATTAATATTGACGGTAAAGTCTGTGGCCTGATTAAGATATAATATTTAGGTACACATTTTATTGATAAATTTTACAATTTATAAATGAAAAGCTACTCAAAAGTGCGATTGCTTTACTAAATGCTACTATGTCGTATTACTAGTACTATAGTACTATGTATGTATAATGTATAGAGAGGGGCTCGATAGTCTAGCGCGGCGCGCGTGTTCATAACAATAGTGCGCGTCAAGCGACGGGGACGACGGCGAGTTCGCGGCCATGTTTGGATTGGTCGCCATTAGTGGCATTTCTATTTTGAGCTCCTCCGTGCTTCGGAAGGCATGTTAATCCGTTGGTCCGGGCTGTTTTTGGTAGATGACAGTCTTAAGGCTATGTCAGATGCCTTTAGGCAGCCTGAAAAATCTGACAGTGTTGGCCACTAACACTCGGGTCATGTTCCTGTGGGTCTGGTTTCCCTGTAAAAAAGGTTACGGAGGTCAAACGGCAGTCGATCCATTGTAATAACTAGTTCCGCCAAATCAGGACCATGATTAACAGCGTACCCGGGGCTCTTAAGCGTGAGCTGAAGATTTGTATTATAATCGCTCAATCTCGTTAATTTAAAAAGTTTATGATAAAATGTTAATTATCTGATCTCCTTATTTTTCATCAAAATTTCAGCCGCAAGCTGTCCACTGTTATGATTGTGTGTGTGTGCTGTGCTGTGTATGCGTGTGTGAGAACTTATCGTAGAGTCGATGGGTTATCTTTGAATGCAAATGGAATAGGTTAAAAAAAAATGCTTAGGAGACCGCGCGCTCCAAGGCAATTTTTTTATATCTATGTCTGATTTGAATGGATGTTTTAGGGTGATACGTACCACATTCGCCTTCATGTTTGACACGGAGGTTGAGCCTTCGTTCGCACGCTTCTTTTCGTAAATAACAGTGATTGCGGTAAGTTCGGCCTGCGGTGGAACAGACGGCTGCTGGGGAGGTGGGGCAGCTGGAGGGGCACGCGCAGTGCGCCCGCCCGTCCCCCAAGGACACGCATTCGGC
Source organism: Apomyelois bistriatella (assembly GCA_947044815.1). Classification (NCBI taxonomy): domain Eukaryota; kingdom Metazoa; phylum Arthropoda; class Insecta; order Lepidoptera; family Pyralidae; genus Apomyelois; species Apomyelois bistriatella. The sequence continues at coordinate 6,880,473 of OX345689.1, forward strand.
GCCCCACCGGCAATAGGTCTTCTCGCATGCCTCTGAAATTAAAAATCATATTAACCAGTCGAAAATTAACTTCAAGATTGATTATATTATCAACACTGATTTACACACACATTTATTTATTTATTTGTATTTGTATTGTTATAACTTACAAGCTAATTACATTTATTATTCATGCCAGACTGCTTTGTAGTAGTAAGTACAGACTGAATCTATTTGACATTTATTGTCTCGTATTTATTCAATACTAAGCTGTTGTCCACAGCTCCACCCTCGTGGGAGTCGGTTAAATAGCTCTAGTAGCCTATATTTGACCTGTTAACTATATCCATACCAAATTTCATCAAAATCGGTCCAGAGGTAGTCGTGAAAGCATAACAGACAGACGGATAGACAGACAGACATAGAGACTTTTGCATTTATAATGTAAAGAGTATGGGAAGTATAGATCTCAAATAAAGTTATTATTTTTGATAGAATTTGCCAATATTTTTTCTGATTTTAATCGGATTACATATTGCACGTTATTTTTTTAAATAAGTTTTAACCTAAAACTGCTTTTTTTAAATAACCTAAAACACAACATAAATATTTTTGTTTTAATCTAATGTATCATCAATCGCTTATTTTGCTTTACATAGATAAAAATATAATCATAGATCACTAATCACTAACATGGTTGAAACGCAAATAGCGCTAATAAAACCAACTTTACAATGCGGGCTAACCAAGCTAAACTCTTTGAAGAAGCCATAATTCTTTAGCTACCTTCGCAAAGAATGACACAATTTCCAATTTTCCACCTGAGAAACGAAGCCGTGACAAAATTATTGAAGAGCCTGAAATAAGATGCGAACATCCGCTTTGCCGCAGGATTGTGTTAGCGCAGACTTCGGGGATTACTGATTTCTATCGTCTAGTTAAAATTCTGAGCAGCTATTGTCAGCCGCAAAGTCACACAGCGGCTTGGCAAAAGTTAATTTACAATTTTCGTCTCCATTTCAAAGTGCTTTCGATGGTATAAGCTTAAAAGTTTTTTCTCATACGAAACCATTTATTTTATAGAAAGAAAAAATTTTAAATTTCCGCTTTATTTACGTACCTACTGCGTTGGTGAGCTTACGGATTTATTTATATGATTATTAAATTAAACAGTTCAAAAATATATTATGTTCCTATATTATGAAAAACAATAGTAATAAAATAATTGCATCGAAAATATAAATATGGAGCAAAAGGAGAATGATTGCTAATAATAGTAGTAATCTTTTTCAGGCAACCTGTGGGTGGTGTGGAAGAAAACCATCTTGGTTATGAGCAATTGAGCACAGTAAACGTAGGGAACAAATTGTACATACAAAGCATAGCATATTCACACAACTGACAAAAAACTTTATTATAATTTATTTAAACTACTTGTGTACTCATCCATACTTCCATACTAATATTATAAATGCGAAAGTCTGTCTGTCTGTCTGTCTGTCTGTCTGTCTGTCTGTCTGTCTGTCTGTCTGTCTGTCTGTCACCTCTTCACGGCTAAACGGATGGACCGATTTGGATGAAATTTGGTAGGGATGTAGTTAATGACCTGAGGTCAAACATAGGCTACTTTTGGGCGCGATATAACCGAGTCCCACGCGGGCGGAGCCGCGGGTTACAGCTAGTAATTTTATAAATATTGAAAACAAAAAGATTTGCAAGAAACACTCGAGAAACTGTCTTCTCAAAATTCTTTTACATCGTAAAACCCATTATTTTATTCACACCGAACCTATTTATATGTCATTTGACATAACGTTTGTCTCTTGAGAAAATCGAGCATCAGAATTCAAGTAAGAACTCATTTCCTTGACTTTTATATAACGGCTGAGACGAATCCGCTTAAAGAAAAGAAAGCAACCGGAAATAACAATTTCGTAAGAAACAAACAAAATGTTAGGACGAGAATCGCTAGAAGAGCCCGAGATAAATGGAGACAGGAGGGGAGATAAAAATGATGGCGGATGCTTCGTGAATGGAAGAAAATTAGGAAATTCACCGCAACGCTTTTTTATGCCGGAGGCTGTTTAAATTATTTATATTACATTTATGCTAAATTCTTGTGTATCAAACAAAGCTTATGAGGAAGCTACGAACCATATTAACTTCAATACGGGTAAGTATCAAAGAATGTTAATAAAATATAAATAACCGACACGCCGCCTTGAAAGGAAAGTAATAATTTATGTGAAATAACTGTGTTTCTTTACGAGTAAGGAAATAAATACATATTGTACCAAGTTGATTTTAAGTCTGTTTGATGGCAACATGCTTAGCAAAATGACAGTTTGTTTAGCCCATTGAAAATTAAAATTGGTAAATTAATAATTTTCTTACAATTTGCTCAAGAAAGAAGCAACTAGTTTCAAAATAACATATGTGGTTGACCGAGCGAGCGAAGCGAGTGAGTCTTCATTTCGAGAGTGGCATATTTTGATTACGTCTTTATGTGTGTCTGTCTGTCTACGTGCTTGTTCCGGTCTGGAAGGTTGCATTTCTGGACGAATCGTAATGAAACTTGGTACACGATTCTTTGACTTTTTAGATGTTTTTTGTCGATTTTTTTTAATTAGGGGAAAAAAGAAAATTAAGAAAAAAGGGGGTTAAATGGATGAGGGACACACACGAAGTCTACTGTTCACAGAACCACTAGACTTGGTTTGTCAAATCTTTAACATTCACATTTTGTCGAAATAAATTTAGCCGTAAAATGTTTATTTCGTGCTGTCGTTAGCCCAAAGAAATTATGGCAGCTGTGTTATTACTAATTAAAAAAAAAACACTTTAATTTACCTTCGGGGACGGGTGGCCTAGGTTGATAATGTAAATCTGAAACAAAAACGAAATTTTATTATCAAAATGCTCTAAAAACGATCGCACCAATATAAAATCGATCTAACTAAGTGTTATTGCTGTTCCGATATCATTCGACAAACTGACAACCATTCCCGCAATGTTTTTTTACTACACCATAGCATTATGCCATTTCGACAGTCATAAAATACATACTTAAACTAACAACAATGGCCGAAACGCGATCCTACTAACAGTACACGCGTTATTTGCCAATTTTATTCCTGTACAAAATGACAGAAGTACAGAAAAACAAATTCCATCAATAAAATCAAACAAAACTAACTAAACTTTTTAAAAACAAAATACTTAACACATAAATTATGCAAGTAATTTAAAAAAATTAAGGTGTCTTCATTCTAGTTAAACAAAATTTAATACCGTACACGTAAACAAATAGAAGATTTAAAATCGTATTATGGCTGAATATTGTCTTGCACATTCTTTACCCTAGTCACACTTATATTTTCACATAGCTTATCATTACAATACAGTAAATTTATTATTGTTAAAAAACAAAGAAATAACAATGTTAAACGACCATTAATTTTACAAGTTTTCGGATTTACAAAACCACACACCTTTTTTTATTACTACCTACTTTATTTGAAGAGAAAATTGTAATGATCTCATATTTTTAATTTTTACGGTTAAATATGCAGCTCTACTTAATTTCTATGCTATTTTTGTTTTATAATAACTGACTATTTTCCAATTTGTACTGCAAACCGCAATAATGTAATTGTGCAACTGCATTGCCCACAACTGTGACTATCCGTTGACCACTGCATTTTGTCATTCGGATTTATGTTGTAATTAAATAAAAACGATCAAGCACAATTCAGAGTTGGGCACCAAGAGTTCCGTAACAACAACAAATTAAATTTAAATACCCTATTTTTACTACTAGATATATAGTATAGTATATATATACTAGCGACCCGCCCCGGCTTCGCGTGGGAAAAAACCTCTGTAATCACTCTATCTATTAAAAAAAACCGCATCAAAATCCGTTGCATAGTTTTAAAGATTTAAAAGCATACATAGGGATATAGGAACAGAAAAAGCGACTTTGTTTTATACTATGTAGTGACATGTGGTCCCATTGCCTAATAAAAAGATTTAGTTCCTTTTATTGCCAATAGTTGGCGCTACAAAAATTGAAAAAAATCGAATTTAGTTAAGATCCAGCTTGTTTTTGTCGTAAAAAGAGTGTGAATTATTAAAACATGATTTTTGAAAGTATCATCATCCTATCACAAACTGATTTAGTGCTTTATTTATTAAGTTATCGGAGTTAGAATCTCAGTTTCCCAAGCGAGCGATAGATGGCGTTAGTAAGTCTCAGTATGGGGAGACTACATTGGTACACTAAAAATAAGCGCGCTTCTTTGTATGGCGGTTGAATATCTGTGCTAGTATAGCATTCTATAATCTGTGGTAGTGACAAATATATCACTACACAAACCTACTGATATTTTAGATAACAACATGGTGTCACTCCGACCTTACCGTGAAATGCGAACACAGCGAATATTTATTTCAGTAGGGAAATATTTGTGTTGGAGTAAAGAAGCAGGCTTCAGCTGCATCTTTATACAAAACACGTTTAAGCTCGACGTAGATCCTGCATTGTAAGCCGAATACAATTTTCCGCTGAGATTGGACATTCAATTCGTATTTTCTTGTTAAAATTTATGTTTTATGTTTATTTAAAGATAAAATATAAATTTATTCGGAGGTATCCTAGAACATGTGTTGCTTTTTTTTTCTTGGTTTTTTTAATTTAAATATTTTACACAATTAAACGTTAAATTTGTGTAGCTTGTTAAAAATCAACTGTCTCCATGATGCTGGTTTAGGTATTTGCTTTGTATAGATAGTAGAATTGTATATGTAGATAGTATAATTGTACTGAAATAAAAATATGTTAGAAGCATGCAGTGACCCAAATTATGCCTTAGCCTCCGATAATAAGGATTTCCCCTTCGATCTGTCCGTTGGCGCACAACTCTTGCCAATCATATTATTGGCTTGCAGCTCTAAATATGGCATTATAATATTAGATCACAAGCATACATAGATTATTATTTTGATTAGTAGGAATTTCTGTAATAAAGGTTGATACATACTTAACTAATAGATAGTATTTAAGTTTCTTGAAGTTTAATTTTTGTAACCTTACATAACTATTACCTTATATACCTAATTAAAATGGAATCTCATGTAAAAAGCATCGTTATATGTTACATATTCAGGAACATACGTACATGAAACTTCAGACATTATGGTATCAAAGGACAAGAAACACTGAAAATTGGGTTCCAAAGGTCAGGCTTGACAAACAACAAACATCTCAACACTACGCACTCTCTGAAGAAGGCTCTACTCGCATAAATTATGTCCTATGAAAATATGAGCCACAAGGATATCACGTATTATTATTAAGCAAATATAAATTTACTTATACCAAACTTTAAGCTGCTTGTAGTCTTTTGAGCTTCCTTGAGATATTTGAAGTAAATGATTGATTATTTGTTTTTAAATATTTAATTTGAATAATGTCTTCAAAAGGCTAATTTAAATTATTTGACGTACAAAAGATTTTTAGATGTTCTTTTGTTATTTGTTCTATTTCACATTGTTTTGCTAATGCGATAATAAGATTTTACTTACTTTTTTTTTATTCAATTCACTAATTGTAATTCATACTGTACAACTACTCTGAACTTTAGGTACAAAGTAACTATCTTTAGATAGGTCTGTACCAAAACATGAACCAGGGTAGGTATCACCAGTATTTGAAGAAATAAAATAAAAAAATACTGAAACGTAGCGTTGAAGCAGAAAATTTAAAAGAAAAAGAAAAATCAATGTATTTGATACCGTTTCAATCAAATGCTTTTTATATGACTTTAATACAGCAAAATTTGAATTCAAACTTTTTTACAGACCTACCTACTATCTCTTTGACGTCGTATTCATCAGCTTGGAGATTATTTAAATGCTTTTGAAGAGAGAAAATCATACTGCGACGTCTTTATAAATTTAGGTACCATTTCATGAATATTAAACGGAAGGGTTCATTAAAAGTTATTTTAATCCGATCTTTCCCTGGTGCATGATAATTAGTTTACCTTACATTCTTGTGTTGACTCAGAGTAAATCTAAAAGCGTCATTTGAAAGGGACAAGAGTAACAAAGGGTTTTTCATTTTACAGAGATTAATTTCATCTTATGTTGGGACATAACATTTCGGTATGAGACAAAGAGGTCGGAGCTAATGGGTTCGGTCGGAGTCGGGATAAATATAAAATACAACAAGAGGTTGGCACGAGGCCGCAAGCCGGGTGTTCAGGGCGGTGCGCCATATTGTTTTATTGCAAATTGGTTGGACGTAGACCGCGCTGTCCTTTACATACACGAGGCCATTAAACTACGGCCGGTGTCCAGTCACGTGTTAAACGAATCCGATAGCTGCATACAATGTTAGACGGAGCAGCGACTCTACTGACACGTAACTAAGGTTTAGAGATACAGACGGCATGCAAATGGCAGCCGATACTATGAACTGGATATTCTGCTTTTTACGAACTAAGCTAAATACATTTTATGTTCAAATCATGATATGGACTTAAATTTGAGTATCGCTTGATATTTATATTATTTAAATATAACTTAAGACTTTAGGAAGTCCAGTATTTAATTTATAATTTCCAAGGTAAACTAGGTACGTAGCTACGACTAGGTAAATTCTCCGATTTAATTCCCCTATCCCTGAAAATCTACCTATTAACTCCGCTTTTCATATTTCATTATGAGAACTTAACAAAAAAAAATCGCAGGAACGAATATGTTTATTTACATAAATATAGAGGTAAAAAGAATAAGTATCTTTATTATTGTATAAACCCAAGTAAGTACTAAAGCGTTGAGTTATCAAATCAACGCAGCCAAACTGAATATGGAAATGAAAATAACATTATTTACATCGAAGCGTAAGCGAAAACAATTCCCGATTCATAACGAAATACCGTTTATTCGGCGGAATGGAAATGAGCTAGATAGAATCAGTGCAATATCATTACCAGTTTATCAGATGTCAGCGTTGAGTTTACATTAAATTTTATGAATCACGCACCACAGCGACCTGTGTCCCTAAACCATACGATAATTGTGTATGAAGCTATAATTTATACAACGATAATGAATATGACTAACGGTTCCGTAGCACGAAGGTTTTTACCTTAATAAGTGGCACCAAGTCACAAAAAAATGTGCACAAAGGGTATTGAATTATGTCTCCAAGGGAAACCTTTCATGAGGCAACGCCTGAGCCCATTAAGTTTTCAGCTGCTATTCATTCTAACTTGGATTATGACCGATAGTTATCGTTAGTGAAAACTATTTGAAGAATAGTTTTAGTAATGACACAGTTTGGAGTTTGAAATTGAATCATTAGACCAATGTACAATTTTTAAAAAAGCAAATACTATTTTATACCTCTACTAAGTCTTCATAATGTATAGTCATGATCTTTCTTTTGTCTATATTACACGTATATAAAATAGCAGATAAAAAGACAATTGCCTCTGCACACCCTAATTTGTGTACAAGATTGAAACGACACTTCTAAGAAAATCACCTAGTAAATATCTATAAAATAATAAAATAAATAAGTAAAAAAGTTTTTTTGTGTGAGCGTCACAAACGCTCACGAACACGTTTGCTTTAGGATCTAGAAAAACGAGAGTGGAGAAAGAGAAAATGTTGTAACTATAATATTGCCGCACTATTTTATGTAAAAAAATAAAGGAGTTGCAATTGTATTAAACTGCCTCCGATGCAACCATACGAAGACACGTCTATATTTATTCAAACCAATAAAAACAAATGCCCAAGAGTTTATTGTTCACGATATGATTTTTAATCAGCTACTAAATACCCTTAATAGATAGATTACCAGGATAATTTTGGCTGATCCAAGAATAATTACTAATTAACAATACCAATCAGCTGTGAAGAACCGACGTAGTAAAAGCTCGTTCGGACGGAATAATGCTGGTTTCTATTAGCAGGGCTTGACTAAATTTGGTACAGTGGATTCGAAAACAGGAAAGTTATAGATTTCTTTTCTATGAAATATTTTTACTATATATTACTAGATAAGTCAAATAAGGCAGATTCTTGCATTATATTAGTTAGAAAAAAGAGCAAAAACTGTTAAACAAGTATTACTTCAATAGGCATGAAACATTAAAATTAAAGTTGACAAGTACATTTACTACTTACTGTGATCCAAGTATTGATTTTTGTGATATTAAGTTTTTCTTAAAATGCGATATCTTTTTGGAGAATGATACAAAAAATAAAGACATCTATTATCTTCTGGTCGGCTTTTTCATCATTATAAGTCTAAAAAGCGGAAAAATACGTCGCTGAATAGTAGTAAATCAAGATTATTCTGCAGAAGTACAACAATTTAAAAGTTGAAAGATAACAATCAGACGCGATAAAGATCTAAGAAGATCAGGCAGTGTTAGACACGGCTTCGGTCTAACCACCACTGGTAGCGAGCTAGTGCGTGATTACGCTTGACATCCGTAATATCCGGCCGCTGCCCACAGATAGTATCAATTTCAATTTGTTGCGGTGCTATAACAGCCGCCTCTGCTCGATTCGTATGAATCGATCTCACTCCAGTTTCCTGTTGCGCTCGCACCGGACTTAATCTCGGATTGGACGATTGAAATGCTCACTCGGAATCATGGGTGTTTATGGCACCGATATCTATTTAATTTGGTGTTCAGCGAAATCCAATAATCACACCGCTTGTTCGGTATAAATTCGTATTGTGACGAAATAGAAAGACAGGTTTAAAAGTTTCAACTATGAGCTTATTACTTTAAATAGTTATTGACAAGGATTATGGTTCCTTCGATAAGAGTTACGTGTAGATGCCTAAAATACTTAGAGGGTTATTATCATAGGCTTCCATTAGCTAACCGTTGTCCATCAAATGAATAGGTAGGTCTGTTTTTCTACTCAACAGTATTAACCTAAGTGCTATTAATAATAAATGTTGGATGTGAATGCACTTGCGATTTTTTAAAAACCTTTGTGGTCTATTGACATGTGTCAAATTAGATGTTTTTGTAACATTTTTTTGGTAAAATGTTAAAAAAAATAATAATAAAAGCATAAATAGCGGTTAGATCATAAACTAACAAGGGCTCTGGAAGAAAATTGATTGATTTAAAGACGGGCGCACCCTCCCGTGATAACGAGAAATTATGTAAGTTCAGCGTTTAATTAACGCAAAGTAACCGAATTGTTCTCAAATAAATCAAGCACCAAGAAGCGGTAAATCAGCGGGATTCGCTTGATCGTGTAATTTGTTACACAACGTAATCCATGAAGTACGACAGAGTTCCTACATACTTGTTTGTGCGAGGTATTACAAATTCCGATCCTTGCATTCCACAAGAATTTTGTGTTCAAACGGCGTGAAAATTAATCGATCGATTAGCCATTCGCGCTCCGCTTCAAAAGCTAAAGTTGAACGTGACTCGTGGAACGGTCCCCAGCCGTCGGTGGAAATTAATTCTACCGGTGAAAAAAAAACGGACGAATCGTTCTGACTTTTCGGCAATCTATTGCGCGGAGTTTGGACTAACCATTCCACTGTTCTACATTGCTCGTAGTTTGTTAACGGACTACGAGTCAATACAGTTTCGAATATTGCCTTACTTATTGTTCCGCGCCGCGAAATCAGACTATGGTTATAGTTTTATTTCCAGACTTTTATTTTTGGATTTAAGTGCTTCTAGCAAAGTGAAAATATAGCATTTTTTTTTGGCTTGCTCTTTTATATATTTGGATGTTTAAAGAAAACACAAAACTTAAATAAAAACCATAATGAGCTAATGCACATTATCAATTTTCAGTAATGGCATATAAACATGCATTTGACGACAAAGCAGTGCTAAAACTATCTAAATTTTGTTAACTTTTTGGCTATATTTTCAGTTATTTCGACATTCAACCGCCAGGTGCCATAGAGGTAACCACAGTTCTAGTTTACCGCAAAGTTGTAATTTAGAGTTCAGTCACACACGAGTCCTTTTTGTCAGCTTAGTTTTTAAGCCTGATGGACTATGGAAATTTGCGTAGAGAATTCACTGCGCACATAATAGCCTATTCTAGCGGTTCTGCGCTAATATACGGACTTTCAAGCCAAAAACAAAAGCGTGCGAGAGAAAATGTTTGAATAATTTTAGCATTTGGGTAATATAAACTTGTGTTATTTAAATGTACCAATTTTGAAGCCTTCACATCAAACAAGAGAAAAACTAAATCTATATGAGGAAAAAGCCTTCGTAATTAAGATTTATTCTGTATCTTTCTTTAAAATCACTTGATTAGGTAAGCCGTAAAAAGGACGCAGAAGAATATTTGAAATCGTTAAATATAACAAGTATTATTAGTGAATGTAATATCGGTGACAAGGTTTTATGAAAAACAATGTGTTAACATTTAATAAACAATAAACCATGATCCACTTCCTCTTTGAATTTATGATAAGGGTTCCTAAACTTGTTGAAGCCTGTCACCGAGGAAGATCTTAGACTATAATTTATTTAACGTCCAATTAGGTGTCTAATTGCTCTCTTGCCTTCGTCTGTGTAACAATAGATTGCCTATGGACTACCTTTAGCTTATGTTGATAAATATTTGAAATAACTTTCCAAATGAACTAATGGAACCCAGAATTCACCAGATATTTTTTCTAACTTGATCATTAGATAATCTATATACTTATATCTATATAAAAATCAATTGCTGTTCGTTAGTCTGGCTAAAACTCAAGAATGGTTGGGCCGATTTGGTCTTGAAATATTTGTAAAAGTACAGGAAAGGTTTAAATGGTGAGAAAAGTACGTTCAGGCAGTATAGAGGAGCAATTTTCGCTACCAACCAGGCAAATGTTAAAAATACTTGAACTATAAATATTTTAACTTTAATGTTATCCACCATTAAAGTCACTATTCGTAAAATATTAAAAATTACTACTTAATAAAAAATATCAAAAATAGCTAGTAATAATAGATTAGTCGCTATGGCTATGAGGTCATTACTCGTCATAAATTTGATTGAAATCAATATATTTGTCATTAATCAATACATATAATAAGACACTAAAATGCGAGTGTCTGTACATTTAATATTTTTCAAAAAAACTGATTGAGTGCGATTAAAAAGGAGTAACAGAAACCAAAAAAACAGTTTTTGGAATTTTTGTCTGTCTGTATGTATGTATGTATGTCTGTCTGGTACGTTATAACTTCGAAAATACTCAACGGATTTAAACGCGGTTTTCACAGTTGGATTACATATGATTAGGAGCGTTGTCAAAACTTTGTTTCGTCAAAATCGGTTAAGGGAAAAAGAAGTTATGGTCGATTGAAAATTTACTTCAAACACTGCTTCTAAACTTTTAATGCGTTTACTTACGTTTAATTTCATTTAGATAAGGCTAGGATTTCTACTTTTTATTATCCATATCAATAAAGACGAAAACACGCACTGCACCTATTAATTTTAATAAAATAACACATTGAATTTGATCGTAAATTTAGTAACATAAAATCTCAATAGATGGCGCGAATTTGCGTACCTATAGACAAATCCCATTTAAAATTTCGCCAATCTCTAGCAACGTATGTTGGCCTATCGGTAGAGGTCGTAGATCATATTTTTAAGTCGAGGGTTCGAATCCTGCTATAGATGACTTTTTTTTTAATTACTTTCTTTTACTTGCTTTTTTAACTTACTTTCTTTTATTTACTTTTTTTTTCGTTTTGTATTAATTTTTAAGAATTTTTTAATACTTTAGTAAAGAAATGTTTCAAGAAAGTACCTGGATCGAATCCTGTCACAAACAATAATTTTATGATTTCGTGTTTTATTTGTTTTCTAGAATTATTTTCTTACTTTTTTTTATAATTTTGAAAAGAAACAAATAAATTCATTTGCAAATTTATTTCAGGATAAACGATATCGCAACCCCTTACAAATCATATCTAATAGTTTGTCATTGACGACATTGAAAAAGAAGATTAATCAAATGGTTGACTGGTAGAGAACGCTCTTAGCGTTAAGTCCGTTAATATATAAGTACTAGCTGTTCCCCGCGGCTCCGCCCCGCGTGGGAATCGGTTATATCGCGCCCAAAAGTTTATGTTTGACCTCAGGTCGTTAACTACATCCCTACCAAATTTCATCACAATCGGTCCAGCAGTTTAGCCGTGAAGAGGTTACAGACAGACAGACTTTCGCATTTATAGTATTAGTATGGATATGGATTTTGTACTTATCTATCTATCTTTACATATAATCGGACAGTAAAAATTGAATGTCTGTACATTAAATATTTTTCTAAAAAACTGATACGGGGCGATTAAAGAAAAACGTGTAACAGAAACCAAAAAAAAAAATTTTTGGAATTTTTGTCTGTCTGTCTTTCTGTATGTCTGGTACGTTATAACTTCAAAACTACTCAACAGATTCGAACGCGGTTTTCACAGGTGGATTACATATACGTTCAACAGTTTTGTCAAAACTTTGTTTCGTCAAAATCGGTTAAGGGAAAAAGAAGTTATGGTCAATTGAAGTTTACTTCTAGCACTGTTTCAAAACTTTTACAGAGTTGAATCCGGTTTACATAAACGTATTTAATATAGATAAAGCTACAATTTCTACTTTGTTTTATCGATATCAATGAAGACAAAAACACACTGCAGTCTCTATTAAATTTTAAAAAATTAACACATTGAATGTGTGTGGGCGTATAATTTAGTTACATAAAATATCAATAGATGGCGCTGAAGTTAATTTAATTATTTTTTTCTCATATGGTATTATAGCAGATTGAAATTTTTCCAGCAATTAATTCTAATTATTTCAAAAAAAATTTGGTTGTTTATTTAGTTCTATTGGTTGGTTTGTTTATCGGTCGTTTGTTGTATTGTATTGTAAGCTATTTGAATTGATTAGTTGGTTGGTTTGGCTTTGGTTTAAAAAATAATCAAACCAGCAAGTCAGTTCAGTTGTTGTTCGACGGAACATACGGTCGTGTCGTAAGGTCTAATTTAACTAACATAACACTATTTATTGAGTTAGGTTCTAATGACCCTGTAATAGGCTGCGTCTACTCTTTTAGAGAAAAAGATGTGATAGTATGAATGTTAATATTTTTAGTTTGATATCGTAGCAATGGCTAATGGCTTTATAAAATTGACACGGGAATAGGATACTACTTATAGATTTAACTATAGGTCTGGATAGTTGTAGTTTCCACAGGTTAAGCGAAAAGCGAACTACACGCGGGCGGAGCCGCGGGCAACAGCTAGTCAAACATATTACTATTATTTGTAACACTTTGATCACTATTTTTGATTTAAAACAGGAACTTTTGTGATTAATGAACAAAACTACAATAGTACAAATATTTATCTGTTTCGGTAGTTAGGTAAGTAGTGGTAATGTGTATAAGTATTAAACAAAAATATATTGAATTAAGAAACATCATCTTTTTTTGTCAGATAAAAAATTTACTTTCATTGTCACAAAGAGATAAAGTGGCTTAAAACTTATTTTTTCTCTTTCCAACAGATGCAATCCTTCAACCATAGCACTCCCAAAAAGGGTTTGATGTCACATAATTTGTAAGTCATAAAAATAGCACCACATAAAATTTTCTACTCGATCCCCAAAGGAAACTAATGCAACCGGTAATACGCTATAATGAGAGAGAGATCTGTTATTTGATGATGTTTTTATTCAAACAATAGAGAGCAATTGTTTTCACTAAAACATTCAAGCAATTTTTTGATTAATTCAAAAAGAATGTTAACATAGAAAAATTTTATTAATTAAAAGTTATCGGCAAGCATCGAAGTTGGTGTTCTGCTTATATGTCGGAGGTCGTGAATTTGATTTTCGCACCTACTCACCGTAGTCATAAGTTATCAAATCTCATGTAGAGCTCAAGCTTCTAACTCTACACGCCTAACTTCATAAACTCTATACCTTTGTCAAAATATGGTTATAAAGTTGACTGTCAAACAATGCTCTTAGCATCAAGTCTGTCTATAGTGCGATACATTATATTTTATGCAATAAAGGTGGAATAAAAAGATTTCTTTTTTACAATATTTCTGCCATCTGATCTATATATACCTTGGTAAGTTACTTTCACATTATTTCTTGAACTTATCGGATCGGAATAATAAATAAATCGTGGTACCTTAGACTTGGCACGACTTTGTCTAGATTTCATTACTTTTAGAGATAAACAAGCAGCTCCATCGAGACTTGGCTAGTTTTTTACAGAATGTTTTTGGTGGGTATATATTTTCTTTTATGTTATTATCCTGCTAATATTAAATAACACTAAGCTTTCTTTCAAAGTTTGGATGTTTGTTACTCAATAATGCTTTTATTGTTTTATGTTTTGATAAAATTTGGTATAGGTATGATAAGTAGTGAGAGACTCGAAAGAGAATAGCTGATAAGTATACATTTTATAGACAGAGACTAAATATCAATTATAATATAACATGATCCTCTGAACTATGAATTGCTGAGTATAACACAATAATCTGAAAGTCATGAGATTACAATACGGCGTATTTAAAACGAAACGAACTCAAAAGACTCGATTTGCTTTAAATTTTAATTCCAGTTAGTACAAATGAATTCTTAATTCCAATAGTTTTACCGCAATTTTAAAATCCGGCTCTGTGCGCCAGGAGTGCCGCTGAAATTAATGTCCTGCCAACGAGAAAAACGAGTGAAACGGCACCCACTCTACCTGGTGTGACTCACACACACCAGCCAATTTCAGTTTCAGTAACACAAAATTCTAATGCCTAGTAAAATTAATGTCAGGGAATTCTTTGTGACTTTTGTGTAGTTTATTTTGCCTGTGTGGTTTCCGGCTTAAAAATAGATCATTCCCTTTTCTAATTTGGACTTATTCGGGTTCTTACGATAGAATCTCCTCGACTATTGGTCAATTTCACCAAAAATATTTTATTTAAAAATTTTTTTTTTCATTTATTGACTATGCCAACCGAGCGAGAATCTCCATTTCGAAAGTGGCCAATTTTGCTTTTGTCTGGATGTCTGTCTGTCTGATTTTTCCGGGCTGGAGGTCGCATTTCTAAACGGATCCTAATTTAGCTTGGCACATATACTCCTTGATTTTTTGAACGAAAACTTTTTTTTGGGGGAAAATGGGAAAATGGAGACAAACAGGGAAAAAATCCTATAACGTTGTTTACGAAAGGATCCTACTTAAACTTGGCGCACGTGTTCCTTGATTTACTTGATTTTTTTGTTAAATAGCTTTTTTTGTTTGGGGGAAAATGGGGAAAAAAGGGGGGGGAAGTTTGCTATAGCATTCAGTAAAAAACATAGGTTCAGCTGTTTCAGAGACACGGATATATGGACAAATATTTTTCTTGTCGATATTGTGTATTACGTTTACTTATAAAAGAATAAATTTAGTAAAAAAACTGCTTTTTAATATTAAAGATCATGGTTATTTTAGAATGACAGAAACCCCACGCCACTGAAACTGGCATTGTGTGACCGCATCAAATTTGTCAAGGGTTGGCGGCCTAATGAGTGAGGTATATTTAAATAAAAAAATTATTAAAAATTTTTTGTAAAAAAATTATTATTAAATTTAATACAAACACAACGTAAAAAACAATAGTAATAAGCACCTGCTGCAAAAAGTGTCAGGGTTTTTTCAGATAAATCACTTAATTATATGTAACCAAATAGGGTACGCATTGGATCCAACCTTAGATTATTTAATTGACGTATTTTGTCACGGTCAACGATTGTACATACTTTTTGCAAATTTTGCACATTCCCAGTTAATTGGCAGATTCCACTGTCAGTTTTGTACCCCAAACTTGATACTAAATATTTACTAAGCACCATTAATTTATGAAGAGCTATCATAAAAAGCAGTAACAATATTTAAATAGGTATTCTTTGAACATATAAATAAATAACGATAAGAAAATCTTAAATAATTTCATTGTAAATTGTTCAACAAGAATACTAATTTTTCTTGTACAAATGCACGACAGCAACTATTTTCCACAACACTGCGCTCGGTCAGTGACGCTCGGAAAATAAAATAACCCAAAAATGTCACAGCTAACGTAAGTTTATAGCCAGCTTTAGCCGGCGGATGATCAAGCTGATCTATTCATTCAGGAGTGAAAAATCCGCCAGCGTCAATGACATTAAATATTCCCCCCCTGCATAATACACAGCTCGCATTTAATCTTATTTGCAAAATAAAGTCTTCAAAATATCTTATAATTTACTTACAGGTTTAGAGTCTTGAATGTTCTTATACTGACTTGAAATTGCGGAATCATAATGATGAAAGTGCATTTCTTTGTTTGATACGCGTTCACGGTTCATTAACAAATCCATTGATGAAATTATTTACGAGTTGTAATGACGCATTTAAAGAGCTATATTAGCTTTAAGCGTAAAAAAGTGGAAAAAACAAAAAACGCAAGATGCAACTGGTATCTTGTATTTTTTTTTTGTTCATGGTGACAGCTATGTTTATTTCTTTTATATTTCTAATTATTATATTAAAATTATACTTACAATTATTTGTCAATAAGAACCCTGTTGAAACTCCCAACAAGACTAGAAAAAATAGCAGCAGCAGGGCTATGAGCGCAGGCCTGCAGTAATGAATCCAACAATAGTCCTCTGAATTTGCCGCAGGCGCACTAGAAGACAATCCACAACACTTGCTACAGCCCGTCTCGGGAGAGGCAGTAGACCTTACTACGGCACTGTTTCCTTGCTGATTCACTATCACTCCTTGCACTGGAGCATCGCTCCCTTGTCCGTACATCGCATTTTTTTCTGAGAGCCGAGCAAACCCCGAACTGTCATCGTCCTGTGGATTTCCATACACACCATACGAGGCGACCATGTCCACTCCCGACAAAGATCTAGTAGTTTCATTGCCCGCACTATCTTGAACGATATTATTGTCAGTACTTGGCCAGCACTCACAGGAACATCGATCCTCTTTTCTTCTCTGCCTCGGCTGAGTCGCTTCGGCCCTTCGTATAGGCACATCTGTTTTCTTCTCCTCTTCTTTTTTAATTTTGGCATCTTGAGGTATTGCATCATGGTTGATATCATAAGTAGGTTGTAAATTTTTATGATTTTCTATGTACCAATGTCGTTCTTCAGCTCGGAGCGTGGTGTCATTATTGCCCTCATACACATCGGCGTAATTAGCTAACGGGTGCGAGGAAGGGCTGTAAACGGGGCCGGCGGCAGTGAGCTGGCCGTAACCGCGGTCGTACTGTGGTGGCCGGGTATTGGTCGCGTAATAAGTGGTGGATGCAGGCGCGGCATAATCGTAGCTCGGCCTGTTCATCTTCAATAGCTAATCGCCTCATTTGAGCTTATTTTTCATGGCTGATGACATCGTCAATGGAACTATAAATAAAATTATTACATAACATAACCTAAGCAAACTAAGTGAATTTGCCGCTGTAGGCAATATTTTATCCAATATTCTACGATGCTGCTTTGTTTCTGAAAAAACCAAGTAAGTTCATAATTTTTTTAAATTATACTTTCAATATTATATGTGAAAAGATAGGCTGAAGGAAACTTTGGTTAAAGTTTAGGTAAACTTCGATGATTTTGTTACGCGTTATACTTGGAGGCAGAAAGTTATAGAGTAAAATACACATCTGTTTATCTCAATTACCTCTCTTGTTCGTTGGTGGTATTTATCTTTTGTGTTGCGTTGCGACGCGCGCCTCGCCCCGTTCCCAAGGAATGTAGACAAAGAAGAAGCAACGTGTGTAAATAAACTCCCCTAACTTAAATTAACGATATTTATATTCCTGATTTCGACACACGGTATTTTAATACAAAAGCCGCTAGTTTATAAAGAAAAACAGGTAGGTGAGTGAAAGAAAAGTCTACATTAAATTATCTCATATAATATGTGATATTCAATTTTGCTGACTCTACAAAAGTTTATCGCATTAATAATGGACCGTTGACCTTTCAAAGTAGTCGATAACAAAGTTTTCTGTGAATCCCTGCGATAGCTAGGATAATCCGTCCCAATTAATTAAATTAAAAACAAACAAAAGTCATTACATAAAAGTTCGAGCACAAGTTGCCAGTTGTGATGACGACCCTTTTGGAAAATTAAGGCGCTCTTTTCGTATAAATCTTATTTGACAACGACGATGCTAATTTTTTGAATGTTAATTAATAAGACATGAAAAATACAGCTTTAGAAAATTATTGCCTCCATGGCTTGCCTGTAGTCCCTGCAATGGGGTCGTGGGTTCAATTCCCCCAGGAAACATACTTTGTTTAGTTGTTTCAAGTCTGGTAAGGACATTACAGGCTTGAATCTCCTGACTGTCTTATAATAAGGATGATTCCGTGCTTTGGAAGGCACGTTAAGCCGTTGGTCGTTCCGGCTGCCATCTGGTAGTCGTTAAAGTGGACATTTGATAGGATTGTGTTTAAACTACTAAACTTGAAAAAATAAATATGCTAATAATTTAATTATATAAAAATCGCAAAAATCAACTTATAACCTATAATTGCCCAATATTCCAAGAGACATTAGAAGCCTTGCGCTATATTATTGTATAGTTACAACAATTGTATTAGATTCGGATTTATTTTTATGACTGGTCGCTTTCCTGAAGCCAATCCTTGAGTTTGCTGATGTTGGCTAAAATTACCATAAGACATATGTTAAAATGAATTATTGAGATCTTCGACTACCTTGTTATTTCTCACGACATCTACCGGTTATTGCTAATTTATCTAAAGCAGCAATCATTTAGGCATTCCTGGAATCTGAGCACCTAATGCGTATTAATAGGCTTAGCATTCAGTAGCTTAGGATTCGGGTACATTTGGGAGGTTTCCTCGCCCATCGTTGTTTATACGCCACACATCTAATTATAATATATGTACACCGATATTGATAATCCACCATTTGTAAGGGATTATTATAAAGAAACCAAAATTATAACTATAAGATCACAGAAATGCGCATTTATCCATGAAAAGAAGTCACTAAATGCATTTAAATTAATTTAATTCCCGGGTTCGATCCCCGGTCAGGTCAAGATGAAAAATGATCTATCTTTTTCTGATCGACCTGGGTCTTGGATGTTTATCTATAATATATTTGTTATAAAATATAGTATCGTTGAGTTAGTATCCCATAACACAAGTCTAGAACTTACTTTGGGGCTAACTCAATCTGTGTGATTTGTCCTTATATATTTATTTAGTTATTTATTTAACAGTTGCATTATTATGATCATATTTGGATTGTTTCTTGTATTTTTGTGATTTTTTTACAAATTTATATTTCATCATCATTTCAGCTGTAGGCTGTCCACTGCTGGACATAGGCCTCCCACAAGGATTTCCAAAATGACAGGTTGGAAGCGGCCTACTTCCAGCGCCTGCCTGCGACCTTCTTTAGGTCATCTGACAATCTGGTCGGTGGGTGTACGATGATGAGCTTGCCTTATTATGATATTTCGCATTATTTATAATAATTTATATTTATTAATAATTTACTCTCTCTTCTTAGGAAGAACTTCATACTTAATGGAAAGTTTGATGGAAATTAATTTACACACTAAAATTTTATGATCATTAAACTTTTTCATAACGTCGCCATTTTATAAATACCTAATTATCAACAATTAGTTTAATTATATAAAATCTAACGGGATAATTAACTCAACCACTTCTGTAATTAAATACACTCCGACTGCTTCCTAGAGATTTAAAGTACTCGTCTAAATTATTTTGCTGTAATCAGGAAAGTTTCCATTTAATTAATTAAATGTCAACCTACGTACCATCATTTACGAAGAAATGTTATTAATATCAATTAACTCGTCGGCACCAACGCAATCAAACCTAATAAATTTTATTTTATACAAGGACCAAATTGTTAAAAGTTTGTTTTATAAGAAAGTGATACTTAAGTATATCTCATTAAATCACTACAATAAAAAAAATTAAGTGTCAAGTATATAAATAGCTTTTCTAGCTTATGTTTACTAAAATATGTTACAAAACTTTACATAAAAAATAGAACTTCTTCGCTGTTATCACGTTTGGACAGAATATAGATTGTCTCCCCTGTACAAATTGTATGCCTACATTCATACAATATTGATAGTTAAAGCTAGGTATATTGTCGATAAATGTAAAAATGAACTTATAATTAGATCTTGGTTTTAAGCCCTTTCGCTGCCAGAGTTTTCATAACAATGTTCACTACGAATATACTCGTAGATGGCAGCGAAAGAGTTAAGCTACTCTATTATATAGTATCCACAAATATACATGTATTCAGAAACATAAAATTTCAATTCACTTTATTATTAAGCTCATACTTAGCCTAAGAATATTACACAATAGTATGTCAGAAACTTTCAGCGGAAATGGACTTATTAAGCTACTGACACCAGTTCTAATTGAATATGAAACTTTGTCATGAAACAAAACTTCTCATAAAAGCATGCAGTGTATTATTTCAACTAATTAATGTAGTTACTTCATGTAATTTGCTCTCACTATACCACCCAAGGCGAGTTTAAGGGATTCTAGTTAACAATTTAGGGGTGGATGTCAAAAACAGTTGTTACTGTTGTCTTAAGTCTTAGCTTACTACGTATACTTGTGTGTTACTGAAACAACTTTGACCCTTCATGTATTTTCAGCGAATGTTCACGTATCTAATTCAAACTTGTTCGTTTGATATAAATTTATTGCACCAAGAATAAAATAAATAATATCTTATACAATCTGTTAATAGTCGAATTAAAAGTTAAGTACTTAATTTTATGCATGTTTGTTAAGAAAAATAATAACTTATCAATATTGGTAATTTATACCTAAAATAACTAACATTCAACAGTAGGTGTTTCAATAAAAAAATACTCATCCATTTTTGATAATTATAGCTCATTATTTACCTTCCGAAATATTCGTATATACTCGTAATTATAGAGGTAATAAATCAAAATTGTTACTGTGATGTAATAACTCAATATTAAATAAAAAATTCATATTGTTTTGTCAAAGTTTGCTTCGTTACATATGAAAATATGTTTTGTATTATATCAAAAAGTGTTGTTTCTCATGACAAAAGTAAATATTTTAGGTAGCGCCGCCCAATAAGCTGACTGGAATTATTTTACTTATAGCGTAATACTTTAAGCATTTTGTATGGAATTTCTTGCAAATCAGTCACCAGCTGTTTTATGACTTTACTTCCGCAATACCTAAAACCCACAGGATCTACATTTTTATTGTACTCTATGTTTACTTGTTTGTAGGAGCTTTATATAAATTTTTTTTTATACTACCGAAGAGGCTTAAAGGTTTTTTGTTGAAAAACAGATATCCATTTGAATTAAAAAAAAGAAACTGGTAAATTTATAAGAACAAATCAATTTAAAATATTGTTTTCGCGATAATGCAAAATAGCTGTAAGACAACTGTTCGTGAAAAAGCTACGGAAATAAATCAGCTGGTCGGATTATTATCTGCTTTGAGAGAAGCCTACAAGATTCTTGAATATAATTTAGAAAGTTAAATTGAAAGTAAGTCATTTCCATACCTGTCATTTAGTTGTCGCATAATAAATCATTGTTCTTTATAATAGGGATAATAGGTTCGGATTAATAAATTAACAAATAGAAGTAAATCTAAAATAGACTTATAAACTAGAAAAAATCTAATCTTGGTCCTCTGGGCAGAGTTCCCATCACACACGCAGCATTCCCATTTAAGTATAATTAGCATTGACGAAAATTGTATTTTGATGCGATAATTATTGCAAATGACAAAACGTATGTTGTTTAAACGTTATCATCTTTAGATGATAATAGAGGGCTGCGTCCTAAGCTTAATGGCTTTGAAGCCTAGGATCTACTAAAACGTGATATCTTATAGTCCATCATCCCTCTATGAGGTACCTAATTTATGACACAATACATTGCAGGTTTTTTTAGAACCGAATGCCAGCATCACCTAAATCCTTGTTGATGGAATCTACTACCAGTAGAGCAGTATATTCAGACCTCTGCTATTCCTTTAGTCACCTTTTATGACATTCACGAGAAGTGGATTATGTGTGTTATGTTCATGTAACGCTTTTATTTGATGGTCGTACGTTTTTATTGGATTTATCATCATCATTTCAGCCGCAGGCTGTCCACTGCCTGCGGCTAAAATGATGATACATAGGCATAGGCCTCTCCCAAGGATTTCCAAAATGACCGTTGGAAGCGGCCTACATCCAGCGCCTGCTTGCGACCTTCCTTGCTTACCGGTGCATGCCAAGTTTGTTTATTGGATTTATAGAAACGTTTTATTAAAAATAACGTATAAAAGTTGTTTGTTAGTGGTAGAGATATATCCAAGTTACGTATTTATGAAAACATCATTATAATATTTATTTGACATGAACTGAGGCAATAATAACAATAATTTTGACCCTCGGCATAAGGACTTTGGGTTATTGCGTGTGGCCCTCAGGTGAGTTAGGGCCGTACTAGTTTACGATTACGAATGACTTACAATAGGTAAAATGACCAAAGCGATCCTTATGATCACTAGACAAAACTATTTTTTAGAGAAAAATAAAGTAAATTATGAATGTTGGAAGCGTGTTTTTCGGAGTAATTTTAAGAAAGTTTTAGGAACACAATAAAATAGTTTATCTTCTTATATGTAAAACGAGAGATATATTGTTAAATTAGCTTAACATTTTACATTAGGTATAGGTAAATTTTTCGAAAAGTTTTGATTATTATGGCAGAAAAATATAATGGCTTAAATTAAAAAATATAGTTCTTAGTCTTGTCAGCATTTTCAGTTAGTGTTTGTTAGCCTTAGTAGTAAAGAAATTCACAGCTGCGTGTATTTGTAAATTTTAGTAAGTACCCAGGATTATACAAGATGGTACCTACCTAATTATATGTTTAATATTAAGTCACTATAACATTACATCGTAGAATATTGGATATTATTAATTTAAAAACAACTGGTTCATTCTAATCATCTAAAATGTGACAGACCACGTCGGTCGACGAACCCAGCACCCATACAACGTAACCGACACATTCACATACATGTGGCACATATACGCGTAGCACTGAGTACACTCGTAGGCCTCCTCGTTTTATAACATTCACCCATTGTAGCAGTCAATTCGAAAATTTAAATTGTTCGTAAACGCGGCTACGAAGAGGCTCGGCGGCGACGTAGCCCCGCGTGAACGACGTAGCGCGAACTGCCAACTACCCGAGCCAACCCCATTCCCCTCCCGCCTCTTGTAACCCCTGTCACCGCCACACTTCGCCCAAATCCAGACGAGTTTCATTAATGTTGTTATCGGTGTAAAAGTTCGGCCAAGTTAAACTAAGAACCTACAGCTTTAATTAACTGTCCGTAAAATAACACTAAACAAACGGGCTGAGATCCGACAGCTCTCAGACTAAGAGATTGAGCACAACTTCTTGAATGAAATAGGGGTTGATTGAGTTGGCCCTTCCGAATTATGGCACTGCATTCAGAAGCACAATCTTTTATCTGTTGTTTCAGCTGAAGGGTAACTGTGGAGAACATCTATTGATCTTAGTTAAACGCGGGCCAGCGTTCTATTGAAAAATACATATATTTTTTAGTAACTGTACATAAATATAGGCATTGATATGTGCAAGGAAGTATTATATCACGCTGAATAGAATGAAGCCAACTGCGCTGAAGCAGCGGTGGGCTGGGCACATAGCAAGTAGAATTGACGGCATTTTCATAACAGAATTTTTCTGAGATAGTAATCATTTCCGGTTTAAGCGGGGTATACAATATACCTGATGGCTTGATGACAATTGAAATTGCAAGAAGATGCTAAACGCAACTTCTTTTGTGGGATAGTAGAATGCATGTTGACAAGCTTAGTAGGTATACACTAATCGCCCAAAACCACACATCAAATATTTGTATGAAAAATATTTGAATACAAGTATTACCCTCTGAAAATCGGACCTCATTTATTTGAGGGGAAATTCATGTTTGAGTTACAATGTTTGAAAGATTACACAAAAGATGAGGGTGTTCCAACTTATCACTGCCATGTTCAACCAACCTTTTATAATATTGAAAAAAGTTTTTGCAGTTTTTGTAACAGTTATTGTTTTACTTTGATATAATTATATTAATTATGTGGAGCACTTGTTACTTCTGTGCTACTTGAATACTAAGCTAAACTATAGTTTCGAAAATCAATAACAAGATTTATTAGAGCGAATCGCTTTGGCTCTATCTCAATAAGCCTTGTTAAGCTTCTTGCAGCCATTTACAAACTCCGCTGGTATATCACATTTAACGATACTTAGAATAGTTCGAACTTAAGAAAATAGCGAAACCATCGATACAGCTACTTACCTCTGTATATATATGGAAAAAAAATACTGAAAGCGCTCAAGGTGGGTGTTGAATAAATGAAAATGTTTTCAATCTGAATTTCCTTAGTGAACTGGCTCAATCGTCTACTATCGATTGAATGCGGACACAAATTGTAAGAATTATTGATACAGCGCGGGTGGCGGGTAGCGGCTCATACAAAAAGTTTATAAAAGGAAGTGAAGCGAACAAACCAGCGACGAACAAACTTTTATTCCGGGAGCTCGGACACAAAACTCTCTGAGCACAGATGTGGCATCGCGCACACATGCAACAGTTCACTAAATACAAATGAATAAACAATTTTGGTTAAATATATACTCCTAATTACAGACTATTTACTTTTTCCACCAGTTTTCGTACGTATATCGTATTGATTTTTGGAAGATATGGGTACTTTGTGTTTCGTGCTACTAATAATTCAGTTTTATAGGACATGTTAGTTATATGTCGGATGCGGCTGAACACTTTGCCACTAACAAAGCAGTAGCTGTGATTCTGCATAGAAGGCGGGAAACATACCGAGTGATCAAAATAGGTGAACATTAAAAATCTTGTTAAGATAGTTTTACTGCGATTGATGATCTCCATGGTGTAATAATTAACACGCTAGTTTGCCAGCGCAAGTTGAAAAATTCCTATTTCAAATTTTAATGGGTCTCAAATGTTAATTGATATAAAATATAAAAAAGTTTAGTGTACGCCAAACAACAAGTTTTAAAATTTATTTTGTATTTATTTAATCTGTATAATTTGTACGAGTATAAATATATATTTAATTCAATTATTACCAGTAAACTTACATAACGAGTTACTCCTCTGTACTTTCATTGTACTATCGTCCGGACGAGCGCGAACGTTACTTATCTGCCGCCGCCGAGCTGACAGCCGCAGATGAAAAATTGAAATTGTGTGAGATAAAACTACCTAACTGCCGCTGCACTGCCGGCCAAACAATGTGACGACAACTTGTTCATTTTTAAAATCGCGTTACATATTTTACATTTTGAATACAACAAATTTAGAACTTTCAGAGCTCGAAGATTGAATATTTTAAATCAAAATAGCGTTTTATTTCTATGTAACAAAAAAGAAGTTGTAAAAAAGGAAAACGTTCATATTATTTGAAAAACTGAATAATGTTGGCCTTTATAAAAGAACATGACCGCGTGATATCATTCATGTCCTTTTAGATAAGTTGATCCCGAAACGCTTACAAAAATCCTCAATATGTAAATATGAACGTTTCCGCTTCCTATATCAATTCAGCACGGCCGATGCTAGCTGAATGGCGACAGCGCGCCTCTAACATGCAATAATAACGAACCGTCCAAACGTCAGCCTGGGACCCTCCTATTTATGGGGTAACTGGAGGGCGCCACGTGAAAACTCCGATGTAAGTCAAAGTCATAAATTCTCCTATCGTGAATGAACATTTCTCTTCGCAGACGTCTACACTGGGTGAATGGATAACGCCGACCCGCCTTCGTAGGATCACCTCTACTGAGTCATTTGCTTTTGTTCGTGGGGCAATTAATAACGGGCAGAAGGGCGGTTTTGAACCGCAGGCGCCATTGGCATATCAGTAATGATCTAACGGCGCAGCCTCCAGCATCGCTCAGTTATCGATCATATTCACTTAATGAACGGCACATGTGGAATGGCGCAGAACTCTGTGTGGGTTCTGAATTATTGTTTTGTCGACTCCGTTAATTGTATATCTGTAGGAAATGCGAATAGAGATTTAATTGCATAGATCGAACCCCATATGAGGTATAATATGATACTCAATGATTTGCGTCAAAGAAATACAGTTAAACAGGTTTCAAACTGTAATCTATTCCTGGTAGCTTTCTTCTGTCAATCTTTCTACGTAAATACCAGTAATTTAACCAGAAGTAATTTTCTTATTAAATGATATATTTAGTAGTAAACTTAGAACTTATTTCACAAGTTTTAGTAAAATTTGGTAAATCTAAGTTAAAATTCTAAAAAGCTCATAAACATATATAAAATTGTCATTATAACGTGGTGTTAATGTGCTTCCATGATAGGAATAGACGTGTAAATACTTCAAAAAGAAATACCGGTGCTAATCATTTTATTGCGTGATTGTTACAACACGCTTGTACATTTTTCAGATTGGAATGAAAATATTAGACGCATTAGCTAACAACAGCATACACTACCAGCGAGTAAAAATATTAGGTGCAATGCAATACTTTGTTGCGAAATGTGAAGTCTCAACGAACGAGCAAATTCCGCTCCATCTTAACATATTTCATCTTGTTAAAGTACATTTTTATCACCAAACATTCAAAGAGTCGCAAAATGATACTGTCCGACATTAGGACTCAACGAGCAAAAGTTGTTGGAAGTATCGAATAAACTCTCATAATCCCGGAACGTTACACAAATTTTTCAGCAAGGATTTCTTTCCATTTTTCCCGTCACATTAGGCTGGCGAAGCCCAAACATCGGATAACTTGTATATTGTTGTTTACGGCAAACTTGGAACTTAGAAGGAGCAATTCTCGTCATAAATTTCCTTGTAATAACAGCTCACAGTTTCCCCAGACACTTGTAAGTGTACCGCAATAACGTAAAGCTGGCGACCGACTGAAAACATTTACCTGTTGTATACTTATTCGCGGCAAATGAAACGACAATGAGGGTTCATCAAAACGTCTAATGTTAATTAATTGAATTTGCGGAGAATGACAAACTTTCAGGGCGTAAGTTAATCAAAGGCTTTGCCGCTAAAGGCGCATCAATACTTGTTTGCTGTCATGTTAATGTTTGAAACTAAACTCGAAGTCAAATGGGATGACTTTGAAGGACCCTACAATATAATCTGCTGAACTATCAGATCCCTAAGACTTCACATCGCAATCAAAACAAAATTAGTTCTTCTCTTCATCTATTTTTTATTCCTACCATAATCCGAAATTTATTTTTAATTCGATCGGTCCGAAGTTATAGCTTTTACTGTATTCTTTTACCGTAAACTAATAATTTGAAATTCAGAAAAAAAATATCAGAATTACAGGAATCCAGCTAGAGTGCCCGCTCTCTATCTGGTAGGCCATAAGCCTACTCAATATCTATCGACCTATTTTATGAATTTCCAAATTTATCAGACCATTTCTAACATACCAAGCCAAGATAGATCTAGTTCAACGCTAAAAGCTTTCCGTCAATGTTTGGAAAGCCTGGACTCCAAATCGTCAACTGCGTCTCTACGAAGCCTTATTCAGATTCGAGAGAGTCGGTGCTAAGACCACACACAAATTTTTCATTGTTAAAGAAAATTATTTTCAGAAACTCTATTATAAATCTTTGCATCCGACTGTCAACGGGCTGCATCTCATAAATAAACTTGAAATTTTCACAGACATATCATTCTTTTGCTGCCTTACCATGATGGTAAGGTATCAAGTTATTGTTTGTACATTTATTAGTGTTTATACATTTTCCCCCTAGTACAACATTGCTACTTTAAACACGGACTCATTTTTGTGTGTTCTTGAATCACAATCAAAGTAACTTAGATACAAATAAAAGTTTATAACCATGGTAACCTAAGTCGCTAGTCTAATAAAACAAGAACTGGCATTGTTCATACTATTCTGACATAAATATTTATTATTTTCCAAGAACGCAATTAAAATTAGGCCCAAAGCCAACAACACAACGAGACCACACAACAGCATTACTACAATACTTAGACAATATTCTGCCGCAGGTATCTCACTGATATCCAATTTAATATCTAGAATAATCTAAATACTAGTTCGGCAGCATAGTCTGGTAAGAAGCGGTAACTATGAAGTCAATTTAGGTAACATTCTCTCAATAAATAAAATGTGTTTCTTTACCCAGGTTTTGTTCACATTTCATATACCAATAAATTAGTAATAGTACTAACAGTTTTAGTAGCTGGGATGATGTGACATATAATTTTTAGAACCACTAACAACAGTAGGTTAACTGTATGAGTTCCCTTTATTGGATAAGTCCGCCTTTGTATAATGTTTTACCTAAATAATTCTTTCCTTTATATACTTATATACTATAAAGATATTACATACATACAATCAAACAAGAGTTTGAAGATATGTTTTTTAATATTTTTGATATTGATTGTTTTTATACCCATAACTTTTCTTTACAGTTTACTATTAAATATGACAAAAAGGAAACCGTAATAAAAACACTTTTGTGGCTGTCCTGTTGACGAATACAATGGCTTTTTATATTTTTACTGGTTTAATATAAATGTTCCATTGTGGTAAAACAAAATATGCTAGTAAAGATGATAATATTTTAATTTAGTTATATGTTTTGTTTATCACTGAGTTTCCTAAATTATGTGTGGGTCAAGTATAAAGAGATTAGGGTAAGTGTTTCGCGGTAAAATGGAATTTCGTTCTCTAGTATGGGCGTGTAGCCAACTGATGGTTATCGAAGGTACATAATTTTTAGTATATTAAATTTTTCACCGTATTTTTTATGAATCAAAAAATTGGAAAAATCACAGGTCGCTGCATGCCATCATAACACTATAATGATAATAGTCCCAAATAGGGAAATTGCGAGGACAGTGATGATAATGATATATAATGAAAATATTAAGTGTTCTTATTCATATTACCTACTTGAAAACAAAAACAGAAATCTTTATATGTATTTACAAAAGTCATAAATAAAGAAAATAAAATTGGTTAATTATCAAAATAATTATCTTACGTGGTTCTTTTTATATAAATTTTATAAAATTTTTATTTAAAAAAAACTATTCCAAAATTCCAAAACAGACATCGTCCGTTGCATAAAATTGTGTGAATAAAATAACGTTGGGCACCACGTGTTTGTTTGTTTTAAACTCGTTTAGCTGCAGTAGTATTTAGTAAATTTAATATACATTTTCATCTTTGGTACTCGTATAATAAATGAATCGCGGGAAATTACAGCAAATAATTTTCATTCAGTTTTGCAGTAGTTAATCTTAAAGTACCTACAAACATGAAGAGTTGTATGCAATGTTTAATTTTATCTCTTAATATATCAAATAGAATTAATATTTAAATTACGAGATACGTATATAAAATTTAATTTATAACAGGGCTTAGATTTTAATAACATTTTGCTTAAGCTCAGATTGCTACTTAAAAAAATATGAAGATATTACGAATAGTAAAATTATTGTTTTATCTTTTTTTACATATTTTATCAGATATTCAGAATTTTAACATTTATTTTAGCCACAAATAATAATATAGTTCAATATTACTATTTTTACTAATATATTTTTTTTTTTCAGAAGCGTAACTACTTTTTAATATTAAGGATTATAAAGTTAAAACTAGACTATAATTATAACTAATACTAAAATTAAAAAAGTAAAACGTACTTTTACTAATATTATTTATTGTTTGAAAGATCATTGCCTATTTGTTAACTTGGTACATGTGTAGAACAGACACCTTTTTATTTGTAATCGGAGAATACCTATTTACAAACAAAACAAACATTTACTACAAAAGACAAATTTAAATCACGGTAACATAATCACAACCACAAATGTGTTAGATTTAACACTTAAAACGAATCGCGGGTTATAACTTACACGTTGTATATTAACCTAGCCACGGGGCAGTGTAAAGCAGCATAAGATATAGTTCACAAGAGCCGTAAACTCTATTTTTAATAGGACGTGACCACACCTACTATAATGTATTCGGATACTGTTTCGCGTGGAATTCTCGTATGCGGCCGTGCTTCCGTCCGAACGTCCGACTCCGCAGCGGACTCGTAATTAGCTAAATATGACTTTTAAACTAAGAGCTCAGGCTGGTGCTCATTTACCCAACCGACCTTTTTAGAAAACGAGCGCATTTTCATACGAATGCTCTGTTACCAACTTGGCATTTAATTTGGAGCTGAAGAAATTTACACAGACTCTTCAAAATGTTATCGCGCTATCGTTTTTCCCTCCGCCGCATGTATGCGGAACGCCGTTAATGTTTTAAATGAATGTTTTAAGGAATTCTCTTTGTTAAATTTGTGTTGGCGAGAAAATTGTGTTTAACTGTTTTGAAATTCAGCGTGCTTTTTCTGGTAAAATTCATATCTACCTCATATGAAAACAAAGCATTTCAGTTAAGTATAATATTTTGTATCGTGACCTTTTATTATTCTGTAAAAATATACTCATAGTCAAAAATGTGTAAATAACACTGTTGGTATTTTAAATGTTCGATTACAATGGTAACTTCTTCCAATAAGGTAAGCTGAAAATATAATTGCAGTAAAAAACAGTAAAATAGATACCTACTATTTATTTTCGATTTGGTCTTGTTTGAAAACTCCCATTTCACAATATGACAGATATAAGGCTTTACTTATTGGCCTCT
This sequence comes from Apomyelois bistriatella, assembly GCA_947044815.1. Lineage (NCBI taxonomy): Eukaryota > Metazoa > Arthropoda > Insecta > Lepidoptera > Pyralidae > Apomyelois > Apomyelois bistriatella. The sequence goes on from OX345689.1 coordinate 6,911,384, forward strand.
TTAAATATCCCAAACTGATTTGTCAGAGCCTTTATTTAAAAAAAGGAGGTATTTTTGAATCATTACAACACAAAATATATTTTTTTTTATTTGAAAGTAATAGTTAAACTTTGCCTAAATTAATAAAACTTGTACCTTGTAAAAAGAGTTTTCATTTGAGGCTAGGTATTTCCACGTCACGTTCGTAGGAAGCTGCCGTAATACTAGTTCGTGAAGTCTTGCTATAAATCATAACGCCATTTCAATTTACCGACTCCGACGCGGCTGTAAAGGTACATATCCATTATTGCTTGTTCATAATTGTATGATTGTTGTTTCTTTGCACGTCTTTGTTTTACTGTATTACGTATTATTATTATCAATAAATTTAAAAACGTCACATGTTTTTAGATCATGAAGACGAACGGCATCGTTACTGTTTTAACGCTAAAATGTTCATAAAAGTAATATACCTACATCATCTATAAAATTTGATCGTTTTATTTTTCTATTTTAGCTTGCTTTTAGAACCATACAAATATCGCGAGCACTTGATTTATATCTTTCGTAAATTTGAGTCAAAAATCAAAATGATGCACCCTGTAATGTATTATCACTATTGGTGATACATCACAATACATTTTTAGAACAGAAGTATAATCTGTGCATGACAATGAATCAGCGCCTTAACTGGCCGACTGACCGCCGACGCTGAAAGACCTAAATTTGTATTCAAGGGGCGATATGATCATTAGTTAGTGCAATTTTCCTCCCATCCTGTACACAAATGCTTCTATATGTCGGGAATAAATAATAATATCGTTGATACTCGTGGCCTACAGTCAGCAGCGTGTTATTCGTTGAAAAATAAAATTTTTAATCATTAGGCGTAATAACTGCCTCCGTGGTCCAGTGGTTATGGCTTGCCTGTAGAACCGGAGGTCGAAGGTTCGATTCCAATGAAAAGCATACTTTGTTTAGTTGTTTCTAATTTGGTTAGGACATTGCAGGCTTGAATCACCTGATTGTCTGACAAAAAAGATGATTCCGTGCTTCGGAAGGCACGTTAAGCCGTTGGTCCCGGCTACCATCTAGTAATCGTTAAAGAAACCACGTCAGAGGCCGAGAGGCGGTTCCGTAGAACTCTGACACCAGAGTAAGCATAGTCGATTGACCATGACACCAACATAAAATGAATGAATTAGGCATAATGGTTTTTGTAAGATATTTTTGTATACGTGGAAGATTGGAGTAGAAATATAAAATAACGTACAATTCAAGTGAGTATATTCTGGGAAGAATAACAAGACAATCAAATCAATAATATGACTTCACATCAATAAGTAGTTACTACGGTAACTATGGAACATCATCTCAAAATATTTAAACCAGTATAACAATTAGACTATGAAGGTGATCAATACTGAAACCTTCAACACACCTCCTTCAGCTACATAGTCTCAATAATATATTATCTATTTGTTCCGCACACACAAACCTAAATTATTAGTCATAGACTCGTGCCTTACACGGGACAAAGGTTTGGTGAGTATATCTGCCAACATCTTATCCGTCGACAAGTGTTCCAAACTTATAGCTCTATTCTCGCGCAGCACATCTCGTATAAAGAAATGACGAATATCAATGTGCTTACTTTTCGCGTGATAAGCACCGTTATCCTCAATTAAGCAAATGGCACTTAAGTTATCAGCATGCATTCTTACCTTAGACAAATTGTGTAGACATAGTTCGTTTAATAAACTATTTAAATACATAGCCTCTTTCATAGCTTCCGCCAAACTCACAAACTCGGCCTCACAGGTTGAGGTTGCTACGATGCGTTGCTTATGTGAAGCCCATGAGATACCTGCACCTCCTAAAATGAAAACGTATCCGTTAAAAGAACGTCTATCATACGTACAACTACCCCAATCAGCATCCGCATACCCGTATATGCACAAACCAGTTGGTTTATATTCTAAGCTGTAACTTATTGTACCTTTCAGGTAACGAAGAATCCTTTTAGCTGCTTTCCAGTGACTCTGTTGTGGATTCTCCACGAACTGCGCTAACTTCGCCGTTGCGTTTGCAATATCCGGCCTCGTCGCGACACTCAGATACATGAGTGAACCTATCAGTTCTCTATAGGGAAATGATTTCTCTTCCTCATTTTCCTTTGTACTCAACACTGGTGTTCCAATTTCCATAGGAGTCTTAACAGGATTGCAATTCTCCATCTTGAATTTCTTCAATATATTATTGATATATTTCTCTTGTGTCAAGTAATATGCATTACCATTTTTCTTAATGTCAATCCCTAAACAAAAGGTTGCTTTACCAAAATCTTTTAACTCGAACCTTTTTGCTAAATCCTGCTTAAACTTATCAATTATCTCTCTTTTTTGTGATGCAATCAAGATATCATCAACATAAATGACTACAAAAAGATCAGAACCGTCTTTGTTTTTCTTATGATACAAACAGGGTTCATTTACCGTAGGACGTAGTCCTAATTCATTTAGTTTAGTATCTAATTTAATGTTCCATTGTCGTCCAGCTTGTTTAAGTCCATAAAGAGACTTTTTTAAAAGACATATATTTCCGCCTGCCTTTATATCTTCAAGCATCTTCACTGCCCTTTTACCAATGGAAGATTTAGTTCCATCTTCTTTAATAATTTTTATTAAACTTTCTTTCAGCAGCTCTGGAACTTTCATATAAATTTCTTCCTTCAGATCACCGTTTAAATATGCTGTATTTATATCTACTTGATCGATATCCATATTCATCTCGACTGCTAAAGCAACTAACAAACGTATAGTTTCAAGTCTCGCTACAGGGGCAAATGTTTTGTTATAATCAAGACCATATTGTTGACTATATCCCTTAGCAACAAGTCTTGCCTTCTTTTTCTCTGTTTTATCAACATTCAGCTTCGTCGTTAATATATATCTACATCCTACAACATTTCGATCTAGAGGTTTATTTACAATTTTCCATGTGTCATTTTTAATTAAACTTCGTACTTCAGACAATATTGCCTCCTCCCATTGACTCTTTTCATCACTCGCCAAAGCATCTTTCAGTGATGTTTCTATAGCTCCAGCAAAATCATCAGTGTCAACGAATTCCTCCGTCGATGATTCACCCTCGCTACTCTGTCGTACTTCGACCATGTTATAGATTTTTCGAGGTCGTCCAATGCATCCTCTCTCAAGCTTTGGTCTTCCAGGACCTCTCTTTAAGGTTATCTCTCTGTTATCAACCTCAATATCTTCTGTCCTTAGTTCTTCATTCAATGGTTCTGGTAAGTTCTGCACTAAGTTAAATTCTCTCAACGTACACGGTTCTTCGTTCGATGTACTTGGCCTACTCGGTGTACTCGACGAACTTAATGTACTTGGTACTTGACTTGTTGACACAATGTTTTCATTTTCGTCATTTTGACGAATCGGTACATTTAATTGACTATCCGATGGAATTTCTACCTCAATACTCTTCCTCACAACATCCTTCTCATATTGTGAATCAAGAAGTGATTGATTCGAGACTATATTTTTATTTTCAAAATATTTTCCTTCTTGAAATCTCACATCCCTCGAAACGATGAACTTTCTACACTCTGGTATCCACAGCTTGTAACCAACAGCTTCTTCTGGATAACCTACAAAATAACCAATAATAGTACGTGAAGCAAATTTATCTTTACCTGGTTCTTTATCTAAGACATGAACTTTTGTACCAAATGTTCTCAAGTAACTTACGTTCACAGGTTTATCGAACCATTTTTCATACGGAGTTTTCCCCTTCAGACTGTTTGTTGGACATCTATTACGAATGTAACATGCAGTTGCAATCGCTTCTGCCCAAAAACTCGATGGAAATCCCGAAGATAAAATCATGCAACGTGCCATTTCTAATAGTGTTCTGTTCTTACGTTCTGCAACTCCATTACTCTGCGGTGTGTAGGGTGTAGTAAAACGTCTCTTGATTCCATTTTGTTGTAAAAATTCGTCAAAAAATTTATTTTTATATTCTAAACCATTGTCGCTTTGAAATGTTTTGATTTTTTTACCCGTCAGATTTTCGACCTGACTTTTAAAAATTTTAAACTTTGGCAAAACGTCACTTTTGTTTTTCAGCATAAGTGTTTCCTCTAGAGTTGTTTTCTTCTACGATTTTCACTCTCAGTTGTTCAGGCGTCGGAAGCTCGTCCCTTGATTCTATCGCACATCTAAAGTTTTCATAACTAGCTGGCAAGCTATATAAAAGCATTATCGCTAATAAATCGTCATGAATCTTAATGTCCATCTCGTCAAGTTTATCAACGGCTTCAAAAAATAAATCGAGGTGTTCGCTCACCTTATCATTCTCGCTCATTTTGTGCAGCATGAGCCTTTTCATCTTGTTGCTAAGGGATATAGTCAACAATATGGTCTTGATTATAACAAAACATTTGCCCCTGTAGCGAGACTTGAAACTATACGTTTGTTAGTTGCTTTAGCAGTCGAGATGAATATGGATATCGATCAAGTAGATATAAATTTCTTCATTCAGATCACCGTTTAAATATGCTGTATTTATATATAGTCAACAACATGGTCTTGATTATAACAAAACATTTGCCCCTGTAGCGAGATTTGAAACTATACGTTTGTTAGTTGCATTAGCAGTCGAGATGAATATGGATATCGATCAAGTAGATATAAATACAGCATATTTAAACGGTGATCTGAATGAGGAAATTTATATCCTCCTTTATCTTACCATACAAAAATGCAGTTGTTACATCCCATTGGTCAATAAACCAATTATATTCTACAGCTAAAGATAACAATAATCGTAAAATAGAGTTTCTAACTACAGGAGAATAAGTCTCTGTATAGTCTATTCCACTAACCTGTGTATAACCCTTTGCTACTAACCTGGCTTTATACTTTGTTATCTTACCATCACTATCCTTTTTAATTTTAAACACCCATTTCGACTGTATCGGCCTTTTATCGGTCGGCTTCGGCTTTTCGATAAAAGGCCGATACAGTCGAAATGGGTGTTTAAAATTAAAAAGGATAGTGTTTACTAATAACGCCTCGACTTGAATCTTCCAGCTATCGTAGTTATCGCCTACCAATAGCTCCACATGTACTTTCGACATTTCGTACTTTATTTATATTCCTTTTTCCTGTAAACTGGCGTCCATAACCCTTGTAAGATATTTTTGTATACGTGGAAGATTGGAGTAGAAATATAAAATAACGTACAATTCAAGTGAGTATATTCTGGGAAGAATAACAAGACAATCAAATCAATAATATGACTTCACATCAATAAGTAGTTACTACGGTAACTATGGAACATCATCTCAAAATATTTAAACCAGTATAACAATTAGACTATGAAGGTGATCAATACTGAAACCTTCAACAGTTTTCTAATCTACTACTTATCTTTATATAAATATATTTCATCTTGTCATAATCTTCTATATAAATATTTTATAAAAAAAATTAGAAACCCAGTTCATCATGAGAGCTGCATAATTTTTATACGCCGAATAGTTGAGATCCTCGAAAACTAAATCAGCCTGTATCGTTACTCTCCAATCGCAATGGCTTTCTTTTTTTGAGATTTTGGAATATGATGTACTAAGGCCATTCTTAATTGATACCAATGAAGAAGAAAATGAAGCAACGTAATAATGTTGTCTACTAAATATAATAAAGTGATTCACTTAATATACTTTTGAACGCAAATACTTATAAAAAAAAAGGTTTGAATCATTTTATTTTTATTGTTATTTCTAGACGGATAAGGAAATTTAGTAGATGTAAAAAGATTAATAATTTTATACCGTTCCTTAAATAATAAAACAATAGAAATAGAACAACTGAAATTTAAGTAAGAAAAAAAAAAAATTCTTAATTTGCTACATATTGTTCCTGCTCATGACTGTACTTGGAAATCAAGTTAAACAAGTGGACTTTTGTAACGTCATATTATACGATCTACCTTATCCTTAACAAAGTTAAGATGCAAATTTGCATAGTAATCATAATATCATTTTGAAATCGTAAGTAATATCTAAATTACGTACTCCAATGTAGCTTTGCACGTAAATGCATTTAAATTCTCAGCTCATTTGTGGATGCAAGAATTCTCACTTCATTATTAGGATAAGATAAGGAAAGGTCTCAATTAAACCAGCAGACTTGACGATGATGGCTGGTTAGGGCAAGATCGTTACCAGGCGTACTTTATGTGAAATTAAGATACGATAGTTGGTTAGAAAATACTCACGATCTTACGAGCTAGTTGAATTAAGATGCGCCATACATACCTAAGTAGAATTTGGAAAACGCGTGCGGTCTCTCTTCAGCAATTTTTAAATCTATGGGTCTACAGTACTGCCGACCGCGCACTTTAGAAATAAGTACGTAACTATGTGGTTGCGATCCTCAGCATTGAGGAACCGATGAAGAAGAAGAAAGAAAATAGTAAAAAAGTCTTTTGTATGGTGCTCTACGCACCAAATTTTGTTACAATGCTTTGACTATTTCGATTAGACTTGTGACCATATAATAAACCATACCTTTTCTTACTCTACTTACCTACTTAGAATTCAGTATTATAAATTTAAATAAGATTTAAAACATATATTTAACACATGATATTATATTACATAGGCGATGCGGCTAGCAACCCATCACTATTGATTTCCTGATTCAACTACCATTATGTTAAACGTGGCCTAAGGTCTTATGGCTCTAGGCTCTGTCTACCCCGTATGGGATAAAGACGTGATTATATGTATGTATTTATGATATTATATTAATAAACAATGGTTTCTTCACATGCATATATTGTGTCTTATTGAACAGTGGAATGGTTTTTCTTAATATTTTCTATAAAACGAACAACTTCTTTTATTTCTATAAATGTTCAATGAATTAATCCTTTTGATTATAGAAAATCCTTCTTTTAAATAATAAACATTTAAGAATTATTTAGTTAAAATATAACAAACGTAAATAAGAGACAGTTGCTGAACTCAAATCATATACGACTTCGATCTTATGACGTTATGGCTCATTAGGAATTCCAAGAAGCGAGGTCTTTACAGAAAAGCACTGACGACAGCGCAGTAGTCTTGAAACTGTCGTTTAGGAAACACGTACGTGTAATATTATTGATTACGGGGTGCGGTCCAGCCCAATTTGAATTTCCAATGAGCTCGTTAGAATCAGCCGGGCCCGGGACAGGGGGCCTCGGACAAGCGATAAAAAACTTTATTCCTTTTTAGCTGATTGTGCACGAATCCGAATTCGAAATTAGTGTAAACGCTCTTTTTATAAGGGATTTTAATTAGCATTGGTTTTTATCCAAATCGAAGTCAATTGAATTAATTGGATCGAGAGATTGTAATACACCTCTATATTATACTTATTGCTTACATTAACTTAATATTAAACTACGTTAAGTACCTACGCAGTAGATTTATAACTCTGACACCAGGGTGTGCATGTACGATTGTCTGTGTCACTTACACGAAATGATGATAATAATAAGAAGAGTTATAACTATATTTAACTTTAGGATTTTTTTTCACACAGAAGTTAAAAAGAACAATTTTATGGTGATGTAGATAGAAAAGACTGTTATAAAACAGTATATCAGTCATGTAAACTAAATTCGCATAGGAACATAAAAACATTTTTTTTTCTAAATTATTTTTTATAGTTTATATGAAGTTCATAGCTACTAACTTATAGAGCAAAGTAACAATCTCGGCGTAGCAGCGGCAATACGTAGCGATTCGAGTTTTGCTCTTAATTAAACCCCCGCGGCACAGCCTAGCGGGAAACTTCGATTGCGCTGTCAAAAATCCGAAGAATTATTCCGGCAGTGAAATAACTTGTGCGATTTTAGGCTTTATCGTCCCAGTTCAGGCATATTAGCGAATTTATACGGATGCAATATGCTGCCGTTTCGCGCCACTAGTTCGGCCGGTTTTATTAAAAACTGTTTTTATTTATTGACGATCCGAGGTGGCCAAGTTTTTCTTCGGACTCGTTTGAATATTGGAGATTTCTCTGTCAACGTTTTATTGGTATAAAAATACTAGTTCAATATATTTACTTTTGTATAATCTTTGACGTTCAGTTTGTGTTGAATGTTTGGCGAATTGAATTTTCTTGTATGCATTCACTGTTACTATTCTTAGTCACTAGATTGCTTTTAACGTGTCTCGCTTCAAGTCAGTTTGTTATTTTTTCCTCCTCGTCAAATTTATGTCATTAAAAATACACAATAATTCACTTTAAATCTTTATCGACATAATAAGCCCATCTACTATTCTAGGAACTAGTCATACGATGAGAACATTTATCTTTAAGTTACGAGTATATCATATATTAATCTGTTTTAATCAATAATTTACTTAACATGATATTTCTACTTAAAATCAGTTATCGTTTAGAGAAGATTTGTAAGTGGTTTGAAAAAGTGGTAAGATAGCTTGAGACTTCCCTGTTACCTTGACCTTCTTTGCGAATAACAAAGAAGTAAACAATCCATAGACTCCTTTAGCACGCGATGTTTATTCGTTTTCTAATTATTGCCTGCCCATGACTTTATGGTCTTCATGATTTTACCGACACGCACTAGTATTTTCTAGAAACCGACCACATTTACTTGAACCCCGTATATTTTATTTTTTTCATCAAATAATGCAGCTAAATACTTATGAAGGAAAAAGCAATGTAGATCATTTTATTGTGGTGCTATATTCCAACCTTACTCCAACGTAATTAGTATTAAAATAAAGATTGTTGCAAAGCACGCTACAAAAATTGGTTTAAATATTTGCACCGACTATAATTTAACTATTATAATTAAAGTTATTATTCTTTTTCGGCATTTAACATTTAATTTTAGTTACTCGTAACAGGCCTAAATGTCACAAATTGTAATCTTTCAACTCAATGGTTATCATAGATTGAAAAAACAAAGTGCCTCGCGCGCGCGTTTTTAAATTCTTTGATGGTCATAAACAAACACCTTCACATATTATATTAAACCTACTATTATTACCTATAGGCTTCTCTAAGGTAACAAATAAATAAATTATATTGGTGTGTCATATTTATTATCGCCTATGTGAACAATCCCCATTAAACTATGACGTAAATCTGAATGCAAAATTAAATGTTCGAAAAGCGATATAAAGCACAACAAAAGGTGATTGATAGCCGCAATACATTAAAATAAGGGTTGGTGCAATAACGATTTAGCGTCCGCCCACGCACTATTCTGGAATAAGATTTATTCACCCATCATTCATTTAAATTGAAAGTATTCGATACATTTTTAATTACCTGCCCTCGGGCTCGTTGCATAAAATATAGAGTGTATGGGAATTATAAAATAATTTGTAGAAAAATATTAAAGAGAACAAGCAAGAGAATTAGAAAATAATCTGTCCAACCATGTTCGATTGATTTGAGTGTTAGTGTTCATGCTCATAGAAATCTAAGTGTGAATTATGTGGTTGTATCATTAAATTTTATAAAGTTAAAATAAAGTGAATTTTATATTTACTTACATACTATTTCGTGCACCTTCAAGTTGGTCCCCGTAAGCGAATAGGTATTTTTTTTAAAATACCAACATTATTTCAATTATAAGTCCTAGCTGATAAAATTCCAATTTCGGAAAAACATAATTCATTAATTATGGGATCGATATTGTCTATGGCTCTGAATATTCAAATTCATGGATCGCATAGTACATACAGATAATTTATTTTTCTCTAATAATACTAGATAATATCACAGTGATCTAGCTACTTAGCTTTAATGATGAGGTAGGCATTTCACAATATTTAAAATATTGACGTCCCTATGTCTGTTCTCTAGCTGTTTTGTGTTACCAATGTTTTGTGCTTTACATTACGCGCGAAATAAACGGGCTATTACTTAATGTACAAATAAAATGTTAATTGTCCTTCGCAATTAACAATTGGCCTCAATGAAGCCATTTAATTGCTGCTTTTGTTGATACACGTGATTTGAAATAACAAGGAAATCGATCGTATTTTCTATATTGCTCATTGTAAACCTGTTATCAACCGACTTTCAAAAAAGAAGTATAAGAATTGAATGTTGTTTTGTTTTTTACTTTAATTACATCTTCACGTTGGCCTTAGTAAACAAAATAAATTCACTTACGCCCGAATACTCAAATACTATACTCAATTTTGAGAGTTTCTCAAGTATCATGCTGTCACTGTCATATCGTTGACATTCAGCGCGACAGCATGATACTGAAGCGTTTGAGTATTCGGACGTTAAGTATATATTTTTATATAATAAAATTAAGTTCTTGCTCTTATGTTAAATCGACAATTCGATATGCCACGCACCCTACCAAACCCTGTCCCAAAAACACATATCATAACCGCATCCTGTTAACCTTTTTTAATTGGTTTACAATCAGCCTTTTATATAATCTTCTGTTAGAAAATTGATCACATGTTGGGTGTGTACATGAGTAATCATGTACACACCCAACATGTGATCAATTTTATAGCCACAAAAAGGATGTTTATCATACCTAATAATATCCTCGTAACAAAAAATACGAGATTATATTAAAAACATAATATGTCAAGTGACATTACACTTGCTAATGGTACTTAATAAAGTTAGTATTATTTAGTGACATCAGAAAAACATATTCACATCAAGTTAAATAAATCTTTCAGGCGCCTATCTTTAGTGAGATTTACTATTTATTCAATGTACATAATATGTTCATTAAATTTTCATTATATAAATTTTCCGGACTTCATTTACTATAGATTTTGATACTTAACGCATGATAGATAGGTTTGACTTTTTATTATACAACCCGTCGCTACAATTTTTTATGTTCAAAAAATGGCAACATAAAGGACAGTAAAATTTACTTTCTTTTTATATTTTTATATTTGCACTGTTTAATAAAATACGCATAAAAATTGAAAGAAATCAGAATGTTTTAATAAAAAAGGGAATAACGAAAATACACCAAGGAAACAGAACTATGAAAAGGGCATAAGCATAATAAAACCAAAGTCATTATGTCATAATAACCTCGAGTGCTTAGCGCCCACGTCTCGGTGCCCAAAGTAAGGAACTCCAGTTACACAGTTTATGGCTAGAACCAGTGGTGCCATGGATTATTGTTGATGAGAAAATAAAGAATAAACCAAAACACACACAAAACTATATTCTTGTCGGAGCAAAAATACGTGTAAATAAATATCTATGATTTCGCAGGGTTTTAATATAGCATTGAGATTTCTAGAGTAAGAATACACTCGCTTGCACAGGTACCTTAATAAGTGAACCGTAATACTGTAGATATATAAATACAGTATTTACCACCAAATCTACGACGAACGGACCATAATTAAAGCGTTTTCTAGGCTTTGAAGCGTACGCTGAAGATGCAACTAGTTAATACGATCGCATGGTATAACATAGGTATAGTTATAGTAGTACACCCCTTTTAATAGTTGCGATTACTATTTTGTTCACAATTTTATTTTTATCAAACTGGCAGCTATGTTATATTTGTATTTTTTGATTCTATCATTTCATTCTCGACAAGGACAAGCAATAATTTATTTTTGTGTACTCTACACATACTGAGAATTTCTTTGAAATATTTATCAAACACTCCTATTGCTATTTCACAAATAGACGCTATTCATGAATAATATAAAATATTAACACCGACAACACAATACACTGTTACTTCGCGTAGTTTAAAAATAAGCTGAGACCAATATGAAACAAGGCAGGCCTTTGAAGACTCATACAAGTGGTTATTCTATGGTTTACAGGCACATTTTCAATTGTTTTTCTGGAAAATTTGATAATAAAACTAACATAGAGGTAATTTTTTTTTTTTTAAATTATACTATCTAGGAGCGATCTTCCAAACGACCAGCACAAAGGCTTAGACATAATCAGCCACACATAATCAGAAGGGGAAAATCTTAAAGCCAGTCTATAGGTTCCCCACGCAGAAAGGGTGATTCATTTAATTGTTAATGCCATAGTGATCTAAGGGAACCGTTGGTTTATACGGGTTAATGAGGTCGGTCCTAATTCATGCAGTCACGGAAGAGCTCCCTTGGTTATGAAAACTCCTGGCTCCGGCCGGTAGATGAGCCAAGTTTTATACCCATTATGTAATTTACCTACATTTGCTTTTAGGTCTCGCTTGTAAACTTAGAATGTTTGCATTAAGCTAATTGTGTAATTACTGCGCTTTTAACATATTTAAGTATGCTAATTGTGCTGTTAAGACTGACAATTCAATGTGTGAAAAGATAGTTGTTTACATGCAGATAATACATTTTAAGAATTTCTTATGTTTACTACTATAAGTTTTAGAAATATTTACTCAATTCGTTTTTTAACTCCATACAATGCAAGTTAATATCAAATTTCTAACAGAATAAGTAGCGGATGAAAATTTCTTCCTAAAGATGTAGCCATAATTTTCATATCCATATTTTTTTATATATGCATGCATATAATTAAATTTTAGCAATAATATGGTAATTTTGTGGTAATTTTCACTACCATAAGCTTCTTACAATAGCTAGAAGATGCCACTTGCGCTCTTTTATTCTTGTTATTCTTTAGATGAGTTTTGGCATACCATAGTTGTTTCGTGTCATTCCTTATATAGATAAATATCCTTAGAACCTTTTGAATCTAAGGAATAAAATATAACCAATTTTCCAATTCCGAAACCACTGATACAAAAAATATTCCCAATAGATATTTTGAAATTCCTTTTGAATTAATTGATAGACAGTATTCCAGTTAAAGGGAAACTAAACAAGCAAATGTCGTGATTCGTGACACTACTCAGACTATAATCTTGGAAGAATGACTCACCTATCTATTTACCAATCACTCACCAGCCCACGTATAACAGGATTGATAAGAGACAACGGATGTCTGAGATCCAAGTTTCACAAGATATGAAGGAAAATACAAGTAGGAATTTTTGCCTTTCAAAATAATTACTATTTATTTTACACGAAAGCAAAAAAAAAACTATAGATGCATCATAAATTTCGTAATTTATTTTGGAATATTTATTTATTATTATGTTTTGAAATACTTTTATAATGCTAAAAATATACAAATTTCATAAATAAAATAGTAAGCAAATTAACTAAAAATACACCCTTAAAAATACAAATTCGGAAGGATATGACGGAGTTAATACAAAAATATTAAAATCTTGCTGCCCTGAAGTACTCACTGTACTTACTCACCTCATAAATTTATCTTTCTCCTCCGGAACCTTTCCAAACGCACTTAAACTATCGTTGGTGAAACCGTTACATAAAAAAGGTTTAAGAAATGATATAAATAACTATCGACCAATTACCCTCTTATCAATATTTTCTAAAGTTTTCGAGAAATGTATGTTTAAACGGCTAATGAAATTTTGTAACAAACATGGAATAATACACGAAAATCAATTTGGTTTTCAAAAAAATAAATCTACCAACTTAGCTATCTATACACTAATAAATACAATCCTCACCAGCTTGAATAATAACCACTTTACTACAGGACTTTTTTTCGATTTATCTAAAGCATATGACTTTGTGTCACACGATAGGCTTTTGAATAAATGTGAGAGAATTGGTATAAGAGGAATAGCGCTGCAGTGGATAGCATCATATCTTAATGAACGGTATCAAGGCGTTGTAATTAACAAAATATTAAATAATGAAATGTCATCTTATATATCATCCAACAAAAAAATAAATAATGGCGTACCACAAGGTAGTGTGCTGGGCCCATTGTTGTTTTTGCTATATATAAATGACATTTTCAATATAACAAACCATAAGTGCATCTTATATGCTGACGACATTTCTATAATTATAACAACAAAAGCAAAAAAACGTGACAATGAAGGAATAAATGAGCATGAAAATGACATTAATAATACAATTGACAAAGTTATTCAATGGCTACAATATAATAATTTAAATATTAATCGGAATAAATCAAATTACATTCAATTTAATAATTCTAAACATCCTCACTGCAATTTTACATTAAATATAAAAACATAAATAGAGTCACAAGTGCTAAATTCTTAGGGGTAATTATTGATCAAGATTTGAATTGGAAAAAACAAATTGATGTCATAGGTAAGCGAACTAATCAATTTGTGTATGCTCTGAGACAGGTAAAAAAAGCAACTGATATGAGAACGGCCACCACATCATATCATGCTTATGTGGGATCGGTACTGCGCTACGGTATAATGATGTGGGGTAATAGTACAGAATGGCAAAAGACATTCATAGCCCAGAAAAAATGCGTGAGGGCAATATGTGGAGTCCCTCCACGCACCACATGTAAGCCACTATATAAGAAAATGGGTATTTTGACATTACCATCTCTGTACATTTATGAAATATGTTTATTTGTACATAAAAACATAAAATTGTTCAGGAAAGCTATTGGTGTAAATAATAGACCTCAAAGAAATCCACATCGACTTGTACTAGATGATATAGCACACTCAAAAAAATGTTTAAACAGTCCACATAATATGTGTATTCGTATTTATAATTGTTTGCCCAATGATATGAAACACTTGACTAACTACTCATTTAAAAAGAATCTAAGCATATGGCTACATGACAGACCATTTTATGACATTAATGAATTTTTTGACCTTCAGAGTAAACAATGACATTTGCATGTGAATTTCCTATTATTATTATTTTTTGTTATGATATGCAATTTTCTTTGATAATATGTTTATAATGTAAATTTTAAGTTATAATTCAATATGACACGTTATGCATTCACACGTCATTTAATATGACAAAACATGTGACACAATATTTAATAATTGTAACACCAATGTATACCATGTTTTTTTGTGAATAAAGATATACTTACTTACTTACTTACTACCTGCAAAAATATAAAAACTTTTATAAAAACACCATATTATCTAGTAAAACAATTTGTTTATAAGTAAAACAAACAGAAGTCGGATATCCATACTTTCATACTAATATTGTAAATGCGAAAGTATGTCTATTACTCTTTCTCGACTAAGCCGCTTGACCGATTTTGATAAAATTTGGTATGAATATAGTTTAGGACCAGGGGTCAAACATAGGCTACTTTTGGGCGCGATATAACAGAGTCCCACTCGAGCGGAGCCGCGGGCAATAGCTAGTAAATAATATATATAACGTGTTACAGTTATTTAGAAGTTAAACTTACCACGAAGACATTCTCGCGATAACGCCGCCGCAGTCCACCGTACCTAATTTACCTAAATACGTAAGGAGGAGGTGCTAGATAAGGCACGGACACGGAAAAACATTTCCGTGCTACATTTACTGAGACGTCATCAGCTGGGGGCAATAATCAAATGAAAGCGGGATATCTGGTATTCAGCGACAGACATAGTTACTTACTAATTTAGCTATAAGAAATATTGATTTTTTTTTTGTATGTATTTACACAGATGGCCCGGTCAGGTCAAGATGAAAAATGAAATTTTTTTTTGATTGGCCTGGGTCTTGGATGTATATCTACATATATATATTTGTTATAAAATATAATATCGTTGAGCTAAGATCCCATAACACAAGTCTCGAACTTACTTTGGGGCTAACTCAATCTGTGTGATTTGTCTCTATACTATTCATATTTTAAAAAATGCGTAATTTTATTAGAGCCGTGATTTTTTGAGGATCGCACACTAAGTATGACACCAATTCTGAACAGTTAAAAACTTCTTTAATAGTAAGTAGGTCAAATACCTGAAATAAATTTATTTTATTTTTATTTTTCAAATATAAGAAAATAATAATTGACTGGTGTTTTAATTTTCTTGTCCGTGCTAAAAATGAGAACAACATAATATACATATCATCACGCCTGTCTCCCGTAAGGGTAGGCAGAGACAGAGACTTTCATTGGCTACGATCCTTACAGACCTCTCTCACTTCTTCCACACTCATCACTCTCCTCATACACGCTCGCCGATTTCGGGTACTCCTATTTATATAGAACAACATATTTGAAGTTTAATTAATATCGAGAGTTTAAGAGACACTGAAACATCCATTACTTGTTACATGTCTTTGGTTCAGACATTCTGTTATCGGGGGCGGACGGTGGCGTCGGTGTTGCACCGAGATACCATCGCGCACCCGACCTAATTCGATTCGCCTAGGCCAGCCCAGCCCGCCTTCCCGCCAAACCCTACTCGTCGCAAACCCGAGTTCACCCGACAAACTCGTGTTCCAACGACGGAATGTTACAACCCCTTTATCTACCCAGACATGCAAACTCTTGGATCACGACAATCAATTCTCAATTTTATTGTGTTTTCTTCAAGAAAACACTCATTGTAAAATCGCGTGTCAGTTATAAAGTCGAGTGCTAAATTGTTTTTTTTTTTTTTTTTGAATTCCAAGAAGATGGTCTTATTGCTAACGGGCAAAATATAGTACTAAAATGGACAATTAGCTATTCGTTAAAAATATACATAAAAATACTACGGGCTGTAAAATCCTCTTTCACCTTAATTGCTTAAGGTGACAGTGGAAATGAAAACTTAACAATGAAATGATAATTTAGTCTCTCTTAAATGACATTATAAATATTCGTAGGTAAGGCAAGTATTCAGGTGGAGAAATATATCTGTCTCGTCATAACGTCGACTTGCTATGTGATGTTTGAAAACATGGAGAGTAGAGAAATTAAATTTTTATCGTCTTCTGAGTGACCACCAAATGTGCCTGGTGTTCGGTAACTTGGTAGACCAAGGCTATAATAGGTATAGGAGAATTTCTTTCACATTTTTTTTTCCTTTTCAGTCTTGAGGATTCAGGCAATCTCAGGCCAACGACCAATTGCAGAGAAGGTAACTATCTAATTATGGTGGGTGTATACTTCTAATCACAGTAGTTTGGTTATTTTGTTCGAGCCACGCTAACCGTCCACTTAATGGATAGTTACCGATGCTTACAACACCATAAATTTCATAAACGTGACGCTCACTCGGAATTAATTTAATTACGCCTGCATAGCTGGAAAAACTATCAAGGTTAAATCGTTTACCCAGTCTGAAGTTTAAAACATCATTTCCATACTACGTGTGTTCTGTGATGACGTAGAGTCAGCTCGGCCTCGGCATGCCGAGCGACGCGCCCCAACACTTCCGCTCTCGTAATTAATTCAATGATCGTCCGCATAATGACTTGCATGTGGCTACCCCCTTACGAGTGCGCCTCCAACTAACGCTCGCTAATTTCCACCGCGTTAATGAAGGGAATTCTCTGCAGAGACGTTTTTGTTAGCACTAGCATACGTTACGGAAAACAAGGATTTTTGGCACTGTCACCGCCGAGCATTTAAGCGTTCCCACCATTAATCTCCCGTTTCCGCGGAGATTGCATTTTAAAGTTTCTGTTTGGGCAGCATTTGCTTGTAATGTTTCATTTCGAGTCGTTCCACTGCCGGTGCACAATTGAAACGAACGGCGCGTCCAATAAAAATGGAGCCGCTTTTGGGAGACACAACCGCGACACAGCGGTCAACTCGAACGCATTATTTCTTGTTAAAGAGGAGTTATTTTCATCATAATGTTGGCAGAGTTTGAGTGGGACCGACACTGCTTTGGGCTACTCATAGAGCCATTTGCAGAGAGATTGGCCCGACCTAGTAGGTAGATTGCGGAACTTTAGAGATAACTTCTCCAAACTTGGAACATTTTGACGCTGCAATACTTGAATAAGGTAAACTGACTGTCTTAATTAAGTTAGAGACGTTCAAACACAGCTTAGGCTCATATCAATTGTGAATTTGATAAAGTAAAACGACTTAAGAAGTACCCACCAACCGTACATAAAAGAGATGTACCTACTTACAATTTATAAGTTGTATATTACTTGGAATATTCACATTGTAACTATGGAAAATATGAAAAATAATATTCCTACCGGTTCTAAAGAATATACGGGAAATTCCTTGACATGAAAATTATTTATAAATTGTAAGTTTGATGCATGATCCAGGCATATTGATTACACAGGAACATTTTGATTATAATTCAGTACCTATTAATCAATGCATAAGGAAGCCTCAAATTTTAATAAATCTATTGTACTTTTATATCTAGTATTTAAAACTATATAAATAATACTGAAAAATATAATTATATTTAATTAATGATACCGAGTATATCCCAGTCTTAATAATGACATAATACCAATAGCTAATTTAACAACAGTGGTTGAGACTCAACACTGTGATTACACATATTAACATGCTCTCTCTGTACACAAAGTCCTTTGTCTTTCTCAAAGGAGAGGGTGCGTCTAATACATAGGAGATATGTACTGGCATGTGTGCATTCTAGTGAATATAATACCAGACATTAACTAATTAATATTTTATTAAATGTTACTTAAGTATACACTAATGGAATTTCCAATAGGATGAATCCATAATTAACTAAAGATTTATTTCTACTGGGCTCAACTTTGCACGGGTATAAATTATGAGAAATTATAATAGATAAATTGTATATTTGTTAACACTAAGTACTTTAACGTAAGCATTAATCGTTTGTCTAATATGCAACGACGGATTAAACATGGTTTTAATGACACAACCAGACGTATAAGTTATCCTTATGAATATAAAGTTTTCATCGCCTCAGGTATATTCATATATCTATAAAATGTAAAAAATATTAGAAATGGTTCTTAGAAATCCTATCAATGTTTATGCAGTTCATCAGATAAAAGAGAAAAAAACCCTGGACATAACTTTTTTTGCTGCGCTTTACTAACTAGCTCAATGCGATAAAAATTATGGAATAATTCCAGGCAATTCTATTTTGAGTGACTGACTACTGGTAGATAACCTATCAAAAGGTAAAAAAATTATAGATAAGAAATAGTAAACACGTTTTAAAAACAGCATCGTTAGTGGGAAAGTTAGCGAATGAAGTTGAAACATTCGCTTAAATATATATTATATAAGTATTTTTACTTCCTCTTGCTCGGAAATAGCGTCATTATTAAAAAAAAACAATATGTCGATAGACTCATTGCTGGCCTAAGACAACAATGTAATAAAAAAAAATTCATTGCTGGCCGCTAATGGAGGTTTTTTAATGTACACATTTTCAGACATAAGGTTTTTTTAGTTTCACTGGCCAGCCTACCAAAAAAAACCTATTCTAGCGGTCGTTAATGGAAATTGCTGGACACTTTTGTTAGGTTGGTACTAATTAAATCCTTTAATGTTTAAAAATATGTAGGAACATTTCAAAAACTTTCAAAAAGAGAACGCAGCGAATGCTAGCTTGTTGTTGACGCCATTTTAAAATTTGGTACGATGTTGTTTCGTCTCAAGAGGATTTCAGAGAAAGTAAAGTACTATACAAGCCTCGGCCAAAATTGCAATTTACGTCCTCGTATTTCTAAAAGGCCTCGGCTTCGCCTCGTCATTTTAAAAGCACTTGGCAAGCTGCGCTTCGGCCTTGCAATATAACTCGGCCGTAAATAGCTTCATTTCTGGCCTCGACAGTAATGTACTATTATTTTGTATTGTTAATCCAATGCTAGTCAATAATTTTGTTTTAGAGTGGAATATAAATCAATAAACCTAAAACAATCGAATAAAAACATAACATTGATAAAACTACAAAATAATTATAAAATTCATCGAACAAAAAAACTATAGCCTTACATTGTAATATATCTTAAATTGAAATTTACGTTGATGACTCCTTAATGACGTAGCAGGACATGTAGTGGTCATTAATGGCGTTCAATTTCCGTAAAAGCATTGTATTAAGTCATTTACTACGATGCAATCAACCTAGACGTTTGCTAGATAAGGTCTAAAGTTATTTTAAATTTTCTAAATGTCGTGTGCTTGTGCTAGCACAATTAAGGTGTCATACTGAAGCCGAAATGTTTAATCGTATAAGTAATATATTGTTCACTTGAAGGCAATGTCTTATAAACTAGGCACGAAATATATCTACTAAATGGCTATTGTTCTCCTTCTTGAGAGTACTTTTGTATACATTTCTAAAATTATCTTTTTTAACAGAATTTAAAAAAGGAGGAGGTTTCTCAATTCGACCGTAATATATATAGAGGTATTTTTATAATTTTACTACCAGGTTATATATTATATATTAATTTTACGCAGTCTTTAAGATGGATGGATTTTTTCAATTTATAAGAGATTTTATTCACGAAACCAATTTGTAAGAGAAAAATAGGTTTCTTGAATAAAAAAGACAGTTTTAAGATTTTATTATAGAAAAATATGGTTTCAGTAACATTATTAAAAAGGTACTTACATTTTTTTCTGAACTTGGCTGACTCACCGCCACTAGTCCAGATTAAGTTGAACAAGGGAACGACATCCTTAAAAGAACGCTTGATTCCGCCACAATAGCGAGAACCCAAACGTATTGTACTGTAAAGCGTTTCAAGAAATCGCTTTCTGAAAAGGAATCGTCTTTTTGCAATTTACGAGTATAACCGCTCTCGTCCAGAACTCCAGATTGCATGAATACCATTTTTGTATTTTTCAAATATATATATTCATATAAAATGTTGCTGCGAGATATCTCAATTGAGAAGATCGCAGTAAGTATATTGTTATTTATTTGACGTAAATTCATTGTGTTCGTGTATATGTAAGTATAATGGTTATACATCGTCAATCTTACATAATAAGATACGTACTTTTAGGCAGTTTCAAAATGTACCTATAGCTTGTATACACAGCAAAAAAAATTATACATTTGAACATCCACAAGATTGATTTAAGTAGTTTTTATAACTATGTTTCTCCAGCATAGCGCTGTTCAGGTGACATTATTAAGTATAAGAGGGTTTAAAATTTATAAAAGATTATCGATTATCTGCGGCTCCATTCGCGTCATACTCCGTTATAATGAGCATGCGCATATCTCCTACGCCTACCGTATACTTTACTAATTTTAAACATCCCTATCCTGAAATAAAATAACAGGCTCATCTAAATGCTTTACTTATTTATTTTGGTAACAGCGGTTATTACCAAACGTGTATGGTGGACATAAGGCGCATTCAAGATTCCTGCTGGATCCAAGAAATTAGTCTCTATTCTTTTTTAATTGTCATAGAAGCTTGAATAAATTAATATTGTGTATTAAAAATAAAATAAATTTTAATATATAATTTTATTATTTTAATCATTATTTGTTTTGGCTTACTATTACGAAGCTTCAAAATTATTAATACACATTTTAATTAGCATATTCAAATCAAAACTATGATGTTATTATTTATATTCGTTTATGCACACTCATAGCTAAACTCTTGAGTAACTCGACATAAAGTAAGCACGTAAAGATAAGCGTATGCAGCGGCACAGGCGTCTTAGTTTCCCACAAAGTACAATAGCTACTTAACTAATAGCTCTGATGTCGTCAATAACATTTCAAACTTTGCGGAACAACAATTAAAATTTTATTACGCTTGGAATTGACCAGAAACCCAATAGATAAATTTATAGACATTATGACATATTTTTATGTCTTAGACACCTTTGCACCAGAGACGTTAAAGAGTGGGTAAATTATAATTTAGAGATATGTTAACAAATAAACGTATAAAAGTATAATGCCTACCTAAAAGGTTGGTAGAAACATATTCAAAACTTTGTTTGCTAACTAATCAGAAGAAATTTGATATCCCAAGCTTAAAATTTACTCCTGAAGCAAGGTTACAAATTTAGTATTTGTTCTTTATTTAATAACATTATTTCTAGCATTCAAAATATATTAATAAAATCTGTAAGTAATATTTTACTAAATAAAATCTTGAGTACTCTATAGTAAATGCAGGAATCTATACCAGTTTGTTGTTGTTTGATATATGTATATAAGGTAGCCTACAACTAAATTCTAAGCTTTGTACTAAAATCTAAGCAAAATAAATAAATAAAATACTATTCGTTATCTGGTCATCTGTCTGTAGTGTAAGGGGGAGTAACACTGGCTGACAATTGGCGCCAATGGACATAGCGTAGGCGAACTCGTGCCGATCTGCAAACCCGAATGATTACTGTACATTGCGCTCAGCCTTAAAACTTAATAATTATTGTGGACATGCCGTCGATTCATGATAACGTTGCAATTGAATTATCTTGCACAATTGTGGAATATTATTATTATCAACATTTGATCTTTGAGTTCGACACTGTGAGAATATTAGGTGCTATAACTCAGTCTGCTTGCATACACCGATGCTTAATTTAATAATGTAAGTGCCTGAAGATTACTTCACTTACGTAGTCTTTACAAAATACATTAATCTAACACTACTACAAAAAAAATTGACTGTTAGATAACGCTTTTAGCATTAAGTTCGCCTATTGTGCTATACAACTGTATTTTGTACAATAAAGTGTAAATAAATAAATATATATATATACATATAAATACTACATTCTTTTTATTGTTTTTCCGACCTGTAATTTACGTGTACCGTCACTTATTTCTTATATACTTTACTAATTTATACCTATAGCGCCATTTTGCAAATGGTAAGTATTATCTAATCTCATTTTTTACATAACTTATTACCACTATTATAAATTATGAAAAATGAGATTATTCAACTTTAAACAATTTAAATCAAATTATTTAAATACACATAAAATAAATAAAATAAAATAAAATAGCCTTTTATTCTACCAATTTTAGCAATGTACATCATTCTACTAACAAACAAATAAATAAAAACAAATATGACACAAACTTTAACTTTTGTTAGTAATTTATTTTTCTCACTATTAATATATATTTTAGTTAACTTTGAAAATTAAATTCTTGATGATCTCAATAAATGAAAACTTCAAAAATACGACGAGATAATTATTAAATATTAACTTCTGGCATGTAAGTATCTATTGAGAAAATATAAAATTAGAATATTTTTCGAATAATTGGAAGTCGCCTCTAAGGCGTAGGCCTCCCCTCCAAGTAGGTAAGAATATAAAATATTTTAACTATAAAATTAAATGTAATATATATTTGCCACATAACTATTACCTATAACCTTAATATCAAATAAGGTATTCACAGTAACATAATTTTTTAGCTGGTTATGCCTTAATGTCTTAAGTTAACTTGAAGGGGGTTTTGGTCTTCTTCCTCCACGGTGACCAGCCGGCTTGGGGAAGGCAGAGAGGGGCCCAATCAGTTATTTGGTTTGAGACGGTTTCTCGGCAGGCGTATTCAATTGTGAAGGCCGCATATAACTGCAAATATTTTTGGATTTACTCTTTTTTGGGAATTTTTTAACCTTTTCTTCCTTTTCAGTAGTGTTTGTATTCCCGTCACAATCTGGAGATGGAGATAATAGTCTCTTATTGGAATTTTTCGTAGGTGTTTCTTGATTTTTTGATTTTAAAGTTATTATTTTATCGTATTTCAAAAATACCGATTCCCCAGATTCCCGTAAGCGTTTTACCTCTGCTTTCAGTTCTTTACGTTTTTTTAACACTTCTGGGGGGAAATCATCGCTAATGTAAACACCTGAACTTCCTAATATTTTTTTCCTGTTAAGTATCTCGATTTTTCTACTATTGGTTGAAACGGTAACAATCACTGGTCTAGTTTTTTCACTCTTCCTTCCGATTCTTGTAACAGTTTCAAGTTCAATTTTTTGACAGGTTATATTCATTTTATTATTTATTATATTATAAATATTTGTAAGCAGTCCTTCATAGTTAGTCTCTGTCTCTTCAACTCCGAAGAAAACTATGTTTTTCTTTCTTACTTGCTTTTCTAGGTAAGTAATCTTATTGTGTTGTTCTTCCAGTTTCGATTCAAGCTTTTTTATTTTTATTTCCATATAACTGAATTTTTCATCTATATTTTTATTTATTGATTCCTTGATATTTTCCGACATTTCTTTCAAATTCTTCCTTTGATCCGCCATTTCTTCCTGTATTTTTTGAAGCACTTTCATAACCTCATTCATTGTTTTGATGCTCACTGATAGATATTTTTTATTTATGCCTTATAGTTGGTTGGCGTTGGCGATGTTAAATGTTAGAATATTGTGGGTAGAAGCTGTTCAATTATTTTTTTATTAACGAGTGATATAATTATATTAATTCAAATTTTGTCTACTTTACAGTAATTTCTCGATAAAAACTCACGTTTTGAGATGATGTTGGCGTGTTTTTAGCTAATACCAATTGTCAGTTGCTTCAATTGTTTTCGGTCATTACCATGTTATTTGTTACAATCCGTCACAACCAATTTGCACAATTTTTTTCACTTTTTCGAGATAATAATGGATTTGTAACTACTTGGAGGCTTATCTGCATTAGAACTTTATAGATGACTTTATTTCCACTTTAACAAGTCGCCCAAATATTTTTAAAACAATAATAAATACGGAGTCGAAGTGAACAAGTCAGTTAAATACACATATAAGTACTTAAAAATTGTCATATATGAACACCACGTTTAAATTAGACTATTAAAATTCTACCGCCGCATTTTACTTAATTGCGTCTTTGTTATTCGCAGAAAAGGCATTCACTTTTCATGAAACATGACAAGATGACATGGCGGTTAATTTTATTCTTATGAAATAAATTTAGTAAAAGATGAAAATATCAATTTAATCCTTTTCAGGAATAATATTTCATTTAATAATATACAAAAAAAAAAATATTTATCGATTTGACGTCTAACTGGTTTATTAAAACTATATTCGTGTTTGTTAATAAGCTCGGAGGGCAGTGGACTGTATGGAGTTAGGTATAGTTTGGAGCTGGCGATAATTAAAACTCGAGAATGCTCCACGAGATATTACTCATGAAGGCACACACAGGAAGGAACTTTGACAAGTGTAGCATTGGCAATAATATTATGAATATTAAAATTTGTGTTGGGATTTCCAAAGATAACAACGATAGACATTATTTAAATAATATGTCCACCTATAGTATTCTCCGTTATTGCATGCTACGAGTTATCACCATGTACAATCAAACTAGATAGAGAAAATCACCAGTCAAAAGTCACAACTATTTTGCCCACATTTATTTATGTGGTTACGTGGGTACGATGGACAGCCAATAAACACCCATTTTCATCACCACTACCTGACACCACGTCTGTAAAATTAAGAGGTCTTAAAGTTGCTCCAAGTGGATCATTCATTTCACGTCAGTGGACCCAAGCTTTGGATATATACATTGGTCAAGTGAAATAGGCGAGTTAGTAATAATAGTAAAGATAGAACGTGGTTTACATCATGACATATAGTAAGAAAATATTCATGAATCAAAAATATATGTATTAATTATTTAAAATTTTAAGCTACCTACATACATTGATGAAAAAATTATACAAGATTATGAACGTGTATGACTTTTATGAAATAGCATTTTATCGGTTTAAATACAAGTGCATAAAGGTATTATGTATGATGAATGATATATTTTGATATTTACTATTTCGGTCTTTGCACAACGGTTTTATCGGGATAATATCCTGAAGGTAGTCCTTCCTTGGAATTAAAGAAAATCAGCTCTTAATAATACCTTATATTTTTGACTCGCCATCATATCTAACAATATGAACATACCTTATTGCCGTACCGAGTTATCGCTGCCGCAATCTGCACACGTCTTAGACTGTTACGTGCTCACGGTGCCATGAAAGTCTTGGCACCAAGAGCTACCACTATATTTTAAAGTTTAAGCGTGTGATAGATTATTATTAGATGTTTGTTAAATGTCGTAGTTAAATATATAGTATGTGTTTAAATAATTCGTATATCAATTGTTCAGTTATAAGTAAGTATATTAAGTATCAAATTAAAAGTAACTCTTAAATAATTATTGTCTGAAGATTACTCATGGGTAAACTAAATAGGTATTTAAAATGCAGTTAAATATTTTGTTAAATCATGATTTATTCGATAATAAGTAGTTGTGTTGATGTATTATATATGATTTAATTTAATACCGCGAATGTAATACCGGAAGTTCATATTTCATCCTGTTTGTATCATTATATGATGTAATTAATATTCAAAATAAATTTAGCACATATACAAATATTTACACATTTTCAAAGCTTAAATAGCATTAATTGTCATTAATGAGATAGTCATGTGATTTTGCTTGTCAAAAGATAGAAAGTTATACTTTTATAATTTATGTCGTTAAATACTTTTGATCATACAGTAAAAAGTACACTAAAATAAGTAATTCTAATTTAGGTATGTAATTTAAATGTATAGTAATTGATTAGTTGCTTAAACGATATTGTTATGTGATCTCGCAGCATTCTATAAATAGCAACGTCAGACTATTCCCTTACTCTTTTACGATCCATCTTTCGAGGCGAACGGAAGTGCTGCGAGACAACGTATAAATAATGTAAGTGTATTTATACTAATGTTTCTTTTCAATATTCCATAACTTGTTTTAAATACAGATAGTTGTCGTTAAGTCAATTTTAACGTGTTGTTAATGATTTAAATGTTTGTTAAAATTTAATAAGACTGGTTATTATTTTATCAAGTAAATAGATATTTATTAAAATCCCTTTAATTTTGATTATTGTTTATTTTAATATCAACAAGTATTGTTAATAATCTTTTTGTATGGGTCGTTTAATTTATTAAGAATTCTATATTTTATAAAAGTAATGCCTTTTTAAAATAAACTTAGTTTGTGTGTATATTGTCTTTTCCTTTACGTCTACTATAGGCTCCTGCTAGCATCAGAAGTGGGATCTCCCAAATATAAAATAAAAGAAAACTGATACTTGTTTGAATTTCAGATATTGTGGACGTGGGTAACCAGAGCATCAAATGGATCCTGCCATCATCGAGGGTCTGCTGAAGGCCATACGTGATGCAGTTGCTACCAAGTCCCATGGAGACGACGTGGTGCTGCCACCTTTTGATCCTGAGAAAAACGACAGTGGCGCGGCAAGCTGGTGTACTGCAATCGAGAACATCTCCAAGGACTTGGGATGGAGCAGCGTCACGACTGTTGCTAAGGCAGGTAAGGCCTTAAAGGGCTCTGCATTAGTATGGTATGAGACATGGGATCCTGATGAGGGTAGGTCGTGGGAAAACTTTAAATGTTCAATTGTTGATTTGTATCCAGAAAAAAAGAACTTATCTGAAAAATTAAGTAAGGCAGTGCTATTTACATCTGATACGGCGGATTCTTATTGTGAATATGCTAGGGAGAAGTTGCGTTTACTAAAAAATACTAAGGTTTCTTTTTCGGAAGAACAGCTAGTCGAACTTGTATGTGGTGGTATATCTGATGTTAATATAAGGATGGCTTCTCATAACAGTTGTGTTAAGACTACTAAGGAACTTATTTCTTTATTCACCACCTATGTTAAGCAAACAAAAAAACGACCCTTAGAATCTAGTGCTAAAATACCCGAGGTTCAGTCTTCAAATGTTAATAAGCGTTTTAAATCTGGTGAAGCTCGAGACAAACATTGTTACTTATGTGGGAAGATGGGCCATCTTAAATACCAGTGTTTCCAAAATCGTAATGGACATAATGCTTTTCAAAAACCCGTTGCGTCTGCAAGCGGAAGTAAATCCAATCCTAGTGTGATTCAGTGTACTTTTTGTAAAAAATGGGGCCACGATGATTCAGTTTGTTATTTTAAAGCCAAATCTAGCGAAAAGCAAACTTCTGCGAACAACGTTAATTGTTTTACGAAAACTAGCCTTAAATTAACGGAAGTGACTATAAAAGATATTACTGTAGATGCTCTAATAGATACTGGTGCGAGTTGTAGCATCATGAAAGATTCCATTGCCCGGAAATTGGATTGCCATTTCGAACCATGCTCTGTATTGATTGAAGGAATAGGAAAAGGAAAACTTTATACTTTTTCAAAAATATTAGTACCTGTCAGATTTAACGATATTTGCATAGAAATAGAATTTCATGTTGTAAAGAACAAGGACTTTTATTATGATTGCTTGATTGGTAGAAATGCAATCCAATATCCAGACGTAGCTGTCGTGTTAGATTCTACTGGCTGTAAATTGACACGTACTTCCTTGCCTGAGTCGTCTACAATAATTAATCATTGTGAGGAACCTGATGATCAATTGGTACAGTTAAAGGAATCAATAACTCATTTAGATACATCTTTACAGAATAAAATATTGCAAATTTTTAGTAAATATCCATCTGTAATGCCATCTCATGGTAATATTGGTACAGTTACAACGGGAGAGATGGTTATACGCTTAAAAAAAGATGAAATTGTAAATTATCGACCTTATAGATTGGCTCCTGTTGAGAGGGAAAAGGTAAAAGAAATTATAGATGATTTAATCAAAAAAAATATAGTACGTGAAAGTGATTCCTCTTACGCTAGTCCAGTACTACTTGTAAAAAAAAAAGATGGTAGTGACAGAATGTGCGTGGACTTTAGAGCATTAAATAAAATTATAGAAAAAGAAAGGTACCCTCTCCCTCTCATCGAGGACCAAATTGATAAATTGGGAAAGGCGAAATTTTTCATATCAATTGATATGAAAAATGGGTTCTATCAAATTCCAATAGAGAAAGACTCAATTAAATACTTAGGCTTTGTAACCCCGGACGGCCATTATGAATTTTTAAAATTACCTTTTGGGATTTGCAATGGCCCGTCCGTCTTCCAGAGGGCTATAAGTAAAGCTGTAAAACACTTAAAGTTTTTATTGGTATACATTGATGATTTGTTGATTCCATTTGAAACCGAAGTTGAAGGGTTACAGTATTTAGAGCAAACATTAGAGGCGTTAAGCTCTGCTGGATTTACAATAAATATAAAAAAAAATGCAAATTTTTTGTTCAAGAAATAGAGTACTTGGGTCGACATATTTCAGCGGAAGGGGTTCGCCCCAGTGACAGTAAGGTATCCGCTCTCGTAAATTCACCAGTTCCTAGTACTATAAAAGAAGTACGCCAATTTATGGGACTGGCCAGTTACTTCAGAAAGTTCATTCCAGAATTTTCTGCGCGTACAATGCCATTAACTAAACTCCTAAAGAATAATCAGATATGGGAATGGGGTCCAGATCAAAAAACAGCTAGGGAATACGTTATAAAGCATTTAATATCCAAACCACTCTTGACAATATTCGATCCTAATATGCCTACGGAGTTGCATACTGATGCCAGTTCCATAGGCTACGGTGCAATCTTGATGCAAAAGGTAAATAATCAAAATAGAGTAGTAGCATATTATAGCAAACGTACAAGTCCAGCAGAGGCTAAATATTGTTCTTACGATCTAGAGACTCTTGCTATATACAACGCGTTAAAACATTTCAGAGTTTATTTATTAGGTATTAAATTTGTAATTTTCACAGATTGCAATGCTATCAAACCCACTATGAATAAAAAAGATCTTTCACCTCGTGTAGCAAGATGGTGGGCCTTTATGCAAGATTTTCAATTTGATATTACTTATAAAAAGGGAAAATTTGTCGGACATGTTGATTATCTTAGTCGAAATCCGGTGAAATCTACAGATATATTACCGGTCGTTAATATCTTAAATGAAGATAACGAAAACCCACCATCTTGGCTAAAAATTGCTCAACAAAATGACCCTGAAGCCCAAGATTTAATAGGTAGAGTACAAACTGGGGATATAGATGGTAATCAATACTTAATAATTAATGACTTGCTTTGTTATAAACCTGTTCCTGATGGTATACCAAAATTTTACGTTCCTAAGGGCTATCGTCTCAGTATATTAAGACTTTACCATGATGATAATTGTCATGTCGGTTTTGAAAAGACTTTAGACAAGATAAAAGAACATTTTTGGTTCCCAGGGTTAGCCAGTTTCACAAAAAAATATGTTACCCATTGTTTAATATGTACATCTCGTAAAGGGCATTCAGGGCCCAAGCAGGGTTTGCTTCATCCTATTGGAAAAACTATTCCCTTCCATACGCTACACATGGACTGTACTGGTCCTTTCAGAGAGTCAACAGAGGGTTTTAAGCACATTTTATTAATAATTGACGGTTTCACTAAGTTTTGCATTCTAAAACCACTTAAAACTCTAAATGGACAAGAAATGGTAACGGCTATTCGTGAAACTATTACATTGTTTGGTAATCCTTCACTAATTGTCACTGACAGAGGCACAAATTTCACTTCTCATCATGTACAATCTTTGCTAAGAGATATGCAGGTTGAACATCATATGATCTCTACCGGAACGCCCCGCGGTAACGGACAGGTAGAAAGATATGTCCGTACGGTAATTAACATGTTGACTACTTCTGTTAATGAAACATCAGAATGGCCGAACGTAGTTTGGAAAGTTCAGCAATCTCTTAACACAACGGTACAGAAGTCTACAGGATTTTCCCCCTTAAGATTATTAATTGGTAAAGAAGGTAATATGCCATCCGTACAAGCTCGACTAGATGATATTTTAGTCGAATCTGCACAATCAGTAATTAATGTCAATGCTGATCGGGACTTAGCCCGTCAAAGGCTTTTAAATAATGCAGAAAATTTTAAGGAGCGTTTTGATTCTACCCGTAGAGATAACAAAAATTATAATATTGGTGACGTAGTTTACATTAATCAAAATCATAGAAGACTTGATAAATTAAGTCCTAAATATAAGGGCCCATATGAAATATTAGAAATATTACCTAATGATCGATTTTCATTGAAAGGGCAAAATAATCTTAGAAATGTTGTAGTGGCAAGAGATAAATTACGGGTTTGGCCTGGTGAATGGGTAGAGGAAAACGCTTCTTTTGAAGAATAATTAATGTGCCGTGATAGATTGTTAAAATTTTGTATTAAATATAAATAAGTTTAATCACTGCTAGAATCAAGAATATTATGAAAATAAAAAAAATTAAAAGAAACTGTAAACAAAAAAAAAAAAATATTTTCTATGATTATTTTAAATGAACAATCGATAAACAAATATCACAATTTGTTTATTTTTGTTAGATACGGTATATTTGTTTTAAACACATACACAATGTTGATTTTGTTGATGTTCTGATGTTCAAGTTAACTGATGAGTCATTGCCCTAATGCTCTACCGCAAAGCCACTTGCAGCGGATGGATAGGTTTAGCATAGAGAGGCCAATGGCAAATGAAAGAGTGATCACAGGTTATGATTATTAATAATATACCGCATTTGCGGGCTGCTGATTCTCTGCCCCAGTGCTTTACCGTTAAGCCACGTGCAGCAGGTGGATAGGTCTCGCACAAAAAGGCCAGAGATAACATTTGGGTGTACAGACTGCTGAGTCACTGTCCTAGTGCTGTGCCGCTAAGCCATGTGCAGCAGGTGGATAGGTTCTAGCACAGGGAGGCCAGGGGCAAATAAATTACGGAAACGAAATAATGATGCACTTTGAGAACAAAGTACAATATCAGAACGGCCGTGATAGATTATTATTAGATGTTTGTTAAATGTCGTAGTTAAATATATAGTATGTGTTTAAATAATTCGTATATCAATTGTTCAGTTATAAGTAAGTATATTAAGTATCAAATTAAAAGTAACTCTTAAATAATTATTGTCTGAAGATTACTCATGGGTAAACTAAATAGGTATTTAAAATGCAGTTAAATATTTTGTTAAATCATGATTTATTCGATAATAAGTAGTTGTGTTGATGTATTATATATGATTTAATTTAATACCGCGAATGTAATACCGGAAGTTCATATTTCATCCTGTTTGTATCATTATATGATGTAATTAATATTCAAAATAAATTTAGCACATATACAAATATTTACACATTTTCAAAGCTTAAATAGCATTAATTGTCATTAATGAGATAGTCATGTGATTTTGCTTGTCAAAAGATAGAAAGTTATACTTTTATAATTTATGTCGTTAAATACTTTTGATCATACAGTAAAAAGTACACTAAAATAAGTAATTCTAATTTAGGTATGTAATTTAAATGTATAGTAATTGATTAGTTGCTTAAACGATATTGTTATGTGATCTCGCAGCATTCTATAAATAGCAACGTCAGACTATTCCCTTACTCTTTTACGATCCATCTTTCGAGGCGAACGGAAGTGCTGCGAGACAACGTATAAATAATGTAAGTGTATTTATACTAATGTTTCTTTTCAATATTCCATAACTTGTTTTAAATACAGATAGTTGTCGTTAAGTCAATTTTAACGTGTTGTTAATGATTTAAATGTTTGTTAAAATTTAATAAGACTGGTTATTATTTTATCAAGTAAATAGATATTTATTAAAATCCCTTTAATTTTGATTATTGTTTATTTTAATATCAACAAGTATTGTTAATAATCTTTTTGTATGGGTCGTTTAATTTATTAAGAATTCTATATTTTATAAAAGTAATGCCTTTTTAAAATAAACTTAGTTTGTGTGTATATTGTCTTTTCCTTTACGTCTACTATAGGCTCCTGCTAGCACGTGCATGTTCTAGTCACAAACCCATAGACAAGATTTTAAAATTGTCCAATGAAAGAAAATTGTTTGGGGTTTTATTTTATTTTCAAATAAATAGATAGATATGCTTATTGGAAACGCTTCAGTTACGCATAGATTCATTACAACT
The DNA here is from genome assembly GCA_947044815.1 of Apomyelois bistriatella. Taxonomy (NCBI): domain Eukaryota; kingdom Metazoa; phylum Arthropoda; class Insecta; order Lepidoptera; family Pyralidae; genus Apomyelois; species Apomyelois bistriatella. The sequence continues at coordinate 6,944,113 of OX345689.1, forward strand.
TTAGATACCAACGTACTTCAATAGTAGGTACGTGTTAGAGAAAATGATACTGTTTCTTATCCAGCATTCTCGTATTTTAAATTCAGTCTAATTTGAATTTGCGAATTAGACATTATTATTAAGTAGTATTTTTATGTCCATATATCAAAACAGTGCATATTTCTTATAAACTCACTCTTCAACATGAGACATGACTTATGTAATTTTCATAACCTATTAGCTTTTACATAACTTATTTGGCTTCGTATAGCTAAAGTTCTTCCTAGCTAGTGCAGACTTCCTAACATACTTAACACCAACACCTTGTTTCAGAGTTTGCACACTTGGTATACGATTTGAACTACGTAATAGCATAACAAACTCATGCCAAACCGCACTACCTAACTATTACGCACTTGTTTAAAAAAATCAATAAGCGTCATAACATTTTTACTATTTCAGGTACATATTCTGCAAAATAAAAACTCTTCACTGCGTTCAAAACGAAGTCGCTTTCTCTGTCCCTATATCCCTTTGTATGCTTAAATCCTTAAAACTACGCAACGGATTTTGATGCGGTTTTTTGTAATAGATAGAGTGATTCAAGTGGAAGGTTTTTATGTCCATGCGAAGCCGGGGCGGGTCGCTAGTTGAAGTATAAATAAATAAGATTCATCTACATTCATAAAGTGTGTATATTAACAAACATTAAATTAATTTATTCAAGTAAAAACAACAAACTTATTAAATAAACCTTAAAAACTATATTTAAAAACTATTATTTCTTATGTTTATTTGTTATGGAGATTATTTTTTGTGCCTGCAGTAGTTAGGACCTCAAAGGTAATCAATCATATCAATTAACCGACGCAAATACGGGCAAAAACTTTGTACGAAATATATTTAGAGCAGATATTATTTCTTCAAACAAAAGTTCACAGAAAAGTACAAATTAAAATTCGTGCAGATTTCTTTAGTAATATAAATCATTATTACCTGTCCAGAAATGCAAATCTCATAAAAGTGTCATGTCGGTTTTACTCAAACACGTATTCAATCTTTTAGGTAATTTTATCCCCGTCTCGTTGGCTACAATCCAAAAACAAATAAGGTAAGCAAATTACTTAATTGAAATAGGAGGGGAATTGGAATAAATCATTCAAATCCTTTCAAATCGTTTAGTACAAATTCACTGCCATATATCATGTTTCACATACGGAATGGCTATAGCATGAGGTGTTGAGCTGTATATAGTTTATTCACAGGGTAACTTCTGACGTGAAAGATGAATAAACTAGCACCGTAGGTTTGTGTTCGTGCACATTTCCACTAACTTGAAACACATACGTATTGTAGAATATTTCAACAATGGAGTCTAGTGTATAAACGTAGTACTTTTTTCATTTAAGTAAATAAAACATAGCAAAAGGAATTAATTATTTGTTAATTTCTCCTTAGTCCCATTTCGTAGCTAGATTCTGACAATCAATGTAATCATCATTAGTCTCCATTTGTTTTTAAAAGACATTCTCTTAGTGCAAATTATTGAAACATTTAAAGATCGTTGTTCTGAGAAGGTTTTTAATTAAAAACAATTAAGTTTTGAAAATAAATAAAAAAATATGTGCATCAATCAACTTAAAAAACTGAAGTTGAGGCGTTCGATGTGTGGTAGACTGATTCTTTATTTTGGTTGACTTTACAAGGTTTTTAAATTTAAAACTTTAAGTTGTAAGATATCATTATGATTTGTTAATATTTCATATGGCCATAGAATTAAATGAAATTTCGTCTTATAATACCATCGTTTTCGCATTATGTACTTCAATTCAAAACGTAACTATATATTTGTTGAAAATAAAACTGATTTCAAAATATTTTTGTAATGGCAATAATATTCAACACAAATGTGAATTTAATATGCCGGCAAATGTACGTATTCGTTGTCATATTTGCATGAAATGTAGATAATGTTGTATGAAGGCTCGCATGCTAGACTGGTACAAATTCAGTTTAAGTAGACATTATGAACACGAGAGAGTAGTGCTTAAAATTTAAGTTCTCAAGAAAATTTACTAATAACGTCAATGTGTCAAAGCTTTAATTGCAATTTTATCATTACATTGAGTAACAGACCTCTGTGGTGTGATAATATAGTATACACACACAGTTACAACTCTTTGGTAATTCTTTAGGCCAGGACTAAATAAAACTAAAACTAAACTTTGCCAAAGATACTCAAACTCACACAGACTTTTTAGCAAAATATATAATAGTTATGGTAATCAGTATAGATAGAGACAAAAGATGTAGAAATCTCATATAATTATACACATAATTTCAAACAGTATATATCAGATTTATTGTCATTCCACCGTTTGTTTATTTCTTTAGTTCTACCTTACCTGTAGCAAAGGCGGCACTGTCACCGGAAGCCGACACACGTAAACATGAGAACCCTGGCTTTACTTATATTATTTACAGTTTACAGAGTCGGGTCTTAGCTTTAGTCTAAACAAGCCAAGTTTTGGGCTGCGACGCTGGTTGCATGCTCAAAGTCGGTTATACTATTTGTAAAGAATTTACTTTTGCTTAATTTTCTTTGTGCTCGCGACAATTTGCTGAAGAAAATAGACATAATACGTGGATTTTATGTATTTTGATAAAATATGTAAACACTGAATTTTAGCCAATGCATCTGTGTTTTTTCATTAGATTGTTTAAAATTGATTTTAAATATAAAAATTACACTGAAAGTAGAATCTACTAATCACTAATATTAAAATTTGAAATTATTAAAACAGTGAACTCCGACACTGTACAATAAAATGCAATAAATATATTTAATTGAATTGACACCCCACGCTTACATTTATCATTTATGTCTTAAATATTAAATTTTAAGCAATTTAAAAATTAAAATTAATATTTATATATAAAGCTTGTTGCGGATGTAACTTTGTAACAATATCTTGTATTTATTAAATTTGTATCTTGTTTTCGAAATAAATATATTTTTGAATGTATATCTAACTAGATATACAGACATGTATTTTAGGTAGGTGTAAACTTTGAAAAAAATGATGATAAGATGGCCCACCCAAGCGACTTCCTACGAATTTGGTGTTAAAAATATAATTACCCGTCCTTGTTAGCTGAGTCGCACCATACCTGTAACAATGAGGAATAAAAACAATTAGTAAATCAGTTCTGTTACCTCATCCGACAATATATCTAGGCCCCCGCATCATTGTTGCCCGTAAAACACGACACCCACTAGGTGTCAAGGAAATTATTACTAGAGGAACACGTAATGATTAAAATTATAGCAATGGTTGATGTTTCAATATATTTAAAATGCAGGATAAAATGTTAATATCAAAACATAGTCTATGTTTAACTATTCCAAAAAATAATGTAGGTAAACGTGGATTAGAAGGCTTTATTGCTTTTATATGAAAATGTATATAAAAAACTTATAACCGCCAAATGAGGCCACCTTTTTTCTGTGAGTTTTTTTTTCCCGAAAATATCTCTTATTAAAAATACAAAACGTTATTTACTAGTGACTGGTCTTCTTAGGTTTTTACAATTTGACCTGATTTTAGAGTACAAGCAATAAAATGATTGGTGGCGCTAGTTGGCTTATGATAGCCCCTTAAATAAGATTATATTCAACAGATGACTTTTATCCACATAAGCAAATAAAATGTAGGTACTGAGTTATTGTGACGTAATTTGCATGATTATCACAAGTCAAAAAATATAATAAAAGTATGTTTTGTCAAACCTCTTATTTAATAGCTAAGCTTTGAATCTCAAGTTAAATTAAATATCGAGTCTAATGCTTTTTGTTCTATAAGATTAATGGTTCTCCTTTGCAGTCACCTGTCAGCGGTAAAAAACACAACATTAATTTAGGCGCCAAGTGCCTACTGAATTTGTAATGGACGTAAAATACTTAGCCATAAGTTAAGTAAGGCGGCACTTTAGCTTAAAGATCTTCTGAAGACACCGAGGTCGTTTTAGACGATATTAAGATTTTCGTTCCTACTGGATACTCTCTACCTTTCATGATTATGTCAGATCACGTGCCAATTCTCATGTCTAATATTTTGATGTACAACAAAATCTTCATTTCAATAACGTGTTGGATTTAAATATGAATGACTGCCACTGTATCATTTCGAAATAAGTTGCTAACTACATTACATAAACATAATTCGGCTAATACCGGATAACAAGCGACAACAATCTGAATTTGCATTTTAAAATTTCAATCCGCATTTCTTAAAGTTATTACCAAATACAGTTCATTATATACACAATACTTAATAGTTAATCGGATCCCCATTTAATGGACACAACAGTTACGGTTCCAAAAAGATTTGTGACGCATCCGGAAGCGTGTAGGCAGATGACATTTCGTCGGTGGAACAAAGGTTCGGAATGCTGCACGATTTTTACCTGGTTTTAGGGTTAACACAAAGGCATTTTTAAAAAGAAATACGAGAATAATTTGTTTGCCAGATATATTTTTTAAAGTCAATTATTAAGTAAGTACTTCTTTCAAAATAATACGTGTAGATGTTTTAATAATAAATGTATACTTAAAAATACATGTGATCGAATATTAATAAAGGAAGTGAAGACCCTTACATTGACAATTCTAGCAAGTATACAAGAAGGGTTTGGTCTACCCCAACCTCTATATCCCTATATACTCTCATATTTTAAACTTTCCTTGTAATATACCTTTCATTCCTCGTGCCCCTCATGACGTGCCCATCATATACAGTCTACGCTTATCAGATTGTCTGTCATGGGGACAACCTTCATACTAATTTTTACTAAGTCTATCCACATATAGAGTAAATAATTAACTAAATACATTAAATTGTGTATGTGACAAAAAACAATGATAAGTATTAATTTTAATGTAGACCTTATTATATTAGCACAAAATTAATACTACCTATGGGTAATGAGTGCTTTCAATAAACCAAAAAGTGATAACCCTAAAGAATAGAACTCAACCAAAAATTCGTTTATTTTGGGCGAGCCTTATGGATTGAAATCTTTATATGACTTTATTATTTAGACTATTAAGATCCAATTTTGAATAAAGTAACGAATAAATATTTAAGGGATTAATAATGCACGGAGACAAAAACTATGAAAAAAATATATTTAATGTGATAAATGGAAAGATAAAAATAAACGTTGAAAGCGTATATGATGTGTGGTCTTAAATTATTAAGATTTGACAAATCACAAAGTTAGATAATAGCTAATTCTAAAGATCTAACCTCAAAAAAAAATTAAAGGAGTTTTTAAACATGGAAACGCTCTTTATAAAAACGTCGAGTCGGAGAGACAAAAAGTAATTAGACATTAGAATATATTTAAAACGTTAATAACTATTCAAATCGACGCAAATAAACTGCTATATAGAGTCAAAACAGCATTGTACAGATAATTAATACAACTTCAGTCACGTTATTATTTTAGAAATTTGTTTGCGCATTTATAAGACTGATAGAAAAGATTAAACCAAGAATATAGAGGTAACTGGGAGATTCCGCCAGGGTTTTCAGGTTGCAGACAATGTAATATTATATTAGGAGGATCTGTGACAAGCATGTATAACTAGAGTGTATTGAGTGTAGAAAACCTGTAATGATCATGCGAGTAGCAAGTGCAAATGTAGTTCGTGGTAAATTACCCCTGTATTTGCCTACCCCTTTCAAAAGTTACCTATTATATTACCTCGGCGCCCAAGCGGTCACCGATGACCGCGCAAACGTTATACCTTTTATTGATTACTCTGATTGCTGAAGGATAGTGTCATAAAATTTTACATTTATGGTTATTAAAATAAATGCGATAGCCACAATTTTACATAAGGCACTTCACGACAGGCACATACTAAAAGGCTGAAAAAAAACCGCACTTGTTATTTGGTATGGTACTTGCTATGCCAGAATTGTTTTTATGAAACCTACATCATGAAAACATCTTTTACATCTGCGAATGTATTCAACTCCTGGAACAGTTATCAAATCTAAGGTTACAAATTTTATACTTTTAGAAAGAAAGTTGACTTTCTGTTAAACTTTTTATGCGGCGAAAACAATTTTCTGTTTGGCTTATGGTAGACTGGTAGAAAATACTCTTAGAATCAAGTCCGCAAATATTTTGAGTATAATGTAATATTGGAATAAAGAAAAAAAAAAAATACATTTTTTTGTCCCAGGAAAGCCATTAACAAATCTAGTAAATAATATAGCATTGAATATTTTTATAGCTATCCGTGTTTAAAATAAATATTTATTTATAGAAGTGTTAAGAAATAAATTACAATCACGCGCTTTCTTCAAAATAAATTCAATTACCTATGTGTATATATTTTTTTTTACTATAGAGAGAGAAACAATATATAATATTGTTATAGTAGAGAGAAACAGTATAAAATATTGAGAGAGAAACGATACTTATATACCTAATATTGATTCTCTTACTTGCGTAAATAAGATTCAAAGATTTTATACCTGAACAAAGAACGAACCAATATCTAGTGAAATAATATTCCGAAATCGGTTCGCCACTTTAGGAGATGGAGGATTTCATTCCAGATTTATGGAATCCGCTCGCCGCGTAGGTGCTACGTACTCATAACAGGCATATTGGATTGGTTCTTCGAAAAAAATAACTATTCCTAGTCCATTTAAAGATTATTGTTAGCATCGTCAATGCTATCATTGATAATAAATAAAAAAATTTCAAATATTTCCTTTTTCTCAATATTTGCTCTAATTTTATTTAAATAAAAGAAATATTCATTTTGTTGATTTTATTTTGTATTCAGTGACAAACTTTTTTTATTATATAATCTAAAATAATGAAAATAAAACAGAACTATTATCTGCCAACAAGCTACATTAGATTCAGCGTTGAAAATAAAACAAAATATATCGCGATAATTTATTCGGTTAACTAAAGACATAAATTACACTTCGCACTCGTTATGTTGTGGTCGTTAAATTATTATTATGAAACTAAATTCACCGGCATTTATACGAGTACAACCTACTGAAGATGAGAACAGTACTCTGCAATAAATATTGTCATTTGAAAAGGAATCATTGCCTAGTTTCAGTTTCGTCACAACACAATCGTTACTCAGCCTCTTACCATTCGCTCTTTATAATAATATGACACGTTGACAAAGTCAGAGTGTAATGGGACTAATTTATTCCCATTTTGAAGCCATCTTCGAAATGGGACTAAGGGGATTTTATGTTGGATTCGAATCCGTGATCATTACATGAATCGAATCCGTGATTTAATTCGAATTTGTTCACATGAAGATTGTTACATATTTAAAGTCATAAAGGCTTTGTTATCGCGTTTACTACAAACACGATAAAACCCGTATTAAGTCTTAAACTCAAATTATTATTATTAATTTAAATATTCCATAGAATTGGGCAATCGCGTGTGGGGCAATTTTTTTTATTTATCTATATAACAAATATTTTAATAATAACTACATAGGTGCTTATTCGAATCATTATATTGACTCGAATTTAATGTCGTTTTCCAATTGGCGCATGTATGATGAAGACCATCTACGAAGCCGGCACTCACCTATCTGTTTTCAAAAGTACAATGAAAAATATATTTTATCGCCCGCCACAATCTGTACGTAAGTACTCAAAATTAAAAGAGAATCGAAGGAATTTTAATTTTATTGGCAGAATTTCCACAGCTATCTGTGCTTGGAGGATAGCACATTTGACACGTGTGTCGACCGCAAAGAGGATCGTAAACTTGGATATTGAAGTTATAAACCTTTGTCAAGAATTTCTCATTGCTTAGCAGCATCTTTGATATTTCTACATACTTCAGCTACTAATTCATATAATATCAATACACAATAGTAGGTACATTACTGTCGAGGCCGGAAATAAAGCATATAAAAGGACAAGGCGAAGCCGAGGCCTTATAAAATACGAGGACGTAAATTGCAATTTCGGCCGAGGCTTATACGATACTTTTCTTCCTTTTGTAAGGAAACAACATCATATCAAATTTAACATTGGCACCAACGAGCCAGCAGCGCTCGCTTTGTTCCTTTTTATTCCTTTTTTTTTTTAATTCGCATACGTATTTCAAATAATAAATATCCCTATGTGTATACAAAAGCACAGAATATAGTAGTACTAACATAACAAAAGTGTCCCGCAATTTTCATTACTGACCGCTATAATAGGTTTTTTTTTTGTGTGTGAAGCTAAGAAACCTAATGTATGAAAATATATGTACTTGTATTGAAAATATTTCTTCCTTTTGCTCGGAAATAGCTTCATTATTAGTTTAAAAAAAATACGTCAATAGACTCATTGCTGGCCTAAACCCACAATGTAATTCAAAAATATATATTGCACATGATGGATGTTTTTAATGTACATTAAAAACATCCATTCCGATCCATCATCCATCCATCCATCCGAGCAAAAAGAAGAAACCATTATTATGACTGAGGCTATATTTTAACTTTAAATTGTCGTATCGTCGATATTGCAAATATAAATGTTGATATAAATATTTGAGAGACAGACAGTCGGTAGTTACACTGTCAATATCATCTGTATTTGGACTAATATATCTACGTATAATTAAAATAAAGTGAACAATTAAACATGACTTTGAAACTACTGATGGCCCCTTCATAAGGATGTAGCTATAAGCAGTAGGGTAAAATCGGTCAATATTAACTAAAACTTGTAGGTATCATAATTAAAATAAAACAAACAAATGAATGCCAAAATTAAGATCATCAACATGAAGAAGAAGAATACCCAAAATAGGTGTATCTTTCTGTTTAAGCACAATAACGAAAACAATGAGTTGAGATAATTTGAGGCGTAACGGTTAACACACCTGACCGCTACTTAAGTGGTTCCAGGTTCGATCCCCGGTTAGGTCAAGATGAAAAATTTTATTTTTCTGATTGGCCTGGGTCTGGGATATTTAACTATATATGTATTTGTTATAAAATATATAGTATTGTTAAGTTAATATCCCATAAACAAGTCTAAAACTTACTTTAAAAGTAAGAAAAAAATAGTGGTTTAAGTACAATTAAAGTCCTTTTTGGTATTTATAAAAATAATTAGATTTTTTATAATTTATAACAATAATATAATACGTAAATAATTATTATTATTAATTTATAAATCTGCCGTATTTATTATAAACACACGCTAAAAATCGTGCGGTTCTGTTATTTATTAACATGCAATCATGGCACTACGTAAACTATAATTTAATGCTATTAGCGGTTTACTTTACATGAACATAATGGTCGGGATTGGTCAAAAAAGTTATTATTACTGTCGTGGTCACATGCCTCATAGTAATATCGATAATTCAAAAGACAATAGACAAAGGAAACAACTTACGATGTTATTAGAGAGTAATTTTACGAGTGTTAATGTTCTTGCGAGTGTGTCGCGTATACACTTCTCAGTGTTCTTGGCTCGCTAACGTAACATATGTGAGAACTTTCCGAATATACACTTTGTTACCTGAAAGGGGTTTCATAAAACTGAATTATAGCCATAACCTTAACTCGGTCTTGAGGATCGTCATAAAGTAGCATCTTGGGCGCGCACAGGACACGTGAAGTTGACTGTTGTTAAATTTTATGGAATCTCTGCGGGATACAATGGGAATATGTAAATTAAGGAAGCATCAAGTTACTGGACCCTTTGAATTTGCCGGTTAATACGGCATCATGTAAACGAGATTGTCGATATTGTACATTTTATTCTCTATACTACATGCTGTGAGTATGGAACCAGCTCTATCGTTATATTGAAATTCATGTTGTGATGTTAATATTCACAATATTCTATTCACCTAAAAGCAAGCGAGGAATAGCAGCCTTAAGTGTGCTCTAGGTATTTACATTTTACGGTATCTTTGAACCGTGGTTGTTTAGATATTTGAAAGTTTCTCCAGTTGCTTGTGTGGATAATTCAACATAGTTTGTGAAGTGTCGAAGATTATAGATACAAAAGTCACCCGCACTTCTGGACTCAAGTAGAATGACAAGAATCTTTTCTACCCTAAACAATGCGTCAGCAAAATTTTATCATTCTTGTGTCACGCTCCCTAAGAAGATTATCTCAGACGCCTTGATCTACCTCAACGCGTATGAAAACAATAAGATTGGAAGCTTGTCACCGGAATTTGAATAATTTATTTTATTATGTTCGTTCTCGGGTAAAGTGCATTTCTGGATGACGCAAACTAATAGTCACAATTGCCAGCATACGATCTCGCAGAGCCATGTAGGCGTAGTTTATTTATGATTTTAATACTAGCCTACGTATATTCCTTATAAAGGGTTTAATAGTTCTGAAAAACGGTCAATAAGTCTTTAAAATATACAAATTGCAGAACATTTATTATTCAGATAATAAAGTATTGTAGGGTTCCGCATACACGTTTCAAACAGAAATAAATACCTAACTAAGTACTTACTTTACATGATAATCTGATTGAGAAAAATAAACAGTTTAAGAAAACGACTCCATTAACATTCAGCTCCTGTTCACACATGAGATTAACAAGATGATCAGTAACAGTAAACATTTCTAGGTAAAGAACCATATAAGCATACACATTTTATGAAGAAGGTTGTTTACACAAAAAGCGTAAAGTTAGCGACTGGTTGGCGGTGGCGCCCGAGGCCGCAGTCGGCGCCGGCCGTTTTCTCTGCGCCCACGCAGACCTGCAGACGAGGCTTATCTGCCGTATTCTCACATAGAAATTTACACGTGCTTGCGAGCAATGGCGGCTCGTAATAACGCAGTCGTCGACTTTTATCTGCAAGCTGGCAGCTGCGACCCGAGCACGATATGCAGCATACTATTCGACGACACCCGTGGGACGTGGGCGAGTGCCGCAACCGCCGCGTTTTATAACCTTTTTATTCCATTGTCACTCGGACCGAACGAGGGAAAAATAAATTTTATTCTTTATCTAAATGTCAAATCGTTCGGATTCGATCGAATCAGTTTCCAAATAGTTTTAATAAATCTCCTTTTACGGCCCCGGAACGGGCGGCGTTCGATACAGGGATGCATTACGGATTCATGCGGCGAGTTATCGTGTTTTGTTCTCTTGTGACCGCTGTATCTGGTCGCGGCAACAATAGCTTTAATTGAAAGAGTGTCAATAAATTTGTCGGATGCGGTTGAATGTTCCTGCGACGTCGGTGGTCTGATAATACGTAGTCGAACCGCGCCCAGACACATCCCTTAGGATCGGACCCATGTTCTGGAGGTCGCGTGTTTATTTTATCTATTCATCTTATTTTAGAAAGACAAAGCTTTAAAAAAACTTTATTTAAACAATTTCCGTTATCGAAACTGACTACTTGCTACCACCATTTTTGTTTCACAAATAAATAACTACATTATAAAATATATACATAAAGATACTAATATATAATAAAGATCATGTTTTTTTATTAGTTCAAGAGATAAACAGACATTTAACATAAACATCGAGTAAGTCCTCAATTAGACATACGATCTACCAAACTGACACCTTGATTGCCCAAAAAATATCCCAGGCTACGTCGACTAAAATACAACAAAGACAAGACATAGGTGTAAATCCGTGACAGAATAAAAGCACATCATATGGATTTTGTTTTTCTCACGGTGCGTGGTGCCGCCCACATCTTCTACGAATACAATTAAATTATAAGGAATGGAACGCTGTCTTCATATTTTAGCTATAGAATAAGATGACGCAAACTACTATGATATAAATGTCATCTATCTTCGTTAAATGAATTATCGTGTAACTAAACTTATTCAAATCTAATATGAAAAGATTGATGACCAATTTCATTAATAATTCTGACATAATTAAGTTTGGTAGTTTGTCTACATATGTGTCAGTGTGACTGAATTATAATAATGATTTGAAATAATAAAACGGAATATACACTTACTATCTTAAAGAACTATATTAAATAATTATACTTAGGTGGTAGTTTTACAGTCAATTTTGCCATTTTATATTTAAAATAAAATTTTGGTGTTCTTTACTATATGGAGCGTGGCAAGCAACGGCCAGCGTGGCCTAACTTAGATTGGTTGTTACTAGTGGCATTTTATCTTATTTATTTACACTTAGGTCAGGTCAAGATGAAAAATGATCTTTTTCTGATTGACCTGGGTCTTGGATGTTTATCTATACATGTATTTGTTATAAAATATGGTATCGTTGAGTTAGTATCCCATAACACAAGTCTCGAACTTACTTTGAGGCTAACTCAATATGTGTGATTTGTCCCTATATATTTATTTATTTATTTATTTATTCGTGTACATTACAGTACAGGAAACTTCGAGATGTCAATTTTAATGCCAAAGTACAATATACGAGAGGCAACCTTGTCTTTATTGTTAAGCTCAGTCAGTCCCCGTTAGGTACTCTAAAAAATTTACAGTAGAAGGCTACTAAGTAACACACTAGGATCATGATCCTATTATGGTTTGGTTTCCCCGCAAAAGAGTCACGAAGGCCGTCAATCTAGGACCATCTGAGCTCAAAATGTAATCGGGAAAACGGTTGGCTGAATATTTAGTTTAAAAACCAAAATGTTATTTAAAGATGAACAAGTCAATTTCATTATTTCCACTGGCAGGATGCAATACTGCTTTCAAAGGAGCCGCAAATAAACTGTAAACTTGGAATAACCGCGGCCCGGGTACATTAACTCAATACAATCATTGCAGCCTTGGTTTTACTGCACTCAAACGATTTACACCCAATAATCTTAAGTTATTGTATTACTATCTAGCCACAAGCTGAAATGTCTTTCTACGCAGGCAGGTAGGTACATCTTTAACACGTTGGCGGACGCACTACGTCTATATAGACGTTATATTGTAACAATTAAACTTCAATTGTGTTTTCAAAACCGTCCGCCAACGTGTTAAGTTTTGGTCTGCTTTGACTGAATACAACCTGAATAATGTTTCTTTTTAGTTTGAATCCCCATCTGATGGAATATTCGTATCTGCTGTCGGATTTTTAAAATATTTTTTTCCTTTTTTCTTGTTTATAAGAAAACGTACTTATTGCGGGCTCCGAAAGTAACCGGGAAAACGCTTGGATAATGAGGATGAACCTAACTTAGGAAACAGCTATTATATAGAAATAAATTTATTGATTCAACAAGAATTCGAATAATATTTGACATATGAAAGTGGAGATTGATGGCATGTAGCAGGTGGAAACCAAGAGGAACATCATTAAAAAATGTTTCCTGAAATTCCATTTTTCAGTCCATACAATGTCAATATGTTTATATAAGTCAAAAGAATTTTATTTTTATTTATACCTTTATATGTACACGCATCTTACTTACTTTTTATGGAGTCGAATGCAATTTTTACCGATGCTAATTTAACATTATTTTTGGCTAGAAGAGGTCAAATTAAAACTGACACTACATGTCGCCGCGAAAAGTAATCTTTACTCCAAGCGTAAAATTTTCGCTTATATCTCGTTAGAAATATATTATAATAATACTAAAACAATCCTTTTGTTCATTAAATGTTTAGAGTAAACTACACGTGGAGAACAACAGGTGATTAATTACTAAGTTACCATTTCAAATTTATTGAAGACATAAAATTAATCAATCGATGCCATATCAGTTACATAAAATTTATTACGTACCTTTAATGATAGCTTTCACTTTTCTGACTACATTCAGACTGGAAGGAACAGGATCCGTTAGCAGTTTTAAAGGTGATGAGTATTCCGCGCTGAACAGAAGCGCACCCCAGCCTTGCGATGCGCCTGCGCATCTCTTCTGCCAAGCTTTTCCTTCCGCAAACACGTATGCTCGATTTGAAGAATTTTTTGTTCGTGTTTCGAAATTGAGTATGTCACTTAATGCACCAATATCACCTTTCAAAACTCGCCTTACGAAAACTTTTATAACACTCCTAAATTTGCCATTTTCCCGCCTTCGTCTCTGTACGCTCGAAATTTTTCCAGTAAAAATGTATTTAGACGCAAACACTATCCGTCTCAGCGTGCCATTGTTTCTGAATATGGAACTATTATAAAAGCACGGCGGTGGGAAATTGTCGTTTATTTTTATTACAGTGTTCCGTTTTTTAACTGTGCCTTTTATTATGAAATCTGCATACGCGGCGAATATTAAAAGCGCCCAAACCGAAACTATGATAGCGATTATTTTTGTCATTTTTCGTCATGTGAATATTTTGCAAATGTTTTCATAATGATTTTTTACACATCAATGTTATTTATTTCTTGCGAAAAACTTCATGTTAAGAAGACGTCAAAGTGCAATTGTCCGGGTATTTGTAAGTAGCGAGCGAGTGCGCGCGCGCCGCCCGCCGAGCTAACATCGACTGGAGGCTTTATCAGGCTGCAATGCAACTGCAACCTGTTATATGTTAATCCCGACTGTTTATATCCACTGATGCTCTTGTCAATATTCTACATATCGTTTAATATTTTTTATTATTTGCTAATTGTCGTAGATTATAAGTTGTTACTTTTGAATGTGATTATTAGGTTTTATTTCTCAATAAAACTTCCGTAATCTTATAATGGTAAATTGTCGTTTTAAAAATTCCTTTTACTTGATCTTATTTTTTCTCAAAAATATATATTAAATTTTATAATTATTTAATGTTTTAAAAGATTTAAAACCGATTTTTTAAGTTTCCGATAAATATCTAATAATTATAAATATCGTATAAAAGTTTGAAATTGTTATGAGATGATGCGACTGATAGATACTGCGGCGAGTTTTGCGTAAATTCCAGTTAACCTTACTACGTATTATGCATCAGTAAACGAATGGGAGAATGCAGTTTGTCTACAGAAGTGAAAATATAGACAAGTTCTAAGTAACTACTTAGCGTAAGAGCTTTCTGCAAAGACTATTGCTAATAGAATGGCTCTCTACATGCATACTACGTACTTGGTTCTGGCCATCATTGGTTTGGAATTCACAGAAATGTGGTGTTGTTATGGATTTGACTCACTATTCAAAAATGACAAACAAAACACAATCAACTCAAGAATGCGCATTTCAAATATACACTGTTTTAAAATAAATCACAAGTAACAAACTATGTCATATAATTAAATATATAAAATATGTTAAAGGTTAATGCTGTATGACACAATAAAGATAATTACAAACTATTTTTATTTTTAAAACAATAATCTAAAGTTTCTACATCGAAGTTGAGCATTAATTGATAACTATTTTTGTATTCCCTTTTTCAGAAATTTGATGTTAAATATATTATGGTACAAATATGTAACACTGGTATTTATTGAATACTTTGCACCTCATTTAACTATGCAATATCAGAGTAGCGTAACACAACCAGTAGACCGTCAAGGTTCAGCGTACGTCTACACGCTGAGCTGTTCTCTTTTTACAAATACGTCATGCGAAAACTTTCTAACATGGGACGAGATAAAGTTTAAATTTCTTTGAATGGTATCCGAAATATGCGTATGCATCTTGGTGCACGTGGAGCTGCGTGGGCGAACGGGTAGGCTCAGAAACATGGGCTGTGGCACAAAAGTGATCGGGGCCGGTCGCATGAGCGATTTATAACGTCCTACGACTAAGACCGTATATATACAATTCGCCATTGTCACGGTTTTGGCCCATGCTTTGGAAAATGAAAGCATCGTGGGAGGTGCCTTAGAAAATCCATACTATATAACAAATATTATATTATAACATCGAAAGTAACACGGTCTTGTATTTTACGCCTAAAATAAATTAGTTTTAATGAAAATTAGACAGATGTGCCTACAAGGGTGTTAAAAGAAAAACAAAGGCTAGTTAAATACAATGCCTCATCCTACAAACCCACAAAATATTCTACAAACTCTTGCACACAAATTTTATGAGAAACATATATAAACTAAAATTTTACATAGTTTACAAAAGGCGGCGCCCTATCGCTAGAATCCTTCTAATCGCTAAAATCCTATTATAGGACAAAGACATCAAAGACATCAAATGAAAAAAATAAATAAACCACCACCAAATTAACACCAGAAAAAAGGGCCGTAGGCTCAGGCACAGGAAGTGTATATGCATGTAGTTATATATTATGAATTTCAACTTGATAATTAAAAGCGTTCCTCAGAAAAAAAAGCATGACAGATAGACTTATAAGGGTTCCGTTCTTACCTTTGAGGTACGGAAATCTAAAAATAAACACTAACTATATTCATCATAAAGCCGGCGCATCATTTGATACAAGTTATCAAAAATATGCTACACACGAACTGTATAATACTGATCAAAAAGTAGTAAGTATAACTAAATAGTTATCAACGTTATTTAATTTAGTAATACAATCTCGACGAATCAGGAAAAGTAGTCCAACAGCAGATCCTCAATTTGTATTCGAAACACATTTTATCGATAATTCTATCAACGAACTTGTTGACATAGCTTGAACCCCAATTTCCATTCCAGTGCTAGTACCGGACCAGATTAAGTTACAAGGGCTTATTAATAACTGGCTGTTTCCTGTGGCTTTGTACTGTTGTTGTGAAAGTGAGAGAACCTTTGATCCCGATAAATGTTATTTTATCGGTTTTACAAAATTATAGTTATTATTAAAATTATAACAATTACAGTAGATTTCACTTTTTACCTAAGAATAGATAAACAATCTTAGTAGGGGCTGCTTTTCATTTAATCTTTAGATCACTTTAATCAATTTATATAAGAGTTTCAACAAAGTTAGTAATTATCTAATTGGGATAGACCTATCCTAATTTGATCCACTGGACATAATTGTCTTTGTGACATATTGTCCTATATAGGTACTATATATTTATTTTAAATCAACTAACTTACTAAAAATATATCTATGTATTATCATAGAAATAATTTTTGGTTGTGTAAGTATATTTTTCTTTCACATATTTTTGCTACAATCATAATATGAAGCATCAAGTTCTAATAATATTAATAATACTTTTTTTAACCCATAGTTAGTTCCTCCTTTCGCCGAGATAATTGATATATTTATCTTTGGATATACCTATCCAAGAACTGGTTTTGGCAGATGCACCGCATAAATCACCCCCTCCAAACGACATATTATGTTGGGTTAGTAAAAAAAGTTCGCTGTGTAATAATATTAGTATAGATATACCCGTGGTTCTATAATCAAAAATAACTACCCTTGCATAACGTAGGTACTCGTATAGACCCGTGATTCCCAATAGTATGCAATAAAGTATTCTGATTTTACATTTCAAATTAAAATCAGGTTTTTTTTTTTTGTTGCTGCATTATAAATTATTGTTTATGACACAACTGTAGAAGTTCAAACCGCTTTTCATAATAGCATTGGCTTTTATTCTAGTATCAAACTTTGCTGTAGCTGATTAACATAAGTTAAATTAAACAAGCCCGTATTACATCGAGATAGAAAGCAGAACGAAGAAAAGCTATTAAAACTACTACGTATAAGGTGAAGTAACAAACAAGATCTAAAATATGTGTAAAGTTATAAGTATGTAAGTGTTGCATTGTTCAAATATATAAGATTTTTTAATCTTCATAATGGTGGTAATGAAATCCTATCACGAAAATATTGCTACATTTACATTACACGCATCTTGACGAATTTGACTTAAATTTGTAGGAATAAAAATAATTTGTTTCTTTTTTTCAAATTTAGTACCTATTTGACACATTCGCTTTCAAACTAAAAACTCAACAACTGCTTGATTTAACAATTTGAGACTAGACTGCTTAGAACGTTATTTCAAATTGTTCATAGTAGTAATGTTGATAGTACTTAGTAGTAAACAAATAAAAACTAAAATCTTAAATAGTTTGATAAATTCCAATAATTATTATTTTTCATACGTTAACCTATCTTCTGTATTCTGTTTGTGCTGTTAAAGATTTTTATTAATGCCCTTTAAAAGTTTAAAGTAGGTAGATATGAGAGACGTAAGCGTGACACGCTAAGTATGACGGAGTAAGTCTTACTCGCCTTGCAGGCTTCGCTTTATGGATAATGAAGCATTTTAAACATTTCGAATCCTATCATCAGCTCTTGACGATATAAGCTATGTCTTGAAATGTTTTTAACTAAATAAAGAATTTATTAAAATTTGCTTTTAAATATGAATCACGACAAGTATTTCATCGTAAAAATTTGTTTTTGATACAAATTACGTTTAAAAAGACCATCTTTCAATTTCAATGAAAATAATTTTGTATTTCAGATTTATATAAAAGCCATTATAAATAGAAGTAAAAAAAATTTGTTCAAAAAGTTAAAATTTAAAAAATGGAACGTTTCGAAGTTTACCGGCGCGGCGACCTCGACCAGGGCTCCCGTATATTGAGGGCCATAACACTGGGCCAGCTCATACTTGGCTGCAGTATTGGAATGCAATTCCAGCATAGCTGTGGCAGACAGCGGTCGATAATTGCATTTTGTGGTCGGTAAGCGCTTTAAAGCGCTCCACTTGGCTGGAACACGCGCGATCGAACGGAACGCAAACAAACTTCAGTATTCTTCCTCGGATTCCAGTCGGATAAATAAGCTGCAAGTTTAGCTAAGCTGCGAACTGCTTTCATATTCTAATGCTTGCTGCAAATTTACTTATATGATTTATTTCCATTCCTGTGCTCTCACGTTAAATTTATAATCAAATTCAATTGCTATCATTATATTTTCTGAAGAGTAGTTTAAATAATTAAACTCTTTATTTAAGATGGATGGATGGATTCCTTTTTTATTTTATTTTCCTATTACTTTACAAAGTATATTAAGATCCTGATTTTTAAAATAAACTATATTTATTTAATAAAAAAATGGAAATAGATAGTTGTCACTAAGGTCAAACTAGAATGCAATAATAAATGTCAAAGTGATGGGCATAAAACTAGGTATACAATTTCTAGTTCTGTCAGTTTCCTACAAATGTATACTTTAAGGCCGATTGTTACGACCATCACAACATTATTTGGCCTCATTCATGATAATAACTGCAGTAACTGTTAGGTTCAGTCCAGTCAATGTAAAGCCACGACTACATGCAAATTATATTTACGACTTTCTAAGTTTACTTAGATACGAGTAGTAGTCGGTAATATAATTAATTGTTTGCCTAGAACGGTTTCCATTGTCTAAACCTTTAAAATCCTGCCTAGATTATAAAATGCTAGTTGAATTGCTTCTAAAATATCATTCATTAAAATTTCAGTCGCAAGCAGCCATCTGCTGGACAAAGGTCTTCCGAAGGCCTCTGAGACAAGGAATAATTTATTTGTATTAAATCCAACTAATATTACAAAATAATGCGAAATAGAGTTTGTATATTTGTTTGTTTGTTACCTCTTCACGCCCTATCTACCGAACCAATCTCCTTAAATTTCGCATATACATAGCTAGGAGTCATTGAGAAGGACATAGGGTACCTTTCATCTCTGGAAAAGCACTGTTCCCGCGGGAAATTCATGCGGGCGAAGCCGCGCGCGAAAACTAGTAAGAATACAACATTACACTTAAAACTTCGTTGAATAGTGACAACGACTTAATCTCAATTATCATTGAGAGAGTGAGAGTTATTATCATCAAAATTTATCAATTTTGTTTAAATCAACTGCAATAAGTGTGAACATAGGTTTACTTTTACTTCAGCACTTATATATAGACTCTTGTGGACATCTGACACGATTGGGGTTGGCACAGATTTGCTATAACTAGAAAAATAAAATGCCCGCAGCTAAAGATTAGAGGGAAAACGGCTGCGTCCGCCATTTCAAGATATTGGACCAGATAGAAATGTCAATAAAATTATTTACTATCATATTGCCTTCTCTGTCACTTTCTGATCCGCATAAGGTCTTAAAGTCATAATTTGTGTACTTGAATTTTAATTTTAAATCCAAACCGACAGGAACTTATGAAAGTAGTAACATGGTATTAATTGTAACTAATATTAATTTACTGGCAATAATATTGTTCGCAATAAAAGGTACAAAATACCTTAAAGTAAAAGTAGGAGCTATATCTTTGTTCGACAGGCGGCGATAGTACTGGTAGATAAAATGTCACTTAATTCCATGATCAGGTGTTGTGGGGATGGTGCACACATCCTAGCCGTGATAAATAAAGAGGTATCTAGACTAAATTTTTAGCTGCAAGGCTTCGTAGAGGTTATTGAATTATAAATTATCAGTCACATCATATTGCCATATCAATGTAATAGTAAAGGTTAATGACAATAAAGAAAAAGTAGTTTGAATTTGTCGCGTCCATAATTTTCAATATTTTCCCATAGACAAAGAAGATTTATAGCATTAGTTCCAATAATGCAGCAAATACATCTTGGTCCTGTTTGTGACGTCCTTTTGTAAAAGCATGAGCGACCACATTCTCCGTGTACTTTGAAACATTAAAAAAATATCCTTTGAAGTGTTTTCGGGTGCTTTATTATCGTTTTTGGGACATTAGAATTTCTTAATAATTTGTTACATATTTTTGTCTATTATATAGTATATATTATTCTTTCTCTTTAGACTTATCAAATCTATTCTAAGTAATGATAATTTAAATATTTATCTTAAGGGTCAAAATGTATGATTTCTTGTTTCTCAGTTTTATTATATTTATATATTGTTAATTAATTAGTAACGGTTATGCAGAAGTAAAAATTAATAAATTTTTCACCTTTCAACCGTATTGATTATCTTCAAATATATGACAATATACACAATTGACCAGGCTATAATTTCTAGTAAAACAGCTAAATTATTGAACTGGTTGAAATTGGTCAAGCATCTACTAGTACCGGATTTTTGTCAACAACGTTAGTATAAAATCAGAATATTAAAATAGTATATTTTTAGAAAATTTCTATAAAGTACGACTAAAATACTTTCGTCAAAATGTCATATCTTTCTTCAATTGAGAACAAAATCCGACGATATTTTTACACGAATCGCTGACTGAAATTATTTCAAGCATTTCACATTTATCGAGTTAGTCTAACGAGACATCTCACGCCGAGAGCTAGTTACGGTCATTCTTTGAAGTAAAAAGCGAACTGATTGGATGGAATAAAGACAAAAGCGGTAATTCTCTACTGTTATCGGTAGTATGATGTCAGCTGAATCCGCTGCGAAGAGAAATGCACTACAAATTGCGCAGCGTGAGTGTAGAATGGATGATACAACATCTGTTCTTATTTTATTGTCAAAGCAACAATATGGTATGGGATATAAACAAAATGTAAATCAACTTTCCCTTCTTGAGCATACATTATATGCCACAGCTAAGCTATTGAGCTATTCTACAACTTTTTTTTCTGCCTCCAAAAACTTAGTACTACAAAAAAAAAATACAGTAAAATGTATAAGTATATCGGCATTAAAGATTTTAATGTAGTAAAAGATTTTAATGTAGTACCTAGTACTATTTATCTACGATGTACCTTGTTTGTCGATTAGTATAATTAAGATTATATTAGTAAGAAATATCAAATAATCGGCTGCACACGTACCAAATAATCGAAACGAGGCTCCAATAATGACTAATAAGATAGTCTTTGGAGTGAGTGACGGGAGCGATAGGGATATGCTCGACCGCCACAAAGGGAAGATCTTCCCGCCAGGCTAGGGTGTTATGCCTGGGGAACCGCGGCTCCGACGATGTCTTGTCGGAGGTTGTATTTATGCTCCAATCCGTAGAAACTTTGATAGCGCGATTTAGACTTTCATAGTAATTTTTCCATCTTGTATGCAATTCTGAGATTGTCGCTTTTAACGCCATCTGTGGTGCGTCTTTGTAGATATTGTTGTGGCGCTAGTGTCGCCACAAGTCTTTATCTACGTAGTAGTAGGTAGTTACTTACTGCGATGGTCACCTCTTGCCAGACGGCTTTTTGGGCGGTTTCCAGGTCTCTATACACTTTATGCCTGGGTCGTCCCAGGTATCGCTGGAGATATACCTACTTTTCTATAAGTACTAACTTTAAAATACATTATTTTCTAAATGAAAATAAAATACCAGGCTGTGAAATGTGGTTACGCTATAATGATACAATTATTAGAACATGATAGCATGTCTGGAAATCACTATAGCCAGGGCACAGATTACAGAATACTTTACCAGGGTATATCCCCATAATTCTGTCGCCTCAATCCGCTAAAGTGTCGCAGCGTACGAGAGAAATGGTGCACAAATTGCGTTCGCTTCACTGCGTCGCTTATGCTGTCGCTTCTCTAGCTTTACTAAATTATTTAACTTTTACCAAAAAAAAAGTAGATTTCCAAATTTTCTGTTATAATAAATTTAAGTAAGCTGTATTTTATTTAATGCATTTGAAAGCATTACATCCAAGGATGAAGGTGTTCTAACTATTTGATTACTAAAAAAATATGCCTGAATAGTCTCGCAAGCATCGCGCATCTACAAAGAATTCCAACAAAAAAACAGGAACGTAACTTATTCCTATGATAATCTTATATAATAACAGAATTTCATATGGGATAAAAACTTCTAATAAAGACATTACGTCTCAAACTCGTGTGTACGAGAAGGAATTTCGGATAATAAAATGTTACTGGCCGAGTTCGTCAAATAATCAAATCGGGGGCACTTTAATTACAAGGCACTAAAAGTGAAATTGCCAAAACATGGAAATTACGATGTAATAAAATGTGAATGATCTTAAATTTGCAAATTATTAGGAAGATAATAAATAATACAATGAAAGCTCAGACAAGTTGACTTTACTAGTTTTACTGATCATCAATATGTATCCTTTCAGCGTGTTGCGAGGCTACAAAGCTCTTATGTGTGGCTTTGTAGCTCTAACTCCCTAAACTGGGTGTCTTGTTGTTAAAAAAATAGGAAATTTTAATGAGTCAACTACTTATTATATTTGTTTTGATCTTAACAAAGTTCCAAGATGGTTGGTACTCAATATTGTTGTATTTTAGGGAATATTTTAATAGGTCATATAGGTAAGAAAATTTCTTGAGTTACAGGCTACTTCTAAACGTAAACTGTACTTTTATTCTTTTCTATACTCTCCATCCAATAAGCCACTTTGAGTTATTCATGCTAAACACCAATCATTCACACCTATCAAAGGCGGTGCTTAACGCATTTCTAGAAATTTAATACCGTGTCATAATGTCACGGCAACATAAATAATCATTGCTGCTATAAAATCTGTAAGTAATTCAGGAATGTACGCTATCGCGCGTCTGGAATTTATAAGTCGCTGTTCTCGTTCAACCTTGTGGTGGATATTCTAGTTTGCAATTTATTATGTCTCAACTATTTATATTAAGATTTTTGCATAGTTTGATTTGACATTTGATGGGAATTTTATTAATATATTAAACACCACTAGCGACTTTGTTTACCTTTTCATTTAAGTGGTACATAACTTAATTTTAACAATATGCTAGCAAATACTGCTATCTATTATTGATCTTAATGAAAAGCAATCGAGTGTCCTTATTAAGCTCTTAGCTTATTTTATGGGTATGTTTTAATTTTATTTTACGCGCAAAATAGAAAACAAAATATGTTTTGTTACACTAGTCTACATTCTTGATCAAAATTCAATCCCTAAAATATATTTTGCTTATTTATGTTTTATTTTTAGTTACTTCTACCTTTTTCTTGCAGCGCTACAACCCTTTGCAATTGTTGGCCTCTTCCACAATTTTTTTCGCCTATCACGTTTTGTTGCCTCCTACTTCCAGTTTTTAAATTTGCCCCTCCAATGATGTAAGAAATCAAATTTTCCAAATATTTTTTTTAGATAGTACTAAAACATATACATTTTATAATTATTATGGTATGTATGAGCCTATCTTCACATTTCTATCCCTTAAAGTAAGTCTTTTTAACAAAAAGATTTACGAATAGCAGTGAAAGTTGAAGTGCCAAAATTGAAGTGAAGCGTGCCCGATCGGCCTTACATTGATTGATGAGGGAACATGATACCTGCTTTAGTGAAATCAGATCACATTGCGGTTTCACACAATCATCTCGAAATGATAAGTATTCCTTAAAAAATAGCCCTTGCAAGACCAAGCGCTAATGGTTTACATTCTGAAAAAAGTTTTTGCAAAATATTAATTTCTTTTTAAAGTTCTTACTGGATGAACTTTAGAATTCACATAAAATTAGACACTATTGTTATGAACAACTATATTGCCAAACAAACAAAACTAAAATTTAAAGTTAATAATAAAAAAGTTTTGGTTCTAAGGCACTTTTAAAATATTGTTTTGTTACATTGTTTTAAAATGCTTTTTTGAATTGCATAGTCAAATAAATACTTTAGTAGCTAAACCCTCATACATGTCATAGTATTTCCAGCTTTTATATTTTTGCACATCATTTCGACGGGGGGTAACCACAGTGGGAGTTCATGTAAGGATAATAATAATATCTATGCTAATATGCTAGTCTTTAATAGCTGTTGGCATCCATTAGAAAATAAGCTTGTAGCTTTACAAAATAAGGAATTCATTATGTTAGAAAAAAAAAACATTAAATAGAAAAATTACACAATGAAAAAGATATGTATTTCGTGTTTGCGATTTTTTTTTATGAGTAGGTTGGTTATAAGTACAGGTAGGTATTTAATAGGTTTAAAAAAAAAAGTAAAAAAGCGGACCTTATCGGCTCCGAGGCAACCTGCTCTGATGACGTAACCAGAAATACGCTATAATGAGAGAGTGGCTAAATTTTGGACACTTACTAACGCAAAACAATATACTAAAAACACTGACACTGTGCATGGCTGTGTCACCTACACGAAATGATAGTGATATTAGTTAAGTAGTTGTTTTATAAGTAACATTGTATACATATATTAATTTTTTTTCTCTTAATATAGGTAATTGCATCCCCAAACTGTTTATATGCTATGGATTACGGTTTCCCCTGAAATAATTATCTCTCTCATCTAAACGTTTCGCCGGGCCGTTTTCTAAATGTTCAAACATTTATTGCTAGCATTGCCACCTTAAAAATGGAGCTGAAAAGCAATACTCATTTGAACTCATATTATTTTCATAGGTCCTTCCGTGTTGAATCAAGTCTAATTAAGTTAATTCGTAATTTCGCGAATTTGAAATTTTTGCTTTGCCAAAACAAAAGTTAATGTTACGAATGTCCATATTTAGTTCTTAATTTTAACTTAATCTGTCCGACTCTTTTGAAACTTCGTCTGACCAAAGAAAAACCATCTTTGTTTTAAAAATGAAGCAATTTGTACGTATTTCTCATTTTGATAGAGAGGCTGTTTTAAATCTGAGTTATGGTTGCTTACTCAAACCAACTTTATGCAGAGTCGAAAATTCTGAGAGCACTTAAATGCAGCCTAGTTTTTTAATTTATCCTGCAATAGCTTGTTCGTTATAAAATAAACGAATTCACTACATTGGTTTCGTGATCCAAGAACAATATAAACGGTTTGTCTACGACGCGAGAGTGTGCATTGTAAGCAGAAAATTGAATGTCGGTGGTATGTTCTCAGCCTTGTATAAGCTATATAGAAAAGGCGTTTGTGCGGTGACCGCGTCCGTTTTGTGTAAAATGTCAAAGTGAGGGGAAAAGGCGGGCGCAAAATTGTGTTGACGCAGTGACCGCAGCGTGAGAGCTGGGTCGGTCGGCGAACTTGCGTTTGGAAAATATGACAATTGGACGTGTCCGGGTGGCCTGCAGCCCACTCGAGAACATTTCTAGTGAAGCCGTCATTCTTGAGGATAAGCGGCTCATTATTCACTAAAAGCCCACGGCGTGCCCGCTCGGGTAATTGGAGGCTTTGTTCCTTTGCGCTCGGCTTTGACGCTCTCGTGAACTATACGTGGTGCAGCTCTGACGGATTATTATTATTCGCACAATCAACCATGTGCGCAAAGCCTTAGATTAATGTGGCATCTGAGGCATGAGATGTTAGAACAACGGACAAAACTCAGTTCATTGTAAAAAGATGTATAAAATAATATAAATAATTGATTTTATTAAAAGCTTTTTATGTACATAAGTCTTCAACAGAACGACATTCATGGAAGGCAAGGCAACATTAAGTTCAGAGTTAAGGAGAATTATGACACTATTGTGGACATCGAAATGGTTTTTAACTTGCGTGGGGGGCGTGAGAAAACTTATGCGCAGCAAAGAAACTATCGGATTTAGTGCGTGGCCGCTCCGACAACTATGACTTTAAAAATTTTTAGCCAATTGCATAAAAGCAGTTTTGAAAATTTCAAATTTTAAGAAAAAGAGAAATGAAGAAAACAAAGTTATTACCTATACTATTTTCCGTAACTCCAAAGAAAAAATATTTCTAATTACGCGAAATTAAGTTAGTTTTTCGAATACGGTAGCATAATGGCAATGCCAGTTTCATGTCTGTTTTTGACATAAAACCTATATAAAATAGTTTCCACATGAAAACTTACCCTTATGAGAGTAATATGTGACAGAAAGCCAGCGTGTTTTCTGTGGCTATTATGAAGATAGTAATGGAGAAAAATAGTTCATTTCATTCATAAAGCACTGCAATATATCATCGCGTAGAACATTATTATTTTGCTACATCTGTCTCTATTCAACTGTTGTATGTGTGACAAAAATCCAGGCTGCTCATGCATCTTCTTTTGTTTATTATTTAGCATTGATATTAATAAGGACGTTTTTAATGTTTATGAGTTTTGTTATTACTACAAAGAGAGGCATCAGTAAAATGATAGTAAGTACACACTTTTATTCATTTTTCTATTATCAATACCATGATAAAAACCCTTATTTATTTCATATTATCCAAGTGTTTTATTATAATATATTGTTGTATGTAGGGTAGGTACGGCAATCTTGATACTAAAAATCTTCAGCTTTAACTTCGTTTTTTAACCATTAGCACTTATTTTAGACTCGCAGTATAAGACAAATTTTAATGATTTTCAGGGTCAGACTCTTTTTATAAATTTAAGACAGCAAGAAGCGTTAAGGAACTGTGCCTTATATTTAGAAAGTATAAATTATAACTAAGTAAGTATTCACAAGAGATATATCTGTGAAAGTCAGCTCCTTTATTTGTACTTGCTTATTAAATTTGAGTTATTGCGCATTTCATTACATTCAATACTAGCAAAGTTACATGTGAAACAGCATAATACATACGAGACCGGATAACAAGTAAGCATCACCGACTAGTAACTTTCTAATCTAAGTTACAGCCTTTCGCGTCCCAGCGCTTCCTCTGTAGAGATATTGCTGTACCAGTTATGGGCTAATTAATTGTAACTCGGGTAGACATCGTCAGTTTAATTACAAGTTGCAACCCATCGTATATTAGTTATCATCAAGTTTTCATTGTAAATTCGAAACGTTGACACATGCGATTCAGAGTACATAGTTTACTGACATTTAGTAATGTAATGACATATGTTACATGCTTTGATTAGTTATCTAAGAGCATTAAACCGAAGACGCTACGAGCACTTATTTGTACGTAAAGAAGTCCACATTCTGCGGAGTAGGTGAGCGTTTCGTCCCATCAAATTTTCTTCCCAATCGCAATGGGACGAAACGCACACAAAAAAGTATTTAGAATTCTGTGTGCGATTCGTCCCATTGATTTTTTTGAAAGTAATGTCAGCAAAAAAAATCAAATTAATGATATATTATTAATATAATATTAAGCTTACTAGGTGTTGTCTCAGCGCCACCTTAGTTAAATGTCTTTTAATGTATAATTTTTGAGTATCGACTCGTTGAGAGCAGGTAGTTTTCAGAGAACCTAATAATGATAATCCTTACTGCTATCTCTTTCACACCGTTCATTGTGCGTGCTGTTGTCTCTTTCGCACTATTCATAGTGCGTGCTGCTATAGTGTTTTGCACTATGTGCATGAACACAGTGCTGTGTTCCTGTGATGCAGTGCAGATAACATAAATATGATTTGAGTGCGCACTGTTTCGCAGTTTTATATTGTTTTAAGTTCTCCTTTTACATTACAAGGTAAGTACTTATAAATAAAGACATTACAATATTTTGTGATTCTATATATAATAAAAATATATTCTATCATCCATACTAATATTATAAATGCGAAAGTCTGTCTGTCTGTCTGTCTGTCTGTCTGTCTGTCACCTCTTCACGGCTAAACTGCTGGACCGATTGTGATGAAATTTAGTAGGGATGTAGTTAACGACCTGAGGTCAAACATAGGCTACTTTTGGGCGCGATATAACCGAGTCCCACGCGGGCGGAGCCGCGGGCAACAGCTAGTATAATATAAAGGCGTAAGATGCCTAGCCACCATGTTGTTTTGTCTTATCAAGCTTGTTTTGATTTACGGAGTACTGAACATTTTAATAGTTCCAAATGGTAAAGTTAAGTTTATTAATTAAAATTTGTTTATATTTATCGAACTCTCTACTTTTTATGCCTATCTTTTGTAACATTTCAATACTTGGTTGGCTGGAATAGATCTCTAATAGGATGAAGTCCGCCGTTATACAATTTGTAAGGCAGATTAACGCTTTTATGTAATTTTATTGTGTACAAGCAAAGATATTAAACAAACAAATAGCTCGTGGCGATATGTTTTAACTATATCAATATTATTTCAAATATGTTTATAAATTGATAATTAATATTTTATAGATGGATACAACGGCACAGACAGAACCATCAACTTCACACAACCAAATTGGATTTGATTTGATTTTAATTTTGATTAAGCTTGTGTTGCTATCTGTACAAAATAAATTTAAAAAATATAATAATATAAATATTGGGACGAATCGCACAACACATATTTTGAACTTTTTGAAAGTAGCTTTTCGTCCCAATGGGACGAAAAATTAATGGGACGAAACGCTCACCTACTCATTCTGCGCGCGGGGTGAGGAAACACAATAATCTAAAGTAGCCAGTTTAAACAACTGGGAAAGCAGTAAGATAAATATACTTAATATAATATTTTGCCTCTCTGTGTTTCATGTTCAACCTTAGAACCCCCCCTTTACTGCTAAATAAAATGTATGTCCACTGCACGTCACCTACAACATATCCTAGGTCCAGTTACAAGCGACATCAAGTAAATTGTATCTTAATTGCAATACTTGTTTTTCTCATGCACATTAATGTTTATATAGATTTAGATATGTATTTAAATAAGTATTTTTGTATTGTAGAATTAACTGAAAAATATTATCCATGCTGTTTTTAGAAGTAAATGAATAAGTTTATACTCTTGAAAGTTATATATCACTCTAGCAAAATGCACACACATTTTGTAGGTCTTCTTTTTAAAAATGCTGTAGACAAATTGTCCTATAAACTTTCTCTGAATAATTTACGCATAAAAAGAACATCACCATGCGTTGTTTTAGCAAGATGAGATGAGGCTTGTTTTATTTCGGAAAATGGCGACCATTGGAGTTAAAATTCAAGAGCTAATTTTTTAAAAGAGGCACTCTCGAAGGCTTCTCGCAGGATCGCCGGCGCCCCGTCATCGCAGGGCGCTCGTTACCGCGGGCCCCGCGGCGCACTGAACAACACTCACAAACTTATTACCACACCTTAGATACACAACTTTCAACCTTAAAGGTGCTTTAAAATAATAAACACATAAAAATACCTAGATCTTGGCGAAGGTTTACAACCAGCCTTCCTCATTACGTCTGTCAGCGTTATTGCCATCTCGTCGGAACATCAGTAAGCGCCGCTGAGAAAAATATTTACATACATCTCTCCCGCAAATATTGGAGCTAGCGGAAACGTACAGGTACATAATTATGTTTGCTCTTATGTATTTAATAACATTTCTGAAAACAGACTAAGGCTACAGTGTATAGCGAGTTTATTCAGACAGCAGAGTTGGCAGTCAAGCATACGGCCTGCAAAAGATGGGAGCGGAATACCCTAGCCTATTTATATGCTCGTCATTTTAGTTTGAAATATTTCTCCCCTAATATGCATCGTGACGTGCGAACTTTGTAACTTTGATGTTTGTATATCTCCTAACGTTAATTACGTTGAGCTTGATACCTCAATGGTGTCACGAAAATGCTGTCAACTCGTGACCTACGATTTTTCACCCTAACATCCGGTAGTTTCCCTGCCTATCTCTCTTTAAACTGGAACACAATAACACAAGCAATGCGTTTTAGCAAGAAACAGGTAAAAATTAGGTGCAAAAGCAGTCGAAACAAATATCTAACTCCAAGAAACGCTTTAGTACTTAATTTATTTGTATACATTATCATTCATCAAATTCAAATACTGAAGTGGCAAAATTTCCAACTAAATATCACCACAAAATGTTCACATCATGAACATATTCCATGTGTCCATTTCATAGCTGATTTTGCAATAAAACTTACCCGTTAGTAGGAATCGAGGCGATTGAATTACTGCGATCAGTATATTGGTTAAATCACTGTATCGGATATCAGGCTGTTAAAGCCAGGCTCATGCCTCTATTTAGTGTTACGTTGGCACTACTGTGACTATATTAAATTGTCACAAAACTCTATTCACATTAAGTAATGGGCGAAAATGGTAGAAAACTAGTTTTCAACCGTTTCCTACCTTTTTTTACTATAAACCACATTTAACTACAGTAAAACTAGTTTTCTATCATTTTTGCCGATCACGGTCACATTCACTAAAATATTAAAATTATCATCGTCAATATTGGCACTTTTATATCCCACTGCTAGTCAAAGGCCTCTCAAATCATAGAATAAAAAAACAGCGTGTTAAAAAATAGAGCCTTTCCGGTTCTGCATTGTAAGATTTGTACGTAGCCATGGTCGACCCGCGGTAATTTCTTATATTGTATTTAAGTTGAAATACTTATTACAATACAATGCAAGCCCTTTCTAACACACGAAATTAGACTGTAAAAATACAATTATTTGAAATTTTAGATCTTTTAAAGTACCTAATATTATAATTTAAATTATTTAAGTAAATTTTTTACTATTATTGTTTGAATATGCAAATAAATAAAAGTGGGAGTATTATTAGTGCCGTAATAGGATGTGTAGAGGTGAGCGGAAGATAGAAGTATCTGGAAGCGACACTGCCGACAAGAACACAGAAATTAAATTTATGAAAGATAGAGGATAGATAGATAATATTGACCTCAAATGATAAAACGGATTTGTTTTCATTTTCTCTAAAGTAATATTTTTATCAATATACTTTTTGTATTTATAATTCCTATACAATTCATGACATACTATTTATTTTTAATAGTTTTTGTGTAAAAGGAATATTTATATTACTAAATCCGTGGGTTATGTTCATCATACATAACGATTAAAACAGCATGGCACAGAAAGTAAGTCATAAATTGTATAAAGTTAAAAATAAAGCAAGTCAATTGTTAAAAATACTGATATATTTCCAGAGAAAAGTAACAAATGTTGAACGAAGCTTTCTTTAAGCTGATACAGAATTTAATTCCATTACGGCGTACCTGTATCGCCGTCGAGGGACAAAAGCCGGTTTAATCCATTAAACAATACGAAGGCACATTGGCCTCACTACCTAGGTCAAACTAAATTTTAATTGAAATAAATTATTTTCATTTTCCTTCAAGTCTGGCCTTCTGCAAACTAGTATCACAAAATGGGTCTACCTACTCGTCACTATAACTACACTATATGTATAGTACTTATATTCCATAGGCAGCGGTAACCACTTCCCATCTAGTGGGCAGTGTACCTGTTTGCATACTAAATGGTATATGAAAAATTTATGTGTTGACGCTACATAGTATTGAAAAAAAAAAAAAGTGCAAAAGTTTTAAATTTAGTACTTATAACTTTTTCTCTTATTGATGCTTTTGATTAACAAATCTTTGGTGCGCGAAACCGACTCACACTTACCAGGTATAGTTTACACGGTTTCGCCTTTTATTAGCTAAAGTTGTGGTAGATGGTTAACACCAAAGCTATTTACAAGTTTGCTAGTAAGCTATGTGTACTTTAAATTAACTTATGGTCCTATTTAGTTTGCAGCACAGTTGCAGCATTAATATTGATTAGGTATGTAGATGAAATAGTACCCTATTTCAAACGTTAGTAATATATATACGCTACCTACTTACTGAACTAGGCAAGTGATAAAATAGCCCAGTATATTTGCTTTTAAAATTTATGTAAAAACAAATGCATGCATGACTTACAAAAATATGCTTTAAAAATGTCGTCTCTTTTGTAATAATAATAATTGTATTAGGAAACAGTAATTTTATGAAAATCCACGCATGTTTCTATGAAACATATGATAAATGGCAGTTTAATACTTATTTGCTAAAAGCTATTCGAGATAATTAAATTATAGACTGACTAATTGAGAATGTTTTAGCATAAAGTCCGCCATTTGTATCATTTTATTAAATAAAATAAAGTTTAAAATAAGTCATAAGCAAGAATTGAAGTAGGTGTATCTAGTGCCAGTTTTATGGAAATTGCAACTCTTATAGCACTTGCTAAGAGTTGACGATTTCCAATGAAAACAACTTTATTTGCTATAATAATAAAACCTTAGGAGAGCTTTTACACGATATGAACTTCACTCACACTTGAACGTGTAAACGTGTAAAAAGAAAAAAATATATAAACCAAACATAAGTCTCCACTTCAGATCGAGACAATAGACCGGGTTCTGTAAAAAAGGCAGTCACGATGTCACGTAATCCAAACAAATAGATTTAACTGATCAGCTTATTATATAAATGAAAAACAGTCTCTCACAAAGGTTATTTAACTTTTAGGCTATCTCAATCATACTCAAACATACATCAAGTATTAAAATTAATCACTCAAAAGCACAAATTGTTTCATCATCATCTTATGCTTAAATATGTTTTGGTTATTCAGTATAGTTCTAGCGAGTTAAATAAGGACATACCTACTGTTTGCACGAAAAAACTGAGACCAATTTCCTTTTGCATTATGATATTACCATGGAAGAACTAATGTGCAAATATTTCTATAATTGTTAAGTTTTATAGCCGTCATAAAACTAGTTTCGTGGAGTCGTGCTCGTGTCTAACTCCACAAGTGGGTCTTGTCGAGGCGGAGGCGCTACCATAAAGAACTGAATCGTGGGCGGTGGGGTGTTGGGTTTAGCTCAGTGTTAACGGGTTCCAATTGTAGATTGTGGGTGAAAGACAATAAACAATGTTATGGATGTATCGGTAGTTAGAAAGTTGTCCCAATATAAAATTTTCTATTTATGTTCGTATTAGAATGTCTTATAAATCCGGACAAACGTAAGTCGGACTTGCGCATCGACAATTAACATACTTTTACAAGTTTTGGTGGTTTTCTTTCATAAATCAGATTGCTTATGTCCAGGAGTGGATTTAAACTTCTAAAACTGCGGTTTTTTTTTTCAATAAATTCCGTGATTAAAATTGATTATATAACGGTGAGAGCTGTTACTTATTTCTTTGCAATTTTTATACGGCTGCTAGCTTAATAATCCTAATTCAAAAAATACTGCATAATATTAAATTATTTATCCTTTATTTTTTTAAATTCTTACATATAAAACAAAACTACGTACTTAAGTAAATGATGATGACTAGAAAAAAGAATTGACAAAATAGCTATAGAAGCTAAAAACTCATTTTTTCAACACGTACATTTTAGAACTATATATAGGTTTTTCTTATTACTTTCACGTTTCCGACACTCATGTTAAAACGTTTTCGATCAAAAACCTTTCAAAATATACGAGAAATAAATATCTACAGAAAGCTAGAGTTATTGTGGAGCAGAACAAAAAGGCGGCAAAAAAGAGCGTGTGTGGTGCTTTTCAATAAAACCAGTGGCGTGAAATTCTGCTATTGGTTTTCTTTGCAACTGCCGTAATTTGAACCACCCGACCAACTGCGTTCAAACCGTTCAAACTAACATGCAAATATCGGAAATATAACATTAATATAGTGTTGTCAGTCATATACTCATACTTATCTATTCGTTTTCCTAATTGCAACTAGGTAGTCTTGATAATTGAAATGCATTACAAAGCATGGCATTATTCTTATCTACAAAACGTTAACGTTGTTAATTGTTTGCTTGTTTGTAATGTCTTTATTGCACAAAATACCAAAATAAATTTGTCTTACTTTGAATAGAATATTATAAAGAACATAATTATCCTAATTAGGATTTTATGATATGCGCTATGGAAAATATTATTTAGTAAACATTAAACCTAATTTACGCTCGGCAATTTTCAAATAACACACCAAAACATAAGTAATATTCTGTAACCATTATCGGATCGATCCACTTTAGAAGATAAAACGTTATTCGCCTCAAAAAATTAGATATTAAATTCATAAATCCATTTCAATATAATGTGTGTAAGCTAAGTTTATGTTAAGTACCCCTAATCGCACTTCGCAACTCTCCTTGTTAAAGCCGAGGAATTCCAATTTATGTGAGAATCATGATTCTGACGGTGATAACGACTGTCATCACGAAGTTATCAAGGCTATTTGTCTACTCTCAACTCAATATTTTAATAGAGGCAATAATTACTACCAAAGACACCGCTGTTTCTTTATTGAAATCAACTCAATTTAAAATCGATAATTAGTAATCCATTATTTGTTAATTGGCAGTTATTTTATAATAAAACACAAATAAATATTATGAATGGTAGACGGATTCGTTAACATTCCAAAAAAAAAAAATAGAAAAAAAAAAAAAACAATTTAATGTTATTATGTTTGCATCTAATTATAAAACGAATACCATAATTTGATACCAAATCGTTTCACTTTCTTTTATTTCAATTACGATACTCAAATAGCTTAACTTGATAAAAAGTGTACGTACTAAAAGTGCTACGGTAGTTACAGTAAAATACTTATTGATTACTTAAAATCCACACAAAATTTGTCTCCGTATCAAAAACTACCTGACCATGGACATGAAACTTGTCAGATATGATATTTGTCGAGTATTACAACAGAATTACGTAGTTACCAAATGTCAGCTAAGAATTAGTTCGTGATATTTCCATGGAAATAGAACATCGGGTAGCTACTAGTAAGAAATATAAAATATTATCCTTTTTATGTGGCACTATTATATAGACTTAAGTAATTCAGCCTATTTTTATGTCTGGCTGTTGTTGGTGGAATCTGTCTGTGAAACGGTAGATAGTAAATAAGGTTGTTCCTTAGTCTCCTTTTACTAGTAAATTTTCTATACTTGACACGAAAACCACACGCAATATAATATTTTACAAATAGCGCTTCGTCTTGTCACTTAGACCATCTTCCATATGGTACGTATTCGCTGCATCACGCCTTACTAGAACCAATTCCGGTGCTAGGAAACCACCACGCCGAATGCCAAGTCGAGCCATGACTCTACAAATTCTTCTCCATTTATGTTAAAATTATATTATCATAATAATTTACATAGTACCCCAACCGGTACAATAAAAGCAGTCTTATTATTGGACCTAATTATTGTTCTTTGTGTTTAAATTCGAAGAGATTTTTTATTTAAATCAAGTCACGTAGCGGCAAGTCAGCTTCAGAACAAAGGGATATATTGAGTTGTTAAGATAATTATTCATTATCTTGTACGCCCAATACGATTCTTATGTGCATACAAATTGTGTTTACTTTAAAATTAAAGCGATTATCTTACACTTGCTTTCTCTTATGTTTGCTTCTTTTTGATTTTAAGTCTGTTGAGTCAACATTGATGGAGGTAAATTTTGGTTTTAATTACAATTTTGAAGACTGACTTAATATATAAATAAAATAATATATACATAACTTTATGCGTGGACTCATATAGAGCAAAAAAGCCTAACTGCGAAACTCATAGTCATCTCATCGTTTGTTCAAAATCTAACATATTTCTCACATAGAATATTAATTGAAATTCATAAGCGACCTTGTCATTTTGTCAATAAATAAGTTTGTTTACTCGAAAATTCACTAGAAAGATATGAGAGAAATCTCTAACCACCTACTAAAGGAATACATTAGAGGAAACGCACTTACATAGTAACATAAATTCAAGAGTGGCAGAACACGTCACATAAACTTGATTTATCTTTCGTGACGTAACACAAGTTAACTCCTAACAAAATTCTTCGTTACCATCTTAGAAAAACACATTTTCGTGGGTAATCTCAAGGTAGTTAAAGTCGCATCTAGTTAGCAATAAATATAAAGTTGTAGCCGCGTGGGACAGCTGCAAAAATATACTCTTGTTATGTTATAACCGTATACTCCAGAAATGTTTTTTATTTGCTATGGGATATCATATATTTTATTTCTTATTAACGAGTAAAATAAGTAGATGTAGGTAAAAACACATATTTATTTTCTTACATATTTTTGCGTTGGAAGTAAATAATTAGAATATTAATCTATTAATGACCACGTGTTTAACATACTAACTGCAACTATAACAGACTCGCTTATTTCAAGCAAACAGAAATTCTCAAACGAGCCTTACAGTTTTCCAATTAATAAATTAAAAGGGCGACTGCATAAAATGTAGAGTTGATGAAATCGTAGTCAATAGCTGTGTCGGTCCAGTAATTTGCATTCATTGGCCGGCGTTATACAAGATGTAAAAACTAGTGAAGTACGAGCACTAGAAGTAGGAATTTATGTTAATAGTGTCTGCAGTTGCAGGCGCCGCCGCCGGTACATCTGAAGTGAGCCTGTATTACGTGCATGTTTACATAATTGATAATACTGACTGTCAAAAAAGAAACTAGGCACCTGCTGATTCTGAAGGGTATTTTTATCTGTATTCCTTTATAATGACTAGATACTATATTATCAGATTTATCACTACAGCAGTGGATTTTTTTAAGTGAAATAATGATGTGTCGGATCGAAATCCATAGTTAACTACACGAATAAAATGTGCGCGTCATCAATTTCTTTCATTGAGCATTATCATGTTATACTTTGCGATATCATGATTATACTTCGGTATATCTTTTTTTTT
This sequence comes from Apomyelois bistriatella, assembly GCA_947044815.1. Taxonomy (NCBI): domain Eukaryota; kingdom Metazoa; phylum Arthropoda; class Insecta; order Lepidoptera; family Pyralidae; genus Apomyelois; species Apomyelois bistriatella. Next base: position 6,981,246 of record OX345689.1, read on the forward strand.
CTGAAAAATCCTTATGTAACTGATACAAAGTCGGAAGTATAATAATAAATTTAACCTACTATCGAAGTCGAATGTAAATTGCATTTCTCCGTTTAAGTATTTGATTAAATAGAACAATACAAAGTTGAGTGTCCAGTCCGATAGAGCGCAGAAATCGTAAGCTAATTGAAAATTGAACTAGAATCTTGGATCCGATAACAATTACCCGCAGCCATAAAATAGTAATTAGTCAACATGGACTGGTATAAGGCTGCCGCAGGCAATACTATTTATTACTTAGCGTTCAAACAATGGGCTAACTGCCGACGCTTAGGTTCTCTTATTTAAATATATCGTATATAGTTTTGTCGTTCCAAATACATATACTTATATAATTTTTTTCCATACAATTGGGAATCCTAAAGAAGATACCTAGCTCATAACTCATAAAGATTGGCTTTAGATATTAAATATACCACATTTTAGTATGTTAACGTCATGATTCGATAAGAGTAACTCATTATTTGCATAAGGCTCTACATTTAACATACAAAGAAATCTGGTTGATGTATTCTCAAAATAGCGCTAAGAAAAAATGAGCGACAAAAATTGTGTTTTTTGTTTTTAAATGTAGATTTTAATAGTTCATAAATTATTAAACAATTTGAATATATGCGTATGGCCCTAATTTCCTTTTCAATAATATTTAGAGCGTAAACAGTGATATAATGGAATGTTGTATACGTTTATTGACAGTGTAGTGAACAATCCGCTTACTGAATGAATATTCATAAGATATTCGTATGATATGGTACGGCATACAGCCTCAAATGGTATAGTTCCCTCGTTTTACGCTCGTAGTGGTATTGAGACATGGTTATCAATTCATTATTACAATCTGTCTGAATATGTAAGCTATGCACTGAATATGAAAGTAACATAAAAATTAAAATAATATGACTATTGGCATATACTGAATTACTGACGTGTACTTGACCTTAATATAATAAAAAAAAAAAAAAAAAATACGGAACCCTGTAAATCTGTAAGAGTGATGTTCTATAAAGTAAATATAAAAAATAGGCTACCTTAATACAAAACAAGCACACACTACAGCATAAAGTAAAATTTAATCATTGGAAAAGGAAAACTGTAGCGAATGGGCGACGTTTCCATAGTGAAATTCGCCACTCGACTTCCGCGCTATCCTGCCTGCGCCAAATTTCGTGTGTATTTTCATTCGTATCTGCATATATTTGTATTTACCTGACAAATAAAATACTTTTTATTTGCACATGTGTTTCAAGAGAGCAGCCTCTTTTGTTTGTACATAAATTCACAAATCATTTGACTCGTTGGCTTATTTAATGACGTTACATTTGATCAGAAAAAAAAAACTATACAACGTATTTATTTTTAGATACTTTATTACAATGTATCTTGTATTGTATAGTTATTATGTTATAAAAAAATTAACAAGTATCTACCATATTTATCGATTTTTACACTGGTAATCAAACTGCAGTACTAATTATTTACTATCTATTACTATAGGACATTTAATTGTCATTTTTTGAAAAGTAAAAAAACAAAAATAAAATAAAATATATAAATTCAAAAATATATGTTTATTTAATGTTTGATTTGTACAATTGCACTCAAATTTCTAAATATAGATTGTAGTTTAGTGATAATTATAAAGAAGGTATGCATAAAATAAAGAATGTATATTGCTAATACCCTAAAATAACCAAAATGGTACAAAAGGAATTACCATTGTAACCTATGATAAAGTAAGTAGATATAACCATTAAGTAAGTAGAAATACTGCAAATAAATCACCAAAGTAAACTAATCTAACAGCTAATAAGGACCTCTCACAACTCCACGAAAAATATTAAAGAATCAGAAGTATTGTTCACCTCAGAATAATATTTATGTCCCAAAGGATTCGTATTCGAGAACCCGACGCCAAAACATATTTTACCAATGGCAGAATTACTTCAGACAAACCGGTCGGGCGCGATAAAATATGGCTAGCTAATAAACTTTGTAAGCGATCGACAAAGGAACTATTTTATCCTTTGAACGACTAAAGGCTTGTCTGAGACTGAGATTCAGTGCAAGTGATATATTTTTAGAGTGATTAAATAACTACAATATTATGAGACTTTTTTCACTCGTTTACCCTTTGCCTTTTTTTCGCTCTTTAAATAAGTATATTTTCATCTAGCTAACATCTAGTACCATAACACAGTTAACTACGGGGATCGGTATCGCCATATGAAGGTGTGATTGTTAATACTAATATTACTACAAGTTGTTAAGTTATAACTAACGTTTCTTACGAGAACTGGTCTAGTGGCTTTATGGAGCAATAACGTCTTACTCATAACATAACTTATAATAAATTTAGAATGAACAAAAGGATAAAAATAAAAATAGAGAAACAAATAAAGTTGAAATAAATTAGTTGTCATAACAAACGAAGATTTACGTCCAGTTGTTTTATCTGAAAAGTTAAGGAGATCAAAACGCTGCTTATCGAAATGATGGCATTCCCACCGCGCTCCTTTTCTGGCATAAGACCTGTTACACACTGGCGCTTGACCGCACAGGATGACTCGCTCGACTAAGACAAATTCACTGATGCACTTCACACTGAAAGACTAATGTCGACTATCTGTATACTACTTATACAGATAGTCGACATTAGTCTTCCTCCTTCAATCCTTTTTAGATAAAGATAAAAATACTTTATTTATGCAATTAAGTGTTGCTTAGTTATAACTAAGTCTGGGTATGAATATGATGGCAATAATATATCAATAATATACACACTAAATCCGGCTTTTCTAGGCCTACAATATAACTTGAAAAACTCCAGTGTAAGATAAATGATTAGTGATTCATGATGGAAGTGATAAATTTAAGTAACATAAAGGAAAGAACGCTAAAATACAAATTAAATTAACCTCTTATATATCTCTAATGCTTATAAGGCTGCAAAATAAAATTAAAGTGAAATAAAAACTAAATAATAATAAAAAAATTAAAATCTTTAAGTATAATAAAAACTTATCAAAAGTATTGAAAATTTAAATTATAAATTTTTACTAAACAAGTTCTTATAAGTGTAGCCCATCACAACATCTGTCTTAATTAATGACTGGGCCTGATGACCGATACAGCGGCCGCTCCATTAACATAACGAACCTCTGTCAAGCTGTCCGTCAATCATCACCTCTGTTCTATATCCTGCAACCACCAAACACTATTATTACTTTACATGAATTTTGACACAAATTAACGCTGTCGAGGTGTACGTAAAACATCTTATTACGAAGCGTAAAATACATTATTAATGATTTCGAAATCAGTTCTGTGGGTTAATAACAAATATGAATTCATCAACTTGCTTCATAATTTATTTCTAAAGCCGTGTGTACATGTTATATCTCGTAAATATCGTTAGACACACATAACATAATCGACTGTTTACTGACTGATATATAGATGGCGCCACTAAGCGAAACCAGGAACATGATCGTAAAGACTTATTTCATATTTAACCGACCATAAAGTATGATTTAAACACTTTGTCGGCTAATAAATATCTCGCGTATCTATACAAGCTGAAACTTGGTAGTGTCATGAAAATAATTATTGTGCGTAAGATATACCTACTTATGGACTGATTGATTAATGGTCTTTGTAATAACTGTGCACCTTTTTAGCGTTTCGACGAAGATTAATGGAAATAATAATGCAAGGAACAATATACTTATCAAAAATTATACGAGTGATGGGTACACAATAACGCACGAAATGTGTATGCTTTCTACCTTCTTTTAACTAATTTAATAAATTGATAAATCATGATAGGCAAATAAAATTCCAAGTAGTAAGAATTGTAGATGTACATATATAAGACGTAAGGGGTAGTGGTAAAACTCAGCATGTAAGTAATGCTTTAACAGGTTTTAAGCAACCAATCTTTACTTTATTACCACAAAGTTCCTAGCTTACATAAAATTAATTAACCCAAGTAAAGCTGAATGGAGCAATTAAGAAATACTTAGTTGACTGTTGTTTATAACTTTGATTTAATAATTATTGATTATACACTAAATACACTAAATTATATTTCAATGAAAAAGGAATTGGTTTTCACTTTAATCGTAATAGTTTGATGCGATATCCTCACTCGAAGTTTTAAGTAGGAGTACTACTTGAAACAATAAAAACATTTTATGAAAATAGCAATGAATTGTCTACAGGTTTTCTTCGATTTACAGGGATAATTTTTAAAATAAAGTATACAATTTAATTATAAATTATGATCGGTAAGTTACAATTCCGACTCTACCAGTTCATATACACAACATCAATAACATTGCTTACTTTATTTAGTAAGTATCGACTAATCATCGCACATCTAGGCTCCACTCTCCAGTTTATAGATAAACTGGCATTGAACGTGGCCGTATTGCCCCAATCCACTCCTCAAACACATTACCATATAAACTGAAATTGCCAATGCTAGCCTCGTCAACAAACAGTGTGTACAAACTCATTATGCGTCTCATTTTAACTCTACATACTACGTTGTAGTAATTTTAAGTTACAATTTGAGGTTAATTATATTATATGTTAATAATTTTTAATATTATTTTTGAATGAAATTTAATCATAAATAAAAGGAAATAGTCAACTCAAAATTGCGGACACGTATCGTTTAGATCGAGTTTGCTTCAAACCAATATTTTTAACCATTCTTTATTCTGAAACTTTATAATTATTTACTTTTGAAGTGAAAACTTCTATAAGCGCGTTGACATTGACATCTAGAGATGGAAAAAACCAAGACCACAAAAATTACAAGTGTAATTGTTCAAATCCTCTTTATTTTAATAATTTCTTAATAACCAAGCATATAGCCTACATTCACTGTAGATTGACGCTTGTATTATTTTAATAGTATCACTTGTGCGCAGCACCCTTGTGGCTTAGAGTCTATATAGTATGATAAGATATCTGTCAATATTTAGTTAATGTAATGTGTAAACGGTTAACAAAGTTGATAAGGCATGTGGTCCGATAATGCGTTCCCGGCGGGGGAGATGTGTCGAGTATAAATCATTGCTAAGTGAGATCGGCTCCGATGTGTGAACCCGTAAATCAACCCTTAAATGAGACCGCCCGACAGTGATGGTGGGCCGTCTTTAAATAAATTAATCGAATGAAACTCCGATTAGGCCGCTGAAGCGTTAAATTACTTAATATCTTCTTCAATGTAATATCTTTATAAGTATTTTGATCAAGAATTGTTGTTAAATCGCACAATGAATGCTTTTGTTTCGGAGTATTTGACGATAGTTTTACGACGTCTGAGCCCTACAACTTTCGAATCACGGACTCATATTTCGTGTTAGACAATCAGTTTATCCAAACCTAATATTCTAAAGTAATAAACATTCCGCAACTCTACACAACTAATATAAATAAACGTTGCCTGTTTAATGCTGTATTTCCCCAAAAGTATTTTTTACTTATAGAACTTTAGTATAATGTATAAAAAAACTACCTACAATAAACCATTAAAAATAAAGATATTCTATAGAGCAAAGGAGAATTTGAATGAACTAATAAGTAGAGTACTTAAATGTTGAAAGGCCTGCACTTGACCACCGAGTTTACGGAAGTTCTGAATAGTTGCAATATAGAATTCAGTGTATTAAGCGATAAACCCGGAGATATGGATCACCATACTAGTAGAACGATCGATAGTCTTTGGAGTAAGCTTGCCAGTGTAATTGTTCCGTATAGTCAATTAATTCAAGTGCACTATTTAGCTTGATGGTTTTCCGATCATTAACTGTTATCGTGAATAAAACATTTCGACTCTAACATTTATTACCTTTAATATGAAAACATTGGAACAGTCGCTGTATTTCATATTTGGTTCTGGCTTATGAATAGACCACCACGTCTATGCCTTTGGATATCATAAGAAACAACTAAGGGAAGAACAGAAGTTTACATGTGTATATGCTTGGCCGGCTGACAAGAGATTCCACCCACATAACACTTTCCAAGAGGGGTTGATGTCAGTCAAATTGCCGGTAATCACAAATGAATGCTGAATTTGAAAACATAAGACAGCGCATTTCAGTGTACCCCAAGATATGAAGCCATACTTACTACGGCTTGGGATGTAATCGGAATAAAGCTTACATAATGACGAACAAGGGCCAATACCTACTAATGTTAAATTAAATTTAGTTTAATTAGAAATTTGCCATATAATGGACATTAATGAAAATTATTATCGATACTTTTAACACGACCACGGATGTTTTTGATAGCACAAAAGTATAGAGCCGTTAAGATTTTTATTATTATAAACACTCAAATACGTGAACAACAATAATTATTAAACAAGAAAATGTTCATCTCAGTTTTACCGTTGGCTATATACTAATTTCCCTTTTTCAATATAAATCTTTATAACCGTTAACTTATCATGACTGTCACTAATTAATAGGTGGTTGGTTAATTTACTCTCAGAATCTGCATCTTTGTCTGGATCAAACTAGTCAAGTTACACGGGCGAGTGGTGAGTTCGATTTAGAACTTAAAACTTTCGCTGGCACTCAACTAGACAATTCTTGCAGTTTAACAGTTAATTCATTACATTCAGACCTTAGTAGTTGTGTAAATAGTTAAATACTTATTTTCTAGAATTAGATTATTCGCCAAATAAAATAAATTGACGTAACGAACGACATAACGAAACAAATAAAACTAGTGGTTCTGTGAACAGTAGATCTCACGAACCTCCTCCGTTAACCCCCTTTTCCCATTCTGGTCAGACGATCCAAACAAATAAATAAAATTAAAAAATCTTTTACCGAAAACGAAACCATAGCGCATATTAATTTGTAAAAGAACCATCTTACGGCCAGTGATATGATACTATATTGCTTATATAACAATATAGCAAACTTCCCCCATATTTCCCCCTATTTTCCCCCAATCAAAAAAAAAAGCTCAAGACATAAAATTTAAAAAAAAACAAGAAACACGTGTGCCAAGTTTCATTAGGATCCGTTTGTAAATAACGTCACAGAAAACTTTCCTCCTTTTCCCCCCATTTTCCCTCCAATCAAAATAAGCTCTTGACAAAAAATTGCAATAAAATCAAGGAACACGTGTGCCAAGATTCATTAGGATCCGTTCAGAAATGCGACCTCTAGCCCGGAACAAACAGACACACAGACCGACAGATATCCGGACAAAAGCAAAATTTGCCAGTCTCGAAATGGAGACTCTCGCTCGCTTCGCTCGCTCGGTAATATACGATGTAAGTTTCTTAAATATGACATCCCAAAGGTCAAATTTTCTCTTCTTTGTATGTAAGAATTTAACTCATAAGTACCTACTTAATATTGATTGTATATTGTACATTCAGAATATTTTACTACCTAAAAGAATGACAAGTATTATATCCCCACGTAAAGCAGAGAAGATATCCATACAAATATTATAAATGCGGAAGTCTGTCTGTCTGTTACAGTTTTACAGTTAAACCGCTGAACCGATTTTGATGAAATTTGGTATGGATATAATTAAGGAGTAGAAGACAAACATAGGCTGCTTTTGAGTGCGATATAACCGAGTTTCTTTTTCTCTCTTACCGAGTGTGACGTCGCGCATTCTCCTACGGCGGTCCTTCCTCGCTGCCCCGCACCGCATCACCCCGAGGGCCATATATAAGGCTGCGCGCGTCCACTGGAAGACCTCTTTTTCGGCTGATCTCCTCATCTTAAGTTAAGTGGCTGGCTATTTCATAGCGGCTGCCTGACTGGATCTCGTGCCTACTTTGATCTCACGACCCCTATAATCTCTCATTAACGGTTATACGGTTATCCTTAAGAGTCTAACCTTTTGTAAAGTACAAATAATAAATATTGTGCGATTCGCTGAAACCTGGATTTATCTTCTCTCCTCACACATACCTTAAGTAATTAATAAATTCAACCTACGTTATACGAGTATAAGATGTTATCTAGTAAACTCGACCAATATACCTTTTTTAAATCTACCGTGCACGTTATGTTCTCTATGAAAACATCATAATACGCTTTCAATTAAGTAACCTGTTTTAGCCATTATAAAAGATAAAAGTGATTCTAAGAACCACTTAAGGTTTAGTATCCTATGCTTACACTAGACTTTAATATTGGATTCGGTTTTTATTATGGCAGTTTATAAGTTTTTAATTTGTTTGCGTTTAAAATCATAATTACCATATTTGATGTACGTAGGTATGTGTTCAGTAGTATCAATAACTAAGTCTTGGAGTCTAAACTATAAATAAAGTAGCTAATTATTATTATAAGAATTATTTAAAGTCTAGTAATGGACATGAAATGATTTTGTTAAATTTGCTGAATTTCAAATTATAACATTTGTTGTGTGAAGACTGTGAAGCAATGGAAACAAACGCAGACTAAAATCTAGTACGCTCCTTTATAAACTGTGTTTCTTCCCAATTTTCAATATTCTTCCAACACAATAATCACTAACATAAGTTAGTTGACACGAAGACACTATCATCTTAATAGAAATATTACCCTCATTAATCTCAGTGCCGCTAATAGAGGAGCGATCACGTAAACACATTTACTTTGCACATGAGCGAATTCGGAACATCAGACGGGCCAGCGGGTTGTTACTGCTATACGACCTAATGACTTTTGTGACGTACATTTATTATGAATCATTTGTACAGTTCAAGTTTTGCAAAACAACAATTAACATTTGAACCCGGCTAGCTAGTTTATATAATACTTACTTAGGTATTAATTGGAATATATATTTCACAAACAAAAAAAAAATATCATCTTATTTATATTATCTCTACATTTACAGACATCTATTTTATTATATATTTTATTTAATATCAATATATATAAGAAAGTCGTATTAGTTACACTATTTATAACTCAAGCTTAGATTATGAGAACTCAAGAACGGCTGAACTGATTTGGCTGAAAATTGGTGCGGAGGTATCTAGCTTAGAACCAGAAGGACATAGGGTACCTTTCATCCCGGGAAAAGCACTGTTCCCGAGGGAACTTTACCGGGGCGCCGCCGCGGGCAAAAGCTAATTTATAATATTTTATCATAACAATGCTTTCTAGTATATAATGTTCAATGTTTTTCCGGCTGTAACGATATAAAAGTTCACAAATCACACCCCCACGGCCGTAAGCCGGTTGAAAGACTTGGACAATTTTTTTTTTTCAGAAGATGAATGCCAGCAACGAGCAATGATTATGTTGAAGTAGAGAAGAACATTTGCACGGAAAATAAGATTTTAGTGGAATTAAGTCTTTTATATAAAAAAAAATTCTTTAAAGTTAAAGAAATTATTTTACGACAAAATATGTAATAAATTGATATGACTCAGATAACTTAATGTTTATTGTATTTTTATTGCTACTTTACAAGCCTAATTTAAATCTGAAACCTGTGCTGTGCCAATACTACCTACCTACGTAAAAATACCTACTTAATATTATAAAACAATAATAAAAAGGCATATTTATACTTTAAATCGTTCGCACGCACGCAATCAGTAATATGAATGGATGTTACATTGGGTTCGCAGACAAACTTTCTCCAGTAATTGACTCCACAGTGTCGCCCAGATGGCTCGACACTTTTATTCCTACTTTGATTACTCGTTCGTTGTAAGATTAGTCATAAAAGTATTTTTGTTTGTTGTGTAACGACAATTTAGTTAAGGGGCAGAAGCATTGAATATCTCCACATGCATGGGCCTAAAAATATACAAAATAAAAATAATACATTTCATCCTTATAAATATATTTCTTTAATTAAGACTAATTTACATGTAAGTATATCGCATTTGGCCCGATTCCTCAAATATCAAAAGACTAAGTCGTAAATCGGTTAAAAACTTATGTCCGATTCTCGAAACAGCTATTTCTTAAAAGTTGTTAATAAACAAATTTTAAATTTGCGAATTCTCATAATGGCAAATCATTATACTTATGCCTTTAATTTAAGTAAATTTGAAGTATAAATACACGCTCGACTTTATAAGAACTTTAGTCTTATAACATCACCTGTATTTTAGTAAGTGCATATAAACAAAGTTCCACGTTAAAAAATAAAGTGTTTCGTTTAGCAGCTTGTCCTTATTTTTATTTTACCTTTCCTGCGCACAAAGTTCAATGTATTGCCTGCTTGCCTCCCTTTAAATACAGATGAAGGTTAAGTGGGCCGCTGTCTGTTTCACTTAAATCGTTGCCCGAAGCTCGCGGCGAACAGTGGCTGCCACTTGTATTACAATATTATATTATTATGACGGTAACCCTGCGGCTAAAGACTAAACAAAAATGAAACGCAGCTTCACAAATTGCATTGTGTTTTCGTTTTATGAGACTTTGTTTACGAAATATCGAGATTACAGAATTGTTTGGAATATAAAAAGTAGAGATGTTTCATGTGCTTTCTTATGTAGAGTTGCAAACTTCCGTACACAATTTTTTATGAATGTATGAGTATAATGTAGATTTATAAAGAGGTACATTATTTATTTAGCCTTTACTGTTTAAAAAATGCAAACTGTAAAGCACAATAAGTTTTTAAGCTAAAAGCGTTATTTAACATTTAACCTTTGGGTAAAGCATAGAGCTTGAATGAGGGTATAAAATAACTATTTTTTTTTTCTTAAAGACGAACACCATAAAATAAAAATTATAGTAAAAAAAAACCTATAAATCTAAAAAAGAAACTCATATTACTAGGAACTCATTTGCGTGACTTATAGTGCCAAGAACTCTGTCATCAGTAGCGGAAATTGGGTAAAAAAGTTACTTACACACATGGCATGTAAATATGTATAGAATAGGTATACATAAATGCACTATAAAATTTTGTTTTGTAAAATAGCATTAACTATGTAGATCATATTTTCATATCTTAAATTTTAAACGATAAGGGGTTTTAGAGAAGAACTTATAAATGCGATGGTAGAATTTCTTATTGTATGCAAAGGTTAACATTCTGTACTCTCTATATAATACAATGGGGTAAGACTCAAGAAAAATTAAATTTCCACGCAAATTAGTTTCCAACGGTTTACAGCGCCGTCGAATTTCAATGTGAAAATTGTATTTCAATATTGTATTGGTGAAAATAGTTTCGTCGTTGTAGCTCGAGGCTCGGCTGAGGGTCCTTCGCGGCACTCGTCTGGCGGTCAACTCAATACACACTCGTCCGCAATCGTTTTCACTGCCGACGAGATTGCTTAGCTTGTTGGTTCTGATTGAATTCACCCGAACGACCGCCTCAGACGCCTGACCCGGAAAATTAACTCGACCAGATAAATGCCGATATGTGTCAAGTGGTTACCGGGGTAAATGAACCATATTTTTTTCAACATTTTTTATTGACGGTGAATTAAAAAAAAAAATTGTATGTTTGGTTTCTGATCTTGTATGAATCGGCAAGTCAGTCGGATTATTATAAATATGGTACCCTATACTTATTATGTATTACTATATTGTTATGTTGTGAGTAAAGACTGCTTATTCACAAGTACTTTTTTAATAAGACTTTAAAAACCTCTAGAGGTTTATCTTACTATTGTTTAATATAAAGAGGCAATTTACGTAACCGGCATTCAGTAAAACAATCGTTTAATCTATTTACAAAAGCAGCGAGACCACCCCGGCTGTAAAATTAAAGCAAATGCTCGGAAACCAACGCTTACGTAAAAGAATCGCCAAGAATCATAAAAAGGAGAAACAATGTACAAAGTAATGTTTTTACAGTGCGCTATTAATCTCTGCGCTGAATAGGGTCAGTGCTTTCGAGTGTGAAATCTCCATGGTTTTATAGTGGCATAAATGAAGCAATTAACACGATAAGTGCGCAGTGTGTTAGTTATTGTTGTTGTTTCATCATTGTGATGGTTTATTACACTGTGATGTATCTATTTATCTAATCTACAAAGATCATTACGGTGGCCCTGTCCAAAGATCTTATTATCCAACCTTACAAAAAGGATTTCATAACTACGTTCTAATTAAAAATTCCGAGCGCAAGCAAAATGAGAAAAAGTTACCAGATAATTAAGTCGGGTAAAGGTCCTAATACGCGGACTTTCATAATAGTTCTGAAACTTGCAGTCTCGTTAGCAGGAGATACGGCGTTTGTCACAGGAAGGTATTCATTTCTTTGCTTTGCGAACGCAGGTAGAATTAAGGGTAACACAGAATTTACGCCTTTCGTATACAGATAATAAAAGTCATGATCTAGTTATATAAACACACACAGCTTCTCGAGTTTCTCGAATTTCACGGTTTTCGAAATTAATACAAATAGATAGGTCATCATACTTGCCATCTTTCAAAACTATTCCTGACAAAAAGACCCAAACATATCTGATTGTCTATAAGCAGTAGGTAAATAGATTTTTGTCCTTAATTTTAATAGTTTTTGTAAATTATCCATACACACGATATAGAACTACGTACCATCCATACTAATATTATAAATGCGAAAGTCTGTCTGTCTGTCTGTCTGTCTGTCTGTCTGTCACCTCTTCACGGCTAAACTGCTGGACCGATTGTGATGAAATTTGGTAGGGATGTAGTTAACGACCTGAGGTCAAACATAGGCTACTTTTGGGCGCGATATAACCGAGTCCCACGCGGGGCGAAGCCGCGGGGAACAGCTAGTACACTAATAAATAAATAACGAGATAAATACTAGTCCTATTAAAATTATGAATTGTGGATTGAACAAAGATTTTGTAAGGAACTTAATTAGGTCAAGGATAAGAAATTCTGAGATTTCTTTCCGTGATTTTGTTATTTTGACGCAGTCGAGTGACGCATAAATTGAAAGAGGCTTACCAGACATCGCTGTTTGTACCGCGCTTGTCGCTTGGAGAGCTCGGTGTCAATATTTAATGACTTTACCCCACGTCTACCCTTGAGGTCAAAGTGCTGCTAACTATTCATATCCCCGTCAATGTATTTGATGCAGAAATTATGTCTTTTGTTATTTAAGTTCACTAAATTAAGTTTCTTTATTACAATAAAAAAATAAACGTATAGATTGGAAAAAAATCAAGTTTCATAAAAAAAATCGGTTAACCAGCAGTTACAGCTATTAAATTTAGTATAGTAAGTTTGATAGTTATTTAAAACTAATTCGAGTGTAGTTATTATGACATTATTAACAAAGTTGGAATAAAGAATCATAACAATTAGAAAAAATATATTGAAATTGAAGTACTTACCTACATGATGCGGTACTCCGCAAACTTCTTACGAAACTTCGTACGAAAATCGTTATTTTTACAAGAGAAGACCTTAAGGAGTATTTTTTTTTTATTAAATATAAATAGATCTCTTCATTCTCAATAAATTAAATAAAATTTTCTAAAAAATCATAGGACTCTGTATTCGAAAATAAATATAGAGCACAGGGTACAGATTAGCGGGGATTTTCTAGTAAGGGTTGATAGCTCTGAACCAATGAAGCAATAACACAAAGGGCTCCCAGGTGGGATGAACCTCGGCTTTGGTCTTGCTTTGATCAATATCCACCGATAGAGATGTAAGCTTTGAGACGAGAGCGATACAATACTTATTGCCCTAAGGGCAATCATTCAATCAGTACCTACACTAACATTTCTTAGATAGTGGTATTAGTAATTTGCAGCACTAGAAACGGAAGAACGTTGAAATCTTTTTTTATACTAAAACTTGCGTAGCAGCTAGCAGGCGTAGCAGTTTACGAAAAAGTTCTACGAAGCAAAAACGAAATTATACAAAGTTCTAGTTTGGTGTTATATTTATTTGCAAAAGGACATATAAAATGATTTATAGAATTTCTGAAATACGATCAATGAAATGACATAAGAAATACTAAACCGGCAATATTTGCCATTATTTTTCATATCAATAATATTGTATCCCATCTTAATGACACTTACAACTTATGTATTTAGAGATCTGAGGATCTATCTATTCTGTAATGGATGAAGATGTCAAAATATGAGTGTATGTATGTTCTCAGAAGAAAATTGAATATAAAATAGATTCAGTCCCAAAGATAAAAAAGTAGTTTAATGTTTTCTGTCATAAAGTATCGCTGGACGATGCAATAAAACCTTATACGGTTCAATAAAAATAATGTTAGCATATCTGCCACACTGAGACCACCTTTGAGTTTATTATACCTTCAGAGTAGCTTACACTCAACAGTTATAAAAAAAGTGATCTGAAATTATAGGCAATCTAGCAGCAGCTCGAACTTATAAAAAGGGTAAATTTTTGAAAGCAATAAGTTCTTTATGTACTTTGTTTTTAAAATTTTTATCAAGATAATTAAGTTTTGAAATACACAATGTACTGTGTATCCGGCCACGCATTTATTATTGTATTTTTTAATACCCTAATTTGAAGTTACACGGTTTTACTAATCACGTTGTATGGATATATTTATTGTTATTAATTGTTTTTATAAAGATAATAGCTTGACTATATTTTAAAGCCTAGGAAACAGTTTTTGTATCTAATAAAAATGACACTAGTAATGTCAGCCCCTTTCACATATAAATTCTGCTCTGCTTTTACGTGTTGGGACTGAATACCCTGATAAATCCTTGAAGGGTCTTGGACTAAGCATAATTGCGGAGATAAGTCTTTACGACTGCCATTCTTCCGTACTTTACTCCAATGCATTATCCCGAACAGTGAACTAGTTACAGTTCGCATAATAAAGTCTTGTTATATCGTCTATTTATTTGAATTTTATATTTATTTGTTTATTTGTATGGGTACGACTTTATTTTTAACTGAGAAATATATAATAACGATCTCCTTTTGGTTGAAAGCCACCTTAATTTAGCTACTCTGTGGAACTTTAGGTAGAACATACGTCTATTTGTTTACAGGTATATGGCAATTTAATGACCGGCCACCTGCAACTTCAACCCTTCTTAAGAATGCTGTTATTGAAGAAATCCACCACCAATTGGAGTAGTACAAACATATTAAACATATTTGTCCCAAATTCGTCTTATACTAAATCCACGGGAAAATAGGGTGTGGTATAATCTTAAGCCGGACATACCAAAATACAGACAGGCGAGTATATGCTTAGATGGACAAATTAAAAAATGCTCTATTTCAAACTAAACAAACCAATACATACTCATAAGTGTCAAATCATTATAAATTCTAGTCAGACTTTCAAAATGTAACTTTCCAATAGCTTTTCTTTTGGCAAGAATATTTGCGGAAGCGGCAAATTCCCTTTTGGTTTTCTGCCAAAAATGCTCTTACACTTACGATGTGAGGCTGGGCAAGGAACGGGACACATGTGGCACATACATACCTGAAACAAAAAAATATACTTATTCTACGAGTATTTATTATATATTATATTTATATTTTTGTTGCTAAGCAAAAATGTAGGTGAGGCATTTAGCAAGAAAGCTGGCCATATTTCCCTGCTGGATAACAATGCTTATCCGTTGGGAGAATTATCAACAGTCACCAGCAGCGGAGATCAGAAGTTTTGTTTATTTAAAACTAGGTGAGTACTTATTTTTATTTTACTAATAGTCAAGTTATACCTCATCTTCTGATTATATAGAATAAACTATAATGAGCGACACGTAAGTTTACTTATTAACTAGGGGCGTAGCTATCGCAGTATCTGCCGTATCAATAGGCTACTTGACTCATATCAATTTTGAAGCAACAAATGTTCATTTCTTACAGTATTTGACCCACTAAATCGAAATATATCGATTTCCGCTACGAAAAATGCAAGATGGCATTATAATTTCAAATTTACTTAAAATTCGGAACTGTCGAAACGCGGGCCGGCCATCATCAACCGCCATGACGTGATGCAATTATTGTGGTAAACTGACGTTTAGACCTATTTTTGACTTCTGTCATTGGTTCAAAGTAATTAATTCGAATGATTTTCATTCGACAAAACTGTGGAATCGCATGATTTTCATGCGACTCTGTGGTTCTTGGCGAGAATTTAGGTTTCAAAAATAGCACTTATACATTAATGACGTCACTAAAATTCTGCAAAAATGGCAGACGGTGTTTTTGATGGGATTCTAAAAGTGAACTTTTGAAATAAAATTTTGCTGCCTTAGAGGGCTCAGAAAAATATGGAAAAAATGGTTTCAATCTAAACAAATAGAGAATAATTATTTTAAACAAAAACAAAATACAAGTCAACTAGCCTATTATGCGGGGCCCCCGGGCCACAGGGGCCCCTAATGTGCGTAAGCAAAAATTGATAAAAACTTCCCAAATTTTGCCTCTCAGTAAAAATCTTGTTTTGGAATATACCTAGCGTGTTAAAAAACTAGCTTACCTACATTATTTTTAATCGATGAGTATTTATTTTTATTTCTGTGACGTTTTGTATTTTAAGTTCTATTAGTCGGTTATTAACTATCATTGAGAATGATAACAACCGTGATCTATTTGTCTAGATTTTTGCCTTACATAAAACAAGATGAGAAGCAAACTACCTTGAGCATATGATATCAGCTTTTTATACAATTAAATTGGTAGTACTATCATCTCATTACCTGATCTTCTTTTATGTTGTTAATGGTTTAAAACTATATAAATATTATAATTCTGAAGGATGCAGCATCAACGGCTGAGTCAGAGCCATACCACCCTTTGAACATAAGTCAGGGCAGATTATAACCCATAAGGATGACTCCATGGAAGAACTCCGCGGAAGACTTTAAGGTATATTGAGACCGACTCTGGCTTCGGCTTCCATTTGATAGTCGTCTAATAATTTTGTCAAAAACTGAAAGACAATCAAAAAATTCTTACACCAAAGTATTGAATTAATCTTGACACACCTAATATAAATGCAAAGAGAAAATCAAATAACATCAATAAAAATAAACATACCTATTATCATGTATGCTTATTTTTATTTATGCATACCTTTTGTGCATGTCATCGCCAAACTTGCAACTAATGTAGTACTTAAGACTAATTTTGGTAGCAGTAATGTGGTCTGTGCTTCCAAGCGTTAATATATGGAACTGACTAGTCGGATTTTAGTTAGAAATGGGTTTAAACGTTTTGCACGTTAGCCTCATTAATCTTAGCCAGTTATCTTGAGAGGGCCTTCGTATATCTATAGGTTAGGTATTCCTGTAGATATACTTAATGCTGCAATTTGATATTCCAGAATAATGGCGCAGTTAGTACTAACTAGCTCGGATTATACCGAGCTGGTTCGACGACGTAACTTCGAGTAATATCACTTTAATATGGTTTCCAGTTTGCCCCTGTTCCAGTATCTCATGTTAACTGATATGTTAATATGGTGTCTTTATTTGAAATAAAATATTAGGTACGTTATGTTCTATAATCATAGAACTACTTAGAAATAAAATATTGGTTGAGGCTTCTATCCCTTTCCTAGGAGCAATAGGACAAATTTCTGCCTGAAATTATTTATTATCATCTGATTTTTTTAAATATTTTAACATAAACAGAAGATTACAAATTTGCACCTATATCAATTAGTTTAAAAAAATCTACTTAAATGTTGTAAAAAAGTCTTATTATATTATAGATACTAATAAATTTGATATCAATTTTCGTATGAACGTTGATTTAGTGTGGCTTTCATAGATCCCGCCTGTATATTGTCGCATGACAAGCCATAAATAGCGATTGCCTAAAAGCAATTATAACAGCGTTCAGTGTCCATTAGCGTGTGTTCAATTCTTCATTATGACGCAGGGCCGTGAGTGCGACACTGGTTATTTGTTTCTCACGCTCGCACCCGCCCACTAAACCCTCATATGCAAACTGAACTCACACTTTAAGTACTTGTGGACCATGTTAGATTTTTTTATTATTTAATAACTCGTCTAGGAATACAAATATCTTAGTATTAGTAACCTTCCACAAAAGTGGTGCCCTTTGCAATAACAATCGCATAGATATTACGGAAATATTAGTTTTTATATGACTTCATGGATAGTTCCTGTTTTACATTATTATTTTTTTCAATAGATAAGGAAAATCTTTTAGCTATTTGTAATATAGCCACAGACATTATCCTTTTCTTGTATATATTAAATAACTTTTGAATTGATATTTCAACGTCTACTACGAAGATATAGTTGATACAACTAATATCTCATTTATTTATTTAATTCATGTACACTCAAATAGAAATATAGGATACTTACTAAAAATTAGGAAATCTAATTATATTATAAACAAATAACGTAAGATTAAGTTAACATGGTTCAAATAGTTCAAAGGAATAGTCTAGCTTCCAACTTATTATACACTAGCTGTTGCCCGCGGCTCCGCCCGCGTGTAGGTCACTTTTCGCGAAACCTGTGGAAACTACAACTATCCAGACCTATAGTTAATTCTATTGTATCCTTTTCCCGTGCCAATTTTATAAAGCCATTACATTGCTACGATATCGTTAAATATTAGGGCCACTTCTTTCTCAAATACCGTTTTTAAAATCAATAGGAATCAGTATTAAACAGTCGTAAAATTCTGAAAAAAATATATGTTTTTAGTTGAGGATCTAGCAGAGTGAAATTCGCTTACAGTACCAGTAACAATATCAGACAAAATTCGCTCGATAGAAAAATCAAAGTTGCCTCCTTTGGAAGTTTATTTTCAATACTATGCCTAAAATAATGAACTTATTGTCCTGCTTTTATGTTATAGCCTTTAGATAAAGTATTTATATAGTGAAAATCGCTGAAGTAGATTTTGTAGTGTTATTTTCCCAAATATGATGTCTAAATGCCTACAAAATGAGTGAGCGCCGCGACTACGCGGCTTACGAACAAAGAGTCATTAGGACCTAAAATCCACTCCCAAAGTTTTAGTGGGCGTGTAAAGTGGAGAAAATCTCAATAAATAGTGATAAGTCAGATAAATTCGTCCTTACGACACGACCGTATGTTCCGTGAAACACTGATTTGATTATTTTTTAAACCAAAGCCAACCCAAACCAACCAATCAATTCAAATAGCTTACAATACAACACAACAAACGACCGATAAACAAACCAACCAATAGTACTAAATCAACAACCAAATTTTTTTTAAATAAGGAAAAATTTCAATCTGCTATTAAAATAAAGTCAGCGCCATCTATTGGTATTTTATGTAACTAAATCGGGTTATCGTAAACTTGCCACAAAGTTAATTCGTCACGAAAAAAAGTATGCGTAAACTTGCCACACTTTTATTTTTTTATAGTTAATTCGTCACAGTCTAATATTTAGTATAGTAAATTCGTCACACTGATTATTTTTGTACAGACAGCAAGAAAATTAAACAAAAATTTAAATAACAACATTTATTTCTTTCATCACAGTTTTGGGATATTAACCTTACCTACATCTATTACAAAAATCACAGTTCTATCTGAATGATTTACTTAAATATTACGTACAAATATAACCAAAGAAGAAGCAAACAAAAATAAATTTGCTGTTAATTTCTAGGAAGGTTCTCAAAATTTACAGCTGTTTTATTTAAAATATTATGTAACAATTTGTAAAAATCACAGTTCTCTTTATAAATAGAAAGCGGCTGATTTGCCTAGGTAACATGCACAACCTACCTACTACCTACCTACCTTATTGATATACCTTACGTGTATAACATAAAAAAAAAAACAAAATATATCTACTTAATGAATCACAGATAAAATCACAGTATTTTTTGTCATAATTCATCACTTGCCTTCCCCTAAAATCAAAGATTAAAGTCGTAATTTAAAACTTAAGTATAGGATTAACTACATCTATGTAACAAATTAGAACAACCTACAATAAAACAATAGTAAAAAGAACTTTTATTATATAAAGTAAAGATATTGCTTTTTGTTTATAACATTAGTTTTCCTTTGAAATCATACATTAAAATTATTAATTTAAATCTTAAATGTAGAATTAACTACATCCATGTTACATTTCTTTAAAATGCTGCATATAAGAAATTTTCAATATAAATTCAGACAGGGGCATGTTATTATAATTTTCTAAAAGAGTTTTTAACTCCCTGTCATATGCAATTGACCTGCGCGTTCTTAAGTTTGATGGTATGGCTAGATTCAATTTTTTTATTTTAGTATCTACATAATCAGCTTCCTTTTTGAGTGTTTCCAGAAACTGAAGCATTCTAGGTTTTTTTTGAGGCATCATATTGTTCAAACGCTTATGCCATGCTTCTGCGAGATTTATTGTCCTATGACGAGAACCATGTATATTCCAAATAAATTGTATATTTTTATTTTCTAACCACTGGGATACGAAATAATCATTAAATGTTGTTACTGTTTCACTCTGTGGCGCATCTTCCATAATCCACAACCAACCGTCTTCAATGTCTTCTAGCTTTACATGCGCCAATGCAGCACACAAAGCCAAGTGTCTCTTTTCGTTGATGCTGTTCATATTTAAGGCGTGAGCTTTTTTAGCCAATGCTTGTTTGAAGTGGAAGTTACATCCTTGTAGTTTAATATGTGGAAACATTTTTTTTATGACGTTGATAACTGCAATTTCAAAATCGACAATCATTGTCACCGGGTTCCAATATGGCAAATTTTTCTTGAGAGCAATAAAAAGTCGCTCATAAGACCGTTCTTGCTTATTAGGCATTAGAACGTATATGAGAGGAACTACGTTTGTAAAGTTTTCGTCACTTCTCACATCACCATGTATGCAGTAAAGCTGATAAAATGGTTTACAGCAGCTTGAAAAAGTTCCATCCGAAAAATATGTTCGAATATTTCTTACAGCTTCACGAGCTGTCTCAGTACAGAAAGCTATTATTCTGTTCTCAGGATCACTGTCGTCGTCAAATAATAAAAAACAATCTGTATATTTGAACGGGATTATTACATCTTCACATTTAGCAAAATGTGTTTTGGGTACGTTTAGTTCACGATTCCTTACGATATAAAGTGATCTTGAAAAGTGTTTAAATTTCGGTAAGGCACTTAATAAATCGTAACCCGCGTCTTTTTTTGGTTGAAAAACTTCTTCAAATAGTTGAGGCATAGGTGTGCTGGTGTTTGCTGCTGCTTCTTTACAAAGATTCTTTGTCTTGATAATCTCTGTTTTCACTACATTTGGTTTACACTTATGAGCCGCTTCATGCAAAACTCGAACGCTATGATTCTCCGAAATTTTTATACTTGCACTGCATGCACGATTCGTACATCTCCAAACAGTTCCAAGCTTAGTTTCCCGATGAAAGGTGTACATATAACCACCTCTCACAAGCATTCTCCGTCCCCTTTCAGTTTTCGTAAATGTGACCTGAAAAGGTGTTGAAATAGTATCATAAATTTATCTATACTTAATACTATAAAGAGGAAAAAAAGCTACTGGACGGAATTTGATAACTCTTTCAATATAAGAATACTCTTTACTCTTAACAACAACGGAAATAAATGCCGCAATTGAAGTCACGGGAAATAGTCAGCATTTTATAAAATCACCATAAAAATTACTACATGCTTTAAAACTAAACGGGTATAGTATAGAAATTTGTAACTGTGTTTGTCTACAGAAAACAATAAGCATAATACATGTCAAATTTCACAATGTATGATTAATCACACCACCGCTGGCGTCTGAGCCGTCGGCCATTTTGTTTAAAGTTTGTCATGCGTCATGTCTAGTTAAGACAAGCAGCATAAAACGGTATGATTTAAAATTATATCTAAAGTTTTAAACTGTACCTTTGCTAATAAATAAAATAAGAAATGTGACTCTTTTATTCAAATATTTATTTAATTATAATTAATAGTTCGTATTAGATCTAGTGCAGTTTAACTTGCAGATTATAATTACTAGAATCAATTAAATAAACACTTGATTAAATTGACATTGCTGTGAAAATAATGAGGGGTCAGTTAAGTATTAATTTTGTTTTAAAACCATAGGCTATCTAAAGTTAAATTAAATAAAATCATTGTTTAATAACTGTTATTAAAATCGAACTCCTTTTATATAAGAGCATTTGAGAGATAAAATAATAAACAAATAGCACATATTTTTTTTTGTATAGAATTAAATTTAAAAATACTTACACCATGTCCTCCCGTACTTGTTCCCGGCTGATTATCCATTTTTTCAAAGATGCACAAATTACAACATTTAAAATTGCACAGTAATTTTGCAAAACACGTCACCACCCTCTCGCAAGGTCATGTGAGTCACTGGACTGATAACAAGAATGCATTGACCGAAAGGGTTAGTTGTTACATTTAGAAAGAGATAGTTGCAGCGAGCGAGAGAGATAAAAGCATGTGCAGGAGTGCTACCTAGCTGTCTGATTGTAAATTTTCTCATCCTCATATAAAGGATTATTTAAAAAGCACCAACAGCCTCCTAGGGTATGAATGAACTCAAGATAACTATCAACATTTTGCAGCTAAAAAAAAAATGATGTCCTATTTGAATTGATCAAGTGATCATTAATTTATTCAATAATAATTCATACATTGCATTCCAATACATAGATCACATGACAATAGAAAAATAAAATTGAGTAATATAGAAAATTAAATTATATAATTTGGCCATCATTAAATTCAAATAAATAAACCCCTGTATGTAGTTGAATACTTTAGACATTTGTAGTAAATAAATGTATTTAACTTGTTGTCCGCTTCAGTTCCGCCCATGGTACATACCTTCATCTTTACAAGAGTGGTTTTTTTTTGTAAATCTAACCTGTCGTCATGTCATAAAACCAAATAAACAAACTCTTCGGCATTTTTCATATTAGCGTAGATTTAAACCACTAAATAAATAAATCACTTTGCTTGCTGTCGGTACTTTGCTAATTGTGGCAAATTAACTATAACGCATACCTACCTGTGACGAGTTAACTAATACTTTTTTATGCATGTGACGAATTAACTTTGAATGTATGGAGTTTTAAAAACGTGACGAATTAACTATGTGGCAAGTTTACGATAACCCACTAAATCATACGCCCACAAACATTCAATGTGTTATTTTATTAAAATTTAATAGAGACTGCAGTGTGTTTCTGTCTTTATTGATATAAGTAGAAATTTTAGCTTTATCTAAATTAAATACGTTTATGTAAATCGCATTCAACTGTTTAAAAGTTTTGAAGCAGTGCTTGTAGTAAACTTTAAATGACCATAACTTCTATTTCCCTTAACCGATTTTGATGAAACAAAGATTTTACAACGCTCCTAATTATATGTAATTCACCTGTGAAAACAAAAATTGTTTTTTTGGTTTTTATTACTCTTCTTTAATTGCCCCGTAGAGGTTTTTTAGAAAAATATTTAATGTACAGACACTCGATTTTTACTGTCTTATTATAAGTACAAAATACTTTTATATTAACGGAGTTAACGCTAAGAGCTTTCTCTAAGTAAGAAAATAATTCTAGAAAACAAATAAAAAACGAAAACAGAAAATTATTGTTTATAAAATAAATAAAATAAAAAAAAATCTTTTATTTCAGACCGTAGTCCATATTTGTTAGTAATACACAAAACACACTTACATACTAATGTTAGTTCCTTACATAACTAAATTGAATATGAGTTTATGGCAGGATTCGATCCAGCTACTTTCTAGAAACATTTCTTTACTAAAATATTTAAAAAAATAGACTTCTAAAAATTAATACAATACAAAAAAAGGGTAAAAACAAAAGAAGTAATGTCTAGCAGGATTCGAACCCTCTACTTAAAGAAATGATCTGCGACCTCTACCGATAGGCCAACATGCTTTGCTTATTACTGCCGAAATTTCAAATGGGTTTTGTCTATAGGTACGCAACTTGCAGTGTTTGAAGTAAATTTTCAATCGACCATAACTTCTTTTTCCCTTAACCGATTTTGACGAAACAAAGTTTTGACAACGCTCCTAATTATATGTAATCCAACTGTGAAAACCGCGTTTAAATCCGTTGAGTATTTCCGAAGTTATAACGTACCAGACAGACATACATACATACATACATACATACAGACAGACAAAAATTCCAAAAACTGTCTTTTTGGTTTCTGTTACTCTTTTTTAATCGCAATCTATCAGTTTTTTTGAAAAATATCAAATGTACAGACACTCGGATTTTAGTGTCTTATTATATGTATTGATAAATAGAGATCAAAGGTGAAGCTGCTACCAACCGTTTAAAACATCAATTTGAATTCATTATTACAGCATCGAAATGCGTTTATACAATTTCTCAATGACATTTCACAAACGCTTACCGTTTATCTATTACATCTCCCATCGACCTACAATACTCGTCTAACAATATCCAACTTTGAAACTCATTTCCATTACATTATTGACACGTAATAACGACTCTGATCAGGGAAACGTGCCGCCTGTAAAACAAATCAATTAAGGTGTTTGGCCTAACACTCGTCGAATTCCGTCCACAGATGGTTATGGCCATAAGTGGTAGCCACTTAGATGCATCTCCAGTAATAAACTGTCGCACCGTTAACATGGTCTCTAAACAAGATGTTTTGTGAGTCATAATCGAACAAGCTTTCCAAATAAAGGCAACATCAAACCAACAGACATACAATACATAAAATAACACATGTCTCTATTCCATACAGTAACGGGGCAGGCAGGATTTGATATTTTTTTATCTAAAATTTTATTTATACCTACTCTAACTTATAACACCATCAGATCTGTTATCTGCATTTTTTCAGTTGAATTCGTCAATTAAGATTGACATTAAGTATTTTATGACTTGCAACCTGTCTAGCCTGGTATCAACCGTCATTGAATTGTTGTTGTAGAATGCGCCACCAGCCAAAAAGATATACATAAGGAAATATAGACTAACTTGTATACTTACGGGATAAGGGAGATGTCTTGTGAAGTGATCTACTTTGATAGTTTTTTACAATTAGCACTAGGGAATTTGTATACAAATAAAGTTTTAAATATTATATTCAAAGAAAAAAGTGAAATAAAAAATCTTACAGACAAAAAACGCATTTTCTTAAGTATCTCAACGTTTTATTGCGGTTCATAATACGGGTATTTATAAAGGAAAGTTGGATAAACACTTTTAGGGATGGGTCTATTGATCTCTTTTTTTACCGTCCTTCTATAGCAGTCGACATTATATGCTTTTTATGTACGAGTACATACTCAAAAAATTGTAAGTATTTCATATACGTAATTGTTATTATTCTAAAATAAAAAGATGTCTCATAGACATTAAAAGAAATTTATGTCTGTCGACAATTCGTTTTGTTTAAAATTAAAGTGGCTATCAATCCTACAAACAAACCATCTGTTAAAATGTGGTTACCGTACCGTAGCTTACTGAGCTTGCGAAACCATTCTGAAAGAATCTTTTCACGCCCTCCTTGTCTTTACTCTTGGCAGAGTGGTCGTGGCTGCAACTCTGTTCATCTGAACAGAGTTGCAGCTCACCGTCGCCGCTCACTTTCAAGGCTGCAGCACGTTTTGCGATATTCCTCCATCTCTGCCAGTTTTCCGCATTACGAGTACATTATACGGTAGTCGATCCGGTAGATAGATAGATAGATAGATATACTCTTTATTGTACCATTATCATACAAATTATACATGTTGAATACAAATACAAACAATGTGTACAAAGGCGGACTTATCGCTGATGCAATTTCTTCCAGCCAACCTTAGGGTGGATAGGAACAACGTGGAAAAAAATGCGGTAGGCGGTACCAAAACAAATATGAAATAAATAATATAATAAACTATGAATGAAAAAAAAAAAAAACATACACGAATCATACACAAATACATATACATACATAAATGCATATACATATATACATATACATACATACATATACATACATACATACACATAAAGATTTATATAAAAAAAATTACCAGTATAATATAGATAATGATTTTTTACCTGATTTTTAAAGGATGATATTGTCTGAGCCTTACAAATTTCAACAGGCAGTGCATTCCACAAATAATAAGGTCGATTCCACGGGTTGTGGATCGACCACGAGGTCTTGTGCCTTCCACACGGCCTTGCACTATGTTGTTGCCCTTCTTGTAGGCCCGTCTTATTTTTATAGCATTTTTTATAACTGGTCGCTTAATTGATGTCGGTCAGACCACCTTCCTATGTAAAACTGTTATTGGTGGAATACACCAAAAGAGGTAGCTACTAATAATATAAGTTAGACGAAAGTCGCTCTATTGTAAATCACTAGCCAAATCAGGACCATGATTAATAGCGTACCCTGGGCTCTAAAGCGTAAGCTGAAGATGCAACCGAGAAACACACGAAACGAAGAAGACGGCAAAAGAGGTACCTACTTACATGGAAATTTAATCTTCTTTTTGAGTTTTTGTGAAGACTTTATCTATAAGCAAACAAGCTAACTATTTAACCACATTATGTCATTTGCACAAACTGCAATTTCGTAATCCTATGTATGTTAGACTTTCATTTTATAAAGTCTCACATAACTATACGAGAAACAGAAAACACTACGACAACAATTAATATAATTATACATCTTAATTATCGTAATCCAGGATCTAATCACAATAATTGGTAATTGATCTGGGTCATCAGTAGACAGTAAGTGTTTACTAGACATAATAGCCATGATCTCTAGGGCTATTATGAGATAATACTGTATTTTCCTAGTATAAATGCTCATCATTATTTATTGAATCAATATGTTATATTGATTAATATTAAATGCGTGGCCTATATCAACATGTATGTAAATAATTTGATTGTGTTTACATATATTGAAGTAATTTAATAAAATATGTTCAAATGTCCGAATAATCCAATAAATAAACATTTATTTAATTTATTATTTTATGTAAATACACCCGTCGACTTAATCAACAATAATCGTAATTATTATGTTTTATTATTTTTGTAAATATAGCTCCCTCTTTTATTGTTATTTACGAAGGGCATAGTCATTGTTTGCTAACTTAAAAGTAAAAATAAATAAAAGGCAGGTACGAACAGAACACAATATTTTAAGTAAAAAACTTTATCAAGTATTTGTCATCGATATTGCATTCTACGCATTTATTAAATTTTTACACTCAATATGTTCCAATTTTCCGATGACAAATAAATCTCAAACACAGCATATTTATAATATGTCTCAAACGTAGTATAAATAAGCGTACTTGACTTGAATAGGTCACCGAGGTAAAATAATGTGTGAGTCATGCCGCGGGAGGAGTGTAGTGTGGGCGAGCCGGTCCTCATAACAAATTACGTTTACCTACTCTGGTCTTACTAGAAAGCTACGTAGTGGTCCTGAGAGTATATAAATGCTAAGAAGCCAAGGCTTTTCCCGCGTTTCTAACTATTATTACTTACCGTAAAATTGTTAAATACACTAGTTTTAAATAGTAGGTTATTATTGAAATCTTGCAGACAAACATTTTGAAGTGAAATAAGTCAAACAAATAACCCTTGTCCTATAAGTTAATTAAGTTTAGATGGGAGTTGAAGTATATATTTTTGGTATTGATAGTATTTACAGTTTCGATATCATAAGGTCTAAGACGTCAAACAAATAATTAGTAAAGTCACGAGGCAATGGTTATGCCAAGTTTAAGGCGCTGTATCCCCAACCCTTAGGTATTTAAGAGGAGTGAAGTGCGATTATAGTACGTACGAGTAATGAAATAAGGTTGAAAGTGGCGATACTGGGTTGGCCTGTCACTAGTCTCCGTTCAATGCCATTTCGGGTGAAATTTTCCAGTTTTAATTTAATATTTCAATAATTATGACTAAATCTTGTAATTTTTTTAGGTATCCATCTGGGTCATTATGTTATTCTTTAAATAGACGTAAAAAAATTGGTAGTTGTCGCTGAAGATATCAAGTAATTCGCGACGAAACCTTTTCTGGATATAGCTTTTTTGCTATTTTATTTAACTAGGTTTTAATTATTTTTTTTTAAATATTTTGATGTAATCATTTATTTTGATCCTTGAACTATACTTCATATTTTTTTCATGCTTGTATTCAATGAAGCTGCGCGAAGAAAAAATAGACATTTTACGGTATTCACCTGATGCACAGTGCCTTAAATAGGAGGAACTTGAATCTGGATCTGTATTGTAGCTGTTATGCGTAATA
The DNA here is from genome assembly GCA_947044815.1 of Apomyelois bistriatella. Lineage (NCBI taxonomy): Eukaryota > Metazoa > Arthropoda > Insecta > Lepidoptera > Pyralidae > Apomyelois > Apomyelois bistriatella. The sequence goes on from OX345689.1 coordinate 7,009,498, forward strand.
ATAATAACCATTTTATTTAAAAAAACAAGTATTATTTCCATATTTATTACTTGTATGTAAGATGGTATCAACATTTTTTATAACATCATATACTATACATGTTAAAAAAGCTCTGGGCTCTAAAGAATAAGCTGAAGATGCAAGTAAAAAAAACGCTCGGACGAAAAAAATAGTGTTTGAGTATGAAGTATCATAATTTGGCCTGTATGAAAAACCATTTATTTTACATAACATGCATCACGTATAAGTAACAAAAATCTGTTTCAAATTATTTCACTTTCAGTTACAAAAAATGACGCAACAATAAAACTACTATCACATAATAGACCTATATAGCCAGACATAGGAATTCACTTATCACGTCACCCACGTCTGTCTTCTTTCTCGCCTATACCGGCTACTTTTATGTTTGAACTGTGAACAAAAGTTATATTTACCTTACTTACACTAAAGATGTGTAGATATGAGAACATGGACATATATTTGCAGATTACGGCACTTCGGTAGTAAGTTCGACTCACCGGTTTAGAGTACGTCATACATTTCAAAAATAGCACTCGTGGTCGGAAAAATATGTATGTATGTATGTATGTATTATACGACAGAAAAAACATTGATTTAACAACATAGAACACAACAAAAAGCCTAAAATATAATGCCGAATCTCATAACGTCTTAAGAAGTACCTGGGTTGAAACATCACGTTTAAGCGGACCCCGGGCACCGAAGCTATTACTTGACGGTTTGATAATGATGATGAATATTTTTATGGATATTTAATCATGCAATAAAATATTACGATTATTTATGGGAATATATTTAAAAGTCTATAATCAAAACTTACTATAGCAATAAATTAAAAAATCACTTAAATATACTCACATTTTAACGAGCAATCAACAAATTTATCGATTAGTCTAGAACGACATCTCTTCACATCACACGTTACTTTTATTTCCTTTTTATTCCCACGCTAGGGGAGAAATGCCGAGCCATTAAATTTTAGAACAATGCTCTTTCCCAACATTTTTATTGTGCCATGAAATAAATCTTTACATAAGAATTTTAAACAAGCTATTAAATATTGTAAATAAACAATTGCTTAATATTTTTTAAATTTTTGTATATAATTATTACATACTTTTTCTCCTTAAATATAAGTATATAGGTACTAATATTGTCATAATGGAAATCCTCTGGATTTATTGGATTTTGGTCAGCTATAAAAGATATAATATTTAATATATGATATTTACAACATAAATCTTATTTTGATGATAAATATGATGACTACACATTGCTTGAAATATACATGATTTAATGAATATTTTTAATTTAGAGATAAGTAAGATGATCAAAATTTTTAAAACTTGCACCGTAACACAAATTTATTTCCGAAAATAGTTCGTCACTGAACAACCAGACATGGTGATGGTGATAGGCTTCATCCGTATGTGGTTGAAATACCAACAGCTCGTACACGCCGCTTTGCCTCTTCGTTTATAATGCGTACGGCGAAGGAGTGGAATTCTTTACCGGCTGACATATTTCCGGACACTTATAATCCGGGTATTTTTAAGACCAGAGTGAATAGGCTATTAATGAACCAGCGAGCTCTATCTTAGACCACATCTGCACTTACCATCAGGTGGGATCGTGGTCAATCGCTGGTCATTGAATACAAAAAAAAACCCCCTATTATTATGCTGCAGCAGAGAACTTCAAAATATTTTGGGGTAGAAACTCCTGGGTCGATGGGTCCAACCGCTCACGAGCTTTAAAGCATATGGCTAATAGGTCGAGGTATCTATCGTGACCAAGGGCTGAAATATTTCTCGCTCTCAGTATTGCTATTCAATGTGGCAATGCTGCCAGCCCTTTGGGCACACTACAAAGATGTAACGATGTTCTGTAGGGACTACACAGCTTATATTTTTTATTAATTTTTAAATAGTTTATCCACCATTACCACTGTTTCAAAAAATATTTATTCATTTTGACTTAATTTCATAATGAAATTCTCTCAAAATGTTGAAACTTCTGTAACTTAATAGGTACCTGATGTAAAAACCTAATAGTGTTTGACGAGACTCTCCGGAGATGGAAAAGCAGGGCAGAGCTCATTATTTATTTTTGTGGCTCAAAGGATGAGTTTGCGTTTTACATTACTGCTTGTGAAATCGTGCCAACTGGAGAAAATTTAGTAAAACACACGGAATGTAAGTATGTAGTTTACGTCAAAAATTTATTTTCCTTTTTTTTTTCTTCTTTTACTTATGATAATTTTTATATGAATTCTATTTATTACCTCAGATCGAAATAAAGTACAGGTTTAAACTTATAATTAGGTATTTTATTATTTGATTAAACTCACAGGCCATATATAATCTATAATAAAACCATTTTTTTACATCAGCTGTTTTGATTTCTTTTATAAACTGAATGAAAATTTTATTTTCTTTCTTGGACGAGGAGTGGAATATACCTTCATTTTCAAATCTAATCTCTCTGTATTCGAATATACAGACCATGTTCATAATTTTAAACAATTGTCGCCAAACTAAGTTAACTTATTTTACCTAAAAAAAATTAATAAAGCCACCAAGTCGGCTCAGCCTTGGGCATTTGTGCACTTAAGATGATACCGTATGCAAATGATGAATGCTGGTCTGCTCAACCTATTTTCTATTTGTTTAAAAAGAAAATAACCTGCTTCTTTCTAATGACAGTTCCGTATTTGCATAAACGAAGAATGCATTTCATTACGAACAACAACTGCTTACCGATAACTTAAATAGATGCAAATATGAATGTTGTATGTACAGTGAACCACATTACACAACTTATCATTAAACTTACGCCTAAGGTGGTATACTTTACATGTGACCCACTGTACCTATATCGACTCTCTACTTTGTTTAAATTGGTAGTGACCTCGACCAATATTTCAACAGCTATCATTTACATATAAGCATCATATCTAGTATATGGGCATTGCCTTTTTTATTTTCAAATAAGGACCTACATATTAAATCGATTATGTAATGGAATAAACACGGTATAGGAAAAAATAACAATAGCCATTGTCCATACTATCCATTAAGGACAAAGTAAAGTCAAAATATTAAGGTTCATCTATACCAATATTATAAAGAGAAAAGATTTGATTGTTTGTTTGTTGTATATTTGTTAACCCCCGCCGCAAAAAGAGGGGTGTTATAAAGTTTGACATGTCTGTCTGTCTGTCTCTTGCATCATAGCTCCCGAACAGATGAAGCGATTTCAATTTAGTTTTTTTTCGTACGGGCGAGTGTTCTTAGATATGTTTAATGAAAATCGGTTGAGCTGTTACAAAACTCTGGGGGTGTAAGTGGGGAAAATACCTAATGTCTGCAAATAATATGTATGGGGTAAATCAGTTGAACGTCACCACTAAAAAGAAAATGTGTCGTGGGTTTTTTTTAATTTTAATGTTATATCGAATAGGCTTCGAAACTACTGCACCGATTTGCATATTTGTTTAACCGTTGGAAAACCACGCTATCCTCAAGTGACATAGGCTATGTGTGTACCACGGCAAAGCCAGGGTGAACTGCTAGTAACAAATAAATTTGAAAGGAATTTTACTCTAAATTAACCGTTATCAATATGGAAACATAAAGGTATATTCAAAACAGCCGCATTGTATGCCGAGAAGTGCTCGATCGAGTAAATTGTATGGTGTGCGGTCAAGTTTGCGTATGGGTATTACGTACGGTACGGTACGGTACTATTTTCGACTTTATGTAGTTTGAAATAAAAACAATTGGAGATTTTACGCCCACATAGCGGTCTCACCGTCTTTGGAGCCCATAATAGCATTGCAAATAGGCTTTTTAAAATAACATTGTTATACATAACTACATATGTATAGTTATGTTGTTATGTGTAACAATGTTATTTTTGTTATATTCTGTCATTGTATATATATGTATATACAATAACTGAATATAATAAAATGACTTAACTATGAAATTTTAAACTGTTCAGTAACTTCAATCAAAATATGCTCTGAAATTTCACGTGGTATTATAATTTCGCAAATTTTAACAATGAAAATTGTACCTTCATTATTGTGATATCTCTTCAGGGTTCGAGATATCAATGCATCAAATAATTACGCGATAATATGTGAAATACTAAAATTTCTCGCAATTATTAAAATATATATTTGTTATTATTGTTTTATCTATGTTTATGATTTCCTAATTGCATATTTTTACTGGTACAATAAAGAATTTTTGTCTTGTATTGTTATTATTTAAAGTCAAATTATGGTACTCTTTATTGGGCTTTTCGTTTACGTCCCTACAATATTACATTGCAAATAACTTATGTGTCTCCTCCTACGGAATAATAGATAAACGTATATGATATTGTAAACATTCCACCCACCACCCTTTACTAAGTGGAAAGTTAGACATTTACTTAACTCCGCATACAATAGTCACGTAGTATTTCCAGCAATTACAGCGCTGTTCGTGTGTAGATAAACGCAATTTGTCCAATAACTAACAGCGCCAACAACGAAAGTTTAACAATGAACATATAACTTTATAACTTGTGTGCCGCACTCACACAGACCGTCACCTCGATGTAAACATTTACCTTTCAAAGCGGCATTTACTCTGTCCAAATCGTAAAGCGACAGTGGAAGAGGCTCGTTCAACAGCCGCAAACGCCGCTCGTTCCCACTCTTAAAGCCTTCGTAAAAACCGTCACTCAAAAATATCCCAGAAGAATGCCTATACAACTTGTAAGCGCACTTATTCGTTCGGAGCCAGTCAACAAACACAATTGCCCCATTCAAACTGCGCTCGTCTCCTGAAAATACGTGACTTCTCAACTCGGCTACATTGCCTTTCATAACAAGGCGAACATACAGTTTATATGTCATAAATACTTTAACATTGGGCCTGGATCCGCGCTTTATCTTCTTTACGCTCAGCACTCGCGCTGTGAAAATGTATTTGGATTCAGACACCGCTGACGACAAAATCTCATAGTCATTAGTTATCGTCTCGTTTAAAACACATTTGGGAGTACTCGTGTTTTTCTTTCGGCGAAACGTCTCTCGCTTCTTGACAGCACCCCTTAAACGAAAATGCGCATGTATTATCGTGATGCAGTACAGTAATAACACTAAACCCTGAAGCTTCATCTTTACTGCAACTGTTTCTCATGTCAAGCACAAGTGAATATAAATAAGAGCCATTTCAGCGTTGTTATTTATGAGAAAACTTTGATTAGGGGCAGTCGTAAACGCGGCGGTCAAAAGGTTGCGCAAGCTTTGGCGCCACCGAGACGCGTGCGCCAGCGCAGCCTCGCGCGTAGACTGGAGACCTCGCAATTCAATGCAACCTTCATCAACGTAAACAAACGTAGAATTACATTAGAAGTATTAGAAAAGTATTGCCTTTTACGGATGGTACGAAAAGCGTCGATTAGTGATTTTATCGCGGGAAGGGAACGTTTCGCCGTTCGATGTGGGCTGTAGTGTGATGGGTGGGCGGTACGTCGGACGCGGTCGAGGCACAAGTTAACAGTTATTGCCGAACGGCCGGCGCCTGAATATTCATGCCGCTCGGGGTGGCACTCGGGGAACTTCTGTCACGTTTTATACCAGTCCACTTAGCATACAGATGTTCCTCAATTTTTACACTGGAACATGACTATACGGCTTTAAGTAAATTAATAAATATAATAATATAGTACTTAATAAATTACAAACTAAAAACTTAACGCCTAGGTACTAATAATTTGAATCATGTTATCCTAAAAATCAAGAATCTGTTTATCAATGTACTTTCTAAGCCTTAATTATTAAGTACGTACGTAGTAATTATTAAGAACACAAAAGAGTATCAAATACTTGGATATGAACAGGAGCATGTAGGCGATAAGAATCCAGCTAGTACAAGTACCTCCCCCGTTTACCAACGCCAGCAACGAAGTAACTTTAACATGAATGCACATGTATAATAACTGCATCAATCTGGACTTTAAAGTAATTTTTACCTAACATCATTAAGAAACAATGATCCCAAGAACATCGAATACTTGCAAATTAAATATGGATTCGATATGTACCAATAATATTTTTGTGGATAGGAGCCACAGATGACGGATATATTTTGTTGAAATTTAATTTTTTATTTGACAATAAAAAGCAAAAAGATTCCGATTCCGAACTTTTAAAAAAACTTAAGTACTTTTTTTAATGTCAATAAATAAAATTGGAACGGTCAAAATTCTTACAATTTGTAATCTTACAATAAAATTTAAAGGCTGAAGTACCAGCAAATATTACTTAAGAGATCTTATGTTTTAAAATGTTTTCCGATAGAGCCGCGCTGTTTGTCATCATAGCACGTACATAGACGATTGCGAGCGCTTACTAAAGGAATTTGGAAAGTGGTACATGCGTGGGCGGGCTAGTCGCAGCACGATTCTTGACGAATCTTTAACGTCGCACTTTATATTTTATAACATTTTTCACATGCTGCAGCCAATCTACTTATTTTATCGTCATCTACAACAGTTACAAACTTAATCTTGATCGAAACGTTAGGAATTTGATACTTACTACTGATTCTTATGATGAGATATTTCAAACTTTTTGGTTCAATTTTTTAACGATGACAGTAAACAAATCAATGCCAAGGTGATATACATTCTCTATTGATTTATACAATCACATACGTACTGTGCTGTTAGATAACAAGAAGACAGGATATAAAGTTGCATTAAGTAATTGCATCATCCCTGCGCCTGGGGAGATTTAACTTACCCCGTGCAACTAGAGCCTTAAGCCATTAATAAATTTAATAGCCGATAAAGTCACAGAGTATGCAATCAATGCCTTCGTGTGGGGGGTACTGCTATCGTGACGAATGCAGTTGGCCATTACTTTCTCTACACTGTATAACGCCTCCTGCGATGCAAACTTCAGATACAATACATCGCTTGATCGCGATGGTTTACGATATAGCACCTATTGCGACACATTTAGGTCTATCTTTAAAAATCTCAATTATTTAGCCAGTTGGAATCGCGTGAGCGTCTTCAATATGCAGCGAGTGTAATGAAGGAGATTGAATCGCATACATCTGCGGGTCTGTAGTTTATCTCGAGGATTTCTCACGGATCGTGCGGCCGTTTGATATGGATCGCTTCGGCGCTAGGGACGCTGCGTGCGGCTTTAGTAAGTTAACTATGAGACTAAGCACAACTGCAGTAACTGATGTAGTTTGAAGATACGTACATAAGCCATCCAAACACAAAGCAGTAAAGCAAGGAAGGGCGCCGACGAGTGCGATACTCATCTCGCCTCCAGATTATGCGAGGCTTAAATTGGATCTTCTTGGAATTTTTAGGTTAAAATGTCTTTCGCAATAAAATTTATTGCGGGTTGTTTGACTCGGTATAAATTCTAGTCGTGATCCACAACGAAATGAATTAAAGACAATCTTACCGTACATAATGCTATTTACATTATTTTGTCTCTCAAAGCTTGGAGGGTGTTTTTTTACCTACAATTTTATACCATGACTAGCTGTAGCCCGTCACTACGTGCGCGTGGGCTTTGTTATTGTGGGAATTTCGAGAATTTCTCCCTAAATTCCCACGGGAATCCCCCTTTTCCTGTTACACAAAGTTTGTCATGACAATAACCAACACAAAAAAGCATTACAATTCGGTGTGACATTGCTTTTACTTGTATATATGCAGGCAAACATGCCTTGAGTTCATTCAAATGACGATTACTTTTTTTCTAATGAACCGATTTTGATAAAACGAACTTTAAATGTTTTTCCAACCACAAAAAAAAAATTTTTTTTTTTTGCTTTCTATTATTTTTTTTCAATGTCCCTCTATCCATTTCAATCAAAATTACTAAATGTACAGATAAAATATTTTTACTGTTTTGTTATGTAAAAAACTAATAAAATAAGGCTTGGCAATATTTAAAGTATTGAACTCATTAAACAAACAAGCTTTAATATGACTCACCATTTTTTTAAAATACATTACCTATCTAGGTACGGTAATTTTAGTTATCTAGACTATGAAAGCAGCCGCGATAATATCCTCATGATTATAGTCTTATATGCTGTGTCCTTATGATTACTAATATTTTGTCATTTATACCTACAAAACATCACTACCTACTTATAATAGTTCATTTGGGTATTGACAATATTAGCCATCCGACCGAATTACCCATTCGTGTCTAAGCTTTGGCACTAATCACGGTAAAGATAGGAGCACCAACTCCGCTCCTATCACTGGGATCCAGCCTGAAGCGTACCAATCCCTCGTCCGTGCCTAACTATGTTAATCACATGAACACATATTAAAATTATCAACAGCAATATCATATCAATATCAAATACTAATAAAGGCCATGTTAAATCACTAGAGCACAATACACGTCTGCACCGCTTGGCGAACCCAAGGAGAGGAGAGCGTTACACTCATACTCACCCCGACACTACTACTGCCAAGAGGGGTTTACCTGTAGTGGGGCGATACCTGTCACGTGATGTTACCGGGCGCTAACACTCGGCCGTCCTGAAAAATCCGGTCGTCCCCGACCGTCGAGCTCGAACCATGAAACAATAATACATTGATTGAATACAAATCACCATTTATGCTTTTTCTATAATGACCTCGCCATCTCGATAATGCATAGTATCTTGGGTTGTTTATCAGTGTTCCGAGACCATTATGACTTTTCCGTTTCAGTCACTTCTGGTTTTTAACTGATCGGAACCCTCACCTATGCTAAAATCGAGAATGAAGTAAACAACTTTATTTTAAACATTAACAAACGGATTTTATCACAAATCGACATTTTTTTTCATCATTCTATTCAAATAACCGCAAAGTTACTTACGCTTGCTATTCCTTCGTAAGTCAGCTCACTTTATTTTCATTACTAGTAACTATTTCGTTAATATTTGAACTCAAGCAATCACATAATTAAACCACATATTCAAGTAAATAAACAATAGATACCAAAGTAGATTTATCAAAGTTATCACTCGTTTTAGAACTCACGGATAAGACAATGAAAAACACAAATAATTCACATAATCATTAAATAAACCAAATATTATCATTAACCTTTTCAATGTATTGACATCGAATTCAATCACAAATACCCAAACGTAAAGATTCTTTTTTCATATCATTTTTAAAATACCCACAAAATAAATAATTTTCACAAGAGATATTTTTTTCACACTTTTTAGGATTGGAGTCACATAAAACATGAAAAGACTTACCATTTCTGCACCAATACTTACAGCTGTGGTATATCATATCACAACATGACATTTACACTTTAACACTCACTAAAACTTTTTCACTACTTTAGATTACATTTAATCTAAGGGTTTTGCTAAATTTACTTACACGTGTGTGTCAGAATGTTAACAATTAAGTATCACAAAACATGTACAATTTACTAGGCGTGGTAGAATATTAAGAAATATTCTTTCATCATCCAACTTCTGATATTAGCCATCCGACCGAATTACCCATTCGTGTCTAAGCTTTGGCACTAATCACGGTAAAGATAGGAGCACCAACTCCGCTCCTATCACTGGGATCCAGCCTGAAGCGTACCAATCCCTCGTCCGTGCCTAACTATGTTAATCTACAGTTACATTTGAACACATATTAAAATTATCAACAGCAATATCATATCAATATCAAATACTAATAAAGGCCATGTTAAATCACTAGAGCACAATACACGTCTGCACCGCTTGGCGAACCCAAGGAGAGGAGAGCGTTACACTCATACTCACCCCGACACTACTACTGCCAAGAGGGGTTTACCTGTAGTGGGGCGATACCTGTCACGTGATGTTACCGGGCGCTAACAACAATAATAATGATTGTTTAATAAAACTCCTTGGGTAAGTACTTCACAAGTACCTAACATTATAAAAAAAAATATAAAAAACTTTTTTTAGCATGAAATCATGAAATTGTAGCTCATTTAAATAGTTTTGGAATGCTCAATAAACAATGTGACAGAAATATTATATATTACTTACCTATATCAGATAAAGAAATCTCAATCACTGTTTCAAGATTTGCGTATTATATATTGCTCATAATGCGATAGTAAATAATGGTGTCGGCCCACGATACAATGGTAGAGCACAAACGTCCCGACAGCATACTCCATTAGTTAACGAACGGTTGTCGAGATGTCGATCAAAATCACCTCTTCTGGTGCATTATGGATAAACACCCACACATTCTTATTGACTGAGTTAAGTATAAACTGATTGTTCGCCCGCTACAACCATTACTGTGGGTAAAGATTTAAATAAGTATTTATAATTGAAGTCGGCATAGTTTAATGCAGCAGTTCTTTTCCTGTTTTTTTTTTTATAAGAGCTTAATATAATCATTGCATTTAATTCTGAAGACCTGTTTTACGTATTTGTTTCTTTTTAATGAAAGTTTAAAATTTAGAAATGAAGGTATCTAAATGTATACTTAGTATACATCAAAAATTTTTTTATTAATATAAGGTTAATTGGTGATTTTTGTAAACGGTCGGCATCAATTTTTTTTTTCAGTAGATTTAATCAATAAATTACTCAGCTATTAAAACTGTTTTAGTTTGTGCAAATTACAGTTAGTTAAATTGCTACATTGATTAGTAAGGTATATTGGATGCGTAACTAATCCTATTTAAAAAATATTTAATAGAGAAAAAAGGAAAACACTATTAATAATTTCAAGGAAAATTAAACTTGACTTACCTTTAACAGCTGCGTTGATTCTATCAAGATGATAAAGCGTTAAGGGCACAGGATCTGTTATTACTTTTAAGCGAGGGCTTGGTCCTCGACCTGCGTCAGCGTATTGTCCATCACTCAGGAAAATTGCAGACAGCCTTGGCCGTGGCGCCGGCGCACACGACTCAGGAGCTTCCATTCGCTCCACTATCAAAGTTGATCCACTCAATGTACCCAATACACCTTCTGATTTTACAAACATCTTCAAATTCTCAACGTCTCCTTTTAATAAGCGCCTCAAGTACACCCTATATACATTAGATCGCTTATCAGTGACCTCTTCCGACCTTAATTTTTTCACGTTTAAAACTTTGCCAGTAAAAATATACTTAGATTTCCCTATCGCCTCCATCAATGACCACTCGTCCTCTATAATAGTCTCGTTAAAGTTGCAAGGTGGTAAAATGGCCCGATGTCTTCTGTGTGAGGTGAACCTTTTCCGTACTTTACCACGGATCCTGATCTCGCCCCCGGCGATAATCGCCAGTGCGATAACATAAACAATAACCATTGAGATCCTCATGTCGCAGAATTGCAGGTTAAACACTATTAAATGCGGTTGCTATGAATGTCTCTGCCACATTATGTTTATTATTTATAACCAAGGTGTAATATAAACCGGCGGCGACGGCTTATTAAAGGGTCGAGGCGTTGACATCTCACTAACAGAAAGTCATCAATTGAATACTTAATTTTCCGATAGAATCAGTTGAGAAAATTATGTGACTTTTATTGGAGAGTTGCACATAGGAGCCACAAATTCTCACGGTGCGCCGTCGGACTTGTGTTAGTAAACAAACAGGCGGGAGCCGGAAGAGTTAGTTACAGTGAACGCGTGCGCGCGCGCAGCTTCGCGTCGTTGACTGAAGGCTGTCACGTGCAGCCTCCCGCTGCCGTAAATTAAGGGAGCAACTATAAATAATGATATTCATCACATTTGTCAGTATTTCATCACTATCAAATATTTTCGCAAATTTTATGTTGATTTTCTCTACGTTATTTTTCTATATATATGCATATTATACCTATCAACTAGTTTCTTTTTAAATCAGAACGTGTAATAATCTGGAACCATCTTTTATATTTATCATTGTTATTGATATTATAGATAAAATAGTTAAATGAGATAAATCAAGGTAGACATGTGTTATAGGTGGCACCACGATAGTACTCGACGTGCAGTTGTGAAAGCTCGCGATGCGTGCGGCGGCGGCGGCGCGCGCGCGTGGGCGGACGAGACGTGGCGCCCGCGAACTGCACCGCGGGTGGTGCAAGGCAGAGAGGATCTGTTACAAATACTGTCTTGTCTGATTCTATTAATTATTTAACTTATTTGTAGAATTAGGAAGAGCGTTTGACAACTTTTGTGTCGGAATCCAGGACCCACTTTGGGACGTCGAGACATTGCAGTAAGTAAGTTTAAGCGGGAAGCAGTTTCTTATTCTATAAAATTATGTTATGCTTCAATCACTTGATTTTATTTTATTACTAGGTGTTTCATAACGTAACGGCTTAACAGACAGTCTCAAAGTCGTCAATGGTTACTTTAGCAACTCTTTAGCATACATTTACCTCTGAGATCAATACCAAGGAGTTGGAAGGATAAAGAGTTAAAACAACACTCAGTGCCGCTGTATGACATGACTTCTTGGCTACCAGGTGGCAACCGGAACCAACAATAGATGAAATATATCAGCTTTCATCAGGTAATTCAAGCTTGCAATAGTCTAACCAAGCTGTAACTTATACTTGTAAACTATTAGTAGTAGTGCTAGCAAGTACAGTAATCAATTAGGTAGGAACCCAAAAAATTAAAACTGAATTTATTTTTTCTTATGCGCGAGGCTCCATTTCTTTGTTTCTTCAGAAACAAAGAAATGGAGCCTCGCGCATTCGTTATCTAAATGAAATATTGATAATCTTTCGGCGTATAAATTAAAAAACAAAGCTCCTATAGATGCGCTTATTTTTCTGTGTTTTATACATGGTCTATACACACACGCAAACCTAAAAAACATAGATAGAGATTTCTGACTTATATTGTTAGTGGGTATTCAATATGTCTGAGATAGTTACGTGTTGCTACCATTAGCATCTATAGGCTAGGGTATCCGTTCATCACCAGGCAGCCCGTAGTTTTGTTTACCAAAATAGTAGTTTTAAGACGAGACCTTGGTGAACACTAGCGCCACCATCAACTTAAAATCATTATTTACTGAAAACACAGGTTATCAAAAATCCGTGTTATGTAATTAAGGTTCTGGATCTGAAGTTAATTTTAATCATATTAAATTATTAAATTATAGTTACAAATTGCAAAACTGCTAAAAGTGGCCGTTTAAAGCAATATTGTTATTTGTAACTATAGGGAACTTCAGATCCAGAACCTTAATTACATAACACGAATTTTTGATAACTTGTGTTTTCAGTGAATAATGATTTTTAGTTGATGGTGGCGCTAGTGTTCACCAAGATCTCGTCTTAAATGGAGCATAAATTCTTGTAACTTGATCCACCAATGGAGTAGTCGCCCGCTAACAAATCTTTAAGGTGTAATTGCAGTATACCTACGCTAGTACAGGCGGGATACCAAACGGGAATGTTATCAGTCTCTACAAACTACAACACTAATAGCGAAACGATGTACCGAACGAGCTCATATATTCCTGTTAATATTTCTCTGATATGTCGGATAAATGTACTAAATATGTATTTCCATATCAATCCTGATAAACATATAATTATGAGCGTTGGTAGCGTCTACGAGATTTATCTGCGCTGATTTTATATAAACAATTTGAAATTACTAATTTCATATTCCACGCAAGTATTTTGTATTTAAACTATACCTACTTCTTTAAAATAATAATAAATAAATAGCTATTGTATAATTTTTTATTTATACAACAGCTTTAATTTAATAACATCAAGATAATGAGGAATATGTAAATGAACTTCGTTTACATTAAATACACGCTCTACCTTGAATAATAAATATCAGGCATAATCTTCAATAAACTTACACCAGTTAGCTTCGATACACAGTGTAAAAATATGTCAAGCGCGAATCGACTTTACGCATCAAGGATTCGCGCTAGAGCCTCTTGACATTATTTATATTATGGCATTGTTTCTTTATTATAGTTAAGTATTTTTGGATTTTCACCATTTTAAAAATGTATTACGATAATTAACGTTAAAATCGGCACACACAGAAATACATTATCTGTTAGTAAGTGTATAATATCAAGTTCATCTGGGCAACCCTAAATAGTGTGAATAATTTAATCATGTGGTAATATCGCATTTTTCATCTTCATGTTTACCTACAGTAATCAATAAATAAATAAATACTTTTTAGATAGATGGTCTTTGTGAGCCAAATTATTACATAATGGTTTATTTTAAACCACGTCAATACAGATGTATTGCCTAGGAAATCGTAATTCTAATGATATCTTGTCAGATGTAATGTTATCTATATATATAAAAAAGTCGTGTTAATTACAATATTTATAACTCAAGAACGGCTGAACTCTTTTGGCTGAAAATTGGTGGGGAGGTAGCTTAGAATCAGGAGAAGGACATAGGGATAAACATTTCATCCCGGGAAAAGCACTGTTCTCGAAGGAAATTCACACGGGCCAAGTACTTCCTTACAAATGAAAATACTCTATTTTCATTTGTAACGAAGTTTTTCTGTAAAGTTCAATATTAAATGGCAATATAGGTAAGCAATAAATATCCGATTCCAAATAACATCCACAGTAAATACGACGAATAGACCCCGGGAGCCACGCAATATTCCCGCAATAATTCACGGTTCGGACTCACCCCAAACTAATCCCGATTTACTGAAACGATCACGGCACGATATTAAATCACTCTGTCAAACTACAACAAGCCGCTCATTATGGCGTCCGCTTGGTAAATACCGATACACCCCTATTACAGTCGACTAACTCAATTAATACGGATTTGGAGAACAACGTCTCAACCAACGTAAAAAATGCAACCGATTATCCTCCTTTCATCTATCAGTTTTAAAACCAAAATCCCGTCTCACCTTTAACCAATAACGGAAGTTATTGGCAATGCAAATCGATGGTGGGCTAGATTGTAACTAAAACATTCTTTATGAGATACTTAGAGGAGACGTAACTGGAGGCGTAAGATCATTAAATCCTTTCGAGCGGAATTATCGCAAAATAAAGTGCTCTATTTTCTTGCTCTGGAAAATGTAATTACTCGATGGAATGGGAAGTCTTTAGTTGTATTGAGACAATAATAAATTAAGTGATCAAACGGAAAGATAGATGAGAATAATTAGGCAGTAAGATTGCTTTTGATGCTGGAAAAATTACATTCTTGTACTTATATTGATTTTCATGGTGATAAAGATCCAAAAAGTATTTTGTGTTTTCAACGTTTTGAAGCTTTTGGGAACAGATTTCTGCACTTTTGTATTTAATTTGTACATTTTACATCACGTAAACAAAATAATTAAAAAAACCGGTCAAGTGCGAGTTGAACTCATGTGGAGAGGGTTTCGTACAATGCCAATGTCAGTTTTAAATTCAATTGTGGTATGTCAACAAACTACTACTATCGCCATCTAATGGCGATTAAGTGAACTATTTTCCGTGAACATTTTATATTGAATTTTTACCACTTAATTGTCAATTGACAGAGTTCTTGTAGGTTTTCCTGTAATCTCCCGGCTATGAACTATTTCATATATATTTTTTTAAATTTTAGGCTCAGTAGTTTCGGAGATCAGGTGGTCAATTTTCGTCTTCTTTCATGAATAAAATCAAAACTATTTATGTTACAATAATAAAAAAAATATATTTGAAATCCTCATAACGAGTCCTTTCTTTTGATATATAACACTGTAAGGTTTGTTAAACTTTTTTTTTTAATTCCTAATTTGTCCCCCGAAAATGGTATGGTACTTATTTTATAAAAATATTTATTTACTTTGCACACATGTGTTTGGGTCACAGTATCACGTCATCCTACCAAATTTCATCTGTTTTGGTCCAGTAGGCTCAGAGGAAATTGGCTGTGACAGACGGACGGACGGACAGACAGTTCGTGACAAACGAAACCACCGTCTCGTCCGAAATAGAAACGGAAACAGTAATGTGTTTACACTCATTGCAACCGGAAGCAATATTCACATTCACAATACATACGTATTTTCATTTTGGAATATTAGAACCTAATTAGTCAGAATCATACATATATCTTTTACTTGCTTAACCAAAATTATATAATAATAGTACATATAAAAAGGTGAAGTTTGTTTGTAAAAAAAAATTCTGTTAAGGACAGCCAGTTTCATGGGAAACCTAGGCAGGGAAAAGCATTCACATAAAGGTGGACCAAGCAATAAAGTAAGATATCTATACTAATATTATAAAGCTGAAGAGTTTGTTTGTTTGTTTAAGCAGCTTATAACTTTGGAACTACAAGTCAGATTTGAAAAATTCTTTCTGCATATGATAGCTTGATTCTTGGGGAAGGTTATAGGTTATAGTACATATACACCAATGGCGAGTGAAATCGGGAAACAGCTAGTTATTAATACACCTAGTTATATTTTCTTCTCATAACTAGATTTTGACTTGAGATCAAAAGTTTCTAAATCTTCAGGGTAAATAAAACCTTTGCAGTTATATGAATAGAACGTTTTTTTTTTATTAAACTTCAGTCAATAACATGGTGCGGCATGGGTATCACCAGCAAGAGAGCAATTGCGAGGCGCTTTTTCAAATTAATAATAGGGCTAATTCAAATATTTTTATTTATATTATTTTCGCTTTTGCTAGGTGATCCACCTGGGTTGTCTTGTTTTTGACGGCATGGCAACATCATTCTTTTTTTTAAATGCCTGTAATGTAGCTTATGATGTAATCCAAGACCTGTCAGAAGATTCAAAGAAATTTAACCATCTGTTAATTCTTTAATCGCCCTTTACATACACCGTGGTATAAGCAGCACTTAGTAAATTACCTTATTTATTTTTTTCATAATCATAACTTTAGCTTAATGTTTCCCTCAAAATATATAGTCATACATTTTGATCTTGTTATCAACCACTACTTTTATTACTACTTTTACTTTAAATCCATTTGTCCATTATTAATTCGCTTTTTATTATATATACGGGATATACGGGAAGATAGAGAGAGAGTGGTCTATTTACAATCCGGATAAAAGCTAGATGACCTGATCAAGCCGAAAAGACGTGATATTTTCTACACAGCTACATCCCAAAAATAAAACTTAAAGAGAAACAGAGAAACTTAAGTACCGAATGTTTGAAACGGGGGCATCATTAGTCTTTTACAAATCGCAGTTCAACCGACCAGAAGCTGTTGAGAGCACAAAGGTGTCAGGTCACGGACGAGGGCCGGCTTCCTAGATTCGTTTGAACCAAAGCGGCGATGCGTCATAAAGATCCAGCTGTAGCGTTTCTCGTCCTACATTTTTTTCTCAAAACATTCACTAAATGTTTTCCAGCCGTGAACTTTTATGTACGGTTCCATTGTGTTACTGAATGTACTTATGTAAAGTTTTTTTTTTTTATGCCTAAGGCTTTTCGACGGTTGGTTCAGAGTAAGGACATTCTCACTACGCCATTCAGACTGGAACTGAAATTCTAACTAATTGAACGCTTCAGTCTAATGGCTAATTGGCATGATCGTCACACTATCTCTAGCAGAATATGAACAGTCAACAAAACAACACTTGGATCAAAGAAATAATAATAATTTTAATTTATAGCCGTATTTCTGTGTTTCAACATAAAAATAAAAGAATTCCTCCCTACACGTGGATATCGTACTTGGTGACTAACAATCACAGACCTCGGGTTAGTGGCGGATTTCATTAAAAATCAACATTTCCAAAGAACTTGCGAGAGGAAAATAACCAAAATATTTCTGAATCTTTATCTTATGCAAAACGGCTTTCGATACAATTTGTGAGAGAAAAACGCTGGATGAAAAATTGTAATTTAAACATTTATTATAACTAGCTGATATTCCAAGGGCCTGGATATATATTAACTGTGCCTCCAACCTTCGAGCAATACGGCCCCTCTCTATCCGGTACGGAAGCTTCGTGTTGCTCGAAGCCTCCATATGTAGCATTAAATTTAAATAGCTTACAGCTTCAAGTAAAATTGTCTGTGGTAGAACCTTATTATTAAACAATATTGTTAAGGTAAGCGGGTATATTAATTGGAAATTTCTTAATTTTAAGCCTATGACTGTTTGCCTACATAATGTATAAAAATATAATAAGGGCAGGTTATAAAAAATTTAGTACTTCATAAGGTAAATAAAGATATAATCGTGCGAGCACCAACTGTTTATCTACTAAGTAGTTACTTTTCATAAAGAATTTAGTTTAAAGAACTACTAACCGTTAAGTTTGTGTCCCTTGTTTTGTTTTTGATATTGCAGGAAGTACTACCTCATCTAGGTCACAATAACAGAACATAAATACACGTCTGCACCACTTGCAGAAAATATATATTAATGCTTTTAAGTAAATTCGAAGTAAAATTTTAGTAAAGTTTAACGCGTTTATAAATAACACCAAATCTAATGCAGTAAAGCTTTTTTGTTCTTTTCACAAGTCGGGTAAAACATTATCTCATTTCAAGGCATCTTAAGCAAAGCCAATAAATATAATACATAAATCCAATCCGTATAATGTTCAACGTTACAACCAGTCGCATGACGGCAATGCGCTAACAGAAAGAAGTTTCCCATAGTATCCTATTTATTTTACCAACAAAGGAAATCAAATGTGACGTACATTCCGTCTGACTTACTAATATCATGAATATAAATTGAAACATCATGTATATTTATGGCGGGTTGGTCGGATATTGCTCAGAGCGTCGGTACGAGCAGGTGTTCACACTCAGACAATACGACCGCGGGCAATAGATTCCTGATACCGATATTTATGCCTATTACCAAACCAGAAGAAATACTATACGACCGACCACTGGGTATTCATAGTTGAATCTTCGGGAATACGTTTTAGACCTCCGGCGACTGTCTTAAGCGATGCCCGACACTTTTTTTTTGAGTTACTAAAAATTTATACGATATATGTTATAATTAAACACCTATTAATATTAATTTTCATTTTTTTATTAACAATTATTAATTAATTGAATGATATTTAACTATGTTGACAAAAAAATTCATAACACACGTAACTTAAAAACAAATCATAAAACTTGTCCTTGTTTGTGTATTTTTTTACTGGTGCACTAAAGAGTTTTCGTAAATGCCTTAACAATTTATGGCATTTACGAAATGTGTGACTGAACAGGATTTTTTTTTCTATGCCCGAGAGTAGCTAGACCAAAATACAAAAATAAATTATTTATTTCCACTATTGCACTAGTACTTTATAAAAAAAACATTCCTCAAACAACGTTCCATGCATATGCAACAGACATTTATATTGTATGTAATAAAATATTACCTAAATCTCAAAAAATATGTTTCGCTTTTGATTGTTTGATTGTTATAACAAAAGAAAAAAAAAAACCTTTTCATTTCCCCTACTTGTGCAGTAAAACCAAAAGGGTTTGTTCACGTTCATCTAGAATAAGGAAATATAAATTTGTCCATTTTTAACCCCCGACGCAAAAGGAGGGGTGTTATAAGTTTGACGTGTCTGTCTGTCACGCCACGCCCGAACGGATGAAGCTATTTCAATTTAGTTTTTTTTCGTATTAAAGGTGACTTACGGGCGAGTGTTCTTAGATATGTTTAATGAAAATCGGTTGAGCTGTTACAAAGTTCTGGGGGTGTAAGTGGGGAAAATACCTAATGTCTGCCAATAATATATGGGGGGGTAAATCAGTCGACCGTCACCACCAAAAAAAAATGTGTCGTGGATTTTTTTAAATTTTAAATTTAGTTTTATTACAGCCAAATTGTAAACATAGACGGACAATAAAAAATACGGAACCCTAAAGTTCTTTCGTTTTCATATTTAGGTACAGGTACGGTACCTCCAATATTCATATCCATTTTTTATCCAGTGTTATCATTACTTAACACCATTGAAATATAAGTTAATAAAAAAACAAACGTCGGCGAGCAGATCGAATGCAATTACTGTAATCTCATAATGTGTAAAATGTATGTGACAACATAATACGGGCTTTTGAGGCTTCGCGCTCGGCTCGTAGGACCTCGTGCAAATTAATTTAATTTCCCTTGATTTACCTACTTGGCAGAATATTAATGTATGCCTATTTTGAGTTATCAAATGATGATACAAGTAGTTAACACGATCAAGGTAAGTATGTGAAATAAGAACCCTTCATTTAGAATATTATGAAGTTAACTCATTTGTATTATTAATTTACCGTTTCTATTATTTGAAAACGTTAGACACCAATAGGTACAACCCATATAAAACGGGTATACACAAATGTTTTGTACGGTTATGTTGTATCGGTATTTTGGAGATTTTTATTTCACTTAATTAAATTTTACATAATTTGGTTAATTAATAAAATTTATATAATTAAAGCTTTATTCATAATATATATACCTATGTAATATTATTTATGTCACAGTTCTGCAAAATTCTGGTCCAAGCTTCAAGTTGTTCTTTTTTGATAATTTAATATACTTATTTAATTAATATAAATAAACAACACTACTCATAGCGTCACCAAAATAGTTGAATTTCACTGGCATAGCTGTAGCGCCTTAAATACCAGCTCTTTACCATAAGGCACTTCAAACTATGTAAATTATTCAAAGCAACAGCTTACTCAGACGCTTAGATATTGTAATATTCAATATTGTAAATTAAATATCCCTAGAACAATGCAACCGCTTTAGTAGTCAGATAGCATATTTGATAAAACAAATATTTGGCAATTTTTCCACCTTGGTAATAGTGTAGTTGGTGGAAGAAAAGTAAGGAAAAACAGAGGTACAAGGAATTACCTGTTTATTTTTCTTCTTCTTCTTCGGTGCCTTATCCCTTTATTCAGGGTCGGACCTCCTCGCATGTTAGTTCTTAGACATGTTTTTTTTTTTATATATATTTATTTATTTGACTTACAATGTATAAGCATAATCAACCATTTGGTTGGTAAAACAAATAACACCATGACCCTCGCGCGGGTTTACTCACATAATAGATAGCCATCGCCATTATTCGCCATCCAACGCGAGAATGCTGCTTGTGTGATGGAAACTCTGCCCAGAGGTTCTTTATATTTTAATTTATTTCGCTATTAATTATGTACTCAAGAGTTTTTTCCTATTACTGTATCTATTGCAAAGAAATGTATCAAATAGTAGATTAGTAGGTAGTAAAATATTGTTTACATATAATACAGTTACATTAGAATAGATAAAATACCTTACGAATATCTATTTGTAAGGCACCTTGCCTTACAAATAGATATTCGGATCCCGCAATTACATAGTACGGCAGTGATCCCCCATTGCCTCCGGTAGACGAAGAGATTGCATTTCATATTGACAATTTCACTAATGCAGGCAGTAATCGATGGAAGGTACCTATCTGCAATCAATTCCACGTTCGATTCGTAGAGTTAGGATAATGTAGGTATGATTTGATTGAGTAAATAACTATGGAAGAATTAAGCAAAAGTTATTTGACATTGTATGTATCAACTGTCGCTATGATAACAAAAATAATGATAAAACGTTCCGACGAATTGAGAACCTCCTCCTTTTTTTGAAGTCGGTTAAAAAAATCTTTTGTTTTCGTAGTTACATTTACAGAAGTAATGCAACAAAAATAACTAGTCTTTAGGGCTACAAAGGAAGTTTAACAATACAATATCTTATAACTAATCAGTGCAACCGAAGGTTTGGAAGGAGATGGGGGAGACATTTGCCCAGCATTGGGACAATATAGGTTAATTAAAAAAAAGTGCATGTCATTAGCAATATTTTACATTAAAATATCATCATATCTTAATCAGTATGTCTAAAATAAATAAAAAGACCAGAAAAAATTGCAAATCATCAAGATTCGTTTTATCATTTTAGTGTATTTCAGATTGCACCCCAAGCGATATACTGAACTCTAGGCCCGCTAAATGGCGATGGCTGAATTATGTTGATTGAAGTTGATTTCTTAGTATCTAGGTTTAATGACGTCTGACTTTAACAGTGTACACTGAAACTTCTCCAAAATTTGCAATTACCTTTTCAATCGATATCTTAGTTTGCAGATCAATGTATCTAGTATTGTATATGTGGGTGTTACCCAGTGGCGTGCATATCATAAAGACGTTTAGACGTTGCCTACCCTGTACTTTTGTAATAAATAATAAAAAAAATATTTAATCAATACATATCAATACATATAAATAATAAATATTTTTTCACACAAGATATCGAATTATCTTAACAACGCCATCTATGAATGCGCGCGAACACGCGGCGCACCGCCGCCGCCCCATACGCGCTGCTAGCTAGCTAGGCCAGGCCAGCTTTTTAGTAAATCGTCTGAAGTTTACTACTCTCACAAAGAAATCACTATGTATAGATGTGCTTTTGCTCGTGTAGTAGTGCAAGTAAAAAACTTACATGAACAGACACATATGCGCTAAATCACGCCTGTGTGAGTGAATTTCAGACCTCCACTATAGATGAAACAAAATGCTATGAGATGACATTTCATCTCGCTCTCACTTTTGTTACGGCCAATTAGAATTACGCGTTACACATACTTAAATCTGATTAGTGATTACGAATATTACGATCGATTGCAGCATCATGATAACTGTGTCCATTGGATATTAAACGAGTAATGCTGCAAATTCAAAAACGCATAGACTTGAAGACTTTATATAAACAAGATGACATTCCCAATTCCGTAGGGTTATATTTTTATTTCCGTATCGAAATCAAATCAACAATATGTTTGCTTTGCTTGCATGCATTTGTTTGTTTTGAATGTTTAATTAATTGATAATGTGCATTGTTTACAATGAAGTGAAAAAATAGCACTTTTATTTTTAACAAATTTACACAGTTGTAGTTTAAAATTGTAAAATTTTCATGTGATTGTTGTAAACCGAGTGTTTGTTTACAAAAACTATAAAATGACGCGCTAAGTAATCTTTCATTTGACGAAAAAATGGCAATAATAATAAATGGACGTTATCAACCGGGATTGATCGGATTTAGTTGAAGTGAAGGGTAAGCTAACAACAACATTATTTCATATTATTTTCAAATTAATATGTTTGCTATGCTTTTCCAAAACTCCCACGGGACCGTAGGATAAGGCGGTCATCTTTAAAAAATTTTTAGAGCCTAAGTAGGTGCCTACATGATTCATATATTTTAATTTTATTATCTTATTGTTCGTTACTGTTTTAGTTGTAACTCAAATACTTATACCTAAATTATAAGTATAGATTAAAATAGAAATAGTTCTGGTCTAGGTAGGTTTTTGCCTACCCTAAGGAAAATGTCTGTGCACGTCACTGGTGTTACCAGGTTTTACACAAAGGATCATTGGACTCGCACTGAAACGCCCAACCTCAATCGGTTAAAGCTGCATGACTTAGGATCGATATAAGGTCATAAGATAGTAAGTACCTACCTAAACATAAGTTTAAAGATTTATAGCTAATAAATCCAGGCACAAAAAGTAGTGAATGGTTTCTTTTACATGTATATTAAAAGCATTTATTTATTTTACTACTCTGAGTTTTATGATTTTTCTTTTAATTTAGTTATTTTAATAACTGTATTATTATTAATGTTTTCTTTGTTACTCAAATAAATAATGGTCTTGCCCATAATATATTAACCAGAGCCAAAGTAAAATATTAAGTGTTTATTAGGGTTCCGTTCCTCAAAATGCAAAAATAAACCCTTATAAGATCGCTTTGTTGTCTGTCTGTGTCTGTCTGTCAAACTTTATTTTTTTGTGGAACGCATGAACGTATCAAGTTGAAATTATAACATATCTTGAGTATAGATTGAAGCCTACAGTCCCTATCGGTTGTAAAATAATCAAAATTATACGCCAACGCGATCAAAAGACATGATCGTAATTGTTGCACACAATTTTGCGGTTTCAATTGGGAACCAAAACCTATGGGGTACTTCCCGTTGAACTAGAATAGTTGAAATTTGGCAAAAAGCAATATTACAGCACTTATTTAGATATGTCGAGAAACTGTAAATTTGTTGTTAAATTTTATTTTTATTTTATTTATTTTTAGGTACACCAATAGTATTTACATACAGCGTTCAATTAAAAACACAAATTTGTCCTTATGTAAACACCAATTAC
Source organism: Apomyelois bistriatella (assembly GCA_947044815.1). Taxonomy (NCBI): domain Eukaryota; kingdom Metazoa; phylum Arthropoda; class Insecta; order Lepidoptera; family Pyralidae; genus Apomyelois; species Apomyelois bistriatella. The sequence goes on from OX345689.1 coordinate 7,033,713, forward strand.
AGGTATATACTATAATTTTTATGGAAAAAAAAATATAATACGGAAAATATATTTTTGACAGATACATAAGAGGAAATCATAACAAATATATATACAAATATTTCTCATTTAATAGTATAGGATTGTGTGGTGGTACGGAACCCTTAAGGCGCGAGTCTGACTCGCACTTAGCTGATTTATTTTATTCTTTAATTACTTAATTGTTTTAAAAAAACCAAGAATTGTTTTATGAAGATTGTTACAACAGTAGACGCCCGAACTATAAATATACTTATATTTAAATTCTTAGAAAAGTGAGTGACATTTCTGTGGCAGTGTGAATTCCATAGACCAGACATATAGAAATATGCTTTATAATGTAGAACAAATAGTTTAAAAAAAAAATTTGTACGAGCACCCAAATTGAATTCACTATTTCAGTGTCACGGTCAGCATACGCCAAAGCAATATTTCTCGGTAATACCTTGTTTTGAAAACAAATTCAACGTGGAAATTTTATTAAGGCCTGCTTTGTTCCGTAGAAATACTTTATTTAGCAAAACAAAACAAGAATAACATTAACGGGTTTGATAAAAGGAGAAAAAATAATTATCAACAAAATTCTAGTGACGTTGCAGGTCCAATTTCCATCATAGATGGGCCCCTTAGACCTTATGTACCAACTTAGTAGTATAAAAAAAATACTGTAAAATCTTAACATGTCTCTCAGTCTTACTGGAATTTTAAGGATTGCGTTTATATCATTTCCAATATACAATCCAATCTGGCAGCCATTTGTTTGCTAAAGCGCTATAATATTTGTATGTATATGTTTATATTTATTTATATATTTATTATTCATTCTAGTTAATTTTTACTTGTGATTATTTATTATTAATAGTAAATCAGTATATAATTAAACATCACTCATCTTCTAAGCAAATTACCGCATAATGCAGAGTATATGCACGTCATTCCTCTTTGACGCAGGCTTCATTTAGCCAAAACCTCCATAATGTATTATAAATTCCCTCCTATTTGGAGACTAGTAGCTAAATTATGCATGAATTTCGATCAGCTCATCTATGAATATTTAGTTTGTTTCACCACTGGAAGAGAGGCCCGATTTATAAGTGTATATCTGTAATTAAACATATTGTGGTAGGAATAATGTCACTCAACCGTCCTTTTATTATTACACACGCGGGAGATTTTTTTTTATCGGGTCAGTCATGACGTAGGATCGTGGTCAACCGCTGGACATAGTGAATTTAAAAAATGAAACAAAATTTGTAGATAATGGCATTATTATGTTGTTTATTAAATAGTGTAATTGCTTCCATTCTGGTCTGGGAGAAAAAGAAAAACATAGAATGTACCAGCTGCTTCTCTTCCCGCGCAAGCCGTAAAAGTCGTCTGAGGGAATCGCCGAATGGGGAAATCATGACATAGGCGATGCGGCTAGCAACCCATCACTATTGATTTCCTGTTTCAACTACCATTATGCTAAACGTGGCCTAAGGTCTTATGGCTCTAGGCTCTGTCTACCCCGTATGGGAGTAAGACGTGATTATATGTATGTATGTATGTTATTAAATAGTTAAACTATATGTATCGGCAAATATTACATTGCCCTCCTGGTCAAAACAAACGGTACGACTTTATTGCTAGGAATGTATAACATCCAAGTTTGGTTGAACACTATTTAGATCAAAAATATACATCATTTCAAACTATGTATATGGGACTACCAATGGAGAAAGAAATGCATTACCAGGTTAAACAAACAGTTCAAAACAAGGGTAACGTGAACATAATTCGGCATCATTCAACTGACACCAAACCAATATTTTTTGCATAATTATAGGAACTTACATGTATGAATATGATAATTGAAGAGAGTGGTCAGAACATAGGTTGGACTGCATTTCTCATCACCGACTCGTGTTGTGACAGATTGTCGCTATGCTGGAACACAGCTGGGGTTATGCGCATTTCGTACTTCGCACCGAAGTACGAAAACAAATTTTTCAATCTATGACGAAAAACAATGTGATTGAAATATGAAACAGTGATGGCAGTACAATATAAAAATAAGTAGTTATATAATCAATATTTTACAAAAATTTAAAATTACTTGAAACAACACTTTATATGTCAACGTTTAAAAAGACTAATAAAAAACTATTTTTGTACTAAAATTATTTTGGACATCTTTTACGTTGTGTCTAAATGTAAACTTGGTAATGGTCTACCACAGAGCAAGGAATTTTCTCGTCGCTTGCGCGTTACTAGAGACGGCATTCTCAATATATTTCATACTTCGAGCAACACGGCCTCCGTACCGGAACTGAAGTTGTGAAACTATTCTCATAAATAAAAAAAAATATAAATCAGAAATTTGTCCTATTATTCAAATTTTTAAATGACCAATCGGGCTTAACCCGTTGAATGATATTACTGTAAACCAGTAAGCCCCTGCAGTTTCTCTTTGAGTAATTATCAAGAACATGATTCACGAGTAATTCAGGCCACGGCTATTTGCTGATTTGGCATGTAAGCAATCTATCCATAACCAATGGTCTAGTAGATATTTGTCTTAACCATGTGGATAATTCTCTAACCGTTATGTTAAATATGCAAACACTTCTTTGTAATAAAAAGTTTTTATATTTTGGAGTAAACAATTTGATTAGAACTAAAACTGCATTAACTTCTGATAAACTAATCAGGAAATAAAAGTAGATACAATTAATATGTATTCACCCTGAGCTAAAGCCGACTTTATCATTAGAGCGATTGATAAAATGCCTGTTCTTAATAAAGTGTTACCAAATAAAATTTAATTTAGTTACACTTTTATGCTTGATAACGAACGTATGATCCCTTAGTCCTATTTAGTAGCTAGATTTTGTAGCTGGCTTCGAAATGGAAAATAAGAATCCCATTTTCATTTATGTGTAGGTACCTAAACATCAAAATCTATACACGTTCGGAGAATTCTTTCGGTTCTAAAATGAATGTCACTCGAAAAAGATCAAAAGGCCCAACAAAAAATGTATAAATGTAATCGGCATAAACGGTTCTATATCCCCTTATTCTGATGATACCAAATCCCCGTAAATCCATTCTGGAGGGGACGCTCGTCGCTCGCGCGCATTGACTGAGACGTATGCAAAGGGATCAATGAGATAAATTGCTCTCCACTGTCACTTATTTCTCGGCAAGCCTTGCTCACATTGGCCGAAAGCCTTAGACCGAGTGATGACCAAATTTTTAGAAGATTTTATAGCATATTTTGTTCGTATTTCGTAAATAAACTAGCTGTTTCTCTCGACTGCGCCCTCCGCACCTTCTCCGTTAAATATAATTGTCGTTTCCAATTTTTGTAAAATTGTATTGTTATATATATAAAAGAATCACGAAATCTATTGGGTAAATAGAATTAATACAGACCTTGGAGAAGGAATATTCCACAAGATAATAAAATCATATAGTTATCAGGTTCAAGGCATAAATTGATGAAAAATTGAATGGATTGCAAAACACCTTTGCCATGTTTCGATCAAAGAATATATATTATGATCGACCCTACCATGAGCAAGAGCAATCTAGACGAGTCACTAGGAGACTCGTTCAATGTGAACCTAACCTTCGAGTATTTCTCGTTGAAATGGATGCTGGGGCGAGTGGGATGAGAGGGTAATGGTGCGCGTGGGCATTTGTACTGCACGCTTTAATTACACTGGCGGACAATGTTAATGGGCACCCAGATGCAAACTTAAGATTACCCACTATTTTTAAATCAAACAGTCTTATCAATTTCTTATATCTACTCAGATGTCAGCAGATTATTTATTATTTAGTGTAGTTTCCTTTGGAAAAAATACTCAGCCACTTTTGACACTTTTTGTAAAGGTTTCTACAGAGGATAGTATTTCAATGACTTTCGAGTTTCTAATGTAACTTAAGGATACTAGCAAAAAAGACTTACTTACTAGAACTTACAAAATGATAAATTAATTTTTCAAGGTCGCTAGCGCTGCAAACTAATTTCCCGTCGTACCGAATGCACTTATATGTATCTTTACACTACCTACAATTTAGACACGCATGCCGATTATAATGACGAAAATCATTTACATAAATGATTATCATAATATTAGATATTTATGAAGTTTTATCATAATTCTTTCAATAGTTTTTGTGTAAAAAGAATCAAAACCACAATATTTTACTTTATTTATTGTATTTTGTGGTAAAAATTCTTAAAAACTTTAAACGTTGTATAAATAGGTGCACAAATACTTCAGAAACTAATAAGTAGAGAAAGTCACCGCTTTCACAGACTTATGATACGCCACAATATTGACAACGTTTCAAAATTTTCTCCGTCGTTGTCCCTTTGATTATATAACCGGGACGAATAGGGGCACTTAGTATTCGCTCCCGCAAATTACGTTGTTATGAGACTACAAATAACCACAAATTTATGTAGATAGCTATCAAGTGGCTGCCGTTAGGTTAAACGTGTTTAAGACGTTCGAGGAGGCGATAACACGACTAGTGTTAACATCTGCCGGTGCTCGTCGCAGCATAAACATGCCGATGTCGGCAGCGTGTCTAAATTTGCATGTTTCCGACTAGACTTCGCCACCCGAGCCGATGGGGATGAGATCGTTACCGGAATTTATTCAAAATAGCTAGGACACCCAAATTTTTGCTGTTAAAGGTTGTTGGTTTTATAATCTGATATACAAAATAACTTACGAGCTGCTTATTATTTTAACGAGCTTTTACTTAAGTCAAATTGACTCAATTAAAAGCTTGTTAATATAATAGGTATTGATTAAAATTTAACATGCGATACGAAGGAACACGAAATTACAAAAAAATAAATAAGAAAATGATCGACGAAAAATAAAATTATTATAAAGCATGTTTTTTTTTAACTTTAACTACATCAATTTAATTAAAATTTGTCAAATTTATGACTTCATTAATTTCTATGCTAATGTTAAAAGGTAAATGTTTCTTAAAATTATGTTCTAGATTTTGCATTTACAGATGTCATGTATTTAGTTTCACACTGAATATTTAAAGTACCTACTTTCTTTATACGGAAATTTAGTTAAGTAGTTGTCACTTAAATCTAACAAAAACATAAATACACACTTTATTTAAGACTTAATTAGGTAAAGTCGAGTCGTCTACGAATATCGTAGACGACTCGACTTTACCTAATTAAAGCGATATCTGTAGGACAATGGCTCTCGTTTGCTACCCCCATAAAAGTGAGATATAACAATAACCCAGACAGCTGCCTCTTCAGCTTTGGGATAATAACTGCGCGATTAAAAGGGTATTGTTAAACTTAATCCTTAATCTATTAGTGTTTGAGATCTAAAAAGACTTTGTTCATAAAGTAGATTGACTCTGTCGTTATCAAGATCAATTATTTTAAGCTTTTGTTAGCTTAAGTAATGAATAACACTAATTCTCTGAAATGGAAAATGTTAATTTTATGGACACCTTCTAGAATTACTTACTAACCTATGTTTATTTTATAATTTAAAATACTTAAATTTGTTAGACGATTTGCTAACCGAGGCTTCGCCAGTATTGGACTTCCATTATATCCTGACAAAAATACGTATGTATATCCTTCTGCAAAGCATAATTTAACTTTATTATTTTTATTCAAAAAAAGCAGAGTCAAAACCAGTTATAATATTAATAAGGATATCATTAAAATTTACATTTCGGTACGAAACCACCTTAGTCTTAAAAAGTAAAAAAAAATATACGCTTCTGTTGGCCATTAACAAAAATATATCTTCAATACCTAAAGTACCGATTGCTGCAGATGCTTTTGCACTGGCTCAATTTGATCAAAGTTTCATTAACACACGCATTCACATGCTGCACTTATTGAACAACATTGATTTATAAATATTCGACATAATATATAAATACATGAAATTAATAATACTTAAATAATATTAATAATAGTGGCATTCCCTTTAGGTACTTAATACGTATATTGTTTTCAGCAGCTAGTAAATTCCACAGCAAACTGTATTAAATGATTAAACGAAAACAAAGCGGGCGCTCGCTACTGTGACAAATTTTCCAATAATCCTTTAGTACTGTAAAATACTATTCACGGAAAAGCGTTTACTGCTCCGATATAGTGCATTTTTCCGGTCAAAAGATCTGAATGATTAAAATATCGTATGTCAGTTGACACAATAAAATGTGATGAGATTTCTGTGGTACTTTTTGAGATTAAAAATAAAGAAATTGTTTTTTTACCCTTATAACGTAAAATGTGTACTGGCATATTCAACAATGAATTTAGGTGGCTAGATGGTTTGTTTGTTATAATAAATGATGCATGCTAACATGATGCTACCCTATCTATGGCAAGGATCTAACAACCCCGTCCGTGCCGCATGAATAAGTACTTAAATATATTTTGGACATAAAAAATTTAATGAGTGCTTACAACGTCATCAGTCTACAAGTGATTACATTTAGACATGGGTCTAATCTAACTTATTTTTATAAAATATAAATAAAAATAATTTGCTTACTGCAATTTTTCGTTTTTTTTGTTTTATCGTCGTGTTTACTTGGCTCTTGAAATGATTAGGTACAACACAGATCGAGATGTTCTCATAATCATGATTCCTAAATTAAATAATTGTGGTTTAATGTAGGTACTTCGGTTCCACCATTACAAATCTATTCTTGTTCTAGGTATGGGAAACTCTCACATTTAACTATTTACGACGATCAACTAACTGTGGACACGCAATGCTCACATTAACTCATAAAATTGTAATTATAAGTAGATAAAGCTTTGCCGACTCTACTCATTACAAGTTGACATTTTAAATCACAACTGTTTTATTTCTTACCTCTAGACTTGGTTGGTTCTAGTCTCTAGATAAGCCATAATAAAACGTATTGATCTATTCCTAATTACTCTGATGTTTTCGATTTGTTAGATGTTCAAATAGAGAGGTTTGACGCGACATTTCTCTTTCCAGCAAGTTTAGTTATGTTCCCTTTGAAGACAATAAAAAATTGAGTGTTAAAATGCTTTAGACCTAAGGTAATGAAATTGTATTAATCCTAATAATAATATCATATTGTGCAGGATAATTTATTTTTTAAGGTTTTACACCACTTAAACCGTTACAAACACATTTCACAAAGATGTTATAAGACAACTCAGTAACTCTCCAAAGAGTTAAATAAAATTTACCTTTAGCAACAGTATCTAATTAGAATAATTTATCTATAGAGTAGTAATGCATACATCATGCTTTAAAACTACCAGTAGTTATCGCTTGTCCTATTTGTAAGTTACACTTACGAAAATGTAGTGAGAAGTTGTTAGGCAAGCACCACTTTTAAAGCTTGCTCTTCACTCTAAACGATCGACTATGTCATTATAACCACTTTACAAGTAATCTTAACTATATTATTAAGATATACAATTTGAAATAAAGTCATCTGTCCTTTATAAGTGCTCGGTTTTCAATAAAAAATATCAATAAGCCGTAGTGAAAATGTGTCCGGGGCAACCCGTTGTCATAAATTTTTGTATTGTAATTTTTGAATAGGCCTGGGGCGGGCTGAACCCTGAACGAAGATTTTCCATTAAATTTACCACTTTTATATGAATTTGTTAGGGTTGAGGGGTAACGGATGATCGATTAGAAAGGATTTTTATTGTATGCCGCCTCGTCAATTTTCTCGTAGGTGTACCGTGCGATTTTAAAGACAAATGAAATTGTCATTTAGTAAAAACTTTTGTGCCACGGAATCAGATGATTCAGTGCGTTGATAAAAATTCAGTCGACATTCAAATAGAAATATTTGATAAACTCTGTTGTTGATAATAAGGTATGAATCATGTTTCTTTATGGATTTTGCTCAAGATAGCAATGCGCTAAGATAGCAAAGCAAAAAAAACTCCCGTTTAGTTTTATTTCATAAGAAATCGTAATGCGTTCGATATTTCAAACGCATTACGATTTCTTATTTATTTAATATATATAATCTATTAATTTAATTTAAATATTTTCTTATACCTATAGGTATAAATAAATTAATAAATATATAAATAAATAGATATAAATTAATTAATAAAATTAATAAATGGGTTGAATTGTTTACTAACATAGGTTTGTAAGTTTCTGTGTACTGAATGGACGTTTTTGTCTGAGTATTTTTTTTTTATAAGTGACAAATAAGACCAAAAAGACGCGTCATAAATTCACAATCTCATCATTAGAGGCGTTATTAAAAGAGTCATGGCAAAACTCCATACATCGTTTGTACGAATAAAAAATTAAAATACAGAGAACATAAAATAAATCGAATTAGTAAGAATACATATGTAGTAACATGTTTATAACCACAAAAAAAAATTAAACCCCGGGGTTTTTTAAATATTTAATTTTTTTAAAGTCGACTTTTAGCTTCGTTCATTTTCATTCGCCATTATTGTCGCAACTAAAACATTATGTCATCCTGACAGTTGTTAGCATTGTCAAAACGGTATTGACAGTTCATTATGGTAGGTTAGGTTTATAGATTAAGTAGTTGTACCTGTGATTAATTCAATTAATTTTTACTTGGTGAAAAAGTGAGATGGCGAAATAGGGAAGTCTATGAGTAAGAAAAGGACCAACGATATTTTTTATATTTTTGTCTCTGTCAACGTGGCAATTTTTTCTTTGTTTGGCCAATTTGACGCCAAACAAAATCTTACACCAAACTAACAGTGAAATTATTTATTTTTTGTATTAAAAAATATATTCATTTTAAGTAGTAGAATTTGTACGAAAGATATACAAAAAATAAGGGCATTTGTTACATAAATTGTGTGGCTCAGGAACACATTCCAGGGTGCCTACCACCATCTCTTAAAACCATGCAAGATCCAGTGAGTAAGCGAGATGTCGCCTTACATCATGTATTGCGCTGTCTCACTTACTCATTGGATCTGGACAGCGTAATACATGATGTTAGGCGACATCTCTCTTACTCAATCGTTCTTGCATGGTTTTAAGAGATGATAGTAAGCCCCCAGGCGGGTTACTATATACAGTCTCTTAAAACCATGCAAGATCCAGTGAGTAAGCGAGACAGTGCAATAAATGATGTAAGGCGACATCTCCCTTACTCAGTCGTTCTTGCATGGTTATTAGAGATGGTGGTAGGCACCATCTCTTAAAGCGTAATACATGATGAAAGGAGATGACGTCTTACTGTGTTACTCTGTCTCTCCTACTCACTCGTTCTTGTATGGTTTTAAGAGATGGTTAGTAAACCATTTGATAGTGAGCCTGCTACTTAAAAAGTTGATGGTAACCCCCCCAGGTGGCTTATTACCATCTCTTAAAACCATGCAAGATCCAGTGAGAAAGCGGGACAGCGCAATACATCATGTAAGGCGACATCTCATTCACTCAATGGATCTTGCATGGTTATAAGAGATGGTATAGCCACCCAGGTTCTAAATCGATGAATCTAACCTACCATAATGAACTGTCAATATCGCTTTGACAATGCTAACAACTGTCAGGGTGACATAATGTTTCAGTTGCGTTATAAATGGCGAATGAAAACGAAACTAAAGGTCGACTTTTATAAAATGGAATATTTAAATAACCCCGGGGTTTAATTTTTTTTTTGTGGTGGTAAACATGTTAGTAAAGTATTCTTACTAATTCGATTTATTTTAAGTTCACCATATTTAAATTTTTTATTCGTACAAATTCCGCCATCATTCTTTATACCTATTGTAAATATCTGTCATACAATGGATGCCGCGTGAAAGCGAAAGTGTAATTTGAAATTTAAACAAATAGAATCGAATCAAAGAACCGATAAGCACTTATATTTAAATAGATACAAAAAGTTCTTTCAATCACAATACAAATTAAAATAAGTACTAAAGTTAAGACTAGCAGGCATAGCTTGCAGGGAAATGTGAGCCAGTGAATCGTAAAAGGTTTAATGGCGTCATAACGGCGGCTTTCAATTTATGCCGCTGGCGACACCCGCTCGGCTCGCTTAGTTACTACAGTGCAGAACTAATGAGCTTTCGTGATGGCCGTGAAGCTACCGACCGGTAAAGTCGAAGATACATAGGACCTCAGTCTAAACGTGTCCGTGGCAGGTGGCTAAGTATACGTACCATAATATCTGAGCAACATTCTGGTGTCCGTATAAATACTAGGTACGTGATAATACCCAATTTGTAACTTTTCATAAGGTATATTAGTTTTAAATACATAAATACTTATGTTTTTATTAGTGATAATAGGTTATGGTACCCATTCTTTCTTGTTGAGTGTGTGTGTTTTGGGAGCTAACACGGGTATCAGATGTTACAAGCTGCATGACTTCATCCGACTTATTAGAGGCGTAGGTACCTCTGGGCTATCTAGCCATATGAAACGAAATTTTATTCATATAACTCAATTCTTTGTAGAAATCAAAATTGAAAATTTGTTTAAACTTGTGACTAAAAAGTTAGACATCTCTTGACGTGGTTCCTTCAACGACTGCTAAACTAATAATATATTTTGAAGAGAAATCGGTAGCTATCGGAGCTTTTACAGAGTCAATAGTATTCATTATTGCTCTATGGTCACATAAGATGCATTTTAATAATCAGATTAGCCCCTTAACGATCCAATAATTGTGTGCATAATATTAATAATTGTGACGACCTCAGTGGCGTAATGGTTAACATGCCTGACCGCTACTCAGGAGGTCCCGGGTTCGATCCCCGGTCAGGTCAAGATGGAAAATGATCTTTTTCTGATTGACCTGGGTCTTGGATGTTTATCTATATATGTATTTGTTATAAAATATAGTATCGTTGAGTTAGTATCCCATAACACAAGTCTCGAACTTACTTTGGGGCTAACTCAATCTGTGTGATTTGTCCCTATATATTTATTTATTTATAATACCGAGCTTCCAGATCTAGCCTGTTTTGCTGCTGAATCGTGACATCTGTGTGAATTGATCCTTAAATTTCACCACGACTCAAACAATGTTCAGGAAATATTTAGCACATTCACATAAAGGTATTTAAGTATAATGATGCAGTTAGTTGGATTACTTGCATTGAATTAATCAAGTCATTTTTAGGTTCTGATATTTGCACTAAACTTAGTACTTAGGAAGGTTTTCCGTGATTTAACTAAGAACTGTCGTATTTTAAACTACGTAGGATTGCCTTCTTGCATAGTGATGCATTCTAAGATAACGGTTCGGATTCTTCAGTTGAGTACTTATTTTTAACCGACTTCAAAAAAAGGTGGAGGTTGTCAAATCGTCTGTATTTTTTTTTATGTTTGTTACCACAGAACTTTCGCCTGGATTAACCGATTTGGATGTTCTTTTTTTTATTTGAAAGCTGGTGCTTCCCGTTTGGTCCCATAGCAATTTGGTCCAGTTCTGACAATGGCATCCATGAAAAACCTGAATAAGTCTGAAATTTTCATTAAGTATGTGCTCAACAAATGGACAATTAATAGTTCAATATCACGCCAATTGATTATTTTTTTATTTATTTACTGGGAAGAATGTTATTGTTAGAAAGGGTATACTTTCGAGATGGTTCCATTGTCATCAGATCAGGATCTGATGATGGAATCATGGAGTTATCGAGGGAACTCTTCAAGTTTTATTGCGATTTGGGTCGTTTTTGATATATTTCATGTCAATAAGGTGAGACGACGCTGATGACGTTTACCCGACTTTCCAAAATGCAAAGTGTTTACAACTTTTTAGTTATAAGGTATTGCGACTCAAAACTAAAAAGTAAAAAATAATTGTTTTTGCCAAAAAAACCAAACCGACTTCAATTCCTCAACTAAAAAGGATGAAATAATTAATAGATCGTTGTTTAAATATGCTTCATATCAAACATTTTAATAAATTTGAAGTTGGTGCCAATTTTACGAATTCGTTGACTAGCTGCTAGTTATTTAGCATATTTTATTAAAATAATCTGCACCGACTTCAGATTTATTAAAATGTTTTATATGAAGCTTATTTAAACAACAATGTATTAATTACTTCATCCTTTTTAGTTGAGGAATTGAAGTCGGTTTGATTTTTTTGGCAAAAACAATTATTTACCTCGACTTCCTTGGTTTAAGCAACTTAGTAGTGTGATCAAATTGGAGGGAAAAATGGTTATTGTTAGTGTTCTAGGAGTGAAAACTTACTACAATTTCCATGTATAATAATTAAAGTCTATAAGTATATAGTTCTATTTTTAAGTTCTTTTTAAAAGTACTTAAGTTATTTCTTTAAATAGAATATAGTTTATCCCGGGAAGAAAAAAAACAAAAGGCTTGGTAAACTCAGTAAAACGTTTTGTAGTCACTAAAGAAAAACCTGCATTTTGAACCAAGCTACCCTTTACTGTACGTGATTCATTGTTAGTATTGTTACCGTTGGTAGGTAAACCTTGGGATGTTGTTTAGCAACCCTAAGTAATCACAGGTTGGTAAATAATCAGGGTTGTGCCTCTGGATACTTTTTGTTTCGCTTGTGTCCGATAGATCATTTCACACAATTTGAGCTAATCAAAGTTTAGTTAATTAGATTTTAAGCCGAAGCTACCTCTCATTTATATCTATTTTATCTAAGAACTTATAGATAAACACCTAAGATCAAGGAAAAATTTAATTTAAAAAATTCTCAAGTGTCTCAAAATGAATATGCTAGTGTTTTAACCTTGAAGCTACGGAGGCCGCCAGTTGACAACTGTAATCACTAATCACCGACTCTTTCCCATTAATCTTTACTACCGACAACCCTAATCAGAGAACAGTTATTGTAAACAAGTGGACATTTTGGTAAACTACCTACGATAAGTTACTACAGATTTTCAAACAACTTTGAATGAAGCCAAGTCACAAATAGTTTGGAAATAGGAATTTCTAACTAAGCAATAACGTTAAAATAGAGGGTTTATGTTTCTCTCTCTTATCTTAGCGGTTTTCTGGTGAACGCTATACAGACCCCAGGATCTGCTTGATGCTAAAGTACCTACTTATATCAAACCGTGTATTTTCGGCTTAAGAATATGACACTTTTCTTTTATTAAGGCATTGTGTTTTAGCAAACCCCGGGCTCTAAATCAGTGCAACCATATACTCTTTTACTTTGAAAGAGAGAAAGAAAAACAGTTTATTTGGCTGATCTAAAAATTAACTACAAACATTGGTGGTCAAACATACCCTCGACAAATATTTCCGTAGATATCACCTTAGCCGTGTCATTAGCGCCAACTCGTGGCCAGTACCCAGTAATGTCACTGATTCAGTCACTCCTCAAAGCGGAACAAAACAATGAAGGCATTGCTCTGTGGCGTCTGAATACCTGGTTTTGTACCTGTATCAGAATAATTCAGATTCAGGTACAAATTTTCCAAATGCCTTTTATTTATGTTTGGTGTATGTTTTAAAAAAGAGTATTTTTATCATTTCTTCAACCGACTTCAAAGAATAGGAGGAGGTTTCTCAATTCGACCGTATAGTTGAGTTCAGTATAGTATGAGTAATTTTTGAGTTGTAGTAAAAATATCATAGAGAAATAAATAAATACTCAATTTTCAATGTAAAATATTGATATTATTTTTGTACCGCGCAGTCAGGTTTTGTGTAGTTTGAAATAATTCTGTTTTTATGTTTGTTTCTAGTTTACAGTATAAAGCATTGTAGTAAGACGATATCTCGGTTCGCAGTGCAAGCTAAATATTCAGTGTTGTTTTAGGACCAGCGTCAACAAGCTCGCTGCCAAGACAACATATTAATTGCAAATGACCAAGTTCTGTTTTGTTTGGGGTTACTAAAATTACTATAAAAATATACAATTTTGTAAGAGCTAAATATCACTGAATCGCAAAATTTACTATAAAACTCTATTAAATTAATTATTTAACTCAGATTTCCCAGGTTTGTAATTAACTTTTTTAAGAAACCGAAAATCAACTTTTTCTATTCCTATCGCCATACATTAACCACATACATCAAGAAATACGTACCAACTTCTATTTTATGAGGCAGACATCAGCTTTCTTCCAGATTCCCCATAGTTACTTTCCTCATCATTTATATAAAAAATCACCATCAAACATTCATCACACAAACATCAACATCTTATTTTATATCTGTTATCATCGTTTACGATCAAGTGGCGACAAGATCAGCAATTTTGCAATAAACTCCACAGCAGCTTAGTATTAACAGGATAAGCAAACTGTACCGAGCTAATCGAATCGACCCCGGAGCACGGCTTCCCGTAAATACGGTCACTTTACTACCGCGCCAGATTTAACAAGCAACGCGCTGCTGGGCAAGACAAGCGCTCTTCATAAAGCTACATATCATTGAAATTAGTTTAAGAATTTTAGCAATTGTAACTAATTAACGGAAGCAACTAGTAAGCTCACACTGTCTAAACAACATTTTCTTATTATAGGTAGTTCGAGAACCCCGTCGGCAGCTGACAAGTTCGAAAAAGAAAAGGAGCTAGTCAAGGATCACAATATATTTAGGTGTTTTTAAACAGCAGCACCTACATTGATCGCGTTAAATCAGCCTGTCTGAGCAAGATATCATATACATACATATACATGACTGCTTGTCGGCTGCACCAGATATCGCTGTGAAACGGTGCAGGTTGATTTGCGTGAGATGGTAGCTTGACTGGCGAGCCACTGCGCAGACTAGAACACTCTGGTGCTCTCTCGTTTCAGAGCTCATATAATCCACGTCTCAAATCACAATCAGGTCAGTGATCGAAACCACATCTGTATTAAAGTATGTTTTCTGTAGGAATCTAACATGTGAAGACAACGTAGGCAGTTTAGTTAATAAGCTTTCTAGTTTCAGCACTAATTATACCTGCATATTGATAGGATCAATTAAACAGTAGGTCAAACGTTTAATAAGTTTATTAATTTATGTGCTTGTAGGCACTGATACTAAACTATATTATGATAACACACACTTTAATTTACAATTAATGAAATATACATAGGACGTAGAAGGAGAAATTAGGGTCATAACCTGTCATAACGTTGTATTAAACAATAATAAATATTGCTGCTTTTCTAATATAAAATATTCCTAACCATAAAAGTTAAGCATCGACACGAACGTCACGATTGTATTTAATTACTCAAGTTTTTCTTATTTATAGGAAAAATAATTATACGTAGCTTTCTTTTAAGTTTCAATAATTACGTTTTAGATTATATGATTTTTTCCACACTAATAACTTTATTTATTTTTAATTCGTCTACAAATCGAATGTACTTGGTTTTTTTTTTGGCTAATTATTAATTATCAATACGTGAATCAACATAAAAGTGGCAAAAGGAGAAAAATAAGAAAAAAAAAACTCTTTAACATTGCATATGAAGACCATGCAAACCGCATTGCACCTCGCATGATATGACAGCGGCGCTGGGCAGAGGCCTGTGTTTTATGAAATTTTATGCTTTCGACCAGCCGCTGTCAGTCGCCGCTTTAATTGAATCGCGCGTCAGACTCGTGATATACGAGTCCGCCTGCCAACTACCAACTAAGCGAACAATTTATCGAAATTAATCCCGCATAAACAATTATGGGAGAACCTTTTAAAATATTCGATTGGAAAGGTATTGCCTGTCATCTATCAGTACTTTGATCTTTTAATTTCGTTAAGATAAAATATTAGTCTAGACGGATAAACGATTTAATTTAAAATTGCCAAGAGCTATATCATTAATAATATAAGGATGACAAAATATGAAAACGGCTTTACAATAAAGTTATTACCAAAATAAAGTAGTCATATAAATTTAGATGGACACAAATAAATTCTATGAAACTTTTTATATTCCCGTAATTCCTATAATGACGTGTGAAATATGAGAATGAAATAAACATAAAATCCTTGCGTTTTTATAACTCAGCAAATAAGTCATTGTCGTGAGTTCAGTGTATTCTCACGATATGATTGTGTCGTAAACCTGAGCAACGCTCCGCTGTTACATTTATTGAAAAGAAATGTTATATCGTCGACGATAAGTGATGATAATAAAATAGTAAACATTTATGGCAACCTCAGTCGCAGAATTGTAATATTAATATTTTTTATCTTTTGATCGGCTCTCGGTCTCTCGTATAAGTGCCGGTTAGATCGTCTAGAATTATTATTTAAAAACTTAATATTCATCCATAATATAAACAATATACTGAAAGAATATTTAATAATCTATCATCTGCTATCCGCGAAATTCTCAATCTTATTATATCACAGGCTCTTTCAATGCAATATTGAGTGAAATCTCTTAAATCTACATATGCTCAACGTAAACACCATTATCCTCGAAGAAAATATCATACATATTCCATTACGATTTAACGTGAATAAAACGACGCAAAGTAGACAAATTCTTCCATTTGCTAACTGAAGTTTAGTACTTACTTCAGGTACAAAAT
Source organism: Apomyelois bistriatella (assembly GCA_947044815.1). Taxonomy (NCBI): domain Eukaryota; kingdom Metazoa; phylum Arthropoda; class Insecta; order Lepidoptera; family Pyralidae; genus Apomyelois; species Apomyelois bistriatella. The sequence continues at coordinate 7,050,233 of OX345689.1, forward strand.
AGTAACATATAGAGATAAAGCTCCACAAGCAGCGTTACAACAATGCATGATACTGCGGTATCTAGAACAGACCACTTCGATCACCAAATACCTAAATAAATGCAACTGGCCGTTCTTATTTTAATTATTTTTAAATAGGTTTAAACCGTTGAGTCGGAGCACTATCTGCGGCTCTATTCCTTTTTTATTTTTAGTCATTTATAATCACTTATTATAAATTTATCGCCAGTGTATTGGGCACCTTTGACCAGGGTACGATACGGGGCGATTTATATTGCGGATAATTTTTGTGAACATTTTGACGAAGCATGTTGCTGATATAATATTTGAAAGCATTTTGACGAAGCTTGTTGCTGATGTAAATTAAATTTATAATATGCTTAAAAATTTATATAATAATAAATCGAAAACTGTTTACTTACGTTAATAATTATCAATTTGTAAAAAAGATTGTTAAGTCATACTGACAACAAATAACGAAAGTACGAATCTATTACTTATATTTAAACACAAAGATCTAATTTAATATGCAGTTAGGTAATATAGGTAGGTCAAAATTTTTTTTACATTTCCATGCAACATAATCTTGCCTGACGGTCGATTTCATCTAAAACCCTCAATGGTCATGGTGACTTCTTAATGATCGTTGGTTTATATACTTATACACTCTACATTTTTTAATAGTACATAAGACTTCGAGATCTGATTGAGGAAAGCCTTTTTTATATATACGGGATTTTTTTATATTACGATTAATTCAATATTACTCATTAGTTACTATGTTGTTAATATTTGTTTTTTACTCCAAAATTTAAGTAATATTATTTAAATTTTAGACACATTTTATGATGAATGACGAATGCGTAAAAATAAAATCATGTGACCTAAATGAATATAGACTCATTGACTCAATATGATTTCCTTTGAATTTGACCACTTTTCTCCTTTTTTGGGTTGGAGTTTAATTTTTCTGTTCTCCCGAATAGGATCAATAAAGCGAGCGAGCGAGCTAGACCCAACGCTGTTTTTTTCTATTATATTTCTATTCACTTACTCAAAGTGCCTACAAATAAATGTAATTTTTAATGTAATATTTTATTTCACCTCAAATGCAGTTATTGAACAAGTGGATAAAGTCGCTTTAATTTTCCTCTATCGATATTTTGTGATACAGGTTTTCATAAAATTAATATCTGGTGCGGCGTGCAGGTAAACGGAACTTCAGCGGGAACTTTCTGGAGACATGCAACTAGAAAATTTAATATTCCTGTGCCACAGTGACGTAACGTGCCTTATTTATACTGTATGTTCTTACTGCTACGCGCATAGCAATATAGGGGAGTCGCTTTTATATTTTATGCGCAAGCATAACTTAATAAATAAAATAGTAGAGCCGAAAATGATAGAGTCAAATGCTTGTATCAACATTTTCATTTAGAAAGATGAGTATATTTTTCTAATTGAACACTTATTCGTTACAAGTATTTATTTGCCTATCTTAAAAATTACACTTGTAAAATGTGAGTCAAATTTGTTCGTAAAGAGTTTTTTCTACCTCTTGCTTGCAAATAGCGTCATTATTAAAAAATATAATAATAACTCAATACTCTTTGACTAATTGACTAATTAAAAAACAATGTATTACCGGCTGCTAATGGAGGTTTTTAATGTACTTACACGTTTTCATATTTTTTTTTAGATTTTCTAGTTTTACTCTAGCCAGCCTGCCAAAAAAAAAGCCTATTCTAGGGGTTTCTTTTATTTAAAGCGGACACTTTTGTTAGGTAGGTACCAACCATAAGATATTTTATTGTTTAAAAATAGTAATGGACATTTCAGCACTCGGCCGTAAATTACTTCATTTCCGGCCTTGGCAGTAATGTACTATTAACGGACATACAGTAAATGCTATAACATTAAAAATAAAACTTCTTTTGTGTCCCGCAACTTTGAATTAGACGAAAATTATGAATACACATTATTATTAATTTATATATTAAAATACTTAATTTATATATTTCTATTACAACTGGTGTAAATAGAAATTATTTGAGCTCGTATAAATTTTTCTAAACTTTGATAAATTTTCAATGGGTGTGTTATTTTGCAAAAGAACTTTCTGTATACTACGAGTATTATCAACATATTTTGTGGTTCTATTATGTTCTATCACAGAGTAGTTCTACGTCAAAAACTCCTACGTCCTGCATAGTCTTTACCTCTCAAATTAAGAAGAAGCTACATAGTAGGTTTTTATCCTAAGAAATATATGCGTTAATACTGATTTTGTTCATATTTATAGCCTATAAAAAGCAGTTACCTCCAAGTAATTGAACTAATCTAGTATAAATAACATGAAGCATATTTAGGATGTAAGTTTACATGAAAAATGTTTAGTCAATTTGACATGCAAATATAAATTCGGCGAAATAACCATCATTTAACAACACATTTAAAATACTGTATTTATTTATTTTAATTTATTCAACTACTCACTAAACTTGTCAGTCAGGTACCATAATTAGGTTGTTTTTGACAAAAAACTTATACATGCACAAATAAAAGAATTTAAATTGACCTAAAATATGTCAACTTGAGGGAGTTGAGCAACCAGAGCGTTTAGTAGTGTCAGGGGGTCTAAAAACGCCACTTTGAGCAATTCATCGAATCAATTCATATTACGAATTCCTTAGCAATTCTGTAGCAATTCCTTTATTTTTTGTAAAATGGCCAACTAGGTAAACTTTGCAATACCTCTTCAAAAAAATTGAAAGAAATAGGAATTGCTAAAAAATTGCTAAGGAATTCGTAATATGAATTCGATTCGATTAATTGCTCAAAGTGGCGTTTTTAGACCCACAGGTCAGGGCTTGGTTGGTTGGAGCGTAACGTGAGGTACAAGAGTGTACCTCCGCGGTCGCGAACAAAGGGCGGTGGCGCAAGTGTCTATACACAGTAGGCACAAAAAATTACACCTGAATTTAAAATAATTAAATTTGTATTGTGTAGTCTACGTATATTTTTTCCTTATTACTGCCTGTAATAACATTTTATATCACAATACATTGATATGATAATGTATTGTTTACAACATGTTAAAGTTGCTTGAATATTTCATGATATGTAATTAAGTTTCCGTAGTGTAGCGGTTATCACGTGTGCTTCACACGCACAAGGCCCCCGGTTCGATCCCGGGCGGAAACAAATAACTTTTTTAATTTTTAATTTATAATAAAATTCCAAAATTTTATGCGCAGATACGCTGTGTTTGCATTTTTAGAATCGTCATACCGAAAAGCATGAACGATTTATTGTTATTTGTAAGTATGTTACGAGTATAACACTGGAAACTTTTAGTTGTTTGAAATAAATATTCAATAAAAAACATTATTTTTTTTCGTAAAATTAAATTGTGAAAATGTGGTATATGAACACATATACCACTAATATTCTAAAGGTGAAATTTTGTTGTTTGTTATTTCTTCAAGCTCAAAAAATGGCGCTTTTAGGCCACGTCCACAGTAGGCAAACGTTAGCGGTCGACTTAGTGTGGCGTATCGATTTAGTACGCCTTTCAATATTTTTGAAATGGAGTGTCCACTATCTCAGTGAGCGGCCGACTCAAATATTAATACAAATATTGATCTGAGTTTGCAGCTAACTCAAATTTCAGTTAGCCACAAATTTGCGGCTCACTCAGTCGGCCGCTAACAGTTTGCCTACTGTGGACGTGGCAAAAGTAGATAGCGCGTATGATAAACCGCGGGTTGTTACACGCGGGGTGCAGCTAATAAATTATAAGTCCGTTGTATAGGTACCAATCTTTTTATATAATTATTTGAAATATTTGAAATAAATACTATTTAAGTTTATTTATTTACATGTTACATACATATGTCATTAATAGCTTTATTGTTTGGTGTTTGTTAAATTAGTTTAATTTTTAATAAGTATTTGTAAAAATACCTTAAAAGTTAATAACTGTGTAAGTTATGTGTTCAGTATTCTCTCTAGATACCTATTACGAGCAAAATAATTATAAAGTCAGCAACATCTTAAGGTAAGTAATGTCTTGCTTTGAGGCGCAATTAAGCAAATCAAAGTATTAAAGCAAATGGCTTCGGTAGCCACAAGATCCCGCTCATATAGGGTTGTTGATTTCATTAAGTAATTTACTCCGTAATCATTATATCGTTAGCGTTATTTTATTATTGTACAAGTTTGATTTTTTTGAACACGATAAATAATTATCAATGATAATCTAATATTTTTTATTAAATGCAATGAAAAATTAAGAAGAAGGTATATCTAAATCAAATTTATTATTACCCATATATTTGTTGTATTTGTACCTAATAAATAGAAAGAAACACTTTTTATTTATAAAATAGTAGGGAAAAGCTAAATTTTTAATGTAATTTAATTTGCCTAGATGTATTTTTTAGAAGCAAACAAAGGCAATTCATTAAGGAAACAAGGAACCTGCACCTAGTTACTGTACTTCTGAAGTAGCTGCTGAAGAATGTTTCGAGGCTAACATAATAAAATACCATCGAGGTAAAAAGAAGTAGGCGTAGAAATATTTGGCACTAGCTGTTGTCTGCGAGACTCCATTTCGCGCCCAAAAGTGGCCTAAGTTTGACCCCTGCTCTTTTTTAACCAAATTTAATCAAAATCGATTAAGCTGTTTAGCCGTGAAAGCGTAACAGATGGACAGACTTTTGCATTTATAACATAAAGTACGAATTACTCTGTATGTGTATCCATGCTAATATTATAAATGCGAAAGTCTGTCTGTCTGTCTGTCTGTCTGTCTGTCACCTCTTCACGGCTAAACTCCTGAACCAATTGTGATGAAATTTTTTAGGGATGTAGTTAACGACCTGAGGTCAAACAAAGGCTACTTTTGGGCGCGATATAACCGAGTCCCACGCGGGGCGAAGCCGCGGGAAACATCTAGTCTAATATATACTAATATTTTAGAGAGCAGCAGCCCTAATCAGTAGATAGGTATCAGCGTCATTGCGGCCAGCTGGCCCCGCCCGCCAAGTAATTGCCGCCTACTTGTTTATTTACGCTGCCCATTAAAATACTCAGGATGTACAACAATAAGTAATCAACACTTGTTTTGTTTTGGCAGTTATAATTATTACTGAAGGGAAGCGCTTTATGTAGATAGAAACTAAAACGTAAATAATCTAGCTCGTCCGACGTTATATGAATTCAGATTCATATACCTTAATATAAGAATAATAATATAGCAATTATCGGACCTAGAAAAAAAGGATGTAAGTATAAGAATAAATAATCAAAGGTTATATATATTGATGTTAGGCACATTCTATTTTCTACTTGTTGATAATATAATTGATACTTACTTACTTGGTAAGTTAAAAAAATAAATATTCCTTTTCTATGTCCAATACTATTAAACGAGCAATAAATTTATTTGTACTCGCGTTTTCGAAAACGGGTCTAACGATTTCTTTGAAATTTTAAAAAAAAGTTCTTACATAGTCAAAAAGATAATCTAGCTAGGTTCCATGTCTGGGAGAATTCATTTTACCCATATTTTTACGCATTTCAAAAGATTTCCTGCATAAAATGAGCGAAGCTCGGTCGCCCAGGTACTGATAAATGTAAATGATTGATGTACTTTTTATTACAATAAATAAATAAAAAATATTTAGTGGGTCTTATCACTCAGGTTTCAATAATAATTGCTTAATTTTTCCCCATTGTTGGGCACAGGACCTTTTAATATAGTTAAGTTAGTTAAAATGTATTCAAAGAGAATAGCCATAAAACGCCATACTGACAAGCGCGTGTTAGTAAGTTGTCCTGCCCAGGTTTCATTTCATCATTCACATTTCAATGAATAGCATTTAACTTAACTTCATTAAGGCGAGAACTTGGTGAACACTAGCGCCATCATCAACTAAAAATCATTATTCACTGAAAACACAAGTTATCAAAAATCCCTATTATGTAAATTAAGGTTCTGGATCTAAAGTTAATTCTAATTATAGTTTCATATAGTTTCAAATTTCAAAACTGCCAAAAGTGGCCGTTTTAAGCAATATTGCAATTTGTAACTATAGAGAACTATAATTTAATATGTTTAAAATTAACTTCAGATCCAGAACCTTAATTACATAAGACGGATTTTTGATAACTTGTGTTTTCAGTGAATGTTTTTTAAATGATGGTGACGCTAGTGTTCACCGAGGTATCACCTTAATGCACTGCACAGCAACAATGCACCCTAAAAGGAAAGTCAATAAGAAAGCTGTATAACCTATAATACCTATGTTATAAAGGTATTTATTTATTTCATCATTGTTGACAATATTAGTACCTACTTAAGTTTAGTGTAATGTTTTCGACTGCAATAAATGTTTTAATTTGATGATTGTAGTACCTATACTCAACAATATTAAATTATGACACCATTATAATGTCTTTATTTTCTATGCTATGATGTTCTTTTACCAGTCATTAAAGAATCTCAATTATTATGAGTTGAGACCTTATACGGTATAGGGCAATCAGTAAATGTTGTAATGCTAAGAACATTTTATGATAAACGTTAAGTGCCTACTAACCTTTGAGTGCCGCTTCTATAATGTCGATGTTCTTCAAAGTCAATAATACTGGCGCAACGACCATTCGCAATGAATAGGCTCCTTTTCTACTCTTCTCCGCTAAAAATATTGCATATGTGCGCATGCGCATTCGTGTACACATCAACGCGATAGAACTTTCCACAAACACGGTCGCGTCACTAAAACGGAGCGACTTCGCTTTCCCGAATTTAACCACGACACCTTCATCGTCTAAATCTCCTTTCAAAACTCTTCTAATTATCACTTTGTACACACTTATATTATTGACTGTTTTTACACTAGACACTTTACCGGTGAATATATATTTAGAAAGTAGAGTAGCACGTTTAATTGCGATTTTATCAAACACTACATTACATAATTCACATTGAGTTCTATTTACTATTGTATAAGTTCGAACTTCCACAGTTAAATACAAAAACAATATTGATTTAAAATCGAGCCGCATTGTTGGTTACTGGATTCTGCGGATCATTGGAACACGATCATAGACAAGTTTTGCAGAATCAAATCAGGAACTACAAGATGCGAGCGCGCAAGCGCTGGGCGCACTAAGGCTATCACGGTACTGCCTCACCCACTCACTCCCGATCGTTCACCTACCCTACAAATTTACATACTGATTGTTCCTGCGTAAATAACACCACGCATCTTTTGAGACACCTGGCCGCTATCAAACCGTCACCTGACGGAAAATGCATGTGCATTTGACAGTGATGACTCGGTTAGCATTATTTTATCCTTCTACAATTTCATCATTTTGTGCACCTTGATAATTGGACGCGGTTATCACGACATAATCTTGATTTGTCGCACACGAAAGGAACTTATGCCTACGCTCCTCCGCGTCTCTAAAGAAAGTTCATTTGTTACCTGAACACCTCTATAAAATTTTATGTCTGTACTTACCGCAGAAAGAGGACATTATTATTTATATATAAAGCTATCTGTAAATAAAATTTATATCTATTTTATTATCTTCTTAACGTAGGTAAATAAGTGAGAGAGTGAGTAGATAAATATTGTTATATTACATTAATAGGTTTACAAATAAAAATAAAACTAGTTTAGATCAATTTAGTTGTCGTATCGTATCTTAAACTAAAAAAATATTTCCTTCTCGAATACTAAGTAATTGTTTTTTCCCTCTTCCTTCTTTATAATGTCTATTATTTTAATGCCTAGCACCCAAGCAGTCACTGGTGGCCACGCAAGCTAAATACTTACTCGTGCCTGTAATATATTAAAAAAAAAAAACAAAAGCTAAAGTTACAAATATACGCAGTACTATTTAGAAATTGATTTTTCTTACATTTTTTCATTATTTTCTGAATTTTTTTAATACCCAAAATACAAGAGCCTGATCATTTCCCTTAAAATACTTGTCTTCAAAATGATGTTGCCGTGCATATGGAGTAAACTGAATCAACATTTCTGCATTATACATAAGGTGCCTGTAGATAGCCTCACGTATGACAAAATTACTGTTGACCACATAACGATGTCTGTAATACATTAAATTACAGCCGCTCCGCTATCAAATTGAAATCCATGATTGCGCGGTGGTAAATCTGCGTGCTACAGGAGCACAAAGACATGATAAATTATCATTAAACTATCAACTAACGGAGAACTTAATTCAATCAATCACACATAATTACAACTTGGTAAAGGATCCTTTTACAGAGCGTGGCTATTAAAGTTTATCGATAAAGTTTTTGTCATTCGATCTGGCGTAGTGCGAGAATCATTATGGCAAGGCGACGTAATCAAAAATCAATTTGTTTCTTGCATTCCGTAGCGAATACGAGTATCTGAGAATATAATTTGTAAAAGTCAATTACGGGCGATTTGCGAAACTAGGCAGTCGGAATCTGCTATCAATCAGCATCGAAATTTCAGTGCTCCTGCCGGAAAGCCCCGGATCAGACACATAATTGAGGGAATTAATTCTAAGTTACTTAAGAATTGGGCCGTAGTAATCGACCCTTGTTTTTTGTTTTTGTTTGAAAATTCTACCCAAAAAGGTAGGAAGGAATTGAAATTAAAAATGCGAGAAACAGTGAGAAATTTCATTTTGATACCAATACAATAATATATATACGTACGTACTTATAAACATGTATTATTTCTGATGAACTCTTGTTTTAAGTACCTATGCTTGCTTTATAAAGTGCATGATTAGATTAATAGTCCACTGCTGGAAATAGGTCTCCTATATATAAATTCTTATGTCGAACACATTTCAAGCGGCCCGCTTCTGTCTTATAATCTTCCCTTTATAATTATTAATTTATACTTAATTTTAAAACAATTTGCCTGAAATGAAGCCTGCTTTTTTAACTTAATTTCTACGAACATTGGGACATAAAATATTGCTTATGAGAAAAAAATGATACAAAATGAATTCAGTGCAAACACAGGGGTCACAAAATTAAAATTCATGCCTACAAAGGCGCTCTAGTGGAGTTGCAATTAATATGAAAATCTCTGGACAATATTTATGACACTGACACAGGCGAAATTATTGCAGAGTTTAATATTTACTGACGGTATTTTACACGTCGAGGGGATTACGAGCAAAATATAAACGTAAGCTGCGTTATCCCAGTTTAATGGCCGCTATTTTGACACCTGATCATTGCGGTATGGTCCATATCAGAAATGCAACAATAGTTACTATTAATATTACTGTCCATATTTCATACACAGAATTTGTGATATTTGCTGGGAAATAAATTAGAAGAGAATACGTCAGCGATAAAACCGCGTCATAATCATCGCTCGGGTCGGGTAATCCCGCTATAACGCATTCTGTCAGTGTCAGCTCACGAGTCAGTCAGCAAACGAGGTCGTGCAGTGGAGGACGCCTAAGCGTGGATAATTTCCAGCTTGCACGCAGCATTACTTTCACAACTGCCAACTGCGGCGGTTGCGTGAAATATGAGCGCACCTAACGTTCGTTTACGTTTTCAAATAATCCTCTCTGGCTAGGAATTATAACCGTGATTAAACATAAAAGGCCGCAGTGGCGTACACCGTAATTCGCGATGGAAATGTCGTAAATAATTGTCGTGGCTTTCGAACTAATTCCTTGCCAAGAGTAAAATCTATGGAGACGACGCAATTCGCGTTACTATCAAAATTTTGCTGTCATTTTCATGAATTCGATAACCTTTTTAATTAAGTAAATATAATAATGCAATAAAGTCATTTTACCCTAGCTCTGATCCATTTTTTATGTGACAAGTTATTACAAAGGCATAAAAGCGCAGATAAATTGCGCGCGAACGTGCCATTTCCTAATTCTATGGTGGTTGGGGGCTCTATACTACCTCTACTTCATTTCGTAAAAGGACCAATAATTTGAAAGTATTTTACTTTAGGGATTCTCCTCCAGTCTTTGCTTCTCTTCACTTTCTCACTCGTGTCAACCCTGACACACGTTGATAGCCGACTGTTGGCGGAATATGTTGGCGCTCAACACTCCCTCGCCGGATGTCGCAGCGGTAATATAATTAAACATTCCTGAGCTCTTGATATGAACCCGTTTGAAAATTCTAACAATGTCGTACACTAGGCACTTCCTATGAAAATGTTAACGCGTGTATGCCGCTCATACAAGCCGACGGGATATTTTAAACGCTTCGTTGAATACTTCAACAATGAAATGCCAACAGGTAACCAACAACTTCAGATTTAGGTACATTAAGAGACTTCATATAAAACCTACCTAATAATGCTTGCGCTAATTAAAGAGGTTTCGGTGAGTCTGCGCGCGTCTCTTCATCAAAATTTATTTAAAAACGTTTCGCAGTTCGGCGTGAAATGGTAACGGATGCCAGTTATGACATTGCGCTAAACCACAGAATACTTAAAAGTACTAACGTAGCTAAACGCAGATACGAATCCAATAAATAAAATAAGGTCTTGCTGATGTAGTCCAGCAGACAACAGAGGAAATCTCCCCATAAAAATTTATTGGACTAGAATGTACAAAGTTCTGATATAGTTGTCACTAGCATGGTTGAAAGCCCTATTTGATCTTTTTTCATTATATTCACTGAAATAAAACTTGTCATACAGCACATGTATATAAGTAGGTGATATAGGTTTTATGGAAAGCATCGCTTATAGGCAAAAATAAATATAATGAGTAGGTATATATTTTTTATTGGATAAACTCAATACCTTTAAAAACACTAAAATTATTTGGCATTAAACGAAAGTAAGACCGGGAGTATTCACAATTTTTTTCATCCTTAATATGCCCCAACATCCCAAGTCTCAATGAAATAGATATGAACAGGAAAAGTAGTGTGGCTCCAGAGCTGCGTATTTCTACAATTTTTTTGTCCACTTTTTATCATCTGGCAATAAATTTATAAAGGTGTTTTTATATATAATGTGGCCAAGTATTAAACAAATTTTACTTAGAATTGTTAAAACAAGATTATATATATAATATAATAAGTAAGTACCTAACAACATCTAAGTAATTATACATTATCTTTAATCCTTCGTTGGAGAAGAAAACCAATTGAAATTTTCCCCTAATTTTCATCGTATTCCGCATGACTGCCTTAAAGTCACATCAATACGACATCTAAGGGAAAAAGGGGGAATGAATAGAGGCTTTTAGCTATATTACTGCGCAACTCGCAGGCGGTTAGGAAAACGCCTGTTATGATGAAATTAATGGCCCTCCTAAGTGAGAGCTCATATGGTTCACCTCGATTACCACGGAAAACAGACGCAATTTCGCGCCTTAAAAATTCATCAACACCCTCCCATATAAATGCGTTTTTTACTTTGCAATTTTCCCCTTAGTCCCATTTCGTAGTTAGATTTCGGAGCTGCAAGCTGTTATAGGTGTATGATTACAAGTCATTTTTTTTTAAATAATAGATGAAGACCCATTGAAAGTCCTGAAATCAAGCGTATATACTTAAAATACTTAGGTATCTTATTTTAGTTTAAGAATTAAAAAGAAAACGAAGGACTTAAATGCGATAAGTACCTACTCGTCCACAAACAGTAGAAGGATATTGGGAGCCTAAACATAAATTAAAACGAGTGTTAATTGTTACCGATGACATTAAACGCTATCTGATACGCTGCTGCTACTCCATTATTGATAAAAACGACTTACAAAAAAACTTTTTACGACTTGCTTTCAGTTGTTCGTCTAACAGAATAATGGCTTTAAATTTTGAAGTCCGTGCTTTTATGAAGTAGACAGCGATAAGAGGGATTATAAAAGGAAAGAGGGGCCAAAAGATAAGAAAATAATGGGGCGGCGATGAAAACTGAGAGAAATGACTGGAAATTTATCAAGTCTATTATAACGTATCAACACTGTCTCTGCGACAGAGCGACGAAATTTAAATTAGTGAGCTAAGTATGGATGTCAGTAATCTATTCTGTGCTATGTGTAATATATTTATGAGACTTTGTATACTTTGGCGATATAAATGCTATAAGTTCTTACCAAATTACTTTGCGTGCTTCTGCCACAACTTGGCTCATGCAAACGTTAAGTAATTTGATAAGTACTGTAACATCCGCAAACTAACGCCTCAATATATTTCATACTTATACCTAAATGCTTTAAGTAAAAAGTACATTTAGGGTAGAGACCATTGAAACCACAGTACCTACAGAGAATAAAAATAAAAAGAAGAAATACAAACAATTTTTAGAAGATTTAATCAATCAAACACGCGAAATTGTAAATATAAGTAAATACACAGAGAACTATTCGTCCCTTTTCTTGATTGCCTACAGCTCCTCCGCTTTTGAAGCGGGGCAAACAATTACAGTAGGTATAGCGCCGCCTGATCTCTAGCCGGAGCTCTACTTAGTCTATTGCCTGAAATTATTATTCCGATCAATTGGTAGGTAATACAAATTTTATGAAACTGGTAAATATTGTTTTGGCTAGTTAGTTCTGACTAGTGGGATATTCCTAAAAAAAAACAATCCCCACTGGTATAGATTTATTGCCATAATTCTTTCGATAGTGGAGAAAACGAGTGTACGAGTGACTAAAAACTTTAATAAAACGAGATTTATCATAAGTAGAAACCACAAATGTAAGCGATTTGCGATTCTCGAACATAACGATACGTAATGCTCAGCGTTGGCAACCTGCTCCTGATTTAGCGTAAGTATCTATAATTTCTGATTTTGAGTAAGTATAACCTTCAATCGTATAACTTTAGGTATTTGTTTTTAATTCATTTTTCATCAGTGTATGCCTACCTACTCTATAGCAATGATTGATAGGTAGGTACTTACCGATATCCTTATTCTTCTGTCGGAAGGGATAATGCGAAAGGATAGTTTGATGTTCAGCTAGTAGTAAATAAAAAGCTGATACTTTCGATATTTTTTACTGTTTATTAGTTACATGACTATATACCTACTAAATTTGCGATACAAAACGCGCTATAGATATGTTCAAGTTTCAAGGATACAATTGTTAGAACTGAAAAGTCTCAAGAAGTAATATCACATTGCAACAGTTCAGTACGGAAATTTTATTAAGTAGTTACATACAATATACTTAAGCAGGCTATAAATAATGATTTCACTGAGCATGGAATTGTCGTATCCCTCGGGAGCTCAAACAAAATTTTTTCACCTCTTTGGGTTCATACTTTAAAATTTACCATAATGATATATTTAATAAAACCATCATACATACATAACATGATATTTAATAGTAATTTTAGCAATAACTTGCTTCCGGTTTTGAAATATTTCGATATAAAATTTTTATTGGTAATATTTAAGGAAAAGTGGTATCCCTAAATTAAGTACCTACTAGAAAATATATTTCTGAAACATCTTTCAACAAAACAGTGCCGTAACTTAAGCCATAGAAGCAGTGTCCATACAAACACAGGGTACAAGATCAAGAAGGGCTGTAAATAATATACCAGGAAAAATCATGGGCCATGCAATAGTAGTCAGGGCCACATAACATACAAAACCTATTGGTGTAGACGAGCTCTAATATCATTGGCAACAAATCTGATTAAAATAAGTACTCATTCTTTTTACAAACTCTTATATTATTTACATTAGGCGATGACATAGTTATGCGTGTTAAAGTGAAGCTCAAACCAAACATATCGACTAGTAACGGCACTGTGACACAACATCTTATGGAGAAAAAACAGCATTACACTTATCCTTCTAAAAGACGATAATACCTAAGCACTTATTATATACTTGCATGATTGTTTCAATTCCTCATTTTACATAATTGGTCTCATTCTCAATGGAAAGTTAGTACTAAATAATACTACATACAATAGTAGCTTTATGGAATAAATGGGCCTTGCAACATTTCGTTTCTACAAAACCTTCACTGCTGGATATAGGCCTTAACATACATGGATTAATAAGGTCTAATATTTTTTTAGTTTCAAGCCCATACTATTATGTCAATAACCTAACCTCACTAAGCTCGCCATTACCACATTGGCGTCATTGGCGACCGCAGTGAAGTTAGATTATTTTTCAGACAGGTCATCATTGCGTAAAGCATGACGTCCTGCGTGGATCAAATCTAGGTTTCTCAGCCAACTTTCAGAGTTAGGTCAGGTTATTTTAATGCTTTTAAACTAACAATTAGTTCATGATTCAAGGACACTCGAGTTGGGCAAGATTTTGTGGCGTGCAAGGTCGGAGTCCCTGGGCCACGATATGAAGCCCGCGAGCTGGCGGTATGACGTCACGTCCGCTCACACGAAGGCGGTGCACGCAGCCCACGAAGCCAGTTATTGGGGAGCTCATCAACCTAATAAATAACAGATTGTGACTCAGACGGATAGTTTGTAAATTTCTACCTACATTTACGTGCATATTATGTTTGTAAATAAATCCATAGAATACGTACGAATACTGAAAAGATAAAAATTAAGTACCTACCTATAAACTTAGTAGTTCTTTTTATTTAAAACTTTATGTTCTCCAAAGAAAAAAAAATATTACAGATACTCACTTAGAAACGTTTCCAGGAAGATTGCCAACATAGATAAAAGGATCGACGTCTAAGGCGGTCATACGCCCGTGCGCTGACCCTCGTGTAATAGTTGACCCAATTCTCAGCACAGCATCTTTTTTATACCTCCTAGCAGAAATCTTCGATCGACCGTCAGTCTTCACTTTTCCTGAACGCAGTTCCATAGGCCCACTTCCTGCATTCCATCGCAACACAGCCTTGTCTTCAACCAAACCCAGCCACAAATGATCCCTTGATCCTGTTGCGCTAACTATTGTTCCCTTGCCGCAAACTGCGGATACTTCAGCCCAGATATCAAAACGTTTAGCAGGCATCCGCACTCGCGCTGTGATACTTGCCTTTCCGTCAAACAAGGGCACTTTATAAATTTCATCAATTACATCGTAATCCACATATTGCGAATAATTTTCATCTAATTCATTTGATTCGATCATTTTCTCTGCTATATCTTCGTTTTGATCAAATTTCTCTTTGGCAGGTTTCACTACACAGTTTGCTTGTTCATTAATTATTTCGTTTATTTTATCAGCATTGACTTTTTCTGTGAATTGATTAATTTTAGAGTATAATTTTGAAGTAGAAATAGTGTTCAAGGATTTATTATAAATATAATTTTCCACTACATAACAGTGCTGATATCTACAGAACTAGCATAGGTTAATTCTAGCGATATCCAACTGGCGGAAGAATGTCAATGCACGTTAGTTCAGGATCAGGGCTGTCAGGTTTGCCACTATCACTGGTATCTACTGAAGCGTCAGTGAATTGGACAGATTGGGAATGTTTTACGTGATTAGAGTCTAGCATTTCTGAGTCTGGTCTGTGCTGGAGATGTTTCCGAGAATCGGTTGATCGGCTACCTCGACGGACGTGGGGGGTTTCGTTGGCGCAAGGGCCGAACGCTTGTGCGACGATGTCGGATTGTGTCCTACAGGCGTGAGCTCGAAGGTGGCAGGTTGAGAGGTAGGTGCGGGAGTCGCTGCCACAGACGGACGGGCCGTCCGAGGCTGCGCACTCGGTGGAGGCGCACTCGCACGTAGCAAGCCCGCTGCGGACTAAGCAGTATGCCCCGAAGTAACATGTCATGTGATCGCAATTGGTTGCTGGAAGTTGCGTTGATTCAGCTGGAGATAAAAAGGCAAATCAACATATGTTACATGTGTGTACAGTTAGTAGCTTTTGATTTAAAGTAAACAATTTCTTGTATATCTATACTCTATTTTTTATACTTAATAATTATATTTTATTGACATAAAATTTATACTAACGATCAAAACAGCCATTAGGTCCAAGAGTGTGTTCATGATTGGAGCAAACTGTGCACTTTTGCCCCTGTATGCCTGGTTTGCAAACACATCTTCCTGTCATTTGCTCGCAGTCTTCACGCACCGAGCCGAACGCAGAACATCCGCAGGCTGCAAGTTATATAGTTTTTTTTATCCTTGATATAATAATAAGGTGTATAAAGATAAATTTAATTAAATAACTGGTTGAACAGAAATAAAAAATAAAAACATCATTTAACATTCGAAGAAAAACTAAATCATTATTTATTCTTGCATTATGTAACTAGATACCGATTTTTTATTTATTTTTTTCATTACAATGAATTTATCTGAATAAGATATTAAGTATAATTTATTAATTGGTGATATTAACACAGTTTTAATTTAATAGTGCAGCGTCACTACATAGTATAAAACAAAGTCGTTTTCTCTGTCCCTGTTGTATGCTTAAATCTTTAAAACTACGCAACGGACTTTGATGCGGTTTTTTTTAATAGATAGTGATTCAAGAGGAAGGTTTTTATGCCCATGCGAAACCGGGGCGGGTCGCTAGTTTTATATAATCATGAAATATAATAATATCATATTAAGAATAATAACTCACGTATGCAGCCAGTATATCCAGTGCCTATCCTTGGCAGTCCCCAGTAGCCAGGCTCGCATCTATCGCACTTAGTTCCGCCGACCCCTGGGCGGCACGTGCACTGGCCTTCCTCGTCACAGTGTTCCGACACGGACCCGAGCCGGTGGCAGCCGCATTGAGACGGACAGCCCGCGCCGCCTGGCCCACGAGCCGCAGTTACCCCATCCGCGCAACAACCGTGCCATGATTCTTGGCAACCCTTGGTTTCTATCAATCCTTTCTCTGTATTGATTAAAAAATTTTGATTAGGGACTGTTCATAAAAAAACTATTATTCAATGTATTTATTAACGTCTTATTTATGTAGCTCCACTCATATGATTTCATACTTCAACTAAGCATTCCTTGTATTTGTTGTGAGATCTAAGGTTGTGAGCATAATATTGATATATTTATACATTCCTGTCTTCTTCACTGTGACTGCAGTGTGCCATACATATTTATAGGAAATTTAAGTTAAGAAAACTTAAGAAATGTGTACCTTTTCTACAACATCGTGCTGCTTTAGTAGTGTGATGACAGTAGCTGCCAACCGGACAGTCTTTTCGGTGAGGTCCGCCACCACAATCCATTGGGCGACCTTCCGCATCCGTTAGCGGTTCATCATCGCCACAAGGTCGGAACTGTAAAATAATTTTCTAGTCCTGAAATCTGATACAAATGATAGCCGTCAAAGTGCGGTATGAAAAAAAAAACGTTATCCAACGATAGATCACGGTATCCAAAGCATAATACTAAGAGTGTCAGTGTGTGGTTTCAATTATTATCTAAGAACGCTGATTTTATAGCAAAAACACTATATAATGTGAATTTAAATCAACTGCAAATATTATAAGGGCAGATTCAGACCACTAAACTGAACAACATTCCCAAATAAACCTACTTATGTCGAAAGATGAAAAAAATAATTTTTGACCTCCCATACAAATTGAGAATCAGCTGATCTAGTTTAGTATGGAGAGTAAAAAATTAAATTTTGTATTTCGATATTAGTTTATTTCGAAAAGTTGTTCAGTAAAGTAGTCTGTATCTGCCCCTAAAATATTTGCAGTTGATTTGTGTCCACCTAATAGGAGTCTACTTAGTGCTGTTCCACCTCTAATCCACGGCATAGTGCAAGCGGCCGAAGTCTCAAGTCTTCCTGCCGCCTGCAAGCTTCCAGCTTCATGTGACAAAGTGTGGGGTACAGTCTCAGGTCAGAAGCACAAACTGGGGCCGCAGAAGATGTAGCTGCGGCTGCGGCCGCACAATCAAATAAGCAGGCACATCTGAAACAATATCAATTAAAGTTTATTAGGTAATAACTGTATGTGGTTCTCGTTTCTTATCGACTCATCTCTACCATGGGATGTGAAATTTTTGGACTAGCAGACTCTCGGCTCTATCTACAGTCCCATATCCCGCTTCAGCCCTTGGGAGCCAGCCCTCAGCTGAGTGCTGCGGGGTCCAAAGTGCTATTTTCTACTTTTTAACATACATTTACATAATACGCCTTATTACAAAATGCGGAATAAAAATGGTTCTAAGTTTAAACTAGCATTTATCAGATAACATGGTTTTAATAACACATTGCGTCTGCTACCTACTGCCAAAGTTCATAAATGTACTTAATGAAATTTATTAAGTACTAGCTTTTGCCTGCGCCTTCGTCCGCGTGGCGTGTTATAAAAGAGATATCTTTGTGTGTGTGGGAGAAAGGTTAAAAAATGCTTAATTTTATTATTTTTAAATGAGGTTAAAGTATTAGTAGCTCAGTTGAATAATAAATTGTTATTAGTTTAAAGATTATTAGTTTATGATAATTTGGTTTGATATAAATTTAGGAAAATACGATCAGTGGAGGCTAACCCTAAAGTACCTATAGGCTTTCGTCTGGAATTCATAGGTGAGAATGTGGATGTCAGTCGGTATGAAAGTAAAAGTTTGACCACATGAAAACTAAAAACCGGCCAAGTGCGAGTCGGATTCGCGCACGAAGAGTTACGTAAAAAAATTAACAAAAAAATATCGTAAAGACTTATATAACCAACAATTATTTAAACAAAATTTAGAAATTACAAAAGAAAATTATAAGGGCCGTGAAACGTCCGCCTGAAAAATTTAACAGTAATCTACAACAGAAAACTACCTACTAAAGATTTAAACCGTCCAAGAATAGTGAAAAGTTCGCCCGCAAAATTCAATATTTGACACGACCATCAACGACGTCTGCCCTCACGCGTCTGTCGTGTTCCGGTTGCTCACTCGGGTATCTGCCCCAACACGCCTCACCGCTGTCGCCGCCCCACAACCGCCGCCGCGGCCGCGACGTTCCATAGTTGCCACTACCGCGAGCTATAAATTTCAAGCCTCTAACTCGCTTTCCGTTCCCAGGGGAATTTTTAACTTTGCATACACTAAGGTATATGCATATCATATTTCAAGCATCTAACTTATGCAGTTGAGATTTTTTCATACAACATTTTCTTCCCCCTAACTTAATTTTCAATATACAGCCATAACTAAACTTTATATTTACTAAGGTATGAATGCATGCTAGATTGAAAACATCTATCTTACGTGATTTAGATTTTAACAAACAAAAGTTTTTTCCCGCTTACTCCCGTTCCCGTGGGAATTTTGCAATATCCTGTTGCATTTCCGTCATACATGATTTCTATGTAACTTTAACGATTAAGACTGCACACGCGACGGAAGCTTAAAAAATGGAGTAACTTCTCCCGTTTTCCCCACATTTCCCTTCACTACTCTACTCCTATTGATTGTAGCGTAATGAAAAGTATACTATAACCTGCCTAGGTGTATGAAGAATAATTGTACCAAGTTTCGTTAAAATCCGTCGAGTAGTTTTTGTTTCTATAAGGAACATACAGACAGACAGACAGACAGACAAAAATTTTACTGATTGCATTTTTGGCATCAGTATCGATCACTAATCACCCCCTGATAGTTATTTTGAAAATATATTTCATGTACAGAATTGACCTCTACAGATTTATTATAAGTATAGATATCCACAAGTCTGTGATATATATTAATGGTTAAATACAATTTACCTTGGCTGTCCATTACCGTCAACAGCACATGTAGCTTCATAAGCACACTGCACTCTAGCACACACCGCTTTGCTGGCGCCAGGCTCGCTCGAGCTCTCTGCGGTTTCATCGGATGAACGGATTTCGTTACTCAGATCGGTCTTCGATGTCTTATTTACACCTGAAAGGTAAGTTGTCTTTATTAATTTGATGATGTTATCTACGAAAAAAAGAAACGAGTTTCGGTTTCGGTGGCAAACCTGTCTAAACTACGACGTAAGCCGAAACTGTTTTCGGGAGTTCTAGTCTAGAGTGCTTAGTCATATTCGGCGTGGTAAATTCCATGAAAGCGAAGAAGACATTTCGACGCATCCCCGATGTCCCCGTGCTTTTTAGTATAAAAGTATCTTTAATTAAAGAAAGGTATGCAGGATAGGTGAGGTGTCCGCGGAAGACCAGCGTCGTGCTATAGCACGACTAATGCCGAGCAGGGTCCATTTTGGTGCAAACTCCCAGTTATTTGTTACTTTTTTAATCATTAAAATTGTACCAAATAACCGTTTTTCCTTATTCATTTTCAATTAATCGTAACAGTTCTTGGCATCATCAAGAATAGAGCCAATTAAAATGCATGTGCAATCTTTTGTTTACCAGATTTATTTTTGTATATTATGTAGGTAAGTAAGTAATACTCGTATTACAATAGGAACTCACCTGTAGTGTTATTGTCATCCAGCGAATCAGTACACTCTCCATAGTATGCGACTCGCATAGGTGGTTCTCCGCGCATGCGTGATTCGCACGCAGCCTTTTGCAGCGCGCACTCGTGCGGAAAAGTGCTTCTGGTATCAGAACAGACTGGCTCGCGGGCTGCGTCCGCGCATGGTGTGGCGCATGCGCACGCGCCGCGAGCGCACCAAGTTCCCGCTGGGCACTGGACGCCCAAGCACGATTCTGGATCATAAGTTATTATCATGCATTGATACTGGGACACACTAGTATTCGATAAATAAAGATCGTAAGGTCAGGTCCAAAATAAGATTTTTTTTATATGACTGGATACATGTTCGTTAGAAAGAAATCGCAAAAGATGTTCTGTGTGTCGACAAAAAAGAAGAAGAAAGGTGTAGATAAATAATACAGCAAGAATATATGACAGCTAAAATCTAATACTGATTTTAAGCTCGTATAGATAAAAAAGATTATCCAAACCACAAGAGCCCATATGTTTGATGTGAAGCCGGCGTTTCTCTCGACAAGCGACGTCGCGCAGCGCACAAATGCTGCTATAGGTGTTATTGTCGTTGCCACACACTTCTTCAGTTTCCTAATTAAAATTTATAATAATTGTTAAAATTAAGTTTGTATGATAAGTTTCTATGTTAATGATTTAAGGCGCAAACTTAAATAAAACATTTTACTGTCTTGATAGTCAAGTTAATTTAATTATAAGTAACTCAATTTTGTGATTCAGTTTCCTTAACACCTTTTAACTTTTTAAAATAATTCAATCTATAGCTATGTTTATAATACTTTTATATCGTCAAAATGTATTCAATAAATTTTTTTTTCTTTAGCTCGGAAATAACTTCATTATTAGAAAAATACGTCAATAGACTCATTGCTGGCCTAAGCCTAAAACAATGTAGGAAGGTATAAAATCATTGCTGACCGCCAATAGAGGTATTTTGATGTACACTTTTTAATACATTAGGTTTTTTCGTTTCATTCTGGCCAGCCTACCACAAAAAACCTATTCTAGCGGTCGTTAATGGAAATTACTGGACACTTGTTAGATTGGTACTAACCATTAATTTTTTTATTGTTTAAAAATATGTATGAACATTTCAAAAATTGGAACTTGGCAAGGCCTTAGCTGCTTTGCGTAGTGTATTTTTTTTTTTTTACTTTGACGAGATTTATTTGGCGACCGCATAACAGAATGTATATAAGTAATTGTGTCTAAAGATGATAACTTACCGTTCCTTCTTCGCAATGTTTAGGGCAGACACAACTTGCTTCTGAAACGCCGTCACTTTCACAAACTGCGTAGAATTCACACTTCTTATTTTCGCAGCCGTCTGAAAAATTTTGTAAAACCTTATATTATAAAATCCTAATCTGACAGATCAATTCACGTAGCTGTTTATAGTCTGTTAACTACACAATAAAATTTCGACAATCAATATTGTTTCGGATAAAACATTCATCAGACGGATATATATTCACGTTGAATTTGCTCGATTCGGATAGTCGACAAGTTTCGATTTTGGTACATCCCTGGCGGGTTTGGACGCGCATGACGCCATGACAGTTGCAGTCTGGCTACCCGCGCGGCCGCGGTTAGATGCATTCTCTTTGTTTATTACTTGTGAAGTCTCGGGATAGACTATTCTAATACGATTTGCGTTCAATCTTCGGGTATAATTGCGCATTGATATCGTGAGTGAGGCCCGGTTGCCTAGTGGATAAAAGTTTAAAGCTTATTGACAATTGAACACTCGGTAGTGAAATAACCTGTGTGGAGATCACCCTTCTACCCTGACTTCGCGTGCTCAGCTGGATCGACACCGAATTAATAGGGGATGTGTAGGAATCTCATGAGAAGGGGCTTAAACGGGTTTAATTAATTCGGATTAATAAGCAAGTCACGCCCAAGCGCGTAAGGTACTTTTCTTTTGTTTATTTTTAGTGTTCAGTCTAACTTCTCTACCACATTCACGCTTCCACTGCTAAATTTAAACATTCTGGTAGCAGAGTTGGCTGAAACATTTGGTAGCAGAGCGTAGTTTCCGTAGTAAAATCTAGGAATCTACTTTGATAAATAATCTCGCGGGTGAAAGATTAAAAAATTGGCGAAGGTAGGTCGGTGCATCGGAATGCACTAGGGTTGTACCATCATCAAATTCTGATTCTGATTTATCGATACCGGAACGGATCCGGTACGGTCCGATACGGGTTTACAAATTGATATTTTGCTTTCACTTGTTGATAACCGAGTCAAGTAATATTTAATGTTAGTGCATTAATATATTGTTTTGTTTATTTATTTTTTCGGTTTATTTTAAATAAGTGTACCGGTTTGTGACTTGCTGGATTCTGTCACTGCCGTTGTTTATTTGTTGTTTTTTGTTATTTTGGTTTCCTTATTGTGTTATTTGGGTACTTGACTCACTGCTGGACATAGCGAGATGGCACCAGCGAAACCAACAACCCTCATCTCGGCTGAACTGAGGTGGTTCAGCTCAGTCAGGACGCTGATAGGACGTGGTGACAGGGAGATCGCGCTCAGGCAGCGCGCCAGCGAGGCTCGGGAACGCCTCGCTCGGGCCGAAGGTGTTGATGGATGCAGATGACCCAGAATCTGGATCTGATGGGGCCAAGAGGAGAGATCAGGCTGTTGCTGACCTTGATCAGATCATGGAGCTCTACAACGAGGTCATCCAGGCTGTCGGGGAACTGGACAGCGGGAGGGCCGAATCAGGAACGTCGGCGTCCCACACGACAGCCGCGGCCCCCACAGGAAAAGGGGTTACAGGCCGCCTCCCCACACTGGACTTACCGCAATTTAGCGGCAAGGTGGAGGACTGGGTGGCCTTCAAGAATATGTTCACCTCCCTGGTGGATCAACGGGAGGATCTCACAAAGGTCCAGCGGTTGGCCTATTTGTTGACGGCGGTGCGTGGTGAAGCGAAGGCGCTTATCCAGCACCTGCCCCTTGAAGGTGACTAGTACAATACCGCGATGGAGCTGCTGGAATCGCGGTACCAAAACACGCGTCTACTGGCAGACGCGCATGTCAGGCAGTTACTGACACTGCCCAGGGTGACCAGCCGCTCGCAGCTGAGGTCGCAGATACTCCTTCCGGTGAAGGTCGCGACCAACACGTTGCGGCTGCTCGGCCTCCCAGTGGACCAGTGGTCCTATCTGCTCCTGCACTTAGTGCTGGATAAGATTCCAGCCGAGATGCGGGCCCGGTTCGATCGGGAACAAGTGGCTGGGAGTCGGGACCTCCCCACCTTCAACGATCTCCTCCAGTTCCTGGAGTGGGAGGCCAGGGTCGCGGAGACCTCGATGGAAACGATCCGGAGGACTGCGCCGGAACGCACTCCGCCCGGCTCGGGAACGGGAAGGCCCCAGCAGCGCAGAGGGCCGACGCAGGCCTATGCGGTGACAGCTGGAGCACCAGACACTGGCTGTCTGGGATGTGGGCAGCACCATCGGGAGGTCGACTGCCCACAGTTCATCAAACTGTCCGTAGGACATCGCCGCCGGAGGGCGAGAGAAGGGAGACGCTGTTACGGCTGTCTGGGGGGTCACCAGTACCGGGACTGCCCCAGGGCCACAGCGTGCCCCAGGTGTGGAGGACCACACCATACCCTTCTGTGTAATCGAAGGGACGGCTACCCACCGAGAGTGGAGCGCCCAACGGGCGGGGGCTCCAGAGCATCACCACCTGGAAGTGGTAGGTCATCTGGTCGAGGTTCGCCATGTGCTGCGTGCGCAGACAGGGCGAACGCCCCAACCCAGGTCGACCAGGAGGGGCCGACGACAGCCACCGGATTGGCTGCAGTCCGGACTCCAGTGGCCCAGGCGCCGCAGTTCCAGGTTATGAAGAGCCCACAATCACCGGCACGGGAGCCAGTGCAGGAGTCAAGGGCGAACCGGTTCTCGCCCCCGCTCCACGAATACCCGAGGCTGGAGTACCACCCCCCGTATCATCGGTACGGGAGGGCGGCGGGATATGCTCCGCCTCAAAGTGCTTATATGTTGCGCACGCCCTACTGGACGGGGCCGCCCTCACCCGCGGGCCAGTACAACGCGTGACTAGCTTGCCACAGTCACCATAAGGCAACAGAACTCCTTACCGTCCTGTTGCCAACTGCGGCGGTCCGCATTTGGTGCCCTCAGGAGGGCTACGTCCGGATACGAGCCCTTTTGGACACAGGGGCCCAGGGTACACTGGTGTCAACTCGGGTTGCTAAGACACTGGGCCTACCCCGACACTCCGTAGTCACGGGAATGAGCGGAGTCGGAGGTAGTGAGGTACCAGGTGTTACTGGACGAACACACTTCGCACTCTCCGCAGATAAGGATACGAGATGGAGAATTTGGGCTTCGGCGACGGTGCTGGATACCGTCGTGGGCCGCTCCCTTCTGGAATTGGCCGAGCAGGAGAGAAGCCGGTTTCCACGTGCCGCCGCCGTGCTGTCACGTGACTTGTATGTTGATGACGTGTGCACGGGCGGGGCTACAATCGAGGAGGCGATCCGGCTGCGGGACGAGCTCATCGCCCTCCTCGCCACTGGAGGATACGAGTTGCGGAAGTGGGTGTCGAATGACCCACGTCTGTTGGAAGGGATCCCGGATGATCACCAACAGAATCCGCACCTCTTTGAGGATCAGGAAAACCCTGAAATGGTTGCTGTACTCGGGATTCAGTACAAACCTGTGGCAGACATCTTCACCTTCCGAGTTGGATTTGATCCCCTGAACTTTTGGACTAAACGGACATGTCTGTCTACTCTGGCTAGGATGTATGACCCCAATGGCTGGATTTGCCCGGTCCTGTTTGCTGTCAAATGCCTGCTACAGAGACTGTGGACATTGGGTGTCTCGTGGGACGAGCCGCTGGATGGCCGCCCGCTTGATGACTGGTTGGGTCTGGTCACAACGATGGGAGAGCTCAATCAGGTGGCCCTGCCGAGGTGCATTTTGCCCCCGGGTAGGTACCGTGCGAGCTTACATGGCTTCTGTGATGCATCAGAGCGCGGGTTTGCAGCAGTCGTGTACTTAAAGACCTCAGACTCGGAGGGCCGAGTACAGGTCAGAGTGCTACTGGCTAAAAGCAAGGTGGCTCCCATCAAGGCCAGACTCACAATCCCGAAACTGGAGTTATGCGGGGCTCACTTGTTGGCTCGACTCCTCGGCCACGTGAGCAAAGAACTGGCGGCCACGGTAGACATCAGGGATATCTACGCGTGGTCGGATAGCCAAGTGGCATTGGCATGGATACGGGCGGCGCCACACACTCTGGTGGTGTTTGTGGCAAATCGGGTGGCCCAGATACAGGAC
Organism: Apomyelois bistriatella; assembly: GCA_947044815.1. Taxonomy (NCBI): domain Eukaryota; kingdom Metazoa; phylum Arthropoda; class Insecta; order Lepidoptera; family Pyralidae; genus Apomyelois; species Apomyelois bistriatella. The sequence continues at coordinate 7,075,932 of OX345689.1, forward strand.
CTGGACGTTACTGTAATCTGGAGACATGTGCCCGGTGAGCTCAATCCGGCTGATTGTGCCTCACGCGGCTGCACCGCCCCCGAACTCATACGTCATCATCTCTGGTGGGTACCAGAGTGGTTACTGGAACCAGAGTCGACCTGGCCGAGTACACCTGAGCCAGGCCTGGTTGAGGATTTGCCAGGCGTGTTGGTACACGCAGTGACGGCGCAACCCGCGCTGGAACTTGACTGGCTTCTGCGCCGTTACAGCAGCTTGGACAAGCTGTTGGGTGTCACCAGCTGGATGTTGCGGTTCATCCACAATTGTCGCCATCCCCAGCAGAAGAGGCTCGCGCCGGTAGCGACCGCTGAGGATCGGCGCATTGCTATGCGTCATCTGGTTCGCCTAGTCCAGGAGGACAGGTTCAAGTCTGAGCTTCAAAACTTGCACTCGGGACGCGCTAAGTTGAAGGGTGCTGTCGCCAGATTGAACCCATTTATTGATCAGGATGGTCTAATCCGCGTGGGGGGCAGACTCCGGAAGTCGGACCTGTCCTACGGGAGACGCCATCCCTTACTACTTCCCAAGGGCGGGGCCCTTGTCGAGCTCATAATAACACACCGTCATGTTAGCAACGCGCACGCTGGACTAGGTGCGATGTTAGCAATTCTACAAAGGGAATTTTGGATCCTGTCCGCGAGGAGAGCAGTCAGGAGCGTTATATTCAAATGTGTAGCATGCTACCGGACAAAGGCATCTACCATGCAGCCGCAGATGGGTGATCTGCCGGCTGATCGGGTACAATACACGAGGCCGTGGGTCGGGGTCGGCACGGATTTTGCGGGACCTTTTCTGATAAAGTCAGCCGCGGTCAAGAACAGGAAATTGACCAAGGCATACTTGTGTGTGTTTGTGTGCCTCGCGACCAAGGCGGTGCACTTGGAGGTGGTGTCGGGATTGACCACCGAGGCCTTCGTCGCGGCCCTGGATAGATTCGTTTCAAGGCGTGGAGTGCCGTCCTTGATTCGGTCGGACAACGGAACGAACTATCGGGGTGCTGCAAACTATCTGCGTGACGTCACTGAGTTCCTGGAACAACACAGTGACCAAATTGGGCAGGGCTGTGCCCAACGGGGCATAGAATGGCGGTTTTCGGTACCAGCCTGTCCGCACTGGGGCGGAATATTTGAGGCCGCGGTCAAATCGGCCAAGACACACTTACGGCGAGTAGTGGGGGAGACCACTCTTACGTTTGAAGAGTTGGCCACCATATTCTGTAAGGTGGAAGCCGCTTTGAACTCCCGTCCACTATGCCCAGTGTCTCAGGACCCAAATGATATTGACGTGTTGACACCGGGCCATTTCATAATCGGGCAGCCGGTAACTGCCCTCCCAGAGTATCCTTGGCGGGATCAAGGTACTTCTCGGCTATCGCGTTGGCAGATGCTGCAACAGATGAGTCAGGATTTCTGGAGGCGCTGGTCTGCCGAATATCTCCACTTGTTGCAGCAGCGAGTCAAATGGACGGATCATACTAACCCTCCGGTAGAGGGCGACATTGTTTTAATGAAGGAGCCTAATTTGGCCCCCCTGTGCTGGCGGCGAGGCCGCATTTTAAAGTTGATACCAGGCACGGACGGAATCCCTCGAGTTGCCGAGGTTTTGGTAGACGGATCAATTTTGACCCGTGCACTCACTTCATTGACCCGCCTTCCATCAAACGACTAGTATGGTTTGCTAGTGAAATGTCGGGATACATTTCAGGGCGGGGGATGTTTCGGATAAAACATTCATCAGACGGATATATATTCACGTTGAATTTGCTCGATTCGGATAGTCGACAAGTTTCGGTTTTGGTACATCCCTGGCGGGTTTGGACGCGCATGACGCCATGACAGTTGCAGTCTGGCTACCCGCGCGGCCGCGGTTAGATGCATTCTCTTTGTTTATTACTTGTGAAGTCTCGGGATAGACTATTCTAATACGATTTGCGTTCAATCTTCGGGAATAATTGCGCATTGATATCGTGAGTGAGGCCCGGTTGCCTAGTGGATAAAAGTTTAAAGCTTATTGACAATTGAACACTCGGTAGTGAAATAACCTGTGTGGAGATCACCCTTCTACCCTGACTTCGCGTGCTCAGCTGGATCGACACCGAATTAATAGGGGATGTGTAGGAATCTCATGAGAAGGGGCTTAAACGGGTTTAATTAATTCGGATTAATAAGCAAGTCACGCCCAAGCGCGTAAGGTACTTTTCTTTTGTTTATTTTTAGTGTTCAGTCTAACTTTTCTACCACATTCACGCTTCCACTGCTAAATTTAAACATTCTGGTAGCAGAGTTGGCTGAAACAAATATTTTTATTAACATTAATCTCCTCATCACATCAGAAGAATGACACACTCCAAGGCTTCTGGCAACTGGCCATACATTGACGATGGATGAGAGAACATACATAGACCTTCTAACAGAAATTGATTTTCGTGTCATGATAGTATCGACAGGGCCAAAATTGCAATTCGCAGCGGTTGTCATTTGAAATCCAGTCGGTTGGGGCCCCAGGCTGTGCCAAACTCGTAAGAGACCGTAGACATGGCTAACTCTGCACATGCCAGTCTCTACACATGCTCGAGGGGATTGTTAGCATGTTTATGCTGTCTAGCCATACAGTTCTTTCAAGTCGTGATGGTGTCGACAAGCGTCTAAATGCAACTTGCAGCTGCTGACATGCGAACTCCCGGGGGAGCAACAGACAAGACGAACTCATCGCGGTAAACGCGCATCTGTCAGTCAAACATATTGCCAAGGGGATACTAACTGCAAGGTCCGTCGTACAGTACTTGCACGTCGCGGCGATGGCGACAGGCCTCCAGTTGCAACTTGCAGCGGTTGCCGTAAGAAATGCCGTCGGAGCCACAAACGGGAGCAAATTCGTTGGAGCAGCGGGGACAGCGGCACACCCCGCGACCACCAGTCGCGATACATTCGCCGCCGTGCGGGCACACGCGGCCTGCGCATACGCCGTTTGAACCTAGCAAATAGACCAAATAGATTACGTATGCTTAGTTTTTAGGATTCGATTAGAATATTGTAGTTTTTGGAGAAAATACTGCAGTGGAGTTTGTGGCGACGCTCCTATTTGGATTTATAGTGCAATTTTTGTTAGTATAGCTGCAGAAAATCCCAAAGCTGGTCGCCTCTTAACTTATTTACCTAATATCTACTTAGTGTGCGTTAGATTGAAGGTCCAACATTGTAATGTATCATACGGATCAATAATCGAAAAATATTTAAAAAATCGTCACCACAAGCTCCTGCATGCAACACCCGCAATTCTCTCCCTAGCAGGCAGGCAGCTCGTCGTAGTTCACATTCGCTGTCGTGCGTGCGCGAGTCGGAGCCACACACGGGACGCAGCACTGGCTCGCAAGGTGGCGGACACGCACACACAGCACCGCCTCCTTCAACGCGACATTCTGCTCCGTGACGACACTCCACTTCCGCACAAGGATTAACACCTATTAAAAAAAATTACTTTGAATAGGTCACTATTTCGTTCCGGTTCATTTATGAACAAATAAAATAATCTCTAAATTCTAATGTCCTTACAAAAACCTTCACAATATCACATTTCTGGTACGTGCAAAAAGAAAATCTTTTATACTTAGAGCTCAGCAGAGTTGCATCACGGATAATAAAACAATCATAATGAGTTGATCTGCAACTAGAATTGGCGCGTCAGATGGATTCATGCCGAGGGAAAATACCCTTAGCACTAATTAGCAACCCTTAGAAGTTTTAGAACTTACCTGTACTACACTGTCCCTTGAATATGATTTTCAACTGTTTTCTAGCACGACAGGATTCGCGGTGCATCTGACATTCATTAGAGTAGGTCTTTCCATCCGAAGCACACACAGGAGAGAACTCTAAAGGGCAAGGTTCTGCGCAGCGACACGATGGAGAGCGACGGTCATCCAGCTGGCAGACTTCGGGGTCAGGGCACGTTACACCAGCACAAGGATCTGTAGATTAGAAGGAGACATTTAAAACTACTCGTATACCCTGGCATCTGAGGCAGCTAGCTTAGGATGCAAACGAAGAAATTATAAGTTGAAAGGAAGATAACATTAAAAAAATATGCAATAGACGCACTCACCACATTTGCCGTAGTATTTGAACGTTATATTGGTATTGGATTCGCAGGCAGCGCGTCGCATTTCACACTCGCCAGGATAGTCTCGCGCGTCGCTGGCGCACAACGCTCTCGAGCCCTCGTGGTCACCGTAGCTCGGGCAGGACGTGGGGCACTCGCAGTTGTAGGCCCGGCCATCGGGCGTGGGGCGACAAAGTGCGCCGGGGCCGCACGTCACCCCACGGCACGGATCCGGTACGTCTGGATAAATAAAGACCCATGATACTGTAAGTACCAACTTATTATCAGCCCGGTACATACACAAAATAAATAAAACTACTCTTCCCGTGTAGGTATGTCATCAGAGGCCACTACAAAATATAACAGATGATTCAATTCACTCTTATCTCTGTCCCATTGGCAACTGGTGGCGGATCCCACCAACAGCAGCATTCACAATAAGGACTAACGTCAGAAAGGCCCATCAAAATAATCTTCGCGTTTACCGCGACAGAACTTTGCGTTAGTTACTTGACGCCTTCCACCATAATATATTTCTCTCATCAAATACTCATAAAACTAAGAACTCATACTAAGTACCTAGGTACCTACGTCAGCGGTCTTAGAAACTTTGACATCAAGTTGCACACGGTTATAACCTTTCTCAGTTGAGTCAATGAGGAAGTAAGTAGATAATTAAGTACGGCACATACATACCACTTGGAAATAAATAGCAACCACTGGCAGCCGCTACCAGCACTAACAGCAGCGCCGCCCGCGCATTCAGCATTGTGCGGCCACCACTCCGCGCCTGCGCGCTGCCACCATCACACATAATAGAGGTCCATTACTTGTTTGGCTGCAATTGAACCCTAATATAATCATTGTCTCTTTACGAGTATATTTGTATCTTAATTAGGTATAATTAGCTAGCTAAGCTAGCATGTGTTTGGCTACAATTATACTAATTTTGCTAAGAGCCCGAGATCGTGGGTTCGATTCATTCAGATTTACTTTGTTTCATCCAGTTTGGTTAAGACAATATTTATTTATTTCTGACATTATACAGGTTTGAATCACCTTATGGTCGGATAAGACGATTTTAATGTTTCGGAAGGCAAAGCCGTTTGTACCGACTGCGCCATCTGGTGGGTGTACCTAAAGAAGTCTAGGCCGCGAGGTTTCGAATGACTGACACCAGTATTCAGGATCAATTGACATTGTAACCCACACGATATGGAACTATAAAGTCCTAGCTTTCGTCCGCGGCTTCGCCTGCGTGAATTTCCCACGGGAACAGTGCTTTTTCCCGGGATGTAAGGTATCCCATGACCTTCTCAATACTTCTATGTGTACCTACTTATGCGAATTTTCATCAAGATCGGTACAGTAGTAAAGTGTAACAAACAAACAAACACACTTTCGCATTTATAATATTAGGATAGGATGCTTATCTATTATTAAAAAAATACAAAGTAATAAGTAACTTATTTAGAGAATGACTGGTAGAAAAAGCCTAAACAGCTTTAAGTCCGCCATTTACGTTTATATTATTGAAGTGAAAATACCTAATCTAATTTTAGCATTGTCGCAGTTGAATGAGTTACGGTTATGAAAAAATATATACTGAGGTAATTCAATTTTCAACTTACCAACCAACCATTTAGATCAATACATAAAATCCACGAAATCGGATTACTAAAGATAAGCCGAGATAATTCACAACACAAAAAAAGGTAGAGCTACTTGTCTTGGTAACAATGTTTCCACCCCGCAGTTGGGGGGAGACTGAATCACTGTGGGTGAATGAAACGTTCGATCATGCGCAGTTTATTTATTCCTTGGAGCTTGAGGATCGGTGAAACATTATTGCCCGAGCCTTCCTCCTACATATATTCATAACTAGATATTTACATACTTTTTATGACAGAAGTACCTACTTTTTATCCAAAATGATTGCACTCGTCCCAACAAGGGGTTCTGGGATCCCAAGTTCCCAACAAATACATACCTAGCTGGCGCAATGCGACTTACATTATCTGACCAAACGGTGCATCAAGTAGGTAGCTTCAGGAACACTTCTAGAAGCTGAAACAAGTAATACTTACTTACATTTCATCAAAATCGTTAAGAGCAAGTTTACTAACCTCGACCCAGATCATCGAAATAAGTAATCAACTGAGCAAACGGACAACAGTTGATTAAGTGTAGGTACCTAAGTACTAAACTAAGTAATTTGTTTTTAGCTCACATAACTTGAATAGAATCAATATTTTTCCTTTTGAAAGGCTCAAAATAAGTATTTGGTTTCTCTTATGAAATATGGCTAGGAATGAGTGGCCGGTGCGGTGGGCCCGGTGGCACAAACAAAGCTATCGATTCAACTGTCCTACAATCATTATAATGTTAAAAGCGCAACATATACCTGCGCTCTCAAAATGGTGAGTGCGGAGTGAGTTACCTAGCAGGAAAGATGGTCCGTAATTGAGTGGAACATGGTGGCAGTTGTTTATGTGTGCTAAATAAAAAAATGGTGCCTATAGCAGTTTTGAAAAAAAAAAAATGATTACCGCTGAAGTAAGGTTGTGCCAGCAGGATAATTCTGGAGTTTTTGGAGGGAAAGTAAACTGTCGCTATGTCCGCGCTGTATTTAATTTCCAAAACTTAGGTTTTTTCGAGTATTTGTGCTTAATATTGGTGGATTATTATTCGCAGTGTTCGTGAACAAGCGTGAGTGTTGGGAAGTGATACAGTGTCGATTATGTGACTTTTATCTTTGTCACCAAAATCTCCCAAGTTATAGCCAAGTGAAATTTTTCCACCGCTTCACTTAGCCATCGGACTCTGACTCACTTGACTAGACTAGACTACTGACTTGACTAAAGTACGTAGATCCATGGCCGTAAAAAGTATAAAAAAAAGCAGGATAATTCTAAACGAAAAATCTCGGAGCAAAATATTTTATATATATAATATCTTAACATAAATTGTAGGTAAATAATTAAAATAATAAATATTATTTAGGAATAATAGCTAAGATATGTAATGGTGGTGGGTAAGTAAGTAGTTATGTAAGTACATAAATAAGAATGCGTGTTCACTAAAATGCTGCCGACAAACTGCCTCGCAGTTTGGCAGACAAGATATAATGTAATAAAGTACTGTTTTTATGAAATAAAAAATTTAAAAAAAAAAATTAGTTACATGGACAGAAAGATAGCTTAGTAGTGAACTGACGGAATGTGCGCCGAAAATATTATGCGTCTTCAAGTTTTCAAGGTATAGTTTCCTGCTGGGGTAACGTTTTGAAAAATCTTACCTTTATCATACATATGCATGTCAATTTTGCGCTTTTAACATTATGCCCCAAAGAAAAAAATCAGGGATGTAAATGAAATAAATATTCAACTTTAATATGTTTATTATCATGGTAAATACCATTTAAGATGTTTTCCCTCTTATTACATTCAATTGCATGTAACAGAGAATAAGACTTTACATAATGTATAAAAATAGGACTGTACGAGTCCGTCAGGGACCCGGAAATGCACATAGAATGAGAAATGAATGCACAAATCAAACTCTTTCCTGTTCACTGCCAAAATGCAATGACAAATTTTATGTGCCCCTCTTTCTAAGCTATACACAATTTCTGAAATTGCACATGATTTTAAATTATATGCAAACCTACTAACAATTGCTAAATTTTGTACATTTACTATGACCTATGTTCATATCACCTGTTTCTGTCAAGATAATTATTACATTGTATGTGAGGCATCGAATAAATAGTAAATCAGATTACAGATAAAAAATATTTAAACCGGTAAATCGGCAACAAAATCGAAATAATATAAAAAAAATGGTATTTTGTCTAAAATCTGTACAATAACAATCAATCGACAGATTCGGCAATAAATTAATTTGCTATACAGTCTTACTTATAAAACACAGTCACAATAATATTAATCAACGTCCCTATTTATTGTAATCGATGCGCTTTGCTTATCACATAGATAAAAACCACAGCACTATTTTGTCACTTACACTTTACAGTTTACGGTCAAACCAGCGTCCACGGAAAGAGATCTACTACAGACTATTTACAAAAGAAATACACTTATTTACAAAGAACCACTACTGTCTACATTCGGCTAGTTTTATGTCGGAGGCGCGCGCCGATCATAGTCCCTCCTATAAACTTCACGTTCGTAATCCCGCTCTTCGTAGGGGTAATCAGCGGGGTAGCCCCGCCAATCATCCTGGTAAGGTCGCACGGGCGGAAAGCCCATGCCGCTCGGCATTGTAGTGCCGTCGTAATATCCGCCGTATGGTCCGGCCATGCCGCCAAATCCGCCAGTGCCATACCTGCCGACATTTATGAGTATTAGCTTGTAAAACAAGATTATTGATCGCCCCAAAACTATTGTGTACAAGCTTAGCGTTTTACCGGTTACGTCCCAAACCTTTGGAACAACGGGATATATTACGCGATGTCTTAATATTTTTCTTTAAAGTAATTAAGACAGTAAATAAGATTGAACAATATTTTCATAACCTAACCGTAGGTAACCTTACGGATATTTACCGTCCTTGAAAGTGCTATTGTTGGTGGAATCAGATCGGTTGGTTGGAACCACTGGTAAGTGGTTAAAAAAAATATTTACTGCAAATGATAGCCTGATTCTTGGTCCATTATCATTAGTCATCATACATTACGAGCGGTTAAAATCATACATTACGGGCGGGTGCAATCGTAGTGCAGGCTAGAATAAAATGAAAAAAAAAATTGTGTGTATGCAGCATTGACCTTGCTTATTTTTAATCTAATTATATCTGTGGAGACTTTTAACTGGCCTTTTGTCATGTATTTGAGTTGCAATTTTTTCTGTAATAGCTGTAAGTCTTTCTAAAACTGTATAAATAAATAATTAAAATAAAAATAAAAATATGTGAGACACCTTGAAAAACCTGACACCCAATGTTGTCCACTAAATCTCTATAAGGAAGAAAGAAGATATTACCGTCTCTTATCGTGCGGCCTGGGGTTGCGGTCGGGCCGGTACCGCGGGTCCTGCCTGGGCCCGGGGTAGGCGGGCGGCGTCCACCCCGGGTGTGCGGCGTGTGCGGCGTGGGCGGTGTGCGCGGCGTGGGCGGCGTGGTCAGCATGCGGCAGGCCGTAGGGCGGGCGGGCGCGCGCCGGCCCCCCGCCGCCGCCGCCGCTGTCCCGCCGCGTGCGCGACCGCTCCCGCTCCCGCTCCCTGTCCCGGTCCCGCTCCCGCTCCCGCCCCCGCTCTCGGTCGCGGTCCCGCTCCCGCTCGCGGTCCCGCTCCGTCCGCCGCTCTCTGTACATCAAATCGTCCCGCTTCAGGCTCCTATCTCTATCCTTGCGATTCTTGTGCTTGTGTTTATGTCTGCAGGGATGGAAGAAGCGACATGGCGGTGAGCTTAGAGGAGGTTAGCGTACATGAGGATTATCTATGATGAGGGCTTTCGATATTTTAAATTTTGCATTGATTGCTCTATTTAGGTCCAGAATGAACTAGTTTCATTACTTTCGCTCAATTCTAATTCGACATTTTAACAAAGTTAAAACGTCATCTCATCAACCAATATGGAAACGCCTTAGTGCTGCCTTAGCCCTGACAACTAGCGTAAATTATTATTGAAAACCCTCATTTCCAACTAAAAAAGCAGGTGAGCGATTAAAATGACAACTGTTAGTGAATATGATATGGTATGATGAAGTGATACAATGATATGAATGAATGTTAATAAGGTAAATTACTTTGGGCTTTTATTTTACCTTTCATGTCGTTTGTTCTCATTGGACTCTGGATCACACTCTCCATCTTCTAACTTCCTTTTAACTCCTGATGAGTGTGGCGTCTTATCATTTGTTTTATTAGTTTTGTCCCTTTTTTCAACTTTTAATCTCTTTTCTTTCTTGTCATGAGCTTCATCATTTTTCAAATCCCGTTTATTTGATTTGACGTGATTGTTTGAATTGTGATTATTCTTATTGTTCGCCTGAAAAGATTTAGTATCAAAAACCTTGTTAATTTAAATTGTTTGAATGTCCTAAGTGAAAATTAAAACCAATTCAAACTATAAGTGTAGATACAAAAATAGTAGTAGTGCATAAAATAACAAATTTGATAAATAAGAAATAAAACTAACCTTCACATTTTCTTTATGCTTTACATCCTTTGGTTTACCTTCAGTTTTTTTGAGACCATACTTATACAATTTGTACAACTGTTTTGCATCGAAATTTGTAAACTTTGATACAAAATACCAGAGATTACTTCTCCATTCTACCTTTTTCTCCGGATCGGGATAAGCCTCCAGGCATATATCAATTTGGTTTCCAATTTGTGCAAGACAAGTTCGTGTTCTAGTTACTTGTTCAGACTCTGACAAAGTTTGATCTGGATTATCTAAAGCTCGTAATGCTTTTTTTACTGGTCTCATTTTCTCTTTACACTGAAATTAAATAAAAAAAATATTATTAATATTATATTTATCAATAGTCAAGCAAGCTCATGTTATGTTAATTAAAAAGTGCACACACACTACATAAAAACGCTCTCATTGGTCAAATCAAATACCACGCGTTTCCTCTTTCTCGTTGTAATTCCGTCCATTCTCAAAATCAGATTACAAGAAAGAAAGAAAAATGTTACAGATCGAAAATGACTTACTTCTTCAAACACTGAAGGATGAAGGTCCCCGAGCACCTCCAGGGCTCGTGGCTCATTATTGGCAGTAAAATGCATGGGCCCCGCGGGTTTTTTCCGCCCTTTCACTTTTTCGCCTTTCGTCCGATTGCTGTCTTTCCTTGTGCGTTTCCTATCTCTGTCTTTCTTATCATTAGATGTTTCGTCGTGAGTAGATACCTCTTCCAATTTTAATTTACCCTAAAATAAAATGCGATTTATTGAAATATGTTACGACAATGTATAAAAGATATTTACAAAATAATAAAATAAAACATACCTTATCCGATTTATCATTTTTTACTGCCTTTGCTTTTTTTTCATCAGCAGAACTACCATCATCTTCCACAATATCTTTTGTGACAGGCTCTTTGTTCCCTCTTTTCATGCGCGGCTTTTTTTGTTTTTGTTTACCATTCTTCTGGTCTAATAATTTCTTTATAACTTTTAACAAATATTCTGCACGTGACTGCAAATGTTTCGCCTGAGGTTTTTTGTCTTCGTTTGTTAAGATCTTATCACCTATTTCAAATGACGAGTCCATTTTGATTGCTTCCCAAGACCCCATACCATACTGGTATATGCCAGCAAGTAATTTTGAGTCATCGGGAACTCCCCATTCACAATCGAAGTTGGCTGGCCTCGTCCTGGAAATTATTTAGTATCAGCCACACTAATTATTGATGAAAATAGAACAATTTTCTTCACAAAATGTTCTTGCATGGTGTAACAGAATAATATATACTATTTTCATAAAAAGAAATCAGTGTTAATATAACAAAACTATTATCATTATTTGCTATAATAAAATAAATAAAAAATATAGCTATGCCAACATCGCTATACTCAATGTGAAAACAATAGATCTATCAACTTATTTACCTGAAATCCAGTTGCCATTTTAACCTCTCTTCTTTTGTATCTGGCAAGAAAACATCTAATGGTGCTAATTCCTCCAGGCATGCCGCCATAGTCTTGGCATTCACAGGTACACCGCCAAGTTTAAATGTTTTTCTGGCATTCTTCTTACCCTCGTTAGGTTCATCTAAAATAACAATTATACTCTGAAATCATTTGCCTATATTCTATAGGACAGATAATAATAATTAGATTTACGGATGTGCTTAATGCTCTTTCAGCAGTAGGCAAAAAAAGCTTACATAAAAATGGTGATAGCTTAAACCTATTTATTTAACTAGCAGTTCCCCGCAGATTCACTCGCCAGTGGTGTGGATGTCCTTAGGCCTATTATCGTCTCCAAGAATTAGAGTCTAATCATTAGACTATCATATGCAGAAATTTTGAAACCCGACCAATTGTTCTGAAGTTATTAGCATACAAACAAATTCTTTAGCTTTATTATATAAGTATATAGATTGTCATTGTTTAACACATTTTGTATGATGGACTTACTGGCTGGTTCTGATGTATCATTCAATACTGCTTTACATCTTTCCTCTAACATTTCTCCTAATTTCTTAAGCTCTGCCAAAGGCTTCTCTTGGAGCTCGGCATCACAGGCTATGCTATCTAAATGTTTTGATGGTGCAGAGAATTTCTTGTAACTCTTCACGAAACGCCGTATCTGTAAAAATGTTTTTACTTCTTACTTCACTACTTATTTGGGTTACTATTTGTTTTATATTAATACAGGAAAGTAATTAAAACTACACTGCCATTGGCCACATTAAAAAAAGAGACTTAAAATAAAGCTAGAAATTAATGTAAATATGGTATAGCTTCAATAGAATTAGCTGTCATAATTCGATACACAGACAGAGTATCCCATTAATTAACATCAGCGACCCGCCCCGGCTTCGCACGGGCGCAATATTATAGGTTTTACTTACATAAAAACCTTCCTTTTGAATCACTATATCTATTTAAAAAAAAGCGCATCAAAATCCGTTACGGTACGGATTCAAGGTACAGACAGACGTGCTCAAAAAAAGCATGCTTATAAGCTTGCTTAAAATCAGCATGCTCTGCAACTGTTCACATTTGCCAGTAATAAGCATGCTTGTTTTAAGCATAGACGCCCCCTTCTACCCGCGCCTCTAACCCCACATTTACACTCAGCCCCTGCCACTGCTCCTGTCGCTGCCGGAATTATTTCCCTAAATACTTCTGCGGCAATAACGACGCGAGTGAGCGTTCACACTCAGCCTTAATACTTCTATACTGCTCATCTGGTGGCCTACTATCATCTCTAAAAACATGCAAGTTCCAGTGAGTAAGCGAGACAGCGCAATACATGATGTAAGGCGACATCTCCCTTACTCACTGGATCTTGCATGGTTTTAAGCTGAAAGTAAACACTCACTCGCGCTCGCGCTGCCCGTCCTTTGACTTCCGCGCGAAAAACCGACAATCGAGGGATCGCCGGGCAGCGGCAGCGGCATGGGCAGTGACAACGCGAGTAACCTATTTACATTCGCGCGCTGCTCACTTCCCTGCCCTACAAGGCTGAGTGTAAATGTGGCATAAGCATACAGAGGGACAGACAGCGGAAAGCGACTTTGTTATATACTATGTAAAGATAAAGATATCTCCAACGAACCTCCTGGTCGGTGAAGCCCTTGATCTTCTCCCGGTGCGAGGCGGGCGGGCGGCCGCGCTTCCTGGGCCGCTCGTCGTCCGCGCTGGCCTCGTACGACGCGTCGCTGTCGCCGTCCGCGCCGTCCGCGCCGTCGCCAGAGCTGCGGCCGCGGCGAGACCTACTGCCTTCTGAAAATTAAAATTGTGACATTATGGCTCAATATGGCAATCAAACTTATAACTTACAAGCTGTTCCCCGCGGCTTCGCCCCGCGTGGTGGCGCTCAGTTATATCGCGCCCAAAAGTAGCCTATGTTTGACCTCAGGTCATTAACTACATCCCTACCAAATTTCATCACAATCGATTTCATCACAATCGGTCCAGCAGTTTAGCCGTGAAGAGGAGACAGACAGACAGACTTTCGCATTTATAATATTAGTATTAGTATGGATATGGATTTTTGCCATGATCAAGTTTTATTAGAAGTACTTCATTTAGTCAAGTCAATAACGTTAAGTCAATAGTCATGTCTAAGTCAGTTAAGTCAGAGGGAGGATTTAGTGTAGCGGTGGAAGCATCACTTAGGAGATTACTACTTATCTTGGGAGATTTTGGTGACAAGGTTTAAAGTCACTTATACCACATTGTACCACTTTCCAACACTCACTCTGGTTCACGAACACTTAGCGAATAATAATCCACCATTATTATGCACAAATACTCGAAATAACACAAATATTAGAAATTTCGCGCTCAAAGCCCGCGATAAATACAAGGTATGCAATAGTTAAAAAAACAAATCAGATTGCATTTCAAAATACTTTCCCGATATTTGGATGCCAAACATTTTAATTTGGTGCCAAAAAGCCCGTCATTTTTGTTTTATTTTGATATACCCAGTATTATTAATACGAATCTAACGAAACCTCAAGCTAAAACTAGAAAGCGTGCTAAACAATTACACATACTCTCGAAAAATATAACCCTGCTTCTGGCGGTAGGGTGAAAAAGGGATAGAAGAATCCTACAAACAGCCTGGTTGGGAGATAGCAATATAATCTGCTTTCTAGTGTTGTTACAACTGGTTATACTATGCTGCACCATTTTTATGATTTAGAACAAATAGCAACTGTAACATTTAATTAAAGTTTCTGAGTTTTTTACATTAAATAATCCAAGAAGTAGCGAGTTGTTCATATAATATTGACGACAAATTGGAGTTAAGCTAGAGAGCCAAAAGAACACCAAAGCTGGGGCTAGAAGATTATGAGCGCCGACCGGCAGTTACATAAAAAAACTGGTGTTGTAAAGACACAAAGTAACTTGGTAAGTACTTATTGCCAGATCACTTCATTTTTGTGTCTTTGCCAAAATCTAATCTTTTCAGCCAAAAAAATAGTTTTACAGAACTATTAAAAAAATATAAACTCACTCTCGTCAGCATTGTTCTGTTGTAAATTCTTTCTTCTTGGTGGTAAGTACAAGTCTTCCATTTCTTTATTTTTCTCTTGCTCAGCAATAGTATTTCGCACATTTTCAGGTATGATATCATCCTAGAAATCGAAAAATATTTTGGAATAAAATAGGTTCTAATTCGTAACAATACTACTATACTATAATTCAGGTAATAAAAAAATGCAGTTTAACGCCACACCAATCTGCTTGCAATACTTATTGTGGGTATTGAACTGTGCCCTTTAGTTGAACACAATTAATGGGGTAGCAAAGTCTTTATCAGGGTACCCAATATGTCTTTTGAAATTAGAAAAAACCTTATGCAAATTATTGATGCGAAGCCATTTCTAAAATTTCAACTTACCCAATCTTTGGGCTCCTCTTCTACAGCTTCTTTCTTAACTTCCATGACAGCTTTCTCTTCATCGAAGGCGAAACTAGCGACTTTGAATGCGGACAGCAGTTCGTCGCCAGCCATTGTTGGGCCTTCGTCCCGCGTTTCTGCTCGTTGCAGAATTTCATCAATATCACACTAAAAACATGTTTCAAATAAATTTACAATTCAAACATTTTGAAAATAGCTTATAACAATAAATGTAAAAAGAATCCCACATCGAAACCATAAAAAATTAATTCCTTCTACATAACTAGTTACCGTAAAAAGAAAAGAAAGCATTTCAGAATTAATTTTGAACAAATATTATGTTTTCAATCATCTTAACGAATTACGAACCAATGTCAATATCTATTAATCCAAATCTAAACTATACAAAAAGATACATTATTTCAATAAAATAACTGGCTGAATTACAACTGGTTAAAACGTAAGCTATTTTACATATATATCTTATGCATAAACTTACGACAGGATCCTCATCATTTTCATCATCATCTTTGAATAACTCTTCAGCACCAAATTTTAGGATGGCATTCAAATCTTCCTTGTTAAACGGATTATTGGCCGTAGTAGCTCCGTCTCTTTTATTTAGAACAGTTCTGCCGGTGGTATCCATTCTTTGAATGACCAGATGATCTAAAACCATCTTCCTTTTAGCTCTTTCCACAATGTCTTCCTCAACTGATCTGGCTGTCACCAATCTGTAAATGTTGACCTGAAAATGTCGTCACATCAGATTTGTTAGTAAAAACCCAAATTCGAAAATTAATTTTCATCTAAATAAATTTTTGAATAATTAATTAGAAAAAGATAATAGCTATAAATATGGCACTTTAGCTATTTATTTGGCTAACATAAAAATAAAAATAATTATGATTAGTCACATAAAACAAAACAGAATTGAAATGCATAGCTACCTGATTTTTTTGCCCAATCCTATGAGCCCGAGCTTGGGCTTGCAAATCATTTTGAGGATTCCAGTCAGAATCAAATATGATGACAGTATCGGCAGTCGCCAAATTGATACCCAATCCTCCGGCGCGCGTCGACAGCAAGAAACAGAAATCTTGAGATCCTTCAGCATTGAAATGGTCCAGAGCTTGCTTTCTTATTTCCCCTTTTATACTACCATCGAGACGTTGAAATGGAAAATGTCTCCGTTGTAAGTATTCAGCCAGTATGTCCAACATTCTGACCATTTGTGAAAAGATAAGTACTCTATGGCCAGTTTCTTTTAGCCTGCAGAGAAGTTTGTCTAATAAAAGTAATTTTCCTGAGCCTCTTAGAAGTTTCTGTAAAAAATCGTAATTTTAGGCGTGCACTAACTTTTGAAAAAAAAAAATATTTAAAAAATGAAAGAATATAATACCTCGACAGCATCCGTTGTGGCAAGCGATGCTCTCGATTCAAAATCTTCTGGTTTAGTCAAAAGTGCATGGTTGCAACACTTTTTCAATTCAATAACAATATTTATAAATGTATTAATGGATCCTTTTACTCCTTTCCTCAATGCGCTGTAATTCTTCGTGAGGATCCATTTATAATATTGTTTCTGAATGGAGGTCATTTCAACCCTCAATATTTGTTCTACTTTTGCAGGTAAAGATTTTTCGACATCCTTTTTCTGCCGCCGTAATATAAAGGGTTCCAATTGTTTATGCAGCTTTTCATAACCTTTGGTTGCAGCATCTTCATGATCTTTTTCAAATTCTTCCCATGACTCGAACCTGGAAATGAATTTAAATTTATTAATTTTAAGATATAATAATCTAAGATAAAGAGCAAACAGTAATTTAAGCCTCATTCAGAAAATTATATCCACATTAAATACTTACTTGTAAGGCATAATAAAGTGAAGAAGCGCCCATAATTCTTTAAGTGAATTTTGTAAAGGAGTACCAGTGACTAGGAGGCGGTGGTTGGTATCAAATTCTTTCAAAGCTTTATACAATAATGAGTCATCATTTTTTAACCTATGAGCTTCATCAACAAGTAGACATGCCCAACTAAAAGACCTTAAAAATTGTCTATCCTTGAGCAATATTTCGTATGTTGTTAAAATTGCGTTAAACTTGAGCCTCTTAGAACTTGAGAAACTCCATTCAAACTGTCGAATCTAAAAAACAAAATTTCAAATTAAAATATCTATTGCAAAGGAAAGGAATAATTTACAAGACAATTCAGTAGTTAGCTAACTTACAATATCTCTGCTTATAACATCACCAATGTATGTGACTACATTGATATCAGGCGCCCATTGCTGGAATTCTCGTTGCCACGCCGTCATCGTACTAAGTGGCACTACACATAGGAATGGTCCATACAACTGTTGAGTTTTGAAGAGGTAGTACAGGAAACATATAGTCTGAAAATATATTATTCTTTAAGTGTAGGAAAATTAAAGGTCATTCTTTTTCTTCTCCTTTTCTGTAACTAATGGGTTCACTATAGCCCTTTTGGTCTTGTTGTATAAAAAATAATATTTAATACAATGTAAAATGTAATAAATAGATCTTTAGATAGATCTTTCTCCATCTTCGATCTGCTCTTCAGATAATTATAATAATCCATACTAATCCATACTAATATTATAAATGCGAAAGTCTTTCTGTCTGTCTGTCACCTCTTCACGGCTAAACTGCTGGACCGATTGTGATGAAATTTGGTAGGGATGTAGTTACGACCTGAGGTCAAACATAGGCTACTTTTGGGCGCGATATAACAGAGTCCCACGCGGGCGGAGCCGCGGGAAACAGCTAGTGTTTAATAAATTCATAAATCTAGTATATAATCCTCATTTCAGCAGCAAATCTACAGCTTGATTTATGCTTCCACAACAGATCTCCATATTGACTGGTGGTAAACGACCTATAAATAGATGTTATAAATAAAATAAAAAAAGGGAAAAAATTTAACTCACCTGAATAGTTTTACCTAAACCCATTTCATCGGCAAGGATAACAGAGTTGTCTTTGCACCAGGAATGTATCATCCAATTTAACCCATCCATTTGATAATCTCTCAATATACATGTCTGGAAATAAAAGGCAATGTCTCAATTCAAAGTAAATCAAAATTAAAAGCTAATTAAGATTCATTTTAAAATAGCTATCTGGTTTCATTCCATTTTAGAAAGTATTTTACTAAGTATATTTATATTATAGTATTATAATTATAATAGTATGAAGTTCTAAAATGTTTTATTTATTCTATAAATCACTATATCACTATCACTACATAGTATAAAACGTCGCTTTATCTGTCCCCATGTCCCTTTGTATGCTTAAAACTACGCAACGGATTTTGATGCGATTTTTTTAATAGATAGAGTGATTCGAGAGGAAGGTTTTTATGCCCATGCGAAGCCGGGCGGTTCGCTAATTATAAATAAAAATGGATAATGGTAATAAGAATAACAACTTAGAGCATTAGCGCCATCTCAACCCTTTACTTGAAATTGCATAGTTAACTTCAGAATGCTCGTGGAAAGAGCAAACATGTAAAACCTAGTAAATAATTCCACTGTTTTCTGACAGATGGCGTTGTTTAAGGTTAGCAACGCTTTTACTAATTTTAGCAAATGGCCGAGGTACTTTTTTAATAGTAAAAATATTAGAAATCTAATATTATTTTATTTTAAATATGTTACATGAAAAACTATATTTCTTCATGTTGATTCTCTGAATTAGATATTTGTGATAATCAAAATTAAATATAAAATATATTTTTTTTCTAATTCATGGTAGTATATATTTTATCTTACAATTGCAAAAAAAAAAAACATCAAATAAAAAATCAATGCATTTGTTTAAAAAAAAAATTGTATAATATGAAAGGCGTGCTGAAAGGTCATGTAAAGGTTATGTTAGATTCATTCATTTCAAAAACTTGAAAACTACAAACGAAAGAAAAATTTAAGTCATAAATTATATGGCGATTTTTCATTATTTAGATGTAATTCTTAATCATCAAGTTTAAACAAACAGAATCTGGTTGTATTGCTGAAGAATACCTAAAGCAGATGAATAACTGAACAGAAAGGTTCTATCATATTCAGTTACTTCCAATGGTAATCACAAGTAATCTTAAATCATTTAAGAGATCACCAGTACAAAAACAATAACCTTGAAACTAAAGTTTTTCTAAACTGTCAATAACGGAAGGAAACGAAATAATTACCTGATCTTTGCCCATATAGTCTGGCTGTTCTTTAACTTGATGAAATTTTGGCCGTCTCCTCAAGACTGGACAGTGTCTTGATGGAGTCGTTTTGGCAGCCTCTCTGTATTTGAAGTTCTCCACTTCCACTGGCCATCTCCTTTCTATGAGACTTGAATCTTCCCAAGTGGCATCCGCATATGGCAGAGACTCCCATTTGCAAAAGTACTCATGTGCAGTTCCACCAGATTCCAATTCCCTTGTTTGTTCCGCTGTTGATGAAAGTATTTCTTATAAATGGTAGTGGTTGTTTCAAAATATATCAGTATAAACTTAAAATAGTAAAAGATAAAATAATATTTTATGATCAATACTTGTGGTAAAAACTTCTTCAGTTAAATGGATTTTAGCATAGATTACAGTGTATTTAGATATTTTGTGTATGTTAATACTAAAACTAGATAATCACCTATTATTCGCTCAACATTGTTATAAGTCTTCACCAATTCTTGTTGTAATTCAGCTTGGCATTCATAATAGTCTATATCCTCTGGACCAGCCTGTTGTCTCCACCATGTTAGTTCAGCTTCCTTTTTAATAAAATTTTCTAACTTTTTAAGGCCTTTTACTTTTTGTTCATTCAGTGATGCTTCAGATTCCCATGTATTGTGGATATGGGACCAACCTTTCCATTTGATCAGGTACTGTGGTTCAGTCGATTCTTCATCATTGGGATTACATCCTTCATTTGGATCTCCATTTTCTTCTATATAATACACTGTTGTCACATTGCCAGTGACTGCACAATGATAAGAAGACATTAGCTAAAATTCAACATTTTATTTGCACCAAAATGCAAATTCGCAACAATAAAATACAATTAAACAAATACCTAAATAGTAGTAGTAACAGTAGAAGTAAATTATAAAATTATCAAAAAGATTAAAGTGGGCTGAATGCTATTCACGACAATAACAATTTAACATAAAAATTTAAAGAAAGAATTAAAGAATTAGCAAATAAGGTGTAAATGGACTGAAGTGTCAAGTAAATACCTCCTTTCTTGCCACGTCTAAAGCCAAGAACCCTTTCTATTGTTTCACTATGTTCTTCTGGTTCTGGTTCACCACCATCAGCCTCACCCTCGCCTTCCACCTCTAGGAGATCTGAAGAATCTGTTTGTTCATCACTAGCTTCCTTATAACTAACAGCAGCACCTGTACGTCTTGTGGCCGTTCGACTAAAAAAATATTGAATGGGATTGGTTGAAGAAGAAAGATAAAACAAAAGCTGTGCATTTACATTCTGTCTTCATTTTTATTTACTTACCTTTTTGA
This sequence comes from Apomyelois bistriatella, assembly GCA_947044815.1. Classification (NCBI taxonomy): domain Eukaryota; kingdom Metazoa; phylum Arthropoda; class Insecta; order Lepidoptera; family Pyralidae; genus Apomyelois; species Apomyelois bistriatella. The sequence continues at coordinate 7,096,655 of OX345689.1, forward strand.
TTCTTCATCAGAACCTTCAGTACTTTCATCTTCTTCACTAGTAAATCTTCTGCGGGCAGGTTTCTTTTTTCTCAAGGGTACACTTCTTTGGCCAGGTCTCTTTGAAGGTGGGGGTGGTGATCCCTTTAAGTCACTGTCACTATCTGATGAGTCTGAATTCCATGAATTGCTACAACAAAATTGAAACATGACGAAAATAGCTATGTTACTAACTAACATACATGCTATTCTTTACTATTTGCAGCTTGAACCAATACTAAAAAGAGGTAGTTAGATTTCAAATAAATCAACATTTAATTTTTTAGTGTTTTTCAATCATTTTCTTTTTTAAACCAAACATTTTTATAGAATAAATCTCATACGCACCTTCTTTTTCTATGTTTTCTACTGTGAGTTCGACCTCTTTCGCTAGAATCACTGTCTGCTATTTTAAGTCTATCAGGCTCCTTTCGTGATCTGGCTGATCTTCTGATACCATATATATCTGGATTATCTTCCCAAAGGTCCGATTTAACTCTCCCATGACTATTCCTTGACTGGGGTTTTGATGGAGATTCATCACCAGAACTGTCTTTATCTGTTTGGTGATCAGACTTGGAAGAATTAGGGTTACTGTGTTTTGGTGAAGATTTGGTATCATCACTATGGTGGGATCTATCTCCTGCAGAAGATTTTTCAGACCCTGATCCTGATGAACTAGATCCACTTTCGCTACAATAGAAATATTACATTGACTATATAAATTTTCACAGATATTATTTTATGAAAGAATACTTTATTTTACATTATTCAGTGCTGTTTTTTATGCCTCCAGATTGTTGGTTGAGTACTAAGAGGATGTACCTGTATGACCTACACATCCAATACAATAAATTATGTGATCAGGGCACCAATGGGATGATGGCAGCAAGGAATGTTTGCAGAAGATTTATTTTATTTATACCTTTTAGTAAGCAGCAAACAAGCAACAAGCATATTGCTGACCATTTCCTAATCATAGATTTAATGAAATTTTAGTGGCAACAGGTACTGTCCGCACTGTCACTTATAGATTTGACAGTCCCACCTTGCAGTACTGGACACCTTATGAAAGGCCAACAATCCAAGTCTTTGTGTTATTATTATAACCTCAGGCACATTCTCAACTACCAAACTGGAGTCGATAAATGAAAACGAAAAAAAATTCAGATAGCAAAGATGCTATCTGAATTTTTGTACATTTAATTGCACTATTTGAAGTCAGCAGATAGAATCGTTTGGCTGGAGTTCCTTGAGAAATATGAAAACAAAAACTCTTATTGTATCACCACCTATTGTCACCCCCATAAGATCGCCTCTGCTACAGTGCCCCTAGTATGAGTTTTTCTTAACGCAGACGCTAGCGACTGCGTTAGCGATTTTGTACGGCAGACCTGTACAGCGCCTCTGGCGGATAAAAAATACCATACAAAATCCTTACGCAGTCGCTAGCATCTGCGTTAATAAAAACTCATACTAGGGGTACAGGTAACAATACATAAAGGGCAAACCAACAGAAGAGACATTTTTAGTACAGGCTAGGCATTGACATTGTTGTCTGTAATTCTGCAACATGCAGAATGGTTTAACCTAACCTATCCTAACCTACCAGTTGCAACATGCAGATGAGTACACAGATGGTTCAGGTTCCAGGTTGGTTGGGCAGTGTATGATCAGAAGGAAGATGCCCTGCCATTGGGCGATATTCTTGGGTTTGAAGCTTTCAAACTTCTGGCCTCTGGTGGTTGTGAGTCGAGGGGGCAGAACATGCAAGAATTCTTTTGTGTCTCTTTAAGCATGCTTTTATTGGGTTGGAGATCTTTGAGGCAGCGACACATGAATGGTGGAGCAATGCCTGCTAGAGGGTACAGACTGTGAATTAGTGGAGTTGGCTTGAGGCAACCAGTTATTATTCTGAAGTATGGTATCACTGAGCGCCACATTAACTTTCATAGTGTAGGTGGATCAATGCCATACTGGGTATGCATATTCACCAGCAGAAAACAAAAGTGTCTTCCCCCTTCAGTTCTTGTTAGTTGGCTACTAACCTTTTTTTGATGGGTAAACAGTGGAGCTTGAATGTAAGAAAATGATTCAGCATTTTGCCTAGATATTGTTAAGATTCCTACCTTTCGCTGCCAGAACCCGATCCACTAGAATCACTTTTTTCTCCTTTCTCACTAGTAGATTCACTGCCAGATTCATTCATGAATCCTTTCTAAAAGGAAAAGTACATTTGTTAGAATAAAAAGCAATTTTCTACCAGCAACTAAAAAAAAATTATTAAAAATGGAATTTCTGGAAATAACTGAATAAATCACTCAAAAAATTAACTATACCCATACTTTAATTGTTTTATTAACTCAAAGGCTGTGTGTTTATGTGCAATACTTTATTTTTAATGACAGAACGAGATACTTTTTATTCCGAGCCTAGTCGAGTAAAGATTTCCTAAATATTCAGCATGAACCTAATGAAGTGAACCATTATAGGTTTTCAATTGAAACTTAAAAACACAATGTATCATATTAAGGTACAGAAAAATACTCAGATAAATCAATAACAAAAATAACATAACCTTATAACCTGGTAAAATAGGAAAATTAAAAAAAAAATGCCAAAATACAGTCCAAAATGGGAATCTTAACCACATGTTATTTTCTTTGGATATTCAGTTATTTAATAGAATAAATAAAGTAAATATTAAGCATTAAGGTAAAACATAACCTCAAAAGCATTGATCTTCCCAGGTAAGAGTATATTTTAAAGCCAATTTGCGAAAATGGGTGCATTTCAAAAAATATTTTCTTTGTGATCCATAGAAAGATTACGTAACAAAGAAACGATTGAAACGCTTTCCACAGTGGGACAAGAATATTTTCATACATTAAAACACCAAAATATATTGTAAACAATCACAGAAATCCTTAAAATCACAATTACGTCTTAAAAGTTCAGCCCTTTGCAGGGCCACACCCAAAGCTTCTAGAACTTTCTTAAAACATTTAAAGGTAAATAAGCAGATTATTATAAACAGATACACCAAAACAATCACAAATAATAGTTGAAAACCACTTACCAAAAGCATTTTGCAGAAAATTTACGAAAAACGCTGTTACTTATATAATTAACAAGATAATATAGATGATTGCAATAAATTCACTGAAGAAAATATTAGGAAAATATTTTTCATTATTTTTAATAACATAGTACTATTGAATTTCAAAGAAATATGAAAAACTATTTTGCAGTAAAATCTTGTCAAGCGACGCCATTTTGTCGTCGCATGAATTCTGGTGACGACGGAAATAAAAAATCTGAATTTTCTTTACACAATTTTGACCAAAAGTATATAAACAGAACTAATAAACACCAAAAAATCAAACGTGAAACTTTGAAGGCGTCGGAAATACTTCGTCCTCTATGAAACGTTGTGAGCACCGCACACTACCAGCGAAACTCGGAAGCTACAGCCATATTGCGTATGACGGGCTGCTCTGCTTGGCAAAAATAGGGATGGCATGCGTCAGATTGTACATTGCAATCTACAAATCTGACATTTTGAAAATACCATGTATAATTCAGTACCACATCACTGAGGAACATTACTAGTAGTTCGCCGCAAACTTAGACCTTTGTATTATTATGATATTTTCTTTTTTATTTATAATTCATCACGCATTATGTATTGTGATGCGGCCCGGCCCGTTACGCTGAGGCCCGTCAATGTATGTCCTATCTTAAATCCGTATGCTTAGGCTGATTTTATCAATTATAACACAATTCAGTTCCTTAAGTTTTATTACCTAGCTAGATGGCACTATTCAGTTAGAACGAGGTTTGTATAAAGCAATCACGGACATTTTTAATAATGTTATTTATTTTTAATATTGTTGTGTAAACTACCGAATCGATTTTGATATCAAACGAACTTGAAAATTCTATTGATATTTCCTACATGCCTCGTTGGTTTTATCAAAATCGGATCATTGGGTCGGCAGTTATCGCGGTACAAACATATAATACATACAATGTCTTTTCGCATCTTTGAGATTCGACTGCCAAAAATAGAACATATCAACTTCTAAATTTCAACGTCACGTCCTTATCGTCGTCGTAATTAAAAGAAAAGGGAATTAGGTAATTCATTTAAAAAAAAATCAATTTTTATTACATATTTTATAGAAATACCCATGTGTGGTATCACAATAAAAACACACAAAGATACATGTTTAAGATTTGGTAGGAAAGACTAATGTCATTCTGTTCACGCTGTATTTATTTTCCAAAATGTGTGTTTTTCAAGCATTTGTGCATTAATGGTGGATTAATATTCGCATTGTTTATGAAAAATCGTGAGTGCTGAGAAGTGGTATATTGCCGATTAACCCTTTGTCACCAAAATCTCCAAGATGCCATGTGATTCCATTACCTAAGAAAAAGATTTAGTTCTTTTTCATGCTAATAGGTAGCGCTTATAATCTATCTCTCTTTTTCAAATCGACTTTAAGTGCATCACTAAAATCGCAATGACGTGTGAAACTAGGTTGGTAACTATGTCTATGGTTGGCACTACCTGCTTGTATAGAGTTTGGGTAACTTCCGTTCTATTTGACTGATACTGGCTGGATTCTGTTTTAGTTTGGTCCTATGTCTACAGTACCTATATAGCAAAGAAATTGAACATTAGGAAGTATATATATATATACTGTAGACTTGAGTTTTTGGAGAAAAAGAAAATTGTCACTATGTCCGCGCTGTATTTAATTTCCAGAACTTAAGTTTTTTCGAGTATTTATGCACAATATTGGTGGATTATTATTCGCAGTGTTCGTGAACAAGCGTGAGTGTTGGGGAGTGGTACAGTGTCGATTACGTGACTTTTATCGTTGTCACCAAAATCTCCAAGTTATAGCTAAGTATGTACATAAGTGAAATTTTTTCCACCGCTTCACTTAGCCATCTGACTCTGACTAGACTTACTTAATTTGACTACTGACTTGACTTTTTGACTTCACTGACTAAAGTAGGACTGAAGAAGATTAATAAATTCAAAAAAGGCCTTAAAGGACTAGTTTCCAAGGCCGTAAAAAGTATTAAGAAAAAACTGCAGACTATGATACTGTCCATGGACGTAGGAACTGTCATACGAAAACCCGCGGTTTTTAAACGTTGGCGCACATTTTTGAAAACACAATTTAGAATTTTTATTGTTATAACTGCTATAAACGTGTTATTCTATGGTTACTATCGTCTCTTATAACCATACAAGAACGATTGAATTGATTGATTGATGGAACGATCATGTATTGCGCTGTCTCGCTTATTTACTGGATCTTGCATGGTTTTAAGACGATATCTTGGTGAACACTAGCGCCACCATCATTTAAAAATATTAAATAAAGATTAAGTTCTTTAATCTTTGTCACCAAAATCTCCAAGATAATGCTTTGTGTAATTTATCCACCGCACCGCTTATCCAAAGAAAATGACAGCCCCCTGACATAAAGTTACAGGAGATGAGGAGTTTTGGCGCCAAGCTAAAGTCGCTCAGTTATTGTCATTTTATTTATTTTCTAATATTTGTGTTTTTTCGAGTATTTGTGCATAATAAAGGTGGACTATTATTCGCTAAGTGTTCGTGATCAAGCGTGAGTGTTGAGTAGTGGTACAATGTCGTATAAGTGACTTTAATCCTTGTCACCAAAATCTCCCATGATAAAGCTAAGTGAAACTTCTACCGCTTCACTTAGCCCTTGACTAACTTGACTAGAAATGACTACTGACTTGACTTGACTGTGACTCGACAAAATGAAGAACATTTATCTAAAACTTGATACTGGCAAAAATAAGCTATATGTTTGATTGCCATATTGTGGATTATATCCAGATCAAAAAAAAAAGTTACAGGCATGTTGTCATATAAAAAAAGATGGCGCCCCAAAAACGTAGTGATTATATACTCTTTACCACAAAATCCACGGAGGATATTATGTAAGGGTTTATTGGTAATTTCTCTGTGAGTAAACCAATGCGTACCATACCACGAGGTTTCATAAACGAAGAAGCTTGATGGAATTTCTTAGTTACCTTACTATTCGCCAGGGGCGCTGTACGTACAGGTTTATCTTTATCATTAAATGTTTTTAAAATCTCATGGTAGGGGTAATTAAATTAAATTTTTAATCAATTCTACAATTATCAAACAAAATGACGAATTTATTCATTATGAACATTAGATTCCACTACAAATTGGCGCGTTAATTTGGATGACTACCTACCCTTAAACTCCGTTCACGTTTGTCATTTTTAATGGTTAGCATTAAGCTCTAATTTATGCCTATCAACTAACTATTCTAAAATATCCTTTTGTATATTACTCTAAGCGCAGCGGAGCTATTTTGAGGACTTTAACAGATTAATTTACAGTTTACTTTATGCTGTGATGGCTCAGGGACCCAAAGTCTTCTTGGTCTTCGACATCAGTTTTCCACGTTTCAGTTTCCTATTCTCCACAACTTGACGATCGGCTCTTTGGAGACTACCCAGTTCAGACTTAATCTCTCCAGCTGTACCTAGTGGGACGAACGACGACGCACGCGGGTCGCTTTGCTTCCATTTGGCTATTCTAGGTACTTACGTCTAGTGATGTGCCGTTCCCAAATTCCCGTTCCCGGGGAATATTCCTCGTTCCCATTTCCGGGAACATTGCCGAGCATGTTCCCAGTTTTGGGAACGTTCCCAACGAAAACAATAATATTTTTGAATTGTTTTACTTTTGTATATTCTATCCTTATTCGTACTTTTGTAAATATACTGTAAAAAAGGGTAAATAAAAAAAATTATTACAACTTTCCCTAAAATTTCCATTTTGAGGGAACGTTCCCAGGCACGTTCCCGGGCTTGTGGTAAATTTTCCGGGAACGAAGGAACGTTCCCGGGAACGGCACATCACTACTTACCTCTACTTTCGACACACACAATAACCTGATCCTCTCGAATTGGTAACAAATACATACTTCTGACTGGTGTACCTATATTTATCATGCCGTCTAGGATCTAGGACATTGTGTGTCGGGTCAACATCCCTCCCCCGGGAATTAATAATGATGTTAGCACGTTGTTACAAAAGCTAAACATAAAACATAAATTAAACAAAATAGCAAGTATTGTTACTCGATTTATTTATTTTTATATTAGCTCATCAATATAGATATTATGTTTTCCGAGACAAGGATACTTTTGCGATGATAAGAGATAGCATTCCCAAAAATGCGCTTCCGCCACATGCGTATGTTAACACGCCTCTGTAGTATTGCGGACAGTCAATAATATTGTCACATTTACTGAAACAAAACATTCAATTGAGAACTTAATACTGAGAACCATGGTTAGCTTTCTGGGAGCCAGTAAATGAACATGCATGAAATTAAAACAAAAGATCTATGGTCCCATAAGAAGTTGAAAAATCTAAGAGGTTCGCCGCACGAAGATGCAGTACATAATTCTATGCTTTACTCCAAAATTAAGAAGTTGGCCTCTTAAGCCGCGAGTTTGTAGCTCGCTAGTGATACTCTCACTCAAGGTATCAAGAACGTAAATAGGCTAAAGGTGACCCCGCGCCCATTCAATGTGCTGCCATAAAAATTATGTCTAATCTTTTCGAAAAGTGTAAGAAGTGTTGCTACTGCGCGGTTCTGTAGTGATTCTATTTACTATTAAGCATTTCAGTAATCCGGACTAAGCAATAGACTATTTATGCCGTGCTAAATTTGTGCATCTACTATGAGTTTTCGTAAACGCGGTTAATAGCTACTGCGTTAGGAATTTTTAACGTTAACTCTACATATCCGCTAGGGTTGCTTAAATAGATTTTAATATCAAATTTCTAGTAATAATTCGTTGTAGAGGCACTGGTTACATCGACTCCCCTATTCAATTTTACTTACAAATTCTCTATAGCTACAACCGCGATTCCCGTGACGAGTTTGTCAGCAAAGGTCACGATAGAGTAAATAGCAGCGCTTTGGTGAGAATGAGGTCCTATTAGGTCAGCCGTCACACAGAGGCTGGAAACAAGCGTTATGGAACTACCAGCACCTGAAAGTTAAACCATAAGAAGTCTTTGTACATCATGTCGAGGGTAATTTTTACTTCACACGAGGATTAATGTACCTTCTCGAACAATAAATGTATCTCTAAATATATTTTTTCACGTTCAAGGTAGGTAGATACTTATTATTTACATGATTAAGATAGGTAGATAGACACCAACCTATTAAAGTAGCAACCAAATATATTTGCACTATGTTTGCCTCAGGATCTATAGCCAAAGCTATCCACAAACAACTGATAAGACTTAAAGTACTTCCAATAAGATACACCACCTGAAAAAAATAATTATCATTCAGTGCCCCTAGTATGAGTTTTTCTTAACGCTGACGCTAGCGACTGCGTTAGCGATTTTGTATGGCAAACCTATACAGCGCCTCTGGCGGATAGTAAGGCAACTAAGAAATTCCATACAAAATCCTAACGCAGTCGCTAGCGTCTGCGTTAAGAAAAGCTCATACTAAGGGCACAGAGCATTCACTAACTTATTTTGTTTGTAAGTAGGTTTTGCCCGCTATTAAATACGCGTGGAATTTAACCTAATAGATTAGATTAGAGCAGAAAAATAGATTTTTCCGGCACTTTTATTTTTAGTAAAACCTCTACTAATTTATCAGTGAAAATCGCATATTTAATCCTAAGCTGCAATTTTTGCGTGATGAGACACAGTCATACAGGCAGACATACAATATTTTTTTTTTTAAATCTCCTTTTTAGCTTTTGTTGCCAAATCCGCATAAAGGTTCTTTACTATATCTCTATATGTACAGACAGACATGGGTCTTTTACAATTTTATTAAATGTAAGTACAGGATCTCATCCACTATGTAGATTAGTGAAGGACTTTTTCCAATTTGTCTATTCTTAAATTAACCTTTCCAGTGTGAAAACCCGTGGGCAAAATTATATAAAAAAAGAGATAATGGTGCTTCAAATAATACACATACCTGATGGCCATATATGTTTATCTTGCTCTTCAAAATAAGAGAGAAAAAGAAAGATGATATATACAGCACCAAGGGCACACTAGCCACAAGTTCTGATCCAGCACTAGGGTTGACTGACAGCCTCTCTTCCAGGAACAGTGGTACATAAACTAAACTAAGAGCCCAGTATAATCTCGAAAATACGTACCTGAAAACGAAAAAATGAACAGATAAGAGATATGACTATTTGTAAAGATATTCAATAAAAGTAGGTTTATTTTATTTAGAGATGGTAACCATTTTCAACAGAGGTGTGTGTGTGTGTAAGTAATTATTGAGTTTGAGTGTGGTACCTACTTGTTGTTCACGAATACTTTCAAATTATTTTATACCTACTTACAACAGACTTGTTTGGTATAATAATGGCATTTTTAAAAAGTGCATTATTTTTGTTTGCGAGTGGGATATCGGTGTAAGCGTGCCGCCATCTTCAGGTAGAAGCGAAGAAGTCCCATTGTTAACAGTATGTCCATTTGATTTTGCGTCTTTACTTCTGAGTTTAAAGATTATGTGAAATGAAGAATAAGATGCGATTCCAATACTAGAAATTATTAACGACACATCCTGAAAAATAAATAAATAAAAAAGTTAAGTATTTAAAGTGGTAGAGTTGATTTAATCTTTCGGTTAAATTAAAATTTTACCCGAAATTTGTAGTCATCAGCTGGCGTTATGAACGTACTATAATTAGTAGTTCTAAGCACTATCCAAGTGACAAGGTATACCATTAGGCTTGATGTTACTGAAGCCATATACCTGTAATAACAAAAGATTAAGCTCTACAGTAAACATCTAGGTATAATTTCATAGACAGTATGTTGATAACTGGATCTTTCATATGATCTTTGTCTATGAAGTCTTTTTCAAGGGATCTCTCTTGTCTCTTGAACCTTTTCACAACCTGAAACAATACGACTTCCACGGTTCACTTTATTCGTTTTACGTAACTCCTTTTTGGTCTTTCTCTTTCCCGTTTTCTATTATAGAAAGCTAGATGGTAACTGCATAGCTTTTTATATTTTTGTTCAAATTTAAGAACTCGCTTGCTTCGTTTGCATACGTTATCTATTTGTTAGTGAGTGTTGCATTTAATAAAAAATTACCACTATAATTATTTAATGCAGTATTGGAATAATTAGACCGCAGATAATTAAAGAGTCATGTTTATTTACCTTATGGAAGTCAACTCTGAGCGAATGTGTAGGTTATCTGATATCATCGGTATCATGGCAAGATGGGATATCTGGACGATGGCCCAGCCGATCTGAAAGACTACGATGAGGATGGCGTAGTAAGTTGGCATCCACCACGAGAGATAGGTGGTCACTCCCAAACCCTGACAACCCCAACATCTTATGAATAGCAATGGAAATGTGCTTGTCACTAAAATACAGCCTGGAAAAAAAGATATTTTATGATTGAGAAAATTATTTATCAAATCCACCGCCGCAACCTCTGTGATTATAAAGTTAACGATTAACATTTCTGCTAAAGCAACTCATCATCATTGCGTATGGAATTTATCCTACGTGGATCAAATCTCAGGTAGACTTTTTTCAGAGACAGCAATGCGCTCCTGACACTTATTGTATTGCTAGTGTCTACAGGCACCTGATGGAACGTTAATGCTGTAGGTGGCAATAGCCACCTACAGCATTAACGTTCCATCAGGTCTAACGTATTTAGTTTTTTTATTTTAGTATAAAAATCAAAGAAATACGTTTAACAGGTTTACTGAAAGGCTTAGTTTAATCTTGATTCTTTCATTCATTTCTTATAGATGTCTCGGTCAATTGACCATGCAGTCAGAGTTCTTCGGAACTGCCTCTCGGCCTCTTACGTGGTTCCTTTAACGATTACTAGAGAACCAACCGTTTGACGTGCCTTCTAAGGCACGGAATCAAGTTTATTGACAGATAATCAGGTGATTCACGCCTGTAATGTCCTAACCAAACTAGAAACAACTAAACAAAGTAGCTTCCTATGGGAATCGAACCCATGACCCCCGGGTCTACAGGCAAGCGCCCTAACCACTGGACCACGGAGGGGGTAAATCTTGATTCATTGATAAAAGGTTTGAAATAATTATAATTAATATAAAAAAATCTCACCACATAAATGCCATTTCTTCTTCGTGCCATATCTGTCCGCCAGAATGCCTACCACAGGAGTTGCTAGTGCATCGACTACTTGTCCTGGAAAACAAATCATATAATATCTAGTTACTTTTTTTTAAAACACTAGGTAAATGATTATATACAAAATAAATACAAATTAAATACAAACTTATTTTTTATAAACGTAATTATTATTAAATTCTTTAATATGTGTTAGCACGTTTGCAGGGTTTCACCTCACTAACAGTATGCGATTATCTGGTACGGTTGCAAATGTAGCGGCTGTACTTACAATGCCTAAATATTCAGATTTGTCCAGCTACGACGCCAGTACGAATGCCTCGGTACTTATACAATGTATACCGGTGGCTATAGAAACATCTGGACTGTAGTGTTCAGAAGTGAAGCACTTTGTTGGTGAGATAGGACGGGGCGATTGAGGTGTCGCAGATACGACCTCCGCCCCGGTTGGTACCTGATTCAAAGGCTCTCCATAGCAATTCAAAGAGGACTCCATAATGGGTACATTTGAGCCAGGTACGATTCAGTGGGGCTGATTTTTGACTGTTTATTTGAGATATTTTTTTTGTTAAAAAATATATTATTTAAAATTGATAATTAATGTTAGATATACTTTTTTATTTGATTAGTAAGTAGAAAGAGATTTTAACTCTTATTTCTATGAGACCGCCGCACAGGATCCACAACTGCTACGAAGAATTAAAAGCTACGACGCTGGCTACGAGTACGAACATGTGAATGAATTGACTTTCAAACTAATTAATGCTTGGACTATGTATACCCATTGTAAAAAAACTGAATGAAGCCTGTTATAAGAATAAAGGGTTATTTTATTCTTTCGACGTTTTAACCATGTTATAACTCAGCTGTGGCCAAACGACTCGCTTGATTCTGTAATTTATATTATACCGTAAGAATATATCAAAAGACTGTACGAATTAATTGAAGAACCTGGAGATTTGGAAAGAGAGCTGGATCCCTCTTTTGATAGTTAATGTTGTTGTCAAAATAAACTTGATGTTAATTAATTATTCCCTATAACCTGTATAGACTGTCATTTCGGTACGAATTAATTTACTATTTAATGTTTTTAGTTACATATTGTCTGTTGTACAGGAAAACCACTGAAATTGTTTAGATTGTAGTGAAAATCAAATGAATAGGTACATATTTAACTTCTCGGTCATCAGCATTTCGTGTAGGTGGCACAGTCAATTAACCATGCACACCCTGGTGTCAGAGTTCTTCGGAACAGCTATTAGCCCTGTGACGTTCCTTTAACGACTATCAGATTTCAGCCGGGACCAAAGTCTTAACGTGCCTTCCGAAGCACGGAATTATCTTTATTATCATATAAACAGGTGATTCAAGCCTGCAATGTTCTAACCAAACTTAAATTATAATTAAAATGAAATTTGTCGGTGTTAATATATTTGTATATATATATAGCTATAGCCCATCATCTGATAACCAGGACTAAGGAGCTATTAATTTATCTTACCTAAAAGTAACATAGCACCGGCAACAGCAGCCCGCATCTCCAGAACTGCTTGGAAGAACAGCATCATGTAGGAGAACCACATGGCAGCACACAGGTCGTTGTACACGTGGCCCAGGCCATACACGACATTCTGATTCACCCGCCACCATCTTCGGTGCCTGGAATGTTCAATTAGACTTGAACAATGGGATATTTTTATTGAAGAGTAGGAACGATTGCAAGTGGTGTCTTTGTTGTTGCTCTAAGAGGCAATTACGAATCCTCTTTCCTGCGGATTATTATTCTTAATTTTGACAGGGAAAATTAAGTTGGCCATCATTAAGTAAAGAGACAATCGATTAATAAAAAGGTATCTAATGGGGACGTAAACAAATTACATTGCAACACAAGTAGTAGTGAATTTTCTTGAATGATTTTAAAATCTATAAATATTTATGTTACACATGTATTTGTTTTAATTAACCCTATATACTTTATTAAAATACACTAAAAACACATTATAATCACCTTAGATTAACTTTATCGTTGTCACTGTTTTCTATAGACACTTTATCACCACCATCAGTCGCACCGTATTTCGCAGTCATTTTTTCAAAGTATCTATAAACTATAACATTCTCGAGTTAAAAAGCAAAAACACTTATTAATTTACTATTTCCATTATTTTACTAAATGCGATACCGGTTCTTAATACGCGTGTGTTAGGAAAGTGGTAGAGCCGACGTATGGCATCGGATTAAGACTATCAGTGTAGGAGTACCGGGAATTTGAAGCCTATTACATGCTGTTACTACAGTATATCTTATGGTCTGTCAGTTACTACATGCTGCAAGTAATCGACGTCTATTCCATATCAATTCATTGCGGACGTACTTTGACCTGTATTCGTTAATAGTGCGTTTTTGTAGTCAGTAGGATCAAATGCAATACAAGTGGATATTTAGGAAAATATTTTATTTTTATTTATTTTTTATAAATCAAGTAAGTAGATCACGAAAAGTTTAAAAAAATATATCTTGTGTATCTTATTTAATTTATATTTGTTGATAGTTATACGATAAAACATTTATTCATTGTGATTTTTTAACTAGACAAAAAATTTATGACACACCATAATAATGAACAACTTTCCCTATTGTTGGTAATAGAGTCAACTGACTGATATTTAACTAATTTGGTTATGAAATCTAGAATGCTATATTTTGATACTCATTATAACAAAGAAAAAATAGGATGATGAAAAAAAATTGAATGTCGCTGTGGCTCCGAATGGAGTCTGGTCTGCACGAAGCTGCATAGTGCTTGCCCACCACAGCTGTACTGCATTTTGCAGATATTACTTGTTTATAAAGTGTGGAATAGAAATCTATACGTTGCACATAAGTTTAAATCTATACTAAAATAATAAAGCTGAAGAGTTTGTTTGAACGCTTATAACTTGAAAACTACTGGTCGGATTTGCAAAATTCTTTTTGTATATGAAAGCCTGATTCTTGAGGAAGGTTATAGGCTATAGCTTATAACCTTCCCCAAGAATCATAATCTGTATTTACTATAGTAAATACACACTAATGGCGAGTGAAAGCGCGGAGAACAGCCTGCTAGTGTAGGTAATAATGCGCGAAACGCATTATGAATAAGTATATTATGCGTTGGAATTAAGTAAAGAAAAGCAATAAGTGATTATTTATATATTAGAATCTTTTGCTTTTACTTCAGCCCAAAGCATCTTCATCCTTGCTAAATGTAGGCTTGCAGCATGACACGTCGCTTTTAAGATCTTGCCCTATTCTTATCTAACTTTGACATGGTCAAATTCCAAATTTGACCACGTCATCAGTTCATCACGTAGGTACTGAGTTTACATTTCATAAAGATTCAAGTAGCCCTAGATAATATCATCTAAAATGCGCAGAAACAGTCTTATTCAAGGTTCATTAGAAGTAGAGTATTAAACGGTCGATGCCCTACTATTGTTATATGAGAGTTGGTGGACGGCGCGACAGTGGCTTCCGCACATATTGGGTTACCCGCCTTTTACCCACAATTCATGCTCCAGTGAACCGCGAGGCGGGTCGTTCAAGTATCAAAAATTAAGTTCTCTGTCTATGTTAAAACTTTATTTATTAGCTGTTGCCCGCTACAGTACCCGCATTGAACTTTGAGCAGTAAGTAATATCTATAAAACATATTAAATCCACTATAATATTATATTTCATAATCTACTCTATCTAATGAATATTTTTTTTAGATGTGAATTGGTAGCAAATCGATATAGGTACTTACTTTGGCATTTATAAAATCTACATAAATAAATATGGGTAAGAAACAGTAAGTATAAAACATCTAATATAAATAATTGTGACAAAATCGTTGGGTTAAGTGCGGCACCCGGAGGGTGGTTGGCGAAGGAGGGAAACCACGATGGCGCTAAAGTGACGAGAGAGTAAGTGACTGGATGTGGCAGAACAGAGAGAGGTTTGAAAAGAGATGGAGGAGATCTTTGCTCAGTAGTGGGGCAATATAGGTTAATTAAAAAAGAAACCAAATACTAGTATGTGTGACCATCAAGCTTGGGAAAACAAACTACTTAGTTTATGATTTGGCAAAGGGCTCTCTAAGTAAGTAACTTTTATTTAGAACCATAACTGCAATACTACGTTCAGTAACGGTATGAACTGAACAATATTTTTGTCCACATACAGGTAATATGTTACACAAAATTTTAAGTTCAAGCAAACAATTGAATTCCATTGTTTATTTATCTGTGGATTAACGAGGTCAAAGACGAGTAAAAACGATGTCTCTTCTCTGTGCTGATAAGAATTTAATTATTGAGTCAATTCAACTTATTTCACTATGGGTTTCCAGTATCCACGTCTTAACTACTTACATAAGTTTTTAATTCAACCAATGTTTGACTGATTGATAATGTTTTAGCATTTTTTTCTATTGTATGTATAAATAAAGTTTACTTGCGGGAAAATAAAGTTATATAAATAAATACCTTACTACTTACAACAGTTATTATAAATAATCCTCAATAATAATCCACTGCATTATCAAAATATTGATTTCTGAACTTGACTAACTGTTTCAAATTATGTACTTAATTAAGACTTCATTAATTAGGTAAAATTATTGTCGTACTTCGTTTAATAACTGGAAATATTATTAGGAAGCTACTCTCAAATCAATATTATCGATTTTCTGGTTAAATTTCAAGCAAGTATGCCCTCGGAGCCCAAGAAGAGCTTTTTACGACATTTAAGCAAAATGTGTCATTGTATTTTCCCCTCTACGATTTTTGCACGCGGCCAACAGATAATAGTAGTGCAATATGTGCTACGAGATACTGCTACGCTTGCTACGAAACGTGTAGCGCCATCTCTACATTTAATGCTGTACTGAGTACGTTCTAAAGTAACGCAGTAAAGACGTGTCGAGAAACCGGTTGCTTTGTTGTAGCACAGACTATTTGCAGCAAAATAGTTTGACAATGATACTGTTAGATGGCTCTACCAGGCTAAAAGCTAAAATAATATATTTTTGATAATAAAATAATATTGACCGTGTAATTATTTATTTATTAAGTAACAAATATATGAGATGTCATAAAAGGCAACCAGAAAATAAAGTCAGGCATTATTTCTTTTTATACTTATCTACTTTTAAGTAAAGATAAGTACAGGCAGTCGGCTGGTCAACATGTCAAAAATAATTAGTACCTATGTAAAATGTCTCGGAAGTGATTAAATTATTTGGGTAGTTTTGAGTTTGAGTAGTAGTTTAGTACATTTGAGTAGACTCAACTCTAAATCAATATAGTAAAACCGATCTATCAATCAATCCAATATCTATTTGTGAACCTATTTGAAGTACAAGTTGTAATGTGACGTACGTATTAATTAATTAAAAACCCAATAACAAAAGTCACTCTCCTTTGTTCGGAAATGCTAGTCTTTAAAAATAGGTGATCACAATCCGTCACAACCGATTGCGCAACGTAGCACATACGTATACTTACATCCTATAAACGAACTACCCTTTAACACAAAATAATGTGAGTATGGCTCAGACCCTATCAAATGTAGTTTAATAGTCTGTTTTTTTTTTAAGAATTTAAACCTTAAGTTTGCCCTATCCGAAAACGATGAGGTGCAAGTACAAGGAAATGGAAAACAGTACAGGGACATACTTGTCGTCTTGAACGATAGCTACCGGAAGAGTTCTAATCTAGGCGTGAATAGAGCATTCTGATAAAGTATTAATTCCGTAATGCCTCTATTTTGTATCTTTGATTTATCTCACCAGCCGGTGCTAGCTCGTGGTCTACTGCAGTCACGATAATTAAATCCACCATTAATTGATATAGCGGCACTAATGGTATTCGTAATTTATTATGTACAAAACTGTGATAGTTACCTATGATATTTAAGTGTTGTGTTAGTAACAAAGTACCTATTAGTTTATAATATTTGACACCAACTAATCATGTGAAAATAGTAATCATCAACAATTAAAATGAATTTTTGGGATATTATTAAATAGCCCCAAAAGTTTCACTTCGGATGTTTTGAAAGCGATATATTGAGTACAGGGCAGTGCGATATGATATGAATAACATATAAATATTAAAACGGGTTTATAATATACCTTATGTATACACTAGAAAATTATTACACTTTTTTATAGGAATATATCATTAATTTAAAATTAATAATTATTAATGGTGTTTTTAAATTTTAATTTTAAAGTCGATTATTATGCACTGAAAACGGGTATTACTAATTAATACATACCTATTTATAAAGTGAAAGAAAATATTTGTAAAAATCTGTGTCTACTACTGTAAATACACAATCCCTGTTGGATGTTATTATGTTAATAAAAAATAAATTTATGCAAGGTGGAAAGAAACCTGGTAAGTGTGGCCCAGTTTTGAGTATTTAAGATGAACGTCGACACGCTAAGAAGAAGTTAATGAAATTTTGTCAACAAAAATCAGTCAAGGTTATATTAAGAAAGATAATAAAAAGTTGGCGACTCGACGACCGACTGCGTGCAAAAGGTCAAAAAGAGAGCGGAACCATTACGGCACAACAGGTTTCCGAAAGGTTTCGAAGACCATGTAGTTGTCGTGTCACTCGGGTGCTCTGCGTGGGCAGATTACAGACCTCTTTAGGGAGGCAATGTTATAGATTTGACACAATCTGACAAGCTATTAGACTTAAATCGTAAAACGCCCACACAAATGCGAAATAGACGTTTATACAATATTAAACACACACGTAAACTTGATCTGTAATTTAAACCAAGTACCTATCTAAGGAACGACTATCAAAGCATACCTATAATTTACTTATTAGATAAAAAAACTTTTCATAGGTGTACTTAGTTGGGATGTAACAGTAAATACGAAACACCGCCTAATGGAAATAGAACTCAATACTGGAACTATCGAACTTAATCTACGAAGTTAGACGTATTAAGGTATTGGGGTTAAATAAAGGACAAAGATCAAACATCCTTTAAAGTTCCCTAAATTTATGTGCCTCTTCGTGCCTCTTCGAATATCAGTAAAAATCATCTTATACAACCATGCAACGCAAATATGCAAATGTGTACAGTGAACAGTGATTTTAAGGTAAATAAATGAATGAACCCACCTCACCGGTTTTCCTGCATAAAGGTAGACAAACCACTTACTAATTTATCGAACTGGTATTGTCGACACCAACACAGTGACTGTGGGCAATATGTTAGCCGCAGACTATGTGCACTATTTTGTTTGTATTTAATTTTATGTATAAACTAGCTGATACTTAATATTTACAAATGGGTAAATTGATTAATACTGAACGGCACAAATTTAGCTTCCATTAGATATGTAAATACCTGTAGCAAATACACAAGAATGTGACCACCGCAAAGTAGCAGATTAGCGAATTTGCATGCTTACCTAAATTACCCTACAAAGGTCGTAATATGAAGTACATATATATATCATGGTAATATTAACACTGTAATCAACAATTACCTACTTCACAATCCTTATTATTAGCTATGCGGGAAACCCAGGCCCAGATAAATGGGCACAATTTTGGTAGAGAAGCATACAAAAAATAGTGAAATTTTTGTATACATTAGACAGTTGATTAATTGCAACGACTCATTAGTTAGAAAAAAAAAATTGAGATCTGGTAAGATATTTTGGGTTTTAATTGTGACCTATTTTAAAATATTGGTGACGATGAACTACGAGCCAATGTTAACGAAATTTCAACTCATTGTCATACTTTCAAAATGAAATGTCAACCTTCGAATTCAATAAAATTGGCAATTGTTTTTCGTAATTTACCGAAATAATATTCGGCAATATCGGTAAGGTTATCGTTATTAATTGATAACTATATTGATATTACTTAGCATAAACTAAGTGTGCTTTAATCCATGTAAGTAGTAGGTGTAACCTCTTAATGTTCATTAATACAAACGTAGGTGGAAATTCAAAATTATGACGTTTGACATTATTATGTATTGTGGTTCATTGTATGAATTATTAATGATTTGAGTAATATCACAAACTATAGAATGCAATATTAGCAGTAATTTGAATCAAGAACAAGCTAGAAAGCCATAAGAAACTCATTTATTCAGCACTGTACGATCTCTACATTATAAAATTTTCATAAAAGTTTATGGTCGCCCAAATGCTTGCTGCCAAACGTAAAGGAATATTAAAGTCCCCATAAATACCCCATGTTGTTGTATGTTTGTAAAATCATTGTAATTATGCTTTGGATGATTTGGAAAAATGGTATGAAAACCAAGGGGAGTTAGTTAGAGCACGCTCCATGATTATTTTATAACTGTAGGATCTCTACAATATCGCATTTTTAAATTTAAATACGCTCCTTGTAAAATCTTGTACCGCTTAATAACCATGATTTTAACGTACCCTGGGCTTTGAAAAGTAAGTTTAGGATGCAAATGGGAAACAAATTCGGAAGAATATGAAAATAAGTGTAATAAATTTGTCAGTACTTAACGTAAATGTCTAAGCAAGTCAAGTCTAGACAAAGTCTACCTATTCTGTCTGGAATTTAAAATGACTGTAAATCTAGCAACCATGAGTAATATTTTTAGGACGCCGTGAGTGTTCTTGGTAAATAAATAATAAGCCTAGCTAGGTCTGAAGGTACGTGTCCTGGCATAGAGAAGGTGTCATTACAGGAGACTGGCGTTGCTTGCCAGGGCTGATAACAATTTGATTATCATGCGCCCCCAACAACCCCGTTTTAAGGTAATCTCGCCTAATGATAACACCTTCCCTTCGCTTAACTTATATTACACTTTAATTTTGTTAAAATCTAAATTCAAATTTGGCGCCTTCTGACAGCTATAACTTTTTCTTTGTTATCTGTGCTCTCGCTCTCTCTACTCGGTTGTCATCGAATAAATAGATGTTTAAAATAAATCTGTTTTAATCTAAAAATAAATAGTGTTCCTAAGGACTATAGACTTTAATTTTAACAGTTATGGGCCCAGGAAGCCCTGTTAATCAAAAGAAGTGCTGAAAAGTGTTGATCAAAATAACTTGTGCCGGACATAACCTCTCGCAACGTGCTTGACTTTTTGTTTTGTGTAAAAACGTGCAAAATCGTGAAACTAACTGTGAAAATGGCATCGAACAATAACTCCATTGCATTAATTGAAAAATTAACCGGCCGGGACAATTATGCCACATGGCAGTTTGCCGTAAAAACTTACCTCCAACACGAAGAGTTATGGGGGTGTATAGAAGGTTCGGAGACAGTGGATCTAAAACTAGACACGAAGGCGAGAACAAAAATAATATTGTTGGTCGATCCAACAAACTATGTACACATACAAGAAGCAAAAACTGCAAAGGAGGTGTGGAACAGGTTGGCCGCTGCTTTTGATGACTCAGGGCTGACACGCCGGGTTGGCCTCTTGCGTGATCTATGCACTACAAGCTTATCAGGATGTCAAAATGTAGAAGAGTATGTTAGCAAAATAATTTCGACTGCCCACAAGCTCCGAAACATTGGGTTCAAAGTGGATGATGAGTGGCTAGGAACATTGCTACTCTCCGGTCTACCAGAGTCGTATCAGCCAATGATAATTGCTATTGAGAGCTCCGGCATGAAAATCTCCGCAGATTCAGTCAAAGCGAAGCTCCTACAAGATGTGAGACAGTCTGAAAATACAACAAAAGCATTCACAGCTAAGCGCTTTCAGAGAAACCAACATTCTAAAGGTCCTCGCTGTTTTAAATGCAACAAATATGGTCACAAAAGCCCAGAATGTAAATCCAAACCAAAAGACAGCTCTAAAGCCCCTAATACTTATGCGGCTGTATTTATAGCATCTTCCGCCCAACAAGATTGCTGGTATGTGGATTCCGGTGCATCGGCTCATATGACTAATCAGAAAACAATTATTATGGAAGAAACTACTCCATCAGTAAAATACATAAAGGTTGCAGACAATAAATCATTGCCCGTGCACAGTTCTGGTCAAGTAAGCCTCAATGTATTAAATGGAAATGATCAAGAAAATAAAATTTTATTTAAAAATGTACTATATGTACCAGAGTTATCTACAAATTTGCTATCCGTGAGTCAAATTATCCAGAATGGTGGCCAAGTAAATTTTGATAAGAATGGCTGTGTTATTGTAAACAACAAGAATCAAATAGTAGCGACAGCAGACTTGATCAATAACATGTACCGGTTGAATATGCCTGGAGGCTATGCATGCATGTCCGATATTGAAAAAGGAGACGCTTACCTATGGCATCAAAGAATGGGTCATTTGAATCTAAATAGTGTAAAGAAGATGACGGAAAATGCAAAAGATGTACAAATTCCTGAATTTAAAGAAAATATTATATGTATAACCTGTAAAGAAGGTAAACAAACTCGACTTCCTTTTAAAAATGAAAGTAAACGAGCAGAAAAGCCTTTAAACTTAATTCATTCTGACATATGTGGACCAATGGAAACTGAATCTCTTGGAAGAGCTCGATATTTCATCACATTCCTTGATGACTACTCTAAGAAATTATTTGTGTATTGTCTACGCAATAAATCGGAAGCCTTAGATAAATTCAAAGAATTTAAGAACACAGTCGAAAACCAGTTAAACTGTCAGATAAAAAATTCTACGAACGGATAATGGCTTAGAGTATGACAATAACAATTTTTCTTCTTTCTTAAAGGAAGCTGGTATACTTCACCAGACAACCACACCGTATACTCCACAACAAAACGGAGCAGCAGAGCGTTTGAACAGAACCCTAGTTGAACGTGCAAAATGCATGCTTTTGAATGCCAATTTACCAAAACATTATTGGGCAGAAGCAATTCATACAGCTGCTTACATTATCAACCGTTCTCCAACACAGTCTTTGTCATTCAAAACGCCTGAAGAAATGTGGTCAGGTCAAAAGCCAAATATGAGTCACATGAGAATATTTGGATGTGAAGCTATGGTACACTTACCTAAAGAGAAGCGTAGAAAGTGGGATGCGAAGGCACACAAGATGATTTTTATAGGATACTGTGACAACACAAAAGGCTACAGATTCATAGTACCTAATACAAAAACAGTAATAAAGAGCAGAGATGCTGTTTTTCTTGAGTCAACTATCAAAAGAAACTATGTGCCTGTAGTATTAACCAACAAGGATTCTGAAATAAAAATAAATAATAATTTAAGCAATGAAAGTGAAGAAGAAACTGAAAAAGAAAATTCAAGTTTAGAAAGTTCATATGATACAGTGAAGGAAACCACTAGTTCAGACAGTGAGTACTTACCTGATACCAGTATTGATTTTTCTCCGATTAGTAATGTAACACTCAGACCTAGAAATAAGAGAAATGAAAATAAAACTGAGAAAAACACTTACCTGTGTTACAATGAAGCCCTGTCAATGGTACCGGAAACATATAAAGAAGCCCTTAGTTCAGCAGACAAAAACAAATGGAGAACATCTATTGATGAAGAACTTGAAGCTCATGAGAAAAATAATACATGGACATTGGTAGATAAACCCCACAGTGCTAATATTATAGGATGCAAATGGGTGTTCCGCATCAAAGATGAACCAACGGGTCCACGCTTCAAGTCTCGACTTTGTGCAAAAGGGTACTCACAAACTGAAGGTATTGACTACAAGGAAACATTTGCTCCAACAGTAAGATATGATTCAATTCGTTTATTGTTATCTACAGCTATACAGGACAACCTTGAGATCTTACAACTAGATATTAAAACCGCTTTCTTATATGGTGATTTAGAGGAAACTATTTACATGACACCTCCGGAAGGCCTGTCTTGCAATGAAAACCAGGTATGTAAA
Organism: Apomyelois bistriatella; assembly: GCA_947044815.1. Taxonomy (NCBI): domain Eukaryota; kingdom Metazoa; phylum Arthropoda; class Insecta; order Lepidoptera; family Pyralidae; genus Apomyelois; species Apomyelois bistriatella. Next base: position 7,119,800 of record OX345689.1, read on the forward strand.
TTAAACAAATCACTTTATGGTCTAAAACAAGCTCCAAGATGTTGGAACACAAAATTTGACTCGGTTTTAAAGAAGTTTGGTTTTACTAAAAGTACAGCTGATCAATGTGTTTATATTGGCAATTTAAATGGAACAAAATGTTTCCTTTGTATATATGTAGACGACGGATTATTATTATCAAAAAATAAGTCCGCTTTAAAAGAATTAATAAGGGACTTAGGAACGATTTTTGAAATAAAACTATGCCCTTTGAACAATTTTGTCGGTATGCAAATTGAAAGGCGCAAAGATTGCATTTTTGTTCATCAAAGAAAATATATAGAACAATTATTGAACAAATTTAATATGAATGACTCAAATCCCAACAGTATTCCAGTCGATCCTCATGTGCAGCTGCAAAAAGGAGAAGAAGCAGCAAAGAACATACCTTACCGAGAGGCAGTTGGTTCATTGATGCATCTAGCCATAGTAAGTCGACCGGACATCGTCTATGCTGTAAGTCTAACTAGTCGTTTTCTAAATTGCTATAATGAGTCTCACTGGACAGCTATCAAGAAAATATTTAAATACCTATTAGAAACCAAGGCCTATGGACTTTGCTATAAACATTCAATGAAACCTGAAATCACTGGCTATAGCGATGCTGATTTTGCAAATGACGTGGAGACGAGACGTTCAGTAACTGGCTATGTTTTTATGAGAAACGGTGCTGCAGTCACCTGGTGTAGTCAACGACAACAAACCGTAGCACTGTCTACTACTGAGGCCGAATTTATGGCGGCCTGCGCTGCTACCAAAGAAGCCATTTGGATTAGACAATTGCTTAGTGACATTGGTGAATTTAAACAAGATATAGTGTATCTTAACATAGATAATCAAAGTGCCATCAGTGTGATTAAAAATATTAATTTTCATAAAAGATGTAAGCACATTGATATCAAATACCATTTTGTAACAGAAAAGTATCAACAAAAGATAATTGATTTAAATTATGTATGTAGTAGAAATCAATATGCAGATATTTTTACAAAACCATTGTCAAAAGATAGATTTCGATTTTTGAGGGAAAATATTGGTATGTGTTTGCTATGTTAATTCTTAACATTTACTACTATGTTATTTTGTTTGTCTAGAACTAAACTAATAAATGTTAATTAATTTTTTTTGAGAAGGCTTTAATTTGGAGGAAGTGTTAAAATCTAAATTCAAATTTGGCGCCTTCTGACAGCTATAACTTTTTCTTTGTTATCTGTGCTCTCGCTCTCTCTACTCGGTTGTCATCGAATAAATAGATGTTTAAAATAAATCTGTTTTAATCTAAAAATAAATAGTGTTCCTAAGGACTATAGACTTTAATTTTAACAAATTTAATAGTGAATTAGTTTAGTAAGGTAAAAAGTAATTAGTTAATAGAACTGTTGATGTATCTTTATGGTTAATTAAAGCAAAATATTGCTTAACTGTCTTGATTATTTAAAATTTCGTAAAATTATTAATTACGTCGATTTTGTCTTAAATAAAAACCTATTTTACAAGAAATTTTTTATTTTATGCTGTTAATTTATTTTAGATTTATGTAGTATAAGTAACAAACTGAAATTTGTTTTAGCGTAATCAGAACCTCTCCGCCCAAGCCTATGAAAAAATTTTCACCATACATTAGGCCCTAAGCCTAAGTAACATTTCGATGATGAGGTATGTTAAATAAAACCAGAACCTAGTATAAATTATGCTTTAAAAATAATTAAGTACGATACCAGGATTACTACGATTTGATTCAAGTTTATGCTCTTAAATATATTTATTACGATAGAGTACTCGTATTACACATTTATGTACCTAGCTCACAAATACAGATATCCAAAAATATCGTCCACAAAGACATAAGCGGTAAAAACGCTCTATCGTTTGTGGATTAAATGTTTATTTTTAGTGAAGACGTCAGGTCTTCACTAAAAATAAACATTTACACTGTTTAGATCCATAAACTTTTTAAGATGATACCATAATATATCTTATTAATTAATATTTCATAGAAACATCTGTTCGTAGTTAAATTGGGATATAAATTTTATTATTATGGTTTGATAAATATTTCTCACTCTTCACTCAAACTACAAGTTTCATGGGGTTTTTAAAAGGCCACATGTATTTTCTTGAAGATACCTATACCTACGGATCATGCAGTGTTACAACTAGTTCATGATCCTGTAATATAGCACAGGAAGGACTATAAAAGAAGAATTATGTATCAGCAATTTTATATCGAGCCCCAACGTTAAGGCACTATAGACCCTTTTACCTGGAAACAGTAAATATTTCCTATTGCGTATACCCACGAGTTATGAACAAAGGTAAATAGCTTAACACTATTGTTTTAAGTTTTCAAACTAATAAATGTGTGTCTAAGTCCTAATTAGATTTCCTGATAAGATCCGATTATGGAGCCACAGTTAGGTAGACGGTATGCTGTTGGATAGGTAGCTAAATATTTGGTTAGTTTACAAATTAATTTTGTTGATTTTTTTTTTCAATTGAGTCCGTTATATCTAAAACTAGTGACCCGCCCCGGCTTCGTATGAGCATAAAAACCTTCCTCTTGAATTACTCTTTCTATTAATAAATCGCATCAAAATCCGTTGCGTAGTTTTAAAGATTTAAGCATAGAAAGGGACATAGGGACAGAGAAAACGACTTTGTTTTATACTATGTAGTGATGATAATACTAGTGGTTTTCCTAAAGTATTATGAGCGTAAATAGGCTTCGGTGGGGTGGTAGAACGCCAATTTTTCGCAGACAGTATTGCATAACTGCCAACATAATTGTATAATAAAAATTAAGTTAAAAAACTATAACTCGACTACGTATCATTTCCTTGTTTTATCCTTTTTAGACACCATGGTGTCTAAAAAGGATAAAACAAGGAAATGATTGAGATAGAAATCCAGAAATGCATAGGTACAAAAATGGTCATAGTAAAGCCGTGGTCGCACCCATTATAAATGGAGGATAAAACGAAAATTGTTGGTATACACTATACAGTGGGTACTATACCCACATATATATATATATATGGGTGGATGGTGGTATACTTTTCCATTTTCCGAACGGAAATGACTGGACCTGGAATGAATATACCTACCACTTTACGAATGAATTTTTAACATTTCTACCTATATTTTAACTTAAACAATATGAATTTTATACATCTTTGTAATGTGCTCGCCAAGACCTTTCTTTTGATACCAATAACGTGATGCCTATCTCACTTTTATTTTTTTGGAGGTTAGAATCTGAGGTTTAAATTCCGCCAGTTAAAATTTTGATACAATTTATATAGCCTATGTTACCCGCGTTATTTTTACGAATCATTTGACACCTCATTCATTGAAATCGTTCCAGTAGTTTAGGCGCTACGATGGAACATACATACATACATACTTACATACTTACATACATACATACATACATACATACATACATACATACATACATACATACATACATACATACATACATACATACATACATACTTACATACTTACATACTTACATACTTACATACATACATACATAGACTGCCAAAATCATTACCCTTCCTTTTGGTTTCGCCGTAGTCGGGTAAAAAAGTCCAAAAACGACAAAGAGATGATGGCATTAGTGTTTTAACAGTAGAATTTTTGACTTCTCTTAAATCCCTGACAAAAATCTAAATGAAGAGTATTGTAGATAAAGAAACCTGCCCATTAAAAAATGCTAAAATCGAACTTGAAAAATTAGCTAACGGTTTCCTAATCTCGAACTGCAAGTTCGAGATTAGGAAACCGTTAGCTAATGATGAATATTCTCATGTGACCGGAGCCCTGGGCGGCCGCTAGTGTTTAAATAACTTTGTCAAAGAACTCCCATTCGTTACAACAAATTAGGAAAACGCGATGTCGTGTAATGTTATAATTTAAAGTTTCGCTCTCTCATGTTTCACTTGTGTCAGGAAATTTGAAATTTAATCAACATCTGAAACTTGGAAATGCGCGTGGCGAATCTCGCTACGGGCCCTGCACGCCACGTGCCAAGCCAAGCCAAGCTACCAGCGTTTCAGGAAACCTAAACAACTTTGCTGAACATACTATCCGTCACGGACAGTGCGGAATTTCCCTCGTTTTTCATCCTGGACCAGTTGCCGCAAAACTATTCGTGTTTCTAAGATACACTTGTAATTGAATATACGATGTGCATTTTAAAGTACGAATGAGTTTATGCTTTTCATGTTAGGTCAAAGTATAAGTATTTGTTTGTGTAGGTAATTATTAAAAGTACTCAAGTTTGAAGTGTAAACAAACTCTACCACTTTACTCACAAAAATGTCCTTTAATAGTTCGAAAATTCTTTGGAAATTTGTCATTTTTGTAATTTATTTATCTATGAGCTATTGGACATATAGATACGCAGACATTTTTTGTTGTAATACGAAAAATAATTACCATTCAATAACACTAGTTCCGATCTTGTGAAAAGGTAGCGATCAAGATACAATTCGGTTAAAGATACATATGATTTTTATTCAAGTAAGTATTTAGTGATTATATTAACTAGTGGTTCTGTTTACAGTAGACCTCGCGAAACACCTCCGTTAACCCCCTTTTCCTTTTTTTCATAACTCTATAGATAGGATTTCACATTCTGTAAATTGTTTTTCCTCGTCTATTCTCATAAAAAGGGTTTTTCTATAGTTACTACCTATCTGGTCAGACGGTCCATAAAAAAAAAAAAAATCCCTCCAATCAAAAAAAAGCTCTCGACAAAAAATTGCAAAAAAAATGAAGGAATACGTGTGCCAAGTTTCATTAGAATCCGTTCGTAAACAACGACACAGAAACTTTCCCCCTTTTTACCCCATTTTCCCTCCAATCAAAAAAAGGTCTCGAAAAAAAATTGCAAATAAATCAAGGAACTCCTGTGCCAAGTTTCATTAGGATCCGTTCAGAACTGCGACCTCTAGCCCGGAACAAACAGACAGACAGACAGACAGACATCCGGACAAAAGCAAAATTTGCCAGTCTCGAAATGGAGACTCTCGCTTGCTTCGCTCGCTCGGTCAAAAATGGAGACAATAATACTACTATAAATGCTGGTTCAACCAAATTCTTGAGATAAGTTGGCATAGTATCCTGTATTCGTTCTAATACATCTACCTCTATTAAATTAAGTAGAAACTGTTTGGAGCGTGGATGGAAATATGATTAATTTCAACACAGTATACAGCTGTGCTATTCTTAAATAGAATTTTACATTGTTTTGATGTTATGTGATATAGTTTTACTTTCTTTCTACTTACTGTTGTTAAAATTGATTTTTGCATATATATTGCTGCTATTCTGTTCATGTCTGTTAATGACAATGAATAATATTTTTGAATTAATATCAAAATTTTATAAAAGCCAAGCTTAAAACACTACATCATACCGACGGGTGGGGCGGAATATCTTAATGATTTGAAAGGTTACCAAAACAGACGAATAGCTTTTACCAAACTAGAAAATAAGTCTAGTACTCGTATAATTTGCAATAATTATATATTATTATTTCGAGGAGGACATAGGATTTTTTCATCTACATGGTAGTGGTAGGAACCAGAAGATGTCTCAAGTATTTATTTTGTTTGCTAAACCGTGAGTTTTTTATCGTCTTTCTCAGTTTTATACACAATAGTTATTTTGACGATTTATCGACGAAATTGTAAAATTATTTTCCTAAAAATAGAACCTTACAAACTTACAAGTTTTAACCTGAGTTTCCTAAAACGATTTGTAAGACCAGTCCTGCCACAAATTTTCTATCATTAAAATTTTGATATTCGGCATAATATCATACTACCATTAATGATGAAAGGTATTCCTATAGTGATATCTAAATATGTAAATTTCAGCTATGAACTATTAATATATAAAAAGATTCAGTAATTGATTATAATAGAGATCATATTTCATAAACAGATATATAACTATATCGAAGGAGACATATCTTGACAGCTTCATCACATTCTGTATTCAGGGCGCGTTGGACAATATCATGGTAATGCGTTATCCGTAAGGCACAAGGCACACAAAATTCTGCGCTTTATGTTGTCCGTATGTACATACATGGCTTAGATCGAAACATACATAAAAAGCCTCATGATGATCAGAGGTTGTTATTTTTATACTTTTGTAAATAAAATGTAATGATAAAAACATGATACCAGAAAAACAAAAATTCTTTCGTTGTTATAGAAAGAATGGGAGAAAAATACATAGAATAGAATAGAAACGGTTTAATTGAATTGGCACAGATATAAAAACAATGATAAATAATGGCTTAAACTAATAAAAGTAACACAAAAAATAATTAGTGTGCTGCAGCAAGGCAAAAGTGCTTAAATCATGATATCACAGTCCATTGCTTGCGTGTCTTTACTAGTACTATGTATAATCTATTCTGTGGTTCTCATCCCTCTATGATATAGGTTGTTTATAGAGTCCATTTAAGTTTAGGTATATTCTTTTTGTACAAATAAAGTTATTAAAACAAGTCATGTAGTCTCTTAACAACGCTGCTAGCTGTGTGGTTTGACCTTAGTTGGTGTGAGGTTTTATTTATGATGTATTGATGTTACACGCGACGGCAATGGCTAACGAGTTTACAACTAAACTAGTTTCCTGCAAACTTTCAACAGAAATAAATTGCCGCAGTTGCTCTGCTACTTAAGTGTTTTTTTTGCCAAGCTGTTCAGTGAGGGGCACGTACAGGTACTCGGCTTGGTTATGTTATTACGTGTCAAAAACTGGGAGAAAGTTTTTTTAACACACAGTCTAAAAACTTAAGTTAATCCTTTGGTTCCGTGAAGATTGTGAAGGTAGATAAAAAACGGATATTATTCCCTAAGAGTTTTGGGATAGAAAGTCTATGTGTTATACTAGGTCACATACTCTACCTATGTACAAATCTTCAGCGGATCTGTTCTATCGTTAGAGTATGAAATAAAAACAAACCAACTTTTACGTTATTGAAAGCGGCTGAATTTACAGGATTTTAGAAAACTTGTTTCTATTTGATTTCACAAACTGTATATACTTACCCTATAAATCTAGGAATTCATTTCAGCTTAATTCAAGTGATTTCTAAGCCATCGTTTTATCTAATACTGTACTTCCCCGATTTAGTATCATTGACATTGAAAAAGAAAAATATAGATAATATTCTTTGTTCTGTGTTATTATTCATAAAAATTGGTATTGTGAGAGATTCATTCATATAATAACAGTAGCACAATCTTTGTTTATGTTATCGACTGGACTTCCAACTGTTTACCATTATATTCCCGCGTCGTATTTCCCAGGTCGTTAACGTCGATTGTAAAATAAATTTCATATCAATATATCTAATCTCGACACTCCGCCTCAAGGAGCCCGCTTCCAATCCAGTTTTTCTAGCACTCGGGAATGCAGTTGAACACACCTGCCGCGCTAGTATCTACCTTGAAATAAATTCTAATTGGTAATTATAATAAATAGGAATATAGATATCGTGAGGTGGAATGAAAATTTGACTGTCCATTTATTGGTGTGTTCAATAAAATTCAACTATTTATTGGGTTCTATTTGATTACGCATCATTTGAAATACTACCTACTACTAGTACTATATAGATACACTCGTCTGCGTTTAGTTGGAAAAGAAGAGATTCACAAACGCAAACACGGTATCACGATCAAAATAAAGAAAAAATATTAATGATGTTCAGTTCATCCAAAAATACAAAATTGCCTATAATATTCTATAGCCTTAGAGAAATAAACCAACCAGAGACGCCACGCGCACTTATTTATACGTAAAAAAGTCTGCCACATTCTGAACGCGAGGTAAAGTCAATAAGTATTGACACATTCGCATTATCGCACACACTTGACAAAATTATCCAACACAAGCAAAAATACACAAGTAAGTATAAGCAATTATGACCGTCGGTCTTATACTTTTGGCGGAGAGGGTCGCCTGTCAATGTCTACTCCGGTTGGTTTAATACTCTTATCCTACATCGCAATAAATGTATTTCTAAAATTTCATTCTATAGAAGTTCTGAAAGTTTTAATGAAGGTATTGATGAAGATTTTTTAAGTTGCTTTTCTACCTAGTTAAAATAGTCTCTAAATTGGAAAGTATTATTGACTTACTTATTTATAATGTCCTACTGAAATATATTTACTAATTGATTAGCCATCTGAATTAAGTAGGTAGACATAGTCAGAATTAGATCTACTAGGTACTTAATTAATTAAAGAGAGCCATCAGTATTATCTAGCGGGCCTCGTCATGCCGATTGTAATTTCATTATGTAAAATAGCATGGCGTTGGACATAGTCGTGATTAGGGCTGGTGGGAGTCGTTTATTTGCCATGCCTATTAACATTGCCGTCACAGTTACATTATAAGCCAGACTGGACTCATTGCATTTGCATCGATTTTAACAGATCATTAGCAAAATGTATTATCAAGTGAGATTTAAATGAGACAAATGCCCTAAATCTAAATGACAGAATAAACTAGGACTGAATATAGAGTATGTATTTTTACGTTGATATAAGGTTGATACCTATATGTTATTTCATCAAAAAAACTTAAAATTAAATATTTTGATAGTTACCCTATTATTAATTTATTATTAGTTGGCCAAAATATATTAATTAAAAGCTAGAAAAGTGTTGTACTTAGCTTATGCCAAAAAACATCTAACAGCAACAAAAACTAAGTGTGTTGTACGCAAAATGCAGACTGCCTTAACAGACTACCTCTTTGAACTTCAGGTCATGACCCTTGAACCAAATTTTAGCCGATTCCTTTCAGCCGTTATCTAGAGCGATAATTTCACGTTTGTAATATTATTAACATTTACATACATGTGATATACTAATAAGTAGCACATTGTATTTGTTTCATATGACTACTTTAACGACAGGTTATTGAACGGATGATTATCATACTAGCAAATTTAGTGAAAGTACTATTTTTACAGGTGTCGTGCCGTGAGTTGGCTCTATAACTCACATCGCCTGAGGACATTGTCATACTTATGACTGTCGTGTCGTGCCTGAATCGCTGTGCTAACCCCATTTCAAACTAGACCGGAGTAAGTACAGACTGCAATATTAGGATTTGACTACACGGGCTAACTCAAAATGTCAAAACACAAAGTAGTTAAGTATGAAAAGTGACACTTGAGAATAGATGACAATCAGCTTATCTTTTTTTTTGATAATAATTTATAAATCAAATCAAAAGTACCTATTATTGTTGAAAATAGGTAAATGATATTTTTTAATATAAAATTGATGTATTGAGTAATGTCCTTGTGTGCCCGTGTAAACTCTTTTTAAGGTAAAAGGGACCTGGTACCAATTTATGTGACGAGTTTGTAAACATAGTGCGGTGGTTAGTGCATACGAAGTTGATATTTGTCTAGGTACCGCGCGATATTACCATATAGGATGTTGTACATCTACTGTAGATGTTAGAACCATGGCATGTCAAACTTTTCGATATAGTTAAATATCATTTTGAAGATGGTCTATTTATAGATTGTAACATATTTAACAATTAATTTAATATTTTGATGTATTGCAATGTTAAATGCACTTTAGTTGCTTTGGTACATTTGTAACATCATGTGTTTCAGGAACTTTTAAGTTATTTTGAGATGAAATATCTGATCTTGGCGGAGGCGGCATGCCTCCACCAAGATGTAGAAGAAGAGACAAATTGAAAAAAAAAAATTTAAAAACAAACTGTTACGGCTGTAGAGCGTGCTAGAGAAATTGGTTTTGACTTACGCTTGAAAATATAACTTCTTTTACGTATAATTGGGGAAATAAAAACTTACAAAAGTGTTGACAAAATGTGGATCTCAATTTCCTAAGCAATTCAACGGAGGATGCAACCGGAAATATTTTTAGGGAGAGAGGAAATTAGTTACATATAATCATACAGCCACCTATTCACAGAGACCGTGGTCAGTCCTAATTTTAAAAACGGTTTTTTGCACACATTTAATCTCCTCATTATGCAAAATAATTTTATAATTTGTACTTACACACAGCTTACCTTAGCGAAAAGCAGTGTGGGGAATATGGACCCTAATCTGCTTCATTACACCGGCTTTAATGTTAATTAACCCAACCCTTTATACAATTTCACTCAATTAAGAACTGTAATCGCAGATTTTTAACGTACTCCTACAGATTGTATCAAGTCAACTGTTATTTTATAATACTTTGAATTAATTGAATACCATGTTATTTATTTAACCAATAAAGGATTTTGTACTTATTTTATTATATTTATTTTAGATGCAAGAAGATGTTGAGTATTCTGCTGGTAAATGGAACGACCATCCATTATCCACATTTATTTTTTAAATTAAATCCATTCAATACAAATCCTACACAGCCCAAACCCATATTATCCATACTCTGTTTGAAATGAGGTAATAAGATTAAGCTTTGAAAAAAAATTCTATTTTAGGGCTGAAATAACGAAATCTCACGAGGTTAATAACGCGATAAACATTCAATTTCAATTTATTGATGAAATGAACAAAGTCCAATTATTATTTTATATTCGCGTTAGGGTTTTCATCATCACGATTTATTGATCATCATCATCTGTGTGAAATATCTGTTTATATTTATTCATTTATCAACTGAAAATACTTGTCATATCAAAATATGTTATTTACTGTGCTTACTATGTAAAAAGTGTTAGATATACTTACTTAATTACTAAACTCATGTGAAATATTTCAAAGTATTGATTTTTACAATTTAAAATAAGATGATAATCGGTTTGTCTTGTTATACTGTATGTATTGCCATAAAAACGATAAGTATTGAGTAAACGTTTAGGCACTTTGTCGGCTCGACGACAAAATAAAATACCTACAAAATTGCTACACTGTGCGTTGTTTTTTGTTGTGGGATGTGAAATATTTAATAAATATGTTATTTCAGTACTGCACAATCGCAGCTACAATAATTTCAGAAATATATCCACTAGAACTGTAACCGCATAAAGTCACCATGCGATTAAAAGCGTTAAACTAATTCTTATATAGTTGTTTACATTTTGAGGTAGGTAACTAAGTAGCTAGAGCTAGCAACATAGGAAACTAATGAAAATGCACTTACTGTCTCTACTGGTATAATATAAATATTAAATATCACTTCTGTGATATCGAAATTTTATGCCATAACGAACGTTGAACACAATGAGGCCTCTTTGAAGTGAACAAAATGCCCGTAGAGACCAATTCTCTCTTAAAAAGGGCTTTATTTACTCAAGTGTGCTTTGTGTAAGTCGTATTTAGGACATTGGCTAATTCGTAAATGAGCATTTGGCCACTGAAATAACACTAAACTGAAACTAATTTCGCTTGAGTGCCTGTTTGTTTCTTTTAATGAACATGACTAAGTAGTTTTGCATTTTGAGTGTAGTTTCCGCTCTGTTGCCTCTCAAAATGAAAGAGGTGTGTTTGTTGGTAAAGCTAGTTGAATTTCTGCTCGTTTACGTGAGCGTAAATTGACTAACGAAAAAATTAGAAGAAAAACTGGAGTGACAGATGTCAGGTATAGAGTACGACAGCTAAAATGGAAATGGGCTGGCCATATAAGTAGAATGGATAAATCTAGACCAACAAAAAGAGTGACAGAGTGGATACCGAGGAACAACAAAAGAAGTAGAGGACCCAGAATGAGATGGAGAGATATTTTTGGCAAGAAAGTGGGGAAAGACTGGGTGCAGAAGGCCAGAAATAGAAACAATTGGAGAGCTTTGGGGGAGGCCTACGCCAAAGAGGCGACTACTACCTAAGACATTTTAATTTAGAGATTTAATTCTGATAAAATATTTTGATTTTTTTTTACATTAATTGATTTTATTGTGCATGTATGTAATGATACTATTGACGAACCTCAGCTGGTGAAAAAAAAACAAAAAGAAAACTGGGCGCAAAATGAATGAATGAATGGACACTTTATTGCACCAATTACATAAATACATCAAAAAGAAAGAAGAAACAGAAGAAAGAAGATTATTTTATGTAAGTTTTAATTATCAGACATTTTGAAATGGTAGTAGAATAAAGGGCTTTTTTATTTTTTATTACGTTAGCGATGGTTTAAGTAGTTGAAATTGTCCATCGACTGCTCGCGACGAAAAAGAACTAACTAGGTACTTACTTACCCTGCTAGCGGCCGATCATTCCTGTTGTCCCCCACTTCAATTGACACCTACCTGCTTGGGACTACTGTGGGAATTTCAGGATGCCTTTTCTATATATTTCAGTTCACATTTATATACATACATACATATATGTAGCAAATAAAATTACTTATCAAGCATTTGCCAGCGGATTCGTGTAATAGAAAGGGCAAGCTCGACGTCGAGAAATATCTATACAAATCTAGGAAATTAAATTGTGTAATTTAGATAGTCAAAATTTTACAGTAGTTTGTATTTGAATAACAGATAGGTTTACAATAATATAATACATATTCTATTCTAAAAAAATAAATAAACTAATTAATATAAAAACTAAATACTTAAATATATTACACTAAATAAAATATAGAGCCCAAATTGCTGTCGTCGCAAGAAGGTAAAGTGCCCAAGAGGCTGGCTGCATTTCCACGCTGTATGGCCAAAATAGACAAAATTATCATAAGCTTTAAAATGTTTTTTCCAGTTTGATAGCCTTCTTCTTCATTTAACACACGAAACTAGAAACCCACATACAGTAAAATTCAACATTGGTTATTATAATAACAACAACGATTCTATATTCTCACTTTCCCCATTATATCAACGATTTAACATCGTCCGTGACATCGTGTATGCAAATTCTAACAATTATGTTATTTGTTTCGCCCATTGTTAACACATTGACCTAGCGATATAATTGCTTCCTATTTCATATTTTAATAGTGTCAATTTTTTGTGTTGCCTTTGTTACTTACGCACAAAGGAGTAGGCGAAAGCACACAAAGCCTTAAAATCAATAATAGGTTTACTGATAAGTATTACATAGATACTTATTAAGCAATCATTATCATCATTTCAGCCTCAGGCTGTCCACTACTGGACATAGGTCTCTACTAAAGATTTTTAGAAGACTGGTTGTAACTGCCTGTATCCAGCGCCTACTACCCGCGACTGTCTTCATAGATGATCTGACTGACCATCTTGTCGGTGGGTGTCTGACGAAGCGCTTGCCGGTACGTGGTGGCCATTAAATAACTTTTCTGCTCCATCGGCCATCAGTTCGTCGCGAATTAAGGAATAATCTGTGCTATCAACATTGGAACCATATTGTTGCTATTAACAAACAAATATATAAGTGGATCTATGTTGGCCAGAAAACTAGTGAAAAGTCAAAAATTAAAAAGAAAATGGTGCGTACTAAAAATTTCGCCATATTTATCTTTGAATTAGGTTAAAGCCTCTTACAGCCGCGTTTTATGCTACTCACTCCTCTATGTATATAATTATTCATGGTATATTTAATTTTCATCCTACATACCTGACTGGATCAGAGAGTTAGTACAAACAAATTCTAACAACATTGAAATTGTGAAAGTTTGTATGCAATCTGATTATGCACGACTCTCGAGCGGGAGACAACTGCAGGCTGCGTTCCGTGAGAGTTGAGAACGAAGTCGCATTTGGAAGATAAAGTTAACCCACACGATACTCACTTACATGTCTCCCTATAGGGTAAAAGGACTCATCTGTACTAATATGTATCTACATCAGTATTGATAATAACGTCGAATAAACGCTGGATAACGATACATTATGGTGCCCTATGAAAATGTTTCGAAATTTTTGATTTGTTTGAAAATAAGTTTGGCTGACACATAACAAACAAAGAGGTTTAAAATTAAGTAGGAGACAAGAGAAGTATTTTAACTTTTAAAAGATTCAATCTAAATATGTCCCTTAGTCCCATGTTGCCATTATATTTACGACCTATGTAATAAAAATATGTTACTAAGAGTTGAGTTATTACGTATATAGCGCTATTTATGGGAAGACCGGCCACAGAAATCTATATCTATACTAAACTTCTATACTAATATTTTAAAGAGGAAAGTTTGTATTTTTGTGTATACGTTTGTACTTAATGAATAAACTCAAAATTACTCCGACGATTTCAAAGATTCTTTCACCATTGGAAAGCACTCATCCTGAGTGACATAGGCTATGTAAAGTACCTACCTCGGGCGAAGCCGGAGTGGACTGCTAGTAAGTTCATATTATCATCTGAAGGAAATCGAGTTCCCTGCTAATGCGCGCAGTTCTGCATAATAATTAAATTAGTTTATCTATAAAACACGTTTTCTTTCAGACATGACTATATAACTCAACGTCATAATACCTCTATTTACCTATGTCTGTTTGAATACATGTGTTCGATTATAAAATAATCTAAAAATTTTGATGACCAGTAGCATCTGTTCACCATCATTCTGCAGATAGTTCATTGTGATAATCATCAGGTAATAAAGTAGATGAGGTCTAGACATTCAAATAGAATCGAAATATTACAAGTAGTTTGAAGCGAACTTGATTTTCAATTCGATATCAGGAGTGTACCTACATAATTTATGACTGGGGCAGTATCTACGATCCGATCTCATCTTATAATCAGTTATATATCCATGATAGTGCTACTGAAGCGGTTATTGAGTATTTTAGATCATAACGGTAAGGCTGATTGTGGCAAATTGAGCTTTATTTCGATGGTATTAAAGGTTAGTTCTAGTTTATTTTAAAGCAAGTCAAAGACTGGTGGCTTTGACGGCTGTACGAGTCTTCGCCTCGCAACAATCAATTTGCTTCGGCTAGCAATAGAAAGTTTAATAATTGTTCGTCTAATCAAATATTGCGGCATAGCAAGTGCTGAAAGTAGAACTCGTATAAAGAATAATTAGAAAATCTTACCGCCTTTTCTTTAAAGTTGTTAAGGAGCATTTTGGAAGAAAAAGAGTAACAAACTAATACTTAATAAGTAAAAAACGTCATGTTACTTATTATTATTTGTCTGAATTAAAATTATTCCGAATGAATTGTTGTTCGCGTAATGGCTGCTACCTCACTTGGCTATTTGACCATGTGTGGACGGTGTATTTGCCAAAACTTTTATTCGTCGAATATTTTGGCAAATACGCGAATAGCCAAGTGTGGTAGCTGCATAATACTTTGAATTTGCTTATATATTTGCCCTATTTCCTCCTTTTCCCTCCACGCGTGGAAGGTATAGTTGTTAGCAAATAAGGTCGTTAATTTTTTTTACCTATACGTCGAATATATGCGACATATAAGTAAAAATATAAAATTTCATAAGTACATGCTAAACGACCTAAATAATAAATGCTAAAATATTGTCATGAAAAATTTTTCGACGTACTATAGGCAAATACGCAAAAAAAAAAAAAAAACTACATGCTTGCGACTATTTGCTAGCATGTATAGGCAGTATAATTTGCCAAACGTTCGATAAGCTGTTTCTGGTATTTGCTGAATAGGCAAATAAGGCAAAAATTTTGGCAATATACCTTAAACACGTGGAGGTTATTCGCCAAATAGGGCAAATAGGTAAATACAAATTGATTGTGTAGTGTTACCCTGTAACTAAGACCGTCATTATTTCGATTTAGTCGACATATTATAATTTCCAAATAGTCAATAGCATCTGGTGTATGAAGTTGCATAGCTGCCTGTTGCAAAGCTGGTACTTACATAGTGAATACCGAAAATAGGGCACTTTAGCCACTCGAGTATAAAAGTAATTTATCTTATTGAAATAAGTCTTTCCATTTTAATTACCATTATCTCGGCAAAGGTCATTACAGAAAAAGTATTTTTAATTTATTTAACCTTTAATTTTTTTTTTATATTTGAATCATTGATAGATTTATGTTCCCAAGTACTTGTTGTCAAAAAATAGTTTTTTTCTTTTTTTTATCATATCCTTATCACACTTTCTTATTTAGGGTCGGTAAATATTTAGTTGTCTGTCTACCATATGCCAGTGGACTGTATTGTATCTCGGAAAAATAGCTTTGAGGAAACTTAAAATTTTAATATGTATTTCTTTTATCGTTCGCTATAACAAAAACTAAAATTAAACAAGCGGCGTACTTCCCTCCACCTCCCATGGCTCTACCAACCTCTCGGTTATACGAGCCGAATCTCGGGAGAGTGCGCTGTACTAGCATTTCGCATCTCTTTCCAGTCGCACCTGCTTGATCTCCCTACAAGTTCTCTATAGTGTCGCCTATCTATGCAATCATTGCATTTTAATAACTCTCCCCCATCTTTAGAGGGCTTACGTTCACACGAACGCCTCGCTTGCCTTCTCGGCCAGAGGCCAGCTTCTGTCTTCTAGGTCTTTGAGTTTGTCTCAGTTTCAGTTTTTCTCTTCGTCTTCTTTGTCTTCTTGTAGCAGTATTCTTGATGTGCTCCTACTTTTTAAGTTATGCCGCTTCGAAGTTTATGCCACCGATGCGAGAATTCTTTTAGCCGCTTAAAGTTCGCCTCAGATCCCACGAGATCGCAATAGTACACCGGGCCCACCCCGAGCGGGACAACATTATCTAATAGTTCCCTACACGCCTCCTCATAAATCGGGCATTCCCAAAGTGCGTGATGGACGTCCTCAGTGACCGCTTCCTCGCAGAAGCAGGCTGAGTTGTCCAAAAGCTTCATGCGATGGAGCCTACCCCTGAAGCAGCCGTGTCCAGTGTCCGTGACAAGATCTCATAGTCCGGTTCGACCCAAGTTGTCTTGAGCCGACCCGCGTCCGGGAAATATCGATATGTTTCCCTACCATCGGTCGACGCGTCCCGACGCGATTGCCATGTGGCCAGGGGGGCGATTCTGCTAACGTTAAATCACAATCGTGTCAAAATAGTGTTTCAATGGTAGTGCTTTTTTACACACTAGTTACAAGAAATGTATATTTTTTTTATATCACTTTTGATGATCACACCACACACTACATTTACATCACATCATACCTCTATAACTCTTGTAAATAATGTGTAAAAAGCACTACTATTGAAACACTATTTTGATACGATTTTGTCTTAACGTTAGCAGAATCGACGCCCAGTGCGGTCTCCGCAATGCTACGTTTCGCGCGCTGTAGCTCCTCCCGGGTAACCGTGGATTCGCGTGCCTCCCCTAACCTACCAGCACGGCCCACCTCGATGTCGGCCGGCAGAACACCAGCCAATACTGGTAGAGCGGCAGTACTTTTCGAACGATACGCCTTGGTCAGAAGGATCAAGGCGGGTCTCTGGGTGCGCAGGAGCGCGCTCCGCACAACGTGCAGTGACGCACGATGGAACCAGCTCGCCGCCGCATACGTTACCGTGGCGATGTAAGTGCCTTTGTACAGGACCCGGAGTGCCCTGTACCGAATACCCCATGAGGTTGCCGATACCCGTGACAACAAGCGGCGAACTGCCGGAACCAGTAGAAGACAAGAGAGGAAGCCTTTGCCCAACATTCGAATACTACAAAAAAAATTAAATACATGTCGCTCTTGGCCTTTTTTTATTATCACTAACAAAACGAAAATACGTCATGAAATTTGTATGAAATAGAGCAATTTTATTATGCCTTAATTGTAAGAAAAATATAAAAGTATGTTTCCCGTAGGAATCAAACCCACGACATGATATACCTATGTCACTAAGTATAGATTTTTTTTATTAATTTGTACTGTTTTTACTAGAATTTTGTAATCAAACAAAGTAAAATTAAATTTTATTTAATTAAGTAAGTAAGTAGTCGGATATAATCTAATGTTCTCAGATCGACTGATGTTGCCCGCCGTCGGTTAGATAAAATTCCACGCGTGCGAAGCCACGGGTAAAAGCTAGTCTAAAATATAACAATACCAAAAAAGAGAGCAGGTAAATAATATATATGAGCAACCCATTCACATTCAGTAATATGTTACGATCAGTTCATACCTATGTCTAACTCAGTTAATTCCCCGAGTACACATTACAACGTGTATTTGTTTCAAACAATTATTTAACTTTCAAACGCACGTTGTGCTTCGCTGGGTTACTAATAAATATTGCTCGTATTACAGTCATTATTTACAAACTCAAATGTTAAATGTTTTAAAAGAAATTTGGTGAAGATTTATTTTCCTGCTTGCTCGCAATTGTATATACCTGGTATTTACGCCACCAGTTGGAGGGGCACAAGTATATTCATCTTTGTATACTTATGTAAAAACCTTAAACCCTATTTTATATCCCATACTATTAAATGAGAAATAAATTTATTTGTACTCACGTTTTCGAAAACGGCTCTAACGATTTGTTTGAAATTTTAAACGTAAGTTCTTACATAGTCAAAAAGATAATCTAGCTAGGTTCCATGTCTGGGAAAAATCATACTTACGCAAAAAAAAAATTCTGCTTATAACGAGCGAAGCTCGATCGCCCAGGTACTTTTATATAAATAGAACTCATGAATTTTTATTTTATAATTATAAAGAAATTGAGAATTTTCTCCTATATATACAATTATAGATTCTTATTGATATATGAAAATTCGTAAATTTCCCACGAACGAGCCTTTGTTAGTGGCCGAAAATAATTCTCCTTTTTTTATTACAACTTCTTACTCTATTACCGTCACTGTGATTCAGTTCACCTATATTATATTAGCAGCCATATGAACTTACTTGTGCAATTCTGATGCACGAACTCTCAGCACGATGATGGTGGAAATGGGCTAGTACGTTACCTGGTAATGCTTCTCATTATACATATAATGAGCTTAAGTGGTTGGTATAGAACTGGTGTTATATTTCCTACTTTTATTGCTTATAAAGAAGCAAAGCAAGTCAAGAATGAAAAAGGCTGAAGGCCACAGAGGATGGTACATGCATAAGGGTCTTTACACTAAGTACGGTCAACAAAGGGTGGAAAATAGTTGTATGGTAGATATTAAATCTAAATAAATAAATAAATAAATAAATACTTATATAGGGACAAATCACACAGATTGAGTTAGCCCCAAAGTAAGTTCGAGACTTGTGTTATGGGATACTAACTCAACGATACTATATTTTATAACAAATACATATATAGATAAACATCCAAGACCCAGGTCCATCAGAAAAAGATCATTTTTCATCTTGACCTGACCGGGGATCGAACCCGGGACCTCCTGAGTAGCGGTCAGGCATGTTAACCATTACGCCACGGAGGTCGTCATTTCATCACAAATCTGAACGGTTTGTTTGCTTATTTGAATGTCTTAAGATCTAGAATTCTAAGACGGATTATAAGAAATCTTTAACATTTAATAGCCTTATTGTTGATTAAGTTAAGGCTTATGGTAAGTATTTATGTACTAACACCAGGCGATAAAACCAGGAAACACAGCTGCTTTAAAGATAAAAATTAAATTGCAAAACTACGAAACAGCCAGGTGCTTACTCGCATGTGCAAGTATCTTCAGGAAAGGGTAGCCGAATAGGCACGCATTGGCGTACTTGCTGATGTATACAGACAGACAGAGTATACAGAGCAAGCAATCAACACAAGGGGGCTAAGTACGGAGGGTGTTTGGTTCAATTAAACACAGGGATATTGGCTCCGGATCAAAGTTAATAAATCGTAAACGGGATTAATTTGATTTGACCGAATGGAAAAGGTGAAATTGGTTGGTTTTGTGTTTAAGGAATATAAATAAATAAAAATATAGGTCACTATATAATAAGCCCCTGACCCAAAGAACCAGCATAATGCGGCATGTTATTTCTTTTTTTGTGGCATTAATCCACAATTTGGCAATCAAACATAGCTTATTTTTGCCCTTATCAAGTTTTATTTGAATGTTCTTCATTTAGTCAAGTCACAGTCAAGACTACTACAATGAAAAATTGAGTTACCTACACAAGCAGGTCATATCTCACAGAATTCTACGCGACAAAAAAATCCATTCAATACGACAGTTCTCAACAAATTCAAAGACGTAAAATCCCGCGATTTACCATAAAATAAGCAAAAACCAAACGAACCTACGTTCAAATGACACATTGTGTGTGTGGGTAGATCTAGCCGCGATGCAGTCGCAATCAGTTGCATTGACACTCCCCCCGCACCCCTCTACCCGGCCCCACGTCGCGACTGCATTTTTCATCCCCTGACATCCGCTCTGTTAGTGAGCCTCGATATTTATGCCTCTGTTTCTCCCGCAATGGATGGGACTCGATACTGCTGACTGTTCATAAATGGACAGTTAGCTGCAATGAATTATATTTTGACGTCCTCTTGCATAACTGCAGCTTATGTTTTGAACTTTAACTCTGACTGAGGATGACTGACACTCATTTCTTTTAATATCATTCAATTAAAGGTAATTTTTGAGGAAAATATCATAAAATTTTACGTAGGTTAAACTTTAAATTATTTTCGGTTCACGAAGTTTTTTAAATAACACTATACCGCCATGTTATTTAAAAAGTTGTACAAGTCGCTAGTACCTAAAATAACGAGCAATTTTTAGATAAACTACGACAAAAAGAATTTCACCCAAGCTTTTTAGGGTATGAATAAACTAGTGGTTCTGTGAACAGTAGACCTCGCGAACCTCCTGATAATTATTTTTCCTCGTCTATTCTCAAAAGGATTTTTCCATTGTTACTATCAAAAAAAAAATTATAAAAAAAATAATAATAAAGAAATTAAAAATAAAATAAAAATTGAAATTAAAATAAACTTATCTTTGACCGAAAACGAACCATAGCACATATTAATTTGTAAAATAACCATTTTGCGGCCAGTGATATAAGCAATATAACAATATAGCGAACTTCCCCCATTTTTGCCCCCATTTTTCCTCCAATCAAAAAAAGCTCTCGACAAAAAATTGCAAAAAAATCAAGGAACACGTGTGCCAAGTTTCATAAGGATCCGTTCGTAAACAATGTCACAGAAAACTTTCAACCTTTTTTTCCCCTATTTTCCCTTCAATCAAAAAAACTCTCGACAAAAATTGCAAATAAATCAAGGAACACGTGTACCAAGTTTCATTAGGATCCGTTCAAAAATGCGACCTCTAGCCCGGAACAAACAGACAGACAGACATCCGGACAAAAGCAAAATTTTCCAGTCTCGAAATGGAGACTTGCTCGCTTCGCTCGCTCGGTCAATAAAAGAGAAAACGTTATTAAGAAATATTTAACAAACAATTACTACCGACTTGAAGATAAATGTTTAAAATAAAGAGTACTTTTTAATATTGACAATATGTTATTTCAGCGTGGCATTGAATTGCTTCGCAGGGGTTCCGGAGTGAGCGAGCTGTTAGGAGAGTGCAGGCTTACAGCAAAACGGTCTATTCGACGCGCCAACAAATTGCCTGCCAGCTTCATTATCACCAGCTAAATGTATCGTAAACGCTGTGAACTCACAAGCGTTCGTTATTAAACCACTGTTGGAAGTATATTAAAGGAGAAAATGACTGGCAAAGAACACGGATGTTGTAAATTTTACACACTACTACTGCACTGTGTTTATAGAAGTGATATAAATTGGCTTGATAACGCGTTCGGAAAGTGGCGTTCAATGGGTGTGCACAAGAGGAAATCGGTTCCCATTGAGCGTTCCCGTAATCACGGGCGAGCCTCACAAATGATCGGCCGGTGCGGTAATGAATTACCGGTTACCGGCCGATTGCTCGCTTGCAAAATGTAAGTACGGATAAACGAGGGGAAGATGTACAGTCTCTCATTTGGCTCTATGTCAGATCATAGCTAAATGACTTTACAATCATATCAAATAAGTCTTTGGTAAGACTTAATATAGGTAAGAAACTACTATTTCAATAATATCAAGTATCAAGATATTCATAAAATTAGGATAAAATTAGGAGCTGCGTAAGACGTGATGAACTTCTTAATTCTACGATATTATTTTTAAAAAAAGTACAAAACGTGCTTAACATACTTGTGCGTGACTACATCTTATGCCACATATAAAAATAAGATATCTAACCCGATTCAGCCCTTTTATTCCACTTCGCAGCTCGTAGTACCTTCGCCCTTCATACATGAATTAACTTCTTAAATTTCCAATATAAATTATCTTTAATCGTTTTATAGTCCTAAAATATTGTATCTGTTGGCGACTTGAATTATAGAGCATTTTGAACAAGCTCTTTCAGTGAGATAATCTCGGTAAATTAGAAAACGAACACTGAAAGGAATCGTCGTAGAGTGGATGCGATAAACCGTTTTTATCGTGATTTTTACGAGTCTTTTGCACTATCCCGACTATAAACAACGAATCAGATGAAGTGAGAAGCCGCGGATGGAATAGTAAAAATAATCATGACACAACACCACACAATATTTCGCCACATTTTCTGCCGGCGATATCACGAAACGCTAAGCAAAATAAAAGTTATAAATTTAAATTCTAAATTGGAGTCGGTAAATTTCGCAAAACAATAAGACATCCTGAAACAACTTTCAAAAGGTTTCTTAAATTATTATTTATAGAATCATAAAACGAAGAAGTTGTAATAGCCGAACATGTTTACAGTGAATATCAAATTATGGATTTCCCAAAAAATTGTTTTTTGCTTATTATACAATAAAATATTGAAACTGAAACTACTTCTGTAGAGCAAATATCCATTGATCTAAGTCAGAGGCTGAGAGGCGGTTCCGAAAAACTCTGAACACCAGGGCGTGCATTGCTGATGGACCGTGTCACCTACATAAAAATGAATATGACCTATATTTCATTAACTATCAAAGGGTATATACTTAATCGATTCGTTTTACTGTATAAACTTATTAAATACCTTACCATCATAGTTAAGGTTTTGTAGTATTTTTATATATTTCAGATACAATAAAACTTAAAAAACAATGAGTACAAAACATAAATAAGTTCACCTAACAAACTTAGTGTAAGTAGTATAATACATGTAAGAAGCAATTAAGGTCAAATTTTATGAACACGAATAGGCTAGCATATCGGATAACAATAAGCTGACCGTCAAGATCGATGGCAATCCAATAAAATCGACCAGCACGAAGATGGAAATTCATTTAAGTGTCGCAACACGACGTCACTATAAGAGTTTGTTGTACTAATTTCTGTAAACACGCCAATTTTGGAGGTAATGGCTATGAATGACAATGATATTGTGACGGAGGTCAGTTTTCGGGGACGTGGGAGTTTCGAAACTGCAATTCGTGAATGGGCTGATTGTCCGCTTTGAAAATTAGCCATTATAAAGTTTTGGTATGTGTACAATTGTATGTGTGGCATCTAATGGTGATGATTGTCATGACCAGATAATAACCTAAAACAGATACTAAACGGGAAATTATGACAGGATGTGGAAACCCGCTTTACAAAATAAAAGTTTTCAATTATATCATGTTTTTTTTAATAATCGTTACACAAGTTGGTAGGTAGAGACGATGAATATAGAAAACTACCCAAGTGTAAGTACTTTGGAAAAACTATTCATTTTCATTTACTTTAGATCAAAGAAGTGGTCATGATCATGTTTCATTAGAAGACATTAAAATTACAAAAACCATAATTATTTAGTTAACGTTACTTGTTGAATACTTAGTTATGTTAATTTATTTAAATTGTTAGATTTGGCTAGCTTATTTTCGACAGACGTCACATCATTCACACCTAATGTTAAATCTCTCTACAGTTTTTTATCCATCGATCTTAATCGAGGTGTCATATCATATTGCGCCAATACTGAATAGAAACACAAATATACCACCCATCAGTAAATGCAGTGAGGTCAGAAGTTCAAGACCGATTACATAAACAAATAACTATGTATATAACTTCATGCTCACTTGTACACGTTTTATGAATTAGGAAATGATTTGGACGTGACTTCTTCAATTAACATCTGGCTAAGTATTTTTTTTAAACTCCCATGATTTTGTAATTACGTGTGGCAGTAATAGGACAATGTGAATAAGTATAGGTACAGAATTTAATGATTTCTTGCGTGCGTGACCAGTACAAAAACTTCCTATAACCTTTTAAAGGAAAAAATAAGGTTCATTGAAATGAAGGTTTTTCTACTATAGCTGGTAGGTCCTACACTTATCAGAAAGAAATACAAAGAAATTGAGGCATCTGGGATATATCCCTGTCACCTTTCATATGCGTTCAAATAATCGACACATAAAGAAAGAGCCTGAATTCAGTAAGTATCCATTTATTTTATCCAATCATGGCAAATATGTTAGCTATGACCGAATTACCCATTCGTGTCTAAGCTTTGGCATTAATCACGGTAAAGATAGGAGCACCAACCCCGCTCCTATCACTGGGATCCAGCCTGAAGCGTACCAATCCCTCGTCCGTGCCTACCTATGTTAAACTACAGTTACATTTGAACACATATTAAAATTATCAACAGCAATATCATATCAATATCAAATACTAATAAAGGCCATGTTAAATCACTAGAGCAGAATACACGTCTGCACCGCTCGTCGAACCCAAGGAGAAGAGAGCGTTACACTCATACTCACCCCGACACTACTACTGCCAAGAGGGGTTTACCTGTAGTGGGGCGATACCTGTCACGTGATGTTACCGGGCGCTAACACTCGGCCGTCCTGAAAAATCCGGTCGTCCCCGACCGTCAAGCTCGAACCATGAAACAATAATACATTGATTGAATACAAATCACCATTTATGCTTTTTCTATAATGACCTCGCCATCTCGATAATGCATAGTATCTTGGGTTGTTTATCAGTGTTCCGAGACCATTATGACTTTTCCGTTTCAGTCACTTCTGGTTTTTAACTGATCGGAACCCTCACCTATGCTAAAATCGAAAATGACAGTAACCAACTTTATTTTATACATTTTTAACGAATATTAATCACTAATCAACATTATTAACGCTTGCTGTTCCTGCGTAGGTCAGCTCACTTTGTGTTAATTACTGATAACTATTTCGTTAATATTTGAACTCAAGCAATCACATAATTAAACCACATATTCAAGTAAATAAACAATAGATACCAAAGTAGATTTATCAAAGTTATCACTCGTTTTAGAACTCATGGATAAGACAATGAAAAACACAAATAATTCACATAATCATTAAATAAACCAAATATTATCATTAACCTTTTCAATGTATTGACATCGAATTCAATCACAAAAACCCCAAACGTAAAGATTCTTTTTTCATATCGTTTTTAAAATACCCACAAAATAAATAAATTTCACAGAGATATTTTTTTCACACTTTTTAGGATTCGAGTCACATAAAACATGAAAAGACTTACCGTTTCTGCACCAATACTTACAGCTGTGGTATATCATATCACAACATTACATTTACACTTTAACACTCACTAAAACTTTTTCGACTACTTTAGATTACAAATTTAACCGTTTTGTTAAATTTACTTACGCGTGTGTGTCAGAATGTTAACAATTAAGTATCACAAAACATGTACAATTTACTAGGCGTGGTAGAATATTAAGAAATATTCTTTCAATATCCCACTTCTGATATTAGCTAGGACCGAATTATCCATTCGTGTCTAAGCTTTGGCATTAATCACGGTAAAGATAGGAGCACCAACCCCGTTCCTATCACTGGGATCCAGCCTGAAGCGTACCAATCCCTCGTCCGTGCCTACCTATGTTAAACTACAGTTACATTTGAACACATATTAAAATTATCAACAGCAATATCATATCAATATCAAATACTAATAAAGGCCATGTTAAATCACAAGAGCAGAATACACGTCTGCACCGCTCGTCGAACCCAAGGAGAAGAGAGCGTTACACTCATACTCACCCCGACACTACTACTGCCAAGAGGGGTTTACCTGTAGTGGGGCGATACCTGTCACGTGATGTTACCGGGCGCTAACAAATAATATTATCGGCACGTAATTTATTTTCTTTACTTTAATAAATAATAAAAATCACCTACTTCCGCCTCCATTTCTGTAACGTAGTTTTGTCAGTCAAAGAATTTGAAATCGCGCGCGGTCTCAAGGCAAATTTCTTTATGTCTTAGGTTTTTTTCATATTTGGAAAGCTTCTAGATTATACGCATATGTTTCACACGTTTTAGCCCTGTCAAAAAACATTTGGATATTTTTCAGCCGACACGGCTTTCACTTTTTCAGCTTTTTCTGCTTTTACCATTAAGAGTAGGTAAATCTTAGGTTTTACTCGTAATTCTTAGAATTTACCGTAGTTCGAGCATTTCCAGTTACATACATATATATCTTCTCAGAAGGCACCTCTTCTGTTCGATTATAGATCGCTCTAAATAACTGTTTATTTTTTTTGTAAAGTGACAAACATAAAAGAATAATGACAATTTATTCTGCAAAATCAATTTAAAAGCGACTTTCAGGCTTTCACTTTGAATTCAAATTATAAAATACTACTTACATAGGTATTAAACTTTCAGACGTGAAATTCTAAAAGTAAATTATGATTAAGTATATGATTTGATGACTTGTAATCTAGGAGATCAATACATGTTATTTCACATACAAAGGGTGTTACAATACAAATGATCTGTCATAGTGACTATGCTTTACATGTTATGTCGTTATTACCTTTGTGTAATATAACCGCATTATTTGTTACTTACATAAAAGCGGCGTTTTATATAACGTTATTAAATTTGAATCATTTGTATCTGTGATGACAGGTAATATAAAGTGGCATTTAACTATCATTATTTATTTTTACTAAAAACCTATAAGATAGCTTCGTAATCGTAGTATTTTAAAAATTTCATTTAGAAGGCACTCCATTGATTGAATAAAGTAACAGGAGTCAAAGAGCAATCAAAACTTCCGACTATGGTAAAATGTACTTAATGAAATAATTATGTTTAATAGTTAAATACCATCGACTTCGTTAAGCGAATTAGGTTTTGAGTATCGTACCACAATCGCAGATATATACCTAATAGTTCTTTCCATAACTGTTTTAAAATATACTTAATTATGTATTTAATTACACGCTATGATTACAAATGCAGGACCACACAAATAAAATTTTATTAAAATAGTTTCATAAGAATTTAAGTATCTTTATTTTAGAATTTCTCTAAAATGAAGACAACTATTATTGTAAAGTAGGTACTGAATGCGATAGTTAAGCAGGAAAGCGGATCCTGGGCTTCGAAGCAGTTAGCTGAGGAAGTTACCGGAAAAGCGTTAAGATGAGAGACACTGAAAAGGGATAGCTAGATTATGAAATCCTTTTAATAAAGCCTTTTTCCTTCTTTTCAGAAAAGCTTTATTCAAATTAGCCTTAAAACCGTTACTGCTTACAATTTGCTAACATGTTCCTCGCGGTTATATAATCTCCACTAAAATTAATAGGCCATCTCAGCCATATTTCCGCTTTTCTTAAATGAAAATAAGGTCGTATTCTAAATCTTATTTTGTATAGGACATTATTTTTAATAAGATACTTGAGATAGCTTCAATGCAGGAGCAGTATTAAGCCGCGAAATAATTTTCCTTTCTTTGTTCGGCCTTGGTAATTTTTAACGCGAAATAACCTTACACATTTGTGTTGGTAATAAAGACAAATTTGTCTTAGATTTTCCGATTTTTTTATTTTCATCCGGTGTTATTTCTATGTAAGTATCTTGATTCTATGCTTATCTTTATTTCTATACTAATATTATAAAGAGGAAAGATTTGATTGTTTCTTTATTTCAATCGAACAGGCTTCAAAACTACTAGCCACACTATCCCCGAGTGGCATAAGGTATGTGTGTGCACCACGGGCGAAGCTAGTACCTACCTTATATAAGCCGTTATAACTAAAAAAATAATTTGTGCAAGCTGAGCACAAGTATGAACGTAAAAAATGTTGCATTTAACACTTTAAATCTCAAACTACCAAACTGATGTGTTAGCTTATCAGCTCTCGAGTGGCATGCATTTTATCTTTATTTTTAAAGAAATGTTTATAATTATGATATACTTACGACAAAATAGTTTTCAAATAGTAAAATAGATAATTTTGAACTGTTTTGGTAGCATTGTTCTTCTTTTTGTTATAAGTAAACACTTTTTGAATATTAAAAAAACCTTAGTTTAATCAATTAAAATTACTTCAACTTATTTTCTTTTTCTATACTTTGATGATTTGGTATACAATATGATTGGCAGCAGCCAAAATCAAGAAAGTGGCGGTGACTGGCAATCTATTTAAAGTACTTTCATGAATTGAGCACTTGGCACGTCCACCGGCTTGATGCTCGAAACCATTTTCGGATAACGGCTAAGTTCGTAACTTTTCGCATTTCCGCGATGGCGTGTCCCGACTCCCACGGTAGTCTTGGCATTGTCATATCTATATGTTGTGAAATAATTATATCTACCTACCTGTACACCTATGAACTTGTTATAAATAAATTCAAAATTAAATAGATTGCATTACTATGACTTATTCAGAATATGTTCAAATAAATATAGGTATATATACCAAGTTCTACTTACGTGCTTTTCGAATTCAACTGTCAGCTTCTAAATTAACATTTAAATTACTTCACAGCTTTAGACTCCTTTATGGATAAAAGTATCTACGAATTTGTGCATTGTCTATTTGGCAATCTCCCACACAATAGTCCCAATATAAACGCCACTTTGTTGCAGCGCTTGCAGCAGCGTTAACTACGCTTAGCTTTATTTCCCAGGGTAATGTTATAATTACCGCAGTCATTACTTATGCTGAAAACGATTTATTTTGCATAATGGTGTTTGGGTAAGCGTAACAATGGTCGGTCGCAATGCGGCCGGGCGCGCGGAGATATGGCTGTTTCGGCCCGTTGCCTCCGAATTGGCGAACTTGACCACGCCGATGCTTTGCCTCACCCTACCAATAGCCAGCAGGATGCGACATTCGCATTATGTAGCTCTACCCTTTGTTTGTATACAAGTAACTAAAACGCTGCTCTTGATAAAAAGACAACAAAAAATATTGCCATCCATAGTCACGAAAATGTCTGCACATTTTCCAGCCACGTTCTAAAAGAAAAATAAGTAAGAACCTTTTTGCGCGATAAATACATGCTGTGGCAGAACCTGGCGTTTTCATAAAACTTTAAATGTAACTTTTGTTGCTGTAAATTTACAATGGAACGGGTTAATATCATGTAAGATAATGTTAATACAAAAACTGGTATTTCCACAAATTCACAACACGCATTATTCCCTTTTTAGGCTATGATCTAAATAGAAGATTTCTCGTTATTTCCAAACCAGATATCCTGGAGCTTCCTTGATGCGTTTTCGATATCTCTGATATGGCTCATTTCAGGCATTGTCAACGGAAGGGTCTTATAGCTGCAGGCGACCGGAACGGCCGCCACCGCCGGGTCGCGACGAGTCGTTTGACGTTTTATTTGCGGAACTGCCGCGTTTACCCAGAGAGATAAGAATATCAGTTATCAGTAGGTAAACCATTCTTACACTCATTTAGAATCCTCTTAATAAATACGCAATGTCTGATATTTATTATGTACTCGTATCTCTGTCTCTTAGTAGAAATAATAAAAAGTTTCAAATTTAAAAATATTACATATTGTTTGTCATAATTACTGTTGTAATTCTTTCTCATATTAAATGCTAATTAGACTGACAGAGTATACACTAAGTATTACATATTTAACGAGTAATTACTCTGAATAGGTTTAATTACAAATATAAAAGGCCACGAAGTCAATCATTCAATTCAATAGGAGGTCACTTTTTCCGACTATTTTCGAATTGAATGCCAACCTGTACAAAATTGACGTTGAGTTTTTAATGTAGTTTTTGTAATAGATTTTCATTGACTTATTAAACGATTTCTAGCACAACTTGGCAAGACTTTCCCCAAAAAACGTGCTATTACGATTGTGAGCAAATATAAAGCAAAAATATCTTTCTAGATTATCGAAAGCTTTCGCACCTTGTCTGCACTTAAGCGTACTTTTTCTAAAGTCAACCCCAGTGATGTGAAGAACATTTTTTGGAGTAAGAGTAAAAAATAAGAGGCAGATACTAATCGGGTTGTAAACTTAGAATTCATATGTCATAATCGTGGTAATAAAATAATATTAAGTTCTTTCCTTTCTAAAATCTGACGGACGACGAAACCTACTTGGCATGGTGTCCATGTAAAGTATTGTACTTAATTCATTACCTACAGTAAAAATATACAACAAAATTTAATAAATACCGAATTCGCATTATATTTCCGACAATTTAACCTGCTTTAAAATTTCGAATTAATTTGATATGTGTGTGACCTACAATGGACTTTTATACTTTTTAAGTATCTGTTAAGATTTATAATATTGACCTTATAACCTGTCTCGCTTTCTCAATTATCATAAGCTTACATTAATCAAGCTAATGATCTGATCAAAATACTTATGTAAAATTGGTCGTGCTTTATCTACAGACTCTAATCATTAAATTTCACAGGAGGAGCACTCAGTTTTGAAAGATAATGACGTAGAAAGAGTATCACATGGTAGGAACCATTCTGAATAGAACATCAGTAAATTTTTACTTTTCATGCATTATTTATATTAGCAGTACAAACAATTTATTGTTGACAGACAAACACACAATAGATGAACTGTAGTTTATCTGTGCTTATTTGTTAGTGTATTTTGAGAAGCTTTTAGAGTATCTAAATTGCATTCTTGGAACAACGTCCTAGGTAAGTACCTATACCATTCCAACATCTTAGGTCTTAAGTCAGAGAAGCAATTTTGTGATTGCAAAAACAGTGCTTAAGTTGTACATACCTACATGCATATTATCACGCCTTTTTTCTGCAGGGATAGGATCACTTGCTACAACCTATAGTAGTGCATACAGGCGTCTCTCGAATCGCTTCATACATACTGATAATTATGTCTGTTGTGTCGTGGGTAGTCTTAGGTAATCTTCTTTTTTTTAAGAGGTCAGTATGTAATTATGCTTAGCTGTAGCTAAATTTATATTAATAAAGGTATTTGCAACATATTACTAGCTACGAAATGGGACTAAGAGATTTTTACATGCATATTAAAATCATATCTTTTGAATGACAAATTTAGCATGTCTCACTATTTGAATAATGCAGAATGATTGAGTTTAACAGCGGCCTCAAAGCGATCTAAATCCTATGAAAGTTTCCGAAATATATTACAGATAAAAAGGGTCATCAATCATCCAGCTAGAGTAGCATAGATTCTACTTGAGGCTCCAAGATACTCTCAGAATAAGTAGACCACCCTACTGAATGAATTTATCTATTTATCTATATATATAAAAATGAAACCCGTTTTCCGTTGTCACGACATAGCATGAAAACGGCTTGACCGATTTGGCTGATTTTTTTTTGTAGTTTTCTAATACTCTGTACAAGGTTCTTACAGAAAAATTTTTTGAGAAAATCAAATTTTAGCTTATTCGGTACGAAGTTCGCCGGGTCAGCTAGTTAATAATAAAAATAAATAAATTTTTATAAACTTTTTTAGCTTGCTATTTTACTAGGCACTTTTAGTCCGTTCCACTAATCCCACTTATATGATCATTTAATAACTTAGATATTTTGTCATTGGATAATGAAAGAAGTTGTGATGGGACATCTGAGGTTTGAGAATTTGAGCTGCAACAGATGGGACAAACCCTAATTAAAATCGGATATTCCTTTACTTCATCTACCCAATATCGTAGCTAGGTAAACTAGTTTTAAACTGTGTATTTCCGCTACATTTGTTGTTCTTTATACCTACTTTTTTGTATTGTAGTTTGACAAGCTGGCAATAAGAAACAATCACATACTACCTACCTGTATCCACACATTCCCACGTAAAAACAGGACAAGTGCATTGGACCTCTACTTGTTGTATCATTACAAACCAGATTGATCGTCGTGCCATTTCGAGTATGGGTGGGTATGCGCTTCCTGCCTCATTAAACGTGCGAAGGACATGGAACAAAAGATCCATTACCAATACACACATGGAACTTTAATAACATGCAACACATAAATATTCATAAAACTAACACGAAACAATCTGTATTTAATGAATTGAGTATGAATTCAGTATGGATTGGTTGCATTATGCATTTTAGAGTTACGGAGTTTGGAGTAGAATTATTTTGTTATGATATAAATTTGTTTCTCTTTATTTATTTCACCTTAACCCCATTCTTATTCCACTATTATTTTGTATAGCACAAGCTTCAAGCACTACCTTACCTTTCTTTTTAAGTTTCTTCAATTCTTTTAAAATAATGTTTAAGTATTGCTTTAAAAAAACTGAAACTGTTTTACCTGACTATCCAATTTTCCCGTCCTATTTTTAACAGGTTTGAGGACTTTTCAGTTAATATGAAAAAGGATAAGTGGATTTACGAAATAAAAACTCGTTATAAATGATGCTCGAAACCTGCGCTCTCCATCAGGATATTGCTGGCGACGCGTGAATTTTATATGGAATTTTACAGTCCGGTCCTGCCGTCCTAAGAGCTGGTTTGCATTACCAACATTATGGTCTACAATATTAAACTGCTTTTCATCTTCCGAGTCCAGTGTAAACCTGCAGTTCCATTACTCAACCGGTTCCATTACCAACAGCAGTATTAAGACTTTTGGTTTTTAATTTAATTTGACTATTATCACAGAATAAGCAAAAGTGTATGTATAGAGTACCTACTACTTATAGGTATGATGAGTATAGTAACTTGAGCTAATGTAACATTTTGCGGAACTGCAGTTTTCATGAGAAAAAATACCACACTACTGAGATTAAATGAGTCATCAGTCATTTAAAAGGAGCTTTTTTAAGTATTTTCATAAAACCAGCAATGGGGTTGTACCTTAAGGGTCGGTATTACATTTTTGATGATACCGACCCGTAATTTGAGCTATGATCTATAAAAGCGTCCGAGATTCATCTCGACAGTCATCATACAGTAATGTGACCCAGTTACCTTGATTTGTTCAAATTGATGATACTTAAGGAGTAGATTCGTTTGACCTACCATGTCATTTCTAAAATGGTCTCACGATGTGATTGTGTTGTCGCGTTATACACATCAGTTATAACTACTATCTATATCATCGTCATCATTTAACCGTTATCCTGGTTATATCCCAATCCGTATGGCTTCTGATCTCGAGGTTGGCTGAAATTCGATGCCTCAATTATCCTCCATGACACACCACTTAAGACTTTTGTAAGATTCGGAATTGCTTTAATACCGGCCGCTAGCCTGACGTTCAAGTATCTTCCTTGAGAATTCAAGTTTGTAGAATCTGCCACTGTTTGCAACGAGAAATACACAAATATAGACCTATATATATATTCCCATAGTTGCTTCATACGACACCCAAGGGAAGAGAGTTACCTACATACAACAGTAATGATTAAAAAAAAAAACAAATAAGTACAATACATGCCTTTTGAAGCACACACAAACATGTTATTAGTGGCAGCGACCAGTTACGTCCTGGGTGCGCGCGTTAAGTCAAAGGATATATTTTTTATTAATGATTTGTATTCCTACAAATCATTAGTAAAAAATAAAAATATAAAGAAGATTTCAGTATACGTTGATAATCTAGATATAATTACAGGCCGAACTTGGCAAAGTTGTTCAAGAAAAGTGGCGGCGGCTTCCCTCTCCAGTCTTTGCGACTTAATTATGCAACTGATAAACTAGTCGCACTTGGCTGCTGCACTTCTATGTTAATTAACTTCATTTCTACTGTTTGCTGGTTTTCTTGAACGAGATGCATGACTGTGATAAACGCACTATTGCTTGGTTTTAAATAAAATTTATTGTTAAGCTAGTTTTAGTTGGTTTCATACGGGTGGAGAGGAGGAGCTTTAATTTCATAAAATAGAACAGATAATTTATTAATACCAATTTAACATTTACATTTGATTTTTTGAGCCATAGTACATTTTCTATGATGCCTAAAATAAAATAAAAATGAAATAGTGTTATTTTCACCCTATAATATCCCACTGCAGAACATAGGTATTTCCCATTTACTTCCAAAAGCTGTTATGCTATTTCCTGTCATTAACTCTCAATCTAATCATTTAATCTCAATACGTCTTTCGAATCGTGGTGCACGATTGTTAGACCCTATCGCTATCAAGCCTGCGTTGGAGCGACGACTTCATATAGTTGAGCAGATTTAATAATACAAAAAAATATTTTCAGTCAATTTTAGCTTATAAATAGCCTCTAGTAACTCTTTCACTGTAATTACAAAGTCAAGAGCGAGTTGTTGATACTGGCTGATAGAGCACGAACAGTCTCGGTGGCTCTAATTAAACAAATATACGTAACAAGTTCATCCGAGGCATTACCAGCTATTCTGTTTCGGAAAATGTTTGACCCAAGGGTCGGAGTGTCTTACTAAAAGACGACGTCGGAATCTTGAGAAGCACGCCTTTGAACTTGTAAGTGTGTTCCCAAGGGATACACGCTAATTAAACTTGATTAATACTTCTCAATGTTTCTAATATAATTATCTAGAAATTGTGTTGGTCTCGTTAAGAACTTTGCTTCTGGGATATCACTTACTGAATCTGAAGACTACCTTCACGATAATAAGTTATTTTCTTTAAAATTCACAATTCAATTATTCTTCTGAGTTTGTATCACTATGACAGTAAGTGTAATGATAAATATATTTTATATATTTGTCTTTTTTTATAGATTATTGGATTGAAAGGAAAATATTTTTTCCTAATTTGTTTTATATATAGCAGCAGTAGAAATGCATAAAGCTGTGAAAGTTTCAATATCAAGTCTCTTTTATGACTGTTTATAAAATGTTTCTTAGGGATATTTTCGATATATTTTATAAACGAATGGGCAGCTGACGAAGACTTACATATACGTTCATTTAGTAGGTACTATCATTTTGTGAATTTTGCAGCTCATAAAACTGTAAAGTTACTCAATATGTATAAATGTATGAAAATATAAATTTGATACCTGCTGCTCGCGCCTGCCAAATAAACTCATGAATATTTAAAAATCAAAGATAGTAAATAAAATCTGTTGGAAACAAACAAAAGTATTGATTGTGTATATTTTATATCATCGTGTTTTTGAAAAATAATCCAGTATCTTGTGAATTTTGCATTGCATTGCATTTTAGACAAAATCTAAGCCTTCTTACCAAATGGGCTTCTGAATAGTCTTTTCTTTAAATCAGTTTGGTAATTTGGGGTTGACAGGAATACATCTTTACATCGTTAACATTACATGCAAAATACAGAATCTATATGCATTTTGCATTATGATAATCTATTCTTAACTGACGCTAAATAGATTACAAAAATGCTTTTGAAAAAATGTGACCCAACCACTACTCCCTTATCTAAGCTTCATGAGTCATCTATCATCTTTATCACCCTAGCGTTTTTCCCGTTGATTCCCAAGCCTATAGATTTATAAATTGATACTTCCGAATTTCCTCAAGTCTCCAACTACGACCCTCACATGAAGAAAGGAGTGATCTATGAAGACCAGTTCTGGTAGTGCTAAGCTTGGTGAGTGCCACCATTCGATATCATTTTCAGTACTTATTTCACTTCTGCGTTTGCTTACATTTTCGACTCTATCTATTCCTACTCTTGTAACATTTGCGACTCGATCTTTTTCCTAATTTTGTAACTTCTGTAACTGTACGTTAACACCTGAGTAGCTGATGCTGATGGAGATAAATAATAGATGCTGCTGAGATAAAAGCAAATGTATTCAAAATACTTAGATGCTAGTGAGTACACGAACGCGATACGCGGCGATGATGTGCGAAGGTGAATCGTGAACTAAAAAGATATTTACAAAATTATGCATTCGTGTAATAATGATGATCGGGCGATTTGATATGTGCGGTGAAACCGTACATGCTCCCGGACGAGGAGATGAGAGAAATGGGTGAGATGGGCTAAACTAACACAGCTGATACCGACATTAGGTTACGTTTAACGATAAACTAACTTACAAAGATGATACCGACATTAATTAACGTTTATAATAGTTTAAGATGATCGCAAATTATTTATCGGCATTAAAAGTTAGTCATTTCGGCTAACTCTACTTCCACTTTGACTATGTTAGCTGCTTTTTGTAAGGTGTTCAGATGTTGATTAAATGTTTTAAATTGTCTTTCCATCGTGCTCTCAATTCTTTTCAAAACGTTGTTTTCCGCTTCTATGACTGATGTTTGATTTTTCCAAAGTTGTGCTAGATGTTTCTGATTTTCTCGTACTAAGTTGATGTTTTGCTCGTACTGTTCAGCAAACCGTTCATCTAAAACGCCGAACAAAGTATTCGCGATGTAACCGACTCCGTTGATAAGACCACGACGCGTGCGCCTCCGCCTATCAAAACGCTGATCCAGCAACATGCGGTCGTAGTACTCCATTTCCGAGAATCCGTGACGTAACTGTTGTAATATTATGTCGCAATGTGCGTTCCTTCCAGTTTTTACACACAGATTTTCAAGATGATTTAAATAGTTGCTGAACATAATTGATCCGTCCCAATATGGCTTCATGTCATAGTATGCAACCAGTTTCCAATGGTCTTGAATTAAACGCATATTTCCCAATTTATCAAAAAATACGAATTTATTGTAGCTGATTCCGGTGACATTGTAACTTGATTGCACCGCAGAAGTCATAAATAACAGAAGAGTCATTAGAATAGACAAAAAGTTGATGTGAAATCCTTTTCTAGATGTTTTCACTTTTTTGGGTTCTGCTGCTGGTAAATTTGATTTGATGTCGAGGTGTTGTTGCTGCTCGGTGTTGACAGGTAGGATGGAGAGCTTGATGATTGGCCTTTTGATGGATTTGCCATTTTTCGTTCTTACGGTAACGACTCTAACTAAATTATCGGCACCGGGATGAAGTTGAATCACTCGACCAAGTGCCCATTTTCCAGGAGGCAGGTTGGCGTCGTGAATTAATACTATATCATCTAGTTTGATGTTAGCTTGCTCCTTACGCCATTTACTTCTTGCTGATAGTTGAACTAAATACTCGGCGCGCCACCTTTTCCAGACATCGTTAAATATTTTTTGCGTGAGTTGCCATCTAGTTCTTTCGTCTCGTTCCGTCTCGATGATTGAAAGGATTGGTCCACTTGACAAGAAATGTGCTGGTGTTAAATAATCAATGTCGTCTGGATCTTCTGATAGAACACATAGTGGCCTTGAATTGAGACAGGCCTCCAGTTGAGCTAGTAGAGTGGAGAATTCTTCGTATGTCAGTTTCTGGTCACCGACGACTCTACGTAGATGGTGCTTCAAGCTCTTTACGGCTGCCTCCCATAATCCTCCTGCTGAAGCGTATAGGGGTGGATTGGGGTGAAAGTCTATTTTCATTTCACTAAGTTCTGTATAAAATTCCTCAGACAAAATTGATTTAAGATCGATGTGTTCTTTAGCTAAGATCTTGTAGGCTCCGATGAAATTGGTTCCGTTGTCACTGTACAAGTGACGCGGGGCACCCTTCCTTGCTGCTTGCCGACGAAGTGCTGCTAAAAATGCCGACGATGTTAAA
The DNA here is from genome assembly GCA_947044815.1 of Apomyelois bistriatella. NCBI lineage: Eukaryota > Metazoa > Arthropoda > Insecta > Lepidoptera > Pyralidae > Apomyelois > Apomyelois bistriatella. The sequence continues at coordinate 7,157,517 of OX345689.1, forward strand.
TCGGAGACCAATTCGAGGTGGACTGCTTTTGTGACCATACAAATGAATACAGCCACGTAACCCTTTGAGGTTTTGATGCCACGGCCTTTGTTGGATTTAATCTCAAAATGGCCGGTGAAATCCACACCTGTATGATAAAAGGGTCGCGTTTGATTTGTCCTAGGTTCGGGTAAATCACCCATTAGCTGCTCTTGTTTAGTAGGGCTGTGACGCTTGCAAATAACACAGCGGCGTAGACGATTTCTAACTGCTCTATTTCCACCGATTATCCAGTACTCTTGTCTAACCCAAGCGTGAGTAAGCCGGGCTCCTCCATGGAAGGTAGACTTGTGACCTAGATCGATGAGCAAATCAGTTAGATGGCTGTTATGGGGGATGATATATGGATGCTTCATGTCAAACGGGATGTTGCTATTTCTAAGCCTACCACCTACTCGTAATAAGCCGTTCTCATCTAAGTAAGGGTTGAGGCAGAGAAGTTTACTTTTAGAATGAATCTTGCCTTGATTAGAGAGATCGCTAATCTCCTGTGCAAATTCAGTTCGCTGGACTTTCTTTATTATCAGCTGAGTTGCATAACGTAACTCAGCTGTTGTTAAATATGATAGTTAAATACGGTCACGCGATATAGCTCGCAATGTCCATGCAAGGACACGGGACGCCCGTGTAAAACTGCTGAACTTGTTTATTATGCTGCTAATAATATCGTCTTGATTGTTGCTGTTTATTTGTACGATATTGGTTAATTTTTTCTTGCTTTCTAAATCCGTTTCATAAGTTTTTGGCTGTATTTGAGGGTTGAATGATGGTAACCAGGAGGGTCCTTTAAACCATAAAGTATGCTGCTGTAACTGCTCAACTTTCATTCCTCTGCTGGCACAATCAGCCGGGTTGTCTGTTGTTTTTACATAACGCCAGAATTCAGGAGGGATGACGTCTGTGATTTTTCGGACTCTGTTGGCGACGAATGGTTTCCAGCGGTTTGGATCCCCTTGTATCCATCCGAGTGCTGCTGCTGCTCTGTGTTCAAAGAACTTAAACTTTGTTTGATTTTTACCATCAATTTTGAAAGTAAAAGTGCGCTGCTTAACTCCAGTCTAGGAAGGGATACGTCACATTTTGTCGCTGGTTTGCTTGCGGGAACTAGTTTTGTTTTAGCTGCTAATATTGTGATGGATTTTGATTCTTGATGCTGCACACACGCATAAACTACGCAAGCATATGCTTTTGTTGATGCATCGCAGAAACCATGCAACTGCACGCAACTTTCCTTCAGACTTCCTATCCAACGGGGTATTTTAATGTTGCTGATGTTTTCCATATCTGCTCGTAGTACTAACCATTTGGAATACACGTCATCAGGTATGACGTCATCCCAACTCAGATTTTGTAACCATACGCTTTGGAATAATAGCTTCAGTTGCAAGACGGCTGGGGCTAAAATTCCCATGGGATCGAATGTTTTTGAGATTTCGCCTAACAATACTCTTTTAGTTGGTTTTGATGATGGTAGTTTAGACATTTTACATTGGAAAGTAAAATTGTCATCTTTCGCGATCCATGTAAGGCCTAGTGCTTTGGTTGACTCTTGATGCTTAAAGTCGTATGTGTTAGGTGAACTTTGAGCCTTGTGAACTCCTTCCAACAGTGACTCATCGTTCGCTGAAAATTTACGAAGATTAAATCCTCCCGCTTTAAGGAGAGCTATGAGGTCCCTTTGTAATTGTTTGGTAGAATTCAGGTCAAAATTTCCACAGAGTGCGTCATCCATATAGAAATGCTGCTCCAGCACCTTTGCTGCTGTAGGGTACCGATGGCGCTCATCATTTGCTAGCTGTTTAAGAGTCATCATCGCTAAAAATGGTGCTGGTTTTGTACCATAGGTGACGGTGTCAAGTTGGTATGTTTGTAAAGGTAGTCGTGAATTTTCCCGCCAAACAATACATTGGTAGTGTTGATCATCTGGATGTACGAGGATGTTCCTAAACATTTTTTCCAGGTCTCCTGTAAAAGCGAAGGGATATTGTCTCCATTGTAATATTAAAACCAAAAGTTCTTGCTGTAGATTTGGACCTCTGTGCAATACGTCATTCAGACTGACCCCGGTAGATGTTTTTCCGGATGCATTAAATACGACCCTTAGAGCTGAAGTCGTCGAGTCAGCCCGTAGTACGGCATGATGAGGCAGGTAGTAAGTAAGGTTTTGATTGCTCGCTGTTGATAAATGCATGTGTCCCAAATCCATATATTCGTGTATAAATTCCTTATATTTACTTGATAAATTTGGGTCTCTTTCAAATTTTCGCTCTAGCTGATAAAATTGAGCACATGCTGTAGGTTTCGATGTACCCAATTTCTCGTCGGCGTCCGGGTGAAGTGGAAGACGTACGACATATTTCCCATCCGACCGGCGAGTTGTGGTTGCTTTGTACTTTTCGACACATTGATAATCTTCCGATGACATATTTTCTTCGTTTTCGCTGATATCTTCGATTGACCAGAACTTTTGTATTGATTCCAAATCTATCTTGACTAAGTTACAATAATAGGATTTGACGTTTCCACATATAATCCAGCCTAGGCGTGTCTGCTGTGCGATTGGTAATCCGTGATTGACCTTGATGATTCCACCCATGATAATTGAGGCATAAACATCAGCGCCGAGGAGTAGATCTATTTCTCGGCTGGAGTAAAATTCAGGATCCGCTAACTGGATATTTTCGATAAATTCCCAAGATGGCTTTCCGAATGATTTGTTCGGTAAGTTGTTTACTGCATGATTCATTATAAAAACGTCAAGGTTAAGGCGATAGTCATTGTAACGCGATGATAACGTGATATTCATAACACCCTTGCAGATGTTTTCCTTCGCTCCTACCCCTACGATTATTCCTCTACATTGCTTACGAGGTAGGCCTAGCCTTTGCGCCCCAGATTCTGTCAAAATCGACGATTGGCTCCCCCCATCAATCAGGGCCCTACAGGTATGAAGGGTTCCGTCGATGCCTGTGACGTAGACTAATGCCGTTGCTAGGAGAACCTCATGAGTGTCATCCAGTGACACGTGCGAGTTTGACCTCGCGTCGTTCGATGCACTCGAGGATGTTGCGACATTTGCTGATACAGCGAAGGAATCGTGCAGTAGTGTGTGGTGATTCGAATTACATTTATGACAACGTTTTACAGAAAAACATTCATTACCGTTATGACTATAAAGACAATTTTGACAAAACGATAATTTGGTAATTGTTTGTCGCTTGACGTCAGGTTTATACGATAGAAATGTTTCGCAAAATTGTATGGTGTGATCTTTATTACAGACGGGGCATTTTTGCTTCGGTGCATTTATGGACGATGACCTAGTTTTATATTGAAATTATTTATTTTAGACGATTGATTTTGATTATTTGAAAACGATTTAAAAGTGAATGATTTTTTGTAACTAGATTGAGATGGCTGCTGCTGGAGTTGATTTGTTTTTTGGGAATCTGGCTTACGTTTCGACGATTCTAAAGCGGTGAACTTAGCTTCTAAGAACTGAAGAAACTCTTGCAATGAAGGCAGTTCCCGGGGTTGTTTGAGTGACTCTATGTAGTCATTGTGTGTATCCACATCGAGTTTCTGAGATATGATGTAGACTATGATGGGGTCCCAGTTGTCGATGTTCACACCAAGATTCTTTATAGCGTTTAGACACTCGTAGGTCGTGTCATGAATCTTCTTGATGGCTGCTGCTGATTGCTGTTGTATGACAGACTGGTTTAGTAATACGCCCATATGAGAGTTGAAAATGAGCTTCTTGTTGTCGTAGCGATGATTCAAGAGATCCCAACATGCTTGATAGTTGTCCGAGCTGATGTGTAAATGAGTTACCAGTTTTTCGGCCTCTCCCTTCCACTTGCTTTTGAGAAATTGCATTTTCTGTGCATTAGGAAGAGATCGATTGCTGTGAATAATTTCTACGAACAAATCCTTGAACGACACCCACTGGCTGTAGCTGCCGCTGAAGGTTGGGATATCCATTTTTGGAGTAGTTTTCTCCCGATAGCATTCAGAATGCATTTTGCTGTTTATCAGTTCTTTGATGTCATTAAACTGACGCTCGTAACTGCTGAAGGTCTCGTCGTACTCCAGATTATCTTCATAAAGTTCGCTGTCGATTTCCCAATGTAAAGTGTCAATGACAGTCCACCGGGCCTGTACTGATTTAAGGATATCCTCGAACTTCCACTTTTCCGAAACATTGTCAAGATTTATGCTGCTGATAGTTCGCTGAAAAGCCTTAAAATTACTTTTCTGCTTTCTTAACATTTCTTCAAGTTTGCTGCTAGTACCTTTTGTTCGGGGAATTTCCGCGTCTGAAGGAGTTACGGGACGAGAGATAGAAGTGCCAGACGGCTGATCATTAAAGCCTGACAAAGGGGTAGCTGCTTTGATAAAAGGTTTAAGTGTAGATTCAGAAGGCAAATAACCTAACAATAAATTCCGCGTTTCGTTGTAGAAATCGGAGGTTTTTTTAAAGTAATTGCCTGTAAAATATTCATGAGATCGATCGTCAAACTCACAAATTTTAAAATGATTATTTTGGAATTCCTGCCAATAACTATCAAGAGTACTAAGTCGTTTTTTAATATGAACCGGTGTCCTGCGTTCGACACCGTCTTTCTTAAAATTGATTAATAGCTGATCCATAGCTCCCATGATCTGGTTCTGGCTAGCTAGAAGGTCTTCCATTTTGCTGATTGATGTAAATATGCTGCTGCTGCTGATAAATATGTAGGAGAGTAATGGACTCACCAATGCTGCTGCTGGTTGACTTACGTAGCGGATCCAGGTATGCTCGTATTAAAAGTAGGTCAACACTCGCGATTAGGTCCCGCTACGTTAAGCTCGAAGGACCAAAAAGATGTACGTTAACACCTGAGTAGCTGATGCTGATGAAGATAAATAATAGATGCTGCTGAGATAAAAGCAAATGTATTCAAAATACTTAGATGCTAGTGAGTACACGAACGCGATACGCGGCGATGATGTGCGAAGGTGAATCGTGAACTAAAAAGATATTTACAAAATTATGCATTCGTGTAATAATGATGATCGGGCGATTTGATATGTGCGGTGAAACCGTACAGTAACTATTATTGTTATAATACACAAGTTTACTTTTCTAGGTCCACATTACTGTATGAAAGCCACTAGGGAAATTAGTAACAAACAGAAGAAATTCCTTGAAAGCATGTTACACAATATGAATGTGTTATTAATATCAACCACATTGTATTATGGAAACTGGCACTTATAGCAGCTAAGAAAATAGTGTTTTAAGTTGGAATAAGCTTGGAATTTATCTTTTAGTTACGCTCTACATTTTCTGCGATGTTTCCTTCTATCGTTCATTAAAATTTTCTCTAGTTTCAATAGGCTCTTTATTTATTTTTATCTTTATCTTTTTTGCATACATGAAAGATAGCGAGTAATTTTTTTCTTAATCGAGTATATTTTACTTATTTTACTTTTATACTATTATATTATAACTTTGATGTTCAAGATCTTTTACAAGAAATTACAAAACTTTACAATAACGTTATTACACAATACGTAATATTCACAAAAGATATATTTAATCGGGTAAATAACGTAGGAAGTATTATGATCACGACAACGCCGGCGGCAACCGGCGGGCAGACAGTGGGCAGTAAAGGTTAAGTTGGATCAGATTGCTCTAACAATGCTGCGACGGTCAATGCTATTAGCAAACGAAATGGTCGAAAACAATGAAACAAACGAAACACGTTTTTAGATTGACAAATATTTTAGAAATTATCTATGGATCTTTAATTACCAGTATTTAAAATGGACGGTAACATTAACTGAAGAAAGATGATTCAACCAACAGGCCAATGAATATGGATTTTAGGAGTTATATATGTCCAGCAATTAATGAAACTCTGCTCCTTCAAATGCGACTCCAAAATGAAATTATAATAATTTAAGATGGAGGCTAATGTTGAGGAGACTTCATATTTCATCCGGTTTTTAAATCGAGTAAGTTGCTTGACTCAATCCGTTTCACCTAAACATGTTATCCTAATATAGCTACAGTCTGCAGTTTTGCATCCGTATGTTATGCAAACCCTATGACTCGGTCCGATACATAGAGCGGAAGATGAGTTATGATATTAGCACTATGAGCAGGCCACCGCGATATGGTTCGGAGCAGTTTTGCAAAGTCTACAGATACAGCAGGCCAGATTGAAAATATACCATCTCAGGTGTAAATTTTTTTACACCAGGTACTAAGTACTAGCCAACAAGCCGCAGTCCTCATTATGCAAGAAAGAACAATGGCGTACCTACAGAGGAGAGTCCGTTAAATGTATATCGGTCAAGAATATGTTAGTGAGTGTGTGAAGGTGGAGTAGTCCTACACAGCTGTCAAAATAGTAGTAATTTCAAAATAAAGGATTCATAAAGTTAAAACCATATCAGTAAATCAGCCAGCAACCTATAATATCCCATTCCACTCTCATATTGAGGAATCCATATGTTTTATTCTTCTTCGTCTGAGCGTGTTTCCCGTCGCTTGACGCGTACTATCGTTACGAACACGTGCACCGCGATAGGCTATCGAGCTCCTCAAATCCATTTGTTTTATTATTTTATTTTATTGTAATATTGTAGTATGGGTCCTGTATTGTATTGAGAAAAATCGAATGCAGTCTAAATCATTCTCGTTCGCCACTAGTGGCAAATGAAGTGGGGGACAACGGGAATGATCGCTTTGTAATGCCCGCAAATTGCGGCAATCTTTACACTAAAATACACTACTAACTCAGATTATAGAATGCTATGCTAGTACTACTACCTAAGTTTTAATTAGGATATTAGAAAGTTATTATTTTACGATTTATTTTTAATATAAAATTCCCTCTTTAAAACTGATTCACATTTTAACTTAGTAATTTAATTCAACTACTTTGTTAAAGTTTACCGTAGTAGATAATTTTAAACGATGGTTACCTATCTATAGGTACGTTCTTTTTGAGCCTATAACCCACACCCTAAAAGACATCACTAATAGGTGCACGCAATATTATTAAATAATTAAAATACAACAATTAACACTTACCATTTTGAGCATCTCAATAACATCACCGTGTGACCTGAGAATATAAGAAACATATAATAGACTCATACATGCATATAAAAAATTTAATAGATGCGATTCGCACATTTTGCATGCATATAATTATATTATAGTAAGTAATTACCGTTAGTAAAAGAACAGGTTAAATTTTCTAGCAAAATTTATAAAGCATATAATATACCTATTAAACAATCAGAGCATTGACTTAGTCAATAATATGAAAACAGTTATTTATAAAAAATATATAAGTACCTATTTACCTATTTGAATTTAATACACAATGAATCACAAAGATTCCGCGAAAATGATAACATGAATGAAAGTAGACTGACTCAACTACGGATTCGCACTGCGGCAGAACGGAGCTATACTTTCCAAATCGTCATCCACTGATTCCACGCATATGTTTGAGTGTAAGGCTAATCATCTAGCTAGAGTATTATTTTATTACAAGCTATCTTGGCCAGTTAAATTTCGAAAAAACTTTAAATCGAGAGGGAATTTAGTGGAAATTAGTCTAACTTAAGCAATTTTAAGGTATTTTGTTCTCTGGACGAGCTTGTGAAGTTTTAAGCTGAATGTAGAATTTGCTATAGTCATTTTACGCTTGGACAACAACAACTCTTTCTTTTAAAATATGTACCAACCAACCAATACAAATTCAAGGGACGCTCGCACTTGCTCAATTATTAATGCAGTTTACTTTCGTTAGGGCTTGACCTTTATTTAGGTGCGGTAGATTCTATTTTTTTCGTACCACTCTTTAATCCAATTTAGACTTTATATCTGGAGTCACAAGAGCGAAAAGTTTAGCAATGATTACTCAAATTTTCTCTACCCTGTTGGGATGACGCATTGAGTCCAGTGACGAACCCTTCTCCTGCAATATACACATATGTAGGTAGAAGTAGGTTTTGGAGTGAAATATTATAGGTGCGGTATAGAATGGCCGTGCACTGGCGTAGTAAGAAACATAACCCTTTTTGCTTTTCTTCGCCATCGCCGCCGGTGACCACTGGACCGCAAACCGTGTTTTCCAAACCGGATTCCCATTCTCGCTCCCTCCCTACTATATTGGCTGCTCTTTATGAGTCGAACCCGGCAGCGGCAGCGCTTCGAAAACTAATTGAAGATAACAAGATTGTTTTTTCACGTATCCACTTGCTCATTTTGGAATCGCAGCCGAGGAAGAGGCCGATATTGTTTTCTTTTGATGTTTTTATCGACTTTTTTAATATACTTAGCCGAGCCTACGTTGCTGGCTCCGCCTGAATGAATTTTAGTTTTTACGGGTGCGAATCACGTACGAACCATTTTATCCCAGTGAAAATTGCTGGAACTCAATTTATAAAATGTTTTGAATGTTGAATTTAGAAGAGAAATATAAAAGTACTCGTAAGTATTTTAACATTACAAACTGTATTCACCGATTTATACAAAAGTACTTCTACATAATTATATTAATTATCTAACATCACTTACTAAGCTAAACACGTTATTCCAGAATTCAGATACCACTTTATCTCTTCACCATTTTCTAAACCAATACGACATTTCTTTTAAAGTATCAAGTATTGCTAACTATAGGTAATTTTCAAATATTTAACTCTTTCTTATTTAGGCATATTCCCGGTACCAATTGTTATAAAATATATGTCTTAAATATATCTTATTCATAGCACTGGATCTCCTTATGATCTCAAAAATGTACTTCGGTCATTATTTCAAATTTAATTATATCTATTTACCAAGAGGTTTTTTTATAAAATTATTCATGCGAAAGGGTTTATCGGCGTGATGGACGGTGACGGAGAGACTTAGCCGTTTCTAAAAACAGTAAACCCTTTAAAATTAGCGTGTCATCGACCTTTGATAAATAAAAGTTTAATTCAGTCAATAAAATTAATGTGTATGTATAAATCGATAACAATTAACGTTCTTATGTCGTAAATTAAGAAAGTTCTTACAGTACTTAATTGTATTTATAACTGAAATAATTTTAATATAATGTATAAGTCCTAGAATTAGTTTTTCTGTTAGGCGAGGCATTTACCTTTTGCTTATAACAAATACAAAATGTAGTGTTGGATAATTCAAACTAACTTGCTCCCAGTAACTGCAGATAAAGCCACATTATTATTGCGGTTGAAAAGTTTGCTACTAGCTTAATTTTAGTTAATATATTTAACTAGCTTTTGCCCGCGGCTTCGCCCGCGTGTACTTCCCTCGGGAACAGTGCTTTTTCCCGGGATGAAAGGTACCCTATGTCCTTCTCCTGGCTCTAAACTACCTCCCTGACAATTTTCAGCTAAATCGGTTCAGCCGTTCTTGAGTTATAAGTGGAGTAACTAACACGACTTTCTTTTATATATATAGATTTATCTATGTTTTTTGAATCTGTGGTAATGGTAACCCAACTTTTTAAGAAGATTGTATACCTTAGATGTCTGTTATCCTTCTCATCGTCTGATAATAGCCTCTTTAGTACTTATGCACAAGTGTTTCTTAGGCTCAGTTTGACTAGGCTCTTTCTTTATTCGTTGCATTTTCCTAACACAGGATGGAAGGTCTTAAACTAGCTTTTATTTAAAAAAATGTATCGATATATCGACATCACTTGGGACGGTTTTCTCTAACTAGTGGCTTATTTACAGCATGCAGGGCCTTGATTCTGTAAGCTTTTATTTTGAACTTCGAATCTGAATCCGCTGTAAGTTTCTTGATTGGCATTCTAAAAACTCGGTTGATAATTTGAATCTATACTAGCGCTACCCTTGCGAGCGTGTCAGCGAGAAGAACTAGATCGGACGTGAGATTTTTTATGAGATGACGTAAGATGTGGCATTCTGTAAGACAATTTCCCGTTGCTTCGAAGCTCACTTGTCATTTTGAATCTTATGCGAAGTGTGAGTGAAAGGGTCGTGAGAAGCGAGTTGTTGTTTAAAATTTACAGAATCGACATACAGGTCACATTTATATATTTCTTAAAACTAACTTAGTTATAGAAGCTAAGTAAATACAAAAGCTCTATGAGCCATTCATATCAATTTTTTATTTATTTGGCTAAGTTGAGATGTCGTGAATTCAGAAGTCTTAAAGAGGTAATCGTGCATAAAAATGTTTTCTATTCAATTGTAACTATTTTTGTTAAAACCATTATTATTTCTATTCTGCTGGGAATCTATAAAACTCATTCGTGTAAGAGTCGTTGACCGTATAATTTTCGCGTGAATTATCGTCACGAAGGCACGATGATTTTTAAAACACTCGGGTCAGCCACCTAAAGTGTGACCAATCACAATCAAAATAATACAAGTTAAGTTTTAAACCAATAAATTGAGATTTATATTAAAGGGATTGTATTGGTTAGGTTCCCGTTAAGCAAAATAAAACTTTATTAAAAAAAAATCTATTAACTCATTTTTAATGCAAAAGTAACTAATAAACTTAATAATATCAACGAATGTAGAGCAGTACTTTAAATTAACTTTATTTGTCGTATCCTATTGAATTTTGTGCGCCGCAAATAATTTCTGTTTTTCTTTATCGTTGACTGGTGAGAATGTTTTAACATTAACTCAGCTCTTTGTATAAAGCTACTTAAAAGCATGATTACCTTGTAATACAATAAGTTAAGAAAAGGACATTGATCACGTAAAGGCTTAAGATAAGAAATAATGCCTTACTTCTATTCTAGTCCATACCATTTGGAATCACGACCTATATTTACGCTCGCTTTTATTGCTATATATCAGTAATTAACAATACTATAAACGATATTTTCTTTTTCATTTTAGCACTTAATCTTCTGCTGGCTGCCTCGAAGCCTAGCGTCTACTTTCACACTTTTCTTCACTCGGCTTAGATCTGTTTTCGACATTTTTGGGTTTATTTTTAAGTATTTGGAGAGATTTACGTTTAATTAGTATTAAAAAATAATATTAATCCCTTACCCCCGGGCGGTCCCCAGGCTCCTCATAACAATAGTTTTTTTATTTAGTCTGGTCTGACAAGTCGGTAGTCGAGGGATTAATATTAACAAATAAATGAACACCTCTCATATTATCTGAAAGGGTATTCTTGAACATGATTTGATTAATAACATAATTTTGATAGCTTGGATTAGAATTGGAATCTACTTTGCGCATCGTCTTGCAAGAACGCCAACAAATGTCGTCCATTAACCTTTTAAATTAGATTCATATTTTGCATAACATAAAGATATATTAATCATCTTTGGGACAGAGGTCAAATATACTTAATGTTGTTAATTTTATAAACCGCCTTAAACTGGTAATGAAATAATTATCTAATACATATACAGCCTTTTCCATTTAATACTTTGCCTGTAAATGCTGAAGTAATAAAATATAATGTAAAAACTTACGTCTCAAATATTCATTGAGAAATATTATTAGTTACAATACCATTTAAAAAACGCTAAGTTGAAAAGTCATATTTAACAGTGACAGCATGTAAATATGCCTAATAATAAATATGCAAGGACAAATCACAAAGATGTAGGTAGTTAGTTCCAAAGAATGTCAAAAACTTCTTACACTGGGTATTTTACAGAAGATTAAATAATTAAGTGAGTATAATCATATTTTAGCTAAGTATTATTAATCAATTTATAGCTAAATTGTTAATTAATTTTTACTTACATAAGAAGTCTTTGTTTTCGAAATCAATAGGCTACTGATAAGTGCGAGTATCAAAACAGGCAATTGTCAATCTAATCTGGACAGATCGAGTTATCTAAACAAGCAATAAGTTATCAAGATTGCTGTATATTTATTAGCCGTTTATACAGTTTGAGTTCGATGTTGGAGATATAAGTGAACGGACTGTGATCGACTTGAGGTGCAAGGGAATAAAGCCAAGCGTTGATCGAGGCAATATTTTATTTAATTATTATTTTCCTTCCTTATTTTATTTAATTACTAGCTGTTCCCCGCGGCTTTGCCCCGCGTAGGACTCGGTTATATCGCGCCCAAAAGTAGCCTATGTTTGACCTCAGGTCGTTAACAACATCCCTACCAAATTTCATCACAATCGGTCCAGCAGTTTAACCGTGAAGAGGTGACAGACAGACAGACAGACAAACAGACAGACTTTCGCATTTATAATATTAGTATGGAAGTATGGATTATTGTGGTAAAATAAATTACTCTTATTATTTTTCTTATTGAAAAGACAGCCCGCGAACTATACTGTGGAATTAGTTTAGGAGAACACTAAAATAAACAGGTTTTATCTAGTTATCTTTTTATTTCATAGGTTCATTAATTTTCTTAATTATTTTTCGTAGATGTTATTTTACTTTTACACTATCAGTGTATACGTTTCGTGGATTATATTAACACGCTTGATACACAAATAGAGTAGAAACATCTTTAATATTAGGTAGGTGGTGAAGATTGTACATTTAGGTACATAATATTTAATGCATATTGAATGATTGCAGATTGAATATTTTATAATTTATTCTTTTGTTTTACAAACTGCCTGCATCATGTCGCTGGGTATACACAGACAACAAAACGTCGTTACAGAAGTTCTACTAAAACGTAGACTTTATGTTTACTTATACTGTTAGTTGCCGCTTTTCTATAATTACTTATACCAGGCACCATACACAGTCCAAGGCTAATGTCCAGAATTCGACGCGAGCGCAGGCGGCTGCACTAAGTTGGTTGTATGTCATTACGTACACAACCTACGCTGGCTGCAACCAACAACTGACCGCCAGCCGAATTAATTACAATTACCAGTACCCAAAACAGAGATTGCAATAATGATGAAACTATTGCCATTTGCTAAATAGTAATTTACTAGTTACTAAATTGTGAAACAATAATTTATTTTTATCGATTGCGACACGAAAATATATTTAAACTTATTCATCTCCTACACTAACATTAATGAAAATATAGTTTTTGATCTTGTGTATGTTATGAATATTTACTTGTTTTCTATATATATTGTTGTGTGCTATACTTGTTTTTCTTTATATTTTGATCGCAAGGTATAACTGTCAGAATACCTACCTGAAGGCATTTAATTTCAGTTGTAATATTTATAATATTTAAATGTTAAAAAGTACTTTAAAATAATATAGCTGTTAATTCAGATTTTCCTAGAACACAAACATAATTTTATGACTTAACTTCAGAAACTAGATCTTAAAATTAGATTTTCACAACCGTAATGGGGCGTTTATGCAGATTTACTTGGTGAACGTTTTCGCTCGAGTTATGAATGAGCGTTCCAGATTTGCGTCTGTAATCTTCTGGTGTGGCGGAGCGCGCGTGCTGCCGGGGCGTCGGGGCTAGCGGGCGGCTGCGCCCCGCGACCTACCACGGAAGCGTCTAACTGCCGCGAACGTCGCCATTCCTATGTAAATCCCGTTGGGCATCCGACGGCACATAATACAGACTCAATTTGCATGTCCCGCTGCCCTTTGTGGCGACGGAACCGATGCCCTTCCAATGAGCAATACTAGTCAAACCACACCTTTGGACCGTCACATGAATAACAAGGGCTCTAATAGATAATAGTTTTCGAACAAGGAATAGATTTAGCATTCATCAACGCCGGGAGCTTGAGGTGGGATGTGTAGGAACTGTAATACCGACGTGAAATGAATAATTTAGTTCCTGGCGCCGCCGTTGATAATGAACGGTTCAAACCTGATATCTATGTCATTAATTAATTAAAATTCGATACGCTTCTGGTACTCCGTAATGAAATTAATTTTATGTATGTAGTCATTCCATATAACAAGTTAGGACAACAGGCCGGTGTTTTAAAGCGAAATGAGTAGAAAGTAGGCTAACAGCGTTTGAATAAGGGTATTCTAATTGAAATAGAACCAATTCCAATTGCAGTCGCAATCTTATTGTAGAAACCGTTACATTTACTTACTTCGATGTTAGTATTATCGTAGATATACTTATAAAATATTATTTGTTTTAGAGATACCTACAATAGAAGTCATTTAGGCATGAAATATGAAAGTTAAATAATAGCTAACAATACCTAAATATTTAAGTAGTTTTATATATTACTTTGCTACATTTCAGGGAAATAAAGACACCTTTTTAAATTAAACTAAAAATTATTAATTAATATATTTAATTAAATAATATATTTCTGGCTGCATTGGGCTTGAAAATATGATACTGTGGTGTACCGTGAGCCACATAACAAGTGTGGAGCGTTGTCGAGCCGAATATAATGAGGATATATATATATGTAGTACAGATAAGTATCTAATTTTATGAAAGAAAATGTCATGATTGATTTAAACAGGATTTGTCTAGAAACAGGATCACGCACCGAATCTACTCAGAATCAATTACGAGTTTTTCCCTGAGGGCACGACATCCGGCGTGTGGCTCTTCTTGCTCAGATTTCATTCCGTAAACAACTCGACTACATCTTCTAGAGCGTTATATCTCCTACTATGATTGTATTTGATTTTATTAAAGCTCAAAAGTTGATTTAAATAGTGTCTTATCATATGCTCTAATGCTGTAAATAAAATAACTAAGAAGTTCTCGTAGAGCCAGCGACTACTATTATATGAGGTACTTGTATTTAATAGAATCATGCTCAAAAATTAAATAACAATTGACTTGTGTTTTTAAAACTTAATAAGATAAACATTAATAACTATTTCAGAACCATCTCGAATGGGTTTAATCATTTTATAACGACAATGTAATGTAATGTAGAGTTTAATGGGCCGTTTCTGAACATTACGAAATATTAATTTTGCAGTACCGCTTACTATGGCTAATGCAAAACATATCATTCCAAGATTCGGTTTATCTAATAATAACGACCGCGTCGAAATGTAAATATTGTTTTGAAAGTGGAACACGTTAAGAATATTGAAAATGATAATGTAGAAAGAAAATGCAGGTTTTAAAAATTGATATTTGACATGTTTCTGTCTTGCCGCATTGTCTGCCGCTGCTCCCGCACTACGGACGGGATGCGAAACAGCATACATACATGCACGCATCCCATAGCAAACATCGACCTCTTTGCCATGGCAATCTGGTCTTTTGCCATCACTCAGTCCTCGTGGCTTAAAAATGCACTTACCAACGCTCTATGAATTTTAACTGGAAAGTAACTAGCAAAGTAGCCGAACAACTTTTTGTGTCAAGCCGGTAGTTAAGTTCAACAGGTTTTTAATAGTTATGGCAACAAAATAAATGTGATCAAAGTGCAGGTTCAATTCGATGCCTGAAAATATTGAAACAAGATAATTAGTAAAAGTGGTTTCTTTTACTAACTGTAACACGAAGTAAAGGAAGTAGTACCACGTAATTACGAGGCTCTTCTTCTTTTTCTTCGTCTATTCACCTCCCCGGTTACATCCTCAGCTGGCTGCTTTTCAGCCCGCAGGGTATGCTTTCCCACCTTTACTTTTCCTTGCGTCCTTGGAACTGAGTCCTTATCCTTATATGCATATGCACTGCGAGGTCAAAGCAGCACTTTTTGAGTGTTCTTATTGAAGAGAAAATCAAATGGGAATTGGAAGTTTGTTTGTTGTTTCCAATATTTAAAAAAAACAGAATATATGATATGAAAATGTTAAGAATGTTAATTAAGTAACTACATTAAGCATGAGTGTCGTCAGAATATTCCAAATACAAAACTATTTCCAACCTCTTGAAGTTACCACTAAGTAACTATTTACTTTAGTCAAATAAGTTTGGCAGTAGATTGTTTCAAACTTTGAAGATTTAAGGGCTTAGATAAATCAAAAGTTTTGTGTGGCTAAGACCGCAAATTTAACCCTGTTTAATTGACTTGCTTGCTGTGGCAGTAATATTCTGACGGCAATACCCCAAATGCTTGACATTAGTTCTATTAATTCCTTTGTAATATCACTTTTGGCACAATTGTATTAGGCATTGCTAAAGTGCCCGCGGCGTTTGCAGATTCAAAGAACACGAAGTGTCTACTAACTTTATAGTTAATTTTGCATGATCCTGAAATACAAACATTATCATTACCAACAGTAGAAATGTTCTGAAATATTATTTTTGCCTTGTGTATATTTAAGATTTGGATAACGGTATAATGTTAATAGGATCTGCAGCTTCTAAACTTTTTACAAAATCTATACCTAAAAACCTGTCGAACCTTTCGAAATCAGGTTCAATTTAATTTATTATACAGTACTTAAATGTTAAATTTTCATACCTATTCAAAGGACTTGAGTTTAAATTTTTACTCGTCATTTCCCAGATTTGCTCAGAGTGATATGAGTTTCATGAAACACGGCTTTATCACCCCCAATTCCAAAGATTTTGGAAACGTGCGCGCTAGGTAATTTTTTTTAATCTATGCCCATTTCAAACTTCTTTTAAAACTAAACTTACGTAAGTAAATACTAACAATTGCAACCACCACCTTTAGTCATTTATACTTCAGACACACTCACACATCTGAAATTGCGCACAAAAAATGAAAAGTAGGAATCTCTTTATCTCTGTTTTGATATGCATATGGCATTACAAACATAAAAATATATTTTGTTGATACTAATATGGCCACTGATCACCACAGATCCTAACATACTACGTTTTGCCAAATTGTGTGATTGACCGTCTGCATTTACTACAATAACACTATCGTGATAGGATACCGTAATATTAATGGACTTCATCATAATTAAATTCACTTCAAAAAGTTTTAATACACCGCTCGACTCGGCCATGCTTGCTTAGCCCATGGCGAAGTAACCGAATTCTTCGGCGAGCCGTGTCACGATGCACTATATAAACCAATTTGTTTCCCGCTTCCGATACTACTCTCTGATTATAATCACCCAAGGAATGTCGAAACTACTTATCAATTCGACGCGGAGAAGATTTTTTTTTATTCTGATACAAAAAGGTTTTGTTAAGTATAATAGTAACAGACGTCCGAGCGGGCTGCCTGAGGGGAATTGTTCTTAGATAAAGCTGATATATTACTTTGGTAATGAAGGGAAACTAATTTGTTTCAAAATATAACATTGTACTGATTTTTGTAACGATGTAAGGTTATTATGCTTTGTGGTGTGCTAAATAATGACTACGACCACAAACAGACTTTACAAAATATATAAATTTATCTGTTTCATTGAGGTCACTTGCAGGATTGTGTAACCTATTTTAAGTCTAAATAAGATATTAATGTTGAATATATGTATTTGCTAATCAGAAAAAGGCCTTGAAGCCTCGTTTCTCCGTAGTCCTAAAGATGAAGATAAATATTTGTATAGGTGTTAAAATTTGTTGACTAAATAATTATACAAGGATTACACCAAAACTGTAAGATAAAAATATTTGTTTGTTTAAAAACAACACCAACTAAAAACTAATTTCCCTAAATTCTCTTAGAGTGAAGCCTTGGGAAAAAGCTAAGTAATCCATACTAATATTATAAATGCGAAAGTCTGTCTGTCTGTCTGTCTGTCACCTCTTCACAGCTAAACTGCTGGACCGATTGTAATGAAATTTGGTAGGGATGTAGTTAACGACCTGAGGTCAAACATAGGCTACTTTTGGGCGCGATATAACCGAGTCCCACGCGGGGCGAAGCCGCGGGGAACAGCTAGTAAGTTTATAAACATGATTCTCTCATAATATTTATTAATTCATTGTTTAAGTTGTCTGTCTTTTTGTTAGGCACCAATCAACACAAATCATTCGCAAGATCGACTGCCAAGAATCAAGTACAACGACAGCTGCCATGCCTGGTAGAGACAGTCTACAAATCTAAAGTGAATGAATTAATGAGTTTTGGAGCTGAGCTATTGTTCTGTCGTCGATCTCAGAGACTGAAGTTCGATTGCATCGGCTGAACTATACAGAAAGACGCAATTCCATTGCTCTGTGGGATGTTGGTATATGGTGTTGTGTATTATATGGTGGCATGGGATGGGACCAAGTCAAGGTTATCCTTTGTATCATAATGAATGTGGCGTGGCACTTTATTATTTTATGAATATAAACACGATATGGTGATTAAGTACAGATATTTGATATAGTTATAAAGAAGAATTTTAGGGAAATACCGGTGGAGTGGAAACGTAATGATGAAGGTCGCTGTAAAAATGTCTGGGCAGAAAAAATAACAGGTTTATGATTTTAACCAGGTTTTCGAATCAGATGCTACTAACGGTCAAATTGTAGGTAGTTATCATTCGTCCGTGCGTAAAGTCGTCGCCATGGCTTATTTATCTGTTAAAATTTCATAGAATAAGCGAAAAAAAAATCTTATGTAAGTAATAAATATACTGAATATCATCTTGCAGCAATGGATGGGTGCCTTAGGCGAAGGCATCAGTAATACTGAGATTTACGTGAGACCGATAGCGACTCTTGCGACTTCACCTCCGCTATTTTACATGAAGTATTTATAGATTTATGTGGATAGAAAAAGAAATATACATAAAAAAAAACTACCTCTTATTTTGCCCAAACTCAAGTGGAAAGATTTTTTAATTAAGAGATAATAGTAAGGTAACTTAATTTTAAAAGTGATAGTTTGCAGTTTTCCCAATGGGAAAACTGCAAACAGTTTTCCCGGCCGTTTTCCCAATAACAAAGAAATTATAATACACAAGGTTTATCTTTTTAAATCATCTACCTTAATTTTTTAAACACTTGCTTAAAGAACTCAGAACACCAACTTTTTAGGTTTTCAAGTTTTTTTTTGCTATTGTTTTCTACCCGGATCATGTTTGATCAGTACGTTATGTTATGCTCCATCCCGTGTCGAATCGTCCCATCTTTTACATCTATTTGTGAGGTACTCTCTCGTAAATCCCCATCTTATTGACAGAAATCCGCCCGTAACTTACATAAAGCTGAAATTGTTACGTATTACATCTTATAAACGAAAATAGAAAATTGTTTCGTGACGATATCGCCGATATGCGTGTTGTACTCGAACCCATGTGCTGGATTGATAGTCCTATCAATAATGATAGTTACGTACCTTTATCGGTTTAGTACTTATATAGGTACTTAAACATAAACTTGCATACAATTAGAGTATACTTGTGGTAGAGTACAAAAATGTATAATACATAGGTACATTTGTTACCTGAAATTAGTTCGAGTTTCAACCGATAGGATCTTTGTCAATTGGCATTGTTGCTTTGTGTCGGAACAACAAACGAGCATGTATTTATACAGTTTATATCGGGTACATAGTACTTGGATTAAACTCTTGGTTTCTGTTCAATGTTCTGCTCTGCATACCGCTACATCCACAACGTTTGGAGGATACCCGTAACTATAAATAAAAAGGGTACAAAAGTTTACTTAACTTAGCATATAATGTACTGTATTAATGTGCACAACGGCGTTGTTCAATATTATTATTATTTGAATAAGATAGCGAATCACCGGGCAATAGAGATGGCCTAGTATTGGGCAAATTTAATATAGTTGTCTATACAGTGTGCCTTGACAAGAAAAAAAAGAATATTATTATATAAAATATTCTTCATAAATTCCATTACTTCGGATCTTATTTTTACATTCAAACATTGTCATGATTGATTACAAATATTTCCTGAATGCTGGAAGGCCGGCCATCTGCGGCCGGCTTCAGGTGTATGAAAAATTATATGCCACTAGATGCGACTACATCTACACCCTAGGTTTCTTTACATGCGTTAACATTACAAAGGTTAACATTACGTGAACTAACGTACCCTTGAAATCTTCGGAAGGGACATAACCAGACTGAAATAGGCAGTCTCTCTCTCGCTTGTCATAAGTTGTTTCTGCACTCTCTATGTTTTGTAACATAGCATACCAGGCAGCGCTCGTCAATTCTCGGATAGCTCAAATAGCTCTTGTAGTGTTGTCTCCTCTGTCTGCTGGCAAAGCGGGCACACAATACTGCCCTGAATAACAGCGGCTTATGTAAACCTTAAATACTGAGTCGCTGTTATCACATTATGCTTTTATCTACACAACGAGTAGACAGAAAATAAAAAAGGATATTTAAAGAAAATATTTCAAACAACTGTAAATTAAGTAGGAGATATAGAAGTATTAAAAAGTAGGTAAGCAGACTCTGGGCTCTGAATTAATGTTTTGACTTCTATTTTCGATAAGCAAATTTTTTTGGAAATTTTTTTGCAAATCTTCTGAAAATTATTGTTAGTCAAAAAACATAAATACTAAAAGTAGTACACGTTAAAAAAGAAACTAAAGTCTAAATATTAAAACATTTATCTAAAGTGCAGTCCCCTTAGGATTGTCAATTAACATTTATTCTATCGACCTCAAAGAATAGAATCTAAAACGAATACATTTCTGGATTTATGTAAATCTTAACTAAAGATTTGCATTCATTACGATCACAGATTCCGGTATCATTGTAAAGTGACCCGAGACCTGAACTGCTAAGACAAAGTCTTTAGATTTCAGATAAGATTTCGTAGCCAATACCGTACAATTGTGGCTATTTCCCATGACCGACACTGGGTCATTGGCATAATTTATATGAAAAAAAAAGAAACATCAAATTGTTTAATGTAGGTATATGGAAAGGCTTAGAATTAAAACACTTGGGATTCAATGTTGTGTATAGTTTCGCTTACGATAAAATACTTTAAAAATCTGAATACATGTTCTCTACTCTAAATGTTGTAGTTAATAAAAAAAATATGGTTCTAGGGCAAATAAGAATGAACATATTGAGTACACATAATGAGCGTTAAGATAAATTTAGAGGGATGTTGTGCCAAACCCATAAAAATAGTAAAGAAAAGCATGTATTTATTATATATAGATTTTGAGACTAAATACTTTGATTCCACGATAAATATATGAGAAAAATAAATTCACAGGTTTTTTCTTAGGTAAATACCAATAATATTCAAACTTTTGGCGTATAAATTAGCAACGCAAAACATTTTCATGCTAAAGCTAAATGCGGGTTCAGCTTGAAATTGCATAGTATTCTTGATTCTGTATTGTCTTACTAAATATTATTTAACCATCCGTCCATTAAATTACGCGATGCAATGTGAAATTGTTCGCGAGTGCAGTGCTTCTGTAAATATTGTTAGACGGCGTGTAGCGTTCTAAATGGGAATACTTACGTTGATTTTATGTAACACATGAGAGAAACATTTTATCTGCATATAAAATAAAACTAAGTAATCCATACTAATATTATGAATGCGAAAGTCTTTATGTCTTTCTATCTATCTGTTACGCTGTCACGGCTAAACTGATGGACCGATTTTGAAGAAATTTGGAATACTTTTGGGCACTATATAACCCAGTAAACGATTATTTGAACTGATAGTAAAATATAAGTAAGGTTTCGATCTAAGACAGGATTTTTTGCATGGTAAAGTTTAATTTATAGAATACTAGCTGTTCCCCGCGGCTTCGCCCCGCGTGGTATTCGGTTATATCGCGCCCAAAAGTAGCCTATGTTTGACCTCAGGTTGTTAACTACATCCCTACCAAATTTCATCAAAATCGGTCCAGCAGTTTAGCCGTGAAGAGGTGACAGACAGACAGACAGACAGACAGACTTTCGCATTTATAATATTAGTATGGATATTCGATTTACAGAATACAAAATAATGTTTAATTATAACAATAGTGAAATCTAAAGAAAACTTTGTGTTGACAGAAAATTAAAAAACATATCAATTCAATCATAACACAGCCGCTGAAATCACAAGCCTTCGCGCTCGGATCGCTAACAAATTCCCTACATCACGTTTCATAAAACACATGATTCAATTCCCTTTAGAAATAAAATACGTTACGTGTTTATTCTACAAACATCGTATACGATTGAAATGTAATAATGTCACCAAATGTAAAGTCAGTTGGTTGGTTGCCATGAACTTTGCGCAAGGGCGGGCGACAGGCGAGACGGTTGCGTTGCCCGCCCGCCCAGTGTCGCGCGAACCGCCCTATGCTACGAGCGTGTATGACGTCACCACATTTGGCTAAGTCGTGAATATTATCGACAATATTTAAAGTGAGTGCAAGTGTTGTAAAGTTAAGCGAACTAAGTTCAAATATTTATACTTTAAAAGTATCTATTTCATCAATTTTCTAAATTGTTGGTAGGTTTCTTCATTTAGCACAGATATGGACTACAAGTGCAAATAATGTGCTAGTGTGATTCATTAATCACTCTAGCAAATTCTTCGTCGTTTCGACGCCATCACTTACGTCAGAGAAATTTATTCAGCTACAAAAACGTTAACTTTGTAAAGCCAAGTAAATTAACAACTTTACTGCGCCCTATTTTAAGGGTGTATTTTACTATTCTGAGACTAAAATTATGTAAGTAAGTATTTAACAAACATAATTTAAAAAAATATTTTCATTTACGTATCGTATCGTATGCCATTAGATCATGCCTGCAGTTGAACTGTTCAACAATTTTAGTCTTGTTTCAAATGAGAGTACCACTCATAATTAATAGTATATCTTGTTATATGGCTATTAAATTTCACTTTATTTATTTAAGTTCTTGGCTGTTTATCTCTTTAGCTATGAAAATATAATTTTTTGAGTAAATTTTAGTGCATGGTATGTCAGTTTTACAACTATTGGTATTACTTAAAGAATTTTAAGATACAGTAATAAATATAAATAAATACACGTCGTACCAAGGTCCTAATAATTAAATATATAATTAAAACTTCTTTAAAATATCTAGTAATTATGTGAAAGTTAGCATCTTTATGATTGAACGAATGATAATATTTAATTAAAAAAGTAAAACAGTAATGATATTATAGTTGCATAGTTTATTAAACTTTCATCACATTTCACTCAAAATTACGAACGCAACCCAGGGGGATGGCTGTCGATCGAATTTCCTCTCAGGGGTGACTAGCCTCGCACCATAGCTAATTACTAAAATATCTATTTGTATTGTATAGATATATCGTATAGTTTACAAGCGGACTGCAGATATAGGATAGGCAAATACAAAACTAAGTACTTACAATAGGCTTTATGAATTATGCCTGTACTCTATGCATATCTGTCACCGACAACTGTAACGTTTTTGTTTTGTTTCAAAAGTATGATTGATAATACATTTGTATGAATCACTTGGAAAAAGGTACCTTGAATTTATGTAACGAGATATTTATTTATTTTATCATTTATATGATACTTATGATATTAACGATACAAAAATGTTCCATACTAAGTAGCACCACAATTCGATGTCACATGTTATTGAGATCAAATCCTGTCGCCAAAAGGTATTGTGGTGACGAGTGACGGTTACCGTGGTCATTCAAATTTGTCACCATGATCGATACGACTAGTAGAGTACCTAACGTCAAACTTTTTAAAAACAACTTTTACTTTAAAAAACCTATTGATGATTTTGTAACTGTCAAAAAGGACAAAGAGATTAGGGCCTTTGATTTACCCTTATTTCACGTTACGATTTTTATGGGAATAGATGAAGAAATATCCTTTTTATTTGTTTATACAGTGTCTATATTATTCCAATATAACATTTCTGTTCGTCATAGTTGATTCACATGTTTACATTTTTAATATTACCATAGCTTAGCTTTACAACATTATCATACAATAGTATTACAACACAGGTGAATCAATTTCAATAAACAAAACTTTTTGGATGTGATCAAGAATTTGCAAAAATACGAACTTCGAGAATACATCTATAGTGTAATAGGTGAGTAATACACATTATAAGTACCTGTATATGAACATTTGATAAACTAAATTTTAAATAAAACGTAAAAAACAATTCAATTCTAGTAGTTCAAAGTTCCTACTACTAAGTAAAAATACTAAGCAAGTTTAATAAATTCAACTTTTAATAAACTTGCTTATATTACTTACAGCTTAGACGTCGTATTTCCATTATTTATTTACCAGTTACTTTTAAAAAATATGTTATCGATATAAGTATCAAATTAACCATCATTTTCAATGTAAGACCTCGGTTTTATTTGTCCAATAGTTATTTCCCTTGTGAGATAGGTTTCACTTCTATTTGTTGGTAAATAAGATCTTGTAATTGGCGTAAACAAATCGGTCGGCGTCACCGTCGCTGGGCCGTGCTTTCGGCTGCTTGTCAAGACTCTAGAGGCGTGGGAAAACAAACAAGCACTGGTCTCGTTAACGGACTCTTGTCCAACCATTCTAACCGCAGGCTACTACGATTGTCACCAACTACAATACAGGATTATCAACCTTAACCCTTTACAATACAGCGGCAGTCATTAGCACGCAAATGAAATAGTTTCCTCAAGCTGCAACCCGAGTTGTTTGTTCGGGCCTGTAAAATCTAACAGACTTATATCAAAGTGAAGAAAAACAGTGGGAAATGTCCTCGCTATACGTTTAGGTTATTCAAGTAGAGTCAGATACTTCACCTTTTATTACTTGGGCTTTAATATATATTTTTACCATGGGTTTTGGGTCCAAACCGAATCTTGTTTCTAACAGTCACAAGCATTCTCCAGTCTTCTGTTTGGTACCACTCTTTACCAATTGACTTTTAGCGATTTGAATAAAACTAGATGTTGCCTGCTTCTCCGGTCGCGTTGGACTATGGTATATCTCGCCCAAAAGTAGCTGATCGTCAACTATATCCATGCTAAATTTCAACTAAATCGGTCCATCGGTATAGGCGGGAAAGCGTGAATTCCTGTGATTTATTTGTAAATTTATAATCTATTAATTTTTTTTTTGCAACAAATTTACAGATTTTCGATGATAAGTGCTGTATGGTATTGCTTTTTACCAAATTTCATTTTTCTAGTTCAACGGAAATTACCCCATACCTAGGTTTTGATTACCATCTGAAATCGCAAAATTTACGAATATTAGCAAAATTTACGATCATACGAGTATACTTTGATCGAGTTCTCATATAATTTTGATTATTTTACAGTCTAATAAAAATTAAGTTAAAAAAACTATAACCCGACTACATGGTGTCTAAAAAGGATGAAACAAGGAAATAATTGAGATAGAAATCCAAAAATGCATTGGTACAAAATGGTCATGGTAAAGCCGGTCAAGGTGAAAAGTAGTAACAATATATTTTTTATTTAAATTAATACCGAAAGCTTGAAAAATGTTGGACATTTTTGTATAACAAAACAATTTTAACAAACTAATTCGCAAAGCTTTCTCGAGGATTAAACTAAATACCTGCCACATGCATGATATATTTCAGGAAATTAATAAGACTGCACCAGCAGGTTATTATTTAATACAAAATATTAGAAGCAGTTCAGTTAGATGTTGTGAAATAAATTAATTATTTACTCACAAATGCAGTACAATGGGTTAACATTGGTAAGTGGTTATTGAAACAGCTGTAAAGATTCCGAATTAAAATTTAGATCAAATTAAATATACTAAGACAAGTAAGTAATGTACTTAAGTCATAGAATTTGGAAACCGCGAGCGGACACCAGGCTTTTTTTTAGTATATTGCTTACGTGGTACAAGAAAACGAAATTCTACAAAAAAAGTTACCTACTTATACAAATTTATGAATCCATTGTGTAATCTAATCACTACAAAAATATTAAATTCTCATTCAATTTTAATGACTCCAACGCCTGTCCAGTCCATTTCCGTTCAGTAACAGTTTCCTTCCAGGCTATAAGCGCAGCCCCTTACGTAAAGCATATTACGAGAACTTGCACGATTATCTATGCATGAGTTGTTATTTGTAAGGACTTAAGTTACAATACGAAACCGGTTTTCCGACTACAGCCCGAGTCGATAGAGACAGCTTTTTGTTTCTTTTGAGTTCACTGACTGATCTAATTTAAGGCTGAGTCTACAGTCGATAGCATTTTTTTTTTGTTTGCATATAAGTCTGAATACGAAATAACGATCGTTTTCATTTCCATTAAATAAGTCGCTGTATTCATAGAAACTTTCAAAATAAAGTTTTTCTTAGATTACAGTCGAGCCATGACGAGGTAAGTTTTTTATTGTTCCATTTAATATTGCATCCATCAAATCTCTGGCTACTTGACTCATATTAATTTTGATGCTACAAATGTTTATTTCTTACAGTATTTGACCCACCAAACCGAAATATATCGATCTCCGCTAAGAAAAATGCAAGATGGCATTATATTTTCAATTTCAAATTTATTTAAAAATTGGAACTGTCGCGGGACGGCTATCATCCGCCATGACGTGACGCAACCATTGTGGTAAACTGTCATTAAGACCTATTTTTGACTTATTTCATTCGTTCAAAGTCGGTAGTTCGAATAATTTTCTTTCGACAAAACTGTTTAATCGCATGATTTTCATGCGACTCTGTGGTTTTTGGCGAGAATTAGGTTTTAAAAATAGCACCTTTCAGAATAATTACGTCTCAAAACTCTGCAAAAGTGTTTTCGATAGGATTCCAAAAATGAACTTTTGAAATTAAGTTTTGCTTTCTCAGAGGACTCGGAAAAAGATGGAAAAATGCTTTCAATATAAACAAATAGCGAATAATTATTTTAAACAAAAACAAAATACAAGTCAACTAGCCTAATGTTGTCTATGATAACTTTCACTGTTTAGTCATATTCAATACATACTTACTGTTAAGTATTAATGGTATACTTCTCTGAGTTTATTAAAGCAAAAAGTCGAGTTACGTCCGAATGTGACCTCAGCCTATGGTCTTGTACTGTACATCCTGACTCCTGAGATAGAGGGAGACAAGAAATTGTTTGTGGTATACTTTGCGTTGTGTTGTTTTGTAAATCCGAAAATAGCCGAGTTGTGCCGAAGCGCCTGCGCCGTTCGTGGTTACTATGGCCGTATTTTTATGGCGTGTATTTTCTCATTGATATTTTTCAAATGATTGTGTTAAATCTGACTGATGTTTATATTATGTGTGAACTTGACGCATACATAGTTCTAATATAATATATGGATTACAATGTGAACGAAAATTGTGTAAGTACCTACACAATATAAGTATTTATTTTCATAAGTGTTTCGAATGATAAGTAACGAATATATTTTACAAGAACACCTGCACATACCATGCAAAATAAATTTTCGTGTAGTAATTACAATTTACATATGTCATTTTTAGTTAAATTTTAAAAATATGTTATAATGTACTTAAAACCTTTAAAAGCTTAAGTAATTACAATTTACATATGTCATTTTTAGTTAAATTTTAAAAATATGTAATAATGTACTTAAAACCTTTAAAAGCTTAAGTTCTTTGTTTAAACCGATCTACATGATTGAAAGTGGGTGACTGAGAGATTCAACTCTGTAGAAAAAAGTTCCGCAACTAAGTGAACGTTGCACGACCTGCGATAACATTGAACGTGAAGGTAAGGCCAATTAATTTATTTTTATTATAGCATAATGGTAAAATTAATTTGAAAACAGAACGATAACTTATATAGATAAATTTATTCTCTAGATAATGAACATTCAAGACTCAAGCTTGGCTTTACATGAAATTGTAATAATTTATCTGTTTCGCTTCGAACATCTTCAAAAGCTTTTGGTATTTTCAAATTTATAGGTACTTATTTTACGCAATTAATAATTTTAATTTGATTTTGAATATATAAACCTATTTTACTATGTGAGACCTCAAATGACAAAAATATATAAGGGGCCAGAGCAATACCACAATAAATGAATTATAGAATCTTGTAACATTATACTTACAGCTTTCAAAAGCGATGTCTGATAGAAATTCAAATTTAAAGATTCTTTAAATTTGAATTTCTATTAAAAGATTCTTTAAATTTGAATTTCTATTTCTATTTGAAAAGTTATATTTTTTTAAAACTAAAATTATATTTACTTACCTACCTAAAAAAATACCACTTACCTAAAGTTGGTTGCAAATGGTTGCTATAATTATATTCTAACACGCGGAAACTATGATTGCTTCACGTCGTGCAGACAAATATTACATGACGAGTTACCTCTGTTGTTGCGTTTATTTGTGACACCTTCAAAAAGGCACATTCAATTACTCACCTTTTTACAACTGCAGTAATTACAAGATACACTAACAACGTAATTAATGATATATTACACATGTACAACGCCTGAGGTGTACCTACACAATATTTAATCAGTATGATGAATAAGCTAAATTAGATAAGGTGGTAGTCGTTTTTGTACCTACTGAAATAAATTACCTACCTAATCAACTTATCCAAACCATTTTATCTTTTCAGTTAAAGGTAAAAAAAAATGGTGTGTGTGAACGTTATGTTTAACATTTCTTCGTGTAGATACCTACATCGTTTTAAAGCCTACAGGTTTTTTTTTGTTGGGTCCTACCAAACAGAGAAATTATCCAAATAGAAATGTTTTGACGCGGATTTAGTTCCAGAATCAGTGTGGCAGGGTTTTCTCTCTTCTTATTTTCAATTAATATATGTAAACCACAACAGAAACGTATTACGTTGTTTACAACAAAGCCACCCAATATTATCGACCAATAACAGTGGCAATAAATGACGCAATCAAATTCCCTGCCCATTTTTTCTGTGTGAAACGTTGGCTTGCAAGCCAAACTAGTGACACGTTTTTCGTGCGCTATGCCACTACTTGTTAATATTTCTAAATTCAGTGTTAGCACCTATATTTTTCTGTGGTAAAATTACAAAAGCAAAGTTCTGTTATTTTCATGTAAACTTGCAATTTTACAAGGAACACGTCGACGTCTACTTTCATCTGACCCGTTGACAGGCTGCGGTTACAAACGTGATGATGTAATAATGAGAAGAAATGGTCCTTAGATTTTGTTTCTGTTATCTTGAAAATGCAAGAAATACGTAATAATATGAAAAGAATAATTGGAGGCCACAAAGTTAAATTATGTTAGCGCCCGGTAATATCACGTGACAGGTATCGCCCCACTACAGGTAAACCCCTCTTGGCAGTAGTAGTGTCGGGGTGAGTATGAGTGTAACGCTCTCTTCTCCTTGGGTTCACCGAGCGGTGCAGACGTGTATTGTGCTCTAGTGATTTAACATGGCCTTTATTAGTATTTGATATTGATATGATATTGCTGTTGATAATTTTAATATGTGTTCAAATGTAACTGTAGATTAACATAGTTAGGCACGGACGAGGGATTGGTACGCTTCAGGCTGGATCCCAGTGATAGGAGCGGGGTTGGTGCTCCTATCTTTACCGTGATTAGTGCCAAAGCTTAGACACGAATGGGTAATTCGGTCGGATAGCTAATATCAGAAGTGGTATGATGAAAGAATATTTCTTAATATTCTACCACGCCTAGTAAATTGTACATGTTTTGTGATACTTAATTGTTAACATTCTGACACACACGCGTAAGTAAATTTAACAAAACGGTTAGATTAAATTTGTAATCTAAAGTAGTCGAAAAAGTATTTGTGAGTGTTAAAGTGTGAATGAATGTTGTGATAATATACTACAGCTGTAAGTATTGGTGCAGAAGCGGTAAGTCTTTTTAAGTTTTATGTGACTCCAATCCTAAAAAGTGTGAAAAAAATATCTCTGTGAAAATTATTTATTTTGTGGGTAGGATTTTAAAAATGATATGAAAAAAGAATCTTTACGTTTGGGTATTTGTGATTGAATTCGATGTCAATACATTGAAAAGGAAAATGATAATATTTGGTTTATTTAATGATTATGTGAATTATTTGTGTTTTTCATTGTATAATTCGTGAGTTCTAAAACGAGTGATAACTTTGATAAATTCTCTTTGGTATATATTGTATATTTTATTTAAATAATATGATTGTTTGTGTCAAAATGTTACAATACGAAATAATTATCAGTAATTAACACAAAGTGAGCTGACCCACGCAGGAACAGCAAACGTTAATAATGTTGATTAGTGATTAATATTCGTTAAAAATGTATGAAATAAAGTTGGTTACTGTCATTTTCGATTTTAGCATAGGTGAGGGTTCCGATCAGTTAAAAACCAGAAGTGACTGAAACGGAAAAGTCATAATGGTCTCGGAACACTGATAAACAACCCAAGATACTATGCATTATCGAGATGGCGAGGTCATTATAGAAAAAGCATAAATGGTGATTTGTATTCTATCAATGTATTATTGTTTCATGGTTCGAGCTCGACGGTCGGGGACGACCGGATTTTTCAGGACGGCCGAGTGTTAGCGCCCGGTAATATCACGTGACAGGTATCGCCCCACTACAGGTAAACCCCTCTTGGCAGTAGTAGTGTCGGGGTGAGTATGAGTGTAACGCTCTCTTCTCCTTGGGTTCACCGAGCGGTGCAGACGTGTATTGTGCTCTAGTGATTTAACATGGCCTTTATTAGTATTTGATATTGATATGATATTGCTGTTGATAATTTTAATATGTGTTCAAATGTAACTGTAGATTAACATAGTTAGGCACGGACGAGGGATTGGTACGCTTCAGGCTGGATCCCAGTGATAGGGGCGGGGTTGGTGCTCCTATCTTTACCGTGATTAGTGCCAAAGCTTAGACACGAATGGGTAATTCGGTCGGATAGCTAATAATTAATTTTACCAATTATAAATCTTATCAAAATCCATTGACGTATATCAATAAAAGAATTCATAAGAAAATGAATGGTAGGTACCTATGGATAATGCAGTAAGTATGACGAATAAATAAACTATCCTGCCAAAACAGACTAAGTTTTATTACTATTTTTCCTTAGTATTTGTAAATACTTAATAGTTTAGTTTCTCCACCCTTGCGTCGAGGCTCCAACCATATCGGCTTTAGCTTAATTTGTTAGATGTTGCTCAGGTGTTTTGTAAATATATCTAAGTGCCAGCATATTTTATTATGTTTATATTTTAATCATTAGTAGGTATCAAGCGTCAAAAGTATCAAAAGTTTTATGAAAGTACCCAAATAGTCGTAAGTACGTTGTCACCAAATGATTGAATTTAACGAGGCTCAATGTCATTTCTAATGTTTCTGGGAGGCCAAAAAAGTGTCACAGTCGAATATTCAATTTGGTACTACGCAGGTTTCCATAAGATATATTTTTCTCTTTTGCTCGCTTGTATTTTCTATTACACAAAATGTTGATAACAAATGTGTAGCGGAAATATGTTTTTCATAAAAGCATTCCTCATTTATTTTACTTTATTTTGGTTATTTGAACATTGTTCGTACAAACAGTATGTTGTTCTTTTTACGTGTTGTTTTACCTTGTACTTAATAGGAGATGTTGTTCAGAAAATATATGGGTTATTATATTACGCGCATAAAATCAAAAGGAAGGAAAAAAATACGTTGTTCTGTTTAAAGGCAAGGTAGAAAAAATCCCATTTAGTACCACTCGGTATATGTTTTCTTGTTATTTATTATCTATGATAAAATTATTTGTGTTTACATTAGGTTTCTGTTTATATTTATGCTAATCTTGCCTTACTACAATGCTATTTGCAAGTACTGTAAAATTTACAAATACATTACAAATTTCTCAAACCTTGCATAAAACTTTAAACTAAATATAAATATATTTCACACTAAAAGATAAGAACAATCGTATTGACCTTTGGGTAAAATGAATCAGGCTGAATTGACCGTAGGCCGTCTGCCTTTTCAAACCCATTCAGATGTCCATCGCATCGATTTTAAACAAATGATTTAGCAATCGATCGATATCAATTTGTAACAATTGACTCAAATAGGTCGCGTTACAGCGACGATGCTTGACCGACATTCGTACGACTACCGTACCAACTAAGACGACCCACAAATGATAACAATTAAACTCGAGCCGCTTCCTTCCATTCAATCACATTCATCGGTCAATCAAGTCGCACCATCAAACCGATGTCGTTTTAAAAAGTGTCATAAGCACTATTTAATGAACTTTGTTCAGCCAGTTTACGCTTGATGTAAGCCATTTTTATGAAATTGCGCAGATTGTTGTAAACCGATGATTGAAACAAATGATTCAGTTAAAATTTTATTACGAACCAGTAAGTCGGTAATTGCGTGGTGTTGTAAGCGTTGGTAGCGGTACAATAGCAAATGCTTTCAATTTGATGGATGATAATGATATAACTCTTTTTAAACTACAAAATAATTACTTTGACAGCCTTTGAATTACAACGAACTGAGGTGCAAATCCATAGTTTGTTTTATGTAGATTTTATGGTGACATGTTTACAAAATAAAAAAATCTTAAATCTTGATTTTTACTTTTTGATTTAGATGCTGCTAACCATTATATTTACGAAGGAAAACAATTGATGATTTGGAGAGTGTGACGGGAGCGATAGTGTTCATATGCTCGACCGCCGCAAAGGGAAGATCTTCCCGCCAGGCTAGGGTGTTATGCCTGGGGAACCGCGGCTCCGACGATGTCTTGTCGGAGGTTGTATATATGCTCCAATCCGTAGAAACTTTGATAGCGCGATTTAGACTTTCATAGTAATTTGCCATCTTGTATGCTATTCTGAGATTGTTGCTTTTAACGCCATCTGTGGTGCGTCTTTGTAGATATTGTTGTGGCGCTAGTGTCGCCACAGGACTCCCTTCCAAGACCGAAGGTCTGATAAATCTTCATGTGCAGTCTGTGCTTATGATGTTAG
This sequence comes from Apomyelois bistriatella, assembly GCA_947044815.1. Lineage (NCBI taxonomy): Eukaryota > Metazoa > Arthropoda > Insecta > Lepidoptera > Pyralidae > Apomyelois > Apomyelois bistriatella. The sequence goes on from OX345689.1 coordinate 7,190,285, forward strand.
CTTGCAAGTGCCAGTTGCTTGACTTGACGTCCCAGTGAGTCGGGTACGTTGTTGCTGCTTGCTCGTAGTCTGCGGTGAGTCGAGACTGTAGTGAGCGATGTAGACCTGTTGGCGCCGGTAGATGTCCTGCAGAACTGCCACGCTGGTGCGGTTGGCCGGCCGATGAATACCAGACGTGGGCTGCGGTGGATGACCGGTCGCTGAAGTCTTGAAGTGAGGGTGGTTTCAGGACCAGGAAGCTCGTGAGTCGGCTGCGTTGGACCTGGAGATACCCCATTGTTGTTGGCTTGCTGTGAGACTGCTGGCTGCTGAGGCTTGAGAGGTAGCGAGATGATGGATCGGAGAGTGTTGATGGAGAAGGCTGCTTCCAATCACGTCGGGGTCACCACTTTGGAGAGTGTGACGGGAGCGATAGTGTTCATATGCTCGACCAATGACATACACGATATTACGTCAGTAACAATGTTAGCTTTTTATTGCCAGTTATTTGGCATGAAAAAATATATTGGATGAGCAACATTCTATTTGAGTGAAGACAATGAATAATCACAAGAGAATGCAACGCACAATAGGAGTAATGACCAGTAGTTAAAGTGCAAAGTGCCATATGTAAAATAGAGGAAATAACGAATCACCGAGGAAGGCGGCTCTTGAGGCAACGATAAAATTACCCCACTCAGTAACAATGTCTTTTTGTCCTAGCGTGATTCCCAGTTACATCCTGAGCTTACACCTCAGATCCCTCCTCCGTGCCACCTCCGTGAACTGCCTCCGTGGTCCAGTGGTTAAGGCGTTTGCCTGTAGACCCGGGGGTCGAGGGTTCGATTACCACGGGAAGCATACTTTGTTTAGTTGTTTCCAGTTTGGTTAGGACATTGCAGGCTTGAATCACCTGATTGTCTGACAAAAAAGATGATTCCGTGCTTCGGAAGGCACGTTAAGCCGTTGGTCCCAGCTGCCATCTGGTAGTCGTTAAAGGAACCATGTCAGAGGCCGAGAGGCGGTTCCGAAAAACTCTGACACCAGGGTGTGCATGGTCGATTGACCATGACACCTACACGAAATGAATGAATGAACCTCAGATCCCAGGAAGATGCAATCGTACTTTCATCATAGTAATTACTTATAACGGCTACATTGGCCGACAAATAAACGGGTTTCTAACGATTGTTACCTTACGTTACGATTTCCACTAAAAGTAAATATATATAAGAGAGAGAGAAAACTAAGGCTCGGTACTAAAATCGATGACAAAACAAAGAGACAAACTGATTGAACCTATCGCAAGTCACGTAAATGAATTTTTTCTAATTCCAATGTTGATGTATCCTCCCTCCTCTTACTTGTTAATTTGAATTCAACAACGGCGGTTCTCAAGCTTTTTATGCCTTACATAACAATTGCATCATAACCGAGACATAATACAAAAGAAAGTAGGCTCCACTCCATTACCATAATACAAATACAGATACTAAATATGACTATTTGTATAGAGCGACTATTGTCAACAATACCAAGTCCAAAACCGGTTTCTCAGCCAGGGTCTATTAATAAATTTATTGCAATAATAAGTATCTATAATAAATCATATTAGATTTTCTTATATCTTATAGTTTTATATATTTATTTAAACTTGATTGTTATAATACATTTGTATACCTATTACAACAATAAGTGGACTTAATGCTAAAAGCATAATGGTGGGTAGGTACAGTGTATATCAAGCGATCTAAGGTGGTAAAAATAAAACATATCGACGAATTCAGAACTTCCTCCGTATTTTTTTTTCGTCGGTTAATACGAGTAAAAGACCTTAATATGTCGTAGTTGTAGGTCACCCGGCAGGAATAAAGTTCCATAACAGTCATAGTAACGGGTTTTCCTGTGTAACTGTAACGTTAAGAAATTATAAGGCTGATTATAAAAAACCGTTTAAAATAAAAGGGCGTAACACTTTTTTCTTACAGACGATTTCCGCCGCGTTAAGGATTTTCGTTCCAAAGTTAGCACCATTCTGAATTTAATCTGAAGTTCCGGAGATAAATATGTAAACTGGTTGTACACAAATTAAAAGCTTGTTAATGTTTAAAATATATCTTCTATATTAACTGTCTTGTCCTGGTGGACAGGTTAGTCTGCAAATTAATATTAAAATGTAGTTACATTATACATAAATAAAGTGATATTAATAGAAATTTAGTTAGAATCCCACTGCTCATTTAAAATCTAGTTAGCTCTACAAGGAGCCACCCGCCGCGCCTATGGCAATGACCGATTCAAGTCGGTGCGGTGATATTTCGGGTATACGCAACATATAATAATGCTTTCATAAATATGCATTGATTTATCACGTGAATCTCTTTTTCCATACCTTTTCCTTTAATGGAATCAAGAAAATAAGTACCAAAAGTAAACTTTGTAAAAACTTTTCAGTAGTGGTGGATGTCAGTATAAATTGTGATCAAAGTTATTGAAGTACGTTAAAAAAATTTAACTTTTGCCAATGAAACTATGGCCATATAAATATTTCGATCAATTGTTATGTTACAGTTTGACTGTACCTATAATCTGAAACCAGTTATTAATTGGCCTCGACTCAAATCTCCCTACATAGGAGGCAATAATGTCAATACACCTTAGCAAGCTCTTCATTTGCTTACAATAGCTGGCAATATAATCGAGTTCAATCATTGTTCATTAACATGTACAAGTCACCGCGTCTCCTTGATCTTAATAATTCGCGGTAACTAATATAAAAAGCGTGGTCTGTTGGCCATCAATTGGTGTGTCAAATAGAACAATGGAGTGGGTCGCGTGACACGACTCTCCTTAAGAAAATAGCACTTGGATTATCGTGGGCGTTGCGAAACGTGACCGCCGTGCACTTAATTTGCAACCAAAAATGTTCATGTTGAATTTTCTGCACATTTTGTATTCTAATCCGAACATAGTAGGAATATACTTAACATGCCATTATCTTTACGGCCCATCGCTGTTAGGACATTCGAATAATAAATTAAATAATACACCCAAGTTGTATCTCATGGCAGTCAAATAAATCTTGGATGAAATATTTGGTACATTTGTACAAACAAAACTGTTTTGTTTTGATGATGAATCTAGTCTTAAGCTACCAAAGTTAATATTAAATTAAATAAAAAATACCTTTGGGTTTTGTATAACAAATTTAATAATTTGATGACTTATAATATTATTTCGAACCCAAGCAATAGAATATTATAGGTATGTAACAATCTCACGATTGTCGTAAAGAGCAGAATTTTCTCCTAGTCTTTTTTGTTGAATATGAAAGGCTAGACTGGTGCCAGTGGCATCTCTAGGCGGCCGGCGGGGATGTCGTTTAGAGGAAGTGGTCTCATCCAATTAAGAGTAGCCCGCTGGATTGCTTCCAGCTTTTTTGTTGCTTTTGTAATTGTCTTCCCGCAGTTTTTCCTTTTACAATTGCTACATCGGGAACGTTTATACTTTTATTATTTTTAATGCAGTCAGACGAAATATCAAAACCTATGATAGAATTTATCTTAATATCAAAAAAAAATGGAAAATACTACCACTTTTGGAATGGAAGATGTTTCTTTTATGATCATCTGTCAACTCTATAACTGTGAACCTTTTGATTAAAGAAAGGGATTATAATAAAGATACTTATGATTTCGAACGTGATAATTATTATATAATTAATATCATACTGACCATATACAGTGCAAGTGCTTATTATAGTAGAGAGATCAGGACTTTTGGCAATTGGCATGTAAAATTTTTAGGTACCATATGTAATAACCTCTAATATTGTGATCATCATAACCCCTATATCAAGCCTATACCCCTGCCCCGCAGACCTAGCTACGTACAATGTAATTTAATTTTCGCGGTATGTAATCGTATGGTTACAAGTACCAGCACAACGTATCACCTTAATGCTGCATTGTGGGGATAGTGTACTCAGTACTTAGCCTCAGAGTATGCAAATTAAGCATCCAGAGAGCGATGTGGCGACGACGCTCTGAGGTGATCCGTTGTTAGCATCCGATTATCTGTCCATGTGTAGCTGAGGCTGCTTCTCATACGTGTGTGTGCATGCAACACATACGCAATCTTAATACCACAACACGAGCATATGAGTTAATCTGCAAGTGCCTTCGAGCAACACGGCCTCCGTACAGGAAGATACGCTGCGTTCCCCTCTGTCAAAGTATAAGCCTAATCGGCATATGCAATGTGTGTGTAATCTATACACAAATTATTTGCCGTTTTGTTTCATTTTTTAATATGTAGGTATCATCAGTATAGTCAGTTGACAGTATAAGTTTTATATGTAAGTATGCAGAACTGTACTTGTGTGTATGTTTCCCCCACAAAAAAACGATAGATCTATTGGAATAGTATAATATGGCTAGGGCAACTCCGGTACGAAAGTTGAGTTGCTCGTAGGCATAGAATTTGGAAATCGCGCGCGGTCTCTACCCAGGCATTTTTTTAAATCACTACATTGTTTGTAACAAAGTAGCTTTCTCTGTCCCTTTGTCCCTTTATATGCTTAAATCTTTAAAACTACGCGGTTTTTTAAATAGATAGAGTGATTCAAGAGGAAGGTTTTTATGCCCATGCGAAGCCGGGGCGGGTCGCTAGTTATAAATAAAATAGGTTTATAAGCTGCAATATTACGTTAACTACATTCAAGTTAAAACAAAAGCAATCGATTGAGTATCCAAGGTGTTTAATATTTCATTTCAGTTTACAATAAAGCCACAATATCATTTATTAAAGTGGTTATTCTCTTAAACGTGTACCGCTTGAAATTAAATTAATTCATTGCAATCAGTAAATTAATATACACAATCAAATAAGAAGCCAACAACTAAATGAAATCAAACAGGTTCGCACTCAAGAAACCGGCCTAGTTTGACAAAACGATACTTACTGTTACGATATGTCGTGATCTTATAAGTTTCTTGTCCATAACGTTTGGTTTTGCACCATCAATCCCGAGCTCGATCTAGATCGTGACATTGTTTAGATATTAAATTGTTCATAAAACGCTATTCCTGGAATATAATCGTTCAAGACATACTTAGTCACTTACGGAACAAGAGTTCTTAGATGCTCGGTACGATGCAATTTTCTGCTTCAGTTATTTAAGTCCCGCATGCTAATATCAAAAGTGATCGTGATGAAAGATCTCTATAAGTATGCCGTCATTGTCATGTCAATCGCTCCAATGATTATTCCCGATAGATTCTCTTTTACTTTACCGTAAAATCGTTGTGAAAGTCTTTATCTTGAGTTAGCGTTGAGGGTAAATCATTTTGAGGATACTTGAGCCGAAGCGCCGTGCCGGGTAACAAGAACGAATTTATACCAGCTGACAGACACCGTTAAACCCGGTGCGGTCGTGCCAAATCTCTTCATTAAACTGGTTGGATAGAGTTGGGCTGTAAGCAACGCTTAAGCTGTCTATGTTGACAAAATTAAGTGTGTTTAGTGATTATCATACTTAACAAATCAGTTGTAGTTCAGTCAGCCGAGTTCGTGATACTTTTAGGGTTTCGTACTTCAAAAGGCGAAATCGAAACCCTTATAAGATGACTTTGTTGTCCGTCTCTCTGTCTGTTATACTTTTTTTACAAACAAAAAAATCTTAAACTAATTATGTGGTACCAAATTAAATTGAATCAATTGATTTAGAAAATATAAATTTAAGAAATACTTATTATTTTATTTTAATTATTTATTAAAGTTTTTCTGATATTAGCTAGATATCAGAAAAAATAAACATTAAGAAGGTATCTAAATATAAAAGAATGTAACAGTACAACAATAAAATATTAAGTATTTCTTAAATTTATATTTGTCGTTTAACATTAAATAATAAACAAAAATTAGTAATTCAAAATACATGAGCACCCATGTCTTAAAAGCTCAGTATTACATAATAAGTAACGAAGTGTATGTACATGCAAGTAATACGACGCATACATATCGTATGGGTTGTTAGATGCTATTGTTTTAAAACGAATTACTATCCAGAATATAAAATTAAACACTCATTCGTAGGCTGCAGGAGTATCACAACTGATTTGGATGCGTGCGAGGATGTTCGCTGGCCGCCCGGACCAGCGGCGGCATGGAGCGCATGCCAATGTTCGATTATATTTAGCGTCCTCTGCAATTATACCGTGTACTGGTGTACAAGTGGAAACTGTGTCAGGGCAGAGTGGCGCGGCAGTGTAGCAGCAAAACTAGCCTGAACACCTAGTTATTTAGCCGTTAGAACGTTTATGAGCACAATCGCGGGACAAAGCCGCCGACTGTCACATACCTTAACGTGGATTTATTACAAAACGTATTTGAGAATAATGTGATTCTACGATATTCATTTCTATTTCCTTATAGAATTCTGCGGCTATTTCTTAAGCGTATGATTAATTAATGTCAAATGACACAGTGATTTCTAATAGGTATTCTTACTTGAAAATTATAAAGTTCTTAAGTTCTTTGTCGAAACTTTTTTTCTTTTTTTACTTCTTATAATAAATTAAAGCAACTTTGCGTTAGGTGTCAAATATCAAAAGAAAACTTACTATAAGCTCAAAACGTTCGGTCACTGTGTTAATTTTCTTATGATATTCACTAAATAGGCGCACATTAAAATGTTCTTTTTTTACTGAACCGCTATAAGTTCATAAGTATATATATTACGTACGTCTTAATTAGTAAATTTTACCCTAGATTAATTATAGAAACACATAGCATGATAATTTCTTATTCAACTAAAATAGCAAAATAGGACATGTAAAAATGTAAAAATTAATGCAGTGTTGAATTTTGCTCTGGACCATAATGTCGGGTAATTAATAATTGTCTAACCTAAGATATATAAATTAGGTTAGGCCCCAACTCTAGTAACGGAATAATGTGAGAATAATGAATGGAGATTAACCAAAATGCCCAAGCCTAAACTAATCGTGGCTCCAATCTGTTTCAGGCCCACTGATTGTTGGTAAATGGCATTCGATACGCTTTCAGTATGTTATCATTACCGATTTAAATTTTAATGTTTCCATACAGTTTAGCCAGTCGAACGACAAACGCTATAGATTGGACACACTAGATATCATGTCACGTCAAGTCAAATGGTCATTAGTTTATTTTAGACTATGACCCTTTGGCCACCAAATAGAAACTAGGCAATGATACTTACGATGACGTCGTGACAATGTGACAAATCTACGTTTCGGATTTCATCAAAAAAATTGGCCTTCGTCGATTTCCGCTGCTTTTCTCTATAGCATGGGACCCCTCCATCCCATCTTATCTTTCTATGAGAGGTTTTTTTGGTTTATTTAATTTAAGTCGGAAGACATTGGGAATTGAGATACTATTTGAGTTTTATTTTAAAGGTCACGGAGAAAATCAGTCTGGAACCACATACATTATCCCGTTTGATTATGGAGGCTAATCAAGGAGAAGATTGATATTATTCCATATCTCAACACGGAAATTCTTCAGAACGCTTTTAAAATAAAAATATATAATTAAATGTCATGAGGAGGAGAAATTAGGAGCTCTTACTGTAGTAAGCAGGTACTTACTTATTTCCTTGAACATGTAACATTTGGCTACGATGAAAATGCAATAAACTCTTATGTCAATGAACTGCTAGCTTTGGCTTAGAAATATTGTCCTAGTCCAGACGTAGACATTAGTGAGTCGCTGGCAAGCGGCCATTTGTAAACATCGCCTTGTAGCGGAAAGCAGCCATTCTTAACGACTGTGACGTAGCTCTTAAACCCTTTAAATTATTTATCTGTACGAATAGAGAGTCCTGTGTCAAGCTCACGTAAAATACCTATGGATGCATTTAAGATTGAAAAAAATAATAAACTAAGTATATCAGTTACAAATTTAAAAGGGTATCTAAACGTTGTCAATTTAGCGTTACAAACAGATGCTTAAATTTTATTTTGTTGTTAGTATGTGTACTATATAATAGATGATATGTACACACGACAACCCGTTATTAAATAATATTGGTTTGAAAACAATGAACAACGTAATACGAATACAAAGTAATAGTACAAACTGCTGTGACAAATTCCATTTCTTTTAAAATATGAATGCCTATATGCCTATAATGGGTATAATAATAAATAGATTATTATAATCGCTATTATTACACACTTGAAAAGTTAAAGATATAAATTATTAACTGAGCAAATAATTGTAAGAACCTCACGGTTAACTTTAAAATCATATCTATCGGTAGGTAAGTTTATCTAACTTCTTAGAGGAGGATTTCAAGGAAAATGTAGATTTTGATTTTTCCATTTCATTTAAGAATGTCTTCCTTAAATATATATTATATTCATGTACATTAGTCTAGTAGGTATTAAGAAGAAAAGTACAGCTAATTGCAATCAGAGACAGGTTTTACAGTCGATTTGATGTCTACTTCCTAATTTTAATTTCTACGAATTGCAGATTCCAGAGCATAGAGCAAAGGTAGTAGGTACATTCGGGGCGCTTTTCATATCGTATGTATAATTATATACTATTCTATATTTAATTGTAATTATGTCTGTGATAACAATATCAAGCTAAAATTTAGAGTTCAGCACAGCTCCAACGCTATTCAGTGCCATACAAAGCCGCTAACAGACCATCTACTAAACCTAACGGCTCCAAGGCTCAAGCTGGCTCAACGTCCATGCGTGGAACTTAGCCAAGCAATAACATTTCATGTTTAAGTATACTAGGAGTCTGCAATAGGCTAGGTATGAATAGCCAGACTTCTCCGTACAAAAACAAATGAATACAGATTGCCAATGAAAGCTTCCTACCTTTTCATTTCATTGGTTGCAATCATCTAATATTCTACGTAGCTCATTGTCAACTATTTATTTAGCTAAGACCCGTTAGAGTTCGAGTCATACAGAATCAACCTCGAATATTCCTTATTCCTGCTTTCATGTAAATTATTGGTTACTGAAGAAGTTTTGAAGTCAATTCAAGTTCGATCTTAATTATTGCACTGATTGTTGCTGCAGTGACTTACGCATTAACTGTCGTCGGCGGAAATGCACTTCTAGAGGGTAGGTAAAGTGAGCTCTTGATTTGATCAATAACTTATTACCTTCTATTCTCTCTATCATCTCAGACTCCAATTACTCATCTAAAAAGGATGATCGTTCCTGGATCGTCTCATCTTCTTAACATGGAATATATCAAAAAATACCCAAATCGCAATAAAACTTGAAGAGTTCCCTCTGTGACTCCATGATCCCGCCATCAGACACTACACTTTCAAAGAAAAAAAGAATTTATCAAATCGGTTCAGGCGTCTAAGTATCTGGTAAAATTAAATAAATAAAACATTTCGACGAATTGAGAAACTCCTCCTTTTTTTATGAAGTCGGTTAAAAATTATTACTGAAAAAAAATAATCATTAAAAGGTTTAAGTGAAATATTGAAAACGACAGACATTTTTTAATTTAAATGTTTTCAATTTGATGTAACAAATGAAGAGAGACGGCCGCAGTCGGCTGTGGTCGGCGTTCGTCCGCCAGACGTAGACTACGAGTATTATTGTTTCGGTTAACGAGACTATTGTTCGAAGGGTAGGTTAGGTGTGGTGTCATCTGAGCTACATTGTCTGTCCACCAAGTGTTTTAATATCATTTTCGTTATTTTTATTATATTTGTGCAGGAGATTCTTATTATTCATAGGTAAGTATAAAGTAGCATAACCGCGAAGGTTTCCGTTTGCTGACCTCTAAACTTCAATTCGAAGATGGCACCCCATGATGATGAAGTACTTATAGGTATAGTATTCATTATTTAGCTTTGGTGATGTTTGAAGTTCTGTATTTTGTATGTATAGAAAAAAAAACAACGGTTTGCACTTCGGGAATACCGAAATAAGTAAACAAATTAACGTTAACGTTGTGCATTTTTTAATATTTTGAAATGGTTAGGGAACCGCACGAATTCCCAATATCCCTAAAAGTGCACAACGCCGCTAAATAAGTTTTTACTTCAAAAACATTGCAACACATGATGGTAATACTTACCTATCGCCATTGGTCTGTCGCTACAATTATTACGATTTATTCGTAAAGCTTTTATCCCTTGGTCTCCTTTGCGGTATTCTAAAACCGGGAATCACACGTCATTAGTACTGATGTGGGAAAGAACCTCTGCATAATTGAAAAACATCATACACTCTTTGGGATTTTTAGTAGCATTCTTTACTTCTTCACTTCACAAATTATATTTTTTTTATTTAACTTCATTACATAACATCTAGGTAAATGGCGGACTTAGCCGTAGGCAGAATATAAAATCAAAGTGTGGGCTCTAAATAACCAGTAAGGCCAATTACAGAGAACTATACAATGGTGACTCCTTATTAAAATACGTATACTTTACATAATAACATAAATTATAGTACCTATTTAATTATACAAATTTTCGTCCATGTCACTTTATTAGTAAAGAAAAAAATCAAGTGGGTAAAACAGGATGTATTGAATAGACACAATAACAATTGAATGTTCTCTAGTTCTCTATATTTACCGTACTCATGACGATTAGAGAGACAACCGCTCCATAACAGACCAAGGGTTATTTACATTCCAGCAGGAGAAAGTAAACGACTTGTTCTATACAGCTATAATCTAGACACGCGGCAGCGTGTCAAGCCAAGTTCAAGCAAAGGAACTGGCTAGCCAGCGCCGAGTGTAATATTACACGAACCACTTGGTGCCACTTTTGACCCTTCTATAACTCGAAACCTCTTTAATGTAAACACATAAAACTACGTGTGTTTAATAAGATCCATCAGGACATGTAGAAGCCCAAATTTCATGAAGCTAGCTCAAACGGTTATAAAGATATGAAGGTCAAAAAGTTGTAAATTTTAGCACTGACTGACTGACTTATAGTACCTAAACCTAACCTACTTCCAGATGACCTAGAAGGATGAAATTTGGAATCCAGCTCGGAAATTGTGTGTAAGCGTAGGAAAAAATCAAAAAATAAAAAAAAGTCAAAAAATAAGTGGTGTCCCCATACAAAAAACTTGTAATACCTACGCGCTAAACAACCGGCCAACAACGGTGTGTCGTCAGCGGCGCGCGGCAGCACACCAGCCAATCAGCGTCACGCTCTGACTTATGGTACAAAATTATAAGCGGTAGCGATTTACTTAAAATTTAGCGGGTCGGTTGGTTTATACCTGCATAGTAGTTATCTTATAGTCCACGGCTCACTAAATTAACAAAGATCAGTGCCCAAGGTTCGTTTCTCTGATTTCTTTTGAAAATAAAAAATAATATTTTAAGGTATAAATTTGTTAGTTCGAACTCTTTGTACCCTAAAAGAAACTCCAATGTGTATGTATACCAAGGTCAAGGTAATAGCGAAGTCTTATTGGTACCGATATATGTATGTATTGACTAGTCTAAGAATGCTGCTTGAACTCGCTCGCGCCTTGCACTTGTGCGCGGCTCACAGCGCTATACGACTTAAAATGCGAACGAACCAAAGTATGCTCTTAGCGGCGCTCATTCGCGCCAGCGTCCTCGTTATGCCCGGTTGTTTAGCGGAAACCCACCTATTAGATTGCGTTTAATGCTGCGTCGTTAGACTAAATTTATTTGAGTTATAGCTGGAATAGTCCAGATATAAATTATTCCTTTTTAGTATTGTTCTTTAACGGCATTTGTGAGTTATTTAATATTACGTAAATCGTTTCTTTCAAAACCTCATTTGTTTGTAGCTCTTTTAGGTTAATTTGTCATTTGTTTATTAGGTAGGACCGTAGGAGTAAGATTCACGTGTAATTGAAATAGGAAGACACAGGAATATTAAACTAGAAAGGACAGGCCTACGTTGCGCTCTCCAGAGTTAAAACACTAGACGGAGTACACCTTATTAATCTAGACCCTAGTCAAATTAAAGCACAAGATAGTTCGATAATAGAATATAACCGCCTGAGATCGTTATATCGCCCGGACTTGGCTAATTTAAGCGTAAACAGGAAGCGAATTAAAAAGGTAGCAGATAATGAATGGGCAATGCGTACTATTATCTCTAACATTCAAGAGAATGTAGACAATAGCATAAAAAAGAAAACCACGCAGCGGAAACGCAAAAAAAAACATTAAATAGGAATACTTGCCTAGTTTTCTTTACAAAAAGTAATGATATCCCACCAAAAACATAAATGTAAAAAACGAGAGCCAAGTTCAATACAAAAATTATGCTTGGCGGTGGGCTTCTCCGCAAAAAGAATGGCGATCTAAATGAGTGCCAAGTTCTATGCAAAATCGAAATATGTTTTTATAGGAACAAAATAACATTATGAACAAGTATTAAACTCTATTTCTTTGCTTTATTAGATACCTATAACAATTGCTGTTATTTAAAAATGTGAGATCTTGAAGTAGGTTAGATTTGACTTGGCCAGTTTTTAACACAATTAAAATGTTGAATAACTTTATAAAATGACTTATGTAATGAAAACTGGCCAAGTCAAATCTGACCTACTTCAAGATCTCACATTTTTAAATAACACCAATTGTTATAGGTATCTAATAAAGCAAAGAAATAGAGTTTAATACTTGTTCATAATGTTATTTTGTTCCTATAAAAACATATTTCGATTTTGCATAGAACTTGGCACTCATTTAGATCGCCATTCTTTTTGCGGAGAAGCCCACCGCCAAGCATAATTTTTGTATTGAACTTGGCTCTCGTTTTTTACATTTATGTTTTTGGTGGGATATAATATACATGACTCTGTAATGGGACTTAGGGAGAGGAAGCGGTACAATAGAAACAAATCCTAATATGGATCATATTATCATAATGGATGTAACTTCGGCAGGTAATGTGATTGAATAATATTGTGTATCAAATATATGGGCATGTCGTGACTGCAGCGGTCAGATTACAGAACGTCTGTAGTTGGATTTCCATTTATAATGGTAGTCTATTTTTAATTCTACAGCCATAGGAATGTGATGCCAGTAGAGAAAATACAAGACCATAATGACGTCTTGTCAAAACACATGGTTCGTTCTCGCTTGATAATATATAAATAAAATATATACGCTAGCTGCATTTGCTAGTTATATTTCTATCATTATAGTACTTATTAACTAATTATTATCGTTATTATTTAACTGAATCTAGACACAAATCAAAGATTATACATGTTTTCTAACAAATAAGTATTTATTAACGAACAAAATAATAAATAAAACATAATACAAAATAATTTTATCATTATTTAATTGCCATTATTTATTAATGTCTAACCTCAATTTCAACCCCGAAAGTTGATTAACCGTTTATTTGGGTTTCTCTAGTTAAAAATAGATTTTGAAATAAGATATCAAATAAGATATCTCATAACGGCATTGGCTTTTTAAGAGGCAAGAAAAACCGTGGAGAATGGAAACTGTTTGATCTTGTCAACAAGCTACTTAGTACATAAGCCAGTAATTTTATTGATGCTTTGTAACCTTGATCTTTTGTGGAAATACAATAGAAACTTGACCCGGCAGTTCTCAAAATGAAAATGAAAGTCAGCTTGTAACTAATATTGAATGCTATTGAGATTTTGACAATTACTATTGAGAAAGTTACATTTCTATATTCAGAACTTAATAAAATACTTGATACATAACTAGATTCGGCTTAAAAATTATTATTTTTAACTTTGGTTATACTTATTAATTAATTAATGATATAATGGCGTGGTTATCTGAGAGAACAGCAGAGAATGCTTTATTGTAAAAGTATTTTTACTAGTGTTACAGTAAAGTTGTATAAATAAATAAATAATGATGAAAAAAAAAATAAGGTAAGAATATTATTTCTATTAGTAATACCACCCATTACTGTGCTTTTGATGTACACGTTTGCACATTACAAAAATTAAGCTTTTCCGCTATTAAAGGCTAATACGCGATTGTCTACTTTCCGTTCCTTGCTTATAACTTATAAATTATCCATATTCATATGATACTATTTGCTACCAAAAATCCATACTAATATTATAAATGCGAAAGTCTGTCTGTCTGTCTGTCTGTCTGTCTGTCTGTCTGTCTGTCTGTCTGTCACCTCTTCACGGCTAAACGGCTGGACCGATTGTGATGAAATTTGGTAGGGATGTAGTTAACGACCTGAGGTCAAACATAGGCTACTTTTGGGCGCGATATAACCGAGACCCACGCGGGGCGAAGCCGCGGGGAACAGCTAGTAACATATAAAACTTCACTGCTACTAGCTACTAGAGACGAAAATGGAGGCGTGAAATTTAAAATAAATGATAGCTTTCGTCCGACGATTAGTTTATATATCTTGTATCTCTCCAAGCTGCTTTAAGCTTTATATATGTGACTAAATACGAACGTATTTTTTTAAGTGTGTTATTTAAATAAAATAAAATAGGAAATAATAAATAGGAAAGTAGAAAACAAAATGTAAGAAGTTAATGTGAAACTAACCGTAAAATATACCATTTGAACTACAACTAAATCATAATTTGATATTGGCAATCGATTAGTGTCAAAAAAGGCCTCTAATGCTGTCAGTTTGCGTTAAGATCAATTCGTTGCAGACAAATCGAAACCATTTCTTAATATTGATGACAAAAAATTGTATTTCGACACGATTTCTCTAGAATTGAGATAAAAACATTCAAATTTTCTAAATTTATTTTAAGACTAGTATTTATAAGATATACCTATGTGTATTGTATATAATAATCTAACAAATGTAATATCACTAATGACTTAATCGTGATAATTTGCTGTGTTAGGTCATATTATAGAAGGTCATGGAGCATCGCATAACAAGGTTTTCCTATATGTATTGAATATTTACATTATCATATTGACCATGTTATATAGGTAGATATTATAAAAAAGTCGATAATAATAAATTATTACTCTATATGCAAATGTATGTTCGCATTAGTATGTGTTCAAACGAGCGTATGGAGGAATATATGACATAGTGAGATTGAAGCAATAAACTTATCGCTCCATGTCGCGGTAATAATTATAATTCACTCTCTTAAATCTCATAACACTTAGGCCAGTCAGACCAACTAAACAGCCTTCAATAGCATAACCAAATTTATGTATCCTGCCTGTCTGTCTGTCTATCCTATTAGGTACAGTACCAAACATGTCAATGTAGAGTCGCGTCTCTTAAGCTGCATGCATACACACTCTACTTTTGATCCATTTACCATTTTCTATTCTATGTGCTTATACCGATCGGAAAATAGGGCGATTTTACGTTAATTGGCTTGATTCTTTGCCTGAAACACTATCTCATATTTTTTTCAAAGTCTATGTATTATCTGTCTTTTTTTTCGGTACTTTTTCTTTCTATTAAACGAGATTGTTTAAAACTAGTTTCACAAATATGTTTTGTTGCTTTCTTTATTCTTCTTTTTACTCTATAAAAAATAGTCTTTTTTCATGACCAAATTATGCAGCATTGATTGTGATTTCATCTATTGAAAGGGTTGAATGTAAAAACACACCCATTTTATCGCCGCGTTTATAACTTGTAAATCGTTGTATAAATAAATAGTGTTACATCTTGGCACATGTGTACTAGACTTAGGTATATGTGGAGGCGTGCAGTCTGCTTTATCAAGGCTAACTCTACAATTAGCCAGTCTATTATATTGTGGAATGTCACTATACTCTTCTGTCTATAAGAAAACTTTAGGTAACACAAATAGTTGCAAGTTTATAAGTAGTTTTATGGACTGCAGCTTTATATTCCTTATTTTCACCTATGTACTCATACATAGTGGTTTTCTGGAGATCCCGTCGCTTGTAGTAAACATATAGGTAATGTTGAAAGTAGTATATGCGATAAATTAAATCACTATAAAATTTTGAAACAACTTTATCTATGAAAAGTTAAGTAATTAAAAGGCAATACAAATAATAAAGTACAATGTACTATAACAGGTAGACTAGACTAATTGTGTTACACATGCCTTTCCATAAATTGGAATAGTAAAACATTATATAGTTGATATATCCTCAGTAGTTCGGGTTGTAAGTACTTTATTTTCACGCCCCCGCCCCTCCTGCTGGTCTGACACCCCACGTCTACTTGTAGTATATTATAGCGCCTGCTTCATGCATAATTAATTTAGAATTGTACCCTACGATAAAACATTTTTACCGAATTATTAAATATAAATTCAATAAGTTATATTGCTTGCTTGGCAATGACTAAGAAATAACTTACAATCACTGAGTAAGGAATTAATCGAGGGAGGCCTATGTCTGGCAGTGGACAACCTGCGGCTGAAATGATGATGATGACTAAGTACACTGCCCATGGATTCCAATTTCAATTAAATGTTTTTCTTGATAACAAAATAAGTAATGTTTATTACATTTAGATGGAATAAATGGAAATATTTTTTCTATAAAAATTTATGATGAACTAACGTTATAAAAAGTTTTCTGTAAGACATAAACCTCCCTATTGGTTTTTAAGGTGTTTTTGACATACTCAAGATTTTGATTGATTATGATGCTCAGAACATAGTATCTTTTCATTAATTCAAAGCCCATAACCTTACCCAAAAATCAGGATAACATATGCGGAAATATTTTTCAAATCCGGCCCATGGATCTTATGGACAATATTTGCTTGCTTATTACACCATAATTTTGTCGCCAAGTTGCTGGTCACTTGAGTCTTGTTCCTTATTACTTACGTCATCAAAGGTAGAGTATGAACAACTCTGCTTTATACCCTTATATACTACCCTCTAATAAAGTTTTGCAAAATTATTCCTAGAATTAGTTTGACCATTTTATACTATTCAATGATTTAATTAAAAAACACCCAAGATGAAATAGATTGATTGTCAGAGGAAATCCATTTCCAAAGCTTAAAATAGTGCTATGAGGTAGGTATATATATTTAATAATTAATTACGTGCTATGTGGTTTAGCAACACTAAGTCTAACCCACTGACCTGAGTCTGATGTCAGTTGGTGATATGGAAACCTAAGTTGTTTAAAGGTTTAATCACGTCCTGGAAACCGTTTTGCGTGACTACCAAACCGACAGACATGTATGAAGTGATAACTTCCCGTCAGATAAGGACTTCGCGAAATACGTTTTTATGTTTCATTGCAATGTGTAACGGATAAGATCACATGAAATGTATGAGGAGGCACCTAAACACTAGTAAGTTGGTCAAATAATTTAATGCCAATTACAGTTAATTGCTATTCTTGCTCTATAAAAATATGTCCACTTATAAAAGGTCTCGTCAGAGATACCGAACCAAACATCGAAATTCCTTTAGTTTTTGCCATGAAAGTGTCTTAAAATTACTAATTTTTATTTTTGTTTCCATAATTTTTTTTATATTTAAAATTTGGTTTATTGCCTATTTAAATCACACATAATTTTATCGTGACAGTCTATTATATTCTATATGGAATAACTGTATGCTTAAATGCATTCGACTTTCAATTACTTCCACTCGAAAGCTATAAATTAGATAAACTTCCATCACACGTTCTTAAAAAGCATGCGTCGTTTAGATAGATATGGCCCACGGGCGCAACACATAATACACTTTATTACAATTCTAATGTAACGGGTTTCTACGAGTATCGAAGAGTGTGGAATGCACCTTCTGATGCAACGCTAGCTAGCACCTGCGCGCGCGCCGCCATGCCGTCTTCCAACCTCAATTAATCTTACATGAATTCTTTACACATAACATACATATTAGATAACTTCATTGTTCTCCTTCCATAAAGGTCTCTTCGCTATATAAAGCAATATTTTAATTGACATATAATTATTCTAAACATAACAAAGTTCTTTCGAAACTATAGTTAAGTGTGATTACTTATTATGATACATTTAATTACTAACAGTGTAATCCAAGTCACCTTAAGTAAATAGGTAGCCGTTAACTACTATTGAACGCGCATTAAACTGTATCTAGTATCGATGTCGAGTGATTTAGTGGTGCGTGCTCTCACGCCACTACTAGCATTATTCCCTTCACTCTATAAGTAGTCATCAGTGACCGCATTTAGATGTAATGCAACTACTTAGATAATAAAACCAGTGTAATCAACAGAGGTCTCGCACACGGGTCACTGGACTAAACCTCATTTATTGCTCGAACTTGAATTTCGATGGTCATAAAAAGTAAGAGATTTCGTGAATGTCATAACAGCTATGCTTTATTCGTCGAACAAATTACCTCTTTCGTCTTCTTGCTTCAAATTAACCATATTTATGAGAAGAAAGGGACCGACATCTAATTACCGTTTAGCTTGATTTAATAATGAGTAAATAAATTTTACTACTTGGCTTGTATTGATTTATAAGGCTAGTCATGTGGCCGTGTGGTCTATGGCTTAGGAATACCATCCTCTTTTTCTGTTGCTGTCATAAAGGGTGAATAAGATTAATAAGAGATTTAAATTTATACCTCTGCGTGACTGGTGACTGATTCAACTTAAAATGCAATTTCATGTAATGTTAAGCAGCACGAGAATAAAAAATATACCGAAGACGGTGCGAAATGCACAAGTTCCGTATGAAGGGAAATATTTAACGTTTTTGCGGACCCCGGACTCCTGAGTAATAATAATATAAGATAATTAATATTATTTATATATGCTTGCTTGTAGAAGGCATGCATGCATGACTTTCTGCTTACAAACTCAAACACATGATATCACCACTATTTCTCACTCGCAAAATACAATGACATAATCATTTAATCAAATTAGGTAGACGAAGTACATAATAGATGCATAGTAACTTTTCATCGCGGTTAAGAACATCGTCATTTTAATACAAAAATAAATCTACTTCATTATTTCTTGCTTTCAGTAACTTCATAATTAATGCAGAAAATTTAATTGGGAACTAGGTCGGTAAGTTTAATATTGAAAGTTGGCAAATTCGCGTTCACCTCATCTAGAGTCGATTCGACATTCGGCTGGAGATGTAAAACAGGCATTAAACTTAATTGCTGCGAATAAAAGTTGGCGGGACTGTGGCCAGGCTGGAGTAATTACAGTTCTACCGGCTTTGAATGTTAATCGTTTGTGTGACGCTGTGTGGCTCTACGCTCCGCTAAGCACTTACTCGTATTCCCTAATGTAAGCTCCTTAGCTTCATTATGTTTCTTAACAATGTAAGTAATAAAAGCATTAAGTACTAACGCTTGATCATTCTGGTTTTGCCCTTAGTGTTTTTTCTTTCATTTGGCACGGTCTTCAGCATTCTTGGTTGTAGTTGTGTTGAGGACATTTTCACGAAAATCAGCAATATTTACAATATTTGTCTCGATGAAGGCGGTACAGCTAGACAATATTTTCTCAATAAAACTAAATTTGAAATTGCATTTGGCTATTAGCCTGACGCCCTCGTCCCATTAACGGTAACCTGCAGAAGACCACATGTTGCTCTATATGGTGATTATTCGTGCTCGTTTTGCTCAAGGCTGCACGTTACTTTCTCAAATAAAAAAAAAAAAACGTTGAATTAATGTAAAATATGCAAACCAAGTAAGCATCTATCTAGTACCTATACGAATTAATGCTTTAAAAGTACATGTAAATTTAAAAGTACATTGGATTTTTGCGCATGTATTCAATTTTCTTTTAAATATGCTCCACTAAAATCATAATTTGTGGTGTTAACTTTAAAAAAATAATTAAGAAATTCAAAAAACGTATTGTCATAAATTTACTTTCCACGATATTTTATACAAATAGTAATATAGGCTGTTTCATTATTTTGTAAGTATTAACAATAATTATATATGTTATAATAAACAAAATGTAAATCATGCTTCCATTTAAATCCATTTCCTACTGCGCAGTGCTTACGTAACGAGCAATTTACCATAGCAACAAAAGTGCATATAGAAGTTCTCACCAAATGCAATATGCAACGGGGTTCATTAGAGCTTCCTTTCCAGGCAGGTGCAAATGACGCGCGTATCCACGACCGCGATTGGCTGGGCGATGCGCATACGCTGATTTACTGCGACCGGAGGCGGCGGAGAGCCTATACAGCTGCCTCTCGCCATAACCGTCGCGTAGGAAGTCGTTGCTTAGATGATTACTTTAAAGGAAGACGTGAAATTAGATCCCAGTCAAGCCATCTTTGAAATAACACCTTGCATTTAAATTAACATAACTATTTGAAAACGGTTCTTCAACTTCGTAGCTGTATAGATATATGGAAACACTCGCAGCTGTTTGTTTTTTTTCATTTTTCGATAAATTAACCATGGTTTATACTTGGACTGTCTTGCGAAAAATATGACATGAAGATATGTTATGATATGAATATATCCACCAAATGCATAAAAATATGTCATGAATATTTATTTCTACTACCTGCATAGCGGCATCAGGCAGCAGGCATCGTTTGGCCGCGGCTGGCTGCGTGACCGGCGATATGACAGCGGGACGTGGCGACGGGCAGCGTGGCAAGGACAGTGCCTGGCACGGCGGCGGCACGGAGCGGTGGTCACGCGATGCCAGCCCGTAACTAATATTGCACTGAAAAATGCTTTCATTATTGAAAAGTCTGAAAAGTCATTTAGGAAGTATTTTTTATCTGTGTTGTCTTTAAAATAATAAAGTTAGTAAGCTGTTATGAAATGGAATAATGTAAGGAAAAAACTTTTTGTATGACTTCCACAATGATTTCTTTTTCCAAATAATGACCGAGTCAAACTTATTAACTGCAACACAACGACTAAGTAGGCTCATAATCGACATTTCCTTGCATTTCTCTGTGACTGTGATTCTATGCTTTGTCAGCCAAAAACGTTGGACACTTCGTGTAGATAGCTAAAGGGAAGCGCACACATATACTTACACAATGACGCAGCTTAGGAAGTGCACGACATATTTTAGTTTAATTTTTGGGCTTAGGTGTGAGTGGCCGATGTATAAGTATGTAGCTGCACAGCCAAGCAAACTTCTTACCTACTTAAATTCAAACAACAACATTTTTTTTTATATATAAGGTGAATTTAAATCAACTGCAAATATTTTAAGGGCAGATTCAGACCACTTAACTGAACAACTTTGCCAAATAAACTTATGTCGAAATACATTTGACCTCCCATACAAATTGAGAATCAGCTGATCTAGTTTAGTATGATAATGATGATATGTAAAATTTCGTATTTCGATATAAGTTTATTTGGAAAAGTTTTTCAGTATAGTGGTATGTATCTGCCCTTGAAATATTTGCAGTTGATTTGTTTTCACCTTATTTTTTTTTATATTAGTTATATTAAACATTATTAAATTAGTTAACAACATATGAATTTTATTTAGTCTTATCGCAATAATGAATTCTTTACCTTAACTAGACTCAAATCCGCGTGGCTTCGCTCGACGACGAGCAATGCTCACAATTAATCCTCAGAGCCCACATCTCTATGATTAATGTTAATTACACCTCGATTTTCTTGTGGATAACGATTAAGACAGCCATTAGACTATCTCTCGCGGCGATCATTGCTTGGAGCTTTTCGAACATCATATACTTCCCTTAGCGACACTCTATGTTTAGTTAGTTTTAAAAAGTTGCGGTGTCGTTATCGCTAAGCATTTAGAGAAACTTCTATTTTGTGTACATTTAAAATAACACATAACTATACACGCCCCTAATCGGTTTCGGTGTAAAGGTGCCCAAAATACTTTCAGCGTCTTAATTATGCTTAATGTTAGTGCCTTTGCACCAGACACGAGCGAGAGCAGGAATCACCATTCTTATCTGCATATATACTGGATTGAATTAAGTATATGTTTTTCCAATTTGTGAAATCAAAACCAAGCTATTATTACCTAAGTTTATTGCGGTATCAATAACAATAGTAGAATTAATATTATCTGAGCCCAATGATGTAACATTAATGTCTGACCCAGCCTTGGTTCACCGCTCCCGCTCGTCACAATCGGCTGGAGACTTTTTCTCCATTTCCATTGACCGTTAAATTCGATTACTAGGCTGTATCGATACTAAAATTGAAGTTGCCTAAGATTCTCTGCAATTTTTCTTTTTAGACGTAACTTGCTGTAACTGATTCAAAGAAAGAAAAATGTATTATGTTTATTTAGTCTGCAAAGAAAACAAATATAAAATCATTGATTAAAATTGTTAATCAAATTCCCTTTTTAGGGTTCCGTACAAAAATGTAAAAACGGAACCATTATAGGATCACTCGTGCGTCTGTCTGTCCGTCCGTCCGTCTGTCACAGCCAATTTTCTCAGTACCTACTGGACCAAAACAGATGAAATTTGGTAGGATGGCATGATCCTGTGACCCAAACACAGATGTGCAAAGTAAATAAATATTTTTATAAAATAAGTACCATTTTTGGGAGACAAATTAGGAATTAAAAAAATGATATATACCAAGGTAAGGTTTGTTAAACTTTTACCTTACCTTGGTATATATCAAGGGTAGGGCTCGTTATGAGGATTTAAAATATATTTTTGTTATTATTGTAACATAAATAGTTTTGTTTTATTCATGAAAGAAGGCGAAAATTGACCATACCCCCCCCCCTGATCTCCGAAACTACTGAGCCTAAAATAATTTTGAAAAAAATACAAAATATACTTCATAGCCTGTAGATTACCTACAAGAATTCTATCAATTGACAATTAAGTGGTAAATTCAATATAAAACGTAATACATCACTAAAACAACACTAGATGGCGATAGTAGTAGTTTTTTGATATACCACAATTGAATTTAAAAACGACATTGGCATTGTACGGAACTTTCCACGTGAGTTTAACTCGCACTTGACCGGTTTTTTATATAATAAAGGTACTTAAATTGTAATTAAGGATAACATTCACAATACCCGTCTATATAATAAAATATACCAAGTACAAAAGAACTTATTAAGTATTAATAAATATTAATTTGTTTCAATAATCAAAATGCATCACATCCTGCAGATCGATTGATTGTATGGCATTCTTCGTCATACATTCAACAAATATTCAGCATTACAACATTCGTCAGAATACTTAAATATGGTGATGTGGTCAGTGGTCACGAAGACCATTAAGTAGTTGTGACTTATAAGACTCTTAATTGATTGCATAAGTGAGGAGTCACACTGACCCTGCGACACCTTTCGCGCCCACATCGTCCCATAAAACCAAGAGCTAATTACTTAGTTAATTAACTACAACAGATCTTGTAAATTAACGCTATTCAAACTTGTTTAACTTGTTTTCACCAAATTCGAACCGAGTGGTTTTGACTTTATTAAATGTCAAAAAAGTCTAGAACCACGAAGTCAATTCGGCATGGCGTTTACTTTCGCTACGCTTGTCTCGTCAATTTGTCAATAGGGACGCACGCGCAGATATTTCTTTCTATTGTAACAACACTACGTAATTTGTTATTGTTTTATGTATATCTATACCGTAGTTCTCTAAGAGTAGAGACATTATAGGTCAAATACAAGTAATTGTACCTAGTTCTTTTTTGTTTACAGATTATCTTCTTTATGCTGACTTGCTAAACATCTAAATAAGTAATGGGTAAGTTGTACATATAAAATTATTTTTTCTTTAACAGTGAGAGGAAAAACCATTAACTAACTATCGAGCTTAACCACAATTTTACTTTTTGTTAAGCCTAATAAGCTTGAAATGGACAAATGAGAGTTTGAAGAAATTTTTTGTACTTTACACGTCGTCCGCAGAAATATACCTATAATAGAGGCACTACCTTATTCGACACAGACAAACATAAGGACAGATTCCCTAGCCTCTCATTGGTTTATTTTGAAGATCTCGGGAACAAAAGCATCTGAAACAGTCAATTTTTTCTCGCACATGAGAGAAAATTTGAAAAAGGAAAAATAGCATCAAAGACTCAAAATTATACCTAGTACAATCAAACAATTAAAAAAATCTATAATCTGATGCACTTAAAATAAAAGCTAACAGATGTTCCATTCCGAATAAGGTGTAAATACCTTATTCGGAATAGAGTTGATACTGAGTTACATAAAAAAACACGAGATTATATATACTAACTAGCTGTTCCCCGTGGCTCCGCCCGCGTGGGACTCGGTTATATCGCGCCCAAAAGTAGTAGCCTATGTTCGACCTCAGGTCGTTAACTACATCCCTACCAAATTTCATCACAATCGGTCCAGCAGTTTAGCCGTGAAGAGGTGACAGACAGACAGACTTTCGCATTTATAATATTAGTATGGATATGGATAGTATGGATTATTGTACATATTATGTACAATTGATGTAAAGCACAATAGCGGATTTAATTTCATATTAGTATAGATTTATTGTACCTAACCTTGAAGCAATCTATCTTTGGCGATATAACATACCTAACCTACTTTACTATTATTTTTCTATACACTAAATCTCTTGAAAGCCCTAAAACATACAACGAAGAGTCTAGCATAAGAAGTGCTAACAAATGATATAGAGATAACTTATATTGATGACAAACCACCTTTGGCATGTTTAGTACACCTTGTTAAATTTTAAACGAGTAAATATACCTATATCGAATAAATAAATGAATAAATATATAATAAATATTTTATCTAATACTTAATTGCAAAGATCTAGTATGGAAGTTGTAGTGTTGGTTTTAAGATCACCATTATTCTTGTGGGTGGATGGACCGAAAGAGAGGGTGAAGCTGAGGGTCCTTCAACAGCGGCCCACGCCAAAGCTAACACTACCTTGTTTATAATTCATTCGGCCAGCACTCAACTGATCCCACAAAGGCATCTCAAGTAACTATTAACATTGAATCATTCAAAACTGAAGACAAAGATCAAAAATAAAAAATTCTAAAAAACAATTTAATTTCACGATAATCCCTACATAGTATAAAACAAAGTCGCTTTCTTTCTTCCTATGTCCCTTTGTATGCTTAAATCTTTAAAACTACGCAACGGATTTTGATGCGGTTTTTTTAATAGATAGAGTGATTCAAGAGAAAGGTTTCTATGCCCGTACGAAGCCGGGGCGGGTCGCTAGTATAATATATTTTAGTCTATAAAAAGTCGGAGTTATATCAAGACATTTATTTCATAACTGAAAATTGTAACACATTTTCTCAACAGCAATTGTACATGCCATCACTTAACTCGACGACGGATTAATAAGTTTACATCAGCAAAGTGACAGTCGTAATCGTAAATACGGGACGAGTGTGTAGGCTTAGGTGTGTCTCAGAGAGATAAAAGAGTAAGTATTTATAGAAGAAGCCAACATGTGTCGAGTAGTACTCTGCCTTAGGATTAATCAGCCAGCTTACTTTTATAGAGTTGGTATAGATCACCTTATCCCAATCCCAACTAATATTATAAATGCGAAAGTGAATTTGTGTATTCGTTTGTGTGTACTAAATGTATTTATTAAATAATTGTAATAAAATAATTAAAGTTTATAATTTGAAAATACAAATACAAAATAGTTGTTGTTGATCAAACACGGGTCACGCAAATCGTGCTGGCTACTAAAGATTGATTGACGCATGTTCAATTGCATTGCAGCAAGCAAATAATTATCTACGAACACCACGTGCACCTCTATTTTACCATAAAACATCGCAAAGGAAAAGTAAAGCTCATCACACTGGACTGGCATTTTGGGAATAATTTATTCAAATTCAGTTTTTGTAATTTTTAAAAGAAAAGAGGATTAATCTATAGGTAGATTAGGTATATATGTATTTTAAATTTTAAATAATTTAATTTCTTACAACAAACACTACTAGGTACGAAAGACCGATATCTGCTGGTCTAATAAAAATGGTGATACCAAATATTCTGTGTTTCGAAAACGTTAGAGACGTTAGAGAATCCGCGAGAAGTCCACAACACTCTTTTCTCATTGGAATAGTTTAACCATGCCACCAGTGGTATGGCGGCTGGAATGGTAGGTCCGCAATGTTTATTTTAAACAATTTAGAAACTTTGCAATCATCACAGAACTAAGCTTTTTTTGGTGAAGTTCCTTTAATTTTTGTCTATAATTTTTGAGTTCCTATATTTCTTGGTATGACACGACTTGTTTTCTCCTTCATCTATTTACGAATATTGTGTTGTATCAGGTGTCCCATCTACCATTTATATATCTTTTTTTTTTATACCTCTTCGTTTTTTATATCAGTCCAACTTATGTGTAATACCTACTCACTAGTAGAAGTGTCTATCTTTTTCCCTGAGATCCTACTTAATTCCATTAGCGCACTCTATTTTAAAGCCAATATAGCTTCTGCTCTACAACTTAAATGCTAAATACTCATAGAACAAATTAAGTACACATATTATTATATATAGCTAAAAAAACATTATTTCTAATCTCTTAGTGTTTTGTAATCTTACTGTAGGACGGGAATGAAGAGAATGCGCGTTCAAGGCAAGCTGCTGACATCATGGCCCAGGAAAATGATACCTTCGTTTAAGATTTACTGCCAGATACTCGCTGTGACAGACTGGGTGGCGGCCATTTAATGAAATTGCGGAATGATATAAGTACTAAGTAATTTAACTTACACAACATAAGCATATACCTACTTACGTATTATTTTTCATCAATAAAATTTTTGTACGTAACTTTTTACGTTGAGGTATTCACAGCTCCACATCCGCGGTAGAAAGATGTATTGTGAATGACACTTTTTGTCCCAATTTAGTTGAAAATTCTCTATTTCTTAATATGGCTTACGATTTTCTTACGGGAAGCTATGAAATTCTCGTTTAAAACGGTTCTAAGTTTGAAAAGTTAAATAAAAAATAAGCTAAAATACCGGAATCATATCATTTCCACAAAAAGAAACGTTGTAGGTATACAGTGATGTTTTACTTTTCAAGATACTTCGATCGCGTGTCATTAGTATATTTGCAACTACTAGTCATTTCCATAAAGTTGCAATTTTTAAATGGCAAGGTGAAGATTCATAAATTGAAATATAAAATCCGATATTAATAAAATGTAGTTCAGTAATTGCGAAACCGTGTCGTGGCAACTTTGCCGAGTGAGAAATCAAAAGTGGAGGTCGCGACGAAATGTCGGAATTAGCATTTGTATCGTTGTTCGTTGCTCGGCCGTAACAACGCTCTAGAACCTCTATGAATTTTTATACACATGACCCGAGGAATGTTTTAATCTTGCCTTATACAAAATGTAAAGGCCCCGACTAGCTAGAAATACGTCGGACAGAAAATTAAATGAGCAAATTTTTTAATTCCATGTCGTCTAGATACTACCTGATGATGGTTGAAAGGGCTAATAATTGTAAATTAAAAATAAATCTTGGGAATACCGTAATCAAAGGATTTATTTATTCCAACAGGCAGAGGTCACAAATCCGTATGAATTCAAATTTAAAAAGAGGATATTAAGAGATAGGTACGCCAAGTACGTAAATGTACAAAGTATGTAAAAATTTGCTTAATTTTATTTTCTAATTTTCTTCCTTTGGGTTATTATCATAGATTTTACTTGACGTGTAGTTAGGTACAAAATATTGAGGTATCACTTTAGGCAAGTTGGTTTAATAAATTAAGCACAATTATGACATATGAGAAGATACATTAATTGACATGCAATTTTTTATGATCAATCAATCACATTAAATAACTTAAATCAACAGAGAATACTTAACAAGTTATCAGCACTAAGAATAGATTATACAATTGTGTTTCTTGGAAAACTCACTTGCTTGTCCATCACACTATACTGTTTACAAAAAAAACAGGGCTCGATAAACGTATGGAAGGTTAATTGAAACACATTGGCATTTAACGCTATTTTAATTAAAATCGAATTTGTGAACTCGGCATTTCGATTTATCGCTGCATACTGAGCACCTTGAAACTAGCATTGTTTTATATGTAAATAATTTATTATCAATGTACCACAAATCATAGATTTCGAGTTATGTTTATGAAATGAAATAGCAATTTTCAGTACATTTTGCATGGATATGAATAAAGTACACAATGTACACAAAACATTGCAATGGTTCGATGATTGATGGTTGAATAGGGATACTATTACTGTTGAAATATTTCATCTGGTTTCGAATGCGTACCCACTGGCATTGAAAACTGTCATTTTGCTGGCCCTTTAGGACTGTACCAAAGAAAATAATATATACTACACGACTGCACTGATCCTACAGTCAATTGACATTGAGTAGGTGATACAAACATGTATTTCTTAACAAGGTAAGTAGGTATATGTGCATTTTTCTCACGATTTTAGTGAGTTTGTAAATCTTCGCTAAATGACTTGATATTGAACTAATATTCGAGTCGTAATTCTTATGATGACTGTCAAAGTTTAAAGAACGTCGTATAACTAAAACATATACGTAAAATTTTAGTTATAGGATTTTCAACATTTCGTTACAATACATGTAATCATGCAAACAGAACAGATGTATTATATCTAACGATAGTAGATTGTTATAGAAGGGTGGAAAGGAATAATTCCTTTGTATTTATTTAGACAGTAAACTAGTGGAAGACTGTTTTGGTTTTTATGGGAAAAAAAGATTATTAAACATAAGTATTTTGACCAGGTTGGCTTTCATGCGATGCGATAGTCTAAAAAACTAATGGCTGCACCACAGCTTCACCGCAATGCTCGTAACAATCATTGACACCACAATTTGCTGCTATATCAAGTCTTAACTGAAGCTTCGTCGTTGTGTAGGAAGTAATACTGTGATACTTTAAAAAGTAAAATTCTAGTCATTCATTTAATTGTCTACTACTATTATAATACTGGAGCGTGCTCGACGCAGCTGCCTCGACACCTGCATCGACGTATTGAGCCCTGCACTATCTTGACCTTTCCTTATATGCAACTGCATTTGACATTGCACTATTGAGTACAGCTGGTGCATTTTAATAAGGCAATGAATGCAGATGCTTCGTCTCTACGATATTTCATTAATCAATGATAACCATTATTGGAGGAGCACTTACGTACATAAAAGGTCTTAAGTACAAATAGGCATGGTGTTGTTTTATAGGTATAGTTCCGAAGATCTCTGACACCGGGGTCATGGTCAATTGACCGTGACACCTACACGAGATGATGATGATGATTAGTGTGTAGTTTTTCTACTTAGGTAACGTTAGACATGGTGCTTGTTCTGGATCTGGGGGTTGAGCCAAAGTCATCATTTCATAACTTGAACAAAAATATGCCGCGCTAAATCACGTGGTCAATCATATGTCAATCCCATACATTTTGTTCTTGTCGAACATTCGTAAACGTTTTGAAATTGTAACTTTGGCTAAAGCCCTGATGACTGATTGACGCATGACGTCACTTGCAGCGCAGCTATATAGAACGTAGATTTCTCTCGTAACAATAAGTCCTATGTAATACTACATTTTTTATTATATCTCTAATACTTAATGTACATTTGTTTATATATATAATTATATATATACGAAATTATATGATAGTGTTATAATTTTCATCAACTAATAACGAAACAAAACGGCAAAGGACGATATATAACACGAAATCATACTTACTCAAATTCGGATTTCTTAGTATTTCGTACACACCATTTCAATTTTCTATGCCTGTTTTGTGTTTCACAGCCTATAGAGTTGCGGCTAAACATAATATTTCCATATTACGCCTACTAAGAGCCGGCTCCCGCAAATAATATTTGCACTTGACCCGCTTAGCGTCTATCCAAACACTTCAGCTTTACTACGCCGTACTCGGTGGGTGGTGTCGAATATCCGATAATAAATATTTAATTTTAAATACATACTAGATTCTTCTTATGTAATGTGAAAGTTTTTGAAAACACCCTCTTTATTGAAATAGTGATCAAAACTCATCATTATTTTACACAGAAATTAACACTACTTTTGCGTTAAGTACTTGATGCGGTACCTAGTTGTATTTTATTTACTTAAGTATGGGATGCTCATTAATCATTTAACCTTTTGAATCGGTCAGTTTGAACTTCATCGTTATGTTTATAGATTTGGCATGTTACAAATATCATAACAATCAAAAACATAGTAACCAACACAACACTCGACTGTTTGGGTGTTGTCGTTGCTGTTAGATGACGCTTTTTGCATTTAATTTGCCTAATTATGTTAAACATATAACTGTACTTTATGCGTTGAAGTTTAAATAAATATAAACAAATACACAACTAAATACGGACAAATCCTTATAGTGGACATTTAAGGTAGTACAAGCGTAAATAAAAATATCCTACTGAGTTTAAAATTGCATTAATTACAAAAAGTTAAGTTTCTTGAACGCAAAGGTCTTACGCTCTAACGGTTACAATTATAAAGGCGCGCCGCGTGCCTAGGGGAGGCATCCGTGGTTGTGAGGCGGCGGTGGTCGGCAACCACCGTTACGTACCACCGTTCTTCGTAATTAACCACACCTCGATCGTTTACTTAACGGAAATCAAGAGCCGGACATAATCCAATAAGAAATCGCAACGTTTTTCTTAGATTCAATTAGGTACATATAGGTACATAACACGTTTGTAGGCAAGCAGGCAAGCGGATTAACGGATCACATAAATCAAATTTTGTCTGAGCATATATGTACACCTATCTTTTATCTATATATTTATCCGTTATTCATTAAAAATATTATTTAAAACTAGAATTTATTAAACTAATTTAGGTGCTGTATACCCACAGAAATATTAATTTTTCTGTGGGTGAGTGATTTCAATATGCGTTTGTCATAATAAGTAAATTATTAGTGTTATGCTCGTCGGAAAAATGTAATGTACATATTAGATATAGTTTCTCGGTAAGTGAATATTGTATATTCTTTTGAGAAATAAATTCTTTAAACCTAAACCTAACCTAACCTAGGTAATCTAGGTATGTCTTGGTTTAACAGAATTAGATTCTTAGAAATTCTAACAAATGTTTTTTTTTTCCTCTTTATGCTCTTGTAATTTGATACGATTCATAATTCTATATTTCTATAGTAAAATGAATAATTCTATAGTAAACTTATTTAAAATTTTACAGAAGGTTTGGCTTTTTATAGGGAAATCGCTTAATTTATTAACCTCCTAAAGAAGATTGTATTTGAAAAGTTATATTTCCCCTTGATTCAATTCCATAGACTTATACAAAACGTAAATCAATACCAACGTGATTCTATAAAGATATCCAAGATTGGTTCATGTTTAAAATTAACCATGCAGTATGCAGTCTTTAGTGTTGCCACTTTATAATTTAGCTAAAAATGAATATAAAAAAAGTATATGAGTAGACAAAAAAAATTGTCTACATTTTCTTCAACCTTAGTATATACCTACGCAGAATTATTTGTATATCTCCAAATAATAACAACTTACAGCTGCTTAAACAAATTAAAATAGAAATTATGTGTGTGTTATTATGAAACTAAGAGTTATTATATTAAAATAAAAGGCCCTTTAAAAAATGCATAATTTTTTTGCTTAGCATATAAATTAAATCTAATAGTTCTACCCAACTCCAAGTTATTTCTAAGTATTACTTTAACTTATATTTGTTACATGGATTTACTTCTTGTCTATATTGTGTACCTAGTTGAAGTCTGGTGTGTAGTAAAGATGGCAACACTGGTTACAATTCTCAAGGGCACCGAAAACGCGTGCGCCGCAGAACGCCCACCACCCGATCAGATTTAGAACGGTGCACCAACAATAGGCTTGTTTCCATTAAGAATAAATATAATGAATAGGGGTTTATAATGATTAATTATATTATGGAGAAAATAACAAACAATTTTAATTATTAAAAGCGTTAAAGATTAATAATATTTTTTAAAAATAAATTTCGTAAAATTAAACCTTTAGTCACGTGACAGTGAACACCAATCAGAAAGCGTTACGTCACGCCGTGCGAAACTCCAATCTTGTCTTTGACGTTTCGAGTATCACTACCGGTTCTTGATAAAATTTTGGTTTTTAACAACTAATATCAAGTTGATACAGTTTTTGCTAATTATAATTTGAAAGATTTAACCATGGAATCTGGATTCAGCAAAGCAGACAGTAATAATTTGCCCAGAATCGATGCCGTTATGCTTGGAAATTTTTTCGCGTCGAACAGTCACTTATGCTCATCTGAATTTCGCAATGTTAAAACTTCCTTTTAAGTATAAAATATTTATTATAAGCTTAAATGCTATGTGATATTTCAATTCGGTACACAAGAACTTA
This sequence comes from Apomyelois bistriatella, assembly GCA_947044815.1. NCBI lineage: Eukaryota > Metazoa > Arthropoda > Insecta > Lepidoptera > Pyralidae > Apomyelois > Apomyelois bistriatella. The sequence goes on from OX345689.1 coordinate 7,222,621, forward strand.
ATGTTGTGACGTACATTTTACAAGATACTGTTTACTATTTTACTGTTCCCTTCATATGATACTCCATATAATTAGTCATATCATTTGGCAACTAGAATAATAAAAAGAGTATGTTTGTAACATTAATTAGAAAACTAAAATGAAACGTTCACTCCTAAAAGTGAAACAACTTAACCTGAACTCATGTATTTATTATTTAGAAAATAGGGATTCTACAAAACACATCTAGTTTGCTCGAATTAAGTAATAGATTGTATTGTGTGAAATACTTAATCAAAATGATCTTCACAAAAATACATTCTTGAACCTGTTGATAAAGTATGTTTGTTTGTAATATCTTTATTGCTTTAAAATACATAGTAAATAGAACATTATTAAAATCAGAAGACAATGGCGGACTTATCCCAGGAAGGGATCTCTTAGCATAAAGTATGATCTCTAAAGTATGAGCATCATCTCTTCTTGCAAGTTTTAGCCACTTTTTCCGTATTTCTCCATTGTTTGGAACATATATAAATAACTTGTTTGGTGTTTTTATAGTCGTGCTATCACACTGGGGCACTATACAGTACTTATAATATGAGAAATTTATTTTTAAACGATTAAAACTAGCTATAACGTACGAAGACACGATCGCTCTTTGGTTTGTTTCGCACGGCGTGACGTCATTCAAGACGCCATGACAGTCTTGTGCGTTTTGGAACCAAATTGAAAAATGGTTTTTTAAAACGCGAAATTTATAATGTAAACGCTCGATTAAAAATAAATAAACCTTTTTTTTCGATAAAATGCCTAATAAGCTAAAATATTAAGCAGTTATTGAAATTTTGTCAACTAGCCTATTATATTTTCGTCCAACATTAAGGATACATATTTGGACTACCGTTCGATACTGTATTTATGATTCCCGAGTGAAATGATGCATCACATCTAAAACTAATGTTACCACAGATTACAAAACCTACAATGTTACTTACATTTTGATCATACCTTTACGTATGCGATACAAATATGTGTTAAACATTAGACATCCAATAAGCTTTAGATTTCATAGTTTATTTAAACCCATTTATGATAGCAATGTGGTCTTCTGAAACTACGCGTTAGTGTTTATTTAATCCTGAGCATGAACACTAGTACTGCTGCATACTTCGCAGTTAATATAATTGTAAGTAATACTTAGGTACAAGCAATGAGTGCTTAGTAATAAGTACTTATAAGTTCAAAACTGGCTTTTTTGTATCTTTTACCTTACTTAACAGAATATCATACTTTTTTGAAATAACACTTGTTAACCTTTGCATGACTTCAACATTACAAATTGAAAAAACCTTGTAAACGTAAGTTTTTATTTATACAATACGAGTTAAGAAAAATGACAATGCCATAATGCATTCATGTCCATCACTCGATTGTTACCATCTCTACTATGGTAACAATCACAAGTCTATTTTTTTTAATTTATTTCCCTTTCTTAAAAGAGTTTCGATTTAAGTTAGTAAAAATTAATTTAAAAATATGTCTCTTTAAGTAACAATAAAAACTAACCTTTAAGTCAGCACAATATACCTAAATATACTTTATTATCATCGACAACAACAGCAAATTAGTCTTGAAATAGAGACAGCGTAATCGGCGGCGGATAATTATGTATATTGCTGCTTAAACATAACATAGGTACTGTACACGGATACATGCTGGGAGCATTATAGCTACTAATGAAACTATCAACTTGTCCTTAAGATGTGGCTTTTTATGTTTTTCCCGCGAGTAAATATCCATTAGGAGAGAAGTAATGGCCGAGGGACATTAGGCGCTCGAGGTCACGTCATTAAAGCTGAACTCTCGAAGAAAGAGTGTAACTTTGTCCAACAGATTGGTTCATATAAGTTTAATATTAAGCAATCCTACCCAATTTTGTATGTCAAAATAACACAATTAAGTTTCTCATCTTGAAAGCTAAAAATTTATACAAAACATCAAATAAGTGGCAAGGTTTTATGCCTGGTACGTTTTCTTTTATACCTTTAACCGTAACACTATTCGGTCTCTATTTAAATTAAAATTCATTTATTATTTGTAAACATGTTGTACAGTAAGGTTTTACAAATTATTATTAGAAACAAACATGCCTAACCGTTACGGCATACAAGTACATATAGGTTCTTGGTCTTGTCGTTACCTACATCTAAAAATCAATGTCACGCAATTTCAAATTATCTATTATTAAATTATTCTACTTAAATATATATAAACAAGTTACAGTATTAGGTAGTATTTCATTATTAATCTAAAATTGATGCTGAATTGTCGTTAAGTTAAAAAATCTTATGATGATCGTTCTTTCTTGTACTTGTTTGGCTGCGTAATATAATAACAATTAAGTAGATTCATAAAGCATTAAAAGATCGTCTTATCCGTCTAATTTGTGGCCGACTGTACCCAGCACGGCCTATAAATCCCAACCCTCGACGGCGGAGCTGACTGTGCGCTTCGCTTATTAAGCTATTTTTAAGCTGACCACATTTTTTTTTATTTCGCCGACACTAATTTGTGTTTTTGACAGGCCCCTGTAAGGACAACGCCCGAACTTTATAAATGCCTTTTTTGTGCTGTATTTACATTTAGCATTCACATAGTCTATTCTATAGGGAATAATATTTGTGATTGTAGCACTAAGTATAACATAAATAACCTAACAAGTCACTCAAGCATGACTTTTAATTACACCTCATATAAGCGGACTACTACATATTTATTAACATCATTTTACATTTTTATTTACTATACTTGCATATTTTTATCATTTGTAAATTTACAGGTAAGTACCTAGGTGGACTCATTTTGCGTTCACTAATTTACTCATGCATATATTTTTAATTATATATTAACGAAATGTTAAAGGTACATGAACATCATTTGTGCAGAATAGAACTGAATGCACTAAATGATATGGAACCAGTCTGCGATTCTCCTGAGGCTATTTCTCACCGTGAGCTCGAAACTGACGGGGCATCGAACGGAGTGAAAGTTCCTTAGGCGACGAACGTATTGTTGAACAGTGTTGAACTGACAAAGATAATTCCGTCCACTGGAGTGAAACTAACCTATTGCTGGGAATTACAGTTGAAAATTCAACGAGCTGTTAATTGTTAGACGTAGTTCGTGTTAAGCGTTGCTTCGTCGTCGCCGACGCGACGGCATCATGCGTCTGAATCCATTTTATTTGCGGCGCCTGCTCTATAAAAAGATCCCACATACGTCCGTCTGTCTGCCGCTGCGTCTCCTCCAGTTTATATCACTACTCACAGAACTATTCACCTTCATTGATTAAGTATAATTTATTCTCTAAACTTCATAATAATTTTTAATTCTTACAAAAATCCACTAATTTAACACGTATGTAGTACCTAAATAGGTGCTACCTAATCAAAATATTTTAATCAAAGTTTTTTTTATTATTAGATACATACCTATTCAACTGTTAATTTCTTATATAAACATACTCCTATATGAAAGAAAACAGTAAATACAACTTCAACAGTAGATACAACTTCAAGTCAAGAGTATCAAGAGCAATGATGTCCACCTATATACAACATCAATATATGCACATATACTTGTAATATGCCGACAATTGCTAAAAAATAATAAGCGCCCATCTTATGAATGAAGTTGAGATCCTACGCAGTTACAGAGACTCTCCTATAGCTAAAGTGAATTCACAAATGAGTGAATGTTATATTGAGCCACTCACGCGTTACCTAGACATTGCTGTTGTATGTACCGTAAGCCAAACCGCAGGCAGGTCTGAGCAGCCGCTGTAACATTATCCTGATGGAAATGCAACCACAGACTCCTTTCCACTGTCGTACCGCCGCCGCTGCTCACCTAGGACATATACTATTTAGAATTAACCTTTTAGTTAAAATTTAAGTTTATATACTCTTAATTTTCTACAAACTAAATTTAATAAGTTTTCAAGACAGAACCCATATTATTGGTTACTGTAATAAATGAACGAAAAATTTCTGAACAAACTTATTATGTAGCATTTATCTAAGATTCTTGAAATATCTCCCACAAAATGCTGTACAATTATATTCTCAGACAAGTTTTTAATATGATAATTGCGATAATTTCCATTTTATCGCAAAGGGGAATAATCAAAGAACAGGACAAGCTGTAAAGCCTTGAAATATTCGCTTCGGGTCGTCAATTTTGCCAATCTAATAAAAGTGTTATCGTATGCGTCGATCCATGAAACCCTTTATATGCTAAAGAGACTTCCGCCGTCGAAAATAATAATTTTCTCATGTTATTGCTTCGGACGGCTCTGCATGTTGTATAAATGGGACACGTTTATCTGAAGCGATAATATACAACTTTTATAGTCATCGAAACAAACTAACATCTTTTTTATGAAGAAACTGGTTATTTGCGTTTCTTTAAGAATCATAATTGCGACATGTTTTCATTACCATTCGCGCACATGCATTGACTTTGAGCTTGCAGTTAGTTTGACGCTGCTCAGATTGGCAGGATTGCAAAATACATATTCAATAACAAATCATCCAAATTGATCACTACAATAAATTATCCCAAGTCAATTTAAAAAAGTTTGGAAGCCCTCTAAATAGCAATAACATGTCATAAAAATGTTACTCAAGAAGACAGCAAAAACGAATATGTTCACATTTACTGTTGCCTATTTTCCTGCAATAAAGATAGGTACTATAAACGTACAAACAAACAAAACTAAAAGCAAAAAAGTAGACGACGCATATTTAATTCTGTCTTTTGTCTCACAAAATGCAGTAATAAAACCCAGTCACCTCGTTGCACAGTGCAGGACGATTCATCAGCCTAAATTGTAAAGTGGGAAGGGAAAGAGACGAGTGCACGTTCCGGGCACGGCATGCAAGCGGCGCCGTCTGGTCGTCGATGACTCAGTGGACTATACGCCGAGCTCCCCTTTCTAAACGCTATTTACCCCGTAATTGTGGTGTGCCCCCTGCTGATGCGGTGGATATTGATTAGCTGCAATTAATAGAGTTCCTTTTAAAACTATTTTTGCGTAATAATATTTAGTAACAATGTTAAACAAAGACATAATGAAAACACTTTGTTCGACTCTACAATAATTGCCAAAATAATGTATAAAAATCAAATCAACAACTCTATCCCAGGGTCAAGGAACATTTCTTTGAATTTTACTATGAATTGTTATCATTTAATTTTTCCATTGTAATTGTAAAAAAAATAGGTGTAAGATCAAAAACGACTCTTGCCTTGCTCTACATTAAAAATATACGGAAAAGTAGTTAGTACCCATTCTTATTTCTGCTTAAAACAACTCATCGCATAATAATATGAGCTAATTATCGTACTAAATACATGCGCAGGACAGATAGAAATGGAGATCCTTAATATTGGAAGCCAAGACTCACTTTGAGTCGCTGCGTCATGTTAGTTGGATAGTATAGTATTCTGTAATCATGCTTATCGTGGCTTATTAGACATGTCTTATAAGCCTTACCCCATGCATAAGATAAAGACGTGAAAATATATTGACTTATGTCTATAATGTAAGTTTGTACATCTACTAAATTTTAGCTGATGTTTCCCAAATATTTTATAAGTTATCAAGGTTTTGTAATAATATTTTTTTAGTATTTAAAACCAAATTCAATTTGTATGCAATAAACGGACAAAATGCTATTATTCATTATATATTATACTTAATAGATGAATATAAAATAGTTATAATACATAAATAAGCATGAGAACACTTGTGCATAAGTAATATCTATCTAATTATTACGTACAGACACTAGCAAATATCTACACGAGCTAATTAGAATACAGTGGGGGTACGATTTCTGTTGAATCATAATGATAAATAATTCCAAGTTGTGTCAACTCTACGATTCGATTTCTTATATAATACATTTAATAAACATTTCATTTCTGTCGTAATTATGTAATTTTATCACTATCAAATAGGCAATCAGTAAAAAGTGGTATCCTATCAGATTGCCTAAGACTTATTATCCGAATGTCATGATCCATAACAAGTTTGCCATAATTCTCAGTTATAATAATGTTCAACTCACCGTATCAGTTGGTAACATAATTATCATTAGTCATAATTCTCTTGTGTCATAATATAGGGTGCTAGAATAATAGCATCTTATAATTAGTAATGGTATTAAGTCATATGTCATATCTGTTGTATTGTATAACGTGTTAGTCCGAATGTTAATTTGTCATAACATTACTTATGGTGCCCTTCGATTCGTCTAAAACTTGTTTCTAATTTCGCTTCGCCGAATAGACAAATATATGTTTTTTTATTATTGTTATTAAAATTTAAATTGGTAACCCACTGAGCTAAACGCACAGCAGGGGGTGCAGGGGGTAGCCCCCCGCAGTGAAAAAACCTAAGGATCACAAATCTTACTGGGTAGGTTCGTTAGGTTACTAGCGATCACACCACAGCGGAGCGAGCGAAGCGAGCGGAGCTCCGAACTGTGCAAAAAAAGCCAAGATAGATTAGGTTCGGACAGATGTCAACAAAAGCTAGTAGTTTGTGCAAAATGTTAATAAGTAGATTAAGTTTTCTCACATTAGGGTACAATATTTTATTTAACATGAAATTCGGGTTACTTTTCATTCGGATAGGTGATGAATATAGAAATAAAGATTAGCTTTTATAAATATTATTGATTGTGATATTTATCACGCACAAATTTATAGCATTTTATGTTTCGGGAATCCAACTTTAGGGCATGTTATATTATGTGACATTGATATCGGGCTAAGCACCATTCGGACACAAGACGATTATGGAAAAAACAATTATTCCACCTTAGATTATAGTGAAAATATTTAGGATACCCGATAGAGAACCGTAAAAAGTTCATTTAAAAGAAGGGTTTTAAAAAAAAAAAATCGCTGTTCCTAAAAAACTAAAATATTTTCTAGTAAAATCTTAAGGAACCTTATTCTTATCGAAAAAAAAATGTGTTATTGAAATGTTTACTCATTACCTGCCTTTATCATAGTTGTTTCTGTTTTTCTATACTATTTATTTTTCTTGTGGTTCAATAATAAGAGATTTTTTGTTTGTATTTGCCTACTGTCTAAGCTTTACTTTTAAAATATCAAACGCAAAGTAATTCTACAGATACAGATACTGGTCAACTAGTGATAAATATGTATAAGTTAGTACCAGTCATTGTCAGGGGTACTTGCGTGATATGCACCCTCTTTGCAGTCGCTCACATGCTAACAATTTTATTGATTCATTAATACTTGTATTTAGTTAATAATGGGCGCGCCTAAAATAAATTGTATGAATTGAATATCGATCAGGTACAATGGGTTGGGTACAACGATTACAATAGGTAAGTACAACATTTATGTAATAAAAATGTTGTTCAAATATTTATCTTAAATTTCAAAGCTGGCTCGTGTCGGTAGAGTCGCTTCCAAGTCCATCTATCTACTACTTTAATCAAGTAGTTACAAATAATTGTTTATCATCCCATTATCCATTATCAGAATTAACGAAAAAATTTGTGTACTTTCTATTACCTGATTGCACCATCACAATAGACAAATGTGAATGAGATATGGGCTCGACAATTACGTTAGGTTATGTCATCCACTTTAACGAATGTGCTGCTGTTGGAGTTGGTAAGATACTTGACTCCACCGCCAGTTTCTAATTCCTATGCAAATAGCACAATCAAACACCTCCATATGATAACATGTTTCGGGAAATTTAAGAATATTTGTCGCAAGTAGCTACGTAACTTACGAAAAACCGTTTTCCCTTCCGTGATATTTCCTTGGAGATGCAAAGCAATTTTCTACAAGAGATAACCTTTTTTAAACGAGTTTTCGCGATATTTGTTTGCAAGAATACATGGCTACTTTTGTTATGATGATAGCTCTGCCATTAATTTTTATCCCGCTATGTTGTAAAAGTTATTTTGGGTAATATCGTTATAAAACTAAACATGTTCTAATGCTAGACAAGGAATCACAAAATGTGCAGATACACACTGAGCATCTGGTATTATAAAACAGCAATCGAGAATAGTCTGGATAAATTTAACATTAAGACGAGTTTGCAGTTCTCTCGTACATATATCAAACGGTTAAATCAAGCTTTCAGAGAAGTACAAATAAAAATGTCCTGCTGAAACGGTTATAGTGAGGAATGGGCGGACACTAAACATGTTAGTGCCGCCATAAAGAAAGTGTAACTACAGTAACATAGGACATTTCGTTTGTTCTACTGTACATACAATTTATAGGCATAAAATTATTACCCAGCTGGTTTGTTGTTGTTGTTTGTAACACAAACTAGTGTTTATTATTGTGTTTACTGAACGTTAATGACGCATATCGTTTTAGTTTTTATCATGTAAAGCTTAACAAAAAAAAAATTCATACTAACTTAACTACCTAAGTAGGATGTTTACTGAAACGTTAACGTTTAACGTTTCTTTGTAAATTACTATGTGCTTACCCAAGAGTTTTTTACTATAAATGTAAAACTTCTTCTAAATGCGTTAGAGTTCTACGTCGTTGTAAAATGAACTGCCGATGCTGCTGAAAATAATTTGTGAAAAGGAAACGATGAGGAAAGAAAAATGCACATTTAAGTATTTATAAATTTGAACTATATTAATTATTCACTATTTGAACTTAACTATTTGAAATATACAGAACTGCTGCTTAATTATTATGTATGTGATAATGCTGATCTCATAATGTGATCCAAATGTGATCTAATTGGGATAAAAAACAAAAGACAATCAATGGTAAAAAATCACAGAGAAGGCGGGAAAACAATTTTCTTTTTTTTTCTAACGTTCTTTTCAGCCAGTACTTTGCTTACATAGTTGGCCAGTACTTCATTTTTGAACAGTCGTACGATTGTACATAAGTTCGTCAAATTTATGAATAAAAAGGAGCAATTGAAATTAAATTACTGAAGTACTACGTCTTTTATCGCGCGATTAACGGAACACAGATATCTACCCGGCACATTTCCAATACTTTACAGCTATGCTTTATATACCTAAGTAAAAGTCAGAGACAGATACACAACATACGAAAGTATCTGAACAAAGACTCTTCGGTAGGTTTTGGTGGTGGTGATCAAAATTATATCGAAAACTGATATCTATTATAAATTTTATTATATTTTCAGATAAGCAGACTTAAATGGATTATGTTCTAGTTTAAAAGAGAAGGAGAGCAGAAGCACAAATACTCTAAATTTTCAATATATTTTTTTTTTATTATGTTTGTTTGCTGATCCGTTTTCTAGCAAATTACCTAACTCATGTGTAAATAACCTGCGATATCATAAATAATGAAACAAATCCTAGGATTGTATCAAACAGATTATAAAATTAACATATTCCAAGAAATATTTTCAGATCACAGATACATTCAGAGATCAGTATCACAAACGAAAGCAAAAGCGAGATTAGCCGAATTAAGGTATTACATCGGCACGGTCCCGGCCTCCGGCGCCGATTTCCCGGGAGGCTGTAAATCACGCATTTCATGGTTACGTCAAGCGCAAACTGTTGTTGCGATGCTCGGGGAAAGTGATCTATTCTAATCCAAAAATCTACCTCCTTTCTGAAAATTGATACCACAGAGCAGTCTGAAAATAAAATACATATCTAATTTGAGCTTTATTTTAGTTAAGTATAAGTTTTTCTCTACTATCGTGACAAAACTAATTAAGAAATCGTACATGACTACTATGATATTTTTTCCTGTATAGGTTATGATTTTGAACTACTTGATAATGAAAAGTATTTTTTAATAGTCATTTTACTGATTGATATTGACCGAGCGACAGAACGAAACTCAAAAAATCTCATATTATATCAGATAATTAAAAACAAAATCAAAAACGTCATTTTTTTGTCTGAATATTTTTTCACGCAATAAATTTGATCGTGTTTATTTATATATTATATATTATATCTGCAATTCCCTTAAAAGTTTTATTAGTGTGTTCAATTTCCATATCAATTATCACCACAAAGCCAATGAAATCTACATAACTTCATATTGACATTATTTCCTTCATAGGAAAACGTAAATTATACTTTACATAAATACACATTCCTCTACAGTACGGTCGTACAGTTACGTAAGCCAGCCATTGTCGTTAATCTAAGGTTGTATGCCACTTCGTGTAGTTTGCAATGAAAGAATACTGTAGTACACACCTGTGACCTGCTGAAATTTTGGACGTTTGCCATAAAACATGGCCAGCTGGTTTGATGGAGGACGGTACTGGGTCCGTCCCAAAGGGCCCAGCGAGCTCTCCTAAAATTTGTATTATGTGCGTCACACATCAACGCCACCGGCACCGCAAATTCATGTAACATTTAGTTATGATCGATTTCCTACATTAAAAGCTAAAAATTTGCTAAATACATAAACAATAAACAACAATAAATAAGTAAATGTTATTACAACATTATATAATGTATGCAACATAAGTACAAATGTATATACCGTGAATTTTATATGCGTTTTTGATTGAGTACCTTCTTCCTCTATTATGACTCTACATTTTGATTTTCTTTCAGTAAAGCATGAACAAAAGTTTTATTTAATTTGTTTACATTAGACGCTTATCATTTATGTCTATTTGCATTGTCCAATCGCAATAGAAATCTGCAAATAAATCTATGCGAATACCAAGTAGCCTGTATTCATTAGGGCATGGAAATTAATACGGTGGTTGGTACGAGTAAAGCCGTTTATTAAAATTAAACTCGCCCTGGCGTGGAACTAGGAAGATTAATGATCCCTTGAATACGAAGTTATGTAAAGAGCAAACGGAGTGGGCCCGCGCTATGTCCTGGCATCAGTCCAAAATCACTTATCTCCTTTATTTCGTTAACAGAAACTTCAAATATACTACATATTCGCACTCGGTCACTTGATGTAATATCAGTTTGTATCACTATATCTAATTTTCCTATAAAAGATTATGAACACATTCGTCGCCTTGCAGAACATGATTTTCATTTGTCCGTTATCGGCGACGAATGTATTAAGTATTAAGCGATAAAGCCCTTTTGTATCTTAGAGGTACCATATTTTTTTTTCTTGAATAGTTTTTACGGCCATGGAAACTAATTCTTTAAGGCCTTTCTTGAATTTATTAATCTTCTTCAGTCTTACTTAAGTCAGTCAAGTCAAAAAGTCAAGTCAGTAGTCTAGTCAAGTAAGTAAGTTTAGTCAGAGTCAGATGGCTAAGTGAAGCGGTGGAAAATTTTCACATAGCTATAACTTGAAGATTTTGGAGACAAAGATAAAATGTCACGTAATCGACACTGTACCACTTCCCAACACTTACAAGGCACGTTAAGCCGTTGGTCCCGGCTGCCATCTGGTAGTCTTTAAAGGAACCGCGTCAGAGGCCGAGAGGCGGTTCCGAAGAACTCTGACCAGCCCTGGATCTAAGGGGGGGCAAGCCGGGGCCTATGCCCCGGGCGGCAAACTCAGGGGGCGGCCAAATTCACACCACGGACGTGCCACGGACCAATGGACAACTCATCATTTATGTAACTTTGACCACGGAATAAATAATGCACAAGTACAGCAATTTCATGGTCATATCAACTTGAACGATACTCTGAGCGCGGAGTGAGACGTGCTGCACGAACATTTATTATTCGCGAGGCGCGTAGGCATAGTTCAAAATACGCGCCCGGCTCCCGCTCGCCTAAAGGAATCGCAGATCGGTCGGGGCAGCACGCGTCTGGTTAACGTGAGTGCGAAAGAGATAAAGCTATATTCGAAAACTTCCTCGTCGATCTCTCTCCACGACAGTGTTTTGTTTTAAAAATGTGAGTTGTTTGTTTATGTTTATACTAGCTGTTGCCCGCGGCTCCGCCCGCGTGGGACTCGGTTATATCGCGTCCAAAAGTAGCCTATGTTTGACCTCAGGTCGTCAACTACATCCCTACCAAATTTCATCACAATCGGTCCAGCAGTTTAGCCGTGAAGAGGTGACAGACAGACAGACAGACAGACAGACAGACAGACTTTCGCATTTATAATATTAGTATGGAAGTATGGATTAAGTACTTGTGGATCTGCCGAAAGTAAAATACTGATTGTAATTAGTGAAGACGCGACGCATCAATAAATCTATCACAGCTCATCGATCGCTTTTTTAGGTAAGTATTTTATCATAACTATTATGTTTATTAAGTTACTATATTTATTTTTAAAATTAAATTTTATACCTACGTGCAATCACTTAAGAACGTTAAGGTGATACCTCGGTGAACACTAGCGTCACCGTCATTTAAAAATCATTACTCACTGAAAACACAAGTTATCAAAAATCCCTCTGCTGTAATTATGGTTCTGGATCTGAAGTTAATTTTAATCATATTCAATTATTAAATTATAGTTCCATATAAACTGCTAAAATAATAATAATAAATAAATAATAAATATATAGGGACAAATCACACAGATTGAGTTAGCCCCAAAGTAAGTTCGAGACTTGTGTTATGGGATACTAACTCAACGATACTATATTTTATAACAAATACATATATAGATAAACATCCAAAACCCAGGTCAATCAGAAAAAGATCATTTTTCATCTTGACCTGACCGGGGATCGAACCCGGGACCTCCTGAGTAGCGGTCAGGCATGTTAACCATTACGCCACGGAGGTAAAAGTGGCCGTTTTAAGCAATAATGCAATTTGTAACTATAGGGAATTATAAATTTAATAACTTAATATGTTTAAAATTAACTTCAGATCCATAACCTTAATTACAGCAGAGGGATTTTTGATAACTTGTGTTTTCAGTGATTAATGATTTTTAAATGACGGTGGCGCTAGTGTTCACTGAGGTTCTTCTTTTTCGAGTAGGCAGTTAGGTCTTATGATCCCACATACCCTAGATGTGGGGTTATAAGACCTAACTGCCGACTAGAAAAAGAAGAATGATCTATACCTAATATAAAAATGAGTGGCTGAATGTATTGCTAAGTGCAAAACTCGAAAACGTTTGAACCGATTTCGCTAATTCTTTATTTAGAATATTTTTTGAAGAACGAGGATTGTTATATACGGAGAGAAAACTATAAAAATAAAAATAAAACGGTCAAGTGCGTGTCAAGCCACGCGCAAGGTAGGGTTCCGTAGTTAGTTGCCTATAACTTTGAAGTTTACTCTTATAACTTAACTCTGATAATTTTTCTTCAAAGTTCATTATATATGCTACTGCTGTAAATTTTTTCACCTTTCAACAAGGAAATTAATTATGTACTTAATTTGTTTACAGGTTGAAATTATGAGTGCACCAAGAAAAAAACTATCAGGAGCGGAATATAGGAAAAAGACTAAATATAAGGAGTTGCAGGGAAAACTAAACTAAACTATTTGCGATCTTCTATGAGCCAGGAACGCTTGGTCTTGCAATCTTAGCAATAGAAAATCGTATTGCACACGAGTTAAATTATGACAAGGCTATAGATTCCTATTTGCTGAACAAAAAGCCCGAAGATTAAATTGTAATTTCAATTTACAAATTTAATAATATACTTATTTGATTTTTATTATGCATATTTATTTTAATTTTAAACCCTACCCTGTTAAATAATCTTACATATTGATAGCTGAAATTAAATGGATGATAAAGGTGAAAATAAACATAAGTAGGTAGGCGGGGCGGCATTTTTCAGTTTTTGCCCCGCCTAAATAAAGTTGAAGATCCGGGGCTGACTCTGACACCGGGTGTGCATGGTCGATTGACCATGACAACTAAACGAAATGAATGAATGACGAACACTGCGAATAATAATCCACCAATATTATGCACTTATACTCGAAAAAGCCAAGTTTTGGAAATTAGATACAGCGCGGACATAGCGACAATTTATTTTCCCTCCAAAAACTCAGAGGTACCATATGTGGCGATCCAAATAAAATGGTACCAGTTGACAGATTCTTAGTAGTTTTCAAAATATTTGAGATTTTGTAATAAAGGTGGAAAATTGGCATTTTGCGATATTGATTGAATTTAATGCAACATGCACGTTTTCATAAAATAAACACCTATAAGTCATGTACCAATGATAGAAAATTGCAATAATATGTTAACTGAAACAAGGATCTACTATTACAGTTTAAACTTTCAATGTCTGTTTCCCAACAATTTAATTTTTGTAAGTATGAACTGAAATAGTAGATTTATTTTCCAATTACTGAAAATAAAGTTAATTGTTTTTTTATTCCATATGATCAACCAACTATTTAACTATGTGCCAATGAGCAGTAATGGATATGCGTCTTAATAGTCTGAAAACATGTGGCATTCACTGTCTCAGCAAGTTATGTTTGCTCAAAGGCACCCTCTCACGAAACATCTGTCATATTATTAACATACAATAAAAAAGTTCTGCGGTATTTCATCCGGACAGGTGACATAGCAATTTAGTTGAAAACATTTGGCAAAACATAAACGGCATGGTTTTATGAGTATTTCTGTTCAAATAGATCCAATTCGTAAATAATGAATGTCTCATGGTCAAACAAATCTCTTGCATTCACCGCAAAGTTAGCATAAATATACTAACAAAATATACAAAATCTATATTTATAATTATATTGATTGATTGATTATTTTTAAAATGAAAAAATGCAAAATGTGCAAAATGTATGGTTTCATCTATTATTTAGTTAGATTTAAATATCATAACAACTTCAAAAATTGATGATGATGAAATTAACTACTATTTTTTATCAGAAAGTAATAATTATGTTGTATATCTGTAAATGTTTTGATAACGATGTAGTATTATAAAGACAAGAGTTTTAAAGAACATAAGTATTTATTTTCTTTTACAGGAAAGATGTTTCCTTTATGGAAATTGATACGGAATAGCTGCCACAAACTCCTGTAGAGAAATATGTAAGTAACCCGACTTTTGATTGTAGTATAGTGTAACAATCACAATTGAACTCAAGCACAAAGTAACAATCACAAAACAAGCGGATCGTCGCTTGAACAGAGCCATTTCACACGTTCTCTCGAGGCCGGAAGAAGACAAGCAAAGAAAACATGTTTAACGTCGTCGCCTGCAAAGTGCCCTAGACGTGCAATTCACAATACACTTGTTCAGAGACAAGGCGGTCGGAGTTCGCGAGTTCTAGTTATATTGCTCCCTGTGGAGCTAGCAAATAGGAAACATACAATAAAAATAGTTCCGGGCATCCGTCGGCCGGGACAAATTCCGACCAAAATTACGTGAGCAAATTAGACATTCCGGGACAAAGCTGCTGGAATAATTGAGAACCCCGCTGTTTGACGATGTCGAATGCTGTCTCTGTATTGAACCATGTCGGCCAAAACATTATATAAATCGGTGATGCAGATACTTTCGTATGTACTATGAAATACTAATAATAATTAGTTTTAAAAAACCCATCAAAATCTTTTTTTTTTTTGATAACTGTAAGAAAGAAATTATTTGTATGTCATCATACTTTTTAAAAAGTGTACTCCAAGCAAGCATGTGCTGTTGATACGACATCGTCTATGTGACCTTTCACGCCTTCGGTGTTTTCCCAAAATATATGGGCTTCTAAATAAAGTGAAACGTTACAATAATCAGCAATTAACAATATATGGCCGGCGACCAAAGTTCGTGTAGGCAGATGACTATTTATTTTTAGTTGATAAGAATAACTATAAAATTCATTAATTCAAGGTTATAAATGATTTACTTGTTTTACACAGTAATAAAAACTGTCATTAAGGTCAATTATTCATTATTATCTATCACAAAAATAGTCGTAGAATTTATTTCATGATATAATCGCACGATACTAAATATAACCTGTTTTTTGTAACTCATTCGCGATATGCACATTCAAAATCAAACTGCCTCAATAATTAATGCAAAACGTGCAAACATTTATTTAATTATTATTTGTTGGAAGGTAGTTTGTATCATTATTAATATGAAGGTAGAGAAAATCTCTATAAATATTCTGGATAGCATACTATAAAATGGTTTCAAAACAATGACAATCAAGTAATAAAAATGCCTGTACGAGTGAGATTGTGATTGTGGGACTGCTTCATATATTTTTTTAGCTCTATCTTCGCCCTATATTTTGCGTTGAACTAAATATTGTAAAAACATCAGTGGCGTCGGAGCATGACGATTGCTTGTTAATTATTTTCACGCGATATTTATTATAATATCCGCCAGCAGCTGAATTTGAGACTGTATAGGTACCGTAAGCATCGATAATTTCGTAGCGGTATCAACTCTAATTTGTTATTCAATCAATGCAGAGATGATTTTGTTAAAGAAGAAGCTAATTATAACTGCGCCGCCGCATATATTTTACAGCGAGTTTAAAAAACGCATAATAGCTTTTTTTATTATTAATGTGCAGTTATGTACGTTGATTTAGTTAAATGAATCTAATTATAATTTTAGTAATAAATTTATTTTACTATGGCTGAAATTTAGCTAAGTCATTTTAAACATTTAGTATGAGACACAGGTATGAGCCAAACGTCAATATTTCAATAGCAAACTAGATCTCTACTTATTCACATGACTATGATATGGTAATAACCAATTAACAACGCGCAAATACTTTTTGCAGCAATCATAGTTTTGTCCTTCGGAAATCGTTTTATGTACGGACGGAATACTATTGAATAAATTATATTTAATAGTGAGTGGGATTGTTTTTTATGTGAGACCGGTCGTGGGCAATGTAGTTGTGTTCTTTTTTGTTCGTAATCAATTTTAGATTTGGAGTGGAATCGTGACCTGGGCGCGTGAGCCTCACGGGCTTCCGCGCAATTTTGCTTCAATACCTGATCTAATATATTCATTCAGGCAATGCCTTCGAACAAACTAGTCAAGACTTTCTATTATTCTGTAACATCGTCTTTTTATGATAAAATAAAGATCTCTAAAATTCCGTTCCCGTACCGTCCATCCATAAATCTTTGTCGCAATTTATCTGTAGCTTTACAAGACTTACAAGTGAGTATTAGTTTAATATGTTATATTTTTACTAGCTTTCATCTTGTTAGGCACAGCAATAAAATTGTTATCTTTATTAAAAGAGCACATATTTCTTCAATTAAATAGGTATTTTGGAGCTATAATACAGTTTGACTGTGGTCTTCCTAGGTTTAGTTTAGTCGGAAGACGCATTGAGGATTTAGCGTTCCTTATTTGAAACGCTCAAAATCCGCGGGAAGATTCTTGCGGAATATCCAGTTGAGTAAAGTCCGGGACAAATTGTCGGCGTGGCTTTTGCGGACTGTGGAGGATATGCGGGGATTGTTATTGATGTGCAGAACGCCAGCCGGCTGAGCCGACGGCCCGCCGAACCATCTGATAGTTTTCATTATGGGCGATCATGCGTGCCGGATCCGACGCGACGTCCACGGAAAAATCATGAAATATAGCCGTAGTCAGCCCCAACACGTACGAATTGTCCCGTATCTTATCACGTTATATTTCTACCCGAAATGCCTCTTTTATTCCTCTTACTATATAATCTCCTATATATGTACTCAGTTAGCAGTTTATCCAGCCTGATTCTCAAATAATGTTCCTTAGATTGTAATGCGTCTTTAGATTTCCTTAGATTGTAATTACGTCCTGCAGTGGACTAAATAAGCTGCAGAAGAAGGTTGTAATGCTGAATATTATATAAGGCAGTCGCCCATTGTGATAGCCAATAAGTACCGCCTAATCAGAACCATGATTAAAAGCGTACCCTGGGCTCAGAAGCGTAAGCTAAAGATTCAACTAGGAAACACGCTTGGTCGAAGAATTGTTTTGATTGTATGATGCTATAACATAAAAGACATTAGTAGGTATACGTAATTACTTATTTATTTTTAATATTAACTAAGTAAATAACAATGGAGTTATGAGGAAGATATAATTCTAGTTTCATACCAAACACGTGTTACCAATCTCAGTTTAATTTTTTTTTGAGGTTAGAATCTGAGGTTTAAATTCCGTCAGTTAAAATTTTGATACAATTTATATAGCCTATGTTACCCGCGCTATTTTTGCGAATCTTTTCACACCTTATTCTTTAAAATCTGTCCAGTAGTTTAGGCGCTAAGCTGGAACATATATACATACATACATACTTACATACATACATAGACTGCCAAAATCACCTTCCTTGTGGCTTCGCCGTAGTCGGGTAAAAAGTTGAAGCTATTGTAGGAGATACTAGGCAAATAGTTCGGGAAAAGAGCAAATTATCGGAATTAATCGAGGAATGATGTATGCGGAGCAGTGATTCACAGCCTCCGGCTGACTCAGTGGCGCTAACAGATATTCTGAGAATAGAATAGCAAATAGCCTTGATTCTTTATGAAACCGAGACTACTCGCCCTGTGTTCGATACTTATCCTCATATTATTACCATTTATCTAACAAAGCTCCAAGCATTATTCAACATATAACACACTAGCGAACCGTCCCATCTTCGCACGGGTGCAATACATTTATTATACATACTAGCTGTAGCCCGCGACTTCGTGCGCGTGGACTTCATTCCCGTTATTATGGGAATTTCGGGAATTGCTTCCAAAATTCCAGCGGGAGTTGCAAGGGATTTTACCTTTTCTTTTATACAAAGTTTGTCATGACAAAAACCAACACAAAAAAAAGAATATTACCCAATTTGGTACATTTGTTCAAAATCAAACATGCCTTGAGTTCATTCAAATGATGATAACTTTTTTTTAATTAACCGATTTTGATGAAACAAACTTTTGATGTTCTTCCGAAGTAATAATTGTTTTTGCCAAAAAAACGAAACCGACTTCAATTCCTCAACTAAAAAGGATGAAATAATTAATACATTGTTGTTTAAATATGCCTCATATCAAACATTAAAAAAAATTAAAAAAAAAAAAAAAAAAAAAACCGTTTGTGAAAGTTGTAAGCAAATCGGTTCAGTACTTTCAGAGATAAACGTGATCATACATACAGACAAAAATACAGAAAGACAGACAAAAGTTTCAAAAAAATATTTCGTGCTTTCTATTATTCTTATTAATGATTATTATTATTCGGCTGCTTTGACAAAAAATACAAATTTCTTCTTTCACGTGTTTGAATCATAGAATTTAGAATCGCGCCAGTATTTTTTTTTTTAATACATTGTTTGAATACATTTAAACTCCTTTTTTAATAAAAGAAATCGTTGTTTTGTTTTTGAGGAAATTTATTTTATTTTATTTACCTATTTTTTTAATTAATTTAATAAGAAGGTAAGTAAGTAATATCTTCATTGTCAGGCAAATGTCTCGAGAACATATAATAAAACGAATTGGATGCGAGTTATGTCGTAACACTCGCACAGTCTATTGAAAAAATTAATGACGTGTATGCTAAGTGGAGATCATTTATTTTAATGGGCATAATTCCTCCGGCTTTTGTATATGTGTCACGAACATCCATCGAGTTCAAACTAGGAAGAGAGTGCGCCCCGATCGGTGGCGTAGGTATCTGCACTCGTAGGACCAAGTGTGTGGGGCTGCCTTGTCGAATAAAGATAAATGGGTTGCCTGTGCGGGTTAGAGGGGAAAGCTGGGAGAGGCACGGGGGCATGGGGCTAATTGGCTGTCAGCGATGAGTTCGGTTCTACTACACTCTCGCTGCACGATGATCGTGAGTGGCATAGATCGTTTACTGACGCTGCGGGCGGCTCTCGTGACGTGTTCGCCAAAACAAACCACTAAAACAATAATATTTGATTGGAAACTCATACTTATTCTCGTGTAGATGTCTGAATTAGATCATAGTACGATTACTAGTTTAGTAGGTTTTTTTAGGTTTGATTGTTCTTTTATCATAAATATGGATATAATGGCCTTTATCTAGGCGTGGTTTAAAAACCATGAATAGTTCTTTGTAGAGTTGGTTTATATTTTTAATTTTCATACCATATTTAGATATTTAATATTATTACAAGGCCGATCAACCTATACAACTTGGGGTCAGAGCTTTCGAAACCGCCTCTCGGCCTTTGTCATGGTTTCTTAAATGACCATCAGAGGACATCCGAGTCCAACAAGCGCAAAATACGGTATTCATATTTGGTATTTAAATTATTCGATTATACAAACTTTCATAAGGGACGTAAAAGGAAATATTTTAATGCGTTAGATTATTCAAAACAAAACATAAACTTTTAAATGCATAAATGACAAGTTGCTCCATCCTAATGTAAAGTTAGGAGCGGATGTGATGCGACTCGCCCGACAGCTTTACGACGCTCGCCTCCCACGGCCACTGCCAGGTGTACCCTCATTAGCATCATACATTCATTAACGGGACACTCCGGCTATAACGCAACTCATCTAAAACCTGATCTCGACTCGACAGCCTCTTTTTCACAGCACACCCATATAACCTAAAGGCCAGTAATGCCACTTTATTTGATTACAAACAATAACTTACATAGAGCAGAACTGCTTGCTTTTTGTTCGTGTTTGTTTTTGTTGGATTTTGTAACACCAACACTATAATTCAAGGTCCAGTAACTCCATTTGCCAAGGTTCACAGATCACAAGGAACTACAAAAACTGTCCAGTCTTCAAAGACATTAGATGCCCGTCAACTTTTTATTCTGCTCCAATAAGAAAATATTATAATAATTAATATTATCGATATTCTTATGATGTTGTTGATCAACAAGGCAACGTTATAAAGCGAGTTCAATATAAAACGGAAATTAATTCTTACTCCATAGATATACGAGTACCTATTAATAAACTTTAGGACTTTGATACTATGAACAATAATTTTAAAAACTTTAATCTTTATTAAGATAATAAAGAATATAGTTTTTGTGCGGTAAGATGACCGCATATAAATAAGAAAATAAAACAGTACCTACCGCTCTGGCAGTCACCATTATTATGTTGTTTGGCTTTTTGGTTAAGCTACAAGCAAATTGGAACCTCACGACTAGTTTCATTAATAGATAACCCAGCTACCACTCGAGTTTCGGCATAGATTGCCTAGGTAGGGACCGCGCGCGATTTCGTACTTCTATGAGATTCAAGTAAAATATTTTTTGTATCATTATCTAATTCATACGACGTAATGATTCGAGTCCCAGCGAACAATTTATACTGGGTTAAGGCGTTTTTCCCGTATTCGAGTCGGCATAAAAACAGCGAGAGGTCCACATAAATCTGTGAGACACAATGCGGCGGGCAAGCCCGGGACAAAGTAATGAACTAATTACATTAGTCGCAATACTGAGATGCGGAAAAAGCGGATGAACCGCGACTATTTGCGGCGCTATGCCCTGACTGACGCCACTGACGGCTCTCTATTACCATTACAGGCAGGGACCGCACAGGTTTTGCTCAGACGCCCATTTTTTACCCCATGAAAGGATTTTCTCGGGATTTATACAGTATCGCAGATATTAAAGACTAAAATGGAATAATTAGATGTACGTGGTTAGAATTCTTAACTGTTCTTCACGCGCGTCTGAACTTTCAATGCAGTTTCCTCACCAGAGGAGACATTATAATATAAATACACATATATTAAATATTTTAATCTTAATATCCATAATGGTATCCAGGTACATATTTATTTCTATTTTTCGCCAACCTCAATCATTAGATCCAGAGGCAGTTTTAAAAAACTCTGAAACCATACTGTGTAAGATTTTTGTAACCCACACAATATTAATGGATGAAATGAAAACGCCACTTAGTGAGTATAACAACACAGACAGACTTTTAAAATCACCATAATACGATAGTTTTAAATTTGAATAATTACAATAGCTAAGATTTAATCTACATTT
Source organism: Apomyelois bistriatella (assembly GCA_947044815.1). NCBI lineage: Eukaryota > Metazoa > Arthropoda > Insecta > Lepidoptera > Pyralidae > Apomyelois > Apomyelois bistriatella. Next base: position 7,244,544 of record OX345689.1, read on the forward strand.
TAACTTAAATTTTGTACCGTACGTCTAAAAAGGGCTCACAATATAAATGTAAAATTGGGACGCGCCAAGTGAAAAGGATTTGACCTCGCGATTGACATTCAACATGGTTGCAATAAAGCGAGTATTATGCAGAGATGGTTGATGCAACTGCAGTCGAGCTGAAGCGACGTGAATTCGTGAAGCATTTCACCTTTGGCGATGGTAGATCTTGTAACGAAATCGTTTGGATCATAAGATATTAGTAGATCTTACGTAGTCGTAGTAGACACGATCATGCTTGGAATTTTGGGAGATTCCACCTCAAAAACACAGCTATATATCTATTTCCTGTTTCAGTATTATTAAAGTTGAATTTGATTAGATCTTGTAAATAGATATCTATTTAGTCTTTTCTCTAAAAATACAAAAATTCTTATCCTACAAAGTGAGGCACAGCATGTTAGTTGAGTATTAATAGAACATCTCAATTTTCAATAATAAATAAGTTGTTTTGCATTAATAATACTCATAATACTCATTTATTCATAATAATTTTTACACGTCAATACAATAGATTAATTAAAAATAAAATAATTAACATCAAATTCAACTGCAACAGTCCAAACCGAAGTAAAAAAATAAGAGATAAATAAAAACTTTATACTGACAACATAAAAAATAATACGGAATAATAAATTAATACATATCGTACCTTTTGTACAATAAAACATATCAGTCCATGAATTCCTCGATACTATAGTAAGCGTCGTTTAATCTTATTTTAAATGATGCTAAGCTAGGCGCATCGATGACCTTTATTGGCAGTCTGTTGTATACAGCTGGGCCCATTATACCTATGTGTTAATTTATCCGACTTGGCGAATGTCCGCGGTAGTGAACGAATATAAAACATAAACGAACTTGAATTTAATGTTGCAAAGTCAGAATTTTATGCCAGGCTCCTCATAAAACCAGTAACTATTGTCAGTTATCAAAAATCAATGTTATAAATTTAAGTAATGGATAGGTATAGCAAAGTGTCTTTCGTAAATCGAACACATTTATGGTACAAGAGTTATCATTATCAATAAACAAGTTAATTAACATTAACTCTATAAGGTATTCACGTTTCCTTGCGTTTGAGATTTTATACAATTAGCAACAATCTTGGAAAAGATTTAAAGCTAATTTAATCAACCATAAACGTATCAATAAACGTTTCAGCAATTAAACTATCAATATTCTTCGTCAATATTAAGGTCGTCTTACATCCACTTGTACAGTTGATATTTAAAAACAGGGTTATATCATGCACGAAGAGGCCTATGAATTATAGCAATGCAATCGCTTGAAATATACTCTGGGAACTTAGTGTTAATTACTACACGTCTATTAATTACTGGCGTTATTAGCAGAAAGCACAGGAATGAGGCAAGTGCTAAATATGAGCTTGGTCATAAGGTTGGAAATATAATTCAGAGCACATTTCTCACGTCCAGCGACTGGTATAAGTACCTACGGCAGTCTACTTGCTTATATCTTTTAAATGAGATAGTAGGTAATATGACTCGTATTTTGAATGATCACATCGTCGGTGTTCGTTATGTTAAACATGACACCTATATTTGTTTGCAATACTTGCATAACACTCGCACTTAAAATATAGAGGACATAGAATAAAAAAATAATTTTATTATTTAAATCTAGGCACTGTAATCTTGCTCTTTGCATAAGCCTATACAACATACATACCTACACACATTAGAATGAAGAGGTATAACAGCAATAAAGTGTAAATTGATGTCAACAAAATTAGAGGAAAGATTAAATACCCCATCAGATTAATGGATTAATTCTGCAGGGCGGTAAAGGAGTTTTTTTGTCTGTTGATGATTTTATGAGTTAGTTTTAGGTTCTAGATATAATGTGTTTATAAACATAATTTTTGTATAAACAACACAAAAGAGGTTTGATTTTAATTATTTAGTTTTTTTAAACGATGATGCTGTTAAAACCATAACTCTGCTCATTTTTTGTTTTGATAATCGAGTTCTCGTAATGCGCGCTAATTAATTAACTTATAGTATGTAAGTATATGCTTGAAATATTCGAGTTACAGGCGTGGATGTTTGTGAAGGAGTGGCTTTTTTGCCTTTATGCAATTTCGTAATGTTTTAAAAGAACCTAATCTGTTGGTGGCATGTCGCAAGTGCAGTCGTGGGAGAACTGGTGACGCTGGAAATAATACTTCACGCTCTCCGTTGAACTAATACGATGACAAGGATAAATATTGCATTATTTTTACATTCAAGATCCTATTTCTTTAAGAATAAAATTCTCTAAAGGGTTTCAAGTTCAATTGAGCCCGTAAGGTACAATTTATTCACTGCTGTCAGAAATTTTCATTCTGTTTTCAACATCGATGTGGTTGGTTTTTTTGATAGCGGGGCAAGCAATTGCTTAACTTAACCTTCTGAAGATTTTTTGTCATAATTCTAACCAAACAGGCAGACAAAGACAACGTAGTCAAGTGATTCTACTCGCTGCCATATTTTTTTATCCGTGATATTCTAATCTGTAGTATATACCCAAACTACTATCCAATTTATCTTTTCTTAATAGAAATAGTTTCTATGTACATTTATAGTTGTTGAGGTAAGAATGCCCGGAGTAGGTCCACCACACGTAAGTCAAAAAATTTGACATCACACTTAAGTATTTTTTCTAGCTGAGGATAATTTATCTTCCACAGAAATAAAAACCAAAGCACTTTCTCCACTAACTCCTTGTCAGAATGTCTTGGTGGCAATATTTCAATTCGCTGTGTCAACGGCGATGGAAGAACATTTAATTTTTTATAAAGTTTGCTCGAGCTGTTACACCAGAGCGACGCGATTCTTTATTTTTTGCTTCCTCTGATTGATGGTTTTTCTCACATTTGACATTTTTATTGTCGTCTCGGTTACTTTCTACAAAAACCTTAAACAAACATTTAAAAAAAATATTTTTATAAGCTAAAACCAAGATCCAAAATTAGGTAGATCAAACAGTTCAGCTGCATGTTCTTGTAAAGTTAATAGTCGTTAATGCATAACTCAAAAATAAGAATTAAGCTCTAAGTTTGTGTGATCGTACATAAGGACATAAATATCTTGTAATTCAGATGTTAGTTGCAAATCATTTATCAGACAATAAGTATGCATATAAAAGTAGATGCCAACAAGGTCTGCTGTAATAAATCCCTATAGAAATAAGTAAGTAGCACCCTTGTAGTAATTTTTTTCATTTTAGGTGTTTGTATTTAAGTGTACATGAATTTAATAAATAAATTATTAAATCTGCTCTTTTGGATTGAGACTTGACGAATCTACCTCCAGCTCCAGCTTCAACTAGATCATCTAACTTAAAATCTAGTAAGTAACATAATTCTGTTCGGACAATTCAGGTCAAACCATATAAGCCTTACGCTGTTGGCGAATGATAAATGACTTTTTTCCTAAAACGTCACTAAAAGGGAACATAGCGGTCGTGCGCTCGTGACCTCATGCATCCGACAATATTCTGAGTCCATTTGCTATGGGTACGTGCGTGTAAACGATGGCATGCACACTAACATCGTGCCCTCAGGGTCTAAATGTGTAATCACCTTACTTGTGCACTTCACGGATACGAGAGCGCAAACCTACGAAGCTCTCCAATTCAATAATCTTCATTTATTATTCAATGGTAAGCAGAGACTAGAAATAAAGCTAGAAATATACGTAGGTACACTCCTGTAAACCAAATAACGACGTCAGTGGGGAAGTGTAGGAAATACAGTGAATGAGTTCAAGTAACAGAAGTGCAACGGACGAACCTGAGCAGTGATCCGGAGAGTGAACTAAGGCAAAGGAAGTGTTGTCACGACGACACGGCTCCTGCTCAAAAGATCTATGTAAGAAATCAACTTGCTTGGTTATTGAGTAGGCTAGTTAGGTCCATATAATATGTACAGCCTGGTGTCAATTTTAAAGCCGCTTTACGTCAGTAACTTATATAGTTTTTTTTTAGATTATTCAGTTTGTAAAAACCTACAATGTTAGAACCAAAGAGGAAGTACACATGTTTCTGTAAGAGTATTTGAGTCCCTAGCGATCATACAGAAAATAATTTAATCACCGGAACACAGCAAAATACTGCAAAAGAAGTTCACTCCTAAACAAAACTAAACGTAAGCTAGAATTGTGGTCAGGTTTTGATGCTGCCAGAGAAACAACCAATGAATAAAACTGTGTTTTATAAAAACTTATTTGGGCTAGCAGTAGTTGGTGTTTCATAAATAATTATGGTTACAGTAATAAAGTTAAATCGCTCCAATAAATGTAAACTGTACAGTTACCTACTTATTTACTAAATAACTGTTAGTTTTTGAGAGCAGTGAATATAATTCTATGCTGAATTTAAAACTTTTTCACGCTGCGATTCAATAATCAAGTCTGTTGGTATAATTTAACAAAGTAAATTGTAGAGTTGCATTAGCAATAGAGATAATAGCAGCTATATCTCTTCCGAGCGGAACAAATAAAGTTACAAGCTAGCAGCCCGAGCGACAACGAAGGATAAACGATTTATTGCAACACAAACAACATTAAATCTGCAAGGGCAACATTCTTGCACGCATTCACAACGGTAAGCCATCAATTAGCTTTAAGAGAGGCAAGGTGCTTACCTACAGTAATACCCATAATGCGGTAGGTCTGTCAACGGTAATATGTATGTAGATTAGCCGCTATGGAGAAATTATACATAGTATAACTATATATAGTAAGTTATCAAACAATAAAGTGGTGACGACATGCAAAACAATAAATGGAATTTTTAAGGCCTAGAGTGCTATTTTTGAAAAACCCAAACCCGGTGAGTCGAACGATTATCGTTCGTTTTCGAATGATTTTCATGCGACATAACCGATGACTCGAACGATAATCGTTCGACTCACCGGTTTTGGGTGAGTCATACATTTCAAAATAGCACTCCTGGTTCTTAAGCCGGAAATCACAGGGGTATCTGTTCAATAATGACACGATTCATGAGGTTTTTATATTACTGGTAATTATTTGGAATTCACGCTAAGTAGGTACTTATGTTTTCCTTATGAAAAATCAAAAGACTGTAGTACGATACTTTTTATCATTTAAATTTATTATTTTACAATAATTAACAATTTGTACATGCGTAAACACTAAATACTAAATATCACACAGTTTGTGCTAACTAAAACATTACAAAATTTAGTTCTCATATCATTTGCTTGCAGTTGATTTATCATCTATCTATATATATAAAAGAAAGTCGTGTTAGTTACTCCACTTATAACTCAAGAACGGCTGAACCGATTTAGCTGAAAATTGTCAGGGAGGTAGTTTAGAGCCAGGAGAAGGACATAGGATACTTTTTATTCCCGGGAAAAAGATCCCGAGGGAAGTTCACGCGGGCGAAGCCGCGGGCAAAAGCTAGTTTGAAATAGATAGGTTAAACACAACAGAACATAGTGTCACGTAGTGGATACATTTAATTAAAACACGATGTTCTCAGATAGTTTCACCAAATTATGATAACTTTTTGTAACACAGGAAAAAACTTGATTGATATACTACCATAGTACCGACCAGCCATTAAATTTAAAACGGTTTTGAACTTGACTGGTGCTATTAAGTATTATTAAGTTCTGTACAATCACAAATTAAAGATACTACAAACGATACGCTTCATTTAAGGTATCTAAGGCTAAGTCATGATAGAGGATTTTTGGCGTCGTCGATGTTTCATAAATGTGAGTCAGAAATATGTAATTTTCATGTCAGAAATGTCAAAATAATGCTGCAGGGTTTCAATCATAGATTAAAGAATTTGCCTCGCGTCAAAGACCGCGCGCGATTCGAAATTATTTGGTTTCAATTCAATGTCTATTTAGGAACAAGTGGAATTGTTTTGTAAATGCCATACATTAAAAAAAATTTCGTTACCGCGCGTGATTCGAACTTCTTTGGTAAATGCGCTCTCCAATAAGTTTGTCAAGCGCTTTAAATATTTGGAAATTGGAAGAGATGTATTCAGTAATTTGTTGTAAAAAAAAATTATAATTAAAATATTTAAATAAAAACGAAGTTATCATTATATTGATTAATCACCGAATTCTTGAGTCTAGCCCACAAAGATTTGAATGCGTATGCGAGCTATTCTTTTATACTCTCAATTATTTTATATTAGCGTTGCTTATGTAGATTCGGCTGCGAAGGGTGTCGGAACGCGTTTGATGCATAAGTGATCAAATGAACTAGTACAACCAACGACAAACTTAACGATCAATTCGGTTTCTTATCTGAATGCTGTAAGGTTTTAAATGGAATACCGTCAAATACGGAGCTACTTTTGTAGACTCTACCCGCCCGGGTCGATGTTTCATTGCGCAACAACCCGTTACCTATCATTTAAATTGGGTTCGGATTTTGATGTACCCACTAGGAGAATGACGGGCCCCTTGGGCGGTAAGATATTCCACTTGAATTCGAGTACAATAACCAGCAGATTACACATGGTACGCGACTAGGGACCTCTTCTTGTAGTTTAAATGTCACAGTTTGAAAGACATTGATATGGCGAAAGCAACTCTTGTATTTGCAGAATTTTGGCAGCTAATTTCAAATTTGATATGCTATGAAATTACTTTTATAAAAATGAGTTATTTATATGTTGCACTATTGTTAACCTTTAAGAAAAGTGTAGTACCCAATAAGGATTTTAAGTATGTTCCCATCCAAATCGACACTCTTATATTGGGTACGATTACCAACTTTTCGTTATAAAAAAAAATCGGCAGTAATATGTTTTCCGTTTTAAGAACGTAAATTGTTTTTGTTAAATCTTCAGGTTCCTGCATTTAAGGAGAGCACAAAATAAGTTATCTAAATATTAAAATGTCAAAGTAGGATAGTTGCTCTCAAGAAGCAAAATTTCCTACTAATAAAATTTAAAACCCTATTCTGGTCTAATTAAAAGTGGCGCCGCTATAAGTTGCAAAATGACGCCACCATTAAGATCTCATTAATAAATAGTCTAATAATTTAATAGTTTAAATTATGCATTCTACAATAGTTGCAGCATTGAAACTAGAACCTGCCGACACGGTTGTTAGGAAACCGTGTCTACAACTACATGCCGGGACTGCAAAGACGCAGTCGAGCGGTGGACATTTAACCTAAATTGTTTGATTGCTTATCACGCCTGTCCTGTGCCCTATCAGATCTCGACGCCAATGGAGGTCGTCCTCACCACGATTCGAACGACTTGAAGTTTGACCCTTTGTCGTTCAATATTCACAACAAAACTTATAAAATGACTTTTTAAACATAAACACACTCATAAATCTAAAATGATACTGCGTCCATAAATCAAATGATTATCTTTTTAAATATTCCTCATTTTCCATACCCATACCTCTACGAATGTTTACCTCCTATTCTATTGTTCGTTCGTCTTTAAGGATTCTAGGAACGATAATGTGAAATAAAAATATTTACAGTCTGCCACACTCCTAAAGGCTCTCGAGCAAATGAATAACTTATTTGCATAAGCGAATTCGGCGAACACCACCCAGGGATTATTTAATGAAGCTCGCCTAACATGACAACCAACAATAAAACGTGTTTGTGAATTATTCACGTGATACCAGCCTGACATATTATATCAAAGCGGCAAAATGTAGTATTAAAATTGTATTATTGCGTAAAAAGATTTTAGATAGTAATCTATTCGGATTTACCTATAAGTATAGATATTATTTCAACAATATATCTAAGTAACCTTCGAGTATGTTAATAGCACAAAACACTATGGTTTACCCTCTTAGTCCCATTTCGTAGCCAGATTTCGTAATGGGACCGTTTTATTCCCATTTCGAAGCCGGCTACGTAATGGGACTAATTTATTCCCATTTCGAAGCCAGCTTCGTAATGGTACTAATTTATTCCCGTTTCGAAGCCAGCTTCGTAATGGTACTAATTTATTCCCGTTTTGAAGCCAGCTTCGAAATGGGACTAAGGGGCTTTACCTAATAACGGTATATTTCGATAAATGACTGAGTACTGATGAAAATAAGAAGCATTCCTACTTGTTCCGGAAACTTGCAGAACAAGGCGATGTATCTGATCTTGGCGTTTCCTTATGAGCGCGAAGATGGGTGGGCGTCGACGGGTCGGCGCGCGCGCCTGCTCCTACTATTCGCCACTTAACATTCGAGCCCGAAATAATCCACAATCGACAGCATCCGTTATTGAACAGTGAGTATGACTGCGGGCATGTTTGATGAAGCAAAAATAACACGCGCCTTCGTGCATGTTATGATAAAGTCCTCTGCATAACACACATTGAATAAGGTTGTACAATCAAAAACTCAATATTTTCATAACACACACGTATTGTGACTTGTGAATGTTTTTGAAACAGTTTTTAGGTAGATAGGTGTTAAAGATGGTAATCCGATTTCTAGGAATTCGCTTTACGAGTATACAGGTCGTACACCTACATAAACAATGAAATCAGTTTTGTCGTATTTAGAATAATAACATACCTTACTACAAAACCTACATAATATGATATGTCAAATAAATTACAGCACATTGATACGAAATCTAGCTACGAAATGGGACTAAGGGGATTTACCTGTTCTATTCCAGATCTCACCTTTCTTTCCTCAGTATTAGTCCTGGGCCACAACCATATCACAAATTACCTAAATATGTCAGAGACCAGTTAACTGGTGCCTCTGACTATGACCGCAGTCCGCAAGCTCGCTCGTCGGAAGTTAAGACCGGTTTCGCACATTCCTATAAATCCTGCAAACGGTCTATTTCTCAGAGTTCATTAACATGTATCACCTTCTAGCAGAGAAATACATGTCACTGTCAATCTTAAGTGAAATCAGCGACAACGAGATCAAACGGTTTAAGACCATGGCATTGAAACGGAAGCAATTACTACGCGTATTAATTTGTCTGTCATAGATAATAAGGTAACAGACGTGGTCCGCTGGAAATGAGATGAGAAAGTATTTGATATTATTTTACGGATCAGGACAGAGCCTTGCAGAATCTATTTGTTCTGTAAGAATCCCACGAAACCTTATTTCTGATTGCTCTACCAGTGGTCATGAGGATGACAAAATTTATTAAGTATTTAAATTTAGGATTATAAATTTATTGGATGTATTAGCTGTGGCACCAGCTACTCTAATGATGATGAGATCCATGAAAGATCCTTCTTTTCCATTTATCAAACTGTTACCAGTGTCAAGAAATCAAAACTAAGCCAAGAAGGCTCGGATGGCACACGTATGCGCGTGATCGATCTCATGTCGCGTGACGTGACATATCATTTTGTTTCCTGTAAAATAATACAACCGTGACATTCATAATTACTCGGTACAATAAAACCATACACTGGAAATTATTATAACATTGAATACTTGAATCATCTTTTACTACTTTACTTTCAATAGATGTTTAATCAGTTTTATAAGTTTTTTTTTTCAACCCGTTGATTTTTAAGTTTCTTTATTATTTGCACATTTGCAAATAAGAAAGTATCAAAGTTGCAAAAAATCATCATCTCGACTTCAAAAATTTATCTTTTCTTGCATAGATTTTAGACTAATTAATACTTAGTTATCACTACACTATAGTGGTAGAAAGGACGATATATATGCTACTTCATTATTTAAGATATAACTTAGGTTAAAACCTACTTTTCAAACTGTTATAGTTCCCTATTTAAGTTGACAAAGCTTTAAAGAAGCTTTCAGCTCATGCAACAAAACTAAATGTTACCTCTTTTTTATTCTAATGCGGCTTAAATTTAAAATACGTGAAACTGGAGCAGAACATACCTATCCTTCACTTCAACCTACAAAATTAGCATTAGAAGCATCATTTGAATTGCATGAAACATGAAACTTATTTTCCAATTACTTAAACAGGCTTGCATTACACGCCGTTAAATAGAATTTAATGCAGTTTTAATGTTCACCCAGAATCAAAAAGCCGATTAGTCGAGCAATCCGTAGCGTGATACTAGCTTTGCAATACACAAATTGCTATCTAAAAGACAATGGTAAGCCGCTATTAGATGAACAATAAAAAATTCCATTTGGTGCCCATTTTGATTTAGAAGTGGATTGCCAAACATAATGACAGTTGAGTGGCTTTGATCAAATATTACATAAATTCCCATTGTCAGTTATTATAATAGCGACATGCGCCATGCAATCACCCTACGCAATGTAGTTAAACTGCATCTTGGACAATACCTATTTATATACGATTGAAATATAGGATACAACAGGCAATCTTCAGTAGGTAGCTCAAATTCTTGAACGTTATCAGATACTTTATTCATACAAAATTTATATACACTATTCACTACTGTGAGATTGCTATGTGACATCATTAAACCGCCATGGGCTGTTTGTCACGAGATTTTTGATGAAGGAAATTTACTAAAGCATGTCAATTTCACAATCGTCCAATAAATCAGTGATATAATCATAACGAGCTTACTAAAATAGTCTGGTATTCGCTTTCGTAAGCAAGTTATTGAACGAATGCGGTGTTGGTAGCCTCTTTGAGTAGCGGCACAAATTGTTGATTACAAAAGAGCAGCAATTGAGACGTCATGACGCAGGAAGAGTACTGAATTGAAACTTATCTGTCTGCCATGCAGCATGCGACCGTCGACTCGTCATCTCGTCGGTGCATTTATATATTACAAAAGAACGTATTTATAGAACATTGTCAACCATTGGATAAAATTACAATATACCTACAGAAAAATATTGGTAAAGTACCTACTTAATCATGCATATTTCTGATCTCGTACTTTACCAAGCAGGTACTCGTATATGTTGTCTATTGGTTTACTCAGTATACGTCTAGCCTCTTGGAGACCAATTTTTGAGTGACTCACTCAATATTGGTGTTAATTTATTTTTGTTTTAGAATTAGAACTCACCTATTTAGTGAATCACAAATTATAAAAAGTGACCTTCTTGCACCTGGCTACAAAACTTTAATTTTTTGTCCGTATTTGGTTTGGTGACTGGATGAAAAAATTATTTGTTCTCATTGGCGGTGACTATCCGTTACTCAGAAATATAAAAGAAAGTCAATAAAATAAAATTCAATGTTAGAATGATATCTTTGTGATACCTATCTTTATTTTTGGGCATGTAATCATTACGGGCGGAGAAAGTTACGTATGTACTAACACGTATTGTTATTTGTTCTCAACTCCCCATTGTTTTGTTCACCGACTTGGGAGCTGGAACAAATAAGCTATCTCACTGAGAGCAATCATTGTTGTTTCTGAAATTATAATTTTCATTGTTAATTGTATAGGAAACAATAATGAGTAAAGAGTAGGTATAATTATATATACAGGGTGACTTTTTGACTGGCTGACCTGGCTAGGTAAAGTCTTATCATTTATTTCACCATTAAGTTCTAGCCAGAAAACTGTAGCTTAGAGCCTTAGAGAGTCGTACAGTGCCAACTTATTATTAATTCAATATCAATATCCATGCTACCATCCATACTAATATTATAAATGCGAAAGTCTGTTTATCTGTCTGTCTGTTACGCTTTCACGGCCAAACTGCTAGACAGATTTTAATGAATTTTGGTATGGATATAGTTAAATCTCAAAACTAAACACAGTCAAACATAAGGTACTTTTTGGCACTAGTATCAAATAAATTTTTAAAACATATTTTTTGTACCATGTTAGACCAAACATTGCTCGTTTCCAAAATTAAATCAACTTAAACTACAGCATCCGGTTTTTCCACAAAAAGAAAACGCTATAAAATGTAAAACAATATTGTCTCATCGCTACGGAAATAAAGGGAATCATTTCATTAACAAGTGTGGGAGAGACTTTTAATTGGCTGGAAAGAGAAGCGGCGCCGCCGCTGTTCTGTGGCTCGCTGTGGCTGTGGGTAGATGGTGAAAGTGCGGTCGTAGGTCGCGCCCCAGGCTGAGCTCTGGCCGCGTGTCATACTCATCCGATTGCATCGAGCGAGGACACAACCTAGTGAGGATACAGATAATATGTTTTGTACAAATTATTAATCATACGCTCAAGCATAGACACAAATAGAAAATAATAGCTATTTATACTGCTGCTGCTACTTACTGGTTAGCACTTTCGTACACTTTTTTTCAATCTTCATAATAACCATCATCATAATTTATTGAAATTATGATAAACATAAAGTCCCCCAAAGATTTCCAGAATGACCATTTGGAAGCGGTTGGCATCCAGCGCTTACCTGCTAAGCTATTATATTAAATCTCTGCATTATTTTTTAAGAACAAACAAAACATTGTTACTAACATTGAGTATGGGTTATGTCCGAAATTAAATTAAATTAATAATTATTATTGTTATTATTACTTTACAGTTTGAATCTAATTTAAAACCACTTTATCTATGCCTAAAGTAACATCAAGTACAAATATTGCTTGATTTTCAATACATCATTAACTTTATTAACTAATATCCGTTAACAAAGCTAATGCAATAAATGCTATTGCTTTATTAAAATATACAAATTAATTATTATTTTCACATGATTTTTGTTTACAAACCTGAGCTTGATTTCTGTACTTTCGCTCCTTCTTGTGGGAGATGAGATATGCAACCACATTCGGATTTTCTAAGTGATATAATAGTTTGCGAAACAATAAAGCGAAGTGAAGAGTTGTACTTACCTACTTATTTAACTCTATGCTAGAACTGCTTTTACTATATAAGATACCTAGGAGATAAGTATACGAGTAGATATAGTGACGTTTAGAACCATTAGAATATACTATAATTTATTTCCCTACAATCTTAACCTAATTTCAATAATTAAGATATTATTGTAAGGACAACACAGCATGCAACTACAAAGCAAAAGTTGTTGATAAACAAAACTTATATAAGATGCAATATCAAAATAATTAGTGAGTTTTAAGATAAAATCGATGTAGATGAAATTATTTCGTAGCGTCCACCGGCATTCGATCAGCAAGATGCAGCGAAGCACAAATTGGGTGACTCTACCTATAAAATATTTAAAGTACAGAGTAATAATTTGTGTATGTGTGTGTCTACTTAATTTAACATTCATAGCTTTTCCTTTTTTGCCTAGTTGGTTGATAAAACTTAAGCAGTGGTTTTAAATGGAATAACGTGTGAATACTTAAAGGATATGGCTATCCATGTCATAATGAGTTAGCTGATGTAATAGTTATCTAGCGTATTTATGTAGAGACTTATTAAAAATACATAAATGGCAAACACATAAACCTACTTTTGGGCATTGCCGTGGTTTTCCTGCAAATTACTTATTTTATAATGCAACGACCAGCGGATCTCATTAATACCGAATTGATAGCCCTGGAAAATGTTTGAAAACATTTTACGGTGTATTAATATCGAACATACCGTCGCTTGTTAGGTTTGACGCCTTATTTAGTTGAAAAAATTAGATAGGGAGAATTTAATTTATATCTTTTAAAATTATCTGGGCTAGTTAAGAACCTTAATAATAATTTACAATACAACTTAGATGTGTATGTGTTTTTTTTATATTACAAAAGGTAACTTTTTAAACTAATATGATAAAAAGGGTAATGATAAATCTACAAGTAAGCAGTGGAGGTGGAGCTCTGAGAGAGAGTTAAGATATATATTATAATACTAGCTGTATTTTTGATTTTACTGGCCAATGTGTAGATATACTATAGCCTATATTTTCGAAGATAATGTAACATTATAATAGTAAAATAATTATCGAAATCGTTCCAGTAGTTAAGTTTATTAATTACAAACAAAAAGTCAAACATAAAAATATTTCCTCTTTATTGTGTAATATGGTTAATATGAGAAAGAGCCGGATATCTCGGTGGTACGCCTGTCTTGATATCTTAAAATGCACGTTAGCCCTGCCTGTGCTCCTTCTAGGCCTGGTTTGGCCGCCGCCACTAGTATCATGTTATAGCTCCTCGTGCTTTGGAAGGCAAGTAAAGATGTAGCTGCTATTGTTGCTCGGCAGTCGATAATCTAATACAATTCGATAAAAATGGAAGACCATTATTATATTTTACGGGACTAGTAATTTATTACAGGTATTAATTTAGTCACATCGGCCCTGCGGTTTACTTTGGTAGTCATAAAATGTCTGGTGTTGTAACTCTTTTTCTACTGTTATCAAACTATAAATATAAGTTATAAGTCTATAAACTATGGCAAAGTGCTTTTGTAAAACCTTAATTTTATTGTTATTTTATTGTTACATGCCTATCTAATCTAATAATAAAATTAAAATATTTATATGTCATTACCTCGATCCGGTTGCTTAACACTCAAAATATGGAGAATCTAACTCATTACAAATTAAAGTAGTAGAGGCATTAGTTAAAATAAAATGTAGAAGAATTTTGTTCCTAAGAGATTTTTATTTCTTCAAAAAACAGTGATGTGTAGACAATTAACACGGCAGAGTCAATTAGTTCTTCCTTGAGCGCATAGCGGGCCAATTATCTGGGACACGCAAACGAAACTGAAGGCTGCAGCTAGTGTAATTATGGGCATCAATGACACGCCGGAAGTCCGTCGTTTCACGAAACGGCACAAAACTTCGCACAATACAAAAGGTAAAAAGGATGTTAGACATTACAATACATCATTACCACTAAACGGTGTTGACCGAATTATTGTTGCGATTTATTGAAACATATACCTAATTTAACTACTAATTTTAAAGTAGATAGATAGATATACTTACACTTTATTGTAAGTAAGTGTATCCATTTGTAGACCCATATCCATACTTCCATACTTCCATATCCATACTAATATTATAAATGCGAAAGTCTGTCTGTCTGTCTGTCTGTCACCTCTTCACGGCTAAACTGCTGGACCGATTGTGATGAAATTTGGTAGGGATGCAGTTAACGACCTGAGGTCAAACATAGGCTACTTTTGGGCGCGATATAACCAAGTTAGCTAGTTAAACTATTAATGTGTCTATTGTTTAATACTTTACCATCATGAATGACATTGTCAGGGCACACAGATTCTTTAGAATGATAATACTTAAAATGGAAAACGTACGATGCCGCGGGATCAGTCAAAAGTCCAGCTACATTTTTTTTTCAGAATCTTTATATATTTTATGTAAGTATAAATGTACCAGACGAATGTATTTGATCAACTGATTTTGACTATAGTGCGAGTTGCGTTACCAGCATAGCATCGTAGCTTGTGTTCCGAATGCATAGTAATAACACCGAATTCCTAAGACATTGCTAAACCCATTAATTATAATGAAAAATATAGACATATTGGTGTCAATTTCAACTCAGTATTTGTTACTCGATTTTACATTAATCTGCGGTTTTAAGCATATCCATTAATGTTCAGGTAGAGCAAAAGTGTTTTCTGATGACTTCTTAATATGCAGACAGTGTATTTTTTTAAAATTACTATTAATTGGTCGAATTTTGTTTGATAGTTTCTTCTTCTCCACTTGATTATGTACGTACATACATGTGATATAAGGGTCGGTACCGTATGATATCATATATTAAGAAATGATGAGATAATAGCAGTATCTATTAATAGGAAATCTTTTATTATATCCTTGCCATTTCTCTCATCATTTCTTTACGCAAACTCTTATTTTTGTTTTCTTATGCTTTCATGTCAAGTTAGTGATCACGTTCACGATAAAAAGATCACGTTTCTGGCTAAAATAATTGATAGCATCGATACCTGATTAGATCTAGGTAAATTATGTTTTCTGTCACTATATTACCGAACATTGATTTTGGAAATGTATTTATAAGTCTTCCTACATATACTATGTATACAAAATAAAACGTGAAGATCATTATTATGAGCTGTAGGCGTTAACACCAACACAAAAAAAAATTATGATTATTTTTTGATGCGCGAGCTCTCTATTACTTTATTTCAAGTATTAATTAACAGTTTTTTACCCTAAAACTAAGTAGGTATAAGGTACTTTATTCCCAATATTCTATTTTGCGAAGTTTCTCGCCAGCTGACAGTTGAAAGCCGGCAAACCCACATAGATCAGCCTGCACCGCATATCACTAGCATCTATGACGGTAGTTTACCAGATATTCTTTCCCAGAAAGGCCGGTTTAAAGCAAGGATGCTCTCTCGATAATTAAATCAGATAATAGATTTTGCTCCAAAACAATTATGAAATAAAATTAGTTGGTGATAATGTGGTTACCCAAGACAGGGTTCAGCTGAAATATGATAGGGCAGCTCGTGTCGATTTTCTGCTCCAATAGGCAGGTTAAGCAACAGTAAAATATTGAGGAAAATATTTTATTAAGGTGCTATAAAATAAGCAAAAAGTAATATTACTTAAGTACTATTCTATTAAAAAAAATGTGTTATATCTGAACAAATACATAAGTTCAAAACAAACTTTGTTTCTAACGCTTTCACAGCTAAATCTGATTAGATTTGAAAATACTGGGATAAATTAGACAACAGAAGAAGTATACTGATTATTACTTAGTTCTGATATAGACTTTTCCAGAAATTAATATTTTTTTATTTGTTTTTTATCCTCAAGCCGTGACCTCAGCTCAGGCATCCCTGACTGGCATAGTCATGTAAGTCCTAGAGGAAGAACATGATACGAAAGACCTCAATCTCATTATCCAAAACAGAGAAAAGAAAGAAACTAAAGGAGGCTTCTAAAATTTATACTAAAGTACTATAAACCCTTTAAATTTCTAAAGAAAACTACCCAATAAATTACAAAACGTGTGAACAAAAAATTGCATATCGTGCGAAATCTGAACAGCAGGTCTATTGTATATGCGTGGCGTGGGGAACGTCGGAAGTATACACTATTGTCCTTATATCTTATGTCTTACCTGATTAGCAACTATAGAGATACCTATATGTAGTATCTAACACCGTGTTTCATGGTTGACACAAAACAAGCGCATGCGTTTAAATTGCCGCCTCTGAGAAACGGCATTTTGCACGGAGGCGACTTCTGTTGTTTTTTAATCTCACAACCGACGTTCATTTAGTGTTTCTCACACTCGCTATTACTTGAGATTAATTATCGTGTGTTCCTTTGCCAAGATACAATTGTGGCCGCGATAAACGGGGAAGTGAAACCATACGTCGAACTTTAATTAAGATACGTTTCCGCGTGTATTGTATATGTTGATTTAATCGTGTAAAACTCACGCGATTTCTTATCAATCATCGACGCTTTTTGTTATGACTTAATTTTTTTTCGTTAATATTTATAATGCTAATATAACGCAACAGATTGATTCACTGTACAGAACTGCTTGATTAAATCTATCATTTCGTAGAAAAATCTAGTGGCGTGTTTCTTTATAAAATTCTGATTTTGCAGTTGTGCTAATATCATTCTTTGTTTTCTTTTGATTTGATTCTGAGCGAGATATCGAAAGTCAAATATACTAGGGATGAAGATAGTGCAATCTGTACATTATCTATCGTACTGCAGACATCATGAGTATCATCAATACGTCCAAAGTCGCTTTCGAGATCACTTAGCAAAAGGTCTGGTGACGTCAGGCTTAGCACCGATCAAGATGATACAATTACCGAAATGAAACAGCCCTTCTTCCACAGAAGCTAATGACATAGGAACAATAACCGTGTCTTGATCACGTTCCCACTGGGAATGAGAAACACGCATTTATTTTCGAATTATTCCTAGAAATGCTTAAAATACCATGTGTATTTTCTAATACGTAATGAATGATTCACATCAGGTTAACCTTGAACTTCAATGTATTGTTTTATAAATTTATGTCATGCTAGTATTGCTATGAGTAATACCTACATTAATAATTATCTATAAAACTGGTATATAATGATTTTTACGATACACTAATAAATGAGTTACAATAGTTAGGTCATAGTTACAAATCACACAATCAATCAGAGCATTAGTTTTCGATATATGTTAATGAGTCATGCATGATCTTAATTGACATTTATTAAACTACGCAGATACTTAAGTAGTCCCAAATCAAAAATATCTAAGTACTTTCTTAATAATTACTTACATAATTACATTAAGTTAATGAGCAAGCAAACGATTGTGTTTTGCAGAAAATGATGATTTATTATGTACCTTAGGATTCTAGTAACTTTTTAACTAAATGGAAGTGTAGAGACATGTACGAGTACTTACATTGTGTTGTGAAGTCAATAAATAGGTTTCACTGTAGACCACGTGCATCCCGCAGCCTAGAATAACTTGACTATTTCCACGCTAAAGCGCTACGTTTGCTCATACAAAGTAAACAGTGAAGAAATAGAAACAAACTGGAGTTAGCCATGCCCACCGTTCGAAATACTTACTATTCGCGAACCGTCCCGTTTTACACGCTGGATGTTATCGCCCTTTTGTTCACGGCTTACTTGCTACATATTAATTAATAAACCCTGTACATGTATTGAATTCTTTCGCAATGTTTGCTCAAACAAACCCATCTGCGAACACGAATACAAACATTTTTTTTTATTTTCATCTCGTCAAGTGCGTCATGGAAGAGACACATGCCCAGCCCAGCTGTCAATGATCTCGAACAGGCGAAATGGGCCGGTAATAATATCGAGCTATTTGATACGGTGTTAGCCTAGCGACAGATGAGCAGGCAGTCTCCGCAGTCAGTGGACACGGGTCAGTGAGGCACAATGAAGCACTTCCTGCGAGCTCGGACTGTGAACGGCGGTACCAAGGACACACCAACTGACACGCGAGCTCCCTTACTTCGCCTCCGCACTCATTA
Organism: Apomyelois bistriatella; assembly: GCA_947044815.1. Taxonomy (NCBI): domain Eukaryota; kingdom Metazoa; phylum Arthropoda; class Insecta; order Lepidoptera; family Pyralidae; genus Apomyelois; species Apomyelois bistriatella. The sequence continues at coordinate 7,263,437 of OX345689.1, forward strand.
TCTACATTATCTAGACAATAAACTCCATATATTTATTAAAGACATTGCAAAAACAGACCCCAGTTTTCGTTTTTAAGGATCATATACTTAATTCCATCTCAGTCTCGAAATGGATGGTCCAAATTTAGCAAGAGATTTTCGTGACAAAACTGACTCTCAAACATACACACTGTCAACATGTACATTTTTTTTAACGTTTGCATTTTCGCCACTATGTTGTCTGTAATAAATTAATTTTTATCTGGAGCTCCTCCGTGCTTTAGAAGGCACATAAGCCGTTGCTCTCAGCTGTTATCACTTAATGGCAGTAGTTAAGTTTTGTCATTGGCAGCGGTGGGCAGCGTGCTTGAGTTACCATAATTTTCATGTCAGATCAATCATTATTTCGGTATTCAATAGGCTTTACAGCCAACAATGCAACAGCGATGCACGACGACGAATCGTGAATTGAGATAAGTTTAATTGTGTGTGTAATTAAATCTTACGCTCCATGTAGGACCATTAGATCCACCCGGTCTGTACAGGATAAAAACCTCACATTCCAGGTGAGGTGACGTGTGACCGCGGGTAACCTCGTGCCAATTACCCGCCCATTAACGCACTGGGCACAATACGCCGCCATTAAGCGGATGTCCAACTCGACAGCCCAGCACCCGCTCAATTTGCATTTGTTTGGAATTAAATCGTCGCTGGCCAGCTTTGTGGTACCTGTGATACCACAACGTGTAGACCTATTTTAATGACTACCCATCAGGCCCTTATGGCCTTGTGGTTAACCTAATCGTTACTATTATTATTACCACATTCAACAAATTCATTTATCATCATCTACTGAAGCAAAAGCAATCTTGTTTACCATAGCAAAATGTAGTATGGGCTAATTGTGATGTCAGTTTGTCAACCAGAGCAATAAACGCTTGTTAAAGTTGTTGTTCACTCTTTTATTATAAGATGTGTGTAATAAAGCATAAAAAAGCTCTTCATACCTTTAAGTAGTAAAATTGACATGTTTACTTAAAATAAAATCTAACGTTAAAAGCTTTTGAAATTTTTTTCTGTGCTTAGCTATTTTCGTTTTGAATGTGCTATTATGGCAACGTCATCAATTTTATTGACACAAAGTTGTTTGTAGATAATAAATGTGGACACCTCATTTATCCACCAATATATATAATTTAAAAAATTTAATCATATAACGTCTATCGTTCCTAACGTTTAAAATGTTCCCGTAAATATCAGTACTTAAATTCTTAAGATGATACCTCGGTGCGAACACTAGCGCCACCTCCATCATTTAAAAATAATTATTCACTGAAAACACAAGTTCATTAAAAATCCGTGTTAAGTAATTAAGGTTCTGGATCTAAAGTAAATTTTAAACATATTAAAATAAAGTTCCCCATACATAGTTATAAATTACAATATTGTTTAAAACGGCCACTTTTAGCAGATTTGCAATTTGTAACTATAGGGAACACTTCAAGAATTTAATATGTTTAAAATTAACTTCAGATCCAGAACCTTAATAACCGTCGAAACCGAGGTATCGTCTTAATAGATAATATTTTTTCCCCGACAAATCTCCAGGCAGGTGGTAATGACAAATGAGACGTTACGTCTTATCTCGAGCAAAAGATGTATCTAGCCGTTTTCTCGGCGGAGTGAAATGTCGCACAATGTCGTTAGCAAACCCCCACCTAGTGTTGTAAAGAACGAACCTTGGAGTCTATTACATAATAGGTAGGTGGTATTTTTTTCTCTTTTGGTAACAAAGGGTAGTGTTTTATATAATGATAAATATGAGGCTATGCCATGTTTATAGTATATAATCAATCACCAAAAACCTTTTTAAAAAAAGCAAATAAAGATGGTACTAGATTTACCTGATAGTGATAGATCTTCAATTTGGAGTAGATTGATACTTGGCGACTCTACAGATCTCCACCATTATTATTATCCAGTCAGACAAATTATCTTCCGCCATAAACTGGGTTATCAGACCCTGGATTGTGCAGACTTTGAATCAAAGTGTGCAGCCTATCGATTTTTAGTTTATCGCACATCGTTGCAGAGGGACGAGGGTATGTTCTGTCCCCTTTTTGGCGGATCCTGGGCTCCGAAGCGACCAGCTGAGAACGCAACTGGGAAAAGGCTGAGATAAAAGATATTCTAGATCCCCTTTTTACCTAGCAATTGATAGTAATGCATTTTTTACAAGCTTTTGTATATAGTTTTACCTGTCCTGATGTTTTTAATTAAACTTTGCAATATAAAATTGACCCCTTTCACACTTTTCAGTTTCTTTGATATGAATAGAATCCACTGATACAACTTGAAATTGGCTGTTTTTTTTTTACAAAGTGCACTTCAGCATAGGTATCACAAACATGTTTTACATTAAGGCGTGGCAGGCCACCAGTTTCAGGCACCTTTCTGGCTCTGTATGTACAATAGGCAAGATAGCGAGGCAACGTCTTTCTTTGGAATATATTGTCCCGGCAACCAGCGTGGGCACGCTCCCTCCACTGATATGTAAATAGGTAGGCTCCGCAGAGATCGTAAACCGTTTTTATCTGATCTTGTAATTCGGAGTTAAGGTACTGCGACTTTTATTTTAAATAGGTTCATAAATACAACAAGTAAATTTTAATAAAAAAGTTTCATCTGCGATTAGATTTGGAATCTAACATTCCAAATAAGGGAAAGTCAACAAATATTGTTATCTATACCGGACCCAGATCATTATAAAAATAAAAATTAAATATATATAATAGGGCAGTGGCCATTAAAATGCTGCAGCAAATTCATTAAAATCTTACTTTAATATTAATATAATGTATATAATAAACATTAAAAAATATTGAACTCGTATATACATATCTTAAAAACACTTTTCAAAACCCTAAAGGTCAAAAAAGAATAGTTAAAGAGTAAAAGTAACATTAACATCTCCATCATATCAGGTCTTTTTGGAAATGGGCCTCAGATCTTGCAACCTAGTTAAACCACATAAACGCTAGTTACATACAGCGAACTGTAGGTATACAAACAAACTATTTATAGTTACTAGACCTTTATATATATTTCCTGGTCCTTACGCGGTATACTTCATCTTTCTACTTAAATAAAGATGCGTTGGGAGCTTATGCGCATTAAGAATATAATTTAAGTATTCATTATGCATGTTTGTTTAGGTCACTACTTAAGGTTTCCCTAAAAACAATGTTTTATCAAGCAAGAAAGAAATGCCCAACACTAATATTGTTCAAATAAGATAAGCGATCGTCTCTACTTTTGAAACAATGGGTTACAAATGCTAAGGTGAACAAAATGTGGAGAAGACACATACTTATTGTAAGGTAGATTATTTATAGCGGGTATCTATTCTTTCCGATGGGATTCAAGTTTTATAAATTACACGAAGGTTAAGACTGCATAATAGAATTTTTGCAGGTACGGACTCAGGTAGCACCTGTCACGTTCAAATCTTCCCATCGTAAAAAGAAATAATTCGAGCCATTTTATGTTTAAGTCTACGCCAAACAAAAACTATTTTATTTAAAAATACATACTTATTTTTTTTTTCTCAACATGTTTCTTACTTATTAAATTACTTTAATTCTACTTGCAGAAAATCTTTAGGGCGGTCAATGCGGGCATATAATCGTAGCTTAACTGATTTACTTACTATCAATTAATTTAAGTAGTATATATTATTTTTGAGTTTTATACATTACAAAATATGTTAACAAATATTTATATAAGTATTTCTGCATTGTTGTGTACCTATTTACATACATAAACTGGAGCACAATATTAATGCTTTTTTAATTTATAGGTACCTATGTTTTACACTTATAGATAAGGTAAAAACGCATAATATCGTCCGCCGGAATTGTTTTAATTCAAACAAAGCAGTCCTATGCTCATGGCCTTACGTTTGTTTTCCCATTGGCCGTAAACTGTGGCCATAGAGCGAGACTCGGTCGCTACATTTTTTGTGCCTTCACTTCACCCAACGTAGGTACCTGAGCAGAGCACGAGGGGTGGACGGACGAGACCATAGAATTACTAGGACTGCCACATGCGGTGGTTGCCTTTTGATAAATATAAATTTACTATTATTACACTGAAACTAAGATACTTGGCATGAAAAATGGTCTTAAAGTCCCACAAATGTCCCACAACGCAATGTAATTGCAGACAACATTGACCGCTAAAATTGCACTTATACTTGAATTTCATCGATATAAACTTATAGAAGTTATAGATAAAACTTTAAGGTCTCCGTTTTAAGGCGTTCGATCGTGCTTATAATCTTAACATCCAAAATTACCCTCACAATTTCAATTCGTCGAAGAACATTTCTATTTTATAGCCTCTTATTTAGAAGCGTCAACACAAAACAAAAAAAATTGTAGAGTAGAGCTAGCGTCGCTGTATCGAAACATCAACGCACGCGCACATTAGTTGGAAAAAGAGGCAAACAGGCCGGTCGGACAAGTTCGGGCTGCGCGAGTAGCGGGGCGCTCCTGTCGCGCCAGTGCCCCTGCCGAGTGCGCCGTGGAACCACGCACTAGTGCAGCACGACGCGCGCTGCTATAGTAAACATACCACACAAGTTTCTGTTGCAGTTACTACTTCATAACCGGTTTTATTTCTTGTGATCAAAGTGACAGGCCCTGATTTTGTGGTCGCTCCGCCATCGGTGCACAATTCAAAGTGTTCGTGACTATGCCAGTAAACGCTTTTAGGGAATTGTGAAGTGTTTAAGTGCTTTAATTTTAAGTTTTCAAGATGCGATGACCCTTGGATCAAATACAGACAGTGATTGGATTACTTACTTGGCAATAATTGAACAAGGTGAGGACTCGATTAAATACCTACTTAGGGGACACAAAAATGAGAGACTAGCAGCTGAGGTGTTGAGCTAGTGTAGGCGTAGAGGAAGCGAAGGAGAGAACGCCATTGTTGACATGGCAAGCAAGCTAGCGTCGCTACACGAACGAGTCGACGACTCTACCTACTACCGTCTAAATTGTAGAGCCAAAGCCACTGTGTTCTGCCCTCTTTTGTTGTGTGTGTGTAAGCTCAACGGTAGCTTTAATTTAGATAGCTTATACTAGTGACTACCTAAACTATTACTACCACCTATTACTTACTATTAACATATTACTATCTGTTTCAAAAATTACTTGAATTTATCAATTGACGCGTTTTTACAATAATGGTAAACTGAATTGATAAAACATTAAAACCTTTTGTTTTTACGACATAATTAGTTCAAATAGGAATTCATGGGTCTACCAAATCTATTGCGTGATAGTTAAGTTGGTTTAAGCTCTAAGTAGTTAAATCGAACCCTCTTAATAAAAATAGTGCACCTACATTAAATAAAATTGTATTGACAAAGTTATCTAAAGTGATTGAGCAAATGAGTTTCCACAATTGTCATTACCCTCAACATCGCAATTAATATCATTCAAAACAATTATCATCGGAAAGATAGTAAATTAAATAGCTGATAAGATATTTCTTATACGTGGTATAGAGTAAGTAGTACCTATATAGTATGATATTTCGTACTCATTCTATGGCAGACGAGTAATGGCTTAAGAATTTACTATAATAAAATAGTATTGCTAAATTTATCTAAATGAGTCATTCCTCTTTAGGTGACCCTTCTTTTATAAATAGAACAAACAATTACTCGGATGAGTAAATCATAACGGTAATGAATGAAAGACATTATCGCATCCTGCGTACAAACGAGCGTCATGTCGCACATATTTTACAGATTAGAATTCCAGATGTTCCCGCACAGATAACCCACGTAGAGATAGACAATATAGGCCAAGATAATTGACAAGACAAGAAAAGATTTTTTTATAGGTGACGCAGCAGGAGATGTGCCTTTTTAAAATTTTAAACTCGTTCTTAAGTAGAGACTGCGCTAGGTACCTATATTTTGTATCAGTTTTTATCTGTATTACGCTAATTCTACGTATGAGTAATTAAAATAAAACAACATGAATTGTCTTTAATTTAGTGTATCTTCATGAAATGTTAGGTATTAACTAACAGAATTTGAACTAACATATGGGATCAAAGTAGAAACTTTTTACATAATTGGATATGTAACTAAAATGTATTTAACTTATAAACATACACATTGTCATTTATTATATTCAATTTCGATCTTAAGTAAAGCAACTAAACTTTACAAAAGATATCCCTTTCATATTATTTTTTCAACTCTTAAAATACACCAGCGCCATCTAGTGAAGATGTTGGAAACTTTATACAGGGTTGAGATCGAGACCGACATTTAAACCGTTTCCCTGTCCGTAAAATAACTACAATTAGTTATAAGAATTAGGCAAACCTTTTAAATTTCTATCAATGCCTTGGGCATTGTACTTTAAGACAACCTTTTATTGTACATCCAGCCCAGGGATAATATAGCAACGTAACATGAGCCAAGAACTTATCAGAAACAGAAATGTCATGTAGGGTTAGTTTAGTTTATGGTGCAAAAATCAGGCATAGTAGTTTTGTTAGTACGTTATAAACATTTAAGTAGATAGCTCTACATAAAATGAGGTAAAATATGATTTCATGCAGGTGCTATTAAAACAAATTAATATATGTACGAGATAGCGGAACACAGATTGAAATGTAGATCCTTATTATCGGAGGTCAAGACTCAGTTTGGGTCGCTACGTCATCCTAGTTAGTAAATATGAGTATGGTATAAATCACAATGTTCTGATTTTACCTTGGAGTATGGTGTTAGATACTATCACTACTATAAATTACCTTTAATAATTATGTGTCATACAACAAAGATTACAAGCAAAAGCAAGTGCAATGATCCAACCTATATACTTACTACCCAAGACAGAGCTATACTCTGTATTCCAGCACAAAGTACGGATATGATTTCATTGATGACTACCTATCAATTACAAATTTGAGTCATGATGATAAATCTTGGGATGACTAAAAAATCAGTAGCATCAGTATCAACAGACCACAACCATCATGCAGCACGTCTGGTTTGAAACTTGACATACTTTCATTGGTGTAATGTGCGCTGACCGCTGCGTTTCTTAACTGTACTATATCTTACTCGCTAACATAGTAAACGAGGCCTCACTAATTGCATAGGAAAACAGCCGCCAGTGTATTTGTAACCTTTCCTTGATCATCGTCTAATATTGGTTGACACCAATTTATATTTATAAACATATGCAAATAAGCCTGGAAGTGACTTGCTTTTGTAGGGCTTTTTATTTTTATTATAAGCTGTAATCTTGAGCTAAACTATTCCAAGACGTAATAGCAAGCAAGTTAGATTTTCCATTCTTCATGGCATGGATCCATTCTAGATAGCCTTTTACTTAAGACTTAAGACAGATAAGAAAAAACTTTAAGTATACAAAGAAAAATATTCATATTTTTTGTATTCTAGCAAAGTAAATTATTCTGGTTCTGACATTGATGTTGAGGTAACTTAAACAATTACACTGTAACAATTTTTATTCACTGATTATTATCGCAAAGAAATGACGGCCAGGACTCTCAAAATTTTTAAGTATATGTTAATCTTTAAGTAAGTTTAACGTTATTTCGTAGTTTAATGGCAGTTACATTTGTTTTAAAAATTTATAAACAAAACACGCATAGAACAGCAGTAAAAGAAAATCAGAATGTTTTCTGAATCTAAACCAACACGAGACGGATCAAGAACGCTTTCAAGTCCCACCACGTAGTTATCCCTCTATCCCTATCACGTCTTCCAGAGACACATTTCACGCGAGATAATGCCAGAAAAGGCTATAAATTGTATGCTGATATGGAAAAATGGTGCAAAACCGTTTTATATCGTTTCACATAGACATCTCCGTATGTTGCCCGGCCGGTTTCTGCGGGATTACATTTTGCGGTCCGGAGAAAAAGCCACAGCTTCCCGAGTTGCGTGAGTTCACGTGGGACTTCAAGGAGCACCAGGAACGCCTGAGGCTCAAGTGTCAACCGCGTTTGCGTAATTACAGCCTTATCTTATTTACAGCATTCGCAGACTGGGTACGGAGCTGCCGTTTCATTAAATATCGCATTACATATTAAATTCAAGCTTCTTTTGTATGATTGGTATCGGCTTTTCAATCTTCTTATAGGTATCTGCTATACCTACTGCCAAAATCCGCTTTTGATAATCTCTTTCAGACGAACCATGAGCAACAGAAATGGTCCGTAGTCCGTTTGCTCATTCCTAATCGATCTATACCTGAGACCTGAACGCGACATCTGTTACACTCCGAAGTCGCCCCATTAAATATTCATTCATGTAGGTACCATCTTTACATTTTATATCTTTCTTATTTCGTATTCGATGTTAGGAACGACGTTATATTTATTACAGTAACCTTCCTTTGCGGCAGATGTTACTAACGTTTACTTGCTTACTTTATGAAATGAATTTCATTTAACGTGCTACCTATATTCGCGGTGAAGCGGCTTTCTCAAGAGCCGTATTGTGCTACAAAGTGTTGTATCGGGATTTTAAAATAATGATGCTATTATCTTCCACCCGATAACCGCTCGTTTGTTTAGGGCAGTAATTGTGCCGCCAGATACATCGCCGATAAATTACAAGTTCGAGGTGTAACGTATCGGAGCAGTGGAATTCGCGTTAGCGAGCTAATAAAGCTAGCTAGGTACTCGAATGTGATCACGTGGCCTTTATGAAGTTTCAACTTAAATGATGAACTTGTTTTAATAAGACCGTCAATAAGTATAACTAAATAGAAGACTACGCAAAATGCAACGCACAACAAACGCCCCTCATTTTCCTTTGTGTGAAATTGTGTGGCACATCTGTGCAAATGCGCACCGACTTCTGTTACTTTATAAACCCGCAACCCCTTTTTGCTAAAGCCCTGTTGTTCCTCTCTGACATATAACTTTAATCATCTGTTTGTATTTATTGTGAACATTTGATTCATTACAATTGAAAACGATTGTTTATTTTAACTCACCATTACCATCTATGACATAGCTTCCTCTAGCACCTATCTATATTTATAAGATACCAAACCTACTACTTTTTTTAGTGATTATAAGTATATACTAATGAGAAAAAAAATAGGAAAAAAGTTAAATTAAAAAGCCATAAATTTTTTTTAAATAAACATCAGTCCATGCTTTATGCTGGTTTTTGTAGATGCCGTCGTCATCATCTCTACATAGAGCGTGTCATCTATAGGTACAATTCTGTTTATTTTAATTTTCTACCTAAATTTTATTGGTAATGGTTACAATAAAATTATACTTAACTATTAATTCAGAGCCAGAAATCTCATTATCTAAGTACCTACTTATGAAAACCATTAACCATTTAAGGGCTTTTTCTGCTACGTTATTCAGTTTACGGCCGTAATTAAAAGTAAAGATCTGCATAAAAAACGAGGATGTCTTGCAATAAACCGTATTGGGTTATAAAGATGGATTAATATGAGATAACATTACAAAGTGGATAGTGTCGTTGGAAGACAAGACAATCGGGTTCTTTTTCTCACGATCAGAAAAACAGTAAAAAAAATAGAATGTGAATCCTGGCAAACGAGTAAGTTGCATACTGTGCGTCCGATGAGCCGTGCGTGCGACCGAGAACCAGTCGACGCAGTATAAGGAGACTACAGAGTTGTAACATGTTCCAAGAACCAATCATAGATCCCGCAGTATCCCACCCCAAAATCACCACATATATATATATACTTTCCTAGGAGAAGGAGCCAAGCAATAAACGTCTCTTAAATGTACAACAAATCTTTGTCACATACCTAATATGAACCCTCTTATCTAGTAAATATAGAGCTAAAACTTACAAATATCACACTTTTTAAACTGCAATGATAATTTGTAAAGTTGTTCGAACTTTACTTGGCCCAACTTCGTTATGGACGGTTTTGTCCAAATTCTTTAATATATCCATATCCATACTTCCATACAAATATTATAAATGCGAAAGTCTGTCTGTCTGTCTGTCTGTCTGTCACCTCTTCACGGCTAAACTGCTGGACCGATTGTGATGAAATTTGGTAGGGATGTAGTTCACGACCTGAGGTCAAACATAGACTACTTTTGGGCGCGATATAACCGAGTCCCACGCGGAGCGAAGCCGCGGGGAACAGCTAGTTATTATATATAATTGAGCGTATATTTCGTTGCTTATCCATTTGTGCTTTATATAATTTTTGATGCAGTTTGCGTGCGCCTACTCATGCAACGACATCCTCCATTATCGTCATTATTTATTTACTTAAGTACTTACTCTTTTACAATTTTCTATGTTGATGAAATAAAGAAATACTTAAATTAGTTTTGTTCTCATTAACAAAACAATAAACGCTGACCAAAATATTATATATTACATAATTTGATAGTCTACTTAAATATGGTGGTACCTTCAATAGAACCGTAACGTTATGTAATGTTAAGTTAGTGTTTATGTTAGTGAGTATTCTATATTTCATTTCAAAACAAAATGTTATTTAGTATATTTTTTTTATAATTGAACCACAGTAGTAGTCGTTAGGAAGTGCTTCCCGAAGGCATGCAGTATCATCAAAAAATTAAACATGTTGTATACTTTGCTCGTAGCTTAGGTTGTAATATACATGCACAAAACACCTCACACTAAACGAGTCAATGAATGTCATCAATCAGCAATGCATTTACATTTGTAAATGTATTTACAAATACGTGCAACCACGCAAGTTTTTCCTGTTAAGACACGATGATTCAATAAAATCACTGCATTTACGATACCAGGTAGCAAAATTGTAAATAATTCTTGGGTGGACGAAGAATCGATTAAGGATGAAATAGCAAAGGTACTGATGAATTCAACTAGATGCCTTTTTTATAATATTTAGCTGATAATAGACAGTTTGTCTGTTAGCGGACAGACAGTCGGCTCATGAACCTAATCTATCTGCTATATCACGCGATCAAAAATATACACATTTGATAAATACCTATTAAAAAAGATTAAAATGAATAACAAAAAATTTTTGCTTATACTTACTCATAGAGAATATATAATTAAAGAACAAATATTCCATAAAGTTTAACCCTTCAGCCGTTAACGTCTTCTCGGGAGTCGGGAGAATTTATCTACATAGTTTTTAAAAACTACTGAAACTGTATGAAACCATTGCTTATTGTTTTTTTGTTGTTGCAGTGTGCAGCATACGATGGCGTGCATAGAAAGGGAGAGGTATTAAGCCAAAATGGGCTTCGCCCAGACATTCCTGGTGTTCCTAGTGTCCACGGCTCACGCCTGGATGCCAGATTCCAGTGCCCGCATCGAACTCAAATATGGTAAGTAAAGAACATGGTCAAAAATAATAAGTCTAATTAAGATTCCTCCTATAATTATTGCAAATTTTGTTTATTATAAAAATAAGTAAAAATTTAGGTACGTCATAAGTGTTAAGGATATCCTATATTTACGATTTAAACAAAGCCAGCATCGATGTCGTAATATTTAATACTAGCTATAGCCCGCGACTTCGTGCGCGTGGGCTTCGTTCCCGTGATCGTGGGAGTTTCGGGAATGGGTCCCGAAATTCCCCCTTTCCTGTTATACAAAATTTGTCATGGCAATAACCAAAACAAAAACCATTATCCCGTTATCTTGAGAATTGCCCGGTAATCCTCCTTTTCTTCTTATACAAAATTTGTCATGACAATAACCAAAACAAAAACCATTATCCCGTTATCTTGAGAATTGCCCGGTAATCCTCCTTTCCTTCTTATACAAAATTTGTCATGACAATAACCAAAACAAAAACCATTATCCCGTTATTTTGAGAATTGCCCGGTAATCCTCCTTTTCTTCTTATACAAAATTTGTCATGACAATAACCAAAACAAAAACCATTATCCCGTTATCTTGAGAATTGCCCGGTAATCCTCCTTTTCTTCTTATACAAAATTTGTCATGACAATAACCAACAAAAAAAGCATTATCCAATTAGGTGCGAAATCGCTATACCTATATTTATGCATACAAACATGCCTTGAGTTCGTTCAAATGACGATCTTTTTTTAAATGAACCGATTTTGATGAAACAAACTTCAGATGTTCTTCCGAGTTAAAACCAAATAATTGGTGAGTTTTAAGCAAATCGGTTCAGTTCTTTCGGAGATAAGCGTGATCATACATACAGACAGACACTTTACAGACTTTCTATTATTCTTTTTAAATGTCCCTCTATCCATTTCTATCAAAATTTGACAAAGTAGATCATGAACGTCTCTTAAATAAAATAGCATTCAATGGCATTCGTGGTAACTTGCTTCGTTGGTTCTCTTCCTACATATCTAACAGAACTCAAAAGGTTGTTGTCAATGGTTATCAATCCAAAAGCGTTTTGGTCACCTCAGGAGTACCTCAGGGATCCATACTGGGACCATTGTTATTTTTAATCTTTATAAACGATATACATCAGTGCTTTCACCACACTAAGTTCTTACTTTATGCTGACGACCTCAAAATCTACAAAGCAATAAAAACTTTAGACGACTGCCAAGAGCTACAGGAAGATCTCGATAGATTTTCTAACTACTGTCGTAATAATAAATTGCAATTGAGTGTCAACAAATGTATTACAATAACTTTTACAAAGAATCATGGTGTGAATAAATTTGATTACAAACTATGTAACACAAGTCTTACTAAAGTGTCAAATGTGAGAGACCTGGGGATTCATTTGGATTCTAAATTGTGCTTAGATACACACATTGCCAAGATAACGCATAATGCATTCAAAATGTATGGTTTTGTTATGCGTTCATCAATAGATTTTAAACGTACCTCCACTTTTCTATATTTATATAAAACTCTAGTTCGTTCTCAATTGGAATATGCTGTGTCAGTTTGGAATCCGTTTTATAATATTTATGTAGAAGCTATTGAGAGAGTGCAGAAGAAGTTTCTGCGGGCTATGCATTACCGGTGCCATAAGCGCTATTTGTCCTATTCTCTGTTGCTCGGCAGGTACAATTTGCTCTCACTTGAAGATAGACGCATGTATTTAGAGGTGTTGACTCTATACAAAATTATTAATAACTTCTTTGATGTCCCTGAAATTGTAAATAGTCTAAGTTACATTGTTCCTAGAAGTGCTCTGGTGCGTCAGGTTCGCGCCAACCCTCTATTCGCACTGTGCACATGTCGCACGAATAGTGGACAGCGGATCCCTATTCGTCATATGATGCAGACATATAATGATAACTTTAATAATATTGATATTTTTGCATGTAGTTTGTATAAGTTTAAAAAAATGGTGATTGAAAAACTAAAAAACTAAAACTAATACCAAAAAGTATATTGTCTGCTTTCATTGTTCTGTTTTTCCCCTTTTGTTTTGTCTAAATGTTTCATTTCTTTGTTAAAAGTAGTTGGTAGCCACGATCATTTTAGTTACTCTGTGGATAACGTTATGGGCAACATTACTGTTAAAATTTGTTGTAAATTGTTTTTATTATTTTTTTTGTAATGTTTTTGCTGTTTGTTTTTCCCAATAAATAAATAAATAAAATTACTAAATGTACAGACAAAATATTTTTACTATTTTATTATATGTATAGATTTTCATGTCCAACCGTGGTCCAACTAACGCGTAATTCTAATTGGCCGTAACAAAAGTGAGAGCGAGATGAAATGTCATCTCATAGCATTTTGTTTCATCTATAGTGGAGGTCTTAAATTTACTCACACAGGCGTATTTTAGCGCATATGTGTCTGTTCATGTAAGTTTTTTACTTGCACTACTACACGAGCAAAAGCACATCTATACATAGTGATTTCTTAGTTAGAGTAGTAAACTTCAGACGTTTTACTAAAAAGTTGGCCTGGCCTAGCAGAACCTATGGGCCGGCGGAGTTCGCGCAAATATCTTGTATGAAAAAATATTTTTCATTTCTCATACTCGGAAAGTAGTGTTTTCCTGATCTGAGTATAAGGTAGGCTATGTTTTCTAATTCCTTTCAAAATAACAGACAAAATTTTGTTCTATTTTGAAATTTCATTCCCGCCTTAGGGAAGAAAGTGATTACTATGGGTTTTTTCGGCATGAAGCGTTTTCCATCCTATACTCAGATCGTTAACAATTGTGTAATAAAATTAAATAAATAAAAAAATAAAATCAGAAAAATACAACTTCCCGAGTATGAGAAAAATTAAAACCCTTTTTATTCGATATAGGTAGACAGGTTCATTCTTAATCCAGAGACCACACGGCTAATAAATAAGAAAAAGAGATTAAGTAAAACTTGTATTTAAAGTAATTATCTACTTATCTATTTATTTTGTGCTTGCGCCTTGTGCAGCTACCACAGGTGTAAAAAAAGTTTAAATTCGAGATTTGACTGACACGTGAGAATTTTCCATTCAATTGTTATGAAATCGCGAACTACCATTGTTGTTTAATTCACATTTAATCGCTGTACAATGGGAACATTGTTCGTTTGATGTGCACAAAAACATTTCTAAACAGAGGGGTAAAAACGATAAATGCGTATCTATATAGTCATGCGAACTATTATTTCTCACATTGATATATGTCTTATTGATTTTTCTAAAGAGTTTGATAATTGAGGTCTCGAAACTAAGAGAATATTACAGTGTACAAAAGTACATAGCTCCTCTGTCTGACCGTTGAGTTATCAAGCAGGCGGCCGATCATAAAACTAAAACACTTTTATAAACTGTCCTTATAAAGCCTCCAATAGTAAGTAATAACTGAAAGGAAAGTTTTAATGAATTGGTTTGTTACAGGGGATGAGACTTCAGAGCAGTTCATGGGCAATGCGACGGCGCCGGACCACTTCCGGATCTTAGACAAAGATGATTTCTCCATTATAGTGGGTGGAAGGTCAGTAAAAATAAACTTCTTACTAATTTATTTTTTGTAGGTACCTTAACACCAATTCATCACCTGAGTGAGTCACAAGAACTCTATATTTCTGTAACAATGTTATAACTAAATCTTATAATCTGCCTATATTATGATAAGCTAGTAGACAATGAAAAAGCATTAAGTTTTGTAACAATCTATTGATTGCGTGCAAATATATTGTATAATAAATAAATATATTGGTCAAAAGATAACCCATCCCATAACCTACAATGACGGTTGTCTGAAAGAAATTACTCTCGCGATAAGGCTGCCTTTGTATAATCGAAGCCTGGGACTCAAAAACACCATAATAAGTGTAACACTTTCATAAGGGTTACCCATTAAATCTGTTACAGAAATATTCCTGTAATGCATTTATTTCTATGTTTTAAACCTGTTTGGCTTCAAACACTTTTGAAACTGTAACAGATATACATTTTCTGTTTGAACCTGTTTGTAAATTTATATACCTATGCTACCTATTCTAATATCGCAACTAATATATATTATAAATGCAAAAGTGAGTTTGTATATTTGTTTGTTACCCCCTTCACGCCCTATCTAAGATACACATAGCTAAGAATATTGAAAAGAACATAGGGTAAGTACCTTTCACCCGGGAAAAGCACTGTTCCCGAGGGAAATTCATGCGGCCGGAGCTGTGAGCGAAAGGTAGTACATGATAAATGCGATTTTTTTTTTATATTTACATACCTATTACCCAATTCCGGGAAGTCTGCGCGCCAATGTACCTATGTATGTTTAAGTGGAGAATCAATTATATATATATTATATATAAACAAACTAAGCACGTCGATTACGCAAAATTAGCATCGAATGGCATAATTTCCATACAAAGTGCTCGTGGGAATATCAAGTTGCATTTTGGTCAATTTTTGCCAATCTCGACGCCTAGCGTCTTGATGTAACTTTTTCGAACGCTGCAACCTTTTAAAAAAGTGCATACCTAATTAATGATCTAATTACTTAGGTATATCTAAGCCTAATTAACTATCATCAGCTGTAAACATTTTCTTTTATTACAGGAACACCGTTTACAATCTCAGCCTCTACGACCTATCCGAAAATGTGGAGCAGGTAATTGCATTTTTATTTACGTACTTTACTTTCTAAAATTTCATTGATTTTTATATTTAGGTATAATAATATATTTACACATAGTTAATAGAGCAACCAAACCATAACAATGGACTATTCAAGAGAGTATTAAGAGGTAGCACATGCACAAAGTAATGGAGAATGATGTCCATTAAATAGTTAAGTGACTACCTAACCTAGTGATATAGCCACTATTCGTCACCTTTGGTACAGAACATAATATATGATACGCAAACAAGCCAAAACTCCGTATAATAAACGATCAAAGTACAGGGTAATTGATAACGGACGTTTAGTTGGAACAGTAGCCAGTCAGATTTGTACGATTATTGTACTAGTTTTTGCGAAGTCCAATGAAACTTCAGTCGCCGACCCGACTGCAGTCCGACACTGCTGCTATCGCTGCGCTGCGCCGCCGCCGCCGCCGCCGCCGCGCCGTCATAGGTATCGTGTTCTACAACAGGTTTTTGAATCTAATCTTGCGCAAACAAGCACACTATCGTCTACTGATCGCCACGATACATCGAATTCGAGAGTATAGAAATTATGTCTAAGTAGAAGTCTTTCTTTCTTTTTTGGATTAAAATACAAATAAAAGGTTTCACTTTCAATAAATTTTGGTAGCGTTTTGTTCGTCCTAAGTGAATTAGGCACTAAACTAAACAAACATATTTAATTAGGTACAATATGCGCTAGTGTCAATACCAAAAAACAACCAGCGTAGTTCTAGTAGTACTTCCAGTACATATTGCAATAAATTCACTTCATACAACTAGCCAATCTTTTTTATTGCCACAAATAATGAAACAAGCTTTATTTCCGTATAGGTACATCCAATTCGTGTGCTTGCGCTGTTTATTCTTAGTTACGGCACGGCCCATTAGCCAGTGCGCTGTTTATTTTTCAAATCGTGTAAAATGATTTACCATATTAGCCGTCCACTTAGATTACATATTGTTAAGATTTTAAATGGAAAAGCTTTTACCGTAGAGTCGGTACTCGACAGCCTTATCTATCTGTCTACCTAGCGCCTTACCACTCCCACCTATGAAAGTATGTACTAGTACATTCACACTTTCGTATACAATCTAGGCATTATTTCTAATGGACACAAATGTAATAACCTACCTACTACGTTTACATACTTAATCTAGCTATATATATTATACAACAAAAGAAAAAAGTATTGCAAATAACATTCATTACTTTTGCAATGTGTTATTTTAATACATAAAATTTTAATGCTTAGTCGAAGTGGTCTCCATTGGCTGCAATACTCTTTCCATGGGAAAATTACCTACCTACAAATTCTATCAAAAGGCCAATATTTATGTCCCCTCACAAAGAATTGATTGATAGCTATACTGAAACTAGTTGATGAATTCTGAATCGAGCCTGTGAATGCCAAAATATACGATACCAAGCAGACGATTAATGGAATCACAATGTGCGCGTAAAATAAAAATACGAAACGGTCGACCGTAGGGCGGCACGAAGCTAAAATGTTTGGCACAATGCCATTCCAGCCAGATATTGCTAAAGTTTGCCGCGTCAAAAAACAAACGTATGTTTACAAAATTTACATGCTTACACTAACATAAACATTCGTTCTTTGGAAGGTACCTACATCAACCAGACAAAGGAATTTATTTTACCTACGCATATAATGAATGTACAGGCAAAACGTCAACCTACGCGAATAAATTCCAAAAAAAAATTGCTTTTTTGCTACCGTGTAAAAGAAGTATGCACTTACATACATACACTAGGCCACAAAGAAAAGTATACTTAAGTACCACTTAACCCTTACATTTATAACTACTTAAGGTGGTATGTAAATCTACCCATCTACATTTATATGATGTGGCCCCTGCACGTAATGCAGGGTAGATTGATAATACCATTAAAGGCAGCCGCATAGTATATAAAATGTATTTTTTTATTTATAAGTTCTTAACAAAATATTATGTACTTAGATGGCGAACTTAAAATCAAGCTTTTTTCTACAAGTCAAGGTGATTTTGAGAGTCTTATGCAACAGTACCTAAGTGCAAGAATGATACGGATAATCTGATTTCATTATTTTTTTTATGTATCTACAGAGTAGGTACCGCCAAGATGTAAATAATTAAACTTAAGTAGGTATGTTGCTTAAGTATAAACCTATGTAGCATTAAAGATCCCTTTAGTTGTGAATCTGTTAAGGCGTCGATTAGGGGAGCTTGAGTTTCAGCAGCTTTTGGTAGAAAACGCCGGTAATAGTTTATCATTCCAAGGAATCTGCGGAGATCTTGTGCGGTTTTTGGTAATGGAAAGTCTTTTAGAGCGGTAATCCTTTCCGTTGGAGCTGACGTTCCCATTTTAGATACTCTGTTTCCTAAGAAAGTTACCTCGTTGGCTCCAAGAACGCATTTTGATGGATTTATTACCACTCCATATTTTTGTAATCTTTGAAAAAGAATTCGAAGGTGTTCCAGGTGTTGTTCTGGATTATGTGAGTACACCAAAATATCATCCACATAGGTAAAACAAAAATCTAGGCCAAATGTCACCTCATCCATGAACATCTGAAAGGTTTGCCCTACGTTTCGTAACCCGAACGTTCAGTTCAGTTCTTGGAAGGTTTCGCTAGCTTGTGTTGCCACACTCCTTTCGATATTTTAAGTACTTGTCACAAAGAAAAGCTTATTCTTTGTTGAATTATTTACAGTTATCTTGCCGGGCTATATAGGTAGGTATGCGCTATGGCACGGTAATACTATCATACAGTATTCTAACTTCATACAAACGGACGAAGCGCGAGCTATACCTACGCGCCTCGATCTCGGCATGCTCTCGGCATGCAACAGTCGCGAATGTGCCGCAGTGACTATCATTAAATCATTACCAATAAGTACAAGTACCTACTTAATATGATAATTAGATTATATTGTGCTGTTTTTCGGTTGCATTAATTCATAATTAACGCACACAGAATAACCTTTTTTAGATTACCTGGAAACTCTGAAAGGTTAGGCTATAAAGTGATTTTACTTACTAGTAGGTAGGTAGGTACGTAATTTGTGTCTTTCTAATTGATTTCCTTTTTCCCTCCAAAAAAAATGCCTGGATTAAGGTAGGTATGCATTGTGTTAAAATAACAAATTTAAGACCGATTTGTAATTAAGTTTAAAATATAACAAAAATGGTTATTTAATTAAATTTACCAATTAAAAAACAACATACATTTTTATCGAATATTTCCTATTCCATTCACAAGTTATTTTATTTGTTTAAGTACAAAAAAAAAGAATATTTACAATCACAAAACAAGATAGAAACTCAATGAAGGCAGATGTACCTAATTAAAATGCTGTAGGTGGGCAGCCCTATCGCATGTTTATGTACCGCGCGGCTGTAGGCATTTATTTCAAGGACACGGCCGAGTTAGAATACTGTATGATAGTATTACCGTGGCTATGGCTTGGTGGTATTCGAATACCAATTACAACGTCGGATCGGATATATTATAACCGACAAACATTTTCGAGCCCATTTCGCGAGCGACGATGGATAATTCCGACTAAACAGTACATTTTAACTTTTCCTTGCGCTGCTGCGCACGACTAGGTTACTACTGACATAAAGTCTCGCGGTGAACAGCTTCAATCATGAGAGTCGTATCTTATTCAAAATTGATTCGATTAAGAATAAGCATTCTACGTATGTTTGAACCTTTACCCATTAACTAACACCCATATTCTTAAACGTTTCCTCAAACTCCACTCATCCTCACTCGACCTCAATGATATTCATAGTTGACACTAGCTTCCTCACCTTAAGGAAATTACTCAATGGAGGTGAGGAACGACCTGTCAAATATAAGGAAGCCTCGAACGTTTCGTTTAACGAAAGGTAGGTGCTTTTATTGAGGACCAGATTTAAAAGAATTTGTACCTACTATAATAAGTTCTTTGTGTATTTAAGTATTTTGTTGTTTTATAATAAATCTATGCTAGTTAGCTAAAATTGAAAAAGAAACTTTGTCCAAAACTCTCTTTACGTCAAAAAGTTAAGCGGTTTACCAACATACAGAAATGAAACGGAACGTCATTCCTTGACTCATCCTCACTGGAGTTTGCTCAAGGAAACAATTAAGAATACCGTTTTCAAGGAAAGTTGGAGGTCTTCCTTGAGGCGTCCTCGAATGAGGTTGAGTGGAGGAGACCTATGAGGCAACGTTTAAAAATATGGGTGTAAGACAAGTACGAGTTTAAAGCATGTTTCTTTACGTATCTTTTTTATTCTATTACAGCGTTTGGAGTGGCAGTCAACGGATGCACATAGAGAATTATGTCAGTTGAAAGGAAAATCTGCAGACGAGTGTCAAAATTATCCACGTGTAGCAGCACGAACCCACGACCGCCTTTTAGTGTGCGGCACCAATGCTTTCAAACCACTATGTCGATGGTACCCTCGACATGCAAAGAGTCATCACCAAGAAGAGTTCGACGGCTCCGGCCGCTGCCCTTACGATCCTCAACACAACTCTACAGCTATATTTGCTGGTATGCATGTCTATGTTTTAATACCATAAATTTCCCTTTAAATGCCAGAGATATGTTCGAGATTGGCCCTATTAGATTATAAACATTTCCTGTTTGCGGCGTGATCACACATTGCGATGATGTTCGGAGAGATGGCACGACCCGCTCCGCGAGGGTTGCGCCGAACACGACGCGATGACTACGATATCCATCGATTTATTACCTTTACAGTTAACTTACAATACAAACGGACGGGTTGCTTTTGCTAGTCCGTTTAGCATGTCAATCTATCTAATTTAATTATAACCATTTAAGTAAGTTTAAAAAAATACAATTTATCTTATAAAAACTAAATAACTACATACTTAATGGTAGTATGGAGTAATGGAAACGTTGCGTAATATGAACGGATTTATTCTCAAAGAAAGGAAATAAAAAGGAGTTAATTTACTCCAGAAAAAAAAACTCATAAATTGTTTTTGTTGTTACAGATGGTAAATTGTACACGGCAACCGCGGCTGACTTTTCAGGAACAGATCCGTTAATCTATAGAGAGCCGGTGCGAACTGAGAGATCGGACCTTCGCCTACTGAACGACCCCTCATTTGTAGGAGCTGTTGCCTCTACCAGCCATGTATATTTCTTCTACAGAGAAACTGCTGTTGAATACATGAACTGCGGGAAGGTGTGTACCTACCAAATCATATAAATAAAAAAATAACTGGTCAATTCTAGATATAATTTCTTTTAAATAAGATTTAAACCGAAAGAAATTTTTTGAATATACTATATCTACTTAGTTAGGGCCACTGATATTGCCAAGTAACAGTTTTTTTTTTCTGATGTAAAATGACAAACATCATCCAAAGTAATGCAATGTGTTCAGTATATGAAACTAACTATTATATACCACCAAAAACTTGGCCTAGCCGTTTCAGCGTTACAAACATACAAATTTTGTTTTATAATAGATATTAGTAGGATAGTGGAAATTAGGAAACTCAATTATTTTTTTATCCCTTTAAGGCTGTCTATTCGAGAGTGGCAAGAGTGTGCCTTAACGATATTGGTGGCCCTCATACGTTCAGCGACCGATGGACTTCGTTTCTGAAAACTCGCCTCAACTGTTCAATGCCTGGCGAATATCCATTTTACTTTGATGAAATTCGTAAGTATTTCTTAATTTACTCAATTACAGATAGCTTAATGTAATAAAAAATACATTCCTCAAGGAAAACTTACGATACTTGTTTTACAGAAGCGACAACGGAACTGATCAATGGTGTTTACGGCAGCGGCGGTAGTAGAAACGATATAGTGTATGCAGTATTTACTACTCCTCAAAACGCAATTGGAGGGTCGGCTGTATGTGCATTTGCTATGAGAGATATTTTAGATGCATTTGAGGGACCATTCAAAGGGCAGGAGAGTATGAACTCAAACTGGCTACCTTTAGAAAAAGACAAAGTGCCGGAACCTAGACCAGGATCCTGCGAAGAAGATAGTCGGACACTTTCGGATTCAGCAGTCAACTTTATAAAAACTCATTCACTAATGGATAAAGCAGTTCCATCGTTCTTAGCACGACCAATCCTTATTAGAGTCAGTCTGCAATACAGATTCTCTGCAATAGCTGTTCATCCTCAAGTGCAAGCTATGAACGGAAATAAGTACGACGTAATGTACGTCGGTACTGATGACGGTAGAGTCATTAAGGCTGTGAACGTAGCTGCTAATGAAGGAGAATTCTATGCCAGTGCTGACGAGGATAGTAAAAGTCCTGTAAGAACGGCTGTGATTTCTGAGGTCCAAGTCCTCCCTCAAGGCGTACCGATTAAGCAAATGCATGTAGCACTTACGACAGAGAAGCTAATAGTAGCTTCAGGAGATATAATAAGAGCAGTGACGTTATCTCACTGCAGCAACGCTCACTCATGCAGGTAAACACTCATTTTATCCTACTTATTTTTTTGCATTAACTAAAGATTTTTATCCTCCTTAGTTTTATGTATGATGTCACAATAGTACATTACTGTCGTGGCCGGAAATAAAGCAATTTAAGGCCGATTTATATTGCATGGCCGAAGCGCAGCTGAGGTCTTTAAAAATACGAGGACAAAATTGCAATTTTGGCACAGTATTGTATACTTTGAATAATTCTATTATTTCAAATAATGATGCTACTTCCGAGAAAAAGGAAGAAAAACGACTTAACGCCTGTATTTCTTTGCAGAGATTGTGTTGCATTACAAGATCCCCACTGCGCTTGGGATTCAAAACAGCAACAGTGTTCTTGGGTCGGAAATAGGCAATTTCCGAATCCTGAGAGATTTCTACAGAATGTAGAGTATGGAAAGACTGATATATGTAATAAGTTGCCAGCCCTATCGACAGGCCACAGTAATAAAAATCCTGGGACAAAGAAACCAAAACTGTCTCAATCAGACGACATCCAGAACGAAATACTCATAGAAGTTGTTGAAACGAATGTTTTATCTGAAGACAAACCCCCAAATAATAATAAACATGGAACAGGTAGTTATTATTTACTTTTTCTCTCACCTGCTTGATAAGTATTATATTTGAAATTTGGTATTGACGTAGATACAACAGTTATCCATTTTCACCCGACTGCAAGATGAAGGGTTACGTTTATGAACGTAGGTATGTTTCTGTCCATTTCTTTGTCTCTCTGTAGCCTGGCTGGACAAAAACGGCTGGACGAATTTTACCATGTATTATTAGATTCGTCGTGTTTGGACAAATTTTGTGTTTGTAACTTTTCTACTTGGTTAAAATTTTATTTTTAGGAAAATATAAAATAAATAGGTAACCTGATTTCATAAATGTTAGATGTTTCTAATAAATATACTTTTTTAGATTCACTGACGGTAGAAGCCGCCGACGGGAACATTTATACATCGCAAGCACTGCTTACTGCTGTGGTAGCGTCTTGCTTGGTAACGCTGATGGTGGGATTCGTCATTGGATACCTTTTCTCTCGGCGATTTCGACATCCTTTTTTTGCCGATACATCGCCCTTCAATGAGCAACACAATCATCTTAATAGGTAATTTTCCTCATTCATAAAATTCACATTTTAAAGTAAAATTTCGAAAATGAGACATTGAAACTGTAGTTTTTCATTACAGACGAGTTTTTATGATTTCCAGAAGTGAGTTACAAACGCTTATTCTTGTCATTTAATATGTACTTATTATTATTTATATTAAATATTTTACAAAATAAAATGCACATCCGTAATGAGCCACAACGCACAATTGCAATGACTGACCCTTTATTATTTTACGCACACACTTTATTCGTATCTTTATCTAAACTTATTGTGTATTTTGGTGATTAATACCAAATTAAACAATTTTAAAATAAAATGCTTTTGTCATCTATACAGGTTAAGTCCTTTGGAAACACCGCTCAACGCTAATTCGGGATACATGCCACCACGTTCGAAAAACGTGAACATGGTGGCCAACGTATGTCCGCTTGCTAAACAAGACAATCTACACATGGAGCTCGGGAAGGATCGCCCACTAGATCTCAGGAACTCGACAGAATCACTAGACAAGGACCTCAAGTGTGGCACCTTGCAGAAAGTGAAAAAGACATATATTTGAAAAATACCTAACAAAACTGTGTATGGTTCTATTACCAAGTGATCGGACAAAGTTCTTTACGTCGAGTGTGCCAAGTCTTCCGATTGTTTCGGTCAGGTCATAGTGTGTTCAGTTCTACTGTTAAGGCGTGGATGATGGCTGTAAATATTGTTTGTTATTAATGTTTGATGTACAGTATCAATAGTTAAATTAAGGTGATACCTCGGTGAACACTAGCGCCACTATCATTTAAAAATCATTATTCACTGAAAACATATTAAATTATTTAATTAAAGTTCCCTATAGTTACAAATTGCAATATTGCTTAAAACGGCCACTTTTAGCAGTTTTGCAATTGATAACTATAGGGAACTATAATTTAATATGTTTAAAATTAACTTCAGATCCAGAACCTTAATTACAGCAGAGGGATTTTTGATAACTTGTGTTTTCAGTGAGTAATCATTTTTAAATGATAGTGGCGCTAGTGTTCACCGAGATATCACCTTAACTACAGTCCTATTGAGCTACTTTGTTAAATAGCAAACTTGCATTTAAGACCAATGTAGTTTTTTTTTTTCAGAGTATTTGATACTTAACCCGGTAGTGTGATGACTACGCTACGTTGAGTATTAAATTATTCTCGATTCACATTCCATACAATAATAGTAGCAAAATAATTATCATCTTAGTGAAATTCGCTATTGTAAATAAATATAAGATAAATAGGTAGGTTTTATTGTATTTAAAATAATTGTATATAGGTACCAAGAACGCGACTGTTTATTATAGAAATGGGCTCAAAAATGATGTTGGCGTATTCAAGCAAATTAATTATTATAAATAATTGATGTAAAGTTGTATGTGGATATTATTCATTTTCAATAAAATGTAGCATTTCCTGGCATTTTGTCATATATGTTACATGCTGCTTATTGTTTTTATTACCATTTTTTAATCTTCTATTAAAAAGTATTTCTTAAAAACAACATTTATGCTGCAAACAAACTAAAGAAATATGTACCTAGATCAAATTATACAGAAAACACAAATTCTGTTATAATACCTATATGAAATTGAAGATATAGCATTAATTGCTGTGCTAAGTGCATAGTGCCTTGTAGGTTGCCAATTTAGTGCCTAATGTAATTTAGAATACAAAACATATGATGAAAAATATAAGGACATAATTTAGCACCTCGTTATATTTTAGTTAAAATGAAATGAACTGACTTACAAGCTTTGTACATATATACGATATCCATACAAAAATTTAAGAAGGTTAATTTTAGTAAAGTTCTTGTAATTGGTGCCCGATGCTTTGTTATATCGTTAAAAAGTTTTAGAGCTATTGTTGCGATGAACCCTATAAACTAGATTGTGAATTAAACCGGGCTGATGTAACCATATCTAAAATTAAGATGTATTCCCACCGTGAAATTATTAAAATCTCTAATTTAAGTAGAGACCCTTCTGTAAATACAACATTTAAGTGGTAATTTATAAATAAAAATCCTATTGTATTGTTTTGTATTACAAACATAATCATGGATAGTTTAAATATATTTTAAATGTTTCAAAGATAAAACTATTTTTTTTACAATTGTGTTTTGTTTTGATGTATCTGCAGCACGCAACTGCAACGAAAATTATACTGTACAATTTACTGGTTCATTGAACATCTTAAAATGATTTATTTTTATTTTTTATATTAAAATAAATCAATTTAATTCCTAGCAATTTTATCAATTTTCCATGATAGTGGAGAAATATAAGTATTATTAAATAACACCTTGTTTTCTTCGTCCATTTATTACGTTATCACTACATAGTATAAAACAAAGTCGCTTTCTCTGTCCCTATGTCCCTTTGTAAGCTTAAATCTTTAAAACTACGCAACGGATTTTGATGCGGTTTTTTTTAATAGATAAGAGTGATTCAAGAGGAAGGTTTTTATGCACATGCGAAGCCGGGGCGGGTCGCTAGTCCATACTTAATTTATAAATGCGAAAGTCTGTCTGTCTGTCTGTCTGTCACCTCTTCACGGCTTTAACTGCTGGACCGATTGTAATGAAATTTGGTAGGGATGTAGTTAACGACCTGAGGTCAAACATAGGCTACTTTTGGGCGCGATATAACCGAGTCCCACGCGGGACGAAGCCGCGGGGAACAGCTAGTTACGTTATAAATAGAAAGCAAATTTCTTTGGCGCAAATTCCTTATTGCTTTACTAAAATAAAAGTCGGTTTACATTTAGTTTATTTTTAGAAAAGTAAGCTATTATAGACAGCATGGACAGGTGAAACTGCGGTGAACAGTTAAAAAATAAAGTTGAGCGCTTGCCTCCTTCTATGTAAACTTTAGATATTTCTTACAGCTAAAAAGGATGTTTATGTATCTTCTATAGACAAGTTATTAACAATCATGTAATTTATGTAGTTACAAATAAACTGGCGTTTTTCATCTGGAGTTTTTACAATAGTAGTATCAATGTTTATAGTGATGTCATTGGCAACATTATCACATACCACAGCTTCTTGTTTAATATCTGGACATCCTTCATGAAGCAATATAAAATTATGCAGGACACATGCTGCATTTAATATTGTTTCCACTGCATCATCATTGTTTCTATATAAATGACTCAATTTTTTAAATCTCTCCTTCAACAACTCAAATGCATGACCTATGTAGCTTCTTGTCTTCCAATGAACTTCGTTAAACTTCATTTCTTCACTTGTTAATAGTTCTTCAGTCGAGAATGGAGTCAACAAATTATACTTTAACTTATAGCCTGAATCACCAAGTATATGATTATCAAAATCTATAAAGTTTTTCAATTCATGTGATAACTTGCTTTCCTTAAACACTTTATTTTTCTTTGTCTTTCCTATTGATCCAATATGTAAATCAACAAACATAAGGGCTTCATCACAAACTGCTTGCAACATAATAGCATCTAAAGAAGATTTTTTTGTTCTCTTGGATCCCACATTAAACCGACAGGCGTCTATAAACCCTACACAATTAGGAAATTGAAATCTGGTATTTACTTTAATTCTGGTAATATTTTGTTCTTCAAGTGATGGCCAATTTATGAAATAATTCCTTTGTTCTGATAGTATAGCAGATATGTCATTAAAAATTCTTTTAACACATGACTTTTTCAGACCAAAAAGTGCTGCTACGTCATTATAAGACATAGCACTAGTTAAAACATATAAAAAAATGTGAACTTTTTTACCCAGTGACAAACCAGTGCTTTCTGGTTTAACATGCTCGCGTAAATATTTGATCAGCGCCTGAAAAATACCATAATTCAGCAAAAAGGCTGTTACTACATCAAAATGAAGATATTTTATTATGTTTAAAGACAATATTACCTGAACTGTTGATTTTTTTATTTTGAAGTAATTGATATAATCTTCATCAGTAAAACTGTGAACAGTTTGTTCATAGAATCCATTATTCTTGCAATTTCTGTTGTTGTATTTTGACTTGTATTTCTGTATTACAACAGGATGCCCATCCACCAAATGCAGAACATTACTGAATTCCTTTCTTAGGATTTCATTATAACAGTTCACATTTTCATTGTTTTCATGAATAATATTAGCAATGGTAACTGCTAATCTATTTATTGTTGAACTACTATCACTATCTAAGAAGAGTTCTGTAATAAACTGTGCATCGAAACTACTTATTTTATTCATAATGATTCTTCCTTGGGGACACTTTCCACTTCTTATCCACTCGTCACAATATTGCTCGGCTATAGATTTCAGCTCCGACTAAGACACAAGAAGAAACAAATATGAATTTCTGAGTCTTCTCTCCTTGTTCCGACAAACAAAATATGGATGGCTCAATGGGCTCAGACTATTTCTCACTATTACTTCCACTGTTTTTATAAGTGCGCAGCCGCCTATATTACCTAGTCATGTACTTAAATCTAGTGTGGTGTGCCCCAGAATTTGTGAATGGTCTTGCCTCTAGTCTGCTACCTACGTGCCTACGATAACAAATTATAAAAATTGTTTGTACAGGTAAGTATTCTAATATAATAATTCTATGATAGGAGACTAAACTCATACCACGTTAGTACTATTAGGTATTCTGTGCTCATATTATGTATGATACTTACATATGAATGAAATGATTAATGAAATCAGAAAGGCATTACGTACTTAAACTTATTTAATATTTTAAATTCATCTCTAGTCACGTCATTATTTTAATTTAATTCAAAATTGAAACAGTGATCATACTTTGATCGAATAAGGTAAATAATCACCTAATAAATAATACCTATAATATGTACATATATTTTTAAATAAAGGTATTAATTAATGATGATGACGTGCGTGACGTTAACAGTTGACAGCAAAGAGATTGACAGCTATATATTTTTTTGTGGCGATCCACTGTAGGCGCAGAGGCGCTAATTTTGATGGGCAGCAGCGTGCCGGGGCCCGGGGGGTTACTACCACAAACTAAATAGAGATACTACGTTACTACCGTCTCTTAAAACCATGCAAGATCCAATGAGTAAACCAGACAGCGCAATACATGATGTTAGGCGACATCTCCCTTACTCAATCGTTCTTGCATGGTTTTAAGAGATGGTGGTAAGCTACCCGGTAATCCCTAAATCGCTCCCGTCCCGTGTATTTTGTACATATATTTTTGTATAAACGCACACTTTGACGGGGCCGCATAAATCCGCCGTTGATTTCCGTCCGGGGGGGTTACTACTGGCTTTTAAAACCATGCAAGATCTAGTAAGGGAGACAGCGCGATACTAGATTTAAGGCGACATCTCCCTTACTCACTGAAACTTGGATGGTTTTAAGAGATGGTGGTAAGCCACCGGCTCAGGGGATCCTAGTGGACGAAACGGACTTGATACAGATACAGTGTGCTATAGCAGGATTGCGCGCACATGCGCACGTATTTATGATTATACCTATATTTTTTTAAATAAATATATTGGGACAAATCACACAGATTGAGTTAGCCCCAAAGTAAGTTCGAGACTTGTTTTATGTGATACTAACTCAACGATACTATATTTTATAACAAATACATATATAAATAAACATCCAAGACCCAGGTCAATCAGAAAAAGATTATTTTTCATCTTGACCTGCGACCGGGGATCGAACCCGGCACCTGAGTAGCGGTCAGGCATGTTAACCATTACGCCACGGAGGTCAAAGGTTTCGTACCTCATAAAATCACTTATACGGACTGTAATATGTTTTTAACCGACTTCAAAAAAAGAAGGTTTCTTTTTTATGTATGTACCGGATGACTCGAAGACGCCTGAACCGATTTGAAAAATTATTTTTTTGTTTTAGAGGGTATACTTTCCAATTGGTCCCATATTCAGCAGGTCAGGATCTGATGATTGGGTCATGGAGAAATCGAGGGAACTTTTCAAGTTTTGTATTGGGCATGGGTATTTTTTGATAAATTTCATGTTAGTAAGGTGAGACGTAGGTGAGACGATGCTGGAAAATTTAACCCACAAAAATGCAACATATTTACAACTTTTTAATTGTAATATATCTTGCTCGATTACTCAAATACTACTAAATCGAAGTGTAAAATATATTTTTTGTTAGAAATACTATACTTTCTAGATGGTTTCGAAGTCATCGGATCAAGATCTGATGATGGAATCATGGAGTTATCGAGGGATTTCTTCAAGTTTTATTGCGATTTGAGTATTTTTGATATACCTATTCCATGTCAATATGGTGAGACCGAATGTTAATGTAAATGTAAAACCAGTACATAATAGCATTCCCAAAAAGAGTTAACGTTAAGATTGGCGGCCAGCACAATTTTTATACAATGTTTGCATAGGTAGGTGCTTTAAGACGATACCTCGGTGAACACTAGCGCCACCGTCATTTAAAAATCATTACTCACTGAAAACACAAGTTATCAAAAATCCCTCTGCTGTAATTAAGGTTCTGGATCTGAAGTTAATTTTAAAAATATTAAATTTATAAATTATAATTCCCTATAGTTACAAATTGCATTATTGCTTAAAACGGCCACTTTTAGCAGTTTTGCAATTTGTAACTGATTTTTTTTTTTTTTTCTATTCATAAACATATCTTTATTTGTTTGATTCGGTTACAAAACAAAATTTTAACATTGGCTGGTAAAGATAGTGATATAAACAAAGCTCGCGCGCGCCACTGCTCGCTTGCGACTTGCGAGTCCCTACCCTACTGTGCCCCTAGTATGAGTTTTTCTTTAGCGATTTAGTATGGCAAACCTGTACAGCGCCGCTGGCGGATAGTAAGGCAAGTAAGAAATTCCATACAAAATCCTAACGCAGTCGCTAGCGTCTGCGTTAAGAAAAACTCATACAAGGGGCACTGGATTAGCCACCTACACGGGGAGTGAAACAAGCCTGATATAAGTTAATATTATTATTTTATAGTTTTCTAATAACTTTATAAAAAGTTCTTACTTTATTAAGTACAACCCAGTGTGAAGCCAGGCAAGATAGCTAGTTACAATGATACCTTGGGATTATACTGTCTATCTTTGATTATTATGATATACTTATTTGTGTTACAACTACATAGTGTACCTACCAATAATTGAATGTATAATGATTTATAAGCCACAAAGAATTTTAATTTTTTTTCCAGATTAATGTCTTATTATTTGCAGGCATTTCAATAGTATCTATAAGAGACATATTACTTTCTTTAGCTAATTTTAACAAATCATTAATATCACGAAGACCCCACGAAGGGTTTCTATTTCTTAGAGAAGCATCAAAATCAATGTTACTTTTTGGTGTTACTATTCCATCTTTACTATAAGGCCCATATGTTATCATGAGTGCATCAGGTTTTAAATAACGGCCAGCGTTTTTAAAAAGGCCTATAGTACATTCGTATGGACTAATGTGCATCATGTTGGCATTATAAAGATAATCAATAGTATTTTCCTGAAACCCATAGATTTTTAAATCATTACAAATGTCAAGAAGTATTGGCATCAAAATATTTTTTGTTGGGCAGGCTTGACTATAATGACTTATACTTCCAAGCAAACTTTTATCATATTCAGTGGGTTGAAATTTAACCCCTGGGAAATTGGTGGCGAAGTGATATACATGTTGTCCAGAGCCCGATGACACCTCCAAAAATAAGGGACTCTCATCAGTAATTTTTTCCATGTCACATATTATAAATCTCTTCAAAACTTGCAGTATAGGTTCCTGGTTTCTTGTAGCAGCTGGATAAATTAACTTTTCTCCATTAATGCTGAAAAATAAAAAATAAATAACTTATAATTAAAAAACTAAAATGGCATAAAAACTGCTTATCATTTATTTTATGAGATAGAAAGTATGATATGGCCTTCCATATCATACTTAATAATATAAGGGCTATAATTGTTGGCAGATAAAAAATATATAAATTTTATATTTTATTTTATGAGATAGAAAGTACGATATGGCCTTGGCCTTCCATATCATACTTTCTATCTCATAAAATAAATAAATGTTTATCCTAAATTATAAGAAGCACGTAGAAGCTTTAGATCCTTCTGTACTTACATAATAACCCTAACATGGTTTCAACAACACCCAAGGCTCTTTTATACCTGGATAACACCTGATGGTAAACAATACAGTAACAAAATCGAAAAAATTATGGTGGGTCAAAGATGGAAACCTGTGTCTGCAGCAATAGGTACCAAAATTCAAGATCCGCAAAATACCTGTTTTCATTGTTGCACCTGCATGCCAATTAAGAATTCCAAGAAAACCTACAGACTAAACTTAATACTGTGTATCTCAACAAACTAGATTCTCCAGAACATTGTGAAGAAAAACCAATCCAAACTTTTTCAATACTCTGCAGGATAGATAAGAAAGCCTATATAAATAAGATATGCACAGAAATCGACAGTAACAACTTACACACGTAACAAGTTCTAAAAGATCAGAATGCTTTCCTAAGAATTCAAGCCAAACTGTTGGAAAATCGAAAACGACAAGGGCCAATAACTGACTTATAAAGATCTTAGTCATATACTGTCAGCAGCAGCTGTAAAGAAACTGCGGAGTGATTTGGAAAACAGGCTAGACAACACAGCACAGCTACAAAGTTTAAAAACCTGACATTCTCCTGCATGAGGTGGAGGCCACAATGTGCAGACTGAAACACATGGCAAGATAAATCCGTAAAAGTAAGAGGAACAAGGGAACAGATCCTAAAAATACGACAGATCATTGGCAAATATAGTGAACAAAATATCTATGCAGCTGTTTGGCTTTGACATATTTGCATAAAAAAAAATTACTTTAGATCTAGAACCTTAATTTCATAAGACAGATTTTTGATATCTTTTGTTTTCACTGAATAATGATTTTTAACTGATGGTGGCGCTAGTGTTTGTTCATCAAGGTACCGTCTTAATGTTCCCAAGACGTAGTACGAAGAGTAGAATATTTTGTTCATTACCCCAAGTATGAGATTTTATAAACACAAAAGCTAGCGACTGCATAAGCGATTTTGTATGACAAACCTGTACATCGTTCCAGGCGGAAAGTAAGGCAACTAAGACATTCCATACAAAATCCCAAAATCCTAACGCACGCAGTAGCCGTAGCTAGCGTAGCTGGATTTTTAAAATTTCATAGGAACTTGGGACACAAGAAAATTCATCATTATTTTCTGAGCTAATATCTTGTTGGTGGAGTTCTTTACATTATTCTTTTCATAATAAGGAAATTATGTTACAGAAATATTCTGATTATTAACAACTTTTATTTTCTCTTACTTTTACCAAATAATGACTATTATGGCCTGAAACTAACCTTTCGTTTTGATGAAAGCTTCCACTAAAATCCTGAGTTTTAGACATGGGCCCTCTAATAACCGAATAAGTTATTGACCGAAAACGCTTAATTCTGGTTATAATTTGTTAAAGTAATTGAAAAATGCAGTAGTTATATCAACCGGAGAGTCGGTGAAGTTGCGGAGAAATATACAGATGAGTAGAAATAAATCCGCTTTATTTAGACCGATGATGATTTGATAATTATTAGGAAATATGACGATATTTATGGAATCATTTAATATTTGCCCTTCGTCGATGTAATGTAAATTGACTAAATAAAAAGTGATCAAATCAAGTGATCAAACTGATCAAGTCAAAGAATAGTATCTCCTCCCTAGTCTGTGGTCAAAGAATCATTATTATAAAGTAGAGGTGAGACGTATTTACTGGAACAGGTTTTTGGAATAGGTTTTGGCTTGGATGCGTAAGTACGCGTTCCCGCACGCGAGTCTTTATCGAGCATTTACGAGTACGGCGACTTCACCGGTCCGCGCAACTCAAAAACTAGGATGCGAGCGTTCGGGACTATTTGGAAGACTTATATAAAAAAATGTAAATAAAAATTATCAATGTATAAGGTGAATTTAAATCAACTGCAAATATTTTAAGGGCAGATTCAGACCACAAGTCTTCACACTTCGTATTTTTTTTATCCAATTTTTTTAATATTGACTAAAAACTTTCCTTCATACCTTATACAGGCTGTCAGCAGTTTTTATTAAAATTTCAATCAAAAAGTGTATTTAAGGTAAATATATATTTATGAAATAGCTGGCGTATTTAGGTTTCAATCGATTTTATATAGGTATAAGGTGGACACAAATTAACTGCAAATATTTTAAGGGCAGATACAGACCACTATAATGAACAACTTTTCCAACCGCCTTACTTTTTGACGTAAAGAGAGTTTTTGCCAAAGTTTCTTTTTCAATTTTAGCTAACTGGCATAGATTAATTATAAAACAATAAAATACTTAATACACAAAGAACTTATTACAGTGGGTACTAGTTCTTTTAAATCTGGTCCTCAATAAAAGTACTTACTTTTCGTTAAACGAAACGTTCGAGGCTTCCTTAAGGTACAGACAGTTCGTTCCTCACCTCCATTGAGTAATTTCCTTAAGGTGAGGAAGCTAGTGTCAACTATGAATACCATTGAGGTCAAGTGAGGATGAGTGGAGTTTGAGGAAACGTTTGAGAATATGGGTGTCAATACTTGTAAAACAAGTCCATAATGTCCATATACGCAAAACATATAGCTTATTTTTGCCAGTATCAAGTTTTAGATAAATGTTCTTCATTTTGTCGAGTCACAGCCAAATCAAGTCGGTAGTTATGTCTTGTCAAGTTAGTCAAGGGCTAAGTGAAGCGGTGCAAGTTTCACTTAGATATCATGGGAGATTTTGGTGACAAGGATTAAAGTCACTTATACGACATTGTACCACTTTCCAACACTCACGCTTGTTCACGAGCACTTAGCGAATAATAATCCACCTTTATTATGCACAAATACTCGAAAAAACACAAATACTAGAAAATAAATACAATCACGATAACTGAGAGACTAGCTTGGCGCCAAAAAAACCATCAATCATTTGGTTACGCAATGAAAGGTCGACTTTTATGAAATGGTATATTTAAATAAACCTGGGGTTTTAAATTTTTTTGTGGTGGTAAACATGTTACTAGTGAAGTATTCTTACTAATGCAATTTATTTTAAGTTCTCCATATTAAATTTTTTTATTCGTAAAAATTCCGCCATCATTCTTTTTGTTTTGACATGTCCGTCTGAACCGTATAGTGTTCTCTATATACGTAGCTAGTATAGTATCTCCTCCCTAGTCTCTGATACAGGATACGTAGTATCTTTATTTAGTTTGTGTTCTCTATTTAGTTTGTGGTAAAATTAACAAACCCGAAGAGAGTTTTTGGAGGGAAAGTAAACTGTCGCTATGTCCGCGCTGTATTTAATTTCCAAAACTTAGGTTTTTTCGAGTGTTTGTGCATAATATTGGTGGATTATTATTCGCAGTGTGGAAGTGATACAGTGTCGATTACGTGACTTTTTATCTTTGTCACCAAAATCTCCATGATATAGCTAAGTGAAATTTTTCCACCGCTTCACTTAGCCATCTGACTCAGACTAGACTTACTTACTTGACTGGACTTGACTATTGACTTGAATTTTTGACTCGACTGACTTAAGTAGGACTGAAGAAGATTAATAAATTCAAGAAAGGCCTTAAAGGACTAGATTTCATGGCCGTATAAACAATTAAAAAAAAAAACTGTTCCTTACAAAAGTACTCTGTGATCTACTGTTTTAATAATTACGTAGTATCTCTATTTAGTTTGTGTCAATAATGGCGAAACGCTCTGCATCAGAAGCTTTTGAAGTGGAAGAAAGGAAAGTAATAAAAGAAGGCAAGAAACATTCACTGGACTCTGATGAAGAAGACAGCGGAGCTGAGGAAGAAAAGAAAAATGTTCTTAACGTCGATGATATTGAAGGTGAAGAAGATGGACAAGGAGGCATAGAAGGCGAAGTAAGTAATTTATTTAAATTTTTTTAAACAACTGCATTTGCAGTATTTTCCATTGTTTCTTAATTGTGTAAAAACACATCCATTGATCAGATGGTATACTAATACTAGATAGATAGATGTACTTTTTATTGTACCATTAACATACAAAGTATACATGTTGATACAAATACAAACAATGTGTACTAGGGCAGACATAATCGCTAATACAATTTTTTCCAGCCAACCTTTTCATTATCCGCTGATATTTGGAAATTCCTCCACTCTCAAGGAGTTTCAAAAAGTAAAAACAGTTGCTTATCTACATCTTCCTTCTCACTGAATGACTTCAAAAACCACATTTCTCTACTTCCTCATCTCTTGACCCAGCTCGTAAATCCGCAACTATTTCTCAGATTTTCGCTATGCCATAGTGCTATATTGATTCCACTCACAGTTTGACCACTCAAGTCACTGAAATCAGTCACTCTATAAATATTACTCTCCAACTACTGAATAGGCTCAGAAATTTTTACCTACCTCCAAGTGCATGCACTAATAGCATCTTTTCTGTCTGAGTCTTGGAGGGGTAAAAATTTCTAATGGTTAGTTTTCCCTATTCTGGACTATGCTGGTGTATGTTATCCGGATGGAATCAAGATCTCCTCAATAAGCTCGACCGTCTCATAAATAATTGCATTAGCTTTATCTTTGCGGTCCATAAATATGACCAGATATTGTGTTATTGTTCAGAGCTTAGATTTTTTTTTTCTCTTTTCTATTCTGTTTCACGGCAATCTGTCAAGAACAATAAGCTGCTCTTTTGTCTGTTTAGTATTTTCAATGTTGTCAATGAGAGCCATTATTTTCAAAATCATTATTCACTGAAAACACAAGTTATCATAAATCCATGTTATGTAATTAAGGTTCTGGATCTAAAGTTTATTTTAA
This sequence comes from Apomyelois bistriatella, assembly GCA_947044815.1. NCBI lineage: Eukaryota > Metazoa > Arthropoda > Insecta > Lepidoptera > Pyralidae > Apomyelois > Apomyelois bistriatella. The sequence continues at coordinate 7,300,025 of OX345689.1, forward strand.
ACATATTAAATTATAGTTCCTTATAGTTACAAATTGCAATATTGCTCAAAATGGCCACTTTTAGCAGTTTTGCAATTTATAAATATAGGGAACTATAATTAAATAATTTAATATGATTAAAATTTACTTCAGATAATAATTTAATATGATTAATTACTAATTGTGTTTTTAGTGAATAATGATTCTTAAATTATGGTGGCGCTAGTGTTCACGAGGTATCGTCTTAAAAAGAGAGTTCATGCTCAGTTCTGCATGTGAAAGTTTCTCAGTAATATTTCATCATTTGTTGGTTAGTATTTATGTAGGTAGGTATTTTTACTAGATATCATACTAAACTACATAAACACATACACAATACATAAATATACATACTTATACCCTTACATATATATTTCTACCCTTATCTACATATATAATAAACTAGCTGTTTCCCGCGGCTTCGCCCCGCGTGGGACCTCTTCACGGCTAAACTGCTGGACCGATTGTGATGAAATTTGGTAGGGATGTAGTTAAAGACCTGAGGTCAAACATAGGCTACTTTTGGGCGCGATATAACCGAGTCCCACGCGGAGCGAAGCCGCGGGGAACAGCTAGTATTTATATATGTATGTGCATAGATATTTATTATATACGTAGATAAGGGTAGATAGATATATATATGTAAGGGTATAAGTATGTATATTTATGTATTGTGTATGTATGTTTATGTAGTTTAGTATGATATCTATTAAAAATGCCCATCATAGTTTGGTGGAATCTGCCTCAATTTGGACCGAGGACAAGAGAAATCTTTGCTATTTCCTTGTTGCTACTTACGACACCCACAGGAAGAGTATGGAGTTTATACTTAAGTCCGGAACCACAAGGCTATTTTACTCATTTTCTCATCCTAATGCTTTCCTGGTTGCTTCAAAGTTCAGGTTCTGATTTCATACTTTTTCTACTCCAATTCTCCCAATCATGAGTGTTTTACTGATTATAAGCTGTTATTTAATTTCAGATTACAATTACTCCTTTTAACATGAAAGAAGAATTAGAAGAAGGTCATTTTGACACTCAGGGTCATTACCATTGGAAAAAAGAAAAGGAGATAAGAGATGGGTGGCTTGATAATATAGACTGGGTAAAAGTTAAAGGTCGTCCTGAAGACAAATACAAAGTCCATAAAGATGATGAAAACAGAGGTCTTGGTGATGAATCTAGTAGTGAAGATGATGAAGCAGAGGAAAAATTTGAATTGATTTCTAATTACAAAGAAATTATTCAGCATATGAAACCTAAAGAGACAATAGCTAAAGCATTGCAGAGACTTGGTAAGTTCACAATGAACTACCTACTGAAAGTAGAAAGTATTTTTTTTTGTTAGGGTTTTAGTTTATAATATAGTTTAGTTTGTTGTTTTAAGGTTATTTAAGTGTAAATATAATTAATTGAAGAGTAACTGGAAAAGTAATTTTTGGTAACAACTCCGCGTTGTTACCCGTGGTGCAACTTGGTTAATATAGGTAATCTCTCTTTTTATTGATTTCTACCCTTTACGAACCTACATAAAAAATTACAGGGGGCCTACTATAACCTCTACAAATGATTTAAAAACAAGTAAGTAAGCAAGCGAGATGGTGTAATACATGATATAAGGGGACTACCCTTTTCGTATTTGCATGGATTTTAGAAATGATAGTCTGAACTAGCCTATTTAGCATGGATGAATAGCAGTCCAAACTAAATCAACAGCAACTTAATTATTGGACTCAAAATTAACCGAAAGGACTATAAGGAATCATGGCTCATGCCAAATGACTCAAATTTAGAATTTAGGATTTTTCTAGACTGACATTTGCAACTGATTGAAAATGTTAAAAACAACTTTTATCTGTGGGGTGACCCCCACTGGTTTTGACCATTTTGAGAATGGGACCGAATGCGAATGGAACGGTATGCGTCAAACCCTGCTATTCATTGGGAAAAGAAAACAATTCTAATCTTGGTGTGACACACCGGGAACAAACGAAAAAAACAAGTTTGTGGGAGCCTCATTTAAAGTATTTTTTTTTTTGTTGTCGTACTGATTCTTGACTATAAAAATAATCTGTCAAACTGTCAACAAAACAAATGCAACAACAGCTGTCTAGTTATTACAGTTTATGACATAGGTACAGCCTGGTAGTGACAGTTGGTTGACTAATAGATAAAGCCTCAGGCTTTGAGTCCGCTTGCCGTTTTTATGACGCGATGACGGTTGGTTCATTCATGTTTGCTGACCTCCAAACTTCAATTCGAAGATGGCACTCCATGATGATAGTTCATTCGTGACAACCAAAACCAACAAGAAAATGTCAGTGGTTTATTTTTACTAGCGACCCGCCCCGGCTTCGCATGGGCATAAAAACCCTCCTCTTTAATCACTCTATTTATTAAAAAAAACCGCATCAAAATCCGTTGCGTAGTTTTAAAGATTTAAGCATACATAGGGATATAGGGACAGAGAAAGCGACAATTTTATACCATGTAGTGATTATTTACCAAACGAAGCATAGGAATAGACCGAAAAAGGCTGTTGCTATGCCATTTATTTGTCATTAAAATAAAATATATTATTTAAATTAATTAGCTAATTATAAAATTTGAGATTATTTTCTGGTATGGTAGGGATCCTTATCCCTACCAGCAGAAAAAAATTCAATCCTATGTGTCTTAATGACGCCCGAGTAACTGTTTGGAAATGGAAAACAGTGTTCAAAACACCTGTTTAGCATCATGGGCTCCCCTACTTATAATAGTTTAGCCATTCGTGATGATTTATAAAAATTTTAAAAAACATTTTAAGGAGCAAATTCAAAAATATCTAGTGCTGAAAGGTGGAAAAGGAAAAAGGCAGGTATTGTGGATGAAGGAAGCAAAGCTGTGACCAGGGTCACTGAACTTGCAAATCAGATTTTAACAAAGATGGGCAACATGGACATTTACCAAGAAACTTATGAAAAAATTTGTAAGTTAATAGCTAAAGACAAAAGCAAAAATGATGATGCCGATTTGGATATGTATGCAGATGACTTTGATCAAAAAGAAAAACAGAATTTATCTAAAGATCAAAATGTTGATCAGAATGATAAAGATGAAGACGAAGAAGAACCACAGAAAGTTAAATGGGAATTCAAATGGAACCAGAATGATTCAGAGGTCTCAGGACCCCATTCCACAGAACAGATGCAAAAGTGGTCAGAAGATGGTTATTTTAAAACAGGTGTCTGGGTGAGAAAACATGGTGAAGACAGCCAATTCTACAATTCAAATAGAATGGATTTCGAATTATATATGTAAGTGTATTGAAAATATATTTTAATAAAATAAAACACTGTTGTTACACATATTTTTTAATACTTTTGCCTAATAGTCTATTTGCAACTTTATAAATATTTATATCAGTCAATATTTTTGCTACTTGATTAATTAATACTATAAACAAGGTAACAACTTGAACTATAACAAATTCTGAAATAGATGTTCCAATGTCCAACCAACTTCCTGTATTTTTTACATTATAAAGTAATTGAATGCCCATTATATTTGAGTAAATTAGCACTATGATGTGCAAGTAGCCAGTAGGTGCCTGAAAACATTAATGTATAAAGCGCTGTTCACATATTTCCGTACTTTCCTTGGTTTCCCGTCTGACGGGCCTGGCGTCCTTGTCCGTTTCACCGTCAGAGTTCTATGTTCACACATCTCCGCGTGGCGAGATCGAGGCGGTTCCGAAGAACTCTTAACACCAGATAGTCCTTGGTCGATTGACCGTGTCACCAAAGAAGACATCAAGCAAACGGTCCGTCATAAAAATAATGTCGAACCTTATACATGTCTAAGACCCCAGTTCACCAACTAGTTAAGTTTAGTACAACCGTTTACAATTATAATTGTTTTTGCCAAAAAAACTAAACCGACTCCAATTCCTGAACTAAAAAGGATGAAATAATCAATACATTGTTGTTTAAATATTTTAATAAATCTGAAGTCCGTGCCGATTCTTTTAATAAAATATGCTAATTAACGAGCCAGCAGCTAGTCAACGAATTCGTAAAATTGGCACCAACTTCAAATTTTCAAATCGGTCCAGCCGTCTTTGAGTAATCCGGTAACATACATAAAAAAAACATACTGACGAATTGAGAACCTCCTCCTTTTTTTAAGTCGGTTAAAAACAGTTTTCCATATTAATACACTGCCGTTTAAGAGTGTTTTGTGTCGTGGTTGATTTATGTTGGTGAACTCTGGTCTAAGTATCCATACTAATATTATAAATGCGAAAGTCTGTCTGTCTGTCTGTCTGTCACCTCTTCACGGCTAAACTGCTGGACCGATTGTGATGAAATTTGGTAGGGATGTAGTTAACGACCTGAGGTCAAACATAGGCTACTTTTGGGCGCGATATAACCGAGTCTCACGCGGGGCGAAGCCGCGGGAAACAGCTAGTTACTATATAAACAAGGGGCAAATGTTAATGTTACTTGCTGTTTACTACAAGTTTATATCCAACTAGCGACCCGCCCCGGCTTCGCATGAGCATAAAAATCTGCTTCTTGAATCACTATCTATTAAAAAAACCGCATCAAAATCCGTTGCGTAGTTTAAAAGATTTAAGCATACAAAGGGACATAGGGACAGAGAAAACGACTTTGTTTTATACTATGTAGTGATAGTGAAGAAAGGTAGAAGAAAAGAGAGGTGGCTATATTGCCCAGCAGTGGGTAGAACACAAGCAGCTAATATGATCTTTCCATACGTCTTAAGGGGCTATCATAGGCCAACTAGCGCCACCAATCATTTTATTTCTTTTACTCTTAAATTTGGTCAAATTAAAAAAATCTAAGAAGGCAGGTCGCTAGTAAATAACTTCTAGTATTTTTGGTGTCACTTTTCATTATTTTTCCTTTGGTTAATTCATGAAGATCATAACCGCCAAAAGTGGCCCGAGTTTTTTTCCTTTGTTTTGGGAATAAAATAATGAAAAGTAATACCAAATATACTATAAATTATTTACTAGTGAACTGCCTTCTTAGTTTTTTCAATTTGACCTGATTTTAGAGTAAAATAAATAAAATGATTGGTGACGCTAGTTGGCTTATGGTAGCCCCTTAAACCAGGCGAACAAAGTTATTAGGTACCTAGTAAGATATTACCTTTGTTAAAATTTGTATGCCTCTAAAACTGCAGGCTACAACCATAAAAGGTGCTAAAGTTTTCAACATTATTAATCCAGTTATAATGAAAGGCTTAAAAGATGTTATGAAACATGTTACCCATCTAACTTCAAAAGAATTCAGTGATGCTATATTTCCTGTTCCAAAAAATGCTAAAATTATATAAACCATCTGTAAATTTAGTTTAGGAAAGGGATAATAGACCATAAGTTGGACAATTAAAAACTACAAGTACATATAATAAATAAAACATACAAAAACATAAATAAGCGGCCAAGTGACTGCCGGACTCGCGCACGAATTATCTTTAAAAACGGCAAAAAATCATGTCTGTTTTTGGCGCCTGCACCAACTTATTATAACAATAACTGTGTACTCAAAGTACCGGTTAGGTGAAAAATGGGTTGCACCATTTTGACAATCGTCAAAATACGTCATAACTTTTACGCTAACCGTAACCACCCAAACTTGACCGGTTAGCGCTATTGTTATTGTCAACTTATCTGTCAGACGGGTCGAAAAACCTACACGGACGTCATTATACTTGTGACCCTGGTAACTAACTATGCTACAAAATACGACGGTGCAATCTATGTTGCTTCAACGGTTATAGTTAGCAGTAATGTTACTGTTACATTCGACTTTAACTGTTACGATAACTGGTACTTTGGTGCCTTAGTGCCTCACTGTTTTAAGTAAAGCTATTTATGTAATTTTAGCCTTTTTAGCCTCCCCCAACAATCTCAATTTCTCTTTGTTTTGCATTTCTTTTGTTCAGAGTGGGCCAGGGGGGTTACTAGTCTCTTAAAACCATGCAAGTTCCAGTGAGTAAGCGAGACAGCGCGATACAAGATGTAATGCGACATCCCCCTTACTCGCTGGATCTTGCATGGTTTTAAGAGATGGTGGTAAGCCACCAGGAAACTATTGGTTTTGTCGGATCATCTTAAGGGGTATACCTCTTTTTTGGCCTTCCCGTGGAGTCCATGCTGACACCAGCTTGGTCCATTTCAGGTATTACTCACGCCACATGTCCCCCCCGTCCAATTCCACTTCGCCATTCTACTTTTTCTAGTGAAATAAACTACTTTAGTGATTTTTCTTAATGCAGTGCTTTGTTCATTTCCTGCCCCTTCTGGTGTAGCCCAGCCTGCTTTGTTCCCTAGTTCTTTGGCATGTCACCAGTTTTTGCTTTTTAGTAGTTAATGCTCAAGTTTGACAGTTTTCACATCCATTTGTGAGAATTGGAAAAATGCAGATATTGTAAACCTTCTCTTTGCTGTTATCGGATATTGAGTTCTTTCAGTGACCGGAATCTGTTTAAGGCATAAATAAGCCCACCAATAAAATAAAAAACACCTCGAAAAATTATTAGAACGAATTTCTTCATATGGCAACAATCTTTAACATTAATGTCATTTGTCAAAGTGTGAGTCAACACCAAAGAATTTATATATAACACTAGAATCCTTACGGAGGACAAAAGCCGTTCCCGAAATAATACCTAAAGTTTGTAGGTATCTCTTTCTAGTAAGTTGTATAATATTCAAGAGGAAAAGGGACACATAAAAATTTTGGATCTTTTTCTGGAACGTTAGGTATTTGTATGTAGGCTTTAAAGAAAAATCAACTTTGCAGTAGAGTAATAAGGATTAATTTTGAATGTTGTTTTTTGCGATTATAATTATTCGTAAGCATTCTAGTGTTGTATATAAATTCTTTGGTCAACACAGAGAAATTACATAGAAGAGGTGAATTAACCCAAGGAGCACTGATTTCATCATAAAGCAGCCTTTGATTAGTTCCAGTTACTCGCCACCAGTTGCGCATAGATCAGTACACAACATTCTAAAGGTCAAACCGCACCAAAGAGGCGCGGCGCGGAGAGGCGCGGCGCGACGCGTCACGGCAAAATATTGTTTCTATTATTTACTATGAATCAAACCGCACTATAGAGATGCGGCGCGAAGAGGCGCGGCGCGTAGCGGCAGATTTGGGTCTGAAAGAATATTTTGGCGCGTCGCGCATCGCCGCGCTGCGCCTCTGTCGCGAATGCAGTACCTATAGCTAGCGGCAGCGCGCAGGCGCGGCGCGGCAAAATATTCCTATATATATCCTGTGAAAACGATCAGGGTCCTTTAAGAGGCGTGGAAAAAGAGTGTGATATTCTCCCTCTTCATAGCGAGAATTTGGAATATCGTGCACCCATATGGAATGCGTTTTATTTCTTTCTTCTTTTTCTGCCTCTTCGCATAATAAAGACACTACTATTACTTCTTCAATGTTCTCTTCCATAGTAAAGTCTTTGGAAGAATCGTATCTCTCCACCCACTCTGAAATCAGCATTGCTACTGCGAAGAAAGTAAAGCGCCGTTCCGCTGAAGCGCCGCGCCGCGCGTACTTAGTGCGTTTAGATGAGGCCGCGCTGCTCCGCTGCCGTGCCGCGCCGCGCCTCTTTAGTGCGGTTTGACCTTTAGGCACACATTACATGCTCATCCACGCATGGTTTTCCATCAAACAAAGGAATGTTACTCGAAAGGTGAATTGAATCGACTGATTTCCAAACAAATTAATTTAATTTTTTTAATTTATATCATTTATACAATAGACGCTTATGCAAGCATGATGGTTTTCCATCAAACAAAGGGATGGAAATCGAAAGGTGAATTGAATCGACTGATTTTCAAACAAATCATTAAAAAAAATTTAATTTAAATCAACAAGTTTGCGATGATTTACGATGAAACAATTGAATCAACTGATTTCTACTATCTGACTATCACTCGAGTGATTTCCAAACAAATAATCCTAATTTTTTTAATTTATATTATGAATTTTGCGATGATTTGTTTGGAAATCAGTTGATTCAATTGTTTCATCGTAAATCATCGCAAACTTGTTGATTTAAATTAAATTTTTTTAATGATTTGTTTTAAAATCAGTCGATTCAATTCACCTTTCGATTTCCATCCCTTTGTTTGATGGAAAACCATCATGCTTGCATAAGCGTCTATTGTAGGCCTAACGCTTCTTCATTGTAATTCACACGTGTACTCGTGACTTGTTCGTAAATTAATAAGTAAATGTAAAGCGGTTTTCGGAGAAAATATTGAAATGTTATCTTTAGGCACACATTACATGCTCATGCACGCATGATGGTTTTCCATCAAACAAAGGGATGGTACTCGAAAGGTGAATTGAATCGACTGATTTCCAAACAAATCAATTTAATTTTTAAATTTATATCAAGAATTTTGCGATGATTTGTTTGGATATCAGTTGGTTTAATTGTTCCATCGTAAATCATCGCAAAATTCTTGATTTAAACTAAAAAAATTAGGATTTTTTATTTGGAAATCAGTCGATTCAATTCACCTTTCGAGTACCATCCCTTTGTTTGATGGAAAACCATCATGCTTGCATGAGCATGTAATGTGTGCCTTACTTTTACAGCTAAGTTTATGGCGCTTATAAACTTTATCTAAAATTAAAGTTTATTTATTAAAGTTGCTAAATAGAAATTCAGCGCCAGATGGCATCTTAAAACATGAGTGACCTATTTCTTTTTAACTTTTCTACTCATCGCTAGATGGCGATTAACCCCCGATGCGAGGACACTGTTTCTAAGGAAAAGATCAATATGCCAACTTCACTCTATATATCCTTCGTGAGTGTCAATTATGTGTGGTCTAAATTCTTGGTGGATATTATTTAAAAGAAAAAATATATTATTTAAAACAAAAGTACGTTAAAATGCCGAAAACTAAAGCCAGTTAAAAAAAGTTATATATATATATCTATACCAACATTATATTAAAACAATAAAAATATTTTGTCTGTGTATTTAGTATTTTTGACTGAAATATGATGATATATAGATATAGATGTAGTGCACATTAAATATGTGGGGCAGTAGTCGTTATAGCGGCAACAGAAATACATCATCTGTGAAAATTCAAACGTATCACGGACGGACGGATGGAATCTCAGTAATAGGGTCCTGTTTTACCCTTTGGGTACGAAACCTTTAAAACACAAACGTACATTACTGACAAGTAATTGAAATAAATATATATCAATTGGTAAAAGGATACAAATATAAAAGATCTCCTGAAATCTTCGTTAGTAATACTACGTTCAATAAAAATAATTTGTTTATTTTGCTCATTTTTCTGTTCAAAACTGAAATCCATTATCTGAAACAAAAAGTTTAAAAAGTCACAGCCCACCGAGTATTTAACGACCGATACATTATGTTTATGCCTAGTCGAGATGTCACACCACATTGACTAGGGCGTGATGCGCATCTAACCTTAATCAAGCCCCATTTGCATTTAACTCGCGTGCTTTCTGTTCATACAATTCCAAGGTTTACTACTTAATAGTTATTAGGTTAACTTACCTTTAATTTCTTCGATTCTAGAAATTGGAGCTCGATTAATAGCCAACAGGATACATTTATAATCAATGCTACCATAAATAATCCCTCATGAGATACTGAGAGCAATAGATAAAATATTAATAGTGAGGTATTAACTGCCATCAATCGATAAATTAATTTTGTAGAAAAGGTTACAGGCAATATAAGTGTCACCGCTGAAAAAGAAAAGTGAAGTCAAAAATATATTTATAAAAATTAGTACTCATCATCATTTCGTGTAAGTGGCATGGTCAATTGACCATGCACAACCTGGTGTCAGAGTTCTTCGGAACCGCCTCTTGGCCTCTGACGTAGTTGGTTCCTTTAACGACTAGCTGATGGCAGCCGGGACCAACGGCTTAACGTGCAGCCTTCCGAAGGAATGGGATCATCGTTATTATCAGACATTTATTATTACTATTAAACTATTGGTACTATCAAAAAAGAATCGGAAACTTTGTTAAAATCATAAAACAGCTCATTTTCTGCCCATACTTTTTTACTTTTACACAGCGAACTTTACTCATTACGGTTCCGCTCAACCGGTATTTCCCTAAAAACGGTCTTAACCAGAAATTTATAGAACCCTAAAATCGGGAATGGGTGTTTATCAAATACCAGCCGAATGTTTCTATGAAGTGTCAGCTGTTAAGAAGGAAGTAAAATCTGGTTACAATATAATAACACTAAGTATTATCGATTTTTACTATCATGATCACAATTTACCTGAAATAATCCAAGCCATTGTCTGATATGTATACGACACTGGAGTGCCCATATCAAACCTCATTGATTGCACATAGATGTTCTGTAGGGCCAATATCAACAGTGCTACTTGTGACACTGTTAAAAACAGATCTTTCTTATTATCTATACCATGCACTGGTAATAATATTCTGTAGATATAAAAAAGCATCACGAGTAACCAAATGACTCCAGCAGTTAGCCTAAAAAAGAGAATTGCTAAACAAAGTTCAAATAACCTTAAAAATGTTATTAACTTGTTAAATAAATGCTTACACCAATTCCAAATAGGTACTTTTGCCTACAACGGGCGTAAAGGAAAATATACTAAGCATAACACAACCACAAGGCCACAAAATCTGCAATGGTTTTGTTAAATTAAGGTTCACTGTAGAAAAGAATGGCCACAGCCCCATAGCCAGTAGAGGAATACTCAACATCCATCGATGAGTAAATGACATACCCTAAAAAGAAACAAACATGTTGAGTGATAGGTCTATAAGTAAGAGTCCGGCAAGAATAGTTTCATATAATTTATCAAAAAATGTACACAACCCACTGATTTTTGGGGTCCCATATTATTACTAAAAATTAAATTAACACTTACCAATGTTAAAGAGCCTAGAAAATAACATAATGTCTCTGTTATTTTTCCACATATATTTCTTTTAAAAAATCCTCTTAATAAATGAAACCAAACATCTAATGGAGATAATGCATATATCCATAAAACTACAGGCATTAATACATATAAATAATACTGCACTGGCAAATTCTGCACTGAAATTAGATAACATAAGTTTGAGTGCGGAAAGGTTTAAGGGCGAACGCTAAAACACGGGCGAATGCGGGCACGGGCGCACGCGTCGAAAGGCCGCCGCGGGCCACGAATCAGCGAGTGGGCGGGCACCCCACCCGTGCCCTTCTCATTTAGCGCTAAGTATAATTTTGATATCGAGCGTGTACAGTTATGTTGAGTAGATTGCCATGGATTATTTGCTAATTTATTATTTGGCAAAAAGACGTCAACGCAAACAACGTCGACTAACCCGTTAGTGATAAGCGGGCTACTCAGCGGAGAATTCGTAACCAAATTTTCGAAGTTGAGGGAAAATGAAAACGAATTGTACAAACATTAGTTATAAAATGATGAATTATTTTCAAAATTATAACCATACTTGAAGGCGAAGACTCAAATGCAAAACTTGTAAAAAAGAAAGTCTCGCTTAGTTGTTCTACCGTCAAAAGTTGTGAGATCCATGTTTAATTTAGGTTAATTTATTCAGTCCCCCTTCTTTTCTTAAGGGACGTTCTGTCTTCGGGTATTACGTAAAAAGCTAACCTAACAATATCTTATAGTGACCATATCAATATAAAATAGATCAACAGATTGTTGATCTAAATAAACAGTTTGGCAATCGCACTAAACAAACTAATTTAATATAGTTAATATGTATCATATGTGAGATATTAATGTGTTTACATGCGATGGCCAAGTCGTACTGTTTATTTAGAACAACATATTTTTAATATTGATATGGTCACTATAAGATGTTGTTAGGTTAGCTTATTACGTAATACCCGAAGACAGATAAATTAACCGACTTGTGGTATTACATGGATCTCACGACCTTTGACGGTAGAACAACTAAGCGAGACTTGGTTTTTTACAAGTTTTTTTTTGATGGCATCTCACTTTTTTTTGTATATACCAGAGAAATACTTTACGACATACATACTACCCCTTGACAACGCGGGCGAAGTATATATGATGTGATACACTGATTCATTCACTGTAATGTTATCCTATATATTTATAAGGGACTAGCTGTTCCCCGCGGCTTCGCCCCGCGTGGGACTCGGTTATATCGCACCCAAAAGTAGCCTATGTTTGACCTCAGGTCGTTAACTACGTTCCTACCAAATTTCATAACAATCGGTCCAGCAGTTTAGCCGTGAAGAGGTGACAGACAGACAGACAGACAGACTTTCGCATTTATAATATTATAGTATGGATATGGATTACAGTTATTTATGCAGTTGGTGTATCTAGAGAACTGGACCGAAATGCAAAATATTTTAGTTTTCCCTGGAGTTATACCGTAAACTCTAATTGCTTTCTAAATTTGAAGCTTCTATGTCTCCTAGAAGTGCCTTAGAATTTTGATGATCGCGCTATTTTTCATTATAGACACGCCAGCGTGCGCCCGCGCGAGTTTTAGCGTTCGCCCTAAGATTGTCAAATAAATATGAAAAACAAATATTTTTACCATAGATAAGATATGCCAACGATACAAATATTACGAAGAATACTGTTTGTTTATTTTTTACACCCTGCCGGTGTAAGTGTGATGTTTCAGTCTCTGTACTCATATTCTGTTCTAAAATAAATTTCAATAAACAAACTATCCATCCTATAAATGATAAAGTGACTAGAATAAGTAAGGGCCTTTGGTAATAATTATGATAATAATTTAGTCCTAATAAACTCAAGTTCATTATTTCTTTACTTAAAAGAATGAGCTTCTCAAATTGTTCATTATCTTTGATCTCATCAACTAGCATCTTCTCTGTGAAGTCAATAATTTCTTTATATTTTTTTTCGCTAAATGGTTCAAAAGGTCTATAAAAGATGGGTAATATATTTTCTTCCACATCTAATCTTTTTGTATTGTACTGTGATGCCAATTGTCTGCTATTACTATACACTGCTTTAGCCTTATCCCTTAGAGTCAGGTTTAACAAATCCGCAGGAAGCTGCCCCTGAAATGTAAAGGTTCATTCTGGTTATAACCTGGTTACGCATTTCCGGATGATACCTAAGTTTTAGCTATTCTCTCGAACTAGCTAAACTATCATAACTATCAACCTTTTAAAATTCAATTTTGTTTGTTTGTTAATGGATAAAAAATGTAACTCCAAATAATGATAGTTATTATATATTTTCTCTTTTTTTTTGGTTGAGTATATAACTAGTATTATTTGGAGTCGGTTAAGTTTTTTTTATAAGAAGGTCAACAGTTAGATGTTACCAAAGATGATTTGTAAAATCTGGATTTAAAGGACTACTTATTGGTTTTAATGTAATTTTTGGTTAGATAAACACTAAGCCAATCACAGACTCAAATTTCTATAGCTATTCGTCACGGCGTTATTTTTTTTACATTTTATTTTCTCCGGAAATACTAACTTAGAAAATCAGTATGTACCTAAATATTTTCTTGAACTCAGTGGCAAATCTAAAAAACAAGTAAAACCTAAAACATAAAAATTGAGTACTAAAGTAATCTTAATTAACTATAAGTAAGTCTAAATTCATGCTTTCTTATCTTTATATGATAATATTATAAATAGTTTGTAGATTTTTTAAAAGGAATTTTATCAATGTAATTTTCTCGATTGCCTCACATTACTACAACATACAATATTAAATTTCTTATTAAAAATTGTGTGAAAATTTATTTACCACAGAGTTTACAGGAACTGGTATTGACAAAAGTGTGGCCATCAATGGGGACAGATCAGCTTGGTTTATATCTAATCTGTGCTCTAAAGACATGTCAACAGTTTGTGGATCACTTTTAAATTTTTCGGTTTGCTTCACTCCAGCTCCCCAAATTACATATGGTGTCTGTGTTTCATGCTCTAGCCCAGCTCCATGAGATCCTGTAAACACAAATGTGTAGCAGATTAAGATCCGACTTTACCAACATATGTTTAAATATAAAACAGTGAGTAGTTTCATCATATTAGGTAAGTATTTTGAGAAAATATTTTAGCACTATTAAAATAAAAGTGACATTAGTAAGTACAAGGAAAAAACATAGTAAGTGATAAATGCAACAGCAGGAAAAAATGAGTCTACCTCTAAAAATTTATGAATACATAGCTGAAATGTAAATATTACGAACAATATTTAAACTTACATACCCCAGTCAGTCATACCATGATCAGAAGTCATCAAGAATGTAGTTTTATTGTCATTATTGTAGAACTCTGTAATTATTTTTTCAATTTCTTTGATTCCTTCATCAACAAATCTGACAGTTGATAAAAAGTTCCTAAAACCATAGATTACAGAGCAGGGCTTGTTACCGTTACCAAATTAACACTATAAGTTGCGGTAATTAACGTTAATTCCATTATGTTAGTTTTGGTATCGGTAATGTGGGTATCGTTAAAAGGCGTAGTAACAAAAAGGTACCGATACTTTTGTTCGTAGTAACAAAATTGTTAACAATAATTTTGTTGAAAATTAACGTTACCCGAGTTAGCGATACCTTGTCAAGTAACAATACCTATGTTTTTAGGAGGTAACGATACCAGATTTTTAAGGTTAAAACAAGCCCTGTTACAGAGTACTATACTAGTGCAGATGTCCAAACCCTCCCAACCTTAACAGTAAATTTTAAAATCTAATAATTTTCCTTGTTATGGGGGGGGGGGCATAACAAGGAAAATTTATTTATAAAATATCATGATTCTAGTTCAACAGAAAGTAGGTACGTAACCCCATAGGTTTCATCAGTTATTGCAAAATGTTCGCATAAATGTATAATTTCGATTATTTAACAGCCGAAAGAGTAAAAATAAAAACCTTAATACATTAGTATTTGTTATGGATTTTAATTTGTTCATGCATTCTTCAGAAAAATAAGTTTGACAGACAGATGGACAATAAAATGATCTTATTTGAACAATTAAGGGTTCTGTTTTTGTCTTTTGATGTATGAAACCTTAAAATATTTTTTTAATACTTAATTTACTTTTTTCACTAGAAACTAAGCTGGATCATTATTAACCCGGTCGGCTCGCAGAATCCAGACCAGACACAATAGAATATTTTTTTTCTAAGGCGCTGCTAATGTCAAAACAATCCATACTAATCTATACTATCTATACTAATATTATAAATGCGAAAGTCTGTCTGTCACTCTTCACCATTGTGATGAAATTTGGTAGGGGTGTAGTTAACGACCTGAGGTCAAACATAGGCTACTTTTGGGGCGCTATACAGTTAGTTTGGTATATAAACCATGAATTTTAATTCTACAAGTGTCATTTATAGGGCCATAAATACTTACTGTGATTTTGGTTTATGTGTGTGTCCAGAAGTATCTGTTCCCAACAAATGCAAAAAGAAAATAATTTTATTCTGTTGTAATTTGTCATACAAATCAATATTGCTTTTGGCATTTTGAAAGAAATGTCTGACATGATCAAATACCCATGCATCTAGAAGTGTTGTGTTCTTATCACTACTAAATGTCTGATCATAGGGATCCATTTTTTTTGAAAAAATGTGATCACTCACTGATCCTTTTGTAAATATTTCAATGATATCATAAGTGCCCCAGCACCAGGTGTACAAGGATTGATTGAAAAGCGAATCAAAATCAACTGGGTTTTCTTTCCATCCTTTGACAATAGCTGATGGATCTTCATAGAAGCCTGCAATAACAGCCACATGTCCAGGGCGTGACTCTGTGGGCATACGGGTGTGTGATATACCCCATCTTCCATGAGAATTTGCAATTGATCTAAAAAAAATATAACTATAAAAATAGTGAAATCTATGCACATGAAGTTGTGGGCAACAGCTAGTATATAATAAATGTAAATATATATAATACTAGCTGTTCCCCGCGGCTTCGCCCCGCGTGGGACTCGGTTATATCGCGTCCAAAAGTAGCCTATGTTTGACCTCAGGTCGTTAACTACATCCCTACCAAATTTCATCACAATCGGTCCAGCAGTTTAGCCGTGAAGAGGTGACAGACAGACAGACAGACAGACAGACTTTCGCATTTATAATATTAGTATGGATTATAATTAATTATATAATATTATGAAGGCTTAAGTTTGTATGTTTGTTACTTCTTCACCCTCAAACAGCTGGATCAATTTTTATGAAATTTGGTATAGAGGTAGCCGATACCTAGGATTAAAACATAGGCTATGTTTAGTCTCAAAAAGTTTGCAATTTCCATAGATTTGGACAAAACCTATGGTAGTCTATGGCGCCGATGTGTAAAATAAACCGCCAGTAACACCGCCGTGAGCAGTCAGTAAGTACTGTTGTATGTGATCATACCTTGTACTGTTGTATGTGACAGGTACCTTCCCATAGGCACAGGGGTAGTGTTGGCTTATTTAAAAACATCTACATCACTGAATATTCCAAAACACAGGTTTTGATGAACAGATACACTAATTATATATTTTTGCATGCACAGAAACAAACCTCAGAAATGGCATAGTTGTATGGTTTAACATTGACTCCGCCCTTAAACCGTCCACTATAAAAAGAACAAGTCTGTCAGCCAAAGCATTGTGCAGAGGCTTGTATGGTACTATGCCTTTAACAATAGGAGATTTAAAATAAATATCAAATATAGTAAACAGAAACACAAAGTGGATACAGATCCCAACCACAAACATTGCTACAAGATTATTTTTATAAACGAAGGCTTATTTGGAATTATTAACATCCACTTGAACACAGAAATGGGCAATAACTGGCATGGTAAAACGTTAAAATAAAATAAAGAGTTACTACATTTACAATTAATATGAAATTTTGTTAAAACAAACTATTCTAAGTACAAGTAGGTATTTGAAAGACAGACCAAGGCAAGGGGGTGAAACTTCATAGTAGTAGATAGTCCAATGTATGGAGTTTGCAGGTAAAAAAAATGGCGACAAACAAACATGGCGGATGCTGTCATCTCTCTTCCTCATCATACTCTCTCTTTCTTTACATTTTGACAGTTTGTCAGTTTTTGGTTTTTGGAGGGTAAGAACTGTCGCTCTACCCGCATAGTGGGTCTAGAAACGCCACTTTGAGCAATTCATCGAATCGAATTCCTTAGCAATTCTTTAGCAATTCCTATTTCTTTCAATTTTTTGAAGAGGAATTGCAAATTATAGTCGGCCATTTTACAAAAAATAGAGAAATTGCTACAGAATTGCTAAGGAATCCGTAATATGAATCGATTCGATGAATTGCTCAAAGTGGCGTTTTTAGACCCCCAGGTGGCTTACTATCATAACTACTCTAAAAACCATACAAGATCCAGAGAGTAAGCGAGACAGCGCGGTAGAAGATGTAATGCGACATCCCCCTTGCTCACTGGAACTTGGATGGTTTTAAGAGATGGTAGTAGCCACCCAGTGCTATTTTTGAGATGTATGACTCACCCGAAACCGGCGAGTCAAATGATGATCGTTCGAGTGTGTTGTGTGTGTTGTGTCGCATGAAACTCATTCGAAAACGAACGATAATCATTCGACTCATCGATTTTGCTGTGTCATACATTTCAAAAATAGCACTCCTGGTGGCTTACCACCATCTCTTAAAACCATGCAAGTTCCAGTGAGTAAGGGGGATGTCACCTTACACCAAGTATTGCTCTGTCACGCTTACTCACTGGAACTTGCATGGTTTTAAGAGACGGTAGTATCCCCCTGGATTTTATTTCCAAAACTTAGGTATTTTCGAGTATTTGTGCATAATACAAACAACAACTGGAACTTTAGGTATTTGTATGTAGGCTTTAAAGAAAAAATAACTTTGCAGTAGAGTAATAAGGATTAATTTTGAATTTTATTCGTAAGCATTCTAGGGTTTTATATAATTTCTTTGGCATAATATTAGTGGATTATTATTCGCAAACTGTTCGTGAACAAGCCTGAGTGTTGGAAGTGGTACAGTGTCGATTACGTGACTTTTATCTTTGTCACCAAAATCTCCAAGTATATATATATAGCTTGGTGAAGTTTTTCCACCGCTTCACAGCCATTTAACTGACTATACTTACTTGACTGGACTAGACTACGGACTTGACTTGACTAAAGTAGGACTGAAAAAGATTAATAAGGCCCTAAAGGAATAATTGTTGTTGTGGTAGTAGGCACCTACACTTTTGACATTAGTATTCCACAGATGGTAGCACCGACGTCTTTTGAAAAATGTTTTAAGTTGGTTAAGAAATGCGATTCAAACTTCGTTCATTTTCGTTGTACATGGAAGTCCCGTCTCTTAAACGTAGTGAGTACTTGATTACATACCCTTTGAACATCACCAAAGATCACAAAAAGTATGCTGTGCCTAGTATGTAATCTAACACCCATATTCTTAAACGTTGCCTCATAGGTCTCCTCCACTCAACCTCATTCGAGGACGCCTCAAGGAAGTCCTCCAACTTTCCTTAAAAACGGTATTCATCGTTTCCTTGAGCAAACTCCAGTGAGGATGAGTCAAGGAATGACGTTCCGTTTCATTTCTGTATGTTGGTAAACCGCTTAACTTTTTGACGTAAAGAGAGTTTT
Source organism: Apomyelois bistriatella (assembly GCA_947044815.1). Lineage (NCBI taxonomy): Eukaryota > Metazoa > Arthropoda > Insecta > Lepidoptera > Pyralidae > Apomyelois > Apomyelois bistriatella. The sequence continues at coordinate 7,318,718 of OX345689.1, forward strand.
TGACATCGTTTCTTTTTCAATTTTAGCTTACTGGCATAGATCCATACTAATATTATAAATGCGAAAGTCTGTCTGTCTGTCTGTCTGTCTGTCTGTCTGTCACCTCTTCACGGCTAAACTGCTGGACCGATTGAGATGAAATTTAGTAGGGATGTAGTTAACGACCTGAGGTCAAACATAGGCTACTTTTGGGCGCGATATAACCGAGTACCATGCTGGGCGAAGCCGCGGGGAACAGCTAGTTTATTATAAAACAACATAATACTTAATACACAAAGAACTTATTACAGTGTGTACAAGTTCTTTTAAATCTGGTCCTCAATAAAAGCACCTACTTTTTGTTAAACGAAACGTTCGAGGCTTCCTTAAAGTACCTCTCGACCAACCTTATATTTTGACAGTTCGTTCCTCACCTCCATTGAGTAATTTCCTTAAGGTGAGGAAGCTAGTGTCAACTATGAATACCATTGAGGTCGTGTGAGGATGAGTGGAGTTTGAGGAAACGTTTGAGAATATGGGTGTGAGGCACACATTACATGCTCTTGCACGCATTATGGTTTTCCATTAATTAAAGGGATGGTACTCGAAAGATGAATTGAATCGACTGATTTCCAAATATCCTAAATTTTTTAGTTTAAATCAAGAATTTTGCGATGATTTACGATGGAACAATTAAATCAACTGATTTCCAAACAAATCATCGCAAAATTCTTGATATAAATTAAAAAAATTAAATTGATTTATTTGGAAATCAGTCGATTCAATTCACCTTTCGAGTACCATCCCTTTGTTTGATGGAAAACCATAATGCGTGCATGAGCATGAGCAAATATTAAGTTTATGAATACAGTGCAAAATAAATACATGAACAAACGCGACGGTCCTGCACATCACGTTAAGAGGTTTATTTAATTTAGCATTTTTATTTTTCTGATAAAACTAAATTCGCTTAAACAGTTGATGGTAACCCCTCTGCAATGCTCTTGGTGTGTGCTGATCTTAAACGGAACGGAGAACGGAGCCCCGGAGTTTTGGCGCCAAGCTAAAGTCGCTCAGTTATCGTCATTTTCTAATATTTGTATTTTTTCGAGTATTTGTGCATAATAATTGTGGATTATTATTCGCTAAGTGTTCGTGAACAAGCGTGAGTGTTGTGACTTTAATCCTTGTCATTAAAATCTCCCAAGATAAAGCTAAGTGAAACTTCCACCGCTTCACTTAGCGCTTGACTAACTTCCTTTGTTCCCGTTGAGTTACACCATTTTGTGTTACACTGTTACCCATTGGCTTGACTACTGACTTGACTCTGTGACTCGACAAAATGAAGAACATTTATATAAAACTTAATACTGCCAAAAATAAGCTATAAGTTTGATTGCCACATTGTGCTGGATTAAAGCCACATAAAAAAAAAACGTAGCCACAATGACGCGCGCGGTATGTTCCATATTTAAAATTTAAAACTAATTATTATCAACTCAATCATTTATGTAGGCACTACTCATGTTTTTACTATTATTAATTTTAGAAAAACTTTTTTTGTTACTTTTAATCGAAATGAAAAGTAGTGTGTTTAATACGGGTCATCATCATAAATTTAAGAGCTATGCTCTTGTCGGTGGTGTTCCTTCCATCCATTCCATCTTTAACAAGTTCCTTTATTTCTTGATACGATACGACGTTTGTTTTCTCTTTTATTTGTTATATATAACTATGCCTTAGTCTACCTGGACCCCTTCTTCCTTATATCTTTCCTTCAATGATGTTTTTCATCAAATCATCGTGTCGTGTCAAGTGTCCCAACATGTTTCCTCGTCTGTTCTCAATTACTTTTAAAGGGATTCTGATGAACAGATGAGCAAGAACTGCTAATGTTGTCTACAAAGAGATTCTTTGAACTTAACTCTGAAACATGATATTTGTTTATATTTGAATAATGTCCTGGCTACATCGATTGCGTCATTTCATTTCAATGTAATACAGGTTACGCGAAAAGCGACCTACACTCGGGCGGAGCCGCGGGTAACAGCTAGTTAATTAATAAAATTAACAAGGAGGCATATCTTTATTCTATTTTACTAATCGAAAAAAATAAACAACAAAATCTGTTCGAAACAAAAACCGAATAAATTAGGTAAACTTAGAATCGATACTACGTTCTTCAATATTCATGCCTGCAGACAACAAATTAAATAATTCTGCTTCTTGAGTCTTTCGTAGAAGATTTAAAACGGCATCGCAGGACATTTTTTCCTGAAGATAAGCTGGAGGCGTTAAACCTAAGGTGATAAATGCTCGCCGAACTTGACCACAACTCAACCAACCTCGTTCTCCGGGATCAAAACTCTTAATAATTGCTTGCAAATGTCTGACAATAAAAAATATGCAATTAAATAAAGATTCCGTACAAAAGGTACTTCATTCTAAACAACTTTTCCAAATCGTTATCATAACTTCATAACTAATATTATAAAAATGAAAGTAAGTGTTTGTTTGTTAGGCTTTATCTTTTGAACCTCTTAAATTTCGCATACACATAGATAGAAGTATTGAGAAGGATATTTCATCCCGGAAAAATCACTGTTCCCGAGAGAAATTCACGCGGGTGAATCCGCGGGCGAAAACTAGTAAACTTCATCATTTCGTGTAGGTGACACGAACGATCAACCATGCACACCCTGTTTTCAGAGTTCTTCGGAAACGCCTCTCGGCCTCTTATGTGGTTCCTTTAACAACAACCAGACGGCAACAAAGCCGGGACCAATGGCTTTTATTATCAGACAGTTAGATGATTCAAGCCTGCAATGTCCTAACCAAACTGGAAACCACTGAATAAAGTATGCTTCTTGTGGAAATCAAACCCACGACTCCCTTGTCTACAGACCACGGAGGCAGTCATAAAACACGTTACAGAGCGAATCTACTTATTTTCTTGAAATTCCCAGGTGGAAACCACGAGTGTCCACGAGTAATAATTTGCGGGAAATAAAATAAAATATGGGTACTTAATTGCCTACATACTTGTATTCATATAAAACTGGAGGCGATCCATGACCAGCGCGAAAAAACATACAATCATCGAGTAGTTTTTCCAGATAGACCATTGGTCTATTAGGCGCATCAGAGACGACTTTTGTAAAAATAAAGCGAATTAATTCAGGTATACGACGCTCACGCAAATAGTTTTCCGTTCTGGCTGCGGTAGTTAGAATCTTTTGTTTCCGAGCAGGTATAATAATTTCTTCTGACGATGGACCATCTATTAAGCATTTGCAAAGCTCTATTGATTCTCTTTTAGGCGTTATCTCTAATACTTCTTCTTCCATATCTATACATAAGTATGATAAAAATATAAGATATATTTTCCAAGTACTTCGAACTTTGTCAAACGAAAAACAATCACCTATGCACTGAAACGTCAACCCATTACCAGCCAGCAATAAATCACTACGTTTTACCAGCCAGTAACCAACCATTTCCCAATCAAAATGACAATACACTACTGTCGTTGTAACTGTTTAAGAAGACCTTAGATCATGTATTGCATTAGCTCGCTTTCAGGTGGCTTACCACCATGGGGGTTACTATCATCTCTTAAAACCATGCAAGATCTTGATGAAGAGAATTTTGCGATGATTTACGATGGAACAATAGAAACAACTGATTTCCAAAAAATTATCGCAAAATTCTTGATTTAAATTAAAAAAAAATAAGATGATTTGAAAATCAGTCGATTCAATTCGCCTTTCGAGTACCATCCCTTTGTTTGATGGAAAACCATCATGCACGCATGAGCGTCTATTGTGCGCCTAAGCATAACTTAACTACATCTATATTATTTCTAAATCTATGGATGGATTGTATGTAACCGAAATTGGGGAGTTTTTGGAGTAGAGTAGTATCTCTAATCTCTTTCTAGTTTAGTGTGTTTTTGGAGGTAAAGAAAATTGTCACTATGTCTTCGCTGTATTTAATTTCCAAAACTTAGGTTTTTTCGAGTATTTGTGCATAATATTGGTGGATTATTATTCGCAAAGTGTTTGTGAACAAGCGTGAGTGTTGGGAAGTGGTACAATGTCGATTACGTGACTTTTTATCTTTGTCACCAAAATCTCCATGATATAGCTAAGTGAATTTTTTCCACCGCTTCACTTGGCCATCTGACTCTACACCCATATTCTCAAACGTTTCCTCAAACTCCACTCATCCTCACTCGACCTCAATGGTATTCATAGTTGACACTAGCTTCCTCACCTTAAGGAAATTACGCAATGGAGGTGAGGAACGAACTGTCAAATATAAGGAAGCCTCGAACGTTTCGTTTAACGAAAAGTAAGTAGGTACTTTTATTGAGGACCAGATTTAAAAGAACTTGTACCCACTGTAATAAGTTCTTTGTGTATTAAGTATTTTATTGTTTTATAATAAATCTATGCCAGTTAGCTAAAATTGAAAAAGAAACTGGCAAAAACTCTCTTTACGTCAAAAAGTAAGGCGGTTTGCCATACATACAGAAATAAAACGGAACGTCATTCCTCACTGGAGTTTGCTCAAGGAAACAATTAAGAATACCGTTTTCAAGGAAAGTTGGAGGACTTCCTTGAGGCGTCCTCGAATGAGGTTGAGTGGAGGAGACCTATGAGGCAACGTTTAAGAATATGGGTGTGACAAGACTTACTTACTTGACTGGACTTGACTACTGACGACTTTTTGACTTGACTGACTTAAGTAGGACTGAAGAAGATTAATAAATTCAAGAAAGGCCTTAAAGGACTAGATTACATGGCCGTAAAAACTATTCAAAAAAAAAAAAATGTAACCGACTTTTGTTTTGAACTCATTGAACACTATTGAAATGTAAAAATGTTTGGTGAATTAGTGAATGCTGGTTTCTTGATATACTCTGCGAGAAAGAACTGTAGATATTCAACTTTTACGTTGTGAACTTAAAAAGTAGCCAGTGCATTAATTAAAAGTTGTATACATTTTTGTTTGTATAATCAGACACAGAAACAAAAAAACATGATGTCCGTGGTAAAGAGCTCCGACTCCGGCTTAAATGAATTATTTATTGGAAAAATTGATGATTGTGAGTAATTACTTTGTATATACTTATTAGGAAATTTAATTTGGTTTACACATAATCACCACGCCTGTCGGTTAGGCAGCTCGGTGGCTAGAGTATCCATTGATTTAGAATTAGAATAGATTAGATTATTATTACTTTTGCAGGTGAAACGGACGTTCGGAAAACCGGACAAGAAATGGATATCATCAGACAAAGAACAGTTGCTTATGAATATCTTTGTAGATTGGAAGAAGCGAAAATATGGATGGAGACTTGTCTTAAAGAACGCCTACCCCCAGCCACAGAGTTTGAGGAAAGTCTGCGTAACGGCGTGTATTTAGCCAAGCTGGCAAATTTTATAGCACCGGAATTACTCCCGTTGAATAAAATTTTTGATATTGACCAACAACGATACAAGGTATAAGCACTTTAATTAAAATTGAATGAGTAAAGGAGAAGAAATATTCAAATTGATTTTGTACTACATGAAGTGATTTAAGGAATTTTATTATAATATGCCCGATGAAAGTTATTATTTGTACGCACACCTAAGTAAATTTGAGCAAGTTTGGTTGGTTGGTTCCGGATGTCACAACTATACATTACTAACTTGCATGCAGTGTTAGCGCTCCCATAGTACTTTTAAGTCAAAATTATTCATTCATTCGAAGTAATTCGGAAGAAAGGCCATCAGTAATCATATAACACAACTAAAAAATAAATAACAATACTGATAACATTAATGTCAACCCTTATGACAATAAAAGCTTGTTCAAAAATGATGTCTTCTTAAAAAATTATGTTTTTGCAGATTATGGGACAGCAGTTTAAACATACTGATAACATAAATAAATTTTTGCAAGTGTTGAAAAAGACTGAATTGCCATTGGTTAGTATATTTCTAATATTTCTTATATTTTTATTTTTTGTTTGTTTGAAACAGACTTAATTAAATTAACTTGTGTTTACAGACATTTCAGCCAGAAACAACTGATATATATGACAAGAAAAATATGCCCCGTGTAATATATTGTTTACATGCGCTGAGTTCTCATTTATTCAAACTAGGCAAGGCTCCGCTGATCCGAGATGTATATGGAACTGCTGTGTTTACTGGTAAGGTACTTGCTTTTGCCCAAATCACTTGCACATGTCCATTATAGGCTTTTATTGTTAAACGTTAAAAAAATCTGTCCATTCAATTTTGTATTTTACATACAAAAAGTAACAACAAAAATCATATAGCTTTTCTTTCAGCACAGCATAAAAATCTTTATGTTAAGGTGATACCTCAGTGAACTAGGCCACCGTCATTTAAAAATCAATACTCACTGAAAACACAAGTTATCAAAAATCCCTCTGCTGTAATTATGGTTCTGGATATGAAGATAATTTTAATCATATTCAATTATTAAATTATACTTCCATATAGTTACAAATTGCAAAACTGCTAAAAGTGGCCGTTTTAAGCAATAATGAAATTTGTAACTATAGGGAACTATAATTTAATATGTTTAAAATTAACTTCAGATCCAGAACCTTAATTACAAAAGACAGATTTTTGATAACCTGTGTTTTCAGTGAGTAATGATTATTAAATGACGGTGGCGCTAGTGTTCACCGAGGTATCACCTTAACTCAAACCACTTATTTTGTTTACAGTAAGAATATAAGTTTTTTAATTTTTCAAAAGTAGTATATTTTAAGACATAAGATAAAATTCCAACATACACATATGTTTTGTTTGTAAACAAACATACATGGACTTAAAATGTAGTATGGGGGTCATTATAAAATAGTTGTACCTTGTCGTGAATATACTTATATACTTAATACTAGCTGTTCCCCGCGGCTTCGCCCCGCGTGGTACTCGGTTATATCGCGCCCAAAAGTAGCCTATGTTTGACCTCAGGTCCTACTACTACATCCCTACCAAATTTCATCACAATCGGTCCAGCAGTTTAGCCGTGAAGAGGTGACAGACAGACAGACAGACTTTCCCATTTATAATATTAGTATGGATATGGATCTTATTGATCTTATGCATTTGAGGAACTTTTCATGATTTTAAAACCATTTCTTTAATTTTAGATGAGGAACTTGATTCAGTTTCCAAAGATTTACAAAGATGTGAACATCCATTACCATCTTTCCAAAAAATTGGTGGCATTTTATCAAAGAACAGTGCAGGTGATAAGGAAGCTCTCCACAACGCAGTTGTTGAGTTAAATAAAGTTTTGGATTCTGAAAAATCCATAACTAGTGCTCTATTAAATCCTCAACTGAAACTTAAATATGTTCAGAATAGACTTGTTGATGAATATAAGAAAGTTCTGCTTTCTGCTAAAAAAGAAAAGATTCATGTCGCCCATAATCATTCATTGAACGATAGTTATGTTCCTGATGAATATGATGAATTGCTTACTCAAGTAGAGATTCAGGGTCATATAACTGCGGTTAATTATAAGTTCTTGTGGAATTCATTGTGTTCTGCATCACAAATAAATAATATTAAAATGTTACATAAAATTTTCAATGAAGAGTGGGTGAAAGTAAAAAATTATGACAAAAATAACATAGATTTTTATTGTGATGTTGTAAGAGAAATTATGGAGTGTAACAAAGATGTTGATGTGGAAAGTGTTACAAATTGGCATAAGATATTTCAGAATATTATTAATGAAGGAAATCGTAAGTCTCTAGAACATATGGATCACAAGACTGCTATATTTGAAGTTAATCGTGCACTCGACGACGGAGATCCCGAAGAATTATATAAAGCATTGACGAATCCCCATTTGGGATTAAACTTAAGAATTGATAAATTTTCAGCGCCCCTTTTGTTTGAAGAAATGAAATTAGAGAAGTTTGAATTAGAGAAAAATCTGAATGAAAGTGAAATTGCAGCATCTGTTTCTTACTTGACTGCTATAGCTGCCATTTCTCAAGCAGTGGACAGAGGGGATGAAGCTGCTGTCTGGCATTCACTTCAGTCAAAGCAGGTTAATTTAGAGGGCCTGCGCCCTCATTGCCGCCGTCGTTACCTATCTGCATTAGTTAATGCACTCCAGGTTAAAATGAGGGAACAATGTGGTAACCCTCTGCTCACTTTGGAAGATATACGTGACACTATAGATATGGTCAACGTGAAAGATGACGACAACGAGGAATGTATGTCTCGTTTATTATTTAAATAATACTAGCTACCCGCCCCGGCTTCGCATGGGCATAAAAACTTTCCTCTTGAATCACTCTATCTATTAAAAAAACCGCATCAAAATCCGTTGCGTAGTTTTAAAGATTTAAGCATACATAGGGATATAGGGACAGAGAAAGCGACTTTGTTTTATTTTATACTAGCTGTTCCCCGAGGCTTCGCCCCGCGTGGGACTCGGTTATATCGCGCCCAAAAGTAGCCTATGTTTGACCTCAGGTCGTTAACTACATCCCTACCAAATTTCATCACAATCGGTCCAGCAGTTTACCCGTGAAAAGGTGACAGACAGACAGACAGACTTTCGCATTTTTAATATTAGTATGGATAATGTAGTGATAGTGATGTTTAATATAGCACCCTTTTTAAACTGTGAGAATTAATTATTAACTGACTGCGCCTGAAGGAGGGTTATGTTTTTCAAGAGAATGTATGTATGTATAATTGTTTGGCACACTCTGCAGCTTGAACGGCTCAAAGGATTTTAGTTTGAGAGGTGTTGTTAGATTCGTATTTGATATGAGAGTGGTGAAATAAAAATAAAACACAATGGCGCGTTTTGGCTCTAAATTCAAATATTTGTCATTCAAATTTTAGGAAACTACTTTAAATGCAGTCGGGTATTTTGTTTTTTAATAATTTAATTGTTTAATTATAATAATTTACTTCATTACCTTTACATACTATACAATATTTGCATATTTTTTTTACAGTGCTTGGAATAGTTGAGAGTATAAACAGAGCCGTTTTTGAGGACGATTCTGCAACACTTATGACATTGCTGAAGAGTTCATGTTTGCAATTACAATCACCATTACATAATGAGGAACAACATTTGTACTTGCGAATGTTGAAAAAAAAATTAGTTTCTAAAGAATCTCAAAACTTGTGGTTAGATGATATAGTCGAAGTTATAAGGGATATAAATTGTGAGTCCTTAAAAGTAAAGGAACTTACAGATGCATTAGTAAATCTAAACTTAGCAGTTATCAAAAATGATTTAAATCAATTTTGGAATGCTCTTTCATGTCCCTTATTATGTGGGTCAGGAACGATAGAGAGTTCATGTAAAGATGTTTACTTTCAAATGTTTTCCAAGGCTTTGAAAAAGAGGGGTCATCATATTTGTCCTTGGATTGTCTGTCATACTGATGCAGGTAATACTGTTTACATTGATGTTGAATCATATACATACAGCTGGAAGACTCCCAGAGATTTTGTACCATATGCCCGTTATCTAAGTAGAAAAGATGTCAGTATGCTCATAGAAAAAACTAATAAACATCACATTAACAAACACAAGCAAATCATAATTGAAAAAGCAGTTGAAACAATCCAAGCATATTGCAAAGGCTACTTATTTAGGGAGAAATTACGACGTCGTCTTAAATATTTTCGAGACAATGAAGAATATGTTGTTAAAATACAGGCATGGTGGAGGAGGATTTTAATACATAAAAAGTATCATACTCTTATTAAAATGAAAGCAATTGAAGCAAAATTAAAAAGAGAAAGGATACAAAATCCTATGGTGTGGTATAAAGTACAGGTATATAATTTTTACTGTCCTGCCACTCGGACCAACTAAACCGCCCAATTGAATCAGATCAACTTTTTTTCTTTTTTACTGATTCAACTTTTCAGTTGGTCCGATGAGTATATTTTATTAATTTAAATTTGGTGCTATTAATAAGTATGTCTATAAACATTGTTAACCATACTTTTGTTTGGTAGTTAGTTCAACAAATGTGTATCCTAATACAAATGCATGTCCTATCTTGTTTGTTTATTTTCAGGAACATAAAATTATAAAAATTCAAGCTCTGTGGCGCGGACGAAGAGCTCGCGCCGCATTTACGTCTTTGTTTCATTCGCCAAACCCGCCTTTAAAAGCAGTTAAGAAATTTATACCCATGTTAGATTTCTCTACTGACGATTATGATCGGGAAATAGAATTGCAAGGCCTTAAATCTGAAGTGGTGCAGTCGATACGAAAGAATCAAGAATTATCTAAACAGATAGATGACATGGATCTAAAAATTGGCCTTTTGGTTCAAAATAGAATAGCATTACAAGAAGTGGCAGCACATGGCTTGAAGTTGAACAACTTGGTTAAGCACAATTCCATGGCTAAGTTGGTATTTCAGAATGTTTCAGAAGGGAAAGGAACATTGATGACAGTGTCCACAGCAGTAAAAGGGTTGAAATCTCTCACCAAAGAAAGTAAAAGATTGTTGGATGGCTACCAACATTTGTTTTATGAACTTCAAACTAATCCAACATATTTATCCAAACTTCTTTTCTGTATACCACAAAATAAAACAAACTATTTTCTTCAAAATGTGGTGCTTAGTCTTTATAATTTTGGTGCCTATGCTAGAGATGAATATTTGTTGCTGAAATTGTTTAGATTCACTTTGGAAGAGGAAATTAGCTGCAAAGTGGCGAAACCTTTTGATGTTATATCTTCAACTCCATTAGTTCTTAAAATGGCCGTAAGTCTGTCGAGACAGTTGTCTGGTCTAAACAGCCTACAGAATATAATTGGGCCACTAGTAGAGAAAATGTTAAAAGACAAAGATCTAAATATTGAAACTGGGCCAGTAGAAATTTACAAAGCTTGGAGAAATGAAACAGAAATGAAAACAGGTCAAATATCGTAAGTATTAATTTATTACACGTGATAATATGATATAGTTATAAATACATTAAAAAAAAATGTTTTATGCTGAGAAACTAAATCGGCGCACTAAAATTAAAATAAAATTTCAACTGTGCTCTTTATTACTTCCAGCCTTTAGTCCCGTTTTAAATTTCTGTTGTTACTAATTTTTGGATATAAAAAGTCATTTTAGATCGCCTTTAACTTTTATATTTTTCCATACTAATTATAAAAGCTAACTTACTGGTCCTTGATGTCTGTTAAAAATAGAATCTGATATGATGGTAATAGTTAATACTGGAATCATAATCTAAATTGTATTTTTAGAAAACTACCTTACAACGTTACTCAAGAGGAAGCTCTCACATACCCAGAAGTCAAAATGCGATTAGAGACAGCTTTAAGCCAACTCAAAGTTATTGTGACAATGTTTCTAGATAAGATAACACAATCAACAAATTTTCTCCCATTTTGTATAACTTATATGGCGAGGGTCTTGCATAGGGCTCTGACTTCTAAATTCCCTCATACACCTGAAAAGGACATACTGAAGGTAAGCAAATATTTTATATAGAAGTAATAACTGTACCTATAGTATAGTGTTCAAACGCAAACTCTTGAGATTTATCAAACTAGTATAGAGGTGTCTAAAAATATCTCATTGAAGGAAAGCAGTAACATATCGTATGTTCAATTTAGTCGAATCAATATCCAACTTAGCCCCTGTGACGGGCCTGTGGCCCTAGCAATATTTGTTTTGCATTTTTGTGAATGTGACCTGTTTGGAGGATCCGGTAAATGTCACTTATATAGCCATTAATTTTGAATTGATCTATTCATCAACGGCTGTTACCCGCGTCTTCGACCGCATCTATATACATATTTCTTTTGATTTCATATATTAAATCTATTGAGGAATCCAAATTTTTTCAAATTAAAGATGCCTTTGGTGTACCTTGTCTTGTTAGCTAACTGAGTATAGATGGATATATGTATGATATAAAATAAAATACTATCATAAAAATTATACATGTTGATAAAAAATCAAATAATATATAATTAAAATAAAATTATAATAATGCTAGGTAAAACTGTATGTAAAAGGAAATTTCTGTAAAGTTCCTTCTGTGATTTTAATCTTTGGATGGTAATGTTCGGATGGTGGTAAATTACTTGTTGGTAATAACTTTATTGTACTAAAACAAAAGTGAATGCAAAGGCATAAATTATTTACGAATGTTTCGCAATAAACTACCTCCTTATTCATAAAAATTAACATACGTTGGTTAAGCCCATTTTAACTAAAATGTGTTTTGGCTTTTTCTTTCACGGTAAATTTCGATAAGAGAGAAAGAGCTTAAACATTTAAAATGGGCTTAACCAACGTTTGTTAATTTTTATGCCTTTACTGTACTATCCAATTATTTCAGTCTATGATAATTATAATCTTTAATAAGTATTATATTATCCTAGATTATGTTATAGAAATATTTTTAATATTTTTAAGGTTATTGGTAATTTAGTGTATTACCAATTTTTGAATGCTGCTATAGTTGCGCCCGATGCATTTCATATTATCAATATGCCGAATGGTGCAGTGCTGACTACCGATCAACGGAAGAATCTTGCCTCTGTTGCAAAAATCCTCCATTTTTCTGCTGCAAAAAAAGGGGTAGGTATGTCAATATAAATAATTATAAAAAAATTGCACTACAAGTTTATACTTATTGTGCAGTTTTTTTTAAATAAAATAAATAACACCTAGAGACAATCACCCAGATTGAGATAGCCCCAAAGTAAGTTCGAGATTTGTGTTATGAGATACTAACTCAACGATACTATATTTTATAACGTATACATACATATTAGATAAACATCCAAGAGATAATTTTTCATCTTGACCTGACCGGGGATCGAACCCGAAAGACCTGAGTAGCGGGCCACGTTAACCATTACGCCTCGATTATTGATAGACTGATACCTAACTATATTTGATTTTCATTTCAAAACCTGTGTAAATATGACAGAACCTGTGTGGGAATTGGTTATGTCGATTCCAAAAGTAGCCTTTTTGTGGTTTTGAACCCTGGTCAACTATATCCATACTAAATTTTATTGCGGTTTAGCCGTGAAAGCGTTACAGACAGACCTTCGCATTTATAATTTTAGTATGGAAGTATGGATGTTTTCATTTTTTGCATGCCTAGTTCATGTTAAAAAAGAAATATTATATTATTTTTGTATCACCATTTAAATGACCACTTTTAACGCAAATAAGTGATTTGATTTACAAGAGATATGATTGTTGTTTTCTTTTTTTAAGTTTGGCGAGGAATCTAGTCACTTGCGCTGTTTGAACCCGTTCATAGTTGAATGCCATGAAAAGATGAAGGAACTGTTTAGACGCTGCTGTCGGGGCCCCACGTTGGAGGAATATTTCGCCGTGGATGAATACACGGAAGCTACTTTGTTGCATCATCCTCATATTTACATCACTGTTCAGGTACTTAACATTAAGTACTGCATGTATACTTCATAAATATTATCCTAGATAATTAATGTTTGTTGCACGTGTTTGTGGCAATTATTTTGTATAGTATCAAAAAGAGATCTGCCTTTATTACATACTAGCTGTTCCCCGCGGCTTCACCCCGCGTGGGACTCGGTTATATCGCGCCCAAAAGTAGCCTATGTTTGACCTCAGGTCGTTAACTACATCCCTACCAAATTTCATCACAATCGGACCAGCAGTTTAGCCGTGAAGAGGTGACAGACAGACAGACAGACAGACCGACAGACAGACAGACTTTCGCATTTATAATATTAGTATGGATAAAATAATGAAAATTCAATTATGTTTAATTTAGTTAAATGGATTCTCAATTAAAATTCATTAAATGAATTAAGAATTAACAGTAGGTTTAATAAATATACAAGGCACAAAGGGGAGATTACGGAGAAAATATGTTTTCAGGAAATAGTGGACACCCATGCTTTATTGGTGGAATATCAAGATATTATAGCTCCAGACGCCAGCGATCGGCTGAACGAGCTATTGGAGGAGCTGGGTGAAGTGCCGTCGGTAGCTCAGCTCGCTTCACGAGATATTGACACGGTACGTTCTACATATATTAGAAAGCACAGGGACAGCGATAACTTTAAATTACGTGTGACGTATTTTTCTTCCTTTTGCTCGGAAATAGCTTCATTATTTAAAAATAAAACAAAACATTAATAGCCAGCAATGAGCTGGCTTTCCTGTTTTTTCCTCACAAAAGGAAGAAAAGTATTGTACAAGCCTTGGCCGAAATTTCAATTTACGTCCTCGTATTTTTAAAAGGCCTCGGCTTCGCCTCGTCCTTTTAAATGCACTTTGCCCTCAGTTGCGCTTCGGCCTAATAAGTCGACACTAATGTTATTTAAGATCGCATATGCATGACTTTCCTTTAAATGTTATCGAAGGTATAAGTGAAGTTTAAGGGGTGAAGGGTGAAATATTACTTTCGAAATGCTTTTAATAGCTATTAAAAAGGTGCAATGATGTTATCCGTTTGTTAGCCGAATTGTAAGTTCAAATTCGGATATAAATCAACCTATTTACAATAAGGTTTGTTAGTGTTTTTTCTGTATTTATTACCTGAGGAGTGACTTTACATTTTAGTTTATTATATTTTTCTTACAAATAATACCTTCGGCACTGATGAATAATTCGAAACAGGTTATGAAACCTTTGAGCAACCTATGATGATTTCTAGAATTCAATGATTGGCTTAACGAGCGACTAGAGTAGGTATATGGTTCATATCTATTTATAACCCTAAAAAGCATGACCCACGAATAAATCTTATGTTTTGTTACAGCTAATGGGAGACACGCCAGAAGAGAACGCGAGACTAGAAGTCTGTTTGGCGCTCGTTAATAAATTTCAGGCGCCTTCAGATGATATGACCGACTTGAATAAGTTGTTCATAAAAACCAAAGAGTTATGTGTTGCTGTTATTCCTTTTTTAAATGGTACGATAATTTTGTAACTTCCTTTCTTAGCCCCTTCTCAAACCTTGTCTTGGCCTTTGTCCAGCAGTGAATCACAATATCAACAGGCTAAAGACAAAAAATTCTTAGCATAAGCGTATTTGCGTTTTTCACTTATCTCACGCACGCTATAGTAATTTCACAACCAAGACATGGATTACCTCCGTGCTAACATAACTGATAATCAATAGCTATTGATAAAATCAAGGGTCAAGAGTACACAGCACTGAAACATAGTTACGCCATTTTGGAACACCGTTAGGCATCACGCCCTTTGTTTAATAAGGGATAGCTAGCTCACAATTAATTAACCATATTGCCGCGTGCACGTATTATTGTCCGAAACACTACGTGAACTATTATCTTTTCAATCAGCGATGATATAGTTTAGATAATGGAACTTGGTATTTTATTTATTAGATTTAAATCTATTCTTATATAATAAAGCTGAAGCGTTTGTTTGTTTGAACGTATATAACTTGAGAACTACTGGTAGGATTTGAAAAATTCGTTCTGCATTTGAAAGCCTGACTCTTGGGGAAGGTTTTAGGCTAGAGTACATACAGACATCGCGCAAGTGAAACCGCGGGGAACAGCTAGTTTAACATATGTATAGTAATTTAATCTTCGAGATATAAGTTAAAACAAAACTGTTTCACTAGTAATAAATCATTTTTCTTAAACTTTAGGTGAACATCTTTTAGAAGCCTTATGCATAGGCACTACAAAAGAACAGCAAGAAAAATACGCTGAAAAGGTTCAGAGGAGAATTTACTCCGGCCAAGCTAAACCAGACGAGGTCATGTCTCTTAGAGAACACATTGCTAAGTTACGAAAGAATCTACAGATGCTGGAGGATGAAGGATATGTGACCAGGGAGGATGGGTACCAGGCGTTGGTAACTTCCATAGCTCTCGATCTTTGTAACAAGGGCAAGTACCGACAAGCACAAAGAAGGGCTCTCACCACACTTACTCGCACTAAACAAAGTTTACTGGAAAAGACCAAGTATTATGAAGAAAAGTGTCAGTCATACGATCAATATATCAAATCTTGTCTCGCTAATCTGCACGCAGGAAAAAGGTATTATAAAATACAATTAATAAATAAAAATATAGGGACAAACCACACAGATTGAGTTAGCCCCAAAGTAAGTTTGTGACTTGTGTTATGGGATACTAACTCAACGATACTATATTTTATAACAAATACATATATATATAAACATTCAAAACCCAGGTCAATCAGAAAAAGATCATTTTTCTTCTCGACCTGACCGGGGATCGAATCCGGGACGTCCTGAGTAGCGGTCAGGTATGTTAACCATTACGCCACGGAGGTCGTCAAACTCAATTACTACCATGCTATCCTAATTGATATGTAAAACTTTGTTGTACAAAATAAACAATTTGAATTTGAAAACCTGACAATTCTGACTTATCAAGCTCATTAGAAGTCGGGAGATTGTATATTTTAAAATAACCTAACTAACCTTATTTATAAATAATAGCTTAAATAATTTTGGTTTTAGGAGTGTTCATGCTTGCCTCAGAAGATCAGGAAAGGACATGCAAAAATTGAAATCTAAGTTGACGGTGAAATACTCAGGTGCGAAGTTGCTAGAGAGAGGCGTCTTGTTGGAAATAGTCGGGCTCTCTCCGTCGCAGTTCAAAAACGTCCAGTTTGACATCACACCGACCGACCACAACGGCGTATTCACTATCAAAGGCAAGTTCATGGGAGTAGAAATGGAGTCGGTTGAAGTAGACATACAAGATTTGTTACAGAAACAGTACGAGGGTTGTGCTATTATGGACATGTTTGGTAAAGCAAAAATTAACGTCAATTTACTTATATTTTTATTAAATAGTAAGTTCTACGGTAAAACATAGATAACTTTTGGTTACAGTTATCTAAAAAGAGCAGTATTTGCCCACTAAACTATTTTTATTTCATTAAATGTTGTTTTATCGTTAATTGAAACATCACTTTTGATCTTGTTACAACATTATACAACATTTCTGTGATTGCATTTTACTAATTTTAATATGACATCTGCTCTCTATTACTTTTGATAAGTATTATCTATTTCAATAATTTTACATATCGACACCGTTGTAGGTTCAATGGGGGTAATTGATAAATTGCTACTATTCTCTGCCTAACAGCATATTTAAATAACTAATTTCTTCTTATCATTATATACTTTTTTGATTCGTTACTTAAATTCCATTTCTTCTCAACATTAAAGTTTTTATGTACTATTAGAGAAATGCACCAACGTTTCAAAACAAATGTTAAGATGATACCTTGGTGAACACTAGCGCCACCATCGGTTAAAAATCCTTATTCACTGAAAACATAAGTTATCAAAAATCCGTCTTATGTTATTAAGGATCTGGATCTGAAGTAAATTTTAAACATAATAAATTAAGTTCCCTATAGTAACAAATTGCAAAACTTTAAAAGGTGGCCGTTTTAAGCAATATTGCATTGTCTTAAGGGAAACTATAAAATCGTTTAAGGTTACTTGTAAGACAGTAAGGTTTAGTAAGTTTATTAGTAATGATATGTTAAGGAGATAGTCTAGACCAGAGAGAATTGAGAAATATATATTTAGGGACAATATTGCTGTCTCACTATCACCTCTCCTTAAAAGTTTGCGATAGGCACAACAGCGGTTTCGACCGACTATACTTACATTTTTTTAACAAATCAAGTTTTCGTTTTCACCCTGTATTCTCCTCTAAATTTTAACCGATTTCACAATTTTTAGTAGTTATCAATATTTTAAGAAAGAGTTGTTTTTTTAAACCCCTTTTTAAATATGTGTAGTAGGTTCAGGTGCAGGTTGTCGTCCGTTCACGGCGGTAAAAAATCCGTTTTTTAGGATTTTGGAAGGTCATATTTTCTTTATTAATTAGATAATCATAACGTAGAGGCTACATTAAAAGAATATGATTACTCTAGAGACATTATCTAGTGGGAAAGCAGGGTAATATACGTTTGCATGGAGAAAAAGTAAGGTAGCCTATCCTCTTTAAAAACATTTCTACCTACAGAGCTGCAAAGTTATCTGTTCTCGTGGCATAAAACTGCACTAAGGAAGCTTTGTGCAATAGACATAGATTGTAGCGCCATCACGTACAGCACAAACAAGGTTGTGCAACTTTTAGGTACGTTTAAATTTAGTTATCCCCCTATTGAATCTACAACGCCGCCTAGCGAGGCGGGCCTCGTATAAGTTTCCTTTTGTAGATATTCATAGTAGTTGAGTAGTAGAGTAGTACTTAGTAATATCGTAGTTTTAGATTTAGTTTTGAACCAATAGAATTTCTTTCGAATGTTTATACCAAATTATTTTCTTTTACGGAAGTATTAATTGATACCAAAAATATTTTATTTCTATTTTCATTCATTTATGCATGTATAATTAATTTCTTCATTTTTGACGTTTATATAAGGTCATATGTATTGATTAAGAATACTTCAATTAACTTTTATATAATTTGAGTTTGAATCTAGGAATGATAAAGCATTCTATAATGCGATATGATGTTTTCTTTGCTAACTGACATTATTATAAGCAAGTGTATTATGTTTAAAAGTGGCAACACAAACTAAACTACTTCAACTAATTTTAAATCTCTCATCCCTGGATTTATTTTAAGATGGATTAGTCTTAAGTCATATCGCAAGCATACGTGCATTAGGTTTTAGCTTGCATCACTTGGCACATAAGTCCTTCGCATTTTCAAAATTATTTTGTGTTTTTCTTCCTTTTATCTACAATAATGAATGTACTTATTACCATTGCCATAATCATCTAACATCCAGCAGAAGTGCCGACTACATCCCACTATTCATTTATATTGATGGACATAATGGTTAGATTGAAATTCCGCAGTCCTACTTAATTATTCACCCCAAATTTTTTGTACAATAACATATATAATAATAGTGCGTGGATATCATATTTGGTACAGATTGTACCGAACTTTAATTTGTTGTTTATAAACTTATATATAGCTAGTTTAATTTAGAATTTTATGTAATACTACCATTAGCGGCAATTCACGGCGGTTTCGCCCGCGTGAATTTCCTTTGGGGACAGTGTTTTTCCCGGGATGAAACTTACCCTATATGTCCTTCTCAAAACATCTAACTATATTATATGTACTTATACGAAATTTCAGGAAGATTGGTTTAGTAGATAGGGCGTGAAAGCGTTACAAAGAAATAAACAAACTCACTTTCGCATTTATAATATTAGTTGGGATTTGTAATTACTTATTTGTTTGGGTTCAAAAACCATGCTGTTTGGGATGCAACCGAGAAAACGCAGAGGTAATCTATACATATAAACACATTCTGAAAATGAAATAGTACTAATGTACGTAAAAGAGTCTTAAATTCGTGTAAAATCCATCGACAAGAGCCTAATTCTTATATGATGATGAAAGAAAATTGTTTCTGCCATACTTGTATCTTTAATATTGATTATAGGGGACATAATGTTACCAAATAATTTAATAATTTTACAGTTTATAAATTCGACATACCTAGTATTTTTTCCTGATTGTCCTTAGTCGCCATTCTAGTTCGATTCAAATTCTCTGGATTATTAAGAGGAGTCCACAATGCTAATAATAAATACGAGAAAAGTATGTCGCGCCTGTGGGCACAGGCGCGACATACTTTTCTACTTGCTGATCGACATGTAAGGTTTATAAACTATGTGCAAAGAATAAATTTACGATTTTATTTATTCATGATAACGGAATGAAATAATTAGTTATTAATGTCTTTAAAATGATATATGTTTTAAAATATGAGAATTACAATTACATCGATTAAATTGCCAAAATGAATTCTGACACTCAAAATTTGTTAATGTAATGTCAAATTGCACTCACCACAAAATTTCTTTAATAGAGGCACCAATAATAGTACATTACTGTCGAGGCCAGAAATGAAGCAATTTACGGCCGAGTTACATTGCTAAGTGCTTTTAAAAGGACGAGAAGCAGCCGAGGCCTTTAAAAATACGAGGACTTAAATTGTAATTGCGGCCAAGGCTTGTATAGTACTTTACTTTCTCTGAAATCCTCTTGAGAAACAACATCGTATCAAATTTTAAAATGTCAACAACAAGCCAGCATTCGCTGTGTTCTTTTAATGAAACTTTTTGAAATGTTCATACATATTTTTAAACGATAAAAGAATTAATGGTTAGTACCAACCTAACAAAAGTTTCCAGCAATTTCCATTAACGACCGCTAGAATAGGTTTTTTTGGTAGGCTGGCCAGAGTGAAACTAAAAAACCTAATGTTTGAAAACGTGTACATTAAAAAACCTCCATTAGCGGCCAGCAATATTTTTTTTTTATTACATTGTTGTCTTAGGCCAGCAATGAGTCTATTGACGTATTGTTTTTTTTAAATAATGAAGCTATTTCCGAGCTAGAGGAAGTAAAAATTATTAATTTGTAAATTAATCCTTTATTGATTTACGTGAATAGTACTGTATTTTGAACTTATTGTTTTGAAATAAATGAGGCTGTAATTTTAACGAAGGATATTTTTTTTGGTTGGTATAAGATCCCGAAGTATCGCCACCAGTATCAATAATCTATATCCATACTAATATTATAAATGCGAAAGTCTGTCTGTCTGTCTGTCTTTCTGTCTGTCTGTCTGTCTGTCTGTCACCTCTTCACGGCTAAACGGATGGACCGATTGTGATGAAATTTGGTAGGGATGTAGTTAACGACCTGAGGTCAAACATAGGCTACTTTTGGGCGCGATATAACCGAGTCCCACGCGGGCGGAGCCGCGGGGAACAGCTAGTTATAAATAAATACAAGAAAGCAAAAAAAAAATCTGTCTGTCTGTATGTATAATCATGATCACGCATGTCTCCGAAAATACTGAACCGATTTGCTTAAAACTTTCACCAATTGCTTTCTATGTCCTCTGTGGCTTTGTTTTAACTTAGCAAAACGTTTAAGTTTGTTTTCAAGATCGGTTCATTGAATAAAAAGTTTTCGTCATTAATATTTGAACGAACTTAACACGTTTGCGGACACACGACTGCTATAGCAGTTATAACAATAAACTTCTATTGTGTTTTCAAAAACGTCCCCGAGTGTGAACGTGTTAAGGAATGAGTTTGCCTAAAAATATATAGCAACTTCAAACGAATGTACCAAAGTGGATAATTATTATTTGTATTGGTAAAAGTATATAAGTAAGTAAAACGGGCATTCCCGCGGGAATTTCGGAAACGAATCCCGAAATTATATATCTATGGTTATATGTAGATTATGTATGAGATAATTATGTATGTATTCATCTGCGATAGAGGAGGTCTTCGAATCAGATGTTGAGAAATACATACACATACATATCATCACGCCTGTCTCCCGTAGGGGTAGGCAGAGACTAGAGATTTCCATTGGCTACGATCCTTACATACCTCTCTCGCCTCCTCCACACTCATCACTCTCGTCATACACGCTCGCCGATTTCGGGTACTCCTAATGTCTCCCTTTTTCAAAAGGTCTGCGATTTGGGCGCAGTATGTTTTACGAGGCCGACCCTGACCGCCGCTCCCAGCCAACTCTGCTTTGTATATACTTTTCGTCAGTCTCCTTTCATCCATCCTCTCTACATGTCCAAACCATCTCAACATCCCTTTTTCAATCTTTGTCACTACATCCTCATTTACACCGCATCTTTTTCTAATCTCACTATTTCTTATTTTATCGCTCAAGCATAAAACACACATACTCCTTAAAGCTCTCATTTCAACCGCATTCACTCTACTTTCATTATTTTTTTGCCATACCCAATTTTTACTACCATACAAAAGGGTCGGTATTAACACTGCCCTATGAACAGCGAGACGTGCTTTTTTGGACACAACTCTACTGCTCATAAAGGAATGTAATGCCCCATTTACCTTATTACCAGCAGCCACTCTTTTTTCAATATCACTCTCATGCTTGCCATTTCTAGTAAACTTACAACCCAGATATACAAATTCATTCACTTGTTCAACACTCTCTCCAATTATTACATTACATACTGTTCTACTTTCATCCTTTTCAAACACCATTATTTTCGTCTTACTTACATTTATTTTCATACCCTTACTAGCGCTACATTCATTATTGTTATCATCTTCTGTATGTCTTCCTCAGATTGAGCAAGTAGCACTTGGTCATCGGCATATAGAAGGCATTTGATGCATAACTCATTCATTCTTATACCACATTCAGCATCTTTCAAATCTTTCAGACAGTTGTCCATAAACAGGTTAAACAGCCAAGGTGACGCTACACATCCTTGCCTGACACCTTTTTCGATCTCAAACCAGTCTGTGTAGCTCCCATTTATTCTGACACAAGCGCTGGAATCCTTATAAAGGGATTTCATTGCTCTTATCAGTTGGCTATTCAACCCGTACATCAACAAAGTAGCCCACAACTAATTTCTTTCCACTCTATCATAGGCCTTCTCCAAGTCCACAAAAGCGCTATGTTGAGAAATAATCGATTAAAAGAAGCGTAGAACTACTCGTATCAAGTTTAGTGGAGATTAAACGAATCCAGTCCTGAAACTGGATCTGCAATAAATGTAGCCGGTCTACAACCTACCTAAATAATTTTTTTTACACACGTTGATTATGAACTTTTAAGTCAAAACGTGACCAAAAATCTTCTCACACATACTCATTTTTTGTGTCTACCTATAGTAAGTGACTGGCATATTACAGTTCATTTGTGTGAGTGCATTGTCTACAATGGCTCCCCCTATTTGAAATCTAATGCCGTTTGTTCAAACTATGATTTGCTCGAAAACCTTTATTGGATTGTTCGTTCGTGACCACTATTAGTTTCCCTACATCGGAATTAAATGCCAAGTCTTCGACCTTGTCGCATGATAAATCCGAAAACCATCGCGCTATGGCAGAGCGGCAAAATAAATAGCACAACGCCACATACTCGTTGAAGGCCATTCTCAACACCCATAACCCACAACTCAATACACCTAACGTCTTGTCCATACTGTGTTGTTGTCTGTGCGTTGGATACCTACTTGGATATAAATCCGATGACAGTTGGAAGAATTTCAATGGCAGCCAAGTGACCAATGACCACAGCCATTTAAATGTATTGCATCTATGTTTTTCGTCGCGTATGTGTGCGAGTGAAGGGGCAAGTCAAGGCTTTTGATTAATTACGAGCTGTATGTCAGTCAACGCGGTCAACAAGAACACAATTTTAATTTCTCACTAGTTTAAGAATCATTATTAGACGCTTATAATGATTAAGTGTACTGTGTAAGACAGTCGTCGGTGTTTTCATTACTGTAAATGTTGTAACAAAATGTGGACTAAGTAACTCAAATTATCTATTTTTAATATCAGATAAGATTAGCCACACGACACCTACACAAACGATCGGTGTTCGATGTTTATGGTGTTAACAAAGTAACAATGCTGCGTTTTTCAAAAAAGATTTTAATACTTATTTGTGGAATATTCTTTACGATATTTTATTGTGAATATCTTATTTATTATGTGGTTATATCACAGGTAAGTAGTTTTTTTATAGTTCAATTTTAAATACTTATACCTAGATTTATATGAATATGAGTCGAAGTAAGTAGGTACCTACTTTAAGAGTAAGTATTTTAATGATTTAAAGATTTTTTTTCTTTTTATAATTACAGTGTAATTGGCTTCCAGCAAAAGGGTCACAGGTGGATGCTGAAACCTTAAAAGTCCTTATAATATCTGATACACACTTATTAGGTCATCGTAAAAGTTATTGGATTGATAAATGGAGGCGAGAATGGCAAATGCATCAAGCTTTTAGAGCTGTGATAACACTGCACAAACCAGAAGTTGTCTTCGTTTTAGGTAACAATACTACATAAACAAGTTTTCACGGTGATGGTGTTATGTTAAGAGTGTGGTTCCTTTTGTTCAAAAGTGACAGGTTAGAGTCGCACATTTTTAGAGATAAATAATTGTTTTCTTAATTGTTGGTATAAGTAGGTATATTGAACACGTTCAATGAAATAACGCATTTGTTTATTTAGAGATTCCTTCTTAGGCTACATAGAAATATTACTCCAATAAAAATTAGGTATGAGACAATTTTTTTAGGGTTTCTTTCAAAAAATACCCTTATAGGATCACGCGTGCGTGCCTCTGTCTGTCCCTCTGTCACAGCCAATTTGGTCTAAATCTACTGGACCTAATCTCAGATGTGATTTATTAAAGTACAAATTAAGAAATTAACGAAAATAGTTCACTAAAACACCATTAGATAGCGCTAGTAGTAGTTAAGTCGCGTTATGATTATTTTATTTCGATTGTAATATTTTGTAAAAAAATACATTGTAGATCCCTCTCCACGCAAGTTCAATTTGCACTGCACCGGTTTATTATTTCACTTTAAGATTGTAATATTTTTTTTCCCCAAAAAACAAAAACTGACTTCCATTTGTTTACCGAGGCCAACTTGAACTTTGACAGCTAAAAGAAACAAACACCTAGGTGTGCAGGGTAAATTAACATAGCACTCGCATAGACTATTAATAAACTATAACAGTGGCAAAGCCATTTTTTTGAAAATAATACCAAGGGATACATTGTCTATTGATTACTCTGACACCACAGTAAATAAATCCATACTAATATTATAAATGCGAAAGTCTGTCTGTCTGTCTTTCTGTCTGTCTGTCTGTCTGTCACCTCTTCACGGCTAAACGGATGGACCGATTGTGATGAAATTTGGTAGGGATGTAGTTAACGACCTGAGGTCAAACATAGGCTACTTTTGGGCGCGATATAACCGAATCCCACGCGGGCGGAGCCGCGGGGAACAGCTAGTAAATAAATAAATATATAGGGACAAATCACACAGATTGAGTTAGCCCCAAAGTAAGTTCGAGACTTGTGTTATGGGATACTAACTCAACGATATTATATTTTATAACAAATACATATATAGATAAACATCCAAGACCCAGGTGCTTGGTCATTTGAGCTTGTAACCAAAACGGTATTAGTTGATACCAAAGGAAATCCAACGTCTGATATAAACCATTACAGCAGCCATGAGGGGGTTTTTAAAAGCCAATAACTTTATTTGGCTTAGCCGGTTTAATTTAAAACCATATTTCTACACCGGACCTTCAATGGGACCAAACTGAAAGTACCTATGTCCTTTCGAACAAAAAGAAAACTCTCAAAATCGGTCCAGAAATAACGGAGATATGAGGTAACAAACATTAAAAAAAACATTCAGTCGAATCAATAACATCTCCTTTTTTGGAAGTCGGTTGAAAAGCATTAAAATCATTTGTAATGTTCTTATATGCTTCGAGTATAGGCATTTAAACAAGCTAAAGATAGTAGAAGTAAAGATATTACAAAACAAACAAACAAAAGATAGACTACGAGATTATATAGATTTATACTTCTAAGATAATATTATATTTTATTATTTTTCAGGAGACATTTTTGACGAAGGAGAATTTAGCACAGATGAAGAATTTTCGCAATATGTTGAACGATTCCACAAAACATTCCTATTACCTCAAGATATTCCAATGTATATTACAGTAGGCAATCATGACATTGGATTCCATAATAAGTATGTATTAAAGGTATTCTGCATTATTATTTTAACATTATTATTTTAATCTTTATTTTAACATTTGTGTGTACCTAATACGCATTAAAAGTAATATCTACATCTTTTTATACTTACTACTAATTATTCATTAAAGAAGTTGTTTGTTCGTTTGAATGCATTTAACCATAGAATAGAATAATACTAATTTAGCTGTGAAACTATGGGACAACTTGATTTATGAGGAAGGTTATAAGTTACTTAGTACATAAATATCACGAGCGGGTATAAAGACTATTGCAATCCTAATATTATTCTTTGTTTATACGCATTGACAACAGAATCGAATAAAGAACGAATGCAGGATGGTATTGCCAATATGTATGCCAATCGGTTGCGATAAAACATCCAAATATCCTTACCAGTCGGGATGTATCAGAATTTCGCTCCTTTTAACGTTGCCACCGCGAAACAGCTAGACTTCAATACAATCAAAATGGGAATTTGAAATATGTAGCAATATCATTTTAGTGTGCTTATGTTCACAAATCGAAAAATAATTAATATTTAATAGTATAATTGATATTCTCACTACTGGTAAACTACTTATGTAATTCGTTGCCCGTTAGTGATTTTTGTAATTGTATCCGTGGTGTGCTGCTTCTCTTCCCGGGCAAGCCGTAAAAGTCGACTGAGGGCATTACATAGGCGATGCGGCTAGCAACCTATCACTATTGATTTCCTGTTTCAACCGTCATCATGCTAAACTGATCTAAGGTTTTATGGCCCTAGGCTCTGCCTACCCCGTATGGGATAAAGACGTGACTATATTTATGTATCTGTGGTGTAGTAAGTGTATTCAACCAAGGCCTGTCTTTTACGGTAATGAGACGTGGACCGTGCTTGAGCAGCACAAGTAAGAGTTGCTTGTCACGGAGATGAAGATGTTGCATTGGATGTGTAGAGTATCACGGAAAGACCACATAAAAACTCCCACGTTCGGGGCAACCTTCATGCTCGTGACATAGCGGACAAGCTCCAGGAGAAACGCCTACGATGGTCCGGTCACTTTTTACGGAACCCGGCAAGTTACGTTGGGAACAAATGTGAACAAGCATGCCGCCTCCGCCAAGGCCGGGTAAAAGGGGCAAGTCTAAAAAGTGCTGGCTCGACGTCGCAGAAAATTATATGCGTGCTAATGGTCTTTAAACAAAGGATGCCGAAGACTGAGCGACGTGGAAGAGAAAAAGCAAGAAAGCGGACTGAGGCAGCCAGCTGAGGAAGCAACTGGGAAAGCGCTAAGATCTGTGGATTCCATAAATAGTTTATTGTTTGAGTCATACAAATAAAAATACTTACCTACTACTCATGGCGGGATGACTACGATACGATCGACAGACAGCAACGTCTTAACGGATAGTTACGATTTTTATTTTGTATACCTACTCGCTTGTTATATGAGTGTTGTATTCTAACCTAACAGATAACATTTTTAGTATAAGACGCGGTTCCGCAGAGAGGTTTGCAGAACAGCTAAAATCTCCATATGTAGAGCTGCTTACTATCAAGAACAATAACTTTGTGCTGATAAACTCAATGGCACTAGAGGGAGATTCTTGTCGCATGTGCCGGGAAGCTAGAAGCAAAATAGACCATATTTCAGGTAATAATTTCATGTATTACATTGTATACCACAGGTGGACTACCTGTGCTATACAATGTAATAAGACATGAAATTTTTAAGTTAGTTAAGAAATTTTGTTTAGATTTAACTTCAGATCCAGAACCTTAATTACATAACTTGATAGCTTGCTTGCTTGCTTGTTTGTTTGTTTGTTTGTTTGTTTGTTTGTTTGTTTGTTTGTTTGTTTGTTTGTTTGTTTGTTTGTTTGTTTGTTTGTTTGTTTGTTTGTAACCGACTTCTTTGAACTTAATTTTGACCCACTTTGAACGGTCAGATTTAATTCAAACTTTGTAGAATTATCAAGGACTGATGACAATACAATAATAATTCGATAAGTTTATCTCTAAAAAGTGGAAAATAAAAATAGTTGCAATCGAACTAAAAAACCAAAAATAAATTAAACCAAAAAGCGTGTGTGGTGCTCGACAAATGAAAAATATGGCACAAGCACCCCTGATGGTGGCGCTAGTGTTCACCAAGGTATCATCTTAAATCTTTTATTTATGATCTAGTATTATGGTATTCTGTGATTATGGTTATATTTTATATGTTATTTTATCATAATAATATACCTAAAATCTTTTTTTAGATATTTTGGAATGTTCTGCAAACACCAGTTGTGATATCGATAGTTATAATGTTACTATAAATAACAGCCGACCTGTATTGCTTCAGGTAACAACTTTAAAAAAAAAATTCAGTGAGTGCCTTGTACCATTTAATGTTTTATTTTAGTTTCTTTATATTTTACTTTTTAGCATTTTCCTTTATACAGGTTGTCAGACGCGGTGTGTTCAGAACCTGATGCACCTCCCTTGTCTGAAAAATACATTCCTTTCAGACTGAAAATAGATGCGTTATCTAAAGAATCAACGGACGATGTTATTGCTAAGCTAAAACCTAGAGTTGTATTTGGTGGTCACACTCATTACGGGTGTCTTCTGCATCACTCCTATAACTATAACAAAGAAAATATAGAATTTTACGAGTACTCCGTGCCTTCGTTTTCTATGAGAAATATATTTGAACCGAAATATATGTTGGTACGTATCAAATCTAGATATTTTATGTGTAAAATTTAAAAAAATAGTCATAAATGAAGAACCGCCCGACTGATTTTGTGCAAACTTTACATAAACCATCTAGGTACTAAGAACAAAGCTTAAACATTTGGTTAGTAAATTATAGTATTTTTTAATAGAATTTTTAGATGGACGCATAACGCATCCTGTGTGAATGGATGTAGGCTTTTTCTATCATACTACTTTTTTCTAGGTTACAATAACGCCAGATGCATATGCAGCAAATAAGTGTAGTCTACCCAGGGAAACTACTATTCTCATAACAACCGTTGTGCTACTAACTGCTACAGTCTGGTTTACATGCAGGAAGAGGAATTTTGGAAGAGGATTATCGCAATTAAGAAAATACAGCATTGTCAAGTAATCTCAAGTTTATATTTCAAATCAATAAATATGTTTGACAAGATCGAGCACTTTGTACACTTATTACTGTACTGTACACCTTAATTTATCTTTGTGTGATACTATCAATTTAACATAATTATTATCACAATACAGGCTAAACTAAAACTAATATTTCATCAGGATTCGGATGTCAATAAATTATTAATAATAATACATTACAAAAGTAAATTAAAGAGGTAGATAACAACATTCTAGAGATTCATTCACTTACATACAGAAAGAATACTGATAATGGTATTATAAAAATGAAAATGAGATTTTACTCTGACGTAAGTTTTTCGCAGGGCAAAATTAAGTTTCTAGCTGCCTTGATTTAAGTACTATAATAAAACAAAACGTCATACTTATTTACTTATAACAGTTCTGTAATAAACTATAATTGTTCAAGTACTTAACACTTATATCTAAATCAGTCTAAACTCGAAAATGAGTTTTACAAATTACACCTACTGAGCATTTTGTTATTAACAATACATTACACAGTATTAATAATATATAGAAAGATTTTTTAATTGAAACAAAACAAAGGTTTTAATAGTAGGTATTATTTTGGCTTAAGGCACTTGCCACAACTGCTTAAGTACTTTCATGTATAATACTTAATGCATTATGTTTCATACCTTGTGTATGTGTGATAATTTACTATAATTTTTAGTTTCACCGTGTATATCTGTGTACTCGTGGTTTTGCTCGAAGATCCTTGGTACTATGTGTTTTCAAGGTTCAGACCTCCTCTGTTTTAAAGCTTTGATATTCGATTTGGTCCCTTTTTAGGTCTTTTATTTTCAAATAATCCAAGTATAACAAAAGAAGATTATATTTTTATTATAATAGGTTTATGGAGTATTTGAAGACAGAGATTTAGGTTGATCAATCAACTACGGTATGGTTTTTATGTTTCGCCGATATAAATGAATCCCTATTAACCTTAATAAATAAGGAATAAATATTGATTAATTACTTAAACACAATGCATTAATTTAATTTCAGTACAGCACTTGGTAACTAAATAGAGAGATTAATGTTTGTTATTATTGAGTTCTATAAGAATATAATTTGTAGGACTCTAGGGTGCTGCGTTTGAGCTTGGTTTTTGTGCACGTCATGTGACCGCGAGCGAGGTTGCGGGAGTTGGGACACGCGCGGAGTGCTGAGCGGCGAATGTGACTGATGCTGGTGATAGCCAGTATGAGCATGCCGAGCTGATGAACATATCACGGCGTGTAGATACCTATCGTATCGACACAGATTTGAGTCTCCTCCATTCGCTAAATCTAGATACCCATTTCTTATATTCTCAGTTTTCATCTTTTGGAATGCATTTACATTTACAGGTTTCTCGCTCACTGTGTTTGATCTGTTTCGCAGCTTTTGATATTTCGTTGTAATTTCTTCCTCGTTGACTACCGGATCACTGGTCTTTCTGAAATTTAAAATACTTTTTAATTACTTATGATAGTGTCTCTTAAACACCAATATAAACATTCATTAAAAAATCCTGGCGAAGCTCCATACATCGTTTATACGAAAAAAAATTGAAATAAGGGGAACTTAAAATAAATCGCATTAGCAAAAATACATAAATAGTAACATGTTTACCACCACTAAATATTTTTAAACTTCGGGGTTTTTTAATTAAATATTTCATTTTTTTAACATCGACCTTTATTTACGTTTTCATTCGCCATTTTTAAAGCAACTGAATAAAACATTATGACACCTTGACAGTTGAAAGCTTTGTCAAAGCGATATTGATAGTTCATTATGGTAGGTTAGGTTCATAGATTTGAATACGGGTGTATTCACGTTTCCTCAAATTTGACTCAACCTCACTCGACCTCGTGGTCATAGTCGACACTAGCTTCTTCACCTTAAGACGATACCTTGGTGAACACTACTAATGGTGGCGCATTAGTAAAAAAATCATTATTCACTGAAAACACAAGTTATAATCCGTCTTATGTAATTAAGGTTCTGGATCTGAAGTTAATTTTTAACATATTAAATTATAGTTCCCTAATTGCAATATTGCTTAAAACGGCCACTTTTAATAGTTTTCTAAGTGTCTCTTATGTCCTTTAAACTACTACTATCGCTATCTAGTGGTGTTTTAGTGAACTCTTTTTCGTAAGTGAACGTTTTATTTACCACATTGTCAATTGATAGAGTTCTTGTAGGTTTTCTTGTTATCTACAGGCAATGAACTATATTTTGTATTTTTTTTCAAAATTTTCGGCTCATTAGTTTCGGAAATCAGGGGGAAATGGTCAATTTCGTCTTCTTTCATGAATAAAATCAAAACTATTGTATGTTACAATAATAACAAAAATATATTTGATATCCTCATAACGAGCCCTTTCATTTGATTTAACACGGTAAAAGTTTGCAAACTTTTTTTTAATTCCTAATTTGTCCCCAGAAAATGACCCTTGTTTAAAAAAATATTTATTTACTTTGCACATCTGTGTTTGGTTGGGTCACATGATTATGCCATCCTACCAACTTTCATCTGTTTTGGTCCAGTAGGTTCGGAGAAAATTGGCTGTGACGGACGGACGGACAGGCAGACGCACGTGTAATTCTGTAAGGGTTCCGTTTTTTTCATTTTTGAACGGAACCCTAAACATATATCATTTGTCCTTTTCTTTCTCATGAACTTTCCTATTTTGCTATCTCACTTTCACCAAATGAAAATTCATTGCTTAATCTACAGGTACTATATCTATGAACCTAACCTACCATATAGAACTATCTATGTATGTATGTAATTCATTAATCGCCGACAATCAGATTTTCTGCTAGGTCTAATGGTTGACTGGTAGAGAATGCCATATGACATTAAGTCCACCATTTGTACACTTTATTTGTACAATAAAGTTTTAAATAAATAAATAAATATATCGCTTTGAAAATGCTAACAACGATCACGGTGACATAATGTTTTAGTTGTGTAAAAATGGCATATGAAAACTTAACTAAGGGTCGACTTTTAAAAAAATGGAATATTACGCCTTATTATGTTAGCTACTTGCCAAATAAATTTCTCCTCTGTCGAACGCTCGCTCGCATATATTATTAAGGTCACACACAAGATAATAACCCTACACACCACACATACCTAGTTGCTTAATAACGAAGTACTTGGGCGACCGAGCTTGACTCGTTTTATGCAGAAAAACTTGCGTGAAAATATGGGTAAAACGATTTTTCCCAGACATGGACCCTAACTAGATTATCTTTATAACTATTTAAGAACTTATGTTTAAAATTTTAAAGAATCGTTAGTCGTTTTAAAAAACGCGAATACAAATAAATTTATATATATACCTTGGTACAAATATAGAAATATTGACTGCCTCTGTGGTCCAGTGGTTGGCGTTTGCCTGTAGACCCGGGGGTCGTGGGTTCGATTCCCACGGGAAGCATACTTTGTTTAGTTGTTTCCAGTTTGGTTTGGACATTACAGGCATTCCGTGCTTCGGAAGGCACGTTAAGCCGTTGGTCCCGGCTGCTATCTGGTAGTCGTTAACCAACGCCAAACGTACGTCAGAGGCCGAGAGGCGGTTCCGAAGAACTCTGACACCAGGGTGTGCATGGTCGATTAACCGTGACGCCTACTCGATATGATGATAATTGCTTGTTTAATAGGATTTAGATGAATGGTGGTAGATACTTTTTGACTCTTATTTCAGAATTAACCGTAGATTGGGTTTTTACAGTAACATATGCTTAGTAAATAAAAGTAATAGGTACCCTTGGCTGAATTAATTTTAAAATTATGAAAATATTGTTACCACTGCAATAAAGAATATAGAGTGTATCAATAACTAACCTTGAAGTTTGAAAGTTCATGTGGTTCTTTTCCATATTAGCCTGAATTATTTCAAGTAGCTCCCGTCTCTGTAAGCTGCCTGATCGTTTCTTAGCATGTTTCCGTTCTCTTTGCTCTCGCCGATGGTGTCGATGTGGACGGGGATTCGACATAGGTTGCGGCCGTTGTTGTGGTCTTCGGTCGCGATCGCCCGAGGAGGAAGACTTTGAAGAGTCATCGTCGTGCGAAATCCGTTCTCTCTCGTCGTCGCTGTCGGGACAGTCGGGCGCCGGCGCGGGCGCTGTGACAGTTTCTCTTCGCCGCCGACGCCGCCCGTACCGCCTTTCATGCTGAGTACGTGCGCTCCCATCTTCCGGTACGACCGTTAGCCGTACTTGTATTGTTTTCGATCCATAATGTGGTACTGTGACAGACTTCCCTATCGACTCATATATGGTTGACACGATGCCAGCAATGTCCTGAAAAAAGAAAGTAATAGATTTAAACAAAAAATCACGACACATCTTTTATAACAATATCTATTATATTATATATATATTTTACTAGCTGTTCCCCGCGGCTTCGCCTCGCGTGGGACTCGGTTATATCGCGCCCTAAAGTAGTCTATGTTTGACCTCAGGTCTTTAACTACATCCCTACCAAATTTCATCACAATCGGTCCAGCAGTTTAGCCGTGAAGAGGTGACAGACAGACAGACTTTCGCATTTATAATATTAGTATGGATATGGATTTAGATTATTTTCTCTGAAACCAAAATCCTGTAGTTTTACCATCAAATCTGGTTCTTTGTACAATAAATATTTTTCTTTCACAAAGGCTATAAAAAAAGCCTTTGTCTACCAAGTAATTTTTGTAGGCCTCCTTCAGACTCCGCCATTTCTCCCTGACCTGGGCAGTGGGGATCCAGTCCTGCCTGCTATCTTTTTGATGTCGTCTTTCCAAAAACCTAAACCCAGACTAAACAGAAATGAATAATTATAAATATTAGGCTATAAAAAAAGTATTGAATTACTACTTACATCTTTTGTCATTCTGCCATGTCCATCAAGATCGTAAAGCGTAAAGGAGAATTGCAG
Organism: Apomyelois bistriatella; assembly: GCA_947044815.1. Taxonomy (NCBI): domain Eukaryota; kingdom Metazoa; phylum Arthropoda; class Insecta; order Lepidoptera; family Pyralidae; genus Apomyelois; species Apomyelois bistriatella. The sequence goes on from OX345689.1 coordinate 7,352,426, forward strand.
TGGTTGTTGTTTGGATGATTCTAGATGTTGAAGTTCCACATCGCAAGTCAGCTCCTAAGGAAAGAAAAAAATGCTATGAATTTTGTGAGGAAGTATAATGCATATCCTTGTGGTCTCACGTGGCCTTAGAGTATTAAACCAAACAGGAGACGGCACGCGCACCTTTTACCATGTAATGCGCGCGGGGTTAGGTATTACATACACACAATGTATTATTCGAACACCTTGCTTCGCACACACTTTACAAAATTATCCATCACAAGCAAAAAATTCAAGCACACAAGTAAGTACAAGCAGTAAGACCGGCTATAATATACATTTGGCAGAGGGGGTCGCCTGTCGGTGGACACTCCGGTTGATTTAATGCTCTAAGCATAAGGTCTAAGTCTCCTTATTCGAAATTCTTCCTTTACACAGAAATCAACTGTATTAGGGAGTTTCTAAATAACCTGGTGGCTAGCTATTATTATACAGGGCAGTTGCATGGAGAATCGTTGAAATATTTTTTTCTTCTTTTTCTCTTGTTATATATGTATGGTTCCTGTCAGTCAGTCGCCGAAGGAAACTTTTGTCGGTCTTTGCTCTACTACCGCTGCAAAAGCCTGTGGGGTTACTACCATCTCTTAAAACCATGCAAGTTCCAGTGAGTAAGGGAGATGTCGCCTTACATCATGTATTGCGCTGTCTCGCTTACTCTCTGGAACTTGCATGGTTTTTAGAGATGATAGTAGGCCACCTGATAGCAGTCTGGACCACAGCGCAAAAAAGAAAACCGACCTCTCGAGCTTTATATTTGCATCTTATTCGACCCTAAACGACGTCGGATCTGCCACACCTCCTATCCCTACGTATGGTTCCCCCATGACGGAGATTTATATTTCGCATCGCTGGGTCCGGCGGGAGTTACTAGCTCTGTAGACGAAGACTCGAAGTCTTCGAGTAATCCGCTAACATACATTAAAAAAAAAACATTCCGACGAATTGAGAACCTGCTCCTTTTTTTTAAGTCGGATAAAATGGATGATTTTTTTATTAAACAAGTATTTTTTTTTTTGTGAGATAAAAATCTTCAAAAATTGATTGCAAAAAATCCAACGATCTTCAATATCAGAAATTTCTATAAGGTCAAAGGATTGCTCAATTTTTTTCTGTAATTTGGCATTTTATATTTAGGTATGTTTGGGATTATATACTCTTTACTTGGCACTACTGCGAGAAGTCAGTGAAATTGGCCTAATCTGTCATAGTCATAATTATTTCAGTAAACATAACCCGACTATTTTGTTTCAATGCGGAGTAACGTTATCACTCTATGTCTCTTTAAAATTAAAGTAGGTACCTGGGCGACCGAGCATCACTGACATTTCTGCATCGTTGTATGCAGAAAATCTTTTTACGTGAAAATATGGCTAAAATTAGTTTTCCCAGACGTGGAACCTAGCTATATTGTCTTTTTGTCTATGTAAGAACTTATGTTTAAAATTTCATAGAAATCGTTAGAGAGCCGTTTTCGAAAACGCGAGTACAAATAAATGTATATATAGCTAGTTTAATGCTATAGGATAATAAATTAAATACAATTTTAATATATTTTTCAAATTGTATTTCTAAAATGGTCTAATAAATCGAAAAAAACAATCAAAAACACTATCATATTTTTTTTGGACTAACCAATTTGAAATTGGAGCTAATTTTACGTATTCGTTGAATAACTGCTCGCTCGTTAATTGCATATTTAATTTAAATAATCTGCACCTACTTCAGATTCATTAAAATTTTAATGTTTTATAATGAAGAATTATGTCATCCTTTTTAGTTGAGTAATTGGAGTCGGTATTGATTTTTGACAAATGGGTGGTTATCAGATTCAGAGTTCAGCTCGGTCCAAGCATAATTTATTTGGCACGACAAAAACGTCGATCTACCATTGTTCATATGAGGAGCTATTAACTCGATTTTCCGCCCCCCGTACGATCCAGCCTCCCGCTATTAAACAACAGAAGTAGATGGGCATCAAACATTTTATCGAATATTTTAAAATTATTGTTCACCTCAAAGCCACCGGACATTAGACACTTACTTGACAAATCAAATACATAAGTGTCTAATTTCTTCGCCATCCATTTTCATGTTTTATTGTTTTCATATAGCTTCAATGTTTTTTATATGAATTATCTTACTGGAATCATATGCACGTGGCAATAAGAGGTTATTGATGGGCAATAACTTTTATTTTAAATTAAGAAAACAGGTGATTTTAAATTTCTTTGGCACTAATTTCTCTGTATTTCTTTGGCTCGGCGTCCCAAAGAAATTAGATTTAATACAAAGGAATTATAAAACTCTTACTTTACCTTTATCAAAAAGTAAATACTTTCTGTTCCATGTATGGGTAGCCCCACTGAACTTTTAATATTAAAAGTTCAGTGGGTAGCCCCCCTTCATTTATATTATTTTGAAATGAAATTGTTTAAACCTAGGTACCAATTTTCTTTTATCATATACATTCTGTATTTGTTGACTAGTTCTTTATTTATTTTTCTTTTGAATTGAGTCTTTGTAGTAGACTCGAAATAAAATGGCTGGTGGTATAGATTTTGGCAGCATCTAAAATATATGTTGTTTTAATTATGAAGCAAAAATTAAAAAAAATGCGCCAAACAAATTATGTATTTTAGGTCATTTACTGATAATCAGGGCTCGGAAACCTGGTTAAAATAAAAAAACTAGCTCGTTTTTCTGCCTATACATTTTTACAGCGACCGCTATTATTACTGTTCCGCTCAACCGGTACATTTCCAGGTCCGAATTTCCCCAAAAATAACGGTCTTAACCAGGTATTTAGGACCCTAAAATCAGCCGCTATATTTTTTTACCAGGTTAAAAGCCGTTATTTTTGGATCTTTAGAATACCGGTACCAAGCCCTGCTGATATTTACCGATAGGAAAAAGAAAGCAAACAAGAAGTAAGACAACCCGGATTTGTCATCGAGGATTTCGGCGCCGATAAAACGTAATATTTCTAAATTCTGTGGATGTATGACTTAATATTTCGCGTCACTAACATTACTCCTCTTTCAGAAGGCTTTAAGAGAAGTCAGCTTTAAACAAATAAGTTACGACGTTGTTATTTCGCATTTTTTAAATACTTTTATTTGGTGGCTTAGGTAAACTTTTATAAGAATATCGAGTTGGTAGTTTACAGGTAAGATAAGCTGCGGCGCCGCGCCGCCGCCGTGCCGGTCGTCTCGGCAGGCGGCGCGCGCGCAGCGAACAACGGGCGGCACGGCCTTATCTCGTTCTTAAAAGGAAACTAGCCGCGCTTTTACGATCAATGAGATACGAGTTACGAGAGCCAAAGGAGAGCCGCCCGCGCCGAAGCTGTGCTGCGACACAGATAGATGATTCATTACATTATTCAATGAATTTAATACGTTTCTATGTCTTACGTTAGTAAGAATAAAGACGCCTGTTTATGATGAAATAACTTTTAACAGACAGTGACCTGCACAGAAATCCACCACAGAGATGTGATTTTGGGGCGAAAATTAGTGCTGGTTGCAAGAAAAAATATATTTTATAGGGAGGACTATTAGTACTAAAAATCGGCGCGATTCTTTCTCTGGCGGTTTAATATTATGTGCTAGTAGTTATAAGCATTCTATAATCTGAGGTGCTGGCTCTACGACAATCTTACCACTGCACTGGATAAGTACTGCATACTTACAATATTTAGATTTTTTCTAACTTAGGCGGAACCAAATGGCCCTATAAGTTTTTTCTCCTATTGAGACCTGTTCATGTAAGTATCATCATCAATTCAGTCGTGAGAATCCCACTGCTGGTAATAAATAGGTCTTAAGGTGTGTGGGTATTCGCCATACATTGCCAATCTGACCGATTCAAAACAGTTCCTAGCCTAGCGCCTTTCTGCGACTTATCAAGGTCGTCGGACCTTTTAATAGGTAAATGTCCTATTCCCGTTCCACATTGCGTTTGCCGGAGCGTGTCGCCATTCCAGAACCTTTCTGCTCGAACGAACATCTCTAAGTGTACATAATTTACTTACTTTAAAAGTATCACAGACTTACCTCGAATCGCAACCTGGGTTGTTGTTTATCCTCATTATGGTTAGCAGGCGTTGGTGGAGATGGTGGAGGTTTATTTGTTGATTCGGGGACCATCATCCGTGGTCTTGGTGGAGGTGTACTGGGTTGCAGAAACGCTCTCGCCTCGCTAGGCAACAAGTCAGGCGGCGCCGAGCATTGAGAAGCAGCTCGCCCGACCAACTCCTCGGTGTCAGTTCTTTCGCTTTCTGTGCTAACTGGAAATAAAAAAGATTTTTAATTGAAATAAGAAATCTCGTTTATAAAAGGGGTATATTAATCTTATTAGTTTGAAAATTAAATTAGTATTTTTAAAATAAAACTGTTTTTGAAAAGAAAGAAAAAAATATGATCGCTAGGAACACAAAAAGCATTGAAACGAATCATAGCAAAAAGAATAATACAATACAAATAAGTACAATGACGAATAAAATACGACGAATGCTAACAAGACGTCGGCAAACTCCAAAAGATAATGGTACGAAGGGCAGCGGTGTTACGAGTTACGGCGGTTTCCTGGAAGGTCCCGGAGCCGATCGGCCCAAATGCGCCCGCCAACCGACAGCCCACATCTGCCGTTAATGTTATTTTTCTCAAACGAAACCGATCTTTTATCTATGATCTTTGGTTTTGCTAGCTAAAATTAAAACGTGTATGAAATTTGATTGTAATGGAATGGATAAAATTAACTCTAATATAGCTATATATTTTAACCAACTGTGAGCAATTTCAAAAACGAGCCATCATCTTTCCGACTCCTTTCATAGAGAATGCTTTTGAAATATATAAAAGTCAAATGATATATATTAATCAACTACTCTATCCATCTATGTGATATTCTTCAGATCAACAGAGTTATTACAAAAATCAAGTCTCCCAAGACCAAGGATGATAACAGATTAGTCAAAAACTAGGTATACACCTTTTAGGGATAACATAATTTCTTGTGATCATATGAAACCAAATGGTTTAATAGGAGATGGTAAACCAAAGGAAACCCCACTTCACCCAGCATTTATCTCATCATAGGTATCATAAGAAACTTCTTAAAAAACATAAAGAGCTTCCCTCCACCTCCCATGGCTCTACCTCTCGGAATCTCGGGAGAGTGCGCTGTACTAGCATTTCGCATCTCTTTCCAGTCGCACCTGCTTGATCTCCCTACAAGTTCTCTATAGTGTCGCCTATCTATGCAATCAAACATAAAGAGCTCGCCAAAATCAATGTGAGAAGGGATTATTTTCTTCGCCCGACTGAGTCTGCATGGGGTAGGTAAATGAACAAATGAGCCCTTTCGGCCGGCACCGCTGCAAAATGTTTTACTTTTGTTTACAATTAATCGTATTGCCGCACGGCCCCGCACCTAACCGCTGTCTATTAAGGATATACTTAGGATTAACAACCTAAATAGGTACTGTTTAATTTATTCATAACTATACTAATATTAATAATTTAAACTATTAATAAACAAATTCAGTAAGGACTTCGAAAAGAGCTCTAATAGCGCACTACTCTAAATAAGCTCGAGCATTAAAGTGGATATTTATATGGAGTGGAACATTATCTCTTTAAATTAAATCAAGGAATGCAGCGAACGAGTGAACCGGCCCGGTCGTTCTGTTTGATCGAGGTCAGGCTCTTGTTTCATTCATCTTCTACCTATGAGAAGGGTTTAGAACTAAAGATTCGTTGAATTTTTATTCTCAGATCATATTCATAATGTTTTGTAATATTTATTTATATTTTAGTCAAGTTTGCATTCTTTTTTAACACGCTTTTATTAGCTTCACCTGTATGTTTGCTTGCTTGTTTGTTTGTAACCGACTTCTTTGAACTTAATTTTCACCTACTTTGAACTGTCAGATTTAATTCAAACTTTGTAGAATCATCAAGGACCGATGACAATACAATAATTCGATAAGTTTATCTCTAAAAAGTGAAAAACAAATATAATTAAAAAAACTAAAAAAAACACGCTTTAATGAGCAATCGAACTAAAAAACGAAAAATAAATTAAACCAAAAATCGTGTGGAGTGCTTGTGCCATATTTTTCATTTGTCGAGCACCCCACACGCTTTTTGGTTTAATTTATTTTTAGTTTTTTAGTTCGATTGCTTATTAAAGAGTGTTTTTTTTTAACTATATTTATTTTTATTAAGAACTTAGTTCGTTATTGCCTATTAGTAGGATAGGAACCTACCTCCTTTCTGTACAATCCCTATTAAGTATTCTGTGGTACAGTATAGGTACCGACCGTATGAATAGTATTTTTTATAATTAGCGTTTAAACATATTCAATAGTCAATTTTAGAGCCTAGTAAATTCGAAAGTTGATAGATGTTTCAATAGGTAATAAATAAATAACTATTCGCGACAATATAAACCTAGAAATGAAAGAAAATATAAGCGGTCCCTGCCATTCAGGTTGAAAATGTCCCGTCCCTAAAATGTCAATTTTCTAAAGTCTCATTTTAACTATATTTTAAGTTCGACCTGAAAAACATATTATGCAAGAACCACACCGTTCCGGTATTATATTTTTGGCATGATGCTGGTTCAACATACAGACAATAAGAATACATGACTTAGTTCATAAGATATTATTGTCAATAATATTATTCTTTATTATGAAAGTTATATGAAACGAAACAAGTTGTTCAGCTCTTTACTAAAAAACAAACATGCATGTATAAGGTAGTTCTCGGTGCTTAACTTGGGGCGGGAACTTCTTTGATGTTGAATAAAAGGTATCATTGTCTCCGCTTCGTCGACGTGCTTTCAACTTTTCTCTTTGAAGTTAATCAAATGAGCGGCACGACTACTCTGTTTATAACAAAATCTTTATTAACTGCGTTTCATGGCTTTGACGTGCTAACATGGATATAGAAAACTTTAGAAAATAATATTTGTACCTATCTTAGAAGGTCATTTGTATTTTTAACAATTTCTAAGGCACTACACTACAAACAATACCTACATTAATTAGGTAGTATTTTTTTAAAAGCGGTCTGGATGGACTACAAGGTTAATGTCACCTCGGCGCATAATTTTAATGGCTTTAATGATCTCTACGTGCTTCAATCATTATAACTTTTCCAACAAAAAAAATAACTACGGAAATTACTAGAAAGAGATACCTACAGCTATTTTTCTAATCCAACTAAAAATTAAAAAAGGCAAATATCGTTTTCTTTAAATAAAGATCAAAGCGACTTCAGTCTTATTTGTAATATGACGGGTAGTCTACTGATCGCCTTGCGGAAGTTTATTTTTATCTCCTGATGAATTGCACTAAAATACTGTATACATTTAAGAAATTGGAACTTTCAGGGCTTTTGTTTAATAAAGTTTTCGTTTATAATGCTAATTTCGCATGTTAGCTAGCAGATCATCTTTCATTCTGACTGTAACCGGGTTTCGTAAACTGAAAATGGTAAAAATTTTATCGTTAATTGAGTGTTAGTCCAGGTTTTACTTTTATGTTCACATGTTTACCAAAGTTTACAGCTGTCTGCCGAAAATTAGGCAATATTAATGGCAATCATAAACGTAATAATAGATTAGGAAAGCTGAAACAGCTATACGCAATATTTTCATACAATACCTATGCTTTTCAGACTTTCGGTGTTTTACTTTTACACCGTTGTAAAAAATCTTATTTTATTAGGAAAATTACCAGTGTATAATTAGTCTTATTTTTATCTACATTTAACTAATCGCTTTATCAAATTAAGAGGAAAGTAGCACTAATGAGTTAGGAAAAGGGATTAAATCAAGTATAATACCTACCTAACAACATGTCATTTTTTCATACCATCAAAACTCGTTTGTCGGCATTTCATTAAGAACACGAGTAATTTTCAACTGATGTTAGTCTCAGATTAAGCTCCTGCTGTGATTTTTTATATCTTTTTTGTTTTATATTGCGGCGGATGGCGGCGCCTTTGATCTGAATTGTGAGGTCGAGATAAACAAGTCTGATACTTTCGGATATCTACTTTAATTTTATACCTATTTACTACGACGTATATATTATTTGCCTAATTATCTACCTTATAGTCCTACTAGCACACCCGGATAATATTCATTTTGGTCTACTTAATTTCCCTGTAAAGAGTCACAACCTACCGTCAAATCTAGGACAAAGATTAAAAATCTGACTGGACTAGAATAAGCAATACTAAGGGTTTCGGGACACCTTAAATACCTATGTCTAAAGTAAGCATTATTTAATTTTACTTAAAAACTAGGTAGGTACCTACTACAGAAGAAAGCGACCTAAATGAACTTACTTCAGCAAGTGTGTCCGTTACAATTTAGGTAGGTACATCTCACACCAAAGTTTTCCTAATGATCATTATGGCACTTGGCTTACCTAGCAGTCTTTACAATCGTACCTATCTGCATTTCATTGGTTGAGAACACTTTCAATATGATACAGGTCATAAAATAACTGGAAACTAATTTAGCACTTTTTTTTGTTTCAAATTTATTGCATAGGCTGATTATGTAGTAACTTACTGCTGAATTTTTTGTATCCATTTCTAAACTTATTGCGCCACCACTTGACAAAGTGGTGCGCCATGGGGGCGTCCGCGGCGGATGCCGAAGTTCTCAATGTTTCGTAGCACGTCATGCGCTGCGCTCACGCACGCATCCCGTACACTTCAAAAGAACCGCTTATCTCTTGTTGCAATTCAATTAACTTAATCACTGCCACTATAACCATGCACAAAACAACACAAATTAAATCAACGTAGTCGATGCCAAACTCAATGACCCAGTTGTCCGCGTGAATATCCAGTGACAAATATAAGCGAGCGTCCGCCCTGTGCGCGTGTTGTTGAGTGACTGACTGATGGATGGAGGGGAGGGAGGAAGGGAAGGGTAGAGCGGGCAGGCGGGCACGGCGGCGGCGGCGGCGACGGCGGCTTGGCGGCGTTGTTGACGCGGCGGCGGCACGGGCGGGAATTCACGGGATACGCGCGCGCGTAGCTGAGCGAGTCGTGCAGTGCAGTTGTGTCGTGGTCGTGGTGACAGGTTCGACCAACACAGAGCGGCAAGTTTCTTTCAACTTGCCGTCTTTCTGCTAAAGGCAATCCACATATAGGTTAGGTACTAAAGGTACATTACTTATACAGGTTGCAACTATCGCTACACAACACTACCTTAAATGTTACTTTTACAAATGATTCACGCATGTAAAGGCATCCTATTTTATTTAAACCCTTATTTAATACCAGCAGTCCACCCCGGCTCGCCCGTGGTACACACATAGCATGTCACTAAGGGGATATTGTGGCTTTATAACGGTGAAAGAATTTGAAACGTTTGTTAGACTTATTTCAGCTAAAAGATGTAGGTAATAAATATTAATAAGAGTAACATAATAAACATTGTATAGATCCCTATCACGCGTTCCTCGTTTAGATACTAAACGAGGAATACGTACTAATAGAGATACTAATTGATACAATTTGCTTTTTTTTTTTCAAAAAGTCCTGATCTAAAGCTGAAGAGTTTGTTTGAACGACTTTAACTTTTTAACTGCTAGTCGGATTTTAACTGTAAATAGGTATCACAGAACAGAGAAATTATCCGAATAGAAATGTTTTATCGCGGATTTAGTTTCAGGACCAGTGTGGCAGCGTATTCTCTATTCTTATATTCAATTGATACATGTAAACCCATGTAAACCACACCACACCTTATTAGAAAAGTATTACGTAGTATACAACAGAGCCACCTTATAATATCGACCAATAACAGTGGCAATAAATGACGTAATCAAATTCACCGCCTATTTTTTCTGTGTGAAACGTTGGCTTGCAAGCCAAACTAGTGACACGTTTTTCGTGCGCTATGCCACTTCTTGTTAATATTTCGAAATTCTATGGTACATAGTCTTGCTTGCGATAACTGAGAGAAAGGTGCATGCTCATCCGCTCTGTTGAAGGCTTGGCAGCCTCCGCCGGTCGACGACCTACGTCGTCGTCGCTGATCACAAAAAAGATTATTATTGTAGGTACTTACCTACCTAGTTGCGGCAGTCCCTATGTAAACAAGACCATTAAAGCCGAATTTATTCATCACAAAATGAGCATAGGTATTAACGGTCTCTTTTATCATTGACATGTTGGAAAACTGGACTTGAAGCTATTGCCAACAATTGCGCTTGTCTGGAATATATAATGTAGTTAGGTACCTAACCTACCATATGATATCAAAACGAAATTTTCAAATGGGTGCAGTTTTGTTTACTTCCACATGCATATTAATTTGCAAAATACGCCAATGATATCTATAGATATCAAGTATACTTAGATAATATATCTAGATAGGATGTCATAGAGAACTACAATCTGTCTAGTTAGGTATATAAGCCAAACCAAGCCTGCCAAGCTGCATGTCAAATTAATCTGTGGTAGTCAATCTTTGCATTGGATCTTATAATAAATTTAATTTAATTTACATTACAGATAGGACAGGGTGCAAGTAAATGACAAATACCTAAGAACGACAACGTTCAGCTCTGCAGCCATAACAGGGTAGTCAGAAGAGTTTTTAGCACTGACTGCGCTGCGCTGCGGTCGGGGCAGCTGGCGCTTCAAATTAGAATTTTACGGTCTCTTCGTGTTAGGTTTATAGTCAAGACTTCGACCGAGATAAGATCGTATTCCAAAACTGACTTACAACAAACACTGTTTAATTACTGTAATAAAGGATTAATTCTTCAGGAAGAAGAAAAATAGGATGCGCTCATTTAACTATAGCCATTACAAATAAAGCCAGAATAAGAAGTTCCAGAAAGCCATATAATAGCATTACGGCGGTCGCGTTATCTTTAGATTTTACCACCATCATGACGAGTTTTATTGATTCTGTACAAGTCTATTTAATAGCTAATAGATAGGATGGGAAGGTTCTAACAAAACCAAAATGTGAGGCGAGAAGGAGTGAGAACACTAATAATGGCGTTTGGGTTCAACGTGGGTGGCGAGTGACGGCTGGCGATCGAGTTCCACGAAATTTTGTAGATGGTCTTGTAATATATACCATACCATAATATCGCCGATAAACGTTGAAATTTCCGCCGAAATTTTGCCGAAATAAAATACGGCGAGTTTACGTATTATTGTGTCACTCACAGACAAGCGTGTTGTCGTACTTGATCAAAGATAGTCGTTCAAGGGCCATGGAGCCACGACAATAACCATGAGTGAGGACCACCATGACGGATACGTCGACGTTCATTTTACAGGCTGACCCAATTAGCATGAATCCTACTCTGCGTCTTTTTTGGGTACGGTACACAAAGTGTTAAAAAAGCGAACCCATTTTGAAATAATAATCACTAAGCTTTCGAAAATTCACTTGTCTATTTGTCAGCTTGTCTCGTACTTCGCACAAACTTTGAGAATAAGCTTCAAACCTTCACTTGTTAGAGAATAAGTATTGAGTTGTAGGTGTTTGATATAATTTTTTCAAACGTTTCAGTTGTCATGCAAGAATATAAAAAACCCAAAACAGTCTATAGAGTATACTTACTTATCCGAAAGTCTCGTCTTTTACGCTTTCACGGCTAAACTGCTGGATCGATTTTTATGAAATTTGGTACGGATAAAGTTAGGGATTGGGGTCCCGGGCCGGGGACCGACGGACTGGGGGTCAAACATAGGCTACGTTTTGGCGTGATATAACGGAGTAAGTAGGTACCACGGGGGCGGAGCTGCGGACAACAGCTAATATAATAAGTTAAAGGATAATGAATACCACAGAACAGAGAAATTAAACAGAAATTATCCGAATAGAAATGTTTTAACGCGAATTTAGTTCCAGGATCAGTGTGGCAGCGTACACCTATTCTCTCTTTTTTTATCTTCAATTAATACATGTTAACCACACCACAACTTATTAGAAATGTATTAAGTACGTAGTTTACAACAAAGCCACCTTATATTGTCGACCAATAACAGTGGCAATAAATGACGCAATCAAATTCCCTGCCCATTTTTTCTGTGTGAAACGTTGGCTTGCAAGCCAAACTAGTGACACGTTTTTTGTGCGCTATGCCACTTCTTATGAATTCACAAAGTGACCTGGAATTTCGGTAGTAGCGTTATTTTTGCTATTCCGGCACGGCTGGCAGCCGGCCAGTCGCGGTCGCTGCTCGACTGCTTGGAGCGTGGGCAATGTCCACTTGCGTATATTAACAGGGATACCTACCTTCCTTTAATGTCTCGAAATGTAAATTTTAATATAACAAAAAATAGTACATTACTGTCGAGGCCAGAAATGAAGCAAATACGGCCGAGTTATATCGCAAGTGCTTTTACGAAAAATTCGAAGTCTTAAATTGCAATTTCGTCCGAGGCTTGTACGGTACTTTTCTTCCTCTGAAATCCTCTAGAGACAAAACAACATAGTATTAAATTTTACAATGGCGTCAACAATAAGCCAGCATACGTTGTGTTCTTTTTTTAAAATTTTTGCTATGATCATACATATTTTTAAACAATAAAAAAACTAATGGAGTACGAAACCTAAGATAAATGTCCAGCAATTTCCATTAACGACCGCTAGAATAGGTTCTATTTGGTTGGCTGGCCAGATTAAAACTAAAAAACCTAATGTATGAAAAGTGTACATTAAAAACCTCTATTAGCGGTCGGCAATGAATTTTAATAAAAAATTACATCGTTGTCTTAGGCCAGCAATAAGTCCCAAGGAGTATGTAATCACTACGTTTATATGTCCACAGAAATGGATGGTGAATGAGTCTATTGACGTATTTTTTTTAATGGAGCTATTTCCGAGCAAGAGTAAGAAAATCTCTTAAGGTGATACCTCGGTGAACACTAGCGCCACCGTCATTTAAAAATCATTACTCACTGAAAACACAAGTTATCAAAAATCCCTCTGCTGTAATTAAGGTTCTGGATCTGAAGTTAATTTTAAACATATTAAATTATCAAATTATAATTCCCTATAGTTACAAATTGCATTATTGCTTAAAACGGCCACTTTTAGCAGTTTTGCAATTTTTAACTATATGGAACTATAATTTATTAATTTAATATGTTTAAAATTAACTTCAGATCCAGAACCATAATTACAGCAGAGGGATTTTTGATAACTTGTGTTTTCTGTGAGTAATGATTTTTAAATGACGGTGGCGCTAGTGTTCTCCGAGGTATCACCTTAACCTAGAGAGTCGCTGCCTGGTGCGCTTTCAGAAGCGCACCACCAGGCCACGGTAATCCATACTTCCATACACTAATATTATAAATGCGAAAGTCTGTCTGTCTGTCTGTCTGTCTGTCTGTCTGTCTGTCACCTCTTCACGGCTAAACTGCTGGACCGATTGTGATGAAATTTGGTAGGGATGTAGTTAACGACCTGAGGTCAAACATAGGCTACTTTTGGGCGCGAAATAACCGAGTCCCACGCGAGGCGAAGCCGCGGGGAACAGCTAGTACTATCATATATTACCGTGACCAGGTAGCGACTCTCTCACTGTACACTACTACCTACAAAACGTTTGTCGGCACTTCAAAAGTCAAAACAACCTATGATTACGTATCTCATGCGGTGCTCTCCCGAGTTGGTACATTTAAATCAAAACCAGTTCTCTCCCATGTCGGACTCTTACAAAAAGCGGATCCAACTTAATAGCTATGAAGTGTGATTATTAGTAGGTATTATATAACTACGAAATTCAGTTTTAATAATAGGCTTGTGATGATTTACGGAGAAATTCAAGATATAGGTAATTCCACGGTAATTCATAGGGAAACTGTAGTCTTCGTAATTAGGACGAATATTTCTCATACATAATTATAATTAAAAAACTGAGTCGACGTTGTATAATGTAAAAGTGGTTAAATTTAAATAATAAAAAGAAAAAAGTATAATGTTTTATTTTCCGTTTAATACAATCAATAAATTGTACTGGCCTATGAAATATACCTTAAGCACTGCACGACAAATTACAATTTTAATCAATTATATAAAAAAAAAAATAGGACATGTTTCTTTTTAAAAATTAGCATGCATATCAGAATGACTATTGCATAGTAGAAACGTCAAAATAAACTTTATAAAGCTTGTAAAAAGGCAACGAGAAGTGTGATAATAAATAAGGTATCGAAGCACGGTGCTCGATGTTAACAATAACCGAACAAACAACTTTTCAGTTTTCACAGTATCGAAACATCGCACTAAGAGTATCGTAGTGAGGTTGGCGATGTATCGATTTAAGAAGTAAAGTGTTTCGCATATACTACACATAAGGAATGCTCATGTGACTCGCTCATCATTGTAAAAACGTATCATAATTATAATAAATAAGTGAAACTAGTGATAACAAAGTTCAACTACTTAGTGCTTAAAAAATCTTCAATAGTTCCATCATGGAACTAATAATGGATACTGACAATGAACGAAACAAGAACGTTAAAGTTAACACTAATTTTATGTACCTAATAGTTTTCTCCGGCTTTTAAAAACATGACGAAAGAAAAGAATGAAAAAGCAAAAGAAAATTAATGAAAAATTTGGTTTATCCTCAGTGCCGCTTTCCCACAGGGGATGCAACCACTGGTGACGGCGACGATCAAAGGAATTTAAATTATATCAATAGCTACGCTGGTTATGAAATGGCTTTGTGCTACCGCGGTTCCTTTGTCGGCATTTGGGCGGCAACATCATAGTCCTGTCCTTACCGATTGTCTGTCACGGCACTCACGGCTCACGGGCCGGCGATCCATAACCGGTACAAAGCGGACATCAAATAGACCGCTCCGCTATTGCATCACTTGCTTTAGCAAATAAGATTTTTTATAGTGGTTTCATTCCGAATCTGAAGTCTGACAAGAATATTTTTCTCAGGAACGTATAGTGAATACCTATCAAGGTTCAAAAAATTCTCAGCTTTGTGGTCTTTTTGAACGCGATCAAAAGATATAACCGTAAATGATGCAAATCCAAAATGCTATTTCAGAAGGAAATTAATACGTATGGAGTACTCTACGTTGACCTAGTCATGAAATTCGGCAAGAAGCAATAGCATACAGCACAAATTCAGGTTAATCTGCGAACATCTCCCGTTTTTCCCCTTTTTTGTAAGGTTAAGGAGATCTCCAATTCGCTTCAGGCATGTGTCAATCGATACCTTCGTCATGTACTCTGCATATACTGGCCAGATACCATCTCCAATCAATATCTGCTAGAACGATGTCGGAAAATTCCAATCGATCAAGACATTAAGCGACGCAAGTGAAATTGTATCGGCCACACCCTCCAAGGAGGCCCCGATCACTTTAAATAAGTCAAGGAACATGTATGCCTAGTATAGTGTCGTTAGAATATTGTTAAGTACACAGCAAACTTCCACCATTTTCCCCTATTTTCTCCCATAAAAGGAGGGGGTTCCGTAATATAGGACCTAAAACGCATCGAAAGGGATGATTACTTATTTTTCAAATCTATCAAATTTTTCTACCTTTCTTCAATATTCTAACCTTCTTTAAACAAAAACAATACAATTCTTACTACTATTCCAATTAACTCATAAGTGGCGAATAGGCGGCACACTATATTCAAAGAAAATATACCTACCACCTACTTATACTTAATGAAGTCCTGCTAATAAAAAAAGGGGCCAAGTGCGAGTCGGACTCGCACTTGAGGGTTCCGTACCACCACACAATACCTACTACTTAAAGACAACAGGTTATATCAAAGAATTTGGAATCGCGCGTGGTTGACGCTAAGCAAATTCTTTTATCTATGGGTTATATTAAGATTTGCTTTCCTTTAATTTCCCGGTCCTTTAAGGTCCCGGGTTCGATACCCGGCCAGGTCAAGATGAAAAATTGTAATTTTTGATTTACCTGGGTTTTGGATGTTTATCTATATGTATTTGTTATAAAATATAAGTATCGTAAACTATTGTTGTTAGTATAACACAAGTCTTGAACTTACTTTGGAGCTAACTCAATCCGTGTGATTTGTCGCCATATTTTGTTTCTTTGTTTGTTTGTATTAACTTTTTGCACAAAATTAACAAAAAAAAAATTAGATTTTATTTATATAATATATTTTTTATTTATTAGCTTTAGCCAGACTAACGAACAGCAATTGATTTATATACATATATAATAGTGCTGTATGATATTGCTTCTTACTAAATTTCATGGTTCTAGTTCAACGGGAAGTTTTGAATCCGAATATTCCCATAAAATTTTGCAATACTTAAGCATATTATTTTGAAAGCGTATAATTTTATTATTTAACATAGGTAATTAAAATTATACGCCAAAAAATTCAAAATAAAATACTTAAATATTGCAAAATATGCATACGTCAAAAATTCGAGAGAAGGTCGAAAGAGACCGTAGAATATGTTTTGAATTTCAACTTGATATGTGTTCCTCAGAAAAAAAAGTTTGTCAGATAGACGAACAACAAAGTGATCTTATAAGGGTTCCGTTTTTGTCATGAGGTACGAAACCCTAAAAAAATGTGTATACCTAGGGTCAAAACAAAACATATTACTTGTGAAAATCGACGAGAAATTGACTGTTTTGAGGCGTGGCTCGCAGAGGCGGGCGGCACGGACCGTCAAAGGCCCTCGTGATCAAAGGCGCCGCCACTATATGCGGGCGCAGCTTTGATCTCGCCGCGAAGTGCAAATTATGTTATAAAGACCATGTGAGTGGCGCGCCCGCCGCCCGCTGGCCAAGCAATGCTAATTAATTCAGTTCCGAGTTCGTCCATGATCGTATCTGCCCGTGGGCAGACGGCAACCGCCAATGCCACGCAACATTGCCTTTTATACAGCGTCCTTTTATCTTCATACAATACCTCTACTTCTGCGATGTTTCAAATTATGACAAACCAGTTGTCAGTTCAATTCAACTTATTGTACTAATGTCCAGGTCCAATTAATGTCATTGAATTAAATATGATAAATTTTTTGTTTGACTTGTTTATTTTGGAATGATTATGATACTGCAACAAATGTAAGTCTGCAACATAGTATACTCAACTCAACACATCAAGTGTTAGGTTTCTATTTGTTTGTAGTAGTATCCACCCAACAAATAATCTCTCCATAATCTATATTGTATGTCCTTCAGAATTTATGTGAAAAAAAAAAATATACGCAGAAAGAACGACTGCTAATAATGCCATAAGAATAGATAAATAAATAATATATCCTCTCTGCTCCGGGCCAGTCGGGTGTATCGTCTAGGCTCTATCTATAGCCTACCTGTGAAGGGGTCATTTCACAGGTACCTTACTTCATAGAATCCTCAATGTGGGTAAATAAAGATATTTTGTATGAAAAGATATGTTTGTTGTATGGGGACTTAAGACTTAAACTTTTTTAGTTATTTGCTATTATTAACGGCAAAAAAGATATAAAAAATTTTAAAGTTTTGAGTCTACTCATATGAATACCTACCCCCTTTTCATTAAAAATAACAATCGTTTTTAAGCCCATTTTGTCTAAAATAAGTGTAGCCCCTTTTCTCTTACCGATATTTAAAGTGAAAGAACAAGACAAAACACATTTTTATTTTTATGAATAAGGATAGATAGATACTTATAGCTTGTTATAACTGAACTGCTACATCTTGAAAAATGCGGAAGATACCTAGATATTCCTTGAATAAAATAAAATGTTCTTAGATTAAAAGTGCGAGTCCACCACAAAATACTAAAAAACTTAACAGGTTATTTATTTTATTATTTTCGCTTTCCTTTAATTTGTTTGTAAAAATACATATGCTTTACTTTGATTATTAATCAAAGATGGTTAAGTATTTATTTATTTTATGAAATTAAACAGTTTTTAGTTTTATTCTTAAATGAATGCTTTATGATATTGATTCTTACCAAATGATTCTAGTTCAACGGAAAGTACCCACCTCATAGGTAGGTTTTGATTCCCATCTGAAATCGCATAATTTTAATTATTTTATAGCCGAAAGAAACCGTAGGCCTGGGTGGGTTCCCTATGTGTATGCGAAACACTTTACTTCGTAAATTGATACATCGCCAACCATACTGCGTAGCCTTCATCGTGCGATGTCTCGATACTGCGAAAGCTAGGTTGTTTGTTCGGTGTTTGATAATATCGAGCACCTTACTTCAGTACCTTATTTTCCAACTTTTCATTTATCGATGGAATTTTACGTCTTATTAGCCGAATTAAAAAAAAAGAGGAGTATCTCAATTCGTCAGTATCTGTTTTAAATTTCAACTTCATTCATGCGTTCCTCTGAAAAAAAGTTTGACACACAGACGGACAACAGAGTAATCTAATAAGGGTTCTGTTTTTGCCTTTTGAGGTACGGAACCCTAATAAGGCAACAATAATTTCCTGCAAGCAATTTATGGCTATTAAGAATTGGTCGTTTGTAAACTAAAACCAGTTCAAAGATGGGTTTCTTTGAGCATATTTTGCGCGCCGCGCGCCGGCTATCAGGCAGCCTTTTGGCCAAGCGAGCCGCCAAACGAATCGAACGAAAGGTAACAAAATAATAATAACACAGAGAAAGGATTGTTTTTTATTTGCCATGACATGATTCATGGCGATGCATATGTCAACGTTTTAGTACGCATAGAAAGTCAGGTTTGCATTCACATCTGGGGGCACGGCAGTAAGCCTCGCAAGTCGAGCAAAAAAAAGCAGCACGGGGGCCGTACCATACTTTTCTCAAAGCAGTTCAGGCCATTTTTGACGAAGTTATAGGGTAACTTCGTTGTGAATCAAACTAGGAGCCTGAATTTTCAGTAACCAATCAGGCTTTATAAAAACACAGTATATTTCAAATTTCATTTGATTTGAACTAGTAGTTTAGAATTTATAACCCTTCAGTTTCATAATTTTTTTCACTCACTGCCTAACCAGATCATTATTTGGCACTTCGAGCAGACATTGAAGCTTCAAATTTAGAAAGCAATTAGAGATTAGTGTATAACTCAAGGGAAAACTAAAATATTTTGCAATTTTGTTCCAGTTATCTAGATACACCAACTGCATAAATAACTTTGTAATCCTATATAAATATATAGGATAACAAAGTTACATTTGCAGTGAATGAATCAGTGTATCTGTATACATATACTTCGCCGCGTTGTCAAGGGGCAGTAGGTATCGTAAAGTATTTCTCTGGTATCTACAAAAAGAAGTGAGATGCCATCAAAAACAAAACTTGTAAAAAATTAAGTCAAAAATTGTGAGATCCATGTAATACCAAGTCAGTTAATTTATTCAGTCCCTTCTTAAGGGACGTTCTCTCTTCGGGAATTACGTAATAAATAATCTAACCTAACAACATCTTATAGTGACCATATCAATATTAAAAATCTGTTGTTCTAAATAAACAGACACGACTAGTTTACAATCGCATTTAACTGCGTGAGCATTTTGAGCAAATAATGTTTTCATAAGTTTTTTCAGTAGTTATTAAAGGCTCTGAAATCATTCTTGCTTTCAACACGAGTCGTGTATTATTTACAGAGCGTAAAGCCCCAAGCCCCAACTCCTTCAACTCTCAGAGTATGAGGATGATTTCAAGGATCTCATTCTGTATCAGGCGCTCGGAAATCATCCTCACGTTCAGTACGTAATTCGAGCATAATTTCCGAAGTCAACGCGTATCATAAAACGTTCTGCTGTTCAACACGGCTGCGTGCTGAATAGATGGATGATTTTATAAGACGCGCCTTCAACAGGTTCAACAAGACTGTCGCTGCCGCAGTGCCGAGTCGCGTAGAGTCGTACAATGGCATCGCAATGCAAAACTAAGTGTTGAATTGACCCTAAACTGTCTACTCTAGGCCCTCCTTACTTTGCGCCAGCCAGCCGTGTTGTTGTGTTGAGCGGGCAAGTAAGGAGGAAAGAAGAACGTGCGCGGGAAGGGACGCAGTCTGATCGAGCCGCGTGCGTCGACCCGCGGCGAGAGGATAGCTTTGATCTTGCCGCCTTGCCTGCGCGCCGGCTGGCTGTCTGATGATCAGACCACTCTGCTGTCCAAGGCTTCTTGACTCTGGGCAATGAGCGATTTCGGTAATAGCTTGAGTAAGTTTAGTTTAAGCTTAGTATAAAAAAGGTTTTTTCTTTTTTTTTTTAATAAATATTTTGTGCAGTAAAGTTATTTTAAACAAACGTTTTTTTACAATCACAAAACTGACGTTGGTTACCCAACATTACAGAAAATATTTTAGGTAAAGAAATAGCCATTGTAAGCCGAAAACTGCAGTGAAAAATCCATATTCATGGGTAACGTTTGATCATAGAAATTAACCATTTCAATAATTTCCTATATAGGGTTTTGTCAGTTGCCAACTCCGAGGCTCCACAGGTCGTAAATAATATTATCCTGTTGTCACTTTGTTTGTATGATAACCTAATCTAATATTGTTTCCGTATAGAAAACCAGGGCTGATCACCATCTACCCAAAGTAAATAAAACGTGACCAATTTCAATTTATCTACTTAGCGGTGCAATTCATACTGATATTAGTCGTTACCTAAGTACCAATAGGATGTTTATATTGTTAATATATTTGTCGTTCAGATGAATTTAAGTTCTACGACCCTGCAATAGGAACAGTCGTTTGTCGGCAAGATAGTTATTCTTGTCTTGTCGCGCGATACAATCTTAAATCCCGTCCATAAATAAACAACACGGCAAGAGATCCGATGCAAGAGTTACTCGGAAGTGCTATTTCCGACTTTCTTAGAACTTGTGCTCTTCAATAACTATTAAAATTTTACAATGTTTCACATTATTTTGATTTTTACTTACGTGGGAGAAGACGGAAAAATAGAACTCTACTTTATTGGTATACTACTACTTACTACTTACATATAGCTAGAGGAGACTCCTTGGGAGATAAGATTGTCAACCGTAAGACGATATATACTATTACTAGGTATAATTAGATAGTCTTTGCTTGCTAGCCTATCCGGCGACCGGATGTAATGGCGGTGTTACTTGAAATCTAATATTACAATTAAATATGTTGAAGTTTTTTTATAAAGGTATTCGTCGTGTCTATTTAACTAACCTACCTATACCATAGATTGCAGAATACCTACTATATTAGTACATATTACTACCAAAAATAATTTGTAAGACCATTTTTAGGGTTTACTACTAAAATGAAAAAAACAAAACCCATTTAGGATCACTCGTGCGTCTGTCTGTCCGTCCGTCTGTCACAGCAATTTTCTCCGAACCTACTACTGGTTGGTAGTCATAGATAAAAAAAATTGCCTCGCGTCAAACCGCGCGCGTTTCCAAATTCTTTGCTTTGAGTACAGTTACTGAACTTTTAATATATAGCTCTTCTGTGAGTACAGTACAATAACAAATGAAATTTTCATACAATTTATAATGCCTATGTCACTCGGGCTATTTTTACGAATCTTTTGACACCTCATTCATTAAATTCGGTACAGTAGTTTAGGTGCTGCGAATGCGAAGTAACATACATACATTCATAGACTGCCAAAATCATTACCCTTCCTTTTGGCTTCGCAGTCATCGGGTAAATAACAATACGTCAATAGACTCATTGCTGGCCTAGGCCAACAATGTACTTATGTATGTGTTAATTTTAGAATGGCGCCAACATAGATTTAAAAAAAATTTGCGAGAGACCGCGCGCGATTTGAACTTCTTTGGGCGCCAACAATATGTCAGCGCTCGCTTTGTTCTTTTGTTCAAATTTTTGAATGTTCATATTTTTAAACAATAAAACAAATAATTTCAAATTACGCGGGATTTTTTTTTAAATCTATGCAATAAAAGAAATACTTAATGGAATTATGGCGCGAAGGTGAAAGTGACAACATTTCGGTGTTGTATTTATTTTCCAAATTTTATGTTTTTTCGAGTATTTATGCATTATAATGGTGGATTATTATTCGTTAAGTGTTCGTGAACAAGCGTGAGTGTTGGGAAATGGTACAATGCCGTATAAGTGACCTTAATCGTTGTCACCAAAATCTCCCAAGATAATGCAAAGTGAAGTTCTTCCACCGCTTCACTTAACCCTCTGACTAACTTGACTAGTCATTACTGACTACTGACTTGACTTGATGATATCCATTAATATAAAAATGTCAAGTCTAAACAAGATAGTTTGAGAAATACGTGCAAAATAAAAAAAAAATGTGACTTCCAACCCCGGGGTTATTTTAATATTCCATTTTATAAAAGTCGACCTTTAGTTTCGTTTTCATTCGCCATTTTTAACGCAACTGAAACAATATGTCTCCCTGGCAGTTGTTAGCATTGTCAAAGCGATATTGACAGTTCATTATGGTAGGTTAGATTCATCGATTTAGTACCTGGGGGGCTATACCATCTCTTAAAACCATGCAAGATCCAGTGAGTGAATGAGATGTCGCCTTACTTACATGATGTATTGCGCTGTCCCGCTTTCTCACTGGATCTTGCGTGGTTTTAAGAGATGGTAGTAAGCTACCTGCGGGGGGGGGGGGGGGGGGTACCATCAACTTTTTAAGTAGCAGGCTCACTATCAAATGGTTTATTACCATCTAAATTCAAAATTCAAATTCAAATGTCGCCTTACATCATGTATTGCGCTGTCTTACTTACTCACTGGATCTTGCATGGTTTTAAGAGACTGTATATAGTAACCCCCCTGGGGGCTTACTACCATCTCTTAAAACCATGCAAGAACGATTGAGTAAGAGAGATGTCGCCTTACATCATGCATTACGCTGTCCAGGTCCAATGAGTAAGTGAGACAGCGCAATACATGATGTAAGGCGACATCTCGCTTACTCACTGGATCTTGCATGGTTTTAAGAGATGGTGGTAGGCACCCTGGAATGTGTTCCTGAGCCACACAATTTATGTAACAAATGCCCTTATTTTTTGTATATCTTTCGTACAAATTCTACTACTTAAAATGAATATTTTTCTTAATACAAAAAATAAATAATTTCACTGTTAGTTCGGTGTAAGATTTTGTTTGGCGTCGAATTGGCCAAACAAAGAAAAAATTGCCACGTTGACAGAGACAAAAATATAAAAAATATCGTTGGTCCTTTTCTTACTCATGGACTTCCCTATTTCGCCATCTCACTTTTTCACCAAGTAAAAATTAATTGCTTAATCACAGGTATAACTACTTAATCTATATACCTAACCTACCATAATGAACTATCAATACCGTTTTGACAATGCTAACAACTGTCAGGATGACAAAATGTTTCAGTTGCGACAATAATGGCGAATGAAAACGAAGCTAAAGGTCGACTTTAAAAAATTAAATATTAAAAAAACCCCGGGGTTTAAATTTTTTTTGTGGTGGTAAACATGTTACTAATTATGTATTCTTACTAATTCGATTTATTTTATGTTCTCTGTATTTCAATTTTTTATTCGTACAAACGATGTATGGAGTTTCGCCATGACTCTTTAATTAAGGCCTAGTAACCCCGCTAGAAAAGGCCTCTTATTTATACCTTGGTATTAATCCTGAACAAAATAAATAACTTCATATTCAACTGTTTCAATAACTTTACACAATTTAAATTAGTTTTAGAGTACATGTAAGCAAAGCGAACAGGAGTATATATATATAATACGATAAATAAATTCGGGCATTCCGTTTAGAAGCAGAAGATATCACGAGTTTAAAAATGTAAGTAGGGAAATGTAAGAAATTTATCGCATGGTCGCGCTCACTACATACTTATACCCCTCATGGCCAGCTAGACAGCGATGTTAGGGAGTGAGTTGATCTACATGCATCGCATATAATAATAAAGTGTATACTAATAAATAAAAAAAATATAGAGCATTTGTGCTAGAACCCCAAGGGGACGTGACAGGCGGCGGAAGTTCACCCGATCCTGATCCGCATCGCAGCAGCCATTCAAAAGAGTGCGCTAGGTTCGATATCCAATTCAATCCATCAAAAGAGAGAAAAAACGTATTTTTGTTCTGTTTTTGTGGCAAAAGATCGCTGAGAACTGACGATTTAACATGATTCCGTCGAAAATCGCATCCTGTTCTTTACATTTATTAGCGCCGGCGGCGGCGGCGCGGCGGTAAGCGCATTCGCGTCCGGTCGTGCGTGATAATAATCATTTCTGTCCAAATATTGATCTTTTTTTGCTTCCGTTCCATTTCACAGACCGGAAAAGGGTGAATTTTTGTTGAGCAACTCGTAATCAATTCCACATTAGCGAACCCCTTTCGATGAAATCTGATACCTCCAGTGAGTTAGGAGGTTATAGCACGGAAGTTACTCTATGTTATTTAACCATATATTTTATATTAATCAAATAGTTACCTACCTACTGCATGTATATCTTGTGCCTGTCTGATAAATATATACAATAAAGTACTACTTCATAAGGTACTAAAAGCTAATAAATAAATAAATAAAAACCGGTCAAGTGCGAGTCAAACTCGCGTGGAGAGGGTTCCGTACAATGCCAATGTCAGTTTTTAAATTCAATTGTGGTATTTCAACTAACAACTACTATCGCCATCTAATGGTGTTTTTGTGAACTAAAACGTTTTATATTGAATTTACCACTTAATTGTCAATTGACAGAGTTCTTGTAGATTTTCCTGTAATCTACAGGCAGTGACCTTTATTCCGTAATTTTTTCAAAGTTTTAGGCTCAGTAGTTTCGGAGATCAGGGGGGGGAATGGTCAATTTTCGTCTTCTTTCCTGAATAAAATGAAAACTATTTATATTACAATAATAACAAAAATATATTTGAGATCCTCATAACGAGCTCTTTCATTTGATATGTCACACGATATGGTTAGCGAATCTTTTTTTTTAATGTGATTTACCTTCCAAAAGTGACCCCCAAATTCATAATTTATTTATTTACGTTACACATGCACCTTTGGGTCTTTAACTTACATCTGTGTACCAAATTTCATCTCAATTGGTCCAGTGGTTTCAGAGTAATCGGCTGTGACAGACGGACGGACAGACAGACGGGGAGACACGCGAGTGATCCTATAAGGGTTACGTTTTTTTCCTTTTGAGGTACGGAACCCTCAAAAACATTTGAGCTGTACAAGCAATCGCACACTATATAATTTTAAGTAAGTACTTAAGTAGGTCAGGCTTATGTCCACTCAGCGTTTACGTTACTCGCCGCCGCTAAATATTCAGTCAATAAATTCAGTTCATTTTTGATATTCTAATTAAGGCGGTTTTATTTTTAATCTGTTATTTACCATACCCTCGACTCCTATCATCATCATATCACCAGTGGCAAGCCCTTGTTTTGTACTAGTAATGTTCTTGTCACTGACAAAAATTAAGCAATTTGAAAATATCAATGTTAAGAAAAAATTACACATGAGTAGGTAGATACTTACTTACCTAATTTCTTTATTTAAACAAACTCAAGCAATTACAGTTTCCCAAGGCGTACTTATGTCTACTTATTCATTATATTTGTCTTGATTGTTATAGGTACTCGTGCCATCCAAGGTGTGGCCAAAGCTAGATTATCCTGTTTTGTGGCCAAGACAAATCAAAGTTTAGTTTTTAACTGTTTTCTACTGCGGGCAAATCAACATTTTATTTACTAGAGTAACATGAAATCTAAATATATCTGCAACCATAATGGCATCGGTTCTAGCGTAAAAACATGTTGACAATCTATATATATAAAAGCGAAAAACACTCACTCACTCATCACGAAATCTCCAAAACTGCTGAGCCGATGAAGATGAAATTTGACAGGAAGGTAAATTGTGACTAAGAGACGTCCGCTAAGAAAGGACTTTTGGGAATTTTATCCCTAAAGGGGTGAAAAAGGGGTTGCCAGTTTGTATGAAACTTCGTCATTTTTGAAGTGAGATACATGAAATTATTAATTTACATTTGAAGTTGGTAAAAAATAATAATGCACAAATCAGATTTTGAAAATTACATCCCTAAAGGGGTGAAATAGGGGTTGCTATTTTGTATGAAACTTTGTCATTATTGAAGTGAGACACATGAAATTTTTAATTTGAATTCGTAACTGGTAAAAAATAATAATGCATCAATCTGATTTTGAAAATTA
Organism: Apomyelois bistriatella; assembly: GCA_947044815.1. NCBI lineage: Eukaryota > Metazoa > Arthropoda > Insecta > Lepidoptera > Pyralidae > Apomyelois > Apomyelois bistriatella. The sequence goes on from OX345689.1 coordinate 7,378,639, forward strand.
CATCCCTATAGGGGTAAAATAGGGGTTGCCAGTTTGTATGAAACTTCGTCATTTTTGAAGTGAGATACATGAAATTATTAATTTACATTTGAAGTTGGTAAAAAATAATAATGCACCAATCAGATTTTGAAAATTACATACCTAAAGGGGTGAAATAGGGGTTGCCATTTTGTATGAAACTTTGTCATTATTGAAGTGAGACACATGAAATTTTTAATTTGAATTTGTAACTGGTAAAAAATAATAATGCATCAATCTGATTTTGAAAATTACATTCCTATAGGGGTGAAATAGGGGTTGCCAGTTTGTATGAAACTTTGTCATTTTTGAAGATACATGGAATTAAAATTGAAAATGTCTTTTGGTATAATATTTTGTATTGTATAGTATTGAATTTTATTGTACCTATGTACATGTAATAGGGTACAATACATAATAGAAGACAGAGTGCAAAGGTTTTATTTATTTGTTAATATTATGAGTTCAGTAATGTGTCAATAGATGGCGCCACCATACATTTTAAAAGTCGATATGGTTTGTCGTTCGCATTTAATCATCATGTGTAGTAATTGAGATTTCAAATTAAATAAAATAAATTTTTATTGCCTTTCTAACGATTTGATTGTGTGTTTAGACGATTTTGTACCTGCTAAATTAAAAATATTCAATTAGATTGGAATTGATTGGAGTATGGAGTGGTAATTGCAGCATTATATTCTATGTATAGTGTAATGTCTGCGTTTTGGGCTACTCATTGATTCGTTTAATTTAAGTTTAAAAGGTATTTTTCCGGATTTCAAATAGTAGTTTGAAAATAGGTAAATCTTTGTGTTATTTTCCATAAGTTAGTTGCATATCTTAAATATATTGTAAGGTTTCTCAAATAAATAGTAGGTATTTAAGTATATTTGAATTCATTTCTAATTAGTAAGTAGATTAATATAATTTCTATATATATAAAAGAACAAGGGCAATTGATAAATCAACGCCCAGTCTAAACCATAAAAGCTATAAACTTGAAATTTGGACCGCAGTTTTATGTTAATACGTAGTGCTCGGATAAGAAAGGATTTTTCAAAATTAGACCTCTAAAAGGGTTAAAATTGAGGGCAGTTTGTATAAAAAAAAAAATCTTCACTGATGTACTTGAAACTTGGCAAGAATGCTTCTCAACATAAAATAACTAATGGCGTGTTTCAGCGTTTTTTGAAATTCAACCTCTAAAGAGGTAAAAAGAGGGAGGTTAACTAATTTATCATCACAAAACCGAAACTATAAAAGCCATAAACGTGAAATTTGGTTAGTGTCTTCATTATACTATATGTATACTGCCCACATAAGAAAGGGTTGTTCACAATTCCAACCCTTACATCCAAAAAAGGGGTGAATTTGCGTACTTATAGACAAATTCCATTTGAAATTTCGCCAATTATTAACAACGCATGTTGACCTATCGTTAGAGGTCGCGGATTATTTTTTTGAGTAGAGAGTAGAGGGTTCTAATCCTGCTAAACATGACTTTTTTTTTTACTTACTTTTTTCGTTTTTTATTAGTTTTTTAGCATTCTATATTTTTGCTTTTAATATTTTAGTAAAGAAATGTTTCAAGAAATAGCTGGAAGAAGCTGGATCGAATTCTGCCACAAACAATAATTTTCTGTTTTCGTTTTTTATTTGTTTTCTAGAATTATTTTCTTACTTTTGTTTTAATTTTGAAAAGGAACGAATAAATTCATTTGCAAATTTATTTCCAGATAAACGATATCGCAACCCCAATCAAATCAAATCTAATAGTTTATCATTGACGACATTGAAGAAGAAGATTAATCAAATGGTTGACTGGTAGAGAACGCTCTTAGCGTTAAGTCCGTTAAAATATCAGTATTTTGTACTTACCTATCTATACAAATAATAGGACAGTAAAAATCGAGTGTCTATACATTAAATATTTTTCTAAAAAACTGATACGGATCGATTAAAGAAAAGTAACAAAAACCAAAAAAAAAAACAATTTTTGGAATTTTTGTCTCTCTGGTACGTTATAACTTCAAAACTACTCAACAGATTTGAACGCGGTTTTCACAGGTGGATTACATATAATTAGGAGCGTTGTCAAAACTTTGTTTCGTCAAAATCGGTTAAGGGAAAAAGAAGTTATGGTCAGTTGAAGTTTACTTCTAGCACTGCTTAAAAACTTTTAAACAGAGTTGAATGTTGTTTACATAAACGTATTTAATTTAGATAAAGCTAGAATTTCTACTTTGTTTTATCGATATCAATAAAGAGAAAAACACACTGCAGTCTTTATTAAATTTTAATAAAATAACACATTGAATGTGTGTAGGCGTATAATTTAGTAACATAAAATATCATTAGATGGCGCTGACTTTATTTTAATTATTTTTTCGCATATGGTATAGCAGATTGAAAATTTTCCTTACGGCAATTAATTTGAATTATTAAAAAATTTTTGGTTGATTTAGTTCTATTGGTTGGTTTGTTTATCGGTCGTGTATGTATTGTAAGCTATTTGAATTGATTGGTTGGTTTGGTTTGGCTTTGGTTTAAAAAATAATCAAATCGGCAAGTCAGTTCAGTTGTTGTTTGACGGAACATACGGTCGTGTCGTAAGGTTTAATTTAACTTACTTATCACTTTTTATTGAGATTTTCTCCACTTTTCACGCCCACTATAACTTTAGGAGTGGCTTTTAGGACCAAATGACCCTGTAATAGGCTGCGTCTACTTTTTTAGAGACAAAGATGTGATAGTATGAATGTTAATATTTTCAGTTTGATATCGTAGCGATGTAATGGCTTTATAAAATTGGCACGGGAATAGGATACTATAGATTTAACTATAGGTCTGGATAGTTGTAGTTTCCACAGGTTACGCGAAAAGCGACCTAAACGCGGGCGGAGCCGCGGGCAACAGCTAGTACATGTATAAAACACATAAAAGTTTTGCCCTATTCAGGCTATTCAAACAAAGTTTTTTAAGGCAACAGTACCTACAGCAGTACAATGCTCCTGCAATTGTGGTGGTGCTAGCCAATGCGTTTTGTTTGTCAAATGAATCGGCGATCCAAATCAATCGAAAAAAAGATAATGAAATTTCTGGAAACAACCCTTATCGAAGCAGGGTGTGCCGCAGGCAACTGTTGGCAGGGATCAGAGGACAGAGCGGTGGGAAGGGTCGACATGCCATCCATCACGCCGTGGGGGTGCAATTAAGCGGATAGATGTGCTGACACGCCGCGCTGTCGCGGCCGCGAGCGTGCACGTCTCGTTCATCATATGGTTCATATGGTTCAACTTGATGTACTTACCGACCACGTAATTATTCTACTAAATGAGCAGTATTTGTATACTAGCTGTTACCCGCGGCTCCGCCCGCGTGTAGGTCGCTTTTCGCGTAACCTGTGTTACATTGAAATGAAATGACGCAATTGAAGTAGCCAGGACATTATTCAAATATAAACAAATATCATGTTTCAGAGTTAAGTTCAAAGAATCTCTTTGTAGACAACATTAGCAGTTCTTCCCTCAGAGACAAATAAAAATAGATTTTCGGCGCTACTGACCCGCGAGCAAGCCACATACAGTTGTCCATGCGAGAAACATCTTGTGGACTTGTTCTTAGGTCGATGCCAGCTGCTTTTAGGGTTTGTCCCTGCGACTTATTTATCGTAATGGCAAAGCATACAGCAACTGGAAACTGGATGCGTTTAAATTGAAAGGGGTAATTGTTGGGGATGAGTGGTATTCGAGGTATGTACACCGTTTCGCCAGAACCACACCCTGTGAGAATTTCGGCCTGTATTAAGTTGCGCTGCAAAACCATTACTTTGAGTCGGGTCCCGTCGCATAGTTAAGGCGGAGAAAGATTTCTTAGGAGCATAATGGGAACACCGACTTTAAGGGTAATGTTATGAGCAGGAAGACCACTTGCATGCAGCCAATGAACTCAAAAACTCGATAATAGGTGGTAGCATCATTCTAATGCACAACACTGTTATATGACGTGTAATTTACTTCATCCCCGACAATTTCCGCCAAAACCTTGAGTTTCGGTAAACGTTTCCGAAGCCCGAGTTGACGCATGACGCTCGCGGTCAGCGGACAACCGAGACTCTCTGTTAGAAGAAGTTTCTTAAGATCGAGACAATGCATGGCGTTGCCTATCTTCATCGAGTCGCATCTGTCTATCCGCATTCGATTCTTGAGATCTAGCAAACCTTCTGCTTTTAGCTGTTTTGGAATGATGCGACAAATCAGATCGTTTCCTCCTAGGCATTAATTAAAATAATTAAAATTCTTTATACATATAAGGTGAATTTAAATCAACTGCAAATATTTTAAGGGCAGATTCAGACCACTCAACTGAACAACTTTCCCAAATAAACATGTCAAAATACGAAAAAAAAAATTTCATTTCTCATACTCGGAAAGTAGTGTTTTCCTGATCTGAGTATAGGGTGGAAAACGCTTCATGCCACCCACAGGCCGAAAAACCCCATAGTAATCACTTTCTTCCTTAGGGCGGGAAAGAAATTTCAAAATGAGAACATAATTTTGCCTGTGAATTTGGAAGGAAATCGGCAACAAAAAATTTCAAAAACAAAAAAAATGTGGAAGTATAAACAGCCAGTGTTAATTTAAAAAAATATTTATTAGGGTCAGCACTCACTAAGAACAAAAATAAACACATGTACAAACGCGACGGTTCTGAACACCACGTTAAAAGGTTTATTTAATTTTTTTTAATAAAACTAAACTCGCTAAAACAGTTGATGGTAACCCCTGTGCAGTGCTCTTGGTGTGCGCTGATATTAAGCGGAACGGAGAGGCCCCCATGAAGCGCGCGGTATGTTCTATATTTAAAACTGAATTACCAACACAATATCATTTATGAAGGCACTACTCATGTTTTTACTATTATTGATTTTAGAAAAAATTCTATTTTTACTTTCCTTATATTCAAAATGAAAAGTAGAGTGTTTAACACGGGTAAAAGGAATAATTCCTGCTCGGATTATAGCCGATTCTAAATGCCTCGCACGGGAATTATTCCTTTCCTCCCTCGTATAACAATCTACTATTTTGACCTCCCTTACAAATTGAGAATCAGCTGATCTAGTTTAGTATGGAGAGTGAAAAATAAAATTTCGTATTTCGATATAAGTTTATTTGGAAAAGTTGTTCAGTATGGTGGTCTGTATCTGCCCTTAAAATATTTGCAGTTGATTTGTGTCCACCTTGTATACGACACGGCGTATATGGAAACCCTTCCAGTATTCAGAACTCCCGTATTTCTGAGATGCGGGCTGGTTTACTAGAATGAATTCACAAAAAGTCTCCTTAAACCATTCCACTATTCAGAGTTGCAACCGATCTGGGTTCGGGTATTATTTCTGTTGTATTATTCAAGACTTCGAATTAAAAGTACTTCCACTACTCAGATCCCTAGAAAGCATAAAAGTAGGTACTTGGGTTAGGTGCGATCTGACGCGCGGGAGGAATTTCTGCGCTACGCTCCCCGATCTCAGATCGCAAGAGGTTTATGCAACTCAAATTATTTTTATTTTTTGCTATAGTACCTATATGATATTTGCCATTGTTCCTTATGGCTCACTACTAGCTACTTATGACTTAGAACCATTAAGTGATCGTTTACACGAAACTATTAAGTTAAAATTTGGTTAAAATTTACCTAACCACTTTATCACTTAATGCGTGTAAACGAGCCATTAATCTGTGTTTTTATATATACTTCTTCACCCGTTTACCTATACTAAAGTCCTTACCGAGATTAGGAAGGAATTCACATCATTAACGTAACCATTGTATGTGCCTCCCGCATTACAGAATTAAAAACAAGTTAGGCTAATCTGAGTAACTAGTGGTAGGAATTTCTATCTATAACGCTAATATTGCGTCGATAATGCCTCCCGCATTACAGAACTAAAAGCAGGGTAGCATTTTATCTCTAAAATTGCCCCGTTCAATCTAGTAAAGGCTCCCGCATCTCAGAAGTATTGGGGTTCTGTATACTGGAAGGGTTTCCATATACGCTACGACACGATCGTATGTTCCGTCAAACAACACAAATTCAATTTTCACTTCAAACAAGACAACTAACAAACAATAACGAACCGAACCGTCCATTAACCAAACCAATCAATCAATAGAAAGACCATCAAATTTTTTAATTTGATAGCGTTAATTTCAATCTGCTATACCATAATGCGAAAACGTAACCATAGCGAGTTGTAAAGTAAGTCAGCGCCATCTATTGAGATTTTATGTTACTAAATTTACAATCAAATTCAATGTGTTATTTTATTAAAATTAATAGTTGCAGTGCGTGTTTTTGTCTTTATTGATATGGATAATATAAAGTAGAAATCCTAGCCTTATCTAAATTAAATTAAACTTAAGTAATCGCATTAAAAGTTTTGAAGCAGTGTTTGATGTAAATTTTCAATCGACCATAACTTTTTTTCCTTTAACCGATTTTGACGAAACTAATTATATGTTATCTAACTGTGAAAACCGCGTTTAAATCCGTTGAGTATTTTCGAAGTTATAACTACCAGACAGACATACATACAGACAGACAAAAATTCCAAAAACTGTTTTTTTGGTTTCTGTTACTCTTTTTTAATCGCACTCAATCAGTTTTTTGAAAAATATTAAATGTATAGACACTCGCATTTTAGTGTTTTATTATATGTATTGATATTTGTACTCGCGTTTTCGAAAACAGCTCTAACAATTTCTCTGAAGTTTTAAACATAAGTTCTTACAAAGTCAAAAAGATTCTAATCTAGTTATCTAGGTTCCAATGTCTGGGAAAATTCATTTACCCATATTTCACGCAAAAAGATTTTTTGCATAAAACGAGCGAAGCTCGGTCGCCTAGGTACTTACCTGTTATCTTATCTAAATCCATCCAGAGTATACTACGTTTTGTATCCATCCATGCTGTATACGGAAAAGGAAACTTTGCCAATCAAAAATATCTAAACTAACTAGTGGTTCTGTGAACAGTAGACCTCGCGACCCTCCTCCGTTCTTCTTTTTTTTATGACTATAGATATTTCCCATTTTGTTAATTCTTTTTCCTCGTCTATTCTCAAAAGAAGGATTGTTTCGCGCGTTATAGCGCGTTTTAATTTGCAAAAGGGGGACAATCTAGTAAAAAAAATAAAAAAAACATGGAACACGTGCGTCAAGTTTCATTAGGAACCGTTCGTAAACAACATTACAGAAAACTCCCCTTTTTGCCCCCATTTTCCCTCCAATTAAAAAAAGCCCTTGACAAAAATTGCAAAAAAATTCAAGGAACACGTGTGCCTGTGTCTACTGTACCAAAAAGGTGTTAGAAGCTCTGCGGGTTCTGTATAATAACATTTTCAGAATGATGCCTCGGTTCTGTAGCGCCTCAGCAATGTTTTCAGTACCTATATCAAGTCGATGCTTTTGCCGCTATTCTGCGCAATAGGGCCTCGCAAATTTTTAGAATTCCCGTATTCTGAGAACCCCAACAGCATTCTGAGAACGCTGGCGGATAGGCCCACATCTCCGGTGTGGGCATCTTATACTACGAGTATTTCAGTTATTTTTTAAATAGTTAGATTTATTTTATACTAGCTGTTCCCCGCGGCTCCGCCCGCGTGGGACTTGGTTATATCGCGCCCAAAAGTAGCCTATGTTTGACCTCAGGTCGTTAACTATATCCCTACCAAATTTCATCACAATCGGTCCATCCGTTTAGCCGTGAAGAGGTGACAGACAGACAGACAGACAGACAGACAGAAAGACAGACAGACAGACAGACTTTCGCATTTATAATATTAGTATGGATATGGAAGTATGGATTAGTATGGATGGATGGATTAGTATGGATGGATGGATTAGTATGGAAGTATGGAAGTATGGATTAGAAACACTTGATAAGCAATACTTAGGTATTAATAATATACGGGCTCTTTTTAACTGTTATTAATTGTTACCTAATTGTAGCTACATTTATGCAAATAAAGAAACTTGGAACTTGTTTTTAACTGACTTAAAAAAAGGAGGAGGTTCTCAATTCGTCGGAATGTTTTTTTTTTCATGTATGTTACCGGATTACTCAAAGACGGCTGGACCGATCTGAATTTTTTTTTTGTTCGAGATGGTATTCTTTCCAATTGGTCCCATATTCAGCAGGTCAGGATCTGATGATGGGATCATGGAGAAATCGAGGGAACTCTTCAAGTTTTATTGCGATTTTGGTATTTTTTGATATATTCCATGTCAATAGGGTGACACGAGACGCTGATGACGTTTACCCGACTTTCCAAAATGCAACGTGTTTACAACTTTTTAGTTGTAAAGTATTGCGTATTCAAAACTAAAAAGTAAAAAATAACTGTTTTTGCCAAAAAAACTACTAAACGAAACCGACTCCAATTCCTCAACTAAAAAAGGATGAAATAATTAATACATTGTTGTTTAAATATGGTAATAACACATAGGCTACTTTTTATACCAAACATTAAACGGGGCGAAGCCCCGGGCGAAAGCTAGTTGTATATAAATAATTTCTTTGATGATATCACAGTGTGTCAGAAATCTGGTAAGTGCTAGATAACCGATTTGTTTCTAAAGAATTACTACAAGTAATTAATGAGCCGGGAATTCGCCTACCTGAGATGCTGCTTGTTGTGGACCCTTAACAGATAAGGAAATAATAAAGAAGGTGACGAATGAATCTGCTACGCTGAAAATGTTTTTGTCTATAGGTACCTACATGGTTAGTGCATTCCAAGCCACAGGAGTCATGTTTTTCCATTACTTTGGTAGTCGACAGTCACTACAGATTATAGAATGCTATACTATAAGTACCTACCTACCAATGGAGCCTTTTTTGTTTTTGTTATCAAATCGACTAAAATCATATAATAGCTTCCATTTAAAGGGAACGATTATTCGATAACGGTGGTGCTTAATGATCGTCGTCGGCTCCTTTTTAATTCCCAATAAAATTTGGATAGACGGTTTGGGGGTGAGGTGGTGTAGCGGGGCGGCGGCGGGGGCGCGGCGGGCATCTCAAAGCGCGGTAGCGGGTAGCGGCACCCGATTATCCACCGATAAAGAACAACTTTTTGATTTATGAAGAAAGCTCGAGTGAACCGGCTACCGGGCGCCCGGGCCACCGCGTTGCGTTACATTTAGTGAAGTCAGCTCAACTCAACTTCATCAATCGATATTATTATTACCATTCCGTCGTTTTTTTGGGGCATGGTAGGTAAGTGTACAGAGACGTATAGGAATATATATATACTTAACGACTGCGTCCATGATTCTATCATGACGCTGGCACAGAATTAGTAATAGTACTACGTAATGCTGGTCCATTTTTTAACAAAGATGTCTAAAGTCTAAGATGTCTAATTCAATAAAAAGGATGAAGTTTTAAGTAAATATGCATCATATCAAACATTTTAATAAATCTGAAGTAGGTGCCGACTATTTTAATAAAATATAAAATGCGAGCGAGCAACTAAATAGTCAACGAATTCTTAAAATTGGCACCAACTTCAAATTTATTAATTAAACAACAATGTATTAGTTATTTCATCCTTTTTTGGGTTCCGTACATAAAATGTAAAAACGGAACCTTATAGGATCACTCGTGCGTCTGTCTGTCATTGCCAATTTTTTCCGAACCTACTCGACCAAAACAAATTAAATTTGGTAGTTATGAATTACGAAATACCTTACAACTAAAAAGTTGTAAACACGTTGCATTTTGTAATCGGGTAAACGTCATCAGCATCGTCTCACCTTACTGACATGGAATATATCAAAAAATACCCAAATCGCAATAAAACTTGAAGAGTTCCCTCGATAACTCCATGATTCCATCATCAGATCATGATCTGATTACTATGGGAAAGTATAGGTACCCTTTCTAACAAAAAATAAATTTATTTTACGAATCGGTCCAGAGGTCTTCAAGTAACCCGGTAACATACATTAAAAAAAAACTTTCCGATGAATTGAGAACCTCTCTTTTTTTGAAGTCGGTTAAAAACGATAAATCTGGAGACATTATCCAGTGGGAAAACATTATGTTTGTATGGAGAAAATACAGGTAGTCTAGCCTTTCTTTTTTAACATTTGCAAACGTTTACAATTACGTTTGGAAACGTAGCCATATAGTAAGTTTACTAGCGACCCGACCCGCCCCGGCTTCGCACGGGCCTAAAAAAGATATCATCATCAAAATCCGTTGTGACTAGGCAATCAGATATGTTTTATTAGATAAACAGGCGGCATACCATCATCTCTTAAAACCATGCAAGAACGATTGAGTAAGGGTGATGTCGCCTTATATTACGTAGCGCGCTATCCCGCTTACTCACTGGATCTTGCATGGTTTTAAGAGACGGTAGTAACCCCCCAGGTGACATTCATCTCTTAGGCACACATTAGACGCTTATTCATGCATGATGGTTTTGCATCAAACAAAGGGATGGTGCTCGATAGGTGAATTGAATCGACTGATTTCCAAAAAAATCATCTTATTTTTTAAATTTATATCAAGAATTTTGCGATGATTTACGATGGAACAATTGAATCAACTGATTTCCAAACAAATTATCGCAAAATTCTTTATATTTAAAAAAAAATAAGATGATTTTTTTGGAAATCAGATCCAGTGAGTAATCACGCCTAATCGCCTTACATCAGCGCATTACATGATGTAAGGCGATTAGGCGATAGGCGAAATCTTCCGTACACACTGGAACTTGCATGGTTATAAGCTGTGGTTTAAAAAGATGATAGTAGGCCACCTGTATGGCTGTAGACGGTGGTAATGGTAACCCCCCTGGCAAAAATAAACTATGTGCCATTTCGTGAAAAAAAAATACGACCAAAAACATTAAATGTCAAAGTCAAAAAAGTTGACCGATGTTTGTCATTGTCAATGTCATGTCATTACGTAATCTTTGGCCGTGACTTGCAACCAACCGTGCCGTGCCGTGCACGCTTGTTGTATTCTTACCAGCCAGACATATTCTATATGTGATTGTACCGACAAACCGTTTGTTTTGTACCACGTTTGTACCCAAAAGAGAGTACCTTTGAGTACCCAGTATACCTACCTGCCAGCTGCCAGGACTGCCAGGCTGCCACCTTCCTGCCGCCCCGTGTGGTGCCGTCGCCGTCACTGTCGTGATCTTGTCGTGTGTACACTACACTATCTGATTGTATTTTTATGCTTTTTACCCAATTTATTTAAAAAAATGGGAAAAGTAAGAAAAACAAAACCTAGGGCTAAGAAAAATGTTGCTGCTTTTAATTCGGATCTTGAAGAAGTGGTGGATTCTAAAGAGAGTGCTATTCAGACAGTGTTAGATCAATTGCAGGTTAGAAATTGAATTTATTTTAATATTTATATACTACACACTTACACTATTTCTTTTAATATGCTTATTGAGAAATACTAATTAACTGTTTTTTATGTTTATTTACATTGCAGGCAGCAAATGTTGAAGAAAAGTACTGTGGCTTGCAAACATTTGCTATGTTGATTGAATCGTTGGAGAATTTGGATCAAATCCTCAGCCGGGATGTTGTCAAAATAGCAGCTTCATTGCTGTTAGATCCAGTCTGTTCAGTTAGAAATGCTGCTGCGGGAGCTTTGCGAAATATGTCTACTTTGAAAATGGAAATCTGCGACGCCATGATGGAGCAAGATGTTATGACTCCACTCACATGCTATTTCCATGAGGTAAGTCTAATTGTTGTTCTAAAGTAAGTACTGCAAAAACTGGGTATATCAATTTTATTCCCTACTTAGTAACATTGTACTTTTGTCTGTTACTTTTTCACACTGCTTGACCAATTTAGATAAAATTGTCTGGGCATGCATGTTTGTAATGATAGAGTGAGTCAAGTGTCAACAATGGCGAGTGTGACCATGCTTGGATTTGTTTCCATTAGTGGCATTTCTATCTTGTCATTTTCCTTGCATCGGAAAGCATGTTAAGCTGTTGGTCCCGTCTGTTATCGATGAATGGCAATGGTAAGGAAAGGTAAGGCTATGTCAGGTATTTTGCACTACCCTTATCTTTCTCTGCATCACTTTTTGGTTGGCTGGAAGATAGCCGCCGGTTTAAGTGCGCCTTTTATAGTTGTGTAATAGTTAAATGTCTTAGGCAGTCTGAAAAATCTAACAGTGTTAACAGGCCTGTTTCACTCACTATGTAGGTATGGAAAATATACCTACAAATGGCGACCTCTACAACGTCAACAACGTGGCTAATCAGTGGACTTGCAAGCGAGCGATGGAACAATTGAATCAACTGATTTCCAAACAAATTATCGCAAAATTCTTGATATTTTAAAAAAAATAAGATGATTTTTTTGGAAATCAGATCCAGTGAGTAATCACGCCTAATCGCCTTACATCAGCGCATTGACACACCTGCGAGCTTTGTCCGTTACTTACGACACCAGTCAATGTTGAAATATTGTTTTGTAAACTAATTAAACAAATAAAGTTAAGTAGGAAATTTTTTTAAAATAAAGTACCATAAAATAAAGGCTAAATTGCGATCCAGATATATTTTTTTATAGTCCTTTGATATGCAAGTTCCTTTCTAAATAAAGACTAATAAAAATTATAGTTCATAAACAAGGTACACTCTAACAACATTACCGTATGGCTATTTCCTTAAGCTAAAGCTCCTATGCAAACATTGTAAAAATAAAATTGTGCCGGCCGCCAATCTCACGTGAACTCTTTTTGGGAATGCTATTACTGGTTTGTCCCTTCATCGCTTTTAATGATATCCATGGAAAAGAGGATTATATCGCATAACATGAAGTAGATAACCCTATGGTAGTGATAAAAAGAGACAGCACAAGATAGAAAGAGATGCAAATATAAATCGTAAGTGCTTAGGCGCTGTGTGAACTGAATTAGACCATATTTCATGGGGTGAAGAGTTGTTTTTTATTTGAATGACTTTGCGGAGTGAATCTTCTGTATGTTAGTACCAATAAGTATTCTGTGTTGATAATAAATCCTGGTTATGTTCTTATTGGTCTGGTTACTCTATAAAAAGGATTACAGAGGTCAGACAGCAGTCAATTGTATTAAAATCAGAACCATAATTAAAAGAGTACCCTGTAGTCTGAGTGTAAGCTAAATTCAACCAGGGAACACTGTCAAACGAAAGAAAACAAATCTATCAGATTTCTTATATTTTGTATGGATATATACAAAATATAAAAAATCTGATAGATTTGTTTGTTTGATATCAAGACTCAGTAACCACCAAATAAAATTATGGAATAATAGAACAGAAACAAGTCAGTTCTTTGTTGCATATTTTTTATTGTGTTCTTATAATATGCTAATAAACAGAGGGTCACATAGTAAAGAACACTGTACATACGCACACTGCACAGCTAGTCAAACATATCAACCTTGTTTCCTGAAGTGATAAGTATAGATTTCAATATTTTAGTTTCATAGCATAAAACAAAAGTGAATTAACCTGTTGGCTTGCAGAATCCAAACACAATAGAAAACTATTGTTGTGTGACATGTTCATATGTAAACCATTGTTTGATGACCAATCGGAAACATTAATTGATGACCCTTTGCATTAATATAAATTAACATTAATATAAATTTTCAGAATGCTGCAACATGGGTTCCTAATTCTAATTCAAAAACAAAAGATGAGGATACTGACACCTTTATACAATGCACCAACCTATTGCTTAATCTATGTGAGAGTTCAGGTAATCCTTGTTTACTGAAATAACTTCTGTTTAAAAACCATTTTTTACTGCTAGTGACTCGATGTGCAACTTAAGCAGAAAAAGTTTAAGCAGCATCAAAATTATCTGGCCGTGTTATTAAGACCCAAAAATCCTGTAATAATAGGTTATTTAAACACTGCCAACTACAGCTTAGAGGCGATGTTTCAAAAGAAGTGACTCCCAATGGAGCCTTTCTTACTTTGGAGAAGAAGTCCTTGATAGACAATTTTACTTAAAACTAATCTGCTTAGTGTAAAGGCTGATTGCAATAACAATTTTAAAAACACCTCATTAAGTGAGGATTGGGATTTGGCGGCAGTGTGTTCTGCAACACAAAGCTGTTTTTTCCAGAGAAGTGTTGTACCACTGGATATTTACAAAGTTTTTTTGCATATTCCCTCTATAAATCATGGAATATTCCCAATGTTACCAAAAGAGCTTTGAAAACTATGGGAATTCCCAGTATTTTTGGAAACATGTTTCCGTAATTCCCGGGAATGGCTCATCACTAGTCCAGAGTGGCACATACTTTCTAGTAAGTCACAAATCTTAGTAAGGCAGCTCTTACAATCACTTTTTATAGTAAGAACAAGTACATTATTTAAAAGCAACACTGAACTGCTTTTTATTATAGTGTCCCTTGCACTATTACGACAAATGTACCACCTAAAATCCATCACAAAGCATGCCCAAAAATATACATAGGTGATACCTCGGTGAACACTAGCGCCACCGTCATTTAAAAATAATACTCACTGAAAACACAAGTTATCAAAAATCCCTCTGCTGTAATTAAGGTTCTGGATTTAAAGTTAATTTTAAACATATTAAATTATAATTCCCTATAGTTACAAATTGCATTATTGCTTAAAACGGCCACTTTTAGCAGTTTTGCAATTTGTACTATATGGAACTATAATTAAATATGATTAAAATTAACTTCAGATCTAGAATCATAATTACAGCAGAGGGATTTTTGATAATTTGTGTTTTCAGTGAGTAATGATTTTAAAATGACGGTGGCGCTAGTGTTCACCGAGGTATCGCCTTAATACACCCGCCATAACAGATCTTATTTGGGTTCCATTCAGATAAAAATATGTACATAATAGAAATATTTAATATCTTTCAAAGATTTGCATTTTTTATTTTCAGATTTAGCTGTAAAATACCTTGGACAATCAAGAATATTTGATATATTCCCAAGATTTTTAGATTTATCGACATTTAATCATGACATAGTCACAGCTGTATTACAATGCCTGTTTGTTGCTTTAGAGGATAACCCACAGGCGATGCAAAAGATTAAAAGCAATTCTGAGAAACAACTAGAGGTGCTCTTATTTTTAGAAGGAACTGATCCTTCTGTTCTTCTTATTAAAACATTGGCTGCAGGAGTAATCATTAATATTTCTGGTGGGAACATTTCATCACTTCCTCTAAATGTGATGAATGAGATTATTTCAATACTAGCTAACACTTTATCTGTGGACCATAGATTGGCCTGCAATCAAGTTTCCAGTAATGTGCCATTAAGTAATACAGCAGGCAAGGTAACTCCACCTAAAGGAAAAGAGGCCCAACTTTTGGAAAGCCAACTAAAGTCAGTTTGCCAGGTGCTGGACGCCCAACAAAGTGCTATTGAGATTATTGCTAACATTTGTTTATGTGAAGGTAATTTTTTTTTATCTACTCAAGTTAATTAAAATTGGATTAATTTAGGATTGCCAATAAGGTTAAGTAAGCTTCTACTTCATTCTTTCTGCATCCTCTGCCATGTCGTTTGTATCCTGGGATACTGTTAGCTGTCTTGTGGTGACTGTCTGCTTCTCTAAATCTATCTTATCTATCCATAGGTAGTTTTATTTTGACTTTTGCGGCAGTGACTTTCGTCTGATTACATATAATCTTGCCAGAACCCCAAAGCACCTGATTTCATTTGGCATGCAAAACATCTTATTTTTTTGTTTTCAGATTGTGAGGACTCTGTAAACGATGCAGATTCGTTAGATAGTGACGATATTGTAGATGATGAATGTCAAAATGGCGAAGGAACAATTTTAGCAGAAGACAAACTACCACCAGAGTTATTAGAAGCACTGGTTTCTTTAAGTATGTTTGAAAAAGTCTGGGCCAGGACACAGCTACCAGCACAAAATGTTATGTTAATATTAAAAGAGTATGAAGGTTCTCAGCTGATTTTTACGAAGTGAGTAATAAATATTTATGTCAGTTTTATGAAAAAGGCTAGTGTATTCAAATTCAAAAAGCAATAATTTTTCCATGCTGTATTTAAGATGTAATGAAAGATTTGGAAGTAATCTGAATGAAGATTGAATTTGATGGTAAACAGGACATAGTTGCTAGCCATTCCCTATTAATATTGACTTTATAATTTCAGATTACACACTTTACAAACACGGGCACTACTCTGTGCAAACAACATGCTTTCGACTTTGCCCTTAGAAAACCTCGGTGGTATAAATGGAGTTTATAAATTATGGGTAGATGCTGGAAAACTGGTGTTCCAACAAACCACAGACAACCACAATTTGTTGGAGTCTGCCACGGCTGTTATGAGAGCAGCTCTAGATAAAATCAAGATGACGGAGGGTGGGCATATTAATGACTGCAACCTATTTAGTGATATGGCACTTTCTGACATTGAGGTGAGCATGATTTTCATAACTTTACATTTTTGTTTGATGTACTGTTTATTCAACAAAAAAGCAAACTATCTACATCAAATATGCTGTTACTCTACAAATGCATCCTTAGACATGTGTGGATCTATGGTGTGTACTCTAAACAGCTTTGAAGCACAGCTGCCAACTCTTGAAAACTTTATGATTTTAATCAAAAATGCTGCGTAGCATAGTTGACGCATCTTTAATAGATTCAGGTGTTACTTTGCGGAAGTCAAAGTTACAAGCACTTACCAAATTATTTGGTAAGTGCTTGACATCTTTTTATGTACTTCACTGGGCTCCTTGGTGTCAAAACAGTAAAAGAGGAAATAAAAGACAGGGTTATTGTGTACAAGACTCATTTACAGCTACATCCAAATACATAGGCGACATTTTTAATGGATGATGTATTTCCCGGCACTCGTCGCTTACTCTAATTTGTGAAGCATGAAGACACACACCCGCTATATAATTAAAACTAAAACTATTGTTTAATGACACTAACAGGCAGATTGCAATATAGAAAAGGGTTAAAAATGATGAAGGAGTTTATACACATAACCTTCCTCAAAATTGTGGGCTTGGCTACCTAATGTCTGTAGTTCCAGAGTTCTGTTAAAGCAAACTACAGCTTTTGTATATTTATATTTTTAATCAGTGGCTGTATATAAGAAGAAAAAACATAGTAACATTTAAAACCAGCGGCGTCTGCATCCTGCCAATTTCCCCACAATTACTCGAGTGAAGAAATTTTTATGATTTGGCACTTTTTAGACCGGCTGTCTGTGTACCCTCACCCATTCGATCTATTCGTAAGCGAGAATCCGCACTGCTATCCGCTTTCATAAAATTATTGCAACTGAATACTCTTTCTTTTTTAGAAAATGTTGATTGGTATCACAGAATGTCAAATGCCTGAGATAAGGTCCAACCTTATTAGAATGATTGGCATATTGGCCCTGCTTTTGATGAACAATCTGACCGAAGTGTCTTCCAATGTCATCTGTACGATAACTGAATTCATATTAGACCAAGCACAGAAAGAGAACGAAGTATGGGTATTAGCCGAAGCATTAGACACTTTAATTGATTTGTATTCAGAAGACGAAAGTGACCAATTGGCAGCGAAAGTAAAACTAATCGATAAATTAAATTTGCTGGCTCCTAGTTTGAAGAATAAGGTAAGCTAAACATAATGATTTCTTCCAAAATAAACTAAAAGTATATTCTACACAATTCTGAATTCTGCTATATAAATTTAATGAAAAGCATTTGCCATCCTTATGACCGAACTGTTCTGTTTGCTTTTAATTTGCTTATACAACACTAGTTTTAACACTGAAAAGTAAATATATGACCATTTAAAAAGATTATGGGATACTTTTATCAATAAATTGCAATGTACAAAGTGCACAACGGCTAATACAGGCAAACTATTTGAATACCAGCCAATTTTTTACGTGAAATTCGAATCCATACTAATATTATAAATGCGAAAGTCTGTCTGTCTGTCTGTCTGTCACCTCTTCACGGCTAAACTGCTGGACCGATTGTGATGAAATTTGGTAGGGATGTAGTTAACGACCTGAGGTCAAACATAGGCTTGGACGCGATATAACCGAGTCCCACGAGGAGCGGAGCCGCGGGGAACAGCTAGTTTCTATATAATTTTAAGTGTTATAATCGAGTTACTTTATTACAGGATTTTGTATGAGAGGTCAAAAATAATTCTCCGTTTTTACTTCAAATTTCTTTAGGAAGTAGATATTCGCATACTGAACATTGTAAAAAATTTACTGGTGTTGAAAAAGACCCCAGAAATAAATTTTATTTTTATTGACCAAGTTCAAAATATTTGTCAGTAAAATAAACATTTAAATACAAAAATCTCGTTAATTAATTTATGAATAAAATTAGTATTGGCCCATAAATAATGCACATATTTTAAAATTGGCACTGCGTTGAATACAACAACATTTAATAGAATGATCAAGGTTGAGAGTAAGTGTGATAAAGGTAAAAAAGTAGTTAAATTAAAATCTTATTATTTTCAGGCAAGGCAGCAGAAAAGGCTTCCGAAAGAGTACAAAGTTCTTGTAAACACAGTCGTCTCAAACCTGCCAAGGTTCATCAAATACAAGAAAGGGCGAATCAGTAATTTGTAAGTTTAATTTATTGTGATAAAGTATCAGTTGATATATATTTTTACATTTTCTGTGTAGTTTATGATATTTAATCTAGAAATAAAAATATGTTTACTATAAATTCATTGTAGTTTATTTTATTAGCTATCTAAAATAAAATGGGTGAATATAAATGTAAAAGGGTATATAATGTTTGCCTCTCATTTTCTATAGTAAAAGGTATTAAATTGGTGAGGGTTTTTTATATATAACTAGCTAGGAAAATGATGTTATTCAAGATAAATATTTATTAAATAAACAACAATGACAGTCACACTGACACACAATAAACTCTTAATAAAATGTTAACACAAGTTATATTTATTGCTTTTATCTATGGCTACTGAAGCTATAGCAAAATATTTAATTTATGTTTATTTTAGGAGTGAATATTATAACATGATTCATATAAAACACTAGGTTTCATAATAAACATTATTTCGGTTATAATATGCTGTAGTATTGTAAATTAAATAGTATGTTATTAGTATGTAGTTGTACCTGAAAGTATAGTTAATCCGAATATTTTTTTGTAAAATATCTTGCATGTGATGTATAAAAAAACCAACATTGATAAATAATTTAATGATTTCACTTAAAATCTAGTGATAGTGGGGTATACCCATTTATAAATATTATATTTAACCATTTGTAGTTACGACAGAATCAGTATTATATTTTTTGTTTTGTAACAATTATCACACTTTGCATAAGTATGTGTCTTAAACTACCTAATTTCGGCGATGCACCATTTATACTAAGTAGGAAATATTATTGCACTATTTTAAGGTTTAATGCTGTTATCACAATGACGACTTTACGACTAATATCGCCCTATTATGGCAAGCCATCAGTCAATTTATCCTACATGAATATCAAGGACACCATAGGTTAAATTAATTTGATTTATTGCCTTTCATATCCATGGTTTGCATTTAAATTAACACACACACATACCTAATGATGTGATGAAGGCAATTAAAAGGACGAGTCGTCAATTTTGAGATCTAATTACGTTCAAATGTTTTCCCTTATTATAATGCCCATTTTAAGAAATATCTGTAAACATTTAAGTTTGAGCACTGCCATTTATTGCTAAAGTGCTGATGTCTCCATGGTGACTTCTCCTAGGTTTTGGTATTGGGTTAGGTGATGAAGCATTGTTCTTATCAAATACACGTTTCATATCGGAAACCGAACGACGTGTTACATTAAATGACAGATCATCTTCTGTTAGAGCAGAGTTCAGTTTACTTATTTCTTTTTCGAGTTCACGTGTGGCTCTATCGATTTCTACAAATTCATTTTCAGTGCTAGACACTGTTTCAATACTTTGTTTTCTTGCGGCATCTTCATACACTTTGCAAACAACTTTCTGTGGCTGTTCGGTGTCTTTGGCATCCTTAATCGCCTTCTCTTCGTTCAAATTTATGTCATATGCTACATAAGAACCGTCTACAGTATTTGTTAAACTTTTACTTCGTTTATTTGAAAGTGCATGGAAATCTTCTAAGTTACCTCGCCGCAAACGTATATCATCATCATTGACACTGGAGTTTCTTCTGTATTTTATAATATCTATCTTAGAAAATGATGTCTTGTTCAAAATATCGTCTTCTGAACTAGTGCTTTTTACGGTATTTTGGACGTTTTCGTCTCTTTTAAAAGATTTATTTGCGCTATCTTCTTTATCCAAACAGATGTTTGTAGACCCAACATTTTGAGCTGCAACAACATTCCCATTCTCTTCTTTAGTCATATCAGTTTTATGTTCACCTCTTCTTAATGTTACTTCCTCGTCTTCAATGATTTTTAATTCAACATTACAATTTAAATCTTCTATTTCGTCATTGATATGGGAAAGTTTTGTATCGTTGAGATTACTCTCTTTTGACTCATTAATGCTAATCGTTTGGCTATCGTTGCGTTCAGTAATTCTACTGTTATTGGATTCCACATTTTGCGATTCATTAACAGTGCTGGATTCTAACTCAGAAACATCACTTTTGACCTGAAATTATTTTTTTAATATGAAACGAATATACTTAAACTGAAACCCACAAAAGAAGAAAACTTACAAAATAATAAATAAACAAAATTAATTACGGACCGGAAAATCTTATAGGACAAGACGAAATATTGTTGAAAGTTAGAATAAGAGGTGAAGATGATAAGACCAGACTAAAGAGGCATTTGGTAAGAAGCTTTTGTCCATTAATCTAGATGACAGTAATAGCAGTTGCAAATAATACAAAAATATTTAAGATAATGTCAGGAAACAGGCATAAATCTATCTTACCGCATCCTCTGTGGCGATGGCTGACACGCTGGGTACTGGCGGTAGAGGTGCTGCGCGTTTCTTTTTGCGGCGAGGCGCGCGTATGGGCGCAATGGGTTCATCTTCTTCGAAAGGATTTGTGCTGCCTACGCTGTGCCGCGATCCTGATATTTCGCTGCGAGCCATACGCGGGGTCGTACTGAAAAATATTTTCTTATTTATCCTGCATATATTCACAAGGAGCTCGATACCCTAGCGAGGCGTGCGTAATCGTAATGAAAGCGCGCGTTAAGCGTCAGCGAGTGCGGAGTAGTTTGGATTGGTCGCCATTAGTGGCATTGCTATCTTGAGCTCATCCGTGCTTCGGAAGGTACGTTAAGCCGTTGATGCTGGCTGTTATCTCAAGATGATGGTCGTTAGGCTATGTCAGTAGCTATGCCTTGAAGCAGCCTGATAAATCTGACAGTGTTGGCAACTAACACGGATCATGTTCCCATTTTTCTAGTTTCCCTGTTAAAATGGTAACAGAGGTCAGACAGCAGTACCTCCGTTGTAATAGCCAGTACCACCAAAGATGCGGCTGCAAGATACGCTCTGATGATGATATTGAAAGCCAAAGTCTTTATTAGTTTTCAAACAAATCAAGCTACCTTATCGAAAGAAATAAAATACGAACTAGAAAACCAAGGCTAAAGATATAATAGAACGCATATATGAAAACTGAGTCAATTCAGATCTTGCAGTTAGTATAGGATATCAGTAGTGACCTGTTCGTACTTTATCCAATTTAACCTTACTGCATTTCTTATCACCTCCTTGTAGTTTAGCGTTAACTCAAGCAGTGGAAGATTTTGATAAATTATCGTATTCAGACTATTTTCGACTACACTATACCTACACAGTGGTGTGCATTTGCAAAGACGCAGCTTTTTGATGTGATTGATTGTTATATATTGTTAGGAGAGATTCACTTGACCTATTATTTGTGTTAACATATCACATACAACATATTTACCATTGCGGGATTGACATAATCACAAAGGGCTTTGATTAAAAAATCACTTTTTTTACGATCAGATTAGATGAGTTACCTACCTTCTCAATACCTAATTTCTGTTAAATATTAAGTACTATAGTACCCAACAAATTTACTGAAAAGCCCATAATTATTGTTGTAAACAGAAATGGCCGACATGCTCAACTAAAGTATGAAATACTAGCTTAGCTTTAGCCCGCATGAATTTCCCTCGCGGGAACAGTGCTACCCTATGTCCTTTTAAAGACTCCTAGCTATGTGTATGCGAAATTTCAAGAATATTGGTTCAGTAGATAGGGCGTGAAGAGTTAACAAACAAACAAATATACAAACTCACTTTCGCATTTATTAGTTGGGATGAGCATAAAATCACTTCACTATCTCGGAATCTTCCTTCGGCCATATATCTTCTTTTTCACAGCATATTCGCGACCGCTACTGGACGTGGCAGTTCTGGTCCAGGGCGGCCGTGCCGTCTTTATAATATCGTCCGATCAAAAGGCTACTGGTTTGCCCACGCTTCAAAATCGTGTTGGGTCGCCAATAGATGATTTACTAGCTTAAGTAAAGAATTTGAGCACGGTTCCTACCTGAGCGACTCGACTTCGTAGTTGCTGGAGCTTCGCAGACGCTCTTGGAAGCGGGAACGTGGTAGAGGCGTCACGGAGCCGCCGTACACGTACCTCTCTGGAGAACTTACAGTGTTACGGTGCGGTGATAAAGATGTCGTCGAGTCTGGAATCAGAATTATCGTGCTCAATACATTTTCTAACACGTTTCTACGTGTAGCAAACTGTCGCAAGTCCCAATTGCCAACTACTTCCAAAAAAGGAGGAGATCCTCAATTCGGTTTTGTATAGATATTATATTTTCAGCGTTCCTTACCTACTCGTAAAGAGTAACGGGACCCTATTACTAAAACTCCGTTGTCCGTCTATCCGTTCGTCCGTCCCTGCGTCTGTCACCAGGCTATCTCATGAATCATGATAGCTAGACAGTTGAAATTTTTACAGATTATGTATTTCTGTTGCCGCTATAACAAATACTAAAAACAGAATAAAATATTTAAGTGCCCCATACAACAGACGTGTTTTTTTGCCGTATTGTATAGAAAATGGTACGGAATTCTCCGTGCACGAATACAGCTCGCACTTGGTCGGTTTTATTTAAGTTTGTTACAGCGTAACTCCGTGTTTTCTGAACCGATTTTGAAAATTATTTTTGTTGGTTGTATCTCTATAAGCAAATTAACAAATCTTGTTTAAATGTAGAGCGAAATATGTTATTTTTAACTTACATTGCATTGCATTCCGGTATTCAACCAAATGTTCTTCTCCGTTGGTTTGATTATTTGGTTTCTCTTTTTGTGGCGGCTGTTCTCTTTTGCCCTTTTTCATAAACGACCGAAAACTCCTGAAAATAAGAAATATTATGAACATTAAAATCTTTAACAATGTTATAAGTACTTTATTATCTTTGGTTAAGACAAGATTAGATACTAGAGGTGTGAGGAATATATAGTCAACGTTACCGGTAATATAATATCAGCACTGAATAACGTTATATCGCGCCCAAAAGCAGCATTATGTTTGGGTCCTTCACTATAGCCATACCAAATTTCATCAAAATTGGTCCCGAGTAGGGCATGCAGTTTCATAGATTCTCAGTTTCGAAATTGGCTTATGAAATTAGGTTCATTAGTTTCGAAATTTCGAAATTCAAGGGACACCTCAGTAATAAAATATGAGGCTGTTTGTGAAACTATAATTCTGGGCGTTCTTGGGGCCCAAGTCAACCTTATCTGCGAGCTGATTAACGGACGAGGCTCTGGCGAAGGCTTTCCCTTGGGGTTTGAAGGTCAGACGGCAGTCGCTCCCGTGAAAGCAAAATCGCCAAATCTAAATGGTAAGAACCAGAAGGAATATTGTCACAGATTTGGCGCCGCCGGCGCAAAACGGCGCGCAGGAGCTTCGCCCGACTCCTGTGACAAGTGGGCAAGGGCTGTCGTGACCGGGGCGGCCTACGCGCCACAGGTTGGTCACAGTGACACAGATAAGACGGCATTCTGGAACCTACTTGAAGGTGTGCTGCGTGAAATAGTTGAGATAGTATTAGGTGGCCATCTGAACGGTCATGTTGGTGAGAGGTGCAAAGAGTTTGAGCCTATTCATGGTGGGTACGGATACGGCAAGCGCAACGAGGAAGGCGAAAATATCCTTAATACGTGTGCGCTTGGCGATCTTGCCATCGTGAATACGTTCTTTATAAAAAGAAGCTGGAGCATCTCATCACCTACCTACAAGAGCTACCCAAATCGATTTCATACTAACCAGAAGACGCCGTATCGGCAAAGTGGCCAACTGCAAAGTTATTTCAGAAGAGGGTCTTACTGCACAATACCGTCTCCTTGTCATGGTCTTTTGGGTCAAACCTACTGGCAAACCGCGGCCGACGCCATTAGTTGGTGGCGGATAAATACGTTGACGCGGATACGGATGACTCCATCTAACATCGATGGGACGTCATTCAAACCGCCATCACCGGTGCGGGAAAGGCCTTGCTTGGTGTGTCAAAAAAGAGGGGGGGGGGGGGGGGGGACACAGTCCAGAGGGAGTTAAGGGTAAAGAAAGACTTCTTTAAAGCGTGGCAAGCGTCCGGAACTCCTGAAGATCGCGACGCATATAGGGTTGCAAAACGGGCTAGCAGGAAAGCTGTTGCCAGAGCTAGGCGAGACTACTTGCAACCCTTATACGAAAAGTTAGAATCGTCTGAGAGGCAAAAGCTCGTCTACAAACTGGTTCACTCAAGGGAGTTGGCGACGAAGGACATTTCCAAATGTCGCTGTGTTAAAGATCCCCAAGACAAACTCTTATGCGAAGATCTCGCGGTGAAGGAGAGATGGCGCTCTTATTTTCACGAGTTGCTAAATAAGCAACACAACGAGGTGAAACACCGGACCTCCCTCCAAACCAGGGACTAGTGCCACACATCACTCTTCCACTCATCAGACGAGGTCCGCCTAGCTCTTCGTGACATGAGGCTGTCGGTGGAGTTCCAATAGAGGCCTGGAAAGCGTTGGGCCTGCGTGGTGTGGACCTAACTGACCTTTTTAACCGTATTCTCTTCGGTGGCAAGATCCCTGACCAATGGAGGTTAAGTACCATTACTCCAGTATTTAAGGGAAAGGGTCGGTGCAAGAGTGCAAGAGTTGCCGCGGCATAAAATCACGTCCCTCACCATGTACTCTGTCTTCGAGAGTGTACATGGGGTGACTGGTGTCACTTGTAATCCCAGAATTCCGGTCAGGCTAAGGGACAGGTCTATAAAATCATCATTAGGCCTGTCCTTATGCACGATAGTGAGGCGTGAAGGTTTTTTTTTTTAAATAGATAGAGTGATTCAAGAGGAAGGTTTTTATGCCCATGCGAAGCCGGGGCGGGTCGCTAGTAAAAAAATAATTTCGAAATTTCGAAACTAAAGCTGCTAATTTCGAAATTACGAGGCATGCAAATATTGCCCGAAATTTCGAAATTACGAAGTTTCGAAATTTCGAAATGCATGCCCTAGTCCCGAGGTTTAGCCGTTAAAGCGCAATAGACAGACAGACTTTCGCATTTATAATATTACTAGCAACCCGCCCCAGCTTCACGTGGGCTATCTAATAAAAAAAACCGCATTATAATCCGTTGCGTAGTTTTAAAGATTTAAGCATACATAGGGATATAGAGACAGAGCGCGACTTTGTTTTATACTATGTAGTGATAGTGAATATGTAAGTATCGATTTGATATCTGAGTAATAAATAGCCAAGTAATATCGTGACTACGGGCCGTTCCTGGTTCCGGTTGGAACATGAGGTAAATATTAGTTCTGTTAAAATAATACACTTGTCTGGTAATTAATACTCATGGCTACTCACTTGTGATTAGTCAATGATCGCCGCTAGCTACCGTTCGGCTCGGCTAATATTCACAAAATAATATATTCGATAATATGGTTACCGATATTTGACCTTAATATAATACCTCTATTAAATACATTTCAGTGCCCGATCTAAGTAGTGCAGACTATCTAACTACCGCGAACGCAAGGTGTTGGTTGTTCGTCTAACATGTTACGAGTATTATATCCCTCCGTGTTTGGGTCATAAACATTGATGTTATCATGTGTCATCACTACGTAGGTTGCCTAGGCATCTTCATCAATTCAACATTGCTGGAAATAGACCTGATCTATTATTTATAGTAGATTAACTACTTATGGTAAATGTAATAGATTATCTCTTAGCTTAGATACTCTCTTCTCGCGTGTTTGGCTTTTTCATTCGTCATTGATTCTCTATAAGAAAGAGTGAGTGATAACTTCTGTACTTTTTTTATTTCACACGACTCTCACGACCCGGCTGTCGGATGTCTGCCTGTAGTCGCAATACTGACAAAAGTAATGGAAGTTTAGTGCACTTGATTCCACTTGAGCGGTCGCAATTGTTCCGTGACGGACAACGGCGGCCAACGAACGCCCACTGCTTGTGGCCATTGCTATAATTCTTGTTTGGAATTTTTAAAATCAAACATGCAGATTCATCGCGAAAGATATTATGTTCGTCGACAATAATTGGGAGATTTAATTTTCTCTCAGTTAACTAAGTACTACTTTTTTGGAAGGATTTATTACCATGATCAACTAAGCCCACTAAGGTGACAACTAAGACCACTGAAAAAAATGATTTACCTAACTACTTCGGCTATTTGAGAAATAACCAAAGTTTGGCAAGATACTAATGAAGTTAACTTGATTTAACTACAGTGATTTACAAAAAAAGAAAAAAAGTTTGGTTACATACTGCAAAGAGTTATATAGTCACTTTTTTGTGCTATAGATTGACGTAAGTTTGGTTGTGTATAAGTAAGTATTTTTTTAAGTGTAGGTATTGTTTATTGTTAATTAAAATAAATAAATGCCGCAAGTCCGTACTAATATCTTACCACTTACCAAAACCACTCACCGCTTACCCAAACGCTGCATACGCTCAATGAAGTTGCCAATAATATTGATTTATTTGGTTGCTCTTTGATTGAATCCACTAGGGCGATTCTGTTTATACCATGTTATGGTAGGGAACGATAGTACAGGTACTTACATATTACTCTCTGCTTGTATGATGCTTTACCCAATGACATTATGGAGACTTCAACCAAATTCGTATTTAAGAGAAAAGTTCAAGCTCACCTCACTGAACTCTCTCCAACTTGTAGGTAGGTAACATCTCTCTTTATTCATCCCCTTTTTATCTATTTTTATGTATGTATATTTTATTGATATCATGTGTAAATCTAAGTATGTTCATTTAGCTCTATGTAAGTGTTATATAATATTGTTGCTAGTATAGTTTTCTGTCATATATGCTTAAAAACTAACTTGCCCCGCACTAGGTACTTATATTTTTCTGTTTTTCCTAATGGCTTTTAGTATGAAGTCTGCCAAATTGTAAAAGTATTTTTACTTTTGGTACAATAAAGTTATCTATGTAAATAAATAAATATTATATTCAATTATTGACTTCACTATGTATTGTATTAGGGAAACCTGTGGGTCTAAAAACGCCACTTTAGCAATTCATCGAATCGAATTCATATTTCGAATTCCTTAGCAATTCCTATTTCTTTCAATTCTTTTGAAGAGGAATTGCAAAGTTTAGTTGGTCATTTTACAAAAAATAGAGGAATTGCTACAGAATTGCTAAGGAATTCGTAATATGAATCGATTCGATGAATTGCTAAAGTGGCGTTTTTAGACCCCCTGTAATGATGGTGTAAGAAATGCAAAAAAGAGACCGCGCGCGATTTCCAAATTCTATGGCTTAATATTTTTTTGGTACATTTGTATTAGGTGAGAGTAGGGAAGCTTAAATATTAAATTGATTCCCGACTATGTTATAAAAAGCAATATTGAACCATGAGTGGAAATAACGTCTGTTAACAATACTAACGAAATTTAATATACAGTTGAAGGCCAGATGCATAAAATGTTAGACGGATTTAACGCCAGCGATATTTCGAAGACATAACATTATTTTAGGTCCGTGTATAACATTTAAACGTTCGTAAACCAAACTATACTAGTCGGTGACTTCAGTAGCCGAGGTTGGAGATGTAAACAGGATTTAAATGAGATTAGTATGACCTGGTCTTGAACCTAACTGAATAGACTAGGTATTTATGAGTACATGACATTAAATTGTTTTTTTTTTTAGATATAAAAGCGTTCAGATTTTGTTCCCTGAAAAATAAGAAGTTACAAAGCACATAATAGTTTGTTTTTATATCAGATCAAACATTAATAATCATCGGACAGACAAATCCAATAGATAAGTACGTCTGATATATCTTTTTTATCTTTGTTAAATTTATCACCACTATTGTTTCAGGCCATATTTTATTATAATTATGAAGATTTTTATACATTTAGCTGCATTTACATAACCGCATAAATAGATTTTTAATGTTCTGTATTATTCAGGTAGTTCGACCTTCAGAGGTCGTGCTAACAAACAGGCCCGAGGCTCTAACTAATCTTACACCAACATGACCTACTTTTTGCCAGTAGGTACCGCAACCGCACCTTAAAGGAATATTATATGTAGGATAATGTACAAGAAATTTGCTAAATGACTGACTCATTCGTTTATCTTTTGTAGTTGCTCTTCTTGGCACAAATGCACTTTGTGCTGGTGCAGTAATTAGTATAAAATTAACACAATAAGTGTCGGAGCTAAGTGCAAGTTGTAATAAAACATAATACTTCTTTGTATTATGTGATTAATCAATGTGGTCTTTGTTTGTCCCGTCATCTTACTCATTTATTCTTACTTTCGCCCATCGCCATATACAAGATATTATAGATTGCTTTCGCATTATCATATGTGTTTGTATCCCTACAATTTCTTTAACTTTATTAGAAAATAATTATGTAAATGGCAAACTTTGTTAGATCTATGGGAGCAACTTCTTGAATGACAATTAACGTTTTCGCCCCATTGCGACCAAAAAAGGTAACCCGACGAAACTATATAGGCAATATAAAGAACCAGCTGTGTTATGCAGGTTTCACTCGATGGTTATAAAATTGCTGGAGACAGATTGCCCTCCTCGAGAATTTTTCTAGCTGTAAAATGCAGAATGTCAGTAAAACGGCTTGGATCTCGGACGAGGAAAAAGGATAAGAAAATATTACCATGAATATGAGTCATTTATGCATATTCGCAGAGAACAAACACGTTTTTTCACAATATTACTAAATCATATTTTTCTTTTTGTCATAAGTACCTATTCATTTACTTATTCCTTTTTATTGCAGCGTTTGCTGTATATTTATAGAATCACTAGCTGTTGCTCCGCTCCCGTGGGAATTCCTGGATAAAATATAGCCTATGTGTTATTCCATGGTCTAAGCAATCTCCAATCCAAGAGCCGTTCAGCTGTTTTTCTGTGAAAGTGTAACAAACATCCATACAAACTTTAGCGTTTATAATATCAGTAGGAAGTAAGATTTTTCTGTTTTCAATTTGACATCTAAGCTGTAAGTTTTGGCATTCGTTTATAAAAGCCGCCGTCCCGCCCGAACACTATTTATTATTTTGTATGCCATGCCACAGTATCGATTGTAGTACTGGTATTA
Source organism: Apomyelois bistriatella (assembly GCA_947044815.1). Classification (NCBI taxonomy): domain Eukaryota; kingdom Metazoa; phylum Arthropoda; class Insecta; order Lepidoptera; family Pyralidae; genus Apomyelois; species Apomyelois bistriatella. Next base: position 7,408,335 of record OX345689.1, read on the forward strand.
TTGCTGTCTATTTTAAAAGGTATATCTTTCAAAAAGAATTTCAAGGATTTATTTTGTTTGATTGTCCCTTAGCATAATTGTAAATTTACAAGTAGACAGGAATTGCCTGTTCGTAATTCAAATTCACACAGCTAACCATGTAATCTAAATAAAATATAGCGTTTTGTTTAGTTCAATGATTAATACTTAAATATTAATCATCAAGACTATTGTTTCGCAACCGAAGCTTTAGTGTATGTGCATATTTTATGTACTAACATCCGTTTATATTCAATAAACATGGATACTTTGTGCGACTGTAGGAGTTCTTGACTCGTGATCCTACTGCAATGAGGTTTTTCATTTACTCCGATGGCCCTGTCATATCATGTTACTGGTTGTGTTGTGTGGCTAATATGCTAATTGTCCGGAGATCACAAAGGTCAGTGCGCAATATAATTTTTGCATTAAAAAAACATTTCAGCTTAAAAATGAAAATATTTTTTGAGGTCATAAAAAGTATAATGTTATCGTACGTACTATATATCCTAGAGAATTAAACCAATTTGGTTAATTCTCTAAATTACTTTAAATTAACTTTACATAAACATGTTTTACTACAAGCGCAACTTATTTCCAGATTATTAAAAGCTGTAGGTATTTTGTTGTAGAGTTCCCTTTGTCTTTATATACCGATCAGATTTTCAAATTCTGATGTGATACAATGTCATTTCTTCTTTGATTTGTTTTATCAATACTCAACTTTGGTCTTCCTATGAATCGTCGTGTCTTTCTTGCCTTCGTTAAGAGTTTTCATATAGGCATAAACGTGTCTAATCAAATGTTCTCTCTCATATTTTCCTTGTTATAATATAACTCCTTAGTCATTATGATACTAACCTCTATTCTAGATTGTTTTTTTTAATAAACTCCTCTTTTATACTATTATTATTCAACTGACTCTCCTTTCACATGGCTCGTCCAGTATGACGAAGACGGGTAATAGTTTAGCTATTATTTTATTTAGGTAGGTTATTGCCTTTTCTTTGTGAATTTTTTACTCAGTTGCGTGTGATATTAGGTATACATGTACAGCTATTATTAATAAGGGGCTTTAACGCCTGTAACTAAGACGGAGAGCGAGTCGATAAAATTACCCTAGTAATACTAATTCAATGCAATAGCTATTTTTATTTATGTCAGTTTGCCATCCACCTGAGCAGCCCCGTTTCCTGCTGTACCCAGGTTATAAAATTCAAATCCACCAGCGCCACCGAAGCTAAAAGAGCTGAAACTTGAACTCGCACTAGATGATGCAAAGTTGAAAAAAGCAGACTTGGAGAAACTGCCCGAAATCCCTAGCCCACTTTGTATACTTAGAGGTAACCAAATAATCTGCTAGGTTTGAAAGACAAATCAAATCGGATATATGATTTCGTAGTATTGCAATGTCATCTTAGTTAGTGGGCCACAAAGAAAATTATAACTGCACTTTGTGGCCCAGTGAGTACGGTGTAATGAGTACATTACTTTTATGCATATGACCTTACCTTCTTTCTTATTCCTTTGATAGATTATGACCTTCAATAAATTAAATACCTTAAATAATTGAAGTGGTCTTATTAATTGAATAAATAAATATATAGGGACAAATCACAAAGAAACTAACTAGCTTTCGCCCGCGTGAACTTCCCTTGAGGTATAAATAGTGTAACTAACACGACTTTCTTTTATATGTATATATAGATAGAAGATACACAGATAAAAATCAAAGACCCAGGCCAATCAGAAATGTGAAAAAGGACATTTTTCATCTTGATCAGACTGGGATCGAACCCAGGACCTCCTGAGATCTAATTTGCGAATTACCTACACTTATTACTAAAGTCTATACCAGTTGAGTCTTGTCAACTTCAGGAAATTACTGCAAAGATCAAAATTAGTTCTTCCGTTGCATAAATTCTTATTGCAGGTTTCCTATTTAAGGTAACGTGCCTAACCTACTTATGAGATGACATGGTTTTAATCGGTAAGTCATTTGAAAAAAAAAAAATATATAGAGGTATATAGTTCTTTTTTAAAATATTAGTCTGTTTGTTTTGGCTTTGTGTTTTGAGACCCATTATTATTTTTTCAAATCCGACCATATATCTAGTTATGTGTTCGAACCACTGTGGTTCGAACTAACAAACAAACTCTGCAGCTTTATTAATTAAGTATAACTGTAATGAATTATTTTAAAGTTATTTACCAGCTGTTTAATGATGCTGCCAAGTAATAGGTATATTTTTGAAAATTATAGATGGAAAACCAGGATAGTATTTTTTTTAAAACTTTTTATTGATTTGGTTCGCTTAAATTTTTGCATGAACACTGAAATGCAAATAGACATATCTATAGAAATTCATCCTCTTAAAGGGGTGAAATAAGAATTTAAATTCGTATTATATACTGTGTCAAACAAGTGATCACATACGCAATTACTATTTCTTAGACATTCCATCCTTCGAGCGGATGAAATTATCGCATCTCCTGATTAGTTCGCTGTTAGAATTATAACTGTAAGAACCCGGGGTCCGTTTATATGCGATAGCATTTGTTTTGCCTCGGTCGGTACTTTAAGGCTTACCAAACCTATTAGGATTTGACATTGCATTTGCTTTAATCGTAACATTTCAAATAATTAAACAGAAAGTCACACTAACTATAAAATTGAGTGAGCTATATAAATCGATTGTGAGTGAACCTACTTATATTCTGTGCTCAACAAGATAAGTGTCAATTGTTGATACAACAGGCGCACAGATGTAAAACTCGTACTTAACTAGGTACTTATTACCGACTGCCGAAGTGTAGATAGATATATAATATTTGATATTATATTCGCTTCGATTAAGCATTATATGCTACTAACAAAACTAAATTAAATGTGAAGTTAAAATATAAATAGCTACTTTTAAATGTAATCAAACCAATGTAACATTCTCTATGAGAAATTCCATTTATTTATCAGCTTATTTTTTAAGCGATACCATGTAATTTTGATAACAATATTCTTCCAGAAATAGTATTTTGTCTTTTATTGACTGACCACTCATTTAATAGCCACTCTACTGTTCGTACCATGGTACTTTTATCTAGTCTGTTTTTCTATAACGTTTAACAAACTGATGACAAAACAAGAAAATATTGCTCAAGATAAGTGTTAATAAAATAATCAATTCGTGTCTAAAATTGAATACGTTAACGTAATTAATAATACCTAATATAATTTCAATCACGTCCAACGTGTACAGAATGTTAACTCACTTGTGACTACAACTCTATAAATAAATGTCTGACGACGCTTGCATTATTCAGTTATATCTAAACACATGTTTATTAGCTTAAAAGAATTGTTAATTAAATAGGTATATTGTCTAATGAATTAGAGGTTCATAATTATCGTATTTGATCCTATCATTTCAATTAATTTGATGCAATGTAATTGGATTCCGCATTAAATTGCTATTATTACATAATGTAAAACAAAGTCCTTCGGCATATGTCACTCTTCCCGAGCAGTGATTATATTTTTCTCCAGAAGTAACTACGAGTAAGAAAAAATTGTGTAAAGGATATGCGTGCAAAGGGTGTCACAACTAAGATTGCATAAGACTGGGTGAAGTGGAGGAGAATAAGCAGGAAAGCGGACCCTGAGCTCCGAAGAAACCAGCTAAGAACGCGACTAAAAAGCGTTAAAATGAGAGAGATAAAGTATACCACGCGAAGTCGTAAGCTAGGTATATCCAGTGATATCTTTCATATTTTTGTAATTTTACTCATAGATTTACGTGTTGCGTGACTGCAGCAAAAAAGATAGAGAATCTAGTTCATTGTTATCTTTTGTTTTTATTAGAAAAAATCATGCTAATCCACTTATTAGTCTCTACCGTGTTAGTCTCTAATCCAAAACAAAGTAATGTCTTTTGATTTAGATAGTCTCTATTTCTATATCTACTTTCAAAAAAAGTGAAAACTACAAAATCAATTGATCCGGCACTCCCTGGTGTCGGGGGTTGTTAAAAACCCATGACGACCATAATCGGGTGGTTATGGTGGTGGTGGTTGGCAGTGGTCTGCTTTACAGAATTTATTTTTTGTTTAATTATTTATTTATGCATCTCTACATATATAAATTTTCAAGTTGGCCCCACAGGTAGGCCGCAGTAAAATAATTAAGTGGGTAATTCCATTATGGAAAAATAATTACCTGTAGTACAAAATATTACTTCAATTGTGCGATTTTCACATTTGTAATCTGTTCTCCACTTACGAAAGAACGAAGCGAACCATACGAAGCTGAAAATAGCAAATTATCTCCTACTATGTGCTGTGCATTCTTTATCGCCTTTTGTTTGAATTGAACTGAATAAGCCAATAATCTCATTTTGTTTTACAATTTATTTGTAGCATAGCATTACTTATAATAATAATTTTAGTTTAGAAACAAACTTAAGTAGTTAGTTTCTAAACTAAAACTGTATATTTTCTATGGCCCCGGGTAGGTAAATTTCCCACGCCGGTTTTTTAATGACAGTTACTTAGTAGATCTTCTTGCAACAATGTTTGATCTATAATGTAATGACTCATTTGACTTGGTAATAATACCTAAGTCTTGATAGTCCATTTTACAAAATTTTTGTAAGTACCTAGATGAGACATTTATTCACTCCATCTCAAAGAACGTCCGGTTAACAAAACACATTGACGATTGACGTTTCAATATTTGGCTACTCTATCTCGTACTAATTGCACCTAGGTAAGTAGTGCTACTTTTAGTAATTACAGGCGAGAAGTGAAATCAGGCTCAAGATTATTAACGAATGATTTCAACACAGTCAGTTCCGATAAAAGAATTGGAAACTCACCATGAATTTTTCAGATCCTTGAAGGTGATGCTGTTCGATCGGTTGAGCTTCCGCCCGATTGTCCAGAATCTTATTTTGTTGTGGTTATCCTCTTCCCTAAACGGATTCAGGTGTTCGGGATAATCATAAATAGAGATCGTCTTGCGTGGTCCAGCCATCGTTGTCATCATTGCAAGTCCAGGATATCACTTTTAGATTTTTACATAATACACAGCACAGGCACAGGCGTCGACCACTTCGAAGTTTATCTGTTATCACTGTGGTTAAATTATCGCTCGGTGATAACGGGTTCTATCGTTTTATCGCACTTAGATAATTGTGGTGTTTGTTTTTGCGGCGCGTAGATATTAGTCGTCGTCGTGGCGGTCGGCGTCGCGAGTAGAGGCACACTAGCGGCTGCGGCCGTCAGTGTTCGCCGCCGGCCTGACAGCGCCACCACACTACCGATTCGCTGACGCATCTTACCACTGTCTCTGCATTGCATACCCTTATGCTACCACCACACTTGGCTATTCGCGTATTTGACGAATAGGCAAAGTAGGCGAATACCGCATGAGTTTTGGCAAATTTACCGTCCATATATGGTCAAATAGGCAAATATTCGTATAGGTACAAATAGCCAAGTGTGGTGGTAGCATTATGTGCTGCAGTGCGCGCACGTCACAATATAGGTAGTTACTTATATGATTAGAAATGCTTGGAATCAATCATGTCATACGATACATTTGTTTATATTTGCGATGTCTTCTAAATGTCCTCAATTACACACGATACCGTAAATAAATTTAACTCGTAATTGATCACAGAGTTAATTAGGTACATCAGCTTCTCATTATTTGCTCAGCGTATAAAATTATAGCGAATAATGAAATTGGGCTGTATGGATTTAACAAGTTTCTATTAAAGGCTACTTAATATACAATCAGTGATGACGCCATTGTTGGTACACTAAATCACGTCACACCGTCACACGCAGAAAGGCGAAGGTCGTGTAAACTTTGGAAATATACACCTTGAAGTACTATTCGTACCTAATAGTCGTAGGTACATGTCAACCGCAATATTGCACAATAGTATTGTTTTCAGACAACAAGATTCAAATATTTTTACCTAACACACACTCACACACTTTATATCTATTTGTAGAAGTAGTACTATAATAACTTCAATAAAGGTTCATAGTTTAATTTAACTCATGGCGGAAATTTTATTCATGGCATTATTATAACTGTTATTTGGTTGTCTCTCTTTTACGTCCAATCAAACGTAGACGTATGTAAGAGTGTAAGACCTAGTGTTAGAGCCATACTTAAACTCATGGACACATGGATGGATAGAGCAAATCATCAAATTCAAAAGGACGAACTTTTTTATCGACATTGTTGATATGTTAATTTTTTAAATTCAAATTATTACTCACTGAATCGTATGGTTTAATAATATTACGTTATAGCATTTTTAAAACGTTTTTTAAACAATTGAAAAAGTTTTCTCAGATATACCTAGCTAACAAGAATGTTATAGGTTACAGTTACTTAAGGTAAAATGATTCATAAGTAATTTTAACGGTTTCCAAAGGATTTATCTAGTCTCGGTTCTGACGCTTTGTCATATAGTTTATTTTCGCCTGATTACTCAGGACTCTTCAGTCAGCCCACCAAATAACACCTACAAACCACACGCGATGGTAATATCGATCCATGCTGTACCACTAAACCAAGTTTGGGTGTATCTGCGATTTTGTTGGGCGGTTCTAATTCAATTTTTTACTTGAGTTATGGTATCGCTAATATCAATGTAAGAACACTCCTGTGTCATCATCTTATTTCCAGCACATTTATGTCCTCTGCACTTCTGTTCAGTACTACTCTAACTGTGCTTTTGTTTACGTAAAACTGCTTAATCACGTTGGTCTAGGCTATGTTCCTCAGCTAGTGAATGCGCTATTCAAGTTTGATATCACTCAGTGACTTTTGCTACTTACCTGTTATTAGTTATTTTGCAGTCTGACACTATCTCCGCTGCCTCACGTATTTTGTTTGCCTGGGAGCGCTTTCTATACGAAACATTTGTGGGAAATCTGTCGAGTTGATATATTTAAGACTGGTGCCTTAAGTTAAAGAAAACCATGGTTCTAGGATGGTTTTCTTAGCTTACATTAAAAAGACGGCAGGGCCGACCTTGACTAGAACCACCGCATTACAAACAGAATGCGAGAGCCATGCAAGAGGCATATGTCCAGTAGTGGACGCAAATATGCTGAAAGAAGAAGAAAAAGATGTGAGGCTTTTATAACAACCTTTCTGATACCACCTTGATGTTAAGTTTTCAGCAATGTTAATTGGTTATAAAAAAATGATCACAACACAAAATACTTATAAAAGTGAAAAAATCTCAGTACCTACGCAGTCAGTCAGTGATCAACAGCAATCTGCAAAGGCATGTCCCGCAAATCAGTTATTGTGTAGTGTCAATTAAACGGCTGTTGCAATTCCCCTTGGCTCTATTAAACGTATAAAGTTTGATGAATTTGATTGATGGAACTGTAACTATTAATCTAAAACGTAAGATCTGTGCTCTTGTCGGTAGAGTCCTTTTTAACAAGTCCCACTTATTCCTCTATCTATTTAATTCCTTCTCGATCTTCCTCTTATTGTAAACATTGTTAAGGCAAAGGATATTAACTTTTAAATAAAATCTATCAAAATTAGTAACATTTTAAAGCATTACTTATAATTGAATAAACTTATATATTTATATAGAATAATATTTGACATAGTCAAACCAGATAGATTAATGTAATTTCTTTGATAGTCACGTCATCGCGGTGAGGTCAGTAGCCTCGAGGTAGTTTACACTGTTCTGGTCTGTAAGGCCACCTGTATTAAACGCTGGCTGTAGTATAGATAGTCGATTACTACAGTAACTGTAACAGAGACATGATAAGTTTATTGTATTGCGCCATCAATTGCGCCCATTATAGCCAATTCATTGACTGGGTCACTTGCTATGTTAAGATGCTGCATTCTTGATTGTTATACTTACGATGGTTATTGGTATGGATATAGGCCTACTTTGTTTTCGTTCGGTTCGCGCACAAAATTGTCACATAATTTTTCTATTGTGTCAGGACAACGGGTTAATTTATTGTAGTCGCAAAACTCAATTCACTCAATAAAAAATATTTTCATGTAAAGGATAACTATCTAAAGATAATATCTATATATAAAGATAAATCATTTGTATTATATGCACTATATTTATCTTAAGACTAACAATGGAAAAAGAGAAAGTGTAAGTATATAAGTATTACGTACCAGCAAACTGTACAAATAAAGTCAGGCGTAAAACCAGACCGAAGAATTAGCATTGTACAAGTGTGCCACGCAATCTAGATCTTTTAGTAGGTAGTTCGTTTCCATTTCAGAAACAATTCGAGTGTATGTTATTATTATTTAGAGCAATTAAATTCCTTAGGTACTATTCATGTATTCGGGTATCGTTATTTAGCACGTCTTGCGGAGCTGAATAAATTTGCAATCGTTATCATTTTTAGAAATGTCCTATTAACTATTAGTACCTAGGGCGACCGAGCTTCGCTCGTTTTATGCAGAAAATCTTTTTGCGTGAAAATAGGGTAAAATTAATTTTCCCAGACATGGAACCTAGCTATATTATCTTTTTGACTATGTAAGAACTTATGTTTAAAATTTCAAAGAAATCGTTACAGCCATTTTCGAAAACGCGAGTACAAATAAATTTATTGCTCGTTTAATATTATAGGATAATATACAAAAATTGCTCGTTTAATAGTATTGGATATTTGATTTTTTTAAATTTTGTAAAGGATTGGTATACCAAACAAAAAATTTGCCGTTGTCCTTGCTTGGACTAAAGCGTAGGCAAAACAAATGAGTAAGATGTAGGAAAAAGGAAATGGCATCAAATATAAAAAGAATTTGGAATTGCGACCGGATTTTTTTTAAATCTATGCGAATATAATATATGACAGTATCAACAATGTTTACCGAGATCATTGTCCTTCGCCTTCCTCGTTTTTACTTAACCTAGTTCTAAGATATTTTTGTAACCATTTGTTTTGGTAAACCAAGAGTATTTTGTTGTAACATAGAGCAACGCGGACTTCAATTGTAAATACCCATTCATTCTACCTCGAAAAATCAGTATATTGTGTTACACTATGAATATGAATATAGCCAGGAACATTGGACGAAGGAAGCTGCGACTTATCTCGGAAATTGCAAGGCGGATGCCACCGCAGACGACATTGAGCACCAATCAGGCCGCTAAATGGTCAACACTCATAAAGATAACTATAGAATGCGCAGTTTGGCACAATATGCTAATAGTATAAGACGCTGTACTCGTTACACCTTACATTACTTACATGATGATGACGAATATGATGTTTAGATTGTTATATTACCTATGCATATCGACTGTAATCTTGATAAACATGTTAAGTTCAGTTTAAAATAAGGTTTGATATTTTTACGTTAGTAAAATAAATCTTTTGAATAAAATTGATATTAGTAAATATATGTTTGTATCGTACTAAGCGAACTTACCAAGCGGATGCTGGGCTCTGAAGCAACCAGACAAAACCAGGAAAACTCCTTTTCAAAGGCTACATCATTCATACGTACATTACGGAAGGCAAATTTCACATGCTGCATACTCAACTGATCCAAGACAAAAATTAAGACATACTTCCGTTGGCCTTTTTATTTTGGAAATTTTAAATTTCCAAAATCTAAAAATAAGTTCAAATCTTAAAAGTAAGCTCTGTTTTCAGGCTCATACCTATGGCTCATTCTCGGAAAAATGAGGTCTTATTTTATGAGGTCATATAATGCTTTATCACAGTGGGTGAACTTGCAAAAGTGATTATGATATTCGAACTTACCCATCATCGATCGCTTTGATACATTGCATTGAATGCCTCTGAAGCTGAAGGTAACTATGAAAACCTCAGATCATTGTCTATTATTTACAAGGTAGTCATAGCAACGTTAAAGATATTTTTATTCGAATACGAAGTGATATTGAACGATTGTTGTTTAGGTTTAGATATTATTGTTTATCCGTGTTTTGGTTTAGTTTTTAGTGATCATGGCTTCAGTAGCAACTTCGCCAAATCTCTCCGCGCGGATATTTTATGGACTTAGGACTGATATACAGTAAGTTATATCCTTACCATCTAGATAACGCTCACTCATGTGCCCTACTGACCCGGTTAATTTTAATTAATGTAAATGTAAATAGCGCCGTCTGTTGCTTTTACGCCAAATTTTTGAGGAATTTTGAAAAGAGATATAGGACGCTGTAAATAGCCTAAAGTACACCTACACCGGGAAATCAGCTGATTGCTCTATTTGAATGGAAGGCTAAATAAAACCAGTCTTATTTGAAGTAGAAGATCATTTGCTCCACATGTGTTTTTTTTAAGTGAAAACAAACCTATAAAGAGAAATGAAGTATCGGCTTTTCTTATTACTCTCCCATTTTCCCTCACTCTCAATCTACGCAACCAAAGAAGAACATGTATGCAACTAACATGGTCATGCTCAGACCATAAAAACTTTATTTATAAGACTATACTAAACTAATAACCTAATTGAATAGATATAACGCGCATTATCTGACGGAATCAGAAATCATATATCCAGCTGGAGGAGTCATTGTCATTCACAACCACCTTCAGAAAAAGCAGAAGTTCATCAGACTCCAGGATAAACATAAACCCATAAAGTCTTTGGTATTGGCCCCTAATAGGTAAGTTAAATCAGAAGTTATTTTTTATAATAATACTTAAATAGGCAATCAGGCCTACGGCCAACCTTTCTAGTAAGTTTTAACGGTATCTCAGATCACTACAGTACATTCAGTACACCCAAAAGGCGCCTGCATCAGTGGCGCCTATAGAAATGTTTACACGCCCTTCTCCCAGCTCCACGTTGTAGTCACATAAGGAAACTATGGCAAGGATTTATTCCATAATCGCAAATCGCAGTGTACGCGATAAAAATATCAAACGATTCGGCATTGTTTGCAATATAATGCATATCCCTAATGCAATCTCTTTCAGTCAAACAACAGCGCAATATGGTAAAATGGTAAACAAAATAAAAAACACGTTGAGGCACACCGGTCTGTATAATGTCAACCTGAATGAAATACCGCCTGTGATGATGCCGCCGATGCTAGAATATACTTGGAAAATATAATTTAACTTCTCTCCAACAAACGTATTTCAGGCGCTGGTTAGCTTTAAATGAAATCGCTGAAGAAGGCCAGAAACCGATCATCACCATCTACGATCTAACTACGTACAAAAGACGTAAAATTCTCACTGTGCCCTTTGAAAATTCCACCGCAAGAGAGTTTGCCTGCGTACAATTTACCTTCGACTCTAAGTACTTAGTGGCTATCACTGGTGAGCCAGACTGGTGGCTGTATTATTATAATTGGGATAAAGGAAAGGTGGAAAGCCACGCCAAAGCCCAGAACCCTAATGGTCAAGGAATTGTTGAAAGTGTGAGTACCTATCAAAAACAAAATCTAGAATAGTTAATACATACATTCTTTGTTCTAGTTCTATGTATCCAATTAGGTTTATGTCGCATTGGTTGTTGACATTACCAAGAACTGAAATTGGAAAAACTTCTATGTATTTACACCAACTCTCACATATTTTTCAATTTGCCTTAGTTTAAAAACGAACTTAAAATCAAAAATAATTTTTAACTTCCGAATTGTATGTTTGTATTGTAATAAATTCATAGGAATAACAATTTAACGTGTCTAAGTTATTATTGGTGAAGCGATTGTTTCTATTTTTATGATGTTATATTTATTACAGGTACAATGCAATCCGTCCGACGCTACTTTAGTAGTCATAACCGGCCCATACACTTTTCGCATCATGAATGTAGCTGAAACTGTTTGGCGCCAATGGGGGTGGTGCAAAGCTGAAAATGTAAGTTAGAAGGAAGTGTAAATGTGTCATTATTTAATTTGAAAATGTTAGGTGAGTAATTTAAATAAATAACAAATATATAGGGACAAATCACACAGATTGAGTTAGCCCCAAAGTAAGTTCGAGACTTGTATTTTGGGATACTAACTTAACGATACTATATTTTATAACAAATACATATAAAGATAAACATCCAAGACCCAGGTCAATCAGACAAGATCATTTTTCATCTTAACCTGACCGGGGATCGAACCCGGGACCTCCTGAGTAGCGGTCAGGCATGTTAACCATTACGCCACGGAGGTCGTGTAGTCTGTATAAAGACATATAAACAGCGCAATAAGTTTGTTTACGGTAGCTCAAGTCACGATAGAAAATTAGGATCTCTTGTTTGTTTGTTTGTAATATCTTTATTGCTTTAAAATACATAGTAAAAGGAACATTATTAAAATAAGAAGACAAAGGCGGACTTATCCCAGGATGGGATCTCTTACAGTCAACCGGCGAATGACGAAAGAAAATGCACAAGAAAAGAGTAGAAGTGCAAACAAAGAATCTCTTATTTATATGGACAGCAATTTCCTATCTTTTATTGTTATTTGGCACTTACGCAAAATTGCTACATTTGCCTAGATCAACATAACCGGTTGCATGTGGCTCACGCCCGACCGCATCATGTTCGGGACGGACAACGGAGTCATAATGATGGTGGAGAATGGGGAACTGCGCCAGAACTGCGTTTTCCAAGCAGCCGAGGTCATGGAGATGGCGCTGAAGAAAGTGGAAACAGAGTGTGTATTTATTTTGATCACTGTTGTACTTCTACTTATATTATAATACTAGCTGTTGCCCGCGGCTCCGCCCGCGTGTAGGTAACCTGTGGAAACTACAACTATCCAGACCTATAGCTAAATCTATAGTATCCTATTCCCGTGCCAATTTTATAAAGCCATTACATTGCTACGATATCAAACTGAAAATATTAACATTCATACTATCACATCTTTGTCTCTAAAAGAGTAGACGCAGCCTATTACAGGGTCATTTGGACCTAAAAGCCACTCCTAAAGTTATAGTGGGCGTGAAATGTGGAGAAAATCTCAATAAAAAGTGATAAGTTAGTTAAATTAAACCTTACGACACGACCGTATGTTACAAACAAACAACAACTGAACTGACTTGCCGATTTGATTATTTTTTAAACCAAAGCCAAACCAAACCAACCAATCAATTCAAATAGCTTACAATACAACACGACCGATAAACAAACCAACCAATAGAACTTAATCAACAACCAATTTTTTTCTTTTAATAAATTCTAATTAATTGCCGTAAGGAAAATTTTCAATCTGCTAAACCATATGCGAAAAAATAATTAAAATAAAGTGAGCGCCATCTATTGATATCTTATGTAACTAAATTATACGCCCACACACATTCAATCTGTTATTTTATTAAAATTTAATAGAGACTGGAGTGTGTTTTTTTCTTATTGATATCGATAAAACAAAGTAGAAATTCTAGCCTTATCTAAATTAAATACGTTTATGTAAACCGCATTCAACTCTGTTTAAAAGTTCAGTGCTAGAAGTAATTTTCAACTGAACGAAACAAAGTTTTGACAATGCTCCTAATTATATGTAATTCACCTGTGAAAACCGCGTTCAAATCTGTTGAGTAGTTTTGAAGTTATTACCAGAGGGACAAAAATTCCACAAGTTGTTTTTTTTTTTTGTTTCTGTTACTCTTTTTAGAAAAATATTTAATGTATATACACTCGATTTTTACTGTCCTATTATCTGTCTCTCGCTCGCCCGACCTCGTGCCGTATGGTCACGTTTCGTTGAGCTCCGCGATTTTTAATTCTTTAAAAATAGTTTTTCCTCGGTTTTTCTTCATTTTCTTTTTAAGTGCTGTGCTATATACACTTATAGTGATAGTGACACGGTGAATTGTGCGAATTAACGCTTATTTTCGGTATTTTTAGTGTCTAAGTGTGGACCATTGCGGACAATCAGGACAAGGACCTGCAGCTAAGTTTTCATCGACTTTTCCCCTTTTTTATACATTTCACTAATTGTTTATAATTTTTCTCAAATTTTGCCAATTTTTAAGTGCTTTTCGATAATTTTACATCTAAAAGTAGGTAGTGATTATTTTTGTTTACATCTTGCTAACCGAATTTAACCGAAAACAGTTTTGTGACATTTGCTGTCAGCTGTTATTGACAGTTGAAATTGAAGTTGACAATAGCATCTTCTTGCTCGTCGAAATTTTGCTGTCAGCTGTTAATGACAGTTGAAATTGAAGTTGACATTAGCACCTTTGCTCGTCAAAATTTTACGGCACTGGAGGCGAGGACATTTAAGCTTATTTTGAACTCTTTAGCTATAAGTGGTGATGGTAGTTTAGGTTAAGTTCTCGGTATACAGTAAACTGACACTAGATTTATCCAGTAACATATTTAGAAATATTATAAGTATGTCGGACGGCTCAGACGACGACGGGGGTCCATCCCGCATCAGGACCCCGACCCGCGACCCCTTTAAGCCTAGGGACTCCTTACTGAGGACCCCACCAGGAAGGCGACTATCCATTCTAGAGGATAACACGTCGAAAAGCCTGATGGCAGCAGTGGTCGTGGAGACGGTGACGAACGTCCTAAGAAGATTATCTCCTGAGCTTCATGAAGATTCCCCGCCAGCCAAGGGAACGAAGGCCCCCTCGACAACCGCCGCTAGGAAGAGGGCATCGGCGGCTAAGCGCGCGTTGGCGTCCCCAGAAGAAGTCGGCTCTGCGAAGTTGTCGAAAAGAGTACCGACTCCAACGAGCTCATTGATGCCCCCGGAACCACCAGTGTCGGAATTTGGTACACCCTTCTCGTCCGATAGCGAAGCAGACCCAATGTCCGAAGAAGGAACAGACGACCTGCACGCTCTAACTGCGCGTCAACTTCTATCTAGGGCCCATAAGGAGGCGAAGGGGGTGGCCTCCATCGCGGGTGGCCCCACGAGTAAGTTGAAGAAGTCGGACCAGAGTAATATAAACGGCCATGTAAGCACCATTCTGGAAATCGTTGCCCACCTGGCGCTCGTAGCTGAAGAGGGCAAGAAGGACATCAAGGTGGCCCAAACGGAGAAGAAGGCCATTGATGAAGCGCGAGAGCGCGAGAAACAAAGGGCCGCCCAAGCAGAGGCGGCCAGAATCGAAGCGGAGGCAGCCAAGGCTCGCGCAGAGGAGCAGGCGGCGGCGGACAGGGCTGCCGCGGCCATCACTGCAGCGTCAGCAAGCGGTGACGGGACTTCCTACGCCGAGAAGGCGAAGAAGAAACCGGCAGGACCAATTATTGCTATATACCCTACAGACGCGGATATCAAGAGCGCAGAGGAGACAAAGAAGATTCTGAAAAGCTCCGTTACCCCCGCCCAGCTGCAGATACATGTGGACAAAGTGCGCAGGGTCGGCAACGCGGGCGTTCTCGTGCAAACGAGAACAAAAGAGGATATGGCCAAATTGAGGACCGCACTCCCGGCTACCCTTAAGGCCAATGAGCTTCAACATCGGACCCCGCTCCTGTGTATCAGGAATGTTGACGGGAAGGATCTGAAACTCGACGAGTTGCTGCCGATGGTTCATGACCAAAACTTTAGGAACGACTCCACTTGGACCCTTCAAAAGTTGAAGGACAACTGCCGCCTGGCCTTCAAGAAGAGCAAACTCGGAGGCAGGATGACGACGTTCGTCCTTGCATGCTCCCCGGCCCTGCGCTCTACGCTGAAGGTGATGGGCAAACTAGCCATAGGCTGGGATGTGTGCCCAGTCGATGACTTCACAACGGCGATAAGGTGCCATAGGTGCCAACAATACGGCCACCCAGAGAAACGCTGCAAAGGCGATAAGGTGTGTGCTAAGTGCGGAATTGTAGGCCATGATAGCAAAGGGTGCAACGAAAAGAACACCGTGTGCGCTACTTGCAAGCGATTTGGCAGAGGCGAGCTGCACAGTCATGAGACTGGCTCTAGAGATTGCCCAGCCCGCATTCATGCGGAGAACAGGATGAAGGAGGACACTTCATCCTATTAATGGATTACGGCCCAAATATGAAACCTACAAAACTCAAGCTAGGCCAGGTGAACCTGGGCGGGGGTATGCTTGCCACGACCGAGATTCCACAGGTAGCCGAAGAACTGGATTTAGATGTAATACTAATTCAAGAGCATTACTCCCGACTTCGGGAAGAAGAAGCGAGTAGGTTCCTCCAGTGCGGCGGCACGGGTGCCAAGGCGTGTATCTACATTCGGCGCGCGGACATCCCTTGCGCCTTCCTCCGCCACCTGTCGGGGACACACTGTACTGTGTGTCACTTGCAGGTTGGCGGTGGGGGCGTGTACGTGGTGTCCGCGTATTTCCAGTACAGCGACGATGTGGATGTGCATCTTGAACATCTGGGTAAAGTTTTGGACGCCCTTAAAGGGAAAAATGTCATCATAGGTGTGGATTCTAACGCCCACTCACCAATGTGGTTCTCCAACGAGAGACAATACACAGGACGCGGGCCAGACGTCACGCAACGCAAGGAGTCTGTGGAGGCGTTTATCCTGGCGAGAGGTCTAGAAGTGGCCAATGTGGAGGGAGAACCGCACACATTTCAGACATCGAACGGAGCGTCAAATATAGATCTTACGCTTACTACCAGAGGTATTCCGGTGGCAGAATGGAAGGTGAGGGTGGGGTTGATTGAGAGTGATCACCGACTAATTACATTTGTCGTGGCAAGCGAGGTCGCTTCAAACGACGAGCCTCTAGAAGAGCCCATAAGACTACGGGATCGTGGTGTGTGCTGGGAGCGCTTCGAGCGTGTCATACATGGGCGTGTAGGAGACATAAAATGGAATTGCCCAGCGGGAGAGGTCTGCGAGCAATTTACTAATTTGATACTACGCGCAGCGAGAGAGACGTTAGGCGTGGTTAAATCGAGAAAGACAGGTAAGGGGTATGAATGGTGGACTCCGACGCTAAGCGGTCTGCGCGCGAAGAACAATAAATTACGGAAACGTTGGCAGTCCCTCCGTAGGGTGGGGGGGCATAGAGAGGAAACTGCACGAGACGAGTTCCATGCGCATAGGAGTAGGTATAGGGCGGCCATGGAGGAGGCGCAGCTTTTGCATTTCAGGAAGATCGCTGACTCCGGTGACTTGGACCCCTGGGGACAAGCGTACCGGGTCGCGAGCGGGCGGCACAGACCGCCCAGTAATGTAATTAATGGTACGGAATACGCACAAGGTTATGCTGAGGATGTGGACGGGGCCATGCACGGTCTCATGTGTGCGCTGAACCCGGATGACGACGTGTCTAAGGACTCCGCGTACCACAGACAGGTGCGTCGTGTGGCTTCGTTCATACCGTCAGGAGAAGATGCGCCTTCGCCATCGGATGAGGACATAGGGGACATAGTTAGAGAACTTCCCAGCACTGCTCCGGGGATCGATGGGATCAGCGCACGTATTATCCAGCATGTCTGGAAAGCCGCGTCCGTAGAGTTCTCGGAAATGTATAGGCGATGTGTCAAGGAGGGCTGCTTTCCGAACGTATGGAAGGACGGTAGGCTAATTGTCTTGCCCAAGGGCAACGGCAAGCGGCTTACCGACCCGAAAGCGTACCGCCCCATCGCGCTGTTGCCGATTCTAGGTAAGGTTTTAGAACGTATCTTGATAAAATGCGCTCCGCAGATGACCAGAGGTCTTTCAGAATGTCAGCATGGCTTCACGCGAGGTCGGTCGACGGTAACCGCGCTAAATTCCATCTTTGGCGCGGCTCGGGATAGCTCGTCTAAGTACGTTCAAGTGATCTTCTTAGATATCTCTGGTGCCTTTGACAACGCCTGGTGGCCGATGATCCTGCTGAAGGCAAAAAGGGGAGGGTGCCCACCAAACATCTATAAGATGCTGGTGGACTACTTCACTGGACGCCGTATCGGCATGTTCGTTGGAGGAAGGGCCTTGTGGAAGACAGCAACAATGGGTTGCCCGCAGGGATCGGTGCTGGGGCCCATGTTATGGAACCTGCTCATGGACGACTTGCTTCGGCTCCCGCTTCCGGCGGGGGTTAGGATTGTGGCGTATGCCGACGACGTGACCATCTTGATCGAAGCTCAATCCCGAGCGAGCATAGAGACCTCTGCCTCTGCTACTTTGAAGCTCGTTGGCCAATGGGGGGAGAGGAACCGACTGGAGTTCTCGTCGAGTAAGTCCGCCACTATGACAATCAAGGGGAAATTCCAGCGGCCACCTGTCATCAGGTTCGGTGGAGCTTCTATCAAGAACGTCACGTCGGCTACGGTCTTGGGAGTGGTGGTCGACTCGAGTCTCTCGTTCGCGCAGCATGCGTTGTCGATAGGGATGCGCGCGGCAAATTGCTTCGGCAAGATGTCACGGGTATCGGCAACCTCATGGGGTATTCGGTACAGGGCACTCCGGGTCCTGTACAAAGGCACTTACATCGCCACGGTAACGTATGCTGCGGCGAGCTGGTTCCGTCGTGCGTCACTGCACGTTGTGCGGAGCGCGCTCCTGCGCACCCAGAGACCCGCCTTGATCCTTCTGACCAAGGCGTATCGTTCGACAAGTACTGCCGCTCTACCAGTATTGGCTGGTGTTCTGCCGGCCGACATCGAGGTGGGCCGTGCTGGTAGGTTAGGGGAAGCACGCGAATCCGCGGTTACCCGGGAGGAGCTACAGCGCGCGAAACGTAGTATTGCGGAGACCGCACTGGCCACATGGCAATCGCGTTGGGACGCGTCGACCGATGGTAGGGAAACATATCGATTTTTCCCGGATGTGGCGGGTCGGCTCAAGGCAACTTGGGTCGAACCGGACTATGAGACCTCTCAGATCTTGTCCGGACACGGCTGCTTCAGGGGTAGGCTCCATCGCATGAAGCTTTCGGACACCTCAGCCTGCTTCTGCGAGGAAGCGGTCACTGAGGACGTCCATCACGTACTTTGGGAATGCCCGATTTATGAGGAGGCGCGTAGGGAACTATTAAATAATGTTGTCCCGCTCGGGGTGGGCCCAGTCTACTATTGCGATCTCGTGGGATCTGAGGCGAACTTTAAGCGGCTAAAAGAATTCTCGCATCGGTGGCATAAAATTCGAAGCGGCCTCGAGAGGGGCATAACTTGAAAAGTAGGTGCACATTAAGAATACTGCCACAAGCAGACAAAGAAGACGAAGAGAAAAACTGAAACTGTGACAAACTCAAAGACCTAGAAGACAGAAGCTGGCCTCTGGCCGAGAAGGCAAGCGAGGCGTACTTGTGAACGTAAGCCCCCTAAGGATGGGGGAGAGTTATTAAAATGCAATGATTGCATAGATAGGCGACACTATAGAGAACTTGTAGGGAGATCAAGCAGGTGCGACTGGAAAGAGATGCGAAATGCTAGTACAGCGCACTCTCCCGAGATTCGGCTCGTATAACCGAGAGGTTGGTAGAGCCATGGGAGGTGGAGGGAAGTGTCCTATTATTTGTATAGATAGATAAGTACAAAATACTGATATATTAACGGACTTAACGCTAAGAGCATTCTCTACCAGTCAACCATTTGATTAATCTTCTTCAATGTCGTCAATGACAAACTATTAGATTTGATTTGATTGGGGTTGCGATATCGTTTATCCGGAAATAAATTTGCAAATGAATTTATTCGTTCCTTTTCAAAATTAAAATAAAAGTAAGAAAATAATTCTAGAAAACAAATAAAAAACGAAAACAGAAAATTATTGTTTGTGGCAGGATTCGATTTAGCTACTTCCAGCTATTTCTTGAAACATTTCTTTACTAAAATATTAAAAGCAAAAAAAATTGAATTCTAAAAAACTAATACAAAACGAAAAAAAAGTAAGTAAGAAAAAAGTCATGAGTAGCAGAATTAGAACCCTCTACTCAAAAAAATAATCCGCGACCTCTACCGATAGGCCAACATGCGTTGTTAGTAATTGGCGAAATTTCAAATGGAATTTGTCTATAGGTACGCCAATTCACCCCTTTTTTGGATGTAAGGGTTGGAATTGTGAACAACCCTTTCTTATGTGGGCAGTATATAGTATAATAATGAAGACACTAACCAAATTTCACGTTTATGGCTTTTATAGTTTCGGTTTTGTGATGATAAATTAGATAACCTCCCTCTTTTTACCCCTTTATAGGTTGAATTTCAAAAAACGCTGAAACACGCCATTAGTTATTTTTGTTGAGAAGCATTCTTGCCAAGTTTCAAGTACATCAGTGAAGATTTTAATTTTTTTTCATACAAACTTTGCCCTCAATTTTAACCCTTTTAGCGATCTAATTTTGAAAAATTCTTTCTTATCTGAGCACTACGTATTAACATAAAACTTCGGTCCAAATTTCAAGTTTATAGCTTTTATGGTTTAGGCTGGGCGTTGATTTATCAATTGCCCTTGTTCTTATATATAGAAGAAATTAAATTAATCTACTAACTAATTAGAATATTAGAAATATTAATACAAATATACTTAAATACCTACAATTTATTTGAGAAACCTTACAATATATTTAAGATATGCAACTAACTTATGGAAAATAACACAAAGATTTACCTATTTTCAAACTACTATTCGAACTCCGGAATACGGAAAAATACTTTTCAAACTTAAATTAAACGAATCAATGAGTAGCCCAAAACGCAGACATTAAACTATACACCATACTAATATTATAAATGCGAAAGTCTGTCTGTCTGTCACCACTTCACGGCTAAACTGCTGGACCGATTATGATGAAATTTGGTAGGGATGTAGTTAACGACCTGAGGTCAAACATAGGCTACTTTTGGGCGCGATATAACAGAGTCCCACGCGGAGCAAAGCCGCGGGGAATAGCTAGTACAATATAATGCCGCAATTACCACTCCATACTCCAATCAATTCCAATTTAATTTTATTATTAAAATAATAAAATTTTAATATAAATATTTATTATAAATATTTAATATAAATATTTATTATTAAAATAATAAAATTTTAATATAAATATTTAACAGGTACCAAATCTTCTTAACACACAATGAAATCGTTAGAAAAACAAAAAAAAATGTTTTATTTATTTGAAATCTCAATTACTACACATGATGATTAAATGCGAACGACAAACCATATCGACTTTTAAAATGTATGGTGGCGCCATCTATTGACACATTACTGAACTCATAATATTAACAAATAAATAAAATCTTTGCACTCTGTCTTCTATAATTTAGTTGTGTACATACAATACAATTCAATACAAAATATTATACCAATACATTTTTAATTTTAATTCCATGTATCTCACTTCAAAAATGACAAAGTTTCATACAAACTGACAATCCCTATTTCACCCCTATAGGGATGTAATTTTCAAAATCAGATTGATGCATTATTATTTTTTGCCAATTACAAATTCAAATTAAAAATTCCATGTGTCTCACTTCAATAATGACAAAGTTTCATACAAAATGGCAACCCCTATTTCACCCCTTTAGGGATGTAATTTTCAAAACCTGATTGGTGCATTATTATTTCTTACCAACTTCAAATGTAAATTAATAATTTCATGTATCTCACTTCAAAAATGACGAAGTTTCATACAAACTGGCAACCCCTTTTTCACCCCTTTAGGGATAAAATTCCCAAAAGTCCGTTCTTAGCGGACGTCTCTTAGTCACAATCTACCTTCCTGCCAAATTTCATCTTCATCGGCTCAGCAGTTTTGGAGATTTCGTGATGAGTGAGTGAGTGTTTTTCGCTTTTATATATATAGATTCTTATATATACTAAATATTATAAAGAGGAAAGATTTAATTGTAATGCTTGTTTCGCCTAAGCACTTGCAGTACAGGGCGCTATTCGCGAATTAATTTTATGCTATAAAAATAATATAATATAGAATAATATATGAGCTATGAATCTAGAAAATCTGTTTAGATTCCAGACTAAATGAAAAACAGTAATTTGTAGAATAGTAATAAATCAATGCCACTTTTCGTTGTAATTTTATAACTCAAGAACGAACTTTAAACGTAGCGAAGCACAACCGGGCCGCTATAGTTAAGAATAAATATTAAGAACTTTACATTTTAAACCTTTACTAACTGATTGTTATCAGAGCAGCCGAAGAAGGCGAAAAGGCAAGCAACTCCAGTAAGCAAGAGGCACCCGCGGAACCAACTGTCTTTTCAGAAAGCTATCCAGTCACCTCATTCGCCAATTTTGCAAAGGGTAATTTTTATTTACTAGCTTTCGCCCACGGCTTTGCCCGAGTGAACTGAAATAGTGCTTTTTCCCGAGATGAACCTTCTCAATACTTCTATCTATGTGTATGCGAAATTTCAGGAAGATTGGTGCAGTAGCTAGAGCGTAAAAGCGTAACAAACAAATAAACTTACTTTCGCATTTATAATATAGTTAGGATTAGGATAGGATGTATATATTAAACAATGTTGTTAATCAATTTAAATTATATTTATGCAGTATTAATTAATTATTATTAACAAGAATAATATTAAGTAGGACATCGTTCTAAGCATCATGACATGAAATAAGCCTTTATAGACTACTTTTACCCAAGAACGGCTTAAAAGCCATAACAAAATCGAATCTTTTTAAGACCATCCGAAGTAAAAAAAGCAGGAAAGCGTTGGGCTCCAAAGCGACCAGCTTACGATACAATCAGAAAACCTTGAGATGAGAGTAAGAATATAGTCCATCAGCCACTAGGCTGAAAGAAGTATGCAGCCATCAATTGTATTCCGTTTCGTAGTCTGAAATTAACTAATTATTTTTCTACCATTTAAGGTTTTGCATTTGCTTGCGGACCGGGTTACGTGCATGTATTTGAGAAAGAAACACCGCATCACTGGAGGAAAAGGAACGTTTTTAGAATATCTAAAAAATCATACAAGTAAATATTTACTACCCTTTAACATAAGAATGCGTATTGAAACATATTATCTAATGATGTGTTAGTAATTTTAAAATTTGCGTTCCAGGCATACACGAGAATATCCGACTTGGTCACCGTTAGACGCTATACAGCACATTGCAATCGATCCTAATCAAGAAACACTGCTGATTACGACGTTGAGGAAACAGTTGTACTATGTGAAGATATTTGCACAACATATGCTGCAAGTTGGTATCCTCCATTGCGTGGAGTCTGATAGACCGTCACGCGTCACGACATTTTGCTTCTCGGTATCACCTGCCCGTGGTGACCGTAACCCGTGGCTATTAAATCCAAAAATATTTTTAATTCCGACTAATAGTTTTAAGCGTCCAAACAAGCTCTCTTTAGCTTTTAGTATAGATAAAAAGCTATTGAAAATCAGATTTAGCCAACTTGAATAATCCGACAACTCACGAATACATTAAGTAACCACCGTTACCCTTGATATTGGGGGTTCAATATACTTCAAAATAAGTATAAAATAGTTACATTATTTTTTTACAAATTAATAAAAAAACACGTATACGTAAACTTACAGTCACCAAAACTATACCAGCAATAATAAGTTGCAGCAGCAGGTGAATTAAGTTAATAAGATATTTCATTTTTTTATTTGATCAGATTTGAATTATGTAGTTATCTATCCACCATTTGAATGACAACGGTGTTAACCCTGCCACTCTGTATGGTTCTCGGTAGTGGTAATTTAAATTCACACATTTTTAAAAATATACATTCAATCATCCAATGACAAAGGCTGGTTTCATAAGAACGTTTCAACCGAAATGTTATTTTAGTCTGTAATTTGATTAATTTTACACACAGAATCCAGAAGTAGCATTCATGGAGTTGGGGCCGGCGATGCACTACGGCCGCATCAATTCTTTATCCATGTGCGCTTGGAAACCTATTTTTATGACTTCTGGCGAACAAGACAAGAGCATTCGCATATGGAACTATATGACGGACGACGTCGAGATGATCAAGTTGTACCAGGAGGAGATACATTGCGTTTCTTTGCATCCAACTGGTATGAATTATTTCTCTTAATTTGGCAGCTACATTGCTTAAATAAATACGTAAATACTTACTTACAAAATTTAAGTATGTGGAGAAGAAACATGTCTTACTAGGAATCTTTATAGATAAAGTCATAATCTACTAGGATCCCATATTGCTGATTGTATTCGGAATATATATATAATATATAGAGGTAAATTAAAATCTCTGTTATTCCCTTATTCGCCTATAACAAAAACAAAGCCCTTTTAAGGCTCTTTTATTTTAGAAAACAAAATGTATTTATTATTCAATTTAAAGTTGGGTTCTATATTTAATTTAAATTAGTTGAGTATTTTGTTATTAATTTTATTAAAAACGAAAATAAAATCTAATGTAGAAAACAATTATTTCTATAAATAAGCTTAGTCAAAATGTTTACAAAAATTATATCAGCAACATACTTCGTCAAAATGTTATTGGACTATATTTATTAGATACTTACTAGTATTACATACTTACCTATCTATTAAAACCACATTAAAACCTTTTGGTTTTAGGATTGTTCGCTATCGTGGGATTTTCCGACAAACTTAGATTCATGGTGGTGCTGATAGATGACTTCGAGGTGATGCGCGAGTTCCCCATCAGAAACTGCGACAGGGCCAAGTTCAGCACCAATGGACATATGTTTGCGGCTGTAAACGGTCAAGTGATTCAGGTGTTCTCCTCAGTTAGCTTTCAAAATGTTTACAATCTTAAGGGACATAATGGAAAGGTAATTTTTTTTATTATTGAATATACATACATGCTACAAATCATGATTATAAAGCGAATATCTTAAATAAGAAAAATAATGACTTCAACTGAGTCTATGGAGACTAAAGGTATGGACCTAAGCCGACTTTTGCTTGTAGGTAGTCAATTAAATTTGATTTAATATCTAAAGTCTGTTAAATGATGGCGGTATATTTATCTATAATGACGAAACTTTATATAAGTATACAAAAAATATATATAATGTTGTTCAAATCCCACGGGAAACAAACCTAAGTTGTTACCAGTTCAATTAGCATATTGCAGGATCTATGCTTATTTAAGCATGGTATTATTAATCTTGGATGCCACCTAGCACTCTTGAAATAAACTTCTACAGAGGCCGCAAAGGTGTTTTAGATACTATTAATGAAACTTAATGTAACCGACAATTTCGATATTTTATTCCCGCCCTTCATACACACCTCAATAGAAACGTTATTTCCCTGAGCTGTGCACTTGCATTCTCCGTATTATTTATTAAAAAAGAAACTATTTTTACTCCCTCTCTGAAATAAGCGAGTAAAAATGTTTTACATTTATTAAATGCCTTTTTTAGATTACGTGCTTAGCTTGGTCTGCGAATGACTTGACCTTAGTTTCCTGCGGCACGGAGGGCGCCGTCTACGAATGGGGAATGTCTTCCGGACAGCGTGTGGGCGAAATCATACTTAAAACCAACCAATTTAATGCTTGCGCCGTCAACAGGTCTACAAGATTTTATTTAAAAAAAAGATCAAATCTTGGCTGCATCTTCAGCACGGACGCTTAGTCCGAACCAAAATGTTCCAAAGGCGAAATTGATTTTTTTCTTTTTACTATTCTTAAATTGTTGTGATACTGCAACTCGTACCTCGACGATACGTTGTCGTTGGTTACAAAAAATATACTTTTGCTTAGGTACAACCCAAGCCAACTAGCTTCTTGGAACGACCATGATATTAACCTTCTTTGAGAATGCTTTTGTTGGTAATCTAATTGGAGTGAGGTATACACACTCGTAAATTCTGATCTATATTATTTCCTTATTCACTTTTTAAGACTTTCTAAGAAAGAAAGATATTTGTATTCTACGTCGGAAACCACACTACGCACTATTATAATTTTGATGTCACATTTATTTCACTTTTCTTCTTTTTCTGTGATTTGTCCCTTTATTTGGGGTCGGCCTTCGAACTGTTCTGGGTTGTCAAGTATTCAGTTTCCTGTGGCGTTCGTTCTCTACTTCTATTATCCAATTATATTTCTCTTACTGCCGCTACCTCTATGTCGCTCGATATTTAAATAAAACATGTTTTTAACAGACCAGTTATTAATCTTCTCATTTGGAATCATATTTTACAGCTTTGGCAAAACTACTTACGCTGTTGGTACCGATGGAGAAATCAAAGAGATTGGTGCCAATACAATCAGAAGAAATTTAGGACTGATCGGATGTCCCTTGGATACTATATTGCTATCTCGCTCAGACATGATGCTGTTTATAACGGGTGGAGAAGGAGGCATTACATCCGTCCAGCTTCCTTTACTAGACAAGGCTATATTCAACGAGTTCCACATGCACAATAAGAAAGTGACGTGTATCGCGTTGGCTTACGACGATCAAACCCTGATATCTGTAGCAGAAGATGCGTCTATATGCTTGTGGCGTCTTACCAACGCGGAAGGACGAGCAATAGCTCTCGACAAAGATTTCTCTTATTCTAAAGAGATATTGATTAGTAAGAAAGATCTGCAGGAAAAGCTCAACAATATTAATGTAAGTAGGTATATACTTAGTAAAAAATAACAGAATAAAAAATCTTCTTTTCGAGTCATAATGGCTATATGGACTCTATATTGACTGCTCAATACTTGGCCCCTCCACTGCCCGGTCGATTTGATTTGTTTGTTATGACAGAATAAAAATTATGACTTTGTTTTGTTGTTTCCAGTTTGTGTAAGACATTGCCTTGAATGTAGATGATTCCGTTTTTTGGAAGGCATGTTAAGTCCTTGGTCACGATCACAGAGAAAATATCATCCGTGGTCCCGACTGCCATCTGGTGGCGAGAGTCAATTGACTGTGAATTTCAAGACGATATAATTAAATGATCAGATATATATTTTAGTTGCTGAGCACAAGAATGAGTGAGCTAGAGACGGAGCATGCGTATCAGCTCCGTCAGGCTGAAGCCACGCAGGCGGAGAAACTGAAGGAAGTGCACGAGGGTTACTGCGCCGCTATCGAGGAACTCAAGGAAAAGAACGAGGTACGATATGAGGAACTTACACTTTTGTAATTTTAATTTTAGCTATAACTGCCTCCTGTCTACTGGGGATGGTGATTTCCTTATGATCTAGCGGTTGTGTGTTGAAGTTCCACGGGAAGCATTCTTTTTATTTCCCATTTGGTTAAAACATTGCAGACTTTAATCATCTGATTTACTGGTTACCTAGACACTTGGCAACGGGCGATTGTGGAATAAATCGCGTCAGTCAGTAGATAACCATGAAGGGTAAAGAAAAATTAAACAAGTGTGAACCAGAGTGCAATTTCTTTATATATAGAAAGCAATTTGTATGTCAAGCGTTTCAGCTACTGCGGCGGTCAAGCTGCCTATAATCAATTATCTTAAACAGTACACGACAATACTTATTTTTACATTTGGTGTCTTTTCAAGTACTTACTAAACTACTTTGCGTGCTTCGGATCTGTTACGCCGGAATATCTTTGATTTTATTAAAAAGTTATTTGCTTAATTCTGTAATTTTAAACGTATTAAATATTTGTAATAAATTGATTTGAATCAACTTACAGCAAATAGAAAACGAGCACACTCACGAGATCGGCATGATTCAACAAGATATCGCCAAGCTGCGGTCGGGCCACGAGAGGACGCTGCAGGCGCTGGAGGCCGACTTCAACATCAGGCTCATCAGCGAGTACGACAGGTACCAGGTGGGTACTCGTGATCCGATTTTGAATCTTTTCCACTCTTATTTTGGTGCCACATTCAGCAAAATGCGATCTGCATATGCACTTTTTCAAGCGCCGCTCGAAACAGTTATCGCATGATTGTAGCATTGGCGTACGTTTTTCAACTAAGAAATTCTTCATCCAAGACAACAGCTTTGAATAATATTTGAATATATTTCTTAGATCCTGAATCTAAAGCTCTTTATCATGTCCCTTGTACATAAAAATGGCATTGATTTTATATATATTGATTATGGGACCCGCGGACTAATTGACCTAGTAAAACTTACAGTTTTAAGAATATAGGACTTAGGAGTTCATCTTTTATTTTTTCAGAACTTAGAAGATAAAACTGCAAGAATGCGGAAAGATTACGAAGAACGCTTGGAAAATTTAGCTGAAAGTAAGCGGCAGGCGCTCAGAGAGATGAACGATATGTTTGAAGCCAAATTGGAGGAAAAGGATTTGGTTTTGCAAGAGGTGTTGTATTGAAGTATCTCTTTATAATTCAAGCAAAATCAACCAAGTATTTCGAAAGACACGTTGTAAAACCATTGGTCCTGACTGTAATTGCTAGATGGCAGCAGCCTGAAAAAAGACAGTGTTGGCATCATCACACTCTGAGCATGATTATGATCATCATTTCAGCCGCAGGCTGTCCACAGCTGGACATAGGCCTCCCTGAAGGATTTCCAAAATGATCGGTTGGAAGCGGTCTGCATCCAGCGCCTGCCTGCGACCTTCTTTAGGTCGTCTGACCATCTGGTCGGTGGGTGTCCGATGCTGCGCTTACCGGTGCGTGGTCGTCATTCGAGAACCTTTATGCCCCATCGGTCATCGGTTCGTCGCGCTATGTGCCCTGCAAAGATCTAATCCGCTGGGCTATGTCAGCAACCTTTGTTCTACGGATCCCATTTCTGATTCCCGAAGGGAAACACCGAGCATAGCTCTCTCCATGGTTCTTTGGGCGACCTTGAGCTTTCTCATGAATATGATACTGTAACGTAAAAGTTTTAAATCCATTTGTACAATTTAATGTGTACGGTTCTAACAAAACCAAAGTCAGAAAGCGCCACCTAACACGTTTTGTATTTACGCAGTTACAAGAACAAGCTGACATGGAAAAAAAGGAACATGAAACAATAAAGTCGTCGATTGAAGAAGATGCTGATCGTGAGATCATCGAAATACGGACGGCGTATGAGGTTCAACTTAAAGAAGAAAAAGATGCTAACGTGCGGCTCAAAGGAGAAACTGGTCTTATGAAGAAGAAATTGATAAGTGCTAATAAAGAAATCGACGAATTCAAACATCAAGTATCGCAGTTGAAAGGTATTTGTTTAATTAGGAAATTCGATAAGCAGTTCATTACAGCCCTAAAGAATATTCATTACCTAAATCACATTTGTTTGAACGCGCTGGAATTACCGGCCGAATTTATGCAGGTCTTTTGCCTAAAATACTACTAAATCAGACCTTCATCAATTTATGTTACTTAGTACTTTATCTATTACACCTTATTTATCTTAATCGAATGAAATTATTATTTCAGCTGAACACAAGCAATTCCAAAAAGTCATTTCAACATTAGAACGCGACGTAGCCGATCTCAAAAAAGAAATATTAGAAAGAGATAACACTATTCAAGACAAAGAAAGAAGAATATACGAACTGAAACGGAAAAAGCAAGAGCTCGAAAAATATAAATTCGTATTGAATTTTAAAATAACGGAATTAAAAAATCAGGTTAGTACTTACATCTTTATGGAATATCTTGAGGATATGTTATGTTAATCGTTTCGCTAAATTTCAAAAGACTTAATCTCTTTTTATGTGAAAACATTTAGATTGAACCTAAACAACGAATTATAAACGAATTAAAAGTGCAAATCGATGACATGGAAAATGAGGAACTAAAGTTATTAAATGTAAAACACGATCTCGGTACGAATTTAAGTTTTTGTAGCTGAACTCTATAGGTACCTACATAGACTGTAATTTATTAATGAAAAAAGTTACAGCTGTGATATATTAAATGTAAGATGTTTTACGTTAATAACAGATTGAACCATTGGAACGTGAAATAAAAGAGAAAAAAAAGCGTATACTTGAGTTGGAGGTGTCATTAGAAACGCTTCTAAAACAAAAAGATTTCCGCGGTAACTTGAATATTTACAGCCTTGTAGTCAGTTGTAATTTTTTTCTACTTGCATGCATTGATGTCATATCAAACTTATAGCCACAGCCACCAATTTTCGCACCTTCCATTTTTGTGTAATCGCTTCACAAGTTTCCTAAACAATAGTAATAGCATCGTATCGTATTGATATTGCATTATCAATGTTGTAATTTTGAAGCATCTATTTAGTTACACCTCAAATATTTATTTCAATAATTGATAATTAGAACCTTAGACCTTTGTGCACTCAAGTTAACACTTTCGCTAAAAGTAAACGAGACAATAGCAGTTATATAAGTCTGTTTGTAATATTAAAATATTTTTTACTAAATGGATATATAATGAATAAACAGTATACTATATGTACTCTACAGTATATATGAACAGTACACATACCAATTTTTTTTCAAATGTTCCTATGTACACAGTAAGTATAAAACAGTATATAAACAGTACATATACCAAAATAATTTAATGACTACAAAGGCTTATCTTTGGAACCGAATTTCTGGTTCGATTTTGACGAAACTTTCACTGGCAGATAGCATATATTTTAGAAATTTTACCGTAAACTTAACTGAACAATAACTTTTTTGTGAAAAACGAAGTCTTTGAGACGCGATACTATCAGCGAAAGAGTATATCTTGGTTGCTCGCACCCAAAAAACACGACGCTACACTGTGCTTATTTAAAAAAAAAATTGCTTCTAAAAAATTTTCAAACAAATATTTTTCAGATCTTAAAATCAATCAGCTTAATGAAAAGTTACTTTCCGCTAAAAAAGATTTTATGAGTGAAGCAAATAGAAATATGACAATGAAAAGTACGCTCAAAAAGATTAAAATCGATCTTCATAACATGACGGCTAATTTCCAGGATCCTGCAAAGCTTAAACTAAACGTAAAAGTGAGTATACACTAAGGGTTAAACCCTCTAATGCATTTTTACGTAAAATATTGATTTCCACAAGTCTCAGTCGTAACGTGAAAGGCAGAAGTCCTAGTCAAGATCTATTTATTTAATGAGGTTTTTCATAAATGATACACGCCCAATGTCACTGCTCAGTCCGGTCATTGTGGTAGTTAAAAGTTCTATCTCTACAGGCTCTATTCCACAAATACGTTGAGGATATAGACTTTGTGCGCAGTCGCATAGCTGAGGACGAGGCGATCCGGGAGTTCAATCGGCAGCGAGACCACTTGGAGAAGCAGGTGGCCGGGCTCAAACAACAGTTAGCCAAGTCGCTCGGAGGGTCCAAGTCCGACATCGGGAAAATCATGGATGTTTGTATAATTTGATTACTTCTAAATATTTTTACTATGCACTTAAATCACCATCGCAGTTGCATTCTAAGCTTAATTTTCAGACCACAAAGCACGCTTTATTAACGGTTCTAGATTTGGTGGTTCTGATTATTGCAGTGAAATGTAGGGACTGCTGTCCAACCTCCGTAACACTTTACAGGGAAACGAGACCCGAAACGGGTGTTTTAGTTGCCAACATTCAGATTGTTCGTGTCCTCATTAGTTGATTGGCCGTATGTTCTTTTCCTTTTACCTACCATTACGAATACCAAATATTATCGAATAATTTACAGGAAAACTGCACATTGCTGACGGAGATTAACAACCTTCGTACCGAACTGAAAGCGACCCGCACACGTTGCTTCCAAATGGAATCTATCTTGGGCCTGTCTGCGCGCTACGTGCCGCCGGCCACCGCGCGGGCCAAGCTCAAACATGTCACGGAGGACAGAGAGAGACTTGACGAGAAGTTCAAGCAGAAGATCGAAGTAAGTTACCCTACGAACTCACAGCAACCTAAAAATTACAATGCAACACAAAAAATCTTTATTGCATTGAATAATTAAAATAGGCGGCATTATCGCTTTTGCGAATTTTGCAAGACAACCTAAATAAAGAGTTTTTGTTGTCAAATAAAGATGGTGCAGGAAAATTGTTGTAGACTTACAGAATCGGGTCTAATCAGTTAAGAATAATTTTTATTCAGCTTATAGACGTATTAAACCGGTTGCGTCTAAGGATTTGGCATCAATCACGGCAAAAATAGGAGCACATCACTGGGATTTAGCCCGAAGCGTACCAATCAATCGTACGTGCTGACATAAGTCATCTACACTTACACTGAAAACACATATTATTATCATCAATACCAATATCCAATTCTAATTTAACATGGTCTAGCCATGTTAAATCACTGAGCACAAATACACGTCTGTATCTATAGATACATATATATTATTTTATGTAAAACTATATACTAGCTTTCGAATTTCCCTCGGGAACAGTTCTTTTTCCCGGGATGAATGGTATGTGATTCTCAATACTCCTAGCTATGTGTATGCGAAATTTCAGGAAGATTGGTGCAGTAGATAGGGCATGAAAGCGTAATACACAAACTCACTTTTTTGTATAAATAGTTACACTATTTATAAATCAAGAACGGCTAAACTGATTTGGCTGAAAATTTGTGGAGAGGTAGCTTATAACCAGAAGAAGGATATAGGGTACCTTTCATCTCGAGAAAAAGCACTGATCCCGAGGGAAATTCGAAAGCTAGTATATAGTTTTATATAAAATAATATATATGTATCTATAGATGCACACAAGAATGCAAAAGCTAGTATTAATAAAAATAACTACTATATTTGTTTTTGATGGCGGAAGTTTGAATCACACTTTGTTTCTAGGTCGGATATGTGACATTTAATATAAAGTTTCTAATTTAAGCAAATTTTACAGGAAAGACAGGAGATTATAGCTGCTTTAAAAGAAGAAAACGATCGTTTGTTAGGAAAAGTTCGTTGTATGGAGGAGCCCGAGAAGCTGCAGTGTCACGATGAAGACGGCACTGGTGATATGCCCGATTAATTCATTACAAAACATTATCACATCGTGCTGGTTATAAGGTCAAGGGACCATGTACAATTGTACACCATACATGTTATAATGTTAATACAATAGCCTGATGATCAAGTTCGTAAAATATTATTGTTAAAAGTTTATATTATAATTGTGCTTTATTTACATTGTACATGGATTTTTAACTAATATAAATAAATATTGTGCAAGTGAATTCGTTTCTTTTTTTATTTTATTATTAAGTGTATGAAGAGTGGTTAATCCTTTATGGCATAGAACTAGGAACGCGGCTCTAATAGAAGTAGCATGACAAGCTAAACTGTCTTACCACTCATACACGATATTTACGTGTATGCCGCCATTCCATAATATGTGTATTTGGTGACGGACCCCCCCTCCTACCCTCCCTTACCTCAGCCCTTACCCCCCGCATAAGGCGCGCACGGTTCCCATACATTTAATGTCATATGTTATATCTATTTTAAGTGACGCAATTTTTTTTTAATCTATGCTTTATGGTCAGGAAACTTTTATTTGGACCTTATTCTCTAGACACAATGAGCCAGGTGCTTGTTGAAATGAACATGTGCCATGACCATACACTGATCCGGTATTGTAGGTTCTTTTCTTACTTCATCGCGTTCGCGATACTTGTCAATTCACGCAAAGCGTATCGCAGCTTTAAACTACTCGCAAAATATATTTGCAGGACATGAGCTTCAACTTACTATAGTCTTTATTAGTCAAAACCGCATCCATAACGAATAAATATAGGTGTGTGTGTGTGTGGACAGGCACTGCTCATTTCTCTCGCCATAAATTACAGCGGTTAGATACGGTTACACTCAACCGAAATTTCACCGAGGTGTTGTTTTGCTTTGCTAGTTATTAAATCATTCGAATCAAATACATATTACTAACCAGAGGACAACACATAACAAAATAAGAAAGTAGAGACATATATGAATTCGTTGTATATTTTAGTTAATTCTTTTTTGCACCTTAACATTGTGTAGGAAAACAAATGCAAAATTTTAGAAAATCTTATGGTGATAACAAAAACTAAACAAATAATGATTATTTTCAGGGTTTAATTCTGCAATTATGAATAATCATGTAGAGTAAGTAAGACACCTTATGGAATGGAATTTTCATGTTTAATAAAATCATGTAAGTTCAAAAAGTATGAAGATCATTGTAATAATGAGATAACAAACAACATCTAAAATATTAATTATTAAATGCTTTCAATGCACAGTTTACATAATCAGTCAATATGTATGATTCATGTGTAGTGTAAAATTATTGCTGAAAAATATATATTGCTGTGATTAATAAAATTTCTATCAATAATCTTCAAATGAAGACCATATTGCAACAAAAACAAAATAAATTCAAGTTTCATTCATACCAGCATACGAATAAATACAAACCAACACCTATATGACTTGACTATCCAAAACCCAACCATAGTCACAACCTTGTGTGACTTTGCTGTACTATTATACGTTTGTGACCCAATTAATTCACAATACATATATTTAAAGATAGAAACTACCCTCATAAGGTTCTATGTGAACTATTTATCAACAGGTGGCCTACTATCATCTCCAAAAACCATGCAAGTTCCAGTAAGTAAGCGAGGCAGCGCAATACATGATGAAAGGCGACATCTCCCTTACTCACTAGATCTTGCATCGTTTTAAGAGGTAGTGGTAACCCCCTAGGGACTATGCTAAAACTCAATCTCTCTTTATTTTTCCATTTTAGCTTTACTAGCGCATGGTCGTTGTCGAATTATAAAAATGAGCATTATGCATAGTTCCTTTATAACAATAAAAAATTACAGAACGAAAGGCACTATAGCTTTACGGTTCTTGGGATAGTCGGGGAATTCCTTTTTATAGTTGCGATGTTTCCCGAGCGCCCAAACCGCCATCTGGTAGAATCCAGCGAAAGCGAATAATCCAGCTGTAAAAGAACAAGATAACGTTATTTTTATGTTAAATAATTCTCGCTGGTAGGTATTCAATTAAGATGATAATGGACATTAAAACTAGAATCTGCTAACAATTCCACGACACGTAGCGTTTTGCACGTGTTATTTAAAAATTATATTACAGTAGGTATATTTTTGTATATTCTCCCGTCGTTACATAATAATAGTAATTTTGAATTTAGTGAAGAAACAGACAGTTTCTTTAATATGTAATTTTTTATGTTTAAATTTCCTTCCTTCTATATGTATGGAACATGATAGCCATGTGGTACACACTTGTCTTAGTAAATTCACTGTATTTAAGATTAACCCAGGAGCAATACGTAGTTAATTGCCGACACTGTAATATGTTATAGTTTTGCCTGGAGCTAGACTCCCTTGGGTTTTGGAAATTGTATACCTATTAAATAAATTTTCCTCTAAGTAACTAACATCATGTGCGCAATCTTATTAACAGTTAGCGACCACATACCTACGGAATTCTCGCCTCGACGGCGTGCATATTAATTAGAAAGTTCATTAGTGACAAATGAAGTGTAAAATGTTAGAACATCATTCGACGAATCAGTCTGACTCTCCGCAAGATTGTAATAACAGTTACTATACAATAGACAACAATCCGCATATAATTAATAGTATTATTTTTCTAAAGGTCAAAAGTGACAAAACTGTATAACTATGGGGTGACATAATCAGTCAAGGTAGCATCTGATTGGCTATAGGAAAGCTGTTAATAGATATAATAGTAACATGTGTAAACCATTAATTTCGAGGCCACGTCTAGTGGAAATAACATTTTGGTTAAATAAATGAATTTCAATGTTAAAATATGTGGTAATATGATTGGGTAATGGGCGTTATCATCACAACCACCCCACCGACCTTCATATCAGGCGGCTCGTACGCAAAGATATGGTACGTCATCCACTTCAAGGCACACCAGCGAAGCTTTATAGCCTTTAGACTAGACGTCACTAAAGCCAAAACGTCCACGGCCTTATTAGGCAACTGTCACAAGTTATAATAAATCTATTTTTAGTAAATAACTTTTATGACGTAATCACTTAAAGTAAATGTATGTATCGTATGTTAATCATTAAGACCTCTACTTGTCATTGTGCTGTTTGACCAAATGGATTTCAAAGTAGAAATGCAATAATAATTACATAATGTGTGATAGCCCGTTAAGCTGATAATTCTACTCGGCATAGCACCAACAATTAATAAAGATAAGAAACATTTATGAAATAGCTGAAAATATATTCTATTATTCTATTTACATAACTGTACTGTAAAAGTTCACATGCTTATACGAAAAACACAAGTCGAATCGAAAATGAGTACCTAGTAAATGAGAATTTTGTAGTCCATGTTAATAAATTTATTCATAGGAAGTAGAGTTCAAGACAAGGTATACGTGTGTATATGTTAATTGAGTCTGTGAAAATAAATTTTAACTTAATTAGCATATTTTAAACAGAGGCGTTCAACAAATTTCACATTTAATATGTCCATTCAATTAACCTAAAAAAATTGCCTCAGTTATTTATTTGTATGTATTAGCTATATCATAATTTTATTTTAAAGTATAATTTCTAAGCCTTATATGTAGTCTAATGTAATGATTGGACATCTAATTAATTTGTAAGGTTCATGGGTCTATGGACTTTTTAACCGACAAAAAATGGAGGAGGTTCTTTTTTATGTATGTTACTTGATCACTCAAAGACGAATGGAATGCTATTTTTGAGAAGGATGACTCACTTAAGACGATACCTCGGTGAACACTAGCGCCACCGTCATTTAAAAATCATTATTCACTGAAAACACAAGTTATCAAAAATCCGTGTTATGTAATTAAGGTTCTGGATTTGAAGTAAATTTTATACATATTAAATTATAATTCCCTAAAGTAACAAATTGCATTATTGCTTAAAACGGCCACTTTTAGCAGTTTTGCAATTTGTAACTGTATGGAACCATTACTCCGTCTACTATGTAGCTCGGCCGCTACGATGTAGCTTTGCCGAGCGTTTGTACTTATTGCTTATGATGATATTTATTTTTATTTTTTTCTATTTATATATCTTTTTATTAAGCTATTGAACCTAACATAAACAAAACCTAACACCCTCCACTCCGCCTACCATGTAGCTCGGCCGAGCGTTCGTACTTCACTATCACTATCACTACATAGTATAAAACGAAGTCGCTTTCTCTGTCCCTGTATCCCTTTGTATGCTTAAATCTTTAAAACTACGCAACGGATTTTGATGCGGTTTTTTTAATAGATAGAGTGATTCAAGAGGAAGGTTTTTATGCCCATGCAAAGCCGGGGCGGGTGTCTAGTTTTGTAATAAAGTTTGTTTGTGCTATGCATAGCACGAAAATGTTTCTGATTAATCCGGCGATCGCGGAAAGGGAATTATTTGAAGTAAATTAAGAACTAGAAAGTTTTGTGTAGACTTCTCTGTTTTACCAACTTTAGCCTTCTATTCACAATATTATTATTATTTGCATAAATATATTCCCTGTAAAAAGAGTACATCAGATGGCAGTCACTCCATTGTTATTATATAAACAGTACTACAAAATCAGGACCATGATTTAAAGCGTACCCTGGGCTCTGATATGTAAACTGAAAATCAAACTAGAAAACAAGCTTAGATGAAGGAAGGAACTAAACCAAAACATTTTGGCACTCACCTGGTAAACACTTGGTCATTATTGTGAAAAAGATCCAAGAGCCAACTTCATAGGTGTAGTTAGGGCAGGAGACAAAGTTGAAAAGTAGAGATAGAGGGTTGCCATCCGGCACAGGAATACGGCGGATCTTAGTGCCTGGTGGGCGCAGATTCTTGAGAAGAAGATGGATACTGAGGTTTCCTAACTCACATACCTGAAATTTATTTGTACACAATTTAAAGGATTATTGTCAGTAGATCTAGCACCTACTGCTATTTTACTTATTCATTTGTTTAGTAATTCATGTACACTCAATTACATTGTCAATATAAACAAAAGTTTTATTTTTTGATGGTGCTTATTAACCACTTCTTAAGGTTTTGGTTGGACAATAGTTTATTTGATTTTGTAATATTTGATATCAATAGATTCTAAGAAATCAATTGCTATATTATTTAAGTTCACCTCTGCTATTAGACTGGTGATTATCTTTTAGATCATGTATCTATAGATGTAGCTATGATTTGTCATTTGGTGCAAAAATTAAATGGTGCAATAGGAAAGTTCATGAGAATGATAAGGACCAAAGATACATTTTTGTCTTTGTCAGCCAACAAGTTTTTGTATGGCATACAAAAATTTAGGCGAAACAAACAGTAAAATTCTTTATTTTAAATGTCTCATGTGCGGCCGGCCACACTTTGGGTAAATATATATAGGTATTATATTTGTATTGAGCATGGTACATGATCTACGGATAGTACTCACTCACTTTTTGAAACATGGCAAATCTGATTCAAGCTATCACTAAATTAATGCAAATATTGATACCCAACAACAAGAATTTCAAAATAACTTGCTATGAGGTTCTCAGCTCTAAAATAAATTTGCGAAATCTTTAACTCATAAATATTAATGGTACAGTGAGCTGCAGAGAAATATGACCCCCTTTCAATAGTAATACTTATGGCATGGGGGTCAGATTTCTTTGCAGCCGACTGTATTTAAGCAAGCATCTAGTTTAAGATAATTAAGTTTAAATCGACTTACAATGAAACCAAGAAGCCCAACATAGAAATAAAGGCTACTTGGAGCAGTGTAAAGTGGATGATTTACATGGAAGGCCACATACAAGGCAAAAAGCCAGTAATAGCTGCAGTTCTTTGCAAGGTTGCGCAGTGGCATGGTGCTATGAGAAAAACGATGGACAAATAATGTTTCCAAAATACGCTTGATGTAGTGAAGAGACCAACAAATTGCTGCCACACTGGAACAATATAAATTAAATAACACACAATAACAAATGATTAAGACAGATCAGTATATATTCAACATTTACATAATAAAAGCTACAATATTTTACAATCTTACTTCGCAACATGTCCAGGAGATGAAGTCTGTTCCCCATATAAAATCCAAGGCCTCTGATACACCCAAAGATACACAAAAAGTGGTCCGGCATACTCGGCTAAAAACACTGTGGTCCAAGAAATTTGAGGGCCCAGATCTTTGACATACAATTTTGCACCACTTTGGATGTTCAATGATTTAAGTGTATCTTCATCTTTTAATACTTTGCCTTTAGCTTCTAATTTTATGGCTTGTCTATTTGATGGTAAAGATTTTTTAGCGCTGAATATTTTATCCTTCACACTTTTAATGGTGGCGTCGTCACTAACTTGGATTTTGCACACTGGTTTGGAACCAGCAACATTCAAGATTTCGATCTGCAAAAATAATATCACATACCTATATGCATCTACTACTACAAGTGTTTTCTTTCTTGAGATTCATGAGAAATTTAAATGTATGAAAAAAAGGACTTACCTCCATTTCGCAATGCTAAAACGCTACCTATACACCACCGCCAACTAATAAATCAGAGAAAGTTTTGTAGTGTAAAAAATATGTAGGTAACAATTAGCTTTTGGGAATATGGTATGAACTTTTCTCAATTTATTTGCTAAATTTCACTCCGTCCTCACGGTGCATAACGATAAAATACTCATAAACATGCAAAAGTTTAAAGGTCATGAAAATAATAGAAACCATAAAGAAACCGAAAGACTTCAAATCCAATCACCCACCTATCAAAAGAGTATGTACCTAACACAAACTAGAGGTGAGGCATAAATATTAGATTAGGTGCGTGGATTAGGTATTTTTTGATACCAGTGCGTACCTAATATTTGGCATCCCGGATTAGGTATTTTTCGATGCAAGCAATATTCATCCTTAAATCATACGACGTAAAGTTTAAAATCGACTGAGAAGATTTTTGAATATTCTCGGCTCTTGTATTGGGTATGTACCTATCCAATACTTTCATCCATCAAAGAACACTGACCCTTAAACTAATTATTATAAGATAAAAAATCGGTTGCGAAAAATATTTGCTACTAGAATTAAACGTATGGATTAGGTACACTTTTATCAAATATTTTCATCTAAACAACAATGACCTTTACGCACTTTAAGAATAAGATCAAAAATCAGTTGCAAATAAAGTATTAACAATTACTGGGATTAGGTGTATTAGATTCGCTAGTGCAGCAGTGTTTCTATTAGGAGCTTCGATCCAGAAATGTTATCTAATACACAGATTAAGGAACAATACTTTGAAGATC
This sequence comes from Apomyelois bistriatella, assembly GCA_947044815.1. NCBI lineage: Eukaryota > Metazoa > Arthropoda > Insecta > Lepidoptera > Pyralidae > Apomyelois > Apomyelois bistriatella. The sequence goes on from OX345689.1 coordinate 7,448,375, forward strand.
TAATACTATCGTGTTAGAAACAATATTGAACTTTACGATGTATGACATAAGGTTGGGAATTGGCTGCGAATGGCAGGGATTAGGAAGAGGTATTCGGATTAGGTATTTGGATTAGTTATTTTTTGGTATTAGTATTAGATAGAACAGGTACGGGTTTTACCTAATCCAACCCACCTCTAACACAAACTAAATAGAGATACTACGTATCAGACGGGCAAGCTTGAACATTAAAATTGGGCCATAGCAAATTAAATTTCATGGCAACACTGACTGCAAAAATACAAAATGACAAGTATTTTTTTTTATATCGTCGTGGCAGCTATAGTTTTAAAAAAGCTATTTAGGCAAAGGAGAATGAGTTTTAAGTTTTATACAGTATAACCACAGGTATAACCGTTACTTTAATAGGTGATATTCCATGTTATCCTTCAGGATCTCCTGAAAGATAACATGGAATATCACCTTAATGAAAATTTTGTAATGTCATACAAAATAAAAGACCGAATGAGTTTTACACATCATTTAATAAATATATTATTTCTTATTTTTTTTTAATTTTTAAAAATATTACCAATAAGTAAAATTCACAACTTGTTTGAGCTTGATGTATTGCGTTACGAAGGACACTCCCTTTCCATCAATATAGTGAACTGAAAAGGAAAATGTTGAAATTATTAAGGGCATTTGATAATCCCAAAATTAAAAAGTGATGCGATATCATCATGATTATTATAGCTGCAAGCTGTCCACAGCTGGAAATGGGCTTTTCCCAACAATTTACAGAATGACCAATTAAACGGCTTGCATCCATTACATGCCTATGATATCAAAATAACATACAATATTAGCTAAAGAGTTTGTTCCAGTACTAAAACAACTTATTTTTGTAGACTATTATTTAATAAAGACTATTTATTGCATGAAATTTACATTACAAAGTTGAAATTTTTGATGGTTGAAAATATACAATAGCAATTCATTCATATCATGTGTTAAAAGGCCAATTGACTTTGTTATCCCCGGGGTGAGAGTTCATTCGGAATGGCCTTTCTGTCTCAGACTTGATTCTTTTAACAACAACCAGAGGGCACCCATTACATGCATTCGAAAGCACATTAAAATATGCTTCTTGTGGGAATTGAACCCACGACCAGTAGGTCTGCCGGCAAACGCCTTAACCACTATTACACATTTATTAAAGCAGTTACTGAAATAAAAGGTTTTCGCTTTTGTAACATTATAAAACTATTTAGGTAACTAGGTACCTACTTAGCATAATTACCATTACATTATCCAACTTACCAAGTCACAGAATGTGCTTGTGCTATGTACCCCAGTGTGTATATCAGTTATAGTAAATAAATTGGGATATGCCGATTGCCGTAGTAACTTGCCATCTTGCCAACATCTCTTAGTTATTGTGACACACATAAATACAGAAGCTTAGGTACAGCTTCTGTAGGTTAGTTAGGTTAGTCGGGTCCTGCATTGGTTTTAAGAAACTTAGGTATGTACCTAATCACTATACCACAAACTAAATAGAGAACACTAGCACTATACACCTATGTTCGGTACGGTCGGTATACCAAGGTATACGGCAAATACATACGGGATACGGGCATTGGGCAATATACCTACGGTACGGTACGATACGACAGTTTGACAGCTTTCTTTTTTTTTTGAATAGTTTTTACGGCCATGGAAACTAGTCCTTCAAGGCCTTTTTTGAATTTATTAATCTTCTTCGGTCCTACTTAGGTCAGTCAAGTCAAAAAGTCAAGTCAGTAGTCTAGTTTAGTCAAGTAAGTAAGTCTAGTCAGAGTCAGATGGCTAAGTGAAGCGGTGGAAAAATTTCACTTAGCTATATCTTGGAGATTTTGGTGACAAAGATAAAAAGTCACGTAATCGACACTGTACCACTTTCCAACACTCACCTTGTTCACGAACACTGCGAATAATAATCCACCAATATTATGCACAAATACTCGAAAAAAGCTAAGTTTTGGAAATTAAATACAGCGCGGACATAGCGACAGTTTACTTTCCCTCCAAATACTCCCTGAACCACAGCTTTCTTTTTGCCTTTTTCACTGTCACTGCTCAATATGTCTATGGTCTAATGCTACCACCACACTTGGCTATTTTTATACTTATATTTGCCAAAATTTTCGCGTTTTTTTTATACTTTGTCTCCAAAATATTTGACGACCAAAAAAGACACTTCACACTGAACACTTTCTTTGGAACGAGTACCGTCTATTGTTAAAACTTAAAAACCCTCAATATTAACAAATGTAAAAGCATAACATTCACAAAGAAAAAAACCGTCTCTAGATTTGATTATAATATATGTGGTACAATACTCGAAAAAGTTGAATACATTAGAGATCTAGGAATAATTCTAGACAGCAAATTGACCCTGGATAAGCATATAGATTCAATATGCAACAGAGCGTTTAAGATGTTTGGGTTTGTGACCCGAGCCAGTTGCAACTTTAAACGCCCAGACACCTATTTACACCTCTTTAGATCTCTTATTAGATCTCAATTAGAATACGCCGTCTGCATATGGGATCCATATTATAGCAAATATTGTGATGCTATTGAAAAAATTCAAAAGAAATTTTTGCGATATGTACACTATAAATGTTATCGCTATATTTTACCTTATGATGTTCTTCTAAGTAAATTTAAATTGCCATCTCTAAGGTTTAGAAGAATGTTCTTACAAGTTATGTTGATCTATGATATATGTAACAATAAGTACGACTGTATGGAAATTACTAATAGTTATCGTGTACTGACCAAACCACGCATGAGAGCCTGTCGCTCTCTCCCCTTTTTCGTTACAAAATGGTCCAGAACTAATGCAGGCAAACGAGCTCCCATGTATCGTTTATGTGACTTATTTAACAAGTACTTTAAGGACATTGACATATTTTCAACACGGGTTAGTTCCTTTAAAAAGCTAGTCAATGCCAAAATTCAGGTATTATCCACTTAAGTACTTAGTGAGTAACACTTTTCTATTTATTTGTATAAAAAAAAAAAAACATTAATAGGTCCCGTCTACCCTTTGGGTACGGAACCCCAAAAATAAAAACGTAGGTTTTGTATGTATAAATTTTAATATACTGGATAGTGTAAGATCTCAATTTCTTTTGGTAAACTGTGGTTAACGGTGTTGGTTTTACATATAACTATGTGTATAAGTGTTTTTATTTCATAAGCCAAATTTTTTGTAAAACTGTTTGTTGACCCCAATAAAAAGAAAAGAAAAAAAAAACTTGGTTAAAACCATGCAAGATCCAGACGAGATATTGATATTGTAACTAAGAGGTCAACTCCTGATGAGGTGTTCAAGCAACTAACCGCTTAGTCACAAGCATGAAACTATGTTTTTATTAACTATGTATTTATTAGGTATGAAACTATAATTGTATATTTGTGTACGTTCATTATAGATGTGATGCACATGTTTTTAGGGTTCCGTACATACGGTACGTCATAAAGTCACAAAACGGAACGGATAGTATAACAACGATGTCTGTCGGTTTAGCCTGTCACAGCCTCTTATACTTATCTGAACCTACTAGACCGTATGTATAAAAAAAAAATACGTCATGACCGCGCGCGATTCGAAGTAGTCAAATGGTAAAAATAATAGAAAAGTAATAAAAAATAAAAAAAACGGAACCCTTATAGGATCACATAAAGAATAAGTATAATGTTTGATAAAGAGATGTGGACCACATTCAGTGTTTGATACAGAGATGTAGATACACACCCAGTGTCTGCCTTGGAGATAAGGACCACACCCTGTGTTTGATACAGAGATAGACCACACCCTGTGTTTGATACAGAGATAGACCACACCCTGTGTTTGATACAGAGATGGGCCACACCCAGTGTTTGACGCGGAGATGTGGACCACATCCAGTGTTTGACATCGAGATGTAGATCGCACCCAGTGTCTGACTTCGAGATGTGGACCACACCCAGTGTTTGATACAGAGATATTGACCACACCCAGTATCTGACTCCGAGATGTAGACCACAGCCATTGAGATAAGGACCACAACCTGTGTTTGATACAGAGATAGACCACACCCTGTGTTTGATACAGAGATGGACCACACCCAGTGTTTGACGCGGAGATGTGGACCACATCCAGTGTTTGACATCGAGATGTAGATCGCACCCAGTGTCTGACTTCGAGATGTGGACCACACCCAGTGTTTGATACAGAGATATTGACCACACCCAGTATCTGACTCCGAGATGTAGACCACACCCATTGAGATGTAGACAACACCCAGTGTTCGATTCAGAGATGGGGACCACACCCTGTGTTTGATACAGAGATGTGGACCACACCCAGTGTCTGACTTTGAGATGTGGACCACACCCAGTGTTTGGTTCAGAGGTGTAGACCACACCCAATATTTGACATCGAAATGTAGACCACACCCAGTGATTTATTCAAATGTAGACTACACCCAGTGTCTGACTTCGAAATGTGGACCACGCCCAGTTTTTGACATCAAGATGTAGATCACACCCAGTTTCTGACTCCGAGATGTGGACCACACCCAGTGTCTGACTTCGAGATGTGGACCACACCCAGTATTTGACATTGAGATATAGACCTCACCCAGTGTTTGATACAGAGATGTGGACCACACCCAGTGTTTGATACAGAGATGTAGACCACACCCAGTGTCTGACTCCGAAATGTGGACCACTCCCAATGTTTGATACAGAGATGCAGACCACACCCAGTGTCAGACATCGAGATGTAGATCACACCCAGTGTCTGACTCCGAGATGTGGACCACACCCAGTGTTTGATACAGAGATGTAGACCACACCCAGTATCTGACTTCAAGTAGAGGACCACACCCAGTGTCTGACTCTGAAATGTGGACCACACCCAGTATTTGACATCGAGATGTGGACCACACCCAGTGTCTGACTCCATAATGTGGACCACACCCAGTGCTTGATACAGAGATGTAGTAGACCACACCCAGTGTCTGACTTTGAGATTTGGACCATACTAAGTGTTTGATACAGGGCGTCGATTCTGCTAACGTTAAGACAAAATCGTATCAAAATAGTGTTTCAATAGTAGTGCTTTTTACACACTATTTACAAGAGTTATGACAGTATGATGTGATATGAATATAGTGTGTGCTGTGACCATCAGCAGTGATATAAAAAAAATATACATTTCTTGTAACTAGTGTGTAAAAAAGCACTACTATTGAAACACTATTTTGACGCAATTGTGACTTAACGTTAGCAGAATCGACGCCCAGAGTTGCAGATCACACCCAATATCTGACTCCGAGATGTAGACCACAGCCATTGAGATAAGGACCACACCCTGTTTGATACAGAGATGGACCACACCCTGCGTTTGATACAGAGATGGACCACACCCAGTGTCTGACGCGGATATGTGAACCACATCCAGTGTTTGACTCGAGATGTAGATCGCACCCAGTGTCTGACTTCGAGATGTGGACCACACCCAGTGTTTGATATACAGAGATATTGACCACACCCAGTATCTGACTCCGAGATGTAGACCACACCCATTGAGATGTAGACAACACCCAGTATTTGATTCTGAGATGAGGACCACACCCTGTGTTTGATACAGAGATGTGGACCACACCCAGTGTCTGACTTTGAGATGTGGACTACACCCAGTGTTTGGTTCAGAGGTGTAGACTACACCCAGTATTTGACATCGAAATGTAGACCACACCCAGTGATTGATTCAGACGTAGACTACACCCAGTGTCTGACTTCGAAATGTGGACCACGCCCAGTATTTGACATCAAGATGTAGATCACACCCAGTTTCTGACTCCGAGATGTGAACCACACCCAGTGTCTGACTCCAAGATGTGGACCACACCCAGAATTTGACATCGAGATGTGGACCACACCCAGTGTTTGATACAGAGATGTAAACCACACCCAGTGTCTGACTCTGAGATGTGGACCACACCGAGTGTTTGTCATCGAGATGAGTATGAGAGAGAGTACGCTTTATATATGTATTTATGAAGATTACGACGAAGAAGATATTGCTTGCTTATTACCAAATGTTCTGATTTTAGTTCAACGGGAAGTATCCCGTAGGTTTTGATTCCCATCTGAATCGAAAGTTGCAACATTTGCGTTCATTGTCTTTTGATCGCATTGACGTATAATTTTGATTAATTTAGAGCCGAATAGAGACCGCAAGACTGAGTATATGTTATGTTTGGTGATATCTATATATATTTAACTTGATACGTTCATGCGTACCTCAGAATAAAGTTTGACAGACAGACAGATGGGCAGGCGGACCACAAAATTATTTTATAAGTAATCTTTTTCCTTTTAAGATATGGAACCCTAAAAAAGAAAGCTCTTCGTCGGAACAACGGTCGGAACTATTCTTAAAGTACGTATGCACATTAATTATTGCTCAAATAGGCGAATACAAATAGCCAAGTGTGGTACCGGCATTACACTATAAGACCGAGCGCCCGAGGATCAACTTGGGGGCGAAAACACATTGTTTGTTTGTAGGTATGTATATTTGTACCGCGTTAACTACTGAACCGATGGTCCAATTTTGATGAAATTTGCATGGCATGTAGGAAACATCGATAGAATATCTATTAAAATTAAGTTCCCTAAGTTTCAGCTAGATGGTGCTATCCAATATTAGAATGCGCTATGGTTTCGTTTGCATCTAGCAATCGTGGACATTTTTATTAATATTTCAAAAACTACTGAACCGAATTACAACATGTCTTGCAAATTTCATCTGAATTGGACCATCAGTTCGGTAGTTAACGTAAGTACAAACATACATATAAACAAACAAAGTGTTTTCGCTCTTAAATTGATTTAGAGACCTTCGCTCGCTTCGCTCGCACGGTCAAAAATAAAATAAAATAAAAAGCTAATACAACAACGCGAATAATCGCGAGGTCTAAGTTCGCGGCGAACTACTAGTGATGATTACTTTGCAGTATAAGGTATGTAGTCACTACATATCGATTGTACAAAACTATCGATAGGTAGGATAGTTCGGCAAAGCCATAAAAAAAAACACCATCTACTATACCTACTACTACCGTCTACTCTACGTACGTGTGGTAGTGTGTGTAGTTCACACTTCAGTGTGCTGTTCATGAATATGTCATTCTTTCGTATGCATGTGTTTGTAATTAAATGGCGATTCCATCAGTTGTATTGTATTGTGTACTAAGAATTATATGAAACAAAATTTAATCTGTTTTGTTCTTATTAAATAATACTATCTTTATTATTAGCACCTAAAATGCGTTCTGTGGTAGAAATTGGTGCGAGTGTTCCAGCTTTCCTTGGGAAGTTATGGAAATTAGTTAACGATACTGAGACAAATCATTTGATTTCATGGAGCCCTGTAAGTATTTTGTCGTTTTACTTTCGCCAAGTTTAATAGTGATTCAAATTGTGTTCAAATGATTACGATAGTATTATTGCGTGCATTGGATTCTTATTTTACTTAATGCGTTTATTACGAAAACAACCTAAAATGTTGCAATTTGACAAGGACCTCATATTACGATTGGATAAATAAATAGATTAGTCACGTTTTATACCATGCTCTCACTTCATAACAAATTGGTGCCAGTTTGATCAATACGTTTGAGAGGATGTATTTTTGCTTTGGTTATTTAAATCAGAGATTCAATAATAGGTTCTTTCATCCTTGCATTTCTTGCAAAGAAATGTACAAATATGTTGAAGTTGGATGTTTGTTACAGTTTTTTGCACTTTCACTATTTAATTTCACTAGATACTATAGTTAAAACTAGGTTTCATGGATCACTATTTAGTATATTGCTTATGTCCTGATCTTTACAATTTCAATTTTTCATTTTGTATTTACTTACTACACTTACTTACCTACGTTTTCGTCTTATCACTAGATCTTTATATTTCATATAAAATAACGGCTAAATTGTACAAAATGGCTTATCCTAATATTATAAATGTGAAAGTGAGTTTGTTTGTTTGTTACGTTTTCATGCCCTATCTACTGCACCAATCTTCCTGAAATTTCGCATACACATACCTAGATAGAAATATTGAGAAGGACATAGGATACTTTTTATCCCGGTATAAAGCACTGTTCCCATGGGAAATTCAAACAAGCGAAGTCGCGGGCGAAAGATAGTAGTACTATAATAATTGACCACTAAAGCAGTGAGTATCTCTGAGGATGTAACTGGCAACTTTCATTTATAAATTATCTAATTCTCAATAGTTTCAGCTTAATAGTTTGAGTTCTCCATTCAGTTCAACAGTCCTGGTTTGACACATGTTGCAACTAGCTGTATTATTTTTCTGGACATATTTAAACACTAGCATTCTGATCCTACTTTGTTTCGATCCAGCCACAGTCATTGTTCTAATAAGATTGTAGGTTACAAACAGTACAGTTTCATCATCAAAACGGCCGAAACCACAGGGCGCAGTTAGTCACATATAATATATGCTAACTTTATTATCCCTTCCAATAATACAATTAATTTAAAATATTTTTATTTTAGGGCGGAAAGACATTTGTGATTAAAAATCAGGCAGATTTTGCAAGGGAACTGTTGCCTCTTTATTATAAACACAATAATATGGCCAGTTTTATTAGGCAATTGAATATGTACGGTTTTCACAAAATTACATCAGTGGAGAATAGTGGATTACGATATGAAAAGGATGAAATAGAATTTTCACATCCTTGTTTTATGAGAGGGCATGCATATCTCTTGGAGCATATAAAAAGAAAGATTGCAAATTCAAAGTCTATAGTAAGCAGTGATAGTGGAGAGAAAATTTTGTTAAAACCAGAATTGATGAATAAAGTGCTCGCAGATGTAAAGCACATGAAAGGCAAACAGGAAAGTCTTGATGCTAAGTTCAGTGCTATGAAGCAAGAAAATGAGGCGCTTTGGAGGGAGGTGGCTATACTTCGTCAGAAACACATCAAGCAGCAACAAATTGTCAATAATGTAAGTGTTAAAAATATTTTTGATTTCCAACAGACAATTGGGTATGCTAAGTTCAAAAAAATGATTTTTTTTATATTTTTAACTGAAAATTTAGACTATTTTAGGAAACTAATTTGATTTTTTTCGCTTAAATTATTATTATTAATTTTATATGAATTTTTAAAGTTTTATAGTTCATGACGTCATTTTACTAGACGATGTTACCATTATATAGTATAGTGCCACAGTGTGGTCACAATAAAAATGAACGTGCCTTCTATTTCACAATAATTTTACGGCCCTGGAAACAAGTCCATTAAGGCCTTTCTTGAAATTTTTATCTTCGTCAGTCCTACTTAGTCAAGTCAAAAACGTCAAGTCAGTAATCTGTCCCAGTTAAGTAAGTCTATAGTCAGAGTCAGGTGGCTTAATACCATCTCTTATAACCATGCAAGGACGAGTGAGTAAGCCAGACAGCGCAATACATGATGTAAGGCGACATCTCCCTTACTCAATCGTTCTTGCATGGTTTTAAGAGATGGTATGGTGGTGGACGGTAGTAACCCCCTGGGTTATTACCGTCTCTTAAAACAATGCAAGATCCAGTGAGTAAGCGAGACAGCGCAATACATCATGTAAGGCGACATCTCGCTTACTCACTGGATAGACAACTGGATAGATGGTAGTAGGCCACCAGGGGGGTTACTATAATCTCTTAAAACCATGCAAGATTTAGGGATGGTGGTTTTTAGAGATGGTGGTAACCCCCCAGATCTTTCTATTTCTTACTATCATTAACGGGATCGGTATTTCTGTACTATCATATCTAAAAATCATGCAAGTTCCAGTGAGTAAGCGAGACAGCGCAATACATGACGTAAGGCGACATCTCCCTTACTCAATCGTTCTTGCATGGTTTTAAGAGATGGTGGTAAGCCACCAGAAACACGTCTTATCGCGCCAACTACTCCGAAACATCAAATCAAAATCAATCGATTGACTTGACATGAATTTGAAGGATCATAGGTTTTTTTTTTATTTGTCCGTTTTTACGGTCGTAATCCTAGTCGGAATAGTAAGTGTGGACACGCACACACTTAGGATAAGAATTAAAGCATAGACGCAGCTTTATTTGCGTAATGACGTCATTTAGGTGTCGAATGAATGTTACAACTTCCACGGCATTTTTGAATATTTTACCGCAATCAATGTACTTTTCTTGTCAGAAATACAAAAATATGGTATGAAATCAAAATATCTCGAAATGGTTTTCGTATTTTAGTGTGTTAAAAAAATTTAGCATACCCAATTACTCAAAGCATAACATGTTATTAATTTCAGCTCATCCAATTCTTGATGTCTCTAGTGCAGCCAGCAAGACCCCCTCCCCCGGGTAGTAATAATGTTGGGGTAAAGAGGCCATATCAGCTTATGATAAATAATGCTGCATACAATTCGGGAATCGATTCAAACTATCCGGGTAAATTGAAGAATGTTAAGATGGAAAAAGAAACGTTATTAGAAGAGTTGATTGAAGATAATATGGTAATTATTATTTTACTCTTATTATGAGACTTAATTGACAGCTAAAATCATGTTTTTTTGCATATCGTATTGCAGAGCATTAGCATTGTCAGAAATATTTAAGGAAAAATTATGATCATCATCATAATTTCGTGTAGGTGACATAGTCAATCGCCCATGCACATCCTGATGCCAGAGTTCTTCAGAACGAATTTTAACAAGAACCAGATGGCAGCCGGGACCAATGGCTTAACATGCCTTCCGAAGCACGGAATCATTTTTATTATCAGACAGGCAGGTGATTAAAGCCTGCAATGCCCTAACCAAACTGGAAATAACTAAACAAAGTATGCTTCCCGTGGGAATCCAACCCACAACCCCCTGAAGACCTCTACAGGCCTTCTCTTTAACCAGTTATTATTGATGTTGTATCCTGCCCCTTTAACTAGCAAAATTAATAAAATATGGTCATTAATTTAAAAATAAGAGTTTTGTTGGTATAACATTTAAAAATGAGGTATGGTATGCACATTAAAAACCATATAAAATATTTTTCCTTTATATTTTCAGGAGGATGGACCCACTATTCATGAATTAGCGCATGATGACATTTTACATAATGATGCTTCTCAAGAATCAATGGATCCTGAAGAATATGTTACCATAGATGTCCCAGTTTTGGATCCCAATATTGCTTCAGAGCACAGTCCTGTTGACACTGCTACCATGCAGTATCAGGTTACTTTAGAGGATGGAGATGATACAGAATCAGGTACATAAATCAAAATACATTACATGTGCTGTGGAACTATATTACTATGTACTGTACATACATACAGTAAAATAACCATATTTTGTTATTTACAGAAGCTGCAAGGACAGTTCAGTTTTACCCTATTTCTCAATCCAATGGCGCTTTGCCAGCAGATACTTTACCTGTAATGACCACAGCTTCCCCCACTGTGACATCGCCTGGATCTCCAGAAACTATTAAATATGTAGTAGTTTCACCTGGGCCATCAAGACCTAAAACTCGAAACACTACAACAAAAACTACAACTCCTGTTATACAAAGTATAAAATCCTTAATGACCCCAAGCAATTTTCATAACCTGAACCCTTCAGCTGATTTGAAGCTTCCTGCTGAAATTTTTGCCAGTGACGACTCAGTGAGTGACGCCGGTGTTCCTGTTTCGGAAGATATATCTGTACAAAATATGTTAAATGATATTGTATCTGATGCAAATCTTGGGTCATCTTCTACAAAAGACAAAATGCTAGGAGGCATTAGACTAGAAAAATCGAATATAAAGCCTGTATCTAAAAAGACAAAAAAATCATCTAAAAATAGTGCTGATTATGTGAACTTAGCAGATATTAAGACTGAACTTCAAGATGGCATTGATTGGAGCATTGCTACAGTCAACAACAATACCAATGTGAACAGGTTTCAGTCCAGGTATGTTTCATTTTAACTTTCATATTCTAATTCTTTAATTTCAAAAGATTTTAAAAGCCTTTCATCTATAAAAATATCGATATTTTGGAGAAATAAGGAAAGAAAATTTTGGAACATAAATACTTAAAAAAATTTGGGGGATTAAACCAATACTGCTTTGTACACTTGTGATGACGTGGCATAAAATAGTCGCTCATTAAATATTCAGCTGGTGCAAAAAATTATATTCTTTTAATAATTTCATTCTGATTTCAATATTCAGGAGTAGGAGGGATAACAACGGGAAAAGTCGAGAGGAACTTGCTTCCCTCTTTTCACAAAACACAAACAAGTATGTAAACTAAAATGATACATAATTAATCTGATTAACATTTGCTTAAAAAATGGGCTACTATAAATATTTATTGAAAAGTTGTATTAGTAATATTGGCTATACAAAATTTTTAGTCTACTTGAATGTATTTCGATAAGTATCTATATAAGACCAAAGGCTTCTTAAATATTCCAGTAATTGCGCATTTGAGAGGAGTTCATACGTAATTTGTTATTTGAATTTCATCTATGTCATGGCAGCAACATAAGTATGCACCATAGGTAAACATTAAAATATATTCAAATAGTTTTTTGTACATAGGGATCATGTTTTATGATTACATTGAATAATAAATTAATAATATTCAATTTATTTATGAAAACACTTTTTGAAATGTTAAGTGTTGATAGAACTAATAATTGTTATTCTGCTTCTTTTGGTTTTTAGCGAGCATAACTTGCTCAAAATTATTATTTTCATAATAGAATTATTTTTTTGTCAATGGCATGTCAACTTACCTTGAATTTGTAATAAATTTAGGTAGCTTGATGTTTGCCTGTATATTCTAGCTCACATCTAACTAATAGCCGGTTTTATAGAATAATGTTGTAACATGGTATTTGGATTTGTCAATAAAAACTATCAATATAGTTGTCAATTAATATTACAAACAAATACAACTAGATCCATTTGTAATCTTAATGGTATATCTAGACATGAAAATTTTAGCGATAGGTAGACGTATTTTTTATATTGAGTGTCACTAATGGAAGACACCATTTTTATTGCATATATATTATATATATTAGGTAAATTAAATAGATATGGAAACGTTAATTAATACAATTCACTCATATTTTCACCTTTGTTATACCTTAATTCACATTTGTGCATTATGAAACCTATGCGAAATTAAGCTAGTTATTTGTAACTAACAAAACATATTGAGGAAAAGCAGTTTTTTGGTATTTCAATAACATTTTTTAACTAGTATTTAATATTTTCAGGAATGACATTGATGATCATTTGGACACAATGCAGTCGGACTTGGAATCACTAAGAGAACTTCTACGTAGTGACACTTATTCTCTGGACACAAATACATTGATGGGGGTACGTTTTCAACTTTCCTTTAATTTCATTCAATATGTTTACAGTTATGATACACCAAAACAATGAAGCTAATAACAATATACCATGCTACCATTTTCTTAATTTTTGCCACATTCATGACTGTAGATTGTCTGAGTGCTTTTAAATGGAGAAGGAAATGATAAATACCTACTATAACTAGTTTTTTAAGTGTTTTGTTCTTGATAAAGAAAATGTTTATTTATGAAATAAAGTAAATTAAACTTGCTTTTAGGAACTAACTCCAGGGAGTGGGGTCAATGGCTCTTTGATACACACTTGTTAGGAAAGAAACACATATGTAGATATCACATCATTTAAATTTATTAGAAACTAGCTGTTCCCCGCGGCTTCGCCCCGCGTGGGACTCGGTTATATCGCGCCCAAAAGTAGCCTATGTTTGACCTCAGGTCATTAACTACATCCCTACCAAATTTCATCACAATTGGTCCAGCCGTTTAGCCGTGAAGAGGTGACAGACAGACAGACAGACTTTCGCATTTATAATATTAGTATGGATTAGTATGGAAGTATGGATTAGTATGGATTACATAAGAAATCTATAATATTTGCTTAATAACAGGCGTGTTAATATGTATGTATGCATATATGTATTAAAAGAGTCACACACAAACTTTTTTCATAAGTAGTTAAAGTTAATTGTCTCGAAACATTATAGATAGAATTCACGTAGTGAATTCAAATTTTGCCGCGCTTGTTTGTTCGGAATGACGCCGCCATCGTTGATGGATCATTACACATTACACCCGCACACACATACATATAAGCAGCCGGCGGCGGCGGCGAGGTAAACATTGACATTTGTTGTTGTGCGGTTGGCAACCCGGCGTCGGCAGGTCACGTTGCAGGCAACGTGTAGGCGCTGCGTGTGGAAACTTGTGCCACCCGGTACGCTAGCCCACACACACAGACAAGCTGCCTACGAACACAAGTTAACTTATTATGACTGGCTTTTGAGTATGACTAACATTAGTTAATACCAATATGTTGATATACAAGAATACCGAATCAGTAGTATTTTTGTTTTTAATTTTTTCAATGATATACTCTACCTTATATATAAACAAGTTTACTACTGTTAATAATGATAAGGATTTGAAGTACCTATTGATAAATCTCTTACATGGTTTCTTTATTGTCCATAGAGTGCTGATGCGAGCATTGGACCTATGATGTCCCTCGCCATTCCTTCCTGTCAACCCACCACAACTCCATATGTAATAATAATATATTCACAAATCCTTGGTTAAAAGTTTAAATTGATGCTCAGAAATAAACCATTTGAAGTGTCATTAAACAAATAAAGATATAAAAATAATTTTAATTAGAACGTAACTATTTTGCTTTCATAAAGTTTTGCATTCTAATAAATTCATGACCTTGTTTTGGCACATCAATCTTGAAATAAACAACTAACTTAGGTTCAATCACTCATAATAGGTACCTGAAACTGTATATGCTTTTTACAGTAATAAAATTTACGTGTTACAGTTACAGATAGGGTATAATTTACTAAGTTGTATATGAAATCCTTTGTTCTGTTAATTTACTTATTGGTAAATTTTATTTCGAAAGATTCTTCACAAAATGGTAACCGCGAATGTATGTATAAGTCCATTTTCGGGTAAGTACAGTACCTATTAATTATGAACTCTTATTCATTCAAAGTTTATTTGAAGATTCTTGTTTTATAAATAAAAAGGTACAATGATATATAATGAATAAAATTAAGTTTATAAAATCATTATTAAATTCGAGTTTTTGAGTATTGAAATAAAAGAGTGTTTACTGTCAACGAAAGAAGAGGATAATAAAAAATCACCTTTTCAGTACAAAAAGCAAGGACGAAGGCAACTATATAATAGGCACAAAATGGCAATTGTCTTCACAATTTTTTGTTAGCAATTACAAACGAAGTATCGAGTAATTACTTACTTGATTGTCTATAAACGATGTTACTTATCCCAAATTTGAAAAAATTGATGTCCCAAATGTTTAATAGTAGGTAAATAAGATCATTGTGCTTGCTCCCAGTCAGAAATTTTTGTTGTTCTTATTGGCATAGGTAGATATTTTTTTGAATCATCATCATATCATCATCATCCTAGCGTTTGATTTTAGAGCCCTAGATCGCTTGTGTTTTCTCTCCATCACGTACCCAAAACATAAGAGAGAGAGAGAGAGAGAGAGAGAGAGAGAGAGAGAGCGATAGCACAGATTCACATTATTTTTATGATCAGCCCCTTTTTTGTCGACAACATCATCGACCTTGGGAATGTTGTTGGTGGAATTCGCCACAAGTTTTCGCCTAATTTAGACATCTGCTATACCTTAGTCGCTTTTTACTACATCAATATCGTTGCGACGTGGTTTTGTTTAGTAGGATACCAGACGAATATTTTTTCTGAATATTTTTACATATTTATTTATCCCTTTGCAAAATTGTAACTTATGTGGATACGAGGGTTTGGAATATTACGGCGTCAAGTAAATAATCATAGTGAACCCCCTTATGTCTTAGAAATGATATAAGTTTATTTTAATCAGGTTAAGTAACACAATGCTTTATTGTATTATTTTTTCAGTTATTCGGATCAGACGATCCCTTCTATGGACTCTCTTATAACTTGGACGACCGAGCAAAGCCATCAAATAGCGGTAAGTCACGATATTTTTCCGTTCGTTTCCTTATGTAATTTGTGCTAGATCTCATTTGCCCCTAAATTTTTATAATGGTCTACACGACAAAAATAAATTGCCAAGAACAAAATAATTATATTGCAAGATTTGCTCCTTAAAAGATCGAGAAAATATTTTAATAATGTTATTTTCATTTTCCCAGTTGCATTTCAAGCTGCATTTCCTTGGGACATGATGTCTTACCCTCGTATTAAGAAACGTTTGATAAGCCCATTTTATCTAAAATATGTTTTGGCTCTTTCTCTCTTACCATACTTCACGTGAAAGAACGAGACGAAACACATTTTAGCTAAAATAGGCTTAACAAACGTTTCTTAATACGGGGGTTAGTGTTTTCCGTCTAGTATATGTTTATTTTTGGTCTCCAAATAATTGTTTGTTTACTTAAACGTCTTTTTATTAAATAACATTAATTATACATAAATAGAAGGCTTCTTGCCTGAAATTTTTTTAATTTAATTTTATTTAAATACTAAAATTTTTGACAACTATAAGATTTATTAGGTATATACTAGCTGTAGCCCGCGACTTCGTGCGCGTGGGCTTCGTTCCCGTTATCGTGGGAATTTAGGGAATTGCTTCCGAAATTCCGCGGAAATTGCCGGGGAATCCTCCTTTTCTCTTATACAAAGTTTGTCATGACAATAACCAACACAAAAAACGCATTATGCAATTTGGTGCATTCGTTTGAAATTGTTATATATTTGCAGGCAGACATGCCTTGAGTTCATTCACACTTTTTTTTAATGAATTGTATTTGATCGATGAAAAAAACTTAAGATGTTCTTCCGAGTTAAAAAAAAACAATTGGTGAAAGTTATAAGCAAAACGGGTCAGTACTTACTTATTTTTCTTTTTAAATGTCCCTCTATCCATTTCAATCAAAATTACTATGTGTACAGACAAAAATACCTACAGACAGACAGACAAAAAATCTTGCTTTCTATTGTTCTTTTTAAATGCCCCTCTATCCATTCAATCAAAATTACTTATGTACAGACAAAATAGTTTTTACTATTTTATTATATCTATAGATAAGGTTTATTTTAAAAAGCAAATTCAATAGGCACCTTAATTTTTGTTGTGTTGATCTTATTAACATATTTATATTATTTGAATTATTTATATATTGTATAAGTTTAATACATATAATTGGCTAGTCAACCCATTTTGATAGAATATAGGTAATAGCTGTTGCCTGCGGCTCCGCTCGCGTCGGTCTCTGTTATGTCGCGTTCAAAAGTAACCTATGTTTGGCTCCCGGTCCCTGGACCATATCTATACCAAATTTCATTAAAATCGGTCCAGCGGTTCGACCATGAAAGCGTAACAGACAAACCGACAGACAGGCATTTACAATATTACTAGTATCGAGTATCGATTGCTAGGCCCATGTTCACAAACATATGTTTAAATTTAAAACACCCGTTGACACTTAAGTTTAATCAGATTATTAAACTGCTGTATTAGGTGTAAACGGTTGTATTAATGTGGTGAACTTAGGGTAATTTTAACAAAAAAAATATCATTTTCATTCATTTTGTTCAATCACATAAGTTAAGACTACGCCTCAATAAAAAGTTTTAATTTACATTTTTGTACTGGAGTTGACTTTCCAATTTATAATTATTTAAGTGGTCAGCATATTATTTCTTCCGATTATCGATCTTATCATCATTCTTGTCCTCGGCCAGTAGTAACAATAATTATATCTTCATCTGCAATCTAATCAAAATAGGATGACACAAAAATACTTCGGTCATAATTCTTCTACATTGCGACTTTAAAGTAACGGTAATAAATTGAGTAATTTCTTAGTTTTATTTACGTTTATATTAATTGTAGATACAACAAAACAGTATCCGATGATTGATTTTGATTGGCTGATTGCTAACAGCGAGGCAACACCCGCGAAGTAGCCTGTCACTACCACATCTTAGAAGACATCACCAAGATGTTTGTCTATGTAATAACACCATGACATGTAATAACACCATGACATGTTGGATTGTTGGGTACATAGGGTTAGTTAAATTGTGGAGGCTAGTGTAGCAGGCAACGTGCAACAAGTTTAGTGATAGCGCGTGGTGATCTGGTGATAAATGACTCTAATTTTAATATTACTTGTTTACCTATTTTTTATTCTGTTGAATTAAACATTATTGTTTGAAATAAACTTATATTATTATTATCTATTTTTCTATATTTAAATAATGATGTTTGTTACTTCAGCCACATTATTTGTTTCTGATACATAATATGACTATAATCAGTTAGGATATAAAGTAATTAAGACACATAGGTATATTATTAAACCTATTATATATGTAGGCTAGTTGTTTATTATATGGTTTTATTGTTAATTAAAGCCAAGAAGCACAAAGGTGAAATATCGAATGTTAGCAGTGACGGACATCGTGTCGAGGATCTGGTTACAGGGGATGACGATGGTATTCATTCACTTAAATTATGTTGCACGGTTAAAATGTAGTTTATTTAGCTTTTAGTAAACTGCATGTGACTGTGGATTTTGGGACCAATGATAGTGTAGAATGAACCCTATTTTTTTTTTTATTATTCGAAATATAATAAGAATATTCTGATTATATTTTGAATCATAATGATAATTTATCTTATTTAATAAATAGTGATTTACCATTAATTTAAATAGCACAGTAATACCATTTTTTATAGAATTTATGTTCATAATTTAGTTTACTGTATTATTTTATGAAGGATTATCCCAGCAAAAGTTTTGTCATATTATGTTTCGAAGCACACTGTAATGTTTGTGAATGAAAGTACATTTATATTTTTATAAACAAGAAAAGAATGAAACAAGTTATTATTACAGCTTAGATATAATTTGTACTGACAATTACCAATTTTGTTATAATGTATTTATTAATATGTTGATTTCATTGCTTTTAATTATGCTTTTATAATACGTATGTATTGTACAACTATTATTTGTGCGTAGTTATGAACTAGAACTTACGAATTACTTTTACGGATGGCTGAATAAGTGGAACGAGCAGTTTCTGTGCAACAATCACTATACAACAAACAAAATAAAAGAAAAAAAAATGGTCAGTGGTGTGCTATAAAAACTGGTTATATCTGGTCAATTCCGACTTTGAATTTTGTATCACTATACCATGAATAACATTTTTTTCTTTATTATTATCCATATAAAACACATTTACTAATGAGCAGAATACTATATGCTTATTCACAGAGAATCTTTAGTTTGTTTGGAATCTATTTAGCCTTTTAACGCGGATTATGAAAATAACAAATAATGTTCCAATTCACAATTTTCATGACATTTTCAATGACTTGAGATTTTGTTGTATAATGATTACAGTGTACTTCTTATAAATAAATTGCGGGTACTGTATGCAATATAATTGTAGTTACATTTGCTATGTAGTAAGTACATAAGTGATAGCGTAAATCAATACAAATTATATGTATTTACCATGAAAATGTTACTGTTAGAAACAAGACATTTATAAATAGTAGTGACGTTTTCATGGTTTGATTTCATTGTAAAAAATTATGTGATTTAACATTAAACTTGAATGAATGTTATATTTGGGTATCGGCTATATTCTTAATTTTTTTTCTTGGATGACTTTCAGTTGAAGAGAATCAGCTTATCTCGTATACAGGGAATATTCCAGACTTTGAAGATATAGATATGCCAGAATTGGAGGGCGATAGTACACAGGAGGCGACCGCTGCGCCTTCGCCCTGTCCTTCCACGTTGAATACTCCCCAAGTGGAGCTGCACTCGCCAGCGACCTGGAAGTTGAAACCATGAGACAAATCTAAGAAAAGAAATCGCAGGAGAAAGAAATGCAAGTGAACCTCTGAGTTCGGGACTCAGTTCTTTATTTTAAGAGATTGGTGTAACTTTAAATTGATGTTCTTATGTATATTTTAATTTACGTCAGTCACGACAGTGAACTTATCATTTATTTAAAAGTATAATATTATTGGAGTATTTTGTACATTATTGTTAAATGTATAGTCATTTATATTTATAGTTCAAAAAATTTGTTTTGTTTGGAATTTCATAATTAATTATAGAGTATAAGTAGTTTGACACATGTGTATGTGAAATTGTTTCATTGATTATCGTGTTCATTCTGAGCATTACTCATAATTTTTACCAAACTGTATTATGAACTACAACGGGGCTGTGTTTGTACAAAGTAGGTACGGTTAATTATCTCATAAAAATGCATTCAGGCTCAGTAAACATTAATTTTATAAAATTATAAACATTATTACGAAATATAACGAACTGTATATTTATGTATTTTTCGTGGTTGTAATATAAGGATGCAAGTTATTGTAACATTTATCCAAAAAAATTTAAGTTAACCTGGATTCTAAGTGAGATAGAAAGCCGTAAATCTACGTACAATTCATCAATTTATTGTTCAACTTTAAATACTAAGCGCTATTTGAATTTGTTGATTTATCTTTCTGCATACTTGACCTTAATGTGGTAATAACATAAATTAAAACAATTTGTTCAGAGGTTTCTGTTTAAAAGTATTATACAACAAGGCTCAAATGAATAAAGATTAGTCGAATAGACCACTTTATATGAGATTTGTATTTAAAAAACATTAATATAATATCCTAAAATAATACCTCTATGTAGTTGTATAAATCCTGGTTGTAGTCGGGAAAACAGCTTATATTTCGAGGAGACAACCTTCGTTCGAACCTACAAGTAGAAATGAAAGCAGCAGCTGCTTCTTTTGTGCCTTAATATCGCACTTGCTGATTACGCGTTTTCCCAATATAAAGAACCAAATACGGAATTTATAATGTAAATGTTGCGGTGAATTCATAATTTACAAAGCGATATATACAGACAGTGCTTAAAATACTTTTTACAGTAATTGTAGTATACTTAGCATTTGATTCAGGATCGAATTTTGTTATTTATATTTTTATATAAAGCACTTTATGATAATACATAAGTCTAGTAGGTTTGTATAAACATTTGAAATAAAAATTCTTATAAAGAACACTGCATATAATAGTGCAATATAATTACGTGTAAATGATATAATGGTGATGCAGGCGTCCATAGTCTACGGTAACCATCTATTATTAGGTGGGCCGTAAGCGTGTTAGTTTATACTACGGTATAGAACCGAGTAGTGTATATTTTCTTTGATAAAAATCTTAACCTACTTAATTAAGCGTGTCTGTTTTCATTATCATTCTTATTGTTTGTTCTAGTCTTCTCTGATTTTGACCGGCATTTTATAGGTTAATTTTTGATTAAGTCTAATTTTGAACACTGCTTTTATAGTTTCTATGTTTAAAGTTTTGAACTTATATGATTTTTTCTTATATTGAAAAGAGCAAAATTTAAAAAAGTGAATCCTATGGAAGTACAGTACAACTGGACGGTTAGAGGTGTTTTTAGTTTAACATAAAGTGGGTCGTCACGTGATGCCGGACTCATGCAAAAAAGAATGAAAAATTCAGAAATAGTAACATATTCCTTTTTGTGATTGGGCACATGTTTCTGCCTTCTCACACAAAGTGCTAAAAACAGTCTCACGAGCGTTGGGTCAGTACGTATGCTGTAATGCTAAAATGTTCCTGATAGCTTATTCGCTTCCGCGTTGATTAAATTTTATATTCCTTACAAATGTCTACTCTTTATATTCCTAACAAACTAACAACAATACTGACACAAAGTTACTGTGCAAGCTTGCCTAAGCCAATCCTAAGAAAGGACTAGTATTGTGTCAATCGTTTTAGTTGTGATAATTTAAAATCTTAATCACTAGTCGGTGTTGTTGACCTGCACAGGGTGATCACGATATGTAAAATATTTGTTTAAGGTCAATTCTCGCAGTAAAACTGCTCTATGTAAAAAATGGAAACGCAAATAGGTACATATATATATATACTTTAATTGGCTAGACACTACTTACTTTTTACAAGTTTATTATAAATAGTTGTATATATAATAATATTTTTTTTTTGTAAATAGTAGTTTATGTTAAGTTGTATACACAATGTTAATACATAAGCTGTTATTACGTTATTCCTAAATTGATTTCCCTTTGGGTATGAGATTTATTGGCCTGTGATAAAATAAATATACTTATACGGACGAATCATATCGATTGAGCTAGCCCCAAAGTAAGTTCGAGACTTGTGTTATGGGATATTAACTATTTATTAAATTATTTAATTATATTTCATAAATCAAAAAATTCAATTTTTCATCTTGACCTGAACGGGGATCAAACTCGGGACCTCTTGAGCGGATAGTGATGATTGTACCTTCGCTGGTATCGGCAAGGACTGAAATATAGCAGCTTGTGTATTTCCGTAATTTTATATTGTTGTAAGATTACGTATGAATATTAATGTTTTTATGCTTTCTTCGATGATATGCGTTGGTAGAATTTTGTTTATGCGAGTCGAAAATAGGCAAGACAGTGTAGAATCACGGTGGACCTATACAATTTACATTTCTTCTGCTGTAAAAGATTATTCCTGGTGTGTTTAGCTGCACTTGGTGCGGCTAAACAAATCAGGAGGCTTACTATCACTTCTAAAAACAATGAGAAAGCGAGATGCAACAATATATGATGTAAGGCGACATCTCCCTAAATCGTTTATGCGTCTTTTTTTGAGGTCATATTCAGCCACCTGCACTCCATTGTTAACCTAATTCACGCAGACTGTAGGTACCAACCTGCCTGTTATTTGTTATCTGAATGGAATCTATGGAAAGGTTTAATCATAAAGCAGAAAATTGCAACCAATGTTTAAATTAATTGTTTAATTATTGCCATCGTCGCTACATTTATAGAACTGGACATTTTGACCAAATTCTAAAATCCTTCTATATTGTTGTGTTATACATGTGGAAGAAGATTCATAGCAAATTTTTTTAATACCAGTTGAATTAAAGCTCAAACTTTTCGAATACATATTTCGAAATTATCTTATGTGTCATAAAACAATAATAATTTTTAGTATTGTCTTGCCTCAGCTATTGTTTAATTTATCTACAAAATTAAAAATATGTAACATTTAGCCATTGTATAATAACATAATATGATTATGAACAAAGTTTTTTAGAATAAGATATTTGTAAGAATGTATCTTTAATTATTTATAAGTTATCTTAAAAATATTATAATAAAATATTGCTATAATGTAAACTTTTGTCTTATTGCACTAAGTATATTACCAAAGTACTACATAGGGCAAAAATAGCCAATGATAAATACTAAATCACGATTCTGATAAAGGTAAACATATTTTTCAAAAGTATCGTCAACTTCTCAATTCCTTTGAATGGTTTTTTTAATGTATGTTACCGGATTACTCGAAGACCTTTGGACTGATTTCAATAAGGTGAGACCTGTGCCCCTAGTATGAGTTTTTCTTAACGCAGACGCTAGCGACTGCGTTAGCGATTTAGTATGACAAACCTGTACAGCGCCTCTGGCGGATAGTAAGGCAACTAAGAAATTCCATACAAAATCCTAACGCAGTCGCTAGCGTCTGCGTTAAGAAAAACTCATACTAGGGGCACTGGTGAGACGATGCCGATGACGTTTAACCGACTTTCCAAAATGCAACGTATTTACAATTTTTTTGAAATACATTCAAAATTAAAAAGTGAAAAATAATTAATGTTATAGTTGTCTGTCATGTCTCGTTGTCGGTAGCATCCATGTCCGCTTTACTAATTCATTTCGCCCGGTCTTCGGCATCCTTGTGAGATCATTAGAACCCACAGAGCAGGATAACTAGCACCCATAGTAATCTGTACTAGCACATCCGATGCCGCGACGTCAAGCCAACTTTGCTTGACTTACTTAATTAATAGTACACTAGCTTTTGCCCGCGGCTTTGCCCGCGTGGGCTTCCCGGGATAAAAAGTATCCTATGTCCTTCTCCTGGCTCTAAACTACCTCCCTGACAATTTTCAGCTAAATCGGTTCAGCCATTCTTGAGTTATAAGTGGAGTAACTAACACGACTTTCTTTTATATATATAGATTACTGTCGAAGCCGGAAGGCCTTGCCATGTGCTTTTAAAAGGACGAGGCGAAGCCGAGATTTTAAAAATACGAGGACGTAAATTGTAATTTCGGCCGAAGCTTGTATAGAACTTTTTTCCTCTTGATTCCTTTTTGAGACGAACGAAACAAATTCGTATCAAAATTTTACAATGGCGCCATCAATAAGACCCTCGTTTTGTTCTTTTTTAATAATGAATCTTTTTCCGATCAAGAGGAAGAAATGTACTTTTTAGATTTCCCGTTTCAGGCCCCCGGTCATCATTGAAAGAGAGGTGGATTTATTTAGAAATAAATCAAAAGTTTCAATTTCGTTATTTATTATATACTTATGCACAATTTGTACTATCACAAAAATTAAGTAGGTACAAATGTTATCACAGGCTACTACAACTTCCTTTTAGGAAACAAGCAAAATATATACCACAAACAGGTAATATTGGTTAAAAAATATAATAACTTAATATAAATATGATAAACTTACAATTAATGTTAATATTGTTTCTAAACAAATGCACAAAATTTAAAATAAGTGATAAACAATATTACAATCAAAATATCTCATAAAAACCTTCAATGTAATCGCAATTTTCGCATCAAGGCCGGTAAAAATGTTGAAGCAGACGATCTATTTTTAACACCTTCCAAAATGTAAGGCCCAGGTTTGGAGATGAGGATTGTATGTAAATTTGGTAGAGTTCCTATAGTGCAAGCCAGTTCTGGAGAAATGTGTCGACAACCCTGTACATCTAATAACTTCAGTTTTTCACAATAGGACCTAACTGCCTCTAGTGTGTTATCTGTCAGTTGGTTACAACCCTGAAAAAAATATTTGTTTTATGAATAAAATATCTTTATAGGATGCTGTTGTTAGATGACAGCTGTTAAGCTAAGTCAGATGCCATCAGGTAGTTTGAAAAATTTGACATCAGTGATGGTTAAACAATTGATATATGGAGTTTTTGGAGGGAAAGTAAACTGTCTCTATGCGGCGCTGTATTAAATTTTCAAAACTTAGGTTTTTTCGACTATTTGTGCTTAATATTGGTGGATTATTATTCGCAGTGTTCGTGAACAAGCGTGAGTGTTGGGAAGTGATACAGTGTTGATTACGTGACTTTTATCTTTGTCACCAAAATTTCCCAAGTTATAGCTAAGTGAAATTTTTCCACTGCTTCACTTAGCCATCTGACTGACTAGAATTACTCACTTGACTAGATTAGACTACTGACTTGACTTTTTGACTTAACTTGACTAAAGTAGGACTGAAAAAGATTAATAAATTGAAGAAAGGCCTTAAAGGACTAGTTTCCACGGCCGTAAAAAGTATTTATAATAATAACAATTGATATGAAAGAAAGATTATAGGATATAGGCATGCATTACATTTATTTAAAACTATATATAAATTACAAATCCTTGCTAATTTACTATTTGTATCATGAATTCTCAACCTCAGTTAGGCTAGGTGTGTTTTCACTGTGTAATTTACATACCCGCAATTCAAGTTCCTTAAGCCTCTTCAATCTCTTCGCTATTTTAGAGACAGCATTGTCATCCAAATTGAAGCATTCATTTAAATTGAAATATTCTATACTGGGACAGTTTTCCACTAGATGCTCTATTCCTTCATGAGTTATCTGTTGGCACCTGCTCAAATTAAGGACAACTAGTTCTTTGAAGTTAAATGCATATGTTAAACTGACGTCAGTTATTCTGTTACATCCACTAATGTCCAACTCTCTGAGAGTTTGCAAGCGTGCTAAAGAGAAGCCGCTAAATGTATCCATTGTTAGTTTTTCGCACATTAACATAACATCACGCTTCCTCTTGGCATCACGAACAATCTCTTCTTCAGCTCTAGACCCAAGATGAATTCGGTGACTACAGGTAGAATCTTCAATCCTAGGCATTATCGGACCTTCATCACCGCTGTCCGATTCTATTTTCCCCATTCCTGTCAAACCTGCATCTGATACTTTGTCACAATGGCTCATTTTAAGAGTATGAAGGCATACTTGATTTTTAAATAAAACTTGAATAGATGTGTCTGTTACAGCATTAAAGCAATAGCTTATGTCAAGGGATAACAGTTTAGGCAAATTTTCTGAAATCATAATAAGGCCAGTCTCATCTAAATTAAGTGAATGTATATTCAAATCTTCAATAATTTCATTGACTTCAGAACAAAGCCCTTTCTTTATACCATCTTTTGTTATAAGTTCACATTGAGAGATATTTAGTGACTTCAGTTTCTTTAGCTTAGATAATTCGGCAACTCCCAGATCTGTTACTGCCCGACATCTCTGAATGCTAAGTGATTCCAAATTGACTAGGTTTTTGCAAATATGAACAAGAGATAAATCTGTAACTCTAGTGCACAGACCAATATCAAGCTCTCTCAATGATGTTTGATGAGTGGCAAAGGAAAGTATACCTTGGTTTGTGAGTTGGTCACAGGAATGTACTTCTAATGACTCCAAATTAAGGTTTTCAATTTCAGAAAGAGATTTTAAAGCTGTACCATCTATTAGTGTCTTTGAAAATAATAATTGTTTAATATTTTCAGCCCGTCTTTTTATAAATTGTAAAATAAAATAAAATGTTAAAACACTCTCAGATGGATTCTGAAAAACATCAGTGTTTGGTGGATAAAACTTTTTTACTATTCCAATGTGAAATTGTAATGAGCATGATGATAAATTTAATGATTCCAAAAAAGGTGAAGCTGCAGCAAATCTGCTAAACAATGCATCAGTGAGGTAGTGATTTCCTGCTAAACTCAAGCTTCTCAATTTTTCCAAATTGTTATTTAACAGACCTTCAGACTTTCCCTCCAGTAACCGTCCAGACATAAATAATTCTCTACAGCTCTCTATGTTCAATTCTTCTAGGCTAGGGCATTTTTGCATCATGTAAACAAACACTTTTTCACAAATATCACAATTCCTCAGTGTGAGTGAAGCTATGTCCTCACCCATTTTGTCCCAAAAATCATTGAGTTTATTTGATATCTCTACTTCGCTAAACACATAATTTCGGTAAGTAAGACAAGATTTTTCAAATATTTGAATAGGCGAAGAAATCTCTTCATTCAAAATTGTTTTATAAAATACTGCAACTTTGTTTCTCAAAAAGCAATAATCATTTGCCGCATAATACCATGATCTGCATGTTTCACTTGCAGCTTTTCTATCAGATTTTGGTAGATACTGAAAAATGTAAACTAAAATCTGAAAAAGAAAGAAAAAAATTATTGGCCTTTAAGTTTTGTACATAATATATACTTAAATAAAACTAGGGAAAGGTATTTGAGAGCTCGTTCAAGGGCGATTTTATTTTATCAAAAAAGTGATGATCAATGATCTGATAATCACGTGAAAAAACTTATGTAAACCATAACAAAGAAAACATTGCTTGTATTGTAATGAATATAGTAATTATTAGCCTTACCTCATAGGGTAGATCCATTTTCAAATTTATTTAGTTATAACAAAAATAGTAGCATACTGAATGTAAAGTGAATGGATTTTACTTGTTTGAATTAGATCTAATAATTTACTTGATACGATGGTCTAAACGCTAGATAACCTAGCTGTAGCAAGCAGCACAGCTCATGAGCTCACTCAGCAGCACAGCTGACCTGCCTTTTTTGCTTTGACCCACACCCACACCCACCAGCCACCACAGACTAGGGAGGATATACTATACTAACCCACACCCATTATCTTTCTTGTGTTCTACAACCAATCTACAACGACCAATCAAACCACAAACTAAATAGAGATACTACGTATATCAAACGACCAATGTTGATTTTGATTGAATTGAAGTTGTGTTTTTTTTTGAATAGTTTTTACGGCCATGGAATCTAGTCTTTTAAGGCCTTTCTTGAATTTATTTATCTTCTTCAGACCTACTTAAGTCAGTCGAGTCAAAAATTCAAGTAAGTCTAGTCTGAGTCAGATGACTAAGTGAAGCGGTGGAAAAATTTCACTTAGCTATATCATGGAGATTTTAGGGGACAAAGATAAAAAGTCACGTAATCGACAATGTATCTCGTCCCAACACTCACGCTTGTTCACAAACACTTTGCGAATAATAAACCACCAATATTATGCACAAACACTCGAAAAAAACTAAGTTTTGGAAATTAAATACAGCGCGGACATAGCGAGTTTACTTTCCCTCCAAAAACTCCAAGTTGAAAGTGGATTGGATTCTGATTGAAGTTGATGTTTATACTTTTTACGGCCATGGAAACTAGTCCTTTAAGGCCTTCTTGAATTGGTGGCCTACTCAAAAACCATGCAAGATCCAGTGAGTAAGCGAGACAGCGCAATACATGATGTAAGGCGACATCTCCCTTACTCACTGGATCTTGCATGGTGTTAAGAGACGGTAGTAACTTTCTTGATTGCGTTAAAAGCACGAAAATCGAGATTGCAATACAAAACAGTACTATGAGTCTAAATCGCCCTTGCAAAGTTTCTACGATTGGAGTATAAAAACAACCTACGACAAGACATCTTCGGAGCCGCGGTTCCCCAGGCATAACACCCAGCCTGGCGGGATATGCCTATCGCTCCCGTCACACTCTCCAAACATTCTTTAATTTGCTGTAGGTGTCACGGTCAATCGACCGGCTTAACGTGCCTTCCGAAGCACGGATACATCTTTATTGTCAGACAATCAGGTGGCTTACCATACCACCATCTCTTAAAACCATGCAAGATCCAGGGAGTAAGGGGGATGTCTCCTCGCTAACTCACTGGAACATGCATGGTTTTAAGAGACGGTAGTAACCCCCTAGGTGATTCAAGCCTGCAATGCCCTAACCAAACTGGAAACAACTAAACACAGTATTCTTGGGAATCGAACACCGACACCCGGAGTCTACAGGCAAACGCCTTAACCACTGGACCACGGAGGCAGTTAATAATTACACTCTTCTATTATTTTCCCCTTCAATTTAAGGGACATCGCCATTTTGCCCAACCTGCACTAAAACGGTTATTGATATATGGGTAAACTAGCTGTTCCCCGCGGCTTCGCCCCGCGTGGGACTCGGTTATATCGCGCCCAAAAGTAGCCTATGTTTGACCTCAGGTCGTTAACTACATCCCTACCAAATTTCATCACAATCGGTCGAGCAGTTTAGCCGAGAAGAGGTGACAGACAGACAGACAGACTTTCGCATTTATAATATTAGTATGGATAGTATGGAAGTATGGATACCTCCCGAAGTTGGAGCAGACTGTTATGGACACACTACTGAAGGCAATCGGTGAAAAACTGGAGAGACAAGGGAGAGACCGTCGAAATCTAGGTACCTACATATGTTTTGTTTTGGTCCTGCTTATCTTTAAGCCTACATTCTCCAGTCTTTCTTGCCATTTTCCCAGTCTGCTCTCCACCTCAGACTACGCATTCCCACTAATATGGACTTAATGCTGATCCTTGGTGTAGACCAACCTTTACACTAGCATTATTTAATCTGTGGTAATAGGTATTAAATAATTATTAAAACACGCAGAGCATATTACTAGTTTTATTGAGACATTCTCTTCACATACGACACATGTCACTACCACTAAATCATAGAGCATACAATATAACCTTAACACACCTTTCCAAGTAAAGAATCTTAAATTCTGTAACTTCCTTAACATAAAACAATTAAATAACTCAAATGTTAACAGTAAACTTAAACAATACATTCAATCAATAATAAACAATATCTTACACTTTGAATTAAACTCACTTTAAACACAATTCGTTAGTGAAGTAAGTAGACATGTTTAGGGGCGGCAAGACTTAGTGAAAATATCAGATACATTTTCATTTGTTGGTACATATCTAATATCTTCTATCATTTTAGTTTTAAATACATCCTTTATAAAATGAAACTTTATATCAATAAATTTTGATGCTTTCGAGTTAACGTTACTTTTAATCAAAGTAATAGTGCTTTGATTGTCCATAAACAAATACCTATGTATTTATTTGTATAAGTTCTTTACGAGTCAGATTAGAAATGAGACCTTTAATATACAACATTTCACTTATTGTTTGAGCTCCTGCCACAAATTCTGCCTCAGCCGTTGATTCAGCTACCATTGTTTGTTTTCGAGAAAACCACGATTCTAAGTTTTTTCCATGGCAAACTGCACATCCACTAGTGCTTTTCCTATCTAATTTGTCAGCTGCCCAATCGGCATCAGAATATCATTTAATTACAATAGGTTTTGTAGACCTTGTATAAGTTAGCTGAAAATCTATAGTTGCCTTTAAGTATCTCACAATTCTTTTACCAGCTTTCTAAAGTTGATTAGTTGGACGATCCAAAAATCTGCTTAAATAGGCTACTGGGTAAGTTATATCAGGACGACTATTCATCGAAATGTATAACAATGAGCGAATAAGTTCTTTATATGGGACATCAATTACATCTGTATCATTCTCAGTACTAAAATTTACTTCCATCGGCGTTTTTGCTCCTTTGCTATCTTTCATATTAAACTTTTCAATAATCTTGTTAATCATTTCCTTCTGATATATTTTCAAATCATTTTCTTTTTTACTTATTTCTAATCCCAAATAGTTTTTAACTAGTCCTAGATCTTTGATATTGAATTCTCTTCTTAATTCTTCCAAAATTATCTTCTCCTAATAGTAATATATCATCCACAAATATTAATAACCAGGTTTTAGATGTATAATATAAACATACGTCATACTTAGATTGAATAAATCCATGTTTTGTAATAAACTGGTGAAAACGATTATTCCAACACTTGGGCGCTTCTTTCAGTCCGTACAAAGCTCTTTTTAGCTTTAACACTTTTCCTTTCTGTAAATTAATTCCTTTAGGATATTTAATGTAAACCTCATTTTCTAGTATACCATTTAAAAATGCTGTAGGTATATCTAACTGTCTTAATTCTAGATTCTCTTGAACAGCATGACTCAGCATCAATCGTATTGTAGGTATGCGAGCCACCGGTGAGTATATGTCTGTTAAGTATTTATCATCTTGTTGAAATCCCTTAGCTACTAGCCTTGCTTTCTTAGTACCATCTTGCTTTGTCCTGAAAATCCATTTCGTGTCTATAGCTTTCATTCCATCCGGTAAAATTCCTTCTTTCCGTAAGTTTGTAATTTCTTTTGTGAATTCAACTCTTTGTTTAATAAATAATAAATAATAATAAAAACTTTATTTTTCTCCACAACAATACAGGTTACAATAAGAGTAAAACATTGTATTAGATCTGCTGTGGAGAACTGGTGCCTGAACTAGGTATCCAATGGAACCTGTTATACAGGACACCAGGCCTCCCCCCAGAAAGAACACAGAAAGAGTCAGGTTGTTGAGGGAATCTATACAAAAATAGTTCTTACATCTAAATCCTTAATTATTAAAGTGGTTCAATAGGAGTACAAAATAATCCATACTGATATTATATATGCGAAAATCTGTCTGTCTGTCCGTCTGTCACATCTTCATGGCTAAACAGCTAGATCGATTGTGATGAAAGAATGATGGCGGAATTTGTACGAATAAAAAAATTAAATATAGATAACTTAAAATAAATCGCATTAGTAAGAATACTTCACTAGTAACATGTTTACCACCACAAAAAAAATTTAAACCCCGGGGTTATTTTAATATTCCATTTTATAAAAGTCGACCTTTAGTTTCGTTTTCATTCGCCTTTTTAACGCAACTGAAACAATATGTCACCTTGACAGTTGTTAGCATTGTCAAAGCGATATTGACAGTTCATTATGGTAGGTTAGATTCATCGATTTAGTACCTGGGGGGTATACCATCTCTTAAAACCATGCAAGATCCAGTGAGTGAATGAGATGTCGCCTTACATGATGATTGCGCTGTCCCACTTTCTCACTGGATCTTGCGTGTTTTTAAGAGATGGTAAGTAAGCCACCGGGGGGGTTACCATCAACTTTTTAAGTAGCAGGCTCACTATCAAATGGTTTACTACCATCTCTTAAAACCTTACAAGAACGAGTGAGTAGGCGAGACATAGTGACACAGTAAGACGTCATCTCCTTTCATCATGTATTATGCTTTAAGAGATGGTGCCTACTACCATCTCCAATAACCATGCAAGAACGACTGAGTAAGGGAGATGTCGCCTTACATCATGTATTGCGCTGTCTCACTTACTCACTGGATCTTGCATGGTTTTAAGAGACTGTATATAGTAACCCCCCTGGGGGCTTACTACCATCTCTTAAAACCATGCAAGAACGATTGAGTAAGAGAGATGTCGCCTTAAATCATATATTACGTTGTCCAGATCCAATGAGTAAGTGAGACAGCCCAATACATGATGTAAGGCGACATCTCGCTTACTCACTGGATCTTGCATGGTTTTAAGAGATGGTGGTAGGCACCCTGGAATGTGTTCCTGAGCCACACAATTTATGTAACAAATGCCCTTATTTTTTGTATATCTTTCGTACAAATTCTACTACTTAAAATGAATATTTTTCTGAATACAAAAAATAAATAATTTCACTGTTAGTTTGGTGTAAGATTTTGTTTGGCGTCGAATTGGACAAACAAAGAAAAAATTGCCACGTTGACAGAGACAAAAATATAAAAAATATCGTTGGTCCTTTTCTTACTCATGGACTTCCCTATTTCGCCATCTCACTTTTTCACCAAGTAAAAATTAATTGCTTAATCACAGGTACAACTACTTAATTTATGAACCTAACCTACCATAATGAACTATCAATACCGTTTTGACAATGCTAACAACTGTCAGGATGACATAATGTTTCAGTTGCGACAATAATGGCGAATGAAAACGAAGCTAAAGGTCGACTTTAAAAAAATTAAATATTAAAAAAACCCCGGGGTTTAAATTTTTTTTGTGGTGGTAAACATGTTACTAGTTATGTATTCTTACTAATTCGATTTATTTTATGTTATCTGTATTTCAATTTTTTATTCGTACAAACGATGTATGGAGTTTCGCCATGACTCTTTGGTAGGGATGTAGTTAACGACCTGATGTCAAACATAGGCTACTTTTGGGCGCGATATAACCGAGTCCCACGCGGGGCGAAGCCGTGGGGAACAGCTAGTAAAATATAAACAAGGCACTTTAAATAATAGGCCGCAGCAGTAATTCTGTTTCTTCGTATGTAAGGCTTTGTAGCCAGGTTCTGGTAACTTTTTTACACATATGTTTGGTTAGAGGGAATATATTAAGTCTACGATTTGCCTGCTTGTACAAAAAAGGTCCTAAAAATTGGAAGAATCTGAGAAAGAAAATTGTGTTAGATTGGGGGAGTGGTAAGATTATCCTGTTGTTTCGAAAAATTTGGTCTGGATTATATGTAGTAAGGGAGTGTTGTTGGAGAATTGTATGCAGTATAAATAGTTGTCGAACCGTAAGGACTTGGCATGATTCGTACAGCTCCGTAGTGGGGAAGCGATACGGCTTGAAGTGTGATACCTTTAATACAGCCCGTTGGGCTCTTTCAAGTGTAAGCAGATGAGTTTTTGCAGCGCCACCCCATGCTGTGATGCAATAGGTAAGTATTGATTGGCATAAGGCCATGTAAGTTAGTCTTAGGGTTTTGTTGTCAACTACATGACGTAAGTGTTTAAACACGTATATCAGTTTTCTAACACGCGAGCTCAAGAGGAGTATATAATGTTTGAAGTTTAGATGTTGGTCTAATGTAACACTTAGGTATTTTGTTGTCTTGACCAAGGTGAGTTTAGGACAAGTGCAGCTGTCGGTGTTACAATCTGATGGACTGCGTTCATGTGCAATAAGTTCATGTTTATTGGGGGTTGGAAGAGACGGTTTTCTTATTCCAAAGGTCATGTACTTGGTTTTGGAGACGTTCAATGTGAGTAAATGTGTGGTTATCCATTCTTTTACTTGGTTAAAACCCATTTGAGCCGAAGTGAAAGTGTCAATCCATGTAGAACCAGTGAAAATTAGAGCGGTGTCGTCAGCGAAGGATATAACCCTGCCATTTACTAGTTTTAGATTACAGAGGTCATTATATAAACGTATATATGCCAAAAATAGGCTCGGGCCGAGCACACTACCTTGGGGGACTCCATAATGTGATGTAAGGTCCGTACTTATAGTTGAGTCTATTTTCACATGTTGCCTTCTGTTAATAAGGTAGTCTTGGAAAAGATTTAATTGATTCCCTCTGATACCGAGGCGTTCTAGTTGGATTATGAGTAGAGGGATAGACACCGTATCAAATGCCTTCGTGAAGTCTAAGAAGACAACTATGCATTTCTGGTTATTGTCTAGGGCATTAGTAATATGTGTGAGTAACATGTCGACGGCTTGTGCTGTTGATCTTCCAGCACGAAACCCGTATTGGTTATCAGAAATCAGATGGTTATTGATGTTTATTGCATTTTTCCACTCTTCATCCTTTATGGCTTCTTCATAACTATGTGGATCTCCTGATAACATACAATATGCTGTGTACATTTCACATTCATCAAATCTGACTGGTTGCTTTATTATTCTACTTGATCTTGTTCGCGCAACCTCTTGTTCTATTTCTTCATTATTTTCTAATTCATCTTCACTGTAAAATCTTTCATTTTCTTCTGTATCGTCTTTTCTCTCTGTATCTTTAATTTTAGTTTCAGATTCGTCTTCAGAATAATATTTTCCACATTTCTTTTCTATTTTAATTTCCTCATATTTAAAATCATTTTCATCAAAATGAACATCTCTCGCAGTTACTATTTCATCTTTTACAGGATCCTACAGACGATATCCATTCAGGGAATATCCAATAAAAATTAACTTCCGTGCTCTCTTTTCAAATTTACTTTGTTGTGGTAATGTACATGTGCCCATGCCTTTGAACCAAATACTCGTAACTTTGATAAATCTAGTTTGCCATACATTATTTCTGCAGGTACTCTATTTTGAATCGCAGATGATGGGCACCTATTAATTTGATACACAGAAAATCTAACCGCTTCTCTCCATAGATGTTTTGGTAATTCCGTTTCAATTAATAATGTGCGAGCTTTATTACAAATAGTTCTTTTCATTCTCTCCGAGACTCCATTAGACTGGGGTGAGTATGGATTTGTATACTGTAAAATAATGCCAGCCTTTCTACACTCGTTAATTATTTTTCCATTCTTAAATTCTCCTCCATTATCACATCTTATTTTCCTAACTTTATTTCCGTTTTGTCTTTTAATTTGCTTTATATATTCTAATAATCTATCTGTACCTTCACTCTTTCTTTTAAGTAATTATACTACACAAAAATGTGAATAATCATCAATAATACTCAGATAATAAATATTGCCTTCTTTAGTTGGTATACGCATCGGGCCAGATATATCTGTGTGAAGTAGCTCTCCAACATATTTCGACCTTGGCTTACTAGAAGGATAATATGGTAATCTTGTATTCTTACCTTCAATACACGGTGAACATGGTACATCACTACACGGTAGATGCATAATCCGGAGATGCTTCCTGTTGGCATGTCCTAGCCTCCTATGCCAAAGATCTCCATTTGTAATATTACAAGTTTCATTTCTGTCTGACATATTACAATTAAATTCAACAAAATATAGTTTGCCTACCAAAGTACCATAAACACAATTACCATTTCCATATATTTTTACTACATCTCTATGAAAATTTATACTACACCCTTTTCTCATTAGTCTACTAACAGACAACAAGTTAAGATACAAACCCTCTAAAATTAATGCCTCAATCGTTACATTTCTATTATTATATTTAACACAAAGTTTACCTGTCTTTCTCGTTTCTAAATATTGCCTATTAGCCACATAAGTATACCTTGATTGGATTTTCCAAAATAGTTATATCTGTCATGTACTTCTCATATTTTGACATCACAAGATTATCCGTTGCTCCAGAATCAATTACAAATTTCACAGTAGAATTCTCTATACCTCCGAACATTGTTTGTACCTCATCACTCTTTTCATAAATTGCATATGTTATGTCTCTGTCCGCGATATTTCCATAATTCTGTTCTCTGCTTGACGTTCCTTTATAAGATGATTTGAAATACCTCCCTCTTCTAGTTGGTCTTGTTGCACTTCTACCTCTACCTCTTTGGTGTTGTGGCGTACTCTTACATTCATTCGCCTCATGACATAAATTAAAGAAAAAAAAAAATTGCGCTCTATGCCTTATGACCATACTTTCCACAATTGTAACATTTAAAATTTATGCCTCTAAAAATTGTCTTATCAGGCTTTACATCGTCTTTTTCCATTGATTTAACTTCTGCATCCAGCAATCTTGACTTTACAAAGTCCAAAGTTAATTCTTTAGGTATCAAAACTCATGGTTTCTATGGAAGTGACAACTTGCTCATATTTATCTGGTAGGGAAGCCAGCAAATAACAAACCTTATCAATACTTTCTAGGTTAGACCCGCTATTCACGATTTCTGACACGAGACTATCAAAAATGAAGAAAAAGTCTTGTAATTTTCTGTCATTGCATTTCAAATTAATCAGTTTCCTCTTCAAAAATAATTTATTCGTAACGCTCTTTCTTTCAAATGTTCTCTCTAATAATTCCATCATCTCTTTAGCTGTAGTTGCGCCTTTTATTATTTCCAAATATTTGTCTGGGATACACTACTGAACAATAACTGATTTTGCTTTCGCATCTTCTTCTTCTAATATCTTTATATCCTCTTTAGATGCAAGCACTTTTCCTATTTTTCTTTCCTCTAATAATATTTTCAGTCTATATTTCCAATTACTAAAATTTCCTCCATCTAGTTGGGGAAAATTTGTAAAATTTTACGTCGCCATTTTCCTTTATGCAAGTTTTCTTTTATAATAAAATCTTTACATACCAGTATATCCTTTTACTTTTAATCCTTTTTTCTTTTAATGTTTATATTTTATTTATTTTCATTTCTTCATGGCGATGGCGCAGTGGAAGCGTATTAAATACTTATTAAAACACGCAGAGCATATTACTGTTTTATTGAGACACAATAGTATCTCCTCCCTAGTTGTTGTTGTTTTTTGTATTTTACTGTGTGACGGACAAAATTTCATAACAACATTTTATTTTAAGCCATTGTCATCCTAAAACCTTTAACGACGCGCTCGACGACAAGCCGAACGTTAACACGTTTAGAAACCTGACGCCGCCATTTGTAAAAAGACAACTAATCTATACTAATACCTATAATAAAGCTGAAGAGTTTGTTTGTTTGTTTGAACGCTTATAACTTGAAAACTCCTGGTCGGATTTGCAAACTTCTTTTTGTATATGAAAGCCTGATTCTTGGGGAAGGCTATAGTAGGTACATACACACTAATGTCGAGTGAAACCGTGGGGAACAGCTAGTCATGTATATATGTTATACTCGAGATCGAGATAATGTAGCATTATACGATAACGTTGGCAGTCTAACATACGACTCGCAAAATATCAGCCTAGGTATTTAACTTTTAGGGTGTCAGTAGAGCGCTGCCAACTGATTTCACTGCCCTCACCCTTCCAACACGGAACCCTCACGGAACATGGAACACACCAATGCAATACAAGCACTGATGCCTGACGACAGATTTACCTAGGAATAAATAATACGTAGTAAGTAAGTATTCTTAATATATAGCATGATCAAGCGGGTTTGTGCACTAAGGGTTCCGTTCCAGTAGCCACTGAAGGAAGACTGGGAATCCTGCTGTTTGATTGGAGAAGTGCAAGGGTCTGTTATCTCCCATCAACAGCGTGCCTACCACCAGCAGAGTACCTAACTCCCTTTCGGGCTGGTGTTGGAAGATGCTAAGAGCCTAAGAGAGTCATGCTGGGTGCGGTGTAGTCTATGGCTCAACTTTCTTTAGTGCCCAAGAAATAATAGGAGGACCTGGTAAAGGCGAACAACCAGGCAGTGGAGGTGGCCAAGTACTGGGCTCTAGATTAAGGCCATATAGTCATTATCAATCAAGATTTGATAGAGAAAGCCAATGAGACAGGTAAAAGGAAATAAAAGCTTATAAATAAATGAATCGATCCAAAAAACTACAGACAAACAGGCAGTAAGTGGGTCTGAAAAACATGAAAGTAGTAGGTACGTGTAAGCAACATGCACCTAAACCTATGAGTTTGCGCGCCGCCGTCTAAGTAAGATACAATATTGTTATTACCACTTGTTGGGCGCCAGTAAGCTCAGTAAGCGCGGGGTGTGCCGTGCGTTCAGCCTTCTATCCCGCGCTCGTTTCGGTAACCCTCACCCTTACTTTTCCGATAAACTTTCGTGTTCCTTTCGGAAAACTTCCGGTTTACAAAAACATTCATGAAAAACTTGTTAAAATGGTAAGGAAGTGAAGTGGGATTGTTCGTATGAGGTATTTGTTTTGACAAAAGGATGTCTAGAAGAAAACAAGCGAAACCTAGATCTCTTAAACGTAAGTATTTATTGCAAGTTTTGGTACCTACCTACCTATTTTAAGTAAGAAGTATTTAGGTATTATTTGTAAGTACCTACTTTGGTTTGGGGAAAATCTAATAAGTACTTGCATTTACATATTACCACAGATTAATTAACAGTTTACTACGTAATAATACTCAATAATTGGGCGTTAAATACAAAACCCTATGACACTTAGATATTGGATTAGTTATCATTAATTACTTAGTTAATTAATTACTTACATAGTCAAAATTCATGATTTTTATTTCAATAAATGTTTTCATATTTTTAAAAAGACCGAGACGGCCGTATACTTAGGTACTACTTTTTACCGCGATAAAATACTTAAATTGTCATATAGGCAGAGCCGCGGTAAACAGCTAATATACTTAGTTATAAAACTCAAAAAAAAATTTAGTACACGGTAATCACTAAATCTAAAGGTTTTATATTATTTTTTGCTTTTGATAGCTCTTTTCTTTGAATTCAAAGAAAAACGTTACGGGAAGCGGTTACCGTCGCATAGGACCTTACTTTTCCTGAAAGACGTCTTAAGTGTTATGATTAAATTTTATATTCTTACTTCTATAACTATTATATATATAAACCTATAGATAGATATGAAGTTATTATATATACTTATTACTACATAGTATAAAACAAAGTCAATTTCTCTGTCCCTTTGTATGCTTAAATCTTTAAAACTACGCAACGGATTTTGATGCGGTTTTTTTTAAATAGATTTGATAGTGATTCAAGAGAAAAGTTTTTATGCCCATGCGAAGCCGGGGCGGGTCACTAGTATAGTATCATGTTTGTAACAATAGTGTGCATCAAGCGACGGCGATGGCGATTGCGCGGCCATGTTTGGATCGGTTGCCAGTAGTGGCATTTCTGTCTTGAGTTTCTCCGTGTTTCGGAAGGCACGTTAAGCCGTTGGTCCGGACTATTATCGGTAGATGGCAGTCGTTAGGCAATGACAGATGCCTTTAGGCAGCCTGAAAAATCTGACAGTGTTGGACACACCCGGGTCATGTTGGATGGATGGATCTGGTTTCCCTGTAAAAAGGGTTACGGAGGTCAGGCGGCAGTGGCTCCATTGTAATAACCATTTTCGCCAAATCAGGACCATGATTAATAGCGTACCCTGGGCTCTAAAGCGTAAGCTGAAGATGTAACCAGGAAATACGCTCAGACGAAGAAGAAGTATATCATATAATTTGTACACAATCAAGAATGAAAACGAACAAAGCCTTGATTTGATGTTCTAAAAACGTTAAGAAAATCAAGGAAATTTTATTTAAAGATCGAAAATTATTTCGTATCTTTACTTGATTTGTGCAATAAACAAACCAGGATTATATATATAGAGTCAAAAATTAATAGCATTACGTCGGTGTGCGGATCTGCCGCCGAGTGATGGACGCCGCCGCGCCGCGTTGCGGTCGCGCATGGCGGCGCGGCGCCCTAATATCAGCGTTTTATCAGTGGTCAGAGGCGCGGGGCTCGCCATGTCAGGGTTTGGCTCGCACACCGTGGTGCACATCTAACCTTTAGTTATATGCCGCTGATTGATCGTTCGCAGTGTTCCAGTAAGTAGGCGAGCAAACTATAGGCAGATTTAATCTCAACGTTTTATCAGTGGTTAGCGACTGTATGCGGGTCTCATCATCAGGTTTTGAATCGCCCACACTTTGGGGCATAACTACTTTTGTTATTGCTGAGCTACTGATGGATTGTTCGAAGTATTCTATAAAGTGATTTTATATCAACCTTTTATGAGAAGTCAGAGAGATGAATTTATTATTTTTCAAAAATACGTAAAGAACTTCTTTATCCTTTAAGTCCAATATAATATCGCAATACAGTAACAATACGATGAAACCCTATTAGTATTATTATAAAGTAAGTATATAGATACGAGAGATGATATCATCTAATAATAATATATTAAATAACATATGTTATTTAATACATTAAAAACGTATTTTATATCAAGGATGGGAGCTAGTATTGCATTAGATCTCCCAAGAGCCAGCCAAGGAGTCACAGCATCCTCCTCCCCGCGGGACGCATTACCAGAGTACTAGACGAGAGATCGATATCTAAACTTGCTATATTACAGCAGTGCTCCGCCACACACAAAACAGTTCATTGTTACTCCTTACTTACCTCTTGGACTAAAAATATACTCAGCTTATTTACGAAACTCCACATATCACTTCGATTCTGAGAGTTTCGAAAGTACAGAAGTAATGGATAGCCGGTCATTTTCTTTAATATTCGGTACATGTCTTAGGAAAATACGCTTGATTAAAGAAAAATCGAAGTCACCTATTCAAATTTAATTAAGTATTACGACAATACAGTGATTTAAGTATAACAGTATTTACATCATTAACTTACATTCAACTAGCTTTTGCCCGCGTGAATTTCTCACTGGAACAGTGCTTTTTCCCTGGATGAAAGGTACCCTATGTCCTTCCTAATAAATACTTCTATCTATGTGTATGCGAAATTTCAGAAAGATTGGTACAGCAGATAAGACGTGAAAGAGTAACAAACAAACAAACTCACTTTCGCATTTATAATATTAGTTAGGATAATTATTAGTATTGGGTATTGTCGATTCTAAATAAATTTTGCTTCAACAGCCACATAATTATTTAGTTGTCTTAGTTGGGAAATAAAGACATGGTTAAAGAACTTCTGTAGTTACGATTTTTCCAATAGAGTGAATCTTCCCTAACCGAACTAGTTAAATTAACACTAGGTACTTTACTTGTACCACTTGCACCAGTGTGGCTCTGCCTAACAAAATTATAAAGATTTCGAGATATAATTAAACAAAGCAACTTGCATAGACTCTTATTGATATAATAAATAGTATTTAGTTGCGGCACAGTAGTGATTGTTTTGATTTCATGCTTTATTTTTGTAATAATTATAAATGTAGAGGCTTACTAACACATAGTTTATTCTAGAGGTAAGCAGGTTATTTCTTTAAAAACACATTTCATTAATCTTTTGATAATAGGATAGTAGAGACAGGTAGAAGACGAAAGGGAACACCTATGCTCAGCATTAGCCATTAAGGCTACAAAAAATTACACTTACCTAGTGTTTAACAATAAATTTAATAAAAAACAGGAAGAACGTATGTAAATGTATCCATAAATTTGCATACTTTACCGAGGTGAATTCCCTTCATAATTTCTAGCATAAAGAAAATTACTGCTGTTGAGAGTTGTGTGTGACAGCAGAATATTTTTGATAGTACCTACGTTATTTTTACTTCTCAGACAAGCAATTAGTAAAAGTAATTTTTACAGATTCGTATTGTGCCTAAATTTGACCAAATAATGTATTCGAGTGTCCATCGACCGGTGAACCTGGCCACTAGGGTCTAATAACGAGTCAATTTTCACTTCCATTCGTTCCTCAATCCAACAAATTAAAAATTTACATTCGCGGCAGTATACATAATCCTTTGTCGTTCCAAGCAGACGATATAACAAATGGGTACAAGCAGGCATCTTGAATAATTTTTATGTAATATTATGTACATACTTAGTCTGAGAATATACTCTTGTCTTCAAGATTACAGAAAATAGCAGTAGGTATATATTAGTGTAGTAGTATAAACAATCTTGCCAAAACGGATAAATACCGCGCCTTATTATTTGGGCTCTACATTTTACAACATTATTTCCGTTTTGAGAATAGACCGCTCCCATCTCATCCCGTGGAAATCGTTCGGTAAAAACTCTACTGGTATTCCACCAATCAACAACATTATCATAGATGATTTCAAATTACGTACCTATATGTCTTATTATTGAAGAACTAAAAAGATGCCTTAATGAGAAATTATTTAAAACCATGAAATGATTTAATTAGAAACATAAGTAAATGGTAAATATGTAATTTTGCATGGGGGTTGTAATGCAGCGGGCGGGTGGAGGTGTGAAGATCACAATAAAACGTATGAATGTTTTATGCGTGGTAAAAGCCCTGGATGGACGCATTTGTAAGCCTTTTGAAGAGGGTTAAGTCAATTTGGCTTTGGGCGTCAACTTTTTTAACCGGCTTACGTGCTTCTGTTCTCTATCTAGGCAATTTTATTCTAAGTGCCTTTATTTAATTTGGATGTGAAATATAATTATTAAATAAGAAATGAGGAAAGGACACGGTGGAAGTGAAATTCGTGTTATTTGACTAAGAATGAGTGCTTAGAAAGCACGATTATTTCAAAAATTGTACCCGACTTCAAAAAAGTAGGTTTTAAATTTGTCTGATTTTTTAAATGTATTACCAGATTTCTCGAAGACGCCGTATTCGATCGTATTTGAATAAACTTGACGTTTGTGCCAATTTTACCAATTCATTGACTCGCTGCTCGCTCGTTAATTAGCATATTTCATTAAAATAATCGGCACTGATTCAGACTTTTATTAAAATGTTTGATATGAAGCATATTTAAACAACAAATTATTAATTATTTCATCCTTTTTAGTTGAGTGATTGCACTCGGTTTCGTTTTTTTGGCAAAAACAATTATTAGATATCTATTTATAATTATAACTTTAATTAAGACAACATGAGCACAGGTATTAGTAATACTTATTTTATGTATAATAGCGTAACTTATAAAGCAATACTAACAAAGTTGCGAGTGCACAGCGCTCTTACACACCATGTCAGTAGTTCAGTACTGTATCACTAAAAGTGACCGGGTTCAATGATTGCCCTCATGAATGAACATTATAGAATTAGGTACCTCTATCTACAACAAATCGACTTACTTACTTAAAAATATCTGATCAAGAAGGACATGTTTAATTATTTCCTTAACTAAGTATAAGGATATGGCATATCCAATTCGCTTCATACCAATAAATTCAAAATTCAAATCTAATGTAATTAGCTATAACAGCTCTCATTACAGTCAGGCTCCTTTATGTTTAACGATAAGAACTTGATGGCCACGAGGGTAGAAGGGTAGCGGGGTGTCGGCATCCATAAACTTGCAGAGCCGAGGGCCGTCGAGAGCCGCGGGAAATTTCCCCTGGGTGGCGCGCACCTCCCTTGCCTCTGGGAAATACGGGAAAGCCATATCATAACAGTTTTATGTTGATGTTGACCTCTCATTTTAGTTATCGGAGACTACACTGCTTTGATTTTATGTCCTTGTTGTCTGTAGTTTAATTAGTGTTTAACACATAATCCTAAATGATATTAAAATGACGAGTGAGTGAGAGAGATTATATATACTTACCTAATTATTTGTTGCTTGGTACTCATTTATAAATATCACGCCTGTGTTTGACCCCAGGTATTTAACTATATCCTTACCAAATTTCATCAAAATTGGTTGAGCGGTTTAGCCGTGTAAGCGTAACAGACAGAATTTCGCATTTGTAATATTAGTATGTCCCATACTTACAAATATAGATGGATATATAATTAACTATAATGGACTTAATGTAATCCTTATACCCTACTCGATGCTTTGTTTATTTATAATTTTATTAAATAAAAAACACAATGCACGTTTTTTCTATAATACTAATATTATTTCGTCTCTATTCTACCACATCCAAAATAAGGACAATTTGAAACAACGAGCTGATGTAGTACTGTGTTATAAAGAAAATACGAATGTAAAACATTAACGCAATCTGTTAACATGACGAAGCATTCTTCTTTTTTCCATTCCCAATAGACTTCCATAAATCACTCATGTGTTTTCACGCAAAAAATCCATAAAAGGTAACAACAATATGGTTTCATATTACGTGGCTTTTCGCAGTATATTTCATATTCATACATGTCATGTGTCGTTAATATATTATTTAACAGTCATCATACATTTATGTATATTATTTAACAAAAATATGTTAAACGTATACGAAGAGGTTCTACTTAGTAGTTCGATGGTAAAACGCGGTGGTATTAGTAAGTTCCAAGTACTCAAAGTTGTAAAATATAAAAAAGCAAGAAAGCGGTTCCTGGTCTCGGAGCAAACTGCTGAGGGTATAACTGGGAAAGCGCTTAGATCAAAGAACTAAGAGTAAAATTGAACGGTTTGAAATTTAATTTTAGTGTTTTTGGGCAAAAATGGAACACATAAAAAAAATTAATGAATTTGGAA
The DNA here is from genome assembly GCA_947044815.1 of Apomyelois bistriatella. Taxonomy (NCBI): domain Eukaryota; kingdom Metazoa; phylum Arthropoda; class Insecta; order Lepidoptera; family Pyralidae; genus Apomyelois; species Apomyelois bistriatella. The sequence goes on from OX345689.1 coordinate 7,493,273, forward strand.
TATTATACTTTACATACCAACCGATAATTGCAATGTGACTGCTTTAAAAGTTAGTCAAAACGAAATCACTTCATTCATAATGCATATAAAACGTATGATATTTTTATGGAAGATTCTTAAGATATTGTTAAAAAATATCACGGTTCTGGCTCCTTGGTTGAGGTGGTGGGTAGTGGGGGCCAGGTCCCTGTGGAAGCCAAGTTCTCGCCCGCCGCCCACGTCCCGCGGGAGCCGGCCCGAGCAGCCGCCGCCTGCTCCCGAGGGACTCCCACTTCTCCGTGCCCCTCCGCACCAGTCTCTCTGGGAAATAATAGCCTAAGGACTCACCTATTTTAATTGATAAACGTACAACTTCCGCCAATATGTTTGTACCGTAATAAAAATATTGTTTAATGTAAAATAGCTTAGAGAATGGATCCAATCTAACGGCCACTCCGGTTTGTAAAAAAGTGAGCATCATATTTTGAATAATTTAACAAAAATGCACAAAACTTTTAACAAAATAAAAGCCTGAAAATACAGAATATGAATTTTTTATATGACTGTATGCGCAATTACAATTGTGTATTTGTGTATACAAGCGCGAAGAAGTAACTAACAATGTCCAGATGAAAAAATACTAACGTTCGCTGTCCTTATTTTCGCTAGAGAAAAGATCAAGTTGCTTTCGCGTTCTTTATTAATGAAGCGGGATTTCAGTGAAGTTTATGATCACAAATGATGTTATAGGCACACCGGTCCATATTTTGGCCGGCACCGGGCGGCCGGGAGTGGCACCAGAGCAGCGGCTGACGGCCACCACTGGGACCACCTCTACTCCTCAATTCCCACTCGGCATCATACTAACGCCGCCGAACACATTAAAATTACAGTTTCCAAGGATATACAACTAGCGAAACTACAACGACTTGGTCGGAGATGGGAATTCTGTTATTATTCCTTTGTGCTGCCATTCGGCTAGTCCTTAATCAAAATTATTACCTACATCGTTTAGTGCTGCCCGTGGAATTGGTCGTTTCTGCATTATTATGTTATGTAACGACTTAACAAAGGAATCTCGGTATCCTCGGTAGGTTTAGAGGTGTGTATTAATTTAATTGGCAATATGCAGAACTGATTACGTTAGAACCTCAATACAGTAGTAAAAAAAAACAAAGTACTTATGTAATGATTCGCCTTTACTCCATCTTGAATTGGCCTGGGGTCAATTTGGGATTGAGAGACAGAGATAAAGGATTGAAGCTATGTCATCCCTAGACTAATGCATTTTTTATGCATAAATCATTTTTTTTACGTTTTAATACAAGCATTCATTTTGCATAAATGAATACTTGTATTTAAACAGGCCTGACTATTCTTGCTTGAAGCTAATTCACCATAGAATAAACACAATAGATAGAATCTTCAAGTTTTAGTACATTTTTAGAGTTTTGCATACCGGTGATGTAAAATGGTATCGTAAACTATAGCTTTGTTCGACAGGGCGTCATAAGCAATATGGCTATGGTCAGTAAGAAAATTGAATTGCCGGTAGTATTGTGGTGCTGAGTTGCCGCTTTGGTGCTGAATGCGTCCCGCGCGACACATTGCCACCGCGAGTTATGATAGGCTATCATTACAAATTATGGACAGTACAGAAACTCTACATTATACTAATACCTCTAAGTGATTCATGTAAATTATAAAGGTTACCATTTGACCCATATAAAAGAAACTTTACATAGTACTAAGGATATTTAACTTAAAAAAATCGGCTAAGTGGTAGTCCGACTCGTGCCTTGAGGGTTCCGTACCACATACAATTTTAAAAGACGTAACAGACTTTTGTTATCCTTGAGCGCGGCACGAACGAGAGAGAGGCATGAACAGCTTGAGCGATCGGCTCAGTTCGGTTCGTGCTGCATCTATCTTCCACTCCTTCTCTGTATTATACTACTGTAATGTTTGACGTTGTCACGTCAAACTACCGTCCGTAAACCGACTTTACAGACAACCATTTTTTTTTATTCCTTTTTATAGATTTATTTTTAGATAACTGCCTTGTTATAATGCATTTTACCAATTTTTTGATTCTAGTGCGATAGGAAATACCCCGTAGGTTTGGATTCTCACCTGAAATAGAAAAATTCACGAATATTTGCAACATATACGATCATATCTTTTGATCCGTTGACATATAATTTTGATTATTTTACAGACAAAGGGACCGTAGGTTAATGTAGGTTTATGTTATAAATTTCAACTTGTAACGTTTATGCGTTCCCCAGAAAAAAAGTTTGACAGATAGACAGACAGACAGACAACAAAATGATCTTATGAGGCCGTTTTTGCCTTTTTAAGTACGGAACCCTAAAAAGACAATACAGAAAAATACCAACTAAAACATAAGTAAAACAAAACCATAATCTAATTGGGTATGCTAAATTTTTTTAACACACTAAAATACGAAAACCATTTCGAGATATTTTGATTTCATACTATAATTTTGTATTTTCGACAAGAAAAGTACACTGATTGCGGTAAAATATTCAAAAATGCCGTGGAAGTTGTAACATTCATTCGACACCTAAATGACGTCATTACGCAAATAAAGCTGCGTCTACGCTTTAATTCGTATCCTAAGTGTGTGCGTGTCCACACTTCGGATTCCGACTAGGATTAGGACCGTAAAAACGGACAAATTAAAAAAAAACCTATGATCTTTCAATGTCATGTCAAGTCAATCTTTCAATGTCATGGTTTTAAGAGACTATAGTAAAAACCCCTGGTGGCCTACTACCATATATCCAGTTGTCTATCCAGTGTCAGGTGGCTTAATACCATCTCTTAAAACCATGCAAGAACGATTGAGTAAGGGAGATGTCGCCTTACATCATGTATTGCGCTGTCTCGCTTACTCACTCGTCCTTGCATGGTTTTAAGAGATGGTATTAAGCCACCTGACTCTGACTATAGACTTACTTGACTGGGATAGATTACTGACTTGACGTTTTTGACATGATTAAAGTAGGACTGAAGAAGATTAAAATTTCAAGAAAGGCCTTATTGGACTTGTTTCCAGGGCCGTAAAATTATTGTAAAATAAAAGGCACGTTCGTTTTTATTGTGACCACACTGTGGCACTATACTATATAATGGTAACATCGTCTAGTAAAATGACGTCATGAACTATAAAACTTTAAAAATTAATATAAAATTAATAATAATAATTTAAGCGAAAAAAATCAAATCAGTTTCCTAAAATAGTCTAATTTTTCAGTTAAAAATATAAAAAAAATCATTTTATTAACTTAGCATACCCAATTATATTTAAGTTGTTTAAAATAAAACAACATACTTAGAAAAAAGGAAAAACATTATAACATATCCTAATTAGTAGGTAGGGTAGAATAAGAGTGTAAGAAAATGAGATTTGTTCCCTCGATGTCGAGTCGCGTTACGTCGAGTCGACATACTCGTATGAAGAATATTTCTGTAGCTACGGTGTTTTGAGCTATCGTTGTTGCGGATGCTGCACTGATGGCTCTCTGGTCGCTGCTGTAACTCCTATTTTGATTATAATGTGTTACGACTTAGGAGTCACGAGAGAAATTTAACGATTGGTATGATACGCGTTTTTGTATCATCGTCAAATATATCCATATATAAAAACTGAGTAAAATTAGCGAAATTAAAACTTAATAACTTAAAGAGTTATGAGGTAACAAGAACAGAGTATTTGTTTTTTTTAATTTCTCCATTTTAAGGGTTCCGTACCACAAAAGGCAAATACTGAACCCTAAAGATCACTTTATGTCCGTCTGTCGGTCAATCTTTTTCCTATTGAACGCATGAACGTATCAAGTTGAAATTCAAAACGTACCTAGGTATACTGCGACCTACAGTCGCTTTCGGCTGTCATGTCAGTCTTTTACTTTACATATGTAATATGGCCTTGGTAACCTTCAGGGCGCGAGTTCGACTCGCACTTGGCTGATTTTTAATAAATATTGTCGTATGCCAGTTACAAAAAACGTCCGCGGAAGACCAGAAGAAGTTCTACTCTCAGTATACGTAAGTCGTGGCACTCTACGACTTACGTATACTTACTACTGAGAGTCGATATTTAGTGGTCATTCAAGTTAATTTGATTTTTAAACCAAACTACGATTTTGATAAAATTTCAGTGGGACCAAATTGAGAGTAGGTCCATTCGAACAAAAATAGATTGTTTTAATTTTTTGTTTGTAACATAAAAAAAATATTCAGCAAAATTGGACCTCCTCCTTTTTTGGTAGTTGGTTGAAAATTATATCCATCACGCATTAAATATTTTGTTTTATTTCGCAATCCAGTAAGAGAGGGGACTTATGTAAGTATATTGGTTTAAATAAAAGAAAAACAATATTAAAAAATATCATAGTTGGTATTGTGATAAAAATATTGAGATCAGGTTGACTAAACAATATAACCATGATTATCTAGATCAGATTGAGGTTTCTTTGTCTCAGGGGATAAGATTCTATTGGACATAGAACACTAATCAATCTGTTATATGGGTTAAATATAGGCTAGCGAATTGTGCGATAGGTTGATGACCTCATCCCGAGCCCCTGAGGGACCATGGGTTCGGCTGTTACTGGGATTTAGCCCGTGGCCCGCTTTTGATGAATCGATGGACGCTCCCCAGGGCGTTAGGCTCGGCTCCCTAGGCGTCATGGATGCTCTGCCACTACTGGTCGCAATAACATAACTCGCTACTTTGTACTGTGCCTATATGTGTATCTACATCATGTGTACATATTAGGTATGCTTTTATTACAAGTAATTTCCAAAAAATTAAAAAAATTGTAATACATGTCACTAAATGTCACTATTCATTTAAAGTGTTCGAGCAACACGGTCTCCTTCCGGTACGGAAGTTGTATATAGAGTCACATAGAGTCCTATGCATAGATAAAATAGGTCGTGGGTTTGATTCACACGAAAAGCATACTTTGTTTAGTTGTATCCAGTTCGGTTAGGACATTGCAGGCTTGAACTACCTCATTCATTCATTCATTTCGTGTAGGTGTAATAGTCAATCGACCATGCACACCCTGGTGTCAGAGTTCTTCGGAACCGCCTCTCGGCCTGTGACGTGGTTCCTTTAACGACTACCAGATGGCAGCCGGGACCAACGGCTTAACGTGCCTTCCGAAGCACGGAATCATCTTTTTTATCAGACAATCTGGTAATTTAAGCCTGCAATGTCCTGATTTGACTGAGTTTCCGTTCTTCGGAAGGCACGTTTAGCTGTTGGTCCCGGCTGCCATTATGATAGTAGTTAAAGGAACGATGTCAGAGGCCAAGAAGCGGTACCGAAGATCTGTGACACCAGGGTGTGCATCGATTGACCGCGTTACCTACACGAAATGATGATGATGATGTCTATCCATAGCTGTTCTAAGCAAAATACTTTCAAATATTAAGGTTTATGTTTGTACAACATGCGCCGCTTTAGCATCATTAGGTACAAAGTACCCATAGATTCTACGTTGTTTCTTAAAGAACTGCATGGCTAATAGTTACCTACCTATATTAGCATTATTCAGAGAGTCTCTCTGAATAATGCTAATTTTATCTTGTTAATAATGTGTTTGTATCCGATTAATTGATTCCTGATAGTGAAGCGCCAAAGGACGTTATAACTGTCAATAAATAACTGATTGCTGATTGGTATCGTAAACCTATTTACGTACCACATGAATGCCAACCGACTGATGGCCACGGAAGGCCTGAACTAAATCTAAGCAGAGATTCTATTAAATGTCCTATTAGATGTCGGTTACTCCAATAAAGGGAATCTACTTAAATTTGGTACACTTTAAGTTGTAATAAAGGTCGACAATACGTAAGTTACAACTTCGTTCAGCTACGTTTCATCCAAAAATCCTCACTGGAACAAAACCTTACAATAACTTATATACCTATCTAATTATACCTTATAATACCTTGCAACAACTAAATATCGAATAAATTCTATTATAACAATCTGTGTGAAAACACAAATATTTAATCGAACGTGTTATTTCTTTGCACGGTAATGAAGTAACCTGTAACCTGGACTGGACATTGAATGGTGGGCGCGGCGCACGGGACGCACGGGGCGCAATCACGCCATCCGCGCCCACCTAACTAATTATGTCACCAAAAGCTTTAATTGCTCACCAACGACCTTAAACGTATATTACATTTGTTAAACATGTACTCGGTCAAGTTAAAGAAAACCACTGACGGATAACAGTTTCTGTGTTAACAATTCGTAGCTCAAAATGGACCAGCATGCTCATCTCACTCATCACTCATCAATATTAATAAATCGAGGTGAAGGCGACGTTCTCCTTCTATAAACCCTTAGATGCCCAAACCTGGGCCATCCAGCAGTTGTGATCCGGGGATTTTTCACTTTCGGCCTCTGGTTTAGAAAAAACCCCGATATTTACCAGGCTGTGTAGGTTTGACTATCCTAAACCTACACGGTATGAATGGATTAATTGTTAAATTTTACTTCAGTTTTATTTTACCTACTTATCACTAAAAAGGTCATGTATTCCATAGTCGAGTGCTGTAGTGATTTCTGGTCCCTTGGGTGGCGGCGCGCACCTCGCGCAGCCCTGCCGCTGCCGGCACTCGCATTATCCTAATTAGCTTTCGCTCCGTTTGTATTCATTAACTTGATGTACTTATTGTTATTTAATTACTCTTCATTGCATAAGGATCTACTTGGTGTTGGGTATTGGTCACGAAGTATTACAAGTTTACCAAGTTTGATATTCATATAAGAGTACCTACCTAGTTATAAAAACATCTGTCCGTTTCGAAATAATCTCCTATCCTCTCCTCTATAATAAAAGTAAAAATATTTTAGATGAAACAAAAATCAAATTATACTCTTCTTACCCGGGTCTCCTCGTGCATTTGCGCCAGAGATTTCTACTCTGGGTTGTCTTTACGTCTAGTATCTCTTTGTGTATCTCTTTCTCCATGTTTTCCACCCAAAAAACAAAGTATACCTACTAGGTACGGTTAATACCAAAGAATAATGGCGGAATTTGTACGAATAAAAAATTTAAATATAGAGAACTTAAAATAAATCGCATTAGTAAGAATACTTCACTAGTAACATATTTACCACCACAAAAAAAATTTAAACCCCGTGGTTATTTAAATATTCCATTTTATAAAAGTCGACCTTTAGCTTCGTTTTCATTTGCCATTTTTAACGCAACTGAAACATTATATCACCCTGACAGTTGTTAGCATTGTCAAAGCGATATTGACAGTTTATTATGGTAGGTTATTCATCGATTTAGTACCTGGGGGGGCTATACCATCTCTTAAAACCATGCAAGATCCAGTGAGTGAATGAGATGTCGCCTTACATGATGTATTGCGCTGTTCCGCTTTCTCACTGGATCTGGCATGGTTTTAAGAGATGGTAGTAAGCCACCTGGGGGGGTTACCATCAACTTTTTAAGTAGCAGGCTCACTATCAAATGGTTTACTACCATCTCTTAAAACCATACAAGAACGAGTGTGTTGGCGAGACAGAGTAACACAGTAAGACGTCATATCCTTTCATCATGTATTACGCTTTAAGAGATGGTGCCTACCACCATCTCTAATAACCATGCAAGAACGACTGAGTAAGAGAGATGTCGCCTTACATCATGTATTGCGCTGTCTCGCTTACTCACTGGATCTTGCATGGTTTTAGGAGACTGTATATAGTAACCCCCCTGGGGGCTTACTACCATCTCATAAAACCATGCAAGAACGATTGAGTAAGAGAGATGTCGCCTTACATCATGTATTACGCTGTCCAGATCCAATGAGTAAGTGAGACAGCGCAATACATGATGTAAGGCGACATCTCGCTTACTCACTGGATCTTGCATGGTTTTAAGAGATGGTGGTAGGCACCCTGGAATGTGTTCCTGAGCCACACAATTTATGTAACAAATGCCCTTATTTTTTGTATCTTTCGTACAAATTCTACTACTTAAAATGAATATTTTTCTTAATACAAAAAATAAATAAGTTTGGTGTAAGATTTTGTTTGGCGTCGAATTGGCCAAACAAATAAAAAAATGCCACGTTGACAAAGACAAAAATTAAAAAAATATCGTTGGTCTTTTTCTTACTCATGGACTTCCCTATTTCGTCATCTCACTTTTTCACCAAGTAAACATTAATTGCTTAATCACAGGTACAACTAGTTAATCTATGAACCTAACCTACCATAATGAACTGTCAATACTGTTTTGACAATGCTAAGAACTGTCAGGATGACATAATGTTTCAGTTACGACAATAATGGCGAATGAAAACGAAGTTAAAGGTCGACTTTAAAAAAATTAAATATTTAAAAAACCCCGGGGTTTAAAATTTTTTTGTGGTGGTAAACATGTTACTACTTATGTATTCTTACTTCTACTAAATAAATCGAATAACGATTTATTTTATGTTCTCTGTATTTCAATTTTTTATTCGTACAAACGATGTATGGAGTTTCGCCATGACTCTTTGGTTATTTTAGTTATTTCATTATTTTGGTAGGTATATAAGTAAAGTTTAGAAGAAACAAATACATATTTAAAAAAAATTAATAAAGAAACTTATTTTTCTGAAAATACAGTATTTTATTAAAATACTTAAAAATTTCTACTCGTTATTCCATCGGAAAGTAGATGAATATTATTAATTTTGAACATTATACTGTAAGTACCCACTAGAATTTCAGGATATTTCATTGGCTATTCACCAGTTATATATTTTACTGTAATCATCTCTTCACCCCAGCCGTTTACAGAAATTGGAGGATACACAATAATATTACCATAATTGTAGATAGCTTGGTATAAGGGGATTTGCCTTTCATTGTGTCCAGCCAGTTATTGTACAGCATAATGTCAACACGTATTTTGTCTGAAATCCCCGTAAGTTGACAATATCACTGAGACAATGGGAGACACTAAGAAAATTGGGTTTAGTCATTTCTTTTTCAGGAATTACTTATGAATGACCCACTCATAGAATGGGAGTAAGTATATCAAAGCACGAAAATTAAATAATGATTTAAAATAAGCACAAACAATAAGGTTTATATGTAACTATATCTTTTCTACCAGACGAGTTGTCTTCCTTCTACATACTAATTTAAATTAAATTAAAACTTTTTTTGGAAAGACATCAGTTAAAAGCTAAGCACAAATACGACGAAATTCAAAACAGTGGCACTCGGGAGTGCTGACGAAATCTTGAAAAATTAATTACGTGTGGTATTTTTTGAGGTATCGCTTACGAAACCGTTGGTGTAGTTTTTTCCCATCTCAAAAACTCTGTGCGCCTTAAGAAGTTTTAACTTCAAAAGATCATTCTCACTAGTTTCTAATTAGGATTTCATGGAATTAGTGAGAATTATCCGCTAAATCTTTTTGCTTTGTGTACACAATAATTATAACTTAATATTAGTTATTTTAGTTTGTAGTTTTTTTTTTACTTATTTTAAATTACATAATGATGATAATAAATATTATAAATAGAATTATAACTGTAATTATTATTCTATTTTATAGCGGACGAAGACGAATGGACTGAAGACACCACTGCTAGAAAAAATGTTCTGGATAAAGAAATTGATGATGAGGGTGATGAACATGATGAAGGTACCGGTGACGACGAGAAAACAGACGACGCAGAACAACTTATAGAACAATGTTTTGAAGGTAAACCAATCAATTACCTACCACCACTCCTAAACATTTTTATAAAAAAACTAGCGACCCGCCCCGGCTTCGCACGTGTGCAATGCTATATAATATATGTATTATACATATAAACCATCCTCTTGAATCACTCTATCTATTAAAGAAAACCGCATCAAAATTCGTTGCGTAGGTAGTTTCAAAGATCTAAGCATACATAGGGAAAGGCAGTGGGAAGCGAAATTTTTATACTATGTAGTGATCGAGTAGTGATTTTAATCAAAATTCACTATAAAATAAAAATTTAAAAGGTAATTAATTATTTATTTTTAGGGATCCGTACCTTAAAAGGCCAAAACGAAACCCTTAAGTATATGATTTCTTTGTTGTCCGTCTGCCCATTTGTCTGTCCAGATTTTTTTTCTTCTAAGAAGCGCATTAAAAACATTATCAGTTTACTACGATCTCTTTTGGCTGCAAAAAAATCTAATTGAAATTAATAGAAAAAAAAATAGAACGATATGTCCATATGTGTTGCAAATTTTCTTTAAAAAAAATGCAATTTAGTATGGGAATTAAAACGTATAGGGTACTTTCTGATGAACTAGAATCATGGAAAATTTTAGAAAAGAAGGACAATTTAGGGCTACTGGAGCTAAAAATATTTACACACTAACAGATTAGAAGTAGGTATTTATCAAACTTGGGAATATTTGCTCCGAAGGCGACGGCAAATTAAGGAAAGTGACCTTTATATACAGACAGACAGGGTGACTCCGGAGGATTTTACACATTATTACATTAGGCTGTAATTAACTACTTCTTCTTTGACTTGTCAATGACTGTTTTTTACTACTTATAACTTATAATGTTGTTCAATCTGTTCTTGCATGTTTAAAAGGGATGAAACTACAGTAGATGAAAGTACAGATACATTTTGAAATAGTGGGAACATTTGCATATTCGGTCACCCAGCGTCTGACACAGACATACCGTCCTAGATAAAGCATGACGTACGAGCGATAGAAACAGAAGTACTTCAAGCGTGCATGGGTGCGCTTGCATTATCACAAATTAAGAATGTTACAGATATTGACAGGCCTCACAAACTTGGTAAAGATACATCGTTTGACGTGATGTGTGATTGTAATTAAATTGTAAAAAAATGTGTTCTTACACGTTGTAGTGTAGCTGCCATTAAATTATGATAATACTCGCTTTCGCCCTCGGTGTCTCCCGCGTAAATTTCGGGAACAGTGCAGGATGAAAGGTACCCTATGTCCTTTTCAGTACTCCTAATTATGTGTATGCGAAGTTTCAAGCAGATTAGTTCAGTACATAAAGCGTGAAGAGGTAACAAAAAACAAACAAATATACAAACTCACTTTCGCATTTATAATATTGGCTGGTTATATTTTTAGTTTTATTATTTACTTTAGCGACCAAGGTCCGCTTGAACGCAACGCAATACCTTTGCTTAATTCTCCACATGAAAGTTATAAATATACTTTAAGATTTTACTAATAAATTATATAAACGGCAACCAGCTGATTGGAAATTATGGAAATGCCACCAATCGAAAGAAATACAGAAAATATTAGAATTCCTTTGTATCTCGTTACCGCATGAATATGGTTTCTAACAGTCAAGTAAGGTCAGTAAAAATAATTTCGATCAATTGGCTGTGGCGTTATCTGGATTAAAATACATAACGATGCCTCTTTCATAAAAGTTGAAGAAGTGATGAATTGTGATGAATTCTGATTCTTCCAACAGCATTCCCAAGTAGAGTTGATGTTGGAAAACACTGGGATTATGATAAATAAAATCATTAGATCGTTTCCTTTTTATGTAGTCTTTTATTTGTGCATGTGTGCAGCGTGTCAATGCGCGCATGACAGATCGTCGCTTCGTCGCATGTCTATTGCAAATGCGTCTGCGAGCAGCGATGTTTACGATTATTGCCACTAAAATTTAGCTTGCTTTGTACATTTTATGTGTGATCAGTTAGAATTTCTGTCAGTTGTAAGTGGAGTTAGAGTCGCATTACATTTCACGACGTCAAAGGAAATGTAAAAATTGTTATACGTTAAAGTACAGAATATTTCAAAATACTCTTACCCTCAGCAATGAAGACGAGAAAGAGGAAAAATTGACAAATATTGTAAGATGCAACTTTCTGCTTCCTTTCACAATAGAAGATTTTGTTTGTATAGTTTTATTAGTCGCGCTCGCGTAGATAGTTGTTATTCGCATCAGATGATTACTTAAAGATTTAGCTGATAAATTGGAGTTGTATATATTTACATGAAACTGAGATTTTAATAAATAAAAGGATGTCAAGTATATACTTAAAAAAATATGTAAATAGCTGTATAGCTATTTACTTATTTATTTTGTTTATTTTTATATTATTATATCTTTCAAGTTTTCTATTGTTTTTCCTCATGCAACGATAAGTCACGCTGATTGGTATGAATAATACTAACATCTTACTGTCTTTTATTCCAATAATATTTAAAAAATATATGGATGGACGTGGTGCGGTGGCTTTCCTGGCCAAATGGTTAGCTTTATAAATTGCTCATCAACTAATTCGGAAAATTGAGCCTCGTTGTGGTGGCACCTGGCACCCAGCACTTAGTCAGACGTCAGCGGCACTGCGACGCTCACTAATTCACTGACTAGTCGCTCGACGACGTCATATATCGACATTATTTAATCGCGATATTTGTTAACATGCAATTTCAATACGTTTAAGTTTCATTACGTCATATTTTTAACAGATTGTAAGGTTTTTCATCTAGAATAAGGACATTGAATGATAATATGTCTTAAATAAATTTCGATCATCTGATTACATAATTGGTCCTCAGAGAAGACCCAAATGTTCAGTGTAGATATATGGTTGGTTAGATGGACAATTTAGTATTCTGAAATCAATTAATGGGGTAAGTAGTCAGACCAATTATTCAGAGAGTTAATTTTAATTCTTGCAGTTACTGATGCATAAGAAATTTCAACATCCTGTTGGCTGACTGGTAGAAAAAAACTGAATGCTTTTTAAGTCCGGTATTACATATTTTTGTTTTAAGTTTGGCAAATAAATAAAATCAGCATACAATTTTGGATAAGATATGAATTGAAATTTATACCTATTTTAATAATAGAATACCTACCTACCTGAATAATGGAATATCTATAGTTACCGCAAATATGATTTTGTTGTATATTACATTGTAAATTTTCATTGTGTTGTTTTCGGGCAATGTATTATAGATAGATAAATAATTCCTATTGTACCTCTATAAAGCAAACATATTTATGATTGTACAGCATAACGGATTATGTTGAATTCTCGGGGCAATAAAATATTTTTAAGCTTCCTTCCTGCCATGCTCTGTTGGAGTCGTTCATTCTCAAGAGTATTGTCATGTCTTATGAAGGGGAAAAACTCCGTGCATGATGCATTTACTTATCAATGTAGATTATGCCCACTTTATATTGTCTTCATATATTTATTTCGTGGCTATTGACAACGGGCGGCGTTGCTAAAGCGGTAGGTACGCTATACAAAAAAATTAGGAGGTATAGAACCTTCATTTCCTTCATTCAGTCTCATTTTTTATGTTTGTTATCAATTTTTTTTGTATTTATACCATTGTCTTTGTCATTTCTGTTATCAATTGATCTCACAGAAATTGAAAAGATCGATCTAGAAGTTTTGTTCCGAAATCAAGACAACTGAAATAATATAATTATGTAGTCCATTTTCATAAGTTGCTGGCTGGCTTTTGCATTGAGAATATATAATCCTAAGATCATTTATATACTCCTATATAATTAAAACGCACGATTTTTTAGTAATTAGTTAAACGCCTTGACATTGGTTCACGATACATTTCCAGTCCCGATAAAAGAATGTTTTATTTAGGGTTCCGTACCTCAAAAGGAAAAAACGGAACCCTTATAGGATCACTCGCGTGTCTGTCCGTCTGTCTGTCCGTCCGTCTATCACAGCCGATTACTCTGAAACCACTGGACCAATTGAGATGAAATTTGGTACACATATGTAAGTTAAAGACCCAAAGGTGCATGTGTAACGTAAATAAATAAATTATGAATTTGGGGGTCACTTTTGGAGGGTAAATCACAACATTAAAAAAAAAAGATTCGCTAACCATATCGTGTGACATATCAAATGAAAGAGCTCGTTATGAGGATCTCAAATATATTTTTGTTATTATTGTAATATAAATAGTTTTTATTTTATTCAGGAAAGAAGACGAAAATTTACCATTCCCCCACCCTGATCTCTGAAACTACTGAGCCTAAAATTTTGAAAAAATTACGGAATATAGGTCATTGCCTGTAGATTACAGGAAAACCTACAAGAACTCTGTCCATTGACAATTAAGTGGTAAATTCAATATAAAACGTTTTAGTTCACTAAAACACCACTAGATGGCGATAGTAGTAGTTGAAATACCACAATTGAATTTAAAAATTGACATTGGCATTGTACGGAACCCTCTTAAAGAAAATTTAACTCGCAATTGACCGGTTTTTTTAAAAATGAGATACTTGGCGTCATTTTATGTTAATGTTAATGTTAATTAACTTTATACAGCATGCATTTTTTAAAATCATATTTGGTCATGATGCCTACATAAAAATTATGATGTGAGATCTGTAATTTAATTAATGCTGGTTCACTAAAAATTGAAACAAATACTTAGTTATATTAAACATCAATGTATTTTATAATTTTGGTAATAATTACACCTTTTTTTCAGACGACGAAGAAGAAGAAGAAAAAAATAAAAACATTTCTGCCGAGCAGGGCAACGCCGACAACATGGTTGGTGAGTGGTCTCAAATTATAGTTCCCTATTACTTTGTTTCAACATTTGTGATAAGAAACTTTGAACTTCTTACGCATGAAATTATGAGGATAAGGAAGCTCGATTAATACAGTTGTAAGGGTTGAGACCGCGACTCATTAAGTCGACGTCTTCATTGAAATTCATAAGGAGGCCACTAAAATGACGAGGAGCACCGCGCTGGTGATGCGTTTTTACTGTGGTTTAATGCTCTTTTTACAACTTCGCCAAAGGGTGTGTTGCGGCCGAGCCAGCCCCGGGCGCGCCGCCCGTCGTGCTTTACGACCCTGTCCTCGCTTATCTGGCTCGTTCGCGATAAATCTCCGCCAGGCTCCTTGGACCTCAAATATTTACATGCTAATTCGTAGCCAATTCTGCACCCGAGATTATATATAAATAGGCTCATCATCGACCGGAGCACTTCTGCTTTATCTTTTATAACCCCAGTTTTTGAAGACTCAGTTCATGTCATAATTTTGCTTCGTCTAGATAATTAAGATTTTATGAGCGCTGTGCAAAGTGGGATAGAATTTTACAACGAATACACTATTCGTTTTTTTTGCATATCACATTTTCGTATTTTATTAAAATATTATTAAGTAGGTAGGTATAGAATTAGCTGGATCTGGTAGGAACTACGTCAGAGGCGATTCCGAAGAACTCTGACATCAGGGTATGCATGGTCGATTGACTGTAACACCTACACGAAACCAATGAATGAATAAAGGTATAGAATTTGTCAATTTGTCACATATACAACTTTCTAAAATAAAAAATTAAGAAAATTTGTTAAAAAACGGCCCAGTTAAGATTAGTGTAATGTCATCCCTACTGGATCAACTCTTAAATCATGTGTGCTGTCTCTGGAAATTCGATTGTTTAATAGACGTTCAACGTAAGTTGGAAAATGGCCATTTTTATGCCACTAGTCGCAAACAATTCAAGTTTAAGCTTCGAAAAGCTATCGAAGCATGATCCACCCAACTTTACGATTAAGAGACGTAGGAGCATTTCCAAATTTTTTAAATCCATTTATAACCAAAAAAATAAGTCTCCTATTCTGTTTCGCGCGGTCGGCATTTTTTTTAACTATTGTTTTAGGTCTATCTAGATTCTAGATATTTTTAAGGTAAATAAAATTTTCAATTTTGCAATTCTTGTAAACGAATTCCAATGGAACAATCGGATATTATTATTGTAGTACATATAAGGTATGAAACAAAGCCTCCTTTTCTCTACGGCACCCTCAGAATTGTACATGAATTACTTATTGTTCACATTTTATTGTGGATTCTTTATCGCCTATCGTCAACGGGCGAGCGTTTCCGCTGGAAGACATTAAATGTGAAGACGCTTTGTTTTGCAACAAAGGTTTTTAGTTTAGGACACTTGAGATAGGTTGTGTTATAGGAAAATGAGTAATTTTTCACAGTTAGTGGCTCCCGTTGTCGCAGTCGTTGTTAGGCCAACACGAGTGTTGCGCAAATGTATTCTCAGCGGGGGCGAGGGTGGCGCGCGAGGGGGGTGCGCCACTGAGCCCGAAGTTGGGCGCGCGGGCTCCGTCCCGTGGGACTGTGCCGCAGGGACCGCACTCGCTCACAAACTTTTTAATATTATTCTGCTTAACGTATTATCCTTCACAACCTTAAAAACGCTTATTATGATTTTACGTCAAATATTTGTAGTTAACTGAGTTGTGGTCGTGGACAAATATTCGATAACGGTAAGCATCCGTAAGTTATTCTGTCAACTTAGGCGGGTAACAATGCGAGGTATGCTGTCCGGGTGGAGGATCTTTCGGCCGGCACGTGGGTAATTAAATGCCGATGCTAGATCATCGGCCATTCGGGGGTGCATCGGAAATTCCGCGCGCCACCGAGGCGTGTGCCCGACACCGCGCTGCGTGCCTGCCGCCGCCGCCTGCCCGCCTGCCTGCCTGCTTTGTTGACAATCTCGAATTGTTTACATACTTGGCCCATAATCTGTGACAACAACATACCTATTTGAAATCTAGCGAAAATATTATATAAACAAACACGAAGTATTTTGATAAAATTCACGAATGTCTTTAAAAATCTAGAATAAGAGAATAGGCAGAACTGGTATTTTATTGTAAAAATATGAACTGGTATTTTATAAAAGAAATAAATATGCACATTCTGATTAATCAATATTTAAGTAATACGTAAAATTTCTCATATAATCAATATTGAGAAGTTTTATTTTACGAAAACATTCACAGAACCACGTATGACCACGTGTAAAATGTCCCAATAAAGAGTCATATAGTAAACAAATATATAATTTTAGTGCAGTAAAATAGAAAGAAAATTATTTATAGTTTAGTAACAGTACAACAAAAGCTTTATATTATGACTCGTAGCAAGTGCTACGACGATGGTCTACGCCGTCGTAGAGGGTCTACTACTGTTATTATATATTAACAAATTTTAAAGTGTTATGTATTTTAATGTGTTTAGATTATTGGATGTTTTGTTATTTTTGGTATATTGTTTAGGTATACAGTCAACAGTACTAGTAAGCAATTGGACGATTGTTTCAATTTCAGGATTCCATATTTTTATTAAACTTAACATTATTGTAAAAAAATGATTAAAATATGTTAAAACTACGGAAAACAAAATAAGTTCAAAAGGAAATAGGTACAGCCCACATATATAATTTTACTACCTAAGATGTTACCGTGGCAGTAAAGTGGTATTACAGTACATATTCATTCAAAAGGAATTACGCACCAAGTCGATAGCAAATCACTAATTGAACGTACTTAAAAATTTCATTAATAAATAAAAAACATTTGTATGCGTCGAATGCGTACTAAGTCCGTCCCTGGCAGATCCCAGGTGGCGCGGCCGCAGCGTTTGGAATTATCACATAGTGGAGAGGCGCGGCGGGCGGCGCGCGGGGGGTGGGCCGCTCGATACATTCGTCACAGGCCCAGCAGCCATTAGGTATTTAGATATTATCAGCCACCATTGGGGATGACCCGTGACCTGGGGCCATCATTTCGCTGTCTAGTTACTAAAAGTGATTTCACTGACTTTATACTTCATCAGCTTTGGACTCGTCTGTTACTTCTTTCACCTACCCCTGACTATTGCAACCCTGTAGCCAAGAAAAGAAGTCATAGACAAAACTCATCATACAAATGTTGCTAGTATTGGTACACATTCTCACAGCACGTATGTGCACAACGCAAAGTGATTTCTTATTTATTAATTTCTTTAGGTACACAATAATACAAACATAGGATACAATGTAAAACATAAAATTAACTTAACGAGTGCACCTAATCTTGGCGCAGTTGTCAGAGCTATGTTTCTCTGTTTCACATATTTGCTCAGTGCCCGTGGTCCCAGGTGGCACTGCTCAGGCCACACTTCCTTCCGTCCCGTGAGAATACGACCCACCACGCACACAATCTAGAAATACGCACACATCCACCATTGCTATTAGGTAATGATTGTAGTCGGAAAATAGGAAAACAAATCTTATTCACTTGACTCTAAACTTATTTTGAAGACGTATATATTATTATTTGATAACGTTCGCAGATCGTAATATAAATATATTTTTTAGGAAAATCCATCTCTACATAATTAGAGGTAGATTTAAGTATTCGAAAGATAAACTGTTTAGTATGAAAACAAGCAAAATTATGACCAGAAAAAATACTTCATAACCAAATAAGTACATAACTTGATTCAAATTTAATATTTAATTATAATAGTCATAAAGTGTCATTTCACGTAATGTGGAAATTTATTACGACTGAATATTAGTCTCACTATGAACGAATAGTTTATTCTCTAGGCCTTATTCCTCAGTCCGAAATTTTGGTGGATGGCTCGTGATTAATGCTGCCTCCCGGGGCGCGGAACTGATTGCCAGGGAAATCCCCGGACTCCGCTACACATCTCCATTCCATGATCATTTTCTGAAACTAATTCAAAATCTGTCAATTACTTCTGAAGTAACAGTTTTTAATGTGCAGAAAATATTGCAGATTGTCAATGTATACTGCAATATTTTCATTGCGTATCGTGTGGTTGGCAGCTTGAAAATATACCACTTCTTATCTTCATCCTATTTGCTGTAAAAGGCGACTAAGTGATATTAGGTTAAATAACCACCAAAGTAGAGGCGGATTCCACCAACCATTAGCATTACCAATCAGGCAGACGGTGGCAAAAAAATATTCTGGCGTATCTTAAAAAATTTGACATCGACAATGTGATACTGACTATTGATATAAATGCAGTCTATTTATTAATTCTTTATACCTAAACTACCAAACGAACTTGATGAAATTTTTAAGATTTAGAAGTGTATGTAGTTGTTTTTGTAGTCCTCTTAAATTAATATTTACATTGTGTAAGGAAAGTTAATATACACTACACGTGTGAAAACAAAAAGATGCATAATAATTACCTACAACAATTTGCATCGTATAGTGCCCGTGAACTCGCCCACGTAACAAAGTTATAGGTCATACAACTTTTAATGACTTTCGGAAACTGGTTTTTCATTTACAAGACTAACTTCATCACGTGCCATTTGGTGACATACTATATTGTTGATAGGCTTCTTCTTTGTGATTGTAGGTTATAGAAAAAATAAAAACACAATCCATTTTATAACCATAACACTTCTTCTTCGTTCGAACGGCGTATTGTTGCATCTTCAGATTGCATATACTTCAGAGACTAGGATACGCTTTTGATCATGGTTCTGAATCTGATTGGGCGGTTCTAATTATTACATAGCTCTAACTTTTCTAACCTACCATCTGATCTCCGTAACCCTTTTTCAGGATTAATAGGAACATGATCCGGGTTTGTTAGTGACCAACACTTTAAAATTTTTAAACTGCCTAATGGCATCTGATATAGCCTATCAACTGCCATTTAGATAACAACCGGGACCTATGGTATGGAGGAGCTCAGGACAGAAATGCTAATAATGGAGATCCAAGCGTAGTCGTGTAGGTACTTGCCATCGCTTAACGCGCGATATCATTACGAACAAGCATGCCCCTGGACTATCGAGCTCCTATCACATATCACTATATTAAGTAAATAATCAAAGTACATAAATCTATGTCTTAAAGGTCTTAACATACACACGTGTCCAACTAAAAATAGGTCCTATCTAAGAAAGGTTTTACCTAAATTGAAGAAAAAAAATTAACGGTGTATTTTGTTATTTTTATTCTAAGTTACGTGAAAAAGTTTCCCCAGGAGAGGCATATCGACATCAGTCCGCGGCGTTACCGGAATAACACCTTCAGTCTGAATGGCTACGCGAAAGGTAGCGCGCCCCCGGGGGGCACTATGCTCAAGGCGGCAGAAAATTAACGGGCTCCCCGGGGAAATCTAGCGGCAGCCTTAGAGCCTCCGCCAGCGCCCGGCGGCCGCGCCCGCTCCGCCGGGATGTATTTAATATCTCTGATGTTGTCACTATTGCCACACCTGGACCTGCTTGGGTTAATCACCAGGTTAAAGAGAGCGACTCTGTGAATTGGTAACGTTTCGTTCACGTTTGATTTGCAGTATTAGAAGAAAATTTTTGAAAGACATTTATTTATTATCAAGAATGATTTACTTAATCATCATGAGATGTCATAACTTAGTAGTGACACCAGGAGTGCTATTTTTGAAATGTATGACATAGCAAAATCGGTGAGTCGAATGATAATCGTTCGTTTTCGAATAATTTTCATGCGACATAACCGGTGACTCGAACGATAATCACTCGACTCACCGGTTTTGGGTGAGTCATACATCTCAAAAATAGCACTCCTGAACATTTGAACATACCTGGTTCAAAGAGGTTATATTAAATAAATTGAGTCGATTCTCTCTATACTATAACTTGACGATAACTTATCTAATTACGTAAGTAACGTATTTATATAAAAAACATGACAAGTTAATAAAAAAATGAAGTAAACAGGGGTACGATCCAGATACGGTACAAGGGGATTTCTGACGGTATGGTACGAGGGTATTTACAAAGGCATTTCTGACCATACCTTTCTAGGCAAAGCTACTTCTTAATGATGATATACTTATCTAAGTTATATAAATCAATAAATAATTACAACTAAGTGATCGGGATTTACGGCAATTAACATAATAAACTATCGAGGAGATTAATTTGGGATCGTCATTCAGGGCGTCCCGCGGGTTACTAATTCACCGAATCACAGGAACCAATCGCGGCGCGCGGCGCCTACACTCATTAATGTTGCACGCATACTCGGCACTATTATCTCGCTTTACTGAGGCGATATTATTAGACTTAACTTTCTTATTTTTTTTAAGATCACACTAACATTTTTAGACCTTAAAAATATTACATGTTAATATACTCATAAGGTAGGACGACATTAAAATGTCACCCAAACAAGAATATTTGTTTAGATTGACAACTAGGCGGTGTAAAAAAATCTCTGGTACCATAGAATCAACTGACCTCACAACCACGATGAAGAAGAAGAATAGTATAGATATAATATCTAATAGATGCAGGTATGTAAGGCATAGAAAAGTGGATATTGCATTATTTATCCATGCTGCCCAGAGCGATGTACTGGATGTACTCATATTGCGCGAGTCGCCAGCTGCCCTGTATATCAGGATGGCAGTAACGAAGTCCCAGGGGCTGGCGCAGGAGCGAGGGGAGTTGAATCCTTTTTACAATATGCACTATAATTCACTTAGTCAAAAGTAAACAATAATACTGTTCTAATTAAAAAATAAATTATTAATTTAACGGTCTCCGTCCAACGTATTTTCAAGATTTCAAAAATGGTAGCAATCTTTGCAAGAGTCATATAGGTAATGCAGAAGTGCGTCCCGCCCGTACGTATTAACGCAGTTGATATAACTACTGACACATGAAAAATACTTGATCGACGACGATATTTGGAATATATACATAAAAAAACGGGTTTCCTTATTTTTCAAGACAAAGACTTTGTAATAAAACATTCCGATGAATTGAGAACCTCCTCGTTTTTTTATCGGTTATAAATTTTAAACAAATTAAAGATTGCGGTATGTATATGTATAATAATGTTAAGCATTACATGTAGCCTACAATGCTGTCAGTATCCGAATTTGTTACATAGATTATGAAAAGCTCTTTAAAACTTGTATAATAATCAAAGATCTAAGCATGTTTTAGTTTAATTGGTGATTATTTATGTAGAGATGTGCCGCTGCAGGTTTTGGTATAAACTCTACCATACATTGATGTATAGTTGGACTACTAGCAAAGTATTCTATATTCTGTGGTTGGACGAACTGTTGCTGACTGACTAGCAAATCAACATAAATTCTACTCAACACATTACGAAACATTCAAAGGGACTCAAAGTACAAAATTGGACTAAAAGTTTAAACTGGATCACCTATCCGAATTGGAAATTTAAAATAGGAGGAAAAGTACCTCCGAGTGGCGTATCGTGCGCCTCGCAAGTGGATTAGAGCGGCGACCACAGCGTCGACCGCGCCTCAGGCTCCTATGTTTGATACAAAATAAAAAAACTTTAGGATAGGTATGTGCATGATCTATCATATTGTTTTTATCATTATTTGATGCTTGTGACAATAAGTTTTGACGATGCTAGTTCTTTACATAGTATAAAGCAAAGTCGCTTCCCGCTGTCTATCCCTATGTATTGCTTAGATCTTCGAAACTTCCCAACGGATTTTGATTCGGTTTTTTAATAGATAGACTGATTCAAGAGGAAGCTTTTATAGTCGGGCTAAGCCGGGGCGGGTCACTAGTATTTGAATTAAACGTAAAACGTTCTATTTACGTAATATTTATTTAGACGTTAAAGTAGACTTCTTATTTCGTTTATTACCTACGTGATAGGAGTTACACTTCTGTTTTCTTAATATTTATAGCTACTCGCTACATAAGGGTTGTGTCCCGCACTTGCCACCAACCAACTTTCCTGTGGTTCCCGCTTTTAACTCAGAGAAAACTTTGATGGATGACGACTGACGGCAGTAACAAAAATAAGTTCGTTGCTAACATAAAAATAACTTGAATCTCAATCAAAAATCTGGTATTTTTCCTTTTTATTAATATCGTTTCTTGCATAGAATTTGGATGTCACGCGCGATGCCAGGCATTTTTTTTAAATCTTTGATTTCTTGTATGCTAAGTAGTTTTATAATGCACTTTTCCTTTATATTCTCAATAGTCTCAGAGATCACACACCATTAAAAAGTCAGGGGAACACAATAAAAATAAAATGGAATTGCATTTTATTGCATATGCCCAGTATGGTCGTTTTCCTATTATCGAATTATAAGAAATTTCAGTTGGATGACTTTTTATTTTACATAATTTAAAAGGAATTTCTTACATTAACAGATTTTGAATAGAGGACCTTTATGATGATTTTTCATCCTTTACCAAGATTCTAAACATGTAAAATGTAATTTTTTTGAAAATTTCTTTAGTTGGCAATGAACATATTAAATCTTTGAGCTTTAATAAAAACACTTTAATAATATTATTGTTTTCCAGATATGGCCGACATCAAATCAGAGAGTATGGACAGCTTCGAGTCAGGTGAGCACTTTCGTTTTCTTTATCGATCCAGCAACAAAACAAGGGACGTCTCATAATGTCTCTCGTAAAACGACGATAAAAATAAAATTAAGCCGAAATGACAACGGCTACGTAAAAAGGAACTCTCATATTAATATTTGAATAGTGGAAAGTGTAAAAAGTGTTGAAGTCGGAGGTGGCAGGGCCGGCCGCGGCGTTAACGGAGCCCTGGAGGGCCTTTGGCGAGGTCCCCGTTTCGCAATACAGCCAAAAAGATAAAATGAACATAAAGTTGAGGAGCAGATACTCTCGCTCAGAGGAATCGTAGTTTTCCTCCTGGCGATACTTAACTGGAGACGACTGAAACATGCAGTTTCGTGAGGATACATATTACGCACGTCCGAACCTATAAACTCGGTAATGATCAATGGTGGAACAGTTAGTGTTTATAGCTAGACTTAATTTTTTAAGTTTTTTAGTTTTAAAAGGAATTTATTTTACTGAGAGTAAAACAATTGCTCAAAAGTGGTCCAGTGGTTAAGGCGTTTGCCTGCGTAGACTTGGGGGTCATGGGCTTGATTGCATTGGAAACAGATTAGTTATTTCCAGTTTGGTTAGGACACTGCAGGCATGGATCACCTAATTGTCTAATTATAAAGAAGACTCCGTGCTTCGTAAGGTACGTTTTAAGTCTTTGGTCCCGGCTGCCATCTGATAGTCTTTAATGGAACCACGTCTGAGGCCGAAAGGCGGTTTCAAAGAACTCTGACACCAGGGTGTGCGAGACCTACACGAAATGATAATGAGGATGATGACTGAAAGTACTTTGTTGCTAATACTTTAAAAACACACAGTGTACACACTGGTGGCACAATTTCTATGACTAACACTTAGCCTCCGATGTGGGTTATGTTTATAATAATCGGAAGTACTAAATGATTTGAATTGACTTACTTTTTTAATTCCTTTGAATTCTCAGTTGGCCGGAATAGTAAACACCTAAATTACTGGGCCACAAAAAGTTAAGAAACAAATACAACAAAATAAAAATAGGAACTGAATTAATACATATCTAATAGTGCCTATGTAACATACACTTAGAACCATGGCGACACTACTTTCTTTAATTTTATAATTATAAGATACAAAACAAAATAAATAAACATCAAAGATAGATCATTAGAAATTGTGAGACAAAATTGCAATTCGAACGCCGTACCGAACTTACAATTAAAACGGACGCCCGAAATTGTGTACATCGTTCTTCACTTAGTACACCGTGGCCGGTGACGGCCGTTGCGCGGTGTTAGATCACGCGGAGGCTTTTAACGACTTCCGAAATCGGATAATTGCATGTTACGGTGAAAATAGTCAATAATTAAGAATTATATTTTCAGCTCCATTCAAGATCTCGAATTCGCTTTTGATATAATTACACATTACTCCGCATCCCGCTTTTCATACAGTTTAGGTAATACAGTTTGTTCGCGTAATCCTCAAAACGTCGTCAACCTAATACGATCCGTCCAACTTGTGCAGCATTCTACGATAAACATCACATCTCAAATGCTTCCTTCGGAGTTCTTCTTTTAAGGTCACGCTACACAACCATACAAAACAAGAGGCAAAACATAACATTAAAGAATCCTAGTTCGCAGTTTGATGGAAAGTTCGCGACTGGACAGTATTTTCTTCTTCTTTCTTCAGCGCTTCTGTAGCTCCCGTTCCCGGTCGAAATCCGAATTGGTTCTCGAATACTTACCTGCTCATCTCACATTCGTGCCTTATACAATATTATAGAGAAGAACAATTTATATATTATAATATATATAACAAAACAATATAATTTGGACTTTTTTAGGGTTCCGTACCCCAAAAGGAAAAAACGGAACCCTTATAGGATCACTCGCGTGTCTGTCCGTCTGTCTGTCCGTCCGTCTGTCACAGACAATCGTCTGAGTGGTTTCAGAGTAATCACTCTGAAACCACTGGACCAATTGGGATGAAATTTGGTACACATATGTAAGTTAAAGACCCAAAGGTGCATGTGTAACGTAAATAAATAAATTATGAATTTGGGGGTCACTTTTGGAGGGTAAATCACAACATTAAAAAAAAAAGATTCTCTAACCATATCGTGTGACATATCAAATGAAAGAGCTCGTTATGAGGATCTCAAATATATTTTTGTTATTGTTGTAATATAAATAGTTTTCATTTTATTCAGGAAAGAAGACGAAAATTGGCCCCCTGATCTCCGAAACCCTTGAGCCTAAAATTTGAAAAACGGAATATAGGTCATTGCCTGTAGATTACAGGAAAACCTACAAGAACTCTGTCAATTGACAATTAAGTGGTAAATCCATACTAATATTATAAATGCGAAAGTCTGTCTGTCTGTCTGTCTGTCTGTCTGTCTGTCTATCTGTCACCTCTTCACGGCTAAACTAATGGACCGATTGTGATGAAATTTGGTAGGGATGTAGTTAACGACCTGAGGTCAAACATAGGCTACTTTTGGGCGCGATATAACCGAGTCCCACGCGGGCGGAGCCGCGCGCAACAGCTAGTTCTATATAAAACATTTTAGTTCACTAAAACAGCACTAGATGGCGATAGTAGTAGTTAGTTGAAATACCACAATTGAATTTAAAAACTGACATTGGCATTGTACGGAACCCTCTCCACGCGAGTTCAACTCGCACTTGACTGGTTTTTTTTTTGAATATGTGTATCTTGATTTATTGTTTTTTTAGTTTAAGTAATTAGTTTAGGTTTTTGTTTTTAATTATGTAAATATTATAACTGCGAAAGTGAAAAAAAAATATATATAATTTATATATGATACTCGTACTTTTACGATTTTCCAAGAAATGATGATGCAGACAGCTTTGGCACAACTAGGTGTTCATTGTGACTTCCTCACTAGCTGCTGTTTATTTAAGTCTGCTACCAGCGCTGGCGACTTCTCTAAGTGAGATTATCAGAAATCCTCGAGCAACTTTTTTGCTAGTGTCCTTAAGTTACATTAGAACCTCGAAAGTCATTGAAATACTATCTTAATATAGAGCGAGACATAGTTGTAGGTTTGTGCTTTCGCATATTGAACGCTTAGATAATTTATTTGAACGCTGTGCATGAGTTTGATACTTACCTACTTACTTCGCTGGCTCAGCGACCCGAAGCGGATCTTGGCCTCCGAAACGAGAGGGCGCCACAGTTTTCTATTCTGTGCGATGGTTCGCAAGTTTAGTGCGCCCAGCTCACGCAGGTCAGCCTGCACAGCATCGCTCCAGCGATATCTGGGGCGATTGGCCGTCTTCCTAACATCTTTCCCAGAAAGGCTGCTTTGGCGCATCGATCGTATTCCATTTTTTGATGGTGTCCAAGCCAGCGCAGTAGCTGCGATTTAAAACACGCCCAATATGTTGATACCTCACGATTATGAAACCCCGGTCTACTTCAAACACAAATATTCAACATGATATAATACTTGCTGCATTGGTACAATAATATGCCGGGGCTCCCAATCAAAGTGACAAATGCCAGCACGTTATAACGGGCGCTAATAAAGCCAATTATAGCACCAAAATAAAGTGACAGCGCGACTTTTAGCCGGGATAGTAACATGACTCTGCAATCAGGTGCAGTTTAAAATGTGCATTTGAGATGTATCGTAGCGCAGCGGGCGCAGGGCGCGGACAGAAATGCATTTTCAATAATTGAGGGTCAGACAGGGTGGTGGGGGCATTAAAATGCTCTGCTCGCTAAACTTTCCAATCGTCATTGAACTGCGACCTGCGACACACGACGAGTCGGATAGATTTGGGCACTAATTGACCGCGCAAAATATGAGCGTTTTGCGGCTCCTACTTGCGTCGTTGGTTTGTGCCATTCAGTTGATAGCTAGGGCCTCTATAATCTGTGCTAGGGCTCAATTCAATATATGTTATGTATTTATGAACTATCGTCAACATTTCATAACTATTTACTTATTGTTAATGAAACCAAAAATGGCGCAAAGTTTGACACGTTAGTCATGCTGTAGAAAATAGGAATGTTTTTTTTTTCAAATTTATTCTTAAAATATATAGTGTTTGAGTTAACATCATAAAAAAGTTTAAAAGTTACTTTATTGCTCGAAAGGCTGCCCTCTCTATTTATCTTTATGCAACTAGTATTATCGATGGCAATATAGTAGGGATGATTTATTAAATTAGTATTGTACTCGGGTTACGATTTTTTTGAAGTTCAACTGACGCTATACAACAAAAGGGTCAGAATTTTTCAAAACTGTCTGTTGGCATATATATAATTATAGACATAAAAATAAATAAATGAAAGCAATAATAAAAACTAGTATGGTAAATAAATTGGTCTCCACACAAAACGAGGAATATCCAAAATCTGAATATCAAAATGACTCCTTAATTTTCCAATGGTTGGTTTTGATTTTCCTAATTAACTAACTACTAAATGAAGAAGTTCCCCACTAGTATACCGTTCATAGGATGTGGGTAATTTATAACTATAGATCTGAGGGAGCAGCCTCAAGATGCATCTCACGGAGCGACAGGCTTTTAAGGCGATGCGATGGAAACAAGTAATTAACGCATGTATGTTGGTGTGGAATTAGTATTTGTATTACATATGATTGTGTGCTGTTTTTTATATGGCTGACATTTGATCCTACTTTAAAGGTAGAAGAGTTATTGTTCACTAAAATGAATTATAACAGACATTACGATGATCAAAAATAAAATATTTTGGAAAAATACATTTTTATCCATATTTCGTGTTGGAGGCAAGATCCACTTTTGCTCGCTGCGCCACAGTTATGGCACATGGTAAATTTTCGTAATCCGAGGTAAGATTAAATTAAATAATGATTATTACCTGAATATGTAACACGTTTCGCAGTAAATATATCTATACTAGTTTTTATCCGCGGCTTCGCACCTGTGGTCAAGAAAATTGCTTAACTTTTCGGGATAAAAGTATCCTTTAAGTTAATTCAGGATACATGTGTTCCAAATTTGATCCAAATCCGTTCACCCGTTTTCGCATCATTGAGTAACAAATATCGAAATATCTACAATTTCAAATTTATAATAAGATTAAGATGTCTCTCATCATCAGAAAATTTAGGTACTCTAAACTGAAATGAAGCTGGTGGTAATCCTAGAAAAAAATATCTCGTGACTTTCTTTTTGATTTACAAACAAACGTTAAAAATATTTTATAGTTAAAGTTTAAAATAGACTTGACATCTAATTACCTGAATCAATATCATCTCTTTCTTGAACATTTCTGTTCAAACAATTCTTTCACATAAGTAGGTACCTATAAGTAGAAGTATTTTGCTTTACTCTAAAGAAAACACAAACAAAAAAGTTGCTCTCAGTTATTTTCTCTGGGAGATCACGTAGGCGCGCACCTCATCTGCGGCGGTCCCGCAGCGGCGATAAAATTTAAAATTCAAGGCCGCGTTAACGAACCGGCCTCGCGAAGAAATAGATATTCAAATGTGAGAAGATCCCATATTAACATTTATGGCAAGTTTGCGGGGACGAAACAAAGGCCAGGCGGCCCCGGTGGAACACTCCGCTCACAAAATATTAAGCTCATAGAGATGATTTTCAATGAATTCCTTGCCAATTCTATAAACTCTCTGATCACTCTGATTTTAATCCTGTTGTTATAACTGTAGACTTCTTAGTATTTTGTAAAATTAGTTCCTCGTGTTGCAATTCTATTAAAATATTATTAGCTGACATCGACTAGATAAATTAAAAGTCTGTTATTCGTAGATGCATGTAGAGCTAGTAAGATTTTAGATTTTTGGTTGATTGATTATTATTATTATTAGATTATACATTCGACTAATACTCAATCGTTGAAACATTTTTAGTTATCTATGAATATGTGTCGATTTTCAATTGTGTAGTTTTATGTTTATATGAAAAGAGAGGAATTCAATGTAGAATATATTATATCACATCATCATCTTCATTTTAGCCACGAGTCCAAATCTGAACACACGCCTCTAAACTAGATTTTCAATCTATTAAACCAATTTAATTTGACCCGCAAGACAATGTTGTTAGATGCTGACACTAACAACATTTTTACTATAAGCGTACGCTAACAGTAACGGTACGCTTGCAGTAAAAAAGCTAAGGTTAGCTTATCGTGTAGAGATATAAAAATACATATGCTTGCACTCAATAAGAATGAAAGAGTAAGTTCAACTAGGTATTTTTTTAGAAGTACTTAATTGAAAAGTATAACCTAGAGGTTTAGTGTGATCTGTTTTGTCGTTAATTTGTGCATCCGAGCACGACCGAATTGGGCTGCGTCGAGACGACGACGCGTCTTAGCTGCCGACATTCGGCTAGGTACTTTCTTAACGTTTCATTTCAAGATGAAGTACCCCAACTAACTTCTTTTAGTAAATATTTGATTTAATTCATATTGTGAGATGGAGAAAAGCAAAAGAGATTGCATACCCCTGTGGGTAAACAGGCGTAATAAAGAAAACATACATATGTAGGTACCTATCATAATAATAGTAATCAATTGTGTTTTTTTCATTCTGGTCATCAATGTTCATCGATAAGTGGTAGGCGATTTTAAAACTAAACGTAACTTTATGTATTCATCTAGGTATGAGATCTATTAAATATGTTGGTAGGTATCTATAGAAAATTTGAATAGTAGCTTCATAAAATTTTCTGACTCATTAATTCATAAGAGAGTTATAAAGAGAAGACAAAAGAACCCAAACCCTGTGTTCAACCACCAATTGCAAGACAAATAAAAGTTTTCAAGAAAACAAATCAAAATCCCAATTTTGCTGGCTGCATTATTTATGTGATATTGCTTGGCGACTGTCGGTTTCCCCTTTCTTTACTACGAATTTGTTGGGGTATAATTCACGCTTTTCCAACTTGGCCTGTCAATAGTTAAAACAACAGGGTTCTGTTGTCCTACTTATTATTTATATTCTCCCAGTCTCCGACGGCTGATACTTGAAGCTGAATGTAGAATGGAATTGTATTCTCTGAAAGTAGTGGGTTAGTGAGGGCACACACGTTCCTTATTAATATCAGGCGGTCGGAATGGTCGAAGACGTCCCCAGCGCCCGCTCTCTCCCAAATAAAATTGCCGCTATCTAAACAAAGAGCCCTAATTATTCGGCCGTGGCGGGCGGGGTCGCTCTCTTATGGGTGTTCTGGGGCCCATTTCGCTTCTCGTATAGGGCCCTGGGGAGCAGCGGGCGCCGCCTAGCCAATCGCCGGATGGAGGAACGAGCGATCCGCAACCTTTTTATATGCGATATCGGCGTCGGCGCCGGACTCTCAACCCCTCCTGCACCCCCTACGGGTCCCGGGGAATTAAAAGTTGGAAGGCGCACATCTGATTACCCCTACACACATTACTCTGGATCGCCAATCTCGATAAGCCACCCGCAATTTATTAGCGGCCGCTGACGAGATGTTTTTGTCTGAAACGGATAAAACATACTGTTACAAGCATAATCAACATGACGATATTTATTATTTTATATTTAGCACGTTTTTAGGATTCCGTAAGTCAGAACCCTTATATGATCACTTTATTGCCCGTCTATCTGTCTGTGTATGTGATAAACTTGTCAAGCTTGACAAGTTGAAATTCATAACATATAATCAGGCCTACGGTCTCTTACGGCTGTAAAATAATCAAAATTATATGTCGTCGCCTGAGGTCGTCGCGATCAAAATATATGATCGTAACGTTAATTTCTTAAATAGTCATGTATGCGAGTAGGAATATTCCATTGGGAATTTCTGGACCATCACTTTAATTATAACATTCTTTAATAGGAACAGTTACCTAATCAAAACAAATTTACAAAACTATTTCTAGTACTTAAGTTTTGTTTTTATTTTTGTGTGATAGTACGGAACTCTCAGGGCACGAGTCTAACTCGCACTTGGCTGGTATTTTTTACATTGTTTGTTGAGGTCTAAATAAACCATATTAGGTTTTTGCATTTAGTGATTTGGATCTTTTCTCTTTATAAAAGCTTTATATTCACTCTTTTCAATATTACGGGTATAAACGTAGGTACCTATCTATCATCGCTATTTGAATGTACAAGAGCGCTTAAAAGAACTGGTTGTATTGGGCCCACGCTTCAATACTTTATTTTAATTTGCACCCGATTTTATTTTGAGACAATAAATTCTATATAAAGGGTTTCCGAGCGGTTTTACCTCCGGGCGCATTGTCTTCACCCTTCGGCTTTGCGTTTGTATTGTGTAGAAATTATGAAATAAAAAGGCGATATCGTGTGTCGGCGGCAAAAGGTGCGGTGGTAGAGGCGGCGGTGGCGGCGGCGACAGCGGCCGACATACGACACCTACTGCGGCCACGGCCGCGCTCACCGACCATTGTGCGGCCACAATGCACCCTCCACCGCCGCCGCCGACTCATATTAGATTGCAATGTTTTAAGCATTCGATTGCCCTTGCCATTAATAAAGGGTTCCCAAGGAGCACGTACAATATAAGACTTTTTTTGCGTTTTGTAGTCTTTCACCCGAGTGCCGAAGGGTATGCTTATTGTTTCTATGGTGAATTGCTGTGGATGAATGGGTCCCGAGCGTTTATGCTCAGCACTCAAAGATCGTTGGAAGATAATACGGGGCAGGCGGGCAGGGCTGAGGTGGCAACAACAAACCTCCCACTAAACACTTAGAGTTGGCATTCGTGTGTTTTCTTATTATGTACCTGTAAATAAAATATTATTTTCTATTTTACTACCTACTATAACGGTTAAAAAACTTTACCATTACTTGAATATGTGAAAAATTAATTAGTAAATTAAAAACGTCGAGGTGGAACTAATTATATTATTATTAGCGAAATCATGCCAGACTTCATAATGGAAAATGGGAGAGAAATGGGCCATGCCAATTTACTTATAAAATATAATAAAAAATAATGCTTGTATAGAGACCAACACTAAAATTTAAGAGGGAGTCGCTATAATTCCACGGTGTGTTTCATATCTACATCATTCATGTAAGTAGTAGGTAGGTATATAAGATGATGGGTGTTGCCATGTTTCTACCAGACAATCGGAGTTTTCATCAATCTAAATATCTAAACTTAATTAACATTGGCTTTCTTTTTGTAGAATATTAAATTAAAAAACATTATAAATTTAAAATGAAAGTTGTCGCAGAAGCTAAAGATCGTAATATCTCAAGACGCGCGCGGCCCCTGGGAGCGCATGCACACCACACCAGAGCTCGCGATACATTTTTATCTATGCATGAACAGCATGGAAAGTTCGGAGATAAACCACACGCTGTTTACAGCATTGAGCTTAGATGAAACTACTTACAAATAGATATTTATATTATATCCCTACTAATATTTTAAATGCGAAAGTGAGTTTGTAAATTTGTTTGTTTGTTACCTCTTCGTGCTTTATCTACTGAACAGATCTGCTTGAAACCTAGTTAGGAGTACTGAGAAGGACATAGGGTTTGTGGGAAAAAGCACTGTTCCCGAAATTCACGCGGGTGAAGCCACGGGCGGAAGCTAGTATATAAATAATAACAGATATTTAACGATAATAAGTAATTTAAGTGACAATATTACAAAGAAAGGAATTCTCATATCGCTCGGCGAGTTACATTTTTCCGTGCTCTTGTAAATAAATTATTTTTTTATTTTTGACTTATTCAGTCAATTTTCATAAAGCATCTTTAGTACTATCATTTACTTAGCTAAATTAGATAATTGGTGCATTTAGTATTACTTTTGAAAATCAAAATCCTATTAAAAAATATTTGATAATAATTTTTAGTCGAGTATCCTGCATTGTTCCTTGCTCACCTGGTGACCAGCCAAGAAGTTAAATCGACGAGCTGGTCCGTCCTCTGGGGATGGTCGGATATTGCGTCGACACTTCACACAGATGCACTTAGCTATGCATGGCCGGAGATACCACGCTCCCAAATACGAAAGCTTGCCAAAGTTTCTGATACTCAATTTTCAAGTTAATCAGAAATGTTATCATACGATATATCTTTGGTATATGTTTGTCAAATAAAACATTTACTTTATATATTTATTTTGTGTTTCAAAATGTTTACTAAGCATTCAAACGAAATTCTGAGTTTATAGCATATATCACTAAATTAAACTATTTTTAATAACTAATTTAGCCCTAACATTGATTCCAATCATCAGTATTTAGCACAGAATACTTAATAGTTGGTATTAGGTAGGAAGTTGAAAATAAATTTATTTTTTGTCTGTCTATTATCATCATAGAAGTACCTCAGTCGCATCCCAGGTCGTAACTTTGAAGCCCCGCTTTTTTTTTTTATAAATTGTTAAGGCTTCATAAGATACTAATTTAAATTATTTTAGTGAATTAAGTAACTAGTTATGTTATTTATCAACGGAATGGTATTTGAAGTAAAACAGCCCAGCGTGAAATCGTGATCGACATCAATTTTCACCTTCACTGGTCACTGGTTTGCATATACTTCAACTGCTGCCTTGAATGATTTGCCTTAGTTGACTTATAACCATATACCTGTCTTATATTTTAAATCCATAAACTTCTATTTCTTTAGCAAATGGTAGAAGAATCAAAGTTCTTAATGAAAAATACGTAAAAAAATGAGTCATTTTAGTTAGTTGTTAGATTATATAGTCTGGCAACCACATCGACCCAATATAGCACAAGAAACTAACCTAATTAAACCAAATACAACCCAACAAGGTACTTATTATAAATATTCGAATCATTTTCTTAACATGCGAAGACCGCACTGAAAGAAGATCAAAAACAGCGTTACTTTAAATGTCGCTGACAATGCTGCATTTATGATTGAAACTGAATTAAAAAGTTTTTTGTTATAATCTTCATTGGAGCGTAATATAATCCATTTGGGTTAAAATCACGAACCAGCTACCAGTAAATACGCAGTGACGATTATCGCTTTGTTTGTATATTGTCTCGCAGTAGGGTTACGGGGAGAAGCCAAGCGTGGGCGTGAGAATCGCGAGGTCGCAATCGCTATCTAACAGATTTTGTAGAGCAAAATTACCGCTAAATTCTTATCGGCATCTAAGAATATACTATTATTAACTTTTTTTTTATTTGCATTACACATTATTATTTAAAAAACACACGCTTGAAACATAAAAACCAGGGCACTCTGGGTCGATTGGCCTTGCAAATGACTCCATCATCCATCATCATCAGCAAGTAATCTTGTAAGCATACAAAAATAAAAAAAATCTAAATTTGTTAGAGTTAACCGATTATTAGTTATTTTGATTTTAAAACCAAACTACTACACCGATTTTAATAAAAATAAAAGTATACTCTTTTAAACAAAAATGTTATTTAAAAAATCGGACCAACAACGAAAAAATTATGTCATCTTGACATCCTATTTATTTAGAGTCGGTTGAAAAGAGGAAGAGTACATTTGTTTCTGAGTTAAGTTATGTGGGTTCGAATTTTATACACTGATTTAAAAAAATCTTTTTGCATATTAATACCTGACTCTTGGGGAAGGTTAAAGTATAGTGGGCCACGTAGAAGTTTACCACATAAGGTGTAAGAGTAACTTACTTACGATGCAGATACATAACCAATGGTATTTGCGCGCTATGACTATGACTGGCCGAAAAGATATGCGTAAATTCAAAAATTAAGATATCTGCATCTATATTAACATGTGCATACACTGAAAAAAATACTTACTTATACACAACTAAATTTTCGTCAATCTATAGCACAAAAAAGTGACTACATAACTCTTTGCAATATGTAACCAAACCTTTTGTCTTTTTTTTTGTAAATCACTTTTTTTAAATCAAGTTGACTTTAGTATCTTGTCAAACTTTGGTTATTTGGTTATTGGTAGTTAGTTAAAATTTTTTCAGTGTAATTCCTAAACGTATGACTATACACTACAGTACTGAGATGGAAAAGATGATGTTTATTTTATCATAGATACAAGGCGCGTGGCGGCGGCGGCGGCGAGGTGTCGCAAAGGCTGTGATTCTATCGAAGCTCCCTTCATCTCGCCGCCGCCGCTCCGCTTACGATGCGACATCACAAACTCAAGCTACTTGATTATAATCATTTTATTTAAATTGCTTTATCTTTATTACTGCTTAGAATAATGAAGAATCGTAAATCTCAGTTTACTTCCCTGGAGCAAAATGAATATGTTTGCTTCTAGGTATCTAAAGGCTGCAAATATAGATATTACCTATAGATTTTCTGTTGATATAACTGTCGCCAAAGTTTGGAACATATGTATAGTTATAATACTATGTCGTGTTCAATAAAGACTCAGTGTTTAATGCAAAATACACATTGCAACGAAATAACGACTCTACATTGGTTCAAAAACTTTTTATCTTAAGTTCTTGGAGCAACGTTGAATAAGTTCTTATGAGACATTTTAATTATTTTTGACAGTTAAAAATTTAAATTAGGCTTTTATCCTACCAAAAACATACCTTAAAGAGGAGGCCAAGTTTCTATCATAATCATCTTTATCAACAGCCTGATCCATAGTATTAAAATTCATTAAGATAAATTTGAATTCGGCAGGTTTTCGTGCTTTACGTAACACTTGACTAAAAATATAGTATCCTATTTATATAATCAAATTAATTATTAGTATAAGTTTAAGTTTAATAATTGTTTATACTAACTTCTACTCTATTGAATGGTTACTGGTAGAGTCGGTCATTTAAGAAGTTTCGTAGGCTATATTTCGAATTTTAAATAGTTTATTTGATCAACAATACATGCGTTTAGGTAACTTTAGTGGCTTTATAACAATGATTTACAAATTTGTAACTATTAAACAGGTTGATTATGTTAAAAAATAATGAATGTGTGATAAACCGAGAATTGACAACCCATAAAACATCTTGGTTTTATAATTGCAAAAACACCGGAACCGGAAAGTGTCATATGTCTACCCTAACGCACTCTATCGTCAAATAAAGAAATTAAAACTTGAGGGTTGGTTCATATCTAGGGGCGGAGATTCCTGGAGTACAAGCGCTGTTCACCGACATCTAGCGGGAAGTGATTGAATTAGATGACTTGACTTTTCCGACTACTCCGACAAGTAAGTGTAGCGACGGGTTCCTCGAATGTTTCCTTTCTAAAACGTTCCTCCTTTTGTAATTAAATAAATAAATATCCTAATATAATATTACTAGCTTACGCCCGCGGCTTCGCCTGCATGAATTTCCTTAGGGAACAGTGGTTGTTCCAGGGATGAAATGTACCCTATGTCCTTCTCCATTCTCCTAGCTATGTGTATGCGATATTTCAGGAAGATTGGTTAAGTAGATAGGGCGTGAAGAGGTAACAAACAAATAAATATACAAACTCACTTTCGCATTTATAATATTAGTTGGATGGATTGGATAAATGCGAAAGTGTTTGTTACCTATTTTTTATTCTACTAGCTGTTCCCCGCGGCTTCGCCCCGCGTGGGACTCGGTTATATCGCGCCCAAAAGTAGCCTATTTTTGACCTCAGGTCGTTAACTACATCCCTACCAAATTTCATCACAATCGGTCCAGCAGTTTAGCCGTGAAGAGGTGACAGACAGACAGACAGACAGACTTCCGCATTTATAATTTTAGTATGGATATGGATTAAAGCCTATTTAACTAAATAAAATAATTAAAAAAAAATGCGGTCTTGACCTAAAAACTTCCTGATTATTTAAGCGTAGGTTACATATCCCTATCTGTGGTATGGTAGCTCTCGAATAAATAATATGCGGTTTCTTAGGATGAACTCTAACTCTTTGTATAAAGAGCCGACTTGTCAAAATGTAGTTGTTTTGTGGGTGCCGCAGGCGTGGCGGGCACTGGGCGCAAGGCGTCGACTGGGCGGCTCGGCCCCGCCCTACGCACCCACGTGTGCACCCATGCCACTCCCACTCGCTGTACTTACTATTTATTTATTACTTCTTTTGCAATTTGATGGTCTATTTAGATGTTCTTAAGTCCCACTCGCTGTACTTACTATTTATTTATTACTTCTTTTGCAATTTGATGGTCTATTTAGATGTTCTTAAGTGACCAAAATCAAGCCACCATCGTTACAGTTTTACACAGATCTAAGAACATGGGCCCACCATTTTATCACTGTTTTCAGTTTTTGCTATTAATTTGTCGCTAGCTTTACTAAAATCTTATCTTACTATGTATCAATTTCATCTAAATCAATTTAGTAGTTTAGGGGTGTTATAAGCTAAAAATTACTAAGAATAGAAAATGGAATACATACACTTATTTGCATCAAAAATATTAGAATGATATATTATTATGTTTAATCAAAGAAATAGCAACTACTGGGACAAAATCGAGTCAAAACAATATCTCTATGAAACTAGTGAGTGGCATAAACAGGACTATTTGGAGGGGTCAAATGGAAAGTTTTTTTAATTTTCCACCTGGATTAAACCTTGGCCCTGAGATTAAGTATATAATTTAAACATTCTGAGACGCTAGTTCAATCCAGTCTTGACAAAACTGCAGACGTTTTCCCAATTAATAAACTACCCAATGAAAATCGCAACATTGGGGAATTCTTTCTTCATCGACATTTTTAACTGACATCGGCTTCGGACAGGTGAAAGAGCAAGCAACTTTATTATACACCTTATTATCCTTATATCGGAGATTTATATCATTCGAGGCCAAGCCCAGAGTTGCTTTGGATTACTGCGCCCTCTTAATCAGTTATATGTAAGTACTTGACAGTAAAGTGGCGCGCATTTCGTCTACTTATTATATCAAAGAAGTTCGAATCGCGTGCGAAGTGACGCAATTTTTTTTTAAATAGAGTTTAATTCTTTTTTCTTTTAAATGAGATAGACTTCACTATTCAAGCTATTGACACCAAAAGAGGTCTATCGAAGCAATTAGCGTTTTTCCTTCAAGATAATAAATTAATGAACCAGATAAGTTTTATTGAATTTAAACTACATCACGAAATCATCTCATTTCGCCATTCATCCTCTCACCTCTCTCAACCCTGACGTCACCGTCTGCCGGTTGTGACAAGCAGCTTCCCAACTTTAAAGGAATCTCATCAGAAGCCGAGAGGCGGTTTCGAAGAATTTTGATACCAGGAGGTGCATGGTCGATTGACCATGACACCTACGCGAAATGATGATGATGTAGAGTCGATATTTAATACCAAAGTATTAATTTTTATCAATCCTAAACTAAATCTTTAAAGTTGTAAGAGTAAATCGAGATTTGCAGAAATATTTTGAGATACTTTGGAAATCTATGCAGGCCTATGTTTTTTGGAGATTTTACGACCAAAATATATGTTGATAAAAACATTGTGTTATATAATGTCATTATCAGCTTCGCCAAGAGAAACCATTGGAAAACAAGTCATATTTTTTTTTTGTCTTATTTATTCGGAAAATCAATGTGACATCATAGAAGTGTATAAAAAAAGTTACGTATTAGATAGATAAGTAATTAGAACGATAAGTAAAGGTTTAGTAGTAATTGTGTTTGTTCGAAGCGCTCATCTGGAAGGTCGGTAATGGCCGCTAAAACGCGTGAAATGAACGCTCGCCGCGCCGACCACCCAAAAATAGGAAGCTCGGCCATTGTGAACGAAAGGGTACTGTTATTTTCCAGTGTTCTCATTAGTTACTTCAATATTATAAAAACATTATAAAACATAAGAGGTAGGACATCAATAAAATAACAAAAAGCGCACAGACTTACGGCCCACTATTGTAGGTCTGTGCGTTCTTAGCATTATAAAAATTAGCCAAGTGCGATTCGGACTAGCGATCTGAGGGTTCTGTACCACCACACAATACTAAAAGATTTAAGGTTATTTTCAGATTTTTGCTTTTCTTCAAGTAATTTTTTTGTTAAAAATAATTATATTTAGTTATTTATTTTCTTAAAATATAACAAAAAAATTATTTTTTAGATTAGTCCTAAATAAGTTTAGTGCTGTATAATACTTATTGTTTCCTACCAAATTATTATATATATATATGAGTTAAGAAAAATTTTGCGATTTCAGATGGGTATATCAAAACTCATCTGAAATCGCAAAATTTGATTTTTTGTTTGTGTTGACGCATAATTTTGATTACTTTACAGCCAAAAGAGACTAGGCCTGAGTATATTTTGTGAATTTCAAATTCTTAATAGTTAGTTAGTAGAAAATTCTTAATAGTTCTAACATTCTTTTGAAAAAAAAAAAATTGTTTGACAGACAGACATACAGACGGACAACAAAGTGGTCTTTTAAGGAACTTGTTTTTGCCTTTTGAGGTACGGAACCCTAAAACTGAAAATGAAACATTTGGTATAGTATTGTATTAAGCGAATAGAAATGAGAACCTTTGGGGAAAATGTGATTTTGTAACTATTTAACTTTTATTTAATTATTCTTAATACTGTTGTTTTTTCAGGCACTAAGTTAATATCATATTCATAATTTATGGTAAAAAAATCATATTCGATTAGATTCAAAATTATAACTTTTCTCAATGAGAGTAACACACAGTGCTCTCAATTCTATGGGAACAATAATTATTAGAACATTTCATAGCATTTGCGGCGAACACCAAACGCGTTGGTCACGTTTCTCGCCGCTGGAAAATCGGCGTATTCATGTCTTTATTGCTCATCAGCATCCTCATTGTGGTGAAGATTACGAACGCTATTACATTTCATATTTCTCATACAAATTAAGCCATTTATTTGATTTTGTAGCGGTAACCGGTTGGAAACACACTATGCCTTGTAGAATAATTTAAAGTAACTAGTACGTAAAAGTAGTAGTAGTAAAGTAAGTAGTAAGTAGGTAATATTAATTTTTGGGTAGTAGTGTGGAACAATTTCTAAGAAATTATGTGCCATTCTTAGCTATATATTAGAATTTAAAAAAACTCGTAGGTAGGTCAGGTTTACAGAATTTGCTTTTGATGCTGCTCGGACGTTTTCTT
The DNA here is from genome assembly GCA_947044815.1 of Apomyelois bistriatella. Lineage (NCBI taxonomy): Eukaryota > Metazoa > Arthropoda > Insecta > Lepidoptera > Pyralidae > Apomyelois > Apomyelois bistriatella. Next base: position 7,533,538 of record OX345689.1, read on the forward strand.
TTTTTTACATACGTAATTAATAATGTTTGTGAAACCGCTTTAGTACTACCATATATTCTTTGGTAAAGAACTGAAGCTGAAGACAAGTTCTCCAAAATTTATCTCGATTTTTTTTGGGAGTTACTCGTTTGACAATGGTTTAAAACTACTTACTATATAATGAGTGCGTAGAGTCGTAGTAGGTTTTCATTTGGTTATCTCTCTCTAGGTAGCTGAGATAGAGTCGAAAATGTTTGCAAAAATTTTAGTAATAAATCTAATTTATTTATATTCATACTGTAATCCGTACATCCTAACCCGATATCGTGACCGCAACGCGTCCCAGTCAGGTGGAGACAAAAGTAATGGCACCAGGTGCAAGCGATAAATGTACCGATGATTTCTTCATCGACGCGTGCACAACTAATCGCTTACACCCCCTTCATTTAATGGTAATCTGTGGTAATCGCTAATCAAAAATTCAAATTTAGAATGTAACTAACCATTAACAGGTCTACCTATTATGCATTCTGTGAGGCAATCAAATCAACTTCCGTATTTTTAAAACCACATTAATGACCTACTAAATGGATGGTGTTAAATTGAGAATTTTGCGCCGCTGTGTTTTTATCGGCGTTTGATTTAAGTTTTTTGTGGTCTTAGGTTTTCACTGAGGTTAACTTATATTTAAGTCTAATATTAACCACTTAGATAGATAGTTTGATTATAATTAATTTAAACATTTATTGGTATTCTACCACAATATTCTACTCAAAGTTTCTTATTATTATGATATTATTTCGATAAAATTTAAATGAAGATCTTTTTCCATAACCTTATCCTACTTTTCTCTATTAGGTGGGCACATTATGAAAAATGAAAACGCTTAGACATAAAACATACCTTTTATTTATGTTTACATTAACTTTATTTAATTATCAAATGTTATTGTGTAATCAATTGATATTAGTATTTATCTAAGAGAAAACTACAAAGTTTTGTTGACATATCAACAAAACATGCTCTGGTGAGCTCAGTAAATAAATGAGAATACACCTTTAATAAAGTTTACATAATGTTAATATTTAAAAATAACTAATCACAAATAATTCATATTTTAGACGACAAGTTTGTTTAATTAACAATGCCATGTATCTAGCAGCAATAACATTGGTTCCTACGCACGCGATTATGTTTACAAATTAATTTGGAGCGATAGTTTGGGTTTGATCCCGTCCATTGTTACTGCTATTGTGCGTGATAGTTAAGCGCTTTCATCTCGGCATCCCCAGCATTTCCTGTGGTCTATTGTTATTGTTTGTCTATGCGAGAGTCTGCGTATGCGAGTTTATAGTTTGAAATCCTACACCGAGAGGACGCGTTTCCGATTGCATTGACGCACAGAAGATGGATGGCTCAGGTTAGTTCTGCTTCCATTTTTAAAACATGTTTATGAAACATTACGAGTAAAGCACATTATTTATTATTATCTTATTTTTTTTTATTTACTAAACTCAAGTATACAGAAAATGTTATATAAAATTTTCCATAGAAAGAACATGAGTCTGTTTGTTTGTTATTATTTAAATTAGTTTTTTTGTTATATTATTATATACATTGCACTATAAAATGGAACATTGTTACATGAAATAATTTAACAGATATGGTACATGGTAGATAACTAAAGATAAACAGAGTTGTATTAAAATTCAGCATAAAACTCAACAATTATTATACTTAATAACAAATTATCATATAAATAAAGTACGTACAATAAATTTTAAACGATTGTATAGTTGCCTCCTAGCTATAAATAACAATGTAACAAGGGCGGTGTCTTGTAAGGAATAGTTAAAAGGCGGAAGTCCATCTAGGAGCTCCCAAGCAAGTTGCGGCGTCCGGACTTTCGGCCCACTGCCGGACCATCCCCTACCCGGACCCACTTCCGGTCGGGATGGAGAGCCAAAATTTAAGTAGGTGCTTATCTTTACTCTTATGCAAATATTTGGGATAAATTCTTTTGTTTAAATTAAAAAAAACTTTACATAAAATTTTATTTCTGAAACTTACTCGTACCATCTATGGTAACTGAAACATAATTGTTAGATTATAATTTTTATCGTCCGGTTTATCACGATGTAAAATATCTGCGTCATGCTTCATTATATCATCAGGTTGATGACTTTATTATAAACTTCTTGTTTATCTAGATCGGGTATCTAGGATCAAAAACCAGCCTGGTTCAAATAAACATTCGCATAGCATTATTCCGTTGAATTTTTATGGAAATACTAATCGCCACAGCTATACCCGTGTCTACCAAACTCTAAAATCCCAGAAAGCGTGACATTCTTATCGTTGTTGGGTTAAGAGGCTTTAGTGGTAGTGATTGAGCAGTGCGCATGAAATGCAGGTGTTTGGTCGACCAGGCGAGACCGCAGCCCGCCTCACCTGCCGCCGGAACTACGTGCCGATTCGCCTTGCGCACGCGCACCGCACCGCGCAATCACCCACAAATTGCTACCGATCTTGTTGGAAACAATGAATTTTGTCAGGTGGTACCAAAGCAAACCACGATTTCGGTGACTTTAAGTCGGAGCTAAGCCTGTTGCTAAAAAGATTCGTAGGACTGAAGAAAAAAAATACCGACAGGCTAGATAATAAAGGAAATAATAGAAGAATATGAAATGGTTGTATGTAGAAGAATTTTTTTTTTTGCCTTCAGGTCTCCTTATATTTTAACCTTGAAATGTAAACAAAATAAAAGTTCTTTATTTACCCTCTTTTTTGAGTAGTTTGTAACTGTTTTACGTATTAGTATCAGTGAAATACAAATACCTATATTATAGAGAAATATATGTCTAAAAATACTACGATGACTATTCATATATATTTTTTGGAGTTTATAAAATATGAAGATAAAAACATTGTAGATATCAGCATAAGTCACGAATGCTCCATATTTCTTTTCCATTAAAAACTTGAAAGATAGTCACCAAATCGGCACCAGGGTCGTGCGACCTAATGCGGTAACTCACCAAGAGCTGGTAAAAACCTCGTGACTGTGTTGCCCAGCGTGGCAATTTGAGATCACGACCAGCCGGGGCCGACCGAGAAACCATTGTTGCAGATTCGATGCTACTGTGGACTGTGGTACACATCATTTGGGAACAGTATTCTAGATTTTATAAATATTACTTACATTTTATTTTTAACTTTGTAGAACTCTACCCACTTTAATCCTTATAAGAAAGTTTTTCCGATTCCAACACCTAAATTGATATTAAAAATAATTTTAAAACAAGCCTATGGGTGCATGTACATGTACAGTTTATCATAATTTTTTCACAATATATAATCTTGTTGGATTTACTAGTTTTTATTCATTCTGATGACGACATATTAAACAAGGATACTGTTACGGTGTCATTAATAACTCTGACAACAAACTGACAAACTGATCTCTGCTTGACCCAAAGGTTGACTATTAGATAATGCTTTTAGCATTAAGTCCGCCGATTGTATTTTTGCAATAAAGTTTAAATAAATCTTAGTCTCTCTTGCGCTGTGTTGGAAACTCTTACATATCTACAAAATAATATAAAAGTATGCATTCCTATGTAGTTTATTAGTTAAAAGATACCTTTCATATACAATGTCAACTTATTTAATTGAATACATAAGACGTTTTGTCTTCATATGTAAAAAGATTATTCGAGATGCGTCGGGAGTGCGAAATAGCTTTCTAATCTCAGACTTGTCCATTAGGTACTCAAATATAATTATAGATAGATATACAGCACAAAACATAGAGAAAAAGGCGGTACCAAAGAACTCTATAGGGTCTGCATTGACCGTGTCACCTACTCAAAATGGTGTAGATAAGTACAAGTGTGCTGCTTATTTCTAAAGAATTCTCTAGCAGCAGTCCCAAGAGAAGAAACGAGAAGAATAAAATTATATAAAACCATAGGATAAATACTTATATATTTTCATAATTTTCTAAAAAAAGTGATTTATTTTGGGCAGTTTGGGCACCCTAGCTTCGGGCGCTTAGACGACCTCGGCGTAGTAGGCGCCGAGGCCACGCAGATTGTCACCTACAGCGCATGATTTGTGTTTCGTTCCACCGATCTCTCTGCATTAGTCAGTCATGCTCATGCCAATCTGGAAGACTTGATCTATTGCTACAGCACTGATTCCCACGGATCACCGCTGTTCATTGACATTACATTAACTTTGCGCTTAGCATTCGTTCAGTGATGACACAAAGGAGTTTGATATTAGAAAACTACCCCAATATAAGCTGACGCACGTGATTTTTGATTATCAATAAAGCTAATGAGGAATGATATAAATGCGCTTATTTTGTAACTAAAATAATGGGCTGTCTATTGTTCCTACTCGTTAAAGAGCTCGCTCCTTAAAAGTGTGGTCTTGATTTCTGAAGGGTTTACAACTTCACTAGTGTCGGGTAAACTTCCCGCCATATAACAGTTTAATCTTCTCGTGACTCCGGCGGCCACTTACAATATACAAAGGCGTGAAACGTAGCACCGCATCATATCATTTACGGAGATCAGGCGTTACGGTCACGTAAGGCTCACTCCCACGTCTTAATTGACCTATTTCGTGTGAGATGTAACGCGAGCAACAGAATACGCGCCGTCTGGGATACCATCGCCGCGGAGACGTGACGCAGCATATCGGGATATCTAGTTCGTCTCCGCGCACATTATGTGACTTATTTGGTGTCAAGGAAGCAAAACTAATATTATATTTGTTTCGATGATGTATTAACATCTAATTCCTATGATTTCTAATTCATCGACAGAAAAAGATATATTTTGCTTTACAGATTTGATTTATATACCTCTAGAAAGGTGTGCAATAACACCAACGTAAGTGCATATTACTACAGCACGCAGGGCTGATGATATCAGACCGGCAGCGGTCACATTTCGTGGAGGAGTGTTTATTACCAGCATTTACACGGTTGTGATGGCATCTCGCACATTTGTGGTCACGTATGTTAACTTTTGTCACGACGACGTCACCTTAACGTAATCACCTCGAAAAGTATGAGCAAGCATTACTAAATACAACCCTGAACAGTCGAGCTGGCTTGATTTAATCTATAATTATCATGTATTTCATCTTCCGATAGTTGCTATTATGTAATTTCTTACATTTTAATTGTCTGTCCAAGTTAGCTAATGCTTTTTAGCCGAATTGAAAACCTCCAAAAAAAGGAGGTTTTCAATTCCGCTGAATATTTATTTTTTATTTTTTAGATCATATCTCTGTCATTTCTGGACCAATTTTGAAAATTCTCTTATTGTCCGAAAGGACATATTTTCAATTTGTCCCATTTAATCGAAATCAGAGATCGAGAGGGTACCAACTTTTTACTTAAACTTAATCAAAATGAAGAAGGTTCCTCTACCAAGCCAATTTTCGAAACAACGGAACAAATTTTTTAAACAACATTTTCCACCAGACTCTCCAGAAGAGGAATCATTTTTGTTCTTTTTCTTTACTTATATTCTGAGCGTTTTATTTTTGAATATGGATTTTCCGAAATTCCCACGAGAACGAATAATACAAAAGTCACTTTAAAATCGTTGTACAATTTAATAATTGTAGCGTCGTGGTAAAGGATTAAAAAAAAACTATTTTAAAGCTCGAAATGCGTAAAATCAGGGCCACACAAGACAAATAATCGATAGGGGTGTCGTTTTTGTACACAGATTGCAGGCCAAGATATGGGCTACGGGGTGGTCTGCCCATCGGATGACATGCCACTTCATTTAAAAAGACAGTAGAGAATCGAAGGTGCAATCACTATACTTTTTAATAAACACGATATCAGTATCTAAGTACACATCTGCGGTAACTGTTAGCGCTTTTCTACTGGTATCATGAATGGCACAAATAACGATATGAACTTTGCAAACCCTCACTTATTTGATATAATATTTAGATTAATAAGATTTTAGTTATACCAATAATAAGTGTATATCAGTTGCATTTATCTTTAAAAAAAAGTTTGTTGCTTAGGTATGCTTCTCCTTGTAAAATGTGATCAAGGTCTAAGAATTTCAGCATCAAAGACGACTGACTTTGGATAACCATGATAGACAAGACGTGTAATAAAACAAATAAATGCAATTTCGTAACCTCGCCCGCCAGTATTGTTACCGTAAGTGAAGAATATGACAATAATATTCACGATAGAAATCTAGTCCAGCGTTGGATTATTTTGGCTGTGACATTAAATAATCTTGTAAAATAATTGAGCTGTTTTATCCGTGTTCATAGAGATATAACAAACATAAGGAAGGTGTTACGTAAAAACGAAATAAAAGGGAGAATAACGACGTACTAATCCATCGGAATGACAGCTCAGGGCTGTCCCGTTGATTTATTGGGACGCAAACAGACGTGCGCTGCGCGTGTCCCATCCGCAGGGCCCCGTGGGACGGCAGGTAGGGACATAAAAAAGGTTGGGTGTTTGTTGACATCGCAGGTTCGTCATGCTCACAGTTATCTACATTTTGACTTTTTTATTGTAACTCGCATTTATTGCTGATTGTAAAATATGTTTTTTTTTGTGCTTTAGATTTAATTTCAATTGGTCTCAATTATGAAGATCTTATAGGTAAGATTGTAATAGACACTCGAAATAGTCAGAAATGCTATCTCCCTTAAGATCACATCATTCCAGCTATAAGAGCCCTCCTGGATATACTTAAGTCCATACGACATAATTATCTCTACATTATCTTCTTAATAACAAAAATAATTTTATATTTTGGTAGTCTTTATTTAATAATAAAATCTACATAAATTAGCTATTATTGATTGGAACGCTACTACTAATGAATTATCAAATATGAACAAATAGTAGAATATTAATGAGGTGATAGCGGGTGGGTTTCGGTATTGCTACTCGTAACGTCCAAATCAAGGGTTGAACATTAGCATCTTTCTGCCGAAGGGCCGGAGTGTCAGCTCATGAAATATGCACTAGCCTCCGCGCTTCAGGCGGCGCCGCACTTGGGATTTTGTGAATGACACCCCGAATGTATGAAAGTACCTATAGATGTGATTGATTATTTTCTGCAGGTTTTATGGCAAACTTTGGTAAAATTTAAATACGCATCAACACATAATAGCAAAGAGCGTAGTTACTATCATATTCATATTAATTTTTTTTATTAACTATTAAATATAAAAATCATAGCCAAATTGTTAATTAAAATTTAACAAATGATATATTGCTTAAATTTCCACATTTTATCCTTACAAACTAAATTTCCGAATTAAAAGATAATTGAATATGTAGTCATAGTAAGTATGAAGTAATTTAAAATTAATCCAATACGTTTACCACCCCATGTGCGCACTGTCACTGTCCGTTCCGAGCTTAAAGAAGCAAGTGAAAATATTTCCGACCCTCATCAGGCCGCGGACCGCAGCGGAGCCCGGACGGCACGATAAGGAGCACTTTTTCATAATACTTTATTCAGGCCGGAGATTTGGCTCAGTGACAGACTAATCGGCCATGTCACGAGCGAGGTGCGCGCTTAAGTATTAATGTTTAACCCTTTTGTATCCAGCGACGGCGCCCGACAACTCGGTGTCAATCCCGCGCGAACCGTGGATGCCGTGAATGTTTAATGTCCATTAATTTGTTATTGCACGAGCACGTCTTCTCGTGATCCACCTGAACAATTAGCCTGTTAGCTAACAGACGTTTAAGTGAGAGAATCACATGGCTATCCATCATTTATTTGTTGTTTGTGTACTAAGTAATATTGTCTGTAGAGACTCATCTCCACACACAAAGAGAATGTAGAGCGACCTCTATTTTAGACAGGTTTACGAAAACTAGTATACATGTTGTCATTTCGTAACAAACGAGACCGTAGTATCGCTTATTTTTGAACTTATTAAGATGTTAAAATCTAAATAAGTAGTATAAAATTATCATGATATAAATACGTAAACTTATTAAAAATGTAGAGCTAGATAAAATTTCTTTTTAATAGATACAATCATATTGGCAGTCAAACGAAGAATAAAGTATATGAAAAAAAATCAATATTTTATATAGTCTGTATTAGACTAGTATTAAAATGCGTTAATATTACACATGAATGGTGGGCTTGAATACTCATAATATTACAAAAAAATATATTGTTGGACCTAATCTTTCTCTGGCACTTATTAAAGTAAAGGCTACTTCCATACTAATACTAATGCGAAAGTCTGTCTGTCTGGTACGCTTTTACTGCTAAATCACTATTACATACATAATATTAATATTATAAACCTGAGGGAGCTGAGGAGCTCGATAGCCTTGCACGGCGAGCCTGTTCGTAACGATAGTGCGTGTAAAGCAACGGCGACGTTGAGTGCACGGCCATGTTTGGATTGGTCGCCATTGTAGCATTTCTATCTTGAGCTCCTCCGTGCTTCGGAAGGCACGTTAAGCCGTCGCCGCCGTTTAGCCGACTATTATCGGTTGATGGCAATCGTTAAGCTATGTCAGATGCTTTTAAGCAGCCTGAAAAATCTGATAGTATTGGCCACTAACACACCCGGGTCATGTTCCTGTGGGTCTGGTTTCCCTGTAAAAAGTGTTACGGAGGTCATACGGCAGTCGCTACACTATAATAACCAGTTCCACCAAATCAGGACCATGAGTAATAGCGTAACCTGGACTCTGAAGCGTAAGCTGAAACCGGGAAACACGCTCGGACGAAGGTTAATATTATAAAGCTAAAGAGTATTTTTGTTTGAACGCTTTATTACTTTTAAACTACTGGTCGAATATGAAAAAATATTTTTCATCAGTCTGATTCTTGGAGAAGAAAATAACCTTCTCCACTTCTAATCGTCCTTTTTGAAACCGCGGGGAACAGCTAGTCGTACAAATACAAATTATGAAATAAAACAGCCTAAATACAGAAGCACGACTGCAAGAAACCTCAGCTTTATGATTATGCGAATATATCAACAATTTCTGTTAAACCTTTAAGTTTCACTAACAAACCACCAAGGGGCACTTGAACACAGGAGTTTATCCTGAAAATAACAGCAGTTGTGTCACCTATGCGGTAATCCTGTAATATATTCACAACTAAAAGGAACGGAGCACCGGCCCTATCGTACCCCGAGGAGCTATCGCTGGACGTCCCATGACCGCCGCTTGCAGCCTCAATAAAATTTTAACCATTTTATTAAAATTATTATTGTTCAGTCTGTTTCTAACAGTAGCGTTAAATGAAAATAATATTATTAGTGTTTTATTACAAGTACGTCGTGTATCATACAAAATATAAATTATGTTTATTTTTTATTACAAAAGGCAAGCCAACAAACACATAATTGTTTTTCATATTGTCCTAATTAGTGCACAAACTACTTAGTACTCTAACTATGAATTGTGAGCCATATGCTTGCTCTATGGAAAACTTATGTTACGTGATGTGGAAAAAAAAAATATGTTTATTGATTAGATATCAAGTAAGCTAAAAAAATCTACCTGTGGAAATATTAGTCTTTCTTTTTGATTTTGACAACAAATTCTTAATAAAAATTTATTAAGTACTTTTGTTTATTTATTATTATTTATTGTATTTTAAAGATAAAAGGAATCTTTGAAAACGTATTTTAAAATATTACTGCTCATTTTAAATCAGCAAGAATATGAGTTGTGCTGCTAGCAATATTTATATTCTTGAATGACCGGAGAAGCATCCGACGATGCCGTAGTAGTAATAAAACATAAGCTAAGCGGCAGCACAATAAGCAATACGAACAAAAATCTAAGAAAAGATTTTTATTCCTAGTGTAGAGACTAGACATGGGGCGTGCGGGGCGAGAGCGCCCATTGGCCGCGCCCACCCGCCGTGGGTGGGCCGAGGAAAATCCGTAGCCAGTTTTCCTCTACACTCGACGTGAGAATTTGAAAAGCTTTTAGCATCTTTTAGCGACAATCTCCTGTCATTCGGTTGATTAGTCCCGCCATATTCACGACAATGTCTCGTATGAGGCACAACAAAAACTCTACGCCCATCAAACAGACGATTGATAATCTCAGTGCCCTGGGGATTATTGAACGGTGCCGTACGGCGAATTGAAGAAATGGTAAAAACATTTTTATGTTTTTGTAAGCTTACTTATATTGATGGGATTGTATGTTACATTGATTATTTATATATTTAAGAACAAATAAAACTAACATATTTGAAAAACTTTAAAATGTAATTGTAACAATTTAGTTGATATATTTAGGAGGATATTGTATTTAGTAGAAAGTACCTAAGTAAAAGTTTGAACCAAAACGTAATGTATTGTTTCTTTTTCATATTATTTATCAAATTTTATAGTAAAACTATGTAATGGCGGACTAAAAGCTTGGGTTTTTTCAGTCAACTGACATTTGTAACCATTGCTGTACCATATTTTCTTTTTATTAAGTTAGTATATCAAATGAGTGAAATAAATAGTGGGTGCAAGTGGGGGGAGTTAGTGTGGGCGGGGCAGAGCGGACAGGCGGGGCGCAGGGTGCCGTGAGGACCGAGGTGCTGCAGACTCGCCCACCGGTGCTCCGGAGACCGCAGTCGCGACCTACACTCCGAGTTTGACGCGCGTACAGTCACAACCTTCAACTCAACATTTCGATATAAAAACTTGTTGACTCACATAATTATTATTACAGTCCTCTCGGTCCGATTATAGCAATCACCTGTACCCGGAACATAAAGGTGCACGGCAATGACGTTCGTTAATTAAGGTAGCAGGCACCCAAATAATTACCGTGAAGGAAGCTCGAGCGCCCCTCAATAAGTGGCACCTGTCGGACACGCGTCGCATTAATTCGCACTCACGATAACTGCATTCGCAAAAAAATGCCAAAATAAACTGGACGGGATGCACCTGCAATCTGCCGAGTGAGGTGTCAGTTGTGGTCGCCCGACATGATCATGCTATTCAAGGGAAACAGCAGCAGGCTGGAGCACCTTATAGAGAAGATTCAGGCCAACAAGGAGAACCACGACGTCATCACTGACGATATAAAAGGTGAGTGTACAGAATAAGCACTTTATTTGTGGCAAAAATAATGTGGTAATATTTGTCAATTTTTAGCATCATAGTATGTCTTCTAGTTCTAACGGTGAGTTTTTCAATTCTTAACATAACAATACATTATAATACCCGATTTAATAGATAATTTACCAGCAGACTTAGTCGATTAACCCTCAAAACCTTAAAAATAAACTAAGAAATACTAGGGATTTTTTAGTTTATTTTTAAGGTGTCGCAAACTTTGTAAAGTAACAAAACAGTTTAAAATATGTAATGTAAATCACATTCTCATTTTTACTATAATTGAATTATTTTGTAGATTTTAAGCGTTAATTTATACTACTCAGCTTTGTTTGCACTTCGCGTTGACGATAACGCTTTTACTTACTACTAATTAAACAAACAAGTAAAGTTATACTCACACTTTATCTGGTATATAAAACATATTTATTTATTTTCAGCAATAACACCTTTACAGCTTACATGCCAATGCGATATTATGCGTATGGTAGATTTTAACAAAAAAATGTATGTAGTTATGTAAGTATGAAAAACTGTACATAAACTGTCACTTACTTGAAATGTTAAAAATTCGTCTTCTCTTATTAATTGGGGAAAAACTTGGTAAAAGTACAGAGTTGAGTTGAAAATGTTATTATTGTTTACTGACCAGACTATTTTAATAGTTAATTATAAGGTTACATATTTTTCTCTTATTCGTACATACCCCAAAAAATGTTCTTTTTTGCACCACTGGTTATGACTGATAAAAGGCTAGACTCAATGTCCGCATATACAATATATAATGAAGTTATTTTTTTTTATATAAAATCATTGATAACCTTCTATCACTTAAGTATTATTTAGTGATGAATGCATTTTAGTAAGTAAAACCCTTAAGTCTTCTTCTTCTATCGTTTCAATGGCTAAAAACTAATATAAATTTGGCCCAATAAGATGCCCTTAAGTTGGTAATTCCAATAATTCCAAATGTTACATTAAGGCTATAATCTACAAATATTAATTATTACTTCAATTTATTTTTTTATTTTTTCTTCTTTGTTATATAAAAATCTATTGCTGTGCGCTAGTCTCGCTAAAATTTGAGAACGGCTGGACTGATTTGGTTAATTGTGGTCTTGAAATATGTGTGTTCAGGGAAGGTTTGAACGGTGGGAAAAGTGCATTTAGCGGTACATCAACTATAGTTTACAAATATAATTTAGCTGCCTTAATGAGATATATTCTGGGAATGATAAAGAAAGTAAAACAGGTAATAAATCACACCAGCAATATTCACAAGGAGGAGGGGGAAAATAATATTTTTAAGACCAAAACTTTTTATACATATATTTAAATTAAATAAATAGTAAATTATTTCAAAATACAAAATATCCCAACTAATATTATAAATGCGAAAGTGAGTTTGTATATTTTGTTTGTTTATTACCTCTTCACGCCTTATCTACTAAATTTCGCATACACATAGCTAGGAGTGTTGAGAAGGATATAGGGTACCATTTATCCTGGGAAAAAGCACTGTTCCTGAGGGAAATTTATACAGGCGAAGCCACGGGCGAAAGCTAGTGTTTAATAAGAGTAAAGTCATTGCGCTTGGCGGACCCCAGTTTTTAAAGCAACATCCATGTGAGGAGACCGATAGGCCAGCTCGGGCTAGTTTGGATTGGTCTCCATTAGTGGCATTTTTATCTTGAGGTCCTCCAAGTTCCATAATATAATACATACAACGCACCTTGCGTTAAACAGTTAGATAGATCAGCATGAAAAATCTGACAGTGTTGGCTACTAACATATCCAGATCATGTTCCTACTGGTCTGGTTTTCCTGTAAAAATGGTTCAAAGGTCAGACGGCAATCAATTCATTGTAATAACTCAGTACAGCCAAATCAGGACCATGATTGAAAGCGTACCTTGCGCTACTATGAAACAAGTTTGATCGAAGAATACATATGCAACGAGAAAACGCTACGAGAGGGGGAGAGAGAAGTGTTCATTTAACATAATTAGTAGCAAGCCTAATCAAAACAATTAGTCCTTAAATAACGTGTCCGGATATAATTAAGACCTATCTGATGATGGAATTGTTAATGATTTTACCACAGCATATTACGTTTAATCGACTTGAAAATTACTTAACTTTGATGAGTTAGCCTTGGTACACATTAGACATTGTATTGCAATACTAATTGATCATTATGGTTTTTATAAGAAAGATGAACCACCTTCGACTCTTTCAAATTCATTACTCATCTTTCCTACTAACTTTTATTCCTTTTCGGCACATACATGCAAGTCAAAATCTACATCATTGTTCAAGAAAAAAAAAAACAATAATCCTTTATACGATATAAAGAATTATTGCTTTTTTAGGGTTCCGTACAAAAATGTACAACGGAACCCTTATAGGATCACTCGTGCGTCTGTTTGTCCGTCCGTCCGTCTGTCACAGCCAATTTTCTCCGAACCTTCTTTACCAAAACAGATGAAATTTGGTAGGATGGCGTAATCCTGTGACCCAAACACAGATGTGCAAAGAAAATAAATATTTTCTTAAAATAAGGGTCATATTCGGGTGACAAATTAGGAATTTAACAAGAAATTTACCGTGTTAAATATCAAATGAAAGAGCTCGTTATGAGGATCTCAAATATATTTTAGTTATTATTGTAACATAAATAGATTTCATTTTATTCATGAAAGAAGACGAAAATTGACCATTCCTCCCTGATCTCCGAAACTACTAAGCCAAAAATTTTGAAAAAAATACGGAATACAGGTAATGCCTGTTAGATTACAGGAAAACCTACAAGAATTCTATCAATTGACAATTAAGTGCTAAATTTAATATAAAACGTTCACTTACGGAAAACACCACTAGATAGCGATAGTAGTAGTTAACTCGCATCTCATAATCCTTTCACATTAACATACCACAATTGAATATAAAAACTGACATTGGCATTTTACGGAACCCTCTCCACGCTAGTTCAACTCGCACTTGACCGGTTTTTTATTAATTAATTTATTTTCCTTTTTTTGGACGGCTGGAATAGTTTTCTGGAGAAATAAGCAGCACCCTTGTACTAATTGATAATTATTTTAGGTTTTATCGTGCTTGTTTTTCTGTGGACTCCTGTTAGACGTCAACCCCCATCTATTTGATGGTGGAATTGACCACCACTAGGATAATTGTTACAAGGAAATATAAAAGAAAAAAAGGAAAATAGCTATAATTTGGTACAATTCGAACAATTACTACTATTGCAATAACATAACTTAGATAACATAAAAATGACATTATGTTTGTCGCTTATTTAAATTTTATTCATAAGCCGTAGATGACCTGCTGGAAAGGAGAAAAAACATATGTACCCATATAGGAAAGACACAAATAGTAAGATAGTTAAAAGTTAATCTTCATTTAATTACCAACATCAACCTCATTTCCCTATAGGAACTAAACCCGGAACTTCATTTTCCACCTCTTATTACATACCGGTTAATGTTTTGATAATATCACCTGTGACGTTGATTGTTATCAATATGTTATGAGTATATATTTAAAGTACTAAAACAATGATTGGTGCAAGAATTCAATATGATATACAGTCAATAAAAGTAACCTAAAACTAAACTATTATCAAAATTAATTAGAACTAATACCCAAAATAAATAAATAATTTTAATAAATACACTTAAATATTGGTATAAAAATGATAGAGCAGCAGAGAGGAGTTACTTATATCTAATAGTATAGTATTCTGCAATCTGTGATTACTACTGAGCTTATAGACCTTATGCACCTTATCTAAATGGCAGTTGTCTTACAAGCTAACTCGATAAATTTGTATTACTTAGAATGCAAACATTTTACATCGAAAATAATTATTCTTCTTTCTGAAAAAAAAAACCTTAAATATACTCCCTATTAGGATATAAAGAAGAAGAGAAAACATCTGCACCAAGGAGATCGTTGGGTGGATAAAAAAGGACGGAAAGCTGGTAACTCCTACGGGTAACAAAATTTTCCTAACACACGTAAAAAAAGAAGTTATTTAAGCCTTTTAATTCATATGATTTCATCGATTTGATACTTATAATAACCAGAACCACCATATCTCTATAGATCCTATGACCTTTGACCACGATGTACCCTAGGCTCATATCGGGAGCGTAAGCCAGTAAAATAAGCCCAGAGCTAAGCTAAGTAAAATGTGCAACTAGGAAACATGCTCGGGTAATGATAATGATTTAATAAACGAATATAGAGTACCTACCTCTATCTATAGTTTCTTTGTTATCCGATCATTTCCAATTTTGAGTGAGCTAGTGATTGGTGTTGATTGCCTAGGCGCCGGTCGAGGTGTCTCAGACGGCTCAATTAGGAAGTGAGCTTCCGCCGCCCACCGCTGCCGTCGCGCGGCGCCACCGTCACCGTCACCCGGGGAATTGCTGCAATCGGTGCTAATTACGTCTATTCCACCGCTTACCACTGTCCTGCACACCTACACCAACTACTATCTCGTTAGATATTACAAATGGACAATTTTTCATTATGTTTACCTATCTAGGTACATATTTTCTATGTCTTAATCGACTGATAGTGTGCAATGTGTTTGAAAAGAAGTGTAGAGAATTCTCTGTTTTTAATTCAATTATTTACACTAAGCGTGAATCCAAATCTAAATTAAGTGTGCTATGCTTGGAATTACACAAGTTACTAGACAGAATCAGAAGAGCTTGCCATGATTTATAGAATTAGCCTTCAACGATATAACTGTACATAGAAATCACTGTTCACCGTTCATGGGTATAGAGAATTTTTTTAGGCCGCTGCCTTTTCTCACCGACAGCTCCGTTCGCCGAAAGATGGTTAGAAATAAAAAATGCTTCACCGATACTACTATCTGCAGATAAGGCGATTCGCTGAAAGCTCCACTGGGCGACCTCATATTATTTCGATAGAAAGCATCGCACAAAGCACTATAAATACCCTACCATTAACAGAAAGTTACGGTACCTAACATTTAAAAAATAAATATAGTATATATGTACGATTATAGTTGTAATTACTCTCATTATAGTAGGGGAGCCCACGATGCTGATTCGGGATTTACTCGAGCGTCATAGAGACCTATTGGATTGCGAAATTTAGATGATAAAAAGAAAAAAATGTTATATAATGTATACCTTTTTCTCGGTGGGGGGAGAGGCTACAGATTTTCAAAAATGTAAAAAAAAAACTGTTGCATGGACATACTCGAGCGCATCAGATATTGGTAACATCCATGTCCTACGTATTTTCAATAATGAATGTATGTTAATCTGATTGTTTGCATGATGGGAGTAGTCGTAGGGAAGGGTTGAAAATGAAAAAAAAAATTAATCGAGCGCGTCAGATTTTTTAAAAGGATGTTAAGTGAACCTAAAAAAAAGCTCTCATTCAATAATCTGACGATTTGGATGTGACGCAAACTTGAGGCAATTTTTAGAATGTGTAAAAAAAATTTGCCATTTCGAAATACTCTAGCGCGTCAGATTAAGATATATATGGTTCATCTCTATGCCCTAGACGTGCTGTCTCATAATCTGATGATTACCTGAAGGAATTTGTTTAATCTGATAATTATTTTTTTTTTTAATTTTTTTTAAATCATTGAACTTAATTAATTAAAAAGCTCAGAAAATAGCATGCAAATAAAAAAGTGTATGGCTTTTTAGGTAGCATACTTTTTTTATAAGGAAATGATTATTAAACTTTTGAGTACTTTTTTTTAAATTATCTTCATCTTCATCGGGGACAAAGTGAGAGAGTAATAGATATAGAAAGAGTGAGCGAGGAATAGAAACGCGGAGAGGGCGCTATAGGCATCAAGCAGCTGCTAGCATTAAACTTTATCGATGAATTTTCATTACTTCGGCTCGTGGAAAACGTCAGATTATATATTTTTCGTAATCCTTGAATGATTTCCTTCATAATGAAAAAAAATGTAGCAGCGCTGAAGAATGACGAAATGACGTTTTTTTTTACAAATTTTTAGCACTCCTCTTTTTTATGTCACTCTAAAATTGTCAGATTAGTAGAATACACACGTTTTTAGCATGTAATTAGCTAACCCTACCTTAATCTGACGCGCTCGAGAATTTCATATGATTAATTTTTTTTACTAATCTGATCCTTTATCCTTCCTATTATCCTATTATCGGGCGGCCATATATATAGAGCTAATATTTGGTAGAAGTACTTAACCGGGTACAAGGTATCCCCCTGTATATTATTCTGCCGCGCTCGAGTAAATCCCGAAATCCCCGCTTGGGCTCCCCTATTATAATGAGAGTAATTACAACTATAATTGTATATATATATATATGTTTATTATACTATATTTATTTTTTAAATGTTAGGTACCTTAACTTTTGTAACTTTCTGTTAATGGTAGGGTATTTATAGTGCTTTGTGCGATGCTTTCTATCGAAATAATATGAGGTCGCCCAGTGGAGCTTTCAGCGAATCGCCTTATCTGCAGATAGTAGTATCGGTGAAGCATTTTTTATTTCTAACCATCTTTCGGCGAACGGAGCTGTCGGTGAGAAAAGGCAGCGGCCTAAAAAAATTCTCTATACCCATGAACGGTGAACATTGATTTCTATGTACAGTTATATCGTTGAAGGCTAATTCTATAAATCATGGCAAGCTCGAATCAGAAATACAGAAGCGCAGAAACTTAAAGACTGTCTGGACCGGACATATCTAAAATTTTAGCTCAAAGGAAGTGGAAATGGGTAGGCCACATTTATAGTAGAGTAGATGAGGGATGGAGCGGAAAGGTGGTCGAATGGAGACCGAGAAAGTGTTGCAGAAGTTTAGGGAAAGTACTAGAAAGATGGGCCCATGGCATATCGCTAGTGTTGGGCAAGACCTAGATCAGAAAGAATAAAAAACCGCAGGGGATAGCGGTGCTTGCATGGGTATAGGAGAATGATTGAAGAAAAAGGAGAGTACGAATGGTATTCGAAGCTTGTATTTATTCATTATAAACTATATTATTCTGTGTACAAGTAGATAATACATATGCAATTGGAGGACTTTAATGCTAAAAGCATTATCTACTAGTCAACCATAACTACATTTGTGCTGCACAATATTTATTAAGATAAGAAAAATATATTCTTTAAATATAGATTTCATACAGATATTCTTGAATTTAATATTTTATTGTTGTAATTTATTATTGATAAATTGGCAAAAAAGATACACATAGACTGTTAAATGGTCATTTATTCAAAATTTTTGGAAGATTAAAACCACGTGAAATAAATATTTATTAAATTTGGGCTGTAGAGCCCTAAATTTAATAAAAAGTTGTTTTAAAAAGCAAAATCACGAGTACTTAATTAAAATGTTGAAAGTTCTTATAATATTTTGCATTCAATAGTAAATTGTAGGACAGCTAATGAAGTCTACATTATTTTGACCATTAGCGCGGGTCGTTACGCGCATCCGGGGCCGGGGCGTGCGGAGACTCGGGGAGGCAGATTGATATAAATAGTTCTCTCTACCTTTAAATGCGTTTGTCGGATACGGAGAATGCCTTCCAAGAGCTGTTGGGTATATTGTGAAAAATTTAATGGGGATAAATTATTGTTACTTATATATTTTGAAATGATTTAATTGATCTTAAAATATTTGTGATATTTTTAAATATGCATAACAAAATTTGTCATGATCATGACAGAGCCGGGGTATTTTGGAAACCTTTAGATTATAATTTTTAAAATTTTTATTTCTTTATTATTGTTTTAAAAAAAATAATTATTACTGTAATAATCAGATTAGTCCCTTAAGCTTCATGCCAACCGCTCAAAGTACCAGAATTAATAAAACATTGAATTTGTACGATAATTAAATAGGGTTAGCTGTGCTCCGCGTTTCCCGCCTGTGTTGTAAGTGTATGTATGTATACAAGGTAACCTTTCCCCAAGAATCTATCAAACGCAAAATATATTTTTTTTGAAGAGATCAGTAGTTTTAGAGAAAATTTTAAAACAAACAAATTTCTGCTTTATAATGCTCAATATAGCGGGCGAAGGCGCGAACTTGTATAGTATAGATAACATTAAGAATTAATAGGATTATAAAGTTCCGATTACAATTTACTATGGTACATCTCAGCAAATAATCATAGTAGGCAATAAATTTAATTCTAGAGAATTTTTCGTATCTAGGAATGGGCGAAGACGCTCTCGTTCCGACATTACTCATCATTTGCGGCGAGCTCGTCATCGCGGCCCATTCAATTTGTTTATATTTCACGCCACTCCGAGGTGCTCCCGCTGATGTACTGCCCCTAACGCCGAAATATGGGGCTTTGCCGATATTTATGGCAGCTCTATCTCGGCTCCGAGCTGCCTTTACCAGCCCTAATGGGCTTTAGCAACTGAATGTCGCAATTCTCATAGCTCTTTATTATCTGCTTGTCAATTCCGATGCAATTTTGTAAAAGATTGTGTTTATAGCAAGCTTACACCGTAAACCAGTTTAAGATATAACCACATGTATTTCATGTCGTTTTTCAACTGACTTCCAAAAAGGTAGAGGTTCTCAATTCCGTTGTATGTTTATTGTGTTTAATGTGATCAGGAAATAAGTACCTACTTGCCCTCAATTTGGTCTCATAAAAATTTACGGTTTGTTTTGAAATCAAGATAACTGAAATAAATAAGTAAGTAATCAGCTAACGTAAATATTTTAGCTCAGAAGATAACTAAATCCTCGAAGCTTAATCCATACTTATATTATAAATGTGACAGTATGTGTGTTTGTATTTAGAATACATTGAATCATGCATGAAAGGCGAAAGCTAGTGTGAATATAAAATGAACGAATGGACGAATATTTATTTTTTTAATTTATATTATACTAAAATCTAACTTAACATTTACTTTTATAAATGCCAACCAATAGACCACGAAACTTTTAAGTTGGTCGTGAACGTCAGTAAAGAGAACTCTAAGACAAAAAACAGCACAAGATTTTTTTTAATTAATATTTCATGTTGTGTTATACTTACATACTTATAATAATTTGGCTACAATTAGTTATTAAGTTTGCTGTTTGGCTGCAATAAATAAATCAATAATTTGCCTTGCAGAGGCGCTGGGCAGCGTGGGCAGTACGGCGGGCAGCTCTTGGCCGTCGTCGACGCCGGAGCCGTCGCCGTCTCCCGCCTCCACGCCGACGTCTGCCGACGCCGCCGACCCCGACGCCGATCCGCCCTTCACGCTCGGCGTCACTGAACACACGCCCTACCAGTGCCAGTTCTGCGATAAAGCCTTCCCAAGATCATCTTACTTGAAGAAACATGAACAGGTTTGTTTAATTGAGTTTGTCGATTCGGACATATTATACACACACCCAGAGCCGCAGATGTGATAGCTGTGATGAAAATTAAAAACAAATTAATATTTTTCCCACCAAAAAAAACGAAACCAGTAAAACAATTACGTCACAGACTTAGCCTAAATGAAATATATTGAGTTCCTTCTTATAATATAGCAAATTACAAACATAACGTTTGACTAGATAACATCTCTTGTTTGTGCATCGTAACCTTAAAGCAGCATGGTGTTCAACATAATAGGTTACGTCTACTACCATAAAGCAAAGCAACTCTGCTTGCAACACGGACAAAATTACTAGTGCGGTCTGTCATATCTGTAAACTCAGTCCAGTTCCGCCATGCAGGCCTGCTCTTCATTAGCAAGTTGATATCCAAAACGGCCCATTTACAGAGTCTGAGCATAGATATGCATCGCACTCGCCGCGCCTTGCACCGACCTGGCTCTGAGGGCTGGCTCTGTGCTATGACGTGCAAGCTATTACGCAGACCGTAGATCTTGGCCCCTTTGTGCTTCGCCGATCTCGCCGCGTTACGATTGCGACACACAGCGACAGATCTAGTCGAGATAGGGCAAATAGAAACATCACTTTGCATAATGCCGTCGAAACCTGCGACACATGGATATGCATCAGCACGTACGCTTGGAGTGACACAAACACCTAAACATTTCGGAAGGACGTTTTGTACTTTCTAAGAATAATATAGAACTGGTTCAAGATTAATTTGATTTATCAGTGTGCAATTGCGACGATGGCCGCGTCTTCAGAGATAGCGATCGCTGCATGCGCCGGCGCAGGCTGCTGCGGTGATGGTGTTCGCCGACAAATGTATCGGGCGATAATCGCGCACTGCTCACGCGACAGACTACTGACGGCCGGAAATAGGCTGCGATAACAACTCTCTGCACCTTTATCATTACACCGCACTGAGAAAGGCGGTCGTTATAAGAATAAATCAATTACAGAGCCTATACATAGCCGACATTCATCTTAGACTTGTACCGGGGAAATCGTAAAACAGTAAAACGTCGAAAGAGGTTTCTTATTTGAATTATTGATCATTGGGAGTCCGTCTGTTAATTAAGCCCTGTGATATGCATTGTAGTGGTTGGTCGATACATCTGGATAAGCCGACAGTGCGAAATCGCGGTCATAAAGCTGTTCGTGGAGTGCCATCACACCCACCACCCGTCACCAGTTTCTGTTTCGTCTTATTTTCCATGTGATTTGAAAGCGTTATTTTCAAATTAACGTTATCTATTAGTTATCGCTTTCTTATTAAATACTTGATTAATATTTAAAGTTTAACTCTATCTATGTTGTTAATCTGCTTTGCAATTTTACCAAGTAATTTTTAAGCAAGTAATTTTTGAGTAAGTACTTGTAATTAACGCTCGTCCGAGCGTGTTTCCTGGTTGTATATTTAGGTTTCGTAATTCTACTTACGCCTACTTTTTAATCGTGGTCTTGATTTGGCGGTAAAAGTTATTACAATGGAGCGACTGCCATCTGAACTCCGTAACCCCTTTTACAGGCAATCCAGAACAATACGATCTGCGTGTATTAGAGGCCAACACTGTCAGATTTTTCAAGCTGCCTTAAGGCATTTGACATAGCCCATAAGGACTGGCAGCATTTAATAACAGCTGGAACCAATGGTCAAACTTGCCTTTCAAAGCACAGAGGAGCTCAAGATTACCACTAATGGCGACCAATCCAAGCATGGCCGCGCACACGCCGTCGCTTGACGCGCGATAACATTACAAAAACACACGCCTCGCTAGGCTATCCAGCTCCTCAAACTCTTAGTATTACTGTATAAATGAACATAGGGTATGGTAGTAAACTAAATAAAACATCTTGATGAAAGATGTAATCTTTATGGTCAATAAGGTTGTTAGAATTAGATAGGTACCGCACAAACATCATAAAGAACGGGCTACCATTTCAGAGAAGTCGTCTGCCATGGAAATAATATTACATACCTTAAGTTACTCACCCATAAGTACGAGTACATACTATTTACCTACTAAATGAAAGTGAGACTAGTAATCATGTCATATTTTTGTTTTTGTCATTTTATTGTTAATTTGTTTGTTTCTTGTGATTGTGTTCATTACAAAAGGTGAATTTAAATCAACTGCAAATATTTTAAGGGCAGATTCAGACCATTAAACTGAAAAACTTTACCAAATGAACTTATTGCGAAATACGAAAAGAAATTTTATGACCTTCCATACAAATTGAGAATCAGCTGATCTAGTTTAGTATGGAGAGTGAAAAATAAAATTTCGTATTTCGATATAAGTTTATTTGGAAAAGTTGTTCAGTATAGTGGTCTGTATCTGTCCTTAAAATATTTGCAGTTAATTTGTGTCCACCTTATATAATTCGCTCAAAGAACTCGAAATATAAAAATTTCTTAACATGCGCGATTATAATCTGCAAAAGACTCTACCGAAACCCGAATCTCTATTTTTGATATCAAACTTTCAGTAATTAAGTAGACTGACATTAAGAATTTTTAAAAACCAATATCTTAGGATAATCCTGAAAGTCTGGGTACATAAATTGAATATCAGTCTCCAACTAAATAAGAAAGAAATGTACAATTTTGTTATAATTGATAGTTTTCTGAATAAAATAAGTTGTTAAAAAGGTAGGCAAATAAAAAGGCAGATACGTATCACAGAAGCAACTTGCAAATGTGGTGTACAGGGCCCATTTGACCCTGGGCCAGCGGCACCTGGCTATGTGAACTGGCGACGTAATTGCATGGAAAGCGTAGTATAGCTGCCGCTGCCCATTTCGGTGCTTTTATTGGCTATCACGTTCACCTCAAACTAGTTTAGAATGTGTTTTGGTGAGCTTTACGCGGAAAACATACCAACAAGGGGTTCATTATAATATGACCGCTCTCACGGTGTTCGTCGTAAGTAATAATAATATAAGAGATGATATTCGCGTGTGTTGATACTATAAGTTGGTGCGGCGTGAGCTGCAGGGGCGCACCCAGGCAGTGCCCGTCAGGTCCCGCTATAATATTTTCTTAAGCCGAGTCCCCCGTGGAGGCTGTTCCAAGCGATTATTGAATTCTCACACGAAGGCTACGATGATAAGTAGGCCAATAATAATTGACTTATCATCACAATGAAGGCTTTCGGTTAATTCTTTTTTTTTCTCCAATGCGATGAGTTTTAATATGTAATTTGTTGACTCTATTTCCCTATTTTACATTTATAAATGAGAAAACTATCTATCAGCCTGTTACCTTGGATGAAATTTGGTATAGAAATAGTTTAAGTACCATGGAAAGATTAAGACTACTTCTTGTAGCGATATAAAACTGTTTAATTATCCTATAGGTAAAATCATTAATAACATTGACAATCACTTTGGTTTTTTTTTATTATTGTAGTTAATAGTCAATTTGTCTAAGATGTTTTAACCTCTTATTAAGGTGATGTGTTTTAACACGTTATATTTCGTTTTTAGAACTCAGTTATTCATTAGGCTAATTGAGTCCACTATTCATGCATTGTAGTGTTGACCCAACAATATAGTATGGTTGTAATGAGAACAATTATTACTTATCTACTTCTTAGTATATTGTGTTTTTTCGAAAAAAATATACATAGATTTCATATTGTAAAGCTAGCCCAATATCACGTCTCAAGGTAATCTTCAAAGAAAATTAATAAAAGAAACGAAAATTTAAACAGGAATGCTAAATTTTATAAAAAAATTACAGGTTTTGCCTAAATATCTGCGTTTAGGCGACTCTACATGTATTAAACAATTTCCCTTTTTTAAACGTGGTTCACAATTCTTAGTAGGGGGATTGGTGGTTTATTTAGCTGTAGGTTCATTTAATATGCTCTAAGAAGTCTAATAGGTATTCGAGTTAAACCTCGTGTAATTCCATACCTCCAAGTTTTTCCAGAGATTTGTTTAATAGGTTTTTCCGTTTTCGTATTCCTTAGCAAATAATGATAAAAATTCATTATTTTACTATCTTCTAATTTCTGAGTGGTTTAGAAGAGATTGGCAATCAAAGTTCCTAGGGAATAATTTTGACTGAAAGTTGCGGTAACAAGAGTGCGTGGGCCTGGGCGCTGGACGAGAGATTTATCTCCGGCTGACGATCGGATTTATTAATTCTGTCGGGGGCCGATTGCTCCAATTAAGCGAGTGGAGTAAACATGCCGCCGTTGTAAGTTTATGCGTGGCTGCCAGTGGCCGGTCGCTTCGCGGTAACACTCGTGCGTCACTCAGCGCTAATCACAACAGCTGATAGATATCGCTGGCGATCACTATCTGATTACTACAATTTCAAATGTATTGAAGATGGTACTCAATAGATAATTTACAATTTAACGATGCTGCTTACATTTACATTTTAAGCTTATTTTAAGTTAGGATGGGGAAGGGAACATAGTAACGGTGACCGAATAAAACACGACTTGAACCATCAATAAGTGAATATACTTATCTGATCTAAGAATGTTATACTGTGATATGGCTCACATCCAATTATCAAGATATATTGCTAAATACCTATCGAGAGTTAATAGAGTTATTTATGCAAATATTTAATTAAGAAAATTATGGTAGTGCGGGTCTTCTAGATAACAAGCTATCTGGAAGGGAAGGGGCGATTTGTACACAGAAAGTGACGGCGGAAGGGCTATCACTTAGCACAATTAGAGCCGGCTGATGGTCGCGTGGATTGCGTTGTAATTGGCTGTTGCGACCACGGATACGGCTGGCTTCAATCTAGACGGCATCCCGGTGCTTAATGACGCTGTGGGGACGCTAGGTAACTTTAGTGAGCGCGACGGGATACCATTTGTTACTGATTGTATCGAGACTTCACTTGGAGGTATATTTTTCAGAAAGTGCAGTAGCTTTTGTTTTAATAGGCTTCTTGAAGGACAAGAAGAACACACATTTGAAACAAAGAGGTATTTTATTAAAAGGCTTTGAAAAAAAATCTTTGGGTTTAGGTTAAAAATATCACAATTTTGTACAGGCAACAAATTTTTCGACTATTACGGTGCAAGAAGCGAACTTATGATATTCGATTGATTGGAATTATTAAGAGTAATTAGTAAACATCAAGCTCCATGTATGTTTAGTTGAGGTAACCTGATTAAACGTAGGTAGCGCGGTAACGAAACACCTAAATGATAATATCCATCAACAGTTAAGATTTTTTTTAATAAACAAATTGAAAATCAACTGAAGTAGATATGTAATCGAAGTGACGTAGTGGCGCTAACAAATAGACTCGTGGCAACTCGTGGCGCTAATAGTTGGGCTGCTAATCTGTCGCCTGCCCTTGGTAATTGGGAGAGCACGAACCCGCAACTCCTTACTAAACCTACACCGATTATCCAGTTTTTACGTAATCATAGTCGCAGCTTAGTTTCATAATTTCATTAAGCTTTTGTTACATAAAGGATTTTCTTATTTTTTTGTTCAAAAATAATATGTTCAACGAGATGATGTTCCTTGTTTGTAAAAACGATTGCTAGCCATTTCCTGCGTCATACCCCTCTAGGTCATTATCTTTCAACTCTTGGGATACCATCTTAATACACGTAAAATATTTCTGTGATTTAAGAATAAGATGCTAATGCTTCCATCCTAGTAATGAACAGACAGACGATGCGCTCCAAATTTGAAATTAGAATTTGTTTGTTTTGCCAAGAGAAAAAAATGCTTTGCATATTATCTAAGAGCGGAAAGACGACAAGTCAATCATACGTGGCGCGTTTAGCATTATAGTAAATGAATACCGCGTCGAGGTGGTCAATTAGTAAAAGCGTGAACTGGCTGTCAGTTTGGGAGTCTATTATTCTGTTGCTTAGCATAAAATATAGCTAGTTCTTCTGCAACTTTCTTGTATGCTTTCTATGGGTTATATTCTAGGAAACATGTCATTGGATTCGTTTGTACTTGCATTGTTGCTTCGTGGGATATAATAGTCAAATTTAGCTTTGGTATCAAAGTAATAATTTTACAAAAAGTAGGTAGAGCCATACATAGTATACAGATACACAGATACTTAAACATGAAAGTATATTTTAATTATTTATTCCTCACTTATTCAACAAATAATAAATGAGTTCTTAACAAATCATATCAGAAAGACTGCGCACTTACTTACAGCTAAAACAATGATACATGCAAAGAATTTGGAATCGCGCCGAGGCAAATTTTTCTTTTTTAATATATGAATACACATGTAGTAACTAAAGAATTTCGAATCGCGCGGTCTCTCTACCGAGACAAATTTTTTTAATCTATGGTAGTAACTGATTATTGAAATATATCTGTCAAGAGTAGAGTATAAATAAAACACTTTTGCAGGGAGTTTCTACCTATCGTTAATATTTTTTTTGGTCGCTAAGCGAGAACAGAAATACATTATTCGTAAGTTTCTTTATTATTATGTCTCCTGAAATACAGCAGTCATAAAAACAGCGGAGCTCAGTAAATAGGGTTATATATTCGCAATAAAAAAATGTATATTATGTGTTGATATTTCTACTATTTATGCCCTAAGATTGAAATTCCAATGAAAGTATGATGATGTAGAGCTGGTTACTCGTTACTTTGTCTTCAGACAGTCTCTCGTCCAGTTCACGGTGGTGCGAAGGCCGACGGCTCCCATTATCTGGCTGCCAGCCGCAATTCATTTGCATACTCATTCATTACAACACATGAAAATACTTTTTAAAATTGTAGGTTTTTTTTCTTCGATTCGACACCTATTTAAAAATTAGCAAGCAAACATATTTTTCTTTTCTCATACTCGAAAAGTAGTATTTGTCTGATCTGATTATAGGGTGAAAAACTTTTCATCGCTACTAGGTATGTATGTGCTGATCTTAATCGGAATGGAGAGGCCCAAACTGACGCGCGCGTTATGTTCCATATTTATAAGTAAAACTGAATTACCAAGATAATATTAATTAAGAAGGCACTCATGTTTTTATTATGATTAATTTTAGAAAAACTATTTTGTTACTTTTACTGGTAAAAGGAATAATTCCTGCTCAGACTTTAGCCGTCTAAATACCTCGCACGGGAATTATTCCTTTTCTCCTTTATTTAGCAACCTACTATTTTCTAATAACCTATGTAACTTCAATGCGTTATTAAGAATATTTTGTATGAGAATAAACTATACCAAATCTGCTGAATGACATGAAGCTGCTTGCAAGAATTTCTCGTGTAAAAATAAATCTGAATAAAACAATGCAAATATTTTTAAATCTGTATTTAAGTATTTACTATCAACAGATAGATTTGACATTCTGTTTCCAGCATTACAATATGTACAGCACCTAAATAGTCTGTGATGAAAATGAACAAATTTCTGAAATTGAGTAACGTAATATATTATTTTAGACAAGACGCTGACACAAATGACACAGAGATTAGTGTAGTCAAACGTACTTGGCATCTACTGACGCATTATTGTGTGGGATACGCGTAAGGAACCTCGATTAGCGTGAATTAAAAACTCGTTATCAATCTCCACCTATGTGGATGTGACGATATCTTAGCGCCTATTGTAATAAATTACAACCATTAAAACGTGCGAATGTTTAATAACTTCATAACTCCGCCGTAGGTGACCATTAGATTTGAAGTGCCGTTAGAAATTTTTAATGTCTTATTCTACGAATGAAAAGTTCCACGGACATTAGGGTTTCTGTTGAATGCGACATGAGATGGGTATGTTAACTGGAAGTTTTATCTTTAACTGATGCACCTAAAGAAATTCATCGTTGGAATTTTATCGTCAGTGATCAATTTGTTGCATTTAATGACGTTAACAATAAACCTACCAATCAAAGGATTTTGATGAGAAAGTTACTTTATTCTGAGAAATTACATTTTATAGATACTTACACTAAATTTATCTATTATAATACATTAAAGATGATCTATACTTCTATACTATCTATACTTATAATCCTTTATTATATAATAAAGGTGTTGAATTTTTTAATATTAATGCTACCTTTAGGTAGTTAGTACCTAGTGACTTGTCGGATTTCAAAAATTCTTTCGGGATATGATAGCTTAACACTACGAGCAGTCAGTAAGTTTGTAAAATTGTTTATAGGGAAGTAATTACGAAAGAACTACGAAACAGACTTTAATTTTTTTTTCTTGGAATAATAACAGCTTGATTCGTAAACATTAAAAATTCTTACATGATATATTTATTAATATACTTTTCTATTTTGTATAAGATTTTGCAATTTATTTGAGTTTATTACACAGTTAAACAGCGGACTTAAAACCCGAGGCGTTTTTTACTAGTTAATCAAATGAGGGACATTTCATTAAAACGCCAAAAATAAATACAAGTGAATAACCATAGAATTAGGAAATCGCGCGGTCTCTACTCAGGCATTTATTTTAATCTACATAGATTTAAAAAAAAATCTATGAATTTTTTACATAACATAATGTCGCAATGGACACGGCTTCATGGATAGCAGAGAAAGGGGAACAGGCAGTAAACGAACAATTGACTTATAAATTATAGATCCATCGACGATTACTTCAATTCCTAATAGTTTTGATATCTCATTCGGATGTCACGACTACTGTCCGGCTTTTTGCTCTCTATTGATACCATGCCGACGAATACGCCGCTGGGCTGTACTAAAATTATAAAGAATGCAAAAGTAAAGCTTTGCTTTTAGATATTCTTAAACCTACACCAATATTACAGTTAAAGATAGAACCTTAAAAAAAGTATAAAAATTAACCTTAAACTTCGACTAATATTTACAGACCTTTTTTTTTCCTTTTTTCTTTTGCACAGCAATTGTTTAAGGAAAGGTTGATATTTTATCCTATTGTAGCTGGTGTCATGGATAGAAGAGTAAAGTTAAAACAAGATATACCTTTTTTTTCAATAAAATAATGAATGAGCACTAATTAATCGCAAATATAGATGTATCCAATGTTTTAATTTATAATTTTTTATAACAAAAAAAACTTTTAAATACAATTTATGTAACAGATAGAAAAATGTACTTCTCCGAAATCTCTAAGATTCTCGGAGTTGTGGGGCCGTTGTCCACCGCATATATGAAGCAGTACAAAGCGTTGCTTCCATAGAGTTGTAATTTGTGATGGCACCACTAGTCCTCATTGTGATATCGATGATAGTTCTCACGATAGTTTTTTCGATCAATGCACCCGGAGTTATTTCGTTTCAATCATTGTATGACTTACACATTTTAATCGTTACTCATACCTCAGGCTGTAGATAAAATGCCTTGATTGAATACCAGGCTTGTAATTTAATAACGGGAGCGGGACATTTATCACTTTTACATCTCTATTTCTGTTGATCAATTAAGTTGGTTACGTACTTAAAGACTTACAATATTATTTAGACAAATAGTTTCATACTTAACTAATGGGAGGGAATTTATTGAAATCCTTACCGCTCTTAGCTGATTTCTCCTAAAAATGAACTAAGAACCTGTGTGCCAAATTTTAGCTTCAAACTTACAAATAAATGATTTAGTTGCAATTCTTTTTTATATATCAATACATTTAATATACTAATTTTAGTTCTTTGACATAACATTACGTAGTAATCTTCAGGTCTTATTTGAAGGCGTTGTTCTTAAAAAAATTAAATAGTTTATTCTTAACTTGCAGACACATTCTGATCAAATGCCTTTTCGCTGCGAGTTCTGTGCGCGGCTGTTCAAGCACAAGCGGTCGCGGGACCGCCATGTGAAGCTGCACACCGGGGACCGCAAGTATCGCTGTGCACACTGTCCTGCGGCCTTCTCCAGGAGGTAAGAATTGCATATTAACACTTTTGTTTTCTACAGACGTAGGCAGTGACTTTAACACCACTCGTCATCCATGCATTTCAGATATTAAATCTGCAGTTT
This sequence comes from Apomyelois bistriatella, assembly GCA_947044815.1. Taxonomy (NCBI): domain Eukaryota; kingdom Metazoa; phylum Arthropoda; class Insecta; order Lepidoptera; family Pyralidae; genus Apomyelois; species Apomyelois bistriatella. The sequence goes on from OX345689.1 coordinate 7,563,986, forward strand.
AGAGCATCATTTAGAATAGAATAGAAAAAGTCATTATTGCACCAAACAAATGTATACATAATTTTTATTTAAGTATTTAATTCATGTACACTCAAATACAAACATATAAAACATTTTAAACATTATTATTTATCATTTTTTGCATAACACTCAATGATGGGGGAGTTTTATTTAACTGGAGGTAGAATTAGGTACAGTGCTTGCATTTTGTGTTTTAAAGGATGAAAAATGCTAGGCCCTGGTGGCAGCTCGCAGGACGACAAATTTGAACGAAAACATTAAGACAACTAAAAGGCAATGCAGTTGTAAAAAAATGTACTTAATTAAATTTTTTGACAATAAAGAGGTAAATATAAAAAAACGACAAAATAGAGTACTTATTATTAAAGAACAAACCCATATCGAGCGCGAAAGTTAGTATTAAACATTAAAGAAAATACTTTTTAGAAAGTCAATGCGAATTTTGTTGTTACAAAGCAAAGGCTTTCGTATTTACTTTAAATAGGTGTAGGTAGTTTAATGCAAGTGTGTGAACACTATTTAAATGAGTTTGTACGGTCATTTCTTGTTTAATAGTCAAAGACCACCAAAAATGGAGAGATATTCTTAGCGCTTATTCCATTGAATACAGATAAAATAGTTAAGTATGTACTAAGCTAACCATTAGACTACCAAATTGAGAAATTGTATTGTAAAGTCTCCTTATGAGCAGCAACGTTTGTATAGTAAGAATACTAATCCAAAGCCATTGAAGGATATGTGAGTGAGCGCAAACGACCAGCCGAGCCTCGGAGAGGTGCGTGCGCCACAATAGCCGCCTCAGAAGATTGATCACCATAAGTCACATTACAAAGCTCGCTCCTCCGGTACGAGGCGACGCGTCACCTTTTTCGTCACCTCGCCGCGGTCACATGACTAATTCCACGCAATTTGTCGATCCAACGAACCGCCGAGTGAAAAGAGATGATGCACTGACAAATGGCGTCGAGGGTCTCACAAAAATGAAATAATGGCCCGTACCTAAACCGACATGGCGAGCGTAGCCATTAGCGGAGGTGTTTGGGCGAACGCCTCTATTCTGTAGTTCGTCTGAAAAGCCTCTTTGTTAGTTCTGTTTGGTCCGTGCTTTATGCGGGTACTTATGTCTCATATGACAAATTGTCGTTTGGGCACATAAAGGCGATTTAACTCATTTAATTTAAAATTCTTTAAGCTGTTTTTTGACCCGCATTCTAATGGGCTAATCGTTTACACTTAAGATTAAGATGTCGAGTTAGAATGATGTTAAGTTTTTGATGTAATAATTTCAGCGATCACTTAAAGATTCACATGAAAACACATGATAATCAAAAGCCGTTTCAATGCACCGTGTGCAACCGCGGATACAACACCGCTGCGGCTCTGACATCCCACATGCAGGGCCACAAGCGGGACCGCGAGGGTCGCGAGCCTGATCGTCGACGAGCGCTGAGGTGCTTACGCTGTGGTGACGCTTTTCGCAGACCCGACCTCTTACAAGTAAGTTTATTAACCCGCGTGGGACTGGGCAAAAGTAGCCTGATCCTTATTTTATCAAAATCGATCCAGCTGTTTAGCCGCGAATGCGTAATATACAGACAGACTTTCGCATTTATAATATTAAGGAAGTATGGATAAAAATTATGAATTTCTTATCTCTTTCTATTTTTGATGATCTTGCTGTCACCTAGAATCTAGGTAAAAGGAAGATCATCATTAAGTACGTACGTTATATAAGTACTTACTGTTTTTTTCTTTTAAATACGTAATTAATTTTTTTCAACTTTATTTCAGGCACATATGGTCAGTGCTCATGGAGTAGAAACGGCAGCGATGACTCCTCCTCGCCGTGTAGCTTCTCAACCACCACCAACCCTTCTGGCGTGCATATACTGCACACGCGATACATTTACCAGTATGGAACAATTACAATTGCACGTCCGAGCTGCCCACTCTGCATTGCTGAACGGAGAAACACCACAAACTGTGGATCAACCTGCGCCAACAGATCTGAGCAGGCGAGCAGTAGAAGATATGCCGGTGGTCAAGAGGCCTCGCTCTGGATCAGGAACACCGCAGACTGCATTATCGCCAAGTACTCTATTATGCAACCAATGTGGAGCAGCATTACCCGATTTCGAAGCGTTCCGAGCTCATTTGAAAGGCCACTTGGAAGAGGGCGGTGAACTCAATCGATCAAGTCCAACACCTTGTCTTCATTGTGGTGCTACTTTTGCGGACGCGGCAGCCTCTGAGCGCCATCTAGCGTCGTACTACTTGGCAGTCTCCTGTGAATATACCTGTCATAGCTGCAATCGAAGTTTTTCATCGCCGGACGACTTGCAAAAGCATCTCCTCGACATGCATTCTCATCATCTGTACCGCTGCTCTTTATGCAAAGAAATCTTTGAGTCAAAAGCAGCAATACAGGTAAAAATTACATTTTAATATTTACTTAGTATATATGTGAACTCGCCTCAGCATCGGTGATAATATTAATACAAGTACTTACTGTTCTTTTTTCTCACCTATTCATAACAAAAGATAAGTAAATTTAGATACCTACCTAAATATCCAGGAGTACGTTTGGAAGTCCTAATTTAAAATTTTAAGTGACCATGTACACTTCGCACTGGTGTCATGTATGCTACCTCAATATAAGTGAACTGAATAGCGTCGTAGTGCTTACATTGACGTTAAGATATTTTTGGGCCTAATAGCTAACGTGTATCGTCAGAAAATAAGGGTTCCGATCAATCTGGACAAAATGTACGAAGTATATGGCGGCCTACGGCAGTTTATTTGTAAAGCTATTTCATAAAAACAGGTACACTTCGCCGTAGCCCACAGCGGTGAGAACAAAGTGTGGATGTGTCGGTCCTGTGGTGCAAGCGGCGGCGCGCTGCGGTCCGAGGCGGCCGCCGCTGCCCACGTGCGCGCGCGGCACGCCTCGCCGCGGTGTGCATGCGGCGCTCTACTGGCCGGCAATGCCAGACCGCCTAGAGCCTTCCGTTGCCCAGTTCCAGCTTGTACCGACACCTTTGCTGTTCAGTATTTATTGGAGAGGCATATGCAGGCACACCACGCGCTACCACAGGTAAAGCTGCCCTTTATGTATTATCTAAGACAGAAACATTAGTTGAGGTTGTACGTGGCTATACTCAGTTGATACAACTTTCGTTGTTTAGTAGTTGTGAACTCTTGAGTTTTTAAATATAACATATTTAAATTTAAATTGTTAAATGTTATTAACCTGAAATATATGATTATTATTATTATATACATACTATTATTTTACTTTAAGAAAGCAAAACAGGCATATCTCCTTCTTATCATCATCATCTCAGCATTTTGCTCGTTACGTCAAAAGAGCGGTGTCTTTATTTACCCCTAAGTCATATAGCTATGTCTTAATTATTTTTTAGTCTTAGATCCCTTCTTGGGAATGGTATTTTAGGTGGAATATAGAGCCGATACGCCTAATTGATAAGAAGTTATATGTATGTCTCGATATTAACCTCGCATCAAAAAGTATAACTTTTTCCAAATTTCAGGCTCTAAATGGCGATATGGGCAGAGTCAAGCGAGTGGAAAATAATAATACAACAGAAGGAGCAGATGGAGCTTGTTCTCCTTGCACCACTGGAGAGAATATTAATGCTAATGTGACTGCCGGCGATGATCGAAGACGGAAGAATGGGGTGGTCGCATTACAATGTGCATATTGTGGGGAACGCACTAGAAGTCGTGCTGAATTAGAGGCACACACTAGGGCACACTCAGGAGCGGCGGCTGCCAGGCACAAGTGTCTCATATGCGACGAGGTGCTGCCGTCCGCGGCTGTGCTGGCCGAACATAAGCTGACGCATTGCAAGGTACGTTACTTCGTGAATTTTAAATTTTCTTAATTAGAAACCTGTTTTAATTACTTCTTTTTTATTCGTATCCTCGGATTTTAAATTATAACATTGTCCGTTTTCCTAGGTGGTTGCGGGAGATACGTGTGCTAGATGCCGCGCGCGTCTTCCATCCGAGGAGTCTTTTCTAACCCATATGGCGCGGCACCATCCTGCTCTGCCAGCACCGTGCGTCATCTGCCGGCAAACTCTCGCCTCAGAGGCTGAAGCACGTCTCCATGCACGATTCCATCTTCGTCCTACAGAAGACGAACATAGATGCGCGATATGTCTTCGAGCGCTACCTGATACAGAATCCGGCGATGGCGCACGCGCCTGCGCAGACTGCTACGCTCGTCACGCTGGCCCAAGACCCCCACCTCCCGCTGATAATGACTGTAGACTGTGTCGTCGAGCTCTCGGTTCTCCAACTAGATTACAAGCCCATCTTATCGAGCATACTTTCGCTGGAATTGATACCTTTACCTGCTACTTATGCCGAGCAGTATTTACCAGTGCCTCAGGCTTGCAGCGTCATCTTCCAGAACATGCTGACGTGCCGAGGCCGTTTGACTGTGGCCGGTGCGGTATGAAGTTCTTTTTCCGCGCTGAAAGAGATAACCATGCCTTTGTCCATCTTGAGGAAGCTGAGATTGCCCAAAGGGCATTTTACGAAGCGTACGCCAGAGGAGCCGCGTCCGCGTGGGCTGCTCTTGCACCACCGGATACTCAGCAAATAGCCACGTCTCCGATGACAGTGGACGTCAAGCAGGAACCAGAGGTGAAAGAAGAAAGAAATACGGACGAGTATATAGAAGTATCATCCCCTCCCCCTCCGGCGGCCGCGCCTCCCGCTGCGCCTTCACCTCTTCCCTTAGTAAAGCAGGAGAAGCCCGACGAAGAATGAGCGGGCTGTAGTCCTAACGTTGTCGTCCTACGCGGGTCCCCCGCTGCAATACTAGATTACGTCCCAGCTAATATGATAAGTTTCGTTATTGTATGTATATCGTTAATGTTTGCGTTAAACGCCGCATCTTAGGTAATTTTAACTTGTAATTTATGTTGATTAGGAATTGTATGTTTTATAATGTTTACATGCTATTTGTATAAACTGTTAAATTAATAAATTATTGTGTTAAGCTTATTTATTTGTGTTATTTTTAAATATTAACAGCAACTTGCACAGTAATAATCAAAGCGGGCAAACGTTTGTTAGAACGATAATAATCTTTTTTCCAAACACAAAAACCAACCTATTGTGTACTGCGGCCAAGAGAACTTAGAATTAACTCAGACATCTAGATGTGCAGGGTCAATTGACCTATTACTCCAATACAATAAAAAATAAATGATAGCAGTGGCAGTTTGAAACAGTGATACCAAGGCAGGCATATAGGGTCGATTGACCACTTTGACACTACAGTATGCAGGGTCAACTGAGCTTGTTATTAACACTCATATGAGTTGATACCAAAGGAAATCGAACGTAAAGTATAAACCGTTACAGCAGCCGTGAGGGGGGTTTTTAAAAGTTAATAGCGGGGCATACAGGGAAGATTGACCTTGCAAATTACTTCATTATCAAACAAGCAACTTGTAAATAAACGAAAATTTAATCAATCGATTGCACAATCAATCATCAATTTTATTAGCAGAAATACATAATCAGTGTCTCTACCTGTTACGGTCCATGGGATACAGCCACACAAACGGGCGAAATGAGAAGTCTCAATAATATCCGATAATGCGATTTTATTTTGTTAAAAAAACTAAAGTAGGATCAGTAGTTAGGACATGAAGTTAGTCCGATAATTTCGTATTTACAAATTTCAAACTCCATAACTGCATAACAGTACCTACTATAAAAAAGTATCAAAAATCTTATAACAACCATTCATTGTCAAGAAGAAATCAGACCTATGGGAGTTAGACCAACTATTTCTGATACCACGCCGCAACCAGTGCTCGCATTGTCGTGATCCGGTTTGTAGGGTAAAAGAGGTAGTGAAAAGTAACACAAAAGATCCTAAGTGTGAAGGCTATGGTCAAAGAAAATATTATGCTTTGGTGACCATGCGCCCATATAACACACATTGAGTAGCCTTAACGGTATTTTACTATTCCAACAGATCTGGCGTTTTAAGCAGGGCGAAATATACACACAAGTAACGCCACAGTTTCGCGTAGTGTACATTTTCTTTGTACCGACAGTACCGTACTACTGTACCTCCATACAAAAATTACCTATACTGTTACCTCACTTTAAAGATGACACTGTCACATAAAAAATGAAACAAAACAGCAAATAATTTGTGTACAGATTACACACACAGTAATATATTGTATGTGCCGATTGGGCTTATATTTTAATAGAGGAGGGGAAGACAGCGTACGGAGGTCGTGTTGCTCGAAGCGCTGTACCATACACTTGGCTGACAACCAAATGAAATAAAAAAAGAAACAAGCAAGTTTACGTATATATATATATATATATATATATATATATATATATATATATATATATATATAAATATATTAAAATAAACACAGTCCTCATGCTGTAGCGACTTGCTGCTGTATCCAGGGCAGCAGCGCCGCCACGTTGACGTAGGCTGCCGGCACGTTGGCGCTGGCGCAGCCCAGGCCCCACGACACCAGGCCCACCACCGTCCACTGACCGTTCACGTTGCACACGAGCCCAGAGCCACCGTCACCCTGGGGAAATGAAAGGGAATTCTATTTATAAAACTTGATGATAAGGAAAATATGGTAATATTAAAAAGTATTAGTAGGTATATTTATTAACTGACGAAGATAATAAAAATCCTAGGGAAGAAAGTTTAAATTCCAATGTTATATATACTTGATAAAGGATTTTTTTTACATTTCTTTAATAAATAAATTTAAGGAAAGTAAACTAAAATTATATAATAGAGTAAGCATTTAGTAACACACAAGTGAAGATTAAACATTTTTCATAAAAAAAATCTTACAGTGCAAGAATCTTTATTAGCTACACCGCCGGCACACACGAAGGATGTAGTATCTAGGATGTAGCTAGGTCCAAGACGGGCATTCTGTAGTTGTGTTTGGCAAGTATCTGGCGGCACTATCGGCACATCCACCTTCTTCAGAATCTGCTGGAATTGTCCTTGAACACCAAACATGTCCTTTCCCCAACCAGCGACCAGACAACTGAATTCAGCCAGAACAAAATAAAAATGAATGGGTAGAAAAATGAGCTGGTTTATGATAGTATACCTGTTCCCGACTTTTGAACACCTTATGCTCTCTTCCCGTGGGTATTGTAAGACGCGACTAATAGATGTAATTAAAATAATGCCTAATTTAAATTTTAAACAGTAAGACCACAAAGAAAGGGAGTGAATAAGCGTATTGCATTAGCAAACCCCTGCAAGAGGCAACCGGGATTGTATGATTTGTTAAGGTGATGGTTACTTCTATACCAGAAGTCACTTTTACCATATAATAAGTAAGTAGTGGGCTTAAAAATAGAAAACGTTGATATTTCAAGCCAATAATTAGTTTTGAAGATTCTTTTCTAGGTGATATTACCAACAAACGAGATGTCATAATATATTTAGCTTATTGTGCCATCGCGTTTGTTTTGCCACTTATAAGTAGTAATATAGCATGGACATTGAGAACTGTGCAAGTAAATGCTTTACGAAAAGAATGTGTAGGATAATGCTTTTGGCTCGAAAGCCCACCTATTATAATATACAAATGAGTGCTATGCCATCAAATTTAAATTAAAAATTAATAAAATCTAAAAGGACTCACGATTGTCCATTATAAGTAGAGGAGCTGGAAGCAGGCAGGCATGCTCTGTTAATAGTAGGAGCAGATCCAGCCGCCGGAGTTAGTGGGACAGCGGGTGACAGTCGCAGAACCGTGATGTCGTACTGAAGAGTGTTCGGGTTATAGGATGGGTGGGTGAACACCTTCTGTATAGTGTACTCCTGGTAAGGAACCGGCTCATATGTTCCGGCTGCGTCCCACTCGCCAAGCCTCACTTTCACATTTGGTGCCGTGCCTGAAACTCTTTAATAAGGAAACATTTGTGAAAATTATTCAATTTACTTCATCTTCTATCACCTTATTTTGGCAAATAAATTATTTAGATTTTTTTATGTATCATGGCTAACTAATGGCCACTTACAAGGTTTTAAGCTTTAGTTCTTTTTCTTCATCCGAGCATGTATCCTGGTTAAATGTTTAGCTTACGCTTTAGAGCCTGAGAGGATATGACAATGTAGCGACTGTCGTCTGACCACCATAACGTAACCCTTTTTACAGGTCACTGTCAGATTTTTCAGGCTGACCGAAGGCATCTGACATAGTCTAACAACTGTTATCTATAGCTTGGCACGTGCTTTCGTTACAAACACGCACGCTTCGCTAGCCTAGTATGAGATTTTAGAAACGCATTCGCAGGCAAAGTATCCTCGTAAAGTAGTAAGTTGGAAAATATCATTTTTATTTTAAACTACCTGTGCCCGCGACTTCGTCGTGTAAGTATTGTGCGAGTATTATTTAGTTCGCAGTTGACGAAAAAACTTGTAAAATTGACGTAGCCTAAGTTACTCCTTAATACATCAGCCATTTGCCAGTGAAAATCCCGTCAAAATCGGTCTAGTCGTTCCAAAGATACAGACAGACAGACAAAAATTGTAAAAAAAAAATATTTTGTAAAAAGCGGTTATTTAAATATTACAAGCAGTCACTCCAATTTTTTTTATTTGTATAGATTAAACCTGTAAGTAAATCTTACAGGTTTAATTTCTTTGTGTTCAGTGCTGGGAAACTGAATACTCATGCAGGTTTATAGTTATACTTACATGTAAGACAACAAACGGTGTGTGACGGTCAGAACATTCAATTGATTTATCAAAACACCTCCTGCTACGTAATCGTTTTGTTTTGTTAAAATTATAGCCTGTAACAAAAATTTTAATTTAAGAGTAGGATCGGCTTCATGCGTAAGATGTAAGTACTTGTTTTACTTACTAATAAGTGTATATTGTGAATCATTACACATGAGTATTTTCTCTTATCGTACGATTGACGCATGTAACTTTAATTTTGCGTTAGCACAAACAAATTACGTAATATAAACAGAATGTGGAAAATTTTGCTTGTTCAGGGCAAGTAGAATAAATACTGTGGAATTAGTCTTTCTTCTCTTTCGATCAAACTTTATTTTCAGTGTGAAAATAAAACTTGGAGAAGAGACCATTTTCTCACTGGATAATGTCTCTTGAGTAATCGTTTTTTTAAGCCTAGATTTTTAAAATAACTAAATATAATAAAAATATGACCTTCAAATATCCTGAAAAAATATACTGTTCTAATCGCTTTAATCTGAAGACTAACACAAACTAATAAAAAAACGTAGATACATACGAGTAGATATAATTTCTTATAATTTTGAAACTGCAAATTATAAAACATAAAAATACAAAAACTCGATTTGGTCAAGATATTTATAGGTATAATTAGTCTGAGTCGGGGTTGTCGCACTTTTAGAGAAGATGAGTTAAAAATTATCTCCATGTTCCTATTTTTCCATTCGATATAATATTTTTTATAAAAATATGACTTTATATGACCTCACACAAGCTACGACTTCTAGGCTAGCTACGAGTGCGCGTAGCACTCGTAGCAGTCGTAGAAGTTGTAGAACAAATCGTAGCATAGAAATAGATCTGTTTTTAAATTATTAAAAAAAAGTGGTCACTGTTTTTATTAAATAGGTACAAAGCCTATCTCGCTCGGGGTTAGTGTGGTTTTTCAACAGTGAAAGATTTTTATAGATAGTTGTGCTGTTGAAGATTTTGTAAGTTTATCATGAAATACTTAACGAAGTATAGGTACTTGCCTGCCAAGGGAATTCCCCAAAATTTGCCTGTCCTGCGGCTGGCACAATCGTGGTAGCTGGGACAGATTGCAGTGTTCCACATGCTATTTGTGACGAAGTCGAACCACAGCAGTACTCTTGTCCTGTTGGACATTGTCCACCTGAATTTCCGCCACCCTATATATCGAAAAAAAAAAATAGTTACTGTATATCTACGATTGCTCTTGATAATCAAAACTTAATCAAAACATAAAACTTTTTTTAAAATTCACTTCTTCATCGTCCGAACGTGTTTCCCGGTGGCGTCTTCAGCTTACACTTCCGAGCCCAGGGTACGCTAATCATGGTCCTTCTTTTTCTTGTCGAGAAACTGGGGGCTTAGTCAAAGTCACAATCGCAAAACGTTAACGAGGTACCACGCAAGAACAAAATGATGGGTTTTGAAATTGTCACTTCACGGCACACGGCTACGGGTGCTGTTTACAATTACAATGGAGCGGCTGCCGCCTGACCTCCGTAACCCTTTTTACAGGGAAACCAGACCAACAGGAACATGATCCGTGTGTGTTAGTGGCCAACACTGTCAGATTATTCAGGCTGCCCAAAGGCATCTGACATAGCCTAACGACTACCATCTACCGATAACAGCCTGGATCGCTTAACTTGCCTTTCGAAGCACGGAGGAGCTCAGGATAGAAATGCTACTAATGGCGACCAAACCAAACATGGACTCGTCGCACGAAATTAAATTGGACGCATGATAATATAACAGACGCTGGACAAACAGCTCCCGTTTTACGTTTAGAGTATTGTGGTATTGAAGGTTTATTAGTGAACCTGTTGTATGAGGATCACAGATTAAGATATTATTGACTGGTCGTAGTCATATAAAACGTAGCTGATTATGTACAATTTTTTTAGCCATTCTAATGAACAGTTCGTAAAAACTAATTTAAAGCTTTCTGTTTAGGCATCTTAAACGAACAGTAGGTACTTACTGGTGTTACAATTCTGATATCAATCATACCAGCTCCAGCGTTAGCACCACTGCCTCCCACACATGTTCCAGCAGGTACGCATCTGCAACTCTGTCTTTTAACCAACTCATGATTCGCTTTATCATTGTCTTGTAAGCCATTTAAAAAGTCTTTTATATTCATTTCGCTGTTGTCTAAACTTCTCCGTTGTCGAGGGAATCTAACCGCCGTGTCGTACGAAGGTACTCGTGCACTATACCCAGTAATAGGAGGGAGCTGTAGTGCCGCAGACGGAGATGGAGTGGTGCCGAGTCTCGGATCAATCGGGAGCGGTCCTGTGGCATTTTCATCAGGATTAGAGATACAAACTACATCAGGATTATTACAAAGGATGACAGGTAAAAGAACTCCACCTTGTGACGTCGGACTGGCTGTTGGAGCAGCTGTCGGAGCTACCGTCGGCGCAACTGTTGGAGCAACTGTCGGAGCTACTGTCGGCACAACTGTTGGCGCAACTGTTGGAGCTACCGTCGGCGCAACTGTTGGAGCAACTGTTGGAGCTACCGTTGGCGCAACTGTCGGAGCTACCGTCGGCGCAACTGTTGGAGGCATCATGTTACCTGGAGGAGGAGGAGGAGGAGGTCGTGTACCAGGTGCCCCAGTGGTCGTTGTCGTAGTAGTAGTAGGCTCTAAAATAGGTGCTGGAGTGCCCACAATAACAATGTTCTGTTGCGGTGGGGTTGTGGGTAGCATCCCCAGACATGCCGTTATAAGCCACAAGCACATAGCACAGATTATACGACCGACGTGAACACAATCAAGAGCAGCAGTAGCGGTTCGCAGCTGTTATTATTAAAATCGGAGGTGATGATGGCCCAGCATTAAATATGTCCTTATAGTGCTCACAATTGATGGTATTCCCCTAACAATTGCAACCTTCATGCTATAATGCGCATGATCACGTAGCGACAAATTGTTGCAATCATCAAAATGTGGATTACTAATCTGTCAAACCCAGATGTCGTAATAATGATGAAATATTTACATAAATATGTATGAGAACGCACCTAAGCGTTTATTGGGCTTCTGTTTAAAAATTAAAAACGGAAAATTTAAATTAATTTTTTTTTAATACTATTAAGTTGGCAAACAGGCGTACGGCCCACCTGATGGGAAGCGGTAACCGCAGCCTATGAGACGCCTGCAATACCAGGAGCATTACGAGCGCGCGCGTTGCCGACCCTGGAGGAATATTTTACCCCCTTCTTGAAAACCCCCATGTTGTAGTCATTTGGGAAAACCATGGCAGGCAGTTCATTTCATAATCTCAGAGTACGCGGGATAAAATTTCTCTTAAAGCGTACTGTGGGTCTAAAAACGCCACTTTGCGCAATTCATCGAATCGAATTCATATTACGAATTCCTTAGCAATTCCTATTTCTTTTAATTTTTTTGAAGAGGAATTGCAAAGTTTAATTGGACATTTTACAAAAAATGGAGGAATTGCTACAGAGTTGCTAAGGAATTTATAATATGAATTCGATTCGATGAATTGCTCAAAGTGGCGTTTTTAGACCCCCTGTTCGTGACACCTTTGGGTCCAGAATGTGAATGAACTCATTTTATATAAATACCTCTATGTATCCCAACTAATATTATATATGCGAAAGTAAGTTTGTATATATTTTCTTTGTTTGTTTGTTACCTCTTCACGTCCTAGGTACTGAACTAACTTCCTGAAATTTCGCATTCACATAGCTAGGAGTATTGAGAAGGACATTTCAACACGACAAGCACCTGTTACCGAGGGAAATTCATGCGGGTGAAGCCGTATATAGGTAACAGTTTATTAATTAATAGAGTTTGTTCATAAAATGTCAAAACTGACCTCTTATATTACTCGTATGTCTGTCTGCCTGTCAAACTGTCATAAGGATTTTCTCTACTGAACATTAAGGTGCGCGCTGCACATTAAATTTGGTATGTTCTAAAACGCGAAGGCAGATAAAAAAAAACAAATAGTTCTTTGAACAGTAGACCTCGCGCGACCCTTCTCCTATTATCCTCCTTTTCCCATTTTGTTTATAGCTATAGTTTTCCCTTCTATTCATTCTTTTTCTTCGTCTATTCTCAAAAGATGGATTTATTTTATTTCTTAGTTACTGTTTCTGGTCAGACGGTTTAAATAAAATGAATCATAGCGCTTAATTTGCAAAAGAGAAAACTTTCCCCGTTTTTCTTCCAATAAAAAAAACTCTCAACAAAAAAAAAAAAACAAAATCAAGAACACGTGCGCCAAGTTTTTTTAGAATCCATTCGTTTATAACGTTACAGATAACTTTCACCCTTTTTGTCTCCATTTTCCCCCACAATCAAAAAAAGATCTCGATTTTTTTTTATAAATAAAGGAACACATGTGTCAAGTTTCGTTAGGAACCGTTCATAAACAACGCTAAAGAAAACTTCCCTTTTTTGCCCCAATTAACAATCCTCTCGAAAAGTAAGTAATTTCTATTAAATCAAGGTACACGTGTTAGCGCCCGGTAACATCACGTGACAGGTATCTCCCCACTACAGGTAAACCCCTCTTGGCAGTAGTAGTGTCGGGGTATCAGGGTAACGCTCTCTTCTCCTTGGGTTCGCCGAGCGGTGCAGACGTTTATTGTGTTCTAGTGATTTAACATGTCCTTTATTAGTATTTGATATTGATATGATATTGCTGTTGATAATTTTAATATGTGTTCAAAGTGTAACTGTAGATTAACATAGGTAGGCACGGACGAGGGATTGGTACGCTTCAGGCTGGATCCCAGTGATAGGAGCGGGGTTGGTGCTCCTATCTTTACCGTGATTAATGCCAAAGCTTAGACACGAATGGGTAATTCGGTCCTAGCTAATACACGTGTGCCAAGTTTCATTAGGTTCCGTTCAGAAATGCGACCTCCAGCGCGGAACAAACAGACAGACAGACAGACGAAAGCAACATTGGTTATTCTAGAAATTGAGCCTCTCGCTCGCTTCGCTCGCTCGGTCAATTTATTTTAAGTATGGGAGGTCACTTTTGGGATTGAACAGTTTCTTGGACCATACCTTGTAATTGTTTCAAACCCCTTCGATATGCGCTGATGGTCGTGAACGTGTTTGAGATTGCAGCAGCTCAAGCAGTAGTTTGTAACGTGGTTCGACGGGAATTTCTCAAAATAAAACACGCAGTCAATATTATTAATCTAAACGGAGAGGGAGGTCAGCCGACAAGCAGGGACTTTCCTAGGTTTGCCCTTTTTCTTCTGGTTTTCCTGCAGAGTTTCCTCCTATCTTGTTGAGTCCCAAATTCCGAACTGTCGCTTTTGTTTGTTTGAAGCGGATATTTATACTACTCGTTTTTACTTTTTTTTTTAACAATAATTATCATGACATTTTTCAATTTTCTTTATTACTTTTACTACCTTAAACTATACATTCTTTTTCACTACATCACTAGTACTATTACTAATTCTGTGACATCACTGTCACTACATAGTATTAAACAAAGTCGCTTTCTCTGCCCTATGTCCCTTTGTATGCTTAAATCTTTAAAACTACGCAACGGATTTTGATGCGGTTTTTTTTAATAGATAGAGTGATTCAAGAGGAATGTTTTATGCCCATGCAAAGCCGGGGCGGGTCCTAAAATCCAACACTGATCGCTAACACATTTAATGCATATTTTGCATCAGTGGGTATACCGAATGCAGCGCAGCCGCCACGCGGCCGGCCCGTGATGCACCCGCCCGACAATTCGATGTACTTACGCCCGGTCGATCAATTAGAAGTAAACAAAATATTAAAACAATTAAAAGGAAAATATAGTCACGGCGTTGATGAACTACCACCTGTATTATTTAAAGCCTGTGCGGATGAACTTACTTTGCCTCTGACTGTACTTATTAACCAATCCTTTACAGAAGGTATATTCCCAAATCGTTTAAAAAAATCCTTAATAAAACCCATCCATAAAAAAGGAAAAAAGACCGATAAACAAAACTTTCGCCCTATAGCAATACCGTGCACAACATCAAAAATTTTTGAGAAAGCGATATGCATACAAGCATACGCTTTTTGTGAAAAATTTAACATCTTTGATGACTGCCAAAATGGTTTTAGGACGGATCGTTCAACCACACTCGCTACTTACAAATATGTTCAAGAGGTCCTACAATTATTGAATGATAAAAAATATGGGGTCGGCATAATGCTTGACATGACACAAGCATACGACAGAGTCCAACATAATGTCCTCCTAGACAAGATTTATGGGGTTGGAATAAGAGGAATTGCTCACGAATGGTTTAAATCTTTTCTTGAAAATAGAGAGCAATATGTAGAAGTCGATCACTTTGACCATAACACCGGGACAATTACAACAGTAAGATCAGATGTAGAAGTTATGAACTGGTCTATCCCGCAGGGGAGCGTGCTCGGATGCCTTTTATTCCTTATCTACATTAACGACCTGCCTAAAATTATAAACCACCCGTGCGTGCTATTTGCTGATGATATTTCAATTTTGACTTCATATATAAAAAATGACGATTTAAATCAAATACTGACACAAACCTTTGACTCTGTGGTATCATGGCTAACTGATCACAATTTAGAAATAAATTTCAAAAAGACAAATATAATTCAATTTCGACCATATCAAAAACAACCGCTGAATATAAATTACAAGTATAAGGACAAAAGTATTGAAACTGTCGATACATTTAAATTACTGGGTCTTATACTGGACACGAGTGTTACTTGGAAAACACACGTAGATAAAATAGTAACAAAACTTTCATCATTTACATATGCCCTTAGGGAATTGAAAAAAACGACAAGCAAAAATGCTGCAATTACTGCTTATTACGCATATGCATTCTCGTGGCTGACTTATGGTATTATACTCTGGGGTAACAGTACAGACGTGGATAGACTCTTAATTATACAGAAAAAATGCATCCGAATTATTACCAATATTAAAGGGACCGCGTCTTGCAAACCGCATTTTAGGGATTTAAACATACTGACTTTACCGTCAATATATATATTAGAGGCCTGCAAATTTGTACGCAAATACCCCCAATTTTACACAAAAAAAGATGACCTCCCACGACGATACCCTACTAGAAAGAAAAATATGTTAGTGATACCTACCTCCACGCTTAGACTTTTTGCCTCTGGGCCACTAGCCATGACCATCAAAATATATAATGCTTTACCTGACTGTTTAAGATCCGAAGAAAATGATAATACTTTTATTAAAAAGCTAAAATTAATGTTAATAGACAAAACTTATTACACAATTGACGAGTTTTTCAACGATACATTTAATGAATATAGCTAAATAATATAAATAGGACATTCTCATAATTCAGACATTCAAAAGTAGGTATTTATCTGCAAAAATATATAAATAAAAATAGAAAAAATAATAATCATAAATGACGAGTTTTTAAACGATATTAAATATTATTTGGACTTAATTTCTAAAATTTAAATTATTCTCTTCTTAAATTTACTTCATCTATCCATTTACCCGCTTGCCGTTCCACTTTCTAATGTGCTACACCCGACAGGGTTCAATTGTACCTACTAAAAAGACAGTGACTTGTGTATTGTATACCTATAGCTAGAACTGTTATTGTACAACATGAAATGCAACAAATAAATTGAATTGAATTGAATTGAATAGTAATCAAATATAACACGCTGGTGCATCTGAATTGCGGGGAAAATGCATTTAAAGTTCGCCCGTACAAAAGGAGTATTTGGATGACGCTATGTAGAGCTCCCAAAGTCATCACTAAATGGATCCTACAGCAGAAAAGACCTTAAGAGGCTGGATAAGAAAACATCTCGGAGACAGGAAGCAAGAGATAGAGAGAAATGGAAGAAGGTTATGGAGGAGGCCAAGGCCCATATAGGGTTGCAGCGCCCAGGAAGTAAGTAAGTAATCTGCACAGTGATATCAGTTCAAATATATTTAAAAATAAAAAGGTTTGAAGTAATTTAAGAAAAACAATAAAAAATGACACCTCTGATCTCCAAAGATACTGTGCCTAAAATAAAAGAAAGTACCTATGTACTTGCTATTTGATTGCAAACATAACTATATAAAAATTTGTCAATGTACGGTAGCTTCTCAACGCGAGTTCAGCAATTCCCTCTTTACTACTAGGTACATAGAAAGAGAATTGCAAGTATTGGAAGATAGCAAGTCCATTATCTAGACCTATAATTTCACCATCGTATTTTTTTATGTAAATTAACTTTTTTACTTCACTTTGCTACAGGCTACAGGTGAACTGTCCTTAACTTATTTATAGTTACTTATTATACATTACACTCTTTATTGCACCGCAAAAATATAAAGTACTATATCACAGTAATAACTTTACTCCAATAATCTTCTTTATCCGAGCGTATCTCCTAGTTGCATCTTCAGCTTTCGGTTCAGCAATTACTTACATATATACCTACATTTGTGCCATTTCGATGAATATAGCTAGAGGAGTACATTCGTTACTTTATAAATAAAGTATAAGTATTTTTAGTTTTGTATCTACAGTTTTTAGGTTATTTAAGAAAAAAAGAACAAAGAACAACTTTGTACTATAAGCACATCATTACTAAGAACAATAGCCATCTAACAAATCATAGCTTTATTAGAACATAAAATGAAGAAGCAACCTCAGAGTTTACTGTTAAAACAATCATTTTTCTGCAGATGGCGCTAGCGAAGATTATTACACGTGTTCCATTCCATTCACGAGGGGGCGTGAATCAGCAGACCGCTAACGCGCAAGCCGAATGTACGTCAATATACAAACAACAATCGAAACCATTGCGTATAGTCTACGATCTCGGCGCAAGGTAGTAGTGCTTCGCTCAGTTTGCGCGCACCGATCGTATAATTCGAGCTTGATTGTGCGTGCACCCAAAAATTGGAAATTGGAACGGCCTTTGTGCATAATTTAATAACCAACGTGTGTTAGTTCTTGACCCTATAAAGTGGAAGTTCACTTCAGTGCAGTATCATCACATACAGTATTAGTGTTGCTTATCAAAAATCATCGATTAGATATAAAATTCAAGCGATACGTCCCTTTGGATTTTAGTGATAACTTGATAAATTTCTTAGATATTATACAAAATGGGGATTGTTATAAATAAATTGTTGATGTTTACAAAAGGGATCTCTTTATTTGAAGGATTATTTAAGAATTGGGCAGATAAAAATAAACAAGCATAAAAAGCATATGACAATTAATAAACTAACGTTAATGGTATTGATTTTCGGCAGTTTATTCAAAATGCCCTCATACAATCAAGAAATTGAAGTAGATCTGAATTCAAATGAGAACGGTGCATTGGATTCTGATGATAAAACCAGCATAAAGAAAGATACACAATTTGTAGCAACTGATAGCATGTCAAACAGTACCCCTGCGGGACTGAGTACGGATCAGCTGCTTGCTTACGCATTAAGAGACTTTCTGGGTTCTTCACCCATAATGGCTAACGACCAAGATCCATCGCCTTCTACCGTTGGTCAGCAACTTCCTTATATCGATGAACAAATCGACGACGCCACGCAGTCTGAGGAAGAATCGCCTCAGTCGCGAGTTACGGACGAAGTTTTGAACAACGCAGCGTGCCGTCTTCGACGTTGGCGAGCTGCATCGAGGAAGTTGCGTAGGCCTCGTATCATAGATAATCTGTGTGCTACGGGTGATAAGGATGGTGGTGCCAGCAAGGCAAGCAATGCCGGCCATACTGATTTGGCGGATCGTTTGCGGAATCTGGCGGCTGCTGGCAGCATGTCAGCGTCGGCCGGCGAGCTGCTGTCGCTGGCGCCCCCGCCACCCGCTGCCACCGCGCCGCCCTCGCCTGGATGCTTGCTATCCCCATCGTTGGCTGATCAGAGTTCAGCAGGATACTTCGTAAGTCTATTATTTTTATAATAAGGTAACATAATGTTGTAAGGTAAATTAAAAAAGCGGACCGTTTGCTCTGAAGCAACAAGCTGTGAATGCAACTAGGAAAAGTCGTGAGGCTTGAGACGCATTCTGGAAACACTAAGATGATGTGTAGGTGTGTATTACTTTATTTGCGTATGCTATTTATTGTATGGTACCTAATACCTATGTACATATGTTAATTTTATCGAACTTCACTATTTTATTATTCTGTCTTTCTTCATAGCACATCAGTTGGCTGGAAGAAATTTTATCAAGTTAGTTATATCCTATTTGTCATAGGTATTTACATTTGTTTTGGTGCAATAATGAGACAAGCGGCTTTGAACTTTGTTAAGATAAAGATTACTTGGCACGAATATTCTTAAAAAGTTCTCTTGAAGTGTTTGCAGCAGTCAAATAGTTCAAAAAGTGATTGATTTCGCTTTTCTCAAGGTGAGTCATATTTCATTATTATTGTATACTAGCTTTCACCCGCCGCTTCGCCCGCGTGAATTTCCTACGGTAACAGTGCTTTTTCCCGAGATGAAAGGTATCCTTTGTCTTTCTCAATACTTCTGTCTATGTGTATGCAAAATTTCAGGTAGATTGGTGCAGTAGATAAGGCGTAAAAGCGTATCAGACAAACAAAGTCACTTTCGCATTTATAATATTAGTTAGGATTAGGATTTTTTTTGATAATTAAATGCTATGTGATGCATAATTTTAAGAATATATATCTATCAATAAATTTTTCGTGGTCTGGTTGTTGCGAATTATGTACCTATTCCCATTGTAAATTTGTAAATTTAATATTTTTATAAGGCTCGATTTTCTAAAATTTTTCACTTCCTGAGTGGTTTACGAGTACATTTTTATCTTACCTAATACCTATTTATTTCGGTTAAGCTTACTACCGATGCTTTGCTCTCATGAAAACAAAATCAATCATAACTTAACCTTAGTTTTATGTATGTAAACGTTTTGGAAAATGCTTTTGCATACATTTTGAGATTTCTACTCTCCAGCCGGTTGACAGTAGGTCTTTCCTCTCTATCTTTTGTAACGCATTTTGTGGCTTATAATCTCGCCAATTTTGGTTAATCTATCCGCAGAATTATTGATCTGATCCATACTTACAAACTTTGACTAATTTTCAGACAGATATTTTATAAAAAAATAGGTAAGTACTTAGTTACTTAAATTATATAATCTCAATTAACTTCAATAATCTTCAATATTTAATAATTTAATTATAAAAATATTCAAATGTTAACTCGTCTGATTTGACTCAAATTTTGTGAGTTGACGTTTTTGAAGAAAATGCTGCAGTGGAGTTTGTAGCGCCACTTCTTCTACACTTGCGCTTTGGAAGTGGTGGTAAACTTAAAATAAGTAACAATTGACGTCAATAAGTGATAAGAATATCCTACATTGAAAATAAACAATTTGAATTTAAATTTGATATGTACATAATGGAAAAAAGAAATAAATCTCCAATGTCTAAGATTTTGACTAAGAGTTGGTTGAGTGAAGACAAGTCACTCAGCGGTATTGTGCTAATATATATGATCGTCATGTACTACTTAAGTCGTACTATGTACATACTACGCGGTTTATGATCATTTGATACTTTAATGTACTATCAAAAATATACATATATATTCGTATCTGCAGTCAATAGGCATTGGGATACCTACTAAACTGAGTAGTAAAAGTCTCGGTAGGTTATCGTCTTTGATCTTTATAAGTTAAAGTATTCACAAATGTCTTCAAAAGATTCATTAAGGAAGACGCCCATCATATGAAATGATTGACATTTGGTTGTAAAACAAACAGCAAAAAATTCATTCATGGAATTCCGAGGCGCAGGGAAATCCTTATGACGTCTTCACAGTTATTTGCATTTGTCAAAATGACAGATTTGGGCATGGCGTACCTACACATTCTTGAAATTACTCACTTCAGGATTTTAAATTATATGTAACGTTAATTTATTTATTTTTATTGTTTTCCGGTTACTTATGGTTATATATCTACTCCTTTGACTGGCATCTTCGACTTTCGTTTTATGCTTTTTGTCTTAACCCGGTCCCGGCGAACTTCGTACCGTCTTAGAATTAATAGTCATATCCTACATATTTCATTTCATTTATATAAAATTGCATATTTATTATACGATAGATACTAACGTCATACAATTTTTTAGCCTTCCCCTCCACTAACACTTAAACTTTATGCTATGGTATTAAAGTTCAAATTGACTTTTAAGTATTATTACCAATATTTTGTATGGGAATATAGAAAAGTGTTATTTTTAGACTTTTCAAGCAAATTTTTTAAATATTTTCTCTCCGTAAAGATCCGTCCTCATACTTCCAGGAATATAATAAAAAAAGAATTTACGAAATCTTTAGCTGCTCTCGAGATTTGCGCCTAGCAACATATTCAACGATTCGTTTTTATATTATAGATTAAGCTTATTGTATGAAAATATGAAAATTGACTGTATTTATTATTTGGTAGCAATCGAAACACCCACGCCGTTTATTGTAAAAAATAAAAAAGACAAATTTTTATATAGTAAGCATACAGTATACTTTATATTTAGTATCTACCTAAAATTGGATAAGTACACTCTTGTCGGTGGAGTCCCATTCTAATTTTTCTATCGTCTAAGCCTGATTTTATTTTTAATTGTTCCTAATATATCAAATGTATTTTCTCTCTTCTTCTCTCAATTTCCTTTGATTTTCTCTCTTTAATACGTTTTAAAACATCTTCATTACTACATTACATTAGGCAACCCAAAACATACAGATAGTAAATACAAACAATGTTGACATCTGTACCTACATTCTTTAAATTAAACGAACTTCTAGTGGAACAATAAAATATTTTCGTATATTACTCATCTCTCAAAAATGTATTCACAATGTAATAAACAAGCTGAAGTTAGAATTTCTGTGAAATATTTAATATTGAAATACCTAGTTGCATTTCATATTTAGGAAATTTCCTGGCCATAAAATATTTAATTAGTATAAATAAATCTGTCATTCTAACTATCTTTTTGACCGCAACGTCACTCACTGAAGGTTAAGCTTTCTGTTATGTTAAAAAACCTCAAACTGAAACGATTACATTCCATAGTCATGCATTTCTATATAAGTTTAGAGGTCTTGAGGTTGACATAAGAACATGCCCTTTTTTACAGTTCATAACAAGAGGATGGCTGGACAAAATCATATAAAATGTTGTACACAAAAGATAAAGCTTGAATCACAAACCGCTTGCCTAAAAATAAATAATATTTCACCCAATTTTGTTGGAATAGCTGGTCTCTTCTAGTCGGGTGGCTGCGGTCTTAAACAGTCATTTTGTTACCCCGTGTTGCATCGATGATAAGTTTATTATGTAAATCCAATAAAAGCAATTTTTATGAAAATGGGTAATTATACATCGTCAGCTTACCGATTTATTTGTTTGTAAGTTTTGATATGAATATGAAATATATATGTAGAAACAAATATTAAAAAGCCGTCCTAAGAATAGATCCTACTTATTCAAATTATTTTTTCAGTTTTGTACTAACTACAGTTTCTTCCATAATATTACTATGTATGTGTATTTGTTTAATTTGTATATGTTTCAAATAAACTGTTGTTAATTAATTTATACCTATTTTTATTTTATATGATTAGGTAAAAGTAAAATAGTGAATCGCGAAGGAAATGATAATCCTAATTTAGACCATGCAGACTCTGTGAGCACATCATACATCATGATGTATTAGTTATGATAATATTAGTATTATGATAATATTAGTTATGATAGTTAGGATAATGCATTATCCTAACTATCATAACTAATATTATAAATGCGAAAGTGAGTTTATTTGTTTGTTTGTTACGCTTTCGCAATCTATCTAGTGAACCAATCTTCTTGAAATTTCGCATGTAAACATAGCTGAGAAGGATATAGGGTTCATTTCATCCCGGAAAAAGCACTGTTCCCGAGGGAAATTCACGTGGGCGAAGCCGCGGGCGAATGCTAGTTATCATATACTTATTTAAAAGCTAGGCTCTTAATTGTCGATGACGTTCCTTTCATTTTTGTGTATCATTTGCGAATTCCTTTATTTCTCGATACGATCCGTTACGTTCGTTTTCTCCTTTATTTATTTTATATAATGAACAAAGATGTTTTTCATAAAATAATCATGTCGTATCAAGTGTTCCAACATCCATACATAAAATATTACATAGGTGACCATATAATAATATTTTACTAACTTGAGAGTTTCTCAGTTTGTTTCGTTTTTCTATACACCGGTACGTAAAATACTATCTACGCTGTAAATATGAATCAAATGTTATAAATATACTTAATTAACGTAAACTAGCCGCTTGACTACTCATAACGTAATTAGGAGAAGCGGCAATTAGACGTCCTAACTACAATATTATTTCAGTAATACGAAAAAAATATGTATTTTTGAGTTATGAATGTGTTACATAAATTGAATTCTTAGTGATTGTGTATTTTAATGATTTATCTAGTGACATAAAAGTATTTTCATTAATAAATACTAACATTAGTGAATTCTGTGACAAAAATCTGGAAAATATTGCTGTTATTCAACAATGCTACAATATCGGGTATCATAATTGTTTTTGTACCTAGTGTGTAGTGGTGCGTTATTTCTATAATTTAAATAATTTATTTAGATAAATACTTCTGAAATTAAATTTTATAATAGTTGCATTATTTAAGCATATGTTTTTATAAAGGTTTCAATACAAAAATAACAAAAAAATATATACTTATATTTATATACGGTCAACTTGAGAAACCTCCTTTTTTGAAATCGGTTAAAAAGTAGAATTCATCGGAATACTTTTTAAATAATGTAGATATAATTTCATAATAAACAAAATTACTTAACTGTACTTAATTTTTTTATGCTCTTTAATGATATTGCAATCAAGTAATGGCCAATTAAATTAAAATGACATGTAGGTAAGTTCGGGTTTATATTGTCATTTAATGATTTTTGTAGGTTTATTTTTCATAGAGCTGATTTTACTTCTTTTTTTTCATAGAGATATTTACGAAACATTTTAGATATTTAAAAATTTTCTTCACTTTATTTGATAGTTTTGATGGATATTTGTTTGTAAAAAACGGTTCAGACAACCGGCGGTACGAGTCAGTCTTGAATATGAAGTATTTTGTATCACCACAAAAAACTCAAAAAATAATAGGAATAAACAAACACTATTTGTAAAGTAAAATTAGTATTTTCTTAAACTGCTTTATTTGTTTGTAACATCTAATTTCTTTTTATATATCTTTACCTAGGTATTTTATTAATAATTTAATTTTTATTTAGAGCCTAGATCAAATTGATCAAACAGATCAATGTCTTTCTTTCTATAATTAACTAAGTATTATCGTGATGTTAGTTTTGTTGTTATAAATCCTTGAATAATGATAGTGGAGCAAAATTAAGGTCGTTGCCCCGTTCGGGAAAGAACATATTTCTACGATTAGTACCTACCTATCAGTTGTGCTTTAGGTTATATAAAAAAACTAGCTGTTCCCCGCGGTTTCACTCGCCATTAGTGTGTATGTACTATAGTATAGCCTATAACCTACCCCAAGAATCAGGCTTTCATATACAAAAAGAATTTTGCAAATCCGACCAGTAGTTTTCAAGTTATAAGCGTTCAAACAAAAAACAAACAAAACTTTCGGTCGTTCAACTAATTTTAGATGTCGTAAAAAAAGTAAATATCTATGTTAAAAATTAAATCTCTCTTGGAAATAATATAAGCTAAGCCATAAGCTCAAATATAGCGCCATAGGTATTCTATGGATATTTGTTTCTCCCATAGAAACTGCGTAAAACGTATTCTTAATCCAGGTCATGACTAACTCGCCGCTAAGGAGAGCAGAAAAGTTTTTTAACCATAGTAAATAAGAAAAGAAAGAAGTAGAAGAAGTACCTAAAATACACTGCCGTTTAAAGTTATTTGACAGAAAAAAAATCGGGCAATCACTTTATGCTACTTATGTAAAAAGAACTTATTTTTGTTTGTAGATAAGGTAGTACCGTAGTACTTATACCATAAGTATAGTTCTATATTTTGGGTTTTTCTCACTTTAAGAGGTTTGATTTCAATATTAGAATCTCTTCTCGTTAGATAGTTGCTTTATCGCGTTATAAAGTAAACATTTATTTCAAATATCAGTTTTCTCGACTTCGTAGTTTTAGCTGTGCATTTGTATTAGGTACATGGCTTTTTTGTCTCATGGTTTGCAGTCTTTATGGTGTCCATTTACAGCTTAATCTTATAAGCTGCGAAACGACTTAAAAAAATAACATACACAAAAAGTTTGTTCTAATTTATTTTATCACGATGTTCTGTTATTGACTTGAGGTGTAAATTATTCTTGTTTTTGGGGTTTAGCGTGTAGTAAATTCTTTTTAGTTTTGTAGCAGACAACATTTTACAGAATGCGCGCTCAGTAACTTTCAATAGTACATTATCATATTTTTGACTACTTTTACATAAGACCATATATAATAAATTATTATACTGAGCGCGCATTGTGTAAAATGTTGTCTGCTACAAAACTAAAAAGAATTTACTACACGCTGAACCCCAAAAACATAAGAATAATTTACACCTCAAGTCAATAACAGAGCATCGTGATTTTTGGACTGCTTTGCTCTATGATCAAAAAGATTCATTGATCCAATGCAACGCAGATATTTTTACTAGTATTGACATTTCGAAGAGGGCTTAATTTATTCTTTATATAGATACCTAGTTCTGTGTAATTTCATCTTCTCAATTTGTTTTCTTTATATCACGTTACCGAGAAATGTCGTTGTTTTATGTGTTTATTTGCAACAGTCGCAGCTTATTTTACCACATGTATTATATAATGTAAGATAAGTATCGCCGTCGGCTATCTTCATCACAAGCGAGTCATAATATTTAGTGAATAAATCAGCATGTTGACGTCATTGGTGTACCTACCGCGGTCCGGGGCCATGATAATATACTTACTATTATTTACATCATATCGCACTGCTTCTTTCGCCATATAAAAATAATCATACTTACTCATCATTCTAGATAGAATAATCTTCAAAAACTTTGTACTTACTTGACCTATGTATAACGAGTAACATAGTTTTCATTCTGGTGGAAACCGCCACTTGACAAAAAATTATAAGAAATTTTTTGTCTCTGTTTGTTTCTTAGTTGTCTTTACGGGAATAGAAGGATGATTAGGTGTATGTCATCAATGGTTAGGAAATTTAAATACAGTTGATAAATTTTTAAGAGTTCCTTCGCCCGTTGCCAAGTGACAATATATCCCGTGACCAGAGGGCTGGTAATTACCTTGCTCAAACAATTAGCATTGCCATTCAATATGGCAATGCTGCCAGCCTTCTTGGCACACTACCGCAAGTGGAGCCTTTAACGGGACTGTACAATTTAAGTTAATAAATTATTTGTTTATTTTTTATTATTATTATTATTTTTAGTGACAATTTCAAAACGCTAACGAATGTCAACAAGAACAAAATGTATGGGATTGACATAAGCTGCGGTAAATCACGTGGTCAATCTTTTGTCAATCCCATATATTTTGTTCTTGTCGGACCTCGTGAACGTTTTTGCGATTGTGACTAGCCCCAAGATAACTTTGTTGTCCGTCTGTTTTTGCTAAGGTACGCATGATCGTATCAAGTTGAAATTCATAACATATAGGTACTCAGACTTACGGTCCCTGTCGGCTGTAATATACTCAAAATTATACGTCAACGCGATCAAAAGATATGATCGTAAAGGTTGCATTTTCGTAAATTTAGACGTATGCGATTTTAGATTGGAGTCAAAACCTATGGAGTATTTCCCGTTGAACTAGAATTATGAAATTTGTTAAGAAGCACAATCATGCATTATTTATTTAGGAATAAATCTAAAAACTGTAAATTTGTTGCTGACAAAATAGACAAAGAAAATATTTTTTTACAAACAAATTATAGAAAAGCAAAATCTTAAATTGCGCGAACCCGCACTTAGCCGGCTTTTTGGGCATAAAATGCAAGACAAGACCAGTAGCAAACGCGGATTATTTTATATATTACTAGCTTTCGCCCGCATGAACTTCCCTCGGGAACAGTGCTTTTTCCCGGGATGAAAGGTACCCTATGTCTTTCTCAATACTCCTAGTTATAGTGTAAGCGAAATTTCAGTAAGATTGGTTCAGTAGATAGGGCGTGAAGAGGTAACAAACAAACAAATAAACAAACAATTATACAAACTCACTTTCGCATATTATATTATTTCATATATTATAGTAGGAAGTAGGATTTTTAGTATTTAATCTGACTATTCTTAATTATAGCTTTGTACCATTCGAGGAATATGGGTGTAAATTTAGATCACCGCATATATTCGCAATGATGTAGGTAGGTACTTATGTACTTTGAATTTTCTAATAGACACCAATCCCATCCTGAAAATTTAAAAACTAATTATCATTGCCTTCATTTAATGTAATTTCGGTCTTAAAACTGCTTATAACTTTCTGTCCAAAATGAAAAGGAGCATCGAGATTGTGTTTAGTCAGTGAGTGAATGACCTTTCGCTTTCTATGTAAGTAGTGTTAGCTAACTCCGTTGCAGAGTATTGTCCAGCGTAGGAGCACGCGGCGGGGGCATGCAGCCGCGCCTGGCCGCGCCGCGACGCTCATATCGATTGGTTCAACTACTACTAGCGATTCAATTTAATCTTACCATTCGTCTCGCTACTCATAAAAACAACTACAATGGAACGTTCACGTACGCTATTTTGATTCATTCCATTGTTTAACGAAACACTGTCGTTAAAATAAATAATTCACAGGCGCCAGTTTTTGCCCCAGGCTCTGGTTCTATTTGTCCGGCCAATACAACCAACACAAATATTTGATAGTTACCTAAAGACGTAAATGTAATGCAAATGTTATCTAGAGTTTTGGGAAAACCCATTAAATTTGACATTTACATAAAGAAACATATTTTATACTAATTAAATTTAAAAATCACTGAATGTTTAAGTTGTTAAACTGAGATAAACACACGACTGCCAAGTAAGGTTGGCTTGGGATAGTAGACTTTATCAAAGCCTCAAAGCTTTATTTTTTTATTTATATATTATTTATTTATCAAATTCATGTAAGTTCACAGAAAATATATTAATAAAGTTTAGCCTACATAGGTTTTTTATATTTTTATTTCGTTTATTAAAAGTAGTATATGACCTTTTAAAGAAAGTTCGTCCATACATCTTGATTGTATTTCGTTTTGTAAGTGAGTATCGCAGTAAGCTTCATTTTGATGTTTCTAAAATTCTAATTTATTTCTAGTTAATTTAATTAGTAGGACCATTTTGCATGTAAGTATATCATTTAACGTAGTATTTATCGTTTAAAAATGCAATGTCCACTTTGTTAATTAATAATAAAAAAATAAATTCGTGCCAGATGATATTCGAACATCTTATTTAATAATTTTAATGTACCATTTTAATATAACATACCTAATTTAGGTTAACCCTTTTTTGGTAGATACATTTACTTCGTCCTGTAAGATTATTTATGAAATACTCCTATTTATACAAGAAGTATCTACTCCATAAAGGCGTATTTGGGTCGATTTGCTCCAGTGACGGGCGCGCGGTGTCTGTGTGCCTCAGAAAGCGCGCCCTCATGACCCAAATTTTCGCAATGACGTCATCGAACGGGCACAATGTGGGTCGCAGCATGACCCGGCACCAAAGCACCATCTGTCGAGTGGCTTAGCCTGAATAAGAATGGACATACTTTAAAATTATAACTTTTTACTGACCATAACAATCGCTTCTCCTTCAGCGTAAACTTAACATAAAGAACGCGAGGATAATTTTCATATACAATTATTTTACTACATCAACATTTACTATCCCCAAGAACCAAAGTTTATTAAAGTAGGATATCACCACACCACCTAAAAATGTCTCGCTGAATCTGCTGACGTAGCTTAGTGAAACTGACTTGGCACGTGTACGTATCATACTTGATAAGAAAAAAGTTGAGTAGGTAATTTTGAGATTTTATGTTTGATTGAGTAAAAGAATTACATAAATTTACATTTAAGTTTTTTTGTTTCAACAAATACTAAATCAAAAATATTTCTTTAAAATTCAATGTTTTAAAACAGCCTTTCTTAATCCTTTAATCAGTTACAGGACAATATGAAGAAGATATCATGAGAAGTTCAAATTATTGATCATAAAATTATTTTAAGTCCAAATTCATGAACTGTAAAAACTTGAAACAAGTACTTACTTATGCATTGTATTAGAAATAACCCTGTCTAAATAGAAACTAAAATAGTCTGTAATGTGCTCATGCGTAGATCGCAAGCTGATATCAATAGAAAGTGATATCAAAAGATGACATACGACGAGATCTTTGTTAGTTGTCTATTTAAAATAATTTTATCTGCAAAACGTTAAAGTACAAGGTCGAAACTGACGTCAAGCATCACAAAGGTATTTTGTAGGTGCATTAACGATATGGTCACGTATAATTTGAAGGGTTTTACTATATTAATGAATTACCTTTGGTGAATCTTTTAAATGTCAATTAAATGTGGCAGAAAATCTATTATTGTTGGTTTATCAAATAAAATGATTTTTAATTTTTGCAATTCAAAAGTTAAGATAACTGCATCTATTCTTCATAGACTTAAGTGAAGATAATTACAATTCAAACGTCTGTTTTTAAAGACAAAATAAGAGCTTTTCACTAAATGCATACATATTACTGGAGATATATAACAAACCTATGATATTTATAACAAAACCATTTTGTAATACTATAACGGCCGGACTAATCGATTTTCACAGGCAGATATTTAGGTATTTATCTTTCTAGACTAGTCTTGGTAATGCGTTGGTCTTACAACTAAACCAAAAGCGGATTGATAGATACAAATTGCTACAGGTATAATAGATTATGATGATATATTTATGTAATTGGTGCAACAAAGTGTTTATTCATCCATTCATTCAATAATTATAGATATACTAGGGTATATCTATAAGCAATAGGTATAAAGAAGTACCGCAACAGATACCTATATCGGTTGCGGTACCTACTCCTTTATATTGCTCTAAAAATTAGTCTAAATCGTTCAAGTTTAAGTTTAAAAGAAGTAACATGCAGTTATACAAATTTACTTTGGCATATTTTAATTCAGGTTATATATACTATTTATCTGATAAAAAAATATATAAGTAAACTAATAATACCACAAGACGATAATTGAAATTTTCGCAGATATTATATTCTGTAAAAACCGTTTTCTTATCCAGCTTAAATACACCACTTCCTTCTCTTTCCAAAGATGTCGTAAAGGGTAACTAAAGAACAGTTAGCTTTCTTTTCTTTGTACTTTTCCGGACCAGGCATTCTTTGTTATAGGCAAGGATGAACGTCGGACAGGGGGTCTCGTTTTTAAAATAGTGCCAATACTTACTAACTTCTATGTCCAATTAAAAATAAACAACATTTACCCATTTACCCGGTCAGGCACAGAATACTATACATACTCATGCGTGTGCCCTGGGTTCCGATTAGAGGTGAAAACTTCGGAATGTTTCCGAAACTTTGGAATCTTTCAGGAATACTTCCGGAAGTATTCCTCATAACTTCCAAAACTTCTGGCAACTTTGGAAGTTTTCAAAATAGATTAATTGACTTAGAAAATCTGGGAATATTTTTTCTTTAAGTTGGCAGCATAGGATTAATATGCTTTTTGCTTGGAAGTACTTTAAACATAAGCCACGCGGAGTGACATCATCTCTGTATGCATTTTAGTAATAAAATTATAAATTATTTACAATTTTATAATTTTTTTTTACAAATGATATCTCTAAAATGGTCTGATAATATATATCGAAAAAACACACAAATACCACTATCATATTTTTTGGACTAGCCAGTTGTAAATAGAAAAATATTTTTGAAAACTTCCAAAGTTGCCGGAAGTTTTGGAAGTTTTCAAGAATACTTCCTTTGAAATGGAAACTTTCCTGGAAGTTTTCACCTCTAGTTCCGATGCTTAACGCTTCAAATGCAACGGGGAAAAGCTGGTACGTATGATTAAAACGTTTATTTGTATTTCCTTTAACGTGAAAATTAATTGCTGAATAACATTTAGTCTGAAATTAATACAATATAAGTGTAAATAAGTGAATAAAATTGCATCGTCTGTCTGTAATACCAAAGTAACAGATTTATTTTTTAAATGCGAATAATGCACAGGACTTTTAACATAAACAATATTTTTGTTACGACTGATGATATTCTTTGTGTTATGGCATTAAGTTCACCTTTTGTATATTTAAGGTACCTACAATAAAATTTAAGTAAATTTATATATTTCCGGAACAGACTGCACAAATTTTGATGCAACTTTCACAATTTAAAGAAATTAAAGCTAGTTTTATTTTAGAAGAAAAAGAAAACAACAAAAGTTTTGCAAATAAAAATATTGTTATAAGTCTTACATAAATGATATTTTTTTATTTATATAATAATTGAATCTGATTGAAATATAAATATAGTTTTAAATTAAGGTTAAAGTATAATCTATTTACTCAAAATAATATTATATACCATGCGAACAATGCAGTAAACTAGAAAAATGTAATGTGAAATTTCCATACATATATGATTTTTTTTCTGCACTAGATATATTTTAAGTTATAAATTTTATACTCCGACCTCATATACAATCTATGACTTAACTTTGATTGAAGTTTTCATTAGGTAATGAGTAATAGTTTCCTGTACCTATTTAAAATACGCATATAATAATATAACACATAAGTAGGTAGCTATTGGAAATATTATTTATTATTGATAGTATATTTCCCCCAGTTTATTTAACGTAACTCAATGGAGTTTTACGGGAAAACTAATTGAGATAAAAGGAAATAAAATTAACCGCAGAAGGGTTGGCCCCGAAGCTATATAACGTATTTAAGTTGCCTATATAGCTCATGTATGACTAAATTATTGTTTTTTTTTTACAGGGTTCTAGTCCAGAATGCTGTGCGGACAGCATTGGTCTTGAGAGCGCACCAGGTGGGCCGGCGCCGCCTCCTGGACCACGATACAAGTTGGCGACGGAAGGCACCCTGAGGATTTGCTGCTTCCAGCATACCAGGACTGTCGTAGTCAAGATCTTAGCTGCTAAATTCCTAAGGAGATGGGAAACACATGTGCTCTGTTTAAAAAACGATCACATTGTCTCTAAAACGGTGAGTTGTTTTCCATGTTTACTTGCTTTTTATTGTTGTTGTAGGTAATCGTGAAAAAAATACCTGTCTAAGGCGATCACTGAAACAAGGTATGCTTCCTGAGTATTTGTACAATGACCATATAACATAATAGAGGTGTAAAAACAAAATCTATTTGACAATTCTAAAACCATTTAAGTGCCTAATAAAATGCTTTTATTAATAAGGTTCTGCTGTATTGAAGGCTTTTCTTTTCTCAATAACAAAATGGGTTGATAAAAATTCTCGTCTAATAAAAATTATCAACATTTTAAGCGACAAAAAATCAAGACAATACTTTACTTTATTATTATTAGTGTGTTATGGGTCAATTGTTACCTGAAATAAATGGATTTTATTTTTTTAATACAAAGTAACTGATGACTATAATGAATAAGTTGGCAATACATAACATGGCATACGAGAAACTATTTTTACTATACATGGGCACTTTAGCATTATTATATGTATAATTTTACTTATAAACCAAGACAACAATGTTGAAAGAAATGGGAGTGAGCTTATATTTTCAAGATAAGTATTTATTCCGTAAACCAGATGTTTTTACTTACATATGGATATAAGTATATTTAAATAGCCTGTAATCTCTTTGACATCTGTGCAAATAAAAATATATAGATGCATGTCAATTCGATGACTCATCATATGACGTGCGTACAAGCAACTTTATTTCAGTTTTAATACATTTTAAATTAATGGCTATGTTATATGGCCATGGTATATCAGGAAAAAATAAAAATTGAAAAATGGAGATAAGATATACGCTATCAAATGCAATAAAATTCAACCATAGAATAGGACGAATAGGAATAAGACAATTCAACGTTTTTTTTTGATAAACAGGAAGATAAACAGAAGAGAGTTAAAGCGTACAAGATAAAATTAAAATGACAATAAGTTTTTGAGGTTCAAACTCAGATAGGGTCTTTAAAGAAAAAAAGTATTATGTGACTGACATGCCTGGTGATATCTCTTATTTCTAATTACGGTCAAGGGCAGAATTTTGTTGGAAACTGCCAGAATGACGTTTTTCTGGTTAATTTATATAAGCGTACGAGTATGTTTAATATATGTTTAAATTAGTATGCAATTTAACTTTATCATGAACTCTATAACGAGGTCAATCGAAGATAAGAGTATTCGTGCGTCACTTGCTGCTACGTATTAGCATATTTTTATTAGGGTTCCACATTCAAAGATAATTAAACATTTAACAAGATTTTTTTTATAATTGAAAAAGAATACAAAATACTATATCCTAGCCATTCTCCATTCTATGACTTAGCTTAATTGACCGAGTAAGAGAATGACAATTAATATACTTTACCATAGTTCTGTTATAAAAACTACAAAATCCATAGACGTTTCCTAATTTTTTTTATCAAAACATATTAGCAGCCCGTCAAACTTAATCCTACCTATACATTTATAAATTATTTTTAATTATTTGTTAATAGTATTCTTTATTAGTATCCAAATAGTTAACTTTATCAAGGTATAACTAGCTATTTCATGTACGGACCCTTAAGTTCATATAAATGCCGGTTCTATAATGTATTTCTACTGTGTTTTATGTCATTATAAATTATTCAGCGCCCATTTATAAAATATGAACGTTTGTTTTACGTCAATTTCTATATTGTTAAGGAAAATATTTCAATTAATTAACCTACCTTTTTTTCTTACTAATAATAAGGCTTTTATTGTATTTATACAAAGAAAATATGTCAAATTTGTGATTCGGTTCGGTGTTAATTATTTTTCTTAAACTCATCATCCGAGAGTGGTTCCCAGTTGTATCCTGCTCATCTTCACGCTTATGTTTTAGAGCCCAGGGCACGCTAAACTCACAATACCATGAAGCGGTGTAAGTACTCACTTACACCATTCTAAAGATAATCAGTAGGTATAAGATAAACTCCCTAATTGTGAGCTTACTGGGTACATGCGCAATATGCGCATGTGTACGTTCTGGGATCGCATAATTAGCCAGGAAAATATTTAGTTACAATATCAACATAGAATATAAAAATTGTATCTGGTACCAATTTATGGGCAAGGTTCAAAATATATTTATTTTAAATATTAACACAAAATCATAGTGCCAACTTGTTAGAAAAGAAAATATAAACATCGCTCGCCGAGGCCCGCGATCCGCGTATGCAGGTGTATATAAACGGATGTCGGTGTTGAAAACAATTCTTTGACGTCATACAAACGTTCAATTCATACAAATCGTGCTCGAACCAGTCAGCGGACCAAAGTACTAAAACGTACTTACACATGAAGTGGGTTAATGTAACCGGCTACGATGTTATCAGTTTTAGATTAGGACGAGCCTACAGACACACGGGTAGATAAAGTGGTATATTAGTTTATTTTGACGGGCTTAGACGCTAGAGTCTCGACTTGTTTATTGACTGTAGTATGGAGCCAAGAATTAAGTCGTTATTTTGTTTAATTTTGTAAGTAACTAGCTATGTTATCAACTAGGTGTAGGCAGGAAATACTTTTCTTCATAATACATGATTTCAGTACATGAAGAGCTAAGATAACGGTCACATCTAGGCTTTACCTTTACTTTTGTAACTGAATATTTTTAAAAATATGCTTACCTGTAGGTACCTATTAGACCAAAATTTTTTTTTAGTATATTTACATTATCATTTGATTGG
Organism: Apomyelois bistriatella; assembly: GCA_947044815.1. Lineage (NCBI taxonomy): Eukaryota > Metazoa > Arthropoda > Insecta > Lepidoptera > Pyralidae > Apomyelois > Apomyelois bistriatella. The sequence continues at coordinate 7,598,833 of OX345689.1, forward strand.
TAATGAGGATGATGAGGCTATAGCTCTTAAATTTATGATGATGATATCTGAAGATTTTTTAAACCATCCGAAACGTAGAATTGTTGTCAATTGTCCTTACTATGTAACAGCTGCGTCACTGTGACGTATCGTAAAGTATGCAACGTAAATATTTGTGACATATGTTTTACTTGGCCACGCCCACAAAAAAATATAACTTTGCTTAGGTTAAGCAACGTGGTTGTAAACGTTTGGTAATATTTTTTTTAATAAAATTATGTTAACTAATCTATACTGATGTTTATTTTAATCTAAACTTCTTTATCTATCTATACTTTCATACCATCTTTACTTATATTATAAATGCGAACGTCTTTATATCTGCGAAGATATCTATCTGTTTGTCTATTACGCTTTCACGGCTTAACCACTGTACCGATTTTGATAATATTTGGTATGGCTTTATTTGAAGACAAGGCTACTTTTTGGCGCTATATAACCGAGTACCACGCAGGCAAAGCCGCGGGCAGCTGCTTGTGTGTAATGAGTATATAAAACCAATTTATTTTCGTTAACAAAAGTTTGAAGACTGATGAAGTTTTAAATTGGGATTATGATATTAAGGAGAGTAGATGGTATTTAATTTACGGGAACGTGTACCAAAAGCAAACTCTTTTTTTTGTTATATTTATAACTTGTTTGTATCACAAGATATTGAAACAGACTTATCACTATCACTACATAGTATAAAACAAAGTCGCTTTCTCTGTCCCTATATCCATATGTATGCTTAAATGTTTAAAACTACTCAACGGATTTCGATGCGGTTTTTTTAATAGATAGTGATTCAAGAGGAAGGTTTTTATGCCCATGCGAAACCGGGGCGGGTCGCTAGTTAGATATATAGTTGACTAGTACTAAAACAAAATCAATTATGTTCTTATAAGGCTATTCTAGTTTAATTTAATAAAGCAATGTTAATTTAACTCTGTGTGTGGCATCAAGGAATTACTTATTATATGTACTGGATAAAAATATAACAGGGGTCATGAAATTTATTGATTTCTGTACAACTTTTCAACTTGTCGCTTAAGCTACCTATCTAGTACGAGTAGGTACCTTTGCATATCGATTCCATATGCAAGAGTAGTAGTAAAACAATCGGTACAATTCCTTTAATATATACATTAAAACAATTATATTTATTATATATACCTTCTGTTTTACTTATGGCTCTTATAACTATATAATACATAACTGATATTTCATGTATGTATTAATAAGTTTTGTACATGTAGGCATATTTTTTTTTATAATTGTTTGCTGCATGTATTTTATATTTCTTTTACTGTCTGAAACACAGGATTATTTTTTATCCTAGCTCAGACATCCTTATTATTGAAATTTATTTAATAGCTCTTTTGTTTAATTTTTTGCTAAAGTATTTTGAATAAAAATTTATTTATGTTATATAATCACGGAGAGAAAAAAACGTAGACAGTATGTATCATTTATTCAAGAAAAATAATCCAAGGAAAATAAATTGAAGAGGTAAAAAATTACTCATTAAAAGTATAACGATGTAACGTGCTTATCATTTATCAAAATTCATGACCTGGATTGAAAATTACTGATAATATGAGTCATCTCCGCTATCTGAAGGAAGAAATAATTGCATGTTGTAATTTCTCTGAACTAACGAATTGCACCGAAATTATTTTGGTTTTATCTGTTTTACTTATTTATACTAATATAAATAAAGGGCTTTTTTGTACGTTTAGTTTTTATTTTTTAGTACGCGGGGAACAGACAGCCGGTATAAAAATAATAAGCTAAATAGTTTTTATTTCAGAGGCTCGCGCTAATCACTAGAACTACTGGTCGTATTTTGAAAAGTTACCTATTTTTGATTTTGATTACTCTATCCATTACAGTCCAAATGAAATTTGACTTCAATACAGTAAAAAAAATTCTGTCATGACTTAGAGAAATCAGTAAGTATTTGGTTGCCATCAGCAATTCAACTTCGTCCTATTTCACTTAATTCCTCAAAAAACTAATCCAACGGAAAATCTGTGCTTCAAATCTTGAACTTGAGTGTTAACAATGTTCATACGACTGAAAGAAATTAAAAAAAAAATATATTATGCCATCTTGTTTGTCAAAAATTCTAATTATAATGATGAAGATAATAATAAAGGCAGTTTTGACATTCTTCCGCAAAAGCAGAATATCACAGACCAGTATTACCAAGATCACCAACTTTCACTTGCAACAATGTCAAGTGTTAATGGACGGGCGCATCATGTCACGAAGCCACTCGCTTTTCGGTTTTTAAAATATTCATGTAAGACAATATTTGTTTCTCACATAAAACATAAGTCAACTTCCATCGTTTTCGTTTACCCTTGTCGATAAGTACATGTTTTATTTTCAAACAAAAATATATTTAATTTATTTTTCATACATACATACATACATATAATCACGTCTTTATCCCATGCGGGGTAGACAGAGCCTAGGGCCATAAGACCTTAGACCACGTTTAGCATAATGGTAGTTGAAACAGGAAATCAATAGTGATGGGTTGCTAGCCGCATCGCCTATGTCATGATTTCCCCATTCGGCGATTCCCTCAGACGACTTTTACGGCTTGCGCGGGAAGAGAAGCAGCTAGTACATTCTATGTTTTTCTTTTTCTCCCAGACCAGCATGGAAGATTATTTATTTTTCAACCTATTTTTAATAAATTTACTAGGATCAGTTAAAAGGCTTGTACTATCAACGAAAAAAAAAAACCGGCCAAGTGCGAGTAGGACTCGCGCACGTAGTGTTTCGTACCATGAGCTATACAAAATAATCATGGGCCCTAGCGACATTTAGGTAATGTAGGTAAGATTTGGAGCCATCCAGAAACATTTTGTACAGATTTCAAAATAGTAAATGTAAATATTGAAATTTGTTTTACACCCTTAATAATTTTATTTTTCAAAATTATTGCACAATTTTGTAGCGGTTCATCGAATACCTACCTTCCAAATATATACTTTATATAGTCTCAAATGACTGACATACGGATAGATGAATAGACAAACATGACGAATCTGAAAGGGTTTTTTTGCCATTTGGCTACGGAACCTTAAAAAAGAATAATCGAAACCGGGGTAGAATAGATATACAGGCAAGATATTAAATACTGTTCGTTTGTAGTATTGTCCATTTTGCGGCAATTTTTCCACAATATGTGTCATAGAATTCAGGCAATAAAAGGTATTAACGTAACGATGCGGAACCGAGGATCTCATAAATAGAACAGGTCAGTTGACCACGAAAACAAAAAAAAAATAATTTCTAGTTTCTAGTTGGACTTTTCATATTTATACATCCATACTAATATTATAAATGCGAAAGTCTGTCTGTCTGTCTGTCACCTCTTCACGGCAAAACTGCTGGACCGATTGTGATGAAATTTGGTAGGGATGTAGTTAACGATCTGGGGTCAAACATAAGCTACTTTTGGGCGCGATATAACCGAGTCCCACGCGGGCGGAGCCGCGGGCAACAGCTAGTATTCAATAAATGTAAAAATAATTGCAAATCCGACTGAAATTCCGTCTATTGTGCAACACATTGTATTTTTTCAATAAATATCTTTAATTAAATCTGATATAGAAAGGTGGATATTTGTTATTAGCATGTTTGCACGCTGTTTATTTCGACTTTAAGTATTACTTACTTAAAACGTACGTTACGTACTCATAACAACTTAAGTTAGGTGTTTCAGCCAACTCTGCTACCAGAATGTTTAAATTTGACAGTGGAAGCGTGTATGATAGCAAAGCTAGGCTGAACATTAAAAAATAAACAAAAGAAAAGTACCTTACGCGCTTGGGCGTGACTTGATTATTAATCCGAATTAATTAAACCCGTTTAAGCCCCTTCTCATGAGATTCCTACACATCCCCTATTAATTCGGTGTCGATCCAGCGGAGAACGGCGAATTCGGGTAGAATGGAGGTCTCCACACAGGTTATTTCACTACCGAGTGTCCAATTGTCAATAAGCTTTAAACCTTTATCCACTAGGCAACCGGGCCTCACTCACGATATCAATGCGCAACCATTCCCGAAGATTGAACACGAATCGCATTAGAATAGTCTATCCCGAGACTTCACAAGTAATAAACAAAGAGAATGCATCTAACCGCGGCCGCGCGGGTCAACAGACGCTGCAGACTGTCATGGCGCCACGCGCGTCCAAACCCGGTAGTGTTGTACCAAAACCGATACTTGTCGACTATCCGAATCGAGTAAATTCAACGTGAATATATATTTGTCTGATGAATGTTTTATCCGAAACATCCCCCGCCCTGAAATGTATCCCGACATTTCACTAGCAAACAATACTAGTCGTTTGATGGAAGGCGGGCCAATGAAGTGAGTGCACGGGTCAAAATTGATCCGTCTACCAAAACCTCGGCAACTCGAGGGATTCCGTCCGTGCCTGGTATCAACTTTAAAATGCGGCCTCGCCGCCAGCACAGGGGGGCCAAATTAGGCTCCTTCATTAAAACAATGTCGCCCTCTACCGGAGGGTTAGTATGATCCGTCCATTTGACTCGCTGCTGCAACAAGTGGAGATATTCGGCAGACCAGCGCCTCCAGAAATCCTGACTCATCTGTTGCAGCATCTGCCAACGCGATAGCCGAGAAGTACCTTGATCCCGCCAAAGATACTCTGGGAGGGCAGTTACCGGCTGCCCGATTATGAAATGGCCCGGTGTCAACACGTCAATATCATTTGGGTCCTGAGACACTGGGCATAGTGGACGGGAGTTCAAAGCGGCTTCCACCTTACAGAATATGGTGGCCAACTCTTCAAACGTAAGAGTGGTCTCCCCCACTACTCGCCGTAAGTGTGTCTTGGCCGATTTGACCGCGGCCTCAAATATTCCGCCCCAGTGCGGACAGGCTGGTACCGAAAACCGCCATTCTATGCCCCGTTGGGCACAGCCCTGACCAATTTGGTCACTGTGTTGTTCCAGGAACTCAGTGACGTCACGCAGATAGTTTGCAGCACCCCGATAGTTCGTTCCGTTGTCCGACCGAATCAAGGACGGCACTCCACGCCTTGAAACGAATCTATCCAGGGCCGCGACGAAGGCCTCGGTGGTCAATCCCGACACCACCTCCAAGTGCACCGCCCTGGTCGCAAGGCACACAAACACACACAAGTATGCCTTGGTCAATTTCCTGTTCTTGACCGCGGCTGACTTTATCAGAAAGGGTCCCGCAAAATTCGTGCCGACCCCTACCCACGGCCTCGTGTATTGTACCCGATCAGCCGGCAGATCACCCATCTGCGGCTGCATGGTAGATGCCTTTGTCCGGTAGCATGCTACACATTTGAATATAACGCTCCTGACTGCTCTCCTCGCGGACAGGATCCAAAATTCCCTTTGTAGAATTGCTAACATCGCACCTAGTCCAGCGTGCGCGTTGCTAACATGACGGTGTGTTATTATGAGCTCGACAAGGGCCCCGCCCTTGGGAAGTAGTAAGGGATGGCGTCTCCCGTAGGACAGGTCCGACTTCCGGAGTCTGCCCCCCACGCGGATTAGACCATCCTGATCAATAAATAGGTTCAATCTGGCGACAGCACCCTTCAACTTAGCGCGTCCCGAGCGCAAGGTTTGAAGCTCAGACTTGAACCTGTCCTCCTGGACTAGGCGAACCAGATGACGCATAGCAATGCGCCGATCCTCAGCGGTCGCTACCGGCGCGAGCCTCTTCTGCTGGGGATGGCGACAATTGTGGATGAACCGCAACATCCAGCTGGTGACACCCAACAGCTTGTCCAAGCTGCTGTAACGGCGCAGTAGCCAGTCAAGATCCAGCGCGGGTTGCGCCGTCACTGCGTGTACCAACACGCCTGGCAAATCCTCAATCAGGCCTGGCTCAGGTGTACTCGGCCAGGTCGACTCTGGTTCCAGTAACCACTCTGGTACCCACCAGAGATGATGACGTATGAGTTCGGGGCGGTGCAGCCGCGTGAGGCACAATCAGCCGGATTGAGCTCACCGGGCACATGTCTCCAGATTACTGTAACGTCCAGGTCCTGTATCTGGGCCACCCGATTTGCCACAAACACCTCCAGAGTGTGTGGCGCCGCCCGTATCCATGCCAATGCCACTTGGCTATCCGACCACGCGTAGGTATCCCTGATGTCTACCGTGGCCGTCAGTTCTTTGCTCACGTGGCCGAGGAGTCGAGCCAACAAGTGAGCCCCGCATAACTCCAGTTTCGGAATTGTGAGTCTGGTCTTGATGGGAGCCACCTTGCTTTTAGCCAGTAGCAATCTGACCTGTACTCGGCCCTCCGAGTCTGAGGTCTTTAAGTACACGACTGCTGCATACCCGCGCTCTGATGCGTCACAGAAGCCATGTAAGCTCGCACGGTACCTACCCGGGGGCAAAATGCACCTCGGCAGGGCCACCTGATTGAGCTCTCCCATCGTTGTGACCAGACCCAACCAGTCATCAAGCGGGCGGCCATCCAGCGGCTCGTCCCACGAGACACCCAATGTCCACAGTCTCTGTAGCAGGCATTTGACAGCAAACAGGACCGGGCAAATCCAGCCATTGGGGTCATACATCCTAGCCAGAGTAGACAGACATGTCCGTTTAGTCCAAACCTTCAGGGGATCCAATCCAACTCGGAAGGTGAAGATGTCTGCCACAGGTTTGTACTGAATCCCGAGTACGGCAACCATTTCAGGGTTTTCCTGATCCTCAAAGAGGTGCGGATTCTGTTGGTGATCATCCGGGATCCCTTCCAACAGACGTGGGTCATTCGACACCCACTTCCGCAACTCGTATCCTCCAGTGGCGAGGAGGGCGATGAGCTCGTCCCGCAGCCGGATCGCCTCCTCGATTGTAGCCCCGCCCGTGCACACGTCATCAACATACACGTCACGTGACAGCACGGCGGCGGCACGTGGAAACCGGCTTCTCTCCTGTTCGGCCAATTCCGTAGAAGGGAGACGGCCCACGACGGTATCCAGCACCGTCGCCGAAGCCCAAATTCTCCATCTCGTATCCTTATCTGCGGAGAATGCGCGGTGTGTTCGTCCAGTAACACCTGGTACCTCACTACCTCCGACTCCGCTCATTCCCGTGACTACGGAGTGTCGGGGTAGGCCCAGTGTCTTAGCAACCCGAGTTGACACCAGTGTACCCTGGGCCCCTGTGTCCAAAAGGGCTCGTATCCGGACGCAGCCCTCCTGTGGGCACCAAATGCGGACCGCCGCAGTTGGCAACAGGACGGTAAGGAGTTCTGTTGCCTTATGGTGACTGTGGCAAGCCAGTCACTCGTTGTACCGGCCCGCGGGGGAGGGCGGCCCCGCCCAGCAGGGCGTGCGCAACATATAAACACTTTGAGGCGGAGCATATCCCGCCGCCCTACCGTACCGATGATACGGGGGGTGGTACTCCAGCCTCGGGTATTCGTGGAGCGGGGGCGAGAACCGGTTCGCCCTTGACTCCTGCACCGGCTCCCGTGCCGGTAATTGTGGCCTCTTCATAACCTGGGACTGCGGCGCCTGGGCCGCTGGAGTCCGGACTGCAGCCAATCCGGTGGCTGTCGTCGGCCCCTCCTGATCGACCTGGGTTGGGGAGTTCACCCTGTCTGCGCACGCAGCACTTGGCGAACCTCGACCAGATGACCTACCACTTCCAGGTGGTGATGCTCTGGAGCCCCCGCCCGTTGGGCGCTCCACTCTCGGTGGGTAGCCGTCCCTTCCATTACACAGAAGGGTATGGTGTGGTCCTCCACACCTGGGGCACGCTGTGGCCCTGGGGCAGTCCCGGTACTGGTGACCCCCCTAGACAGCCGTAGCAGCGTCTCCCTTCTCTCGCCCTCCGGCGGCGATGTCCTACGGACAGTTTGATGAACTGTGGGCAGTCGACCTCCCGATGGTGCTGCCCACATCCCAGACAGCCAGTGTCTGGTGCTCCAGCTGTCACCGCATAGGCCTGCGTCGGCCCTCTGCGCTGCTGGGGCCTTCCCGTTCCCGAGCCGGGCGGAGTGCGTTCCGGCGCAGTCCTCCGGATCGTTTCCACCGAGGTCTCCGCGACCCTGGCCTCCCACTCCAGGAACTGGAGGAGATCGTTGAAGGTGGGGAGGTCCCGACTCCCAGCCACTTGTTCCCGATCGAACCGGGCCCGCATCTCGGCTGGAATCTTATCCAGCACCAAGTGCAGGAGCAGATAGGACCACTGGTCCACTGGGAGGCCGAGCAGCCGCAACGTGTTGGTCGCGACCTTCACCGGAAGGAGTATCTGCGACCTCAGCTGCGAGCGGCTGGTCACCCTGGGCAGTGTCAGTAGCTGCCTGACATGCGCGTCTGCCAGTAGACGCGTGTTTTGGTACCGCGATTCCAGCAGCTCCATCGCGGTATTGTACTGGTCACCTTCAAGGGGCAGGTGCTGGATAAGCGCCTTCGCTTCACCACGCACCGCCGTCAACAAATAGGCCAACCGCTGGACCTTTGTGAGATCCTCCCGTTGATCCACCAGGGAGGTGAACATATTCTTGAAGGCCACCCAGTCCTCCACCTTGCCGCTAAATTGCGGCAAGTCCAGTGTGGGGAGGCGGCCTGTAACCCCTTTTCCTGTGGGGCGTCCCACACGACAGCCGCGGCGGCTGTCGTGTGGGACGCCGACGTTCCTGATTCGGCCCTCCCGCTGTCCAGTTCCCCGACAGCCTGGATGACCTCGTTGTAGAGCTCCATGATCTGATCAAGGTCAGCAACAGCCTGATCTCTCCTCTTGGCCCCATCAGATCCAGATTCTGGGTCATCTGCATCCATCAACACGTGAAGGGCACCTTCGGCCCGAGCGAGGCGTTCCCGAGCCTCGCTGGCGCGCTGCCTGAGCGCGATCTCCCTGTCACCACGTCCTATCAGCGTCCTGACTGAGCTGAACCACCTCAGTTCAGCCGAGATGAGGGTTGTTGGTTTCGCTGGTGCCATCTCGCTATGTCCAGCAGTGAGTCAAGTACCCAAATAACACAATAAGGAAACCAAAATAACAATAAACAAAACAAATAAACAACGGCAGTGACAGAATCCCGCAAGTCACAAACCGGTACACTTATTTAAAATAAACCGAAAAACCGAAAAGAAAATAAACAAAACAATATATTAATGCACTAACATTAAATATTACTTGACTCGGTTATCAACAAGTGAAAGCAAAATATCAATTTGTAAACCCGTATCGGACCGTACCGGATCCGTTCCGGTATCGATAAATCAGAATCAGAATTTGATGATGGTACAACCCTAGTGCATTCCGATGCACCGACCTACCTTCGCCAATTTTTTAATCTTTCACCCGCAAGATTATTTATCAAAAGTAGATTCCTAGATTTTACTACGGAAACTACGCTCTGCTACCAAATGTTTCAGCCAACTCTGCTACCAGAATGTTTAAATTTGACAGTGGAAGCGTGTATGATAGCAAAGCTAGGCTGAACATTAAAAAATAAACAAAAGAAAAGTACCTTACGCGCTTGGGCGTGACTTGATTATTAATCCGAATTAATTAAACCCGTTTAAGCCCCTTCTCATGAGATTCCTACACATCCCCTATTAATTCGGTGTCGATCCAGCGGAGAACGGCGAATTCGAGTAGAATGGAGGTCTCCACACAGGTTATTTCACTACCGAGTGTTCAATTGTCAATAAGCTTTAAACCTTTATCCACTAGGCAACCGGGCCTCACTCACGATATCAATGCGCAACCATTCCCGAAGATTGAACGCGAATCGCATTAGAATAGTCTATCCCGAGACTTCACAAGTAATAAACAAAGAGAATGCATCTAACCGCGGCCGCGCGGGTCAACAGACGCTGCAGACTGTCATGGCGCCACGCGCGTCCAAACCCGGTAGTGTTGTACCAAAACCGATACTTGTCGACTATCCGAATCGAGTAAATTCAACGTGAATATATATTTGTCTGATGAATGTTTTATCCGAAACATTAGGTAAGTTATACTTACGTACCATAAATCCTAAATCACAGTAATAATTAATTAAGTACATAAGTTCTGTGGATTTTATAAAAAATCCACAGTTAACTTCAGACCTTCCAGTTTTTAATTATTGTTAGTTGATGACAATGAATGAAACGTGTAAAAATATTTTATTAACAAGTAATGTTTATGAAATATTACCATATATCGCGGTCTATTATCAACGCACGGAACCCTGAACGATTGACGTCAATGCGAGCTCATTTACAAAGTCAAATAGGTAAAACAACTCATATTTTAATTGGATTATAATATTCTTGTTTCGAATGTTCGCATCTGCTAACGCAGTCGTTTGTAAATTCTAATACCTGCCAAAATTAGTATACCCAAAAGTTGGAACCTAAACAATTTCAGTAATTTAGTAAAATTTGTTTAAAAGCTCCATCCAAGTACAATAAGAACTTTGGATCTATTTTTATACTGATAGATATATAATAACGAACGCAACAAATGATAAATATACTCGTAAACACAAAATCTACATCGGAAGCTAAAATTTGGCAGATAAGTAGGTACCTAGTTTATTTCAGGTACGTGAGAACGATCTTTCCGAAAATCTGACTTAATGGAGTCAGTCACTTTGAACGTACAGCAACCATTAATCATTATTTGAATTTTATACACAAATATTACTTTAAATAATGAAAAATTATAATTTCGACCTACAATTAATAATTCACTTAATATAAGCGGGCCTTTACACAAAGGATTTGGCACTTTTCTTCTTTTATTGATCAACTAGCTGTTCCCCGCGGCTTCGCCCCGCGTGGGACTCGGTTATATCGCGCCCAAAAGTAGCCTATGTTTGACCTCAGGTTGTTAACTACATCCCTACCAAATTTCATTACAATCGGTCCAGCCGTTTAGCCGTGAAGAACAAGAACAGACAGACAGACAGACAGACAGACTTTCGCATTTATAATATTAGTATGGATTTTTGTCTGACGTCAGTCGAGTTATTATACCAAAAACTACATGACAACTAACTGTTCACATACCTAGGTCAATTTAGACACTGTTGTTTATATCATAGATTTTAAAAAAATGCCTCCCGCGCGCCAAAACAAATATAACTTCTGCTCATGCTTCGTCTTTCCATATATCATGAACTCTATATTAATTATTCTTAATAAAGCTTTCTTGAATGACATTATTTATAAAAATTCAAATAAAGGTTATCATTTCCTTTAAAATTTTCGTCGAACAGCCAGCCATCCATGGCGGGTGCAGTGAAGGCCATCATGAATTATGTACTCTGCTAAGCAGGAATGGAATCCTGTATTCTTAAGACCCAAAAATAACGGCCTTTTGCTTGGTAAATAGAGAAGACAAAGTTCTTTATTGCACCATGCAATCTCATAGAAATGGAGGTCGATATGGAACTAAATACCTGATAAATACCGCTGTTTTTGGATAAATACCGCACGAGCGGTCGAGCAAGTGAAAAATGTATGGGCAACAAACAAGCTGGTTTATTATTTTTACCGAATTTCCGATCTCTATGTATTAAGAGTAAAGTGCACATCATAAAGAAATGTGAATTTAGATTTGTGTTATCAAGTATGACGTCAGTGGGAGAGCTCTCCCAAATAGAATAGCGGGATAGGGGGCGGGTCGACCCGGCCCGAGCACGCTTCTGACGTCACAGGCGAACATTGCACCATCACTACGTCACGGCGAATATCCTTGTCGTCTGGGCCACACTTGAGTGCATTATGTTTTCGTCGAACGGGCTAAAAGTGGTAACATCTTCTGATAAAAATAGAAATTAATTATCGTGAAATGTGTTGCATTTGTAATGAGTCAATATTAGAACAACTCAATGTCTGCACCCGCCTTCCTGTGGTATACACCAACTTTACTCTCCTTCCTCCTTTCTTGGTCACGTTGCGCGTTATTTGTTTGTATTTTATCAAAGACATATTGGACAAATATGTTTCTTGTTGATACAACATGTGTGCATTATCTGCTTAGTTTCATAACCAGCCATTGTAAGTATATTGTGTAAAATATTTTAAAATGTATTAGTTGTAAAACCGTTTTGTTCACCAATAAATAAATAAATGGACCGTCCCTCCTTTGCAGCTTTTAAATGCAACTCCCAAGAGGCCATACACCGTGCTCAGAAATTGTCTGACTGAAAGAAACTACCAATCTAGATTACTGTAGTCACGAACCTCAGCTATGAAGATCACTTCTTGAAAGAATAAAAATGTAACCCTAACTCTGCTGTCATAATTTGTTATTATCCAATATGTTTGTCAAAAGTTTTTAATAGATAACTTATTAATGTAATGGTAAAACTATTTCGTTTTGAGTGGCCAGAACATTCTCTTCCTCACGATACCATGATAATACACTTCACGTAGCTGAATTCCCATAGCACTCTACAACGCATAGCAACGCGGACGGGAGAGGAAGGGCTCTCCCACTGACCTAATTTACGAGCACGTTATCAAATTGTGGCTACACGTGTACTGCGATGCGATATCGGATGCAATATATTTTCATCTTATTGTCGCACCCTGGTTATTAAATTTTTTTGAGTTACAATACATCGTAAAAAATTGCATACATGATGCTTTCAACACAAGAAGTAGAGCGTGCGCGTTGAAATTTTCTATTCACCACTTTTTTTTATAAAGTAATAGTAGATAGGTAGATACTAACGCAAACAAATGTAATCTTTTGGAAAACCTCACATAAAGATTTCTTGTAGTTTTTCAAATCAATTGAAGTGACGCGATGAGGCTTTAGCAACTGCCTAATATAAATATATTGTAGGAAGATTCACTATTACCTAATTCCTGTATAATTGGGTATATCTAACCTACGCAATATTGTGTTTGTATAAACCCACATGATAACAAATACAATGAAGTTAAAAATAAATATATACTTCGTTTTCCTGGAAATACATATATGGCCGGGAATGCCGGGATCAATGTTCATTAATTCATTATATTTCTCTCATGATTTATTATTTTTACAGTAAGTACCTAGTAATTATGTTATTCAATATGTTATATATTTGTTTCAGCCATCGGGATTATTAGAACATCCATTGTCGTACAGTTCTATGCAAGAAGTATATTGTATATCACGATGGGACTCAGCTAGAAAATATTGCCTAAGGATTGTCATGCCTAATGGATCTCTTCTGCTGCAGGTTAGTTGGCGAAAAATGTATAAATATATATATTTCTTCCACTTTTACTCTTTACCTAACCCTTATAATTTCTAAACTATTGTTATTCCAAATATCTTGAAAAAAGTTTTCGCGATTATAATCCAAAAATGAATTTCTATAAAGAATTATTAATGGACCAGGCATTATTTTTTTAATGAACGATCACTTTTTATAATTCATTGGAATCGGGTAGTACCAACAGAAGCGAAGTACCTACCATGAAATTTACCTTGCTGTGTGTGTGGATGCCGTATATGCCGTATAAGTTACAGGATCATAGTTACTTTTACGACATCCACCGATTGGCCGGTTCGAGTCATCTCCTTAACTTAAATAGGTTTATTTTATAAGAGACCCAACAGCAACTGTGTCTCGGGTCTTGTCATCACTAGCAGTAGCAACAAACCGCAAGATTATATTGCGGAATTGGTTGCATGCGGTTATTTTCTGTGGTTAAATACAACACCGTTTGTTTTCTTGTATAGATTGTTTATGTACGTATAATTGTATACTTATCTTTCTGTATATTACTGGCCTTCGAGTGTTTGCCAGTCCAGTAGACCTGGTTTTGGTTCCCTACTTACGCAAAAGCAGCAAGATACTACCTGTTTAGTAAGGACAACATTTGCTTACGTTTTTATACAATTAAATGCATCTTAACTTATTTTACGTCGTATTCCAAAACGGGTTGACATTATAGCCTAAGGTTTTTAAAACATTGATCGTTTAGGTTCGGGTAGGAACAGGGAATTCTGAAAATAAAGAAAAAGGTTGCTCGATTATCTCCCTCCTACTTAAAAGAAACTACATAGATAATAGGAACCTATTGATCACTTTTTCCAATAACTGGATAAGAAGCAGCTTGTAGAATCATTCTCAAATTATTCGATTTAATTTTAGGATGATTTTAACGAGATTTCTGACTAAATGGATTTATTTTTTTAAGGACGTACATTTTCTAATCTAAAAATAAAAAAGTTAAAGAAGCTTTTACAAGAAATTTTTATTCACAGGCTAACGACGCCTACACGCGAGACCAGTGGTATCATTCCATTGTGTGGAAGGTAAGAATAACTTCACAATTCGACTTTAAATACAAAAACACATAAGATGCGTATCTATTTAACTTTTTTCTTAAATTTTCAGAGAAACATCATAAGATATAAACATTTCCTTACAAAGACTATTAGAAAGGAGGTTGTTATGAAAGAATTGAAGGTAAGCAATTAATTCTTATTTTGTACCTCATTAAGCTTGAGTAGATAACATACTTACCTAGGTTCATTATTTTATGGAGATAGTTACAATAATTTCGATTATTTTACAAAAACTTACATTCGCACTAACCAATTATAAATTGTTAATTAGAATTAAAAAGTGAAAAAATATTCCACAGTTAATTCCATAGAATAGCATTAATTATAAACATATATATAAAAGATCCTTGAGACAGACCAAAACCTTAGGTACACATTTAGTGTAGGTACCTAACTAAGGTTTTGGTCTGTCTCAAAGTACCAGCCAACCTACAGTGTAAGGTTACGGCCTTCACCTTTTATCAACCATCTTTGAGAATGCCTAAAGAATCCCTTCCATACCCTAGAAGCCTTTTTTGAAAAAAACAATAGATTGCCTATTCTTAACCGAAAAGCACTTATTATATGGCTTGTTGTACCCCTAGTTCCTCTACAAATTTACCAAGCTAAGTTTTTTTCAGAACATGGTGGATTTCGTTATGACGACCCCCTTGCAAGACGAGAGCGTAACGCGAGACCCTCTTCAAATACTCACGGACCTGCTATCGCAGGTGAGACTTTTAAAAGTACCTACCTCGACTCAGATACTTAGTCTTCTTAATAAAAAAAACGGGATTTTAGGGGTTTTTTTTTGGGGTACTCTCCGTTGTCTTAGAATTGTGCGCGTTGCATTACAAGGTCCATTAACCCTGTGCATCATAGTGTCATTGTTTGTAAAGACCGAGTGCAAGCTTTCTAACGTGGTTTCTTTGTTCATGGTTTCGACTACCTGGTGGCAGCCGAGACCGGTGGCCTTGTGCTTTTTGAAGCACGAAGTCATCTTTACTGTCAGATAATCTGGGTGTTTAAGCCTACAATATCCTGACCAAGAACCTATACTTGTATGCCGTAACGGTTAGGCATGTTTGTTTATAATAATAATTTGTAAAACCTTACTGTACAACATGTTTACAAGTAATAAATGAATTTGAATTTGATCAAACTGGAAACAATTCATACTATTTTTGGTTACTGTGTTTAGTAATTTTTTCAGTCTATTCTTATTTTCTAGACAATTCAGTAGGTACACCTAGAAAAGTAGGATAATTGTCATAATTGTCAATTTTTATCTTTTAACTTATCTTTTAGGTCTCATATAAAAAATTTTTTGTCTTAGATAGCACTAACAACTTTTTAATAAATGGAATTTGTTTTTGGTTAGACAATCGCGAGGTCAATGTTAGTTGTGAACAACTAGTTTTTATCGATTTAGTAAATATTAACCTAAAATTGCTTCACTTTAATTTATAATACTGAATGTTTATAGCAGTAATATAATGATACTAACTTTCACCCGCGGCTTCGCCCGCGTGAATTTCCCACGGGAACAGTGCTTTTTTACCGAGATGAAAGGTATTCTATGTCCTTCTCAACACTTCGATCAATGTGTATGCGAAATTTTAGGAAGATTGGTGCAGTAGATAGAGCGTGAAAACGTAACCAACAAACTCACTTTCGCATTTATAATATTAGTAAGGATTAGGATTATAATAATAAAGATTTGACATAAGACGTAATTTTTTTAAAGATTCCCAAAATTTTTTAGAATAAGGAGGGTCCAGATTGGGAAGAGTGGGCGGAAAACACTACAAGCGTAGCGGCACCGCTGTTAGCAGAGCGATGCGCGTCTGGCGAGCTGTGTGCGTTACTGGCACGGCTGTGCCGGCGGCGACCGCGCGCCGCTCCGCTTCCCGCCCTCGCTCCGCCTGTGCGAAGAGTCCTCACCCGTAATGTGGACTTCGCGAGAGCCCCTAATGCAAGGCGTCTAGTCAAAGATTATATCAGGTACTAATCAACCGATTTTCTTAAAAGGAGGACATTTTCAAAATATTTTTTTTATATTGGTTGCCTCACATCTCCGTACTTTATAGATCGATTTTGAAAAGGACATACTTTCAATTTATATGTAATTTCATAAAAATCGCTAGCAGTTTTGTTTTAAAATCCACATAACTGAAATATGTAAATCAACTAAGTCAAATAAATTAAAAAATTTGTTTGGAGATTTCGTATTTTTACCCTGGTATAAGTGCTTTGAAATGCCTTCAATGATTTATACTTTCCTTTGAGATTAATTCTTATCGTATTGGTTGCCTGCGCAGTTGACACAATTGAGTTATATTACAACGCCATCTATATCAGTATCTAGTCTGTAGCGTAGCTTTGTAAGAGTTCTACTTCAACATATAATTCATTGATCTAAAAATACTTGTTAAAAATCAAATTGAGGTCAAAGTCAAAATCATTAATAGAAATACTAGTTATCTAAATAAAAATACATGATTAGCCACGATGTTATATTAAAAGCAGATGCCTAATGGGTTAATTAGTTTGGCCATTACACATTAACTAATAGCCGAATGGATTAGCTATATTGACGTCAATTGATGGTAATGACATTCTGTTGCATTTTTTACCAACTTTTACTCGATAACTTCCTGATTTACTATGCCCTTGAGTAGTCAATGTTGTGGTCATATTCTCTTTTTATATATTTTTTTTTTATTAAATTAGTTGCTAATAACGTGTACCTATATAGGAATTAATTTTATCCCATAATTTATGTGTAAACATATATGGTTTATATAAATCTAGCTGTTGCCTGCGGCTCCGCTCACGTACGGGTTGGGTTATATGGCGCCCAAAAGTAGCCTTGAACACTGGTCCTAAAATATATTCATATATACTAAATTTCATCAAAATCGGTCAAGCGGATTAGCCGTGAAAGCGTAACAGACAGACTTTCGCATTTAAAATATTAGTATAGATATATAGAAAAGTATATACCTATACCTCTTTACCCATATACTTTGACCAAAGATGGTACTTTTCGGAAAGACTTTTTTATGTAGCCAATTGTACCTATTAAATATTTTGTTTGTCACGATAGACCAGAGATGAACAGGACAGACGACAATTCTTGCCCAAGTCTATGTCTCTTTAATTTTTATATATTTATCTAAAAACTGCGATAGTAATTAAAAATATTTAATAGCATTCTACCCTATAGGTACCTACCCCATACACACACACTATCAGTATAATAATATGCATTTATCTTTTTGTAAACAAACGAAAGTAGATCATGAAACAAGATACCTACCTGGGTAAATGTAATTATCAAGATAACAGAACAGATTATGTTTCCGGTCTTGATTAATGTTGCGTCTCTATGATTCGAATAATTCATACAATTACCAAGTTACAGAAATCTAAATTATCGACAATAATGTTTAAACTTCTTAATTTCAACTATTACGAAACATATTTTTATAAAACTACCTATAATAATTTTAAGCTAAGTAAATTTAAGAAATTCTTTTTTTAATAATTAAATTAACAAACTAAAAACTGTAATTCATTTGGTATATTTTACGCGTTGATGTCTTTTGTATGAAACAAAAAATTGTAAAAAATGATCTACTTTTCTTTTTGCTATATTTAAAAAGACATACTTCCTAAATTAAAAATATATATATTACAATCCACAATTATATCAATATAATGTTTGCCGGAAACAAATGTACCTACTTCAGTTTTGATGAGATTTTTAGATTTATTTAAAAATCACTCGTTTTATTGGAAGACAAAAAAAAACTACATTCCCAATGCCAGTTTTAATCAATGCGTCATAGTCAGCTTACATAACATTAAGAATTATTGTGCCAACAGTGCCCTCAGTTCTCACAACTCGGGTGAGGCCCTAGTACGTCGCTTCGTAGAAGTAACACATGGAAGTCGAGCGACGTGTCCACACCCGCGCGCCGCGCCTAACTTGGCTGCCGTGGCACTGGCGGCGATTGATGAGTACTACCGTGACTGCACCCTGCCACATCAGTGCGAAGATAGGGAAGATGAAGTTTTATGCTTTGCAGACATTTTAGAGCTTATGTAAGTATTTTTGTAATTACTAACATAGTTTTAATCCCTTGATTCATAGGTACAACACTATAATGATATGCTTAAATAAATAGTGATAAGTACTACACAAACAACACAAGTTACTTCCCAAACAATGTTTATTGTCAGTATATTAAACATACCTCAATATTTGTGTCTGTCTTCGCAATATAACTTGATATTATTAGTATAAATTAAAAAATGAAATCTAAACAAAAACGAATACACCTTTATTTATCTACTTTTTTTTACGCATACAATACAAGCTTCGATCATTTATTATAATCAAAGCATACAAGTTACGTAATCAAGATCTGAAAAGTTCCAATATAATTTTTCCCGCCTACTGACGTAGCCGCCTGCGGCTAAATCCTGGTGCTAATAACAAAATCAAATCATCTAAACCACTTATTTAATTTTAGGTGCAAATATGAAGACTGGTTAATTGTAGTCGGGGCCGTGCTACAGCCGGTGCCATTTTGTGCGAGTGCCATGGGGTGCCCTCGAGTCGCCAAGCGGCTGCAGAGCGTATTGGACGCCCTGGCTAAGGACTCTCGCTGCGCGGCGCACAGCTGCCTGGTGCCGGCGCGGGCCGCGCGCTCCTGCCCGCCCTCCTGGCTGAGGGTGGCCTCGCCCAACAACCCCCAGCTGGACCTGCCCCAGCAACTACTGTGCCAGCTATGGGGAGATATGGTGAATATATTTGCCATTCTTCATCAAAAAATCATTTCATTAAGATATAAATGACCATGAGCGCCATGAAAAACAAGCAATAAATCTAATTTGTCATGGCGTTAATCTAGGCAAACAAACGGCTAACTTCCATTTTTTTATCTTTTCTTTCAGATTGGGAGTTTACTTCGATGTTGCTGTAAACGAAAAAGTTTTCTGCAAAGCTTGAGTAAACAACTACCAGATTTCGTTTTAGTCGCATTAAACGAACACGTAAGTGCTTGTTTTTTTAAATTGTCAATTTGTATATTACCAGAAAATAAGAAAAATGAAAGAAAGAGTACATCTACTCCCTAACCTTTTTGCAATTCAGTTCTTCACATTTATTTCTTATTTTTAAACAAGTACCTACTTATATAAGTATATTTTTTGCATTGCAGCCGTCGGCTTTAGAAGCGTTATGCTTAATACTAGAATGGGAAGTGATCACCGGGGAACAGACTCAACTAGAAATAATAGCAGCATTGCAAGGCACTGATCTTGGGCAAAGTTATTACAAAGAATTGTGTGAAAGACAGAAAAACCTAGAAAGGCTGGTGAGTACTTTGAACTATAATAAAATAAATACATAAGCTACGGTGACTGCACGCCCATTAATCGGGGGCTGTATGCTTGACTGCCTAGGTAATAGTTTAGTTGATTGGTATTTTTTATATCTTAAATTGTATTATTATTATTTGTGTAGATTAAAACTGTTGTCGTTATTACTGACAAATTGATTAAAATTCTGGTAGATTTTTTGGTAAGTAGAAAGAAGAAAAGATTCCCGAAATGCTCTAAAGTTCACTGAAAGAAAGCCTATAATGATGAATTTGTGTGACTCACTCAAGTAGTAAGACGATGCTTTACATTCGACTTATCGAATTTGAGAAAGTCACAAATGAAAACAAAAAATAGAGCCCCAGGTTTTTTTTGATAATTCGAAATAAGTATGCATCCCATCCTATTTACATTTGTTCCGTCAGCAAGCGGAAGGTGGTCCGCGACGGCTGGCGCTGCCCGTGCGCGCGACGGACGCCGACGTGGGCGCCCTGCTGCAGGCCGGCGCACTCGGCAACCTCGAGTGCCTCTCCCTGGCGTTCACCAGCGTCACCAGTGAATGTGCGCATCACCTAATCAAGGTAATTACAAATATCATGCAATACGATTCAACATTAAATACGTACTTTCATCTCTCTTTATTTTCAAAAATTATTAGTCTTCACTAAATTAGTCATACCACTGGCAGACCTTTTTCTGCCTAATGTTGAGCATACATGTCTCTCCTAAGTGTAGAAACTAAAAAAAATGTTTAAATCAGTTTACCGTACCATTTAAAATGAACTATCGAACAAACGTGAATTTATTGCTTAAAGCTATTGATCCATTTATAAATAAATATAATACATTACAAACGTAATTAATAATTTAAGTACTTACTTGATTTGTGTGTTAATTGTGTGATATTAATATACAGTTGCCGTCCCTTCGGTACCTTAACCTGTGGTCGACCAAATTTGGTGACAGTGGGCTACAGCTGATTGCAGAGCATCTGCCACGACTGCAGGTTCTTAACCTCTGTGAGACACCAGTCTCCGATGAAGGGATAGAAGCTCTCTCAGGTAATAAACCAACAGCGGCAATTTTAAAGTATCTATTTTAATTTAGCAAAATCCAAAAATTTATATGTTATAAGTATATCAATTTAAATAAATTTTATTATCCATTTGGATAAAAATTAGTAGACATCTACACGCTGCCACTACAAAACTACTATAGTGAGATAGATTTTTTTGTCGATACGTGTGCTAATAAATCACTGGCACCTTCTTTTCAACTTTTTCTTTTTATTTTCACAGGGTTATCAAATTTACGTCGGCTTAATCTAAACAGCACAAGGCTTTCTTCGGAAGCGTTCGAAGTGCTTCGTAAAAGGCTGCCGTTGCTACAAGAATACGATATTCGTTACACCGAAGCCTGGTGACAGCAGACGCCTGAGCAACTTATTACCTCAATCTCGTTCTAAGCGATACAAACGGCACACATAAAAGGAAAATCATAATGCAAGACTAGCACCAGACCAGAGAAATATATTACTCCAGGTCGCGTAAATTTTAAAACTTTATGTCTATAAGTATCGACTCATACTAGTCGTAAGTTAAATGTCGAATTAAGTAGGTATAAGGCCGAAATAAAAAGCCAAGTTTTTTGTTCTTTCTCCACTTTTCCGCATTTCTATCATACTAATTCAGTTGCATTGTCAACGAGTATCTGAAAGCTGGAGATCCGTTAAATTTATATCATTTTTTTTCCACATATGGATTTTTATAATAACAGCAGGCTCTGAAATCAACCGTAATCGCAACATGATACCATGATATGTTGAAGTGAATCTTCTGTCACTAAAATTTCAATGAAAGGTAGACATCGTCAGTACTTAACAGAAAATAAAGAAATAATACGCAAATTAAACATAACCTTTATACTTAAATAAGTTTATCGGCATTTCATATTTCTTTATTTCATTTAAGATAAAAACTAGGATCTATATCTACCAACTGACTACTAAGAAACACCAAGTAATGTAAAAGTAGTTGTCCTTGGAAGACTTCGATCAACATGTTGGTCGAAGTTGGAAGAAGTCTGTGCTGTGCTGGTGTCCTCTCTCTTAAAGTTCGAATTTATCAATAGGTACCTAAATAAATGTTTTTAAGTAATTATTTATTATTGTAAATTTACATTAAGTAGGTAACTTTAAGTATTTATTCATGTGTAGGTTTAATAAATTGCATTTAGAATAATAGTGTTTAAAGAAACAAATTCTTTATCGACAAGATCCTTTGATAAATAGGCTACTTGACTCTATATCTGTAAGTATATAATTTTGATACAACAAATGTTCATTTCTTACAGTATTTGACCCACGAAACCGAAATATATTGATCCCGTTAAAAAAATTGTAAGGCATAATTTCAATTTCATATTAAATTCGAAATGGTCAAAACGCGGGTCGGCCATTATCCGCCATGATGATGCGACGTAAGCGGTGCAGTAAACGGTCAGATCAGACCAATTTTGAATTCTGTTATTCGTCCAAAGTCGGTGATTCGAATTTTCATTCGACAAAACTGCGGAATCGCATGATTTTCGTACGATTCGGTGGGTTTTAGCGAGAATCAGATATCAAAAACAGCACCTAACTCTTTAATAACGTCACAAAATTGTGCAAAATGGGCTGACAATGCCTTCAATAGTCTTTTTCAGGTAAACTTTTGAAATGAATGTTTTACCATTTTATATGGCACAGAAAAATATGGAAAAAATTGTTTCAATCTCAACAAATAGAAAATAAATTGTTTTAAGCAAACATAAAATACAAGTCAACTAGCCTATTGCCTATGACTAACCCCTCAAGCAGATTTTTTATTATAATTAATAGTTTCTGCTTTAACACACTATGGAGGAAGTGGAAGATATGTTATTTAGTAAGATTATTTCTACAAAGGTAATTATATTGATCATTAACATAGGTAGGTAAAGAAAGTTAAACTTTCGCGGCCTATAAGTAGGTACATACATCCACAGTATGAACGATAGTTTTTTTTCAAGGGCCAATTAACCAGGTTAGAAACAATCGAGATTTTCACTGTTTAATGTATTATTGTCCTAACTATTTATTTAACTATTGTGACTTTAGTATTGTTAAGATATGTGTGAAAGAAGTTACAACTATTTACGCTTAACCGTTAGTATTGTTAATGTTAAGATTTAAGGTATGAATTTTAAGGCTGTGAGAAAATGTACCAACCGGAGTGTATGAACATTGTGGATAGTTAGTTTGATATAAGATGAATTTAAATGAAAAAAAAAATGTGTTAATCATAAAAATATTATACTTTATATGTCAACAAGCACTTGGTCCGTAGCCCAAAGAATGGGGTCATTGATGAGGACTCCAATTTAATGAATTCATGTCGAGAATATGAATATAATTATTTAGCAAATGTCGCGCATCTCGAGTTAACAGTAGTACCACTTGTATAATCAACAGATCTTACTCAAAAATACAAAAAAAAAACTTTTTTCTTCTACGAAAAACCTATACCAAATAGACAGTTCCGTTCCGGATATACAACAAGTCAACAACCAATAGCGAACAGGCTAATACGCGCGTATATATACCTACCTTGCCCGTGACTGGCCGAAATTTTACGAAACTTCGTGCAGTTAACTATATCGAGTAACTAACAAACGTGGTCTAAATTGTACATACCGTTTGTACTTTGTGCTAATGTTGAAAGTAAAAGCTACAATTTATTATCCTATACAAATAGGTACAAAAAATTCTCTTTCCTGGATATCTAGAGCTTCACCGTTGAGACAGTGTAAAAAAATTGTTTGGGGCCCTTATGAAGGTAAAGATTCCACAAAAGAAAAAAAAACATATTTACATAAAATTAAAATATAAATATTTATTTATCATAATTATCTGTCATCATTTTCAAAATTTTTACAAATAATTCAAATTAA
Source organism: Apomyelois bistriatella (assembly GCA_947044815.1). Classification (NCBI taxonomy): domain Eukaryota; kingdom Metazoa; phylum Arthropoda; class Insecta; order Lepidoptera; family Pyralidae; genus Apomyelois; species Apomyelois bistriatella. The sequence continues at coordinate 7,622,534 of OX345689.1, forward strand.
ATATACCTACACTCTCCTTGCCTTTTTTCGGAAAACTGATTTATTTAAATCATTTAAACTAAATGGTGAATTTAGTTTTTCCAGTTTCTGCCTCTATGAATAATAGTGACAAGTCTGACAGGACAAATTTGGAGTTTTTATAAATTTTTGCTTTTGCACATTGGGAACCCCCGTGGCCCGGGGGCGTGGTATAATTGATATGGCAGATACGGCGATAGCTACGTCCCTGATATCGATACAGACTTATGGAATGGGCCCGCATTCAAAGCCAAACTCAAATATCATGTATGCAACAGTTGCAATGAACGTTCTCGACTCTGACGGGCGATGGAGCAAGTGCCATATATGTAGTTAAATTTGTTGTCAATTGTTGTAATCTCTATGGAATTTTGTTTAGATAGCACAAAATATTATTTAATAAAAACCACCTACACAATATTTTGACCATATGAGAGCAAGCAGAGCAACAACCAACGAGACATGGACACTAAGAAAATCCATTGGGCCAAATCCATTACAATATTCTATCTTGAGGCTTGTTATGACCTCTAAAGACGGTTAAGTATATGAGATGCCACCTGACATCATGTATTGCGCCATCTCGCTTACTCAGTCGTATTTGGATTGGTCATAAATAAGTCTCTCGCAGACTAGCCACCCCTCTCAAATGGTCAGGCTATACGTTGAACATCTCCGTGTCCGGCAACTTATGCCATAGTTAGTACATAGGTTTATGTAAAGTCGAGTTATGCGAGATACTGTTCCGTATTTTGGTCTTGGACAATATGGTATATAACATTATTCAAGATGGCGCTACATATGATGAGAACTGAATTACTCTAAACTGAATTTAGTGTCGTAAAGAGGTATAAGACTTATCCACTATGTGAAGCATGGAAGTTTTTAATAAAATCAGTTTTAAATATGGAATCGTTTCATTAAGTTTCAACCTTCGAGCAACACGGCCTCAAGTTGTATTGCTCGAAGGCTTCAACCCCTTTCAACTTTGCATTATAAAATAAAAATTTGTAATTTTTAAGGAATATATTTGAGTACTTTTTCAATACCATAGTGTATGATACAATATTGTTTCTTAAAATTTACACTTTTTCTTCACTTTTAATTTATGATTTCATCCCTTTTCATGGTAAAGTGGTACATATTTCTATTTACAATTTAAACTAATATAATTCAGTGAAAATATCCCAACACAACAAGATTACAAACACATTAAATAGTTAAACTGGAAATCATAATAATATACTTCAGTGGAAGTTAAGCTGTGACAGACTATGAGAAACTATACATTTACTAAATCTAATCTCAAATGACACAAACAATATTGTTACTACCAAAAGTGCAAACACAAGATTAAAAAATATGCAATACAATGTGTTGAATCAAAATATGTTGGAAGTAGATGTTTTAAGAAATAATTGCACTATAATAACAAATCAAATTAGAACTAAAACAGAAATTATACACTAATGACATCTCAGTTTTAGAAACAATAATTACAGTCATCAACACAAGTGAATGTTGTGTGCTAGAAAAATCTCATAACGGATCTTCTTAATAAAAAATCTGCCAAGTGCGAGTCTCGACTGACTGACTCGCGCCCTGAGGGTTCCGTTCACAATATAATACTAAAAAACAAGCTTTAAATGTTACGCTTTTTTTAATTTGTAAAAATTACCTATATTTATTTACTTAGAATTTGACAAACAGTTTACAGTTTTTATACTTCCATAGTTAATATTATAAATACGAAAGTCTGCCAGTCTCTCTGTCTGTTACGCTACATTTTCGCGCTATATAACCGAGTACCATGCGAGCGGAGCCGCGGGCAACAGCTAGTACCTATATAAGAATGATATTGCTTCTTACCGAATTCCATGATTTTAGTTCAACGGGAAGTACATGCCTTCCTCAGAAAAAAAGTTTGACTAACAAACTAAAAACAAAGTGATCTTTTAAGGATTCCGTTGTCGCCTTTTGAGGTACGGAACCCTAAAAATATATAAATGGAATTTCGTAAATATTCATTGACGTCATTAAGCAATACTTCAAACATTCTAATAAAAATCCTTTTTTAATTTAACTTTAGGACGTAAACATAAATTTGGAAAATAAAAGCGCAACTTTTCGTTTGGAATGCAGACTGTTTGATCAAATTTGTTTCTATAACTGGAAATGAATTACAGTAATAAATTAACTATGTCAGGTTCCTTGCAAGGAATCTGTATTTAACATTAACAACTATATGCTATACCAACTACCAAATATGGTATCAATGTTCACTTATCTACGTATCCCTGTCACTTGCACTTTTTATTACCTCCACGATTTTTGAATCCAAATTTGGCAAGAAGTATAGTATTCTTGTAAGTATTTTAAAATAGGTAATCTAAAAATTAATATGTGTAAACGTAAACTTACCTTTATAATCTATTGATGCGTTAGATGCAACCAGAGAAAATTTGGGTCAAATTATGGTTTAATACCCTTGATCACTTTGCGAACACAATTGTGACATAATAATAGTTAATCTATTGTGTCTGGATTCTACGAGCCAAATAATTAAATAAAATCATTGAAACATAAATCTAAAACTATAAATTTATACATAAAAAAATGTATACTTACATAAAAAAATGAATACATAAACAACTTAATACAATATTTTTGTGTCATATAAAAATTGCTATAAGTTAAAGACGGTATATCTCAGTTATTTAATTTAACTTCTTCAAAATAAAAGTATAAAATGTTTTACTTTAATAATTATATTCAGGTGTATTACTAGGACCATTTGAATTTAATCGTGTGTTTTATTTAATACTATCACTTTTCGACACGACACATTAGTAGGAGTGGTACCAAAGACAGTAATATATAACTCAGTCATCATTTTGTGCCGTCCGTCATAAGTATTTACAAATAGTCTATAATTTAAATGTAAATAAAAATAAGTTGATAAAATTAGTTTCATGTTCCAATGTTAACTTACATTTGAATGTATTTGTCACTTTTTAATGAAATATAATGTTTTAAATCATACTCAACACGATTGGCTTCCATGCATTAATAAACCAAACATAATACTGGCTAAATAGTGTATGAATGTAGTTACTCATTGACAATATTGGATATTATATCTCTGAAGTATTAGAATTTCTCAACTATACATATATTTTATACACTCAGCTCCTTTCATCATTACCATCAGTAATTATTCTCTTTTTTAAGTTGGGTATTTTCCTATTGGTAAGTGGTTGTGTATCCAATAAAACTTTATGTTTTTTCTTGCGGCTAACAGGAGCGTGTTACCGCTATTTAGTGAATGCGGCGAAAACTGCCCACATGGTCTCACAGGCGTCGGGCCTCATGGCCTCTGCTTCAAAGTCGAGGTCGAGCAAAGCACGCACTCGCCTCGTCGCCAGCTCGTAGTCTTCGTCCGACAGAGGCGCGAATGCATTCTCCAGTACGTCAGCCGAGTGCGCCAGCATTAAAAGGGCGAGCGAACGCTTATCAGCATGAGCCACGTCTGTTATTGATCGGCGTAAGGCAGCTTCTTGCACCTATAGTGTAGAAATATAACACAATTATTTCAAACTTAAGTCAAAGCTTTGGAAAGTAAGCTGAGTTTTTAAGTTGAGATGCTTTTCTGGGGCTTAAAAACCACCATCACTACACCATTTTGAGAAAATACAAATCCCATTTTTATATAAAAATAAAATAATAGGTTCAATATAATTTTTAAAAGTAAAACAAGGCGTACATTTACACTAAAACATAGCATTCACATTCAATAAATTCCAATAAACAAAACATGTATGTTATGAAAATCCGAACTCATTAAATTTATACCTACATTGGCGTGACAAACATTGATTATCTTATTTTTCAACCGACTTCAAAAAAAGAAGGTTCTCAATTCGGTATTTTTTTTAAAAGGTTTAATAAGTGAAAGGAACTACAATACCCAAAAATACTTCAATTTTAATTAATCATACAGAGAATGCTGTGAGGGTGGCCCAATTTTGGGCATCCAAGGGTATATAAGGTGAACGTCGACACACTAAGAAGAAGAATAAAGTTAAATTGATAATGTGTTAATATTTTTTTCCAAACCTTTGTCATCCCTTACCTTTTTCACTAGGCGACATTTAACCACATTATCTGTGAGCGGGTGGGTGGTCATATCAAACAGCAAGAAGTTTTGTTTCTCAGTGGTAAGAACTCCTTTTTCAACCAGATTTTTAGCCAATCTTTCTCGAACATTTTTCAATTGATATTTGAGTTTCATAGGGTTCCAAGTCTCACCTGTTGGTAAATAAGTGACGTCAATTTACCAAGCAAAACCAGACTATCGTCAACAACTTGGATAAATAAAACAAAACAACACTGGTTTTTAAGATAGATAGAGATTTATGACTAAACCTACAAGCCAGCTACGAAATCTGGCTACGAAATGGGACTAAGGGTACTCAAAAAGCAAACATATTTATAGGGTAATGGAAAACTAGTTGCATCTCATTATTAATTAGCCATCCTAAGGATTGGCCATTATGAGAATGAGCTATTTTAAGAATTACTCATCGTGACAATTAACCTAATTTAAACGATGTATAAATTTTGCAAATTGGACCAAATGCCTGCAAACCAGACAAACACATTTTGTGAATTTACTCTTCATTTAATTTGAAACACTTTATTTTTTGCTAGGATTTATGAACAGTCTGGTTTAGAGATTTAGGTATTTGTGATATTCTGTAGCTTAAGCAGTCTGCCTTCAGAAATCCCACTGTGGTTAACTAAGGAATGGGGTAAGTACAAAATGACCATGATATTGGACATGCTTTCTACAATCGACAATATTTACATATTGTTTAATGTTATTTCGTGTGCAATAAAGGATTTTGTATATACATTGTATGGTTATCTGGTAACGAATGTCATGTGGCTTTTAATTCACTAGCGGTTTATTTTTATTTGAAACAGTTTTAAAATATGTCTATAACAAAATTTTGTACAAACAAATTATTTAAAAATTCAAAAATCAAGGTTTTAAAAATAGTTGGTTTTGGAGGAGGCTATTGGCATAAATTAGTAAAATATTTTCTAATCAATTAATTGATGTTTTTTTTTTCATGTGTTATACTCGTACTTCATAATTCTCCTTATTTTATGTTTTTAAGAATAAATAATTGTTTCTTCATTAATTGATTTATTTATTTATTTCATCTCCTTCTTTGTCTGAGCTTGTTTTCCTGGTTGCATCTTCAGCATACGCTTCAGAGCCCAGGGTACGCTATTAATCATGGTCCTGATTTGGCGGAACTGGTTATTACAATGAAGCAACTGTCGTCTGAACGCCATAACCCTTTTTACAGGGATACCAGATCCACAGGAACATGACCCGGGTGTGTTAGTGGCCAACATTGTCAGATTTTTGAGGCTACCTAAAGGCATCTGACATAGCCTAAAGAATGCCATATACCGATAACAGCCAAGACCAATGGCTACACTTGCCTTCCAAAGCACGGAGGAGCTCAAGATAGAAGTGGCACTAATGGCGACAAATCCATACATGGGCGCGCACTCGCCGTCGCCGTCGAAGTAAGTATTTTAATTTCTTTAGACAGTGAAGGGGTGAATTTGTTTTTAATCTCAGACCACTAACTGATATTTATAATATCGATTTCTTGTAACGCTATAATGATGATAATATGTTTGACAATACACAAATTTTGAATTTTACCCTATTTTTTTAATACTTACCACTAAGATACTCAATCCAACTCTGTACTGTCTCTGGGGGATCAGTTTCTTTCATATGTTTTAACGCTTCATCTAACAAGACATCTCCAGTTGGTGTATCTGAGAAAATGAATACAATTTCCAAATTAAAATTAAATACAATAATAATGGTATAAGGCAGCTACATGTTATCAAAGAGAAGATAACCTCAATCTTATGGTGCCATAAACATTGATGCTATTGACCTGCATCAAGTTACTCTGTCTTACCAATTCAGAGACAATACCACTGGTATACTTTTCAAAAGCTATATATATATTCAAAGCTATATATGAGTTCAGACAAATTTGATGGTTATCTCTCTAGCACATACCAGCCACACTGGCCTCTTCATATGTATGGGGATGCAATGCTCAAAAGTGGGAAAAACGTAATGATAATCCATTGAAATTGAGAATTAAATTTAATCCATCCATTCAGTTCTAATTTAGGTCCATTAGGATAAGTATACCAAGAGAAAATTTTTAGTGTCTACCTCATCCGCGGGAACTAGGGAAGATTTATGTGTGTATGTAAATGTCAATGGTTAATGTGTATTATATGCTACATCACCAATTTGCTATGTTTTTGATTGCCATAATATACCATTGTATTAATTTGATGTCTATTTGAAACTAACGCAAGAAATAATTTCATTCTTTAAATAAAAAGACTCCAAGAATTAAATAAATATAAAAAATCTAATTTCAAGACAAAAACAGATGGTTACTTTCTCCAAAAGAGGGGATGGAAGACATTATCTCAATAGCTTATAAACTTACTAGCTGTTCCCCGCGGCTTCGCCCCGCGTGGGACTCGGTTATATCGCGCCCAAAAGTAGCCTATGTTTGACCTCAGGTCGTTAACTACATCCCTACCAAATTTCATCACAATCGGTCCAGTAGTTTAGCCGTGAAGAGGTGACAGACAGACAGACAGACAGACAGACAGACTTTCGCATTTATAATATTAGTATGGATTGCACACAGAAGATGTTGTTGTTGTTAACAAACAAAAAGAGAGTTCCTATGTGACAAGCAGCAAACGTGCAACAACTTACCTGATTTTACAATAACTTTTCTTGAAAGTAATCCTTTTCTTCTCATACCAGCTCTCTCTAATTCTATACGTCCCCGTAAACCCAATTCAATTAAGATACAGCCTCTTAAACCACTCGATATACAATCATTCCAAAAAGATGTATAACCCTGAAAAGGCCATCATAAAAATAAGTCAAGACACAGTGGAACCGATAATTATTACTTGTAACAAATTGTACCGTACCTCTTTGTCTTTTAAACCTAAAAGCAGTACTTCTTCCATAAGAGTCAATCTTGTTTCCTTCGAATCACCGTCATCATAACTTTTATCACTTTTCTTATCATCGTCGTGGTTTTCTTTTATAGCTCCATCAGAATTGTTCTCTTTTATGACGTTCCTTCGTTGTACCAAACCCTCAGTTCGGTTCATTTTCCGTGCATTTAATTAAACAGTGGGATAAAAATTAAAAGTGGTAATTAACTACTGAAACGTGAATATTTTGTAAAATTGTGTTGAGCGAATAGTTGACGTTTACTATTTGGCTGTGTATGAAAGAAAACATGGCCGAAAAACTGCGTTTCGTTATCAACAAAAATATAATTATATTATTTTGTAAACATGTCGTTTAATTTCGAATATACAATTAACTGTATAGACAAGAATGTCAAAAATATTGATTATTACATTTGATAAGATAAGATAAGATAAGATAAGATAATCCTTTATTTGCAATAAATAGGGTACAATGTGATGTTCATAATAACAATTTAGAGTCCTTAACCTATTTAGCCATTGTCCACAGCATGCAAAAATTCATACAAATTGATAATAATAAAAACATCCATTAATTTATAAGTAGGTAGTTAAGTACATATAATTGCAAACAAAACTAATCTATGCATCGTCATTTAGAAATTCGTCTAATGTATAGTAACTTTTTTCCAGCAACCAACTTCGTAAAGATGATTTGAATTTATTTAGCGAAAGATCTTTTATTTCTGCTGGAATTTTATTATAAATTTTACTGCACATAACAGAGCAGTTATTGCTAAACTTTTTTGTTTTTGGAACTACATCAAGAATAATCCTATTTCTATTTCTGGATGACCTCTGATAGAAATCTTTTGCCTGAACAAAATACTGAAAATTCATTTTAACAAAAACACTTATTTCAAATATGTATAAGCAAGGAACTGGTAATATTTTTAACGATTTAAAATATGGTCTGCAAGAAACATCAGGTGCTATGTTGCATATTGATCTGATACACCTTTTTTGTGACAAGAATATTTTTTGTATGTTAGTCCCATTGCCCCATATCATTAAACCATATCTAAGCACAGACTCAACATAAGCAAAATAAGTCGTTACGGCTGTTTTCCTATTAGAAACTTTATTTAACTTGTATATTGCGTACACAAATTTATTAATTTTACCACTAACAGTGTCAATATGTTCCTTCCAATTCAAATTTGAGTCTATTTTTATCTCTAGAAATGTCGCATTCGTAGCGTTCCGTAGAATTTGTCCGTCATAATTTACGTCAATACATTTATGTTTAAAATTATTAAAATTCATAAGTTTAGTTTTAGATATATTTATTTTTAAATTATTTTTATTAAGCCAATTTTCTAATATTTCTAAATTATTCATAATGTCATTTTTGTGTTTATCTAAATTTTCATCTTTAGGAGTAGTTACTATGACCGATATATCATCAGCAAATAGTATTGCTTTTTGCTTAATTACATCAAATATGTCGTTTATGTAGAAAACAAACAACAGTGGACCCAATACACTACCTTGTGGTACCCCATATTTATTCTTTTTTAACTCAGACCTATAAGACTGTACTACATGATCAGAATTTATTTGTTCAAGTTCTACATACTGATCTCTGTCCGTCAAATAAGATTTTATCCAGCTTAGAGCTGGACCTCTTATTCCACTGCGTTCTAGTTTATCCAGAAGTTGATCATGAGAAACGAAATCAAATGCTTTAGACATGTCAAGAAACAGTACAGTTGTGTAATCATTTTCATTAATGTTTTTTAAAATTGTGTTTATTAAATTAAAAGCTGCAAGTGTTGTGGACTTATTTTTTTGAAAACCAAACTGATCTTCTTTTAAGATTTTAAATCTTGTAAAAAACTCACTTATTTGCCTTTGCATGACTTTTTCAAAAACCTTTGAAAATATGGATTGCATACATACAGGTCTAAAATTTGCCAAGTCTGTCCTCTCGCCTTTCTTATGCAAGGGTTTCACAACAGAAACTTTAAGTTTCTCTGGGAAAACACCTTCTTGCAAAGACAAATTTATCAAATACGCTAATACGTGACTTATTTCTTCTTTACAATGTTTGATAACTTTTGTACATATATTGTCAGAACCTTCAGATTGCGTATTTTTAAGTGACGATATAATCTTTACTACATCCTCATCACCTACAGGTTGCAAAAAAATAGAATTTTTTAAACTATCATGCAATGTATTCTCTATATCATTATTCAATTTATTTGTTTCCTTTATAAAATAATTATTAAATGTTTCAGCCATGTCCTTTGGATTACTAATTTCATTCTTATTATATAAAATTTTATTAATAAATACCTTACTATTATTTTTATTACATTCTTTTTTAATAACGTTCCATGTGGCTTTGCAAACATTTTTACTATTAACTACATATTTTTGGTTACTTAGTTTTTTCGATAAATTTGTACATTTTTTTAATATTTTGCTGTATCTATTATAACTTATTTTATCGGTTTGATTTTTTGTAGAATAGTATTTAAATCTCATGTGTCGTTTTATTTTACTGCTAATTTTTAAACCTTTGGTTATCCAAGTTGACTTTGTCGTTAAGTTTTTTACCCTGACTTTGGGAAAACAAAGATTGTATAAAAGGCTAAAAATATCATGAAATTCATTAAATGCTAGGTTAACATCACTTATTTCATAAACATTTGAGAACGAAAGGTTTGACAAATAACTTTTAAATTTATCCATGTTTTCTTCTGAGTAACATCTTTTGTAAGAGAAAAAATTTTCTGAAATTATCTTTTTATCTTTTGTTTCAAATTTTAAAATTTGAGCTGTGTCATGATCAGAAAGCCATAACGACAACGTATAACCATAAACATTTGACAGACCATTACTTAATATGAGGTCGATACAATTTGCTTTCCTTGTTGGCATGTTTATATGAGACGTCAGACCATACTTATCAAAAATCTCCCCAAATCTTGACGAATTATTGTTTTTTACTAGCAAATTTATATTCATATCACCAGTTATTATAACTTTATGATCTGAGTATTTATTACAACATTTAAACATCAATTCGTCAAATTTATTAAAAAAGTACTCAATATGTCTTTTTAGTCGAGATGGAATACGATATATACATATAACAATAATTTTATTGGTGGGTAAACCAGCAATACAAAACTCAAAGAGGCTGGGGGTCAAGAGATTGTTGAATTTTGTGATTTCTTTGCATTCAATACAGTTTTTTACAAGAATACAAGCTCCTCCCCTTTTATATGTTCTAGAATAATTTGCCGCTAGCTTATAGTTTGTTATGCATGCAGTGCTCTCATCTCCTACTTTAATGAAAGATTCCGTAAAACATAAAATATCCGGGTTTGTATGGTTTTTAATATCTGAAAGTGTAAGTTCAATGTTTTCTTTTTTAGATCGCAAACCCTGTATATTTTGATGCATAATTACAAAAACATTATGCTTATTTTGCACGAAAAAGATCATTTGTTGCATTTATGTTATTTGGCGACTTCTGACTGATAACATCATTTTTATCTGTCAATTCATGCTTACTTTTATCATTTATTGGAAAATAATATGGTATTGTACCTTTCCGAGGCATCTTACTTTTACGTGAACTGATGTTTGCCTGACGTAAATGTTTTCTTATAAATTCGTACGACAGATATGTATTCTTGTATTCTATGTATTCGATGCATTGATTAATCTTATTGCAGGCTATAAATAGTCATAATTATTGTTCATGTCAATATGATTACAATTCTTAAAATGTTTAGTCCATAATTTTACTTCAGAATTTAATTGATTTAAATTGTAATTAATATAAGGATTATATATAATTGGCATTAAAATTATAGAAGCTATTTTTAATTTATTCAACACAATACTAATATTGGAAAATAATTTATAAATGTCATTATCATGATTTCCAAAACCTAAAATTATAACATCTTGTTCAGTCAATTTACTTTTTAGTTCGTCACAATAATTGAGAAACTCAGAACTTCTCCCACCTGATATAATATGCCCATATACTTTATAATTATTACTACATTTTCCTAATTTAAATTTATTCAATATTGCCGTGAGACCGCTAAAATTTTCATCTCCAATCAAATATAATCGAGGTTTTTTACATTGTCTATGTATCATAGCGCCATCTAGTGACATGGTTTTGCTACTACTATTTTGTTTTTCATTATTTCCGCACTGCATACTTTTTTCCTTCTCCATAGCACTATGATCTTGTAGTGTCGTTGTTAAAGATGTCGCTAATGTTACTGGTTCATTTTTTCCCGTTTCTTCTTGATTAAGTAAATTTATTTCTTCTGTTTGTGAAAAATTTAATGTAGTACCACCTATGGATTTTCTTTTCTTTTGAGTAGAAGTATTTTTAGGCGTTGTTTTGCATATATGTGTCAGTTGGTCCACCTTTAATTTATATTCAGCAATTTGTTTTGTCAACGTATGATTTTCTGAGACTAGATTTGTTATTTCATTCTCGGCTATTTCCAACTTTTCTTCAAGTTTGTTTACTTTTTGTTTAAGAATGTTTATTTCCTCTTTGTTAAATGAAGAAGAAGTACTTTTCATGTTAAAGCTTCTATTCATCTCATGTTTGGGAGTTGAAGGTGTTGTCATTATACTAGACTCGTCTGTGAGAGAATTAAATGAGTTTTCTGTTGAAATATTTACCTCTTCATTTGTTACTGGCGAAATATTTTTGTTAGTAGGCTTAGTCCTGCTGTGTGATACAGATTGACACGCGAGGCATTTGTATGTGTTTTTACATTCCTTGCTCATTAACCCAAATGTTTGTATTGGTACATTAGTGCATTTTAGGTGATAGTTTTTTTTACATAACATACATATCAGTAACTGTTTGTTTACTATCGTTTTACTACAACGAATACACTTTAGCGCCATCTTTTGGTTGGTTGAAATATTAATATGTACTAAAAAGCAAGTCGTCAAAGTGTCTGTTTATTGACAATGTCAACCGTAATCTGGTACTATTTGCAATTTTCGTCGTAACTCGCTAGATGTCAGCACAACTCGTGCTGTGCATGAGTGCTGGTAAAAGCAACTATACTGTGATTTCTTGTGATTGATAATTACTAAAGAAAGGTGACACGGGTTCAAAGTCCAAATTTCAGATTCAAACACAAAACGGTCAACATATTCGTATTTTTTCAAATCCTGAAGTAAAATCACTTATTATGACTGTTTCAAGTGTCACTATAATATTATTTTATCGAAAGTCACAGAATAATCATGATTTTTGATATAATTAACTTTTAGCATGAGACTTTGACCAAAACTCAGTTAGTGCACTTTCTTTCTGTTATTTAGTTTTAAATCACTTCACATTTTAGTAAGATAACACTTAATAATGGAATTGTCACTTTCTTTAACAAATATTTTTAGAGCTTAACTTATTTAGCTTAGTTTTTATATTTTTAAATTAAATTTATTACGGAGCTCAATGTTTACATGGCAAGCAGCGCCATCTATCTCTGATATTATTATGATAGTAGTTTAGATATGTGAAACATTTTTAATGGAGGTTACTACCATCATGTGGTCCCATTGCCTAATAAAAAGATTTAGTTCCTTTTATTGCCAATAGTTGGCGCTACAAAAATTGAAAATAATCGAATTTAGTTAAGATCCAGCTTGTTTTTGTCGTAAAAAGAGTGTGAATTATTAAAACATGATTTTTGCAAGTATCGTCATCCTATCACAAACTGATTTAGTGCTTTATTTATTAAGTTATCGGAGTTAGAATCTCAGTTACCCAAGCGAGCGATAGATGGCGTTAGTAAGTCTCAGTATGGGGAGACTACATTGGTACACTAAAAATAAGCGCGCTTCTTTGTATGGCGGTTGAATATCTGTGCTAGTATAGCATTCTATAATCTGTGCTACCATCTATTTTAGCAGGCCCGAAACGAGTAAGTTGGCGCTATACATGTTGTTATGCGCCATCTCGCTTGCTCACTCGTTTTAGGCCTGCCAACCGTGCCATGAGTGCCAAGCAAGATAGATGTTAGTTATCATGGAATTATGATTTTTTTTTTTCAAAATAAAACTTACAGCGCCACTCTTGGTTAAGCTCCGCAAAAAGAAAACAGAGGCCAATCGGGCGACCACTGGTGGCTTACCACCATCTCTTAAAACCATACAAGAACGATTGAGTAAGGGAGATGTCGCCTTACATCATGTATTGCGCTGTCTCGTTTACTCACTGGATATTGCAAGGTTTTAAGAGATGGTAGTAAGCCACCAGAACAAGCAAGATTCCACCTTCCGTCGCTCGTCCAGGGGGGTTACTACCATCTCTTAATACCATGCAAGATCCAGTGAGTAAGGGAGATGTCGCCTTACATCATGTATTGCGCTGTCTCGCTTACTCACTGAAACTTGCATGGTTTTTAGAGATGATAGTAGGCCACCAGGGTTAAAAGGTACCATATAAGGTATTTAGCCCTCAAGCGTGCCTTTATCCAAAACGGGTAGTGACGGTATACGGGCCAACACGTACCTTGGTGCTACCAAAGAAAATGTGCGCTGCTCCATTGGGAGTGGCAGAACCGAGGTCGCCGAGGTTAACGGCCGCCGCATTGGGAATGTGGAGCATACATACGGATAGGAAGCACCAAAGAAGAATAGTCCCAGCAAAATGCGGTCATGATCATGAAGCCACGTGGATTTACAAGTCAAGCATACGGCCCTTGAAAGTTGGGTCGCGCTCAACGTAGCCTATTTACACTAGTGATGGTAAGAGTATCACTAGCTCGCTGCCAATTCTAAGCTTAATTAAAAAAGCTTTTCTGTAAAATTTTCTTTAAGTATATTTTTCACTACGTGAGTGTATATCCTTAAGAGAAAACTGTCTAAACTCTAACCTAACCTATATTACACAGAATTTAAATAGTACTAACGTATTATATTGGCTTCTATATGCGTACCCAGAAAATTTCCTTAGACATTCTGTAATTATTTTGAAAGTCCGTTTTTAGAGTAGGTAGGTACTTATATGATATCTCACAACATTCTCTTCTGAACCCTGCCATAGTAGGTACTATTAAGTATTCTGTGACTCTACATTTAATCTTCTAATAAATTTTATCAAAATTTTAACTGATAGAATTAAAAACTCAGGTTCTAAACTTAAAAAAAAAAAATCTGAGATCGACATTACGTGTTAGGTATCAAAGGAAAGGTCTCGACGAGCACGCATATAATTTATAATGTTTAAGTTAAAATATAAGTAGAAATGTTTAAAATGCATTGGTAAATTGGTATATTTCACGCGGTCCAGTAATTTCCGTGCGGAAAACGGAAAAGTATTAAATAAAAATTAAGTTAAAAAACTATAACCCGACTACATGGTGTCCAAAAAGAATGAAACAAGGAAATTATTGAGATAGAAATCCAAAAATGCATAGGTACAAAATGGTTATTGTAAAGCCGTGATCGCACCAATTATAAATGGATGATAGGAACACCTTTAAACGAACATTGTTGGTAGGTATACACTATACAGTGGGTGCGACCACGGCTTAACAATGACCATTTTGTACCTATGCATTTTTGGATTTCTATCTCAATAATTTCTTTGTTTCATTCTTTTTGGACACCATGTAGTCGGGTTATAGTTTTTTAACGTAATTTTTATTCAGTCAAGTATTTTTCTTCTTTTGTAGCGGCAGTAACAAGCTAAGTTGGGCAATATTTTGCATTGACAATTTTTTCTTTATTAAAATTAAGTACACAAGTTAACACGGATTTTTGATAACGTGTGTTTTCAGTGAATTATGATTTTTAAATGATGGTGGCGCTAGTGCTCACCGAGGTATCACCTTAATGTAATGTCAGGCTAAAGTATTTAATTTTGTGATGGCACTGCAAAGAATTTCGAATCGCGCGCGTTCTCTACGCAATTTTATTTTTTTAAGAGGGCGCCTATCGCCGACAAAAAATCCGCACGCTTATTACCTATCTTGCAAAAGCAAAGCGATAGCAAAAATCGCACAATATTTGCACAAAAATCGCAAATTCGTATTACGTACAAGCAAAACAAAACCATAGCAAAGCAAACGACAGTGCTGCCTCTACCGAACAATCGGTGAACTATATGTGCATTCAATCTCTTCGACTTGATCGCGTTTTCGTATTATCTATGTCTTTTGACAGCAAAGCGACAGCAATCTGCAAACAATTTGAGCTGTCAAATTGCGATTACAAAAAAGGTTAAATTTTTTCGATTGCTTCAAGATTGCTTCCTATCGTCGTATATTTTTAAGTTAATTACTGTGTTAAATCATATTCTTTCTAATTTGTGGTTAAAAAACGCTCTTGTATTAACATGGCGCGTGCTTTATTGTTATTAGAAGCTTTAAATTTTGAGCAGAGAAGAGAAAGACGTGTATAATAAATAACACATCATAAATTGAGGCGTAGGCTTCAGGACCAAGCCAATGCCTTACAACTATCAGATTCTCAGTTTATAGCCCACTATAGAACAACAAAACACTATAGAAATCAAACGAGAAGAACAAAAATTTGTTTGGAAAATAAGGTAAGAAGTATTTTTTATGTAAGTTGATTGTTACATGGTTAATATAATATACCACAATATTATAATGTCTTAACAGCAATTATGATTTACAGGTTATCACAACATTATCATTTTTTGCTACGGGTTCGTATCCGATGCCTGTGGGTATGAGCTACCTGCACGGACTTAGCCAAGCTAGTGTTTCTAATGCGGTGACAGAAGTCACATGGGCTTTGAATCAGCATAGAATATTTAATAGTACATTCATTTTCCTCAAACACCACAAGGAAGGCAGTTCATTATTAACGGGTGAGAATACAATAATCTTATTATGATTGATCACTATATTGTTTGCATGAGGGTGTTGCAGTATATAAGGTACTGTTTTCATTTAACTATTTGAATCTAATTGCCATTATAAATGATTAGGAATAAACTATTAAGGACATTTCTAAGTCGAATAATCATGTGACGTTCCACCAGAAAAGATACTGGCGCTTAAGTTGTTCAGAAATACAAATCATACAAGATTGCTAAGCTAATAGTGTCTGTTGTACTTTATTATGTATATTAAAGTTACTGTTTGTTTTAGTTTCTACAACAAATTGATACTTCCTGGGTGTTTGGGGTGTATCGATGTTAACCATGTGGCTCTGATAAAGCCAACATAACACAAGGAGAGATTTTTCAATAGAAAGCATTTCCATTCCAGAAATGTGCAAATAGTAAGTACTAGTAACATCAATTTTGAATTAATGTACCAATTATTAAGCCAAGTGTGTACAGTAATAATATATTACTTATTTTTACAGATTTGTGATAGCGACTTAAATATTATAAATTTAGATGCTACATTTGGAGAAGCTACACATGATGCCACATTTGGCAAATGTCTGGCATTCAACAGCATATCCAAGATCTTCATCGTAAAGGATGTTTGGTGGCTCGGTGTGTATCAGTACTAACTAGTAGTTTAATGTTGATTAACTTTTTATATGAATTGAAATGTATAATACTATTATTAATTTACAGGTGATTCTGGATACCCATTAAGACGGTGGCTTTTAACACCAATTGTAAATGCTGAACCTGGCAGTCCAGATGGGTTGCACAACATCAATACATATCTGCAATAAACATCGACTGCCGGTACCACAATCCCAAGTACTGATACTCAAGGAGATCAACTAAATCAAATACCCCAATCTCTGCAGGATGCTTTACAAGGTGGTCTATAAGGCCAAATTAAAATTGTGTGTAGTTATAAGTATCAAATGTATGAAAATAAATATATGTAAATCAGTTAAATACCTTTTATTTAAATATATGCATGTCATTTATATCCTTTTTTATTTCTTTTCATAACACATAGATTGGCCAGAAACTTAACTATGTACCTACCACCTAGGGGCCACATAGAAAAGTATACTTACCACTTCAATCTTACACCTAGGGTGGTATACTTTTCTGTACCTGCTATTTATTTTGGTAATTAATTTGTATTGACTAAATAAAACACTAAAATTAAATTAAATATATGCTAATCTAATGAAGCTTGCTGTTTGTTTGAACGCTTATAACTTTAGAACTGCTGGTCAGATTAAAAAAATATATATTTCTGTATATAACATATGTAGCCTGTTTCTTTGAGAAGGTTATTGACACTAGTACATGAGAAACTAACAGTAGGTATATATACAAACTAAACTTTTGCTTCATTATAGAATTTATTTCACACTGTACCCATCATACATCACTGTAAGTACTTACTTTGGGAGAGCTCTTAAAGATATTTGCTCACGAATACAAATAAAATTGAAACACTTAAAAATCTTGAAAATGACCTAAGCTCTAACCGACTTCAAAAAAAGAAGGAGGTTCTCAATTCGTCTGAATGTTTTTTTTTGTCTAATAAGTTTTTTCTTGTATTTGTTTTGTAAACTTGGAATCCCGCGAAAACATCTGTTTGAAATTGACATTCCAACAATAGTTCTTGTTATTGCTACCAAATTGCTATTGGCGCTAGTGTCGTTGCGAAAACTAGCAAACAGTGCATTTAAACCATCAGCGAACGATCAGCGAGCGATCACATACGTAATACGAATTTTTGTAGCAATAAGCAATCGATCGCGCGGTGATCGCGCGATAGCTGCGCAATTTTTGCTGATTGCAAATTTTTAGCTAATAAGCGTGCCGATTTCACCCGCACGTCTTGCATACCCTCCGCTCTAGTTCTAAAAACCAACACGGCGCGCTGCGATCACTAGCGGCGGGCCGCACCGTGGCTATTCGTGAACTCGTGAGTTAGAGTATAGTATATGCGATAAAGTCAGAAAAATCAAATACTTATTTATTATTAATGAAATATTAATGTAGTTTTTTTTAGAGGAGTGTGTGTATGGTAGATAGATACTAGGGCATGCAGTTTCATAGATTTTCAGTTTCGAAATTGGCTTATGAAATTAGGTTGATTAGTTTCGAAATTTCGAAATTTCGAAGCTCAAGGAACACCTTTGTAATGGAATATGAAAACGTTTGTAAAACTATAACTTGGAGCGTTCTTGGGGCCCCATCAGCATCCTTGGGGCCCAATTCAACCTCACCTGCAAGCTGGTGCGCCTGCTGATTAAGGCTCTGGCCTGGGCCTGAAGGTCATACGGCAAAAATCGCCAAATCTAAATGGTAAGAAGAATAGAAGAACCAGAAGGAATATTATCAAGAATAGGGCGCCACAACTAAAAGTGCGCAGGAGCTTCGCCTGACTTCTGTGACATATGGGCAAGGACTGCCGTGTCCAGGGCGGGCACGGTTAAAGACGCTAGCCCCAACCCAACGCAAAAAGCTCCTCTTCGCCACGTGGAATGTTGGCACGCTAACCGGACGCGCGAGGAAACTTGCCCATTTACTCGACAAGCGGAGGCTGGCCATGGCGTTCCTGCAGGAGACTCGCTGGAAGGGCAGCAGGTCCCGTGCTATTGGGAATGGCTACAAGCTTATATATACCGGTTCACCTGTTGGCGACAGCGGGGTGGCCGTGTTGCTTTTGGAGGGGTTCCGGAATGGCGTCTTGGAAATGAAACGCTTCAGAGACCAACTGATGGACTTGACGGTGCTTGTTGAAGGGGTTACGACTTACTTGATAAGTGCCTACGCGCCACAGGTGGCTTACCACCATCTCTTAAAACCATGCAAGAACGATTGAGTAAGAGAGATGTCGCCTTCCATCACGTAGCGCGCTCGTTTAATAACTCGTTCTTGCAGAAGAAGAAGATTAAAGAGATGATAGTAGGCCATCAAGTTGGTCACAGAGACACAGATTAGACGGCATTCTAGAACCTACTTGAAGGTGTGCTGTGTGAAATCCCGTTGTCGCAGGAGATATATCCATCATTAGGCCTGTCCTGCACGGAGGCATGGCCCGTATTTGAACGGCACAAGCAACAGCTGCGTGTCACGGAAAGAGATGAAAGTGCAGCGGTGGATGTGTGGGGTATCTCGGAAAGATCGGATTAGAAACTCCCGCGTCCGAAGCATCCTTCATGTACGTGACATAGCGGATAAGCTTCAGGAGACGCCTTCGATGGTACGGTCACGTCTTGCGCAAACCGGTAAGCTACGTTGGGAACAAGTGGCAAGTGTACAAGGCCATGCTGCCTTCCCCGGGGCCTGGTAGAAGGGGCAAACCCAAAACGATATATACGTGCAACGGCGCGGGATATGCGTGCAAATGGACTCATCAACAAGGATACCAACTTCAAATTTATTAAAATGTTTGATATGAAGCATATTTAAACAAGAATGTATTAATTATTTCATCCTTTTTAGTTCAAGAATTGGAGTCGGTTTCGTTTTTTTGGCAAAAACAATTATTTTTCACTTTTTAGTTTTGAATACGCAATGCCTTACAACTAAAAAGTTGTAAACACGTTGCATTTTGGAAAGTGGGTTAAATTTTCTAGCATCGTCTCACCTTACTAACATGGAATATATCAAAAAATACCCATGCCCAATACAAAACTTGAAGAGTTCCCTCGATTTTTCCATGATACCATCATCAGATTCTGACCTGCTGAATATGGGACCAATTGGAAAGTATACATTCTCAAACAAAAAAATTTTTTTCAAATCGGTCCAGCCCTCTTCGAGTAATCCGGTAACATAAATAAAAAAAAAAAACGTTCCGACGAATTGAGAACCTCCTCCTTTTTTTTGAAGTCGGTTAAAAATGATTTCGAAATTTCGAAATTAAAGTTGCAAATTTCGAAATTACGTGGCAAGCAAATATTGTCCGAAATTTCGAAACTATGAAGTTTCGAAATTTCGAAATGCATGCCCTAATAGATACAGTCAACCAAATATTAATTGGAAGTTGGTAAAGTGGCAGCATATTCACAGGTCATAGGAAAGTAGTAGTAAAGTGAATTGATAGAAAATTAGGAAGTAGAAATAGTGATTTTCAGCAGTTACAATTATGATTTTTTATTCAAAAATTGAACATGCCCGCGACATCGTACGCGTAAGCTTCGCTTGAAATCCCCGTTTTCTTTCGTTTGTCATGACGTGACAATAACCAACAGAAAAAAAGTATTATTAAATTTGGAGCATTCGTTCAAAAGCGATATATATTTGCAGACAAACGCATGCCTTGAATTCAGTCAAATGACGATCACTTTTTGTCCTCCATTCCATTTCGAGACTGGAAAATTTTGCTTTTGTCCGGATGTGTGTCTGTCTGTCTGTTTGTTTGTTCCGGGCTGGAGGTCGCATTTATGAACACGTGTGCCAAGTTTCATTAGGATCCGCCTAATGAAACTTGGCACACGTGTTCCTTGATTTTTTTGCAATTTAATGTCGAGAGATTTTTTTTTATTGGAGGGAAAATGGGGAAGAAAAGGGGGAAAGTTTTCTGTGACGTTGTTTACGAACGGATCCTAATGAAACTTGACACACGTGTTCCTTGATTTTTTTTACAATTTTATGTCGAGAGATTTTTTTGATTGGAGGGAAAATGGGGAAGAAAAGGGGGAAAGTTTTCTGTGACGTTGTTAACGAACGGATCCTAATGAAACTTGGCACACGTGTTTATTTTTATTTTTATACCTAGACATATAGTTATGAAAAAATGGGAAGGGAGGGAAGTCAAGGCAGGAGGGTCGCGAGGTCTACTGTTCACAGAACCACTAGTTTTGTACTGAAACGATTTTGATGAAACACACTTTGAATGTTTTGCTGAGTTAAAACAAAGCAATTGGTGAGTTATTAGTAAATCAGTTCAGTACTTTCGGAGATAAGTGTGATACATACAGACATACAAACAAAAATAAAAAGTTTGAAAACAAACATTTTGTTTTTAAGTTTTATTATTCCTTTTAAGTGTCCCTATACAAGTATACATTTATGACAAAAATACTAAATGTAGAGACAAAATATTTTTACTGTTTTATTATCTACTAGCTGTTCCCCGCGGCTTCGCCCCGCGTGGGACTCGGTTATATCGCGCCCAAAAGTAGCCTATGTTTGACTTCAGGTCATTTACTACATCCCTAACAAATTTCATCACAATCGGTCCAGCAGTTTAGCCGTGAAGAGGTGACAGACAGACAGACAGACTTTCGCATTTATAATATTAGTATGGATATCCATATATATAAAAGAAAGTCGTGTTAGTTACACTATTTATAACTCAAGAAGGGCTGAACTGGTGTGGCTGAAATTTAGTAGAGAGGTAGCTTAGAACAAGGAGAAGGACATATGGTACCTTTCATCCCTGGAAAAAGCACTATTCCCGAGGGAAGTTCACCGAAGCTGGTTATCCATACTAATATTATAAATGCGAAAGTCTGTCTGTCTGTCACCTCTTCACGGCTAAACTGCTGGACCGATTGTGATGAAATTTGGTAGGGATGTAGTTAACGACCTGAGGTCAAACATAGGCTGCTTTTGGGCGCGATATAACCGAGTCCCACGCGGGGCGAAGCCGCGGGGAACAGCTAGTGTAGTTATATATTAATACGAAACTTTAGTCATGATGTAAGTACGCTAGCACTCTGTGAGAAAAAAAAACTATATTGCCAATGTAAAACAAAGCGTTTAATTACAGAAATAAATTTATATAAAGTAATATTTGCGAAAAATATTTTTTATAGCAATAAAAATTCTTCTTTTCATCGGTCCCTCACTGCTGAGGATCGTGACCACATATGTGCTTTCAAGTTATGCGATCACCAGTGCTATGGACCGCTCTGTAGATGCTGCGCCCAGCTGCGGAGCTTAGCTGCTGGAGCAGCGTCCTCAGCGCTAAAGATCTAAAACAGAGTAAAATATAGGTAAAGATCAAAATTTATATTGAGCCATTTGTAACATTACAACTTATACTCATGATAATACATATCTCTTATAAAGAACACGAGTTTAAAAAAAAAAGAACTCGAGTCTTATGTCTTGAGCGTATCAAGGTTTAATTATGTTTAAATACATTGTTACCAGGGTAATCCCTACCAACGACTCGAGCGCTAAACAAGACTCGAGCGTCATGCTGCGCTCAAGAGCACATAGTCTTATTGAAATGAGTCGAGTCGTCAATTTGCGAGCCGAGCGCAATATTTACGAGTAGGACTCGACTAGAGTTCTTTACATCTTTAGTTTTATTGTACAACATCCTGTATTATCATTATAAAAATAAAATAAAAAATACGTTTTTTGTAATGAAAATCACATTAATCAATCTGTAAAAAAAAATACAGTTACTTTTAAAGACCTTTTATATATACTCGTATATTTTGTTGTCGTCTAACAATGGTTGTTTTACATATACTGTAACTGTCTTATTAATAAACCAGTTATAAGGTCCGCTTAACTTTAAACCAAGGTTTAAAGCAGTTTTAGTAAAAATACTTATTAATAAACCCAGTTTAAGGATAGAATAACTTGAACCTAGGTTCAACCTTGGTGTAAAGATATACCTAGCAACCATTAGGTTTAGCGACAGATTAAAGACAATCTAACCTAAAATTTTGGTGACAAGTCTGGTATCTTCTTCGTCCGAGCGTGTTTTCCGGTTGCATCTTTAGTTCGCGCTTCATAACCCAAAGTACGCTATTATCTTGGTTTAGCGGAACTGGTTATTACCAACAATGGAGCGACTGCCGTCTGACATCCGTAACCCTTTTTACAGGGAATCCAGACCCACAGGAACATGATCCGGATGTGTTAGTGGCCAACACTGTCAGATTATTCAGGCTGCCTAAAGGCATCTCTGACATAGCCTAACGACTGCCATCTACCGATAACAACCGAGAATCAACGGCTTAACGTTTCTTCCTAAGCACGGCGGAGCTCAAGATAGAAATGCCACTAATGGCGACCAATCCAAACATGGTCGCGCACTCTCCGTCATTGTTGCTTGACACGTGCTATCGTAACGAATACGCGCTCCAAATAGGCAAATAAAGGTGGCCTACTATCTACATCTCTTAAAAATCATGCAAGTACGAGTGAGTAAGCGAGACAGCTCAATACATGATGTAAGACGACATCTGCCTTACTCAATCGTTCTTGAATGGTTTTAAGAGATGGTAGTACCATATAGCCATGTGTGGTACCAGCATTACAATTCATAAGTGCTACAAGATGGTAAGAGACTATTATTTGAGCTGCATTCATAGGAAATTTTTGATAACACATGTTAAAAATGAAATGCTTTCAAGAGAAAATAAATATATATTTCATTTATCACTTTTTGATTTTGCAGCCTCCATATTATATTGAGCAGTAATCATCTGGAACTCTGCCTGCTTCTTTTGCTCAAAACAATAAATTCTTCTTCATCTTTTACTGTTATTATCCGGCACGTTTCGTTTAAAGCCACCAGCCGAGCGTGAACAACAAAAACACAATAAACATATTAAACATTACTATACATTACAAACCAATTTTAACAAATAAGATTATTTTTATTTATTTATTTTGTATTTCCCTGGAAACGAGTCTTTTAAGGATTTCTTGAATTTATTAATCTGGTTTTGATATATCACTTCTGTCAACAATGTGACATAAAAGTCCAAAATGAAAAAAAGAAACAAAATATTCGTTTTCTTATTATGGTAAAAAGGTCAGTGTTGCAACTTTCTACCTTAAACCGAGGTGTAACTTTAGTATAGCTAAAACGTCGCTAATCTAAGTTTATTAATAAGGATATTAAAACTTGGTTGAAACATCCTTATTCCTAGTTTAACTATTCCAAGCGTAACCTCGGTGTAAGCTTGGATTAGGGTTATTTTATTAATAAGACAGTAAGTGCTGATATTTGTGACGTTTGCCCGTGCGCGCTTACTCTGTATAGGTACCTACGGAGCTCAGTTTGATAAAATGTAGGCTGTATTTATAAGAGATAAGGGTTAGTTATGACTTTTTTAAATATATAAGTACCTACTATCTATTTATTTTGCTACTAGCTGTTCCCCACGGCTCCGCCCCTCGTGGGACTCGGTTATATCGCGTCCAAAAGTAGCCTATGTTTGACCTCAGGTCGTTAACTACATCCCTACCAAATTTCATCACAATCGGTCCAGCAGTTTAGCCGTGAAGAGGTGACAGACAGACAGACAGACAAACTTTCGCATTTATAATATTAGTATTTGTACAAGTAGGTTTTAGTTTGTAAATAAAGCGTGTACTTACTGTTGTACTAAATCCATTATTTTGTAGAAATAAAAACAACTTACCCAAACATTACGTCATGTTTTTTAGTTCTTCTTTTTCTCAAAAACTTTATTTCTCTTTTTTTATCTTTTCGTCCCATTGTCAAAACTATTTACACACTATTATTTACACGTCCACCCTCCACACTGTTTACAATTATGATAATACTAAAAACCACTATATACAATTATGTACCCTATAATAAACGTCATACGGTCTAATTTACAATATTTATTCACACGAAACTTAAAATCCGCTCCAAATAAATTACTCGTTCGATTGTCAGTACCGAGAAGGTACACAGAGCGTCCGGGAACAATCTTACGCGTCGAGCGCTGCCCGACAAGTAACCATTTGCCCGTGCACAATTGTTCCACCTACTACGCTTTGTTTAGAGTCGAAAATCGCATGATTCAGTTAACGACTAGTTGGCTTTGAGCTCCAGTTTATAATTTTGGTTGAGATTTTATTTAATTATTAAAAATATAGACATAAAATAAAAAAAAGTAATCGATTACTCTACTAAAACATTAGTCTGGCTATGTTATTTGTAAAAAATAATTTGGGGTTGTCGCTGATAATTCAAAACATTTGAGTTAATACTATTTTTTTTCCGTTCTGAAGTTTGTATTTTTTTTTTTAAAACCTGTTTATTTTTCAAAATTCTATTCGATTACTCGGCTTCTACAGGTTTTTTGCCTACCTACAGTATTTTTTAAATCTGAATTATAAGGTTTTTTCGCGCTAAACTATGGATTGAAAAATAGGTCTGTTTTTTTAAATTTTCGCGTTGAGCGCACTCTTAAATCTACTTTATTATGATTAATAATATTTTAATTGTGACTTCTTACTTAGGGTGATACCTCGTTGAACACTAGCGCCACCGTCATTTAAAAATCATTACTCACTGAAAACACAAGTTATCAAAAATTCCTCTGCTGTAATTATGGTTCTGGATCTGAAGTTAATTTTAATTATATTCAATTATTAGATTATAGTTCCATATAGTTACAAATTTCAAAACTGCTAAAAGTGGCCGTTTTAAGCAATAATGCAATTTGTAACTACCTATACTGCCGTGCTAAGCGCAAAAGCGGTATCTCAAAAAAAATCGAAAATTTGATTTTTACGGCATCGGATAGCTTAAAGAAATACGCATCCAAAGAACTACGCCAAATGGCGGTATCTTTTTTTAAACATATAAAAAAACCCTTAAGAATTTTTCTCTATCTCAATTTTATTAGAAATCCCTAAGAAAATTAGCGGTATATTAATAAACCGAAGGCGAATAGCCGAATATTTGAATACCGCCAAAACCCTTAAAAAATCCACGGAGATTTATTGCAATTTTTCTAAACCGATAAGCGGCAAGTACGAGATGGATGAGGTAAATTCTGAGATACCGCTATGACGCTTAGTATATTAGTGAATTAATAGATCGCAAATTATTTTAGCTCATTGAGATACAGCTGCATCTGCAAATAGAATTGATTCTTATAGTTTAAATGTTACGGTCGATTTCTAATACGTTTTACAGTGAATTACCCTTACCGTTGATGATCGTGTCATAACGCGTTTTTTTTTTGTTAGAAAGAGGTCAGATTTTGTTATTAATATACAAATTAATAAAAACAGAAGTGAATTAAAGTGTTAAGTGGTTTTATTTCGTATTTGTCATTCAGGTAAGTCATATAAAAGTATAATTTTGCATGTTTTTTTTTCATAAATGTAAAGAAAGTTCAGTTGTGTCGAAATTTTTGTGCCGCCTGATAGATACCTACCTAGGTACATGATTTAACGTCGATGTATTCTGCATTACGCATGTATATTTTTGAATACGTTATACATTGTTTTTGAGAAAAACAAGCCCTGGAATGAAACCCATAAATGAGTACCAAAAGGATAGGTTAAAATAAAAGAAGTGAAAACTTTCTTGCGGCGCACTCGTTTATCACCGCAAAATTGAACTTTATTTGCTATACCATAAGGCCAACAGCGCGGGTGCTGTCATCGCGTTGTTGATAATAATAACTTTTATTAGTACCTTCTTAACATTACGTAGATGGATGTAATTAATTCATTATATAGACCTCGTTTATCGAATAATTTGTATTTAGAAATTATAAAACTACGTAAAAATTGTTGATAAGTCATTATAATATAATCCTTACACATTAAATGTATTTTTTTACAGAAAAACTGTCTCAACGAAATACGAAAATGATGATGGTATTGGCACAGAAATATAAATTATTGAGAGAAAAATTCAAGGATTCAAAAAAATTAAGACATAATATTTAAAGTATCGATCCTGACTTTTTCCCTAGTAGTGACGATTGTTTTCTTCCCTGCAGCCGCTTAATTTTGTTAATAGAAAATTTCACCAAAATCGGTTGTGTTTTTTGGTGCTGAAGTCGGTTTTGGTTTTGAAAATTTTTATAGAAATAAAGTTTCGTAGTTTCCATAGAAAACAGTTCTTCTTCAAAAAAATATGTTATAGTAAACGTATATAATAAAATACTTTAACAATATGGTTTGTTCTTTTTTTCTTTATTATATAATATGTTTTTCATTTGATGACAAATTCATATTTATTTGTATGGAGACATATATGGGAAGAGTTAACAAAATAGCGGTAACTCAAATTTAAATTCAAAAGATACTAAGCAGGATGGCGGTATCTCATGAAAAAGGTATAAACACATGAATTTTTGATATTTCGACTATAAAAAATAATAATATACCCAATATTATATAAGATTCCCATTTAAAAACCAAAAATATCATTCTGTAAAGTAAAAGAAAACTATATTTACAAAATTTCAATTTTCTCAAAACTCGCCTTCACTGAGATAACGCTTTTGAGCTTAGCACGGCAGTATAGGGAGTTATAATTTAATAATTTAATATGTTTAAAATTAACTTCAGATCTAGAACCTTAATTACAGTAGAGGGATTTTTGATAACTTGTGTTTCCAGTGAGTAATGATTTTTAAATGACGGTGGCGCTAGTGTTCGCCGAGGTATCACCTTAGGTACTTAGCTACTTAGTTGTGTTTGCGGATTTGCTCTCGCTGTCCGCTTCTTAATATAAGGTATCTGATGATGATGATGACGAGTACTTAGTTAGCCCACAGAGAGAGGATTTAAGTACGTAACGTGAAAATTTTAGAACTATTCTGTTAGGATCGGCACAGTAGGATAAAAATAATGTGAACTTAGTACTTGACTAGTATTATTAGATTTTAATAATTATAATACGGAGGTAGAGCTGTCTTTAGACCTTGTCTCGACTGACCCGGATATTATCATACATATGTTACCAGAGTCAACATGGAGACAAATCAAACTAAGTAGTTACCATGTTTTTGAAATACTTTTGCAACGCAGGTAGCGTTAGGAGGGATAAACCTGTCCTCAACACTGTCGAAGCCACGTTCCATCCAGTTGGTTGTTATGTTGTAATTGAAAGATTAAGTAAAAAATATAGAGGATGTGTTCTGTGGTCGCTATAATTACATGTATAATAAAAATAAAACGTACCTAAATAAATACCTACTTTGTTATCAAATGTATGTCGTAAAATATTGTACGATATTTCACCAGTGGTGTGTACAATTTCCGATTATATAATAACAGATATTATTCTGTTATTCATTTATCTGCTAGTTAACTGGTTTTTTAGCATTCCATAATCTTAACCTTCTAAACCATGAAAATGCTAAGTAGGTACTTAAAAAATTCAAAACAGCCTGGAAAATAAGTACTTATTAAATGTTCAAGGCATAACGCACGCATTTTTTTTTAAATGTGAAGAAAATTCAAATTCAAATTCAAAATTCAAAAGCGACGACGAGCGCGGTCTAGCTTAGATTGGTCGCCATTAGTGGCATTTCTAACTTGAGCTCCTCTGTAATTTAGAAGACACGTGAAGCCGTTGGTGTCGGCTGATACCCATCGGTAGATGGAGGTCATTAGTCCATGTTACCTATATGCCTGATCATGTTAATATTCTGGGTCTGGGTTTCACTGTAAAGAGTTACGGAGGTTAGACGGCACGGCAGTCGCTATATGGTAATAACCAGTACAGCCAAATCATGACCATGATAAAGAGTGTGTTACTGGGCTCTGAAGCGTACGCTAAAGATACAACTAGGAAACACGCTCGGACAAAGAAAAGGAAAGGATCCATCTGTAGTAAACTGTTTTTGAAGGGCTTTTATATAGGTAATTTGTTTATATCCAAAATAATAAATCATGATATATACCTAGAAAATGACTGATAAATTTTTATATCCGCTTTAAACTAAGCAAGTAGGTAGGTACTTATTATCTGTTCTATGCCTTGCTGTGGCTAATCCACGAACTAACATTTATTACGAGTTTCATGTTGATAAGATAATGCAAACTTTATTTTAAGAATTACACCAAATGAAGTGAAGTAAATCATACTGATATCCACAGCTAGTGTGTTATTTATCAGTTCAGGCTGTGAAAAGAAGCGCGCGCGCGTGGACGTCGTGTTCTTAGTTGTTCGGCGCGGTTAGTTTCACAACAAGTGTGGCGGGTAATACTACAGTGAAGCCGACAACCAGAGATCCAATATGGAACAGGAACACCAGAAGAGCACGGTAATTTACAAAATAAATTATCATTTTAAACACAATCAAAGTCCCATTTCACGCGCTGAAGGTTTTACCACAACAATCTCATTAGCAACCGGCTATAGTAACGAAGGGGGGCCAAATATTAAAAAATAAATATCACCACCTCATAGATGATAAGTGAACTTTAGCCCCTAATGTATCGTACGATTTGTACAGTCTACCTTAACTAAACAGCGCTTTTTCGATGAAAATTGAGTCGTATGAAACTGTAGCTTAAGGTGGAGGAAAATTCGTTTCGGCAGACTGCATACGTAAGCGCGTGTAGGCAAATCGCCAGTTGGCTGTCGCAGTTGCTTTGCTTCGGTCGCAGAAAACTGTATGTTTTCCGTATCGTGACGACCTCCACGGGTCAGATAGCGTGGTTATATTACTAATTTATATTAAAATGATAAAACACAGTGATATAGAGTGCGGTGAATAAAGCATTGCCTAAATATTACAACAGTTTATTTCAATAGAAAATTAGGAAATATAAAAATGCAAATTTTTGACAACTTTAGTGCAATTTCATAAAGATTACCTTAAATACATATTTTATAAAACAATAAATTGAAATAGAGGTATGTATAAAAAGTGATACCGACACATTTTCAATTTTATTTGCTTTATTTTTATTAGTAGCAATATTAGGCGCCAACTTACTACACACTAACAACTACTGGCGCGTGTGTGTTGCCCCTACGAAAATAAATGGTAAACATTGTATCAACCCGGATTTCTGTACGCATAGTATCTAGTACTTGTATAAGCCGAAATAGCAGAGCATCAGTTTTGCTATTTCGGCATTGCATAGGTAGGTCAGCATGCGCGGTACTGACTGGAACATTAGCATAGTTAGTGGGCCAATGGCCCGTTATCACCCGTTACTTGACCGCAGCCGAAATTAACATAGGTGTGTAATGTAGTGCAGGGAACAGATGCATATCGACAAATATTATTAAATTACATAAACTAAATTATATTTTAAATGTTAAAAATTATATCTACTTTTCTAAATATTATGTTATTTGTAATGAGTATTGTAAATATACAAAGTAACATACCTAGTAAATCCTAAGTACCGTAGGACCTAAGAAAAAAATGTCATAACGAAAAATTTAATCTGATGAACTTGAAAATTATGTACATCTGCTAATTATTATTCAAACGTTTTAGCTAAAAAAATTCTGTTAATCAGATTAGGTACATACCTACCTAGACTTATATATACGTATTTTTTTGCCAACAAACTTATTTGCCAAGCTATGACTATAGGAAAATCCTCCGTATTTATAGCAGTGGACTTATTTAAAAAATAAGCATATATGTATGTATCTCCTAAATTGTATGGATTTGGCATGGTTGAATTCCCTGGGTTAAATTACAGATCAAAAAATTTGTACTACTAATGATAAACCTAGAGTTATTTTTAAACTTATCTCATGATCCTAATAACTACTTACAGTAGGTATTTTGTGATATTCTGCTTTTTACTTGTCGTAATTTCAAGACATATGACATTGTGTATCTTTGGAGAGGAACTTTGGACTAAGTCTATATTTCTTATATAAGTACGTAACTTTGTCACCACTATATCATTCGCACAAACGCGATTTCATCCAGTTTATAGACAACAGAATGTTTCACTCTATATATATAAAGCTTTTGCCCGCGGCTTCGCCCCGGTGAACATCTCTCGGGAACAGTGACACGACTTTCTTTTATATTTAGAAAAAGATGAAGATACATACAGGTAAGATTATTACGTACAGCACAAATTTAGCAGTTGATACCTACAGTTGATGCTTGTAGACATCATATTTTATAGAAGGTGACTCAAGTAGATGTATCTAATTTTATTTTGACTATAAGGAGGCCTTCGACAATGTGGATAATGATATTGAAGACTACTAGCGCGAGCCGCCCCGGCTTCGCATGAGCATAAAAAACTTCCTGTTGAATCACTCTATCTATTAAAATAAACCGCATCAAAATCCATTGCGTAGTTTTAAAGATTTAAGCACACAAAGGGACATAGGGACAGAGAAAGCGACTTTGTTTTATACTATGATAAGTATACTATGAAAATGTAGTGATTTGCGGAATCGAAAACAGTTTTTACGCCACGGTTGCTTTGAATCTGAAGTAGGAAGGAACCTATATCCTATTCGATTTGGAGTTAATCCCGGGTCTTTGCTTGGTCCTCTCCTGTTCTTGCTCATGCGACTAACGATCTCCCACAAGTCCTTAATCACACAAGGTGCCTTTTGTTTGCTGACGATGTAAAGATCATCTTGGCCATCAACGAGTTTACTGATCATAAGCGATTGCAAGCTGATATTAATACGGTGCTTATGTAGTGGGAGTTTGTTGTAATCTATAGGTACCTTATGAGGCCTCGTACGTTCTTGATAAGGTTAAGAAATCATTTTTGAGATTCCTGTATAAGAAAATCTTTTAAGTAAGTAGGTATAATTTTTCTGATTAAATAAATAAATATAACTAATTATCGTTAATTATCCTAGCGGATAATAAATACAACACAGCGGACACTCTTATCGACGCTTTATCTTATCATTCCTACCAACAAGTCAAGATCGGTAAATGTTGCCGACACGCATTTCATTAAACTTTCAACAGTACTGAATTCTGCCCACATATGCATGCATATATTTAAGGACAAACCAGATAAAAATCCAAGCCCGTACACGACTGAAGATCAAACACAGAACCTCAACATTGGTGGATTATCGAGTTAACCCTTTCGCTACGGAGGTTATCCAATATTTGGCATAAGTAATACCTACCTAACAAGTATATATACAATCACATATAAAGACAAACCACAAAATATGCCTTATAAATTTAATAAATACAAAATAACAGATTTGTATATATCTAGGTATGAAACTCACCGACACGCTTTTTCATTATAAAAGGGAACGTATAGAAAATGCTCCAATTTTGACAAGTGACTCATATTCTGCCCAAAAAACCTAAGTCATGGCTTTCGAAAATTATATTCCAAGCCCTTATGCACAGTTCATGAAATGCAGTCAGTACCTACCATTACAAAGTATACTTAACCTACTTAAAATATTTGATCTCTCGCAAAACTTCAAAAGGCATTATAATAAGGTTTGCGCGAGGTTTTGTCAACAAATATGTATAACTAGCTTTCGCCCGCGTGAGATTCCCTCGGGAACAGTGCTTTTTCCCGGGATGAAATGTACCCTTCTCAATACTCCTAGCTATGTGTAGGTATGCGAAATTTCCGGAAGATTGGTTCAGTAAATAGGACGTGAAGAGGTAACAAACAAATATACAAACTCACTTTTGAATTTATAATATTAGTTATAGGACTAGTCAAATAAAAATCTAATTTCACACATTTAAGATAAGTAGTTCATGTATAAATCACTCACTAAAATAAATTCAAAATTACGCACCGATGATAGAATGTTTTCTCTGAATTTATTAAGGTAGGTTCATTACGTCATTAGATCCACTAACTTTCACCAAGAGCACGAGGAGGTGGCGTGGTTGACAGATGTAAACATTTTTGTTTTACCGTTACCACACATGCAAGTAATCACTAGACTCTTAGAACTTTATCTTAACATTCTTATCAATGAAAAATAAATGCTGATCGTCACACATGCATCATATTAAATTTTATAGGTACCTTAGGGGGTAGATAGGCTATTTTATCAATTTTTATCTAAAATAATTTATTGCATTTACGTAAACTAATAGATAGTTGATATCTTATTTATTTAGTTAGCTCTTTTTAATCTTATGTAATACTTACGACTTATCTCAAATTAATTTATTGCAGGTAAGTATCACTAAAAATAAAAACATTGTAAAATAAATAATGTTTTACATAGTACTCATAAGTTGAATTAACTTACCTACTTACTTGTTTATGAATATTTTTCTGGAAACCTAATTTCATTGTTATATCTATGTATAAATTCACTACCTATCTATCTTCACTATCATCACTTCACTACATAGTATAAAACAAAGTCGCTTTGTCTGTCCCTATGTCTCTTTGTATGCTTAAATCTTTAAAACTAGGCAACGGATTATGATGCGGTTTTTTTTTAATAGATAGAGTGATTCAAGAGGAAGGTTTTTATGCCCATGCGAAGCCGGGGCGGGTCGCTACTTAATTATAAAAGTATCTATAACTTTGTCAGTGACATTACTACTAGCTTTTGTTGACTATATCCATATCCATACTAATCCATACTTCCATATCCATACTCCATACTAATAAATACTAATATTATAAATGCGAAAGTCTGCCTGTCTGTCTGTCTGTCTGTCACCTCTTCACGGCTAAACGGCTGGACCGATTGTGATGAAATTTGGTAGGGATGTAGTTAATGACCTGAGGTCAAACATAGGCTACTTTTGGGCGCGATATAACCGAGTCCCACGCGAGGCGGAGCCGCGGGGAACAACTAGTTAGGTATAAGTATACCAAATCTTTAATCTGGATTTTACAATACACGTCGGTATGACAAGTGTCAACGTTGACGTGTTTTTCTGAATGCCAGAAAGTAAAAAAAAAGTAATTAAAATTATCAATCACATGTACCACAAACTTTGATTTAACACCGTTTCTTTTAGATTGTAACTTTAAACTTACTTTAAGCTTTACTTTTTGTGAATCAATCAAATTATTAAAAAAAAAAAAAAATTACGTTTCTGTCTTTATTAGATAAAAAGATGTTAAACGCAAAATAGGTATATCTTTATTTTTCTGAAAGTTCACTCTTACTAGGAGTAAAACACGCCAAATAACCGCCGCACCCACTGTAGTCGCGACCTAGTAAAATTAGGTCACGCAACCGTAACCCATAGCCCAGTTCCATACCATGTACTGGTAGAGCATTATAAACTTTAGCTTTATTTTTCCTGACCCGACTGACCAATATATCAAACGGCGTATAGGCTAACTACAGCTAAGTACCTGACGCCACAATTATTAATCTGTTTATAATAAAATTATCTTTTGTAACCCGCAGGGCACTGCGTTTTTAGTTTGTGTTTGAACAAGTTATCTTTCTTACTCTTAAAATATATTTAGCTCTATATTATTATTTTTTCTTTACTAACACCTATCCTACATTAAGTATCTAGTTACCTATGATTGATAAACACTTGTACATCATGCTGTCCAATGGACGCATTGATTGCGGGCAATGCAACCAGTTGTGCG
This sequence comes from Apomyelois bistriatella, assembly GCA_947044815.1. NCBI lineage: Eukaryota > Metazoa > Arthropoda > Insecta > Lepidoptera > Pyralidae > Apomyelois > Apomyelois bistriatella. The sequence continues at coordinate 7,656,807 of OX345689.1, forward strand.
TTGTTAAGAAACCAGAGTCACGCTACCTTGCGTCTGCAATTGTTGTAGCAGCAATTAAAATAATTACCTTACTACAGCTGAATCTTGCTAAGACATCGCGTCATGTGCCGCTGTTGTTTCAAGATAACAAACTGAGTAACTACGTAAATTAGTAAACAAATAACTATGTAGGCATTTAAAATATAGGTACTACGTAGAATTAAGAAAAAATAAATCGATCTTTATATCACGTACAATTGGGGCCAGAAAAAATGACCCTCTCCCCTAACCATACTAATCTTAGGTAGAAGGGTTTAGAATTATCAGCCCCTGATTGTACTTACTATATTTTAAAAATATGTAGAGTAAGGAACGAGAACAGAATAAGTAATAAATAGACACCTATTTGATTCTGTTTATTTTATTTCTAGGAGAACACGACGGTCATCGTGGAGAACGGCGAGGAAATAGTCAAAGTGAACAAAATGCACGTGCCAAACGGAGTGATAAACAGAGATTCGTATATTAATGGTAAATATTATTGAGTAAAGAGCATAATATGCGAGCTGTTCGTGAGCGGTCGATTATGTTTTAATTATCACATTTCTAACATTTTCGCCTAGTTGCGAGTCAGAGAAGTGCTGGTCTCATTATCTTAAGTTTATTGTACCAAACTTAGTATTTTTACCTAAATGTGAAAAAAGTATGTTGGTGAATAAACTACCTATTCTATTTTATTCTCGTGGACGTCGCAAAAGGCAACTAAGGAAACAACGAATTTTTACATTTTTTCCGTTGTCAGCGACAGATTTCACCAAAATAGCTCAATTTGCTCTTTGTTACCTACTGCGAGTAGAACGTTGTTAATATATTTATATTTCTCTTATAAAGTGAATTATGTTATTCTTTTTGAGAAATAAAATCTTAATCCATAATACCTTTCCGGGGAAAGTTGGTTCAGGCAGGCGAAGGGGTTTAAAATAACGTCGAGTTATTTAAAACTCAAGTAGGGAAAAAGTAAGAAAAAAATTAGCGCAGGATTCGCTAATATATTTCTGACTTAACTGAGAAAACAGAAAAATACTCGTATGATAATAATGATGATGAAGTAAAGTGGCGTCAAAATAAAAATAAAATGTTTTATCCTGGATTTCATTAACAGTCATTGTCGTTGGTACTCTTAACCCGACTCTACATTTTTATTCGGAAATAAACTGTGCTAAATGGACGAAGAAAAATATATATAATACCTACGTCATTTTTTTTTAAATATTTTCCCATCTTTACTTTTCGTATTATGTTTTACAAGAATCCTAGGAGTGCTAGAACTTTTCAACAATAATATTTTTTCGAAATATGCAGGATTTAAAATTAAGTAACATTTTGATCACGTGACCCCATTTTTAAGTAGTTAGTGACAGTAACGTCACACTAGTAATAGGTATACTGTGGGTATACTTGATCCATAGTGCAAATTTATGAAATTTATTCATCTTAACTTTACATCCCAGTAATATTAACTTTAACATTTCATCAACACTTCGCATTACGATTATTAAAGCTTAATTAAGTTATTGGGCCGTGTAGTTATTCTTATTATTCTTAATTTTAAAAACTCGTAAAATAAACTTAAATACATAATTTTTATCGGTAATACTTTTCTCATTTCTATATTTGTCGAATATGAATACGAAAAATTACAGTATTAACCAATATATTAATGCATCTTCCCTATTAGAGACAGGTAAAATAATTTTCTTTAGGATTATGAAGAATTAACGTAAGAATAAGTATTAACTTTTAAGCATAGCATATTGATTATTAATTAAGAAATATAGAGTACCTACTTCTACATCACCCTTTTTCACATACACTTTGAAAAGTTTAATAAAAGAATATTTGTAACATTACAAAAACATACTCATAAACAGGCTGACCCAAATGTGGCCGCATTCCTTCCTCACTCATTAAACTGAAGTTAACACGCAATCATTCTCCTATTTTTTTCAGGCCCCGATCAAATAATACCCGCTAGTGAGTACACAACATGTATCCCAGAAGGATGTGTTAAGTTACGAATTGAACCCAGAGGAATTGCAGGAGAACCACCTATATCAGTCCCAGGACTACTCAGTAGAATGGTTGCAAGGTACCCTGATGGCATTGCACTAGCTTCAAAGAAAGAAGATGGGAAATGGCACAAAGTTACATACAAGTGAGTCAAATAAAATGGCATTTCAATAAATTATTAGTAAAAGTACCTACAAAATACTACAAATATTGCAATCATACTTATAAAATAATTAGATAATTGGATATTGGACTATTTTAACCTTATATAGGCACTTTGAAAATGGCTGATAGCTAGTAGCCCATAGAGGATTTATGAGGTAGTTCTTGCCTACCCTACCTAACTAGTCTACAAAAATAACCTACCCTAGTATTTGAAACCTAAGCTGAGATGGCGTAATCCAAACCCCGGTCAGGTTAAGATGAAAAATGTTTTTTTTTTTCTTATTGCCCTGAGCCTTGGATGTTTATCTATATATATCTAGCTCAATCTGTGTGATTGTTTTGTGGATAATTAAGATTAGATAGTAAATATAAACTGAAATTTTTAGTTAAACACGCTAATCTCTGAAACTTCCAGTCGAAACATTATTTTACGTAAAATTTTATTTTACAATAAAATAAATGTATTTACCTTGGCGTTGCCTTAAGGATGGATAGTAGTTAAGTATAATGTGACATCGCAAATCATTTTAAAGCAACTTATTCCAAATATAAAATAATGAGTATTGGGTAAAATATTATTTTTTTAGGTAAGTAACTAAAGGCAAACGAATGCTAATCATTGACTCATCATTGTCGAGCTGTGACGTTATAAAGTATTTTTTACATTATTTCCATAAATAAAAAGTTAGGTACCTACTTCATTAAAATTTCAATACTATTTCAATAGGTGGACACAAATTTACAATTATTATTATTACAATTTCAAAAGTATATGCTTTATGGGGTAAAATCCCAATAAAATGGGTAATGTAGAAGTTAAACATGACATTTCAAAGTTTTTGAAAAGTATTATTGTTTTCAGGCAATATCAGGAACGAGTACGAACAGTGGCGAAGGCGTTTTTGAAGCTGGGTTTGGAGCGATACCACTCGGTAGCCATCATAGGGTTCAACACCGAACAATGGTTCATTGCAGACCTGGCTGCTATACACGCAGGGTGAGAATTATTTAATTTCCTTTAACTTTCTATAGACTTTAAAAAGGCTTTAAAGTGATTTTTTTCATGTCCATTCCAACCGTAATTATTTTCCCCATAAAATGTGAACCGTTTTTGAGTATAAACCTTTGTCTTACAGTTGGTTCAATATATTTTTTTATCGAAGTCAGCTATTATCTTAGTAAATTCAAAAAGATTTAAAAAAAAATGAAAATTTAATTTTCGGGCGTGAAAGTATTCGAGGGTTTTTTTTGGCGCCAAGCTAAAGTCGCTCGGTTATCGTCATTGTATTTATTTTCTAATATTTGCGTTTTTTTTAGTATTTGTGCATAATAAAGGTGGATTATTATTTGCAATAAGTGGTACAATGTCGTATAAGTGACTTTAATCCTTGTCACCAAAATCTCCCAAGATAAAGCTAAGTGAAACTTCCACCGCTTCACTTAGCCCTTGACTAACTTGACTAGACATGACTACTGACTTGACTTGACTATGCCTCGACAAGTTGAAGAACATTTATCTAAAACTTGATACTGGCAAAAATAAGCTATATGTTTGATTGCCATATTGTGGATTATATCCACATCAAAAAAAAAAAAAGTATTCGTGCCTTGGCTTTTTATTCGGGAATAATATTTTATTGCCAAAAAAAGTTAAATTTTCCGCTTACACCGTATTTAATTTATCCATATTGATAAAATTCTGAGTACCTTTAACTAACAATCATACGAGTATATTATCATCATATAAGTATAGCGCGATGAATTTCATTATTAGGTAGATATTAATTTGATGTTAGTCATTGATGTCTACGATATAGGTATTTAAAAGTACAATTATCTACGATTCATCACACTTCAAGATACTATCATATTTTTTGCACATATGGAGTAGGTAATGCTCACTGGAAAATGGATGATGATTACTTCGTAATATTTATCCACGTATTAAAGAATATTAAAGAATATAAGGAAAATAATAGTTATTAATATGAAAGTTTTTTACAAACATACTCATTGGGTATAGACTTTTACTTGTATATAAAGTAGGTTTAGTTTTTTAAGTATATCTCGTCCCTAGAGACATAATATCATTATCTCCTCTTTGCTTCGTCGCAAAGCACTTCCAAGTCGAATAAATAGTATAGGGCAAAAGGAATATAAGTTTACTTATAAGTATTAATTTAATTCATTCACATCTAGTGCTATTCATTTATACTTAAGTAACGAAGGTTAGATAAGTTCTTATAATATTTGTAGCTATCAGTCGTGTAAAATAGTAGCTGTAATTTGGAATACAACTAATTTACAATTTAATCTCTAAACAGTGGTTTCGCTGCGGGTATCTACACGACGAACTCGGCAGAAGCATGCTTCCACTGCCTTCAGTCATCTCGCGCTAACATCTGCGTGGTCCAGGATAAAAAGCAGTTGGAAAAAATCCTCGCGGTGCGGAGCAGATTGCCACATTTGAAGGTCTTGATACAATGGGAGGCACCCGTCGACACTTCCGTACCTGGTTTATATTCAGTGAGTACATTCGAATATTTTAAGAGCTTTAACCACTAAGTTGAGCATCGAAAAATAACCTGGGAATATAGGCAGTAATTTACTTTTTTTACTACTCAAAATCGTCCTTTGCGACGCAAACCCTGAAAATTGTTGGCAACGAGCTGCTGCGGAGGAGATAAGTTTCAGAGTGTTGCAGGCTTGAATGAGTTGCACTTCAAGGAGTGTGATCAAAAATATCACGCACGTATAGATTCTGTCGACTCAGTTTTGTAAGGTACGGTGATAGGCTTTCAAATAATTTTTTATTTATTTAATTAACTTCATTACATACAAATGTAAATGGCAGACTTAAAGCCACCTACAATCTATCACCATACAGAATTTTTTTAAATCTCAACAGTTTACTTATATTACGACTAGCTGTTCCCCGCGGCTTCGCCCCGCGTGGGACTCGGTTATATCGCGCCCAAAAGTAGCCTATGTTTGACCTCAGGTTGTTAACTACATCCCTACCAAATTTCATCACAATCGGTCCAGTAGTTTAGCCGTGAAGAGGTGACAGACAGACAGAAAGACAGACAGACAGACAGACTTTCGCATTTATAATATTAGTATGGATTAGTATGGAAGTATGGAAGTATGGAAGTATGGATTAGTATGGAAGTATGGAAGTATGGATATAACATATGTATATACTTATGCAAGCTTGCCTCTTCGAATAGTGCGTACGGCGAAAGAGAGGAATTCTTTACCGACTGACTTCTTTCAAGACATACAAAACTAGATCGTTTCAACAGAGTGAATAGGCAGGCAAGCGAGTTTCATCAAAGTACCCTTTCCATGTAAGTAGGTAACACATATTCACATGTGAGTTGAAAAGTATTGCAAAACATGATGAATGTGAAATCAAATGATATGAATAATCGTAAACATATAGATATACATATAGATGTAAAATGTAGGTAGGTAGTTATTATATTGCAATGAAAAACGTTTCACTAGCTTCAATTCGCTATTGTAAAAATTGAAATCTTTATTCTATTATACAGCCCGACTCTACCTGTTGTTTTAATCGAATACCTAAACAAAAATTAAGATGACTGTGGGGCCTAAAGCCCCTACCTAACTACTTCCACCGACAAACCTTTTGGTTATATCAGCCGCACCTTAATCTCGCTTCACAAGTCTAATGTGTTTTCTTCTCTTATCAGCCTATGAGACATTACTAAAAAATACAATGTTGCATTTATTTTATAACCTGGCGTCAGTTTATAAAAATACCCAAGTAACATACTGTTGTCATTTGAATAAAAAGCATTCGTCAACCACTACTTTCACCTTCGGTTAGACTGCTTCGAGAGAGCAATGACCATCATCGCTCAATAAACCTCTTTGGCCAAACACGTCGAATTAACCATAACATGTGCATGACGGTTTACTTTTATGTTATTGTATAACACATAAAATGTTTATCAAATAAAAATTATCAACTTAGTAGAATGCAAGGAAAATGTGTACACGCATAAATGTTTTATGTTCTGAATCACTCAGTGATTCATAGTACGCTAAAATTCTGGTTTCCTATGACGTTCATATTATGATATAAATGGAGATAAGATAAGAGGTATAAGGGAATTGTTAACCCTTATCTGTATATACGGTTGTAATATATTAGAGATCCACCCTAAATAAAATACTTAGGTAAGCTTATATTAAAAGTGAAAGTGGGTGTTCGTCTTTTCACTTTTTTTAAGCAATGGGACCAGTCCAGTCGCCAAAAGTAATTTTGTTCAATGCATAGAAATACACCTATTATCTTTAAATACGAGTCGTCTTCAGGTTGATGTCTGACGACAGAAAATATTAACTTTGTTTTGATTTTGGCTAAGCATAATCGATTCCCACGGATCGTAAAGATCGAATGCCTCTGCTGAACTGTTTTGACAGTTTTATATTTTTATACGTAACATGGGATATGTGTATTGTTATGATAGTAGGTGTCGCTATACATTTAGTTATTGTAAGCCGTGAGGTACAGAATATACACTAACTAAGTACTAAGTAACGTTCACGTGAAGCGTTTATGAAATTAACAGGCGTTTCAATGTCCAGAATAATACTTACCAGATATTATGATTATATGACTATATACCATCTGACGAACAATATATCATAGAAGGGGGAAAACCCAGTCATCGTCTTTTGGCACCTTAGATTATCGGGTGCCAAGTTACTTGAGTAGGTATTTGTTTTATTAAGTATTTAACTAATGACAATTGAATATAGAATTAGTAGTAAGTATTTCATAATATTTTTTTCATTGATTGCAGTGGGAGCAAATACTTGAGATAGGCGCCAAAGAACCGGACACACATTTGGATAGAGTTCTTAAAAACATTGCTGTCAATGAATGCTGTACTCTGGTTTATACTGTAAGTACCTGTTTACTTCCCTTTAGCGATTGGTCCCGGCTGTTATTTCAGTTGTTTGTTCAGTCACTAGGTCAGTTGGCACTGCATGCGATGCGGCAGTTGTTTCATTGTAATAACCAGTGCCGCCAATGGCGCCATCCAGGATCATGACTAATGCGTATCCTGCATGGGCTTTAAGCGGCTGCCTGACTTAAGCGTACCTAAGCTGAAGATGTAACTGGGATTAGATGTCAATCGAACATAAAAATGTGACACCACAATAAGTCTAATAGAGTTGCGGGCACACCCATCGTTTCCTCTAAGCGGTGGATCTGCCCTTGCTAAAAAACACGGATAAAGAAGAAACTTCTATATTTATTTTTAACATTGGCCAAAACCCTGACTATATTTTAAAACCACACCTCATGACTTTATAAAAATATCTCATCTACTTACCTGTCTAAATATAGCTAGTGCAATAAAATGGTTGTTTAATCAATTGCTATCACGGTTCTAACTAGATCAGAGACTTTCTGGTGTAAGGTTTCTTCAGAAATACTTAAATATTTTTGTCAGAAAATGTCTATACTATGATGACTTTTTTGCGTATCAATAGTAGGTATAGTTAATGATTTGTTTTTTTAAATATTATGTTATATATACTTGTTATTATATATATCACCATATTTTCGTATATGTTACTCACATTAATTTTTATTCGTAGCCTACCTAATATTATCTAGGTAAGTGTCTGTCCACTTTGACAATAAACACATCCTCATTGAATATTTACCTACTAACCATCAAGCATAGCGTTAGTTAGTACATCATCATATTCTAGGTGAGATAATGCGACGACCTAGTTATGAATAGAGGAAGGCTCAGATAGTATTCAACCAATCAAGCAAATGCTGAAAGCATAAGTCCAGATCAATATTTTGTGTAGGTATCGGTATAGGTATATCGAGTTGATAGGAAATAGCCGCTCCGCTAAAATTAATCTATGTCTAACCTTGACACGTATTGTATCGATTGACCTAACATGTTCATTGCAGTCCGGCACAGTGGGTGCTCCCAAGGCGGTGATGCTATCGCACGACAACCTGACTTGGGACGCGCATTCCATCGGCGAGCGCGTGCGCGACCTGCAGCCGCAGTCTGAGAGGCTCGTGTCCTTCTTGCCACTGTCGCACGTCGCCGCACAGGTGAGAAACGGGGTGTAAAAAAAGCATTCGCAATCAGTCTTTCTTTTCAATCACTTGTGTGGTGAATAAATCATGCAAGCACGACCTGTAGCTGTAGCCACTGTGAGCTCTGAGCTTTAGAGGGCACAAGAACATGGTGGCGCAAGTGAGACACAGGGGGTGTTTTTTGACCATCGGCCAAGCAATCAGTCGTTTCTCTCAAAGAAGACCACTCTATCTCATCCCATTTTATTGTAGACTTGTATACTACGTAGTTTAAACTCCATACATATAAATCATTTCCGTTGCCCACCAGTGGTGGTAATTTTAATGGGGGACAACGGTAATGATCAGTAACTACTTCATTAACACTTAAGGTGGTGGATTCTACCAACAACATTCTCAAGGAGGTTTGACGTCAGGCAGGGGGCACAAAAAGTTATCTAATGTCTGACTGAAGTATCTCTCCGACGACGACGGCAAATATTAAACATTGTATATAAGCGGACACCGGGCTACGAAGTAATGCAGTATTAAGCTGTAACTTAACATGCTCATTAGCGAATAGACACGTGCATGACAATTATAGTCATGTCAATATTTTTATGTGTGACTTGATCTTTCAGCACCTAACTTGTGTGTATATAGCCTTTTCGCAGTCTTTAGCGAGACAGTTAACAATAACAAGAGATGTGTCACTAATACAATCTGACGAGAAATGTTAGGCAATAAAATCTTGACACATTTTTACATTTATACGAGTGAACCTAGCCTTACTGACATCGCGATTAAAAATGCATAGGTATGTTGCAGTCATGCACAGTAGTAACTTACAGTGGGAAAAGAAACCTGAAGCCGCACGTGCAATTAATGAAACTATCATCTGCATTACGCGTGTCAACGTAACATCTAATTTACTTACTTAGATATGTAGATAATGAACAACGGAATATGTACCTACCTTGGAGATCCTAAACATGCTACCTAGGTAAGAAAGTTAAGTTAATCAGATAGGTACAGAAACCTAGTAGTCGTGAAGCATACAACGTCAGTGGCTATTAGGTAGATTATTGACAAGACATGCAGGGTTTGGCCTTGATACCAATTCGATAAGCAATCAAGCGAGGAACTTACTAAAATTAGCGTGTAGAGTTCTTCTGTTTCCAAAGAGTCAAAACAGGACTCAAATACTCGATACAATTGACTTCGCCGTGGTTCAGTGGATGCTACATCCTCGTTTTATAATTTGATTGATCTTATTCTCAGGCGGTAGACATCTATACGACGCTTGCCCACGGAGTGACGGTATTCTTCGCGCAACCAGACGCGCTCAAGGGCAGTCTAGTTGAAACACTGAAGGAGGTCAGGCCCACAAGGTATTGTGCACTCGAGTAGCATATGACATTTCACACACAGTAAGAACTATCAAATTAAGAAAAACATCCTTCACTTCAGCCACGTATAAGTTTAATATTGAATAGTCTTACCATAGATTTCCAATGTGAGCGATTCGATACGATGTGCATCACACCTATCTCAATTTCCGATTACAGATTCTAAAATTTTATTCAGATGTTCCATAATAAGTAGATACCTAATGTATAATGCAGGGTCTTCAAAGGGTTTTGATTTGACAAATAAAAATTTCTGTAAGTAGGTATATTGTTTGCTCGAAAAAAATATGAACAAATAGGTACTCAATACTAATACACTAACAAAGTGAAAATGAATGTATACTGCAAAATGAGAGTTCATGGTTTCTAGATGGCAGAAGCAAGGCCATTCGATTTTTTATCGTAGTTGATAATGTATATGCTTTACACAACCTTGACTGTTTTGAACATGAAATGAATGGGACATAAGTCATCCATTGTTTTATTTTTACTCTGTATCTGTGCGTGGTTTTATTTCAATCTGCCTATCCAATAATCAAACTAGCAGACAAATCACCATATATTCTTCTTAACAATATAAAGAAAATCTAAGTATAAAAATCATAAACTACGGAAAATTATAAACATATTGTACTGCTACAAACTGTCCACCCACGGTTGTTTCCAGAAGCCTGGCAGCATTTCTGTTGAATTGATGAAAAAAGTTGATGAACCCCGACCTGCGGCCCTATACTTTTATTACTTACTAGCTGTTACCCGCGGCTCCGCCCGCGTGTAGGTCGCTTTTCGCGTAACCTGTGTTACATTAAAATGAAATGACGCAATCGAAGTAGCCAGGACATTATTCAAATATAAACAAATATCATGTTTCAGAGTTAAGTTCAAAGAATCTCCTTGTAGACAACATTAGCAGTTCTTCCCTCAGAGGCTAATAAAAATAGATTTTCGGCGCTACTGACCCGCGAGCAAGTCACATACAGTTGTCCATGCGAGAAACATCTTGTTCTTAGGTCGATGCCAGCTGCTTTTAGGGTTTGTCTCTGCGACTTATTTATCGTCATGGCAAAGCATACAGCAACTGAAAACTGGGTGCGTTTAAATTGAAAGGGGTAATTGTTGGGGATGAGTGGTATTCGAGGTATGTACACCGTTTCGCCTGAACCACACCCTGTGAGAATTTCGGCCTGTATTAAGTTGTGCTGCAAAATCGTTACTTTGAGTCGGGTCCCGTTGCATAGTTTAGGCGGAGAAAGATTTCTTAAGAGCATAATGGGAACGCCAACTTTAAGGGTAATGTTATGAGCAGGAAGACCACTTGCAGCCAATAAACTCAAAAACTCGATAAAGTAGGTGGTAGCATCATCCTGATGCACAACACTGTTATATGACGTGTAATTCACTACATCCCAGACAAATTTCGCCAAAACCTTGAGTTTCGGTAAACGTTTCCGAAGCCCGAGATGACGCATGACGCTCGCGGTCAGCGGACAACAGAGACTCTCTGTCAGAAGAAGTTTCTAAAGACCGAGACTATGCATGGCGTTGCCTATCTTCATCGAGTCGCATCTGTCTATCCGCATTCGATTCTTGAGATCTAGCTAACCTTCTGCTTTTAGCTATTCTGGAATGATGCGACAGATTAGATCGTTTCCTCCTAGGCATTATTTTAAATAATTAAAATTCTTTATATCAGGTGAATTTAAATCAACTGCAAATATTTTAAGGGCAGATTCAGACCACTCAACTGAACAACTTTCCTAAATAAACTTATGTCGAAATACGAAAAAAATTTTTTGACCTCCCATACAAATTGAGAATCAGCTGATCTAGTTTAGTATGGAGAGTGAAAAATAAAATTTCGTTATAAGTTTATTTGGAAAAGTTGTTCAGTATAGTGGTCTGTATCTGCCCTTAAAATATTTGCAGTTGATTTGTGTCCACCTTATATACGACACGATCGTATGTTCCGTCAAACAACAAATTCATTTTTCAATTCAAGCAAGACAACTAACAATAGCGAACCGAACCGTCCATTTACCAAACCAATCAATAGACAACAACCAAATAACCAAACCAAAAGAACCACAAAGACCATCAAATTTTTTAATTTGCTAAGGTTAATTTCAATCTGCTATACCATAATGCGAAAACGTAACCATAGCGAGTTGTAAAGTAAGTCAGCGCCATCTATTGAGATTTTATGTTACTAAATATACGATCAAATTCAATGTGTTATTTTATTAAAATTAATAGGTGCAGTGCGTGTTTACGTCTTATTGATATGGATAATATAAAGTAGAAATCCTAGCCTTATCTAAATTAAATTAAACGAATTAAAAGTTTTGAAGCAGTGTTTGAAGTAAATTTTCAATCGACCATAACTTCTTTTTCCCTTAACCGATTTTGACGAAACAAAGTTTTGTATGTAATCCAACTGTGAAAACCGCGTTTAAATCGGTTGAGTATTTTCGAAGTTATAACGTACCAGACAGACATACATACAGACAGACAAAAATTCCAAAAACTGTCTTTTTGGTTTCTGTTACTCTTTTTTAATCGCACTCTATCAGTTATTTTGAAAAATATTAAATGTACAGACACTCTCATTTTAGTGTCTTATTATATGTATTGATATGGACATTAACTAACAGATTTCTCGCTGTTCCCCGAGTATGGGAGAAAATGCACGAAAGAATCACAGCAGTTGGTGCGTCTAGCGGCGCCATTACGCGGTTCATCGCCAACTGGGCCAAGGATAAAGGGCTCAAGTACCATCTCGCCAGGATCGACGGGTAAGTCGTAGTTAAACATATTTCATACATTCAAGACCACCTAATAATAACAATTACTTACTTATCAGAAGAAAAAACATAGAATCAATTATGACATAAAATAACAAGAATCAGAAGTTTTTTTTTTGCAACATTTTTTTTCAGTCATGTATACAGGGTATACTAAATCTACCTCATCTAAAGAAAAATAATCAAAGCGAGATAGAATGATGTTTGTGAAACATAACTTATGTACCTTACTACCTATATATTGTAACAACACAATTTTATTAATAGTTCTCTGTCATCGGAGATGAGGGGCCTTCCTATAGACTTCTCAACTACAGAAATGATTAAATACTGGTAGGTGATCAATGCATTGCCGTGTATGGATTGCGTAGAATATTTTTAATTTGATTGGTAGCCTTTAAATCCACCCTATCCTAATGTACCTATTTATCCTCATATTTATCCATGGATTTAGAACAATTACCCCAAACCATAACCACTGAACAAATAATTGCCATACCCTCTTATCAGCAGTGTGTTTAGTATTAGTGGTTTCAGCAACATCAGGTGATTAGTTTTAAAAATGTTTAGAAATTAAAAATCGAAAACAAAACGTTATATATGTATACATAGATTATATAGAAATGTAGGCTATTCTAATGTTGAACTACATTTGCATGTGATCCGTTCCTACTAATAGTTGTTAGTTTTTATTTTAACAACATTACTTAAGTATGATGAGTTTGCTTCAAATAACAAAATAATTTATGATGACAGGCACCAAGGCTCCTCGTTCGGGTACAAATTAGCTAAATCCCTGGTGTTCAACAAAGTGCACACCACCCTCGGCCTTGACAAATGCCAAACGTTCGTGTCTTCAGCCGCTCCATTATCACCAGACATCAAGAAGTTTTTCCTGTCCTTGGATTTGCCAATAATGGATGCTTTCGGGATGAGCGAGATGTCTGGAGCCCACGCCCTGAGCATCTACCCCAAGTAAGAAAACCCTTTTATGTTGAGACAGTAACCCAATTTTAAAGTACCTAAGTGATGTTTTTAAGTCAATTCACGTTTTGGCAACTTCGTTTTGTGATACTTTTAATCACCATGTCTCTTTGTTTTGTTTGTAACAAGGTTAAAGATGAGCAATTAAACCAAACCACAGATATTACTTGTATTCTGTAATCTGTGGTATTACTTGTGTACGAACAACAACACAACGCCTACCGAAACTCACGATAATTCGAGCAGTTTAATAATAAAGCAATTAATGAAATGGCATGTAATATTTAGTCAAACGACTAAATAAACTAAATCATTTATTCCAGGTTCAAATTGGACTCAGCGGGCGAGGTGCTAGACGGGACTAATACACGATTTGACGGCGCCGTCAGTCCGAATGGACCTGGTGAACTCTGCATGAGCGGTCGACATGTGCTTATGGGATACCTCAATGACGAGGAGAAGACCAAAGCTGCCATCGATGAAAACGGGTGGCTTCATTCGGGAGATATTGGAAGAATCGACGGTCACAATCTGCTGTATATTACTGGAAGGATAAAGGTAAGTTATATATTCAAACGCTCAACATCATGAATCTAATCTTTGCAGAATGTATTCCATGCAATGATGATTAAAACTTAGACTATAGAGAAAATGAACCAATATGGTTATTAAAATCAGACGGCGAAATCTCCATTGTAACCAGTGCCGCTATATCTAAACGCTGAGGATGTAATGAGGATAGAGTTTGATTGAAAACATGAGGGCTTTGTAAAAGGTTCGTACAATCTCTATGTGTTACCATAGAGATTGTTAGAAGTTCCAGCCGTCAATTTCATAGTTTCGATAGATCTATCAGCACTTCGTCACAATTTTCGTATGATATTTTTCAGGAGCTCCTAATCACCGCAGGAGGAGAAAACGTTGCCCCGGTTCCTATTGAACAAAGCATACAAGCCGAACTACGACACCTCGGGTACGCCGTGCTTATCGGCGACCAGAGGAAGTTTCTGTCACTGCTCGTCACCCTGAAGGTAATTCTTGAACTGATTAGTGTATTCTTGAACGGATTAGTGTAACTTTGTACATTTCTTACAAAAATATCAATTTTCTTATCATTACATCAACAGGCTAAAGTTGACTCTGACACTGGCGCAGCCCTGGACGAGCTGGAGAGCGAGGCGAAGAAATGGGTGGCCAGCCTCGGCTCAAAAGCCACCACCATCAGTGAGATCTACAATTCGAAGGACCCAGCTGTAAGATTTACTTTTTCTCATCGACGTGATTCCAGAACTCACTTGCTAATGCTAACTGGCTCTTTAGTAAGCTTTATTCGGTTCTCTTCCAATTAGAATGAAAGCTCAAATTATTAGTTCATTTGTTAACTATCTGACATTGGATCTATTCAGTCTTAACAAATAAAAAGTAAACACTTACAAGCTTGATAGAATTTTAAAATCAAATGCAATTTTAAATGCAAACTGTTATTTAAAATTTTAATAATATTTATTTTCAGGTACATAAAGCGATTGAAGATGGAATCAAGCGTGCAAACAAACAAGCAATTTCAAATGCACAAAAGATACAGAAGTTCGCCATATTACCCGCCGACTTTTCATTACTATCAGGAGAATTAGGTTTGTACATAAATAACATGTTATTTTTGTGCGTTATTGCCAAACGGATAGACATGAGTTGATCGTCTTAAACCGTACAGTTTTCATTTGCAATATTGTTTTGAATAAATGGCTCTTGTTGTTAGAGACCCGGGAGTCATCATCATCATTTCGAGAAGGCGTCACGGTCAATCGACCATGCACACCCTGGTGTCAGAGTTCTTCAGAACTGCCTCTCGGCCTCTGACGTGGTTCCTTTAACGACTACCAGATGGCAGCCGGGACCAACGACCAGCTTAACGTGCCTTCCGAAGCACGGAATCATCTTTATTATCAGACACTCAGGTGATTCAAGCCTGCAATGTCCTAACCAAACTGGAAACAACTAAACAAAGTATGCTTCCCGTGGGAATCGAACCCATGACCCCCAGATCTACACGCAAACGCCTAAACCACTGGACCACGGAGGCAGTTAAAACGGGAAGTATTTGTGCCATTTTAATGATAATTTTTAAGTCTTTTTTATTGTTCTCAGGACCGACGCTCAAAATCAAGAGGAACGTTGTATATGAGAAGTACAAAGACATCATAGAAGGATTTTACAAAGAGTGATTTTAGTATAAGTTTAGCAGTAAGGCATGGGGTGTAAATTAAATTATGATAATTATATTGCTCAACTAGGGACTCATTGTGATTGATAATGTAGAGGTGTAAATAGGATATATTTTGTAACGAAAATATTATACAGATATTTTTATATCCTGTGTATTCATTCTGCGCAAACAATGTAAATAAAATATTAGTTTTACCAAATCGTAAATATCGACCTTTGCATAAACTCTTTGCGTGACAATAGCCTATTCGCAATGTCAATACACAATAATCCTGCATTCTCGAGGTGTTATAAGAGGTTTTACCTCAGATCACATCAAACAAGAGAGATTTGTCATAGCGGCCGGGCCCTGGCGAACGCATCTGGCTAAATTTTGGCTTGATACAGATTTCCGCTGTCAGTCTATCACGCGCTACACGCTCGCGCACATCTCTCAAATTTTGCCAAAATGCCGAGTTGTTCAGTGGTTGTTTGCAAAAATACAAGCAGTAAAGTGAACTTCGTGAAAGATGGAATCTCAATTCATGTGTAATTATTGCATTATATACATATTTCTTCTCTAAACCGAAAAAATGAAATTAAATATTATTTAAATGACATGAAGTGACAATTCATTCATAACGTGTTAATACAATACATTGCTTGCTAAGTAAGTATCAATGAATGAATCGGTCCGCTTGATTGCGCAATGGATCCGTGCTTCACCGATACTTTCAAATTAGCAATGTAATGTCAGTCGCGTAGTACCGGCGCTGTCACCGGCCGTAAAATAGTGATGTAGTCTTACGAGTAATCTGTCGTAACTATTAAACAAATTATCGATAGTTTTATAGCGTGTTTATTAAAACTTTTTGTGGGCTAAACAAAGCATGAAAATAGAGTTAGCTTTTCAACCGAACAATACTAAAGTGGTATACTTATAAAAAACGTTTCCAACCGAGCATTAAACGTAAACAACGGTCAAAACCTTTTTCCATACAGATTAAAATTGGTTTAGATTAAGGTTGGCATAGAAATACGTCTTTTTTAGGGTTCTGTACCTCAAAAGGAAAAAACGGAACCCTTATAGGATCACTCGCGTGTCTGTCCGTCCGTCTGTCACAGCCGATTACTCTGAAACCACAGGACCAATTGAGATGAAATTTGGTACACATATGTAAGTTAAAGACCCAAAGGTGCATCTGTAACGTAAATAAATAAATTATGAATTTGGGGGTCATTTTTGGAGGGTAAATCACAACATTAAAAAAAAAGATTCGCTAACCATATCGTGTGACATATCAAATGAAAGAGCTCGTTATGAGGAGCTCAAATATATTTTTGTTATTATTGTAATATAAATATTTTTCATTTTATTCAGGAAAGAAGACGAAAATTGACCATTCCCCCCCTGATCTTCGAAACTACAGAGCCTAAAATTTTGAAAAAATTACGGATTGTAGGTCTTTGCCTGTAGATTACAGGAAAACCTACAAGAACTCTGTCAATTGACAACTAAGTGGTAAATTCATTACAAAACGTTCACGGAAAATAGTTCACTAAAACACCACTAGATGGCGATAGTAGTAGTTAGTTGAAATACCACAATTGAATTTAAAAACTGACATTGGCATTGTACGGAACCCTCTCCACGCGAGTTCAACTCTCACTTGACCGGGTTTTTTTATGACTAGTTAGATTAGACAGAGCTCAAGTACACATTATAAAATGTTACAAATGTTATATGCTTTTTCAGGCAAATGCTCTGTGATATACATTCCAAATTGTATAATGTCTGTATTCACACTTAGTTTTTTTTACCCGACTGCGCAGAAGGAGGGTTTTATTTATTACACAATTGTAAACGGCGGACTTAAAGCCTGAAGCTTTATCTACCAGTCAACCAAATGAGTGATGCAGAGAAAAGTAGGGTTATGTTTTTCGAGCGTATGTATGTATGTCCATTTCTTTGGCACGCCCTACAGCCCAAACGGCTAAACGGTTTTTGACATAGTATGGGACACCTCATACTATTTAACTCGTCAGAACTGCGGTAGTGACATAGGTTATATAATTTTTTTAAATGGTACCCGCCGGAGGAGCAATCGGGGTTTTTTGTTTTTATAATAATTGCTTGTTTGTGTTTTTGCATAATTTTATTAGGTTTTTTGGACACACCTACATCTAGTGATTTTTATATTTTTATGACAAACACTCGTGTAGATTAACGTCTTTATCTGCACGAGGTAAATAGATCTTAACTAAAATAAATGGCATATTTTTACCCGACTGCCAAGAAATTGTTATGTTCTTCACAGGTGTTCTCGTATGTATTTATGGTTGTATACCACTATTATTATACCTCGTATACTAGTATTGTACCTAACCGCAATCGCGAATATCTTGGGATGCTTTTTTAGAATTCACTCCGTATATTTGTGCTTTCAACTATTATCGCATAAAGGGTTTTTATTTTTGTTTCAATTGACTTTGTCTTTAACTTGTCGGTACCCAAAGGATCCAAAAATTAAAGAAAAATGGATAAATGCTACAGGCAGAGGTCCTAACTGGTTTCCAACAAATAATAGCACAATATGCTCGGTTCATTTTGAGCCAAGGTGTATGCAACAATAAAAATGTTCGTCGGTTATTTGAGTGGCCGGTTCCAACATTAAAATTGTATATCAAATTAATGGTAGGATCAAATTCAGAATTATTTAATTTACTTTAATAATACATAGCCTTCTAAATTAATTATGTACTTGGCCCGGACGGACACGGAGTAAAATGATATAATATAAAACTCTCTTATAAAATATAAGTAACGTTTCAAATCCAACACCATCCGAGACAAGTATACGGCATGCTCATCGGTGTAATAAAATTCATTCTTTAAGAAGGTATTGATTGAAGATCGGTCTAGTAAGTAGTTCCTGAGATTAGTACATTCAAACTCTTCAGCTTAATAATATAAGTATACAAATATTTACCTACTTAATTTTATTTTATGAACTTCAATAGAAATACCAATACTGAATAATACCGACGATATAAAAATATTTATTTGATAAATTTCCATTTTTTGGTATTTGTTTCATACATAATTTTTTTATCGACCATATTTTTCCCATCATAATCTAGCGTTTGTGTAAAATGCTGTGATTGGAAAAATGAATTTGCATGAGTTAATAGAAACAATGTTATTGTTGTGTTTGCAGCCAATCACGTTGGCTTTTGTGTTTGTGTGTGCCCTGTTGAGATAATATTAGGTTGTGTGCAAGTACAAATGTGTGGCAAAGTGGCGACATCGGGTACGTATACTAAACTCGCAAGATAGCAAATCTCCCTTGTTTGATGTGATCTGAGGGTTTTACTCTTATAATCACTCACATTATATGAATTATACACGACAAAAATAATAAGTATTTTAAAATTATTAATGACACCCAGTTTCTTCTTAACACTTTATTACATAGACTTAATATTAATAAATTCAATCGGTATAACATTATATTAGATATACTTAACACTTTATAAAACCTTTCAATTTAGCACAGGGCCACCAGCAATTGGGCTCATTATATTTTTTGCAAGTGCAACTCATTAAGTACAGATGTTTGAATTTTGTACTACATTGTTTATTTTTACATTAACTATATTCAATTACAATAACTTTTCATGTAGAGGTTCATTGAACATTATATAAGTTACGTGATGCTGGGCCTTACGTCAATGCAAATACAAGAATCTACATGTACAATTATGTGAAAAATATGAAAAACCCCAATGCAAGGTCGCCATAAAAGAGTACTTTATATAAATCTGAAATTTTTATTACTTATAAACTCCAAATGGTATAAACACTTAAAAATTGGTTAAAAATTAAAGGAAAGAGTTGAAATTTGGCATAAAATAATGTTCTAATTCACAATATTTTTTCTGGACTGAATATATAGTCGGCAGAATAGTTTCTAAAATGACCTTGATAATAAGTTACATCAAACATAAAACTTATCATAAGGGAAAGATTTAGCTTCAAATTAACTTAAGTATTAAAATATAACACAGCATCATCAATTTATAAAATATAAACTACCTCTAAAAAAAGAGGTTAAGTACATTGCGTATTTACTAAATGAACTTAACTACTTGTTGACTAAACACCAAAAAAAGTATAGAGTAATTTATAGACAACATGCCAAAAAATATGTTTAAATAAAAAAAGGGTTACTTGATTATAAGGAATTAGAGTAAATATTTTCAGAATTTTAAAGTATTTATGAAGTATACAAAATATTACATTTAATCGCTTTTAAACGTACAACTTCACGGTGTCAAATGTTTGATTACTTTGCGATGTTGCGCAACGAAAATAAACTATATTTTTTTTAAATAATGCGACTTTTTTGTGTTGTCGTTTGTAGTATATGGCTTGATAGAATATGGAATAATATACATAAAATATGGTAATGATCGACAAAATTATTTGGAATGCATAATAAGACAGAATGTTTTTCTCACTCATAAAATGTATGTATGCGTCATGCATGAATGCACTATTATAGAGTTAATTAATAAGTTCTTTGAACGAGTATCCGTACAGTCCCTGGACTCATTACTATTTCGATACAAGATTGCATGCCGGTTAGCGATTTCGCGCGTTTTAATTCAAAAGCGCGATTTTGCATTTTTGATTATTCAACATTGAAATAAATATTCGAATGGTTTACTCAGTACTGATTTTAACCAGTTTTACCAACTTCAAAAAAAAGGAGGAGGTTCTCAATTCGTCGGAATGGTTGATTTTTTAGGGTTCCGTACAAAAATTTAAAAACGGAACCCTTATAGGATCACTCGTGCGTCTGTCTGTCCGCCCGTCCGTCTGTCACAGCCAATTTTCTCCGAACCTACTAGACCAAACAGATGAAATTTGGTAGGATGGCGTAATCCTGTGACCCAAACACAGATGTGCAAAGTATATAAATATTTTTTTTTTTAATAAGATTTATTTTCGGGAGACAACAGAAAAAAAGGAAGGAAAAAAGTTTTACAAACCTTACCGTTTTATATATCAAATGAAAGGGCTCGTTATGAGGATCTCGAATATATTTTTGTTATTATTGTAACATAAATAGTTTTGATTTTATTCACGAAAGAAGACGAAAATTGACCATTCCCCCTATATAGTTCATTGCCTGTAGAATACAGGAAAACCTACAAGAATACTATCAATTGACAATTTAGTGGTAAATTCAATATAAAACGTTCACATACGGAAAATAGTTCTAAAACACCACTAGATAGCGATAGTAGTAATCAAATTCCACAATTGAATATAAAAAAGAATATTGGCATTGTACGGAACCCTCACCACGCGAGTTCAACTCGCACTTTACCGATTTTTTTAAAGTATGTTACCGGATTACTCGAAGACGCCTGTACCGATATGAAAATATATTTTCTTGTTTGAGAGGGTATACTTTTTATACAAAGGTGTAATAGTCTATTGTATGCATGTTCTTACTTGATAGATTAGTAGAATGTTCTGGAATGTGGTAGCTACAGTCTAAGACAGTAGTGGCGGCGCGGTGGCGGGCAGCGGCGGCGGCGCGTCGCTCAGCGGCAGCGGCTTGGCGACGCCGATGCGGACCACGCCGCGCGGCGCGCCTTTCAGCGCGGCCACTGCTTGCTCTAGGCTCGCGTCCTCCAGGTTCTGATATAAAGATATACTTTACCACTTAATAATTCATAAATAATAAAATAAATATATATGGACAAATCACACAGATTGAGTTAGCCCCAAAGTAAGTTCGAGACTTGTGTTATGGGATACTAACTCAACGATAATATATTATTATAACAAATATATATATATATATAGATAAACATCCAAGACCCAGGTCAATCAGAAAAAGATCATTTTTCATCTTGACCTGACTGGGGATCGAACCCGGGACCTCCTAAGTAGCGGTCAGGCATGTCCATTACGCCACGGAGGTCGTCAAAAGTAATTACAATTAAATACCTAAAAAGGACAGTTTACTACCCAAAATCACAGATCCAGAGTCGCTAAGATGAAGATTCCCTTTTTTTAAATGAAAATGTACTGTTGTGTACCAGTGAGCGAGCAATAATCTTCGATCTTCAAAAATGGATAATCGGTTATTATGTAGAATAAGAGTAGATAATAGTTCTGACACTAAATATAATATAACCCCCGTATTAAGAAACGTTTGTTAAGCCCATTTTAACTAAAATATGTTTTGCCTCTTTTTCTCTTACCTGAAAGTTCATGTTAAAGAACGAGACGCAACATATTTTAGCTAACATGGCCTTAACAAACGTTTCTTAATACGGGGGTAAGAATTTACAAGTCATATGTAGAATTAATAATTCGAGCTCCTAGCGTTACGATATTACTATACACTAATGCGACATAAAGCATGACAATATTTGAAGTTCGAGCATGGGACATAGGAGTAATTTAAAGTTCTACTAAACTGAAAACAAAAACTGAGGTACTTACCTGATCATTAACAAACAGCAAACGGTCACCGGGTATGAGGCGGCCATCTTGCTGCGCCACGCCACCCGGCACTAACGACCTGATCACAACCAGGGTGTGCGAGGGCCGCAGCGGGTCCTGGTAGTCCAGGATCGAGAACCCGAGCCCGCGTTCTCCTTTCACTAATTCTGTAATACGAAACATAGCTTTAATACGAAACCAACTAAGAGAATGAGATGCCCTTTATACCCTAGCCCTAAATCGATGTAATAATATATTTGTTTAAAATTGTATTTAAATTGTATCCAAATTCAAATTTCAAATTATTTATTTAACAGATGAGGTTACAAAAGTTTCTTAACCTATAGGTATACAGAACACTGAAAGTATACTATTTTATAAAGAAACAATAATTCAGACTGGTGGTTTCCACACTACTTAATCCTTAATGCTATTGAAAGTTATATAGAAGCTGGAGGATATGACCTGTCATCAACGTAAGATATTGTTCAGGAACCGTATCCTACGAGGGCACTGACTGGCTCCTTTATTAGTTCGATAATTGATTGTACTAGTAACTTGAAAAACAGGTCAATCACCATCAACGCATCTAATGGACTTGTCACTGTACATTGTTGACTTTGAAATCTTTCTACACGCTTCTTGCAAGACCCCTTGTTGTAGTCTCTTCGTCAAATCTTGATAAAGTTCTCTGACAGCAGTACTCCATATGAGATTAATGTAGTAACAATCTCTTGCGAAGTGAGTATACTTCCGTGTCCAATAGGGGATAGTGTTATGTGTACTATACTGTGTAGTTTACTCGGCAAGTCAATGAATGTCAATGAGTTGTGTGTTTTACCCCCTAGCTCGTGAAAAACTTGAAACGTTTTTTAAAACATACCTATTATTTGCGGTTCTGAGGACCACATAGCGAGCCCTGTCAAAGGCTCAAGGCTGCGCGAGCGCACTTTACTGCCGGCCGACAACGTATTGCCGTCTTCTGTGCCCGCCCCCGCCAGGCTACCATCTGATTTAGCCTGCAATGGTGTAAACAATGACAATTAATGAATCATGATGATAAAAAAAAAACTCTCAAATAAAATTTCAGTCAAAATACAGTAATTGATTAACTATTGAAAGAACCAATTTCCAAAAGCTTATTTCTAACAAAATATGCAGTAACTTCTATTAAAGTACTATCTTCATAAACGCAGTACCTATCAAAAATAGCTATCGATCCAACATAGCGACACGAAGGCGACAATGTCACCTACTGGAAAAAAGTAGTATGGCGTTTTATATATTTAACGTTTTCATATCTAGATTACTTTTAATTTTACCAGAACGTTTCTTTCACAAATCTATGCAAATGTAGGGTACTTCATAAATAATATCCAAAACAAAAATACTCAAATATTGTTTACTCTATTTTTAAGTACATATAAATAATATACCTTGACCAGTGTATGCGCGGGCGCAGGCGGTGCGTGTTGCTTTGCGCGCGCACATACCATACAAACTTCGCGAGACAGCTCCTTCAGAATGGACACTACTTCCAGGTGGTTCATGCCCAAAAGACGATGACCGTTGACCTCTGAAAATAAATATATTTGTCAATGATTGATTGTATCTGAAGCAAAAGCGGGAAATGCCTAATGTTTCATTATTAACAACGATATAAACTACCAGAAATATCTATGACTTTTTATGTTCCAATGAGTGCTGAGGCCGTTCCTTGGGCCCTCTGGGCCCTCCCTTTCCACATTAATAGTGCATTCCAGTAAGATGACACAAGTCTCGAGTACTCAAGTGTACATTCATTCCATTTTCAAAATGTGACGTTACCAAGCAGCTCGTCGCCGGGTCGATGTACGCCGGCGCGGCCCACTGGTCCTTCGGGCAGCACGGACCGCACGTAGTGGTGGGGCCGCACCTCGCGTCCCCCCTCAACGTCCACGGTGCCCTCTAGTGAAATTCCCAGCCCTCCGCCGCCGCGAACCACTACACCTACCACGATCTCCACGTCTGGCCCTGGAACAAACAATCGGAAAAATCTTACTGTAGTATTTCTAGCAAATGCCGTCGCTTATATCTAGTTAGGATTTCGCATGGAAAATTTTAAATGACAATATTAAACTTTATTGCACCAAGATAATATACAAAGACACAGATATGATATATGCAAGGATACATAATGAGACGCGAAGAGAACAACCATATTAAACAAGAACTAAAACCTCTGAAAAACCTAAGGGTGTAGGGAGACCACCAGCTACATGGGTGAAAAACATGGAGAAAGAGATACACAAAGAAAAGCTAGACGTAAAGACCAACAGGAGTAGAAATGTCTGGCGCAAATGCACGAGGAGACCCGACCCCAGATGAACTGGGATAAAGGGTGGACAAAAAACAAGAAGAAACACAGATAGTAATTAATAAAAAATAAAGTCTGAGAGAAACTTTATAAATAATTTATGGTTTTGACACATGTTTTTTTTGTTTTGCATTGTCATTCCATCGATTTTATTGGTAACATAATAAAATATATAATACAATTCTACAAAGATCCTTTGACACTGAGTATGGCACAGAAAATACATATATACACAAGTTACCTTATCTACTAATTGCCAGGGACGCCTTTCTCAGCGGTACGACTTTCGCGATTGATTATCGCTAATTCAACTTCCATTAGCCAACCTTAGAGTGGATAGGAAAAAAAGGTAGGTGGTACAGTAACAAATACATATGAAATTAACAACATAGTCAACTATGAAATATTAGTAGTATTGTCTCACCGAGTATAGCTTGCCACTTGCGCTTGATGGCGTCCTTTTGTTCCTGCGTGCGCGGCATCTCGAAGGCTGGCTCTGAGGAAGTTCCCGTCGGGCTGTCAGGGGGCGATGTTTCACTAAAATAAAATATATAGGTAATCATGTTTACTTTTATTTCTTACTAGCGACCCGCCCCGGGTTGCCCCTTCGCATGGGCATAAAAACCTTCCTCTTGAAGCACCCTATCCATTAAAAAAAAACCGCATCAAAATCCGTTGCGTAGTTTTAAAGATTTAAGCATACATAGGGATATAGGGACAGTGAAAGCGACTTTGTTTTATACTATGTAGTGATAGTGAAATAGAACTGAGATTACTTGGGATGCCAGATTTTTGCAATGAGACTTTTCGTGAAACAAGTTGTACAATGTTTCCCGTAGGATGAGAACACACCTCCAGATTGTATGGCACACCTAGATCGCTAGACCACTAATGCAATTTATAAAATAAAAGATCTGTTAAGAAACAAAAACATTATTTTAAGATAAATAAAATGACAAGTAAATTCATGGGTCGGAGTTACTTTCTTCGGACGCTTTAGATAATGAGCTTCACCAGCCTAGCCTCTTGTAGCTTCTACACTTACATAGTAGGCAGAGGTGTCATCTGTATGTCAGCGTCAGACGTGGTTGGTTCGGGCCGGTGCATGTGCAAGAACGGGTTGTGCGGCGTCGCCACTGTCGCCGCTGACTCGCCCGCTGCGATCGCTTGCTGAAGTTGCTCGAACTTCGGCCCGCGGAGGTATCTACAAAACACTCATTATATATATAAGGTGAATTTAAATCAACTGCAAATATTTTAAGGGCAGATTCAGACCACGAAACTGAACATCTTTCCCAAATTCTTTGTGTCCACCTTATATAATTGTTTTTTCTTCCTCTTGCTTTATCTATCTATAGTTATAGATAGCTAGTGTTTAGGTGCTCGATAGCCTTGCGCGGCGCGCGTTGTTGTAACGATAGGGCGCGTCAAGCGACGGCAACGGCGAGTGCGCGGCCATGTTTGGATTGGTCGCCATTAGTGGCATTTCTATCTTGAGCTCCCCCGGGCTTCGGAAGGCACACGTTATCGCTAGATGGCAGTCGTTAGGCTAAGTCAGATGCCTTTAGGCAGCCTAATAAAACCTGACAGTGTTGGCCACTAACACACCTGGATCATGTTCCTGTGGGTCTGGTTTCCCTAAAAGGGTTACGGAGACCAGACGTCAGTCGCTCCAACCAGTTCCGCCAAATCAGGACCATGATTAATAGCGTGCCCTATGTGGTTACTACCGTGTCTTAAAACCATGCAAGATCCAGTGAATAAGCAAGACAGCGCAATACATGATGTAAGGCGACATATCCTTGACACTATCGTTATTGCATGGTTTTAAGAGGTGATAGTACGCCACCTGGGCTCTGAAGCGTAAGGTGAAGATGAAACCTTGAAACACGCTCAGACGACGACAGTTGTAACGGCAATATAACAATAGTAGCGACCCTCCCCTGGCTTGGGCATAAAAACCTTCCTCTTGAATCACCGCAAATGAAAACCGCATCAAAATCCGTTGCATAGTTTTAAAGATTTAAGCATAAAAGGGACATAGGGACAGAGTAAGCGACTTTGTTTTATACTATGTAGTGATAGTGATGCGAGTGACCTCTCGAGCTCCAGAGTGACGACGCTGCCGCTCTGCTTGAGCGCGTCCACGGCGCGCTGGTTGGACTTCCCGGCCAGCGACACGCCGTCCACGGCCACGATGCGGTCGTTGACCCGCACTCTGCCGCTCAGAGCCGCCGCGCTGCCGGCCGTCACCGACTTCACGAAGATACCAGATAGCTCCTCTTTCTCGCACACGTAACCTGCCGATGTTGCGGTTAATGATTATATCCGTTCTGGGTATCTCAAACGTTAACAAAGTACGACAATAACAAAATGTATGGGATTGACATATTTTTTTTTTATTTGTTTAGTCTTAGGAAGACACATCTATTACACGAGAAAATGGCAACTCAAACACATGACAAAAAGCCAATTAGGCAATGCTGCATATACAAATAAGATTGACCACGTGATTTACAGCAGCTTGTATCAATCGCATACATTTTGTTCTTGTCGACATTCGTCAACGTTTTGAAATTGCTAAGCCCCCTGGAGTGCTATTTTTGAAATGTATGACATAGCAAAATCGGTGAGTCAAATGATAATCGTTCGTTTTCGAATGATTTTCATGCGACATAACCGGTGACTCGAACGATAATCACTCTACTCACCGGTTTTGGGTGAGTCATACATCTCAAAAATAGCACTCCTGTTCTGTTGTTCTGTCCCTGCTCGGCCGTTGTGTAGAAGCCGAGTGTAGAGCCGAGTTCCAATTCGAAGGGACGCAGCCAAACCGAGTCCGAGTGTGTACGGGATGGTAGGTGGCTTACTATCACCTCTAAAAACCATGCAAGAACGATTGAATAAGGGAGATTTGGCCTTACATCATGTATTGCGCCATCTCGCTTACTCGTTTATAGATGGTTTTAAGAGATGATAGTAGGGCCCCTGATTCTTACTAAGGACGGCTTCGTCTCCGCCATGAAGCTTGCTAGCTCCAAATGGAGAAATCAGTTGGGAACGTAAATATTGGATATATGGTCAATTGTCAACAAAGGTATTAACGCAATTATTGTACTGAACACTATTACGGCTGGATCGAACAAAATCGATCCGGAACGACGCATCTAAAACGATTTATTAAATTTATTGAATGATTTTAGCAGTCAAACCTTTTATTTCAGTGAAATTTGTATGTTATATCGTAACTACTATTTACCTGCTATTGTAATGCCAAGACCATTTTCATCTTTCTTCAACTGAACTGTGAAACGGTCAACTTCTGGGGATTCAGCTTCTAAATAAAAGACGAGAAAGGCAGTTAGTATTCATGTATAAGTAAAATAATCCATACTAATATTATAAATGCGAAAGTCTGTCTGTCTGTCTGTCACCTCTTCACGGCTAAACTGCTGGACCGATTGTGATGAAATTTGGTAGGGATGTAGTTAACGACCTGAGGTTAAACATAGGCTACTTTTGGGCGCGATATAACCGAGTCCCACGCGGGGCGAAGCCGCGGGGAACAGCTAGTTTCCTATAAAAAGAAGATGAAAAGATTGAATCATCAGTCACTCAAAGACGAAAAGTCTGTCTATCTGTCTGTCTATTACGCTTTTACGGATAACCACATTTTGATGAAATTTGGTATGGATATAGTTAAGAACGAGGAAGTAAACATAGGCTACATTTTGATGGGATATACCGAGTCCCACGCGGGCAGAGCCGCTGGCAACAGCTAGCCATGTAACATAACACACAACTTTGGACTTTGAGGTGAGCTTATATATGTCTAATCTATCTATTTAGATAAAACTTGTATGTTCCATAATAATCTTAAGCCCAAACCTGTTTCCGGAGGAGGAGTGGCAGATTGATCAAAGACGAATCTCGATGCAGTAGCCGGCGTCGGTTGCGTGTGAAATACTTGTTCGAAACCGGCATCCAATAGATACCGGTCTAGAGCCTCGGGGTCTGAGAGCAGTCTGAAATTAAAACAACAAAAGTGGTCAAATAGAGGGTTCCCAAAAATGTAATAAAAAGGCAACTACTTTCATTTTTTATTTTTAAATTCTTAAAAAATTAAATTGCTTTATTTCGAATATGTATAAAACAATAATTTGAAAAAAATGTTAGTTATGCTCTTTTCTCGTTACTACGGCAAAAAGTTCATTACCATTAACACAATATTTTGATGGCTTTATTTTGTGTTAGTAATTAAATTTAATGAGACTGATTTCCACTCGTTATTGCTTCATTTTATAGTCATCGTTAGATAATATAGAATTAAATAATAGTGAAACAAGTTATTGTACGATTTTTGTTTGTAAATATATATTTGTACAGATGAAATGATGATGATGAACACATGTCGATATTCTACCAAAACATTTATACAATGAGTTAATAAATTATAATAACACAAACAATAAAGAACTAGGTACTGTAAATTGTTGCATTTTATCCGTAGTTGATGAATACGCTGGCAATCTTGAATATATGAAATGGACAATAAACTGCTTTCTCTCATTCGACTGGTCATTCCAGATTTTGAATTTTTCTAAGCCCCCGATAAGATCTGTTTAAGGGAGCAACTTGGACCCGTTTCTTTTTCTTACAATGATATATAACGTTTTAGGGTTGATTGATACAGGGATTGCAAAGTTTGCTTTTTTGCAAACGATCTGAAACTCTTATTTAAGACAAATGATGATTATAAACAACTACAGAAAAATATAGATAATGACGTGTAATGGTGTAATAGGAATAGACTTGAATTTAACACAGAAAAACAAGATCATGTTACACTAAATCACACTTAATGCAAAATGATAGGTAAGGAAAATCTTTCTCGTATGAATTCAGTACAAGACCTGGGAATTGTCAATAAAGTATTTGATCCCGACGCACGAAGCACACCCGCTACTTGCTCGGCTCCATCTCCACCAGTGCCTACAGACAGTTACCTGGCGGGCACGACGGGCGCGCTACAGCCGCCTCGCTTGGTGTGCGCGGGGTCGACGGGGCGCGCTACCACGAGCCGCACGCGCGACCCCGACGCACGAAGCACACCCGCTACTTGCTCGGATCCCATCTCCATCAGGCTCACCTGCAGATATTTGAGCTTACAATTTACATATGTGCTGATGAGACACTATTTGTTAGGGGGAATGAGCTTTTTTGTTCCAAAAAGAATACTATATTTTTATTTTTAAACCTTTCTTTGACACTAAAATAGGATGACAATGGCAAATGAATCAAATATATTGTCCACCAAAGTGTTGAGCATAGCAGAGGCGACCAATGTATCCGTACCTGTAGCCTCTTGGAAACCTTACTGTGTGAGTAAATAAAGCTCTTTTAGTTAAATACTTAACTTTTTTTAAATCACCTTTATTTAATATATCTTTTTTTTTGTTTTTTATACCTTTTAGTTAAGCAAACTGACATACGACTACCTGATGGGAAGCGGTTACCGTAGCCTATGGACGCTTGAAACACCAGGGTTGTCACGTGCGCGTTGCCGACCATTAAGAAATCTTTACAAGCCCTTATTGAAAAACCCCATGTTTTTTGTTATGGTGACAAGAGAAATACACAAAACCCTAGAAAATATCTCACTATGGTCTTTCTAAATTCCTGAAGAAATAATTTCTACTTACATCTCCAATTTGTAGTATATGATCTCCAGACTTTAGCCGACCATCACGATCAGCGACGCCTCCAGCTAGAATCGTTTTTACAATGACACCTTTTGTTCTAGCGCCAATTATTCCTGCAAATATATTAACACATAAACAGAAGTTCAATTCAATAAAACCAGATACAAGGAGACTTACTCAACATCACCTGTTGGCTTACAGGCAGTAACACAAGGCTTCAAGTCCGCCATTTACAAATTTTGTATGAAGTTTAATTTTTAATATACATATAATAAATAAAACCAACTATTTTTATTGCAAGAAATCTAATAGTTCATAAATATGTATGATGCTAATGCTTTAAGTGGCCAGCTTTAGTGAGTGTCGAGAGATTGTGACAAGGGATAGGGGAAAGAACCAGTAAGCGTTTAGACTTAGTTGATCCCCTTTCCAGTTTGAATAAGTAGCGAATCTGTATTTGTCTATTAGCTAAGGTAATCTTTCAGGACTTTGTTTTGCAGGACTTTATT
The DNA here is from genome assembly GCA_947044815.1 of Apomyelois bistriatella. NCBI lineage: Eukaryota > Metazoa > Arthropoda > Insecta > Lepidoptera > Pyralidae > Apomyelois > Apomyelois bistriatella. Next base: position 7,687,601 of record OX345689.1, read on the forward strand.
TTTAATGTATACAAAGTGAGAGTACATGAATTTAAATACCTCGGATCTATAACAGATACAGAAGCCAAAGTACAGAAAGACATCGCTGGCCGAGCCCGTATAGGGATAAAGGCAAGGAGAGAAGAAGTCAAATTGCAAAAAAAGCTATGCTTGTGCTTAGCCTAAGCACGCCATTTAAATTTTAAATTCATAGTATGAAATTAAATGAAAAAATACATCATCCCAGATGTTTTGTTATACAAAAATTCTGTATAGAATCATGTTTATTTTAATCTAGTTTACAATAAATTATATTTGGGGATAAAAATGCGTAGAATAGTTTAGATAGGAGAGTATATTGTATGAGCAACTTCTACACCATTTCTCAATAGGAAAATCATGCACTTCATATAATGTTATGTTTATGTAACAAGTGAAAAAGATATGTGTACATACCAAATCCAAGGCCTGTGCCATCATTAACTAAGTTGATAATCTCAACCTGAGCCCAATCCCCAGCCACAATATTGTGGGAAGACAGGGGGTCATCATTGCGTGTTGTCATTTCTAACAGACCACGAACCTGCAAACATTTAGCAATAAAAATCACTAATAATACCCGCATACATGCCATGATGACCACAAGAGTTAAATGAAACCAATATGTCGTTAGATACACTGGTGTTTTGATAGTCACACAATAAAATTGTATTGCTTCACCAAGCCTTTCATATAAAAACAACAACATTGTTTTATTGTAAACAAGGTACTGGTCTTGTTTTTTTTTTCATCTGCTTATGTCACTTATCATTCATTGCTAAGGTATTGTGGGACCACATTTCTCTGCTATAATTTAACATTCAAATGTAATGTAGATTACCCTTAATCCTTTTTTTATATTTTTTCCCCCTACAAACTGCCCTATTTTTAATGGCACTAGGGATATGGAAGGCTATTGTAGTTCTTGTCACAGTCAGTAATTCTGTGTACCATGTATTTTCTAAGGTGCAATAAAGTAGTTTTACTTATAACACATATTATCATTTTTAGAATACAAAGCAAATGGACCAACCTGTTTGGGCGACATGTTGGAGTCCACAGAAGCATTGTCGAGCCCAAGAATACGTTCATTGTCAGAGCTTGAACCAAACTCTAGGCTGTGAGGAGGGGACACCTGCGGCACTCTTTGTTCCTCTTCTCCTTCATGCCCACCATAGAGGTTTCTGGCTTGCAAAGCCAAGTCACCTGTTAATCAGAAAATATGAATATGTCAGCAATTTTCCTATTCTATTATCAATCTTTATTTATAGGTACTTAAAAACATGTTTATAAGTATAAATAAAGTTAAAAAGGTTTAAAATTAAATAGATAAAACTGATTAAGCTAAGTTAAACCAAAATTTTAACTGGAGCACAGCACCCAGCAAAAGCTAGTAAGTATCCAATATATCTTAAAACTAGCTTTCACCTGCGGCTTCACCCGCATGAATTTCTCTCAGGAACAGTGCTTTTCCCAGGATGAAAGGTATCCTATTTCGCATGAAGAGGAAATAAACAAACAAACAAATATACAAACTCAATTTCCCATTTATAATATATCCCATACCATTAACTTACCAGCTGGCGTAATATCAAAGTCACCAGGAAGTATAGATGGATGGTGGGCTACTTGAGTAGCAAGCATCCCAACAGAGTCATGAAGAGTTGCTATGCTCTTTAATATAGGACTCTCTAGCAGGCTGATCAGCATATTTAAGTCATCATTGGTAGCTGCCTATTGAAATAACATATTTCAAAATTAATTTCCCTTACAACCTACTTTAACCCTAAAAATTAGCTCTCTCTTCTTCATCTGAGGGTGTTACTTAGTACATTTAGTTTATTAGAATATAGCTTCAGAAGCTAAGGTTGTCTGAGGAGTCTGAGGAGCTGGATAGCCTAGCGCGGCGCGCGTGTTCGTCACGATAGTGCGCGTCAAGCGACGACGGCGGCGGCGAGTGCGCGGCCATGTTTGGTTTGATCGCCATTAGAGGTTAGACGGCAGTTGCTCCATTGCAATAACCAGTTTCACCAAATCAGATAAATAGCATACCCTGAGCTCTGAAGTAAGCTGAAGATGCAACCGGAAAACATACTCGAACGAAGAAGAGAAGCTATGGTTGTCTATACTTGTTGAGTGGTAGTAGATATAAGTTAGTTGTATGTTTTTTTTGGAGCTAATCTTCATCATTAGAATCAAGTTACATCATGTAAAGAATTATCATGCAATGCTTATTTCCACAGTTGTACCATAATTTAGATTTCAACTACCCAAAACGAGGTGAGGGGATGACACATTATTTTACATTAATCTGACTTTATGGAGTCATAGGTTATAGGTTATGATTAAGTTGCAACCCCTAAAATAAGTAAATATTATAAACATTAATAATTTAAAATGGACTGTAACTGTCTGAAATAAAGATTTATTATTATTATAAGCAAGCAAGCATTCAACTTTTTCGACATTTTGACCTGAAAGACGACAAGCAGTAGCAATTTCCGTTATTGGGTGTTCTTTTTTTTAACTCATCTGTAGTGGAAAGTTTTACCTATATGGTTACCTTTACATAGTTTAAAACAAAGTCTCTTTTCACTGTCTGTCACTATGTATGCTTAAATCTTCGAAACTATGCAACGGATTTTGATGCGGTTTTTTTATAGATAGAGGAAGGAGGTCAAGAGGAAGGTTCTTATGTGAGTAAAACCTATAATATTGCACCCCTGCGAAGCCTGAGCGGGTCGCTAGTAAATAATAAAGCAGTCTAGCATTACTCTACATTAATTTCATTAATCACATCTCTTCAGTTTTGGATTTTGTGGGTAATTTGCCCTAATTAATATTATATTGTTGGAAGCCGCAAAAATCTGATAGTTTTGAGTTTTTCAAATACAAGTAAAAGGAGAACTACTACATACATACATGAGTTCATAAATAACGAATTTATTTAGTGACTGACTAAAATGTATGTAAATTAAAAGTGATATGTGGCAGGGATAACCATTCTCTAATTTTTAATGCTTTAGGTGTTTATTTTTTAAAGGTCTTTCCACTTTCACCTATACTGTAACATGGTAAAAACAATACCTCACCTTCAACTTGGAATCGTTGCTTTGATCAACAGCAGCTTTCACACTCTCAAGTTGGCTCAAAGCGTTAGATATGTTTGCTCCAAGATGCATCTTGAAGTAAAATTTTGAACTTATTATATGAAAGGGAAATTGAATACAGTAAGAGGAAGTAATGAATATCCTGCTTCCTGGAGGTCTAAAGCGCTCTCTGTTTTAGTTAACAGTTTCACACTGTATACTATAGACCTAACGAATATGTATATTGTATAATAATGAAGAATTTTTATGCTTGGAAGTATATTTTACAAATTGTAATCTTTAGCTCTACACGATGACAAACCAAATACTCTTTAGAGTATAAAATCACTTGCACAAACTGAACTTCTGAAGTAAATAAATAAATTAGTTAAGAATTTGACGATTGAGACATTGTTGAGACGAACAATGAATGAATCAAAGGAATGAATTTGGGAATGAATTAGCCTCTTCTCATGACATGAACGGACTCCTTGACATTGACAGACATCGGACATTGGATGTCTTTTTTTATAATTATTTTACGGCCCTGGATTCAAAGTCCTTTCAGGCCTGCCTGATTGGATATTTTTGTTTATACTTTTTACGGCCATGGAATCTAGTCTACTAGAAACACATTATTAAAAAGCGACGCGACCCGATGAAACGCGACGCGTGTTGAGTCAAATCAAATTGTATTTTCTATGATCAGAATCACATTTTCCACACGTGACGTGATGACACGTCGGATGTTGAAACACGCGTCGCGTTTAATCATAGGCCTCCCATGTTGGGTCTGCAGTTTCTCAGGTCATTCTTCCATCGCCTTTGCGGTCTTCCTCTCGTTCTCTTTTCCTCTCTGGGGTACCGCTCTGACAGTTTTTTGGTCCATTTTTCAGTTTTGTCTCTCATCATGTGTCCTACCCATCTCCATTTCAATTTTCTTACTGTGTACATGATACATCTGTTACCTTTGTTTTCCTTCTAATGTTTTCTAGGCTGATTTTTTCTATTAATTATGCTTCTCTATGTTGTGTTGGCAAGTTTCAAGTTTATGATACTCTTCTTTTGATTGCCCATGTTTGGCTACCATATGTCATACAAGGCAAAATACAGGAATTAAATACCTTTCTCTGACCTGAATTTTCAGTAATCAAGCAGGCTTTTTATAAACACGGTATATTTCTTATTCAATTTGAACCAGGAGGGGTACTACCGTCTCTTAAAACTATGCAAGATCCAGTGAGCAAGCGAGACAGCGCAATACATGATGTTGGCCGTTAGGCGACATCTCCCTCTTGAATCACTCTATCTATTAAAATACCGCATCAAAATAAAATCCGTTACGAAGTTTTAAAGATTTAAGCATAGGGATAAAGGAACAGAGAAAGCGAGTTAGTTTTATACTATGTAGTGATAGTGAATTAAGTGATAATGATAGGATATCAAAGTTACATTTGCAGTGAACGAATCAGTGTACCTGTATAAGTACATATACATCGCTTGCGTTGTTATGAGGCAATATGTACCTATGTCGTAAAGTATTTCTCTGGTTTCTACACAAAAAGAAATGAGATGCAATCAAAAACAAACTGCATCCGTGGCGTGGTCCAGTGGTTAAGGCGTTTGCCTGTAGACCCGGGGGTCGTGAGTTCGAATCCCACGGGAAGCATACTTTGTTAAGTTGTTTCCAGTTTGGTGAGAACAATGCAGGCTTGAATCACCTGATTGTCTAATAATAAAGATGATTCCGTGCTTCGGAAGGCATCCCGGCTGCCATCTGGTAGTCGTTAAAGAAACCACGTCAGAGGCCGAGAGGCGGTTCCGAAGAACTCTGACACCAGGGTGCGCATGGTCGATTGACCGTGACGCCTACTCGAAATGATAAATAATAAATATATAGGTAGAGACAAATTACACAGATTGAGTTAGCTCCAAAGTAAGTTAGAGACTTGTGTTATGGGTTACTAACTCAACGATACTATATTTTATAACAAATACATATATAGATAAACATCCAAGACCCAGGCCAATGAGAAAAATATCATTTTTCAACTTGACCTGACCGGGGATCGAACCCGGGACCTCCTGAGTAGCGGGCAGGCATGTTAACCATTACGCCACGGAGGTCGTTAATGATGATGATGATCAAAAACAAAACTTGAAAAAAACCAAGTCTCGCTTAGTTGTTCCGCCGTCAAAAGTTGTGAGATCGATGTAATACCAAGTCGGTTAATTTATTCAGCCCCTTCTGTCTTTGGTTATTACGTGATATGCTAACCTAAAAACATCATAATAGTGCACATACATGTCACTATTAAAAATATGTTATGTTTTAAATAAACAGTACGATTTGGCCATAATCGCATGAAAACACATTATTATCTCACAAATGATACACATTTACTAGAGGTATATTAAATTAGATTGTTTGGTGCGATTGCCAAGTCATTTTGGACGTTTTGGAGAAAAAGCAGACAATCTAATAAACAAGAAAATGTGTTTAATATTTATTTCAAAATGTTGAATAAAAAACACCAACAATGTCTCCTTATTAAATGTAAACTGACTACTTTCTATTTATGTTTTTAATGTTAGTATCTATCTTTATCTATTTATCTATCTTTAAATTTGTTTACAATTTTATTTCACAGAATTTACAGCAGATGGCAAACAAAACAATACATAAACGGGTTATCGTAAACTTGCCACAAAGTTAATTCGTCACGAAAAAAAGTATGCGTAAACTTGCCACACTTTTATTTTTTTATAGTTAATTCGTCACAGTCTAATATTTAGTATAGTAAATTCGTCACACTGATTATTTTTGTACAGACAGCAAGAAAATTAAACAAAAATTTAAATAACAACATTTATTTCTTTCATCACAGTTTTGGGATATTAACCTTACCTACATCTATTACAAAAATCACAGTTCTATCTGAATGATTTACTTAAATATTACGTACAAATATAACCAAAGAAGAAGCAAACAAAAATAAATTTGCTGTTAATTTCTAGGAAGGTTCTCAAAATTTACAGCTGTTTTATTTAAAATATTATGTAACAATTTGTAAAAATCACAGTTCTCTTTATAAATAGAAAGCGGCTGATTTGCCTAGGTAACATGCACAACCTACCTACTACCTACCTACCTTATTGATATACCTTACGTGTATAACATAAAAAAAAAAAACAAAATATATATACTTAATGAATCACAGATAAAATCACAGTATTTTTTGTCATAATTCATCACTTGCCTTCCCCTAAAATCAAAGATTAAAGTCGTAATTTAAAACTTAAGTATAGGATTAACTACATCTATGTAACAAATTAGAACAACCTACAATAAAACAATAGTAAAAAGAACTTTTATTATATAAAGTAAAGATATTGCTTTTTGTTTATAACATTAGTTTTCCTTTGAAATCATACATTAAAATTATTAATTTAAATCTTAAATGTAGAATTAACTACATCCATGTTACATTTCTTTAAAATGCTGCATATAAGAAATTTTCAATATAAATTCAGACAGGGGCATGTTATTATAATTTTCTAAAAGAGTTTTTAACTCCCTGTCATATGCAATTGACATGCGCGTTCTTAAGTTTGATGGTATGGCTAGATTCAATTTTTTTATTTTAGTATCTACATAATCAGCTTCCTTTTTGAGTGTTTCCAGAAACTGAAGCATTCTAGGTTTTTTTGAGGCATCATATTGTTCAAACGCTTATGCCATCTGCGAGATTTATTGTCCTATGACGAGAACCATGTATATTCCAAATAAATTGTATATTTTTATTTTCTAACCACTGGGATACGAAATAATCATTAAATGTTGTTACTGTTTCACTCTGTGGCGCATCTTCCATAATCCACAACCAACCGTCTTCAATGTCTTCTAGCTTTACATGCGCCAATGCAGCACACAAAGCCAAGTGTCTCTTTTCGTTGATGCTGTTCATATTTAAGGCGTGAGCTTTTTTAGCCAATGCTTGTTTGAAGTGGAAGTTACATCCTTGTAGTTTAATATGTGGAAACATTTTTTTTATGACGTTGATAACTGCAATTTCAAAATCGACAATCATTGTCACCGGGTTCCAATATGGCAAATTTTTCTTGAGAGCAATAAAAAGTCGCTCATAAGACCGTTCTTGCTTATTAGGCATTAGAACGTATATGAGAGGAACTACGTTTGTAAAGTTTTCGTCACTTCTCACATCACCATGTATGCAGTAAAGCTGATAAAATGGTTTACAGCAGCTTGAAAAAGTTCCATCCGAAAAATATGTTCGAATATTTCTTACAGCTTCACGAGCTGTCTCAGTACAGAAAGCTATTATTCTGTTCTCAGGATCACTGTCGTCGTCAAATAATAAAAAACAATCTGTATATTTGAACGGGATTATTACATCTTCACATTTAGCAAAATGTGTTTTGGGTACGTTTAATTCACGATTCCTTACGATATAAAGTGATCTTGAAAAGTGTTTAAATTTCGGTAAGGCACTTAATAAATCGTAACCCGCGTCTTTTTTTGGTTGAAAAACTTCTTCAAATAGTTGAGGCATAGGTGTGCTGGTGTTTGCTGCTGCTTCTTTACAAAGATTCTTTGTCTTGATAATCTCTGTTTTCACTACATTTGGTTTACACTTATGAGCCGCTTCATGCAAAACTCGAACGCTATGATTCTCCGAAATTTTTATACTTGCACTGCATGCACGATTCGTACATCTCCAAACAGTTCCAAGCTTAGTTTCCCGATGAAAGGTGTACATATAACCACCTCTCACAAGCATTCTCCGTCCCCTTTCAGTTTTCGTAAATGTGACCTGAAAAGGTGTTGAAATAGTATCATAAATTTATCTATACTTAATACTATAAAGAGGAAAAAAAGCTACTGGACGGAATTTGATAACTCTTTCAATATAAGAATACTCTTTACTCTTAACAACAACGGAAATAAATGCCGCAATTGAAGTCACGGGAAATAGTCAGCATTTTATAAAATCACCATAAAAATTACTACATGCTTTAAAACTAAACGGGTATAGTATAGAAATTTGTAACTGTGTTTGTCTACAGAAAACAATAAGCATAATACATGTCAAATTTCACAATGTATGATTAATCACACCACCGCTGGCGTCTGAGCCGTCGGCCATTTTGTTTAAAGTTTGTCATGCGTCATGTCTAGTTAAGACAAGCAGCATAAAACGGTATGATTTAAAATTATATCTAAAGTTTTAAACTGTACCTTTGCTAATAAATAAAATAAGAAATGTGACTCTTTTATTCAAATATTTATTTAATTATAATTAATAGTTCGTATTAGATCTAGTGCAGTTTAACTTGCAGATTATAATTACTAGAATCAATTAAATAAACACTTGATTAAATTGACATTGCTGTGAAAATAATGAGGGGTCAGTTAAGTATTAATTTTGTTTTAAAACCATAGGCTATCTAAAGTTAAATTAAATAAAATCATTGTTTAATAACTGTTATTAAAATCGAACTCCTTTTATATAAGAGCATTTGAGAGATAAAATAATAAACAAATAGCACATATTTTTTTTTGTATAGAATTAAATTTAAAAATACTTACACCATGTCCTCCCGTACTTGTTCCCGGCTGATTATCCATTTTTTCAAAGATGCACAAATTACAACATTTAAAATTGCACAGTAATTTTGCAAAACACGTCACCACCCTCTCGCAAGGTCATGTGAGTCACTGGACTGATAACAAGAATGCATTGACCGAAAGGGTTAGTTGTTACATTTAGAAAGAGATAGTTGCAGCGAGCGAGAGAGATAAAAGCATGTGCAGGAGTGCTACCTAGCTGTCTGATTGTAAATTTTCTCATCCTCATATAAAGGATTATTTAAAAAGCACCAACAGCCTCCTAGGGTATGAATGAACTCAAGATAACTATCAACATTTTGCAGCTAAAAAAAAATGATGTCCTATTTGAATTGATCAAGTGATCATTAATTTATTCAATAATAATTCATACATTGCATTCCAATACATAGATCACATGACAATAGAAAAATAAAATTGAGTAATATAGAAAATTAAATTATATAATTTGGCCATCATTAAATTCAAATAAATAAACCCCTGTATGTAGTTGAATACTTTAGACATTTGTAGTAAATAAATGTATTTAACTTGTTGTCCGCTTCAGTTCCGCCCATGGTACATACCTTCATCTTTACAAGAGTGGTTTTTTTTTTGTAAATCTAACCTGTCGTCATGTCATAAAACCAAATAAACAAACTCTTCGGCATTTTTCATATTAGCGTAGATTTAAACCACTAAATAAATAAATCACTTTGCTTGCTGTCGGTACTTTGCTAATTGTGGCAAATTAACTATAACGCATACCTACCTGTGACGAGTTAACTAATACTTTTTTATGCATGTGACGAATTAACTTTGAATGTATGGAGTTTTAAAAACGTGACGAATTAACTATGTGGCAAGTTTACGATAACCCACATAAACAATATCTAGGTACATAACATAAGTAAGTAGGTACGTATACGCAGTGGAACTAATTACATATTAAGGTACCTACCTACTGGAACATCTTGTAGAAACTCAAAAAACTACTTACTTATAAGAATTTTGAGTACTTATTATTCCTTGGACAATTTTGTTATTCTTTAAAAATGCGCTGGGCCGAGTGCGATTGAATTTTCTGGTGGCTTACCACCATCTCTCAAAACCATGCAAGAACAATTGAGTAAGGATGATCTCGCTTTACATAATGTATTGCGCTGTCTCGCTTTATCACTGGATCTTGCAGGGTTTTAAGAGATAATAGTGGCCACCTGATTATTATGAAGAATACAGACTAGGTAGGTAGATAGATACTTATATTTATCTTATTAATAATAAAAAAAATCTAATAGGTCTACATTATGTTTCTTAATTAAAAATAGGTTCCATAAGAATAAACAAAAAGTAACAATCTCTTAGATCCGATTTCACCAACATATCTTAAAGTTTAAAACAATCATTTACACTGAAAACGGCAGTTTGACTAAACCATATTAACTACCTAAACTGCAGTTTTAAGTTGTTAACGGTTGTTAGGTACCTAAATATTGGTCAACTTAGATCTAATTAATTTCTGTTAATCGAAGCAAATTTTTTACGAATTGGCTAGTCCAAAAAAATATGATAATGATTTTTATGTGGTTTTTCGATAAAATAGACCATTTTAGGGATACAGTTTTAAAGAAAAAATTCTTAATATTTTTTTATTTAATTTTAAAGATACATACAGCGATGACGTCACTCCGCGTTGAAACAAAGTATTTAGGTTATTTTTACTAGAATTAAAATATGACAATGACAGATTATGACGATTTGACTGGCTTGTGCTAGCAATACTTCCAAGCAAAGAATATAATTATGATCGCTATGCGGCTAACTTTATTACAGAACCAAGTTGAAAAAGCCGCTTACGTCACATGTAAGCGGCTCATGCAATTTATTTGACCTACCTAGTAGTAAATTTTTGAAAATTAAGGTCGTTGGGTTTTTTCTATTATCTCAAAAAATATTTGCTTAATAAAAAATCTGATTATGGCAAACTGTTTTCTAAGCTAATTCCTCGAAATGATTTTCGAATAGACATCTTTGTAAAAAACTGGACTAGGTAGCCAATTCGCGAATTTTATGTCCTATCCATACTTAGGTACATTTTTCCAACTGCACACTGCAGCTCTAAAAGTTACAGGCCGCTTAGATTAGTCGATAATTTTCTGCTCTTCTTGCTACTGACATGTTGATTGATAAGATAGCATCACAGTAGCTACTGTTGCGAGGTGCAACTCGGAGCAAGTGCAGTATAATAGAAATTAGAAACTGTTACTGATAGTAAGGTACGTATTTTACATGGTCGGAAAATTATAAAAATTATGTCATTTTATAAGCATACTTACATAAACCTATTGAAAATGTATGTAAGTACTGAATTATAAAATGGAACTCGTAAAGTACCAAATTTCTGCAATTATACCTACTCTTTTGGTATTTATATATACAACACACACATAGAGGATAGCTGCGACCAGGTAACCGTCAACTTTTGCAGCAGGTCAGAAACGAGTAAACGAGATACATGATGTAAGACATCTCCCTTACTCAATCTTTTTGCATGGTTTTTAGAGATGTCATAACTTTAAACAGTAAACGGGTTTACTGCGATTCAAAAACAAGATATCACATTACGTAATGCTTTGCGCCATTACGCTTAAGACGAGACCTTGGTAACTAAAAATCATTTTTCATTGAAAGCACAAGTTATCAAAATACCGTGTTAAGTAATTAAGGGTCTTAATCTGAAGTTAATTTTAATCATAATAAATTATACTTCCATATAGTTACAAAATGCAAAACTGATAAAAGTGGCCGTTTTAAGCAATATTGCAATTTGTAACTATAGGGAACTATTATTTAATAATTTAATATTTTTAAAATTAACTCAGATACAGAATCTTAATTACATAACACTGATTTTTGATAACTAGTGTTTTCTTTTCAGGGAATAATGATTTTAATATAACGGTGGCGCTAGTGTTCACCAAGGTATCGTCTTTTTGGGCTTGCACCTTGCACGAAGCACGATCGATGCGAATGGCCGTGTTGTACGTCAGCTTAATGGTGCTGATGGTCTTAAAACTATTATGTCGTAAACATTAAACCGAACTTAAACATTCACACCAGCTGCAAAATTTTGAATGGGTCAGTTTAATGTTATCTGAAAATTGGCAAGACGTCAACAGACACATTCACAATATTTACTAGTACAGCTTATACAGACAGGAACTTACATTATAAAAAAATATCTGGATGACCTTAAACCAAAGAATAAACATAACTGCAACGCAATCCTCAAATATTATAAAAGAATTTAGTTATGGACTTTTGTTAACAGTTTTCTTTAAAATGAAAGCCATACCATGAACCCTGAAATGTTTCTCTAAATCATCCGAATTATCAAATTGGCTCCTACAAACTCGACACTGGTTTTCACGCAGTGGTTCCACGTTTTCTTCTGGTATATTTTGATACTTGTTTATAGCATCTTCATTGTAACACTGTTTATGTGCAATATATTCATCGACATCGGACACGTTATGTTCAATAAGCAAATGTGTTGCAAAAGATGGTTTTACAACAAAACATTTTCCACATTCCATGCATTGATATGACATGCATGGATCTCTGTGACCGATAATATGTATTTCAAATGATTTTTTATCTTTGCCTGCGTAATCACAAATATTGCAGTCGAATTGAGACTTTTTGCACGCAGACGATATTGCTGGAATTACTTTAGTATTATTTTCATAATCAACTTTTGATCCCGTATTCTTTTTTGGATATTTGCTACGTTTTCTTTTGAGATTTGGTGATTTTTGGCCCATTTTTATTCTCTGCAAAGTAATGTTTACATCTAAACAGCGATGATCTTTATGATACTCTCTAAAATGTTGTTTTATATCTTCCCATTTCTCACTTATGATCATTGTACAAGTGGGACATTTAATATTTTTCTCAATGGGTTTAGGCGTCAGTATTTTGGCAGGGGAAACATTTGTCTGCGGCTCCAAGGAACATTTGAATGGACACTCATCTGGTAGAACCTGAATTTCATCATATTTACATTTGTATGTAAAGCTCCTCAGACATCTATCGCATCTTTTAACTACGCGATATATTCTTTTAGATGCCGAATTAGCGAAAAGCGATACTGCTGATTCAAACATCTTTTTTATTGATTCAGTATTACAATGTTTTTCAATGTGATGGTTAAGAAAGGAACCAATATCGTTGCACGTAAGTCCACAAGTCCAACATGGGTAAGCACTAAGAAAATTTTTACCCTCCATATGACTTTTTAAATGATGATCGATTTGGCCTGGTAGAACAAGTCTCCCTGGGCACAATACACATTGATAAAATATTAGTGCCTTGCATTCAATATCATGAGACTTTAGATGCTTAATCATAGTTTGGTTACTATAGCTAGCAACAACGCAAGCATTACATTTGAATACTTTTATTACGTGATTTTTCTTTAAATGACCATTAACATCATTAGGATGGAGCAAGTTACAATTTGAAACAGGGCATTGCATTCTTGTTGTAGCCCGCATCATTTTAAAACCTTCACAATGGTGTGTATACGGATAGTTGATTGATTTTGTTGATAAATGTTGTCCGCACTCAGGACAGTAAAAAGGGGGAGAGTTTGTATGAAGACGAAGATGAGATTTAAGTCCGCATTCATTAGGCATTGCAAATAAACATACTGGACATGTATAGACTTCATTACTCAGTCGCATGTAATGTTTAGCACGTTCCTTAAATATGGGTCCAGAACCTAAAAACTCGGTTTTGCAATCAAAGCATACCCACTTTGCTAAAGTTTCTTGGGATGCATTGGGCGAAGTAATTTCGATTGATGTGTTGTTACAATTATTTAGTTTATAGTAACATAACGGAAGTGGTTCCACTTTTAAATCACTAACATTTATAGTAGCAGTCTTGAAAGCGTGCGACCTGATATGACATAGTAAATTGCATCTGTTCAAAAATATTTTAGTGCTATTACAATGCCTACACATATAAGTGATCATAAGTGATTTTCGATTGATGTGACGTTCGTAGCTTTTCTCCAACAGGAATCTGAAAAATAAAATAATTTTGAAAAGGGGCCTTTGCAGAAGCTACGCTACCGTGGAAATTACAATAAATAAGAAATTCGCGCCACTGCTTGGTAATAGCGTCATTAATAATAATAATAAAAAAATGTCAATAGACTCATTGCAGGCCTAGTCCGATAATGTAATTAAAAATAGTAGATTGTTATACAATGAAGGAAAGGAATGATTCCCGTGCGAGGTATTTAGACGCCCGATCGTAGCGAGGGCAGCTATAGTCCAAGCAGGAACTATTATTTTACCCGTGTTGAACACTACTTTTCATTTCAAATGAAAGGAAAGTTAATAATAGAAGTTTTTCTAAAATTAATCATAATAAAAACATGAATATTGCCTATTTAAATTGTTTTATGTTGTAAATTTAAATAAAGAACATACCGCGCGATACACCAAGAGCATTGCAGAGGGGTTACCATCAAACGTTTTAGCGACATAAACTACATAACTATTATCAGAAAAATTAAAATGCAAAATTAAATATGTACTTAAACCTCTAAACGTGAGGCTCAGAACCATCGCGTTTGTAAGTACTTGTGTTTATTTTGCACTGTATGCCCTTATTCATAAAGTTAAATATTTTAGTGTTATCCCAAAATGCTTTGTTCTTGGTGAGTGCTGACCTTAATAAGTTATAACCGCGGCAGTATTTTTTATCAACTTATGCAATAACTACGAATGTTTGGCCGAACTACATGATAGCGGAGTGGAGGTGTTAGGTTTTATTTTCGTTACGGAATTTCTTGATTCGGTGGCCGCGCTCAAAGTCCGCGATAAAAGCTATATAATAGCTTAAAAAAGCCTTTACAAGCACTTACTTGGCTAGGCGCCAGCTGCCTACGTTTCGGCAGTCGGCAACATTACCCGGCCGTTAATTGCTTTACTTCAGGCCTGTATAGAATTGTACTTACTAATAAGTAAATTAATTACAACGGTACGCTCGAATATTGAACTTAACTTAAACATTACCTTTAATACAAATAATTATATTTAAAATGCAATATAAATCAGTTATTACCTGTCACAACAATCTGTGCATGCATACACTTTATGTCCATCTATTGGTATTGGTATTTCGTAATTGGGTATAGCTCGATAAAAGAGTAGATTCTTTACACTAAATTTATCATTTATAGGCTCTAACGCCGACATTTTCGTAAATCTGAAATAAATAATATACCAGTTAGGTAAGCCTTTACAGGTACAAATGTGGACAGACTAGGGGGCCGATTCTCGCGCAATCGAAGTTCACTACACCGATTTTCTCCAATTTTTTTCAATTAAATCACGGTTTCTGCTTTTTCAAAAAATCACGATTGAAAGAGTTCAATCGATCGATCGAAATTTTTCGATTTTGAATTGACTAAAACTCATCGAAATCGGTGAAGTGAACTTCGATTGCGTGAGAATTGGGCCCTAGATCAGAGAATGAGAAATAGGTATTTGGATACAATATCGCCGTCTCACCTTCACATATTTTATTTTGTTCGATATAATTTCATAGTGAACTGCAGTTAGTAACCCCCCAGGGTGGTTACTACCGTCTCTTAAAACCATGCAAGAACGATTGAGTAAGCGAAATGTCGCCTTACGTCATGTATTGCGCTGTCTCGCTTAAGACGATACCACTGCTAAACAAGGTGGTCTTTAACATCATTTATCTCGCAAAGTTCTTTTAGTATGGGTTTCAAATCTTAGTATATGATTTTTGAGTATTTTATCTCCTTATGTATAAGATGGGAAACACGTTTTGATAAAATTTTCTCGATAGAAATATTTTTTGAAAAATAGTATTCGCTTACCGATATTTCTAAATTATAGATCGACGATTCAGTTTAAAAAAATGATTTTTAAACTAAAATATAGGTCGTTAGTGATTCATCATAAGAGGTATAATAAAATGTAATGAACTGGTCTGTTTTTTTATAAATTAATAAAAACAAATTTGGCGCTTACGCCCTATTTGTTTGAGCGCCTCGAGACTATACCTGTCTCATCGTTCACGGGCTTTACCGCCAAGCGCTATCCCTTGCGCGCTCTCCCGGCCAGTCTGCGTCTGCATTTGCCGAGCAAAAGACGCGCGCATTTTTTATTAAAAATCAAATCTCGCGAGTTTTTATGGCATTTTATAATATATATTCAAATTTATTGTTAAAATTTATATCCCAACCTAGTTTTTATTTTAGTGTTTTTCTTGACTGTAAATAGTATTTGTTATGTAAAATAGTGTAATATTAGCTATGGTTTTGTTACGTAACTGTGATTTTTTTAATATTCGTATTATCATAGGTAATTGAGCAAAAAAACTAAAAGAGTACCCGATTACAAGGAGAAAGCCTAGCTAATGAGAGTAAACAGATGGTAAGTACCTACCCATCTATCCTATCATAATTAGTCTTATTTAGTCTACCAAGTGCCTCCGTAAAATAAATTTTATTTGTTATGGAAAACTAGTACTGATCGGTCATTCTATACATAGGTACCTATATATTTATTTAATATTTATATCAAATTGGATACCTAGGTATCTAAGTACTTTGGCTTTGAAACGAATTCGCCATTTTTATACAAACAATTTGATAGGTTGGTATAGGTAAGTGTGGAAGTAACAATTTACATATAAGATAAATATAAAATGGCTAATATCAAAATACCTATTGTTTTCAGGACCAACAACAATTTGAGGTCTTTGTGTCCACGCTGCCGCCGCCGCTGCTGTTGCGACTGCCAGAACAGGGAGGTGTAACAAATATGGAGTCGGATTTACAAACTTTTGTTTTGAATGGACAAAATATTATACCGCCAGCATCACGAAATGTAAAACGGTTAGTACCTAATATGATTGTACTAGCTATTGCCCACGACATGTTATTATGTTTGATCTTCTGGTCTTTAATGAAATATGTTTAACGATCTTACATTAAAAATCTGAAGACATATTCGATTATATACGTATGGGATTGTTTCAGGTGGAACCAAATGCTGATGTTACTGGGCACCGTATTGTCGATATCAACAACTTTTTCAAGAAACAAAAAAGTCCTAATTTAATTATTTCAGTGTGGAATATTTTTTTTATATTTTAAATATTATGTCAAAGAAATGTTCTGGATTCTAAGCAGATTCAATGAATTTACAAAATGGATCATAATCAAACCTAAAGATTATTTTTGTTTTGGCAGTATCAAGTTTTATTGGAATGCTCTTTTTTTAGTGTATTTCTGGAACGACAAGATCAAGATATTTAAATAAGATAGTTAGAAAATGACAAGACATAATTTAAAATGTTTACAATGATTAATTTGCATGCCTTAATTAGGCTAATGTGTTTGTTCCAAATTTATTATAACAACCTTTGTAACCACATTTACGCAAATAAAATGATTTGATTTGATTTGATTTGATTAGTCATATCTAGTCAAGTGAATCGGTGAAAGGTTTCTTATAGCATTAAGTATCTCAGAAATTTTAGTAACAAGGATTAAAGTCACTTATTCGACACTGTACTACGAGAGGGGTAATGGTCAATTTTCGTCTTTTTTCATGAATAAAATCAAAACTTTTTATGTTACAATAATAACAAAAATATATTTGAAATCCTCTTAACAAGCACTTTCATATGATATATAACACGGTAAGGTTTGCAAAACTCCACAAAACTTTTTTTTATTCTTAATTTGTCACCCGAAAATGGTAATTTAAAAAAATATTTACTTTGCACATCTGTGTTTGGGTCACAGGATTACGCCATCCTACCGAATTTCATCTGTTTTGGTACAATAGGTTCGGAGGAAATTGACTGTGACAGACGGACGGTCGGACAGACAGACGCACGAGTGATCCTATAAGGGTTTCTTTTTTGAATTTTTGTACGGAACCTTTATAGGATCACTCGTGCGTTTGTCTGTCCGTCCGTCCGTCTGTCACAGCCAATTTTCTCCGAACGTACTGGACTAAAACAGATGGAATTTGGTAGGATGGCGTAATCCTGTGGCCCAAATACAGATGTGCAAAGTAAATAAATATTTTTTTAAATTACCATTTTCGGGTGACAAATTAAGAATAAAAAAAAGTTTTGCAACCCTTACCATGTTATATATCAAACTAGCGACCCGCCCCGACGTTGCATAGGCATAAAAACCTTCCTCTTAAATCACTCTATCCATTAAAAAAAACCGCATCAAAATCCGTTGCGTAGTTTTAAAGATTTAAGCATACATAGGGATATAAGGAAAGAGAAAGCTACTTTCTTTTATACTATGTAGTGGTGATAAAAGGGCTCGTTATGAGGATCTCAAATATATTTTCGTTATTATTGTAACATAAATGATTTTGATTTAATTACGTATGTATATATGTATGTAAAAACTTTATTGTACAGAAAGAATATTTATGATACAACATAGAACACAAAAAAGGCGGACTTATCCCTAACAGGGATCTCTTCCAGTCACCTGTATAAAAAAGGAAAAAGAGTACATGGGCATTAAAGAGGGTACATCGCAAAGATACACATATGAAATTATAAACTAATTACAACACAAGAGTTACTTATCCTATACTATAAATCAACTCGAGTCCGAACGCTCGAAGTATTCCCTAACCCTAAAGAAGGAATGTAATAAGGACGACGTCTTATCCTCCAATTAATTTATTTATTAATGTAAGAAGACGAAAATTGATCATCCCGCCTCATTTACAAAACTACTGAGCCAAAAATTTTGAAAAAAATATAAAAAAATCATTTACAGGAAAACCTACAAGAATTCTATCAATTAACGATTAAGTGGTAAATCCATACTAATATTATAAATGCGAAAATCTGTCTGTCTGTCTGTCACCTTTTCACGGCTAAACTGCTGGACCGATTGTGATGAAATTTGGTATGGATATAGTTATGCACTAGGAGTCAAACATAACCTACTTTCGGGCGCGATATAGCTGAGGCGCACGTGGACTTTACTTTATTTTACTTACGGAAAATATTTCATTAAAACACCACTAGATAGCGATAGATACTTCCATGCTGGTCTGGGAGAAAAAGAAAAACAAAGAATGTACCAGCTGCTTTTCTTCCCGCGCAAGCCGTAAAAGTCGTCTGAGGGATTCGCCGAATGGGGAAATCATGACATAGGCGATGCGGCTAGCAACCCATCACTATTGATTTCCCGTTTCAACTACCATTATGCTAAACGTGGCCTTAGGTCTTATGACCCTAGGCTCTGTCTACCCGGCATGGGATAAAGACGTGATTATATGTATGTAGATAGCGATAGTAGTAGTTAAAAGGACAAAGAGACAGTTGAAAGAAATAGTAGATTAAAAATTCACATTAACATACGACAATTGAATATAAAAACTGACATTGTCATTGTGCGGAACCCTCTGCTTTTTTGTTCTATTGTGATTTCACACTTTTTTTTAAGTTAAAATAAAGTTTAAAAAAATATTTTGTCTTTTAAATTACTAATATTTCCCATTACATATTCAAATATAAAAATATCTGAAATTATAATACATAACGTAAGAAGAGAAAATAATGGCATGCAAACTCCATGCATTCTAACCTCCGGAACGAGATCACGTGGCAATTGTAAATGTTGCAGAATATTATAAATCGCTGTGCGTGGAATCGCGCGTAAACAGTCAGAGGGGCGGCGGGGGCGCCGGGGACTGACACCCCGCGCCTGGGGTCTAGCGCCGCCCATTTACTAGGTACATAACATTTGAGGTATCGCCTTAATCACTGGATCTTGCATGGTTTAAAAAGATGGTGGTAAGCCACCAGGAGGGTTACTACCGTCTCTTATAACCATGTAAGATCCAGTGAGTAAGGGAGATGTCGCCTTACATCATGTATTGCGCTGTCCCGCTTACTCACTGGATCTTGCATGGTTTTAAGAGACGGTAGTAACCCCCCAGATGGACCGATGACGTGAATAAGGTGGCGGATAGTGGCTGGATGAGGAAGGCGAAGGACTGGGTGTGGTGGCGGGTCTTGGAAATGGAAAATGTTTACCAGTGGAGCAGGCTGTTGATGAAGATGATTATGATAATTTGCTTTGTATCTGTTCAGAAATTTATTGAGATATTAAGTATGCTCTTATTCATATGTATAATATATAATTATGTATGTATTTATATATGTTTTATTTGGTTTTATTTATTTAATATGAGTATGTAGGTTATATTATTACTTATATAATATTATTATATATATTTACAGTTTTATTTTGTTTATATATTTGTGTGTATATTTATTTAAGTATGTATACTGCGCCTTCGCCTTATGATTTGTTTATGTTTTGTTTTCCATCCACCCTAAGGTTGACTGGAAGAGATTTCATTAGCGATAAGTCCGCCTTTGTACCTAGTTTAAAAAAAAAATATGTACAGGTACATTTGTTTGGTGCAATAAAAAGTTTTTCTATTCTATTCTATTATGATCGATTTTAAAGTGCATCTTAACTTGGCACATTGGATTGGATTTCAACCCTTTTTTAGGCGAACAATTAACCGATAGGAACTTGACCCTTTTTAACAGGTATGTTTTGGCTTACTACTACCTATATAGGTATACTTATCTACGCTAAAAACAATAAATAATAATAATAATAATAAATAAATATATAGGGACAAATTACCCTTGACAGGACCGAAAATTAAATAAATGATAAAATCATCTTAATTAACTAAATGGTACTTACTTACCTTTAACCTAAATAAATGGAAAAACCGGGAATTTCGTCACAGAAAAGGCAACACTGACTTTTGTCCGAACATGGTCCGAAGAGTCCAACAAACAAACCAATCAAATTCTTTGGTACCTACTTAATGTAGTGCATCAGCTGGTTATCAAGCATTTTATGTACGATTCACTTTTTTTATAAGAACACAACAACAAATTATTGTTAAATTACTCACCACTTTTAGAGTCCAGAGGAACAACAAATAATTTGATATTACATTACAACACAAACTCCTAAATCTTCGTAATGATTTGACATTGACAATACTTATCGTGTGACGCCCTCTTGTGGCAAATGTCAAATTAGTATCGCCATTAGAGAAAAATTATAAAATGTTGCCATTACAGCGTTTTTGAATAAGATCCTGATTTTTTAATTTTGATCTTCCAGTAAAATCTCATAATTAGAGATTTCAGTTCTAAGTTGTTCCTTCCATATTAAAAAGATACTTTCAATCGATTGTCGTACGTGTTGAAACGGATGTCGATAGGACTTACCGCAAATAATTTGTTGTTTTGTTTATAATTTTAACGAATTGACGCATAAACCTTTACCGTTTCGAATCGGATTGGAATTCTTTGACAACGAACATCCATCACCCACATTATGCTACAAAACCTTTAAACACCTAGGTACGAAATGAAAAAACAAAATTAATGTGGCCATCATAGACTTACTTATGTTGTATTGCCATTATTACTTTATGAACTATAAAATACTCGTATAGGTAGCGTGGCTATCTATTGAGTTTCTTTTTCGTCCGAGCGTGTTTTCGCAATGTCCATAGCCTACTGTAATCATATTCATTTGGTGGGCCATATGCCTGTTTGCTCACTTAATAATAAATACAAAATTTGTAAGACCATGATTAAGATTGAACCATTGTAAGAATGTATTGGCAAATTATTTCTCTTTGGCTAGGGGATTTTAAAAGACTGATACTGAATGAGACCAATCCATAGTCACATTGCTACATGCGTATGGATTTTTTTCCTCGGTCAAACTAAACACTCTGTGCATAATTTTACAGGATAATCCAACTGATGTTTAGTAACACCAGTGTGGTCTTCTTCTAGTCGAGTCAAAAAACCCAGTGTGGTAAAGCATTGTGACTATGGATAATGTTATTTATCCTCAATCACACTTATAATATTTTGAGGCTGAGGTCTCATAGATGTGAAAAAAATAAAAGAAAACATTATATGTAATAAAATTAGTTTATTAAAATATAAGTATTAAAAAGTCAAACAAATAAAAAGTTAAAAGTATATTAATCAAAATATGGCACATGTTCATTGGAAGCATTTTAATTCTTATAACTAGTTGGGCCCCATGGTTTCACTCACTGTGTATGTATGTACTATATATATAGTAGTATGTAAGTGATGCCTGGCCATTTTATTTTTGCTCTCCATACATCAACATTTCTTTTTGGCTGCCGTAAGACCAAAAGATAGACTAAGGTTTATCGGTTTCTTTTAGCATTTAGCAACTATTTTACAACAATAATAATTAAAAAAAGTTATAGGTCAAAACCCTCATACATTTAATTCCTGAAAATCGTGAAAAGCTTTCATTGACTAGGAACTAGAGCACTGGTAGTTAATTATAAATTTCACTCAGTCTCATTTTTATAGTCATTTGGACTTTCATGCAGATAGAGTTCCAAAAGTTTTTTCTCATAAGTATCACGTGTCAAATAATACTGAATATCACTGCGCTTAGTAAATGAGTTTGGATCAGTAAGGCTACTATATATTTCTTTATTTTCTAACATTATTTCATCATCAGGCTTTAAAAGAAGATAACTGGCAGTAGCTTGTGCAGCTTCTTTTATTTTATCCAAATTGTAATATGAGATTTGCAAGTAATTAAGAGCTTCTGATAAAAATTCATTACCTGATTCATAACCAATTGATTTCAGCCGTGTCTGACACTGTTGTCGACAATTTAACAAGGAGGCTATAGCATTAGAGAGTGTTATTGTTAACTCAGAAGTCCATTCTTGTTCAGGCAATTGTTCACATTCAGCTCGACAGCTGTCTTCAGAAGATAAATATTTTTGTATTGACTTCTCCATGTGATTAACTGTGTCCAACCAATTTTTGTCGGAATATGAAATTGTAGCAAGGTCATACAACAATGAATATTTCTCAGCTTCTAGATTAACTATTTCTTCTGGCTTCAATCTAGCAAGTCTTATGTATTGTTGTAAATTTGATCTCATTATGCTATCATCTGGATGTACAATGAGATAAGTAGCTGCTGCAGATGCTGCTTTCTGGAGATGATTTGTTTGATAGTAACAAACTTGCAGATATTCATATGGCTGAAGGTTGGTCATCTTTGACAACAATGAGTCTGGAACATTATTTTTTAGAGAAACTCTACTAAACTCTGTTTCTTGGCATCCCATTAAACAATTACTGATATGAAATAAAAGTTCATAATATTTTAAGTCATCATAATTATCGTTTATCAAGTTCTGGTATGGCCGAGACTTGCATTTATGCCTACAGTTGATAATAATAGTTTTATATAATTTGTATATTGTTATGGCTTCCTCAAATTGGACAACACATTCAGACCAATCTTGTCGTGAATAAGCATGTAATCCTTTTTTGTACAATTGTTCCAGTGACAAAGTCTCACTCTCACTTTTAACTCCGAAACAATAAATTAATAAAATTACCGTAAATATGTACATGGTCACTTAAAATTTATTAGACAAAACATCAATTAAACCACTTCCAAATCTCAACGATTTCGTGTCGTGTTCTTTTCGCTTGACTTTACTATGTGATAGTCAGTGACCTAGTTTGAACCTCTGGTCCGGCGTTCGGCGGAGCAGATAGTACCTTTATCATTGCATTCTTCCTTCCTTATCGCTACTGCCTTCAATTCCTATACGATTATAGCTGGCGTAGCTGGATCTGGCTGGACACGAGAGACTTGCACTGTTGTTTTATACTAATACATAAACCACATATGTTTTACGTACGTACAGGTAGTATCAATTTTCCATTGTTTCAGATTCCAGACAATCGATATTCTAATTCTATTTATTCTGATGGACAAAGAAATAGTAATCACTAGTAGATTTTGTTTTTGGCGGGAAACGAACGAACGAAGGGAAGTTCGTTGTCATGAGATTTGCAAAATAATTGCAAATTCTTTGGCAGTTGACCCAACCTCACTACTGCAAAGAATTTATATACAACACTAGAATGCTTACGAATAACAATAATCGCAAAAAACAACATTCAAAATTAATCCTTATTATTCTACTGCAAAGTTGATTTTCCTTTAAAGCCTACATACAAATACCTAACGTTCCAGAAAAAGGTCCAAAATTTGTAGGTGTCCCTTTTTCTCTTGAATATTATACAACTTACTAGAAAGAGATACCTACAAACTTTGGGTGTTATAATAACACCCAAAGTTAACACTGTTATTTCGGGAACGGCCTTTGTCCTCCGTAAGCATTCTAGTGTTATATATAAATTCTTTGTCTGTCTGTCAGTTGTCTAGACATTGTCACTCTTTTTAAAAGTTTTTACGGCCATGAAATCTAGTCCTTTAAGGCCTTTCTTGAATTTATTTATCTTCTTCAGTCCTACTTAAGTCAGTCAAGTCAGTAAGTCTAGTCAGTCAGATGGCTAAGTAAGCGGTGGAAAAAATTCAATTAGCTATAACTTGGAGATTTTGGTGACAAAGATAAAGTCACGTAATCAACACTGTACCACTTCCCAACACTCACGCACGCTTGTATAAAAACACGTTGCGAATAATAATCCACCAATATTAAGCACAAATACTGGAAAAAACCTTAGCTTTGGAAATTAAATACAGCGCGGACATAGCGACGATTTTCTTTCCCTCCAAAAAACCCTGTCCTGTCACTCATTTGTCACCACAACAACGTCAACAACGAACAACAGTCACTGACTAACATGACCATAGATTTGTCGGTCTCAATTTTATTGGAAATAAAATAAAGACCTTACAGTATTTACATTCCTAAACAAATTACTTAAACTAAAATAAAAGTGGCCTATGTGTTTGTATGGCGTTCAAGTAGGCCAATCAAAGAAAATCGGGCACGCTGACAAAGACAGAAAATGTATCTTTGGTCCTTATCATTTTCATGGACTTAAAATCGGCCTTTGAAAGCTGTAAAAGCATAAGAGACCGAAGAGACCGACAGACTTTCGCATTAGTATGGAAGTATGTTTTATTAGTATGGCAAATAATGTAGGTACTTATGTTACTTACTTAAAGAATCATGGCGAAACTCCATACATCGTTTGTACGAATAAAAAATTGAAATACAGAGAACATAAAATAAATCGCATTAGTAAGAATACTTAACTAGCAACATGTTTACCACCACAAAATATTTTTAAACCCCGGGGTTTTTTAGATATTTAATTTTTTTAAAGTCGACCTTCAACTTCGTTTTCATTCGCCATTTTTGTCGCAACTGAAACACTATATCATTCTGACAATTGTTAGCATTGTCAAAACGATATTAACAGTTCATTGTGGTAGGTTAGGTTCAATGATTAAGTAGTTTTACCTGTGAATGAACTGTGAATATCACTTTGACAATGCTAACAACTGTCAGGGTGACATAATGTTTCATTTGCGTTAAAAATGGCGAATGAAAACGAAACTAAAGGTCGACTTTTATAAAATGGAATATTTAAATAACCCCGGGGTTTTAAATTTTTTTGTGGTGGTAAACATGTTACTAGAGAAGTATTCTTACTAATGAGATTTATTTTAAGTTCTCCATATTTAGTTTTTTTATTCGTAAAAATTTCGCCATCATTCATTGAACTAGTTTGTTAAATTTTAAGTACATATTTTTTTTAAGTTTCCCCACCTTAAAAGGCTAAAACGAAACTTATGAGATCGCTTTGTTATCCGTCTGTCTGTCAAACTTTTTTTCTGAGTACCTATCGCATGAATGTAAAGTTGAAATTCATATCAAAACATCTGCGGTCTCTATTGACTGTAAAATAATAAACAATATAGGTACGCCAACACGTACGGAACCCTATAAAAAAACCGAAAGAGAACCTTTTTTGGAAGTTGGGTGAAAATCAACTAAGTACCTACTTATTTAATCATAATTTATTAACTCAACAATTTTATCATAATAATATGTAGTTATGTACCTAATCTTTTCTATATATAAAAATCAATTGCTGTTCGTTAGTCTGGCTAAAACTCGAGAACGGCTGGGCCTATTTGGCTACATTTTGTTCTTGAAACATTTGTCGAAGTTCAGGGGAGGTTTAAAAGTGCAGGCGGTACGGAGTTCGCCGAGTCAGCTTGTAAATATGATCGTATACAAAGTTTATAACGCGAAATTCATTCTTGCTTTTTTGTTGCCACGTCACTGACTAGAGTGAAGATGTTCTCCGCTGTGTATCTCTTGTGAATGTCGATGTAGTTACGACAAGTCACTCCACACTCCTAGGAAAATAGATGATGTCTGTTTTAGGGCAAATCCCACACTTCTTACCAATGTACATGTGATGATATGTAATGATAGTGAACACTGTGCAAATTTCATAAAATTATATTAACGATTCCTTTAGGGTTGATAACGCGCTCGTGACAGTACTGTCCATACATGTGACCATAAGCTACCGAAGCCACATCCCATTAGGTAGGTCGAAAGCGCCAGTTTTCTACTTAATGGTACATATAAAAACGAATAGACGTTACAGTTTGTGCTTTATTTAGGTAGTTTTTTCCTCCACTTCTCGTTGGCATCCAATTCACAGCGACATCTTTATTGAATTCTTTCGGAAAGTTCTTCTCTTTCCAAAGACGTATTTAAAAAAGAAAACTATATAATTATTGCAACTAACTAAGTCATTCGAAAAACTACCTACGTTTTCATTGTTGTGTTCGCCATTAATTGGTAATTTCATTATAAGAATACTGTAAAACAATGTACTAAATAATACTGTAATATAATGTGCCATATTATGTAATTGTTGTAAGCATGGATTAATGAATAAATAAAGTATTTATCGAACTTCTCTACCAGAAGCATCTTTCACAAAACAGTATACTAGTCATCGTATTTCATTACGCTTATCTACCCACATTATATACATACGAGTCCCCACTTTGTTTGCATTTCTTTTTAAAAGTCCTGTCTCCTGTGTGCAAATCTGCTAAGAAGCTAATTATCCATACTAATATTATAAATGCGAAAGTCTGTCTGTCTGTCTGTCTGTCTGTCACCTCTTCACGGCTAAACTGCTGGACCGATTGTGATGAAATATGGTAGGGATATAGTTAACGACATGAGGTCAAACATAGGCTACTTTTGGGCGCGATATAACCAAGTCCCACGCGGGGCAAAGCCGCGGGGAACAGCTAGTATACTTATAAATATAAGTCATCCACTTACGGGTCCAAAAAAAGTTTGCATCCAATTCTGATTCATGACACACAAACTTTTGTCAGCTACACAATTATTTACAATAAGTCGAGTACCGGTCTGAAATAAGATGGAAAAACTGGATTATTTAATAGTCAAGCATACTTTTTAAACAAAATTGTACATGGAGAAATTAACGGACTAGCTACCGATAATAACGAGGTTTTTGTAATTTACATCGTAGCATACAGTAGCACCGTAGCATATCGTAGTACTGTAGCATATCGTAGTATCGTAGCATATCGTAGTCCCATAGCATATCGTAGTACCGTAGCATACCGTAGTGCCGTAGTATATCGTAGCACAAGCGGAATCACATCCGTTGAGGTACAATATGTTACGGTACTACGTTCGTTACTATTAGCTTAACTATTTTATTGGTAACTGACGCATGACGTTGCAAATTGTCGTAGCAGTCATACTCGTAGTAGTTGTAACATAGAAATAAAAAACCATGACTATTGTCTTGTTATTTGACCATAAATATTGATAAGAGAAAAGGGCAAAAAATATTTTAGTAAAAATAAACTTAACAACCGTTTGTTAATTTTTAAAAATAAGTCAGTAAAGCTGAAGTAGTTAGCTAAGATATGTACAGTGATAGACATATGACATGACAGTAATTAATATAAGTATGTAGGTAGCTCTATTTAGGCTATAATCATTAAATGTAATGTTTTTAAAATAGATCTGAAAATGGATTCTTTATAATCTATTTTCAAAATCAGGCAAGTAGTAGTAATGGGAGTCAACCTCACAGCTTCACATTTTCCCAAATAACTAGGTAAGTATAAGTAAGCTAAATTGGAAACACAACCATTAACCAGCAGTCAAACATATTTAACTATTTTTTTATATATACGATAGGTATTCTAAAATATTAGTAAGTAATTAATTCATCGCCGACAATCACATTTGCTTGGTCCCATGGTAGAATGCCATATGACATTAAGTCCACCATCTGTACACTTTACTTTTTTATTTTTACAAAAAAGTTTATATAAATAAACCAATTTTGTGTTAATTATAATATAATAATTTGTATTTTGAAGAAATAGGAATAAGATACGCTTGTGAAGATTGACCTTAACGGGACTGCCTAAACCCTCGAGACGGTCACGTGGCAGCAAAGGCATCGTGGTCCAGCGACAGTTGCTGTCCTTGGTGGCACTCAGACGTATCGGCATGCGGTCTGCCGGACCCGGGGTAGCATCGGGCGTGTAACGCACGTACAGTGGCGCCGCCTTGCAACAAATGTTTGATGGTTTGTTTGTAATAACTTTATTGTACCAAAAAAATAAAAGTAAAAACAAAAGCATACAATTAAAAACAGAAGTACAATGACGGACTTATCCCAGAAAAGGATCTCTTACAGTCAACCAGCGAGTGAGAGAGAAGATGCTAGTAAAGGAAGATAGAAGTACAATACTTATACTATTATAGAGGATATACGTCCAATACAATGTGCAATGTAATATGGTGGACAAAAGTTTTTTTTTATCATTTGCTTTCGTCTTTTCGTGTCAATGACAAACGATTATAATGTAGTTAGCCTAGAGCGAGGCCACCTCAATGGCCTTCCGATTTGCCTCCGTCAAATCGTCCATAGAACAAGATGTCGCATAGGCGGGACACGAGGCCAGGTATGCCATAGTTTGGCTACTCGTACTCCCGCAGTCCTTGTCCTTATCAGAAAAAAAATCTTTATATTACAGCTTTAGTTTTATCTATTGAAGCTTATGGCTCAATAAAGTTTCGAAATCTATATAATAAAAATCAATTGCTGTTCGTTAGTCTCGCTAAAACTGGAGAATGGTTGGATCGATTTGGTTAATTTTGGTCTCGAAATATTTGTGGTAGTTCAGGGAAGGTTAAAACGGTGAGAAAAGTGCGATCAGGCGGTACGGAGTTCGCCGGGTTAGCTAATAACAAATAAAAGCCATTAATTTAAGCGGTAAACATACTTACATCTGGTTCTCCGTAGTTTACAGCTCTTAGCAAAAATTCATCGCCATAGTTCATTTTTTCGCCATGAATAGACTCGTCTTTAGTGCTGGAATAAATTAAACTGAATTTGTTATTATTATGAAAAAATATATTATTTTAAAAATTAAGCTGTATTATTCAATAAGGGACTTCTATTATTGTAATAAGTAGAAGGCAACTTTAATTCCAATTATCTAAATTTTGGTTGAAATTGTTGACCCCGGTTATATTGACTACCGGTACGCTACTACATCGGAAGAGACTTGTAGCAGTAAACCTGCTACGTCGGTAGCGACAGTTGTTTGTAATATCATAAAATTAATACAGGATTTATTTTTTTTTACTTGAGGTAATTTTAGTTACTTTTAGGTGAATTGCAATAACCTTGCAATAACCATACTTACCACTATGTAGAAAAGGCATTTTTTATGTAGGTTTTAATTCGAGCGGTATAGTATAGTAGTTTACTGCGGTAAGTTTACATTTAAGTCATGTATCATGTAGGGTATATCTTGATTCACGGCGAAAGATAGGTTTTTTAAGGATCTACACCACGGGCGGGTGCAAACAAGGAGAATAGCCAGTAAACTACGCTATTATGTGTAGATAGACATAAACCTCAAAATGACAAAGGTGTTCCGGCAACACGGCGTGGTGATCGGAGAGAGGGTCATGAGACACCCATCGTTGATATTCTGCATGTAGTCCACTTGCCTCTCGGAGACGAGACTCGACAACGCCAGACCATACTGTGGGTGGCCACTGGCGCTTGCGGATTTTACTAGAAAGTCATATTATAAAGGGTTTCTCAATAAGCAAACGGTGGATGGATAATTAACACGTTCACTGACGATTTTGAAAACATAATAGAAGATTCATTGTTACAACTGCTATGGCAGGCATATTTTCCGCTGAAGTGTTAATCTGTTTTAGCGTAAAATTGATTTTAAACTTTATCCTAATGCAATTAGGTACCTGTTCTTGAGGTAATATAATCATCAATCTAACACATTCATTTAGTACCTGGCATATCAGATGCAACTAATTGAACGTTGAATCCGTACAGTACGAACATTCCACTTATTTCAAGCGGTCTCTGAAAGAAAATTATTTAAATTTTAGTGAATAATCTATACTTTATGACATTGATAGCAGTTTTAGTAGGGAAATGAATGGGATGAAATGCGGAACACTTAATGTTTTTTACATTGTTCTGTTTTGTAAAACTTTGCTTATATAAGTTTTCACTCATCTTCACCTCTGGTCCTCTAGTGTCCTCCTCCTGGTCTGGTTCGGATTTGAAAAATTTGTTTTTACACGAAATATTCTTTTGTATTTTAATATCGAGTTGCTAATAATATTTAAAATAGTATTAAACTATACTAATTATTTACCTTTTTAAATTTAGTACTATTTTAAACAGTAAGGAAGTACCTCTTTCAGAAGATTACTGAACAGCGTTCTTGATTTTTGCAACAATAATTCGCGTCTATCTCGCTTACGTAAAAATATTTTGAACTCAAACTGAAAAAAAAATAGATAATTTTCAGGTTTTCTTGCTAGTACAAACAATTTCACAAATTCATCTAAGTGTAGGAACTGTCTTAAGACCATTACCTACCTACCAGCTTCTGATTGAAATAGGAAATGATATGTACCTTCAGCTCCGTACGACGCTACTCGTACTAATGCTACTTTGAAACTTTACTATACCTACCTTGTAGTGTCTCTTATCATTATATACCTAATGTTAATAAAGATTTTATGGTCATTACAACAAAACACAACGACTCTCATATTACTCTTTTTGTCGGAGGAAAAAAAGAATGAAATTGGGTCCCACTTTCTGTGTACCAAATTGTAACGATACATAATTTACATACATGGAAAAAGTAATTTCTTTATGTATTCTATTTTAATCTAAGAGTATGTTTTTTCACCTCATTTTTCAATCGTTCCTCGCTCCAGTTGCCTATGAGTACCATATTATTGTAACTCATAATTATTTAGTTATCTAGTTTTAAAAAAGAATGTTCACAAACGGACAATAGCCTGGTGCTTGTAATGTAAATTATAATAAAGCTTTTTGATTATAATAATTTGCTACAAAAGTATTTTGACATGACATTTTTTACTTGTATAGTAGAGAAAATTTTTTTACAAACAATAAAACCCAAAACTTATTTAAGAAAATGAGTTCAAGAATAACCACAGATAATTAATAATAATAATCTGCCTATATCTACACTTATCATATAAAGCTGAAGGGTTTGTTTGTTTGGACGCTAAACATTTAAGAACAAAATTAAATACTTACTATAGTCAAATTTCAAAAAATATTTTTTTATATCAAATCCTGATTTTCGAAAAAGTTTATAGGCTATAGTATATATCCACCAAGAGTACAAAACCGCAGGGAACAGCTAGTTAGTAATTAATATAAAATGATAATAAAAATGGGTAAAAATGGTAACATACGAGGCTCAGCTACGGGCATAGATTAAAAAAGAAATTTGCCTTGGTAGAGACTGCGCGCGATTCCCAATTCTATGGCTACGAGTCACGGCCCTTAGATCTTTTATTATATTTTTGGACAAATTCATAAATAAATATTTAAAAACATCATGTTCACAAATTGACAACACAAATGAAAAGTAGTTTTTGACATAACTAGTCAATCCTTGTTTTGTGTTTATAAAACATATTCTAGTAGTTTATTTTTAAAAAAGCCACACTGGGGAAAATGTTAAAGAAGGAGGAAGATAAGGGTATTGTATACTGTAACCGAGTACTGCTCGGGAATTGGTACGAAGCCAGTAAATTAGAAGAGGTGAGGGTAATGGTTAACCCGAGAAGAATTATTGCTTGTTACTAACTAGTTTCCTTAAGCTTCTATGTAAATATTTCAGTACAAGCTTAATAAGTTTCTGGAACAAATGAAAAGGGGAGATTTGATGCTGGCGCGGTTTCGCAAAATGTCTGAAAATCTTAACACGCCGACAGTGTTGACTCAGTCTGCTGGTAGTATTGCTTTTGGGGATAGAATCTCTTTATTAGCTCCTCATGTACCAGGTTAGCTTTATTTAATGATTCTAATGGTAGTTTATTTAGTGTGTATTATTATTCTTATCATAGTTATAAAAATATGGTTATTTTAGGGTAGTATTGGTAGAATAAAGATTTAAGCCTCTAAAGATGGGTGCCATATTTAACTTAAAGATGGAACTAATTCCATGAGAGATTTATGAATAAAAAGAAGTCACAATGTATTAATACATTAAATTATAAACACAGTTCACGTTACATCTAAATACAAAAGACAAACTCGTTTCGTAGCGGGTTCTACGGATGTGCTACGACGTATCTACGAAGTAACTAACTTTCATAAATCTTGGGGGGCTTTTTTTATCGCAGAAAAAAGTTATTAAGTGACCTTTATAATTATTTTGAACCATATCAGACTTGCTTCAAATACTGTTATTACATATTAGTAGAAATAATACTGTAAAACATAAACTATTAAAATTACGAAAATTTTAAAATTTACTTTCTTATATTATAGATTCAGATCCACCAGTAGAGGGCAAGACTGGTCTTCTTCTTGGTGGACGTATCTCTTCAAATGATATTAGTTACTCTCAAGAGTTAGAGGATGGTTGTTCAGTAGTAGGATTACCAGACTTAAAACCAGCGGAAAAAAGCACATTCGTCATCACCAGTGCTGACTACTGCAAACGAGATGGCGAGCCTTTGAAGTACAACCAAGAATTTCTATTAACTTTATCTTCGTCTCTGAAAAAAAAGGTAAGGGTAAGATAAAATAACTTTTTAAGCTCCATCGAAATGAGCGCAAGTTAAGGTTCTAATTCTTCTGACAATAAGGTAGTGTACCAAGAGTTATAATAACTTCACAAATGGCATGACGTAAATACAAAAAGCTCTTTAACTCTTTAAACATTCTCGTTACAGTTGTCTAGACAAAAATTTAAAGGCGAAAACATTACAGAATATCTAGGTCTAGGTATTATTTATATCACGGCTAGGATAGCGCTCCATACTCCTCGTACATCTGTCATCTCTGCCAAGCTTTAGAGAAGCCCACCGTATTAACCTACATGGCCATATTATTAGTAAGACAGTTCAACAAAAACAGATCATAACATTTACTGACATTATTTGTATTAAGAGCTATGCTATCTCCACGCCTGTTGGAAAGATTATAGTTCATTTACTAACGGGTATACTTATAATAATTATGACCAATATTATTGCCAGTAAATCAACGGTCGCGTTACACTACTCAATTATAACTTAGGTATATAATAAAAATACTAAATCTCGATGAAAAAATATGAAATCTTATTTATTTCTATCATCAGTAACGCGTCTGTCGATATCCATTCCATTGATTACGATGTAAATAAGTTCGTATAGTTTTGTATAATTCATTCGCAAATCTAACCCTTTGGAATTTATTATCTTGCATAAGCGAAAATAAGTCTTTGGCAATAAAACAACTCAAATGTACTCAGATTACCATCACGTCTGAAGGTGCATTTATTACATTCATGAAGGATTATGTCATTACATTTTATTCTTCAGCCTCTGTACGTGAGGTACGACCCTAATCCGATCCCCGGGCTATGTGGCATATACCCGCTTTACTTGAGCAAGCATTACGTGTCCAACACCCGCTGGAGGGTTCTGCCTACCCAGTCGCCCAACATCACGCGCTTCGAGCAAGAGGGTAATCCTGTTATGGTGAGAGTTCAAACTTCCAATAGAATCATTCTTGGCTATTGAAGAGGCAAAAATACACCACAAATATTATTTAAGGATAAACGAACGCCATTATAATTTTTAGCTTTTTCTGGCTTTATTCGAATAAGTAAAATGGAACTGTGGAAATACCTTATAATGTGATTTGAGTGTAGATGCAAGACTATGTAGGTATAGCTATTTCCCATGTTTGTGCTAAAAAAAGTCATATTAAGAATGTGTTAACTTAATTAGTTGGCTACTAAACTAGCAACATAGACCAAACATCTAATATAATAAAATTTCAGAACTAACACCCGAATTTCATAAACTTTAAAAAGTAATATAATCTATATATACATATGTATCTACATACCGAGAGGTAAAATATATTTCATAGGTTTCACAATGCTCAAAATGAATTTTGGAAGTACGTTATTGCTCACATCTTTGATGTTGAGATGAAAACAAATTATCTTCATAATTAAATAATACAAAGCTGGCTGCCGCCGGCAGGAAAACGGCAAAATTCGTAAAGATCACGCATTAAATTCTTGTTTGTAGAATTTAATTAACGGGACCTCTTTATTTCCAGGTTAACACAGATGTCGTGATAAATCATTGTGCGACGAATGTTAATTTAGGAATAAACGTTGGCTGCTGGGCGATGGGATTCTATGGCAAAGTAAATATGTTTCGCTTTACTTGAAACTTTACAAACAGTATTTTAAAGTAGCAAGCAAATGCAAAACATCATATTTTTTAGAGTTTATGCCTCTTTTATCATTAAGTAATATTTGTTTTTTGATAATTGGTTTTGGTTTGCCTGTACTATAAAAATAATTATAATTGTGAGAAGAGTCCTCACTGTGGAGCCCTGACCACCGGCAGCTTTGGTCTTCTGTCTTCTCTCTGCTGCCGATAGGTGCCCCCTTTTTATATTTTTAAATGTTTTATTTTTATAATACATAATATGTAAAAAAGTAAAAAAGAGAATTTAGAGAAATAAAGAAAATAATAATTTATAAACCATTAGAAACAAAATGTTCTAATTTGGAACAAGTCAAATATTAAAAATTTTTAGAATAGTGTGTCTTTATTACCTACTTATTTCTCTTACAGCTTTGTACTCCTCTAATGAAGACGTGCTTAGATGTTTATGGGCGAGAATTACCAAATAACATTTGGCAAATTTACACTCCAATAGCCGAAAGCTAATTGAAATTAGCTTATATGGTCTGATTGATATAAATAATTTTTGCTATGTCTTTTACATTCACGACTTAAATACAATATTATCTTATGTAAAGACATGTTGAATTGGCAAGGATTAAAATCTTATTAGTGGTGGAAGACCGGTTTCGTTATTATTCCAACTCGTTTATTATACAGAGATCTGAAAACTCAACTTATTGCGTCTACCTTCGAGATTCGAGAACATGAATAAGTCATATCATTCGTTATAAAGATTGCTCTAAAATTCCATAAATATTAGACTTGTAAAGATAGATATTTGTTAATTTTCAACAGTATTTATTATATTTAGCATGAGTTTTATTAAAGAATATCGGCAGTTAATTGATATCTTCTTTGTATTTATTGGAGAACAATTTCATCTATCAAATCATTTTAACACTTCGTTGCTCGTGCGATCTACTATTTAGAACAAGCTTGCATTTTCATTACGAGCTAAACACAATCAAGGATTATACATCTTGCAATACGAGGTGTTTTGTGAGAAATCAGACTGAAAAACTAGATGTCTTCTTTGATTGTAGAGCGCGCTCACATCCGCGTGACTTATTATATATTATTACATGTTAAATTGTTTTAAAATATTCTTACCAAGAATTATTTTTTACTTCCTTTGTAAAAATAACAGTGTCAATGAAAGAATCAGATATTTTGAGATGATTAGAGGAAGAAATTAAACGAGATTAAGTGTCGATGCTCCATCACTAGATCAACAGTAGAACGACTGGGGAAGATATATCTTTCCCAGCCGTTCTTTGCTCCTTCTCATCATTACCAAACATTACCTTTTTATCACCAAAAACAAAAGGTACGCTTAATGTGGTCCCTGGTATTTCCAATATTTCTGTACGGGGCCGAAACCTGGTCCCTCCAAAAACAAGATTGCCAGAAAATCGATACCTTGGAGACGACTTTTAAAGATACTCTGGACGGCGTTTCACACTAATGACTCCATCCTCAAAGAGCTTCATCTACAAGATAGGTTGACGTCGATTATGCAATTGCGAATACTGAAATTCCTTGGACACATCTATAAGTATAAGGACTCAATGGAAAGACTTGTAGTGCAAGGCCGTGTGGAAGGCATAAGACCTCGTGGTCGATCCCCAACCCATTAGCTCGAACTCATTAAAACAACTACCGGATCTACTACCGTATAATGCGCTTGTAATGTGGAAAATCGGCGGAGGTAGAGAGACATCGCAAGATGTGCTGCAGCCCTGCCTGAAAGTGAGCGGCGATGGCGAGCCCCAAACACGACCATTCTGCCAAGAGTGCCCGACTTAGAAAAGGAAGAAATGAGAGTTGAAAATGTAACAATATAGGTAGTAAAGGACAGTGAAAGCTTGCCGAACTTTTTAAAAATGAAAGGAAATGGGATTAAAAATACCACCTGGGTTTAAAAAACCCATCAAAATTTAATATAATAGGAAGATTTATCTCACTTAATAGATTTTTCGACAGTAAAATTACAAATGAAATTATTCTACTAAGAGAGCGCGAGTACTCGCGTGCCAAATGGGGGCGCAAGTAATGGAGTGTTATATTGTTTCTAGTGTACTGTCCTACATGGTATATTATAAAGAATTATTGTATTGTAGGTACTCAGAAAGTTGAAGGGAAAACAACGCAAGTTTATCAAACTTATACACATTAATTAATCCTGGTCCTCTATTGAAATCCCCATTTCCCTTCTTCACGTTTGTTGGCTCAATTTCTTGAGTGCGGCATCTTATAATGAGCGTATCGTTGAATATCAAGCGCCATTGAACCGGGTCTATATTGTATAAGTTTTGGAAAAGGAAATCCATCTTTTGCTATACTCGTTCGCTGCCCAGACTTTAATTGTGTGCTTTCCATTTAAAAATTGAAACGGGATCGAACCATAAGGTTTGTTAAATTATACCTATTTTATAATTATGTTTTGAAATGCAATTCCTCAAACCGCTGTTATTAAGCGGAAGTGGAAATTATGCGTAATATACTAATAGACTTATAAAATTTATTTTGAACGGATTTTCATTAATTCATAGAGACTACTTATCTATTAAACAAACCATCATTACGAATACTTATATTCCTGATTAGAGAAAAACCAGTAAGGTGAACTAAAAGTTTATTATCAAGACTTGTTTACAAAGCTTTTCTGTAATGAAGTTTTAACCTATTCTGAGCTAGTCATTTTTATACTAACCAAATAAGTTTACTAATGAACTAACTATTAACGATTAAGTAGTTAGCTAAACTATCGGTTTCCTATTAAGGTTTATTAAAAAGGAATGCAAAGCTTCAGAAATTCTTAAAAATATTTTTGAAATATTTATCTACGAACGGCGAATAGGCAAAGTGTTTGTTAAGGAAATTGGAACTGAGGGGATGACTATAAAATGAGCTTATGCCGGCGAAACGATATTTTTATTCGCAATCATTTTCATGTCATTTAAATAAGTGATATGTTTGTTTACCTCACGAGATGTTTCCTATTTATGTTTTTTTTTTGTAATAATTTTATTTCAGTATCCATACTAATATTATAAATGCGAAAGTCTGTCTAACTATCTATCTGTCGGTTACGCTTTCACGGCTAGACCTCTGGACCGATTTTGATAAAATTTGGTATGGATATAGTTATAGACCAGGGATCAAATTTAAGTTGTTTTTTGGCTAGATATAACAGTTCTACGTGGGCAAAGCGGGTAATAGCTAGTAGTCGTGATAAATCGAAAGTCATTTTAAAATACTAACTCCAATCAGGGACATAGGTTTTAAAATTTTATTGTTGAATTTTTTATTTAAAGGTGTGACAAATTATTTTTTTAAGGAATAAGAAATAAAATTAGACTTATAGGTTACTTATTGATTTAATTCATTTAAAAAAAATCTTGACTCATACTAAAGAACAAAATAATATTTGTATCTTGCTCGATTGCTTCGGATGTCGAAACTACTTGATATTCCGTGCTTCACTGATCAAACTTGTAACTACAGATTACTGGAGATAACTTCTCAGCCGATTTGTAATATTAGGACGTGCTGGAATATCATACTGGTTGTCAGGATATTGACTCTGGGGAAGTATTCAATTTATATTTACTACAGTCAATACATAACTGTATAGACGGTTACAAACTGAGGTAAAATAGAATAGCGTAAATACAACATACCTAACCAACGTTACGTCCACAATAATAAATTGAGGCAAAAAAAGGTATTTAAAAAGGATGGAACGTAAAATATTTAATAATTGAAAAATAACTAAAAATTACTAATTATTATTTCATCTATTAGGAGTCTATTGCTCGGAGTCCTCTTTTCTAGAT
Organism: Apomyelois bistriatella; assembly: GCA_947044815.1. NCBI lineage: Eukaryota > Metazoa > Arthropoda > Insecta > Lepidoptera > Pyralidae > Apomyelois > Apomyelois bistriatella. The sequence goes on from OX345689.1 coordinate 7,725,990, forward strand.
GTCCACATTGATCGGTTGAAAGCGCCCTGCATCATCAAGCCTCTTATTCCGAACTATTATGGTACAAATACTCTAATTAGCTCAAGTGTATATTATACAAGACTGGCGAAGTTGTCATGTTCTCTTGCGTTCATTTAGTTTATTTGAGCAGAATGCTTGAGGTGTTATGAAAATTTAATTAGTCTGCCACCGACATTGTCTGTTCTAGGACGCGTGTGGAATACGTAACACCATATCTGTGTATTCTGAGTTATTTGAATATCATTTGCCTTGAATTTTAAATAGTAATCATACGTATAGCTTGGTTTAATGTTATTATGATATTGAAGCCTTGTATTTACAAGTACTAACCAAATAGTTTGCCTGCATTGGTATTAAAAACTTTAGACTTCCGCAAAGTAACGCCTTATTTCAATTGAAATACCAGCCAAGTGGTAGTCGGACACGCGCACTAAAGGTTCCGTGCCATTATTTATACAATACGCCAAAAATAATCTCGTTCCTTGTATGGAAGGACCACTTTAAAAAGATTTTACAACATAGAAATAGGCATCGCGCGCGGCTCTAGGCAATTTTTTTTTTATCTATGTTTTACAATCTTATCAAGGATTTGATAAACTTTGACAATTAGTTGTCCTAATTTGGGACTTAAACATGAAAGTAGTGGACTAGCATGTTAGGTATCACGCCACGGAGTTGGACTTATAATGTCGTACAATCGAAACTATACTCGTATTATTAGTTTGTTGCGTCTCTACAGATCAAAGAATTTGGAATAGCGCGCGGGAGGCGAATTTTTTTAATCTGTGCTACAGATGCATCAGCAAATATTTCTATGTAAAACACATCATAGGTTAATGAAGTTTTATCTTAAAACTAGCTTTTGCCCGCGGCTTTGTTCCGGTGAACTTCCCTCGGGAACAGTGCTTTTTCCCGGGATGAAAAGTGCTATGTCTTTCTCCTGGTTCTATGCTACCTCCGAACCAATTTTTAACTAAATCAGTTCAGCCTTTCTTGAGTTATAAAATTATAAAATAGTGTAACTAACACGACTTTCTTTATATAAAAATATATATATCAGCATTATACAATTGAATTTGTAGTGAGCAGTTCATCGATTTCTAATAGGTAAGCCTAATTCTTTACTAGCCACAATGGTCCCTGAGACGCCGATACTTATCTGGTCTGAAGCGTCGAAAAGGCGGAAACTAATCTCTTTTAAGAGCGGCGTCGTCGGCAGGTCACTTGACTTGCGATGCCAAACACGTTTGCGACACTAGGTAGTACGGCTATTTTTAGGGTTCCGTAGCCAAATGTCAAAAGGGAACTCTTATAGAATCGTCATGTCCGTATGTCATTTTATTCGGAGACGATGCATGCTATAAGGTTGAAATTCGGAAGGTGGTGTATTCAATGAAAGCTACAATATTGTGCAGTATGATTTTGAAAAATAAAGTTATTATGGGTGTGCTATTCTTAATAATTCCTTTCATACATGTAACTGTAACTATTATAAGCTATTGTTCATAAATTAAATAATAATGCTTACGTTTCTTGAGTTGATAAGTATGTCTTTTTTATATATTTTTGCAGTGGACAGCCTGCGGCTGGAACGATGTCTTTTTAAGCGATAAAGCGACAAATAATAGGAAATTCTCGATTCAGCTGAATGGTTTTTTTTTTAAATGTTTGTTACCTCATATCTCTGTCATGCCTGGACCAACTTTGAAAATTTTTTTTTTGTTCGAAATGACAATTTGGTCTCATTGAAATTTATTTAAAATCGGTGCGTAGTTCGTAGTAAAAATGCGTAAATCGGCAAAGTAAGTAATATGACAATTTTTGATTTTTCTTATGTTGTCAAGTTTCTTGCTTGATTATATAATTGTAATTCACAAAGTCAATCGATATAAATACCAGGGTTTGGCTTTTCTTATCAGACGTGATAATAAAAGGCCTGAACAAACCATACAAAGCGACGGACTAAACGACTTTGATAACAGTCCCCAGTGTACTGCAAAATATAATAATTATCGTCAATTTTCACACCCGCTCTGCCCCTATTCATCTCTGCTCAGCGCATTTCCCGTGAAACGTCGTTCATTAGCGGCGACAATGGACTCGATAACAATTCTAAAAATTCGTCAGCCGAGAACAAAGGTTTATCTGCGACAGTTGATGCTTGGATCTCTCGAACCTCTATATGGCAAGCTTAATATTTATCTACTTTGGCCACAGACTTTGGCATACACATGTATTTTATTTTTATAAATTAAAACGTTTTTTAGGTTATTGTATTTTTATATAGTTAAATTGATACAGGCCGATGTCTTTTCAGTACATTGTAGATATTGAAAAAGAAATAAATGGGAGTATTAATTGGAGCTATAGAAGCCAAAACGTCAAAATTAAAACTAGTTTTTGCTCGCGGTCTCACCCGCGTGCAATTTCCTTGGAAACAGTGCTTTTTCCCGGGACGAAAGTCTCTTACTAACACTAATTATAGGAAAAATAAATATGAACTTGTTTCTAAATTTCACGAGTACGAATGAAGTCGAGGCCAAAACAGTAGGTTATAAAAAGGTTTATTTTTGGATGTATTTCGTAAGTGACTCATTTTCCATAAAGTCCCGCAACGTGATATTGTGTAAACAGCAAATTATTGTTCCAAACATAAAACTGCAAAGTTTTTGTTAGGAAATGTCGGTTATTTCAGTTGGTATTGTTGCCAACCTTTCCCACGTGAATTATTCATAGCTTACAGTTTCACAACATTTGTTTGTGAATTTGCCTTCAATTAAGTAGTCTTTAAATTTATTTTAATAATTTCACTTGGTTACTAATTTATTGAAAACGTCTCTCATTTAAGCTTTTTCCCGGTTGCACTCCCAGTTCTGCCACTTTGGAGAAAGTTTGCTTTCTAACTTGTCTTCTATTTCGCACTGTATTCAGTATGCATACGATCCTTGGTCGTAGTCATTGAACGAAACGAAAATCATTATACATAAAGTAGATTTTAGAAGATTCGCTTAATCTTAACTAGATAAGATACAATTTACTAGATACCACCTCGAAATGACTACTGCTACGAACAAAGATAAAAAACTGTCTGGTCATAATGTTCAGCTATTTTATGATTTTTTTTACTAAGTATTTATTAAGCTACAGTTTTATACATTACTAGCGATCCGTTGCGTAGTGTTGAAGATTTAAGCAAACAAAGGGATATAGGGACAGAGAAAGCAACTTTGTTTTACACTATGTAATGAAGTACATATAGTCAAATGTAGTATAATTTTAAAAAGAAATCGTAATTTTTAGGTATTAAAAAATGATGAACGTGCGGCTGATTGTGTAGACATGATGAACTTTTTTGTCTTATAATTTATTAAGTTTTTCACATCATATATAATTTTATAAGGGCTAAGTATGTTTTCATTCATGTTATGTATTACTTATAATAATAAAACATTTCATTTTAGCTTCCTCTTTTTTTGTGTTTACACAATAAAATGGACACCTAAAAATCTGAGAAGGCAGCATTAAAAAACGCACGAAATTAATTTATCTTTAGCCCAAAGAAACATTTTAACTTCCTCTTTCCTTAAGAAATTTGAGTGCTTTCCGTGAATGAAAAATTTGTTGAAATGTTTTAATGTTATATTTTAAGTTCCTTACGAACTCATAATTTGCATGCAGGGGATGATCCGGCGAAGAAGTTCTGACGTCGTTAAAACTTATTACGTGAAAATCTACCAGATGAAGGTAAATTACATTAAATCAATAAAGTATCTTATGGGTTTATAAAAAGTTTCATACTTAGGTGTTGCTGGTCTATAGTTAGACCAAGAAATATGCTTATTTAGTGTTTGTTTTTAAAATTACTTTTTTGTTATGTAGTCTCAGTCTCATTACAATCGTGGCCCCTTTGGGCCATTCGCTTCCATTTCAGCAGGTAATAAAGAGGCAGCATTACTCAAATATGTTATTTTTGCGCCTTACAAGATATTGCAGAAGTCAGATGGATGCTCATTACTAGTTAATGTTAATTCATCTAATCCAAAAACGCTGTTGTTGCGATACAACAAAAATAACGTTAAATAAATGCAAATTGTGCTCTTAGCAAATGTTATTCATAGAACAAGGGAAACTTCATTTATATTCAGCTGAATGGCTCCGGAGTATTACGTAAAACAAAGTGAAGCAGAACAAAATTAGACAAGGTTACTTATGTACGGATATCAAGTGAAAATATGTCCAATACCATATGAAATGCAAAATTTGTAAAAATAATAATTTTAATATCCTTCAACATATGATTGAAAGTTGACATTATATTTGTGACCGATCGCTACGAATATTATTGTCAACAAATAGAAGAAATTGAAATCTAGTCCTCTGTGTATCCCTAAGCTGCCTTTTATATAATATCTACAGATCAAATCATAAAGTAAAACAATAGCTTGGTGAGTTAATACTAATCACATAATATCTACACGATTACATTTTAAAGAATAAATATTTTACGCATAAATACATACGTAAACACAAAGGAAAAAAAGAGGAATACTTATATGAATGTAGGATATTAGGTATTTACATGAATTTAATTTCTTATTTTGTAAACTATACAGGAAGGTCTCTCTGTGTCATACTATTATTTGTAACACGTTATAGGAATGCTCTCACCTCCTTCATACTACCATACACAAAGATTGTCTGCACTCAGAATTCAGTGCGGCATAGCTTTGTAACACTAGAGACTCAAAAGCTTTATTGGAAATAAGGTAGGTAGGTACATATAACGTGATTATATAGGTATCTATCCTCAGATAGTAAGTACTTTTTATTACAGAACTTTACATTTGTAGTCAGCGATAAAGATATTCTCATCACCATTGATTTTGTAAGTACATGATGTAAATTATGATTAACACATCACGTTTCTATAGGTAGGTCTAGTCTAGATTTATCGAAAAAAAAATTACCTACAGATCAGGATCCTGAAGAGGTTCCTGATCTCTATATCCATATTATTTTGTATAAGCGTGTCTCTGTCTAAGGTTCCACACTCGGGTGCAACTATGTAACGCTAGGATGAGTAATGAGTATCTATATATACGTTAAGAAACATGTAACATCAAAAAGGTTTTAAAAAATAAACTATACTTGGTAAAGCAATTATTTATGGTAGTCACGACCCTCAGCTATGAAGAACACGACTTGAAAGAAGGTAAATCAATCTTTATTTTATGCTTCAATATGCTGTATCTTTGTGAAATTGTTTCGTATTGTTTCATTATTTCCCATGAGAAGCTTACGTTAAGTAGTTTCCTACTCTCCTATGCATGACTTTTCTCGCAAATCGCACCGATTCTATATATGAGCATTAAAGGTTAAGTATACTTATTGTATATTTTATAGGAAGCCGAGTTAAAGCAGCACATATTACTCATTAATAATAATAAAAAAATATTGGGGACCCAAAGCATATCGTTAAAAATATATAACGTAATGGTGGTATTCCTAATTACAGTGACACATCAATAGTTGATTATAGTGTAGAGTAATAGTATAGAGGATGAAAAGTATATTTACCCTTTAACGTTACAAATCCCTTTAAATCGAACATTGATCCTTCTATAGTCTACCTCTATAGATGTTGAGAGATCTACTCGAATCGTATCTATCCGATGCAAAATATTTGTGTTTGGCGATTACGGGTGGCAGTAGAGTCTAGGTAAATACAGGAAGTCAATGCATTTCTATAGGGTTGTGTGATGGTTACGTATTTTTGATTTAAATAAATGTAGTCTATCAGATCTTGTGTATTAAAACATGGTAATGATGTTGCTTAAGTACAAAACTAACATTCAGTCGCTTTAATTTGATGTATATTTACTTTTTATTTATTATTTATTCAAATTATAATAAATGTTAATAGAAAGTGAAGAAAGTTCGTTATTTGCGTAACACACAGTATCGAAAAACATTTAGAAACTTTGCGTTAAATTAAAACAAACATCCGCATTCATACATTTCTTGTACGTATATGTTTTGTATGAAATTAATAATTATATACATATATGTATATATTTGTAGATGATCCATTTATGTAGACAACCCTATACTATATGGGCAAATATTAAGTCTTGAAGGAAGTTATTAGCTCTATCTCTACGTAAGTACGTAGCTCAAAACATTTCCTCCAAGTTTTCCAATATCAACGATATTATTCGTTGCCTGCCTTTTATGTAAATTAACTGGAGCACGAACAGCCAGGGAGTGTTTATTGTAATAGTTTTAAATAAACATATTTTAATGATGGAAATGCATAATATGTACTAATTAAAAAAAACACTATATTTAAAAAAAAAAAAAAATAAGTACCATAACCATTTCATGAGGTAGTCGCTGAGATGCAAAACTATAAAACGATTCCTTTGTCAGATCCTTAACTTCTTGTTTGGTAGAAAACTATAGTTACAGACACTGGTAAGCAGTTTATTTATTTAATAAAAAATCAAATACGTTGTGTAATAATATTTTATCAGTATGCAAAAATATACGTACCTAATGCTAAGTAATTGTATAACGGCTATATCTTAGGCCATATAGCTACTATTTGTAGCGATGTGCCTTTAAAGCGGCTAGTATTTCAAAGACTTACGAGGTTCTATCTAGAGCAAAAAAGTTGCGCGAGGATTTCTGATAAGCTCACTTACAGAAAGAGAAATTCTTTTTTTTTTAAAGTGGCGCTAGTGAGTCCGAAGAAGGACTGGAGCCTTAATCAAAGCGATGTGCATGCTTTTTGAAACCCACCTAAATTTGTGTAATATTCAATTAGGTATAGTACCGTTTTCGTGGAATTGTTTTGTAATATCATAAATAAAATGTCTATATAGGTAGATAATGATATAATCTGGTAAGCATCTTCAGCAGAGGTAAACTGTAATAAATATTTTCTAGTCAACAAACAAGCCAGAGGGTACGCTACATTAAATAATATCGACATATCCAAGCCAATTTCGTACTTTCCGCTAAGCTTATTTCAGACTTCCCGCACGCAAATATTTCCTCGCGCAGCGAAAATAGATTTGATTTGCATTTTAGGGTTATAGGACGAGCAATAACACATTTTGAATTTTTATTCCGAATCCTTACAGGTTATTTAGGAAATGGAATTTAGTAAGTATTTATTATGTTTATTCATTGTTCATTGAGATAGAAATACACACATCGTTGAACATGTGCATTCTGCTATTGCAATAAAAGTTGCTTTAAGTTTAAAAAAATATCTGAACCTGTGCTATTTATGATATTTTTTGCGTTGTAGTTGTAAGTACATAGTTTTATTGATATTTGGTAACATAAATTTTAAGTACGTAAAATAGCTTCATATTGCACAGTAGCATCGAAAGCGGAAAATAAATTGTGCTCGCTTACGGCTCAAACAGGCCGTGTTAGTACTAAGTAATTTAAGTGTGTGTTTCTCAAAAATAAAACATTCTGTTATATTTTTTTATTAAAGAAAAAAAATTGTGTTTGAACCTTTATAGTTTCCGATATAATATACGTCTCTAAATAACCAAAATATTTAATTGATTTAGAAACAATGAACAGATTAACGTTTTCTATTAGACTTATCCAGATTAAGTATGATTGTTAATTAGTTCTCACATGCACAATTTTAACATTATTCATGATTCACATTTACTGCTATACAATTGATTTGTTTTATTTGTAAGTTGCTATATGGACATGAGAAAGAGGTTTTGACTAAAATTTTGTAAATTGACGTTATTGGAGAAAATGCTGCAGTGGAGTTAACGGCGCCATTAGAAGCGGCCTGCATACAGCGCCTGCCTGCGACCTTCTTCAGGTCATCTGATCTGATCAGGTCGGTGGGTGTCCGACGCTACGTTTGCCGGGCTTTGCTCCGTAGGATTTTTAAAATGAAAAGTATCTATCTATTCTTAGTTTTTATTCAGGTCTTACTTTACATGTGTACCAAATTGTGTTTATTCTGTGCGCCAAGAAGAATGAAACATATATAATTTGTAATTTGCAATTCTGAAGCTGAATTCACAGGCATAAGTGTGCGTAGGTGCGAACCTGTAGCGGATGGCCTATTTTAACAATGTTTCGTTTCTGCAAAGCGTAGATACGTTTGAGCCTGATTTTTATGCTGATGCCGGCCTCGTTTATATAAGTGACCTATCCAAGCAAAATTTTCATTTTAACATAATATGGTTGAATGTAGATAAGACCGCTAACGTTGTATGATTAATGTTGAAATGTTTTTAAAGCTAACAGAAACAAAATTGGACATTTCCATAAATCGACTTCGTATAATTAAGCGGTTAAATTAATGTAATTAAAAAGAGTTCTATAACGTCGTTGGTGTCGTGGGAATACTGTACTGTTTATTGGAGTGGGCATCTAAATTAAATTGTAGAATGTGCGTGCGTGTAAAATGTTGGCAATTAAATTAATCAAGGCGTCACGTTCGCGGGTCGCGGGTGACGCAGATTGTTTAGGCACTATTCCAAATTAAATTACAATTATAAATTGCTTTATATTTGGCGAATTGCAATGGAATACAATTCAGAAGTAACAATGTATGAGATAACACAAGGTTATTTGTTGTTGTTATTACATAAGTAAGTACCTAAGTTTTGTTAGTTCATATGCCTAACATATTTATGAAATAAAGAATACAGGATTAAGCGCAGATATGAGAATGAAGGCATAAATGCGTAATATTGTAATTTTTATTTTATAAATATACTGTGCGTTAGTTTGGATGTTAATATACATTTCGTTGACATACCCAACTTTTATGCGTTTGAACAGGTATTTCCTGTGGAATGTTTTTCCTTTTGACTGTGACAGAGTACCTGTCCTGCCACCGCCTGTCGGCACGCGGAAACTGGGCCATTTTTGAAGCTACCTACGTGTTTTGAATGTCAGCTTATTTTTTGCTCTGCTTGCAGGCTTACCTTAATGGTTGCTGTGATTGATATAGATAATAGAGTACTTTCTAAGATGATGAGCTGTACCTGCGGCTTTGGATTGCTGCTATATCGATTGATAGCGGTGACGTATAAATTTGGTTATTTTACAGTGCAATTGTTATGCATTTCATCTTTATTTCCTTATGAAAAAACCTGTGAAAAAAAAACATTGCAAACAGACAAACTTATAACAAAGTGATCTTATAACAGAACCTTAAAAATTACAAACGCTTAATTTCTTATCTCTTATCTTTTTTTAGTTTATTTAATTTAAAAAAATGAAATAAGTGAGTCATCATTATCATTTCGTGTAGGTAGCATGAGCAATCGACCATGCACACCCTGGTGTCAGAGTTCTTCGGAATCGCCTCTCGGCCTCTGACGTGGTTCTTTTTTAACGACTACCAAATGGCAGCCGGGACCAACGGATTAACGTGCCTTCCGAAGCACGGAATCATCTTTATTATCAGACAATCAGATGATTCAAGCCTGCAATGTCCCAACCAAAATGGAAATAACAAAACATAGTATGCTTCCCGTGGGAATTGAACCCACGACCCCCGAGTCTAAAGTATACCTAAGTGAGTGATTGTTAATTTTAATTGTATTTTAGTAATAAAAGGGAAATAATATTATGGATCAGTTTTAATATTATTCTCGGTGTGGAGGAGCCTTAAGAAAAACCGACAAGTATTGGATTACCGCGAGGCGGCGGAGCGTGATGTTCGACAACGCGAATCGGTATCGACAATATCGACACAGACTGAATCGGCATCGTCAATACACAATGCAGACTCAGATATGTCGATTTAAACCAGAACATCACTAGTTTGTCACTTAAAGAACGCTTTTCTCTGTCTCTGTTTTCTTTTCTGTGTCTCTCTCGCTGAAATGAGGCAGCCTAAATATATACACATGCAGTCACATGCTACTCTATGTCAGCAGCGACAAAAAATGTTAAAATTTGATTATTTTTTTCTTAGGTTAGTCTTATCTTAAATTATGAATGCTCTTCCCTTGATATCTTGTCAAAAATAAAAATGTAAATTCTAGTGTTAGTAGTAAGTATAAGTAGTGTAGCCTAATGGCCGTGCACAAAGCAAATAATTCATTGACGATATTTAAAATGTATAGGTATTAATTTTATCCATGTCTTTCTTAAAGTATTCATATAAGATATCTAACGGTAAAATGTATGATAAAATCTGATTTTTGTGGAAAATGTTATTATGCAAGTAAGTATGTGATGAGATGGCGGGTAAGGCGGGGTGACGTGATGCGCCGTGATAGAGCCAATTTAACTATGTTCGCGGTATATTCATTGTGATATTTCTTTTAGAAATCGTGGTAAATACTTTTATTTTTGTTTCTGCTTATGTAACTATAAAACAAAAACTTGAACTGGCAGTAAAAATCCTACAACTATTACTTAAGGATGTTTTGTCTATAATTTAACTACAGGGTCTGCGGAACACGGTCAACTAATAGAAAAAGTATATATAAAAACCACAAGCAACCAAATCTTTGAGCATGTTAGGTAGGTTTTAAATTATCAATTTTAAACGATACCTATAGAAGCTCATCTTTCCTTTGAGACTTCCACACCACACGCTCTGTTTGAATTATTCATATTGGCGGTAAATATCTATGAAATGGAACATCGCAGTTGATAGTTATAAGGGGCTAGACGTTCGACACTTCTACCTCTACAATATTTATGACTTTGGAAATCGACAACTTTGATTTCACTGTGAAAGTGAAATATTATGTCTTTTATACACATATAACTAGGAAATCGCGCGCGGTGTCTGCTTTTTTGTTAAATCTATGTTTATACAGGTGTTACTGAGAATATTTACAGCAAATCAGTTTTTTAGTCAAATTCACATCAAAATATTTTTAAATATTTTCGTTTAGTTATTGTTTAATATTGTATTTTTAGATATCTGAGTTCCCAACTAGCTTATATCCAAACTAAACCCAACTTATATTATAAATAAGAATGTGAGTTTGTTTGTGACGCTTGGGTCGCTATTACCTCTATATATCTACTGAACCAATATTCCTGAAATTTCGGATACACATAGCAAGAAGTATAGAAGATGATACGGTACCTTTTCTCCTGGGAAAAAGCAATGTTCCTGAGGGAAATTCACGTGGGTGAAGTTAGGGGCAAAAGCTTGTACTTAGCAGTTTATTTAGTCGAAAATATAACGATCTTATTCATGTTTGTAGGTGAATTTGAAGTAGGATCGATTTGTTTTAGTTACCTGCTGCTACTAAGATAATCAAGTTATTGATGCCTGTTTCTGTCATATACATACCAGTTTCTGATCTTTGTTTTCGATCTAAATCAATAACGTAGGCAACACTACCCGGGATAAACATTTTACACAATCCTAAAAACAGCAATTGTAGGAAATAACTCACCGGGAAACTCACCATTGTTAATGAAAACAAAGAATGGGTGCTACTACTTACAGAATGGCCCTGTGAACAACATCGAGTTGACTGAGAGAACCCATCAATCTTCAGGGACACGGGGGTCCACTGCGAAACTCTTTCGACTAAACTTTTGTAACGGCCCGTGATAAATAGTCCAAAGGGTTAAAGGTAAATAACTTTTATTGTGAGTTAATTGAAAAATTATTTAATGTTTCGTTTTAAATAATAATTCATGATGTCTTTGAAATTAAATTTTCACCAAATTTTAATTGAGGTATTTCTAAAATTAATATAAGTAGGAAAAGATAATAGCAAATCAATAAGTATACGGTTTTATTTGGTCGGATTAGTAAATGTAATTAAATGAGGAGCTAGATAGCCAAGCGCGGCGCCAAGCGACGACAGCGAGTGCGCGGCAGTGTTTGGATTGGTCGCCATTAGTGACATTTTCTTGAGCTCCTCCGTGCTTCGGAAGGCACGTTAAGCCGTTGGTCCCGGCTATTATCGGTAGATGGCAGTCGTTAGGCTATGTCAGATGCCTTTAGGCAGCCTGAAAAATCTGGCAGTGTTGGCCACTAACGCACTCGGGTCATGTTCCTGTGGGTCTGGTTCAATAATCCATGATTAATACCGTACCTTAGGCTCTAAAGCGTAAGCTGAATATGCAACCGGGAAACACGCTCGGATGAAGAAGAAGAAGTTAATGTGATTATGAGGTGGATATGTCAGTTTTAAATAGTACCTACTTACTTAAGATTTGACCCATGTTCATAACAACATACTTACTTAATACAAAACTCCAATTATAAAACACAGACGCAGATAATCTGACACTATCCTTTACCAATATTAGGAATATCTCTTCTTTTTAATTATGGCTTCCACCTTTATTAATTACGGTGATACTTATTGCTAATATCATGGTTTGAAGAGACAAGTTGCGCTCATTAGGAATATCATAAAATACCTATAATATAATTTGACGTTCTGTTGTTTTTGAGATGACAAACACAAATTATTAAACCTAGGACGTTACGTTATATATAGCTGAAATATAATTGAAGTACCTATATAGACAATACTAATACAAACTGATAGACAAATGATGCCTTTGAGGCACGTAGAGCTTCAAGAACGCGATCAGACGTGAAGTAAAGCAATGAAGACATAAATCGGGTAGTATTGCAACAGTGAAGGGAATATTATTTCGTAGGGTCGGTTAATAATTCAACAGTTTAATTTCCTCTGCGGTTGATTGGGAGCCGCGGGGGGCCGCTTGGACCCGGCGAGTACAAAGCCCGAACAAAATTGAATCCTTAGCTTCGCACTCAAAGTGTACTTTCACATTTTCACATCGCACTTTATCCTGTAGTTAAGTCTACTTTGTAAAACATTTAGACACCTTATTCTCTTTTAAATGAAAATTTTGCTGGAGAATTATATAAGTAGGTACTTATTTTAAGAAAATGGTAGAGTTAATGACTATCTAGACAAATTGTTCGGTTGCATACTACTGCTGTTTTAAATCTATTGTTATATTATATAAATATAGCTATTATAGTAGGCAACGAAGGTAATGTAGGTATGTGTAGAAGAATTGTTTAAAAAGTAACTCATTTCAAATACGAGCACGACACGAAATAAGAACTAGTGTAGTAGTAGTGTCTAATCATTTCAGCAGTCGACTACTGAAATGATTATAGTTGCTTATACGAAAATTTGTCAAGATACACATCACCTCGAGCAAACTCTGACGTACAGCATTTCACAATGCACAGAGCACTGGGTTCAATTGTCGGTATAACAAGTTGCATTTGCAGCCTGCAGCAATTCGGCATCAGCCAAGACTGTCTGCGTAGTTACGAGTTTGCTGCAGCCCGCTTTTAAGCTGTGCTAATTTTGCCGTCAACTGAGAAATGTAAGCCACAACAAAAGTTCCACAGAAATACTTGTTTCGTCTTTAATATGGATTAACTTATGCCACATTGAAAGAATACACAATATCTACAAGTATTATCTTGCTTCAGATTTACTCATTATTTTGGCACTAATCACGGTTGAGAACCAACCGGTTTCTACCATGGGGCGCAGCCTGAAGTGTACCAGTCGCTAGTCCGTGCGACCATTGATATATATACAATAACACTTCTACATATAATATTTTATGATTTTCGCCAATTACGAAATAAAACGCCAATCTGGCGGATTATAAACACGACCTGAGCTTGTAAAGAAGAGCGCCATGATAAGCCACCAACCAAGAAGGGTTCACATCTAGTGGTGATATACCTGTCACGTGATTTATAAATCAAAACATATTTTATTGAAATCTTTTTATAACCTGCGTAGAAATAATAAACGTGCTAAGAAATAGACAGTTACATCCTACTCTATTGTGTAAAAAAAATAATGTTAATAATATAATATGACAGGATAGTTGTGACTATGTTATTGACTCACTGAGGTAGTAAGAGTTTATAACAGTGGAGAAACTTGATAGTTGGTAGATAAACTATCGAAGTGGACTTTTTAAGTGTATGTAAACTTATGTTGTGAGCTGGGCTTTGTGCCGAATCAAAGAACACATTAATGAGAAAGACAGATGAAGGTAATCCTGCTGTATATTATAATTGAAAATTTTAATCAACTGTGTTATATTACCCAGAAGTAGAATGAGGCTTGTGGTATCAAATGTGTGGTAAAAAATTAGACTACTCAGTTTCAGTAAATGTCATAAAAAGCAGCTAAGGGACAAGCAGACATCTAAAAAGGGTTTAGATATCTTAAACATGCACCTATATGACTGGCTAAAAAGATAAATGGTGATGAAGTGGAATATCAGGCTTGAGAGGCTTCTGCTCTTTCCTTCTTCATCCGAGCGTGTTTCTCGGTTACATCTTCAGCTTACGCTTCAGAGTCCAGGGTACGCTATTAATCATGGTCATCATTGGGCGGAACTGGTTATTACAATGGAGCGACTGCCATCTGACCTCCGTTAACCTTTTTACTGGGAAACCAGACCCCTCCATCTCCCATGGCTCTACCAACCTCTCGGTTCTACGAGCCGAATCTCGGGAAAGTGCGCTGTACTTGCATTTCGCATCGCTCTTTCCAGTCGCACCTGCTTGATCTCCCTACAAGTTCTCTATAGTGTCGCCTATCTATGCAATCATTGCATTTTAATAACTCTTCCCCGTCTTTAGGGGGCTACCGTTCACACGTACGCCTTGCTTTCTATTCGGCCTGAAGCCGAAGGGAAATCAGACCCACAGGAACATGACCCGGGTGTGTTAGTGGCCAACACTGTTAGATTTTTCAGGCTGCCTTAAGGTATCTGACATAGCCTAACTACTGACATCTACCTATAACAGCCGGTACCAACGGCTTTACGTGCCTTCCGAAGCTTGCTCTTTTCAAATAAGATAATTGAGTTACAAATATATCCTTAATTAAGTTTTCTTCCAAACGGCTACTACATTCACTTTTACCAAGTTATTCCGATAGTCTCAAGATTTCTCTGTAAGTATTGATTATGAATTTAATTGTTGTACGATGTATAATTTGAGTTAAATTGCTTCCGCTTCATAATTGGAAAACTTGTACAATATGAAATAAGACGATACCGTTTCAATTAAAACGAAAATACTAATAACTCCATCTCAGTTCAAAATAATTCGTGACAAAATGAGATACTACTTCAGGTGAATACAAAATAGTCATAGATATCTTATTCTATGTAGCTTAAGTATTTAAATAGCTGGAAGGCAACTAGCAACCACCAACGGCTTCAGTTCTGTGGAGTTTTTTTAACTTGGTCTGGAAAAATACATGGGCCAAGTGCAAGTCGGACTCGCACGCTGCAGGTACGGAACCCTCATGAGGGTTTCGTACCACCACACAATACTAAAGTACTTAACAGGTTACTTTAAGATTTTTGCATTCTTTTATTATTTTGTTTGTAAAATTTAAATTTACATATTTATTTATATACTTATTCATTTTGCAACAAATATACCTACAGTTGTTTTATTTATTCATAAATAAGTGCTGCATGATCTTACTTCTTGTTCAATGGAACCCATAGGGTTTGATTCCGAAATGAAATCGCAAAATTTACGAAAAAAATTTAATATTTACGATAATATATTTTGATCACGTTGACGTTTAATTTTTAAAATTTTAGGATTGAAAGAGACAGTATGCCTGCGTACTTACATGTAAATTAATAGAGGTACAAAAAGTTATTATATGCAAATTCCACAGCCGATGTTTTGTTGCGAGATTTGTATTTACGAGCAAAAGGCCACAGTGGCAACGAACGAGGCGATCGCGGCGGATTGCACGGCACGCGGGGATTTGGGCAGTAATTAGCGAGTGCGCTAATGGGCGCGTAGTCAGCTTTACGGCGATTCAGGGCAAAAGTTCGGCGCTTCGACCGGCTCCCTCCCTGTAAATAGTCAGCATTGTTAATTTATTTTTGACTGCAACTGCAATTCCGATCCCGAATTTTATAAGCTCCGAAATATAAAATGCGCATACTAAAACAACCTTTTTAACAACGCTGATATTTTAAAATTGCCTCTCTTTGATCTACGAATTTCCGTTTCAGCAAGGATATGAAAGTGCCAAATTTAATTATAAATTCATATTTGAATTTTAACTTTCTTTGAAGTTGTTCTGTAATACAATAAAATGTGTTTGCGACAGTTCATATTTTATGTGATAATAACATTTGCAGTGAGTGAATGCAAATGCAAAATTTGTGCGATGAATGTTGCATCTTACGCGCGGGCGTGTTGACAGGTACAGATTGTATTCGAGCAAAGGGCTTCGGCGAGGGGGAGTGGGTTGGGAAGGGAAGGGATTTTATCCAGGGACAATAATAGGCGTTTGCGGAATACAATTTGCGTTATGCACGGCGGGCGCATTGGACGCAACAACAGGGCTCGGCGGTGTAGCCCCGCCAGACTAATCAAGCTGTTTCAGGAACAGACAGACAGTCGGATTTGTTTTATGAAAAGTGGAAAATAGACTGTGGTACACTTTAGTAAACAGCTGTGTGTTTGTAACCTATTATAGATCAGACGTACATCTAAATTATATACTATCCTTTTATTATGTTTCTATATAGGTAATTGTATGGTAATTAGAAGTTGTATTATCTATTATATTTTCCTAATTAATAGAAAAGAAAAGAAACACAGGCCAACTCTTTTAATAGGCTATGAAAGCGGGGGAAATTAAAGACATTTCGTAGTAAATCTACGCCAGATAAGTTTCTACGAGGCTAATTACTTCAAGCCTCATAAATGTAAACAACTCAGAGAGCGTGCGCTCATTTACGGGTAACGGGTAATATTGCTCGCTATGAAAGAAAACATGGGAGAGGTAAGTGAAGCCCTATAGGACAACTAGTTACAACTTTTGAAATTGCTTAGTAGCTTTATCATTCCCTATATTTGACCAAGGAGAGGTCTTCTCTTGTTAGGAATAAAGATGATTAAGATTGTTATTTATTTAAGCACGCTATTTATATATTGCCAATGTATTTATTATTAAGGGCAATGGTGTCAAAGGAACGTATGTCCATTTATGAAATGTTCGTTTATTCAAATGGTAGAGGCACTGATTGGTCACTCTATATTAGGCAAGCATTATAAAATACAAAAGAAGAAAACTTTTGTCAAACAAAAATATTTAAATTAATACAACGCACGCAGTAATTTCGCTCACACTGCTCTAAATTTTGTCATTCAAATGACAAGAACAAATAAACAGAATCAGATATTTTCCACAAAAGTATTTATTTTTTTCTTTTAACTCACTAGACCGCACGGGTATGTAATGTTCAAGAAAGGAAGGTGTTAGTTACAGATATTAATTAAAAACGTCGAGGCGGGGTGAATCGACTGGTTATAGGGTGACAAAGCGGCCGTCGCGACCCCGACCGATCCGCCTTTACAGGGTTTGGCCGGAATCTCAGCGGAGCGGTAGGTATCTACTTTACTTTTGGATTATTTGACATCGGACTTGATCCATAAAAATATAATTATTTAGGATGAATAGGAATTACTTTAATAAATACTTTAGTATAACTAGTACCGCCAAATCAGCACCATGATTAATAGCGTACTCTGGGCACCGAAGCGGAAGCTGAAGATACATCCGGAAACAACACGCTAGGGCGAAGAATCTTCATCATTTCGTGTAGGTGACACGGTCGATAGACCATGCACACCCTGGTGGTGGTGTGTTGGAGACTTAGTCTCCTTCTGTAGTTTAAGAGCAACATAATGCCCACAGGCACACGCTGCCCACGTGTAAACACTGTCCATGATACTGTGGCACGGCTATCTGAGCTGAGAGAGCTGTTGTTATGTTGTACCAATTTTCTGATACCGTTCAACCGAAGTGAAGGACTTACCGTTCCAACAGTTAATTTAATCAGGTGAAGTCTGGTCCACGGGTAGAATATGACGTCGACTTAAATACAGAAGTAAAAAATACTACCAGGTAAATTTGCAACAACTCTTTTGGGCTTAGGAGAAAATAGCATTTCTAACATTAGTGTCTAAACTACGGTAAGATGTTTTCAATATTGCGAACACTGTAGGTAGAAAAGAAATATATCACTATTTGATTTCTACATGATTTTTTGAGTATAAAGTATAAGAATATCTTTTGACGTCCCTGAAAAGCAACTCTCCTGAAAAACATTAAACAAAAGAAGGTAGAAGCTGATAATTTTGATAGTGTGCCACAACATAACGCGTCAAATTTTCTTTAAAACATTAGTATAATTAGTATCCTAATTAAAAGTATTATTTTTAATGATACGACTTTTTCAATATCAATTCCAATGTTCAGTTGCTACAAAATTGATCTTTATGCATGAACATAACTTAAAAATGGGAGATACTCATACTAGCAACGCTTTTGAAAATATGGAATGACTGTGAACGTTCGATATTCAATAAATATCCAGAACATTGCAGAAGATTCGACTTTAGATGAGACACCGAACTTGCTCTTGAATCTTTAAACTTGTACCACCGCTGATCCGGAGAACATATCTAGAGCTGCACATATACGGCCTCTTGTGAAATTGAAAACGAAACTCGTGTCGGAGTGTTGGGTGCGCACCTGGTGCTAAACTTTATTGCGTGCGTCTTCATTAACTTCGCCGTCTTTGAACACGTCTCTCTCCACTCCACATTGACAATCTGCTAAGATTCAGTAAACTTCCGTTGTTTTACTGTTTCATATCATCTGAGCATCATATATTAATTATTTTATGAAATAATACGAATTAAACATCGAGCTTAGCACAAGGCATCAAGAAGTCCATTTTTTTGTATGCACCTCTCTTTGGCTGGTGACGGACTCAATTAACAATAGCGGTTTACGTCATGCTGGCGGTCATAAAAACTTATTCTGTAGTAAAATCCAGGAGATAGAAAAATATGTAGTAGTTTATATTTTAGTCACTGGAACCACAGAACTAATTAAATTGTCTCACCCTTCAATAGAAATTTATTTGAATTTTATTACAAATTATACGAACAAAGAAACACGGTGAAAAGGTCAAGAATAAATAATAAAGTTGCTTGTACGTTCTCCGATATTACGACGTATCCAATATTTATATTAGATATGAGAAGCTATGAGGCACAAGTTGTATAGTGACTCATGGGAAATCTCGTGAGAAAATCTGAACCTTCCTTCGTTTTACACTTCTTACATTTATTTAAGGTAGATGACGTAAGTAAAAATGTTTTTTTTTAAAGCTCGGGTATTAGTGGGGTACTTGTATGTCTAGTCCATTGATGAAAACAGCAACAAAAAAAAAGGTTTATGTGAATATTTTGGTACAAATGGAAAGAATTTTTTTTCAGTTTAGTTTATGGATAAAATACTTAAATCCTAAGTAATATTATAAATGCGAAAGCGAGTTTATTTGTTTGTGTGTACGCTTTTACGGCCTATCTACTGCACCAATCTTCCTTAAATTCGCATACACATAGATAGAAGTATTAAGAACGATATAGGACCTTTCATCCTAGGAAAAAAGCACGGTTCTCGTGGGAAATTCGCGCAGGCGAAAGCTAGTTTTATGTAATTACCATTTTATGCATCATTTAAATAAATGAATAAATCACAAATTAACATCATATTATGTACGTCGGCCCCCATTAAGTTCGTGTTTTGACGTCTTATCCGTGCACAAACCTATTCTTGATCCACTTATCTAGACGCCTCGTCACAAGATTAGCTAATGGGATAGGTGCTTCAATATAAATGAAATCAGTTACCTCACGCATAAACCAAGAATAAACGAAAAAAAAAAATGTCCTCTTGTGTAATGTTTATAGTTATTTCGATTAGGTTTGCACGAAAATTTTATGATAAAGAGTTTCTGGGGTAGCCCATAGAACTTTTTATTGAAAATATACAATTTGAATTTTGAAATTGACTAGTTAATTTCAAAATTCAAATTGTTTATTTTCAATACAGGATATTCTTATCACATATCGACGTCAATCATTACTTATGTTAAGTTTACCACCACTTCCAAAGAGCAAGTGGAGAAGAAGCTTCGCCGCAAACTCCAAAATTTTAGTCAAAACAGACGAATTTCGTCTGTTCACATTTGCGTGAATATTTTTATTCATTACAATAAGTTCATCCACGTAACTAGTATTATAGAACCTGACATCGTTTACCATGGTCAGGATTACTCAACTAGGCTCTGCGTAACCGTGAACTAGTTGTCAAGCAAGAGTAATGTTTTCTTTGACTGTGAGAGCTTGTAACGCCACCATCTTAGGTCACCACATATTAAATTGACAATAAACTGAACAATCAAGTACTCAAGTAGGTGTGCTTGTACAAAATAATAATACTAAAAAGACTTAAAACAATCTACTTAAATATACTTCCCTAAGTGATTAATCACAACAACTGTGTACATACTTTTGTAAACTGTGCCTTATTTTTTTTTTTCAAAATTAAGGAATTATCTTCTATCAGTAAGTTAATTGACTGCTATCTTCATGTGATACTGTAATAACCATTAAATTCATACCAACAACATACGATCAATATTCAATTTGCAGCGAAAATTTTGGTTTTAATTAAGGTAAAATTTCGTCTGTGTTAATACGGACATGGGGAAATTTGATGAAATATGCATCAAAGGAGATGACTGAATGGCGGTGCAAGCCAGTGACCAATGCCTGTGAATTAGCACTGATGTGTTTTGTATGCATCGACCGCTGCCGACTGATGTACAGTTACAAAATACAATTACTACACTAAAAACTGTGTTCAGTTTGATTGTGTGTATTAGAGATGAGTCTACTTGAATGTACTAAGCTTATATACATTACTAGCTGTTGCCCGCGGCTCCGCCCGCGTGTAGGTCGCTTTTCGCGTAACTTGTGGAAACTACAACTATCCAGACCTATAGTTAAATCTATAGTATCCTATTCCCGTGCCAATTTTATAAAGCCATTACATTGCTACGATATCAAACTGAAAATATTAACTTTCATACTATCACATCTTTGTCTCTAAAAGAGTAGACGCAGCCTATTACAGGGTCATTTGGACCTAAAAGCCACTCCTAAAGTTATAGTGGGCGTGAAAAGTGGAGAAAATCTCAATAAAAAGTGATAAGTTAGTTAAATTAAACCTTACGACACGACCGTATGCTCCGTCAAACAACAACTGAACTGACTTGCCGATTTGATTATTTTTTAAACCAAAGCCAAACCAAACCAACCAATCAATTCAAATAGCTTACAATACAACAAAATAAACAAACCAACCAATAGAACTAAATCAACAACTAAATTTTTTTTTTA
The DNA here is from genome assembly GCA_947044815.1 of Apomyelois bistriatella. Lineage (NCBI taxonomy): Eukaryota > Metazoa > Arthropoda > Insecta > Lepidoptera > Pyralidae > Apomyelois > Apomyelois bistriatella. The sequence continues at coordinate 7,747,318 of OX345689.1, forward strand.
ATAATTCAAATTAATTGCCGAAAGGAAAATTTTCAATCTGCTATACCATATGCGAAAAAATAATTAAAATAAAGTCAGCGCCATCTATTGATATTTTATGTTACTAAATTATTCGCCCACACACATTCAATGTGTTATTTTATTAAAATTTAATAGAGACTGCAGTGTGTTTTTCTCTTTATTGATATCGATAAAACAAAGTAGAAATTCTAGCTTTATCTAAATTAAATACGTTTATGTAAACCGCATTCAACTCTGTTTAAAAGTTTTGAAGCAGTGCTAGAAGTAAACTTCAACTGACCATAACTTCTTTTTTCCTTAACCGATTTTGACGATCGATATGTAATCCACCTGTGAAAACCGCGTTCAAATCTGTTGAGTAGTTTTGAAGTTATAACGTACCAGAGAGACAAAAATTCCTAAAATTTTTTTTTTTGTTTCTGTTACTCTTCTTTAATCGCTCCGTATCAGTTTTTTAGAAAAATATTTAATGTATAGACACTCGATTTTTACTGTCCTATTATTTGTATAGATAGATAAGTACAAAATACTGATATATTAACGGACTTAACGCTAAGAGCGTTCTCTACCAGTCAATCATTTGATTAATCTTCTTCTTCAATGTCATCAATGACAAACTATTAGATTTGATTTGATTGGGGTTGCGATATCGTTTATCCGGAAATAAATTAGCAAATTAATTTATTCGTTCCTTTTCATAATTAAAATAAAAGTAAAAAAAAACGAAAACAGAAAATTATTGTTTGTGGCAGGATTCGATCCAGCTACTTCCAGCTATTTCATGAAACATTTCTTTACTAAAATATTAAAAGCAAAAATATAGAATTCTAAAAAAACTAATACAAAACGAAAAAAAAGTAAGTAAAAAAAGTCATGTTTAGCAGGATTAGAACCCTCTACTCAAAAAAATAATCTGCGACCTCTACCTATAGGCCAACATGCGTTTGTTAGTAATTGGCGAAATTTCAAATGGAATTATTTGTCTATAGGTACGCAAATTCACCCCTTTTTTGGATGTAAGGGTTGGAATCGTGAACAACCCTTTCTTATGTGGGCAGTATATAGTATAATGAAGACACTAACCAAATTTCACGTTTATGGCTTTTATAGTTTCGGTTATTGTGATGATAAATTAGTTAACCTCCCTCTTTTTACCATTCGTTACTCTCCATTAGTAATTTTTGTTGAGAAGCATTCTTGCCAAGTTTCAAGTACATCAGTGAAGATTTTAATTTTTATTCATACAAACTTTGCCCTCAATTTTAACCCTTTTAGTGGTCTAATTTTGAAAAATCCTTTCTTATCTGAGCACTACGTATTAGCATAAAACTTCAGTCCAAATTTCAAGTTTATAGCTTTTATGGTTTAGGCTGGGCGTTGATTTATCAATTGCCCTTGTTCTTTTATATATATAGAAATTATATTAATCTACTAACTAATTAGAAATGTATACAAATATACTTAAAGACCTACAATTTATTTGAGAAACCTTACAATATATTTAAGATATGCAACTAACTTATGGAAAATAACACAAAGATTTACCTATTTTCAAACTACTATTTGAAATCCGGAATCCGGAATCCGGAATCCGGAAAAATACTTTTCAAACTTAAATTAAACGAATCAATGAGTAGCCCAAAACGCAGACATTAAACTATACATACAATATAATGCCGCAATTACCACTCCATACTCCAATCAATTCCAATTTAATTTTATTATTTTATATTTAGCAGGTACCAAATCGTCTAAACACACAATCAAATCGTTAGAAAAGCAAAAAAAATAATATTTTTATTTATTTTAGAATCTCAATTACTACACATGATGATTAAATGCGAACGACAAACTTTTATCGACTTTTAAAATGTATGGTGGCGCCATCTATTGACACATTACTGAACTCATAATATTAACAAATGAATAAAACCTTTGCACTCTGTTTTCTATTATGTATTGTATCCTATTACATGTACATACAATACAATTCAATACAATACAATACAAAATATTATACCAAAAGATATTTTCAATTTTAATTCCATGTATCTCACTTCAAAAATGACACAGTTTCATACAAACTGGCAACCCCTATTTCACCCCTATAGGGATGTAATTTTCAAAATCAATTGATGCATTATTATTTTTTACCAATTACAAATTCAAATTAAAAATTTCATGTGTCTCACTTCAAAAATGACAAAGTTTCATACAAACTGGCAACCCCTATTTCACCCCTATAGGGATGTAATTTTCAAAATCACATTGATGCATTATTATTTTTTACCAATTTCAAATTCAAATTAAAAATTTCATGTGTCTCACTTCAATAATGACAAAGTTTCATTCAAAATGGCAACCCTTATTTCACCTCTTTAGGGATGTAATTTTTAAAATCTGTTTGGTGCATTATTATTTCTTACCAACTTCAAATGTAAATTAATAATTTCATGTATCTCACTTCAAAAATGACGAAGTTTCATACAAACTGGCAACCCCTTTTTCACCCCTTTAGGGATAAAATTCCCAAAAGTCCTTTCTTAGCGGACGTCTCTTAGTCACAATCTACCTTCCTGCCAAATTTCATCTTCATCGGCTCAGCAGTTTTGGAGATTTCGTGATGAGTGAGTGAGTGTTTTTCGCTTTTATATATATAGATTGTGCTGAACTAAATACTTACTTTTAATATAACAGAGGAGATTGTAGATACTCAAGATAATATCAAACCTTATCCTTATCGCATTCATAGCTCTAATATTTTCAAAAGCTTCTTTCTGTGTAATCCATGCCAGTATCTAATTATCTAAGGCTAGTATTTGATTGATTTTTAATGTACAATATTGTTATTTATGATTATTAAACCACATTATGTCCAGTTTACTAGTCTACCACATTTATCTGTTTAATTTTATACTGTTTAGCGAGTAAACAGGAATACGGCTAACTTGATGTAAATGGTTTATTAAGCCTATTGATACCTGGAACACCTTTTTACGCAACACTCGAGAGGTAACGTAGTCCTATGCTCCTATAGATACTGACCTAGGGATGATTTGAGTAATATATAAAGATAAATATTATTATTAATATAGTTTACTGACCATCCAAAATATCAGTGTCAGTGTTACACCATAAAAAAATATAACTGTTTTTCCGGTTAGTGTCAGCTTTGATCTACAGCCTGAGCTCCGCTATCTTGCTATGTTTCTTCACTTTACACGGTTTTTAGTAAACTTAATAACAGCTATACAGAACATTGGTCAAATAAACTTATAAGCAAAAAAAGAAAAAAAAAACAATTAAAAAGCAGGCGGCTCTGTTTTCAATCGGAGTTGGAGACAGCGCGCTTCCGGTTCTGGTGATGAGCGACTATTTTCCGCTTGATGGAAACCGCCCTAAAATTATCCCTCTGCGTCCACCCTACACCAATTTTAAGGTTCGAAAAGTGCTTTTTTTTACTAGATTTTTCGAATGACTCTTGCCATATGATATGCAGGTGGTTAGTATTTTGGTTTTTGTTTTTATTTATTGCATTTTATAACTATATCAAGTTATGTTATAAATACAACGGTGTAATTACTTAGTGATAGTGACATTACAGTAATTACAGACGTTTGTAGCAATACTGTTGAAGATATAACAAGGAAAATGTGATGAGAAAGAGAGAGTAAAAGAATAATCTAATTCACAACTCCTATATACTTTGTTCCTTTTTCGATGTGGCTACTTTATTCAGACATTTCAAGTGCGTCACAATCAAAAGTTTTCAAAACCGTTTCGCAGCTTCAGACGGTTTTTTTTTATAGATTTTACATCAATACGGATTCCCATAGAGTACAAACAACTCGATCTTCGTGTGCTTAAATTAGCTTTCATATAGAGCATCATAATCAAGAACTAGGAGATGTTATTTAATAGCATTAGCAAACAAACCTTGGTTACAAGTTCCCGACCATTAGGGACAAGGAGCAGGGGCCGCTGGGGGGCTCGTTTGTTGTTATAATAACAGCGGAATTGAGTTCAATTATTATCCGATTATGAACGAACGGCAGGCTCTTTGTAGACGCAGATCACATTGTTTTATAATGTAGGTACATAAAGCTAGATATAGTCCTCGAGATCTGTCGATAGATTACATTCCCGTAACACTGAAATTTCAGAGATACGGAAATGGTGGTCACTATCATACAAATTTATTTTTGTAGTTTTGTAGTGAACTAAGTTAATGAAATGCGGGAGCACGCTCACTCGTATCGGCCGACCCCCTATTTAGTGGAAGGATATCGGTGCTATTCCAGCAAATAGGCTGGAATGAGTGCGCGATCTCGTTCGGAAAGCGCCTGCCTGGCGGCAAACTTCTCTTTATTGCGTATATCCGAAATAGGATCGCTTCAGAATAGATAGATGTTCACTATTGCCAAGATGTAGAAAAGCTAACCTTTTTATTTCTTTATATCTAAATTCCGACATTAACATATTTTGTGTAAAGTGACGGACGCGGCGTGCCGTGCCGTAGTTTGCGAGTCCCGGGCGCTCCGCTCTCGACTTTATGTCCAAATTTCAACTTCAGACGGTCCCGCTGATAGGAACGTCACGTTCTCGGCTTATAAGCTAAGTATTTTGCAATTCAAAGAAGTTTCATGTACCTACCTAAACTTTGTATCCGTATCTTACCTGTCAAAGTTTTAATTAGAATTTATTGTATGAAGAATATTTGAAGAGAAAACTAATTACGAAGTTTGTATTCTTCTCCGGGTCACGCTTATGTATAAATAAGCAAAATATGCAGTACCCTTCTTAAATATCGGTAAATAAATCTGAAGGCTAAACGGATAGACATCGTTTTCTTTCACAACAAAGATTTGGGGCTTAGGGCGATCTTTTTGTGGCTCGTAGAGATAGTGGCGGCGAATTGAATGCTGTCCGTTTGCTGGCTTATCCCCGTGTAACAGATACTTTGTTATATTTTATTTGCGTTCCCTAGGCATCGGCCCATAGCTTATCGTGCTATTTTCCCCTTTTGACTATGCCAGTTTATAAATCACTATCTTTTTGCTGACGACGTATTTTAGGCGGTAGAATAACAAAACTGTTTTGAATGAAGTACACGTCGACTAGTGAATCTTACAGAATCAGAATCGTCTCTATTGAAAAGACATTTTATTTTTTTTTGTAAATCGGATCTGACGGATATTCTTCAAAGATGAGACTCTGGTACAGTTACGTTGCTTTTGTATCAAGTAAATAGTGGGGTTGAAAATGTTAGATTCAGTTAGTTACCATTAGCGAGGATAGTGGGACGATGCGCTTCGGAAGTAACAACATTCTCCTTTGTGAAAGAAGATTACACGAAGCTGCCAAGTATTTCTATGCTAGTATATTATTTCAAGATATCTAAATATTTTCTTCTATCCAAAATATTGAAAGTTTGTTGAGTTGATAAAAACCTGACGAATGAATAATTTTGGCGACTTAAAGAATTAAAACAAAAAGAGGGCTTGACCAATTTGCACTTGCTTGCTTGACAAATAAACAACATGAGAGGTCGAAAGACGCTTGACCATTGTGTATTTTACACAATTGGTCCATTTAGATGATCTAAGCCATTTAGTTACCTTCAACACATTTTTTACTAAAATATTTCGTACAAAAATACATAGAGAATAAAAATAATAGATTAGAACGTTTAGTTATGAGTTCTCGAAAGAGCTGTAATATAGTTTATCTACATTTTATCGTATTGGGACCAATTCAATAAAACTTTCTATTGAATGTACTTTTCACCGAATTCACATTTCTGCGAGGAGGCCGAGGTTTCAGGTACCTATTTGAATAAAAAATGATGGGTAGCATAAGCGAACTTATTATTCTTCTCGTGTTTTTATATTCCGACTCGGTGATGTATCGGGGTTCATAAGACGGTTATCATGCACGGAAAAATATTCAAAAAATAACCAATTCGTTATGTTGAAATCTAAAAAAAAAAAGTTTTATTTTATTCTAATATTTTTGACATAATAATAATGACTATTCTAGTATGCATTACCATTTTAAGCTTTTATGGTTCGAATAAGTGAAATTAGAACAAACAGTTTAATCTAATCGAAGTCCCCATGTTAATACAACATTTAAACACAAGTCTTCTATAGTTACAGTAATGGTGTAACAGTTTCAGTTACACAAGAGCAGCACAGAATGGAAGCGAGCTCGTATCCCCAGGGATGCCCCTGCTGATGTTCGCAGTCTGCTTATTTGTAAAAGCCGACAATGCGGCAAGATCAAAGAGCTCCAGAATTAATTTGCGAACGCTATCTCTTGCTTGCTTACCAAACTCAGTGAAAAGAAAATATTTTTCTTCCTCTTAGGTTCTTCGTTATTCACACTGATAACACAAGTATTAACTACAAGTAATTCCGGGGTCTATTGTTTACTAGGAACAATGCTATTGCTACGGTTGTTTTACAAATGTATGACATGATATAGAAACCATACAACACAATATTGTGTAATATATACAAAGAATTTGGAATCACGCGCGGTCAATTTCTTTTTTAATCTATGGATATATAAGTAATATTGACATTAAAATTTTTGTTATGAAGAACTGACATAAGTTATCGCTAATAGTTTGTTTTAAAGTATGGTTTATCAACTAATACATTTACATATTCAGTGTTACCTTAAGCTTCATTCTAATTTGTTTCAATTCCTTTGAAGTTCTGATACTGGTTTATAGAACCTATTATACCAAAGCGGGAAGTTCCACAAGCAAGTACTCGGCGAACTAATCATGCAAAACGGCGGAAGTTTCAGCACCAATCAATGACGATTTGGAATTGTCGGAAGCCGTCGGATTCGTCGGTATTTATTTCAATTCATTTATTTATTTAATTGATTATAATATTTTTACAGGTTTTGTACCCAATACAATACTGTACTTAATTTTCGTAACTGAGTACGAATAGTGTCACCTTTGTGAATTCAGACAATAAACAGTTAAATGTCAATCTTATTTGCAATCGCGTTGAGAACGATTGGCATACTTTATAATAGAAGGAAAATTGCCTTTATGAGCTCGACGAGGGGGCCGTATTTAAAAAAAAAGCATAATATAGTCCTCGTACGAAAACAGTTCTGTCTGATATATAACAGTGTTAATTACACATTGACTGCTACGAAACCTTTTTTGCCCAAACTGATAGACTGATTTTATTTCAACCACTTAATTTAAATAAACACTAAGATAAATTCGGTGTGTGATTATTTGTAATGTTTGGAACACTTATAATATTAATAAGATGTACAAAACGAAAAATAAATATTAAAACTAGAAAAAGATTAATTATAATTACTTAAATAAAATATCACAATTAAAAAAAATGGAAAACAAATTTATTTTCAAGAAAAAGTAAAAAAAAATAATGATTTTTTATTTACATCTATTTTTATTATTGAGCAGCATCGGGTTCTGATAATTGGATTGCTTGAATTCAAATCGCTCATTATATTGTTAGGGAATCGAAGCGTTGATAATTAGCGTGAAATACGCTACACTGAATATTTTGTGCGAAAGTGCGGCTTTTGTCACTGGTTTGATTAAAAAATAAGTTAAATAAAACTTAATGTTCGTTAATGTAACTTGATGTTGGCGTAAAAACGGATACTGTATTAAATATTTGTTTGCCTCCAACGTGAAATAAATTAGTAATTATTTATCCCAAACTGTGTTAGCCGAGCCTATATAGAGTCATAAGACCTAGAGCCGTGTAAAAAGGGGCATAATCATTTAGAATGTACTTCTATAGTCACGAGAGTAAACACTCAGGTCAAAGCAAAGAGGGTAGGCAAGCTTGAGAGGCTATATGGTAAGGTAATGGTGGGATGCTCGGGAGTGTATTTTAATAAGGTGAACCATGATATAGACGCGAGGAACTTATCAAATACAACACAGTGACGTCTGTGGTCCAACTTACCAGTAAAAATATTCCAACATTCATTTTGTGTTTTTCATATAGAATATAAAATCGCGTTGAGACGCCAGGCATTTTCTATCTATGGAGTGTTTCCATTCTTATTATTCTGCATTTTTGAATTAATTGATAGTTTAGTTTCTCTTCTTTGTTTGTTTACAGTAAGTATATCGTGTAACGATACACAACTTTAGCTAGGATATAATAAGTATTTATCTAAAAGTACAATACAATACAAATACCTTTATTGCATAATGCATATAGATTACATAAAATAGAACTTAAAATTAAAATGCAAAAGGCGGCCTTATCGCTAAAAGCAATTGAGCTGTCTGTATACTGCCCGCAGTTCCTAATTCTATGATCTTCCTAAAATTTAAGAGATGCGCGCAAAGCACATAAAGGGAGACGTAGATAGTAACTACAATATTAAATGCATGTAAAAGAAGCTGATCACTTAAGAACCTCTTTAATAAAGAAATAAGATATTTAAGAAGAATAATAAAGAAGCCCTTTAACGAATTAATACATTTCTATCTTTGGAAAGATTTCTATCAAGCAGATTTGCAAAATATTTTTCAGTTTTACATACCGAAAAGTATATCTTCTAAAACCCACATAACTATTTGTATGACCATATTTTTATGTACCTACTCACCGCTGATAGCTTTCTAGATTTGCATGACATACAATGTAAATTCAGCATTAATTGTGATGGAATAGCGTCTGTTTGCAGTTTTAATGAAAATGGGTCCTCTTGAGATCCCTTGGGTTCGTCGGAAAATAGTCTGCCATTCAGTTAAATAGAGCCACATTGCGTGATTGTCGGAGTGTCCTTCATTAGGCTGATATCGGATAAGTAGTCGACCGCAAAATGTGCCCAATAAGATTTATTTTCCGAGCGAGCGCCTGGAAAAGTTTTTGTAAAACATTGTTGACTTTGAAATGAAGTCTTTGTTGAATGTGCTTATATGGTATTGTGGAAAGTTTTTGTTGATTTTAGGTAGGTACGCCTATGGGTAGAGATATTTTCGAGATTGTAGCCCTGAAATGCAACACATTAGTACGCATTGGTACACACAAGTGTAGTAATAGCTTGCTTAATTGATTGCAATTTTCATTTTTAAAAAGATTATCTAGTTTGATTGAAATAGACGGAACGAATTAATTTGTTGTATTTTAATCGATTTCTATAGTGCCTCGTGCACTTAATCGGTAGATATATAAGTATACGTTCAATATGTGTTTAATCGATATTAGAATTATTTACAGGTCAGTTTTTTTAGAAAGTAATAAAATAGTAAAATAAAAACTTTTTAAATTATATTTTTTATTCCCTAAAGCTATCATTGTCTTGACTCTACATGAATATGAGTATTTGTTTTAGCAAAACATCATTAAGTATGTAAAAAGGTTTCAAGTTTGGAATAAATAATGGTGCTTTAATGAGAATCCTACTTAATAATATTTTGATTTTCCAACGTATATATATATATAATACAAAGAACTGGTTATTTGTCTGTTTGATTAAATAGGGATTGTGGATGCCAACAGTTCAACATGATATTTGACTCAAGTAAACATCTCGTGCAATTCTCTTGGGAAATTACTGCGGTATTATATTTATTACATTTGGTTATTTTATATGACACACAGTTTACATTTTCCTAACAATAGACAAATTATCACATATATTTCGATATATTAAGTAATAGCAAATTTGCATGTATCATTTATAAACTTTCATACTCTAATATAGTCTCAGTATTTTCTGGGCTGTATCTTATAGGCTTTGGGGTCCACTAAACGCGATATCTATTACTTCTTCTTAATCCGAGCATGTATTCCAGGCAAGTTCATTCTCAGCTAACACTAGAGCCCAAGGTACGCTTATTAGGGTTATAGATACCTAATTGACGTACTGGTTATTACAAGAGACGCGACTGCCGTTAAACGTCCGTAGTTTATATTTTTACAGGGATAACTAATAGTATCCACCATAATCCTGCTTGACGTGTTAGTGGCCAACAATTACAGATTTTCAGACTATTTAAAGGCATATGACACAGCCTAACGGCAATCATCTAGCGAAAACATCCGAAACCAACGTCTCAACGAACCTCCTGAATCAGGGAGGAGCTCAAGATAGATCCTAGATCTATAAAAATCCATACGACACTGAATTATCATGGACAAGTGCTTTAAAAACCTTTTATTGCCTCCCGTACCTTTAATATCGTTGGGGCACTAATCAACCACAGTAGAGGCTTACACGGGCCATTGTAAATATGAATTAGGCCGAACGTTCTGCAGATCTGACCGATAGGGGCCGATAGATCCCTCTAGCTCTACGCGATTGATTTAGCTTTATTGCCTGTAATAAAATTACCCTTCGACCGCTTGCTTTATTACTATTTTCTATTTCTTACATCAGCAAAATTTCAGCTTTTTTTTTTAAATCCTAAAAAATAACCTCGTTTCAAAATAAAAATTTAGGTTTGATGGGATGTAATTAAAATGGTATTCTTAAAAAGTCAGTACCATCACGTTCACATTATCAGGGAGAAAAATTTAATTTTTTATTTTTATATTTTGATGTAGTATATTTTTATAGCACACTATTGTGTGTGAGCCTTTATTTTTACCGCACACGATTTTTACAAAGAAATATATTACCATTTTTGTACTGACCTATTCTGTACCACCCAGTTGTCCACAACTGAAGAAGATTATGATAAATGGGTATTTTAGAAATTTATTCCTAACACGAACATAACAACGCTACAGCAAACCTCATAATGCGTTGCCTTTGTGCGATTCATTGTAGATCTTACAAAGTTGTCCCCATTTTACGACCACTTCCCCGTGGGCGAAATGCAACTTTACTACCATCGTTATTCCCCAAAAGTAAATAACTTTTTAGTGCACACAATATTGCGAGTAGATCCTTCCTGAAGCTTTTAAGCGGAGGGTTTACCTGTTTAAATGTATCTTAATGGTGTTAACGTTTAACTTTTTCTTTCAGCTTTTCTATTGAGCAGATTATTTAGCTAGCCTGAGAGTAATGAATGTAAATTATATTTATAGGGAGTAACTGTCCGCGGGCGTCTACAAAGTTGTAAAGGAACAAAGGGCGCCGAAGACGCCGAGTAAACAAGTTGCAATAAGTTTCACGGCAGCTCGGGCCCGGCCGTAAACATACATTATCTACAGTACAGAGGGGTTGCATACTTCTTCTAGAGATACATGCAAAGTCGTAGCTTAAAGTGGCATAGGAACTCTAAGCTGTAAATAGATATCGAACGTAACTTGATTTTAATTTCGGCATATTTTCATTTAGTAATGAAATAATAAAAATGCTTTTAATAATTTACTGTACTCAAAATACTACAAACGTACCGTTCGAATGCATAGCTAAAATAATAAGATTATGAACGAGCAATATCTGTATTCCCATTGTTTTGCAATGTTAGCGGCTGACGTCCTCTCCCGCCGTACCCTTGCCAGCTAAATACCATTATTACAGTACGCCCGAGTTGTTGAATGCAGATGAGTTTTTAATTTACCTTTTCAATCTTGAAGCTTTATTGTAGGCTAACAATTTTATAAACCTCCCCTTTTCAATTTTATACTATTACTATGGTGATAGATAAACGCTGCGAAATGCGGTATTATATTGGTAAAAATAATGAATCTGCTATCTGTCATGGGCATTGATCCGTCTACTTCCTCTGTTGAATTTCCTCGCTGTGCCTTTGCCGATGTCCCACTCATTTCCTTTCTTTTCTGGAATGTCTACTTATAAACATCGGAACGGATATTATCAAGTATTTTCCCTGATTAGATAAAATTATAATCCCAACTAAATGCGAAAGTGAATTTGTATATTGGTTTGTCTATTTGTTTTTTTGTTATCTCTTAACGTTCTGTCTATTAAACCAATCTTCCTGAAATTTCGCATATACATAGCTAGGAGTATCGAGAAGGACATTGAATACCTTTCATCCCGGGAAAAAGCACTGTTATGTTCCCGAGGGAATATCAAGCGGGCGAAGGCGCGGGCGAAAGCTAGTTTAATCTAAAAAGCTCAATAGATAAGCGTGGCGCGCGTGTTCGTAACAATAGGATACGTCAAGCGACGGTGATTCCATGTTTGGATTGGTCGCCATTATAGTGGCATTTCTATCTTGAGCTCCTCCGTGTTTCGGAAGGCACGTAAAGCCATTGGTCCCGGTTGTTATCGGTATAGAAGGCAGTCGTTAGGCTATGTCAGATGCCTCTAGGCAGCCTGAAATATCTGACAGTGTTGGCCACTAACACACCCGGGTCATGTTCCTGTTGGTCTGGTTTCCCTGTAAAAAGGGTTATGGAGGTCAGCAGTCGCTCCATTGTGATACTTAACCAGTTCAGCCAAAACAGGACCATGATTAATAGCGTATACCCTCTGCGAATTTTAAGCTGAAGATGCAACCTGGAAATACGCTCGGACGGAGAAGATGAACCCACAGAAATTTTTCATTATTTTTAGTCCAACTGGAGTTATTTTTTATACTTTATCTAAGGTTCAAAACACGTAGCCTTCGCTCGATAAGACTATTAACATATTGATATGTACTGGGGGCTTAGCCAAAGTCACAATCGCAAAACGTTAACGAGGTAAAACAAGAAAAAAATGTATGGGATTGACATAAGATTGACCACGTGATTTACCGCAACTTATGTCTATCCCATACATTTTGTTCTTGTCGAAATTCGTCAGCGTTTTGAAATTGTCACTTGGCTACGGGAGTTGGGGTCTGAAAATGATAAAACTCTCTACTTGAAATTCTTCTGTATTGTAAATGTACCACATTTTCAGTGCCTATTGTTAACCCTTTGGGTGTGATATAAATAAAAGACGGAGTTTTAGGTAACGTGACTGAAAATTCCATAGGTGTTTACAGTTGGGCCGAAAAGTCGTTTCATCGAGATTAGGATACCATGAAAGGTTCTATATAAATTTTCTGGGGTTCTTTCGTCCGAAAAGCAATACAACACAGAGTACAGGTAAATCTAGTCTTATAAATCAAAAAGTAAGTGACTGGGCTTATAGGGGATCCCATAAAATCATTAAGTGTATTTAATGCATTTCCTAGTCTAATCTTGTTTCAAACAAGACCTAAATCACAGGAACTTTCGAGTCCTTTTATACTTAAATGACATAATAGTTTTTTCAAGGTTTCACTCAGACACAAAAGTAGGAAATATACCACAGGGCAGTATTATAAATACTTAATCAAAATATAAATTATGCCTTTCCATAACCTCGATTCATGTTATGTCGTTTACTAGCTGACATTGTTGATGTTGTTTCCAGTCTAGATACTTGTAATTAAATTTTCGCCCAGCATGAAATTGAATTTTGGTAAAACAATAACAAAGTAATTTAAAATAATTAACGGAGGATTATAAGTCATAAAGTTTGCTGAATATTTGAGATTTGCATTTCAATTATTGTACTGTGTTGGTTAATTAGTAAACGAGCGCTCATTTGGCTATGTTATTATTCGTTATAATAAGTAAGTACATTTATATTGATAATGTATGTACTGCATGCGCCAATGACATTTTCTGATAATGTTTCATCCACCCTCTAATATTGACTAAAAAGTCCGCCTTATTTACTATGACTAGTTTGTGATGTAGATGATTGCACAACACACAAGGGGTATATGAAGTTATTGTTTCATTTCAGGAGAGCAGTTAAAAGGAAGTTATCATGAAAACTGAACCTTTGTATCCGCTCCAATAGTGGAAAAACCAGCGAAATGCATCTGACACTACCAATTTAACTTAACTGTAACTTGCAAGTCTTACAACCCGCAACATATAGCAAGAATTGTAACAAGATATTTTTCTTTGTTTAATTTTATACCAGATCTATTTTGAATTGATTATATTGAGTAGCGTAAAGATGTATTTTAACAAAAAGATATAGAAAGTGGTATATTTAATTTAAGTAGTTCCTAAGAGTCAACTCTTCATTTCCTTCATTCAAAAAGGGCAACAGATATTGCACTTAATAACTACAGGTAGTCCGCTAACTCAATCGAATTGGTTTTGAGACGGGATCAACATTGTCACTGAGTGCGGATCTCAATCACAGCCGTACCTCGATTTTCCTTAACAATATTACCAGGCAACGGGTGTATCCGTAACTTTATTACGATTTCCTTGTTTCGGGTAACAAGCGGCGGGGGTCCCGATCCCGCACCTAATAGCTATCTGTTTTGTTATTAATGTCCTTATACGGATCTCCAATTATCTCGTAGGCGCGCCTCACGGTCCAATAAACGGCACAAGTCTCAGTGTTTGTTAACGCGGAATCCTAATTGATATATGTGTTGGGTGTTGGTATGTCGGCGATACAGATTTGTTGTTCTGTATATACTTAGTATAATGCTGTAGGTTGAAATTATTATTGTAGATTCGGTGGGTTTACAGGTAACGCCTTTTTAAATAATTTTGCATTTAATTTTTATCTGTAATTTTCATAAAAAAGATGCATCAAAGTCAATGAAAATGTAACACACTATATAATAAAAAGAAGTAATTAATTTTGTAAAAAAGTAAAGTTTGCTAAACTTAACTATCTAACTTCGCTTCATGGAGATCTCAGGGGTAAACCTACCCCTAAAATCATCCACGAAGCGAGTTTTTATAGATCATAAAAACTTGAATAATATTTACTTTATCTCACTGTATAAACAGAAAATATCGTACAGTGTCATTAGTAAGGAAACCCTTAAAAGTTATCCCGTTAGTTAGCAGTGGGGTAACAAGGGAACCCTAAACTCGCCACTTGATTTATGAATGATGCTCTTCTCTTACAACGTCCTTGCCATTATAAAACCTTTGCAGCTTTTTAGATAAAGGTACTTTAATTATCCTATACCTTTTTGTTCAACAGCCTATGAAGTTAAATAATTTTCATACGTATAATAAAGTAGTAAAAATATTTTTGTCTGTACAATTAGTAATTTTGACTGAAATGTATAGAGGGATATTTAAAATGAATAATATAAAGCAAAAATGTTTTTATTTTTTTATTTTTTTGTCTGTATGTATAATCACGATTATCTCCGAAAGTACTGAACCGTTTTGCTTAAACTTTCACCAGTTGCTTTGTTTTAACTCGGTAGAACATTTAAAGTTTGTTTCATCAAAATCAGTTCATTGAAAAAAAAGTTATCGTCATTTGAATGAACTCAAGGCACGTTTGATTTCGAACGAATGTATCAAATTGGATAATTCTTTTTTTTTGTGTTGGTTAATAACCCTTCAATTTTAATGTATTTTTCAAACCATTGAAAACATAAACTAAAACTGGAGAAATTATTCAATCAAAATTTCAAGAAAGTGTAATTAAATAAATTGATAAAATTCAGAACAAAACTAATACTGTATTTAAAAATAAAATTTGTAAAAAAAATTCTTTTGTTGATTTTCTTAGAATTTTAAATCGTTTTATACCAAGAAAACTTGGGAATCCGCAGAGAAAATAGGCACGACACGACATTGTAAAATATCATCGTAAGTTTGGATTGCATCCTGATACCTATGAGCAACGAGAACAAAACGTTGTGTATCTAAGAAAATCGTCTGCAATTTGTCTCGACAAAGCTTAGTGTTGTGATTGAAATTCTTGTCGGTCCTCAACCATGCGCTCTGACGTGACTGCCTCGCGATTGCGATGCCGACAGACACCAACGACATCACTACTCATAGACAGATACCAACAAGATGGGAGGATACTACACTACATTTTGAGACTAACTGACAAAATTTTGCATGTCTTTTTGTTGCGTCATAAAGATCACATGTAAATCAAACCTATAATTTATTTATTTAAAACTATTGAGTCAAGAGCTACAATAGGTACCTAAACTTAATGATTTATGCATTCTCGGCCAGTCAACCTTTGGAAATAACACATAGATGGAATACGTCTAAAATGTAGAGCTTCTAAACGTAATAAAGTATACAAATCATACACAATCACTATCATAATCAGGGCATATGGTACCTTTCCTTACCTAACCTTACAAACAATTGAAACCATAAAGGGATGAAAAATATCTTTCCACGCCCGCCTCAAAATATAGCATGAAAAAGAATTATGAAAGGTACCTAATAATTTATTTACATGGGCCAACCACGAAAACGGGACAGTCAAACGTAGGGACAATAAATATAACTTATTCCATTTTCGAATATTACCGTAGAAACAAAGATGAGTTTGCAACTGGCCAAACAGTAATAAATAATTTACAAAAGCGGCCATGTGAAAGAGAATCCCCTTCAGAGGGGGTAACCATGCGTTGGTTAGGTGTTTGAATTGCTAATGACCCTGCCGGTCGAATAACTTGGCGGCACCGCTAACTGGTTTCGGTGACACTAGATACATTACCAGTCGTTCGTTCCATTGCCAAGGGTCTGCGTGCCTGTTCACATCAATAACGGTACGTGCTCTTTAGAGCGGACTCCTTGGCAGTGGAACTCCAATGGTGCGTGAATTCGTTTGTAACTTTGAAAATGTTTGTTACATGCGGATTGATAGAATTCAAACGGTATAAGTATAATTACTAAACATCTAGATCAGTAGCTGCTGCTCGCGACTCCGCTTACATCGATCTCCGTATCATGGATCGTATAACTCTGGATTATGGATATCATCTTTAGGGCGCTTAAATTACAACATTTTTTATTCGTAAAAATAAATGTCTGAGCATCTGGAAAAAGCGATCAGCAGTAAGCACAGTGGGCCACATAGAAAATTATACTACCTTTGATGTGAGTGTTAGGGTAAAGAGCACAGAACAGAGGAATTAGCCGAATATAAATGTTTTGACGCGGATTTAGTTCCAGGATCAGTGTGGCTAGCGTATTCTCTCTTATCACGCTCAATACATGTAAACCACACCACACCTTATTAGAAATGTATTACGTAGTTACCAACAAAGCCACCTATTATTATCGACCAATAACAGTGGCAATAAATGACGCAATCAAATTCCCCGCCCATTTTCTGAATGAAACGTTGGCTTGAAAACAGTATAACGCTTTTCGTGCGCTATGTCACTTTTTGTTAATATTTCTAAATTCTGTAGTAAAGAGATATACTTCTCGCTGTGGTACACTTGTACATCCTCTTTTTAAAAAGAATCTTTACCACAAAAGTCCAGACTAAGTAAATAAAATGTCAGTTGATAAATAAATAAAAAGTTTAATACGAATTTTATTGTGAATTAAAAAAAACTGTCTGATTAGATTGTGTATACTAACTGTGTAGCAATTTTTTTATTCTTTGCTTGACTAACAAGAAAAAATTTAATGGGGTATGTATTTTTGTTGTTATTCAACCATTTCATAAACCATAGATTAATGAACATAACAGACTGGGAGCACAGCACATGGCCCAACCGTGGTCGACCATTGCAATTAATTGCAAATTGCGGTAATTGCCCTGTCTCGGGACGCCGGCGGTCAGTGGCTTGTCGCAAGTCGCAATAAATTTCAATGACATAACTAGCTTTTGTCCAGGGTTTTACTCCCGTTAGAAATAATTATACTGTAAGATTTGATAAAATATCTTACCCATATCCTACCTGTGCGTGCATTATAGTCAAACAACAATATAAATCCTCACATAAAAATAAAATAGAGATAAAAAAAATAATTATAGGATGTTTTGTGATAAAACTAGTGTTCAATTTGTTGTTAAATTGGCAATTTTATCTCTGCCTACTTTTAAGTTTATAATATTTAGCCCCCTAACAAAAGTTGTACATCGGAAGTGTATTGATGGAATTACATTACAATTTTTCTACGAGACCCTTAAAATTATGACTGAAACAAATTCGAAAGTGGATATGAGTTGACTGTTTTGCTGAAAGACCCAGTTTCTTACTACTTACTAATATTTTGTAGTATTCTTATATTAACAAGTATTCATAGAACAACACGAGTTTTAGTAAGTGGTCGGCCAACAAACAGGCCGGGGCGGCAAGTCTGCGAGGTCTGTAACAGTAATTAATTGCAAATTGCGGTAATTACAGCGATTCGCGGCGCCCTCCGCCGCGACCAGCGCTTTCAGCTGCCCGCCCAGCGCTTTGCATGAGCGGGATTTCATTTCACGCGGCTTCGGGTACATAGGTCAGTAATAACATCACTTGAATGTTATTATGTTATTTAATGACTGTGATTTGATATTAGATCACATAAAAGTGCTACGTAATTTTTTTTTAGTAAGTCTATTTTTTAAATATACCTTGAAGTGAATTTATAACAAATCTTTTTCAATTTCCAATAAAATTTTGTTTTAATTATGGATGCTCTTCATACCGCTGGCAAGCATCATAACGATAATTCACCGAATGATACAAATAAGTACTTACCTAAATCGGAAGTGATAATAACTTATGTACTTTATTCAGCTATTCGATATTGTCGTAATGAAAGTCCTTAATAACTATAATAACTGTAATTTGCACCCAGATAAAACTAGAAAGCGATAAAAACACTATAACGACCACTAACAAACTTTTCATTGCCGAAAACAATGTAATTTATAACGATATTGTGACTATTTGTGACCAGTGACGACGGTACCGGCGAATATTTACACAAAGTAGTGGTTGTTAAAACGTTGGAACTTTAGTTAAACGAATATTAAAACAAGTAATTCATTAGTTCGCTACAGTTTGATTTCAATTAGACAAAGTCAACAGTGTTGGCAAGTGGACACAAATTGATACCCCTTCGGTCATTCCGCGGGTAATTTGATCAGTCGGCCATTAAACAAAAATTAGAAAACTCTTTTTGAGATAAAAAGCGTGAAATTGATATTTTAAAAGCGGGCTGGACAAAAACGTTGAAAGTTAAATAATTTACCAAATTGATATAAAAGGAATATGCGCAGCATATTGTAATTTTTTTATATAACTTTTTGATTGCTCTCACACTTTGGTTATAGGTATGAAAGGGCATGTATCTTGCACTCTAAAAAGTAAATAAATAATAAAAATAAAATTTATTAAAATATATAAAAAAGATGGTTACTGGTGATTGGTTTAATCAAATGGTCATAGGTTAATTCGACCTTGTAACCCACAATAGAATGAATATAGTTACAGATTTACTTGTTAATTTCAATGAGATATCAAGCGCTTCAGAATAACTTATTATACAATGTTACTTAATGTACTGTTGCTTCAAAGTTCATCTACATTCGTGATACCGATTAAGAGTGAGTCATACTTCTTAAAAATATAGATAAACATGATCGATTTAAAAACCGTAGCAAATTTACGTAATTTCTCCCAGAACGTTACATAAAACACTCATTAGTGATTACTGACTTGAAAACTGATAACTTTATTCTAAGACCTGTGTTAAGTGATGCAGTTGCAGTAGCAAATTTTTTAAATTGTATTCGATAAAATCATTATCAGTAGATATGGGATGATAGCTTTGCAGTGATCAGCAAAACATTGGCTGTACTGTAAGGTTTTAGACAGTATTTTTTTATGTGTATGTAGAGACTACAACAAAGACAATTCGAGCGACAATTGTTCAAAACGTACTGAAACAAACTCAGTTTCCCAAAAATAACCTCAAATGAAATGGGATAAGGTAGTTATTACAAATACTTACTAGTGAAATATTTGTTAAATCGATTAAGAAAAATTCTTCAAATAAAATACAGTGGGAATAAACCTGGAACATAATGAACGTGAATTATTGTCGGTTCAAAAATGTTCACTGTTTATTTATATTTTAACGATTTTTCAAATTATTTATACATGCTATGACTGAATAAATAGAACGACACATGCAATGAATACATGTTTTATGTACCTATCCTATTTAATAGTTTCAATTGAAATGAAATGGACACGCCACGATACGATACGATAGTGATAATACCATACGTAATTTAATGTTATATGTTAATGTTATATTTCGTTTACTGTTAAGAAGAATATGAATGTTAATCTACTGTATATAGAATATCATACAATAGAACATAATTTTATCAATACAACGCTGACAGCCTGAAAATTAGTTTCGAAGTCAATTACTTATATTATTCAAAAACAATAAACACTAGGACTACTGTTGTACTAACAAAATTGGATCCTAAAAGTACTTATCTGAAAAAAGATTTAGATAATGATACAAAGCACGGTACAGTTAAATCAACTATTGGCATAAATAAAACCCAGTATACGTATAATGTCTAAGCGCTATAAACACACACGTGCAAAATCATGTTATAAATATTTCATCGCGACTCATTTTCCTACTCCAGCTTTCCATAACAGCTCTCAACATTGAAAACGCTCGTCACACGATACGGTTTAATTGTCGATGAGTCCTCCTGTGATTTCAACACTTGTTACTTGAGCTGTTTCCACACTCACAAAGCTAAATCAAACGTCATTCACAGAAGCCGTTAATCACCCTAGAGCCTTTGATAAACTGAGCCTGTTACAGGTAGGTTTAATACATAACGGACGTAAAGGATATTGTTATGTTAAGCACCCACATTAATCAGTTGACTAAAGTGTGTCTAGGCACGGCGCAAATTACGATGTGGGTGGGCCCTGCAGAACGTAATAAGACACTAATGTAATTAAACGAAGTGTTTTGCTCCATAAATAGTTTTCCGTATAAAAGAGGCTAGTTATTGAAAAACCTATACCTAATATTACTATAGAGCTGTGACTTTGTTAATTTTATAGTTTACTAGCAGTGCACCCTAGCTTCGTCTACATACATAGCTTAAGTCTATCAGGCTAAATTAAACTTTCAATGGTTAACGAATTTTTGAAATCGGTACAGTAGTTTTGAGTCTATTCATTACAAACATATATAATATTACTAGCTGTTCCCCGCGGCTTCGCTCCGCGTGGGACTCGGTTATATCGCGCACAAAAGTAGCCTATGTTTGACCTCAGGTCGTCAACTACATCCCTACCAAATTTCATCACAATCGGTCCAGCAGTTTAGCCGTGAAGAGGTGACAGACAGACAGACAGACAGACAGACAGACAGACAGACAGACAGACATACTTTCGCATTTATAATATTAGTATGGATTTGAAGGTAAGTTTACTAGCAACACAAAAGTTACCGAGTTCATTACAGCAGTTACCAAAATGCAGATAACAAAACTTTGTTAAATTAAAAATGTTTAATTAATTCCCAATACAGAATATAAAAATACAAGCTCGAGGAGCTTTTAATTACATAAAAAAATACCCTGCAATGACTATATTGTGCCGGAAAAAACAGCACTAAAACTGGCGAATCGCTTTTTTACGGTAATTACACATAGCTAAAAACGGGATGCTCGGAATTCTAAGCATAACAGTCGATGATCAAAGGGAGGGTTTTTAATTTAAAAATAAAAAAGAGATTGTTTGAAGATATTTACTGAAATTAAATAATGAAACTTAATTGCAAAGGAGTAAAGTCTATGTCTGTAGACTGTGATAGCTTTTCTATAAATAGAACAAGGTAAGTACTACTTTTCCTGTCCGGAACTCGTTACTCTTGTACGTTGTCTCGTGTGTAACTTAATCACGAGTAGGCACTCGAAATAATTTACCGTCGTCTTTCTTCGACGGAGACATCGGATACAAGTGCCTGCTTGTCTAACAAGTTTGGCTTACAAGCCTTATTAGTGGTTTTGTGATTTCACATTGACATAGGTACCTAGGTATGGATCTTCTGCGAGAAAAGAAATGCAAAAAAGAAAAACGTGTAAGTTATCCACAGAGCAAGTATTTTTCATATCGCACGCGCAGAATTTTTTTATTCCATATTCTGATCATGTATGCATGATTATTCCGCCCTTGTGCAGTGGTCTGTAATAGTGTATACCTAAATAAAATCAAATTGGAATATGTAGCTAAGCGGAAAATTCGAGAATGGCCGAACCAATTTAGCTGATTTTTTACACAAAAATTTCATATGAAGAGAAAAATGGAATTAATCCATGCACGTTTAAAATGTTTTTCATTTTTTTAGGATCATAAACCTGGCGAATAGCGAATAAACTATAAAAGTATTTGTTCTTAGGGACAAACTTCTTCTTTGTTTTCTTCCTATGTCGAGTGTGATAAATTACTTTAATACTAAATTAATATCCCAATACCGTGTGATCAATTTTTTTTTATCAAACATGCTATCTGGTGATTCCGAAGAACTCTCACACCAAAATGATTATCATCATATTAGCCGAAAGACGTAAGTATACGCTTGGTTATAGGTCTCCCAAACTTTAAATCAGTCCCTCGCATCCTGCATCTTTCAGGTCCTTGGGCCATCTGGCGATCGTGCCGGATGTCCCACGATACGTTTGCCGGTACGTGGTCGCCATTCCAGAACCTTTTTCGCCAACGGCCTTCAGTTCAGCATAAAGCGCGCTTTATGCCCGGTCTGACTGATCAATTGGGTTCCTCCATAAAGTGCTTTCAGAATAAGTAACTCAATTGATACGCTTAACCGAGGCCATAATATGTATGTATAAGTACGTACGTTTACAGCTGCTAGGGCAAGCAAGGCACCATGATTTAATCAAAAGAATCAATTCTGTGTTGAAAGTACCTACCTTTTCAATAATGAATGACGACAATTTATACTCGTAAAAGATATGAATATCGATAGAATTAAGAACTGCGTGCACCACGAACTTACTAATTCAGTGCGAATATCATATTATATTATCTTGATTATACCTACCCACCATGAAAAACTTCCAATCAACATTTTATACTAGATTTTTTTGTTGTTTCTTTTGTTTATAAAATACTTCAAGCAAGTATGTTATTCTTACTATTTTGATTTTACTCATTTAATAAGTAGAAATATTTCCCGAAAACAATATACACAAAGTCTAAAAGGAGGATAAATTAATTGTTAAATTTATTTTGACGGCAAAATATTTTACAAGGGGAGCAGAAACTCGCACTAATGGGATTAAAATTTAAGCACTCCTTGCGGTATTTCTGAGGCTATCGATTTTTGATTTGAACTAATACAAATGGAGCTAAGTGTCTTAAAGCATAATTTTTTTTTCGGTTTAATTATTTTATAAAATATTTTATTATTATAGTAGGTTATATAGTTAAAATGTTAGCTGTGTGGTTCCACTTAAAAAAAATCTGTCCTTCTTTGGTTGAGAAATGTTGCTAAAAACTGTGAAGGGGTAAAATAAGCCCGGCTCATATAATGCGTCTTGAAATAGTAGCCTATTCCCAGATGCATTATATGATAAAAGAGAAAGAGGTAAATATAATTTTAAATTATTGTACACTACCTAAGGTGTTAATGTTCCTATGGGTAAAGAGGTAGGTATACTTTAACAATTTTGTAGTTCTTATTAAAAGTTAAATACAGAATATCCATTATACGCCATAAATTGTGGTAGATACATGCGTAGGTATGAGTATGTACTGTTGCCGGGAATATTGGGAATGTTGTGATTTCGAGATTTATGTATTGCGTTGCGTACAATACTTGCACGTTGAATGTCTACTATTTATTAGTGATTTGTTTTTGACATAAACAGAAAGGTTACAGTATAACTACGCGCGTGGAACATCCATATATATATATGTATATATATACCTAATGTTGACAATTATGGACATTTCTAATTCTACTTGCCGTTTGGTATCACAATTATTTGGCCTAACTCTACAGCGTGCATTTTTACAAAAATAAGAAATCTGCTTGACTTATCACAGCGGCATTTTCAACATTAACGAGAATGCTTAACTTTGAGTCGTGTTACTATTATAAAAACAGGAATACTTCATCATGTGAAATATTAAAATAAATATACTGAGAAAGATACTATGTAAAGTATCGCAAAGCAAAGCTAAGAGGTAAAAGAATTCAAAGTAATGTAAACACGAAAAGTTTGCTTTCGAGTTGAGGCAACTCAAGCCGGAAGCGCATTCGAACTCAACTGCCTGGAAAAATTAATTCGAAGCTGCGGCGACGAGGGCGCTACGGGCTTCGGGCGAGCTGCGTGCGCTCCGACCTTCTCTTTCAGAATAATTTTCACTCTCCATAAAAGAAATAAACAGACCTTAAACATCATACCCGCATTCCTTTGTAGGCAACACGCTGTTATATCACTGTAATATTCCCAGTGAAATGTGAACAAAAATGTTGTTCTAACACCGAATTTTATTAAATAACTAGCTGACCCGGCGAACTTCGTACCGCTTTTCTTAATATTTTTTTCCGTAAGAACCTTGTACAGAGTATTAGTAAACT
Organism: Apomyelois bistriatella; assembly: GCA_947044815.1. Taxonomy (NCBI): domain Eukaryota; kingdom Metazoa; phylum Arthropoda; class Insecta; order Lepidoptera; family Pyralidae; genus Apomyelois; species Apomyelois bistriatella. Next base: position 7,771,647 of record OX345689.1, read on the forward strand.
ACAAAAAAAAAAATCAGCCAAATCAGTCAAGCCGTTTTCATGCTATGTCGTGACAACGGAAAACGGGTTTCATTTTTATATATATAGATTTTCATGTTCTAACGAAATTGAGTATCGATTTTTATTTTCAAATCTGTCAAAACAATCGATTCTACTAGCTGTTTTACTGAAAACAAAAGTATTTTGAAATAAACGTACAAACGTACGTATGACATACGCAGGCGTTAATTTAGTTACTGTGCAAGGGTGGTGCAGGATAACGGTGGGCAATTAGCACCGTGACAATGACATTCAAAACGTGTGCAAATAGAGAAGTGGCAGCGAGCGGACATCAGTTCATCCGACACGTGCAGCCTGTCAGTACTGAGTGTCAAAAGTACTGTTAGTACAGGAATAGCGCGTATATATATATAAACATGATTATTAGCATATGTTTTTAATTATTCGTATACATTGAATAGTTATATACTTAATTGATAGGTACTCGTTTATCTAAGTTTTATTTTAAATTTATTGAAGTTCAGTCTTCAAAAAAATCAACTGTACCCAGTTGATTTTTATGAAGACTTTAAAGTTTAATTTTAAATAAATGCAGTCATAAATTTATTTGTAAGCAATCGGTATACAACTTTTAGTGTTTTCCGGGTTAAATCTTCAACTCTGTATTTACTTTAAAACTCGTACTTAGTACTAGGTATGCCCATGTAAGACTTACAAAAATGTAAATTTCGCCTTGATACTTAAGTATATTGAGCGGAACAAACAGCTAAAGATTAAGGTAGAAGCTTGCCTTCTGTATTCTATCAAATTTGTGTTAGAAATTTCAACTTGCACGTACGAGAACGACAGTCGACAACATGCTAGACACTTGTTCTGCAGGTAACAATAAAATGTAAAATAATATAAAGGTTTTGGCATATATTTTAGTAAAATTTTAGTATTATGAATAATGATAAAATAGAGACAAAAAAAGATTACGCTATCGTTCTAAAACTTTTACAGTTTAAATGGATTTTCAGTTGTGTTTGAAAAGTGGATTTTAAATAGTTGTTACTTGTTTTTTGTTTGTTGGTAGCTAAGGTTGTTGGTAGGTAACTACTTTATTACCTATAAAAAGGGTTCCAGTATTTTTTTTTTCAAAAACACATCTACACAAAAATATAATTTTTGGCTGCAAAATTTGAACGTTAGATGAAAAGATTAAAGCACTTAGTGCGATGAGCATCCATATTGAAATTTCGCACAGAATAAACTATTTCCGTTTCAATACTGCCAGACTAACATGCCTTTAACAGACGAAACGCTATAGCAAATATGATTTGGTGACGAGCTGTATCAAAGGTTAATTGCTCAATACTCCAAAGTGGTGCATATGAATGGTGCGGATAAAAACGGCCGATAACAGAATTACTGATTAGTCGGCGATTCAGTCGGTAGCGTTTGGGTCGGCTATATTGTTATAATAGAAGTTCAAGCATCGTATGTAAAAATATAATCTGCTGCGTGTTTAATTAATAACGTCTATTAGCTGTGTTACCACTGGCTTTGTTGCCACTGCGGACAAATTATAAAAAAACCGATTGTCACCAGTATGGCGACGTATAACACATACCTACTTTACCAGTTGTAGCTACTGGCTTTCACCACTGGTGACAAATGAGAAAAATACGTATACATCCCAATTATCGCATATTGAAAAGGTTTTTTTGTGACATTTTTAAACTTGAAATAATTGAAAGAGCTTCAAAATCAAATACAAATAAATAGGTACTGTCGTGGGGCATATATCACAAAAAAGAAATCCGAAGATTTTGTATTCAGAAACATAATAGTATTAAATATGTGATTAATTAAAATAAAATAATAGTTACATATACTATGTAATAGAAGTAATAATTGTATGGTAAATTTTACCAAAACTATTACAGTTTACATACTTACATAAGTAAGAGTTTTATATATCTACGAGGACCTATATAAGAAGTTTAGGCCGTGGACTCGTGCCTAAATCCCTGAAATACTTTTGAATATGTCGGGAAATCCCACTCTGAACTTAATTTATGGCGACAAGCACTCTGCTTGATTACAGACGGAGATAGTATTAGATGTACGAGTAGGCACACAAATGCGTTTACCTAACAATTCAATGTGGAAACAGATATTATATACAGATGTATAAAAATTAACTTTTCACTTAAGTTATTTTTGTAGAGGAAAATATTTTTAAATAATTATGAGAATTAGTGGGTAAATAGATACCTCATAATCGTAAAGCATAGACATGTAATAATAAACATAAATAACACTTTATTATAAATTATATAAGGTGAATTTAAATCAACTGCAAATATTTTAAGGGCAGTTTCAGACCACTAAACTGAACAACTTTCCCAAATAAACATGTCGAAATATGAAAAAAAAAAATTTTGACCTCCCATACAAAATGAGAATCAGCTGATCTAGTTTAGTATGAAAAATAAAATTTCGTATTTCGATATAAGTTTATTTGGAAAAGTTGTTCAGTATAGTGGTCTGTATCTGCCCTTAAAATATTTGCAGTTGATTTGTGCCCACCTTATATATCTACGTATTTTGTTGAATTTCCTTGTATATTATAACAAAAAATAATTTAGGTACGTAAAACAAAATTGAATACAATTTAGGTACCTTAAGGAAGAAAGAAAATCCTATATCAGAGAACATCATTTCAGAAACTTGACTATGTAAGTAGTAAGGACATACTACCACCTGAAGTTGAGGCAATAATTTAGAGCAAAACATAGCCAAATTAAACTGGCGCAAAACAATCAAGTGTTGCTGCCGGTGTGACGTGAAATTTCACTTTCCAATTTGGTAGTAGCTTTGTCTCTTCGCCCCCTGATTTTGCGCCTTTCAATTAACTAGTAATCATATACGCCCCGGGAACCCTTTCATTAAACATTGGTAATGAGTTTTTACCCTTCAGCGAATAGTGGACATAGGAGCCGTGATGCATGTATCTTAGAGTCATTACAAACGGATATCTGAAATAGACGTTCTCGGTATTCAAGTAGTAAGGAAGAAGTAAATACTTAATAAGCTTTTTTTATCATAATTTTATTACTGAGTGGCAGGATTTTTTAAATATTCGGAAATGGTCTTTTTACATTTTGATCGCTTACTAGAAAATAAATGATTACTACCAGCTTGTAGTTTATATAATACATTTTCCTATTGATTTGGTTTCCCTGTATACCTAAAGTGTGGGTACACGGAGGTCAGCAGTCAGTCGCTCCATTGTAATAACCAGTGCCGGCGATGAAACGTAATCTAAGGGATGCAACTGCGCAACAAGATCAGATGATTATAAACAATATATTTTTTATAACTACTTACTTACTCCGCTTGCTCAGCGACCCGAAGTGGATCTTGGCTTCAGAAACGAGAGAGCGCCACAGTTTTCTATTCTGTGAGATGGTTCGCCAATTTACAGCGCCCATCTCACGCAGGTCAGCCTGCACAGCATCGCTTCAGTTTTAATAATTTAAAATAAACTAAAATGGCAAATCATTAAGATTTCAATTTAGTAAATCAACTAAATATAGTTCGTGTATGTAGGCCTTTACGCATCTAAGCAGACAAATTGGCAAACGACGTGCACTCAATTAGGTAGATAAATTAGCTGTCTATTGGTGCTGCCTGCCGTGTTTGTATGGAGAGGTTAGTGGTTACTGGAAACCATTCGATGGCACCATATACGTTTTAACTACATATATTTTTTGCCCATGATGACCTTTTTTCTTACTTTTCGCCACCGTGTAAGTATTACAAATAAGTTAGGGTTTCTATTCATCTTCTTTTTTACTTAGCAGTCTTGTGGTCTCTTGACCCGTAAGACGCTAGAATAATGAAGATGTTTAACATAATATTTATGTCTCCAAAGTTAATTTTTTGCTTAAAATATAAATTGTATGGTGTCATTTAAAGATTGTGAAAAATTTAAGTATTTATTATAAATTTTCCTTACTGACAAATCAAATATTTAGTTGAGTTGTTTGGTAGAAATTAGTAGTTCAGGCTCAAGTTGTGTGTTCTCTAGTTAGTGAGAACCAAAAAAAAAAAGTTAAACTATAATTAAAACTTTAACCTGGTTTTTATTGTGTTGATTCATTCAAATTAACATTAGAAGAGATAAAAAGAAACAGTAAGACGAGATATATTTAAAAGAAAAAGGCAGCGCCGATGGCTGCAGCCTCAAACTCATCCTCATTAGTGTTAATGGCGGTCGGTCGCCGATATCTGAGACTGAACGGCTTAATTAATACCGCCTTTGTCAGATAATCTTTTATCGCTTGTCATGTTATATGTCCCTATTAATTACAAGATTCATATCAACATTTACGAACGCCACTGAACAATGGAACAATTACGCTTGAGGAAAATAATACAAGCTTTCCAAATAGTATCGTTTAATGTGAACAATGAGAACAATTTTGAAAAAATACGTACCAAACATGGTTACAATGGTTGTTAGAAATTATAGTCTCAGTCTTGCCACAGTACAAATTGACCGACTAAACGTTATTTGGGTTCTCTTACTTGCTATTTATGTTTATAATTTAACATTAAACACATTGGTAGACTCTGCGAGTTCTGAGTATTCTTTTAATATACGATTCAGTGATCATAATGTTACCATCATATCATTTGAGTATTTTCATTATATAAAAGCAATATTTTCTCGAATCTAGAGAAATACTCGCGTCTGTCACTTCAAGATTATTTGTAATAGATACATAGATAATTACAGAATTATAAATATTTACAATGCAATCTTTCTCCAACAAGTAATTATATACATTAACAAATACACCGTTGACACTTCATTAGAAAAAGGTATGGACGAGATCGCGTTTATTTTAAAACAAGAAACTCTTTTCAACATTCAAAATTTTCAATTTAACCCCTGTATATGTTTTTCCTTGGTAGGTGTAATGTGTATAATCAGGCTCATGAGTGAATGTATAACATAATTTCGTGAAACAAGACAATGACGTTAACACAGCGTTTCTTAATAGGAATCCAAGATATAAAAAATTGTTCATATCAAAATACTAAATACACAATTAAATGAATTACCTACTTCGAACTTAACTTTAAACGCTTATTACTTTTAATCAGCTGCCTTTAAAAATGATGAAATACGAATATCTTATAGCCCACAAAATTTTCTATCATCAGTTTGATAACTTTTATAATATTTAGCTACAAAGGTTTTGTCAACATGTTACTTACAACATACATTTAATTTGTAAAGAAAGGTAAAATATAATTTAATACCCGTGGTTTTTCGATTTAATTAAACTAAGTTACCATGCAATAAAAATTATGAAATTGTTTTAATCCCCACTAATATAATATATATATAAAATAAATATATTATATTACTTATTTTTTATTTATTCTGGCCGAAACTCCGTTCTAAATATCGGTGTAGAGACTTAATTAAATGATTTTTAACTTTATATAAAATAAAAATAAAATAATACAGAATAAATTAAAATTTTTAACCAATGGTTTCAACGAAAAATAATTATTTTCTTTATAATTTTACATGGACGCGGTTTTATTCTCTGGGGCAATAACCATTAGCACAAAATAATATTCTTTGGCATGAAAAATATTTTATCATGTCTCTTACAATACAATAACGATTCAGTTTTTCTTTATTATCAAAAAACTAGGCTTCATCATCTTATAAATAAATGAGCTTACTTAACTAGATTTTTATATCAGTAATTTAATTTACAACAAGGTTTCAATATACAAGATATAAATAAATACAACAATTGCATGATCTTATGTTACAAAATTTTGAAAAAATGCGTAACAGTAAAGGTTCTCTATAAAAATAATTGTAAAAGGAAACTAGGTATTTCCCATAGCAAACTAGGCTTCAAAGCTTCTAGAAATAACTGAGAATGCTACCACAAAAATTATGCAATGGTGATAAAGGTGATTGTTTCTAAACTTTTCCATTTCTTTTGAAGTTAGATATTACCTATTTAACGAGTTGCAAGTACAAATATAAACATGGCGACCGCATATAGTGACTTTTGTTGTGGTATATACTTATATTGATTGATAGTTTTTGTATATGAGACTTGGAGATCTGTTATAATACATATAGAAAAACAAAACTTTTATTCATATTGAAATCGAAAAAGTAATATATATATAAACAAATGTCCAACGTAATGTAAGTTCGGCGACAAGCCATAAATTGCCCTATAACACGTCACATAAAACAGCTCTACCTCCGAATTTCGCTACGCATGTACCCGTAAAACAGACCATAGATTCTCTGTCACTAACATACCTTTCTCATACCTGCGTTGCCATAAATCTCCAATATAATTTTTTCTGCATATACACGCAATCCCAGACTCTACAGAATTCGGTAATATCTTTCCCCTATCGCATTATAACATTACCTTTCTTATCCGCTTCGTCTGTCTCATTCATTCCATGAAAGTGATTACCAAGCAAATTGATTATATTTTGGACGGGTATTCATTTCATAAATTAATGTAAGCTGACAAATGGAATGGCTTTAGAAAAATATTTTAATAAAACGATATGATTTTACGATTTTTTTTTGACAACCCTTCATTGATAATAACAAGTTTACTTAATTTTATAAGTATTACTTATTTTATATGTACATTCATAAATAATGGGTACCATTTAATTAATTATTTTCAATAGTCACAATTAGGTTCAAAGAAATATTCAAACCTTAGTTCAAGAGCTTGGTTACTTTAATACCTATTTATAATTGAGAAGTTTTATATTTGTTTGCTGTACAAAATAAAAATATATGTTGTTTATTTACAGTTCCGTGCTCATCTCTGCGGCTCCGGGAGGCTTGCTGCCATTTGCACTGCCGCCAGATGATTTAAAGGTAGCTTCCGTACTGGCTTGAGTGCCATCTTTATCCGAGTTCAGTTGCTCTGCAGTCTGTTATTGTAAATGAAAAAGTGTAAATAATTATATCACTTGTCATAAATGCCTACTGTAATATTGCTGTATAATAATGTAAAATTACAGTAGGTAGGTATTTATGAAACTAAGGCAAAAAAAGTAACAGAATAAAACATGTGAACATTAAAACAAAAAAGTTGTTACTCTTCATTACGTAAAGAAATGACATGAAAAATTAGAACAAAGTTTAAAACACGAACACACACTCCTATTTATTAGCTACGTGTTAGTAATGTGTTAGAAACTAAACCAAAACATAATTAACTACTGAACCTCAACCGCATGCACAAACAAAACATAGTGCCCTCACAGCATACCGGAGGGCAAACAACAAACCAAGGGTGCGTGCAGCTACTCATTCCGCTATTGGTTGCGACACAAAGTGTTGGATTCCGGGTGCGAACCTTACTTACTGCGTGCTTTCTATGAGAGGTTTAAGGATAATGTCGAGAGTGTTGTCGTGGCGAACGTGCGCGATGCGCGAATGTGTTCGCGCCAGGTTCGCGTTGTGGTCCCTTGATTCCCGCGAAGGCCGCGCGTAGCGCCGCGCCAGCGACCCGCTCTCGCCCACCAAAATGTTGTTGTTGCTAGCATGTCTCTGCGTATGCCAATATCATAAACGCGTCAAACTACCGGTGCACATTTACATATATAAAGAACATAATAAGCCTGAAATTGAGACAGTCATTATCGTTGTCACCAAGAATAAGGCGCAGACAATGTGCTACAATGGCAAATGAATTGGATTTATGAGACCATTAAGTAAGTAACAATACTACTTACTTAAAATGCAAAAAAAAATTCTTAAGTTACTCGCATATAATTTACAGTTAATGCTTAGGTATAACAGTAAAGGCTTTGTACGAAAACTTTGATTTCCAGTGTAGCACTTTGAAACTCTACGAGTAAGCCCCTTAAGCATAGAGAGAATATATAGATAGTGTTTAAAATTTTAATAAGTATTATCTAGGTGTCTGTCAGTGAATTAGACTACCTACTTTCACTAATATGTTTATATAGGTAACAAAACAAGATATCAAGTACCTTGTCTTGTTTCTCATCCCACAATTATGCGTCGACAGTTAACTATCTAAAGTAACAGTTTTTATTACATACTTTAGATAGTTTTAAATAATTGTCTTATGTACCTTGTTTTAGCAGCCTGTACACGGTTAGCTTTTTCAGCGAGCCAGAAACAGGAGCTGCGGATTACCTCCGACGACCCTCGTAAGCTCATTTTAATCCCGGCATTTTTCACTTTTTTGCCTAACGAGTCTTTCCTCAGGAAAATAAATAGAAGGTTTTCTTGCCAGCATTATTTGTTGATGTGTTTGGCAATTTTAAATTGCGATCGTCTCGCTATACCTATCTAAGAAATATATTTCAGTCTTTAAAATTTAATTTAAAAAGTAACAAGTAAATTATTTCAAAAATATTTTTGCAATCCCGTGTACGAGTACTCACTTGTTGATAGCGCCTAGGTTCTAAATTCGGTGTCAATAAATCAAGATAAGTACTTAAAATGTAGGGCTCGTTTTAATCAAATATAGGTTTTGAAAGAAATTTTTTCTTTCACGCTGAAACATACGAGGGCCGCCAGTCGGCGGAAGAATGTTAGAAAGCAAAGCGCCCACTCACGAAGAGAGAAAAGCCACCATCTGCGGGGTGGAGGTAGCCGCGAGGGGCGAGGTCGCGCGGGCGCCGCGCCGTGGCGCTGTCGCTGGCCACCGACAGCAGCGAGCGCTGCGAGCCGGAGACGCGCGCGGGCGCAGCAGGCGGCCGCCGGGCGAGCGCGCCGGCTCGAGCGTCCCGCAACGAGCGCTCGCGCGCCTCCCGCCCCCCGCGCGGCCCACGTGTCTCCACACCGCCCGCACCGCCCACGACCGTCCACTGCCTACTCACAGGCGCTGTCGAACCGCCCGCCCCGCATTTTGCGCTGTCGCTCGATCTGTAATTTTTTCTATGGTTATACCAAGAACTTCAAATCAAAGATCTGTTTTATATCCATGCGTCATCATTTCGTCCAGTACTGAACATAGACCTTTGTCGATTTCCAATCTGTATATTTAAGTTATCGCTTTAGCAAAAGAAGCTTGCAATATTCTAAGACAGATTGGAAACAACTTGAAAAAATAATGGTTTCTGTAGGATTCAAATCCACGACTTCCGGATCTTAAGGCAAACACAAGGCAAAAGTTGTTCGTATATATAACATCTTGATTTGTTAATAAAAATGTTGCAGCTATAAATATAATATAACAAATCGATTTTTTACCTCTCTGATGAATACGCATAGTCCTGGTCTGCTCCAAGTCCCGAGTCAGTGTGCTCATGTGAAACCCTTACACTGCCCGAAATCAGCTCTCCACTGGAGCTGTTGCTGTTGCTATTGGTCACTGGACTGTATGGGTTGTTGTTGTTTGACACTGGCGTCACATTGCCTTTATAACCATTGTTTGTGAGGAAGTCATCTCCGTTTCTATTTACAGTTTCATCGTAACTAGGATATACACGTCTGAAAAGTTTGATTTCATTTGTTGTACCTTACCTACATTTTTATTTTTGTTGTACCTACCTACATTTTTATGCAAATTAAGAAAGATAAATTTGACTATCTCAATCAGTTTAAACATTCAAAAACAATTCAGAAACAAACAAATGAGGCCTCTTAGGATTATGTTTTCAATTATTTTGAAAATAAAGCTATACTGATTTAATTCTAACATACCTTCCATGCTTTTCATTATTTGTTCTGTGTGAGCTAAGCGTACTGGATATGGATCGCAGTGATCCTTGATTGTGAGTGTCATGGCTCTTTCCATGTGATGAAGTACTTCGGTCTCTCCTTGCTAAAGACCCATGCTCAGTTCTAAACAAATTAAAAATTTCTTCAATTGTTTTGTCAAAAAACAGAATCAACTTCAATTACTCAACTGGTTCTGTATTTATTTGCAAATACAATTTTGTTTTACTTCTTAGTTTTGCATGCACAATACATTTCGATTAAAAATTTGCAAATACGTTGCAATTTTTAAAGTCGGTTAAAGGTTCCAGCATCGTCACCTTATTGACATGGAATATATCAAAAATACCCAAATCGCAATAAAATTTGAGTTCCCTCGATAACTTCAAGATCCCACCATCAGATTCTGATCTGATAATTACCAATTAGAAAATATACACTTTAAAACAAAAAAAAATCCAAATAGGTCCAGGCGTCTTTGAGTAATCTGGTAACATATATAAAAATAAAAATAATAAAATATTCCGACGAATTGAGAACCTCTTTCTTTTTATAAGTCGGTTTAAACATTTCATTAAGAAAAAGTTATTATTAAATATGTAATTATCAAGAAAAACGTAAACTCACTGCCGATGTTTGGAAGACGTCCGTAATTTCGTTTGTCGTGCATGACTAGTTTGGACTACAGTGTAAGGTATTTCTTTCAGTTGTTCCTCGGTCATCCCAGTCGTGTCCACTAAAGAAAATTCTAAATGCTGCTTGAGCTCATTTGGAAGCCACTTCTTGTCATTGGGAGACCCAGATCGAGACCTGTTAAAAAATGATTTTGATAAAAGATTGACGAAATATACTTTGCGATAAAAAAAAAGCTGTTCATACAAAACATATTATATTTACCGATGTTTTCTATGTCTTCTGTGTCTATGTGATGATCTATGTGTTCCTGTTTCTGGTTCCATTTGGGATCTACGTACACTTGCAACCTATAATTAAATTATATAGAATTTTATAATTGATTCACAAACTAAAATGCTAAGTACCTTTTTTATTGGTACTTACTGTAAATAATAATGATTTTAGACGACGAATAAAAATAGTTTCATTACCTGTACTCCACTACCAGCGTTTGTTTGCCTTAGTACTTCTTTCCATTGTGATTCTGATTCTATAAGTTCATATTCTCTGTAAAAAAATTATGGGTTAAAAGTGCTAAAACTGATTAGCAAGAAGAAGAAGAAGTTTTCTATTATTAGTTAATAACTGTGTAAAAGAATCCAGTTTGGAGTAAATAATAAACTAACATCTTATAAATATCTATCACTTACTTGGGATTAGGTTGTGAGTCGTCTCTCTCCGAGCCCGACTCGTGCTTGTGACGAGAACGGTGCCTGCGGTGCTTGCGACCAGATCTGCCTGAACCCCGGGACAGCTCGCTTTCAGCGTCAGATTGCTGGCGCCGGGATCGGTGTTTGTGCCTTATAATATGTATAAATAATAGTGAGATGCACAACAATATTGGGCACAACAACAAACAATAGAAAGAATGAAAGGTGTCTAGAGTAACTTCTATTTTTATCGATTAAGAAAATGCAGAAACTCAGGCCGTATACATTATTGCCAACGTAATTGTAAAAGAATGTATTTATTATTATTGAAAAAGCATTTGTTACATACAACAATATTGTAAATGTAGAGTCAAATCTAGGTACTTAGTTAGCCCTTGGACTCTGTATGCTCAGCCTTAAACCTGAATTTGAGATTTCTAATATACTTTTATTCCAGTTTACCTACCTATAAATAAAGTCTATTAACTATATTGAAATAATCACTTGTAAAATTATTAAGTTCTGAAAATTTTTTAACTACTGGTTACATTGATATTATTATAAATTCTTACTTTCTGTTCGTTCTCGAGTCATTTGAACTCTGTGAGTCGACGGACGCGGATCTGTGTCTTGGCGCTGGTGGAGGCCTAGTAGCTGTCGGAGATGCAGAGTACAGTCCTCTCCGCGTTGGGGCTGAACGAGTGGAACGAGGGGACCCGCCAAGCGGGGCCGTGGTCGGTGGGGGGCACGAGACTTCACCGCTTATTCTAAATTCAAATTTAAATTACATTACTTCTTTTGTATAATGAGTGCAGTTAAATATGTCTAAGTTCATGTAAACTAATATAAGTTGATATGTTTGAAATATTATTCATACTGTCTATGTTTTGAAAATATATACTTACGAGTTAGGCCTGTGTACTGAGGTAGGTTGCTTCATTTCTGGAGGGCAGTCTTTTATTCTCAAGTCTTCTAGTTTAGGCACTGCAAAACATTAAAAATTTAATAATGAAGCATTTTATTAGCATAGAAAATTTGACTCTGGAGTCCTTATCTTGCCGGTTAGTGGAATTGCTAATAGCGCGTAGCTTGCTTTCAATGATTAAGCACCATGTCAATAGCTATAAATATAGCTGAAAATATCAGCAACTAAATTTTTAAGTACAAAAAATTTCTGAGTAATTTTAAAAACGTGCACAACGCCATCTTATAAGCAGCAAACTTACGAGTAGCTTACGGTTAAGTCTACTTCTGCCTCTAAGCTATTTGGGGCAACATAATGAGCAGAAAACTGGCTTGAGGTACATGACTTAATTTTGTTTAGTTTTAATATTCAGTAATAAATACTTAATTAATTGTTCATTAGTTACCATCAAGCATTGAAGAGTGCGAGACGTGGGAGGGTCGTGAGATGCGACGCGACGGCGTGCGCGTGAACGCGGGCGGCGGTCGCGGACGCGTGCCTCGACCACTGATAAAAAATATATAAGTATAATATTTTCAGATTTAGAACAAGAATATTTCGAATATATAAAATTATTTCAAAACTGTAATTATTCTTACAACATGCAATATCATGTTTTGGAACTACGCTGCCTGTAGTATAGAGTCCAAGTTTTTAATACAACACGTTTTCTTAGTAACACAAACATTTAATTTTATGTTCTATCTAACTACTGAATCAATTTTGTTGAATGTTTCAACAAAATAGCGTAGTTTTCTAAGTTGGACTACATTTCGAATAAAGCAAATAAAATGTTTGGATTCAAATTGAAGACAGAGTATTAGTTTTATTTATATTTTAGTATTGTGCGGCTAAAGTGTTCCGCAATGAGTGCACTAAAATGCGTTTTAGTAGTAGGAGTCAATAAAAAGCCCTATATTGTACGCCTCATTCTATTCACCTGTTTCTCAGCCTTGTGCCTAGGGCAAAGATGTCGGCAGAGGCCGGCGAAGTCTGTTGAAGCCTGAAGAATGCGTGGTGGTCGGAACAGCATTTCCAAAGATGGCGGCATGCCGAGCGGGTTGGTGATTCGAAGCCGTATGTCACAGTATCATTCTAAAACAGATGTACAGTAGTTAAAAATAATCATCAAAACTTAAATACTTTATCACATCGCTAAACTTACATAAAACAGTAACACACCATGGCTTTGAATCCATTGTCATTTAAATGTTCCATAAAGTTTACTTATATAACTTAAATCCTTTGTGGATTTAGATTTCATAACAATTTTCGCTAGAAAGGTAACGGTAATAACATGGGTATTGTACAGACAGATTTGCATAATTCTCTCACACAGTCGTCTGCTATCTTATGATACATTCATAACTTAAGAGCTCTATTAAGAACAAACGCATAACTTAGTAGGTATTAAGTCACTATGCTAAGTACTTGTCACATGTAATAATACCTAATGGTGCTTTATTAATACTTTAAATTAAACAAAACATTATAAACTCTATCTCTATTTTGAATTATTAATAAAAAGAAATGTAATTTTGGTTAACTCCATAAAATAGTATGTATCTCTATTCCCAGCATTTTTTACAGATACTTAACTGAAAAGTTTTTGCAACACAAACTGAAAAGTATTTTTATGCAAAAAGTTGGAAAATAACTGTACTATAGCTTAGCTACCATATCCGCCCAGAGCGTTGTAAATACAGGCTCGGTTGCACGCGACTTTATCTGTAATTGCCTCCTAGCAAATGTCTTTCAAAAGGTGGACTCCAATCTTGCACTACCATTCAAAGTGCGCTATCAGTACCAGCGATCAGAACTAAAACTGGGTCAAGTGTCCCGGAGTTTACGTTTATTTATTTGCAATGCTATTTTAACTCGCCAGGAGAGTTCTTACGTTTTTATCCGCTACGCGAAGCATGAAGTAACGCCCCTTGTAGTAAAGTTTTGAGACTCGGGGCCAGTAGTAGTTGGCAACTGTATGTTTGCCTCGTAATAGCAAAAGACCACTTGGCGCCAGCCCCAGGAAATATTCCACGTTGTCCTCACCCTATTTTGCATATAAAAATAATGTTAAAAAGGAAATATATTAGACTTTATTATTTTAAGAACATGTTTTTAATAATCATATTATTTAATACATACCAGAACTGGATGTAGATCTACGCCGTACATGTCGAGCCATTTTACTTTATCCAAATAGCTTAACTCGGCTTGTGCTGGAGATATTCCCCTGTAAAAGATGCTTAATTTAATGAAATTCAAATAAAACTCATCCCAATTAAACCGTCAAGGGTCATAAACAAAATACATAATGCGTGAAACCCAAATGACGCTGAAAACCGCGTCGCCGGTCGTCCTCGCCACCCTAAGCCGCCGCTCACTTGGTGTTAAAAGTAGGTACACATAATTTGCATGTAATTGCGGCTTTGTGACGACCGGGGCCGTCCGCAGACTGCATCTTTGCACAGTTAAAAATTGATTTAATTAGAAGAGAAATGCAGTGAAGTTTAATATCCGGGACGCGCCGCGCTGCTTTCGGCGGCGTCAAACTGCTCCTTCAGGACGAGCTTAATTCCTGAAAACTTGCTTTGTAATGTCTTCCTAGGTGTTAGCGCGCAAGTAGCGTTCATTAAAGTGTTAAGATTAAGAACTATTGAGTTGATGAATTCAAATGCTTTCATCTCTCTTTATTTATTTCTAACGTTACTATAAATAAAATTAGGTTATAAAATAAATACGCATGTTTTGCATGACTTGACAGGTTACAGTATTAGTCTGAAACTAACTTATGTTAGAAAACTTTTTAATGGAGTTCCAGCGACGGTTCTTGGATGATAATGCATAAACTAGAGTTAGATACAAGAAGACGCGATATATGTATGTTCGAGGGTGGATACGATCACATAAAACTTAGTTGGGTTTAGAAATTGCGCTTTATAAAACTGCTATCCATCATACATATATCACCAATCTTTAATATGTGGTATCTTTTGTCTAGCTATATAGCCCGCCGCAATTGCTTCACCAGATCATGTTTGCCGTGTACTAATTGATTGAGGGACATTGCGAATCAGTTTTCTGATGCAAAAATATATGGAACACCACTAGATACCCAGCATAACAGTAGTGGTATGGTGGTATTCCAAGTTAGAACTCTACACACCTACGCAATGTGGAACTCTATCTACTCAGAAGCATAACAAGCGCACTCTACAATAAACTATACATGTAAAAGCGGTTCGTGTAAATCCGCGACACTGGCTTCTACCTGTGGTTTCTTTGCGAGAAAAGTGAAATTCTTTATTCAATCAAATCAACACTTACGTAAGGGTTTGGGTACCAGCCCTGTTGTCTTATTCGTCAGACAACTAAACTCCTAACTTAGTAGCCCCACTCCACAATTCGTAGATTTAGTAAATGTCCGAATTCATATTTGTTTTCTTATTAGATTTCTACTTACGTGAGGGTACGATGGATGTCCGCAGCACGAGCTTCCAGCTCTGGTGTCTGATGTGAGAGCAGTCGAAATTCCGCCACGTAACCCGGAGCGTGCCGACGCGGGTCGTAATCACCCAGTTCCGCTATAAATAAAATTATTCATTTTATCTACTTATAATTGTAACTGTACAGTGGGTCACATATATTTTTGGCCTCATAAAGGTGCAAATGTGAGGGTGAAATAGTTGGTATACTTTTATATAAGTATGGCTTTTTATACACAAATTCGAAAAAAAATGCAGAAAATGTTAATTAAAATGATAAACTTAATATGGTCTTCTATAAAAAAAAGTGGATCAAAGGAGGAATATCGGGTGCAAAACATTTATAAAAACACAAAAAAATTAAATTGTGTAACACCACCATATACAGGCAATTTTTTAAAATCTAAAAATACCACCTAACACTTTACTTTCGGTCTGTCTGTTAAGCTACTTTTAACTACTATTTTCTACTTATAAGCTTATAGTATAGGTAACCCGTGTAGGTAACCAACAACAAACCATATAAATATAACAACACTTGTTATGTATACAATTGTCTCATAGTCAATCAGTTGATAGATGAATATAAACAGGGCGTGCGAGCGCTGTTCCATTTTTGGAACATATTCCCTACTTAGACCGGCACGGGAAGCGTCTCCGAAATATCTGTGACAAACAACCAAACAAACACCCGAGTAGGTGTAGCTAGCTCCGGCGCTATTATGACAGGGATCTTGATCTTGTAGTATAACTGTTAAGTAGTATTAGCGGAGAATTGACTGTGTTAAACACACATTACGGCTTATTAAAATTTTGGCATTTCTACTAAGTATGTACAATAGACTATTAAAAATGGAAGAGCCGATAGCCTATTAAAGCGGAGCGCGCGTGTTTGTTACGATAGCGCGAGTCAAGCGACAGCGAATGTGCGGCCATGTTTGGATTGGTCGCCATTAGTGGCATTTCTATTGGTAGATAGCAGTCGTTAGACTATGTCAGTTGCATTTAGACAGCCTGAAAAATCTGACAGTGTTGGCCACTAACACACCCGGATCATATTCCTATTGGTACTATTATATTTTCGGTGCTGTTGGTCTGGGCTCTGAAGAGAAAGCTGAATATGCAACCGGGAAACACGCTTGGACAAAGAAGAGAAATAATGACTATTTAGTTTAGTAAATTTATTAAACTGGGACACAATAGGTCCCTTATTCAAGGCCATGCCATGGTCATCAATCCAGCATAACATTTTTCCTAAAGATATTGTGCTATGCAACATAAAATGTCTTCATTGCGACAAATAAGGACTTTTGCAATCCAACTTCATTGTGGATAAACCGAGAAGCCTGATTTTTAGTAACCGTATTTGGATGGCTTTCTTTTTAGAAATTTAGCTTACAAACATATTAACAGAACGGGAAACAACTGCAAAACGTATTTTTCTTATATTCAATTTGTGGTCTGGTCAACTATTACCTTTGAACGAAAGTCGACATCTTTTCTGACATCAAATTTCTATAGAATAGTGACAGAGGCAGTTAGATTACAGAGTAGGTACTAGGTAAAAGATCCTATAAGACAGTGAATGCGCGTCTATTTTACGCCGGCAGTAAGCTTAACTAACAAACTAATCCTTTAATAAAATCGAACCCACAACCATCAGAAAATAACCTAAACTACTAGACCAAGTTCACAGAATATATCCAAAACATCGAGTAATATTTTTTCGTTCAAAGGTAACATTAAGATAAATGCATGATAAGCATAGTGTTTACGCAACACGAAAATAAAAGCTCGACCCGTAAACTCCACTTCAGTTATAGACCTCAATACCTAGAAAAACTATGACTAGCGAACGAGCCTGACAGTCATTTCCCGTCGTATATCTTTTTTTTGTGCTCGGAAATCGCAACATCTGGTTCGCCTGCGAGAACATACACAAAGAAGTTCGGACTTTCCATACGTTATATTCACGCCTGTTCGGGGAACACTCATCGATCCTACAAAAACGAATAGTAGGTATTTGTAGAAGGAAATATATTTTTTGTAAGTGCTTTTCAGTAGAATTTTATGGATTAACAATTTACCAGAAAGCATTGCATTACAATCATTCAAAGTATTAATTCTTAATTTAAAAAAAAAAGAAATTATAAATTTCCCAATATAACTTACTTACCTATAATTATCAAACTATTTTTATAGTAATAATCATTGAAATATATTATATATAAATATATGTATTAGCTTACTAAACTTGGGAGTTTTTAATGTTGCTCATTTATATTCACTCGCTTATTTTTTTATTTGCATCTCACACTTTCTAACAAGTAGTTGAAGATGGCCATAAATCTAAATATATTTTTAAACATTCTACCCGGAGTTTATGATCTCTTTAACACGCCTTTGATACAGATTTAAAAGCAAAATAAAAATAAAGACGAGAAGAAATTTCTGAATATTTTGTTGCTGAAATATTTATTTGTATAATGACGTTATTTCATAAAAATGCTTAAAAATATTTGTGTGAATTGTGTAATCGAGTGCATGAACATCAATTGATTCTGAAACCACAATTTATAAGCACGTTATTACTTACATTGAACATCAAAGTATTCTATTCGCTGGTGTTTTCCATCAGACGTTTGTAGCTACTTTGTTTAGGTAAGTGAGTCTGATGTGTTGAATCTGTTTCGCGTTTTACATGCGAGTGAACTCAGTTACAAAATAAAGCTGGAACGGAACTGACAATTAAATGCTCCAGAGCGACGACGCTTGGTTCGGTTAGAATAATGCGAAATCGTATTACCAAAAATATTTATTATATTGACAGAAAAGTCAATAGAATATACATTTTTATTAAAATATTTAGATAAATTGACTATGTCGTATTCCAATAGGTAATCAAACAAATGACAACAAGTTTTATGGATTTATTATGGGTATTTATGTATTTCATGAGAACCTAATTTTCATTTTTTTATAATTGTTGACATCTAATGACTTACTATTCTGAACTTACGTTATTCTCTACATGTGGTAAGATGAAAACACATTGAGAACATCGATCATGCGGCTTCAACAAACCGCCCATACGCCGTCTGCTAGACGAATGATGCTTGAGGACCGCACATATAAATATAGTGGCACGCCGAATACTTAGAATACCACATGTAAACTAAACATGTTTCCGATTTTAGTGAGTAATAGGTGCCTATTTTGAGTTAGTAACTATGTATTTTAATAACGTTCCATATAAAATAGGTTAAGCGCACTTACATTAAGTAAAAAAAAACAATACTACGAAATATGAAAATTTTTATTTAACTGAGTTTAACATTAATTTGAAAAATTAAAATTGTATAAGTGTAAAATATAACATACTTCTGGTAGGTAGAAGCTAGTGGAACATCACGTATTCAATAATATGACCAAAGAGCAAAATTCTTACTTATTAGAATAAAAGCTCTCATAAAAAGGTAATGGGCCTGGATAATTTCAGGTGGAAAAGGCGGAAAAACGGCTCGTATAATTCATGCTGCCTGTGTTTGAAATAGGCATGTTGTACAAACGTGCGTTTATTCTCTGTTCAAAATTGACTATGGCAAATCAGACTTAACAGACCAAAGCTCGACCATCCAAGTACCTAACTATTTTATTTTAAAGCAACAATTGTAATACAGGGTGAGTCTGCTGAAAACTAAAAATACTGTAAAGGCTGAGTGCTATAAGGTCATTGACGTATTTCTACCTTATTCCTTCTTTTACATAAATTACGTTTTAAGTATATTCTTACTTTTAATACGAGGATAACCACTATCAATGTAATTTCAATGAATTCAAATAATTAATACGCAAACAAACAAAATATAAAATTCAAAATCGAATACCAGTCAACAATATGTAGGTCAAAGCAATGTTCTCGTATCTGATTGCATCATAAATAATCAAAAAGAAACCTGTAGCAATAACAAGTTCGCGCGTCCGGTGCGCCAGTATACGTCCCGCGGGCCCGGGTCGGGATGTCGGCGAGATTAGATGCAAACGATGCCTCGCTGATGGCTCATTTACCTCTTGAATAACGCATCGATATTAGGCCTTTTCTGCTCTTACGACCCATATCCATTGTAACACCAAACAATTTGCGTAAAAAATGCCTTTTTCTAACCGTTTGAAGTTAAGTTTTGTAGAAGAAATAAGAGATTCAGCTACAATAATACTCAGCTTTTCTAAAAAAAGACTGTACCTATACTAAGTACCTACTTTTATCATTATAGGTAAATGATAAAGGTCTAAGGAAAGTCCGCTGTTGTATCTATCAAACATTATGTATAGTTATTACAAACAAACAAACAATAATTAATCAGTAATTATTTAAAATGTAGAGCTAGTAAAATATCGTCGTCCGAAATGATGACAACAAAAATAGAAATCCTGAGTGAATAATATTCCATGAACCTAGACTAGTTGGTAATACAGAATTCAATGTCTCTATTTCTCACTCCAGAATTATGAAAAATATTTTCAATTTAGTTTGATATTGAAAGTGGCAGACGGGAATTTCCGATAATTTGACCGCATTTGTGGCGAAAGGACGTCCGCAGTATCTCGCCGTTGCAGCGTCTCCGAGAAGAATGGATGCGCCACAGACAGCGATATTAAATGAAATTCGGAAGTGACTATTTGGCGATAGCTATAGAAAATAATAGTGGGTCTTGAAGGACTTTATATATTTCATACGATTTTTTATCACAACATGTTAGTGGATATAAGACTGCTATAGCAGTTATGACAATAAAAAGTCTATTGTGTTTTCAAAAACGTCCACGAACATGGTAAATAACTAAATAATAATTGATTGACTGTTAAAGATGGGGAACTGTGCTTTTGCATATCTATGTAACTACATGAGTACTTACATTTTTAGTTAAATATAGATGGGGAAATAGACAATTATACAAATAATAAAATATGCACAAAAGTGAATAGGACTATGAAATAAATATCATTTTTTAAAATAAAACCGTATGCTATTCTACATTTCGAAAAAAAAAAACACATTGTGCATTCTACACCACGCGTTAGTTTTACATTTCCAGTTTTTGTATAAAACTCAATCGAACACATTTACTTTAAAATTCCACGCAGATTGGGAGGTACTCGTAGTTGACAATATTATTTTTTGCTCTCAGAGTTTGAAACATATTTGAAAAAAAAAAACCTAAAAAAAATATAATATTACAGTAACTACAGGTTACAAAAGACAAAACCGAGTAAATGACAACAAATAATTTTTCCAGATAGAAATTGCCTACATTACAGCTAGTTGATAAAGATGAATAATCAAAAATAATATATTTCTTTAAAGAATTGTAACCATTTTTTACACAAATCTCCCAAAAATTCAAAACGTGTGAACAGCAACGCATTTCCGGTTCGTATTTTATAGTGACCGTAAAAGAGCCGTTTCACGGAACGTTCGCGGGTGTTCACAATCAGGTTAATAAAATAGGTGCGCTATTATGTGAAATGGTATACTAGAGGTCGGTGTATCGCGGTGGCAGCGGTGGGTGCCAAGTGGGAAATAGCGGGTTAGTGCCCGCGCAACACTTTGTAAGCGGGGCACGGCTGCAACTCGCGGATTTTACGCCCACTATTGCCAGGGAGAAACTCTAATTTGTGTCGCCCACTGTTTACAACAGAAATACGCGGAGAGTGCCTCGGATTATGGCTTAATACTATTTTTCTAACCCACTTAGTTTGCTACTTACAAGGGTCCAACGGTACTTATCTAAGTAATATGTTATGAGAATTTATTGTTTTTGCAAAAATGTAAATAAACACTGTGTATACAGACCAGATATTATTATTGCAATATCTTGTTGTCCATACTTAAAATAAAACTACCATATCTAACGCCTGAAAAAGTTTTCCATATCAAAGCCTTCATGAAAACTTTACTATTTTCGTCTAGACACAAAGAAACCAAACAAAATTTTGCTTCGTCAAAGTTTAGTAATAATCATATTAAATGAAAAGTTTTCAAAGTGTAAGAACATAAATAACTTTAGTTATTTTCGGACAACACAGAAAATAAATTACTATTTGTCTTATAACTTTCTTATCATGATGTTTTATAAAAAGTATAATTTGGTGTAAGTATTTGATGATTTATCAAACTTTAAACTGAAGTTAACTGAGTGTTACTTTAAATATATTTTTATTTATTTAACTTTATTACACAATTGTAAACAAATTGGTAAATATATTTAGTTCATTCATTGATAAGGTGTAAAGTTTGTAAATCATACTCAAAGTAAGATGCATGGGTTATGCAATTCGGACTCTGCCAATGTGTTTTGTGAACTGGCACTGGAAATGTCCGCTAAAAATAAGCCAGTGGAACAAACTTCTGCTATGATTCCAAAAGAGTCAGTTATTGGATGGACACATCAAACGTCGTCTGATAAATCTGTAGTTAGATATTAGGTAATTCAGTGGACTTATTAACATAGTATCCGTATGACGTTTGGTTATTAAAAAAATCTCCCTTATCTGTATTATTGTCAAAGAGGCAGACAGAATAAAGTCTAAAAATAAATGAGCTCTGAGACTTAGACCCAAGGGAAAGATAAGTTATCCACATCTGTATCTAAAACTAAAGATCGTAAACAGAAAATTGGGGATTGTTGGATTAGTGCCACAAGTAGAGGAGATACAGGACAAAAAATAATGATGCTCTTTTGTCACGAATAAAATAATCTTTACAATACATTTCCACGAGGAGTTTTCTTCGTGTATACCTAACATTTACATTTCACTATGAGCAAGTTGTTTCTTTTTTCTAAATAAGTTATTATCTCTTAATCCAAAATCAATTTATTATCACTAGTTTTTGTCCTCGACTCCACTCGCGTGATAATCCGTTGCATAGAGCCAAAAACTGCATAAACCTGATCCTTGCCCAAAACTGGTTCCAATGTTATCTAAATAAGTATATCGGTTTTATCACGAAAAAGTTGACAGACTTTTGGAGTTTTCATAAAATATTACTAGATAATTGGTAAAAAATATTTTTTACTCACACTGCAGGACAAAAGCCGCCAATTCAGCTGCTAGATCAAAGCCAACGGGCAGCCGACCTCTCAGCACGTCTTGTTTTAATTGCAGGAACAGTTGGTACCTGTACCAAACATCATAATAAACGTAAATTAATTTATTTAAAGTTATCCAAATAATGGCATAAAATTAAATACTACGTATTTCATTAAACCAATGTTTGCACAGAAAGTAGAGATTTCTTTCTCATTATGTACAAACTAAAAGACTTTAGGAAGGTGTTGGCTGACTCCTACGAATAAGTAATGACGCTGACTCACATTTAGGTTTACTTTAAATATAATTGGATCTAAAACAATCGTAAACATAATTGCAATTAATGTAGATAGTAAGTTTAATTAAGCTGTTTACATAAATATTCGCGATGGAAAATCTTTACAGTAAATTTTTAGTATAGATAACATAAAAATTTTAAAAGCTTCCAAGATCAAAGACTGAAAAAAATAAAAATAAACAAGACGACGAGAGAGTATCAAATATTTAATTACTCAAGGGACTCTAAGTAGCTCGAGGTTAATGGACTACAAGTTAAACGACGATTTCGTCTGCGAAACCAAATCGTATAATTGGTGAAACAAGAGTCTGGAGTGACAACACAAGCAATAAAAGCCAGTCTAGACTTTTCGCTTTCTTCTTAAAAAGCTGCTTTGTTACTCCACGAAAAATTATATAAAGGTTACATTTATATTAAAGAAGAAGTAGATTTATTAAGTGAACAGGGACAAGGGCTTTTAAAAGGAAATCAAATATTAAAATGCCGTCATCGCAAAGATTTCCAAAGAATTTATGAGTATATATAAACTGCGGCTTTTACTCAAAGGAAGACGTTTCCCCCCTGTATTGTAGCAACAGACATAAAGTCGGGTGGAGGAGCTGCCTGAGCCACGTCAACACCGTCATAACGAAATTTTAATAAACCATCTTACTTTTCTGAAGAGAATAGAAATAATAATGGAAACTTTTCTAACATTCCCTCACTGCCATTGTTGCAAAGTTTTGAAAAAATACGAAAGGCAGGTTTGACACCCTTAGTTTTGTTTTACTTTACTTTTTTACTTAAGTTTTTATTTAAGATTGTTACTTACGTACAAAAATTCAGTATTATTTCGTGAGTGAAATACTTTTCTTAAAAAGCCTTTTTTTAGTTTTTTAATTACAACGTCAAATAAAATAAAATGCAAAAAGTAGTTTCATTCAAGCATTGACAACTTGGCGCTGTATAGTGCAGCTCGCAGAGCCTTCATTACATCAGGAGTCAGAAGCACGTCAGTTTATGAGCCCAACGGTTTACTACGAGAGCACTAGACTGCCTTTTGTTCCCTACTAACTTTACTTACTTCTTTTATGATCGTGAAAATTTAACAGTTAGTAATAAAGCTGAAAAGATATGGCTAAGGGCATTTATCCGATCTTCCTAAATTTAATAGCGTCATAAAAACTTAAAAGAAATTTATGTGATGTAAAACGTAAATGTAGACCAGGTGATCCAATTGCTTTTTTAACATTTGCACATCATGGTTATCGTTAGAAGTACAAGTTTCTGCTGGATCCTTTTTCAACCCTTATGAAATACTTAGCTATCTAGTTAGATATACTGCTTGCATAAGTACCTCTATTGAATACTTAACTAATAAAGATGTTAGTACTTGGAATTTAAAATTAAACCAAGTAATCGTAAAACCAACCAACGATACTTTCAATTATTATTTTTTCTCATTAAGTTCAGAAGTTGTTATCTATGAAAGCATCTTAATAATTTGTACGCGAATGAAATTTCAGCCAATAAATTAAGTGTTACATTTATGTTTAAGATGCCATAAATTTGTCTGAAATTGGGTCTTATTACTGACGAATTGATTATGTAAACCTGAAACAATTTTCTTCACCAGAAATGTACAAAGGGATGGTTCAAAGACTCAAAGTATGTAACTCCGACGTAACTGTTTATTATTGTAACACAAAGTGATTGCTACGTAGCGCGGAGTCGGGTCCCTTCACATTACATTCTAAATAGCTAATAAAACTGTGTATGGAGGCACTTCATGCTTCCCTGTGTCGTTCAAGCTTTATCCATTGATTTTATCTAAATAGAGGGGAGTGTGATGATCTAAAGCTTTTAAATAACAAAAAATGTAGCGGCTTTCTGAGTAATTCAACAATTTTTTTGACCCATAAATCATATTATTTAAGAGGAAAAAATAAATAAAACCTCATTAAAAACGTTTTCAAACTAAATTGAATAGGGAATTGCTCGAATAAGTATCAGAAATGGCAGATTCCGGTGGTGCTTTCGAAGCGCTGAGTAGGTATTATCCTACGTCGGCAGCGCAGATGTGTTTTATCACTTCTTACCCGCGCTCTTTGGATAATATTAATGTATCATATGATACGGGTGATATTATGAAGCCATTACATTCACGTATTCATGCGCATTATCTTAACAATACTGAAGAACATATACCTAAACAAACTGTAGAAATAAGATACTTATGTCGAAGAAAGTTAGGTATAGCACTGAAAACCTTATCACTGTATAAATTGTCTAGCACAAAAGTAAACAAAGGATTTGCAAATAATTTTAGTACTAAAAATTAATATGTTTTTAAAAGTTATTGTAATCTGGGGCTTTATAATATCTTTAAATTTATATCCGGAGACATAATAAATAGTAACATCATAAATTTGATCCATTATTTTATATATATTCGTTTATGCAAGCTTAGGAGTAGGACCTTCTATTTCTTACATGTATTGCACACTACTACGCGCTCACACGCCACACGTGCTGTTTGGCTTCGACAGACAAAGCTTTGATGTGGTTTTCACATAACAATTAATTTTGTTCTATAAAATATGGATATGAAATCATTAATTTCATTCTCACATGTAGTTAGTGGTCGCGCTGAAACTCATTACAAGTATTCACAGCAAATATTTTCCATAATATAAAAATTTAGCTTCTATTTAAAACGATAAATTCGTTCATCAAAACTTTCAATCAAAGAGATGATGAAATTATGCATTAAGTGAAATGGAAAGTTCGTATGTTTCGTACAAACCTGTTTCTTGTTAGAAAAATACGGTTATCAAAATAACTTTATTAGTTAAACAAAACTTATTACATAACATATAGATATATAAATGATTTTGCCAATTATTTTAGTAACAGCAATTTGTTCTTAACACTTTCGCGGGCAGTTAACGAGATAACAATAACAGTTAATTGTTATCTACGTCGATATCGAGAGGCGTTACTGTCAGCGAAAGTGTTAAGTAGTTTTAAATTTTATACAAACTATTTAAGAAAAGTACCTTGTTATTTCCTCCAGGAGTTTGCAAGGATCAGCAGCATAGAATTTGACTCCGAAATAGAAGGTATGAGGATCGGAGCCTCTGAGCTGCCGTCGTAGTCTCTTGCCAGCGTCCAGCCAATGCTATTAAATTATAAGTAAAATGGATACATGATTTTATTTTCAAAAGAATCAGTTATGGATAATCTTACTTTACTCAATAAAATAAGTTTTGATGTAAAATAAGATAGATATATTGTTTATTTTTATAAATAACGAATAAATTCTAATTGATGAATTATATAAAAGAGAACCTTGTAAAATTGAATTATCAAAATCGGATTATTTAAATTGTTTCAAAAAATCAAATAATTCCGATTTCACAGGGATACATCGCCATTGCGGTACATATAGGGGTAGAGTCCATGAATCCATCCATATTTGTGAAAAAGTATCTGGTC
Source organism: Apomyelois bistriatella (assembly GCA_947044815.1). Taxonomy (NCBI): domain Eukaryota; kingdom Metazoa; phylum Arthropoda; class Insecta; order Lepidoptera; family Pyralidae; genus Apomyelois; species Apomyelois bistriatella. The sequence continues at coordinate 7,798,054 of OX345689.1, forward strand.
TTACATGGATTCCTTCCTGCTACATTTCCATAAACATGCCTTTACTGTTTTTAGAAGGTTATAGCATTTGTTATTGTCTTTGTTTTGTTTCAGTTTCTCAGTTGGATACAACACAAACTGTGTTTTACTTTAAAGTATAGAGCTTGTACTGCATATAGTTAAATTGCCAGAGATAAATTTGTATAGTCCCCAAATATACTCAATGGAAGTGAAAAAAATAACGTAATTGAATAATGTACAATTACTGGCAGAATTATCACTTACAAAGTTCTCAATTTTAACTGTCTTGGTTTTCTTCAAAACTTTTCCCCAAAAATGAAAAGAAGGTAATCAAATTCACTCACCGTTTGGTTATCCTGGTCTACATATCGCAAGCCAAAATACGCAGTCTCCAGAAGGTCCAGATGTCTGAACACTACATCCAGCAATGCTTGCCCGGTGCTGTTGTCCTGCAAAGTTATTAACCGGTTAATATTCTTATACACTGAATATTTTAATTGATTTACTATCTATTTAGAAATCTCTCTCAACTCTAGGTTTGCCAGCTTTGAAATTCATTTAATATTATTAAAAATATATATTTATTTATATATATAATAACAAAAACTAGAAAAAAAAAAACAAATAAGTTAATCATGCCTCTGAGGCATATTAGCAAAAACGCTGGCCGTATTTCCCCGCTGGATACGATGGGGGAAATAGCAGCCACCTGCAGCCTTCCTGTCACCAGCGGAGATCTGAAGTGAAGAGATGTCCCTTTCAAACGGCACAAATATGTAATCTTGATAAGTATATTTGCGTCATTTGGCGGCGTATCTGAACTTATGATACAACTTTCAAGATCGATCTCTTCTTGAGATAAAAAATCTTAATCAAATTAGTAAAGTCCAAAATTATGGGTGGTTAGGATTTGTAAATAGTAAGCAATATAAATGGACAGAGACATAATGGCATCACTAAACGGCGAGGCAATTAACGAGCTTCAAATAAAACCATCTAGCTTTCGAAGACATCGATCTTCTGTTATAAATACGTGACGTGAAAATATCTCCCAAAATATGGAAAGCAGCTCTAACTCCGCATAAATTAATATCCCACGGTATCGGCACGAGACTATCGCCAATTAGCATTTCTCGAAGCGAGGCTTTCCACAATTAGGGTGATTCGCACGCGAGGGATCCAGTAAGACCAGTAGTCATCGCAAAGATTTTACTGGCACTGCCTGGCAGCATAATCACTGGTTGCAGCACAGTTGATCAAATTATAAAAATAACAAAAATATAAGTCACTGTGTATAAAATAAAAAAGACAATGGAAATTCAACAAAAAATAATGTAATATTTATTAAATGTAACTTATTTTTATTTGTCACATTAGAAAATTTTATTACGTTATATTTTTGGCAAGTACCTACCTAATTTAAATATAACCAATTAAAAAGTCTTCTGTTTACTCATGATAGGTATTTTTTTTAAATAAAAAAATACGCCATTTCGGTTTTACGATTATTTGTTAGAGCAATTTTTTAGTGTCATTTCTGTACATGTATTTTTTACAGTAAGTTTTACCTTTTTAAAGATCTCACACACGAACGTGCGTGATCTTCGACCAAGTGCCGCAGTAAACATAGGCAAGATTCGGCAATTTAAGAAACAAGCGCATTTACAAATCGGTCTTGCGTGAAGCTTTGTGGTAAGTTCATTGTGGTATGTTTTTTATATTACATACGTAATGGGTAAATTACAATAAAACAAGCGAGAATATGATTTATTCTGTAGCTATTATAACGGTTAACTCAAGGGTATAAATTTTATTTTATAAGTAACATTAGTGAACGAGCAAAGGAGTCATGCATTTGCTACTTACTACCTAACTAAATACCGACCCTAGTTTTGAAGACTAAAAAAATTTATTCAAAATTATAAGGGTTTTAGACAGATATCTTATACCTAATTGTCAACTTCTTTTTTCGTCGTAGGTAATAATAAGTTATCATAGTAGCGGTATACTATCTTAACTAACGAGATAACAGTTGAGAGAATTACGAACTTTTTCGTACAATATATCAATGTAAGCGTGCGCATGCCTGTAGGAATCTCGGCATCGACTGTGGGAAAATTGCGAAACAGTTCGTTGGGCTGAATAATAAATGATTTAATAACAGAGCCCGTTTGCTCCCAGCGTACGTTCAGTTCGAAAAATAACAAACGATTTTGAAATCCGGCGGCAGTTGATGTAGCTGGCAGTGAAGCAGTGAGCACGCAAATGCAGCCGCGGGCTATTCGCTATACTTCATTACAAAGTAAGGTTAATATAGAAAGACTTCCTTTCTATTAAATATAAAATAATTTGTTTTTAATTTCACATCGGTGGCTACTGCAAGAAATTTCAATAAAAATTTAGCACCCTTGAACTAAATTTCCTATTTCTTAAGTTTCCTATGTTTTTATTAAAGTGTGCATGTATTTAATAAATAAATGATTATCAGGCCTTATCATGGCTTTGTAGACCTATTCCTTTTGCTTAACCTGTATTCTGGTGACACCAGGAGTGCTATTTTTGAAATGTATGACTCACTAAAAACCGGTGAATCGATTAATTATTGTTCGAGTCACCGGTTATGTCGCATGAAAATCATTCAAAACCGAGCGGTAATCATTTCGACTCACCGGTTTTGGGTGAGTCATACATTTCAAAAATAGCACTCCAGACACCTCCTCACGTCACTTTTATCATGCTGCTGCTATTCGGGCTTTGACGTCACAGTCCCATTGGTTATTATCTATCGGGTATAAACAAGTATCATGCATTAGGTAAGAAATTTGGAGTTCTGTTTCTATAGTCTCGTTAATTTGTATGGAAACGTACAATTCGCTGATATGTCTGTTTACCCTTTAACATAATACAATTTATTACCTGTACTACATAAATCAATCTACGGGAGACATGGAATTATGTTTTGTGCAAATAAATTATTAGTACGAGATTGAAAGCAGGAAATTAATGTGTTTTGTTTTAAAGTGTAGCCGTCGTGTGTTTTGAAGCTCTTTCCTAAAAATCTATGTCAATTTTAATTCAAAAGAAATATTGTTTTACATATTTTTGATACCTTACCAACTTCCCCGCTTCTATGGGAGCCAATGTCTACTGGGTACTTCTAAAATAAAATGCGACTTTTAGTATTAATTTACTGTATTGATTAATTTTGTGTGGTTGGTATGATTTATTCATAACTAGCGACCCACCCCGGCTTCGCATGGGTATAAAAACCTTCCTCTTGAAACACTATTTATTAAAAAAAACCGCATCAAAATCAGTTGCGTAGTTTTAAAGATTTAAGCATACATAGGGACATAGGGACAGAAAAAGCGACCTTATTTTATACTATGTAGTGATAGTGACAAGATGAGATTACTGAGCAATTGTTCACTTCTAGCCCGTTTTCTGCAGCATACAATGGAGACGTCACCAATAAAGGAGAACGAGGCACAAGGTGCACTTACGAAGTGGACCGTGAAATGCTGTAGAGTCAATTTGCCGCCGCGACAACACACAATGACCCCGCACCTCCTGTCGCCGACACTAGGCTCGCTCCACAAATTGCTGTGCAGTTCCTTGCGTCTCTACTACAGAATAAATAGAACAGAGAGGAAGAAATCATAAACAATTGAGAGCATTACTTCCATTTAATAAATTACTTGCTCTTGCATAATGTTTGGAAGAGTTTTGGGATATGAAATCAAAAATTTAATTTCGACAGTTGAATCGTTTCTTATAAAAAAAACTTGAGCATTTATAATAACTAAGCTAAATTATGATTTTCGTAAATACCTAAGGGCACTACCTACGTTACGTTATATCCTGTTTTGTGGTTATATGCATGTTATATGACAAGATTGAACGCGAGAGTGAGAGAGAAATGCTGTGCGTGCAGTGCAGTAAATTCTGTTCTTTTTTACTTTAAGCCTCTATACCATTTGAGCTAAATAAATAGAGGAGAGACGACAGACAATTTCGCCAAAATAAAAAACTGCTGCATTGTGTAGATTGTTCAGCTATTGAGTCTTAACAGACAAGATTTTTCGTTTAATAATTGCTGATTGAATGCCCAATAATTTATTCATATGAACATTATAGCGTTTATAGTGTTAATTGCCTTGAAGCGGGACACAGAATACAGGCCGACAAGGATTCAATCACATTCGCGAGATCGATATTTACCTGTACGGGTGATTACCAATATGTTGTTTCAGCTATTTATTTATATAAAGGTAAATTGTCCGTGTCAGATGTCACTTTAACCGTACACTATAAATATATTCATTCTTTGATTAATGACCCCAAGATCCCAGCCATCCAAGCTGTTTGCCTGTAGAAATAGGCAAGAGTTAGACTAAAGAAGAGTTGGTTATAACTAACAAGACTATCAAAAGACAATTCAAATCCAAAAGAGGCATATTTTGTGAATGATTTTACTACAAAACGGATGTTAGCTCGGGTTTAGAGCATTTATTTCAGGTACCCGAGCCAACGCCGCGGTGAGATCATTCATCCGTCTCGTCTATAATCTTCCATAATAAAGGTAATAAGACCAAGAAGCGCACAAGTTCAGCCAATTACTGACTCAACCGTACCTTGAAATCTGAAATCGACTAAAGTCGATCAATATTGATGATTGTTTAAGTTGTTACTTTGCTTATGAATATAAGATAGTGTTTGGAAAATATTAAAGTAATTTATCAAATAAATTGTAGGAATTAAATATAATAGGTAGGAAAGTTATGGCTTGAAAATTTTGTGAATGATGAGATTTATAAACATATCTACTTACCCAAAATTATTTTGATATTACATTACTTCAAGACATATCAATAAAAAACTGGACCATGGAGCGTGAGTAAACAAATTGATCTTAAAGATAAAGGATTTCTTTAGTGGTAAAATAGTAATAAATCTCGATGTTTTAGTGATGCATAAAGAGAAAAGTTGTCATTGAATCCATTTGAGACAAATGTCCCTTTATGATAGGGAAACAGTAAAGGAGGGACGGCGATTTATCTAAAATATCCATACAATTTAGAAGGAAATGTCGAACTCTCATCGCTTCCACTTTACCCAAATTGGATGATTCTAGCCCAATATATCTTGGGAATTTGTTTGACGAACAAGTTGGGGTCTCCATGCACGCCAAACAAAAGCATTTCTCGGATAAATTCCTCCGTTGTTTACGGTTATGACATAAACTTGAGTAAGTATTATCTGAGAGTGGAGCTACGCTAAATCTGTTATATGTTTTTTTTTTTAAGATAGTTACAATAGGCGACACAGAGGACTGAAGGGGTGCCTACATTTTAGGAAGGAGGTATTTTATGAAATTTATATTGTGCTGTAATATAATGTATATATACATAATTCACAAGTTTTACATGTAAAGATAACTTGAATTTTATACTTATAAAAAAAAATCTGTCCTTTTTAACAATTTAGTAGGCGTGCAGGCATGTTTAAATAAATAGTTTGCCAAAAAAAATGTTTTATTTTGATAACATGTTAAAATAACTAGTACATTTTCTTCATAATTATTCATATAAATAAATAAATAATTACCGAGAATGTAATTTTGATGAACCCAAATTCACATTAACTATTTAGGGACTCAATTCGCATAATAAGATATTATGGTTGGAATTTTCGCCTCCCACATTCTGAAAAGGGTTACCTGGGACACGTGACTTGGTATGTACCTCTATATTGTAAAGGACGAGTAGTTGTACAGGTAAATAGTGATGACACGTGCAAGGGTTCGGCGATAGGTCGGGTTGCATGGCCACCCATAGCTCACGATTATATAACTGATATCAAGGATAATACGTTTAGGTATTTTTAATACTTTACAGAATAATACCAGCGTGAAGACTTTTCTTTCTTTTCCTTATTAGCTCGTAACTGATAAAACTCATAACTAATTTTTTTATCTGCCTGAAGGTATCCCATTCTGTTTGATGACTACCTCAATCACTTTTTTGTAAGCTTTCAATCATATACAAATCTTATGAAATACTTGACGAAATATTATAATATAGTAACTGGCAGAGTTGAGAGTCATAGAGAGCTACAATTAGTACGATGACCAGTTGATTTTGTCATATTGTATCTAGAATCTGTATCTATGAAGTGACGCATTTATTACTCTCTTTAATTTGTATCTTGTAGCACTCTCACATTCACCACGCGGCGACAATGCCAGCCAAATAGAATTTAATATTCATAGAGTCGACGTACGATTCAGTGAATTCATCCGCACCTTGGACCCGGGCTTCGCATATAAAAGACCTTCCTTGAGCCCCTGGGTGTGCTTCAAATAATTCGTCGCGGAATAGCTGCACTTCAAATGTGAGGGACGGAAAAGAGAAAAAATCCCGTTGTTTCATAGATACGGTAAAATTGAAAAATGCTATCGTCGTCCGCCGGGACACCCAGCCGCGCCGCACATCGTCGATTTTCGAAGTAATCCCTCCACGATATTGGCCACAAGAAGGGTTTCCAAGATATATTGAAAATTACCTATAAGTAGTTTTTGTAAATAGTATTAAGGGTATCCGGTTACGAGGGACTATGACTTTCCATTTGTTCTTTTCTCGGCTCCAATATTTTTTCTGCATTATTAGAAGTTCGCACCACTTTTTATTTTTCAATCACATTTTGTTTTTAGTTTAATTTTAAGCGCACTTTAAGGGTTTTATTGGTACTTATATATCTCATTTCTTAACACTATCAATTTTCTAGATTACAAATGAGTACTTTACAATGATAAAGGAAAAGCAAATAAAACAATACTTTTTATAAAAAAAATAAGCCAAATTTGAAAAACACCTTGAGATATCCAAAAATGTCATTCCAATAGCCTTCAATTAACAGCCCTCGACATAAATACCTTTTCATTAAGATTTTTCAAGTATATTTTGACAAAATTGTTCATTATAAAAAAGTTATTTTTGTTACGGAAATAACAGGATCTATCTATGATCAATCGATAGGATCGATGATATATCGAATAACAAAAGAACGATTTTAATTTTAAAGTGAACCACTGCACTGAAAGCAAATAACTGGTTGTCAACATTTGAATCACTTAGAGGAAAGTACTAAAAAACATATAAAAACACAAGCTGTTGCCCGCGGCTTAGGCGGCGTCGTCAAGTGGAAGCTCACAAACTTCCAAATTCACAAACATTCAAACTTAAGTATTTAGAATGAATAGGATTACTATACCTGAATTTCATGAAGTAGCTCCCTCTCGTCCAGCAACACAACTCGGCAGGCCAGTGTGCGTGGCGCGGGGCACAGGCATTCCATCATGGTGCCCGCCGGCGACCCCCACGCCTTCTGAAATACAACCTCTATTATTACCCTTCATTCACTGAGGCGATGATTACAAAAAAATTCTCACGATCAGCAATCGGAGTTTGGGAAGGGACAAGTCGTCAAGTGGTGTAGTCATATGGATATTAAAAGACGTTTTTGTTGTGTTCAAGTTGTTTTCCCACATTTGGTTTCATGAGTAAGCTGGCTCTATGCCCATTTTTAGAATAATCAAAACCGTTATGATAAGAATTTTTAATATAGTCATTTGCCACGCTGAAAAAACATCACCTCAACTTATTGGAGCCGGACATCTAAAGGAATAGGTACCTACAATTTACATATTGATTGTCGAGTAGGAAATCGACATTGTGTCTTCAAACGACCTCAGACCCGCTGACGTACAACTTATTTTTATTTGACATCCAAGTGGGGTAGAAGAACCTATGTATTCAAAATTACTAAATGTACAGACAAAATATTTTTTACTATTTTAATATATGTATAGATAGATATAGATTTTGGTGTTCCAAGAAAAATACAGAGTTCCAATATTCTATCCATGAAGCAAAAGTTGTTTGAAGTCAATTACGGAGTTATTTGCAGCCAGACTCAATAGTAAAATCACCAAAGGGTTGGTCGAAACCAAATATATCCTCGTTAAAAGTTAGTCTGGGAGGCAGCGAGCGAACCGAGGGTCTGTTTTAACAATTTCATTTTAATTAGTAGCAACCAAGCGACCTGTGAGCCCAGGCAAATTTGATTTGACTGTTTTTACCAACACAGGTGAAGTATTTACGACCTGATGACTAACTTGTAGCATACCAATTTGAGCATACAGAGACTATTTTATATTCTCGTAGAATATTGTTTTTTAAATAATTATTTCAACACGTTCTGAAATGTTTATAATTATTACAGTACCTATTATCACACGCTTATACTCGTAAATATTATAATGGAACCGATAAATATCAATTTTTTTTACAATATATATATTAAATATATAATAATATATTTTGTGGAAGCATATGCGTACTAACCACGTACTACCACCGACTTTTATTAAGAATGTAATAAGGTCAATTTCAGAACTAACCGAAACAAATATTGTAAAAAATAACGATAACTGTTTTCGTAAACATTCACAAGAACTGCCACTTTATTTTTATTGGAATAATATCACCAAGTTGGCGACACAAAGTATTACGTTGTTAGTATTAAACTTCAAAAATTACTTGTTTTGTTACTTATATTTACAGTTTTAAATTTTAGCAAGCTATTATTTTCCGTTTTGTTTCGTTTACTCACAATCAAATTAAAAATAATGAAATAGAAAAAAATAACTACTTAGTTCTAAGGAGCACGTTGTCCCTGTTCTTATTTTCAGTCATTTTTTTTCAATGAGTTTAGTAATTGAAACTGATTTTAGATTATTTCTTCAGCTGGATTTTTTCACTAGCTTCGCGTATAGAAAAATTGTTTGTAATTTTGTCAAAATATATTGTAAATATGATATGATAACAGTTATTCAGACAGTAGCAATATAAACCAAAAATAAGAAAACGCATCGTCTCCCTACAAATGTAGCACATCACGAAACTTATAATAGACAAACTAAGAACTTTGGGGAGCAAACAACAGACACGGCAATACGAGCCATTAATCCGAACGATCCCGACAGAGATTAGTGCTCCCGCTATTGACCCCCGCTCCCGGGCTTCGCTCCCCTCACGTAGAAAACATTTTCCCGCCATTGTCTGAACAGGAAGCAAAAAGAGGATCCGCGATTGACATCGTAGCTCGACGAAGCAACGGCGCCGCGGTCGCCCTCGAACTTCACTCCTTGCGAATTTTCCCTTTGTTTGACGACGCACGGGATATGAGCTACCTACCTGACTAGATATTAGAAATAAGAAAAATGTAGAGTTGATTCATTCAAATAAACTTGTACTTATTTTTTTTAAATAAACACGCATATAATAAAGATTGAGGCTTACAATTAGTAATTCAAATAATTCTGATTCTGTCTATGCTCGATAAAACAAGGAGCCAGGTTTGTCTGTAGGTAACAAATATTCATTTTAATGTATTCAAATTTACTCTGAAAAATTTACTAGTAATAGCAAATAAAAACGTACAAATAAACCGATCAACCCTCTTGTGTCATTTTATTTGTGTTTAGTGTGTGTTGTTAAACAATCACTACATTATTTAGAATATTGATGATGACTATGAGTAATGAGTTCATCTCTTTTTAACCCCCGACGCAATAAGAGGGGTGTTATAAGTTTGACGTGTCTGTCTGTCTGTTTCTGGCATCATAGCATGAGTTCATTATTAGGTAACTTTCATTATTTAGGTGAACCATGTCGTGAACGACAAAATTAATTACAGTACTTTTGTTTCATTCAATTATTATACAGACACTATGTGCATCTATATACCGTGTGCAACCCACACTATTCCACGATAAAATCGTTTCACGTTAACAGTAATCACTCATATTCTCACGTATGTCATTTCCCATGTGCATCGGGTAACGAACCGTTAACAGACAAATGAAGCTTGCTTCTTTTTCACAATATTCTTATCACAATGGATGCAATATTACTGATTCCGTGTACCTAATGCGTGCATTGTTAGACTACCGCAAGTTTATGTCAAACAAAAGTATTCTTGAGCCTATTGACATTTATTTTAAGGAACGTAATGTCATGACATGAAATCTAAATCAAATGAAATAGTTTCATTAAAATCGACAAGAATCTGGTAAAAGACGAGAAAATGGTGATAATGGTGATTTACATTTATCAATCAATCTATCTATCAATATTTATCATCAAAGTCAATTTTTCTTAAAACTGTAAGATTCAATGATTTACTAAGTGTATGGGTGATAAGCACGAGTTTAAAAAAAAGTAATAAACAGTTAAATTACACATCTAATCTAAGTTTTCTTATAACTGTTATTACTATAATGATAACGAGCGTGATGTTTCATAAAATATTCTTCATTGTAGCCACAGTTGGCTTTCGTGGAAAAGCTGACAGTTCGACAATTATCGCGTCCGTGGATGCTATTGGGTTGTTTTACTCTTTCATTTGAGTCCAATTGTAATTTGGTGGTTCGTAGCTAGAAAACCGCACAGAAATTAATGATTTGGTATCTACTTACCCTAATATCTTATTTTGATATGTTCATTCTTGAATAACAGGTCTTAAAAACCTATTTCCCCATTTAGATGCTATAAAAATGGTCTTATACTTATACCTATACAAGTATACATACATAAGTATAAGTAAATAATATGTTATTGATGATTTTGCCTGCAACTAGCAGATCTTCCTGAAATTGCGAGCTTTTTTCCGCCAAACGACTGAATATATAGAAATTATTTATAAAACCAAATAATTCATTACTGTTACATACCACTTTGAAATATATCTAATTATGGAAGATTTAACATTTTTAAAGTGCTAATTTAAGAAACATATTTAAAAGTATTATATTATCTAACAATGTTGACTGATTTGTGGTTCCGTCGATTTCTTGTTATCACCAAATTTCTTTGATGACAATTCATACTAGCATTTATTAATAAAGTTGCCTTTGTTTATTGGTAACTGAATGTTCGATATGATACCTATCAAAGAGCAGTAGAGTAGTGTTGAGCGGACGCCGGCGCATGCCGACACGCACGCGCGATACGCATACTGATCGCGCTTGCTTGTTGACGCGTTCAACACTCCTCTATCTGGCCTATGCGAGTAACTTAATAGGTAGAATTTACTTTCGTAAACTCTTTAGTGGGATTGATGACATTATATTTAAACAAACATTGTACAATTTAAGCCAACAGATTTACTAGAGAATTAACTTGCATAGCTAACGTTTAGATCTCTTAACGGAATTCTAGATTTTTGATGAAACGGATGAAGTTCTGCTCTTGGATTATTCTATTTGCTGAAAAATATGGGGAATATTCAATGATTTTAATAAGTAAGAACAATACTTACCCACAAATCTTAGCGGAATTTAATAAGGAACACTTTGAAAGGGTAGTTTATTAAAGTGACATAAATAATGAACTATTTTCTCGCCTTACTAATATTAAAATGGATTTTATCAAATTAAACTTTGATTTGTTATTCAAAAACGCGTAACATGATGTCAGCTACACAATAGTGAGGTCTGTGAAATAGCCGCGTACAATACAAGAGGTATATCAATATGCCTGTTTGACTAACGGATCGTGAATATTTCATCCGACCGGCTGCATGAATGGACGACTTTGTAGCATTGCAACTGGATGGAAATGAACTTCATAAAGAGAAGAACTTTTGTTATAGCCAAATATCAATCGAATTTTGTTAATAACAAAAAAATATTACATTGCACTTTCAAGTTGTATTTGTTTGTGCAAGTTTAAAATTATTATGAGAAAGACTTGTGCCTGTGTATATTTTCCATTTTAGTTTGTAGAAAAATATATTTTGTATCCTAACTGAGACTAAAATGAGTTTGTTTGTTTGTTACCTCTTTACGCCCTACTGTACCAATGTTCCTGAAATTTCGCATACGTATACCTCTTAATATTGAGAAGGATTTAGGCTACCTTTCATCCCGGGAAGAAACACTATTCCCGAGAGAAATTCATGCGGTTGAAGCCGCGGACCAAAGCTAGTTAATAAATAATTTTTATTTATTATACTATCAGACCACTTTCAATCCTAGCTTTCTATTAATGAAAAGTTATACTCAATTAGATCAAGATACGCTTAAGCATTTAACGATTCGTTTTCTATTAATTTAAATTACCCACTTCAAATTTAGTTAAAATTGAACGAGCTAGCGAATCGTAGCCGTTTAAAATGTAATTAAATTTGCTACACATCTTTTAACTAAAGTTGTATTGTAAATAATAATACAGTATATTAAAATCTAGTTTGTATTCGTATGTACTGAACATCGATTCTATACACTTACGCCGCTGTGGCGCAAAATTCCATGATAAGTATAGATTGATCACGAAGGCTTTATTATCTCGGCGGACGGACGTCATAAAGTTGCTCAACACAACTCGTACTTTTCGCGCTTTGGGCGATAAACCGGCTAAACTCTCACAAAAGCTATATTACCCCGATAAATTCACCATCAAGTCTCCCGAACTACTCTGATATCATCACAGGTAAAGCGTCAAATAACTCTTGTAGTATGATTCAGAAGTATTACTTTAAGCTGTAACCATTGATTGAATTCACATCGCAATACCACAGAATAAATATATTGGGAAAGGAATTTCTTCCGTCTGTGTATTTTCATTTTTCAAGTGCTCACAAAACGCGTAGTCTATTTTATTTTCCTCGAATAAAGTTAACAGATGACTTGGACCCAAGTGGTACCTTGGAATCGTGCCAAAAAGCAGAGTTGTGAATTGCTTGCGAATGACATATTATAGTCGTCTTGCAAGTATGTTGTGTCGAACATTGCTAAACTATAAAATGCACTGTGAATTTTTAAAAATCGGGCAAGTGCGAATCGGACTCGCGCCCTGAAGTGACTTTTAACTATGTGTACGAAATTTCAGGAAGATTGGTGCAGTAGATAGGCCGTGAAAGCGTAACAAACTCACTTTCGCATTTATAATATTAGTAAGGAAGTAAGGATAAGAACCGTATGATATTGCTTCTTACCAAATTCCATGATTCTAGTTTAATAGGAAGTACCCCATTGGTTTTGATTCCCATCTAAAATTGCAAAATTTAAGAAAAAACGCTTACGGTCATATCTTTTGATCGCGTCGACGTATTTTTTTAATTTTATAGCCGAAATAAACCGTACGCCTGAGTATATGTTATGAATTTTGACTTGATACGTTCATCATTCCTTAGAAAAAAAGTTTTACAGACAGACGGAAACGAAGTGATCTTATAAGGGTTCCGTTTTTGTATTTTGAGGTACGGAACCTTAAAAGTCCTAACTTTTGTACCTACGTAGCATCATCTTACTATAATAATCACATATTTCGCAGGCTTCATTGTAATCGCCGTTGAGTCAGAGATAATCTGTTCAACTTTCATACATTCTACAGCATCGAAGATCTAAGTTATTTTTTCGAAATGAGTAGTTACATTTATTATTAAGAGTAATTTCTTGCTTCTCAAATTATGGCAGGTAGCCCGCGGCGAGCCACAACCGTCGGCTCTCATACGGCATGCAAAGGCTCACCTCCACTTATTCGAGCCCCGCCCACAGTTTAACATTTTTCTACTTGCCTGAGAATTAATACTAGTTCCCTGTATTGTTTAAAATGTGGAGTAGTAATTATGTGGTCATTATTATTTTCGACTTAGCCAGTTCAATCTTGAGGCTCTATTGTTATCCAATTTAGATCCGAGAGGTCAATGACATTTTTATTATATTTTCAATGTCTAGAAGCCTGGATAAATTATTATTTACTGTAAGAAGTTTAATAAAATATTGAGAAAACCTTATTTAAATATCTATGAATTTTGAATACTCTCGTTGTAAAGAATGATAAGGGATACTTATAGGGAAAATAACCAAGACCTAAGAGCAAGCAACTAGATGAAGATGATAAGATGGATAACGCTAAGACATAACACAATTTGTGGTAGCCTATACTACCAATTTATGAATAGTTCATGCAATTTGAATAGTAATATACAAAATAACATCATTAGTAAAAAAAATGTCAATGAGTATGTAGATATATTGGCTGCCATCTGGAAGTCTTTAAAGGAACCACGTCAAATGCCAAGAGGCGGTTCCGGAGAACTCTGACACAAGAGTGTGCATTGCCGATTGCCTGTGTCACCTGTACTAAATGATAATGATGAGTACTAGTATTTATCGTATGAAAAGTCATAACTATGAATTATCTACTAACAATCTCTTGGAGAAGTAAATTTTTAATTCAGAGCACTTAAAGTGAACAGCTTTCTCTGGTTCGTTCCAGCGGAAACCGTATGAAAGAGGAAAGCTTGCTACTTTTTGTCACTAATAGCGGTGTTAATTAAAAAGTTGCAGTTATCCGTAAGGTTTCTCGGCTGCTCTCGATCCGGGATGCGGTCACGCAAATGCAAATGCACTTGCACTTGCGGAAGTTATAATTTTATAGGCTTCCTGTATCTTTTTTGCCCGACTATACGTTTTTCGTGCTTTTACAGTTTCTTTGTTACGATTACAGTATGTTTGTTAGGTAGTCGTATCGTACGATATTAGTTACATATCTTCAAACTATTTCCATTACAGAATTTGCGAAGCCGCAAACGATTTCTTATATCAAACGTCACGATGACTGCCGCGAGGCGCTACTAGATGAAATTTTAATAATGCTGTTGCAACGGAGCACTTCTATAAAACGAACGATGCATGTGTGACACTGTTTTCCCTAGGCCACATTTAGTATGAAGATTAGTGTCCTCCACAGTACTTAGTTAAGTATAGGCATTTCCAGGTACTTTGTATGTTAAGCTTTTACATAAATCAAAACTTGAAACTGTTGAGGGCGAAAATAAAAATACACGAAGTAAAATTTAAACAGTTTTACAACAAGAAAAAATTTAAAGAAACATGAGCATCAAATTTAACTGAGATAGGTACGTAGATGCGTAATTGTATACTTTGACTTGAACTTTTTCTATACAATTACATTAAAGAACAAGTCTACTAGCAACCTCGTACAAAGAACGTCTTGGAAGCGAGACTAACTACTTAGTAACTCGAACTAATAGAAAAGCGAGGTGGAAAGTTACAGCTTATCTTCCCTTATTCATTACACCTGGTTCATTCTAGAACGTCCTAAAAGTTGTTATTTAAGAGCACAGAGCTCTACATGTAGATAGGTGTTAGTTAGTTATATTTAAATAGATTACCAGACGTCGAGTTACACGTTACAGTATACTCACGATTAACAGAGCCGCAACGTGCTGGCATTCTACCTGAGCTGCGAGTGAGCAACTAACGAAGAATCCCTCTAAAACTTTGTTTTACGTTAGCACCGCACTCGCTTTGTGAATTAAAAGCGGCGCTCCTTTCGCACCAAAACGCCCCTTAATGAAACGCGATCGTCGCAAATTCGTCTAAATTTCCGCAACAATGATTACCGTAGCACAAATCTACAAGAGTATAGAAATTAAGATCATGTAACCTAGAGTTTCAATTTTTTTTTTAATATACTAAATGGAAATCTAGGAATGTTTCTTTATAGCAGATTATTTAAAAGAAATTAGATTTTTACAGTGAATACTACACATGTTGTATAAATGCTTGTTTACAAAACGTTCTGTAAATTTTACACTGTGTTTGTTTAATGGGTTCGATAATTATTTTTTAACGGCGAGTGCGCGGCCATGTTTGGATAAGTCGCCATATAGTCCTCCGTACTTCGGAAGGCACTTCTAGCCGTTGGTCCCGGCTGTTATCGACAGATGGCAATCGTCAGGCTATGTCATATGCCTCTAGGCCAGTCTGAAAATCTGACAGTTTTGGCCTCTACATTTCCGAATCATGTTCCTATTTGTTTTGGTTTTCATGTAAAAAGGGTCAGATGGCTGTTACTCCATTGTAATAACTATAGTATCGCCAAATCAGGACCATGATTAATAGCGTACCCTGGACTTTGAAGTATAAGCTGAAAGCGAAAACACATTGGAGCTACAATTCAATTTTTTTTTATATGGATTCTTTAGCAAGAGCTTCATAGCATTTTTAAGATTTTTATTGCATTTTACTATATAAGTAACTTGGGAACTCCTGAATTGTTAGTAATGAACTACAAGCTTTTCAGTTAATGAAAGTAAATGGTTTATTTCATGTAGATTCTTATCTGTTTTTGTTTATTTTCGTTGCTTGTCGTTGTAAACTATGACGAAAAGTTGACAACTTCATATCTATACAATATGATCGTGTTTTATCCCTATATTATTTCTAGTTTATGACAACAGGCTCGCTTCACAGACAACGCTCTACTCACCCGCATAACGAGAGGTTAAATTAAATAACAACCAAACTTCGAGATTCCCCAGAGTCTCAAGTGCTGTAGCATAAAGCGATCGAACCATATTAGTTCGATTCTATTTCAAGTTCTGACCACAAACTGCTCGTGACTGGAGTCACCAAGGCACTCAATATGTTACTCCTTGGCAACTTTCTCAAACAAAATAATTTATGCAGAATATTGGAGTAGTTTACAAAGTCTGTTATTCAGTCTTGTATTATTGAACCTTGTCGACTTTTACCCAAACGTTCACAGTCACAATAATAGTTTGACTATAGATTTTTTTTTAATATTGGTCATGATTCCAGCGAGAATGTCGATAACAACAGATAGTATATGGAGAAAACTACAAGATGATTTACATAAATGATGCACGATTTGTATGCCCTGTTGCTCTTTATCAATGAACATATTATATTATTACTAGTTACTACCGAAATCAAAGTTATTTTGAAAATTAAAAGTAGTTTTTGATCGACTTTCAAAAAAAAATGGAAGAGATTCTCAAAAAGGAAAAAGGATCAGACATCACAAAAACATCAGAGAGATAATAAGATTAAATATTAATTACTAAAGAAATCTCCGCACGCCTAATCGATGTCTCGGGAGATCCAAGGGCTGGTGAGCATTTCGGTCAAAGGCTAAGTTTAGCCATACAGCGTGGTAATGCCGCCAGCCTCTTGGGTACCTTACCCGGTGATGGCAGAGATTTGGATTCTATTTTTTATTTAAATTAGTTTTTATTTATTTTTATATTAGAATATTTTTTTATATAAGTTAGTTTTAATTATTGTTATTTTTTTATAATTTAATTTAGACATAGCCTTTGTTTAATAAATAAATTACTAAAATCATTTAAATATATCGTACATATGTTCAGTTCATACGGGCGTCTATTGAACCAGCAGCGCTTTGATGGACACGATTCAATCTGGTAATCGGAAATGGGCATTGTGCAACAAAGGCCCCATTGTCCAGTACCCGACCGCGCGCCCGCGCCGCTCCGCCGCCGCGCCGCGCCGCTGCCGCGTCCGCGAATATTCATGATCATTCATGACAGTCACGGTACACACGCCCCATACATATACATGATCACATATGTACTATTTTATCACAATAGATCCATTCCGAACAGCATCAAATTAGAAAATCGTCAGTTTTTAAACAAAGTAGAGTTTTACGAGGAGTCTGCATCATTACTTACCCAGATTTATTATAATGATAAGAATAACAAATAAAGGTATGTACTAACTTATCGAAGCAAATTTGTGTATCCTAAAAACATAAATAATTCATAGATAAATTTAGAAGAACATAATGAAATTTATTTCATTGAGTCCTACTATGGTCCAAAAACAGAACTTCTGATTTAGAACAAAAGAATCGGAACAGAACCAAATACTTTCTACTGCACTATCGTAGTCCAAATCTTGTCAGCATTGTGAATAGTATATACATACATACACACAAATACAAAACAAGAATCGAGCTTAGCAAAAAGTGAAATGCTATTTAAGAGTAGGCGAACTACTTATTCGTAGAGAGTTTTAACATAAAATTACTACATACTTATGTGTAAATAAATAGTGGCCGAATAATTCAGGCATATCACGCTGTTTCGCAGTGTTTTATTTATTTAAATCGACCTAGCCCCATCAATGGCTTTGTGACAGTCCTAGTACACACAGAAATTAATTCTCTAATGTTTATGCAGTAGCGGAGCCAAGTGCATTCCAGTATACCTACGCAAATTTATCTACAGGCAAAATCTAAAGTGAATAATTTTTCCTTAATATGGGGTGTGGTTACTATAACTGTGATTTCACATGTATCATAGGTACTTAGTCCAATGTTAAAGTTATATAATTAATTGCATACACTGTCATTATGATAATGTAGAGCCTCCTACAATTAAACGGTACTTATATCTAAATTCTGTAGTTTTTTAACCCTGTAAACATTACTTTCTATTAGAAGTCCCTGAAAAGCCAATATCTGTCGTTCTTCTTGTATGGCGCACTTTAGGCGCTCAAAATATCTTTACAAAGTGGGGACAAAAGAAGTAGGAGCGCCTTAAGTGGGTGGCCTCGTGAGTGGACCGAGATTTACAAATCTCTGTTGAGGACAAGAGGGCACTTGACCCTTCCTACTGCTCGTTCCCAATTCCCGACTTTCTAATCAAAACTGTGATTTGTTAAGTGACCAACCCTTAGATCGATTGTCGTTACCTTTGTGCGTTGAATCAAGTAACAAATTGGTTACAAATAAGAAACTTTATGCTAGTCTGACTGTATATTATATAGTTTAGACATAGTAGTAACTGTCAGAAACTAATATTGTTTTATAAAACTGGCACCAACCGGCTTCCAAGCATACTGATAAATACTTTCGGATCTTATTACACTGCAAAATGTTAATGATTCACGACAAATAAAGTGAAAATATTCTGACGGAAAAATTGTATTGAAGGAATAACGTGTTTTTATTGTAAAAGTAAAGATTTACATTTTCCTACATTCATTTACTAGTCAATGTCTTCCCAATAAGGAAAGTTGATGGACTTTATCTGTGCCACCCATTAGAAGATCTTTTACCAGGAAGTGGAAATTCAAAGGAAAGCTAATAAATGAGATCGGTTTGGTTATCTCTGACAGAGCCAGATCGGAAGGAAGAAAGATGGCAGTCTCCCGAGACCTGCGAACGAATGGTTCTTTACTTATTGGAATCCTATATAAGTAGTACCTACGTTCCTATAACTTAGGAAGATGTTATCTTTAATCGCTACGATTTTAAGAAGTTTGATTTATTTAGCGGTATTTATTATTATCCATTATGATTTTATATTATTAAGTAAAAATATGTTTCGTAAGTATAAGTGTTAATAATAGGTACTTAAATGCCTGATGAAAAATAATTACCTATTAAGAAATATGTGAGACTCAATGTACATAATATACTTATGGTAACTTTCCTAGGTATTTATTTTACACATATCTTAAAAGTAACGAGTTTTTTCATGACAAAACATTTATGTTGTATTATTTATCATTGTCTTGGCGCCAATTTATTATTTGTTAGATATTTGATGTTAGTTGTAAGTACCTACCTACTAAAGAAATAAAAAAATCGATAAATATTACCTAAAGAAATAAAATTAGATTATTGCTAAGGTGAGGTAATTGTCGGTACTATTGGATGCACGCCGACCGCGGCCACCGCGCGGGCATTCAACTCGTACTGGGGCTCTGGCCTCAGCTTTGCGAAGTAGGTACCACTGTCCAGAATTATTGGCGATACACACTCTATAAAAATGCTCAGAACAAAGTCAGGACAAACAGGTCAAGCCAAGCTACCTTAACCAAATTATAGATAATTTGTATGCAAGAGCACTACGAGGTAGGTATTAAGTATTTTCTCTACGTATAAACAAGAACAAAAGTTTTATATCAAGCCATATTAGAACCTTTATAATTTAAGAAAAAATTAAAGTCAAATTGTAGAGTCATTTCTAGAGTACGCTGTTATTACACACTTCAGTTCATCCAAAAATGACATATTGTACCATTTTTGTGTCATATTAAAAACGAATTTAAAAAGTATATTCGTACGAACTTACATTTATTAAAAAGTAGAAAATTCAGCTGCGTCTCACGCAAGAGAAATCCATGCGGGATTTGTGTACATCGACGGTGAAGATAATTTTGCACTTAAATCGTACTTGACAACGGACTGTCAAAGCTATATTAATAATCACTTCACGTCACTTTCAAGTTCACATTATATGTCAAAAACTATTATTGAACTGAGTTTAACTTAAGTTTTGTAAGTTTAAAACGAGTGGCGAGCACAACAAGTGTTATAAACAAGGTTGTTTCGCGAGCTCAAGTTATGTGCGGGGGAGTCGCGCCACCTGTCACTGTCTCAGTCCGAACACGTCTCTACTGACTGAAGCCAGCGGCTGCTAGCCGGTCCCGCGTCTATACAACCAGCTCACCAATATACATTCCATTTTCTGGGATATCTGAATAAATATCTTCCATTGCTGCTTTACCTGATCTCCAAACCAAAACACCGCATAAAACAAGCAATGTAAAACGCGTTGAGAGGAATGGTCGATAGTAAAGTTGTTTTAAGCTATGCTTTATCTGCGTGGGAGGGAAAAGCTCTCCTCGACTTTGCGTCTGTACACTAACACTTTTTGAAGCCTCGACAATGGCTCCACCTAGCAGCTTTGCTTGGAAACAGAATCAAGCGCCATCTATTGGGATCTACGTGGTTTATTTCGCGGGCTGAATAGCATTCACTAATACATGAACCACAATTACTTAACAGCAATCTTACTATTAGTTAGTAGAGTCAATTTGAGGGCAGATAGAGCTAGCTACGGGTGTATTGCATTCAAGCGACAACGATGTTATCAAACGTTAGCGAATTTAATTATCCATACTTCGAGCAAGCAAAGGAGCGGACGGAAGCTCCGGTATGGAGGCCGTGTTGCTCGAAGTATCCATATTATTTTGTTAGTAACTCATTTCTTTTCGTTTTTAACTTTAGATACCTAAATATTAAATGACGTCACAGCTCGTTACAAATATGTAAAAAATGGTCTCTCAAAAAAGTAATGCCTTATTTTTTTGTTATGTATAAAATTATTTTGCTATGTCACACACAATTCGACTACAGTCCAAGCAAAGCATGATTCTAACAGAAACACAATGTGATCCTAATAGGAAACTTCCATTTCGTCATTCTGAAATAAGAAATCCAAAAAATAGTTTTTCACCTATATATTCAACTGTATTTCCATTGTAAACGGTACAACTGCTATTTATACCATAACATTACTGTGCCATAACCGAGTACTTATGATGAACTTTGCGTTGTAATAAACCATGACTCATGTACTTAGTATGGCAGTTTATTTGTATTCATGTTATCAAGCCCTAAGTCGAAATAGGCACTGTCATGTTTATGACTCATATCATATAACAAAATTTGGTTTTTAATAATAATAAACAGGTAGGTTTCATGAAAAAAGGGCACATTTACTTTTGCTTATATAGTGAAAATATAAGGTAAGTATATCGCGCTATTCGTATTATACTTACGTTTTCTCTTTTTCCAAAGTTCAATCTATCTCAATTTAGGATCCAACAGTAGAATTAGAGCTTTTAGCTAATTTTGCATTAAAAAGTATTTATGATGAATATTGTAAATATGGTATCATGATATTGTTTTTAAATGTAAGTACTAATATCGGGCAGAAATTTCTCAAAGAAACTTAGGTAGTTAGTATATAAATACAGTATATATAAAACGAATGGAGTTCATCGTACGCGATAGTTCTAAGTCTTCGAATTGATTAAAGTCAGACATGAATCCTCAAGTAGGATATTCTAATTGAATTGATCAATGAATAATAGTATGTAATGTGTTTACCTAGTATTTGCTGCATTCATCTGCTTATTTATAAATTGTGTAGATAAAAAGTAAATAATACAAATATTTTCAATAAAAAATAAACAATTATGTTTGTTTGTTTAAAATCTTTTGAAATTTGCTTTAATTAATATTCATGATTTGATAGTCAGTCCGTAAACACATCGATATCCGAATTGTATTGATTAACTTTTTTTAACTACAATTTTAAATTCAAAATAAATAATTACTATACCTTATTTTTCTTTCGTTCAATTTATTCGTATGACTTGATGGTACACGCAGGAAAATGCTACAAAAACCACTCTTCGATAACTTCACATAAATTTAGATTTATTTCAATGATCACACCCTTTATTATTACGAAAAATTTTACTACAAAGATGCTAAACAAATTCAAAATAAGTTGTGTATTAGCTCTTAGCTAGAGTGCCAAACCCGATTCGTAGCCTACGTAGAGTACCTATTCGTAGACATTTACATTTTATAAAACACGATTATTAGAATACGTAATTACATACATAACTAAAAAGTGCTCCCGTACTATACTTTACGTCAACTTTCTATCAACACTTACTTTAGTTACCTATCTATCTCTGAGTATGATTTTTTCTTTGATTAAGAATTTTCTATCGCCTATAATAATTCTTATGAACCTCCGCCGAGTGGTGAGTTACCACTACCTCTCTTAATTAAGCCCAAATCTTATGTTATGCTTTAAGTAAAGTACCTTATTAAAAAACAATAAGATATCGTGTTTAACTTCTTGAAGTTTCTAGCACCAAAACCTTTTTGAATGAAACCGGGAAACACCGGAAAATGAATCCTCAATAGTTTTTTCCTGCAAAAATTTGTGGACCGTGTAAAAAGTTCGTATATCTTATCTGTATGTTTCTTCATCAAATTGTCGTCTCCTTTAGAATATATTAGCATCTGTAGCTTACGTTGCGTAAGTCTTGTAACAGTTGAAGAGAAAAACATAAGAACAATGCGTATGTAACATCCTTTCTGGTCCAGAAACCGCGTCCGGCCTAGATGTGCGCGGTCCAAGCTAATAGTGAAAGCTAGCCATTGTTGTAGTGACATAGTCCCTAATAATGCAACACAATGGCTGTAAGCACCAACACTAATAAATGTGATGCAAACCAAATAAAATATAAGATTTAGTTTGTAAGATTGTAATATGTCATTCAAGAACCAGCCGTATGGTCTCCGGATAGCCTTCTCACATCCTACAGTCTAAGAACTGAATTACTTTATCGTCCTCTGACTGGTGTTCAATTTTTTTTCTAGAAGATTTTGTTACGTTTTACAAGTTCTATATTTTTGCACTGACAAAACATTTGTTTTTGAAATAAAATGAAAATTTGATATCATATTAAATTTTTTACTCATCTTGAGTATGATATTCGATAATATTGACTCGCACGTCAAATAACGGTTATATGACACTTCAATCAACAGTTGCATGCGCCCGAGTGTAACCAAACAAACATAATATAATGAAAGTACAGAATGATACCTACTTTTAATATACTTCGGACTACATACGTATCTGTATATCTTACAGCTTTACTCATATAGCTGGTAAATAAGATATTTATAAAAAATAGGAAAAAAGTTTTACAGAAAAAAATAGTATTATAGTTTTACCTAAAGCTTTTCCTAATTAGCTTTACAAAAAGCGCGGTAAAGAAATTGGTTCCAATAATATTACTTATTAAGTCGACTTTGCCTTTCATACTTCTACTTAAATTTTGGCCATAGTAACTTCTTATAAAACTCTTCTGTCGGATGCTCACTATGTGTAGGATGACGTCGCCATTGGGTCGTGGAACCGATTATAATAATAATAAAAGAATTAGAACTGTTGAACGGAACTCCACTTTTCTACTTTAATGAACTATTGTTGATTTCATCCATATCGTATGCAATAGTTTATTTCCACCTTATGAAGTTTATTCATCTATTGTTCCGTTAATTTATGAAACGAGCGAGTGCAGAGCGCTGGTGGTTCCCATGCAGAAACCGTACACCATTGTCGAGGCTGATTGGTGCCGCTTCTCACCACATCAATTACATTATGACCTTGATTCTAATCCTACGTTTCTGGCTTTTTAAAAAATGTACTTTTAAATTTTTATGTACAATTGTTTTTAAATTTATTACCGCTCGCCGAAAAGTATAACAAGTAGCTGCTAATAAGTAATATCAGGGTACAAAGTTTTAAGCGTGGACTCTATAGAATCTAAAAATACAACTTGCCTTGTCGATAAGAAAGTAAATTTGTGCATTTATTTATAATGTAAGATACATTATCTATCATCTCCATAATTATATTAATATTTGTCTTCTAATGCTGTTAGAATATAAAATAAACTCAAGATGGTGAAAACAAATATTGGATGTAAAAAAATAATCGTACTTTATTATACTTGAGCCTCGTTGAGATAACTTTCTCCGCAATTAAAAGTCAAGTGGGGTCAATATGTAAAGTTATGCCAGCCTGTTGATGTTGGTCTCTAGCGTGTGTACTGTGTTGTGTACATGTTGGCAAGTTAAGGCTAATCTATGCTATTATTTCAGGATAGTATTTCAATGACTTTCGAGGTTCTAATGTAACTTAAGGCTAGTGCTAGGTAAAACTGAATAGGAATTATTTTAGACGATATACGAGTACATAGGTACATGATAAGTATTTTAGTTTATTCGATAAACTCATCAGTATTCCGTTATTAATTGTGTTTGAACTCTTACCTGCAGTTTTAACGTGATAGCACATAAAAGAGGGATATTAACTACAACGTAGTGAGAGTTTTGCTTTTTTTTCTCTGATTGTACTACGAGTATGTTTCTTAAAGTATACGATATATACTAGATATACATATATGCAACCTAACAAGGCCCTAAATTAGAGGGCTCCAGACAGACGCAGGCACGTCAACGCTCTTCAGAAACAATGCGAAAAATTCACATGAAGCAAAATTGTACAGCCCTCCTTCACACGGAACCATTACACGTAACTCGTAACCACCCCGCCACCGGTAATGGAAAAGTCTTGTTTTTACCGCGTAAGCACCTAATCCCTCCTCATTGTATATGTGTCAGAAAAACGAAGGCATGTTTTATTTATGATATAAGAGTACAAATCAGGCATGAAAAAATTATAAACATACTGATAATACAATCGATTAGGCACGTTTGAAAATATTATATATATATACATTTATTTAAAAGCATGTGATCAGTTTTAGGGATTTTGATCCTTTCGTTCCTTTAAAATGCAGCTAATTACTGAGTTTAAAAAGTTTCTGAAAGGACTGAAAGGTTTTTACAATACCCTACCATGAAATCATCCCTACAATTTATCATTTAGACATTTCGATTGCACAGTGGACTTTTGCCAAAGTTTGTATACATAAAACACCTATGTTCACCACACACTAAGCTCGGCTTGAAACGCAGAGATCCAAAAATCACATATTGCAATTGAAAACATAATAATTAATCCTGTTAAGTTGCATTTTGAAACTGAATAAATATTGCTATCTTGATTTGATCAAGGCAACCCGGATTAAGTGTGATATCATCGAGATGGATGCGGTTCGTTGGTCTTATTTATTACGACCGTGGGATTTTAAGTCTTTCCCGGCAGTCGTGAATAGACTAGATTAAATTATTTATCCGGCAGTAGGTATATTTAATAGAACGGTTGTTAATTAGTGGAAATACCGACATTGACGTTCATAAAGTAATTTACTATATTTCTATGTTTGGTAAGATGCGTTATATTTATAGAAATTTTAGGTAAGTTTAACCCACAACATTTATTTTCTACACTTTTTGTACTCTTATCAGATAAACACAAACTTTAAATTTTAGTGTAAAGTTTGTGTAAATGTAATTAATTGACAAGCGAAAGAAAAGCTAACTGGAAAGTAAGTTACGCTGAGTAATACTTTGGAAAGCTCCGATATTGGTAGAGCTATGGAACGTGTAGAAGACAGAGTTTGTCTACGGGTGTTGGACACCAAGATTTTCTGTGGATTGCTTTATTACAATAAGTAAGAAACAACGACGAAAGTGTACTGCAATTCTATACTTCTCATAATTAAATGCATTATGTTTTAATTAATTTAAAATAAATTTTAATAAAAATTACATTAAGAAACTACCTGTCAATTTAGATTAAAGTGATCACGACCCTCAGTTATGAAAAATACTTAGATGATTTTCAAACAAAAACAATACCAGCCAAAAACAATCCTCGTTGAAAACACTGTCTTTTTCCATTTGTATTATATAATCCTTTTTATCCAGTTTATGTAGACCAATTTGGTATAAAGTCACACATAACAATAAATAACCTTGAACGACGTGTGTATCTCGTCTGACCCACTACAAAAACTCGACGGGTATACAAATACTCATTACATACATACCCAATGTATATACATTAGCTCGACAAGAACTAAATACGCGATCACTATTCATTCTCTCTACGTCGTAATAATACATTTATATCAATCACGATTATAATAATATCGAGTACCTAGGTTACAAGGTCAATCGACTCTCTATGCCCTGGGGTACATTTTCTTATACCAATTCAGTGATTAAATAATATATATATATATATATATATATATATATATATATATATATATATATATATATACGCAATGCTTAAACGATTCTATAATCCAATTCAATCTGTGTGATTATAACTTTACAGCATCCTTCATAGTGTCATAGTATATACTAGATATAGTGTTCTGTGCTCGATTACGTAATCACGTATGTGTGCAAAAAATTAATATAAATAAATTATAGACATACATATACAGTTTTAGTTAAAAACTCATTGTTGTAATGAAAGAAATATTTTTCGTTCTCGTATATATCGTATCGTATAATGTTACACATTTATCAGTTAATATATATTTATTATTTAATAAGATAGAAAAAATGCAAAGTTCCATTTTCACTTTATATATTCAGCGTCCAAAGTTTATGGCTTTATACTATGTCTAAGTATATCGCTCATAATTAGAACGATAGACTAAAAGATATAACTAAATTTAATGAGGTAGGTAACTAAATATGTTATCAATTTAATAATTCGATCTCTCTGCTCCCAAACGAAGCTTACTTATCATATTTATACGTCTATAACAGCATCAGCCTTGAGCTGATTAAGAATACAAAGCCTTTTTTGTACTTACAAGTGGCCTTTTAGACCTACACATGATGTTTCTTTTCCTTGTTTTGTATACTCTTCATTTTCTGAGAAAAAACATGACAAAATAAAACAAAATGTCATTTATCGATTGTTTGATGTAAAGTTTTAATGTTTATAATTTTACTTTTTGTTAGTCAGCATAGCTAGTCAGATCTGCTTCCATCAGGACAAATGTTCTTTGAGGTTTATGTTACTTAAATATCCGTCGGTTTTAAAGAACTGCAATTATATTAAAGTATGTACGAGAGGAAGGCACATATTATATATATATATATTCAACAAAGATAGATATTAACTATTTAAAAATAAGCTACAACTGTATTCTAAAAAATAATAATTAAAAACTAACCTAAATTGAATTTTATGCTAAAAAAAAAATATTTATATATAAATGACTAAAATATATTATTAAAAGGAGTCCCTGTAGGCAAGGTTCCGAAGATACTGGCAGCATTCCCCCTTTGAATGGCTAAACTAATTCTTTGTCCGAGGAAGCTGCCAGCTCTTCGGTCTCCATTGATGTCGACTAACCTTTTAGCAATTTCTTTAAAAAGTCTTATAGCACTAGGACTCCGAAAGGGACAAAATTATATTCGGAGCCTAGACCCCTGTATTTGCTAGCCTTAAGTTTTTCAGCCGCTTCACAAGCCGCACCAACTCTGTTGTTGGTTCCATGTAGATGGGAAGGGGCCAGCGTGTCTGAACAGGTTGCATCCCATACCAGCACCCGGCCCATCTTCCATGGAATCAAACTCATACCGTCCGGTCTCTTGCCATCGTCTCTTGCAACACCATTTGGCTCAAGAAGACTTGGCACGTTGACGATGGCAAAGGACCGGCGTATGATATAGTTATGTAAGTGCGACATGTCTAAAAAAGCGGCCTGCACTTTTTTGGCAAGACAGTCCGTGATGTCCTAGCTTGTCGACATCACTGCCACAGGGACATTTATGAGGAGTGCAGACCGGAAAAATACATTTATATGTTATTGAAGTATTAACTACTGATTATTATTACTTATTATTATTAATTACTCATTCGTAGGGACTAATCACAAAAGACCCCAAATGTACAATTATAATCTTTATCTAATCAGATCTAAACTGTTTGCTTTAGAACACTCTATGTGGTTTCTTATTGAGTCAACTTCCTAATTTGTAGTATAGTATTTGCAAATCTAATAAATAATTCATGATGAATTACAATCACACCGATTGCATATTTGTCATATTATTTATGATGAAGAAATATCACATTTTATTTTAAAGTAATATATATATATATATATAGGTAAACTTTAAAGCGTAATTTTTCTTTATATTACCTGTAGGTTGACTGTATGCAATGTTTTTTGTAGAAATTGTAGATGTCTAAAACAAACAATAGCCAATTTATTAATTCTTTATTTTGTTCTTTGATCGCATACATTGAATAATATGAAACAAATAAAAACTAACTAACTCAAGTAATCAAATTCTATGACTTGGACATAAACACACCAATTTATATAAGAAATAAATAGTTACTTTATTCGAGCATAAAAACCTTATTCAGTAACAAACATTCATAAGATAAATATCTAACTAAATCAGTAAATTTCGCGCATTTTAGATCAGTATCGAATTAGAGTGAGATTTTGACCTAAGATTCCTCTGCAATATATTTTATTCTATCTAAATAAATAACTTACTCACTCCTTGAAACTCCTACATTTATTTTTATTGAAAGGTACCTATTCCGACAGTGGCAGAGGCCACGTGTTTCTAAGCACTCCTTGAACTCGGGAGAATTTTCGTCTTTTTGTTTTTTCCCCATAGGAATGACGCAATGGGCGATCGAGTGTTTCAAAGAGTTGAAACCATATTTTTCCCGTCATTGTTGTTTGCTCAAATAACTTGAAATCTTTTTGAAGTCTACATTGTATTTCATTGCTTTGCTTTATGAGTTGCGATTGATGTGCTAGTGTCTAAGAAGCAGTTTTTTATTTTTCGTTTTCCAGAGTTGATTATTTGGAAATACGAGATAGTAATGTATCTTTATATGTATCTGTTTTGCTTCTTAATATTCGCCTACCAAATGATTTCACAATCAAATAGCTCCAAATGCTGATTATATGTAGTCGTAAGTTATATATTTAAATATAAGTAGATACATTTATATTTATTGTACCATATCTTTTATAAGTTTGCCGTAGGATCGATTACTACGAATAGCGATTATTTAGTAGATTCAGCTTGGTTAGGACATTGTAGGCTTAAACCACCTGACTATCCGATAAGAAATAATAATTCCGTGCTTCGGAAGGCACGTCAAGCAGTTGGTTGGGGTGGCCATCTAGTGGTTATTAAAGAAACCGTGAGACGGTTTTAAAAAAACACTGACACCAGGGTGAGCAGGATCAACTGAGCATGTAACCTTTCGTAGAGGAGGTTCCAGTATTTTAACCCCCTAATTATGAAAAATGTGCCACATTTTTATATACAGGAACAGGAAACTTTTTTGTGAGAGTCAAATCAGGGAACTATTTTGATTACTCACCCCTAGTGTTTTGTTTCGAGACGCATGCATGCTCTTGTTTAACTATTGTACGCTTTCCGTGTGCACCCGGCCGGAACATTAACGCCGACCAACTGTGAATTAAAACAAAGACCATACCTAAAGTGTCACCGAGATCATTGCTCTTCGTAAGAACTTGTAATAAAAAGTGAGTACTTATGTCATCTCTTTAGGAACAATGACTCTACTTTATACTATAAAGTTTTCTTTTATAGATGTAATTTTCTATAAGGGATGGCACAACTTGTCACTATTTCATTTAGTTTTGTTTTCCATCTACAGGCTCTCAATATACTTATGCTTGCTTATGCTAAGTCATCTATATTTTACACAATGAGGCTCTCCTCTCTCTCTAACAATGAGGGATGAAGACGTGAACTAATTAAATGACTCTATTCTACGTCTTATTTTTATCATATTGCTATTTTTCTCAATATGCATTTTATAGTAATTGATGCTGTATAATTTAAAAATATTGATTACACATTTAAACTTAGAAGGATTCATAGATGATTTACTGAATGACGAACTAAAACACCACTGCGATGCAAAAATAATACTCATGATAATATTAACATCTGCCACTGAAACCGTTTATATTAATTTCATTACACGTAAACACCTTGATAGGTATTTAAAAAGGTTCAGTCAAAATAAAGGGGGCACCCACATCTACAAATCGTGCTTCGAAACCACAACAACATACAGCGTGGTACAATCACACCCGTATATTTATAAATATCGTTTGTTTACATCAAGAGCTCTGTTGAATTTAAAATTATGGCTAATGTTACAATTGGAAGTATTATGAAACGTTTTTAAACGGGCCAGGAAACAGGTAGCGACTACCTGTTTACAATAAGTAGAAACATACAATACGGTTATTTATGAACTCCTAATTCTATTGTATTCCAAAGGTAGGTACCGACTTACTTTTGCTAGGTAAAGTAAGTTAATTTTCTACTGGAATTTCATTACACTCTTTTTCCAGTTTAGATGGGAAAAAATAGGTAATTATAACGTTACGTGTGTGTGTTTAGCTTAGTCAGGATATAGTACCTACAACTTAAATTTACCTACATACCTACCCCATGAAATTTACTAATATAAACTTAAGGTACAATATCATTGCCGTCTGAATCTGGTATATAAATTATAGGTACGTGATAAAGAAGTAAGTACGAGAACTATCTCTACATTTTGCAATGAACAATTTCCTATATTAATCTAGGTTTACGTAATATTATTTAATGGACTTATTACGTGAATGCCAACCACAAGTCAAACGACGCAAGTGGAATTAGATTGATCACATAATTCAAAATATCTCCAACCACATATCTGATCTCTAAGGAAAACGAAAAAACAATTTAGTTACCGCATCTGGAAAAACAGGAAGCCAATCCAATATATACCTATCAATCTGAAGAAATACTTTAGGTGCCATTGTCATGTACCCCAAGCATACGATAATTAAGTGTAGCGCTTGTTAACAAATTTTCCAAGTGGGAAGAGTGTTGTAAATAAACCCCCATAAGTTAATATATGAGGACAAGGTGTCCTGCAAAAGCCTTGTAATGGCTTCAAAGATGTTGGAAAATTACGAATGTTTCAGTATTCTGCACAGATGACTTTCTGTTTCTGTTTCTTCTAGTTTGTGGGCAGTACAAGTGCGGCACGCATGCTAGCCAGAGTCGTGCACGCGTGCCCCTTAGACGAATGATGGGAATAGGCCGCACGACACGGCTCGCAGGAAACACGCACCGCTTACTGTCCCCTGAATGTTACGTCCTCCCTTTATAGACATTATAAAATTGAGTTCATGGCGGTCAAGGTAGAATTTGGACATTTTATAATACAGTTATACAATCTTTATTTATTTATTAAATAAATAATAATCTTTAGGTACTTATCGAAGTATAATTTTTATACTTCTAGTTAACATATTGTAAAGAAATGTAATACTTTCTTAACAAAAGTTGTGAGAAATTAAGTGATTTTTAAAAAAAATAGATCATGTAAGTTTGTATCATACATTGATTTATTTTTTTCTGTACAACCTTCCTCTGTCTGAAACTACCAGTCGAAAAACTATTTTTGTATTTAACACATCGCTGCAATAATTATAAGGAAGGTCTGACCTCTATTACAAGCTTGTCTATTAACGGTGTCATATTAAATTATCACCTAAATGTAAACTTTTTTGTTAGAACCTCAATTTATAAAACCCACTTTTGTTAAAGAGAAAAAATAAACGTTTATTAGTCATTGATATAGATACCTAATCGACTACAGATTGAGCGCAATCATATACATCCAAAGCATCTGCGATAAGTATTCGAAACATTAGCCTTGCAGACGCCACTATTCTAGTCGTGGGCTCTCCCACTCTCTGGGACCTTCACTTTCCTTATCTCAATACAAACTAAAACGTTTGCCAATAAATCAATTAGTTAGGATAATACCCATTAGTAGTATATATAGAAATAATTATGTGTATAAATTATTTTAAATTATTTGTTAAATTAACGTCGTTTTTAAATGGATAGTTTAAATTAGATATATTTAACGATTGTTCAATTACATACTAACTCTTTTATATTCTTATTAGATATGTCTAATAACTTTCTTTAGTTTTCAATATAATACCAACTTAGAATACCAACAAACGATATTACACAATGCATTGCATATTATTATAACCAGAATGCACGAAGTGGAAAGAATTTCAAGCAGGTTTTTGTTAGCGCCTCTTAAAAATCATTCATTCCTCACGCTTGAATGGTTTCAATAGGATTTAAAAGTGCGACCCCTGGGAGACGCAGGTAGGTTTCTACAAGACGAGTGTCAGTGTCACCGATAATGTTTTCGTTTCTTTTTAAGGGTTCTTTTATCTATTTTTTACACTTCAGTGGAATTTATGGGCATTTTTAGTGAAACTGATTGTTTCACATCACAGACAGTTCACCTAACACTTATAGCCCTAATTTCATCTGCGATTAGTAAATAAAGTTTTCCCAGAAAGCTACAACATAGGGTTTTTCAAAAACAACGCGCACCTACTGTGGTTATGTTTGTCTACGTAATGATCTTAATGATTTATAAAATAAATAAGAAGGTACTTCGTTAATTTTACCAACAAAAAATATGTCTATGCTACTGGCACCAGCTATTTGTTACCTGGCTCACCTGTTGCACTGTTATCGTATGTGTGAACGTATCTTATCATAGTAGGTGCGTTATTTTGAAGAACACGTTACATATTATCATTAACGATTTCCGTTGCTTTAAAAACAGTAAAACGTTAGCGTAAACCTGGAGGTAAAATCGTTAAATATAAAAATAGTTAGTTTTATATTGTTTACAACTTTATTGGTGAGGTAAACGTAGTTCCACCCCTGTGGTTATCTTATTTTTGTCCTTTTCTGTCATAAGTTATTTAGTATCTCTATTTCATTAGGAATGGAACTTGGTACCCCATAGCGTATGTACGGCTGGCATAAACAATTTCTCAGACTGGGCGCGTTTAATTTTGAGGTTATGTTAGTATTAATTCAACGTTCAGTTGGAGCGAACGCGGCGCGCTGTGGGTCCGCCAAGCGCAGTTGTTGTCGGCTGATCGTGAATGCATTTTGTTCACCGCGATCGATATCTTGTGAACCTTAGTGCAGACGTGCAGTGTATGCTTACATTGTGTTATTAAAATTGACAATAACTGAAATGACCAGACTGCTTTTAAAAAATTGCGGCTTATTTATGTCAACTACATGAATTAGTCACGGTTTAGGTGAGTGTAAAAGCCGTTAAGATTCGTTGTTAATAAGTTTTGAATGTTGTTATTTTATTATATTGATATTTTTGAATGTACTTATCAATCTTTTCATCCTATGTTAGTATTTTACATATTTTAAATTGGTTAAGTTAACTCTACCAAGTTTAAATTTTATTACATATAATATATAGTACAGACTTATATATTTTCGGATGTAGATGAAAATTTATTGCATATAATTAAGTAGACAAATAAGTATACGGACCACCAGATAGTGATTATTAAGATAAGTATCAAAAGCTAAAAAAGGTACAATTGACAGGGTAAGAACAGGTAGGAATAATTTAAATGTCATTTAAATTTGACTTTATTATTTTAATCTCTAAAATTACTATGTCTGATGATATCATTTCAACATTTAGAATATTTAAAAAAAAAGAAAATATAACTACGTTTTCATTTGGTTTGTTAATTATTAATTATTACGAGTATTAAAAGTATCTTTCTATGAGAACCACTTCCTTAAGCAATAAAAATTGCACAGTTTTAATTAAATAGCATAGCATTGCTATACCTAATAGTTATTATAATATTAACATGATAAAGTTATGGCAATGTTATTTTAAAATCCTTCGTATCCTTAACAATGAACAGAAGAAATTTAAAACAGGAACCTTTTCAGCATTAATTGCAGAAGCAATTTATATACCTATTTATATCCTGAACGCTCAAGTGAAATCAGCTGGAAAGGTGATAAGAAACGTATTAAAAAATACCATCGTTCGCAACGTTGCATCGGTCGAGAGTTTATTTCCCCTAGTAGTATACAGGGACCCTCGCTCGCTACACTTCGGTAGACAGATGCGCAAACTCATTTACATATGTATTAGCCCTTATTACTAAGAACACAAAAACTATTCTGCTTTGATTTTTGCGATTATCAGAAATCTGTAAGTGCAGTCGGCGGCGTGTATTCATCCTTCGCCCTCTGTATACACCTATACTGTGTGCATGCATACCTCAAACACTATTGTGACGCATCAATCCATTAGACGATTAATCCATTTTATTGTTATGATAATAAGAAAATTACTTACATTATTTATGTGATGGACTCATTAGTCTTATTCATGTAACCAAAAAATAATATAGTTTAGCATTCATTTTCGAGTAGAATGCGTCTCTAAAACATACAGAAAGTTCATTAGCGAGCAATGGATGAGGCCTACTCTATAACTTGCAGTCAATTAAAAATGCTTTAAATTCAGAAAAGAGAGTAAATTTCATCAATGGCCTATTCATGAACTAACTGATTTAATGTATTAATCTAGCTGTGTTCTTTGGCTTCACCCACCTGTTAATAAAACTAAGAGACGCAAAGCTTGTATAATTATTGAATAACAATCCGAAATCGAATAAAACAAGTTTTAACTCCAAAATCCCAACTAAATTTGGAAATTCTTGCTTATGGTTCCGTTGATCGAATTAAAACCAAACACTTGAGATAAAAATCAAACATTTTCGTAACATAGGTACCATACAGTGACATCAAAAAAAAACATTTCGCCATGTTTGGCATTAACGAATTAAATTCAAAACGAAACCGTTGCATATCTTTGTTCAAGCTCAGTCGATGATAATATCATCATCTGAGTCACCTTCAAGTTTAATTTGCTAATAAAAATTCCAAAATCTGCAGGCTCACTGACGCCTTCATCTCCTTTGGTAGCGTTATTGGTACGAATTTAATGAATAACGATAACTGGAATAAGATCCACCAAATATGCAAAATTTGAGTGGGTGTCGGATTAGTAAGATAGCCTTAAATATTTAAGTTGCCATAAAAAAGATTATTGATGAACTATGTTTTTGACGGTATAAAGAGAGCACTGAATTACAAATTAGAAAGCGAACTCCCATACTTCCTTAATTGCATATCAAAAGGTTTTGTCAATTAAAGCTATCGATATGAAACAGGAATATGAGTTGGTAAACAATAAAATAGAATATATAATAGCACTCATTCATTCATTTCATGTAGGTGTCATGGTCAGAGTTCTTCGAAACCGCCTCTCGGCCTCTGACGTGGTTCCTTTATAAAATAGCACTGATGATAATGCAGAGCTCGTCGACACAAAAAAATATCTTGCTAGACATTCCCTAGTAAACATGAACTACCTTGATCTAACTAGGCTTTGGAATTTTGACACAAGTCTCGCCAGTTTAACCTTTCACGTTATTGTTATGCTAAGTCACGCAAACTCTGGCGCCTCATAACTTTAGTAACTGGCAAAATGTTATAATGAATACGTGTAAAATATTACAATCATAGGTACCATCATAATAGTTAAGCTTACCTTAGTTACTTAGGTACGTTAAGCCGTTGATCCCGGCTGCCAACTGGTAGGCGTTAACGAAACTACGTCGAGGCGGTTTCGAAGAACTCTGACACCAGGGTGTGTATGGTCGATTGACAGTGACATCTACATGAAATGATGATTATTATCATAGTATGGTTTTATACATAATCTAAATTTTTGATACTTCTAAAACGAAAATACGTTAATTTTAAAATTTGATGACGGGGATCAAATTACTCTACAAAGATTGTATATGTTTTCATTAGAAGCTT
Source organism: Apomyelois bistriatella (assembly GCA_947044815.1). Taxonomy (NCBI): domain Eukaryota; kingdom Metazoa; phylum Arthropoda; class Insecta; order Lepidoptera; family Pyralidae; genus Apomyelois; species Apomyelois bistriatella. Next base: position 7,834,083 of record OX345689.1, read on the forward strand.
ATTGGAACTTAATCACTATTATTCCCACTCATATCCGCTACGGTTAATAATTAATCTTGATAAATAGTACTCATACAGCCGCAACCTAATAATACTAAGTAAATAAGTAGGTAGGCATAAAATAAAACAGTGCTAAAAAATTTGTTTGCAAAAATATACTAATTGTATAATATTTTCACCGTTTTGAACTTCTACTAGTAAGTATAGATTATGTCTTTATGCTAATATTTGCTTATAAGGTCCTATTTATAGATCAGAACAAAACTTATTTAACATCATTACAAAAGGCATTACTTAATTAAATTTAGAATGTTTGTTTTAAATATATCTTTTAAATGATTAAATGCACGTCCCTAAAGCACATTAAACAAATACATGCTACTAACTTATTCCGGGTCTCCCACGCCTAATATATAATGAAGACGGGCGGACAATACCACTTTTGTATAACGGAATGACATGTGAAGATCTCAGAATCTTGTATGTGACATTAGATAAATAAACAATGATGATGGTGGGTCGGACAAACACTAGTCCGATAGACCAAAAACAGGATGGAGAATATACCTAATCCTTTTAACATATTTCCAAGGCACGTAAATTAGGCATGTAGAGTATTTTTGTCTTGAATTAGTTGTATAAGTACTTAGAAAATGTAAGAGGCCTCTTCAAATTTAATATAATTTAAACAATTTGTAAATCTCGTTAAGTAAGGGGTTAGCCAAGTTTATCAATTTTTATCAAATTGGCAACTACTCTGCTCTCTTTTCCTAACAACGTTCTGTTTACTCACAATTAATGAGTATATTGGTATAACGCGCCTTGCTGTGAGGTACATTACATTATGTACTCGTAAGATGAAAAGGTCAACAACCCAAGAACAAACGGAATCAACGGTAATGTAACGTTAATACATAGAACAAATAATAATGGAGAGCTGGGATCCCATGGCGAAAGGCTGCATCTAATTAAAACATAATTGCTGTAGACAACTTTAATATTGGCAGGTGTTATTCACTGAAATATTCTAACTATTCCGAGGAATATACATATTTTTATTCATTAAACAATTGTCAACTAGGTACAACATGAGGCATTCAAAATAGGACGTGAAACAATGTCTTTAGGAGTCAACGCGCTTGTGACACTTCTGGTGCTTCAAAGGGCCCCGAAGCTATGAGCGTATAATAAAAGTTTTTCTTCAGGTGTAAGTAACACCTGTTTGCTTTCCAATATATGCACTATATGTGTACCTACCTTTCGGCCGCTATAAAAACTTTCATAGGAGGTAAAGAAACACGTGAAATTAATACATTGTCGTGTCGTGACATTTACGCCGTAACATCGCTTGTACAGAACTGCATTTTGCACAATAAAGAATTTTAACTGCACTGTGCTGACCTATGTAGACAGGTACTTTTACTGTTGCGAAACCTGGCATGGCGTTCCACATGCGGCGTGCGGCGAAACACGCGTCGTTTCACTCACATCCATCATCATCAACTCAACCTACTCTCCTTCAATTATTTTAAAAACATAAACCGTGTTTATATTTCTGAGAAATGCTTCACTCACTTAAACGTCAAAAAAGTTTATTATCATTGAAGTAGGTATGTACAGCTTAGATATCTCGTGACCTGTCCCTGTATTGCTATGACCTACTATTTCTGTTTTCTCGGCGTCAGACCGTAAAAAAACCAAAATTTTGGATGTATGGCGATCTTGGTGCAGTACGTTTACTTATTTCTTCGAAAAGTACTTGTAAAATACTACTACAACTTGCAAAATAAATAAATTAATAGACACAAATATTTGCGAATCATTTTCAATTTCTCTTATAGATTGGATTCTCTTTTTTAGCAAAATTAATTCATTGTCTTTCAGGTTATGTTTTTGTTCTTTTAGTTCTTTATAATTTATCATCTAGCACAATATAACTGGATTATGATTAATTTGGATATAGAGTGGAATAGATGGATTCTTACTTAAATGTTTGCTGGTATTCAGTAACAATTGGTATTCCATCCATCTTATTTTACTTTGTTCTCTAAAAACAAAAGAGTGTCTCAGTTTTACCGACGAGCATTAATACAAAATGACATAAGCGATATATGTCACAAATGAGTTTTATAATAACAATGACTGATTACGTCATTTTAGGGACGAGACTTTTTCACACGATTATAGATCTATTGTGCTCGCATTCAATACTTCTAATGCTATATTAAACATATTGCAAACGTATAATATTGTAAAGGAATAAAATAAGAATATTACTTTATATGTGTATACTTTTCAAATAAATTTATAAATAAAAACTGGCTTCTTCGACTTCAATACGAGCTTAATTTTTATTTGTAGGTAAATGTAGAGATAAAACAAGGTGGAAATTTTATCAAATTAGAACTGTGAAGTTAATAGACAAATCATTTAAGTATTATTATGAGAGAAACTGAGCAACAATACGGTTTCTCTTTATAAAAAAAAGCGCCATAAAAGAGGCTGAGCAACATAATTGCAAAAGCGAGAAGTAATTTCCCAGATCCATTCGATGAGCTCGGATCTGGGAGCGCGGGTGTCTCTTAATTTGATCACAAATAATACTATGAGCACCAGCTGTTAAGATTTATCATTACTGCAGTGCTGTAGCCGGCCTACTTATTGACAATAGATCAATAGAGCAAGTAGAAGCAGACCTCGTTCAATCTTAGTTTGGTCAACACAGATATCGCACTCTCATTATTTCCGCCTCCAAACGTTTGCATGTGGTTTTGTTAGTATTATACATGATTGCCAATAAAAAAATATATATATTCCCAAAGTCTTTGGTAAGTTTTTGGGTCACGGATTATAAAATTTAAGACACTTTTTGAGAGATCAATTACAGTTGCATTTCGCAAAGTAAGTTGAAAGACATAGAGCTTAGAATCGAGTCGGAAAAACGTTAGCAGAAGTTTATGAAATAAGCGTGATATATTCAAATAAATATAAATGGTAAAATAAATCATGTAACCATGATCTTTTATTACAACTTTCTCGTTCTTGTAACGAGGACAAACAATGATATATCGATGAAAGCATATTATAAGCATTGGAATACATTTTGCTAACAAGTTTTTCTCTCCTAACGCTTTTCTGGTTGCAATAACATTCAAAGTAAGATATTTCAAAAGAATACGTATACTATTATTTACATATGTAATCACGAGTTTGAGCCATAGACTGTCATTTCTAGATATTTACAACATATTTTTTTGGTTTTAGTTATTTTATTCCAAGTTGATTATAAAGCGAACCGTATGCTAGTGAAATTGTGACTTGTATAAAGTTTGAACGAGACGCGGGTCACATTCCTCGGCGCCTATTGTGCCACTATCGCTCTCGTAGCCACGCATAAATCTCAGTTTCGTTAATAAGTGTGGGCGCGACATGGACACGAACCCGTTATTATATCGCCATAAATTCTTGCGGTGCCCTATTCGGTAGGACTCAGTACAATTCAGTTTCAGGTCATAAAGTTTATTGCATTTTAACGGAAATTCGATTAATTTCAAATCTTGACCCCTATTGCGCCAGCACAGTATCGAAACATAGTTTACTTGTATTGGGTACATTAAGATATAAATATTGCTTCTACTTTTCTAAACTCATATTCTCATATCTGTACAGTTCACATCTCTGTAAATTGTGTATTCTTATCTGTAACCGATCACTAAGTTTTTACGGCACCCCGCGTTCTATACCATACTTAGCACAGTTGCTCTTGAATTTACGTGGAACGGCGTGCCAACTAATGGATTCTGACTTAATACGTGCCACTTAAGTGAGTTCAAAGTGGACCGCGGGTGAACAATTCTCAATCAACCCTCCCTCTAAACGAAAATAATTCTGTTTTTGATGTTATTGTAACTTACAGTAGGTACAAATAGGGGCTAGATAGAGCCGAACCCCTCTAAAGAAAAATATGTTACAGCTAAACATTCTGGCAAAATGCCTACAGTTAATCCAATTTTATGAAAAGTAAAGTCAATGTTATTATTGGAATGAATTTTATTGATGTGATGAAATTGACCGTCGTTTTATCCACCTGTGAATACTGAGATCATATTGAGTCAGTAATATTTCCTCGTACTAGTTAAAAGATATTGCTTGAAAAATGTGTTTTTACCACTTCCGATATGGAGCAAATCCGATAACAATAAGCCAACAAAAAAGAAACAAAAACCTACCATATAAAAAAGTTGCGTGGGACCAAACAACAGCGTCTAATAACTTTCATATCGACTAGTTGACATTGTATAAAAAGTGAGTGAAATTTCCAATTGCATACTTATAGTGGGAGCTTAATTAACTCGATATTACTTATCTCAGAAACAGGTGGTAATTATTGTTAACCTCAATACGTCACTGACATTGAATTGAACTATCCAAGCTGTAGTTCCACAAGTCGTCATTGATTTTTTGAAACTTCCTGTCGACGATCTATTATGATATTATTTTTTGCAGGCTACGGTATATTTTATAAGGCTAGTTAGTGTGCTACGCAGTTTCATCTGCACTTGGGCTATCAAATTCAATAAAAATTAAATTCCATACTTTATTTAAATTCAAGTCTTTTTCTATATAGAACTTACAAGCAGTAATATTATTTCTTTCAAAGAGGGAAAAACGATGAAGAAAGTAATTTCAGGTTTATTTTAATATCATAAAATATAATAAGTAACTATATCCATATCCATACTAATATTATAAATGGGAAAGTCTGTCTGTCTGTCTGTCTGTCACCTCTTCACGGCTAAACTGCTGGACCGATTGTGATGCAATTTGGTAGGGATGTAGTTAACAGAGGTCAAACATAGGCTACTTTTTGGCGCGATATAACCGAGTCCCACGCGGGGCGAAGCCGCGGGGAACAGCTGTACCTTTATAAATGGTTGAAGTGACCAAAAATGAGATACAGATAGACAGAACTGTTCTTTCATGTCTATTACTAAAAGTGTTGTAAATGTCATAATGTACAAACGTTATATTAAAATAGCCCGCTGTGTGACCTTAAATTGTAACCATTCTTTTATTCTCTCCTTGTATGGAAATGTTTCAATCTCATTGCTACTCCTAATATGTAAAGTACAATAGTGATATGTATGTCGTTGATTACATAATAAAATATGTATACACGAGTACAAAAATACACATATTTAACATAGAGCAGGACCTCTCAAATTCTATAATATATATATCCATACTAATATTATAAATGCGAAAGTCTGTCTGTCTGTCTGTCTGTCTGTCACCTCTACACGGCTAAACTGCTGGACCGATTGTGATGAAATTTGGTAGGGATATAGCTAACGACCTGAGGTCAAACATAGGCTACTTTTGGGCGCGATATAACCGAGTCCCACGCGGGCGGAGCCACGGGGAACAGCTAGTAATCAATATATGTAAGTATTATGTATTACACATGCAGCTAGCTAGGCTACATACCGGATTCGCTTTTTTTTATTTAATGTATCTAGGTCTTGAGGTAGTAACACAATAGGAAGCTGCTATTATACGAGACACCGGAAGAGCACTGACCACTGAGCCGCTGACGCCAAATTCAGCTCACAACGGGACTTAGTCGCCGAAACCCATGCTAATAGTTTCCGACTGGCGTTCTGCCTACGATACGTATTTTAAGGATAATATAAATAACCACAAAAGCATGCAACCATACAAAACTCTTTATTAACCATATAACCAGTATTTTACAAAATATACTACAATAGGACCAATACAAACAAAAAGAACAAACAAAAAAAAGAATAACGTATTTTATGACGTGTGATAACGTTCTATTTATTTTATAATACATTGGAACTTTTATCGTCAATCTTGTACAGTGCAGTACAAATAAAATTACAGTAGTCCTAATGCTCGGTTCTAAAACTTACCGAGATGTTTATAAAACCTACTCCTCTATGTTTTCATTTGTCCACAGGCTCGTCCATTGGCAATAAAGACCACCCCTGGGTGAGATCCCTGGAATTTAATTACTTGCTAGTGTCCACACCGAATGCATAAACAAAGAAATACATATGTGACACATGATAGAAAATACTATGAGAATCGTGTATTGTGTTTTCTAGCAAAGTTCAAGCAATGTGAAATCGATTATAAAACACTTCTGTTTTAAATTAATTTAAAAGTCATTTAACATTTCTTTTCCAATTATTAAAATATTATATTTATTATAAATAATTATTTTATATTATGCAGCATGTTTGCTTTTTGTAATATTTATTACAGACACGCTTGCATAAATATAAAATACAATAAGAAATGGGTCTCAGTTGAGTTTTTGTAAATTTCTAATTTTTTAAACATGTTTGACTGATATAGAATGCTTTTAGCATAGTCCACGAACTGTATAAGTATTTTGTACTTATGGAACAATAATGTTTTAATAAATAAATGATCACCAATAGAAAAATAGTACCTATTTGACTAAGTTAAAAATGTACCGGTCGACTGTGTCCATCATTTATCATTTATTTCTTTATTTGCATAAAATATGTAAGTAATACAATGGATCGATGGTTTATGTATAAGATATACTTTTATACTCTAGTCATTTTGTGCTGATACCCCAGAGATTAATGTTTGCTGTGGACGACATTCACGTTCTCAATAAAATTAATAACCTTTCATTACCTCCGAGCCGCGTTGGGTTATGTAGTTAGCTCGTATTCCCCATAAAGTATATTTAGAGCGTATCAAACAAGCTTCAAGTATAAGCAGATCACAAAAAGTTTGATTCCATAGCAATTACATAACTTCTCAACACGCTAACGTATCGTCTATACGTCTTAATTGAATGTAATTATTCAAGAAAAATGATGCACGTAATAACGCACTGTCTTTATATTTCTGTACTTTCCTGGATGAAAGCCATAAAATTGCAATGCAGTTCGTATATCTTTTACTAAATTGTTACTTAATAATTATATACCGTGTTGAGGTAAGAAAACCAATCAAAGTAAGAGGTAAAGTTGAATGATTAAAAAAGTATGAACTCACTGTTAGAATAATCAAATTAAGTGTTTAGTATGAAGAGTAGACCAGCGGGGCGGATATCCGCAACGATGTATACAACTGACTGTGGCCGGTGCTCCAGCGCATTCGGACACGCATCGACTGCTTTTGATAACAATTACAGAAACAGTTGAATTAAAATTGATTATATAGTTACTTAAATCATCATCATGTCATGGTATCCGTTCGCTTTTGTTCATGCTTTTTATTAATTTCTCATAAATTTTTGAACTCAACATCATTCGACACCATTTTTTTTTTAAATTAAGTAGGTATAGATAATTGGTTTTTGCGTGATATTATATCAATCTCAATCCTAGTAAAGAAACCATTTGAAACCTCCATTAACTAGGTACCAAAAGTTTAAAAAGTTTAAACAGTTATATTTGAATTTTGACAAAATTGTTTGTTTCCAGTGTGTCCAAATTGTTACTACGTCGCAAATACTTACAACTTGTAAGTGTTAATGTATCCTGTCTTATTCTAGGTTAAGTAAAAACAATTGTTATTTGCTAAACCTAAGTGTGTTGAAGATCCTTACAAGGCATGAATTTAAAGCTATGATTACCGGACGTAGACCATTTGTCGAGCTAATCCCACGCTATGTGGGTGTTAGCAGTATGGTGGTCACTTATGCCTCTATTCGTGATTTATCATAAGATACTCTTAGTAAATTATACAGAAGCCGGCGACCACTTAATGAAGCGGTTGTTCTTGAAGATATGAGTACGTCTATATCTCTATGAATGGCTATAAAGAGTAATTATAAGGCGAGCTTGTTTTAATCACAAGCGGGTACTATATTTAGCGATGCGTGATAATTTGGGTTAATAAACTCCACGGTTTATGTTGATTCATGTGCTTCCTTAGCTCCACATAAATTAAGACCAGATAAGATATAACGGACTTTCTGGTCCAACTGAAATCACAAGGAGCATAATAACAACAAAAATATTATTTCACTCTATTTATATAATATGGTCCAGTTTCTACACTTGAAGTACAAAACCCAAAAAAGAGGCTTATTGATGTCCTACTTGATCATAGTTGGAAAACCTTGATGCATAATAGGAACGATGATGCTAAGATGATAGCCTGAGAGAAAATTTTGAGAATTATCATCATTGTCATCCTTTACATTGTCCTGTTTTTGGTCAACTCTTACCATTTCCTTCTTTTGAATACCGTACTTTTCATTCATGTCTTTCTTTTCCTTCCCTGGCAACCATCAAATCGAACCACTCTAGCCAGAAGTTCAGCATCTCTTGTCATAAAAGAGCATAACGGTATATTTTATTACGTTTCAGATTTATCTCAAAATGGGTGCTCCGGCCTGGGGCTCCCGCGGTGGCGGAGATCGGCCGCGCCTGCTACGGATGACGCCGCTGCGGCACAGCTTCGCAGCGCCCGCCTCGCCGCCCGCTCCTCCTTCACGCACCCACGACTACGCCTCCGACGCAGATACTAATAAGAAAGGTAACTTCCTCGTATGTGCATACTAACCTAATACATTTGAATTCCTGTAGCTTAATCAATACACCGTATTTTCTTTCTCTCTTACCTGCCTTATCTTAATTTATACAAAACAAGTAAGTACACATCTTTAAAATTGACAACTTTTTAAAAAATTTAAATTCACATTTACAAAACTACATTTTATAATAATAGCGGCCACCCAGGACTCGTTACTGGGAGAAGTTCGAAAAATCCATTTTAAGCATCTTAAAATTATATGCCTGACATATTTCTTCATAGCTCTAGTAGTTACTACATGAGTGAGTCAGTGGCGAAAGAATAATCAAAGGGCGAAAGGTATCTTGTATATAAGTAAAGGTTTATATTATAAGGTATTAAATAATTTACTATAATAATATAATTAATTAATTAATATGTGATGTTACTTTATGCACTATAATAATTTTATGTTTATCTCTGTATTTCAGAAGACAGCTGGAATGCTAACCTATCGCAAAGATGGCGAAAGCTGCGTCGGCGTTGTTCGAGACTACGACCGGGAACTGTTAACAGGGAACCAAGCCCCGTGCGATGTTCTCCGTCTCCTCCGCGACCTCCACAACATTGCTCCCCTGCGCCGCCATCCAAACTTTCCTTCAGACATCGTGGAAAAGTTTATACAACGGCGTCATTGCGCGTCACTAGTGGAGCACCAGATATTCTCCGAGCACTCGGAAAGCTTGGCGGGGGATTACGAAGACGAGCCTTGTCAGCACACGATGTGTTAACACCGCCACAACAGCAACCTGCAACTTTTTATGTTCCTAGTCCTACTTCAACAGTCCGAATACCCTCGTCTCCGTCGCCACAGCGACAATCGGCTACATTGCGACGTCGCTGTAGCTCACCAAACGTCTATAGGGCAAAAGGTTCACCAGCGCCACGCGATCGCACTCCCTTGATAAATCAAGAAGATGAAAGTCGAGACGTGGTCGATTACAGCTATGTCCCGGAAAGAAGAAAAAATAGTTCAGAAGGGCGAAGTCGTCGGCCTTACAGTGAGAATGTAGAGCTGGACATACCATCGTACAGAAATGGTTATAATCGACTGACATCAGAAACCTCTCAGAAATTGTGGGAAGAGCCTTACAGACTACCTCGGGTTCAAGCAAGACAAGAACCAATTCAACAGTTAAGGAATTGTGTGGCGGAGTTACGTGTGAGTGCGACTCCGCGGTCTGCGCGGCCCCCACCAGCGCCTCCTGCGACGGTGCCACAGACCAAACGTCCTCCACCACCAGAACCGAGAGATACTCCTCACACGTTTGAGGTAATATATTTAGCTATTTATTTCTCATTAAACTACAATTATTTTTAAAAAAGAGTACGGAGTACACGAGTTACACTATGGAGTTAAATCCCATCTCAATTTTTACGGCTGTCATTGATTCCTGAATCGCACGAACACACATTACAAAATACTAATCAGACGTAGGTAGCTTTGTATAAACTTAAAAAAAAAAACATAAGACGATGTTTGACAATAAAGAATTGTTATATAATAGCAATAATCGCCAGACAAATGTATCATTAGGAGCCAATTAACTATTAAATTACTTTATGTGTCCAGATTTGTACATTGTATCTCCTTATAACATTCATTTTGACATTATGTATATATATTTTATTATATTATTATCAGGTTCGTTTCACAAAATCTGCTGGAGGAAAAGGGCTTGGATTCAGCATAGTTGGTGGTCGTGACTCTCCACGCGGTGACATGGGCATTTTTGTCAAAACCATATTCAATAATGGACAAGCAGCCGAGTCTGGTTTACTTCGAGAAGGTGAGAACATATTTCATGTTGCAAATAATGTTTGACTGAAAGAGAGAAGAACAATGTGAGGAACAAAATTAAATTTTGAAATCGTATGATTTGGCTATTTCAACTAAGAAGAACTCGTAACATTATCAAAATAGCGGTTAAAAATTATTAGAAAGGTGCAGGATGCATTCCACAGTAACGGTTACAGACAGCTGCATATTTATGGATCTGCAGTCAATAAAAAGGTCCGTACTTGCACCTGCATTAAATTGTATTCAGTTATGTAATACTTGAATATGAACAGAAAAGGTATTGCAAATTTTATGTACCTACATTTGGACCGTATTGTAAAATGTTTTTTCCCATAAAAACAATAACCGTCTTCCGTTTGTTTACTGAAACCAAGTTGAACTTAGACAGATTAGAAAAATTCAAGCACCTTGATATGCAGGGTCATTAATCTATTACTCACCTGGACTATAAATAAACGAAAATGGTGGCAGTGCCCTATTTATAAAACAATGATACCAATGATATAATGATAGTGTACAGGTTCATCCCTACACTTCGGAAACTTGACTAAAAAAAATTTGAGCTCTTACTAAAAATTGTATAATGAAAACGTGAAAAATTCACGGAAGTAGTATATGTAATAATGTCACGAAGTTTAATGTAAAACTATCAGAGCTAGGTAGAATTGACTTATTATAGAGTATAATAGTCGACCAAGTTATAAATGTTTGCGCAAAAGTAAAATTTCATACAAATTTAATTGAAAATTATTTAAAACAGTTGTTAGTTACGTAAAACAACTAATGATTTGATGATTATGGTTTTGTTTGTAAAACTTAAACTATCTATCCTTGCTTTTGTGCGCGAGTGCTACTCGTACTTGGCCGGTTTTTTTTAATATTTTATATTAGCTTTACTAGCTCCGAAATATTGTAGATCCCACCGCGGGAATATGCTCTCTATTGACATAGAGAAAATAATAGTAGTAAGCAACTAAAGGTAGCTGTCGCTTGGGTATTGATATATCGAAGTAACAATTGCAATAATATCTCTTTACAGGAGATGAAATTATGTCGGTAAACGGTCGAGGCACTGCAGGGCTTACCCATGGCGAGGCTATCAGGCTATTCAAAGATGTTCGAGCGGGGCCAGTGCTGCTTCGCGTCGCAAGGAGAGCCCCTGCACGCTGACTGCCCTGCGCCTGCTGCGGCGACAACCCGCTGACGCAGGCGCTGTACCGACATGATATGTACTCTACTATGTAATGTCAAAAAAAAGGTCAAAGTCATATGTATTATATAGTTGTTAACTGGGAGATTCGGTCAGGGTCAGCCTCGAAAAATATACTAAGACCAAATCACAGACCTCTTGAAAACGGAAGATATATAAGGTGTGCCCGAAATCGACGAAATATGATGAAAGTAATGTGTGTGCTGTGGAGGAAGCAAGGGAGGTTTGTAAGGATCGAAGTAAGTGAAAATCTTTAGTCTCTGCCTACCGTTGCAGCAGATAGGCGTGATGATATTTATAACATGTAGTCTAGACATACCTACATTTGAGGTAAGTATATTTATTCAATCGAAGTCTCTTCTAGAATGTGGAAAAGTGGCCTACCTATTTACGTAAATACTACTCATGTTCTAGGACTAACTTAACGTTTCTGAACGGCATAGAGGGTAAGTTAACTAGATACTCCTACATGATTCTAGCACACAGTGAGAGTTCGACGTTTGCCGGCTTTTAAAATTTGACACCAGTGTCATGAAAAAAGTTAACTTTATTGATTAGTCAAGAAAAAATAATCCAACTGTAAATTGAAATTAAGTTTGGGATTTACATATGCATACAAAACTAACTTTAATACACCTTTTTTTGTATTTTTGGGCTATCAACATCGTTAAATTTAAAAACCTCTGAAAAAGTTCGTGCAAGTTGCTCATTGATTTACACGTTATGCAAGTAAGTTAATACAAGAAAAAGAAAAAAATCAATCAATTGTATATGATAATGGTCAATTTAAGGAAGCAATAAAATTTTAATTGTTGTTAAAACACAATATGTGTCAGAAATCAGACAAAACTGATCAATAAACAATTTTTGGCCAAAACCATTTATAGACAATCTAGTGGTAAATATTTCAGATCTCAAGATGAAGACCAAATTTCGATAATGAAAATGGGAACTTTGATACAACTTATAAAAAAAAACATTATTTTTACTGTAACTACAAATTTGATTAGATAGAGGATCTTGTTATACTTATCAAGACTTTTAAGGACAATTTAATTGATATTGAAATAATTTTGTAACTTCAAATCTGAGGATTGTAACACATTTTATAAAAAATTGTCTGTGATATTGATATTCAAAGCTAATTTGCACAATTCATTATGTAGTAATATAATTATTGTATATGGACACTAATTTATTTTTATACAACACGTAACGATAAATATTTTATTATTAATTAGGTAGATTGTACAAATAGCATGTTCAGAAATAAATAAGGTAAACACAGTTCTTAATAAAAAGAAGTCGTTTTGAAATTAAATTTCATATTTTTGGAATTTGAACCATATATTATAGCATATAAGAATAGAATTTATAAGGCCAGCAATATACATCAATTTAACACCCCCTAACATAACTATTTTCGATGCGAAATTTTCATTACCAACACGATTTGACGTAGTACAACAATTTGAGATGTAGTTAATAAATGATTTTCTGTTGTATAGATAATACCTAATTGTTTATTTTATTTAATACGTCTTATGATTCTTGCGATATTTACTGGCAAAGAGTTTATATGTATCTTTAAATATCCAAAATATTAAACTATATGTAGGAACTTGGCAAAATATTACATACATGTCTGCATTTGAATAAAAAGTATTACTAATAAATAAGGATAATGGTGTAAAGGCCTCATGTTTTCACATGCCTTTACAGTTATAACTTTTTATAGATTAAGAAAAATAACCAAGGAATATAAATAAAAATAATAATAAGTCTGAGGAATATTTTTATGCTGAAATATTTTTGCATTTTTGTAATATTTTAATACGACTATAAATAAACCAGTATGTTGTAAGAGCATTTTATTTTATAAATCCTCTTTCCATCCTGGTAGTTAACAAATATTCAGCGCATTGAGTGTTCCCTAATTTTGCGCAATTTTCAAGGTATTCATAGAACCGCATCGATTTTCAGGCGCACCCAATATAGATCACCTACAGCATCTACACCATTCCTCGAGTGCGCTAAAGAAAAAAAATAAAAATATAATTTATCTATTTTTCTAAAACAACTAACTGAAATAGATCCCTAATACAAACCAACGAAAAAAATGCCACGATCTCCGCAATGATCATGATGAGTACAAATAAGATTTATTCCGATTCCCATTGTAGTGCCTTAAATAATTCTAATAAAATAATGTTGCTTCGTTAGTACTTACTACATATATTATGTATATATATCTAGTCTCGTGCTAGAAGTATGTAGTTTGAAATAAAGAGTCTAGAAATTCGCATATTCTGGTTTATTCAATAGATGTTTACTATTTGCCCGAAAAGATAAAAGGAAGAAATGCAGCGGACACATGTTTTGTTTAGTCCTGGCTATTAAGACATAATCCTTTAACATAATCCTTCCACTTTTTCAATTAGGGTGATATAGTAAAATAGAAACACATCTGCATAGCAAGATTATATTTTTTCTTCTCAAAATAATATTTAATACAGGAGCACATTTTCCATGTATAGTATAAATAGTTCGTTGACATGTAGGTATATTCGTTAATCACTTGCTAATAAATGACAAGAATTAGTGAAATATTCACACATAAAATTAAAATATAATATTTACAAGTTTATCAGTATTTCTATAAATTAGTGGTAAGAAAGGGCATTTGATAGAAAAATAAATATCTGTGGGTATAACATGATAAACAATAATGCAATAAAATCTTAAAATCTACACAAACATTGTGGTATTATGTAGTATAAGTAGGTAGTAAGAAATTACAGTGTTCTTTATAACCAGCTGTTCCCTGCGGTTTCACACGCCCGTGATGTGTGTATACTATAGCCTATAACCTTTCCCGAAAATCAGGCTATCATATGCAGACATAATTTTTCAAATCTAACCAGTCTAAACTCTTCAGCTTAGCTTAGCAGTATAAATATATATTAAGTAAGTGAAATTTAATTTATTAACAGAACTCGGTACCTACCAAAAAAGTCGGGTTATACAATTTTACAGTTTACGAACAGCTGAACAGAATCAGCTAAAATTTTGTATATACTCATAGGATGACTCTCGTATAATCTCATGGCTACTTTTAAAACAAAACTCACACGGAACCGAGCCTGTCCCATGACTACCTCCAGAGTTTTGGTTCGCATTACATATCCGATCTAATCTGAGTTTAAATACGTATACATACATATCTAGTATTGAATTAGGACTTTCGATGCATTTATAAATACGTATCATACCTACTATGGCTATCTAACACCAAAGTAATTGTATATTACTTATAATTAAACAAAATATACCCTTTACTACACTATTTTACTATAATATGTAAAACAGTAAAATCATATTAGTAACATGAGCTATGAGATTAAGATGTTGATCATCAAGTGAATATGATTTTAAAATTAAGATCTAAAATACCTAAATATTTAAAAAATATAATTCCTTATGACGTGCCTTATATAAGACAATTTTATTTACCTCGTCTTCAAATGGCACTCAAAAACATCCAGTAATTAATTTTGAATCAATTTTAAGTACGAAGCCTATTATAGAGGACTGTAAAAGTCGTACTTCCGTTACTGTCCAGACTAGCATTAAATTAACCGAATTTATAAATAATTTCAACAATATAAAAGGCAGTCTTAAAATAATGCTTACGGCAACTATATGCATTGAGTTAAGGTAAAGGAATATAACGATATATACAAACACGTAGAGTCAGTCTCACGACTAATGAACTGAGCATACTATAAGGTACTTACAATTTGCAGGAGCGAGGCGCCACGGGCGGCCCTATTTTTGGCACACTTTACCAAATTGAATGCTGTCAGCAATCAACATCTTTTTATTCTCCCCTTCGGCAAACATTCGCAGATAAATTGTCTTGTTAGGTTGAGTGCTAACCGGATTCTGAAAGGTGTTCACGCGCCACCTAACTAATTCAGCCGACGGCAACACCTGCTGATTTTGGTATACTATATAAGCAGATGAATTTATGTAGTTTTTGGGTTTCTAAGTACGAGAGCGACAGGTCCAGCAGGCAACGCTTTGAGGGCAGCCCAAGCTTGTGTCCGAGTGAAACCTTCCATGCTATGTCCCCCGGCGGACAAAAGTTCGGCGCCCACCAAAATGCGTCCACTTTGTGCTGCAGCACCACCTGTAATTGCATATAATTATTAAAAAGGACTGGAATATCAACATAGGAAGTCTTAGTCAGTATTATGTTATGTCTCAGAAATTAAGCAATTATAAAAATGGTATCTTAAACACACAAGGCGGCAGGTGTCTTTTCAGACATTTTGATACCACTCGTGATAAGTTAAATTAACACTAAAATAACTATTATACCTGCAAATAACTTCTTGATGGTGAGTGGTCTATCGCCGTTCGGCGAGTCCCGACCGCCGTCAAGGCCGAAGCCAAGTCCTGCGCCACCGCCGGCTTTCTCCAAAATAACGGTGACCACTGAACCTTTGTCATTGTCGACAGAGTCCATCCCATCCTCATGTCGGACCTTCGACTCCGCTGAAAATAACATTTCACTCTGATAAGAATGGGTACGATTTACATAAAATTAAATATGTAAATACTTTGACACGGGGGAAAGATAGTATAGTTTGGCAAGATTAAGGAAGCATCACCCGGGAGGATTCTCGGACACCAGCCGGAAATAGGTATATTAGATAATATTAGGCCACTGTTTACAAAGAAACATCCAATATCTAGAATACGTTCTTTGCATCAGGTTGGAAATCCTGTTGGCGTACTGCATTTTTAGGCTTATAATTCATACAATACTAACCATTTTCAGAGCCGTTTCTGGTTTCGTCTGCATTTTTCCTTGTTTCATGCTCGATCTCTATCACGACTTCTGAACGTTGTTCCTGTAAATTCAAAAATAGTTGTATAGAAAACAACGTTATTTTGTATGTATACCTACTTATACTAAAATAATCTTCTCATGCAATTTTTCCTAAATTCCTCTCTCCTCTTCTAAATTGTAGACATACTGTATTTATGTAAAAACATTATGCAGAAATTTTCTTTCTAATGATAACATATTTTACAAAAACCTTTTTATCAAAAAACAAAAACCGACTTTTGTTTGTTTACTGGGGCTAACTTGAACTTCGGCAAATTAAAAAAATCAGACACCTAGTGTGCAGGGTCAATTGACCTAGTACTCTAATTGACTACAAGTAAACGAAAACAAGGGCAATGCCCCATATTTAAACAATGATACCAAGGCATATAGGATCGGTCGGTTAACTGAGCTTGTTATTAACACGCATAATATGAGTTAATACCAAGGGAAATCGAACGTCAAGTATAAACCGTTACAGCTGTGTGACTTAGGATGCAAAAGGGAAAACGCTAGGATGGTGTTAAATAAGCTAGACTAATAACATAAGTAGTACACAATGTATATAGCTACCTTAAGTATAGCGACAGATTGTGCATGTGTTAGTCCAGTCATTGTATAACCGTTTATACTCCTCACTTTGGCGCCTCGTTTCAGTCCAGCCTTATCGGCCACACTATCCGCTAATACCCGATGAACCTGAAAGTTTTGATTTTTTTATTTAAACTGAATACTTCTTTATTTACTAAAAAGAAAACTTAAATACTATTACTTACCGTGACATCTTTAGCTTCGCAATCAATTCCGCCAGCTAAAATGAGTCCCACGCCCGAAGCAGAGCCGCGTTTCAGTTGTATAGTATACTTAGGTATTCGCATATCTTCAATTGAACTGCTATCTGATTTTTCTTGTGAAGAATCGTTTTTATAATCGTTCTTTACAACTGCTATATTAGACTTTTCTATACGCAGAGAACTATCTATGTTACTATTTTTAGTGTGGTGTGATGGAATTTCTGATTTAATTACCTTCTTATTATTTTTCGTTACATTTTTTGCATCGATGATATTATTATTGATCTGTGGTGCTAATTTAATTTTATGGTTATCAGAAACTGTTTTATTAACTTCCCTAATTATTGTCTCTGTTATATTCTTAGTTGCGCCTTCAGATTTTGAGGGTTCTTTAATTGACTCTATTTGTCTATTTTTATTTGATGAACTTAAATTTCGTTTAAGCCTCGTGTTTTTGTAATCGCTTTTTCTTTGGCGAACGTTCACATCACTATCACTGTCAGAATCAGTCTCTGCAATTACTTTATTGCGTCGTCTATTTTCACCTTTATTCGATACAGCACTCACAGTCGATGTGAGTGTAGAAAGGCGTTCAGACGCTTTGTAAGTTGGACTTGGAGATCTGTCAGATGACTCGTGAGAAAATTTAGTTTCGATAACAGGTGATTTTAATTTTTCGTCTCTACCACTTCTACATTTAGCAGACGCCAAAATGTTTCGCCTATTTATTGTATCAATATTGTAGCTTTTGACTATTTTCTTTTTATCTGTATCAGCGACAGAACTCTCAAGAGAACTGCAACTTGCTTGTGAGCCTGACGTAGCAGCAGAACCTGCCGATGAGCAAAGCGAAACATTTGTGTCTGATGATACCGACCGACACACACTGCGCTTTACATATTCCTCACAGCTCTTCTCTATAGTAGAAGATTTAGTGGGAACCTCCATTTTTGCATGTGAATACGAAGTGTAATTTAAATTTTTTGGAGAAAGACGAGAACTGTCTGATTCCACAGTGTCTAAATTGTGCATTGGTGATGAAGCTGACGATCTGTAACTGGATTGTGTTGAACTCATCGCCGAATCATTGTCACTGTCTACTATTTCAGTAGCTGTGCATATTTTGATATCCACATTTTTGAAATCTCTTGTGAAATTAAAATTACTTTTTTGAGGATTACTGCTATGGTTTGTAGAGCTTTTTATCACCGATTGATATGTTAATGTTGAAGGAAGGCGTGTCACTTCATAATTAGCACTTAATGACGTTCTCAACGGTTGTACTGTAGAAGAATTGTTTTTGTTGAGATTATTAATAAGATCCACTTTTTCACCAAATTTTCGTTCCGGTGTAGATTCTTTTGACAAAGACATAGGTGTGTAAATTTGTAACGATTTTCGTTTAAACGCTGGCGAATATTTCGGAATGTTGTTTGACGTCAGTGCCATTTTCCATTTTGTTTCAATTATTTCCACGGGGTTTGTGTTTTTTGTTTTATTTTCTTTAATATTAATATTCTGATTTTTGTTATTTTTCGCAATAAGGAATGCCGCTGCAAAGCTATCTTGAACTTTTATTTCAGGTAAATCTACTATCGGTGCTTGTACTTCTGATATCACTAATCCTCTTAGTTTTGACATTGATTTTTTTCTTTGCTCTATAAGATACTCTAAATTCGACTTATATACAGGTAAATTTTTGTTTCCATTATCATCACTTATACTACGAGCATGGTATATCGATGATGTATATGTATCACTCGTTGGTAAAGTAGTCGTACTACCATAAAATAACGGCTTACTATCGACAGTTTTTGTAATATTTACACTTCGTACAGGGGCCGTTTCTACAGCACCTAGTACTTCTGGTCTATCCGTATGACACTTGTACGACCTAGGAACTTCATCCAAGTTATCTTGAGATCTAGTAAGACGTCTATCTAAGGTAGATACTTCTGGATAATTAGAAGTGTAAGAAGGCATGTTCTTTCTTGCTGATGGAGTTCGCGTTGGTAGAGTTCCACACTTATCTAAACGTTCAGTAGAAATTGTGTGATCATTGGAAAACATCGCTATTTTATCTTTAACACTTGCTTCACTTCTTGCATCTTGTGTCCTCGATAAGTATGAAAATCGGGTGCGGTTAGAAGTCGGCCAACTAGCTGTTGTTATGCGTGGTTGAACCCGGGATGCTGGTTCAGGCATCTTTTCAACGACATCAGACGGGGTTTCTACTCCATCAGGCGGTTGTCGAGGACAAGATGGTAGCGGCGTTTCATCATTCGACAGGCTCTTATCTTCAGCATCGCTTTTATTAACGCGATCTGAAATTAAAAAGAAAAACAAATTAATTAATTATTGGCTCCTAAACGTGCTTTCAATCTACTTATGTCCTAACTTAAAGTAAAAAAAGATATTTGTTAAATCGCCCAAGTGTTCTTAACTTCGCCAATTACCCGCACGCAAACGTCTGCGCGTAGTCTGGAAATCAGCTGACGTTGATTTATTTACTTATTTGTAAACCAATTTGTTTTACTATCTTGTTTACAAATCTTAAGATGGTACACTAGTAAGCTTCACAAACTCTATATTTTAATTAAAATAAATGGCTTGGCCATTTCGTTACTTTTAGAACTGCCTATATATTGTATAACAGATAATGTTTATTTTCCTAAAAAAAAAGAACTGACTCCAATTATTCAAATAAAAAGGCAGAAATCACTACATAAAACAAAGTCGCTTTCTCTGTCCCTTTGTATGCTTAAATCTTTAAAACTACGCAACGAATTTTGATGCGGGTTTTTTTTTAATAGATAGAGTGATTCAAGAGGAAGATTTTTATGCCCATGCGAAGCCGGGGCGGGTCGCTAGTAATTAATAAATTGCTGTTTAGATATGCTTCATAATCAATCTTTTTATAAATATAAGTCAGTCCCGGTTTTATTGCGATTTTAAATGCAACTTATTACAACTTTTTAGTTGCACCTAATATATTGTGCGTTCAAAAGTAAAAAATAATTATTTTTGCCCAAAAAAAAACAGAGATCAACTAAAAAGAATTTTAAATTTATTAAAATGTTTGATAATGAAGCATATTAAAACAACAATGTATTATTTATCTCATCCTTTCTAGTTAAGTAATACGAGTCGGTTCTGTTTTTTTTTTTTGCTAAAAAAATTATTACCTCTTACATACTACAGACGTACATACATATTACAGAATATTAAAACAACAAGGGGAAAATTATTTGATCTTTTGAAAACATTATACCTTAATATTAATTAATTGTCCTAACATAATATTCCTGTTTCTAAGAAGGAATAGACTGCGTGTTGTAACGATCGAACGTGTCAAGCGACGGCGAGCGTGGCCTGACTAGGATCGGTCGCCTGTGTGGCATTTCTATCTCAAGCTCCGGCAGTTATCGCTAGATGGCAGTCTTAAGCTGATGATCTAAGACCATGATTAGAAGATTACCGTTGAAGTGTAAGGAAGAGACGGTCGGATGAATAGATACTCCTCCTTAAACTATGTTAAAGAATATGGTTAATTTTGTGAGAACAATATAAAGCTTTTTAAGTATTTTATCATGCGTCATTTTATCCTCTTGAGCTAATGAATGACCACATCAATGCTCATAACACAACAAACTAAGATTGTGGCATTGTGAATCATTCGAGACATGATATTGTGCTATACAGGATCGTATTTCACTACACGTTATATGCAGCTTGTAGGCTAGGACATACATTAAAAAAAATGCATTCAATGCATAGATTTTTTTATTATGGTAGATAGCCCGATTTCGTAATTTTATGATCCTAATGTGAGTTGTATCAGTTATGAAATCTCTTTTCATGATAAGTACTTCTTGACACGTCTAAGTACCATGTGAACCGTGTTTGTAACTTGTCTTTATGTACCTATATTTTTGTTTTGTACCTATATTTCTATATTTTACTGGTGCAATAAGATTTTTGGTATTGTATTGTACCAATCGTTCTCTGCGAACATCTCGCTAGATATCATTAGGTAGCCTTTACACAGGTGGCCCAATTTTAGACACTTCATATAAATTGTCCATCTACTACAATGAAGGTTTTTTTATGCTAAATGACGTTCACATTAACGATGAATCAATCAAGAAAAAATATTGAGTCACTTGTCAGCATCACACTCACGAAACGACCTTCAATACTTAGGACTCAATTAGATAAATACATATGACTCGTTACAATAACATCACACTTGATTAATATGACTAACTTATATGATCAAAAAAACAATGTGCCTAAGTTTAAAATGTACCGTAGTATGTGGTAAAGAAATTTACTTCCTTCATTCAATATTTTACCATCGTACATTTTGTCACGATGATAATAGGGTAACTTATTAAATGGAACTGAGGTTTACAAAATTACATTTCTACTTATTTTAAATTAACAATTCTTAATTATTTAACAATATATTTTTTGAAATTATCCTTTCTTAATTATAAACTAAGCCCATGTTAAAAGCCTAAGAAGTAAAAATTTACAAGCTTGCTGCTTCTACAATTACTTATTAATAAATACCTAAACCTTCTCTTTCCTCTTGAATAGGGTGCAAACAACGCGAGTGTCTTATCTTTATAACACTGTAAGACTTTGTATCACATACAATCAATTTTTGGAAGTACATCACTGACAAAATAAATATGAAACACTATAAGATGTTCTCTTCTAGCAGATCACAAAGCAACTGCGAAATTCTCATTAAATGCTTATTTTATGTGCATACGTCAAATTTTTGTTCAACCATGGCACGCTTCTATTAAAGTATTTGCACAGGTGTCATGAAATTCAACCTCAAAGATTTTCCAAGTACGCCAATTCCTTTGTAGGACCTGTTTCGTCACTAAACTAAAACAAAGACATTGAATCAATTTATTCAGTTGTGTACTTTACCAATGAAAAACTTGTGCCATTCCGTGTAAAACCATATTGACGACCTTTATTAAAAATATAACTAACACTGCATATTTTAATACAATTCTTATTGAGAATAATATGTTGACGAATTTCATTTAGTTCAAAGAAAAATATTATGTGCGATAAAGCAAATTCTTTTGCATACTTTTTACACCGGAAGTAATATTTGTATTCCGATATTTCAATTTGTAACAGGAAATATGTTTTATAAGAAAATACTTTCTCGGCATACTTTAACTCTAGGTAATAAAATAACATAGGTAGGAATATGTAGTTATAGTTAACCAGTGTATTAGAATGAATAGCTAAAAGAGAGTGTATAAAATAATATCTCTTTGAAACCGAATTAATTTACCCTTTATCTTTCAGATCCAGTAAGACTGTGAAGAAACCTTTTCACATACTGACCCGCTACGACTTAAAAATGCTTAAACTTGAAACAAATAAAAAATTGTCTTTATTTATTGTATTATAGCCACAATTAATTATTTATTGATTGATTGATTGGTATCATCAACATTCAACATGCATGTTTTGATGCAAATATGATAAAACAGTTCTTATTTCAAAAAATACCCGTGAAATACACTGCAATGTTTGTGTCGTGGTAGGTCGTGGTCCTACGGTCGTGGCCACACAGTGCCGGCCATCGTCGCCGCTGTAAACGGGTTCTCAAATAGAGGACACACGACTACTGGGAAGCGACCTGAAAATTATATGTGGAGGCTACTAGCTAGGATAGCATAAAACGAGAATTTTTACTAAAAATAAAATGTTATATCAAATTTTCGGATTTCTTAAGATAATGTCAAGTGTGTAAAAGGATAATGTAAAATAAAATGAAATTAGTGTTGTATATCTGGCAATAATATTTAAACATAAAATATTTCACATGAAAGAAACGGTCTCCCGTACCCTTTGAGCAACACGGCCTTTTCCTACCTCGATATAGTCTGTATTCAGACAGTATATGAAGTATGGTTGACTGTATTAAGTATTACAGTTTATATTCAATCCTGTCATACTCTGTTCTTTAAATCCTATAATCCTATTTTCAATAGGTATGTGGCGCTGGATAGTAATGTCAAACTCGAAACGACGACGTCGAACTAATAATATTTTATATTCCTAATCACCCCTGAAACTGCAGCACTTATCACTCGCGGGCTTTGACTGCCAATGTAATTGTATAAAAGATGCATGTTGGAGAGAATTTTGCCAAATTGTATCAAATTTTTTTTAGACGATACTTGTAAATGATCAATTAATTTTTACAATCTGTTACTCAAAATATCACCATACATAACAAATTTTATCAAAATCGGTTCAGCGATTAAACCGTGAAGACCTATACCTAACGACAGGTATGATAGGTACTTTCGTATTTATCATAGGACAGTGTTAATCAAAACAGTGATATCAAAGCCTTTGAAAACTTTTCAGTCATATATTTTACCTCAGTACAATCCGTACGTTCTGTGACTTGTTTTTGCAATTTTGGTATTTATTTCTATAGAAAAAAATAGTTTGGGGTCTATCTATGTAGATTGGTATGAGGATAAATAAAAGTTTTCATAACGCTGTAAATTCACACTACTATCAATCAACATTATACAGGAATCTAAGGTAATATTGGTTCTTTATCGTCGAATCAATAATATACTTATAATATTTATCTAATCACTCACTCCATATCACATGCCTTCATCATCAACTTTGCACATAAACGAGTAAAGTAGTTGAAGCATTTTCTGACATATAGTGTTTACTTAAGTGAGTCTGGATCCTAGAAAATATTTTTCTTAAAATTAGTTAATATGTAAGTATTTTTCTCTAACCTACCATGATGAGACATTGAGTGCCTGGTAAATTTCCGCAGCTCCAACATGATGAAAAATTATTTATACCGGCTTCATTGAAAATATAACTCGGTAGTACCACTACACAATAATAATATCAGTCCATTCGTCAGTAAAAATAACTTGTATTATATTTTTTGATCAGTAGTAAATCTTATGAGAAATAGGACTGTACACTTTTGTCCACCGAAACAATACCGCGATTCCAGCAAGCTGCTGAAGAAAGAGGATCGAGTTAAGAATGCGGAACGTGTCCATTAACGACCGAAATAACAGTTATTTAACATAGGGCGGCGCGGTGCGTCCGGCGGTCGGCGTCCTATGTCCGGCCTGCGCCCACGACGACGACAGCGTGCGAGCGGTGAGCGGCGACGGCGACGCGGAGCCGCCGCGGCGGGGCGCGATGCACTGAGTCGCGGCGGACTTGCAGAAATTTGCAGCGTCGCCGCCCTTGACGGGGGCGTTGCTCCGAGCCATGGACGGACACCAGGCTGCGCACGCGACGCTCCCCCGCATCCCACTCGCGATCTGAAGGCACCAGCGACGATGTGCCTATACACTCCCTGACATATTTACTCTCCGACGCGAACACCCACATGACCCACCCAAATTATTGAAAAAAGATCCGGAACCGAAAACCACGAGCGCCCATTACCGAGGCGCGCTGAGTATTAAGTTCGATCGCCTTAGAAATTGATACGAAATCTTTAGTTATTTTTAGCGAGAAGGCGTTCGACGGAGGGCGGCGACCGTGAACGTTTGCGCAGAGCAGACGGCGCTCGCGCACACCACAGATGTCAGGGTCGCGGCGCCCCTTGTTTCGCGCTCTACTTCCGATATCTCTCATCACTGTTATTATTTCAAAATAAGCTACAGGGTTAGTGTAAAGTAAATAAACTTTCTTTTTATTGTTTCAATGAAAAAACGGGCAGTGGAATGCACTGCGACTTACGTATGTATGTGGAGAGAAATGACGTCGCCGCGGTCGCGGGAGGCTGGAATGCTGCCTGTGCCCTCCGCACCGCCCCTCGCAATCCGGACGCGGCCTTTAAACCGCTCCAACGTGTTTGCAGAGTTGTTCGCACATTTTTTTACATTCCTGTCCTTTTATTAAACCTTATACCTAGATAAAATTTACTAGCACAATCTAGACACATAAATGGTCAGAATAATAAAGAAATAAAACATACCTACGCAGAAACAGACCAAACAAGACTGGTGCAAAACAAGCATTTCATATTGAACCGCACAATTACTGATACAGTATTTTGGAGTTCTTTTGAATAATCGATGGATTCCAACAGCGAAACTATGAAATGGATAAGTGAAAGAAAGTGCAATCGATTTCACTTTCAAAACTAAATTAACTTTCTCCAGTGACATGTCTTACGTAATTTGAACAAGACAAGACAATCATAACCGCAACATTTGTATCTGGCAAAGGTCGAGCATCGGCCGGTTTCCATTAATTTATCAAAGCATTCCAACCTTTAGCCAATACATAAACAGATCAAATAGCTTGACTTTGTTAGACAAATATTTTTTCGTTCAAGCTATATGTTAAAAATTTGCATCTGACCAAATGAAAAATATGCTACTGTTATATGGATCAGGTAAGTATACCTTTGACAGGAATCACCTATGGCCATGGAGTTCATTCAATGCAACAATTATTTATTTGCGAACGCGAGCTGGTTTTTGGTAAGGACATAAGAAGACTTGTTTCACAGACTGCTTTTTGTGTGATCTCTGAAGGCAGTGAATGGTTCATACATTACTGCATAAGTAAAATCCGAATAAAATACTTGAATGTCGAGAGTTGAGCAGCTCTAAATTCCGCCAAACGTTACAACTCCTTTCATAAGCCGCGCCATCATTGACGACCTTATGCTTTCCACCTTTAGACTTCGTTTTCTGCCCGGCTTAAACGGTTTTTGTTACATCCTCAGAGGAAATTCCAAGACTTCCAATTTAAATGGCAACCGGATAAGTTAAGGACCGTCAAAGGCGTTTTTAAGTTAAAATCGCGATGTAATTACGAAGTTTTTGTATTACAAATTGCTTCCAAATTGTTAGACAGTATTATTATCAAAATGTTTGGAAAAACTGTATAAATAGTTACTTATATTTACAAAGCAAATATCATATATTATTATTATAAAATAAATATATGATATTTGCTTTATAAATTAAGCAAGCCTACACTAAACAATTAAGCATTCAATATAGGCCCATCTAGTGTTTACTAGGTCTAATGAATTGATCTCAATAATTAAATTTGCCCTGAAAACCTATTAAAATATCATAATACTTAAAATAATGATTAATTATATAATTTTTAATACCTGTTCATTCCCTATGCATAAAGGTGCAGTTTAGAATAGCATTGTACAATAAGTAATACTTACTTGTGGAACAGTAAAGTTTTAAATAAATTAATAAATAAATAAGTGCAGGTATGCCTCTATGTTAAATTATATTATTTTACAAATCATTGTCAACATAAACAGAAAATTTAAGGAGTTAGCCATATCAAAAGAATTGTCCAGTCTGACACCCTCCCAAAACAGCTGCAATTATCCTGAAAATATACAATCTACTTCATCCAAATTAAGAGTTATGATGATTCATACAGCGAGATATCAGAAATTGCAATGGCGGTATGCAAAGTGGTGGTGGGTGAACAATGAAAGCCGATGGGCAGGTCGTGGTCGCTCATAACACACAATAATGAAAGTACAGAAGGATGTCTAGGGAGACACATAATATCTAGGTTCATGAAGGATAAAATATTCACTAATATTAACTAGTGGGCACACTAAATAACTGGTTCTACCGACATACTTCGCTATTAGATCTCTACATCAGCATAGAACATATAATAGAGTGTAAACAGACATTTTACATTTCCATCTGCGTTATCCATTTTTCCGGTTGCATCACGGTAACCCTCCGGTAAGCCTTTTTGACAGGGAAACCAGACCCACAGGAACATGATCCGGGTGTGTTAGTGGCCAACACTGTCAGATTTTTCCGGCTGCCTAAAGGCATCTGACAAAGCCTAACGACTGCCATCTACCGATAGCAGCCGGGACTAACGGCTTAATTTGCCTTCCGAAGCACGGAGATCAAGATAGAAAATGCCACCAATGGCGACCAATCCGAACATTGCTGCGCACTCGCCGTCGCTTGACTCGCGCTTCCGTTACGAACACGTGCGCCGCGCTAGGCTATCGAGCTCCTCAAATTGTTAAACTCGCGGCAGGACACGTGACCTAATTAAAATTTCGTAAGACGGAGGGAGAGTAGATCGCCGGTGCAGAAAATTGATGCACTCCCAGTGTGCCACCCGTCTTTTCTTTGTTATGTTTTAGTACCTACTGGTTGAGATGATAGTACATGTTAAATACCTAGAAATGGATATGTAAAAAAAAAATATTCAAGACATATTGAGGTGTCCTTTCTGTATTATCTTCAATTCGTTATTGACCTCGCGCCAGGATGCGCACTTTCCTCACTGGAATCAATTTTATTCAAAAGTAAGTGCTTTCATTACAATCATTAATTTATCAATTTTAAGTTTCATGCGCGGTTCCTCCGCGTCATTATTGTTCTATTCCCCTCCCGTACACTTTGAAATGCATTGTATCACAAAATTCCGGCGTAAATGTTGACAGCTTTCAGAAACTTTACCACTTTCACCGCTTATATCGAAACATTTATTTATATCGATGCTAACATATATTTACATAATATTATTCGATAGGCGCAATAATATACATTTTGTTTTTTATGTAAGTACTCTTATCCTATTTTACAGGTGCTTATTCAATTTTTGTTTTAATACGCATGATTTTATCTGCCATTACAGTAAGTAAGTATACCTATTATTTTTTATAAATTTACGTCTTTGAGTACAATCTATTTTTAAACCCTTTAATGTGTCATCCATCATATATGTAGTTTTGATAAATATACAGTCAAAAAGATCGTTTTTTTTATGTATAGACTAGGTTGTAATCTTAAGTGCCTTTCAAACGGGTACATGCAGTTTATTTCATGGTAGTCTACGGTGACCGGTAAAACCCCAAGATATAGTATATAGTGACTGATTCTCGTAAAATGCTAATATGATTGTGCATTGATTTAATTTTAAACCTGATTACACTAAAGGTGAGATAAATGTGAGAAAATCGATTTTACCATCACACCTATTATGCTGGACATACCCCTCCATTATTCACGCTTCATAGACGCCCAATAGAAAAAGCGATGGAATTCAGGATTCAGGAATTCCAACAATCCAGTCCAAGCGCAGCTCCAAAACTGCATTACGCCATGTGCAAAGAATGAGCGAGCAGGTGCGAGTGGTGCGACAGGCGGCCGCCGCCTGCGCAAGGTGGACTTTCACGAAGCAAATTCAAGGATTTTAACCTCGAAGAATTTCTTTTGTCTATATCCTTACAAAGTATATCTAGCAAAATACGTGTAAATATTTATGTATAAGTGAACAAAGTACAAGTTATCACTTTATGAAGATAAAAATGTTTCTTTCTTTGGATTACGAACTGTATAAATATAATATGCATAATAAAAAAATCAAAGGAATCTTAATATGAATCTTAATGTGAATAATACGAAATTTCTCCGCGGGTTCAATAACACTCAATCTCTAAAGAAATTTGCATTTACATAATTTTGAAACTATTTGTTTTTCTAGCTGTAGAGCCAGTTTTAAAGGCGTGGTCATGGACTCATGTTAGAGGTTATAGTAACCAGTTATAAGAGATTTGCAATATTATGATATTATGTTTTTTTAAGTTCGACTTACCTAACCTTCGTTAAAGCTAATTTAATTATAATAGAATATACAGGTGTATTTCTAAAAAGAAAATATTTGT
Organism: Apomyelois bistriatella; assembly: GCA_947044815.1. Classification (NCBI taxonomy): domain Eukaryota; kingdom Metazoa; phylum Arthropoda; class Insecta; order Lepidoptera; family Pyralidae; genus Apomyelois; species Apomyelois bistriatella. The sequence continues at coordinate 7,863,105 of OX345689.1, forward strand.
ACTTATTAATGCCTAATACGTAACCTTATTTTGTGATGTCACCATTTAATAACATAGTCCAGCCTATTTCCCACAGAATTAAATTATTAATAGTATCGCATATGCGTTTTACAGGCGCGTGCGCAGTATTAGCTTTGTTTTATCATTAGTCGCAATCAGAATATTTATTAGTCACGACAATTAGATACACATACACAAATCATATACAGTTAAGATAGCTTAATCTTTTTCATATTAGACTTTATCTTGGAACACGGAATTCGAATCGATCAAAATTGATAATTATGACAAAGAGCTCAGAGTCTAGCACAGTGAACACTTTTTGCAACGAAGGTATCAATGATACTGACTTACCTTCCCAAAAGCTCCGTTCAAACGAGGGTTTCCTTTTTTTCGTTTCGTTTTCAACAATAATCGGTTTCCTGAAACAAAAAAAAATAAAATGATAAAGACACAGTAGAGTCTAATAATTATATTTAATTTTTTTAGACAATATCCTGTTAATTATTTTAAAAAACCAAAACAAACATATGTTTTTCAGGAACGTGAAAAATCAGGTGATATATCAAATACTCAGGTTTACAGTCTCTCCGTAAAATAATCAAAATACGTCAACGCTATCACTAGGTATAACCGTAAGTGAAGTAAATTTTTGAAAATTTTGTAATTTCAGATGGGAGTTGAAACCTATGAGGTATTTTTCGTTGTTCTAGAATCATGAAATCGAGTAACTTTATCAAAACGTTATTGTGTTTTTTAGTTTGTTTATTTGTGTACATGAATTTGAAATAAATAAATAAAGTTTACTATTTGAAAAATCTCTCTTTTTTAATAATGGAAATCCATACTATTTAATTTTCTTATTTTTGTCATAAATACATTCGTATTTGGCTCTATTGGTTTGAACAAAGGAGTTTGTGTAAAAAAAATTAACATAAAAACTCTAGATACATGCTAGAAAAGTACTAGTTTATTTTACCGTTTTTACCAGACTTTTTTATTTATTTATCTTTTATAAAATTTTATTGTTAATCAAATGCTCCACAACATTAGTTTTTACAAAACTATTTATAGATTATATAGCATTTAATTTTGCAAATTACTTGCTCAATCAACCAATGTTCATCGGCTTAGGCTTCAGTGTAGCAGGTAGTGAATTATCGCAATTCAGCTAAGTGATCAATTTCTATAATAGCAACAATTAGACGGCTTGGAACTGAGGCTCCTCCTACTTTCACTTGCCTCAATCTACTTTTTAAATCCGGGTTCGGGATGACCCGGGAATTCAGAGTGAAACTTACGCTGGTCTTGCAAATTATTCTCCAATAAGAAAATTCATTATCTAAGACTCGTCTCCAGACTGTACCTCATGAACTGTAATAGCTAGACAGTTAAAAATAAATGATTATCAGGAAATAAACCTATTTATCATCATTGCAAGATTTGTCGTAAGTATGTAAAACTACTAAGAGACAAAGACCATTAACGGCATCAGCACAATAATACTGCTATCATAAAAGTTGACCAATAAGTGCATTATTTATTACACCAGAACGATGTCTATCTGCGGTTCAACAGTGCTTGTGCGACAAACATTCTCATAACCGCACAAATAATTTTTATTCTTACTACACAGACTAAAAGCTTAGGTAATTTTGTAACAGTTAATTCTTCGTGAACGTTTTATGCAGGTTTGACACAGTACTATTAAAAGAATAAGCAAGGCGAGTGACTGCGTATCTTCCTGATATATTATCGTCATCGTCATCTTGGTAAAGTCTATGTAATTCTTGGTAAAGATATCACACGTACGTGCTTTGCTCGGTGCATCTTTACGCATTATTTCGACTATTTTTTAATTGATATTATCACGTACATACCTTTTACATAGATATATTTATTAAATTGTGAGCTAGCTCTGATGTAGGAAATAAACCTGTGATTAGAGTCTCTACAGACTCCGCGTAGAGATATATTATTAAGCAAAGTTTGCTTGCCTTTGCTTCTTTCTCTAGAATAGGCCACCCCAACGCCTTCTGTGTCCTGCTGTCCAAAAAAAACGAAATATCGACGTAACATCTTTCTTTGATATCTTATTTTATATATAGTTTATTTTGTTAGAAAAAGGAATAGTATACATTTGTTTATATAATGGTTAATTGCATATATATTATATGCATAAATAATATTAAAAATAAACGCTAAAATAAATGTATATTGATTTAAGCTCTCTACCACTTTATAAATTGTGAAACATCATAGAATTCTTTATTTAATTAATTTATTTAAATGTTCTAAAATATTCCATCTAAATGAAATCAATTAAATGAGGCTTATCTTATTTAAATTATATAATTAAATAACAATAATTATATTATTTATAGGCAGTTTCAAACCACCCAAACTTTATCTCCATAACCCATATATCATTTTCATTCATAGAAATAGTTTCCCGTCCTATCCAGACGCTACCGACTGCGTCAGCGATTTTTTATGACAAATCTTGCACAGATTTGTCCCCCCTGGCTAATAGTTAAATAGTTAGAATAGGTACCTAACTAAGGTATTCCATACAAAAGCCTAACGCTGTCGCTGGCATCTGCGTTTATGAAATCTCGTGGTCGTAGATATATCATCTATTGATTTAGCCAAGAAGGGGTTTTGACAGGACTGCCACATAACATCAACTTCTTCAAAGGGCCTCTGTGTTGGACATACCTACGCATTCCTTTCAAAAGTCTGGTGTGTATAGATCCCTGAACCTCAAAGGAGTCACAAATCATATTAATATAAAATACAGTAACAAACACAACCGATACGATGACTGGAAACAGGTCGCCATGAACGGCGAAATGTCACGGCCCGCTTGTTAGGATTACATTCTGAATGCCAACTTCTTCGAACTATGAATGCCACTAATCTACTATGCTCTGTCTAAAACTCAAACCTCTCCAAAAATTCTTGGAGATATTGAAATTTCAGGGCGCAGAATCACTGTCGAAATCATAACAGTTCTATATCTGCTGCAGGAATGTTCCTTTGCAGGGTGTGCTTACCTGGAGGCAAAGGCAATGAATTACACAAAATCATTATTTTTTATTTCTATCTTTATCGGTGTAATAATTATGCAGTAAGTTATGCAGACAGATTCTTACATATAAAACGTTTCATACATAAAATCCAAAGACTGTCCTATTACATGAAGTAATTTTTTTTTATCTATAGTTTATGTTACACTACTTATGGGAGAAGTGTATAAAAATTAGGCTGGACAAAATAACTTTCTTTTTGTATTTTGAATAACAAAATTAATGTATTTACGTTTTTTTTGGAATTTCACATAATGTGTTCATTATTTTGCAATCGCTCATCATTCCTATAATTTTATTTTAAGGCTTTATCAATACCAATGTAACTGTCAGTAATGCACATCTTTCTTCACTTCTGGTAAGCCTTTATATACTTTGTAGTAACATGGCAAAACAACATCAAGTGCCACTTACGAGTAGTATTAATTAAAATAACGATATAAATACATGTCCTTATCCACTTGAAAACACATATCGATTGATCGAACATGTCGTTTACCTCCGAGTACTGGTTGAAAAAAACAAAGCTAGTCGAGAAAGGCAAGTTGCACTAGCCGGGCTAACCGCGTCGTGATCACATCAAGCCTCGCCCCGCTTTCAGTGGCCATTGAATTATATCATAAGAGGTGGTAAATAACAACAGGATTCTTGAAGTAAATCTCAATAAATTAAATCTCATCGACATCATATCATATACCAATATCTTCTGATTGTACAAGAAAAAAAAAAGTACAGAGAGTGTACATAGAGTGCGAATTTGGAGCGAATGAAAGAGAGGTCAAAAAGACATCAACGAGTATCAATCAGAAATTAATTTTAATATATATCTTTAATAATTTTTAGAAGCGTAATAATTGTAACACCTGATTATAATATGCTATGAAAAAGGTAGGTAGACACGGAAGGTCAATTCTATATCTAGCAATATTCACTCCATGTCTGAAAGCACGCGGACTACAGAGCACCCCCGCCCGTCATTTTCCGAAAAACCTTCATGTTACTACCTCTATATTCAGTTACCTACATTACTAACATTTAAATCATTTAAATTTTTGTGTCGTGTATGAAAATTAAATACCTATATATACTGACATATACTTCCTTCTTCATATGACTTTAAAATGTTTTCAGTATAATAAGCATGAAAAATATTATATTTTCTTAGTTACTTACAGAAATTTTTTTGTTACCCAAAACTAGAAAAACAGAATTTATAAAAATAAATAATTACAAGTGTATAAAAATGCGATGCAAAAGATACGATAAAATTACTGACTGCTCATACTATAATAGGTTTTTTTTTTGTTTTTTCAATGACTTTCTTTGATGTATCTTTCTGTCTTACAGTTCGAGAACAAATTCGGAGATATAGTGATTTCAAAATTAACATCATTATTATTTTCTCCGTACTGTCTCATGGTTGACTAGTAGGAAAGCCTTTTGCTTTAAGTCCGCTCTTAGCTGCAATAAGTAAAAAAAAAACAACTTTATTTATTTATATTCTTAAACACACTAGCAGCAAATGAAGCTGATACGTGTGCTTCTCTCGTGATCTTAAGTTTGGAGATTTTATATATTGTCTAACCTATTTTTAAAAGCTTTGACTAAAGGTGCAGTGATGACACTCTCAGGGAGCCTGTTCCAGTCCGTGACCACATTCAGTACAAAATTTTAGCTACACTTCATAATATCTGATCAAATGTTTATGCTTTCAACTAGTTCTATACGTATGTATATTACGCTAAATTCCACTGAACTCATAGAACTAACACACAATTTACTACCAATAAAATATATTTAATGATTGCGAAAACGGATACTCTTGTTTACAATTCAGTTTTTGCCATCATCAGCATTTGCAATATTGGTATTCGCCACGGAGAGGCCGCTTGTTACGTTGCAACCGCATGCCTCAATGCAAAAAGCACCTAGGTGTGCCGAATGTCAACCGTTCACGCTTACCAGACAATTTCTAGAAACTCAATTACGACAGTATTATTCTCAAGGTACTAAATGTTGATCTTACATACATCAAATATATTAATATTTTCATCTAGAATTGTTTAAAGCTCTATAAAAAAAGGTCTTTGTCAAATTAATGTCGATCTTTTTTTCTAAAATAAAATACTATGAACCCATAAATATTACTTGAAAGATTGTTTGTTTATCTCTAAATAATTCGGATTATAATTTCTAAATAATTAATATAATTCGGTCAACAGCTACAAAACGAAAAGCTTATGTCGACTTAAGCCCACTTATATATTAGGAAATATACATTTACATACAAATATGTAAGAAGATCTTACACGAGTATATTTGAACATTTGTTTTACAGTTTATGATAACTAGCAACCCTACCTACAAATTATCACTTTAAACAGATCGATTTCAAACTGAACAATCTAATGTGTTCTTAAATCTAAGTATATCTCCTATGTTCTCATCGTGGGAACTTGTTATTTACAGTTTATTTTGTTCACTATAAAGACGAGCACACCTATCATTCAATTCGGTCCATTGAAAAATGCTTAACAAAATAGACATAATAAATCATTGCAGGCACATTAAGTCTCCGAAGCTAGATCGAAGTAGGCTATAAAAAAATAACAGGTTTCTTAAAAAACTGGCTTCTCCTCACTATGAAACTACTCTACCATAAATTGAGAATACATAAATACCTCTAGTTCTATACGAACATAAAGTCAAACGCTGCATTTATCATCAAATTGATGTTAGTAATAAGATGGAGTAATTAGAGCACTCTACAATTAGCAGTGTGTTCAGTTCAACCTCAAAACCTTCTACAAACTGATGACGTGCACTAGTGTTAATCGTTTATGAAAACGTATGTAACTGAAATCGCCTTTAAATTACATTCCATATGTTCTTACGTAGTGAATACCATTGCAAAATTAAAGTGCAATTCTAGTAATCTAGTTAACCAAATGATACCCGATAAAAACAGTTTAAAGAGGACGATTTTTAATTTCAATAATGTGACTATTCAATTTAATTCAATAGAAAAATATGTAAGCAAGTATAAACTTGCTTATCTATATATTTTTCTATTTTATTCAGCATTCTTTTCTTACACTAATGTTACTGTTTGTAGAACATTTAAATGTTTTAGATATAAGTACTTATTAAAATGTTTAGGTCACCACGCGAACGACACAGAAAGCAGACACACACCTCATCCAGTTAGACTTGTCAACTAATTAATCGAGCAGTGGTATCGTGTCTTGACCGATTAAGCGCCAAATAAATAGCATCGAAAACTAACGAGATTGTAAAACACAGAACCTTGGCGGATGTAAGTGCGATGGGTACCGTTAACGCGACACTTCGCAGAATCACTGCATCATGAAAGCCGGGGCCCAGGCTTTCATTATAAGGCTCGGTAGCATAAGGGTCTCGTCTTAAGTCTTTAGATTTATATTTTGGTATTTTTCTGTCAGTCTTTCTGATGTTTCACTCGAAACTATTTAGAAACTACTATTTCTCGATAGGAATCTTTAATTTTGATAATCATTGTCAAGTTTCAATCATTACGATTTACGGTTAGTAAAAAGTTGTTCAATAAAAAATTCTAGTATTGCGGGACCATATTCTACAATAATGTGCATGCTCACTTTCAACTGATTATATTATAGAAGGCAATGTATTTTTTATAATTCCAATTTAATGATCATATCGTTTTTCTGTAAAACATGCTTAAATTGACGCACAAAAGTATTAAAACTCAGTTTGTTTTTATATTTATTCTTAAGACAATATGTAACATCCATAGGTATACAAATATATACGCATGTGAAAGTGTGTATGTTTGTATACCTATTTGTCTGTTTTTCAAGTCGAACGGAGCGAAAGATTTGAATAAAATTTGGCATAGGGATACATTGATTGAGGATGGACATATGCTATTTTGGTCGCCATAACCGACATCCACGCAGGTAAAAACGCGAAAGGAAGCTAGTAAGTAACTAAATACAAGCTAACTAAAACAAGCTAATCAGATTGTTTAAAAAAATTAGAAAAGCTCCATATAAAGAGAGTAGTTGACAAGTCGATAAATGGAGAGTAGGACGAGCGTGCGAACAGGGTCGTGCTATTGTCGCCACCGCGTCACTTTGCAATATTTCCTATAGATTACACTCGCAGGCAGGCATGTGACAGGGGTAGGTAAGGTATGTACGCAGTTCCACAAGATCAAGGAGCGCCGCCTCCGACTTCCGCCTCTCGAGTTGTCTGAATTCCTCGCATTGTAACGCATCGATAAAATGGAAAATGGTTAATTAAACAAAATGGCAAGTACGCTTCGTTATCCACAGCCGCATTATTGCAATAACGCAATTTGCAGCAACTCTCTTCACAATATTCAACGAGTTCATACTGAACCAACTTTTTACGCAAATACTATCAACTAAAGTACTGTAATGGTAACTCTAGTTAATAAAAAAACATTAATAAATTTCATAACTGGTAAATAATCCCATTTATATCAGTATTATTGTCTATGCAAAACCTTTATATCGTCGAGCGATCCTATCATTAAACGTGGGTGTTAAATTATGTTAAGCGGATAAGAAGAAAGATATCAATAGTATCATCGTGATCGATGTCGGTTATTATCACCGCACACAAGTGAAAGTACAGTTTCAAACACACATAAATTTAATAACAGTATTAGATGTATGTATCGGATTGCAGAGACATCGTCTGAGAGCTGCAGGGCCAATGGTTGCGGCGAAAATACCGTTACAGACGCGACCAGCCGTACTCTGCCGGCTTACACAGCCACACAGCTAGCACTCAGCCTACTTATAATAACTGATAATTGTACGGCCAGTTCGGCCAAAAGTGCATTCCGAACATTTTTCCACTCAATCGTGACATTCAATTAAATGCGATGTCGAATTATAACGTACACTTTGCGTAGTAATCATTGTTAATTAAATTTATCGACATAAAATGGAAATTTGAGTGTTTCTATATTGAACTGGCGATTCATTTACCTACAGTATAAATAATATCACTCATTCTACTGGTTAAGATTGGATATATAATATTATTTATTTCAACAAGTACTAAAGGTGTGTTCAAATCAAACTATACAATTTTAACAGACAACACACATTGTTACGTTCCAAAATTGACAATATTTTGGGTCTCTTGCAGGATCACAAAATTTGATTTTCGATCTTAACCTAAATAACTTAAAGTACAACGTCCGTTCAAGTGCCGTCATTCGCAGCAAATAGTGTAAGTCGAACATTTACGAACGCTTACAGAATATTACTAAAAATAAGAAGATAGAGCCCGTTATAGAAAATTCACGAGTGTATGACCTCGAACGTTGCTGACTCGTAAATGTGGCCTACACACGATGACTTTGCATATCTATCTATAAAACAAAATGGAGTTTTAATAGATTAAACGCAGTGACCACGCCCCGTCGCATTCTGGCACAAGTCAATATTGTGCACACTAACGATCAATTACATTATAACTATACATTAAGAATCGATCGATTGAAAACATTGACTTTTCTCTTTCATGCGCTTGATGTAGGCCACATCGTGAACATTATTACCTTGATTATATATAGAAGAACAATGGTTAGCACTGCAAATGTAGAACAAGAAACAAAGTATAGCCACTCGCCAACGAAATACTTGACTATTTAGAAACCGAAAAATCTCTATATATTGATCATAACTTATAACCAATGATTTCATTTATACAGTGATACGCTAGTAGTATATATGTCAATGAACCTAACAAAAACAATAAAAACTTTGCATCTAGCGAAGCCTTCAACATTCTGTGTGAAATGGCTACATCGGAAAGTTTCGATGCCATAAAAAGAAGGAATAATATAGTATCTTCGCGTTGAAAATAACAAGGCAGAATCCAAAGACGGTATCAGGAAAACCAATTTAAATTTCTGCTTTCTCGTACATTGAGTGTCCTTTAGCATTACGAATTTAAGACATCTTACGGGACTTGAAATACACTTAGGAGGCAAAATAAATTCACTGATAAATTCATTCATATCATTAAACATATATACTTATACTTCAGAAATGTGAAACTCACATACATTCATTATACCAACAAAATATTTCATAAAGCTGTGAATCGCAAATAGATGTTAAAAAAATTATAACTTGTAATTATTTTTTTAAATTTTCTTTATTTTTATTAGTATTTAGTTGCCCGCGGCTTCGGAAGCGTGCATTTCCTTCAGGACCAGTTTTTTCCGGGATGAAAAATACCCTTTGTCCTTCTCAATACTTCTAACTGTGTGTAATGTGTATGCAAAATTTCAAGAAGACTGGTACAGTGGATAGACAAACAAACGAACTCACTTACACATTTGTAATATTTCTAGCTGTTGCCCGCGGCTTCACCCGCGTGGGACTAAGTTATATCGCGGCCAAAAATAGCCCATGTTTGACCTATATTCATACCAAATTTCATCAAAATAAGTTCAGCAATCTAGCCATGAAAGCGTAACAGACAGACAGACTTTCTCATTTTAATATTAGTATTGATAGTTGGGATTCTAAGATTTACCTATAGTGTTTTTTTAACTTATTATAATACTAGCTGTTCCCCGCGGCTTCGCCCCGCGTGGGACTCGGTTATATCGCGCCCAAAGGTGGCCTATGTTTGACCTCAGGTCGTTAACTACATCCCTACCAAATTTCATCACAATCGGTCCAGCAGTTTAGCCGTGAAGAGGTGACAGACAGACAGACAGACAGACAGACAGACTTTCGCATTTATAATATTAGTATGGATTTGAGTATTTAATTGAATATTAATTAAAATTTCATCCTAAAAGAAAATTAATTGGTACCATCTATTAAAAATAAATCTGATTTTTAATGAATATTATAATAATTAAATAATATTCTTTTAATATATTAATAATATTGCCTATTTACACTTTAAAATATGACCATTACTTTCATTTCTCGAAATTCTCAGTGAGTAATTTATATGTGGTTTTCGAAAAGCTTTGAAAATGGATTTGTAGGTCAGTGTAAAGCCAGTTAAAGTAAACCAAGCACATGAAATCACTGAGTAGTTGAACCTGGCACGAGGGCTACCTAAACTCTAGATAACGACCGGCGCACTGCGGTAATTAATGCAGCTGCATTCTGATGCCGTTCTGTTATAATTAATCACATGTAAAGTATGTGCCCACCCTTACAAATTACAGAGATATATTGCTATAAATAAGCATATCTAATGAAAAAGCAATGAGGATATTTCCTTACAGCTAACGAGTAAGCTCGTCAATTTTAGGTCATTCATCAAGTATCTATCATTAATAGAGGTACTACATTCTCTTAATAACATACTTATATATAGGTATTTAAATATATACAAGCTTATGAAATATCCTTCTCTTATAATATATAAATAGAGTGCTAAATTCTAAAATAATAACTTAACTAACTTAAGGATTCGAAAAAATAGTGAAATTTCATGCAAATTTTGGACAACATGATGATGTCATTCTGGAAAAATGTGGTTTTGCAAAAATAGGTCGCATGCGTCACCTAGACCTTCTGCAACGTATCCGCATGACCCCGGCATTGCAACGTTTGGTTTTTGAATGTGTTTGGCGTACCTTTGATCAGCATGGTGAATATTGACGAAAGAAATCGTTGCGCTATACTCTACTCAGAATAAGCTACTCTATAATCTTAAGTGTATATAGCAATAAAATTAACAAGAAAAGATATACTTAGTTTAAAACATCTCATGAGGAATAAGGAATTTAGTATGTTTCAAATTTTAATTCCGGTTTATTCTATGTGAGCAAAAGCTGAAAATCGTGATTTAATTGATACTTTATTAAATTGTTTTCTTTTTTTTAACTTTATAAAATATTTAAAAAATAGTCTACCCGTAACTTCAGTATGCTTCATAAAAGTTATTTTATTTTAAGTTTCAGTCTTGAACTAACAGAAAGATCTTGGAAGTTTTATTTTTAATTAAAATTCTGCAATAAACAAGATGGCTGAAATGACCTTCTTGTCGCGAGGTATACGTAGTTAAATGAAATACAACAAAGGAATTAAGAATATGAAGCCCAACCAAATTAAACATAAATAAATGAGTGTTACTGGATAATACTATAAAAACACGGAAATCGTAATCCGAGTGAAATATGAATATTTTTCTGCTTATTGTGATTACCAATATGGTGTGTTTTCAAAGGTGAGAGCTTACAGATAATTAAGAATGATAAGAAATGTATTAATAAATATTTCACCATTAATTCAATCTTAAGGTCCTGGAATAAATTAATGATATTACATTTACTCCATGTCAAAGTAGACTTTACACTGTATACTGCCATTACTTTATAAGGAAATGAGCACGAAACGAGTCAAGTTTCTAGTTAAAATAACAATACATCTCGGTCGATCCTTACTTGGACTTACATATAGAATGGTAGACCTTCCAGTCCTTCTACCACTTTAGACATTTTTTACTCCGCCAATGATAAAAAAAAATAAGAATAGTATTATGGTTCTGTCAAGTATTTCTATCCCCATTTCAGACGATTTCATTTATTTTTATCAGAACTTATTACTGTTGACACAATAAAAATGTTACAAATATATTGTTACCAAACGCTTCACAAACGACTATTTTCTCAATATAATACATAAATGTATGTAGGTAGTTAATCGTATCCAGCAGTGGACTAAATTTACTGACATTGACGATAATTGTATTCCGATTGAAAATTCGAAAGGTATAAAAAAAATAAGTGACGTTAACTTTTGTACGGAAAATCTTCTTTCTGACAATTTCAATATATATTAGATCTAATAAACATTAGAGTAGCAATTAATTTTCTTATAAATCTCTGTGCAGTTATATAAGCTAGTCCATTTCTCTGTGTAACACAGAAGTAATTAGAACTGTCGAGTCGCAGCTCGCAGCGAACCCGCGGCTATCTGTTCACACGGCATTAACTACCACCATAAAATAAGGAGGTACAGACAATTAACTGAATGTAACGTGGATCTTTGTTTGCTCTACCATCTTGGTCTTCATGGCTCACAACGCACCAATCTATTTTGTAAGTAGCTGACCTCCGCACTTAAAATAAGGGATTTGGAAATAAGATGGGTCAAACAAACAAACAGAACCAATATGACATCGCTTTTTAACGACAATAATACTACTCGTATAAACTTTTAGTAAACTCTTATTATAATATATTATTATTATTTGAACGAACCTATCTTTGTTCGGATTTTATTTAAAAACGTTCGTAAAAGCTATTTGCTAAAATCGGTGAGTCGAATGATTTTCGATCGACTTACCGGTTATGTCAAATGAAAATCATTCGATACCGAATAATAATCATTCGACTCACCGGTTTTGGGAGAGTCATTCAATTCCAAAAGTAGCTCTCCAGCACAGTGCTAATTACATCTTTTAAAACATCAGTTCTGTACTTACTTTATTTTCCACTAGCAGTGCCACCGAACAAGTTTAAACAAACCTCAGCCAATGAATTATCCGTTAGTTGGTGGGAGTGCCACTAATATACGACTAGACTTGAATTTCACCAAAAGATTAAGCTTTTATTTTCAAAAGTAAAATGAATTATCTATTTTAATTATTGATATTATAAGTGAAAGAAAGTACCGTGAATATTTTAATTTGGTCTCTATCAATCTTACTGGGGTTTATTTATAGAAAACATAAAATTAGCTTTGAACAAAATGAAAATCTAACACAAGGTTAGTCACTTGTAAATGTATGTATACGTAAAATTGATAATATCTTTATTAATATCATAAATAGGAAAGATTTCATTGTTTGTTTGTTTGCATCGAATAGAGTTCGAACTACTGGACCGATTTGAAAAGTTCTTTCACTGTTGGTAAGCTACACTATCTCCAAGTGACATAGACTATGTGTGTACCACGGGCGAAGCAGGAGTGGACTGCTAATAACTGCTAGCTCTATATTTATATTATTCATCTTCCAGACAATAATTTAATTAATGAGCAATTTAAAAAAACATAAGCATAATCACACTTCTGAGAACAATTTAGTAATGATGGAGAAAAAAATCCAAACACATTTAGTAACCTAAAAATGATGTTCCCACTGATAATGTTCAGTTATTGTGGCATAAATTTCATTTTGTGTAAGTATCAGCAAAACGATTTTATAAAGTAGATTTTTTGAGTATATACGATTATTATATTCTCCGACTAGTAAGTAAGACATCATAATTATAACCAAAAGGTGAAATCATAGAAAACTTTCGGTTTAATTCACCCAAATAATTTCTTAATTTTTGTACTTTAACATTTAAATAACGAATATTATTTACAAAAAGAGTAAGCACTGTAATAAATGTGTTTTTACGTAGTGACACATATTAAGAAAATGAAAGGTGTCACTAGTACGTATCTCAACTCTTCCTTGTAAGTGACGTTAAGCACTTTGAGTCTGAATACTTATTACCTAATTAGCAGTCTTATTATATATTGCCACGTAATAAATAAAGTATCAGCACAGATTAAAGAATACTATATTAGTAAGTAGTATATTATCAGAACCCTGAATAAAATCTATAGTTATGATGCAATTGTGGAACAAATTGTAAATGATAATGTAAATAAGAATTGTTTTTGCCAAAAAAACGAAACCGACTTCAATTCCTCAACTAAAAAGGATGAAATAATTAATACATTTATGTTTAAATATGCCTCATATCAAACATTTAAATAAATCTGAAGTCGGTGCCAATTTCACGAATTCGTGGACTGGCTGCTGGCTCGTTAATTTTTAGTTGAGGAATTGAAGTCGGTTTCGTTTTTTGGCAAAAACAATTATTTTTCACTTTTTAGTTTTGAATACTCAATACCTTACAACTAAAAAGTTGTAAACACGATCATTTTTGAAAGTCGGGTAAACGTCATCAGCGTCGTGTCACCTTATTGACATGGAATATATCAAAAAATACCCAAATCGCAATAAAATTTGAAGACATCCCTCGATAACTCCATGATTCCATCATCAGATCCTGATCTGATGACTATGAAATCATCTAGAAAGTTTACCCTTTCTAACAAAAAAAGAATTTTACAAATCGATTCAGTGGTCTTCGAGTAATCGAGCAAGATATATTACAATCAAAAAGTTGTAAATACGTTGCATTTTTGAAAGTGGGTTAAATTTTCCAGCATCGTCTCATCTACGTCCCACCTTACTAACTCTGAATATATCAAAAAATACCCATGCCCAATACAAAACTTGAAGAGTTCCCTCGATTTCTCCATGATCCCATCATCAGATCCTGACCTGCTGAATATGGGACCAATCGGAAAGTATACCCTCTAGAATAAAATAAAAAATTTTCAAATCGGTCCAGCCGTCTTCCTGTAATCCGGTAACATACATAAAAAAAAAAAAAAAAAAAAAAAAACCGACGAATTGATAACCTCCTCCTTTTTTTGAAGTCGGTTAAAAAGTGAGTTTCAGTTTTATATCCATATCTTAACCATAGATTTATTTATGTAGGTACTTTTCTATGTGGCCCACTGTATCACCAATGTGACAGTATCAAAAAAGTCACATCTGTATCTCAAAGATTGATGTATTTCTCGATATTGTTCCGATTGGTACTCATAGACGTACGAGACAGACAATGATCATACTTTCTATTTCATGTTCTAGAGCCGTGACGATTTTTCTGTATTGATGAATATTCTTTGATTCAATCCATAATTGGCAGTATACATTACTGCATTACGACGTTATGCTGCCAATGAACGGTTAGTTATGTTTTAATTAAGAAACAAATGAAATAGAAAACTTCAATTTCTGCATTTTTGGTTACATTCCTTGAATGTTGGTAGAATTGAATTGCTTATTTTAATGGCCAATACTTCGGTATAGGTCTCTTAGCCATAGTTCTGATATCTGTTAAAACTCTCCATTTAATTTACTTAATTAAGAAACAAATATCAATTATTTTATTAAAATATTAACATCATTTTTAGAATCCTTCAATAATGCTCGTAGGCTGCAAACTAAACATAAAGATATTAAGATTTTTAAAATGTATGCAAGAAATAAAAACAATGCAAATACTGTAAAAGGTGCGCATAAAGTATGAGTTTTATAGACACATATATCAGGCGTCCGGGGGTGTAATAGCCGAGCTGCATTTTCAGTAGTCTAGGAGGGCGCCAGGCGGGGCGCAGATGGCTGGCACGGCCGCCTCGCGCCCCGACGACGCCCCGCCATTATTACCAGCTAGTTTGTATGAAAATAGAGAAAACTCTC
Organism: Apomyelois bistriatella; assembly: GCA_947044815.1. NCBI lineage: Eukaryota > Metazoa > Arthropoda > Insecta > Lepidoptera > Pyralidae > Apomyelois > Apomyelois bistriatella. The sequence goes on from OX345689.1 coordinate 7,878,542, forward strand.
TATGTGTGTCAACGTTCCGAATAAAATATTCTCTTCTTTGTTTACAGCTTTTGTTCCTGTGCAACTTGTAGAAGTATTGTATTCGGCAAAACAATGAACTCTTGTTATTATTACTTTTTTTCCTGAATTCTTCTTGAAAGTAAAGAAATTTTGAATAAATTTAATATAAGTACTACCAATAAATATTTTGATTTCTGAAAAAAGTCACTAGTAAATAAAGTAATCTAATATTCATAATTTCAATTGTTTATGAGGTTATATCTTTCATGGACCCATTAAAATTTTATTTCATATGTTGGTGGTATATGTTTAACAGACATACCTATATTAGGTATATAAAATTTTAATAGGACTATTAAATATATAGCTCGATAACTCAAATACCGTTATTTATTGATCGTTACGATGATGACAATCGGAATATTGTGACATAGGAAAGCTCATTATTGGCTGTTCGTTGCATATATTTCGACGGCCTCCCACGTGAAGCGAGAAAACATTGAAAACCATTTCCGCTAGAAATGAAAGGTTAATTCGCAATCGTTGGCTCGACTAGTTGTTAATGGATGTTTTCAATTGCAACTAGTGATTACTTCCCCAAGGTGAAAATCTACTTTCCTACATGGATAGCCGACTAGTAATTTCAAATTAAATTTCCATAAAACACGAGCTTATTAGGTACAATACATATCACGTTGAGTAATAAATAACTAGCACGAAATCTAGCTACGAAATGCGACTAAGGGGCATATTTATTTCTATCATAGGCTGAATTTCTCTATTAGGGTTCCTTAGCCAAATGGCTAAAACGGAACCCTTATAGATTCGTCATGTCCGTATGTTTATTTCTGTTATTCGGATAAACACACAGTAGTTTCCTTGTAAAGTTCCCTGAAGCTGTGCTAATTGATTGCACTAAACTATAAATTATATAGATATACACAATACTCGTATTGCTCAAAATAATTGTTTTTTTTTTATAAAAAAAAATGAACTTAACCTGAAACCATTTATAAATTTGGTTTACTTTAACTTTTTCACTGTGACTTTTTAAAGTTACGTGTAAAAACCTCTGTAAATACTTGTTCCTTAATTCTAATAATTAGGGCGTTAAGTAGAGGCGCCATCGACCCGCAAACCGCTTTGCTCATAACACTATGAATAATTAGTGGAAAATGAAGGGAAGTTAGGTATGTTTGCCTAAAGCAATTCGTTTTTTGGTTTTAGCTAAAACTAATACATACATTTTAAAATTGTTCGTTTTTTTACCATTCAAGAATTTATTAACTTAGGTACCTACATCATTATGATCCATTATTTTTGTATGAAGGGTGATTGGGCATTGTGTTCATGAAGGAGCTCTAGCTCTAGTATAGCTTGATAGCCTGGTATACGCATTGTTAACGATTGTGCATGTCAAACGAAGGCTAGCGCTGAAGATGAGACTAGCAAACACGCTGACAATCATCATTAAATATTTATTCATCTCATTAAATAAAATACCCGTTCAGCCAAAATCAAAACATATTATATCTCTTTATAATTTGTAGTTCATTTATTTCACAGTTAATTTCATTTATGGTGATCACTAATGACATAGTAGTTATCAAACTACCATTTTTGTGTAAACTAACCGTTCAGATTTACTAACCAGGCTTTGGCTATAAGAATATAATAAATCAAGTGTTTGTTTGAGAGATATGGGAATATAGCCTGTCCATCGGGAATATGACATGAGATAAGTACCTACCTTAATAACTTAAGTTCACTTGCCATAAATAATTTAACTAAAAAAAATTGGTTGCCTGTAAAGTCGGTATACGGGCGAAAGTTTTACGTGACAACGACTTTGAGTCTGTCTCTCTCGCTCTTAGGGGACGCGTGCCTCTCACTCGCTCTCATTGTGAGCGCATCGTAACGTTACCGAGCGTTACACTTTTTCATAAGTGACTCCCAGCCGCAACCTAATTTAAGACGTTGTCACGTCAAAAACAAACAGAGAAGATGATTATTATCACACACAGTATATGCAAGATTTTTGACTAATTCATATCATTTTGGCTGCAAACGCAGTTGACCCTGCACACTATGGTGTCAGAATGGTTAAAAGACCCTGTATGCCTTGGTATGTGAGTAATAGGGTCAATTGACCCTACACACATAGATGTCTGAGATTTTCTAATTTGACGAAGTTCAGGTTGGCTCCAGTAAACAAATGGAAGTCGGTTTTAGTTTTTTGGAAAAATAGTTTGTTTACATAAAATAAATTAAGATACTTACGCATTGTCTGTTACGTCGCTCGACTCGTCCAGCTCGCCAATAGTATCGAGTGAAGCTCCGGAACCGTCTTCGCGAGTTTCGGTTGGAGGCGGCGGTGGCGGCGCTGTCGGCCGAGTAAGTGGCGGCTCAGTGCACTCTTTGAACTGGGGTTTGGGCACAAAATCTATCAATCTTGGTAAAGCTTCTGGTGCAAGGCTCTCCTCAATCTTTTCTACATTATTCATCTCAGCTTCAGAACGTTGCAACCATGACTCTATACAATTTTTTTTCGTCGGAGTCAGTAAAGATTCTGGTATAGGAGGTGGAGGTGTATCCGGCACTGGGATTGATCTCGGTTTCTTTTCACTTGCAGATCTCTCAATTTTTGTATTTCTAGGCATTGGCTTTGGTTTCTCTGGAACTACTTCTAGTTTGTTTTCATGTTTTTTTATTTCAGTGGTCGTGTTTACTTTAGTAGAATTTATTTTATTCTGTATTAAAGTATTATTGTTATTATTATCATTATACTGAAGTTTTTGAGACATTAACAATGTTTCTTCAAATATTTCTGAAGTGTTTTCATTACCAATGACACCGTTTGTCGTTTTTACTGTCTCAGATGTGATTGGTTCTTTACTTATTTCCGATTTCTCTAACGGTCGTTCCAGAAATCTGTTGGTAGATATATCTTTTAGTATATTAGAATCGATATTTTCAATACAGTTTAAAACTTTTTGTATATCAATAGTTTTTGGTTGCATTGTGGGTGTAGATGGAATACTGTTTTCTACCGAACTAGCCATAGAGCTTAATCTATCGACAACTGTAGATATAGAGCTACCTGTATCATCTGACTCCGCATCAGCTAGTAACAAACATCTTTCCCACTCATTAGAAAGTAGGTCAATATATACCTCTGCTTCTGGAGGCATTGCTTTACCGTCCGACAAACGACGAACTAATCGCCGAACTTCTTCAGGTGACCCTTTTTTTAGGTAAGCAATACCCTCTTTATTTTGTCGAAGGATGTGACTATCAAAAGAAGATTTTCGAGATAATTTTGTCATAGTATTATATCCATTATGTCCGTTTAATTCTTTTTCATTGTGCATATTCCCATCACTATTTATGCTGTTTTTCTCGCCAACAGTATGAAGGTTTGGTTTATCTTTGAAAGAATTTTTCTTGCCAAGTTTACGAGGTGGTACTGGAGGTGGTAATGTAGTTGGCCTAGTAATATCTGTAGACTGTTTATTCACGACATTATCGCTGACATCCATGTTACATTTGTTTTGGTCTGTTTTACTATCATCAGTTTCAAAATGTCGGACCAACAGTGTCAATGATTCATCCGAGTCTTTCAATCGTCGTACACAGTCTATTCTGGTCAATTCAGCTACAGACACACCATCAATCGCTAAAATCTCGTCTCCCGGTATCAATTTACCCCATGGTGCGCTAGCGTTGGCAGCTGGACTATTTTCAGCACATGATTGCACCAGAAGCCTTCTTACTTTTTCAGCTGCTGCAGAACCACCCTCAAACTTGAGCCCCAATCCGAGTCGCTCGCCTTTTGGCCTTCTCACAATAACTTCCGCTGCACCAGCGGCCGCGCCTACAGTAAGTACAGTAACGAAGGCTGAGTCTTGCACAACTGGTCGACCCTCGCCAACAGGGACTATGGTGACAAAGTCCTCGCCTGCCGCCTCAGTCGCCATGCCGCGTGTAACGCGCGCCCGCGCCTCTTTTAATCACCGATATTGGTCTTGATAGATCTGCAAGTAAAAAAAAAAACATTTATAAGCTTGCGTAAAAAAAATGCAGTAATAATTTGCATTGCGCACACGACGACGACGTAGACACGCAAACACTGCGCAGTACAGCAGTACTTAATAGCTTGAAACTCCAAGAAGACGAATCAAATATATTTTTTTGTCTCGTTTGTTGAATATTGATAGGTATCCATACTTCCATACTTCCATACTATCCATACTAATATTATAAATGCGAAAGTCTGTCTGTCTGTCTGTATGTCTGTCTGTCTGTCACCTCTTCACGGCTAAACTGCTGGACCGATTGTGATGAAATTTGGTAGGGATTTAGTTAAAGACCTGAGGTCAAAGATAGGCTACTTTTGGGCGCGATATAACCGAGTCCCACGCGGGGCGAAGCCGCGGGGAACAGCTAGTTTGTTTATAAATGATCGTGTTTATATTTTATAAATAATCAGAATAGCATTATAACAACTAGGTATGTTTGATATATTCACCATCATCCGCCTACTTTATCCGCCTACCAACTTAAACATGATCACCGAGCACTTTCGTCGATCAATAAGAAAGTATAACGAGCGTGTTTGTGAACGTGTTGACCACAAACAGTCGTATCATGGCCCGAGCGAGATGTAGGTTAGTAGCACCAGAGGCGGCGCAGGCGTCGCGTCGTCGTCGGCAGTCTCGAGAACCGGCGTATTAGCATATCGCCCCCGGCACAAGTCCGTTATTCCCGGGTCCCGTTTCAAAGGGCCAGTGATTCTCACGGCTCTCGATAATTTCCAAATTAAGCTTCAACTTCACCGTGGATTCTGCGAAACGTGATACCTTCACTTCGTGATAGTAGTATGGCAATGAAATTGATAATAATAAGACATATTTTCGTGTAAAATTCTTGCACTGCCATAAAGAAAATTATGTAAAATTATAACGCACCTTCATGCACTTGAAAAAGGTTTAAGTACGTATGAAACCTATTAACCATTGTTTAAACTAGTTTCATGTCTATACAATATTGTATAAGCTACTCAATTTACTACGCAGTTCGTAAAGAAGTTCGAATCGGTTTTAAGGGACGCAAAATTATTTTTCGGCATTTTTTTTTTAAATCTATGGCAGTTCCTTATTCTATGATAGTTTAGTGTCGAAATTCAGTCAATTCCAAATTTTGAAAAAAAATCCATAAATTTTAAGCACCGTTGATTGGAATTATAGCTCACTCTAATGTGGGTTTCACTCAATTTGGTACTGTACTTCAAATTCCAACACTAAAATATGGTACAAAACTTTTAAATAATAGGGCAGTTACAAGCAACTGCGTTTGCAAAAGACGCTCAATAGATGTTTAAATATATCTTTAAAATGTAAAAAGGAGAGCTTTCCGCAAATCATAGCTTATAATCGAATGAGATGTATTTTAGGTTTTGGCATTGGGAAAATATAGGGTTATCAACTGTTTATTGTACATAACGACTAACTGAGTAGTAGTGTGTATAAAAATATTAAACTGAAGGATGTCTATTCATTTACAGCGATAACGAGAATAAGACAAGTCCGTAACAGATTTCCACATAACCAATTCTGCATTACTTCAGGAAATATTAATTGCGTTAATACGTCGGTAAATAACGTACAAAAATGGCCTCGCCACAATCAATTCCAAAATGAGTGCAAACACAAAGTCAGCGTTTTCGTTTCACGACTGTTGTTGGGCACTGAGTAAACAAAGAAACGTTGCATCGCATATGGTATTGTTTAGCGATATCTCATAATTGAATCTTTATACCGTAACCTACTACAATATGAGAGGTCATGTCTATTGGAACGGTGCCTTCATAATGTAAACGGTATATACATACATTCTTAATTGGACAGTCTCTCCTCATTGATTCAAAATTATGCATACTCAAAAGAATAACGGAATTTCAAAAACACGTCAATTTAATCAGTAAGTACATTGCCTATAAGAAATTCGTTATAAAGTGAGACTAAATTGTGAAAATTGATTTCTGCAAAAATTTATAGACACGGGATTCTTTTTTTTCTAAAGTCTAAATTAAAGTAGACAAATGCATCTAATAATGACTGAACTCAAGGTAATAATTAAATACACGAAGTCAATAAGTAAATAACCACTCAAGTCTCTATTAGGCACCAGTGAAAATAATAATTGCTTGTGATTGCGTGTTGCCTACTTGTCGAAAGGCCGTTTACACATTTCCATAATCTACGACTTATGTTTACTAAACAGTACCAGCAATTTAAGTTAGGGTTTTGTGTTTTGATTCCTTAACCAAACAGAGACAATAAAAGCTATTCTAGTATAATCTAGTCTTTAATTTTATTACATTAATGGTTATTCGTAAAATGTTTATTTTATTTTAAACATACGTATATTAGTGACGTGAATATTTAGACATGAGCAACTTTTCAAATCTTCCACAAACTCAAAAGGTAGAGACTAACTACTGCCGCCGTTAGCCATCAAGAGATTATGTATTTTATAGACTTTATTATTTATATTCGCGGATTCCATATAAGCTTTAATTTTTATTTTTAAAGAAGTACCTACCTACACAGCATCAATTGCAAATTTATGAAACCATAAACTCGTTTAAATATTTAAAAATATGCGTGTTTATCTCAATACGTGAGGTTAATGTAAGACCGCCGTTATTCCACCACTCTATCTGTCGTAATATCATCGTAATATTCATAAATACAAATCCATTCGTAATCAACACGCATTTATTAAAAACGAAACAACATTATCGCTTTTCTCAGTTTATAGGTTTTATCTTTATTATTGCTCTATATTGTGCGAATCAGGTGCGAATTTTTTTATTTAATTAAAATAAGCACCTACAAACAATTAAAAACTAGTAATTTATTTAATTAAAAATTATATATATATACTCATATATTTAAAAATAAATTAAAATCTTACAATAAGAACGTTTATGAGATTAACCAAGAAATGATTTACCAAATTAAATTACCAAAATACCAAAACTAAATGAAAAAAAACCTTGCTTTAAAAAACTGAGATAGGCAGTAAGTTTCATAAATAATATACATAACCTCCGTAGAAATTATGAGCATGTTTCAAATGCAATTTACTTATAGTATATAGCTAAGCCAATTATACAGAGCGTGCACAAGTGGGTAAATGTAACGTTTTATTTAAGGCGAGTCTTTAGTACTATTCTGAAGGTTAAGTAACAGTTGTGTACGTTAATAGACATCATTACAGTTACATCTATTGGGGTACTTATTTTCTTTGTTTTTATACTCACAATGAAGGAACTTACTCAATGTATTTCGGATCTATGAGTTTATTTTACGTGTTGAAAGGTCAAAGCACATATCAATGGTATGTTTAAAATAACATCTAACGTTTAAAATAAAATAATATCTAACGCACTTTCACATCACACATATTTTTCTTTATAATAATTAGGACATTTATATTATCATACGCCGTAACCGTTGTTTTATATAGTTAAATTATTACCTCGACAAACTCACTTCTGTTTTACCGACACATCCCAAATGGATCATTTAGTTACTTTATTAGCTATTTGGCGTTTCTATGAGACTAAGTTTATTACTGTTTATACCGTATAAACAGTAATAAACTTAGTATCTACCAATTATTTTCAGATCTACTCGCATGTATGTAAACTACTTACTATCACTTACCAAGATACGGAAGTATCCATATCAAGTGCAAATAATTAGCACTCAATGAATCTTTCAATATAATCTCGTTACAATGAAGTAAGTAAATAAACAAAAGGTATTATATCACAAATAGATAACATTTATCACTTTCACATATATCAGTTAAGCAACCTCTCTTATCGGTTGAATGGCCATTGAGGTTTTATCAAACACTCGATACCATATTAATTTTATATACAAATGTTGCATGAATATTCAAGTGAAAGAGAGGATACTTATTTGTTTCTTTGTTATATTATCTACTTCATCACTCTTTATCGAAATTTCTTATCCCGAAATTATGAATTTTCTAATGTTTCCCACTTATTTATTTTTCATTTCCTATAGTTTTATTTCTATTTTCTACTTAATTTGTAATAACTTGTGCAAGATGCAATGTTGGTAAAACTGCCAGCTGATTGCTCTATTCATTAAGTAACTGCTAAATTTGCAATGCCTGATGAGCACAGTGCACTGAGGTGCACACTCCGCTGTCTAATCTAGATATTTTCACATTTATCGCTACTTTCTATGTAGAAGTATTATTAGGTACGACCCGATATTATCATCTCGACAGATCGTAACATTGAAACATCATGACGTTAAGCAGTGAACTACCAACTAAAGGAAATGTATATGAACCAAGGAAATTTTGGTTTGAAATCGATGTCGAGTATAAGTACAAATAACGTTATGGAAATGTGTTACCAATTGTCAATAATTTATTTATCATTTTTATCATCGGGAACATGAAATTACAGTTATGCTACCTGTAAAATTACGTTAAAGCCTCCATGGTCCTGATAGATATCGCCAACAATAAAATATGACACTTTATAGACACTTTATTATTTAACATCTGAAACGTCGAAACATTATATAAAGCAATGTGGCTATTACGTTTCCTTTTGCAATTTTTATGTTTGACTTTCGAACCTTTGACTCCAATGGCTCGCGATATTATCATACTGGTCTGACAAGTTTTCTTATTTGTATAGGTATCTATGAGTGGTAAAATTTCTCATATTCCAAGTTGTAAGGCTAATGTGTTTTTACCTAACTTTTTATACCTAAACTAGCGATCCTTCTACTTGTAACTAGCAAACCTTCCTCTTGAATAACTATCTATTTAAATAAAACCGCATCTAAATCCGTTGCGTAGTTTTTAAGATTTAAGCATAAAAAGGGACATAGGGACAGAGAAAGATACTTTGTTTTATATATGTTTTATTTTATATATAGTACGAAAATATTTATCTTTAAAATAAAAGCCCAGGTACCTTGCTTTAAAGTCTAACAATGACAAAGTTTACGTTGGAGAGCAAAACATCACAAATCTCTAAGACTGAAAATATTATCCGAAAGATTTATCAGGCGCGTCTTCTTTCATGTTTATCTCACGAAATTGAAATAAGCCGGATAAAATCTTCTCTTTTTGTGTAGCGCTCCCACAAAAGGCGAATGGTCCAGACATTATCTAGATATATGTCGCCAAAAACAACCGACAGGGGGCGTAGTACGGACGATGGCACTTATGATCGCTGATATCCAAAAATTCACATGAGTTAAGTGACATCAAAGGGATACTGAGAACAATTCTGATGTCATTTCAGTGCTTTCTCTGTACATAACTATATCTTAGACCCTATCTTCTTAGTATTGATATCTGGTGTTAGCTATTTTAGAAAACCCTCATCATACTAAAGGCCAATATTTTACAAATAGGTATCAATAACACGCCGGAAGTCTGAAATTACTTAGGTGCAAAACTGCAAATTAAATAAGATGGACCTCCTGCCGAGCGCGAAGGAACTTATGAAGTGAATATTAGAATAAAGCCTATATCTGTGGAATAAAGGAACCATTTTGTTACGGGATCTCCGGCAAAATTAGGACAGGTTATATATATAATATCATCTAAGATATAACATATAACCGAGAAAAGAAAATTGGAGTCGATCTTTGCTTCAAAATCGATTAGTGAATGTCTCTAAATTACGAACTGTCCTCCCCATATAATAAATGAAAAGACGATCTAGATTTGATTACATTTTATCTTTTCCTCATCAATGTCACTGATTCTAAGGACTGTTTTATGTGCAAAAGACGACTAATCTTTAGAATGAAATTGATGCAGTTTCTGATAGATATTTTATCATGAGGACAATTTGATTAACATTTTACTGTATATTGGCTTTCGGCTCATATCCAAAAATAAACTGTTCTCGGTCTATCCGATTCTTAATAATTACAAGACTATATACATAATTATGTAAGAAATTATAATAATACCTTTGAATATCATAAATAAAATCATTTACCTAAATACATTTCTAATATGTTCAATTGGCGTTAAGTGAAAAGTTACAATCTTGTGAACATTCAAAATTAACTAACTATATTACCAAAGAGGCTTAAGAAACAAAGTTCATGTTGTTATGTGGTATCATGTAGCAAAAACTTTAGGATATAGGTATAAATGGTCATTATGAGCAATCGGTGGGCGACTGGACGACGACACCATGACATCACACATACAGCGTCCTATAATCTAAGAGGTGAACATCCTACAACCATGCCCAGGCAGCCAATGACGTGATCAAATAAAACATGCAAACACATCAAATGCAAACCTCACTATTTTATATACAAATTAATTATTTTAAGCTTTGTTTATTTTAATTTTTTGTATTTTATTGTAGTATGTTGAGGTATTGGTATTGAATTTTAATATGTATAATTTTTTTCTATGTCAAAACAAAATTGTGCCTCTACGCTGATGAGTCATTATAATTTAGATAACTGTTTAATCTCTCAGTATTTGGGGCACGATTTCTTTACTTTACGTATGTTTTTAAACAGTCATCTTAGTAAATATCAAACTTGCGAATCAGTATATTTCATCTGACTCTACATTGACGCTTTATTTTGGGGATCGTGTATTATATTTATATAGGTATTCGTAGTTGGATTTTCCTAAAACTCGGGTGAGAACTTGGTATTATCAACATCGAAACTACTATCTCTGAATTCCATCGCCAGATCGCTACAACCTGGCTTGACCCAGAGCAATGACAGCTACATGAATCAAACCTACCTACTTCAAATGGTTTGCCAACATCGATAGCAGCCAATGTCGATAGAATGAAAACTTTTTATTTATGTAATTACATTACTGTTGTTTTATTTAAAACCTTGGGTTAGGTTACCTACATTATGCAAATGATACAGCGAAATGCCAAGTGACTGTTTGTATACTAACAGCGTTGTGCTCGATGCCAGCCAAGCCTTCTTACAACCTAGATCAGACTAGTTTTGATTTGAATAAATATTTGTTTGCCTTGCTCTCTATGACAATATTACATTATTCTAATTCAAAATTCTATATCATAAAATATTGCATTTAATTATTTCACAAAACCTTTCAGGTACAGTTAAACTGCCTCTACAACCACAATTATAAAAACACCAAACATGTCAAAATATTTTATTTTTTTGCATACTTTTTGCTTTTTAACTAGGTACTACAAAATAAATATAAATATCAAGCAAACATACCAACTATTTCTTGAATCGGACGTACAGTACAGACTATATTCTTTTAATTGTTTGTAGAGCCGTCTTTAAAATAATGTGTGAGAAAGTTCTCCACACTCTGTATAATATTATCTGCTAAAATTTACACGTACAAATCCAAACGAGTTCTAATGTTACCATAATACATGAATCGATAACGTAATACCTATTTGTTATTCAATTTCAATCAATATTTTGAACGCCGGGAGAAAGTTGTAAACTTTTTGTTGAATGTAAACATTTGTTAATCAACAACAGAGTTGAGAAGAAAGTTTGCACCTGAGTCTAATGATTATCTAATTTAATCGCCTAATTAAGGTAACAAAGCGAAGGCTGGGTCATGTCAGTATTAGTGAATGCTTTCACTCGCGCAACTGATCGACCATTCGATATTATTTGTTGTGTGGGAAATGCCAGCTTTGTGGAGGCAGAAATAAGGAGAAAACTTAAGAATACAGGCTTATCTTAACTATGGTGTATCTTTTTTTAACTTTTTATTGAAAATTCTCCAATTCATGGTATTTGCATCGCTAAGTTGTCTTCAATTCGTTTACTGAGGCCAACTTGAATTGACAGATTAGAAAACTCAAACACCTAGGTGTACAGTAACTATAAAATTTTCAGTAGTAAAGGTGAAGGCACACAGGGTCGATTGACCTTTCAAATTACTCCTTTGTAAATTACTGCATTATAAAGCAAGCAACTTTGTAAACATATGAAAAATCTAAAATGCTCATTTTGAGTTAGCCGATTTACGTATTGAGATTTTGATTAATTCAGTTATTTTATATTTTAAAACCAAACTAGTCGTACTGCGTCGTGTTTAAACTAGTCGTAACTAATAAAGAATTTTCAAAATCGGTCCAGAAATGTAGGAGATTTGAGGTTACAAACTAAAAATCTACCGACGTAAGAACCTCATATTGTTTTGGAAGTCTGTTAAAAATTTACTAACGCTCTATTTCTACTCTAAGTAATCTATTGAACAAGTCCATAAGCGGTTTCATGATCATTTTGTTCCACTTTTTTTAATTTAAATTACTGCAATTATTAATTAAATTATAGTGTATTACACAATTGTCCACTATTCACGTAGGTATTGTAAAAATTAAGTGGTGTAAAAGTAAGAGGTTTCTAATAAAACTATTATTAAAACTAATATATAAAGATGAGACGCGACCCATTCACCCACCACCTTTACCCACCCGTGGGTTCAATTATATGGGAGTTTCTGTGCAATTTATAAACTACAGAACTACGAGACTTTACAGTGAAATGCATTCATTTTGAACGAGTTTGGCCCGCTTGCTTTGCAGCTAAGCCATCTTCAATCATGTAAGATAATGCAAAATGATAAATAGGTGCTTAACGAACAAACGATGGAAATAAATAACCGATGAGTTCATTCTTCGCAGTTACTTCGCAAACTAGCTAAACACTGATGACAGGTTTGGCTAACAAGATTAGTCTTATACAATACAAAGGTATATTTACAATTAAATTATCAAATGGTAAATACTACTTAGACAGAGAAAACTACTTATATAAGTTTTATTTACAGCATATCATAAATTCAAACAATAGTTATTTAAATTTCAAGTTAACATTGTCGTAAGTATTTACGTACATGAGTTCATAGATCAAAGATTTATTTTGGCATTTTTACTTCCTTTTCCAAAAAAAAATATTTTCTAGTTTTCGATAATACGTACTTATTTATTAATTTTTGTTTTCCAGCAATTGATCGAACCTTAGTTTCAATCATTACAGTAGGTAGTTTACCTTCAACAACACGGTTTTAAGGCGGGCGGGAAAACAATATAGGGTGCAGGATAGGCGGGCAGTGGGACGAGCGCGGACTGAGGTGCGGGGTGAGGACGCGGCCGGGACGCGCGGGATCGCAGCCTCGCAATAATCTCATTAGGTCCCGCACACACGCCCGCCTGCTGACCTTACCCGCATAATTTTGCCTTACACACCTTGTTTTGTTTACATCATATTTGTTAAAATCTCCTTGTATAATATTCACTCACCTGAAACTCGATACAACACCAAGTATTTCAGTCAACAAAACACTGTTAGAAACGTCCACCACTGATGCAAAACATAGTTAGTCCATCGGTTAGGAATCCGCGATGTTGTAAAGCGCGATTGCAATAGTTTCGGTGCCGTGACGCGGCTGTATACACGGGCGCAGCACAGACGAGCGTCGCGACGTCGACGGCGCAGAGCGGCGTGTGCGCGCGCGCCGGCAGTGGGGCCGACCGGTCGCAACCGGGCCGCGCTCTCACCGCGCCGCCACCGGCCGCCCTGCCACTATGTTGGCCATAATCGCACTTGACACCAAGCTGCGCTCGATCTTCAAGAAAGTTTCACATTTCTATGTCATGAGTACTAGAAGAATTTCCTATCTTTAATTTTTCCGCATTTGTAAGTACATACATGTGTTATACACACACCGTACACGCTCTCTAGTACACGACTAGACTCAAATGTGTCAGAATGAAGCCAGGTCACCATTTCTAATTGAATTAGGTAATTCCGTAACATACCTATCTTACACCTGTTGGTTTCCTTGATGGCTTCACTACCGAACGTATGACATTATTGTACGTGATTTAAACTTTCCAAGAAATATTCCAAGGTGCTGACAGACTGAAAGACAGTGAAAGTTCCACGGTGCCAATTCTCTACGCAAAGATAATTTAAACGATAAAACTAGTAACCACCACTTTCCGTCGTGTCATGCTGGACAATTCACAGTTAATTCAATTATTGAAGGTGCCTATAAAACGTGAAACAGAAGGCTATCGCTAAATTGAATTGGCAGATCAAAGCGATCTAAGATAATATATAACAGATAGATCACTGGTAATCTATCTTACAACTACATAGGTATAATTACTTGTAAACAGTGATGTACTTATCCTATAAAGGAATCTCTTAAGTCAACCAGCTATAATTAATGAGAGAATTTTAAAACAAAACTCTACAAATGATGGTATTGAGTTCAGTATACTTAGGTATCTTGGTGATTCTCCAGGTACAATTTACGAAAAGAGGTAACTACTTCGCTAATAAATCGTTAGTCCGAATACCTACTTAATAATATAATAAAATTGTAATAAATGAATTGAATTTAAATAATACAGAAGGTCGCAGGCGGACGCTGGATGCAGGCCGCTTCCAACCAAAGGCTAAAAAAAATCCAAAAAAATGAAATGAAGATGATGATGAATACCGGCGAAGTGCGAGAGCCAGAAAAATCCATAATCTGTGAAAATTTCAACTATAACGGTTCATGAGGTACAATCAAGTTTTAGATGAACACAGAGACAGACGGCGAACTTTTAGTAAACAGGGTCCTGTTTCTTTTTACCCTTTTACTTTTAGGATTCCGGACCGGAATCCTAAAATCGACTGTTTAATAATCAAACGCTTACATCCTGCAGTGGACAAAAAATATACATTTATTTCATAAGAGTTTCGCTACTTGACTCACCCTTTTAACGAAAAGTTACGAAACCGTAGCTGTTAAGGAATGTTAGTTTACTCCTCCAATATTATGTCTAAACATGGATAACGTGGCGAGCAGCATTTTTCTCGTTTAGTGCTAATGAAAACCGTCGCCCCGCCGCCGCCGCGCTGCTGCGTAATAGGCAGGAATGAGAAATTCACAAAATACTAACTTTATTGTATGACTAGCTTTTGCCTGCGGCTTTCCCGCGTGAATTTCCCTCGGGAACATTGCTTTTTTCCGGTATGAAAGGTACCCTATGTCCTTCTCAGTACTTTTATCATAGATAGGGCATGAAAGCGTCACAAACAAACTGACTTTCGCATTTATAATTATGAGTTGTGATTCTAATACAATATTATAACTTATATATAATAAAAAATTAAGAAGTTTATACGTAATGACCAACTAATTTCATGAAATTTACTTCACTTAAAATGTATATCTTTGAAACCTTGTAATAAATTTCCTATGTTTCAGTTTTCAATGTTTGTATTATAGTGTACATGAAGTGAATACTTTAGAAATAAATACATAAAATAATAAATGATTTGTAGTCGCCTGCAACACCTACATTACAACCGAAAGAAATATTTTCACGCCCTTTTTGAAAGACCCCTTCGTATTAAAGTCATGAAAGTCAATTTGCTATAGATTCCAAAAGAAATTGAAACTTAGAATACCTACCCATTGGTGGAAATTCGCTGTATCATAAATGTCAGAAACTCTTTAACTGTATAATTTCACAACAAAATAGCACCCTTTATGAGGTCTTTAACTACATAATTATATTCTCATTTACTAGGAGTGACTAGGCGCGCCAAGAGAAATTAATACTAGCACGACTACGGACTGCTGATGTAAAATCGCAAGTGTCCAGAACAGACATTCAAATTATCCATAGGTGATACGCCAAAGGACTTCCACGTTTTGTTGGAAGAGATTCTTCAAAGAGTAGTACAACTAGCAGAGATACTGAACAACCTAAAATTACATAAAAATCGTCTGCAGTTTATATCAGTTTTTTTATTTATCGTAAGCTTTGTCATAAGTACATATGTAGAAGGTGGCGTGTGGGTTTCCACTAAACCAACTTCTAACAAGATCGGCATTCAGTCGCACACGATGTGTAGTTAAGTATAGCAGTAGGAAGCAGGCGAAGCGGTAGTAGGTAGAAAGCGGAGAAGGTATAGAGAGGAACTTGATAGCAAAAGAGGATAGTATATACAGATAGATATATTACAATTTTACAACACAGTTTACAATATAAGAATATCGACACCAGAGACGCGTGTCATGTGGTAGAGAACCGACGAATGAAGAACGCCGCGATCCGTCGATGTTTTTCATTGCGCGCGCAGCCGTTGCC
Organism: Apomyelois bistriatella; assembly: GCA_947044815.1. Lineage (NCBI taxonomy): Eukaryota > Metazoa > Arthropoda > Insecta > Lepidoptera > Pyralidae > Apomyelois > Apomyelois bistriatella. Next base: position 7,894,758 of record OX345689.1, read on the forward strand.
AAACGATAGGTTGAGGTTTGTTATGAGTGGCGAGTGTCTCGCTACACCACTCCCCCAACCAGACCGTAACTACGGTCGATAGTAATTCGGAAACCTTACTCAACCTTACCTTACCTTACTTGAAGCATGAGCAATTTCGTACACTTTATCAGCCAATTCTCCCAGTTTATCTAAAGAAAGATCCATCTGTGAAGCAATAACAGTCTGTATATTCTGTGGCAGTCGACTAGTCCATAAAGTGGCCAAAAAATCACTGGGTATTGAAAGACCCGCTAAACTCTCCAAGTGACGCAGGAATTGCGAGGGCTTTCGGTCGCCAAGCTCCTCGTGCATAAGTAATTGTTTCACGCGCTTTTCCTGTGAAGCGGACAGACGCCTTATAAGCTCGGTCTTCAATTTCAAATATTTGTCCTTTTCAGGAGGCCTAGTAATGATATCTTTCACTTCGATGGCGTATTGGTGATCAAGCTGTGCTACGAGATAATTGAATTTTGTATCATCAGTAGTAATTCGGGAAAGATCAAATTGACACTCTAATTGGGCAAACCATAAAGCCGGTTCTTCTGGCCAAAATGGTGGTACTTTTACACCAACTCTCAATACTTCATCAATTTTAATCACTTTTTCGGACTCGCACATTTTAAAAACAAAAGTCGCTCACCACTCGTGTAAGTAAGGCCACGGCCAACCTCTTTGTTGCTATTGGCAACGAAGTTTGTTTGACAGGAAAAAATTTTTATTCAAAATTATTTTTATTTTATGCTCACGATTTCCAGGTCACAAATCGGCGCAAAAGGTGCTTCTTGTTCGTAGTCGGTGGTCACCAGTGTAGAAGGTGGCGTGTGGGTTTCCACTAAACCAACTTCTAACAAGATCGGCATTCAGTCGCACACGATGTGTAGTTAAGTATAGCAGTAGGAAGCAGGCGAAGCGGTAGTAGGTAGAAAGCGGAGAAGGTATAGAGAGGAACTTGATAGCAAAAGAGGATAGTATATACAGATAGATATATTACAATTTTACAACACAGTTTACAATATAAGAATATCGACACCAGAGACGCGTGTCATGTGGTAGAGAACCGACGAATGAAGAACGCCGCGATCCGTCGATGTTTTTCATTGCGCGCGCAGCCGTTGCCAAACGATAGGTTGAGGTTTGTTATGAGTGGCGAGTGTCTCGCTACACATACTTAGATTGGTAAGTATTTGCGTATTACCATTATAGTAAAACCAAAAATTGTTACAAAATCCTATATATATTTATAAAACGTGTTATTCTTCTATACTTTTATTTTTTAATGTTACGAACTTGTTGCAAAATTAGATAAGTTTTCAAGCACGCCGCTTTTCGCCGCGGCATAGGTAGTATTCGGTTTCTGCCCTTGTGATTATACGCTCCCGTCACTTGTGATGTTACGACATTGATTGAGAGATGTGCATTCCAAGATGAATATTTGAACATATTGATCATCTAAACATAATCTGACGGATCTATTTACAGTGCTGTGGCACAGTGCAAAAAAGTAAATTAAAAAAATAAACTATTTTCAACAGAATCAATAATCTACCAATCGATCAACAGCTAAAACTTATAAAGAAATATTGGGTTTTCTTAAAATACACATCTTCATTTGTATTTTTCAGCCCTTTTATTCGAAATGTTCAACTTTGGTGCCCCAAAAGTGCGACCAAAGTAAGTCTTTTCCGATAGGGTTTTTTAGCGGGCAATAATGAGTTTCAAATTTGGAACAAAACAATACGGTCATGCCGAGTGCACATATTATGAAAAATATAACACTGGCTGGTAATAATAAACGCAATCATCGGATGAATTAAAAAAAATAAACGCAAACATTACCCAAATTATCGGTTTTTGGAGGGAAAGTAAACTGTCGCTATGTCCGCGCTGTATTTAATTTCCAAAACTTATGTTTTTTCGAGTGTTTGTGCATAATATTGGTGGATTATTATTCGCAAAGTGTTCGTGAACAAGCGTGAGTGTTGGGAAGTGATACAGTGTCGATTACGTGACTTTTTATCTTTGTCACCAAAATCTCCATGATATAGCTAAGTGAATTTTTTCCACCGCTTCACTTAGCCATCTGACTCAGACTAGACTTACTTACTTGACTGGACTTGACTATTGACTTGAATTTTTGACTCGACTGACTTAAGTAGGATTGAAGAAGAATAATAAATTCAAGAAAGGCCTTAAAGGACTAGATTCCAAGGCCGTATAAACTATTAAAAAAAAAAACCCAAATTATCTATGAATTAGGCTGTATGGCTCTACATTTGCCGTTTTCCTAATAATAAAAAAATATAAAAGCGCGCGGAGCCGTCCCGATTTTCCGAATTGTTTGGATTATTTTCAAAGATTATTCTCATAGAGCGAGATGAAAAGTAGAGTGTATCATTCGGGCGCAAACATATTTTTGGCTCGGGCGATGTACTTTGAATCCCTCTCTCCGTTCAGGATTCTACACTAGAATCCTTCGCTCCGCTCTAGATTCAAAAATCGCCCTCGCCGCCTTTTATTTTGCTCCCATGTGATACAATCTACTATTTTAAGCTAATAATAATGATGGAAAGTCCAAATTGAAATCGACATACCATCAATTGTCTACATCAAACAGATAAATATAAAAAACAGTCACGATCGTTAGTATCATGCGATTTAAAAGTTACAAAAGTGGAACAAGTTACTCGTACTTTTACGTAGGTATATATCAAAGCCTATCGGTGAATATAGATTGTAAACCAAAAGTTTAGTATTCAGATATTCTGACCCATTACCGCTATTATCGTTTTCAGCGGCGTCTGATCGATTTTTTAAATATAAATGATACAATTTGGTCGGAATTTATCAGCAGTCGAAAGTTGGGTCGCAGTCATCAATAAGTAATCAGCGCGACCCAGCCGCCCTGGTCACACTACCACAAAACACTTACAGAACAGAAATCACGCTGCATAAAATGTACATATTACAGTGATACTATATTTGCATTTGTATATCAAGATTCAAGAGTATTTTTAGTTTAAAATTATAATTAGCACAGATTTAACAGCAATTTAACAGCTAGCTAACCAATTTTTAGTTGTAAAATTAATTGTTTTATGTGTTTTACAGAAAAGTGTTATAATTAAAAGTATGTCTTTTGCCCATTTGAAGTTCAATTTGAAGTACTATTGTTATTCTGGTGTTATTTTTGTCATTTGTGTTAGATAATAAGCTTCAATTCTGTAACCTCATTGCTTTGTGATATTGGCGATTCGAAATGCTACCTACAGTCATACACTCATAAAATTGCAATTCAATATTAATGGTAGGTATCTATCCCTTTCCCATCCATGAAATATTCCAATATTTCCAATCATCAAAATGGACTCGAACTTGATAGTTTACGTATACGACTACTGATCTTTACTAATATAATAAAAGCTGAACGATTTGTTTTTTTTTATGTGAACGTTGGAATTTGAAACCTTTTTGCATTCTTCTTCTTCTTCTGGAGTCATAATAGCTATATGAACTCTATATTGACTTTACCCAGTATATAGTCACCGGTCGTTTGCCTCGATCAAGTCCCCCATTTTACATTTTGATTGTTGATAACCCCAAGGCATTAAAGTGGTTGAATGCTCTTTGGATAGTAATATTTTTGGGAAAGATTATTTAACATGTGGTGCCTAGACATCACGAGCTGGTGAAACCGCAGGGCAGAGTTAGTCTTAGATATACATATTCAATCTTGATTTACGCACTGTATGTTCAAATTAGGTAACTATCAATAACAAACTTATCGCATGTCCATATAAATAGGCTATACTACATATGCGTAGATAAAATCGTTTCATAAAATTTCGCCAGAAACAAAAAATGTAACAGTTGCCATGGTCGGTTTCGCTGTGAAGTAATCTGCGGGAATGCATTAATCGTCGCTTGCAGTTGTATGCGGCGTGTAATGTGCGATTTTCAAGCGGTCATTTTATAAAATGTCGATTGTTCAGAAATACACATTAAAAAAAAAACATATTTCGATAGGTGCAGTAAGAAAGTAGAGTCATTAAATTGCGTGAATTAAAGAGGTAATTACCTCTTAATTAAAGAGCAAATTGCTTGCGGCTAGTTTCTTAGCCTCTTCTATTAGTTTGTGTTAACTATCAAGACTTCTAACTTCTCCGCTTTTTTTAATTTACCCATTTTCTTATTCATCTCTTCCTTGTTCTGACTCTGAATTTTTTTCTACTAAGGCGTAAATTTTGACATTATTGCGGTGGCTCATCATTTATTGTATGGATTCTGATATTTTTTTATTTAATCTGCTAAAAAAGCTAAAGGGTTTTCCCGCAAATCCCTACTCTGACACAGACCCTCTAACACTCTATAAATGTCTGAACTTATGGTTTTTATCTTAGATAGTTTGATAGTTTTGTTTTTTTTTAAGTTAGATTTCTGTGGTTTTTATATTTTACTGACATAAAGTGATCACGCGACGTTACCCGACGCCGCGACGCCCAGCGCCACTGCTAAAAACCTGCCTATTGAGAGAGAAAAAACGAAATCACTTTCGTTAATTAAGGCACCTATATATAAGATACCTAAATTTCATATGAAAAAAAATACGGAATTTGAACTATGAAAAGGTTCAAATTATTGTAAGGTTGATTAATATTATTATTTAATTTCTTAAGGTTTTAGTAAAAAAATGTTAATAATAAAATGGTAACGTAGTAAATACTTCCGCCTATTATTCTTAACAAACTGTATTTTGTATAATTAAGATTTAAAAATTAATGATAAAAAAACTCTTATATCAACTCCTTTTACATAAGATTCAATTTTATATCTTCTATCTTAGTTATACGCAAACATCAAGAGTAAATGTTATAATTAATAATATTGTATATTTCAGGGTGCTCTCCGATAGGTAATTCTGATCCGAATTTGAGAATCCTTTCACCTTAAAGGTAAATTAGGTATCTGCAGGTTACATTGGCTATGCATGCATGTACCACGGGCGTAACCGGGGTGGGCTACTATACGATAAAGTATTTTTCCCGATGACAACGCATCGAAGCACTAAATGAGATTAGCAGGATAAATACATCTAGAAGAAAGGTATAAGAATGTACTAGGTATATTAACGTCTGAGTTTATACAAGAAATACCCAAAAGAATATCCATTAATTTGTTGCTCATTAATTTTCTTTTCTTACCTCATTTCTTAGCATGCCAGCCGATAACAAATGAAACTAGAAATGTCACTTGTGGCTAATTCTCACGATCTCTTAATCATTCTTCATGTTTTACAAAGGCAATTCATAACTCAAGTCGTTTAGTTATTCTCAGTCTGGACATTCAACCACTATCCAAATGGCTATGGTAATAAACTTAGGTATACGGCATGGTCAAACCATAACATTCTGAATGTTTTTTTTCTTTTTCCTTCAATATGGGTCAAACCGAAAATTTTCATCGGTATGGCTGTGGTGAGCGAGTTATTAGTGCAATGTCAAGGCGATCAAAAGATGTGACCGTAATGCAATTTTACAAAGATTTGCGGTTTCAGGAAGGAATCAAAACCTATGGTGTGGGGTAATTTACATTGCTACTCATAAAATTTGATAAGAAGCATTATCAACACGTATTCATAAATAAATCTGAAAACTGTAAATTGTTAATTTCAGCTTTGAAGCGACTATACCGACAAGATCACACCTCTAGATAGATTGTCACGTTGTAATCCAAAGAGGTAGGGCTTCTTTTTGGTTCCGGTTTGACCGTAACCTTTGTATAGATTAACATTTCAAAAGCTCGAACTAAAGTTCGACGCTAACATATCAATTCCACTGCTTATCATAACATCAGCGACTCTATCAATCATTGTCATCTCCTTGTATTCATCGCACCCTCTATCTTACTGTCACAAATGAATAATATGATAGAGGCAGTTGTGCCTGTACCATTATATTGATAAGCGTATGATCAAAAGTTGTTGATAAACTGCGCTTCACCAGATAAACGACAAATAAACATTTTGTGTTTTTTTCTTATGTTTTTACATTATTTTCGCCATTGTATAAGAGTGTTTTACTTGTAAAGTTTTAGTAAATTCATAAGAATTCACACAGACTGCCTCCGTGGTCCGCGGTCGTGGTCGTCAGTTGTGAATTCAAATCCTACGAGAAGCTCACTAGGCTTATCTACGATTGTCTGACAAGAAATATAATACTTATCGTACTTCGAAAGTCACATTAAGCCGATGTTTGGTTAAAAAATCTCTTATGCCACCAATGTATCAACTTCAAAACTCACACGTATAAATAAGTGACACTAACCAGCAAACGGTTAAACTTTAGCTCATCAACGACACAAATTAGTTAGAGGAGCGGAGGAGGATGTCCCAAAGTGAGCTTTCAAAAGTTCACTAATGTTTTGAGTAAATTATTCTTAGCTTAAAATACCTCAAACAATGCATATGAAATACTAATTTGTGACAATCGGATTGTCAAGTCGGATGTCGTTGCATTAAGTTCGTGATGATCATTCGCATGATCTCGACTATGAAGCAATAAAAAAAAAGTTTGGAGTTGCAATAGAGAATCGCTCTATTGAGACGAGGGCCGTGCACTCGTAACTTTTAACCTTTACTTTTGTCATTTCACTCAGCCATAGTACGTTCATTATTTCGCCTAGTTTCTAGTAAATGAACGCTTTTGTTCTTAGTGCTCTATTGAATGCGGCGCTCCTTGGGCGCTTTCTCCGAGTTTCGAAAACTTCCTGGTTGGAACACATTTGCCATTTACCATACATATCCAGTGCCTAATAAAGACAGTACTGGATCGTGAACTCTGCGATTTCATTATGTTGCGTCTCGTTGTGTTGTTAAGTTAATGACTGTCTTGAAACTAGAATTGGTTTATTCCATGTCGTTACGAATATATTCAACTTACATTTCATAAATATTACATACATATATATTCAAATTGACATAGGTAGTTCCTAACTTTATATGTTCGATCCCAAGTTTTTCTACTGAAAAAGTCATAATTATATTGTTTTTCTATTATTTTATAATCCCAATTAAATAACTGGTATAAGTTTATTAGGTTTTTTAAATTAGTCAGTAAACCTACTTTGTTTTAAGTTTTTTGTGAAAACGTTTTTTTTGCCAAGGAAACGAGTGTCATTGCCTTTTATTACTATTAATTATGTAGCTGCAACCGACAAAATCCTTCCTTAACAATCAAAGGTTTGCATTACTTCTAAACTTCTTGTTTCTTGAGTTCCACGCTTGTTTTATATGTTTACCTCAAATCCTAGATCGATCGATTAGAGTTGATACCTACGGCTGTAATTCCAACACAAGGTCATTGGGACGTGGTTACTCCGGGTTAGAAACATCTTTGCCATATAATTCCTCTCACCAGAGCCGCCAGAATCATCTGTGCTGCAAATGATACTTATGAGTTTACAATGTAGGCACAAGTATAACATTGAAACAATATGTCGGTAAAACTAAATGTTGTATTTCAGCATAAAATGAGGTGAACGCAGAAGAGTGACTATATCTGATTAATCTTTAAGTATTCCATGACATGGACAAAACCAAAATGATGTTTAATGTCCATGTTATACCGTCGCCGGTTTCTGTTTGAAGCTGCACCCTTGAAGTTGTGGACCAATATGTCTTCTTGGGTCAGTTGATCCAGGCTGACAGTTCTAGCTTCAAGGATGAGGTCTCTCGTCGAATCCGACTCGGCTGGGCAGCGGTTGGGAAGCACCGCAATGTCTTCGCGTCCAAAATACCTCAGTGCCTTAAACTAAGAAGACCAGCAAGTGTTACCGGCGATGACATATGAGTCCGAAACGTGGTCCCTTACTATGGGCTCAAGCTAAGAAAGCTCAAGGTCGCTCCAAGAGCCATGGACAGGGCTATGCTAGGTGTTTCTCTACGAGACCGAATAAAAAATGAGGAGATCCGTAGGAAAACGAAGGTTGCTGACATAGCCCAGCGGATTAGCTCTTTGAATTAGCAGTAGGTGGGGCACATAGCGCGACGAACCGATGGCCTATGGGACAGAAAGGTTCTTGAATGGCAACCACGCACCGGCAAGCGCAGCACCGGACACTCACCGACCAGATGGTCAGATGACTTAAAAAAGGTCGCAGGCAGGCGCTGGAAGCAGGCCGCTTCCAACCAGTTATTTTGGAAATTCTTGGAGGAGGCCTATGTCCAGCAGTGGAAAGCCTGCGGCTAAAATTATGATGAAATTCCATAGTTTACTACTAATACTCGTTGATAATAGCCACATGATTAATATTAATGGGCCATATAGCTCATCAATAAATATGTTGTTAGAAGCTTTATTTTCTAAACGTTATTGTATTATACCTCAGGCGGTTAAAAACATCAGCATTCTTACATATAACAGTCAACCTTCAACACAGATTAATAAATTAACTGAAATTTAATTTAGGTATGTTTTGGTACAGGGATAGGGTAGAACCTGGATTAATATAAAAGAATTATGGGTTAAGGCTTTGCATGAAAATGTCGTTTGCAAACTTTAATTTACACAAGCTCTGTAACAGCAACTTTAATTTAGGCAAGTACTAACTCATGGGTCGGTCGCGAGTCAAAATCGATCAATTGCTGAATGACTTATAAAAGCTAACATGCAATCAAAATCGTTTATTGTGAAATACAAATATTGGTAATAGATTGGGATTTTCACCATTTTGGTTGAACTCATTTGAGTGAATTTAGGTGTAGGAACAGGGTATGACCTAATTTATTAAGTATGATGTTTTTTATAAATATCGCTCGGATAAATAAGAAGGCAGTTACTTCAGATGTAAATTTTATCTATAGCAAAAGGCATGCAGCGTCTAACGAATGTCCCTTTTTCATTTGCGCCTGTCACGTCAGTCAGCTGATATCATGGAAGTTGATGTTCGAGTTCGAGAATTCGTAGGTGTTAGGTCGTAGAGTGGAGGGGGTTGGGTAGGAGGAGGGGGTTGGCCTCATTGATCGCACCGCGCGCAGCATCCCCGCGCCTGGTCCGCACCGCGGCCCGCAGCCTCCGAACCGAACACACCACAGTACTTGAAGCTCTAATCGCTAGATTTTGAAAACCCATCACGACCCTCGACCCACAAAAATGGGACAATGACATTGGTGAGAGCTTTCACGACATAGGAGCCCTCGTAAAGCCGTATATATTTCAATGCTTTTTCTTTTTGGGTATTGATTTACAAAATACCTTAATACACTTGTAAAATATACACTGAATTTCCTCTAAGCGCGTAAGTGTTAGTTAATGATTATTTTACAATCTTACATACAAATCGACAAATGACAAACTAATATTTAATTTTACGATTACACCGTAAAAATATGGACATTGGCACATAGAACCTTCGACTTTTTAGAATTCGGTTAAAAATAAATAAGTAAAAACCATCAATGTACTATTAACAAAACTTTAATGGCTACAAAGTTTTATGTAGATAGTTTTTTTTTTGTTTTTTATAATAATAATAAATAAATAGAGGCGTACTTTGATTAAAATAAGACCTGGGCATCAAAATTATAAGTAAGAACTGAAAACTAAGTAAGGTAGCTATCAATTTTAATTTTTCATAACAATTATTAGGCAATAAATACTATACATACCGTCCATCTGATTAACCTTACCTATGGATTCCTGCAACATCATGAAAAATGTTTTCATATCCTTTTTGACCTCATGATAGTTATTTGGGAAAACCGTTAGGAATGATTTAAATATCAGTTACATACATTGAACTATTTATTTTCATATGTGAGCATTTAATAAATTTAGTGAATACAAAAGGTCAAGAAGCATAACACAGTATATATGGTGAACGGTGTGTTGCACTGCTTGCGAGTTTGAGAGATGTGCCTGGGCAGCAGCAGCCAGCGGACCGCGTGCAGGCTGCGAGGGAGACGCAAGGTCGCGGGATCGTGCACCGCTCGGGCGGGCGCCGGGCGGCGGGCGGCGGGCGCTTGAATGGGCGGCGGCGGCGACGCGGCTGCGCGTCCGCGGTGCCTCCGCCAGTCCGCACACCGGCGGCTCCGCTGCCCCACGGTCGGCCGCACTCCGCTGCACAACAATGCTCAAAAACACGCCGTGACTCGAAGAACATACGCGGCACGACCGGCGATGCTCCAGGATCGGACGGCACGCGTGGCCGTCGGCGAGCGGTCGTGAACAAAGTTCGATTTATGAAAACCGTAGAAGAATTGAATTTTAAGCTCGTATTTGATAGATTCTAATAAGCGGGAGTGCAGATCGGGAGGCGGGGGTCGGTGTCGCGCGGGCCGAGGCGGGCGATGGCGCGGCGCGGGGCGGCGGCGGTGGCGGCGGCGCGCGGCGCGTCGCGGCGCTGACATGGGGTGGCGGGCGCGCCGCTCGCTGTTGGCGGCGCCCGCGGGCCTGCTGCTGCTGCTGGGCCTGCTGTGGCCGAGGGGTAAGATCTCACCCAATCTTCAGGTTTTTCACCCACTTCCACATTCCACAATGCTCGCCAAAAAGGTTTCATAAATCTTATCTTCCAAAATTCTCAATAATCTAAATAGTCTCAACATTTTCATGACGCTACTTCACTCTACTAGGACTCATAATTTTTGGCCCGCAGCTCCGTCCGTGTGGGGCTCGGTTATGTAGCGCCCAAAAGTAGCCTACGTTTGACTTCAACTATATCCATACCAAATTTCATTATTGGTTCAGCGGTTTAATCGTTACAAACAGACAGATAGACAGACAGACAGACTTCATATTTATAATATTAAAACAAGCTTGTATGAATCAAAACAAACTAAATTCCCAGTAAATGTAGAAATTTGGTATTAATATGTTTTCGAGTTATCACACAAATGTCTTGAAATATTAGACGACCTCCATAGTGTGATGTTTAGCACAAAAGTCCGCCAATGTGAGGTTTTTGGTTCAATCCAGAGTTCCTGGGCAAGTTTTCCTGGGTCTTGGGTATTTATTTTTCTTTTTTTATTTATTTCTCTAGGAAACGATAACACAGGTTATAACCTATGTTACCAAAATATCTCCAAACGCCTATGTAACATCATCACTACATAGTATAAAACAAAGTCGCTTTCTCTGGCCCTATATCCCTTTATATGCTTGTATCTTTGTTTGTTTGTATCTTTAAAACTACGCAACGGATTTTAATGCGGTTTTTTTAATAGATAGAGTGATTCAAGAGGAAGGTTTTAATGCCCATGCGAAGCCGGGGCGGGTCGCTAGTTTGTTATAAAATATAGTATCGTTGTTAGTATCCATAACACACGTAAAAAAAAATATCGTATTTATCTATATTGGAATATTTTTTATAAGAAGTAAATTATCGAAAAAAAGGGCTGTATTTTTATAAACAGAGTTTCCCTTTAAAATTATAGGTACCTAATGTGTTAATATCCGTCCACGCGTATACCTATCATATAATTCCCCATATATAACATAGATTTATAATACCAGTGTTCTTTCTTTAAAGCATCAGGAAAACATAGAATTTTCCAGTTGCTTTCCTTTCAATGCATATGTGCAGGAATGGACCCTGATTTTTTACCTTTAGGCGATTGTCGAAAAGTAGTTATTTATCACCTTCAGAATTTATTTTTCATCTACAAATCCAATGAATGCTTAAGGCGGCTTAAGTTTCTAATACCTGAGGCTCTATCTGCGTATGGGACTAAGACGTGAAAGTATGTATTACAAAATTGCTGAACCGAGTTAGAGATCATTTCTCAATATCGATAGTACTTAGAAACATGACCTCAACATATTCTCAGTTCTGTGAACATAACTTTAATGCTCTATTTGTATTATTAAATTTTAATATTTGACAAGGTACTAACAAGAATATATTTAAAAATTTAATAAATTAGTTCTTATAGAGTACAAATTTAAAAAATGTTAAGCAAAACTTTATTATTTTATCTTTTACAAATTAGCTGCTTGGGTCTAGAATTTTATAATAAAACTTGGCTATATTTCGGTTTAAAATCAAATCACCTTTTTTCATAAAAAACTCAACTTGCATTTACATTATATAGACTCGTGCACTTAAACCAGGTTCGAGTTTTTTATCCTTGATATTCTCTACTCATCTATGCTTAGTCACGCACATCACATCAAAGAGATTGAGTACGGACGGTGCGGGCGACACTAGAAGCGGCCATTTTCACAAAAGAGCTCGAGTTGAGGGAGCCCTCGATCGATGGAGATCACTTCAGCGGCACATGATAATAGGCCTCAGATGTCTCGCCAAGAGTGATAATTAATTTCGTACGTTATACGTTAATGAAGTTGAATTTTATCACAATTTATAGATATACTTATATAAATAAATAAATACATGTATAGTGATATAATGTCTTCACGTTATGAGAAACTGATAATGATGGTTGTAAAGTATGAAAGGTAAGAAAAATATTATTTCTGAATTTATCTTGACAAAATATTGAAAATGCAAACTACTGTTTCTTGCAGAGGTAGCAGTACTTAAAATTATAGGTAATATTTTTTTAGGAATTGCACCTTTTTCTCGAGAATACTTATGCAATAGAACTTCATATAAGTATACTTAATGTTAAGAGCCACACTAAAAAAAAGTAATGAAATAATAAAAATATTAATTACTTTTATTTATTTATCTCTCTATTATATAATTAAGTGAAAATTACTGCCGCTAATACTATTTTACCGAATGCTTTATAAGTAATAGTAATATCAAAACCACTCATATAAAAGCATAATACTCGTATAAATATAATTCAGGCAAAATCTGGTAACAAAACAGACTTGATTTAAGTAGAAAAACATGGGTAACTTGTAGACCAAAAAATCTGTTATAACGATTGCATCTGTTTAACGTTTATTTATTTACTAACGACCCGCCCCGGCTTCGCATGGGCATAAAAACCTTCCTCTTGAATCACTCTATCTATAAAAAACCGCATCAAAATCCGTTGCGTAGTTTAAAAGATTTAAGCATACTTACTGATATAAGGACAGAGAAAGCGACTTTGTTTTATACTAAGAAGTGATTTAATTCATAACAATAATGTAAAGGGCGTACTTAAAGCCGTACGTTTTTTCTACAAGTCAACCAAGAAATGGTGCAACGTTGATGAAGAAATAATAGATTTCCAATTGATCACACATGTATTATGTTTAAAACCAGAGGCGAGCGGCGGCTACCACGAGAAGCGGCTGCTGCACCACCTACTGGACCACTACAACGTGCTGGAGCGGCCCGTGGTCAACGAGAGCGACCCGCTGCAGCTCTCCTTCGGCCTCACGCTCATGCAGATCATTGACGTGGTAAGATGGCCCTACTTGAGTTATAATTAATAATAATAATAATTTTATTGAAGACAACATAGGCCCAGTGGTTAGTAATACTTATTCTATGTTAGTAATAGTTAAGTGAAGCCCATTAGGTTTTAACGGATATAATAATAAAAATAAATCATTTATTTCGGATTGCTAGATAGATATAGGTTAGTAATAATTGATCTCATAAACTAGTGTTAGTACCTAACAATAATTTTACTAATACATACTTACATTTTTTATTAATATATACATGTAGTGATCGAGAGGTAGTAACTGCTCTCCTTATTCCTCAGTCTACCTAAAATAAATGTCCTTATTTCCTTGGAGGATATAAACAGCAACACAGTAATTACCTGTTGTGTTCTTCTTACCAATATAAAATGGTTTTCAACTGCGATAGTATTCCAAATAAGCGATATCTTATAACATGGCTTACTAAATTGACTCATGGAGAAATAAGAAAGAAATTAAGTTCAGCTGATGAGATGAGCCGGGCTCTTAAGCAATATGACTGAGCAATTTTTATTTAAATTAAATACAATGTAGAGTCTTAGAGAGCACTACGGAATTTCGAGAGCGAGCGAGATTTTAGAAATGAAATTGAAGTTTTAGAAATTTAATTTAGGGCAGTATTTGAAAAATTTATATAATAAATATTTTTATTTACAAATATATAAATTTGAATTCATGAAAAAAAAAATCAAATACTGCTCTAAATTAAATCTCTGAACTCACGACGCCTTAGATGTCAGCCTGGATTTTTTCCTCTTCAATTATTTTTTACAAAAATATACTAAATAAGTTCAATATTATTTGCCTGCTGGTACGTAAACAATGTTTGTTTACAGGATGAAAAGAACCAGCTTTTAATAACAAACATCTGGCTTAAACTGGTGAGTAATAAGTTATTTCAGTATGCGCAATTTTGAGTAAACACTTCAACTTGTTTGCTAAGCAATTAAGATATAACCTCACACAGCTTAACTTTAAATAAAAATATATTCTAAGTCACAGTTGAATACTTGAACAAAAGAATCACATTATTAAATCGAAAACTCAAGTTTTTAGTCTTCAAATGATTCCAACGATACATTTAAAACAAATAAAAAATCTATTAACAAGATAAGAATTAAAATAATTGTTCGTATATATAGGTAGATGAATTACTAGATAACTATTTAGAAAAAAATTCAAAATAGAAATTTTAAATCGAACCTTTTTATCTAGGAATGGAACGATATGAATTTGAGATGGAACACTTCTGATTTCGGCGGGGTCAAAGACTTGCGAGTACCACCACACAGGTTATGGAAACCAGACGTCCTTATGTACAACAGGTAATTTTTACATAACATTTGTCTTTGTTCAGTTAAGTGTAAAACAAAAAGCAAATAGAGTTTATTGACTCTGGTGCTTTTAGATTTTATGAATAAATTAAACACTAAACATCTTATTTAGGAATATTTCGACATTTATAGTAAAGTAGTTAATATCATAATTGTAAGGGATTTTTCATTTCCTCACTTTTCTACGGCTCCTTCATACTTTTTGTATATTTAACACTTTATTAATTTGCGACAACTAGTTCAAAATATTAAAATTAAATCAATACAAGTATTTGAACTTAACAAAGACAATAAGTACGGTTATTATTTGACTTTAGAATAAACTTTTTATCTGATGATTTATTTTCTTTGATAGCGCGGACGAAGGATTCGACAGCACGTACCCAACCAACGTGGTAGTTCGCAACAACGGATCATGTCTGTATGTGCCGCCTGGCATCTTCAAGAGCACATGCAAGATCGACATCACTTGGTTTCCCTTCGATGACCAACGCTGCGAGATGAAGTTTGGCAGCTGGACTTATGATGGATATCAAGTAAGTAGATTTAAATTTCCATCACAGTTTCTGAATGCACAGCTCTTGTGCTGCTTCGTTGTAAGATATATTTGAGTTTTTTGTTAAATAGTTACGTGTTATGAAAACAGGAAGGGGGATTATTTTATATTTTATTTATTTTTTCAGTTGGACCTACAACTACAAGACGAAGGGGGTGGAGATATTAGCAGTTTTGTCACGAATGGCGAATGGGAACTTATAGGTCTGTTATTGTTAACGGATATAAATTTTTACTAAACATTTAGAAGCGCGTAACCAGTAGCGCATTTTGTTTTTGATTACCGCGGCTACAACATTCTGTAGTTTTTCCAGTGAAGTCAGGAGTAACATATCGTGCTGTACTATTATCATATTTAAAATAACCTTTAAAGCATCAAGAGCTATCTCCGTAGTATAATTTAGTCATAATATTATTATTCATGCTGGCGATTCTTTTCGATTCAATTCGCGAATATTTTGAACACATTTCTGAGTATATTACATTTGTATATTTATGTTTATACCCTCTACGAAATTATATACCTCTAGATACCCATCTGACATGTTATTCTATCAACAGGCGTACCAGGCAAGCGCAACGAAATATATTACAATTGCTGCCCGGAGCCATACATCGATATAACATTCGCGGTGGTGATCCGGCGAAAGACGCTCTACTACTTCTTTAATCTGATCGTGCCCTGCGTGCTCATTGCTTCTATGGCTCTTCTGGGCTTCACCTTACCACCAGATTCCGGCGAAAAGCTATCCCTAGGTATCATCACTCCTTATCAATATGTATAACTAACTTGTTTTACAAAGTTGTTTGTTTTAATAAATACAAAATATTTTACTTATTAGGTAGGTATGAACAATTTATTTTAAAACAAAAATGAACCATCACAAAAACGCGAACAACCTGACCTAACCTTTGACTAACATTTAAACTTGTAAATACTATTAAGCTGCAATAGTTTTCCTTAAAATGAACTTTAATTTTATGAAAAAATCAGCGTTAATCCTAGTACTTAAATACAAATGTTTCTGTTTCTATATGAAGTAAGTAAGTTCTTGTCTTAAATTTACTTAAACATATTTTTTTAAATAAATCAATACAAAAACTTTATTCTACGTCGTAAATTCATTTAGGCGTATCAAAATCTTACCTATCAAGCCTTAACCTTATGTACCTGACTTCATATTACCTTGTTCAGGTGTCACAATTCTTCTATCCCTGACGGTGTTCCTAAACATGGTGGCGGAGACGATGCCAGCCACGTCGGACGCTGTGCCGTTATTGGGCACGTACTTCAACTGCATCATGTTCATGGTAGCGTCGTCCGTGGTGTCCACCATCCTAATTCTCAACTACCATCATCGGCACGCTGACACGCATGAAATGAGCGACTGGGTACGTATTGTGTAAAAGTATGATCAATACGTATAATATATATCAATGATCTATCTACAAATTATAAACTATTCATCACTAAATACTACCATTAAAACAAACAAATAGATTTTTTGACATTCGCGGTATAAAAGTACCTCTATAGTTAAAGTTCTTCAACAACCTAAAAATGTAGAGAAATTATGACATATGCGCGAGTTTATTGCGAATCGACATCAGTTCACATTCAACGAAATAAAATTGTCCACAGATACGATGCGTATTTCTATACTGGCTGCCATGGGTCCTGCGCATGTCGCGGCCAGGCAATGCTGCGACTCCGCCCCCAGCGCGGGCTCCTCCGCCGCCGGACCTGGAGTTGCGCGAACGTTCATCCAAGTCGCTCCTTGCTAATGTGCTCGACATCGATGACGACTTCCGGCACGCGCAGTCGCAGCAGCCGCCCTGCTGCCGATACTACAGGTCCCTCGACGATCTACACGAACACTACTCGCCGTAAATAGCACGGATACGATACTACTCCCCCGCCTCGAACGATCCGCAGTAGACCCGACCATAACAGCTTTCAAGACGAACATTCGACAAAACTCACGATCATTCACGATTTCAATTTAAAAAAAATCTTTTTTGGGTCTTGTCTTTCTCGATACATCTCTAAGCATAATGCCTGTAGTGCCCTACGTTCCTCGGCTCCACCTGTAGTATAGAGTACCCAAGTGTGTGGGGATTATAGAGCCATGCTTTTGCAGGAGCGGCGAGGAGAATGGTGCAGGGCTGGCTGCGCACAGCTGCTTCGGTGTCGACTACGAGCTCTCGCTCATACTGAAAGAGCTTCGAGTCATCACAGATCAGGTAACTATTTATGTGTTTGCTATGTAAATGAAGACATAGATTAAATTGATGAAGGTATACAATAAATAAAAAAATATAAATTAATAAATTAAATGTAATAAATTTATTAAAAATGTCGCTTATTTTATTCTTAGTTTCTAAATATTTTTTAACCTTAAAATAGGATCCTGCAAAAATATTGACAAAGCCATTTTTTCCAGATGCGCAAAGATGACGAAGATGCGGACATTTCGCGCGACTGGAAGTTCGCCGCCATGGTCGTGGACAGACTGTGCCTTATTATCTTTACCCTGTTCACAATCATCGCCACGCTAGCCGTGCTGCTGTCCGCGCCACACATCATGGTGTCGTAGCGACCCGCTCGGCTGCGGCTGCGCATACATAACGTTCTGTGATACCGCGAATACTTGTTAAGTTGTGATGTGCGAAGCGGCGCGGGCGGTGACGCCGCGGCCTTCGGGAGTTGCAGCCGCCTGCCTCGCCGTCCGCGCCCCCCTGTAGATATAAGTTACCGCTGACTGCCATCCCCGTGCGCTCAACCGAAATGTACTGCCTATCCAAAGTTTCCTAATGAGATGTTGCTCAGACTATCTTCTTTCATAATATCCTTCGAAGGGAATCCAAAGCAGTAAATAAACCATCCCTAAAGAGTCTGAAAAACTCCTAAACACCGATGAGTGGTTCCAATTTTGAACTCGGACAGAGCAGTTTCGTCTCACGGGCTCGGGGCTGCCGCCAAGTGGCATCCAAAAGCTCCAGAGAAGCTAATACCACGCTAGATTAGTACCGTTTTGGAAGGTCACTATATTGTGACTGATACAGAAAATTTAGCACAAAGACGTCTTCCTTCATACCGTTGAACGACCTGATTCGCATTTAAAATTTAAACTTTGTTAGATCTTTCTCGATTCTTGAAGTCTATTGTACAGTTTAGGGTTCGGGCGGTAAAGCAAAGCCCTTTGTTTCCTTCTTGTTCGATTCCGTGAATCGTGGTTATGATCCCTAACTTTATTTTCGGATGTATTGTGTCAGTAGCTAGTATAGAACTTTACAAACAATGTTGAATTCAATTGGTACAGGTTGTGATATGCCTCGTTGTGAACGGGTCGATATTGTTATAAATGGTAAAATATCCATGGCTATAGCTTAATAAATCGTTCGTTAAAAGTTGTAGTTAAACAAAGTATTATTTTACCGGAGTCTTTCGGAACGACGTATGCAAATAATAAAATTACATAATAATATACACATTTGTACTTCTTTCCATACAGTTGCGGTTAATCATATGCTAATATAATATTAACTATTACGCAATTTTCTCTTTTGTCAAAATCTTCATTGCGAAATTCTTTCGAGTGTACCAAATAATTGAATTTTAAACGATTCCTCCTAGAATTTTTGCAGCAGTTTTTTTTTATTTAAAAAGTATTTTACTTAAACCACAACATATGCAAGAGTTCGCTTTAACAAGTAAGCCATAAAAGCAACCAATGAGTTGACGATTTATATTTATTCTAGACAGAGCGTTAAGTATAATACTCGTTACTGCTGTCTTGATCGTCCAGACCGCTCATCTCCTATATCCGATATTTTGGGTTCAGTTGGATCTTTTTACTGAATCCTTACTATCATGAAAACACATTTAAAACGTTACTTTATGAAAACATTGCAAACCTTTCAGACGGGAAACGTTGAATCGAAAGAGCGATTGCGCGGATACACAAACGGAGAATGTACCCTCGCGAGGCTCCTACCATGTTTCTCTTCTTTCAGGTGCTACACGAATAATCCTAGTCAGCCCTTTGGAAGTTGCGGTTTGGCTATGATTATAGGTCAATGTTTTCAATCACCAGTTTGTTCAATGTCGTTTAATCTTGTCTCATCAAGCTCTCGACTACGGTTGTGTGACGACCCATTCGGAGGTCGCCGCGTGTATTTGCCGTTATCTCATTACCTTTTTGCACATTATCATGAGCTAATACGCTCTCTTCTTCCTAATGAACGGCTTATACGTGGCCACCTCTTGTCGGCAATAGGATGACCTGTTGTCTCCATAATTTGTTCAATTGTTAGGGTTAAAACTCTGAATTGCATTTTGTTTATTAAATATAAACGAATGAATATCTTTGTTTCATTTTTCCACTTTCAAAATAACTCCTTATTAAATAAATGTTAAAGCTTATTTTTATTAATTAATTCTGTAATCGTATTAGCATTATTATTTCACAAGTACAGTTTTAATAAATTATTAATTTTTTAAAGATATTTATTGATCAATAGTAACGCAGAGTAGCTACAAAATCTATTTCACTAACTAAATTAATTTAGTGACATGATCTGACACAGCCATCAGACAGTTGAGGTTGATGGGAGCAACCCTGACCCAAATATTTAATATATAGTACATTCTGGAGCCAGTACTTGGCGAGTGCCTGTAGACAATCGATGTTATCCCGTGGGATAACCGCACATGCGCAATAGCCGCCACCCCAACATTGAGGTCGAAGGCTTTGCGATGCAAATTACTTGAATACCATCTACGTAAGTATATTTATTTCTGTCATTACGGATACGTAGAAATAACATTTAAATATTCTTCTCAAAATTGGAAATTCAGAATTTGTGAAAATAAAGTCAAAAGTTTTCCAGGGATTAACTACGGTTATTCTCGTACACTAAGGGTCGATTTCACCAAATAAGAGTAAATTTTACTCGAGAGTATACGAGCAGTTACCCCTAGGATAACATATTTTTACGTTTCACCATAGACTTGATTCAAGAGTAATCGATTATGCTGGAGTAAATCTCAGTGTTCAAGGATGTACCTTAATCTGTACCCATTATCCAAACACCCATACCTATATTATTTTTAACAGACTTCTTATTGACAAACGTTTATGCTCATTTTAGCAAGACCCGATCATGTCATTCAATCAAAAGAAAGAAAGGAAAGTTTTGTCAGGAGCTGAACTCCTCCAACGATAATATCCCAACATGTACCTAGGAGCTACGCATAACGCAAGTATATTGAAAGACTGAGGTGTAAGCCAGAAGTTAGTTAGGTAACATAAATAAGTATTTTATTATTTAAACAGAATCGAATGAAGAAAATCATTATCTTATAAAAAAAAAGCATTTTTGAAATAGTTATTTGAAATGATTATAGTCGATCATCAATTTTATAGTAATGAATTAACCAATATTTCATTTATCGTCCTAAACATACAAAAAAGAAACGAAATTTGAATAAACCGAGTTTATATGTTATATATAACGTCTTATGAAAGTCTTATTCTTAGTCTTAGTTATAATTTTTATTTTTTATGTATGGAATTAAATTCTTAGTTTACAGTAATGTTATTCTTAGACGTCGCCGTTAACATTTCTCCGGGAAATCACTGTCATATTTTTCAAGCTGTCTAAATTTATTTGACAGCTTAACGTTACCATCCGTCTATCATTTAGCAATATCAGCCCGGACCAACATCTTAGCGTGCCTTCCGAGCACAGAAAATCTCAAGATATTAATAAAAAAATCACTAGTTACGAGCAAAACGTGCTAGGCGCTATCGAGCTTCTCAAAAGCTCTTAATTGGAACTGCTAATGTTAGTAGAATTTGTTACCACCCTGTGAACCACCCGTTCAAATTGAAAAGTAATTAAGCCGTAGATATGTATGTTGATCCTTTCTAGCAATCACAACACCTACAAAAAATGTTGTGATTTTTTAAACCGGAAACCGTTATTTTTGTAAATGACAAATAATAAAGAAAATATCATTCAGTGGCGTGCATATCATAAAGACGTTTAGACGTTGCCTACCCTGTACTTTTGTAATAAATAATAAAAAAAAAAATATTTAATCAATACATATAAATAATAAATATTTTTTCACACAAGATATCGAATTATCTTAACAACGCCATCGCCGCCGCGCCGCCCCATACGCGCTGCTAGCTAGCTAGGCCAGGCCAGCTTTTTAGTAAATCGTCTGAAGTTTACTACTCTCACTAAGAAATCACTATGTATAGACGTGCTTTTGTTCGTGTAGTAGTGCAAGTAAAAAACTTACATGAACAGACACATATGCGCTAAATCACGCCTGTGTGAGTGAATTTCAGACCTCCACTATAGATGAAACAAAATGCTATGAGATGACATTTCATCTCGCTCTCACTTTTGTTACGGCCAATTAGAATTACGCGTTACACATACTTAAATCTGATTAGTGATTACGATCGATTGCAGCAACATGATAACTGTGTCTATTGGATATTAAACGAGTAATGCTGCAAATTTAAAACGCATAGACTTGGAAGACTTTATATAAACAAGATGACATTCCCAATTCCGTGGGTTATATTTTTATTTCCGTATCGAAATCAAATCAACAGTATGTTTGCTTTGCTTGCATGCATTTGTTTCTTTTGAATGTTTAATTAATTGATAATTGCAATGTGCATTGTTTACAATGAAGTGAAAAAATAGCACTTTTATTTTTAACAAATTTACACAGTTGTAGTTTAAAATTGTAAAATTTTCATGTGATTGTTGTAAACCGAGTGTTTGTTTACAAAAACTATAAAATGACGCGCTAAGTAATCTTTCATTTGACGAAAAAATGGCAATAATAATAAATGGACGTTATCAACCGGGATTGATCGGATTTAGTTGAAGTGAAGGGTAAGCTAACAACAACATTATTTAATATTATTTTCAAATTAATATGTTTGCTATGCTTTTCCAAAACTCCCACGGGACCGTAGGATAAGGCGGTCATCTTTTAAAAATTTTTAGAGCCTAAGTAGGTACATGATTCATATATTTTAATTTTATTATCTTCTTGCTCGTTACTGTTTTAGTTGTAACTCAAATACCTATACCTAAATTATAAGTATAGATTAAAATAGAAATAGTTCTGGTCTAGGTAGGTTTTTGCCTACCCTAAGGAAAATGTCTGTGCACGTCACTGATATCATTTATCAACAAAAACTGCTATAGACCGTTGCCACGATAAAATCATATTTCTAAAACCTGAAAAACCAGTTGGACGGGCGGAGGCATGCAAGCGAATGCAGGGCGGTGAAGTGCAGGAAACGCGGAGGGCGGGCGGGCGGCGGCGCGCGGCAGTGCGAGCCGCCAGCCATGGCGGGCGGGTCGCGTGTCTGTTTGGTCTTCACTGCCATCCTGGCAATCCTATATTCAGGTACGAAACTCCCTTTATCATCAAACACAATAATTTCAATGTAAGGCACTGGCGTCGCCCTCAGCCATATTTTATCTTCACAATATAACCGTAAATATAATAGTCGCTCCAAAAGTAATTCTAAAACTTGTTTTCATTTGTATTTTAAGTGCAAAGCTGCATTATATTATTATAAATGCATCATTTATGTAAATTACTGCAATCAGTATCTATATTAAGAATTTAAAACTCATAAATTATGTAAATGGTCTATTGAAATCGGTCAATAATGTCGATATTTCTTATTAGTCGATCATCTTATTATTTTACATTTTTTCTGTATTAAATGAATGAATGAATATGTTTTATTTAAAATAGATATGCTTTGGAGACCGTCGAGGCGGAGATGTGCTCACTTTATCCCACGAATCGCTCCTTATTGATCTGTAGTCGCCGCAGCATCACGAGTCAACTCCGATGTCGTTACTCGCGCTGTTAACTTTAATAATATAAGAAGTGATAGCGTACCTATATAAGTACATATCACATCTGTGTTCTTTTTTAGTCAAAATTAGCTATTTTAAATTTATTCCGCAATTTTCACTATAATTATATTTATTTACTTGAAATTCTTAGGTAGATATTATTACTATATAATTTGAAATTGTTTTATTTAGTTTTAATTGTGGAATCACTTTCAAGATAGAGCATACATAACAATCATTCTATATGTCAGGATGGTGTTCAGAAGACGAAGAGCGACTGGTGCGCGACCTGTTTCGCGGATACAACAAGCTGATCCGTCCGGTACAGAACATGACGCAGAAGGTGGACGTGCGCTTCGGACTCGCCTTCGTGCAACTCATCAACGTTGTAAGTAACCGATGTTTTTAAAACTAGACGTGACTTTTCCACTATTATAAAATGTTGATTTATCTCATATAGAATATAATCCAGAAAGTGGATGTGCGCTTCAGACTCGCCTTCGTGCAACTCATCAACGTTGTAAGTAACAGATGTTTTCAAAACTAGACGTGACTTTTCCGCTATTATAAAATGCTGATTTATCTCATACAGAACATAATCCAGAAAGTGGATGTGCGCTTCAGACTCGCCTTCCGCCTTCGTGCAACTCATCAACGTTGTAAGTAACAGATGTTTTCAAAACTAGACGTGACTCTTCCATTGTTATAAAATGCTGATTTATCTCATATAGAACATAATGCAGAAAATGGACGTGCGCTTCGGACTCGCCTTCGTACAACTCATCAACTTTGTATGTAACAGATGTTTACAAAACTAGACGTGACGTGACTGTTCCAATTTTATAAAATGCTGATTTATCTGCTAAGTATAGAACTTGAACAGGAGATGGCCGTGTTAATTTAAATTATCTAAAATTAGCCTAGAACTTAAATAAAATTTTCACTTCAATCCTCCTCAACAAAAAAGGGCGTTTTGATATAGATAACATATTACTCGTATTACATGATAACGGTAAACAGTAATAGCGACAGGTAGCATTATGCTCATAAGTAACTGATTATTATAACTGAAAACTTTATGTACTTACATAGTATAAGTACCCAGGATGTCTTATTACCAAGCTTAGCCCGCAGGGTTATAAAGCGTTTATCAGAAATAACGCCAACTGCACCACGATGTAAGTAGGTTAGTAAGCACCACGGTGTTTATTTGACACAGGCCACATTCCGCGCACTCTTTTTATAAAACTGATTGTTATTTACGAATTATTTTTAATTTTAGAATGAAAAGAATCAGATTATGAAATCCAACGTATGGTTGCGTTTGGTATGGATGGACTACCAGCTGATGTGGGACGAAGCTGACTACGGTGGCATTGGCGTGCTGCGACTACCACCCGATAAAGTCTGGAAGCCAGACATCGTGCTCTTTAACAAGTTAGTGTTATCCAAAGTATATATTGTGTAGATTTAACAATTTCATCATTTCTTTCTAATTCTCAGTCCTCTTATCTAAACTTTACCCCTTTATTCCTTTAGGATCTGGCCTAGCTAAACACTAATAATTTTCACTCGATTTTTCCATAGCACTAGGTCTTAATAGGTCTTGTCATGGTTTTATTTGCACTTGAACTCGTTATTGTTCCTTTTTAAAGAGCTAACTTATCGCTCGAGATACCACTAATATCTAACTCAGCTTAGTAGCTTTTACGTTTACTAGGTTTCTAAATAGGTTCCTATTTTTTTATGTTTCAGCGCTGATGGTAATTACGAAGTACGATACAAATCTAATGTTTTGATCTATCCTAACGGAGAAGTACTTTGGGTGCCACCAGCTATTTATCAGGTAATGAAAAAATTTAACAAATATGCGTCTTATAAAATTAACTGTTATTGAAGTCTTATATTTGATGACTTTATTCCAGAGTTCATGTACCATTGACGTCACATACTTCCCATTTGACCAACAAACATGCATCATGAAATTCGGGTCGTGGACCTTCAATGGCGACCAAGTATCTCTTGCACTATACAATAACAAAAACTTCGTGGATCTATCCGACTACTGGAAATCCGGAACTTGGGATATAATTGAAGTGCCCGCATATTTGAATATTTATGAAGGCAACCATCCCACGGAAACTGACATCACGTTTTACATAATAATTCGGAGGAAAACACTGTTCTACACAGTCAACTTGATTCTGCCTACAGTACTCATCTCATTCCTCTGCGTGCTGGTTTTCTATCTGCCTGCTGAAGCTGGTGAAAAGGTACACTATTTTTTTACAATAAGATTGGCAGACAAATACTTTTATACGGCCCGCTGTTAGTTACATTACAAAACCTCTTTGGCCTTTTTAAGATCAAGTTGTAGGTAGAAAAGAATTGTAAAGTTGTATAGTCGTTAGGGTATAAAATACTAAAAGTTTTACTTACCTAACATTATTGGATTTATTTACTATAACACAAAAATATATGTATATAAATATTTCTTGTTAATAAATCAGCAAGATGCTTTGTCAACCTGACTATATCTACCTTACCTATTGCTTGTAAACTCACAATACAAAATCATAATATAATTTGAAATATAATAAATGTCTAAATTATATTTTAGATAACTATATATAAGGTGAATTTATTTTAATTATATATTTTAAGGGAAGATTCAGACCACTAAACTGAACAACTTTCCTAAATAAACTTTGTCGAAATATGAAAAAAAAATTTTTGACCTCCCATACAAATTGAAAATCAGCTGATCTAGTTTAGTATGGAGTGATAAATAAAATTTCATATTTCGATATGTTTATTTGGAAAAGTTGTTCAGTATAGTGGTCTGTATCTGCCCTTAAAATATTTGCAGTTGATTTGTGTCCACCTTGTATAAGTATTTAATTTTCAGGTAACATTGGGTATCAGTATTTTACTGTCACTGGTCGTGTTTCTGCTTTTGGTATCCAAGATCCTTCCGCCTACGTCGCTTGTGCTGCCGCTGATCGCCAAATATCTCTTATTCACCTTTATCATGAACACTGTCAGTATCCTGGTGACGGTCATTATCATCAACTGGAACTTCAGAGGACCTAGGACACATAGGTAAACTTTTTTATCGAAATGATGGCTGGTTCCGAATTTTTTTATTCTAATTAGTTCGACAGTGCCTACACAGTCAGACACTAATATTCTAGGGTTTATCAAATTTGTAAATAATCAAAAAGATGCAGAATATCTCTAGTTCCGTAGTGAGGCTTGTGACTCTACGTCACTTAGGGTGGGTTGCACCAAAGTACCAGTTATCGTAACAGTTAAAGTCAAATGTAATAATAACATCACTGCTTACTATAACCGTTGAAGCTACATAGGTTGCACCGTCGTATTTTGTAGCATAGTTAGTTACCAGGGTTACAAGTATAATGACGTCCGTGGAGGTTATTCGACCCGTCTGACAGATAAGTTGACAATAACAATAGCTTTAACCGGTCAAGTTCGGGCGGTTACGGTTAGCGTAAAAGTTCTGACGTTTTTTGACGATTGTCAAAATGGTGCAACCCATTTTTCACCTAACCGGTACTTTGACTACACAGTTATTGTTATAGTAAGCTGGTACAACCCAGCCTTAAAAGTGTAAAAATTACCTAAGTGACGCACAGAGCGAAATTTAAAATCTTTGAGATTACTTGTACGTCAAAGAAAAAAAAATGTGTACAATTTTTTTTGTGATTATCTAGATGATAAGCAAAAATATTTTGTCAGTAATTATGCCTATTATGTAAATGATTTTGTATTTGAAAGGATATCAATATTTTGTCAACTTTTAACAGGATGCCCTTGTGGATCAGAAGCGTTTTCCTACATTATTTGCCAGCCGCCCTGCTAATGCGACGCCCTCGCAAGACTCGTCTGCGCTGGATGATGGAGATGCCTGGCATGGGAGCACCACCC
Source organism: Apomyelois bistriatella (assembly GCA_947044815.1). NCBI lineage: Eukaryota > Metazoa > Arthropoda > Insecta > Lepidoptera > Pyralidae > Apomyelois > Apomyelois bistriatella. The sequence goes on from OX345689.1 coordinate 7,921,909, forward strand.
CACGCCGCGGCTCCTCATGACCTTCCTAAACATATAAGGTGAGATATGTACTATAGACAACAGTCAACGACGACAGAACAACAACCCAAAGAAGGAATTATTTTTGCGAAATTATTACCAGCCTGTAACGTCTATAGAAAATAATAATTTAATAGTCAATCTGCTGTATAGTAGGTATATTAGTTATTATGTGAACTAAATATACTTGTATCCTTAATTCTTCTGCTCTGAAATTTCACAAAAAGAACTGACAGGTATTCTTAATAATTAAATTTGAATGCTGAAAGATCTTTAATTAGCCACATTGATATCGATCGCTAAGAACCTTTTAATCAGTCCCTCTGGACCGTAAAACCTTTATAAGTACTTACTTATGTATTTATAATACTTATGTAAATAAGGTTCCATTTAGTTTTTGACCGACTTCTTTGTTTCATAATTACACAGCGCAATAGGAGCAAAACAGAGTAAAATGGAAGCCATGGAATTGTCTGATCTCCACCACCCGAACTGCAAAATTAATCGTGCCGCGGGTGGGGGAGAAGTAGGTGCGCTAGGTGGCTTGGGAGCCCTGGGGGGCCTTGGCCTTGGAGGCGAAAGACGGGAGTCGGAGAGCTCCGACTCGCTACTCCTGTCACCAGAAGCAGCAAAGGCAACAGAAGCAGTCGAATTTATTGCCGAACATCTACGAAATGAGGATCTATACATACAGGCAAGTAGATGTGTACCTAATTCAGGGATTTAAAAAAATGCCTGGCGTCAAACCGCGCTAAAATCAAATTACCTAATTTTATGGTGTAACCTTATTAAAGAAGAATGGACGTAAATAGGTAGGTATGTGTGCTTATGCGATTGCGTTTTTAGCAGTCCCTATTTCCTATGCATATAATGTTATGCAAATATCAATCGAACTTGCACATGTGTCAAAGTTTCTTTAATGCTTAACACAAAAAACTTTTGATATGATTTGAGTAACGCAAGTTATACCACAAAATAGACTTTCTTAACCTACTACATAGGTAATGCTTTAGCTACCTACTTAATTGTACTCACCTCACAGATGTTTTGACCTTCATTATTCTGCTTTCTATACAAAATCCTGACTACAGACACAAGCGACTTCATGTTTAAAAACTCATAGTAGTGTACATCTTTGTGGTCCTTCGAGCCGGACGTGAACCATTATCATTTTCAGTTTAAAATTGTGGCTCCTTATCAACGTAGAAATACAATTCAAATACCTATTTTTATTGTAGAACACAGGTGACAGGTACTTTTGAGTAATGTGATTATGAAAGAGCCTCTTTTATTCAGACTAGGGAGGATTGGAAGTACGTGGCAATGGTGATCGACAGATTACAACTTTACATCTTCTTCATCGTGACCACAGCGGGAACAGTTGGTATTCTAATGGATGCCCCTCATATCTTCGAGTACGTCGACCAGGATCGAATTATTGAAATCTACAGGGGAAAATAAAAAAATTGACTTCCAGTAAATATTGTTTCTTCCATTAAATTTATCACCAAAGAATTTCATGTCATAGAAATATAGATACCTACTTTAGTTTTGATTTACTGCACTCTCTTGGTGGTGATAATTTCCATTCACGTGCTATTACTGTAATTATAAACTTGTTTCGGTAACTTGCTTAAAATGAATAGGTAATTTTTACTATTGTCTACAGTTACCTACTTATTATGTTAGCTAAAAACATCGAATTTGGTTGCTCTAATTATATATTATATGGTTTCAGGATTATACTTGAATTAGAAATAGGTAAATATGCATAAGTAGCTTAATTTGAAATGTAATTAATAGGTAATATGGCTGTGTTCGAGTCTTATAAAAGCACAATAGGTATGAAATAATAATTTGAGGTAAGTTTGTATTTTTATCAACATTGTAATTGTAATAAACCATCGTAATAAGTAGGATAAATGTGACGAAATTTATTTAAGTTATTAAGAAATCCATTCTAATGTTTCAAACTTTCTTCAAATACTTATACTTGATTTTTTTTTATGTTATATTATAAGCCAAATTCTCACGGACATCGCGTTCTTTCTTGCTCATAGCCATCACGTTTACAGAAGAAAAAAAAGCAAGACTACGACATGGGCAACTCGATAGTATCAAAGTGAATATACACTGATAGTGAGAATTTTAAGAAGGTCCTCCATAATTTTAAATTACACTTGTTTTACTTTCGATTCTCATTGGTCTTATATCCACCGCGTTGCGCGCCGCAACTTGGTGGTAACAAGCGAGCAACTTACCGCCACTACAGACGCTGACGGGCTTTTAAAACAGGCAATGTATTTATCAATAATTTGTCAGTTTATGCTCAATGGCGCGTATATAGACAAAGAGGCCTACCAAAACAACAATCTAGTCTACAACAGCGAGACGTTAATTTCAACGAGTGTAAAACACTCTTTTTAAGACTGTCCTTAAAAATATGTTTGTCTGTGGGATTCCGCAGGTATTGGAATGGGTTTTGTTTTTGTTATTATTATCCAGAAAGGAAATGGCAGCCTGTACGGCTGACCACATTTCATTTTCTCACAGACATTTTTGAAGCTCATATTTAAAAAAAACTTCTACAAATAGTAAATTTTAAGAATGTTAGTAATATCGTTAATTATTTATTGTTTCGTGGTTTTGTAATAAGCCGTTTCGTAATAAATTGATTTAACAGATAATGGGTTTTATTTATTTTAAGAGTAGACAGCAGGAAAAGAATTTATATAAAATAAGCTAAAACCTGATAATGAAAAATAATATTTTGTCTTGAACATTTTATTTCCAAAATTACAATAATAAACATTTTTCATAGTTTCATTTTACAAAATCGAAAAGAGTTGTAATCATTTTCTTAAAAATAATATACTGAAAATTATATTTACTGCTTCAGATTGGTTGGAAATTACACAGAAATTATATGCTTAGTACCTACTTAGATATCGGCATGATCTAATGGCGCATCCACACATGCCCGGCGGCACGGCCGGCGGCATGGCCGGCGGCCGTGCCGCCGGCATTTGCCGCATCTCCGCGCGGCTTTTTTGCCTGCATTCAGCGGCAAGGCGGTCTGAAACCCGGCGGCATAAGCCGGCGGCATGTGTGGATGCGCCATAAGAAAACAGATGGATGTGAGGTTGAGGCCGCACCTGCGCAGAAGTTAATAACACCGCTTTGTTTCACCGAGCGCTCAAGATTGTGCCGGTATATGTAGCAGATACAGTATTGTACAATCCGACCAACCAAACATTAAATGAATACCTCCTCATACAGAAAACCAGACTGTCCGTGAATTAAATAATTTTCCATATTAAATATAGGTATAGTAAAATTTCGACGTTTCATAGAAATTATGATTAACTAATTGTATTTAAATAAATATTTAGAAGAAAAAATATGTGTGAAGTGATTAATAACTATTTTGATTCCTGGTTAACGAGTAAGTTTTGAATTTCACGGACAATTCCTATGGATCAACAAGTCCTCCTAGACTATAATAAAACTATTTTGGTAGCCATATCTGGTTATTACGCTCAAAAGCAAAGTTTTTCTGTGTACTGCGAACTCCCTAACATAATAAACACAATATAGAGGCCAACAACAGGCCATTTGCCATATTAATAATATTTACTTCTTAGGTCTCTTACAAACAAGATTACCTTGTTATCTTTTGTTTGTTTACTTAGCTTAATAAATCGTAATAATCAACTATATAATCCATAACCAGCTAAAATGCATGAATCATAATTTTATCGACGTTTCAATTCCAACATAAATTTAATTCATACAATATTCTTTAAACCAGTAATGGTTTTACATCACATAATTTGGACTTACTTTTGTCCCGTGTAACAAAGAAGGTATAAAATCAAATGTTATATATCCTATGCATGTATCTTTAAATGTTATCATTTTAATCATCGCCGTCATCATAAACAGGAGATGTAGGGGAGTAAGTCGGTGAATTTGAAGAGTAAGTAGTCGGTGCGCCGCCAGATGAGGGAGAGTACGCGGGGGACGACGGAGAGTAGTTGGGTGACGTCGGAGTGTAGGTGAGCGAGGTCGGCGAATACTTAGTGGAGGACGGGGAGTAGCCCGGCGACGACGGCGAGTAGTTCGGCGACGATGGGGAATAATTTGGCGAAGACGACGCGTAACTGCGCTGATGTTGTGGAGACGACGGCGAGTACGCCGGACTGGTAGGCGAGTACTGTGGACTCGTCGGAGAGTATTGAGGGCTCGTCGGCGAGTATGTCGGGCTACCGCCGGCCAGGGAAGGCGATGTCGGCGAATAATTGGGTGATGTCGGTGTATATTTGGGTGACGAAGGCGAGTAACTCGGGGAAGTAGGAGAGTAGGCCGGCGAAGTGGGTGAATATGACGGACTGGTCGGGGAGTACGCGGGAGAGGCCGGCGTATAGTTCGGCGATGATGGCGAATAACTAAGTGACGCCGGACTGTATACGGGGCTAGTGGGCGAATAGCTCGGAGAAGAAGGCGAGTAACCGGGCGAAGTCGGAGAATAGGCCGGGCTAGTCGGCGAATACGACGGACTCGTAGGCGAATACGAGGGGCTCGTCGGCGAGTAGCTAGGCGAGGTGGGCGAGTAGCTCGGAGATGTCGGCGAATACGCCGGACTGGTCGGCGAGTAGCTCGGCGAGGTCGGCGAGTAGCTCGGGGAAGTGGGCGAATACGAGGGCGACGTCGGAGAGTAGCCCGGCGAAGTCGGCGAGTAGCTTGGTGAAGTCGGGGAATATATGGGCGACGTGGGGGAGTAGTTGGGGGAGGTCGGGGAGTAGGAGGGGCTCGCGGGCGGGTAGTGCGAGGAGGAGGGCGTGAGGCTCGGCGAGGCGGGCGCGTACACGGGGCTGGTGGGGGAGTAGGACGGGGACGCGCCGGCCGGGGACGCGTACGGGGACAGCGGCGGGCCCGGCGAGCCCGGCGAGCCCGGCTGCGGGGACCACGCGCTGCTGTAGGCGGGGGACAGGCCCGACGCGTCCGACGCGCCCGACGGCGAGAACGACGGCCCGCCGGGGGTCATGCTGCTGCCCACTGGAAACAACAAACACATTTTTGGTTAAATTGTAGGACATTCAGTTTTAATATAGTAGTACATTTAATGCACATAAATTTCATGACCATCTAAAGTCACATGACCTTTTATTTTGTACCCCTGATTTACCCCAGGGTTGATTGTTTAATAATAAATTTCTTATGAGAATCTTTTGATTAAATACAACTTACTGCCACTTAAATCCAGGAGACTTCAACTTAAGATGAGTGTGATTTATGATTTATGTCACAATCGATATGACTGTATAAATACATAAAAGTAACCCCAGAAACCCATGTAAATTATTTGCAACCACTATCTGCCGAACAAACGCAGATAAAAGATCACCGATATACAGGCTAGTTAGCAGCTATAATAGCACATTTAATGATATCGATATCTTACTGTTGCTTCCTGGTATGTTTAGATCAGCCATATTGCGGAAGATTAGATCAATGTAACTTGTTTTACTTATGATACTGAGTTTAATTAATGTAACTAGGTACTTACTTAGATGAGACTTGTTTAATTTTAATTTAAAAATTCTATATTTATGTATCTTTTACTACTACCATTGTTTCAATTTCGCCGGTAAAAGTATTATTTTTATAAACTAATATGTGGTTGGCAATGTAGGTGATGCAATTACATTCGTTTTTATGTTTATCATTTAGTTTTAAGAAGATTTTTGTATTGTATCACTGTTCGCTAATCCTAATAAATAAAAAAAAAAAAAAAAAAAAAAAAAAAAAAAAAAAAAAAAAAAAAAAATGCTTCAACATCAAGTCTGCCTATCGTACTTTACAATTTGTATATTTTGTATTTGTTCAATTGAAGGTTCAATAAATAAATAAAATATTCTGAGACCAATTGAAGTATAAAGGCAAGTATAAAGGAAATAATTCGACGGATTTCACTACGGGAGTGCCGGCAGAAGTGAAAACAGGATCAGACATAATTTTTTTGCCAAAAGGAGGAGGATGGATATAACTTCCTGTCTAAGGCGGCGCCGGTGTCTATCTTTTTCCGTCGTACAAATTTTCGATTAGTTCACGTGTCCTGAGGCGAGTTTATCATTTTTTACTCATCCCAAAATGTGCACGCCAATAAAGAAGTTTTCACTTCAAAAAATACTGATCATATTTACCTTGCCCAGGAGACCAAGCGCTGCTTCCATATCCAGGTGTATTCTGCGTGGACCATGGTGTCATCAAAGGTGTCATAGACGGTGTGCCGACGCCGAAGTACATTCCGCCGCCGACGCCCATACCCACACCTAGTCCACCCATCTCCATACCATGTTTACATTTCTCAGCGTCGAGTAGTAAATCGAAGCATCCTGAAAGACAAGAAACAAGGAATTACTATCATACCTATAAAAATGTAGTACCTAAATTGCCTTAAATGCGGCTTAACCATAAGCGATGGGTCAGAAACGATAAAAATGAGCAACACAGCAAAAATATACTTTCTGTACTATGTTTTGCAGTTAGGTCTTAAATAATCTAATTTCTACTTACCAGTTCCCATTCTTGGCAACTGTCCCATAATGATATTTTCTGATACTCCTCTCATAGGATCGACTTCTGCGTGACTCGCCGCGTCCAACAGTACGTCAACAGTTTCTTCGAAGGAACATCTCATCAGAGCGCCAGTGTCTTGTCTGTTGATACCGTGACGTGTGATGGCCATAAGATGACCTTTAGCAGTCATGACGTCACAAAGCAGGGCAAGATGTCGGTAGTTCACGTATAGACCGTAGAACTGCAACACGGCGTTCATTTCTTTCTCTACCGATTTACGTACGGCTTCAATACCTAATACTTGGAAAATCTCGCAAATATCGTTACTGAATGTCCTGATGGGGTCGACGTCACGCTCAGATAGTACTTTCATCAGTGAAGTACCATCAGTTTCCAATAACCATTCTGCTATAGCTTTAAACTCTCCTTGCTCTGTAATAATGATTCGTTTCTTAGCTTCTGTCTGTGGCAGATGCATGTACACTTTTGCTATAGCCTCTATACCCTGCAATGTCATATCAGACAACATGTTAGCTTCAATGCATCTGAGGAACATGTCATCTTCCATCTTGTCAACAGTCTCTTCATCATTGTCCTGGAACTTATTTTCTTCATTATTCATAATTCTAATACGCAACACCAATTTTTCTGCATTGTCGTCATTAAATATACAATTCAAATCGTCGCCGAAACCAGCATTAATTTTTTCAGCAATCTGTTCCATGGTCAATTTTTTATCTGTCATTCTCTTACGATCTAACTCAATACGCAACAACCAGGGTGAAATCTTTGTGGGATCGAAATCAGGCATTTCATAGTAAACATTGACGAATTCCTGATCTTCAGCAATAACTGTGTTTTGTGGTTCAGGGTCATAGTAAATAGCCGTATTAGCAGTAACTTTACGCAATGTTGTGTGTTCAAGGCGGCAAAGTACATTCTTTGCTTTTTCAGCATCTCTAGCCGCTCCACCCGTCAAGAATACAGTAAGAGACGGGGCTTTAGGTTTCTTAGAGATGTTAATAATTTCCTTAAGACGGGGTACACCCAGAGTTACGTTTTTGGACGATACACCAGCAAAATGGAAAGTGTTCAGTGTCATCTGAGTGGCAGGTTCTCCAAGAGACTGAGCAGCAAGTGCACCCACCATTTCCCCAGGATTCACCTGCGCCTGTTGGAATCGAGTTTCGATTTCTCCTATCAACCATTCAAAAGCTTCACTTGAAAGTCTATATTCTTCAGAGACAAATTTCGTGCAAAGAGTTGATCTGACTAAGCATTGGAACAGCAAAGTAGCATTTTCATTAGCTTGTTTTGACAGTCGATCTTCTCCAGCTACAATAACACACTTTTTCAGAAGATCTTTGACACCTTGTATTACTTTTATAGGACTTAAATCGGTTGGCATTCTCTTATTGATGTGGAAAATCTTCTGCACATTCCAAATCATTCTCTTAAAGTTGCAAGGCAATACAACTTTGGATTCACCACTGGGGAAAATTTGTCGTAAAATTTCTCGATCTTTGCATAATTGCTCCCATTCACTTTCTAGGTCAGCTATTACATAACCAGATTCAGTCAGTTCTTTGATTATGTCTTCATTAAAAATTCGCTTCAAATATCTTTCATTTGAAGGATCAAATTTAAATTTCTTTTCAAATGCTTTGTTAGATAATTTAACAGTGGGTAAGTTTTGGAACTCCACAGTTTCTCCAGCCAAACCGTCTTCTCCGTAACGTAACTGAATGAGTTGCCCAACAGAATTACGAACTGTACCATCATAGTGAACCATGACAGACTCCATAGCCTTTATTAAACGACGTTGAATATACCCAGTCTCGGCAGTTTTCACAGCAGTATCAATGAGACCTTCACGACCGCCCATGGCGTGGAAATAGAATTCAGAAGGTGTCAAACCAGCAAGATATGAATTTTCTACAAAACCTCTAGATTCTGGACCGTAATCATCTTTAATGAAATGTGGCAATGTTCTTTTACGAAATCCAAACGGAATTCGCTTTCCTTCTACGTTCTGTTGACCTACACAAGCAATAACCTGAGAAATGTTAATATTTGAACCTTTAGAGCCAGCTACCACCATAGCTTTGAGGTTATTGTATTCTGTCAATGATTTCTTAGCGGAGCCACCAGTTTTGTCACGAGCATCGTTCAGAATACGATTTACTTGATTCTCGAAAGTTTGTCTTAGAGTATTACCAGGAGTAGGCTCCAACTCCATATTGTGGGCCTTTTGAATAACTTCTATGACATCCTCTTTGGCTTTAACAATAGCACGCTGGATTTCTTGATATGTCTGAGGATCAGCAATAGTGTCTCCAATACCAATTGAGTGACCTTCTATTAACAGCCAGTTGTTGATGACAGTTTGAATATTACCATAAAATCGGCCGGCAACCTCATGCCCTAACTCCAACATGCAAATATGCAACAAAGAACCTGCTGAAGCACCAAGTGATTTTTTACACAAGATGCCCATAAGAAGTTCTCCATGCTCTACAACTACTTTGGTGTCACCAGGTGATATCCATTTATAAGGCCCATCATCTTCTTCATCAGGATGGGTGGAATGGGTTCGTATCATGTTTACATTTCCAGGAATGATTAAAGTAAATATCTGTTTGCCTGTCCACAATGGCTGAGGTTTTAAAATGCATGGCTGTGGAATTTTCCCATCCCAAGTGGGGAGGAACATTAAAAGATTCATAACTTGTTCCTTTGTGAGAAAAACATCTCGTTTAGTCATTTTACGCACAGCTGTTAGTGTGTCCTGTACAATACCCATAACAGGCTTATTTGCTTGTGGAGTGATAATTTGCCTGGGGGTGATATGAATGTTTTCAACTTCCGCTCTCGTTTCCATAGATTGTGGTACATGTAAATTCATTTCATCTCCATCAAAATCAGCATTATATGGTGAGGTGCAACTAAGATTCATTCGAAATGTTGACCATGGCAGAACTTTTACTCTATGACCCATCATACTCATTTTATGTAGTGTAGGCTGACGATTGAAAATAACTAAATCATCATCTCTGAGATGCCGCTCTACTTTATACCCATATTGTAAATGCAAATCAGATGGTTTAGGATGGAACCTCAAATCAATCCTTTCTCCATTATCACGAACAATGTATTTTGCACCAGGATACTGGGCATTTCCTCGCCTGACCAGTTCTTGCATACGGTCAATGTTAAATGGTGTCACTAGTTCAGGAAATGTTAAATTTTGTGCAATTGACCTAGGTACTCCTACTTGATCAATACGTAAATTTGGATCGGGTGTAATGACTGTACGAGCTGAGAAGTCAACTCGTTTCCCCATTAAGTTTCCTCTAATTCTTCCTTCCTTTCCTTTGAGGCGAGCCTTAATAGCTTTCAATGGCTTCCCTGATTTCTGCATAGCCCTGAAAATTGTAATCAGAATAATTAAGTGTATCAAGTTTTTCAATTCAATTCATTTATTGCAATTCATGTAGTATAATTACAGTTGTAACTACTCTCTTAAAATAGGTTTAACATAAACCCTGTCCATAATTTCAAAAAAAGTAGAATGGTCAGCATATAATTAATTTAAAATAACTATTGGTTGTACTAATGTAATGTTTCATTTGAATAAAATTACATTATGAAGTACTCACTTTGGCATGCCAGGCATATCATTATCTACAAATGTGGCAACATGAAATTGTAACATTCGTATGTTTACTCCAAGCACATGTGCTGGAGCCCCTGTCTGTTCATTTCTTTGCAATTCGTTATTTGCTTTTATAATATCAGCTAATTTGTGAGTTAAATCATCCTGATTCTTGGCTGCTCCAAACATGACTACGGCAGGTCTGACTGACAGAGGTGGAACCGGCAGTACAGTCACAATCATCCAATCAGGTCTGGCAAACTTAGGGTCCATTCCTAATATAAAAGATTCTTCATCTGTAGAAAAAAACTTATATTAATAACAAATAAATAGTAAATTGTATACATATAACTTCAAAACAAATGGTCAGTTCAGCAAAAAATATTTTTGCATATAATTGTTCCTCTTTCTTGTTAAGCTATGTGAAATCACGTAAAACAGCTAGTACATGAAGGAGCCCATAAATAAACAACCCTCACAACAAGAGCGACTCTTAGTTGTTTTCCTACACCACAAGATCACAACCTTCGTAGTGTAATGGTTAACATGCCTGCCCACTATTCAGGAGGTCCCGGGTTCAATCTCCAGTCAGTTCAAGATGAAAATCGATGTTTTTATGATTGGCCTGGGTCTTGGATGTTTATCTATATACTCATATTTATTTGTTATAAAATATAATATCATTGAGTTAGTATCCCATAACACAAGTCTTGAACTTAGTTTGGGGCTAACTCAATCTGTGTGATTTGTCTCTATATATTTATTTATTTTTCTACCTATAGTGCCTACATAATTGTGACTGTATTGAATTCTCACTTAAGTAAAGGCTTATAAAGGTCGACCAGTATGTGTAAATTTTGTGATTTTTAATACTGATAGAGTTGAACTTTAGACTAAAAGAGCTTTTAAGGAGATTTGACGCTTCTGATGATAAGCAACAGCCCGCCCCATCTTTGGCTATGCAGAGATTTAGACATCCTGATTAATTATTTACAATCTCTGGATATTTCTGATGTGTGTTTATTAACTTTGATTCTTACCTGTTATATGTTTAAGAATTTCCCAAACTCGCTCAGCAGTAATTGTAGTTTTCTTTTCCTGTGTGTCTTCATTGGCATGTTTCCATTCTGCAGTGAGGTCCAGACCTTGGCGTCTAATTGAAGGCTGGTAGTGACCACAACCACCATGACCTGAACCTCGTTTCCCTTCCTCACCCTCCTTTCCTATGTCCATATCTTCACCACCCTCACAAATATTTTTACCTTTACATAAATCATATACATATGTGAGCCTCTTACGTGGTTGTCCTTTAGATTTCATAACAACTTCCTTTATCTTAGGATTAGTCTAAAACAGTAATAAAACAATGATTAGTTGTTTAAAATCTGTGGACTTAAAATGCTTAAAAAGGTTATATTACAAAAAATGCTTGTTGTTGTTGGTTTGCTTTTAACATTAAGTCACAATACTAAAAAATGAACCGACAGAACTGAAAAGTTTTGCGTGGCAAAGTTAGCTAAAAGTATGACAATCTTACCGGGCTCACAAGTAACTTTGAACAGTAGAAGCAAACACATCTCAAAATTTTTATTGTTTTTGTAATAAAACCAATATGAAAAACTGGTTTTGCCAAATCAATATGGCCAAAGTGTCCTGGACATTCAGTCATATTTCCAGCACAAGTCTGGCATCTGGAACTTCTATCAATCACCCCTTGTCTCGGATCCATAAGTCCACCAAGTTTGGGTCTTCCCCCTTCCATTGTTTCGGGAAAGCGGATGCCCCCCTCAGTGACTGACATTCGACGCTAAAAATACAAAATGAAATTATTTTACATTCATATTATGAACACATTGTGAAACGTATAGGTAGTGATACTACGCATCTGTAATCTGTAATATTAAATACAGTCTACCAAAGTATTAAAATAATTGATTATTTAAAGATAGATAATCCGTAAATAAATAAACAATATATAGGTACACCAGGAAAATACCACCACGGATGCATGACAGTTTGACGCACTACATTTAGGTGGTAAAAATTATGAACTTTGTTACCTTTTCATTGAAATTTTATAAAGGAAACTCAAGTGTAGAACAAATAGTAACTTACAATTTCATCTGGTGATAATATTCCAAATTGCACCCTTTTTACTTGGCGCAAAGGCGCCTTCGAATCATTCGTCGTCGCCATTTTGACGACATAAAACATGCCTGACTGAAGGAAGGGAAGGGAATAGTAGATAGAATAGTGGCTATTTTTTTTTTATATTTCTACCAATTCTACCATGCTTGCTTGGGCTAGGGTTGGATTGGGAGATCAAAAACTATCGATACCATGGGGGTTACTACCGACCGACTCTTAAAACCATGCAAGATCCAGTGAGTAAAGAAGATGTCGCCTTACATCATGTATTGCGCTGTTTCGTTTACTCACTGGATCTAGCGTGGTTTTAAGAGACGGTAGTAACCCCCCATGTTATATGGAGAACTTATTTAATTAATACCGATACTTATGTTCTCAATACTTTATGGTTTAATACTTTAGCTCAATTCTTTTGTTTGAACATATATATCATAGGCACACATTACGTGCTCATGCACGCATGATGGTTTTCCATGAAACAAAGGGATGGTACCTACTCGAAAGGTGAATTGAATCGACTGATTTCCAAATAAAAAATCCTAATTTTTTTTAGTTTAAATCAAGAATTTGGCGATGATTTACGATGGAGCAATTAAATCAATTGATTTCCAAACAAATCATCGCAAAATTCTTGATATAAATTTAAAAAAAAAATTGATTTGTTTTGAAATCAGTCGATTCAATTCACCTTTCGAGTACCATCCCTTTGTTTGATGGAAAACCCAAAGAATTTATATATAACACTAGAATGCTCACGGAGGACAAAAGCCGTTCCCAAATAAAACCTAAAGTTTGTAGGTGTCCCTTTCTAGTAGGTTGTATAAAATTCAAGAGGAAAAGGGACACCTACAAATTTTTGGACCTTTTTCTGGAACTTTATGTATTTGTATGTAGGCTTTAAAGAAAAATCAACTTTGCAGTAGAGTAATAAGGATTAATTTTGAATGTTGTTTTTTGCGATTATTATTATTCGTAAGCATTCTAGTGTTTTATATAAATTCTTTGGGAAAACCATCATGCGTGCATGAGCATGTAATGTGCACGGCAGATAAAGCTCAAAGAAAAAAAATTATCGATAGAGAACGTCATAGACAATCGCAAATATACATTTTGACAATTGTCTTGCCTCCCGTACTTCATTCTTCACCCCCTTGTTCGCCATACGTTATTGTTGTATAAATAACGAAATAACCCGAATGTATAGGTTTTATTTAGCTAAAATTAATCTGGATAATAAAACAAGACAGATGTGACAATTTCAAATGACCACAAACAAGCCATAAACTATGACATTCTTCCCTCCTTAATTTAGTCTTGAATATAATCATTCAGGTAAGTAGGTGGTCTCTTAGATCGAGTTGAGCGGCGTGGTTCTTCAGCTACAGGAGAAGAAGAAGGTGTACTGTACTGATCTAAATCAGGAGTACCCATTGTTGGTTCAATATGTTCCATATCACCTCCATGACCTTCGTTGTTCTCATCTTCAGATGATGATATAATTGGCGTAACAAATCGATGGTCGGGAAGTATAGTATCACCTCTTGGAGCGAGATGACGATTTGAAACCGTTAATTCTCTGCCATTGGATAGTCTGACTGAACTGTAATGTGGATTTGGCTCTAATAGGTCAACCTCTTCTACCAACGGATCATATTTGCTATTTCTAACAAATTTCTTTAAGAGAACCTTTCCAGGTTGTAACCACGTCGGCATGGATTGTCCCCAAGACGATCGCCGTGGATGATTAAACATTCTTTCATGCGGGGTCGTATTAGTTGATGTGCATAGAAGCGATCTTATGCAATGAAGTGCCTGTGTGATAACGGTCTCCCACTTATCTATAGGTAGGTTTTTATCTTTTAGTGCAAGACGTATAGTTTGCCAAAGGGTTCCATTCAGGCGCTCCACCTGTCCATTTCCTTGAGGATTATATGGAGATGACCGACTTGTTGATATTCCTTTAGTATGTAGAAAATCTTTGACTCCAGCAGACATGAACGACGCTCCTTGGTCTGTATGAATAGTTGCTGGCATTCCAAAAACTGAAAAGACATCAGTAAGATGTTTAATTATTGTCTCAGTACTCATATCAGAGCATGCGTAGGCAAAAGGAAATCTCGAGTACTCGTCGATAATTGTCAATATGTACTTGTTGTTGGTAGACGTTGGTAGAGGTCCTTTAAAATCCAAAGATAATCTTTCTAATGGCATGGTGGCTTTAATTAATGTCCCAGTATTTTTATTGAATCTTGGTTTTATTTCTGCACAAGTTGGACAAGAGGCTACAGTTTTCTTGACATCATCACTTGTAAAAGGAAGATTTTTGGATCTTATCCAATGAGTTAGGCGTGATATTCCAGGATGACAAAGAGATCGATGTAGTTCCATAAGACGATTGTCTGTTGTTGCTCCGCATACCTGTCTTGACAAAGCATCTGCTACAGTATTGAGATGACCGGGTCGATATTTGATGTCGAATTTGTAATTTGATAATTCTATTCTCCATCTTTGAATTTTGTCATTTTTTATTTTACTGGCATGGCCTTTGAACATATATGCCACCGATTTCTGATCAGTTATCAAATAAAATGAACGTCCAAGAAGATAGTGTCTCCATTTCTTGAGACATTCTATAATAGCATACGCTTCTTTCTCTATAATTGGATATTTTCTTTCACTTTCGTTTAAAGATTTTGAAAAGAATGCTACTGGTCTACCATTTTGAGTCAAAGAAGCTGCAATAGAATAATTTGAGGCATCTGTTTCTACAGTAAACGGTTCTTTGGGATCAACCGCTGATAAAGATGATTTGGAAATAATTCCTTTTAATTCTTCAAAAACAGCCGCTTGATTTGCATTGAGTGGGTATGTCTCTACTTGTGTCAATGGGTGTAGTTTCGAAGAGAAGTCTGGTACCCATTTAGAGTAATGTGAAAATAATCCTATTGCACGTCTTAAAGATGCTGAATCATGAGGAAGTGGTAAATCACGTAATGGTCGTAAGCGTTCGGGGTCTGGTTTTATAATTCCCTTGTGAATATTGTACCCAAGAATATTCAAATCTGTTATTGAAAATTCACTTTTATCCTTATTTATTGTAAGACGAAATTTATCTGAAATCTTCATGAATTTCGTAAGTTTTTCATCATGGTCTTTTTGATCAATTCCACATACGGTGATATCGTCTAAATATGGATATATTCCATCAATATGTGATTTACGAATAATAGAATCAATTGCTCGTTGAAAACAGGCAACTCCGTTGGTTACACCAAACGGAATGCGACAAAATTGATATAAATTACCAGCCGCTTCGAAGGCAGTAAAGGGTTTATTTTCTGGAATAATCGGAATTTGATGATATGCTGATTTTAAATCAATTTTGCTAAATACTTTATAGTCTGATACCTTTGCTACAACTTCTTCTATATTCGGCAAAGGGTATGCATCAAGATAAGTAAATTTATTGACCGTTTGTGAATAATCAATGCACATTCTCTTTTTGTGGTTTGTGTTAGATGTGACTAGAACTTGAGCACGCCAGGGCGAGGTGCTCTCTTCTATAATTCCGTCTTCCAATAATTTCTTTACTTCTTCTTGGATAAATTTATAATCTTCGTTTGCAAATCGTCGTGACTTTATAGCTATTGGTCTGCACTCTGGTGACATGTTTGGAAATAAGTTTACAGGCTCGATATTGGCTTCCTGTAGAGTAGATAATCTGAGTGGAGGATTTTGACCATTAAATTTTATCTCTAGTATAGAATATTGTTCCAGTACATCGTGTCCTAGTATAACATGACAACAAAGATTTTTCATGACACGAAATACTACATCAGGAATGATTTGATTGTGTAAGTTTAATGTTGCTGAACAGACCTTCGTTATTTGAGATGTATGTGATGAAGTTGCCATTGACACTATTTGTCTCCATGGCCTAGTCTTTAGATCATACTGTCTTACGACATCTTCATCGATAAAACTTCCAGTACTTCCAGTGTCAATCAAAGCTTCCATTGGTATTCTATTTATGGTGATGTGAGTTGTGCATTTTTTAATACCATTTGCTGCTAATACTGAACAAGAAGCAGTTTCTTCACATTCTTCAGTTGTTGCGACGGCAGCGTTGACATTGCTACTTCTGCACACTTTTGAGAAATGACCTCGTTTGCCACACTTCAGGCAGGTTGCTTGTGAAGCAGGACACGATCGGCGGGGATGACGTGTGTTGCCACAAAAATAGCATCTTTCATTAGGTTGTGTAGTCGACTGCTCAATAACCTTGCGACTATGGTTTGTTGGTACAGACACAGACGTGGGCCGCGTTGCAGCAGATATTTGAGGATAATCAAAGCTTTGAGATTGGATTTGGGCAGATTCGAGAGCGCGAGCTTGACTATGGGCATCATCAAGGGTGAGTTTCATATTTTCCAGTAGTCGTTGTCGAATGGCAGGAGAGGCCAGACCGGAAATAAAAGAATCACGTATGTATTCGCTTTCGTATTCACTTGCAGATACAGCCGTGAAGTTACATTCTTTGGAAAGAAGTTTCAGAATTTGCAAGTATTGATCTATAGACTCATTCGATTTTTGTTTGCGGGATGCCAAATTATGACGGGCGAATATTTCATTTTTTGGTTTAATGAAAAGTCCATCTAATGTTGATATAGCCGACGCATAATTTTCTATTTCAACTATATGTTCGTAAATATTTGGAGATATTAAATTAATTAAAAGCTTCAGTTTCACCTCATCATCGGTTATTTTTACTGCATCCAAAAAATTTACAAATGTCTTCTTCCAATGGAGCCATAATGGAGTATTTTGATTATTCAGCGGATCTGCTTCAAATCTTTCAGGCTTCAAGAACTTCTCCATCACGTTTGTTGCATTTGTGGTTGAATGTATTTTAGCTAAATAAATTGTTGTATAAATAACGAAATAACCCGAATGTATAGGTTTTATTTAGCTAAAATTAATCTGGATAATAAAACAAGACAGATGTGACAATTTCAAATGACCACAAACAAGCCATAAACTATGACAGTTATTCTCTATGATTTTTGACTGACTGGACCATGTGGTGACTGGAAAATAGCATTGTGTTCACAGAGTGCCTTTATTATATTTGAAAATTGTGTTGATAATGTTTTGGTGGTGTTGTATTCCTTGTTAAGAAAGCAAAAGGAATAGTGTTTTACTAAGTACATACCTAAGTTTCTTAAAACCAATGCAGGACCCGACTAACCTAACTAACATACAGAAGCTGTACCTAAGCTTCTGTATTTATGTGTGTCACAATCACTAAGAGATGTTAACAAGATGGCAAGTTACTACGGCAATCGGCATATCCCAATTTATTTACTATAACTGATATACACACTGGAGTACATAGCACAAGCACATTCTGTGACTTGGTAAGTTGGATAATGTAATGGTAATTATGCTAAGTAGGTACCTAGTTACCTAAATAGTTTTATAATGTTACAAAAGCGAAAACCTTTTATTTCAGTAACTGCTTTAATAATCTAGTGGTTAAGGCGTTTGCCGGCAGACCTACTGGTCGTGGGTTCAATTCCCACAGGAAGCATATTTTAATGTGCTTTCGAATGCATGTAATGGGTGCCCTCTGGTTGTTGTTAAAAGAATCAAGTCAGAGACAGAGAGGCCATTCCGAATGAACTCTCACCCCGGGGATAACAAAGTCAATTGGCCTTTAGAGGTGAGACGTATTTACTGTCACAGGTTTTTGGAATAGGTTTTGGCTTGGACGCGTAAGTACGCGTTCCCGCACGCGAGTCTTTTAGCGTATCGAGTATTTACGAGTACGGCGACTTCACCGGTACGCGCAACTCAAAAACTCGGAAGACGTTGTCGGGAAACTTCGGGATCGCCCGACTCGCCCGCTGCCGCACCGAGCCGCCGAGCGATGTATTTCGGCTAGTTATTGTTTGTTCAAATAACACTTTTAGTACAAACACAATAAGGTCATTTTCTTTTGGTAGCATATTTGTTTTGGTGTGATAATAATACTTATTGTTACTTAAAATTTGCAATTTCAAAAACAAATAGTAGCTTGATTATAAACGTATTGAAAAAAAACAAGAGAACAAAAAATAAAAAAAAAAGATTAAGAATCACTTTGTATATAAAAAAAATGTAAATAAAAATAATCAATGTATATAAAATGCTATTTCATAAATATATATTTTACTTAAATACACTTTTTGATTGAAATTTTAATAAAAACTGCTGACAGTCCTAAGCCTGTATAAAGTATGAAGGGAAGTTTTTAGTCGCTATTAGAAAAATTGGATAAAAAAAATACGAAGTGTGAAGACTCGTACTTGTAAAACTAGTCCATAATGCCCATATACGCAAGACACGCATTTACGAGAATCATTTGGATACGCAATGAGTCCATTAAGTCGCGTACTCGTAAATACTCGTGGACCTAGTCTTTGGATCTAGTCTTTTTCTGGACGCGTACTCGCAAGACTCAGTCCGCGTTTTACCTAGTATGTCTCACCTCTATTGGCCTTTTAACACATGATATGAATGAATTGCTATTGTATATTTTCAACAACCAATAATATCATCTTTGTACTTTTATGTTGCAATAAATAGTCTTTATTAAATAATAGTCTACAAAAATAAGTTGTTTTAGTACTAGAACAAACTCTTTAGCTAATATTGTATGTTATTTTGATATCGTAGGCATGTACTAGATGCAAGCCGCTTTTGATTGGTCATGCTGTAAATTCTTGCGAAAAGCCCATTTCCAGCAGTGGACAGCTTGCGGCTCTTATGATCATAATGATATCGCATCACTTTTTAATTTTGGGATTATCAAATGCCCTTAACAATTTCAACATTTTCCTTTTCAGTTCACTATATTGATGGAAAGGGAGTGTCCTTCGTAACGCAACACATCAAGCTCAAACAAGTTGTGAATTTGACTTATTGGTAATTTTTTATAAATTAAAAAAAATATTAAGAAATAATATACTTATTAAATGATGTGTAAAACTCATTCGGTCTTTTATTTTGTATGTCATTACAACATTTTCATTAAGAGGTGATATTCCATGTTATCTTTCAGGAGATCCTAAAGGATAACATGGAATATCACCTATTAAAGTAACGGTTATACCTGTGGTTATACTGTATAAAACTTAAAACTCATTGTCCTTTGCCTAAATAGCTTTTTTAAAACTATAGCTGCCACGACGATATAAAAAAAAATACTTGTCATTTTGTATTTTTGCAGTCAGTGTTGCCATGAAATTTAATTTGCTATGGCCCAATTTTAATGTTCAAGCTTGCCCGTCTGATACGTAGTATCTCTATTTAGTTTGTGGTAATGTGTGCCATAGGATATATCGCATTTGGATTTATTCGCAAAATCTTTGATTTAAATTAAATTTAAGATTGTTTGTTTGGAAATCAATCGATTCAATTAACCTTTCGAGTACAATCCCTATGTTTGATGGTTTTATAGTGGTTTTCCATCATGAAATCATGTATTGCGTTGCGCAATCGCCATCTCGTTTCCACAGTCATCTCAAGCCTACTTGAACAGTCATAGTAACCCCCCTTACCGCGCTACACAAAAAAATTTAACTATAGGCGCTACACTACTAGGGGGTTACCATGATAGTTTTATTACAATCATGTTATATTTGGTGTTGATAGAGAAATAATAAAACATCTACTTATTTAAATATCACCTATTTTATTGCAAATTCACGTTAATAAATATACTTTGGCAGAAAAAAAGATCTAGCTTTTACAAAATGTAGTCCACAAATGGCCATTGCTGTTGCATTATAATTTAAATAAAATGCATCTTATGGAGATTCACTCATACTTTACTACTGGAGGCGCTAGTGGTATTAAATTCTAGAAAATCTTTCAACAGTGTTGTCCGTCTTTTTTCTGCAATATCCATTTGGTTTTCTAAATCCCCGCGATCTGTTGTTTCTGCTCTTTCCACTTTCCAGGATAAATTTTCGATTTCTGCTTCCAGTTGGGCCTGAAAATATACAGTAAATAATCATCATCATTTCAGCCGCAGGTTGTCCACAGCTGGACTTAGGCCTCCACAAGGATTTCCGGAATGACTGGTTGGAAGCGGCCTTCATTCAGCTTTTTCAGTTATAAGTAGTCATCTAGTTGTAAGTAATAATATTATCTATCTTTGTGTACACGATGCTGTACAAGAACTAGCTGAATGTTGATGCCTCCTGTAAGCCAACTGTTTGAGCAAAGATTCAAGGGCCATTGTAACCATAAATTGTTACTTCATTAAAATTTTAAATCATTGGTATTTAATTTACTGACTGACTTTGGCAACCAAACTGATATAAGTATTAATAATATTTGCGGAAGCCGTCAATATTACTTCTCTACATGGAATAAAGAAAAAGTATAAATGGCACAGGTCAAAAATTACTTGAAAACCTGTGTCTCCATACTCACACATATTTACACTAAATATCACAAAAATACAATAATACAATGAAATTAACATCAAATATTATACTATAATCTATACAAATAGATAAAATTGGAGTATGTGTTTGTAACCATAAATTAACCGCTTTTTACTAAATGCATTTGGATGTATACACAGTACATTTACAAAATAGCATTTTTCACAATTTGTGACTGTCTGTAATCTCTGGAACGATTTTGACGGGACTTTCACTGGCAAATAGCTGATGTAATAAGAGATAATAATAATAAGGACTTCTGGCACAAACTTAATTTTTCTTTTCGTTAGAACCTTCTTCAAATATAAACCAGAAGACAACTTTATTAAAGATTATAGTCGTATTAAAAAGGAAAATAATTTTCATATTTTAAATGCTATCAATCACACAGACAGACATGTCACTCTTTGACTTTTGCATCTTTAAATAGACATACCTACCTACATCAATTTTAAAATGCAGTGATGCAACAGTGTATGAATTTGACCTTTGAATATTTGATGAGCCTTTAGCTGATAACATTTGAATGCACAGTATGTGCCGTTTAGGTGCATATTCATAGTATCCAGAGCTAACATCTTAAAAGAATATCCCTGTGGGCTGCAGGGTTGTGTACGTTTTAAGCATTATCTTTTTAACAGTATCCTCAACAATTTAACATTAATTTTGTTGATTTCTACATTGTTGGTGCTGCATATAATATATTGACTGCAGTTTTTTTAAAAGCACATTTTTTGACCACTATTTCTTGATTTAAATAAATATTTGAAAATCTTGTAGACTATTTTAATATCAGCTTTGTGATGTGGGTTTAGATATAAAATCCAAGTTAACTCCTTCTTTTGGTGCTCTGGAAAACTAAGTTGAATATTTTTATAGTGTCTAATAAATTGTTTAGCTCAGGATAACATGGCAGGAAGAACTTACCGACAGGCATGACCAGCATGGTGCTTAAAAGCTTTGAAATGTATACAATAAAGTGTTTATGCATAGAGGCCCAATGTTCAACAGTAGGTAGAATAAAGGATGGTTATAGTCATTTTGTTTACGATTATGGGCAAAAAAAAATGTTAAATAAATATCTCATTTCTACCTGTTGATACTCAAATAACTCTTTCCGAGGCCCAACCTCCATATAATATGCATATGGGTAGGTGTACTGCAGAGTATATCTGCAACGTTTTAACAGTCTTGCTGCCTCCCAAAGGTACTGCCAATCTATCCAAGTTCCTTCACCAGCCATCACCTATAATTAATAAAATAATCACATTACACATGATCAAAATAAAATCTGATTTAGACCTGTTTTTCGCTTTTACGACACGGTTTGCATGCTTAGCTTTGTTGCATCTATCCAAAAAGGACAAATAATCCTCGGCATATCTGTGTGCAGGAGTTTAAAATAGTCAACACAATATACTTTAAATATTCTAAAGTTACATGAAGTTTTGATTTAATTTGGTAACATAAAATAATGAATACCTTTTGATTAATCCGACTCTTTAGACTAGCTAAAGTTTGCTCTTCCAATTTCAACGATCTTGCATGATTTTCCCATCTTTCATAATAATGCAAATACTTTTTTAAAGCTTCTCGTGCCTAAAATGGTTTATTTATATTATATATATGTAATCGTATTGTAACATAAAAATTATTGTCTAAGAGAAATGCATAATTGTCAAGGAATAAATGCATAACATATGTACTTAATTAAAGGAAATTTATGAAATGGTAAGAATATATGTCTTGAATAGGGTGGTGTGTATAATCTGGTTCAAGAAATGCTATCGTTATTTGGTTTTTATTGGTGCATATGTCATGTATGTGCATAACGTGTGCGTGCGTGCAGTCATCAAGGTCAAGTTATTTTATTGGCAGAAAATATAATAATATGATGATCATATAGACTATATTTGGACATAATTTTAAAAAAAAAGTTCTTTACCTGTGCATGTTGACTATCATTAGACAAATTAGGGTCCTCTTTATAACGACTACATTCGTAATACTCTGAGCCATGTGATTTCCAGTCGCCCAAACAAACCCAACAAAAATCGTGTCTGCAAGCCCCGCACTGCATATGATTACAGCCTCCATTTTTCTCTATACAAATCTGACACTTAGGGCAATCCTGTAAAACGATTTTTTAAAATTTAGTGATATAGCTATTAAATAGCAACAAGTTATGGTTTTTGTTTATGATACATACTAAATGTTCTTTGGCAATAAATAATGATAGAATGTGAAGCATAAGGTATAGATGAAGCATTCAACTATTCACATCAAACATTAATAAGTGACATATTTTTTTTAATTTGCATTAGGGAATAAGATATTCAATCTAATTGTAAAATGCATAAATTTTCTTTATGAAAATGGTAAAAAAGAGCTGAAAATAGATAAGATTTTTGTATTGTATGTAATTCGATACTTATGATCAGACTGGAAAATATTTGAATTTACAGAATGAATAATGTTCTATCAAACGTTCTTTCATGATGTACTCTCACCTTGGTGTGAGCACTTATATAATTAGCAGTCTCGGAGTCATCAGCGCATTTGGTGAGCCACCGCCGTATAGTCATACAATCAGTAGGCGCGTGGTGAGGGGCACCACAGGAAAAGCAAGTCAGTAGTTCGCATCCACGACATTCTACACGTCGTGCGCCTTCTCTTGTGCGCGCTTGGAAAATCCACTAAAATAAAGAAAATCTATCATTAATATAAAGGAAGAAAATTATTCATTAAAAATGAAAAAGAGCTAGGTCTGTTTCAAAATTAAGGATATCTGAGGATGTTTTAGCGGATTCTGGCCTCCAAAGCTGTACAACTTAGGATGCAACCAAGATAACATTTCAAAGATGTACATTTGTGGATACAGCATTAACATTTTTAAATGTTGTCCTAGTAGCAATGTCCTGCAGTTTTGTATGTTGTTGCCCATTAAATGTATGCACTATGCCGATTATCTACCTCAAGAATTAGGCTATTATATGCATAAATATTTTTTAATCTGAGCCGTTATTGAGATCAACTCATGTAAACAAAACTGCTTTTATACATACCATACATCCATACTAATATTATAAATGCGAAAGTCTGTCTGTCTGTCTGTCTGTCTGTCTGTCTGTCTGTCACCTCTTCACGGCTAAACGGATGGACCGATTGTGATGAAATTTGGTAGGGATGTAGTTAACGACCTGAGGTCAAACATAGGCTACTTTTGGGCGCGATATAACCGAGTCCCACGCGGGCGGAGCCGCGGGGAACGGCTAGTATTCTATAAAGATTATATAAAGTACAAATTGCAAGTCTTTAAATAATAGCACAATGCATAACAAAAAATGACTAAATTTAACTAACCATTTTTTCAGGAAACATTTAAAACCAGGAAACCTGTTTACCTGGCTTTAGTTGTAAAAAAAAAATATTTTGTTATTCTAACAATGGATTTTATGGCAATCCTGGCAATGACTTGTTTGGTTTGAAGATTGATAACATTGTTATAGAAATATTGACTATTGTATTGCATAGAGGCAGTTAAATTAGCAGTTCTGGT
Organism: Apomyelois bistriatella; assembly: GCA_947044815.1. Lineage (NCBI taxonomy): Eukaryota > Metazoa > Arthropoda > Insecta > Lepidoptera > Pyralidae > Apomyelois > Apomyelois bistriatella. The sequence continues at coordinate 7,946,366 of OX345689.1, forward strand.
TATCAACACAGGGGATCCAGGTACTCCTTGCACCTCCCATGGCTCTACCAACCTCTCGGTTATACAAGCTGATTTTGGGTAGAGTGCGCTGTACTTGCATTTGGGATCAAGGTACTGTTGGCATTCTATACTATATCTTCTTCTTTCAATGATTAATAATATAACAATTACCTGACAATTAGGCCCTGGACAAAATCTTAGCTGTGGGTGTGACTTTACATGATCCTTAAACATAAATTGCTGATAACGCTCTCGTAGACCTGGCTTTGGAACATGGGAAAGAACAAAATCTTCAGGAGCCCTTACTTCACAGTCTTGAGCCATACACTGAATGGTGTTAGAGACACCTGTAAACAACAATTATGATAAAATGGTCTACATGGTGCTATTGTAGCAAATGCCTATAATTTATCATACAAAACATCCTAATTATTTAATAAAACAATAATAATTAATTCTTGAATGAATGAATTATTATTATATTGTATACGAAGAAGAATTTGCCTATGCATGTGATGCACACTCATATACATAATCAAATATGAAATCCAGCATCATAATTATGTCTTATAAATACATATATTTGTTATTCCACAACTGTTTCATTCATGTACATCAACTATTTTTTATCACGATGTTTATTTGAATACAAAAGATTCACAAACAGCCAAAAAGCAAACACATTGAGGCTCCATTATATGTTTGCCATTGAAACTGACACCAATTATCCGAAAGTGAAACTGTCAATTTTGTTGACATCATTTACTCCTTGACCTTTCAAGCAGCAATCATGATCTACCATAATAAATTATCAATATTTGCATTTAATCTAAATGAAATACAAAATTGGCTTTTAGTAGTAAGTACTTATCTAAACATTTGAAACATGCAAAGGATATTTTTATATATATCATAAATACCTTGCATAATTTGTACTTCAAAATGCATAGCCCAGCAGTCATTACAGAAGTAGTGACCACAAGCCAGGGCACTGTAATTATGTAGCATTGGAGTGTTAGCACATACGGCACACACTGTACGGCTGGTACTGGCTTGTGCTGAGGGTACTCCGGGCTTTACATGGCTGTAAGCCAGGACTTCATTTGCATTCTCCTTATACTTAATTATTATTTCTTGAGCATTCCATTCATATGCATGTAACATTACCTACAAAGAGCAAGAATTGTCTGAGATTTACTATTTACAAATTGACTACAGTATTAAGAGTTTGTTTTCTGTATAGAACCTTACCTTGGCGAGTGAAGGCGTGATTTGAAGGCTATTGCTGAGCAATTCAATCGATTCGTTCAATAATTTTTCTACTTCCTCTACTTTCAGACATGAATATAAAAAATACTCTGGGTCTGATTTACTTCGATCAACAGTCTCCATATCGCAGTCATCTTGTCCTCCGTAGTAATCGTAATCGTCACCTTCGTTGTCCGAATATTCCATATCAGATTCCGCAGACATTTTGTTGGTTGGTTTGTGAGATTTCAAAATGTAATGGAATATCTACGGTTGTGCACTAAAATAAAAACAATTCGGTGTTGTTAAATACTCACCTCTTTATAATTCTGTGACCATTTAAGTCCACAATAAAATAATAATATTCTTACTTGTTTTGTAAATAAAGCGTTGTGATTATGCATAAAAATCATGTAAAAAAAACAACATGCACACAACACAATACGACAGACGCCAATATTTTATTTTTTCCCCAATTTTTTTTTCTAATTTCTACTACATAACCTACCTAAGCTACTTTTTTTTTTTAATAGTTTATACGGCCATGGACTCTAGTCCTTTAAGGCCTTTCTTCAATTTATTAATCTTCTTCAGTCCTACTTAAGTCAGTCGAGTCAAAAATTCAAGTCAATAGTCAAGTCCAGTCAAGTAAGTCTAGTCTGAGTCAGATGGCTAAGTGAAGCGGTGGAAAAATTTCACTTAGCTATATCATGGAGATTTTGGTGACAAAGACAAAAGTCACGTAATCGACACTGTATCACTTCCCAACACTCACGCTTGTTCACGAACACTTTGCGAATAATAATCCACCAATATTATGCACAAACACTCGAAAAAACCTAAGTTTTGGAAATTAAATACAGCGCGGACATAGCGACAGTTTACTTTCCCTCCAAAAACTCCACCTAAGCTACCATTTCTTATCATCTGTCAAATGTCAATATGACTATCTGGTTTTCATTTCACCTCCAGTCCCCATAGATTTATAATATAGAAGATGTAGGTAGAATTTGTCATTTGGTGTAAAAATGAGAGATATGGCGTAATAGAAAAGTCCATGAAATCGATAAGGACCAAAGATACATTTTCTGTCTTTGTCTTTCTGTGTTTGTAACTTTGTTTTTTGTCACCGTCTCATAAAACCATGCAAGATCCAGTGAGTGGAGTTTTTGGAGGGAAAGTAAACTGTCGCTATGTCTACGCTGTATTTAATTTCCAAAACTTTGGTTTTTTCGAGTGTTTGTGCATAATATTGGTGGTTTATTATTCGCAAAGTGTTCGTGAACAAGCGTGAGTGTTGGGAAGTGATACAGTGTCGATTACGTGACTTTTTATCTTTGTCACCAAAATCTCCATGATATAGCTAAGTGAAATTTTTCCACCGCTTCACTTAGCCATCTGACTCAGACTAGACTTACTTACTTGACTGGACTTGACTATTGACTTGAATTTTTGACTCGACTGACTTAAGTAGGACTGAAGAAGATTAATAAATTCAAGAAAGGCCTTAAAGAACTAGATTCCATGGCCGTAAAAACTATTCAAAAAAAAAAATGATCCACTCAGTAACGTGACAGCGCAATACATGATGTAAGGCGACATCTCCTTTATTCACTGGTGGCCTACTATCATCTCTAAAAACCATTCAAATTCCAGTGAGTAAGGGAGATGTCACCTTACAGCATGTATTGCGCTGTCTCGCTTACTCAATGGATCTTGCATGGTTTTTAGAGATGATAGTAAGGACCCTGGATCTTGCATGGTTTTAAGAGATGGTAGTGGGCCAAAGCCATCTTCGAAATGGGATTCTTATTTCCCATTTCGAAGCCAGCTACGAAATCTAGCTACGAAATGGGACTAAGGTGTGGGTAGTAGTAGTAAGCCACCTTTTTAACTTGGTCCCCTCACTTACAATCTACTATGCTTACAAATACAATCGCAATGTCATGTTATGTCAGTCATATCATCAGTGATGCCAACCCTACAGTTTTAACTGTAGATCTACAGTTTTTAGGAGATTCTCTCAGTTTTTAGTTTAAGCCTCGAAATCTACAGTTTTCTACAGTTTTTATGCAAGATGCTAGCGTCATCTATTTTATTTGTCTGTACACGAAGTCAGCTTCAGTAAAACCTGCTACAGTAGACGCTCCATATAGTTACGCTCTCAGAAGTTACCTTCCTCTCAAATTCCCCTTAAATGAGTTCCCCACCCTGTGATTGGTAGGTGGTCTTTTTATATTTGTAGTGGTAATGTATGTGAATCGGTAAACTAGGAATCTCTTAGAACTAGTCAATAAGAACATTACAAAAATATGTACGAATTCAATAAAAATAAAAATGAAATGGGAAATCAGGAAGACTTAGAAATTGAAAATAACATAGTAGCTAGTGATACTTGAAATGTTACAACATTTAATTTGATTAAAATTTTGATAATTATACGAGTTTTCTTATTTTTAATACCCTCCATATAATGTATTCCATTCATACAATTATACAAAATATAATATAAGATAAAACTGTAGATTTACTGTTTTTTAATTTTATATTTACAGTTTTCTACAGTTTTTTTCAAGCAAATCTACAGTTTTACTCTATGCTGGGGTTGGCAACACTGCATATCATAATATTATCCTGTCATTAGCTGTCATTCAAAGGTCACCTTGGTCAAGTACAAGCAAGACCGAAACATTCAAATTCTAATAAAATTTGTTTTAGGGTGTGTTAATAGTGCTATTGCTGCTTAGAAAACTGTTTTCAGAATTGCATTTATATAATAGTTAATTCAGTCTTAAAATTTTCTTAGTTTTATTACACAATATTGATAATAACCGGTATTTTTTAACTTGTAGGCGCAGGGGTATTTTTTTAGTCCTCAGGGATGGATGGGACAACGCAGAGATTTATTGAAAGGGGTTCCCATAAAGGGAAAGGCCTTGCCGTGTTTACCAGTGGTGGTGACTCCCAAGGAATGAACGCTGCGGTTAGATCTGTGGTTAGAATGGGAATCTACCTGGGTTGTAAGGTGTACTTTATTCGTGAAGGATATCAAGGCATGGTGGATGGTGGTGATAACATTGAAGAAGCCAACTGGTCATCTGTAAGCTCTATTATCCATAAAGGTGGTACTATTATTGGATCAGCCCGCTGCATGGATTTCATGTAAGATTTAACTGTAGTTATAAATTTTACCTAATTCCATGATAGTGGCTATTTTTAGTAATTACTAGTACCTGTTGTTTCACAACAACAGTTTCAAATTTACCATAGTCACTCTTAGTCGATATGAGCAATTCATATTTAGGTAAGTATAGTATCTATTGACAAAATTTAATAATAAAGTAATTCTAGTGTAGATAAAGATCCATTTTGAAACAAATTAATTGAAAAAATATAAATTTTGTTCATGATGAAATCATTCCTTTGCTGTTGCGAGATTTGTTAATGTGTTTAAATTATGTTGTAATGCAAGGATTATCCATGAATTATGTGTGGCTGATAGGAAGCAAAAGACTGTGTTGTGGCTTTATTCATAAGCTCTCTGCTGTCTTTTCTATTTTGGCATTTAACAGTCTTTACAGAAAATTTGATTTAATATTATACCATGGATTATTGAATACTATAACTAGTACAGATGTACAATCCCATAGAAAGAAAACATGCCAATTTGTAGTGTACCAGACTAGAGCACTGCTCATACTGCAACTTATTAGGTAGATTAAACACAAAATCAGCATATTATAGTGATGTTTTTTATGTTAATTCATAAAAATATCAATAATTCCAATTTTTATTTTGCCAAACATTAGTGGATCATTACTCAATTGAAGTATTTAAGAATTTTGTGGCATTATCTATTAGCATGGGAGTCAATGATAAAACACATAACAATAATTATGTATTTCTTTCTATTGCTGCTATGAAAATTATGTTTTATAATCTATGGGATCCTCCCGCATACAATAAAGTACTGTCCTTCTATATCACCTATTTGAATTCAGAGGCTGATGGTATGGTACCCTTCCTAAGTAATTTTATTTGTTTCTTTACAGCAAACGAGAGGGACGCCTTAAGGCTGCTTACAATTTGGTGAACCGCGGTATCACCAATTTGGTAGTGATTGGAGGTGATGGCTCTCTTACTGGTGCAAATCTGTTTAGACAAGAGTGGTCAAGTTTGCTTGACGAATTGCTTGAAAATAATAAAATTACAAAAGATCAAAGAGAGAAATACAAGCACCTACATATTGCTGGAATGGTAATAAATATTAGTTTTCTTGAATTTATAATTGATGACTCATTCATAAAAACTAAATGTCATTCATTGCTACACTCTTGTGAAACTCTGCTTATGACCTTGTACTAAAATTATGACGGTTCAAGAAACAAGCATTTTCAAACTTTATATTATTAAATAGGCTAGGTTAGGTTAGGCTAGGTTTATGCCACACTTGATGGGAAGCAGTTACTGTAGCCTATGAGTTGCCTACAGCTCTAGGTTTTTGAACCCAAAGGGTAAAAACGGAGCCTTATAACTAAGACCCCCACTGTCCATCTGTCTGTCACCAGGCTGTGTAGGATGATGATAATGAATTAACTAGCTTTTGGCAAGCAACGCTTTCGGAAATTGAGGCTACAAACCAAAATATATTTTGCCAAACAAATGCACCAATTTGCTGCCATTTTTTTTCAGTTCAGAACATGACTGAATAACAACCTTTAGATAATAAAACAAAAAATCACAATCGTCAGACATACTAATTGGTGGGTTTGTCTCCAATGAACATGGTATAAGAATGACATTGCCAATGATCTCGGCGAATTGTTACCAATGATGTCATGGTCAATTTCTGTTTGTGTTGAATGTGGTAAGAGAATGATTATACTATATCTTTCAGGTTGGCTCCATTGATAATGACTTCTGTGGCACTGACATGACTATAGGTACTGATTCTGCTCTGCATCGCATTATAGAAGCTATTGATGCTATTGTTAGCACTGCTTACTCCCACCAAAGGACATTCATTATGGAGGTCATGGGCAGACACTGCGGGTAAACTAAAACATTTTTTATTTTACCTACTATAATTGAAACTCTAAATTAATCAAGTTTCTGTAAGTATTTATTTGTATGTAAAGAACAAGAGACAAAGACTGCTGCATATTATTGAACATTAATTATGAATTAAATCAAATAATTCTTACATACTGGGAAATTGTTTTATGTTCTTTTGTCACATAAAGTGCTTTTCAATGTCATCTGGAAATGATAAAATCGTTCTTTCGCCAAAAAATTTGTTTTGATTACTTATAGTTGAAAAAATTGACATTGTATGTGTGTTAAAAAGTCGCAAAAACAACTCAATCATTCGTCATTTGAATGAAAGTACTGACTGTACTTGACAAATTCAGGCACAGAAATGAGACTTATTGTCACCAATGGAGACAAGAAATTAAGCCAATTCAACAGCAAACAAAGGTTAATGGAGTTTTATTGATTTAGATATCTTGCTCTGGTCACGGCCCTGGCATCTGAAGCAGATTTTGTTTTTATTCCTGAGAAGCCCCCATCAGTTGACTGGAGTGTCAAACTTTGTGATAAGTTAGAGCAGGCAAGCCTTACATTTGGTTCCTCACCTTGCCCCTTTATTTGAACATGATTTTTTCACCAGCCCCCTTGTGTTTTACTCCTGTAACTCAAATGCCCGTTTAGTTTTCTTGCAGTTTACACCGCCCTGTGTACGGATGCTACTTATAATTTTATTTGCGAAGACCCAGCGCCCCCCGATTGGGACAAAAAAATGTGTGCTAAAATAAGTGAGGCAAGGATTTTATGTTAATATTAATAAATGGGAGCAGGATCACATTAATCTTGACTATATATTCATTTCACCTTCTTGAATTGGCAGATTCCATTGGCGTCACATCCCCAAATCGTCGTGATTGATTGTCATTGCGTTCTTTTCACTGTCGCTTTGAGTTAAAGTAACATTTGCTTTGTTAAGGTCACTGTAAGCATACACTTATTGTACTTTGAAGGAATACCGAAACTAAACAAGTAAGGTTCATTGACAACCTACGAATGTAAGTAGAAACTGAAGACATACCTACATTTTTAAAGTCATTGACCATAACAAATTGAATGAACTTTTTGGGACATGATTGCATGTTCTATTTTGCGAGGGTGCTGCTTGTTGCAGTTATCTGGCATTAGTGGCCGCTCTGGCGAGCGAGGCAGACCAAGTATTCATTCCCGAAGACCCTGTTCCCAATAATTGGGTAGAAAAGCTTTGCAAACGGTTACAACAGGTATGAAGCTTAATTGAGTGGCACTTCACACTTATAACACACAATTTTAGAAAAGCTACACGCTTAATTTTTTGAAAATTAGTTTGTAGACATGGCGTCCTGTTTAATAGAAACAGACATTTTGTACTCTACAGCAGCTGCTCACACGACCCGCTTTGCTAAAGTACTTTATCGTGTGTTGTATGAAAACGTTTTTGTGCTTTATACACCATAGGTTAAGGGATTTGCCAGCCTAGTTTGTAATGATGTTCTACTCTTTCACAATATTTATTTATTTTAAATGGATGAATGTTTTAAAATTTCGCTCCTGAATACTCTACTAATAAACTCACGAAAAATATCTGAAATTCAAAAGTTAAAGCTATAATATATAAAATCTATGCCTTCCTATAAACATTTAATCCCATAACTAATGACAAGCATGAATTTAACTTGCACGAATTAAAAACTCTAAAATGCGTTGAAAGTTAACTTGAATTGCTGCATGCATCGGTTGCATGAATGACCATTGCATAAACAATGCTACACAACAGAATAGAAAATAAATTAGGGTAATGTTATGTACATTTCCACTTTACATAAATATTTAATTTGATTTCACCCCATGACGTAATAATTCAGAATACAACTATGGTTAATGGTTGCAAGATGGATATAATAACCACTTCATTTGGCCGAACGCTAAGAGGCTTCTTCGCCATCATAGAAGTAATCGTAATTGCAATGCTGGCAGCATTGACTTTGAGTGCTAGCAACAATAAAAAAAAACTATGCTTGTTCTGTGAGTTTTTCGCGCGCTTCTCAATTTTGTGGTGTATTTTAATAATTCGAGGTTCCGCTTTCGCTGAAGTGTTGTGTGTGTATTTCCAAAAGAACTAGACTCCTTACCCCTGGCTAGCAAGGAAAATAAACTGAAACAGCAGTCCTATGGTGAAATTGGTGAGACGACAAAAGACGCAAGCTGAAGGCCCGCGTGGTTTAAAGGTACCGTCTTAAATCTTCTTACCATAATTGTGTTTGGTCCGTTCGACCCGGATCTTATTTTCAGTGTTAGTTGTGGGGTTTGATTTTCTGTATTGTTTTATTTCATTTCTCAAAATTTCCAATATTTCTTTCATATTTTTTAATTTCCAATATGGCCGAAGTAATTCGCCAAGATATTTTCGAACGAGAAGTAATTCTTGATGAATTACAACGCACATTGCAGTGCATCGATTCTGATGACATTCAATTTAGATCACGATCTAAAGATTTAACCGCTCAACAGAGGAGATTTCTCAAATTACAAACCAAAATCGAGAAATCTTTAATAAAATCCGATTCATTTGATAAAGAAGAGCAACTATCTATTCGCAACAATTTCAATGATTATTACTATGCAATAATGAGTCACCTCACTAAATTAAAGGAAGAGGATAGCGAAAAACGGAAAATGTCATGTAGTACTGCATACAATTCTGTTATTGAAACGCCTCCTACTAATAATTCATGTGCTAGTAGATTACCAACTTTACCTATGCCTAGTTTCTCGGGAGATATAACGAGCTGGTCTCCATTTTACAATTTGTTTCTTTCATTGGTTCATAACAAAAATACCTACACTAATACGGAGAAATTCCGATATTTGTTGCTTTCTTTAAAAGAAGAACCTTATAATCTAGTTAAATCTATCCCAATTACAGACGATAATTACCATGTTGCGTTAGATATTTTGATTTCACGTTACGACAATAAGCGTATTATTGCTACAAAACATCTTGAAAAAATATTGGATGTAAACAACTGTCCCGATAAGAATTTCCAAAGTTTAAGAAGTTTATTAAATATTTATCACGAGAACATTAAAGCATTGGAAGCTATGCAATTTCCCGTATCTCAATGGAATTTTATTTTAGTTACAATCATATTACGCAAAATTCCATCATCTATCCGTAGAAATTTCGAATTATCATTAACCAAACCATCCGATATTCCGGATATTGGTTACTTGATAAATTATTTAGAACGTGAACTGTCAGCAAACGAAGTCTCAACATGCTCGCAAAATAAAAATATTAATGTAGGTAACTCGCAATCCGCCGCGAGTCCGACGGCAGCAGCTCGGACGCGTAAGTCCAATGTGACGTTTGATACAAGACGTGCATTCGCGACAAACGTAAATTCACACAATGAGTACAATTGCCTATGTTGTAGCGACAATCATACATTGTCGAATTGTGTTAAATTTCGTAATTTATCTCCGAGTGAGAGATATTCTTTCATACAAAATAAAAACATATGTTTTAATTGTTTACATGTTGGTCATGACGTAAGGGCATGTAAATCGAGTTTTTCTTGTAGGAATTGTTCTAAGCGACATCATACTTTAATTCATTTCGATACATCTACACGTAATAGTTTATCAGTAGTCAAGGTCACGGATGGAAGTTTCACGGACAAAGGTGCGAACGAGATAGCACTACAGTCGAATAGCCAGCCGGTGGCAGAGGCCGCATCTCTTCCCGTTGTTAATTATTCGTGTGATAAGGCGATTTCAACGACTACGCATAATAGGAATATGGTGTTATTGAGTACAGCGTTAGTTTATATACATGTAGGGTCTCAAAAACATATGATACGCTGTATGATTGATACTGGGAGCCAGGCTTCATTTCTCCAGACTTCTTGCGTAGATCGTCTGGGTTTGCGACGTAATCATTCCAATGTTCCGATCTTCGGGATTAGCTCGGAGGTCGTGTATCCGCAAGGCGTAGTTTCGTGTTGTATCACTCCTACACAGACTGATCAACCGTTAATTTCAGTTAATGCTTTAATTTTACCTAATTTAATGTCGTACATGCCCCAAGTCGAGTTACCGTTTCACGATTGGCCTCATATTAAAAATCTTAATTTAGCTGATCCCAAGTTTTATTTTCCACAACCAGTGGAAATGATTTTAGGTGCAGATATCCTGTCTCAAGTGTTGCTCGGTCATGTCATAGCGGGCCCTCCGGGCGCCCCCATGGCCATCAATAGTATCTTTGGTTATTTATTAATGGGTAATGTTTCTTTCAACCAAAATACTCCTTCTATTCAAGTGTGTCTCAGTTCTCTTAGCTCATCTTACGATGACGTCATGAACTTGAGACGTTTCTGGGAATTAGAGTCTCTTTCGGAAAAGAGAGTTTTCAGCGCCGACGAAGCCTTGTGCGAGTCTATTTTCGTGCAAAAACACAAGCGCGACGAATCCGGTCGCTATGTTGTTCCCCTTCCATTCAAACCCAACTTACCCGACCTCGGCGAATCAAGAGGTATAGCGGTATCCAGATTTAAAAAATTAGAGTTTCGATTAGAACGTAATCCGCAGTTAAAGTTGGACTATCACGCATGCCTCCAGGAGTACCTAGATCTTGGGCACATGGAGCCTGTTGATATGTCTGTTTCTTCTTCTTCTCACACTTATTATCTTCCTCATCATTGTGTTGTTAAACCTTCGAGTACTTCCACACGTACACGTGTTGTCTACGACGGGGGGTGTAAAACTTCAAACGGGGTATCATTAAATGATATATTACTCACTGGTCCCAAATTACATCAAGACATAGTAGATGTTTTATTGAGATTTCGAGTTCATGCCATTTCTCTCGTTGCGGATATCAAACAAATGTATCGAAATATTTTGGTGCAGCCTTCTGATTGTGATCTTCAACGCATTGTGTGGCGTAAATCTCCCATGGAACCTCTGTGTGACTACAGGTTGAAAACAGTTACTTTTGGTGTCAGCTCTTCTCCTTATTTAGCTCTTCGTACAATTCAACAGCTGTCCGAAGACGAGAAGGATAACTTTCCCTTGGGTTCACGGGTCCTAAAAGACCAGATCTTCGTGGACGATGTGGTCACCGGAGCAAGTGACGTCACTCGTGCATTATTGTTGCAACGAGAATTAATTGGTATTTGTTCATCAGCTGGTTTCGAACTACGTAAGTGGCAGAGTAACTCATCAGAGTTGTTATCGAAATTGGAGCCCTCAGACGCTCAGGGCGAGCGGCCTGACAATATTTCTTTTGCTGTTATGGAGGATGATAAAAAAGTTAAGGTTTTGGGTCTTCAGTGGAATCCCAAGTTGGATATTTTTTCTTTCAGTATTTCAGTTTCAAAAGGTTTAATTACGAAGAGATCTATTCTTTCACAAATAGCCAAAATCTACGATCCAATGGGGATTTTATCAGTTATCATAATTTATGCAAAAATTCTTATTCAAATGTTGTGGATCTCGGGAGTTGACTGGGACGAGCCCCCTCCTACCGAGATTGTCGACTCGTGGTCTTCTTTTCTTGATGAATTACCTTTATTAAAGGATTTTAAAATTCCACGTTTCATTTTCACAAAGGTCAGTTCAATCCAAATCCATGGATTTTCTGATGCTTCGGAGCGTGCTTATGCTGCGTGTGTATACGCACGGGTGACCGACACTAACAATCGTGTCAAAACTTTCTTATTGCTCGCGAAAACCCGAGTAGCCCCTCTTAAACCTATTCTTACTATACCACGCTTAGAATTATGTGCAGCTGTATTGTTGACACAGCTTATGGATAAAGTTTTACAGATTTACAGCCCATATTTCACATGTGAGCGGGTTTACGCGTGGACAGACTCTTCAATCGTTTTAACGTGGCTTCGTTCACCACCACATGAATGGAAAATCTTCGTTTCAAATCGTACAAGTGAGATTTTATCCCGGTTTCCTGCTGATCATTGGAGACATGTGTCTTCATCTGATAATCCTGCAGATGCTCCCTCCAGGGGTATGCTTCCTTCAAAATTATTACAAAATCTTGATATGTGGTTACATGGACCCAAATGGTTGTGTCTTGAGGCTGACGCTTGGCCTGTTCAAAAATTAATACCTAAAGTTACAGAAGAAAAGCGTGATGTTTCTTTACCAATCGTCCTTCAAACTGTCATCTCAGAGGGTCCAGACCTCACAGACTTTATTTCGAGATATTCCACTTTAGGAAAACTAGTGAGAGTTACAGCATTAATTTTTCGTTTTTACAATAAATGTAGGAATAAGCAGAAATCATATTCACAAAACATAAGTGTGCCTGAATTCAAATACTGTTTAAATCGTCTTATTTATTTAGTTCAATATTCTAGTTTCGCAGAGGATATAACAAATATTTCACGGGGAAAACATCCCTCTGCAAAATTGCGTAGATTAAAACCCTTTCTCGATGGGAACGGTTACTTGCGTGTCGGCGGGCGGATTCATAATTCGTTTTTACCATTTGATTCTAAGCATCAATTGGTTTTACCTAAAAAACATCATTTTACCGATTTACTTATTGACAATGCTCACATCACCCACTTACACGCAGGTCCACAGTCCATTCAATATATTTTATTACAAGATTATTGGATATTATCCAGTAGAGATGCAATACGTGTTCGTATACATAAATGTATTCGTTGTTTTCGTGCTAAACCCATTCATCCACAGCCCTCGATGGGTATCTTACCAGCCGCTAGGGTGCGCCCCGAGCGAGCTTTTCTAAAAACTTCCGTGGATTTCGCGGGCCCGTTCTATGTTCGGGCTAATAAGGTTCGTAATGCAAAAATAATTAAGTGTTATGTATCGGTGTTTGTATGTATGTCTGTAAAGGCCATACACCTCGAACTTGTTTCGGAGTTATCAACCGAGGGTTTTTTAGCTGCATTGCGGCGTTTTATTTCACGTAGAGGTCTATGTACTGACATTTATTCTGATTGTGGTCGAAATTTTGTTGGATGCGATAATTATCTAAAAGAATTATATAACTTTCTACGTAATGATTCGGTGCAACGTACCCTCAATGAGAAAACGTTAGAGCAAGGCATCACGTGGCATTTCCAGCCAGCTTTCTCATCACATTTCGGAGGTCTGTTCGAATCAGGCGTTAAAAGTTTTAAGCATCATTTAAAGCGCGTTTTAGGAACTCAATCACAAACTTACGATGAGATGCACACATTATTGTGTCAAATTGAGGCAGTTTTAAACTCGCGGCCTCTTTGTATTTTGAGCGCAGATCCATCCGATCCGCTACCTTTAACTCCATCCCATTTCCTTGTAGGTGGACCTTTAACGACCCTTCCTGATGTTTCACTTTCAAATGATAATCCCATGCGTTTAACTAGATGGCGTAGGATTCAACAATGCATCCAAATATTTTGGAAACGTTGGAGTCATGAATACTTACATGAAATTCAACAGAGAAATAAATGGTTTCATGATAGCGGTCCTAAAATTAGTGAAGGTATGATTGTTGTGGTAATAGATGACAATTTACCACCTTTACAATGGAGATTAGCACGTGTCCATGCGGTCCATCCGGGACCAGATAACATTATTCGTGTAGTTACCTTACAGATGGGTAAAAGTTTCGTGAAACGTTCGGTTGTAAAGGTATGTCCTTTACCTTTAGAATAATTTTAATTATTTACAAGTTAGTTTTTACTTTCGTTGCAGTTGTTGCGAATTTTGTTAGTTAAGCTTACCTAAGTTAAGAGTTTTTAAATCAACTCACATTTCGTTTAGTTGAAAATTGTTATCCTCGTGGCGAGTTTTCCTATAAGATTTCTTTCTTTTTAGTTTTTAAAGAATTGTATTCTTTCAAGGCGAGCGGTATGTTATGTACATTTCCACTTTACATAAATATTTAATTTGATTTCACCCCATGACGTAATAATTCAGAATACAACTATGGTTAATGGTTGCAAGATGGATATAATAACCACTTCATTTGGCCGAACGCTAAGAGGCTTCTTCGCCATCATAGAAGTAATCGTAATTGCAATGCTGGCAGCATTGACTTTGAGTGCTAGCAACAATAAAAAAAAACTATGCTTGTTCTGTGAGTTTTTCGCGCGCTTCTCAATTTTGTGGTGTATTTTAATAATTCGAGGTTCCGCTTTCGCTGAAGTGTTGTGTGTGTATTTCCAAAAGAACTAGACTCCTTACCCCTGGCTAGCAAGGAAAATAAACTGAAACAGCAGTCCTATGGTGAAATTGGTGAGACGACAAAAGACGCAAGCTGAAGGCCCGCGTGGTTTAAAGGTACCGTCTTAAATCTTCTTACCAGGTAAGTAGGTACTGTTTTCGCTTCCTGGACAGCAGGTATTTGTCATCCATAACCACGCAGACCTGCGCCAAATTTAAGATTCAATCTCGATCATAAAGCTCGTCAAAAATATCTTTAATCCTTTTCTATTCTATTGTGTCACACAATAAAGTGCATATCACTGAAAAAATAATATTTAAAGCGTTCTAATTCTAAATGATATAGGAAAGAAAATCAGGGCAGCGTTTGAACATCATCATTGTGGCGGAAGGCGCGATCGACCGCGAAGGCAAGCCGATCACTGCAGAGTTGGTGAAGAAAGTGGTGGTTGACAACTTGCAGCAAGACACGCGCATCACTGTGCTGGGTCACGTGCAGCGAGGTGGATCACCTTCAGCCTTTGATAGGATCTTGGTAAATTTTCAGTTTTAGTGATGGGACATTTTTTTTACAAGACTGATTTTTATAATATTGGGTAGGCAAACAGATATGCCACCACCTGATGATGATATATTTTTTCACATTTTATGCATCAAGCGCTAATTATCGAGCACTCCAGCACTGATGATAGATATTAAAAACTTTATTCATATTTAATGAAAAAATTTCTTATTAAATCATCTAAATTATTCGCCCTACAAACTATAACAGCGAAACGACCACAGCTGAGAAGAAATGCCGAAAGAAACTTTTTTTCTTTGTTGTTATAGCTTATTTTTGCCAGTATCAAGTTTTATTATTTTTTACTTTTTATTTAGTCAACTCAATAGTCATGTACTCAAGGTCTAGTCAGATCAGAGGGCTATGAGGAAAATATATAATATATTCGGGCTAAATAAATGTTGAAACTGAAGGCGTAAATCATACACATATCCTTTTGCAGGGATGTCGCATGGGTGCCGAAGCTGTGATGGCTCTTATGGAGGCTACCCCAGAAACGGAGCCTTGCGTGGTGACCCTGGATGGAAACCAGGCCGTCAGGCTTCCGCTTATGGAGTGCGTGCGTCGTACTAAGGCCGTCGCTCAGGTAAACATAATTAATTAGAATAAGAACTTTATTTGCGTAAGAACATGGTCCGATATTTAAAATGCTGCTATATTACTTTAAGCGACCTCCGTGGCTGTTATATGTAATGGTTAATATATCTGCCCACAACTGAGGAGGTCTCTGGTTCTATCTCCAGTCTGGTTAAGTTGATAAATGATAATTTTATGATTTTCCTGGGTCTAGGATGTTGTTTATATACATAATATGTATTTGTTATAAAATATGGTTTTGTGTATCATTGAGTTAGTATCCCATAATACAAGTCTCGAACTTACTTTGGGGCTAACTCATCCGTGTGATTTGTCCGTCAACCGTGTCATATATATATATTTCCCTTTTTTCCCCTAATTATTTATTTACTGCAAAATCTGTGTTAATTTCTATAGTAAAAATATTACATGTACAACATTTGGTTACCTAATACTTTCTGATTGCTTAACATATTTTTTTTTAATAGGCCATGACTGACAAAAACTGGGATCTGGCTGTACAGCTGCGCGGGCGTAGCTTTGCTCGTAACTTGGAGACTTACAAGATGTTGACTCGCTTGAAACCTCCCAAGGAAGCGTTTGATGAGTCTGGAAAACCTTCTGTAAGTAAAAATTTACACCCAGTTTTATCATTTAACTAGCTGTTTCCCGTGGTTTCACCCGCCTATTCATAAACTATTAAAGCCTAACCTTCTCAAAGAATTAGTCCCCTAAAGAAATCTGTCAAATCTGGCCAGTAGTTCTGTTGTTGTGTTGTGAGCGTTTAAAGTTTCAAACAAACAAATGAGCAATTTTAGTTTAGGAGATAGATATATAGATTTATCGAGGTCTTTTTAGATATTATACCTTTGTTAAACCATCATCCATACTTATCATTACAATGTCTCCCACAGGTGTAGGCTAAGGATTTTCACTTTCTCGATTCCCCTAGTTCTATACTCATCATCCTCGTCATACATTGTCGCCTATTTCAGGCCCTCCTAATATGCCTTAATATATTTGTATTTTCTTGATTTAATTAAGAATGTTTTATGCAATTTCAAGTCTTAATTCGTTTCATAAGATGTAGCCTCATGAATACTCATGACATACGTACTGACGATGTAGTATTAGTAATATGGTTTTGACCAACGAATAGACAGATAGAGGATTAACAATCCAACAAATGTTTACTCTTTACTTTACCATAAAAAGTATAATATTTAATTTAATTTCTAGGAAGGGTACACCTTGGCGGTAATGCATGTAGGCGCGCCCGCTTGTGGTATGAACGCGGCCGTACGTTCGTTTGTGCGCAACTGCATCTACCGCGGAGATACCGTGCTCGGCATTCACGACGGAATGGAGGGGCTCATCAGCGGCAACATCGTCAAAATGGAATGGTAATGATAAAATCATTATTAGATTTCGTACAAGTACTCAAGGGTGAAAAGAGTTTGAAGTACAATTTTTTTTTTTATTTTTTTGTTTCCTAAGTTTTTCCTAATACTCATAAAAATACATACCTAATTATACATTTATGTATGTATTTTTTTTAAATAATGAAGCTATTTCGTTGCAAGAGAAAGAAAATATTTATTTGAAACAAAAAATATTTCACAACATTATATTTACAATATTGAAATATGACTATACCATACTAATATTATAAATGCGAAAGTCTGTCTGTCTGTCTGTCTGTCTGTCTGTCACCTCTTCACGGCTAAACTGCTGGACCGATTGTGATGAAATTTGGTAGGGATGTAGTTAATGACCTGAGGTCAAACATAGGCTACTTTTGGGCGCGATATAACCGAGTCCCATGCGGGGCGAAGCCGCGGGGAACAGCTAGTATGACTATAAAAATAAAACGTGAAATGGATACACGCAGGTGAAGCCGTGGGCTAGTATTTTTTATC
This sequence comes from Apomyelois bistriatella, assembly GCA_947044815.1. Lineage (NCBI taxonomy): Eukaryota > Metazoa > Arthropoda > Insecta > Lepidoptera > Pyralidae > Apomyelois > Apomyelois bistriatella. Next base: position 7,963,934 of record OX345689.1, read on the forward strand.
ATAATTTTTTTCAGGTCTGATGTCACCGGTTGGGTGGCTCAAGGCGGCGCTTTCTTAGGCACGAAGCGAACCCTGCCGGGCGACAAGAAAAGTGAGATCGCCGCGCGCATCAAACAATTCAACATCCAAGGATTGCTCATCATCGGAGGATTCGAGGTGAATTAGGCTAAATGAGGCATACTTATTTTTTTTTTTAAATAGAATTACGAGGACTAATTAATAGGTGTCTGGGCGACCGAGCTTCCCTCGTTTTATGCAGAAAATCATTTTGCGTGAAAATATGGGTAAAATGAATTTTCCCAAACATGGTACCTAGCTAGATTATCTTTTTGACTATGTAAGAACTTATGTTTAAAATTTCAAAGAAATCGTTAATGCCGTTTTCGAAAACGCGAGTACAAATAAATTTATATATTATTATTATTATATTACAATGAGTCCCAGGTTTTTGTAATATGTAAAAAAAAGGAAGAGATCAACATTGTCACTGATGAGCGGCAACTTTGTTGTAGGCGTACCAAGCCGGTTTGGAGCTGTACGAGGCCCGCGGCAAGTTCCCCGAGTTCTGCATCCCGCTGGTGGTGATCCCGTCCACCATCAGCAACAACGTGCCCGGCACAGACTTCTCGCTGGGCGCCGACACCGCTCTCAACGAGATCACTGAAATATGCGACCGCATCCGTCAGTCTGCACAGGTTATTTTGTTATTTTATATTGTTACATCTACAAAAATTTGTAACTGGCCAGTAACTTTGATTTTTATTACTTTTTTAGGAAAACTATGTGGGATTTGAATTTTAACTCGTGTAATATAATAATGTGTTTCAATTAAACATCTGATGTCAGATTAGATTTAATTTTTTGTATAAACTATCTTATTTTTGTGCTTTTAAAATTTTAGGGAACGAAACGTCGCGTGTTTGTCATTGAAACAATGGGAGGCTACTGTGGATATTTGGCTACTTTGGCGGGTATGTTGTTATAAAAGTTACACAGACTTAAAAGAACTACAGACGGATCTTTATAGAATAAAGAGTGAAGCTCGAAATGTGTGTAACGCGGTTATGCGTTGGCGATTGGCGCCAGCGTTACTATTTGGTTTATTTATGTGAGTGAAAGCTGTATATGACAAATGAAATGTCCATAGTTTGCAGGCTTCACTCGTGTTGTATGTAAGACTATTTCTGGAGTTGTTATAAGTCTGTGATTTCATAGTGATGACTATTGACAGGAACTGGTTTTTATACGAACATTTTACTATACTCACTTAAGTAGTTTTAAATGCAATTTTGTTTTATTTTGTAACTTCACTCTAGTTAACTAAGTTTAAATCATCTTTAAATTTAGTTCAACTCAATAGATTTATACCATTTATTAGAGCGAGAAAGAACAGGTTTAAAGAACTTTATTTCCTCATTAAGAATTACAAATTCACTTACTGAGAAAACTTATAAATAAGTAAATAGTAAGACAGCGAGCGTATACAAAACAAAAAATTATGTAGGGTAGGAGTCACAAAAATCTGCGTCGACTGCTTGTTTGCGCATCGGGCAACCACGGATCTAAAAGTTCACAGAGCGTAATCTGGATGTGGCATTATGTTATCAGTTTGATTTTACAAATGTATATATATATATTTTGAGTTTCTATTATTGTTTTTACTTAGATTTAAATTGATTTTTGTAATTGTGAATTATTTATATTTATGATTTCGTCATTTTTTACTAATTATTTTTAATAATTAAGTGCATTTTATGTAAGTTTATAAAAGAATTTCTTCAAATACGTATTGTTTTAGGAGTTTTTTGAAACTGATTAGTGATTTTGCGTCTTTAATTTCAATAGGTAATTTATTATATATTCTTACGCCTTCAAATTCGATATTTTTTTTGCCATAATTTGTTCTTGGAGTGCGGGATATTAAATGTTTTGCATTTCGCAATTTCATTTTTTGTAGTCTTCCTTTTTTCTGAAAAGATAATGTCGTATGAATCTGCTTGTTTAATATTTTATAAATTAGTATGCACGTATAGTAAGTATATGTTTGTTTAATTGTCATAATTTTAGTCTCCTCATATATTTTTTTAGATGGCGTACGAAACTTGTAGTAAAATAAGGATTTTATTAATTTATTTTGAGCAATTTGTAGGGTCTCCAAGTTAGATTTAGCTGCGGCCCCCCAAATTTCTATCAAATAGTCTATGTGAGGTTTTATCAATGAATTATAAATTATATATTTTACTTTTCGGGGTAGGCATTTGGCAATGTTTTTTATAATGCCTGTCAAAGATGTTAGTTTAGTTTTAATTCTGTCTATGTGCGATTTCCAGTTTAATCGGTGGTCGATATTAAGACCTAGGTACTTCTCATGGAATTTTTGTTTGATTATTACGTTATTTATTCTAATTTCTGCAATATCGTTAATTCGTTTATTTTTAGCGGCGAATATGATAAAATTTGTTTTAGTTGCATTAATTGTGAGCAAATTTGAGAAGAACCAGGTATTAAGTAAATTTAAATCGTTTTGTACTTTAGACATAATAGTTTTGATTGAGTGGCCAAAGTAAAATAAGCTTGTATCATCTGCATATAAGGTGATATCAGCTGTTAGACCTATGTGTTGTATATCATTAATATAAATTAAAAATAAAAGCGGACCCAAAATAGAACCCTGAGGAACGCCAAAGGTTATTGAGTGGGCAGAACTTTGATATGGACCTATTTTAACAATTTGTTTACGGTTTTGGAAATATGACTTTAAAATTTCATGAGCCTTGCCAGTGATACCGATTTCAAAAAGTTTATCGAAAAGAATTTTATGAGAAATAGTATCGAATGCTTTTTTGAGGTCAATAAAAGCACCAAGTACAATTTGTTTTTCGTCTATCTTGTTTCTTATTTTGGTTACGAGGTCAATTGATGCGGAAAGGGTATTCGACCTACGTCTAAAACCGTACTGCTTTTTATACAAAATTTGTTTGCTTTCTAGAAAATTTTCGATTCTACAATAAATTACCTTTTCAAAGATTTTTGACATCACCGGCAAGACAGAAATAGGACGATAGTTACATGGATCAGTCTTATCTCCAGATTTATGTATTGGTGTCACTTTAGCAATTTTTAAACTGTCAGGAAAAACTCCCTGCTTTAAACAATTATTAATACAATTTGTTAATGGAGTGACTATAAGTTTTAGAATACATTTTATGGCTTTCGTACTGATACCATCAATGCCACAACTCGTATTAGCATCCAGTTGATCAACAATCTTAGTGATTTCATCCGTGGTTGCTGGTTCGAAGTCGGACAAACTCATTGAATCTGCTGCATTAGCTGTTGGCGATGAGTTGTTTTTTCTTTTCATTTGCGTTCTTGGGATTTTACTTGCTAATATAGATCCAATATTTGAAAAATATCTGTTAAAACACTCACAAATTTGTTTTTCATCGGTAATAGTTGTGTTTGAGTCCATGACTAGTTTGCTTGGGCCAGCCTTGTCCTTTATTTTATTTCGTGATAGATTGTTGATCGCCTTCCACATTTTCTTCGGCTTCTTCATATGATTCTTAAAGTAATTAACATAGTAATTTTTCTTCGTTTTCTGTATTGTATCATAAACTTTTTTCCTATATACTTTAAATTTTGCTTCTATATTTTTATCCGATTTATTATTTTTGTAATTTTGCCATAATGTGTTCCGTGTATTTATATCATGTATTATATCTTTATTTATCCAATCTTGGCGTGGTAAATTCGATAGTTTTGATTTGTTGACTCTACTCTTTGCTGTGCAGTTTAGTATCATTTGTTCCAAAGTATTATAGTCATGCATATTTGTTCCATCGGTATTGTTAAGACAGTGTTCTACCGTTTCATATAATTTGTCATAATTTGTGGTTGTATATTGGACTCTTTTAATAGGTGTAGGCTGGTAATTTTCTATTTCTACGTATATTTGTTTATGATCTGACACAGAAGTGTCTATAATATTGAAGTTGATATTGATATCTTTTAAATTGGTGCAGACATGATCTAAAATAGATTTCCTGGATTCTTTCTCGCGGGTACAATATTTTTTACAAATTTTGTTCACAATTTTGAAATCGTTTTCTTTGACCGTATCCTTATATTTTCGAGTTTCTCTGTCGGTCAGCAGCAAATCGAAATTGAAATCGCCAAATACAATGGCTCTTTTTTTATTTTGCAGCTGCATTGCGTAAGTCTCAAGAAAACTGTCTACCTTTTTCCTGTTAGGATTGTATACTGCGCCAATATCAAGACATCTCCGTTCCAGACGAACCCAGAGATAGTGGACGTCGTCATCAATGCAATGTTCCTCGATAAGATTGTGCTTCAGATCATTATGAACGAAGATTGAGATTCCGCCTCCTTTTCGGTATTGCCTATGGTTACCATAGTGGGTGTAGTTTGGAATTTGTAACATTTGGTGATCACTTTCATTTTTTATCCAAGTTTCCGATACCACAATAATATGGGGTTTGAGTGAGAAAACAATACATCTAAGTTCGTCAAATTCATCCTCGCAGTGAAGAACATACACAATAATCTTACCTCAATGTATAATACTAATAGTAGGAAAAAATCAAATATTATATATATAAAAGCAAATGCAACGGCCATAATATTTATTGATTATAATATCGAATAAAACCGCTCAGGTCTTGCGGGTGGCGCCGACGCTGCATACATTTACGAAGAGAAGTTCTCCATCAAAGATTTGCAACAAGATGTCTACCACATGGCATCCAAGATGACTGGTGGCATACAACGCGGTCTCATTCTGAGGAATGAGAAGGCCAATGACAATTATAACACAGACTTCATTTATCGACTTTACTCTGAAGAGGGCAAAGGACTCTTCACTGCGAGGATGAATGTGCTTGGTAAGTGGTTTTCTTAAAGTTTGTGCTTCTCTTAAACTGCCTTATTAGGAAATGCGGACATAATAGTTCTTAGTTTAAACCAGCATTTTTCATGGTAAGTCCTAGCTTAAACCTAGAAATATTGCTAGTCCTCGTTTTTGTTTGTTATCTTTTACTACCAGAAAAATGGTCTTGGTAAAAAGTTCTGTAATATTTAAGTGAAGGAGGAAACGTCGGGTTCTATTAGATCAATACACAGTGTATGTTGAAGTCGCTATCAGCGTCCGTCTGAATATATGCTTACTTCTTTTAAACCACAAAACTGATTTTAATTTGGATTTTACCATCTTTCATCATTATCCTCATCAGCTGATGTCTAGAACCCACTGGTGGGCAAGCCTCCCTCTGTCTACGCCATAATTTCCTATTCTGGGGGGTTACTACCATCTCTTAAAACCATGCAAGATCCAGTGAGTAAGCGGGACAGCGCAATACATGATGTAAGGCGACATCTCCTTTACTCAATCGTTCTTGCATGGTTTTAAGAGATGGTGGTGAGCCATCTGAGCAACCGTAATCAAGTTGTTACCAGCAACTTTTCTTATACCATCTTAAGGCAAAATATTTCGCAGGTTTATATCAATAAATAAAATAAATCACTGTAAAGCAAGGGTGGGTCGTTAGTCACTATTGATCTATATTTTTGTTGACTAAAAGGCGCGAAATTGATGCAGAATTAATTATACGAGGAGTACGTCAGTCTCCAATGAATTCATATTATTAATGCCTTTTTGTTGCAAGTTCCCTTATTTAAAAATATTGATTTAAAAATTTTAAAATAATATTAAAAATAATTTAATAATTATTAATTAAAAAATAAGGGAACTTGCAACAAAAAGGCATTAATGTCTATCCCCCGTATTAAGAAACGTTTGTTAAGCCCATTTTAACTAAAAGAAAAAGAGACAAAACAGTCTCTTTTTCTATTACCTGACACTTCACTTGAAAGAAAGAGACGCAACACATTTTAGCTAACATGGGCTTAACAAACGTTTCTTAATACAGGGGATAATATCTAAATCAAACAAAACATTAGCTTTCGTTAGTATAAATACCTTGTGATCGTAGGACACATGCAACAAGGTGGTTCCCCGACACCTTTCGACCGCAACATGGGAACTAAGATGGCTGCCAAATGCCTTCACTGGCTGGTGGAGGCTTTGCAAAAAGGACCGGCTAATAGTCCTGACACAGCGTGCCTCCTGGGTGTGGTCAAGAGGCAGTACAAGTTTAGTCCGTTAGAAGATCTGAAGGCTCAAACAAACTTTTCGTAAGTTATTATAGTATTTATTATCGAAAGGTAGTCCGAAAACTTTATTTTAGGCCGTACTTGCTTTTTCATCAGTCTTTTTGATTTTATTTGATACTAGCTGTTGCCCGCGGCAACTCACTACATCCATGCCGAATTTCATCAAAATCTGTCAAGCGGTTTATTCGTGAAAGCGTAACAGTCAGACGACTTGCGCATTTATTATTATAATATGGAGTATGGATTTACTATGAAAGAAACAAGTTGCCCGAGTTACCAAGATTAGCGCCTTGGATCATGAGATTTATTTTACTCTAGTTTATTAAGGTGATACCTCGGTGAACACTAGCCATCATTTAAAAATCATTTTTATTAAATTATAGCTCCCTATAATTACAAATTGCACTATTTCTAAAAACGGCCACTTTTAGCAGTTTTGCAATTTGTAACTATAGGGAACTATAATTTAATCCATACTAATATTATAAATGCGAAAGTCTGTCTGTCTGTCACCTCTTCACGGCTAAACTGCTGGACCGATTGTAATGAAATTTGGTATGGATATAGTTATGCACTAGGAGTCAAACATAGCCTACTTTCGGGCGCGATATAACCGAGGCGCACGCGGGCGGAGCCGCGGGCAACATATAAGTAATTAAATGTGAATAAAATTAACTTCAGATCCAGAACCTTAATTACATAACAGGGATTTTTGATACCTTGTGTTTTCAGTGAATAATGATTTTTAAAAGATGGTTGTGCTAGTGTTCATCGAGGTATCGTTTTAAGAGCCAAACTTATCGTGATTATCAAAATAACATCAAAAATATTTTGTTACAGCCAAAGAATTCCGAAACAACACTGGTGGATGAAGCTCCGCCCGTTGCTTCGTATCCTCGCCAAACACGACTCCACTTACGAGGAGGAGGGCATGTACATGACTGTAGAACAAGGAGATATCGACTCAGATTATGTTATTTAAACTCGAGGCATGATCTACTGGCCTTTAGTATTGCCAGTGTCATAGTAAACATCACCATACTGCTGTAGTTGCATATTGTGACTGTTTTAAGGTATAAATGTTTTGTGGGTCACGTGCTTAGAGCATTTTAGATTTGAAAACAAAACTTAGTATTTTTGTAGTTTTAAATGAATCTATTATTTTAGAAACAAGCACTCCAAACTTGTGGTTTGTTTTCTCGCGTTTTATTCAATATGGACACGTTATTGTGGTATTTTATAAATTTCATGTTCATCAAAACACTACAAAATTTTACTATTTATAGAGATAGTAACCACCGGAATTTAGTAAAAGAGTAAAATAAATACCACAACCAAATATTTTTAAGTTATTCAAAACATACAATGCAAGGCTGTGTAATAACGTGTATTACAGATATTTTTCTTATAAAAATATAGCATCAATTTATTTATTCAAATGTTAATTTATTTTCGGAGTGCGATACGTATATTAGCTACGCATTGTTTTTATAGTGTAAGTGTAACAGTGAATGTTGATTACAAAATATATCAATGTGCTTTAAAAACTATGTTAAAATGTATAAGAATATAAAAATATATATCTTTTAACGAAACTAGTTAGTTATTAAAAATCAATGTATGATTTCTGTTTCTTTTGTGAAGTTTGCAATTATAATGCAGCTTCATTCGAAGCGCTTATATAAATATTTTTATATCAGTATTTTGTGACATTAATTTGATAGATCAGATTTTATTTTGTAATGTACCTACATATTGTTTTTATTTTTACATAAATTATGACGGCAAATTAAACTTGTTATCCTATAGTAAATAATAAATATACTTTTTTGGTCACACTACTATTTTAATTCTCCATATATATATACAAAAAAATACTATAATCAATAAACTCGAATAGTGGAACTTGCGTTGTAAAATCTGACGTGTTGGCCACATCGGAACAAAATCCTATTGGTCTGGTTGTTAAATGGGTTGAGTTGAGAGGTCAATCAGACCAAGAAATTGAACTAGGTAGGTCAGACAGCCGTCGCTCCACTGTAATGATAGTTGAATGATAGCCTGTCCTGCCAAACTAAGCCCTGGGCTATCAAGAGTAAGCTGAAAATGCAACTGGGAGACACGCTCGAAAAAGAGCGAATTCGCATTGCAGCCGGACCGGCATTTTACCGGATTAAGACAGGGCTTGCATTTACGTTCGTTACGTTAAAATAAGCCTCGTCTTAATCCGTTTGTAAGCAAGTAACGTTTATTTAAACGTTATTATTAGGGAAAAAAATAATAACGTTTACGTTACCCTAGTAACGATACCTAAAACGTAACCTATCTAACCTAAAGGTGACGTTTAAACGAAGATATCCACTCTGATAAGCCTTTTTCTATTCGGCAAAATGCCGATCCGGCTGCAGTGCGCGTTTATTTTTAAATCTTGCTTAAGAATTTCTTGTGGATATCCTTAATCGACTGTTTGTGAAACTCACGATAAAGGTACGTTAGTAATATTAATACAAGAACTTACCAAATTACTTTGCGTGCTTCTGCTACCAGTTAGTTCATGCAAACCACAAACTAAATAGAGATAATGCAAACTACTGCCGGCCGGTGTTACTTTGACTTCCGCAAAGTAGGTAACACCTGAATCTATTAAATATAATACAGTAGGTACCTAATAATATTCTGTGGAAGATGCAAAGTTGTATATATGTAAGTATATAAACATATCTTCATTGTACAAAAAGAGTTACTACCGTCTCTTAAAACCATGCAAGATCGAGTGAGTAAGCGAGACAGCGCAATACATCATATAAAGCGACATCCCCCTTACTCACTAACTTGCATGGTTTTAAGAGATGGTAGTAGGTAGTAGCCACCCAGTTCACAAGTTGAAAGTAGGTTAAAATCAGTTAAAATATTGAAATCATTAGTATAAATGTCCTACATTTATACTAATAATGACTAGATGTAGGGCGATATCTCGCTTACTCGATTCGGGCCTGCTTACACAGTTCATGGTTAGTACATAGTTAATAGAAAGTAGAGAGAAAAGACTGTCTATTGCCTAAAAAACTATGGACGTCGTTGGCAAGGCATGTCGTTTTATAATGAGTTTTTGGAGGGAAAGTAAACTGTCGCTATGTCCGCGCTGTATTTAATTTTCAAAACTTAGGTTTTTTCGAGTGTTTGTGCATAATATTGGTGGATTATTATTCGCAAAGTGTTCGTAAACAAGCGTGAGTGTTGGGAAGTGATATAGTGTCGATTACGTGACTTTTTATCTTTGTCACCAAAATTTCCATGATATAGCTAAGTTAAATTTTTCCACCGCTTCACTTAGCCATCTGACTCAGACTAGACTTACTTACTTGACTGGACTTGACTATTGACTTGAATTTTTGACTCGACTGACTTAAGTAGGACTGAAGAAGATTAATAAATTCAAGAAAGGCCTTAAAGGACTAGATTCCTTGGCCGTAAAAACTATTCAAAAAAAATCGTTTTATAATATCTTTTAATTTTTGTAAAGAGCATCTGCTAAATTTACTTTAAGGATTTTAACATTAAATACATTTTATTTAATATAGCATGAAATATTACAAAATTTTGAAAGAATAATCTTTATGATGAAAAGTAAAAAATAGTCAATTGACCACTGAAATGCCAACACAACAACAAACGACAACCTTCAAAGTTGAAGTTTGTCCGCGTAGCAAAGTGAAAGTGTCACGTCGGTAAATTTGCTGTCAGAAATATTTTTGATTACACCGAAAAATTCTTATTGGCAGCTTTTTGGTACGATATTTTACCCGTTTTGTGAGAAAAGTGCTATATCTTATATGATTCTAATTTATGAAAATATCTTAGACGTAGCGTAATTTTTGTTCTTTTGGTGTTTTTACAGATATAGGTTATTACCGGGAAAATGGGTGTCAAACCTGCAATTGGAAGGAAATCTAACAAAAACCCACCAATTTTCAGCCACGACTTCGTTATTCAGAACCATGCTGACATAGTTTCATGTGTTGTTATGTTATTCTTGGTGGGGCTGATGGTACAGGTATGTAAACACGGCATGCCACGTAGGCCGAAGTCTGTTGCTTTACGGGGTAAATGTGTTGCATACATGCAGGAATATGCTTTATTTTAATCGTTTTTATTACAGTCTACAAGTCCTATTGCGAGTTTATTCATCAGCCTGCACCATAATGTCAGTGGAGTTGAGCCAACAAGAGATTCACCTAGAGGAGAACCCTTCACTTATGAAGCGGGCTGGAAGGATGCTTGTGCGGTGTTCTTCTATTCCCTCGTCTGTATTGTAATGCACGCCATTCTACAAGAGTATTTCTTAGATGTAAGTATGTTTTTAAATTGGTAGCATAAGTTTCCAGATGTTGCTGTCAAAAGTATTTGAATAGAATTTATTGTTTGTTTTTGCAGAAAATATCAAAGAAGTTCCACCTTTCCAAGTCAAGACTGAGTGCTCTGAATGAATCTGGTCAGCTGGTGGTGTTCCACCTTGTTAGCCTGGTTTGGGGAGGTGATGCCATTCTCCGTGAAGGTTTCATATTCAACATATCACAGCTTTGGGACCGTAAGTGTTTTTTATAACTAATTGAGAATGCTTTTTGGTACTCAAAATGTGAAAATGGAGCACTTTTAATAAGTTGCTGTCCTTCTTCTGTCTGGTTTTAATCTGATAAACCAGAGTAAAATATACATTTTTTTTACTAATTAATTATGTATTTAAATATCTCGTATGATAAAATTTTACTAACATTAATAGATTCTCCAAAATGTAAAAATATATAAATGCCTTTATTAACATTAGACTTACAGTAAGAATGTAGTAATTCTATAACAGTTATAAATGCTACTGACGCTTGACCAATTTTATTTGCCTTTTCTAATAAGCACTTCTTATATATCTATATATTTAAGTATGAAATACATTATCCATACATAATTATTTATTCATAAATAACTTTAATGAGATAAATATAAGATAATGTTTATTGACACTTTTATTACCTCTATTTGATTATGTAGGCATTACATAATATGAGTAATGTAATAATTGTATGTACTTAGCAAAGTACATTTTTATGAATGTGTTACTATAATTTTAAAAATTTAAATCCTCTGATATTGTTTGAAAGTACATCATGAACAAATTTAGAGATAATATTTCTTCTAAACTACTTCTTACTTAGAGGAAGATATCTGAACATGAAAACTCTCTCATACAATTGACTAAGACCTTTGTGTTCTTTACTTGAACTAATTTTTATACTATATTGTCTTTGGCTACAGGGACAGCGAGCCCAACTTTTGTGGGCTATAGCTTAATTGCAAACATTGTTATTTAAAAAGTTCTAGTTTAAAAAGTTTATGAATTTACTAGTTATAGCATGGCAAAAGATAGAATGAGAGTTTGGCCGTGATTAGCATTTTCTTGCTGTTATGAATATGTGCGTTATGTATGACTATAGTTTAGTTACTGTACATTTATATTATCAGGGTAAAGCACTTGTATATCAGGACATCATATAATCAGATCACAATTATTTTGCTACTATGTAGGTAGTAGTCATTCCTACTAATAAATAAATACAAAACCAACCTAGTCTGTCTGTTACTTTGGACTATTTTTTGACTGGCAAAATTGGCTATTAAAAATTTGATTCCCTGAGTAAACGCAGGCAGATCCGCAGGCAACAACTAAACCTTTATAAACCTAAAATTCTTAAAGTGATAGTATTTGTTTTGATTTTGATATTATTTTTATATTTTATATTTAGTTGGGTCATTTAGTTATACAAAGTGTAATACCAAAATTACCAGGATGTATATATATAAGAAAAAAAATATTGTTTATATAATATATGATATTTTATTATGCCTATAACATAAAAAAAATTGTAGGTTACCCTGATCACCCAATGAGTTTCCTGTTGAAGCTGTGGTGGGTAGTTCAAGCTTCTTACTGGCTCCACACCATCCCAGAACTTTACTTCCAACGCATCAAGAAAGATGAGTGGGCCGGTCGAATTAGACATGCAGCAGGTGCATTTGGATTTGTGGCTTTGGCATATGGATTCAAGTAAGGGTGTTTACTTTTCATACTACTTTTTAAAATACCCATATATCAAAGCTTACGCATTTAACCATGTTGCTTTTATTAAATAGTATAATAAAAAAAGTCATGAGGATGCCTGTGTTCAGCAGCGCTTCATTGCTGATATAATTGTTGTGCCTAAATAATTAGATGTGAAATAATGAAATTTATATTTAAATACATGTGAAGTAAGTATAAGTATAAGGTTTATTTAATTAATAAGAGTGTTTTAATTTTAGGTTCCAGCGTGTAGGTGTATGCTTGGTAGTGTTGCACTCTCTGGCCGAGTTTGTAGCACATGTCTACCGCCTTAACACCATCCTCAGAGGAGAGAGGGAAGACATCTTGGACAAATGTAAGAATGAGTTAAAATTCTATAACTATTAGATGTTATGTACTCTCTTTTCCCGTGAACATATGTTTGATAACTGTACTTTTAAAAGTAAAATAAATAAGATCTTATAACCGTCGTCAGACATGTGATTGTTTTGAAGAAAAACTAAGAATGAAGGTGGAAAAACCAAGGGTTGATTTCACATTTAGATTGCGGCGAGATTGGACAGTGTTTTCCCGGTCACAAAATCAGCTACTGAGTTTGTTTCCACCATTATTTTACCTTGTCAAACATTGTTCGGCCTGAGCAGAACTGAAGAATTATTTATTTATGTTTAAACTTATGTCACTGGGAGTTATAATTATTATTATTTAAATGGTATTAAGCAACATGACATGAGACATAAATATTTGTATAACGTCCCGTGACGTCCGGCAGTCCTGAGCTTGGTGAACGGCGCGGTGTTCGTGTCGGTGCGGCTGTGCTCGCTGGTGCTGGGCGTGCTCACGTTCTACTTCGGTCTGGCGGGCGCCGCGCCATTGCTCGTGCGCGTCGGTGCGCTATCTGTGCTCGTCTCATTCCAGGTAACTCACGAATGACTGAATGAATGAATGAATGAACACTGTTTGCACTATTTACAAGAATACATCATTGGATGTAGTAGGAAATAGAAGAAATGAGCGATGCAGAAAGCCAAGTCTAGTCTAAACCAGCCGGTTTGGACTGAGTCGGGTCGAAATGGCGGCACACAAATATGTTTGGATAAGCAATAGAATAGACTACCTACATTTTCTCCATACAATCGTATTACCTTGTTTTCCCTCAGGATAATGTCACTAAAGTCATGATTTTTGATTTTAAAAATATAGGAAACCTTCCATAATCCTAAAAAATATTTTGTTTTTACTGACGTGATCAGGCGACTACCAAACATATTTCAAAAAGTCTAAACAAAAAGAAAACGTCGAGCATGGTTCTACTCTTTATTTAAATTTTGATACCAAGAATTATAAAATTGGTTAAGTTTTCGAAGAGAAAACAGGGTAATACTAAACATCGATTTCATCAAGATTTTCATAGTTATAATTGTTCTGAACGGCAGTTACTGTTGTCCCTGTCACATTCGTTGAGGTGAAAGTGAGATGGCAATATTGTCTCGAAATACCTATTTCTCAATTCTTATTGATCTCGACTATGCCCTTAACATGGGATACGAGAGGCGTGCAAAGTCGGAAGGATTTCGCAATACGCACGACTATATATTTTAGCAGTGAAAGTGCCTCTGCGGTACAGTGGTTAAGGCGTATGCAGACGCAAAGGTCGTGGGTTCGATTACCACAAGAACCATTTTTAATTTAGTTTCCAGTTTGGTTAGATTATTGCAGTTTCGAATAACCTGATAATCTGATAATTAAGATGGTTCTGTGCCTCGGAAAGCACGTTAACCCAATGGTCCTGGTTTATATCGCTAGATATAAGCCAGGACTATTGGCTTAACCACAGAGAGAAATGATGTAAGTTTTCAATAGTTAAGTAATATTCATATTACAGGTGTACCTTATGTACAACTTCATCTCTGAAGCAATCAAACAGAGGCAAGAGTCCCGAGCAGTAGCGCAGGCTAGGCCCAAGAAGGAAAAGAAGGAAAAGCCTAAAAAAGAAAAAGGTAAATATATATACTTATTTTATAGTTATAATATTAACTGACCAACTTACAGTATTAAGAATTTCATATATTATTGTGAGCACACATGTCAGTCCGTGTCGTACCGTTTTAAGACTTGAAAATAGACCTATTCTTCTTATTCCGTAGTAGAAGGCAACCAAGACTGAAAGTAAATGGTAAAATTCGAAAAACATTGTCCTTAAACAAGTTGTATTAATTTTTTAAAAGTTAATTTGGTCCAATGAAAATTTTGTCAAAATAGATTTCTTCATTAATTTGAATTTCATATCAAAATAACTGGTATACCGATGGCTTGTTATCAAGTTGGTCGCTGTACAGAATGGAAGTTGCTTTTTGGTAAAGAAAATATTAACTTTTCTATTTTGATCGAGCAGTGAAGAAGGCGCCCGTCGACGAGTCGGACCTGCCGGAAGTGGACCAGAACACGAACAAGACGCTCAGACAACGGCAGCCCGCCCCCGCCAAAGCCAAGTGAGACCGCTCACTCCCCCACTACCTTCTCTCTATTCTGTGTTAGGTTGTCTTCATCTCATCAAGTCTTTCCACTACACTTTATTTTCTTCCACCACGTCTTCTCTTTCTGCTACTGACAGTCGATACAAAAGCACAAATATAGCTGATCGACAGCATTTAAGTTATTATTTATCATATGACACGATTACCTGTTAGACCTCCGTAATTGTGATGAAATTTTATGAACCTACATTTCAGACTGTAAAGCATACAATTGTCATTAAAAGTATAGTGGATACAGGGTTGTAAAAATATCTCCTAATGTGTAAAAAATAAAAAAGTATAGGTTAAAATGTTGTTTATATGAATATATTGAATAAGAATTACGAAGTATTGTGTGTTCATACACATTAAAAGGCGAAAATTCCATTTTCTGTTTGCATTTTTACTTTTTTTTATCTGTCTGTGTTATACAGAGTTCCAATACAGATACCGTTTTAAATAATTAATATTTTATTTTTATAGGGTTGATATTATAAATGAAATATATTTTTAATTTCACAGATTATTTCTTCGACATTATTTTGGTGCTCATGAATTTTAACATGTTAGATTAATTAGTTTTTTTTTTATCATAGTCGAAGGTGATAAATACTGATAACTGATGCATTTGGGTTACTAAGGCAAAATTGAATAAGTTTATTTAGGTTTTATTTGGTTGCGCTAAGACTTTCGTGTCTGTTGAACTGTTTTAAACTTATACCTTATGTGAGATGAAAATGATAAAATTATTCTTCCTAACGTGAACATATGCTCATAAATTATTATATAATTTTCATGAGGATTGTCAATTTTAAAAGCTTGATGTTATTTTTATTTCAAAATAAATTTTGTAATAAATGTAATGTTTCATTCTGCAATATTTTCCCTCAAAAGTACAGTCAACAATATTGATATCTTTACCGGTTCAAGATTATTTAGAATTAGGTATAGGTATTATTTATAATTTAATTCAGAAGATTCACTTAAAAATCAAATTATGTATTTTCCGACAAGGTCTGGTACCTACCTATATTAATATTGTTGACTGTACATATCCTTAATACATGGTCACACACAGTCGATCTTGTCGACTGTTATTTTTCTTTACATTATTGTCGAAGAAGTAATATAATTAATACTTTGTTTTAATGACAAACACATAAAAAGCGAATAATAACCGCAAATAAAATTTGTTATTATGATTGCATTCTACCAGTTCTGACTTAACTGCGATGTTTCTATCTTTTACCCTGATTCCGCTCTTATTTGTTTTAACACGTACCAATACCTATACCTAATTCTAAATAATCTTATAATTAAGAAACCCAATGGGCTCTGCCACAGATTATAGAATGCTACGGCTTTGACTTAAAAAGATCGTAGACACTGATAGATGGCATACATACTCTGCTAGAAGTAATATTGTTCTGTGCATACATAATTCAGGGTGGCAGAGTATCATTCAATAGTGGATAGATAACTACATAAATATATCTGATCAAATGAAAATTTAATTAGTTTGATAATAAAATTAAGATGTTTTATTCCCACAAAAATCGAAATAAATAAATAAATAATAATAAAAATAAATATATAGGGACAAATCACACAGATTGAGTTAGCCCCAAAGTAAGTTCGAGACTTGTTATGGGATACTAACTCAACGATACTATATTTTATAAAAAAATACATATATATAGAAAAACATCCAAGACCCAGGTCAATCAGAAAAATATCATTTTTCACCTTGACCTGACCGGGGATCGAACCCTCGGGACCTCCTGAGTAGCGGTCAGGCATGTTAACCATTACGCCACGGAGGTCGTCAGCAAAGGAAACAATTTGTCTCGTGGATGTGGAAAAAGGCGCGACCAATATTTCCTTGCACAAAATTACGGATAAAAATAAAATACGGCTTTCTCAAGCAACAGCCCACTAGCTGAGGCGGAAACCAGAAATGTGACATGTAGATGGCAGTGGAAATCATAACACCAGCTAAAATAAAGATGCCTTTATATCCACCGCCATACACACCAATGACGTAGGTAAATACATTTATAATATTGTGATAAAATTATTACTTGGAAACATAAAATAAATAGCGATTTAAAATTCTAGATCTGTGGATTTACCATGTATCAATAACTAAACATTGGTCACTAACGAGTAGGTAGGTAGGTACGTAGTTAAAATTGAATGTCCATTGTTTTCATTATAATTGACGTGTAATCTTTACCTATATTTAAGCTTTGTCTATCCTGTCTTGCTTGAAATTTATAAAAGATTATTATTATTTATGATCTTGGCCATAATAAGTCCTCGGCTGGACATAGGCCTCTTCCGTCTTAGTAATATCATTGTACATTTTATAGTAGATTGTTAAATACAAGGGAGGAAACGAATAATTCCCGTGCGAGGTATTTAGACGGCTATAGTCCGAGCAAGAATTGTGGTAAGAAAGATGCCATAAATAGGATAGGATGTTAGTGGGTAGTCTATTGCCTATTTCGAGCTCCACTCGAAGTTAGTAGAGATATAAACTGAAATTATTTTCACCACAAAACTGGGACTTGAATTACAGATCCCCATCTGTATTCATAAATTACTGTAAGTAGAGCTTTACTGTGGTTCCCTTCTCTCTCCTTTCTTATTACTTTCTCGGGTGAAGCCTCGGCTGGTTTCTTAGAAGCCCCTAGCCACATACATAGAGTACTTACCTACTTAATTTGAACGCGACATACGCAAACCCTGGCTAGTAAATCAATTTGTTCGTGATGATTTAATACTGTCATTGGTAATATATTCTCATAGAGACCAATGTTAAGTATAAAACTTATTGATCATTATTTATTTTATGTAACAGGTAACCTTAATAATTATTTTATTATGATGAAGTCACAGAACAATGGGTTTTCCATACAGTCTTCTATTTTTATCAAGTTAATTATTTAGAAAGTACTTATAAAGGTACTTCATCAGTAGGTATTCCGAAATGCTATATAATGGGACCCTTGAGTTATTAGACCTGCTATGTGTATTAAATAATAGGTAAGACATGTGTTTATTATTTTTATTATATTCATAGCTATATTAATTAGTCAGCAACACCTTTCAATCGGCAAAATAACAGAGGTTGTTACAACATCTTAAAAGTGCCTGTAAAATCGTTTAACGATTTTTTCAATACTGGCGGTCCTCTCATAATATGATTACCTACTTACGTAGTTTTCAAAAGCTCTACATTATTCTAAGCGGTTTCATGTAAGTTGAGTTTATCTATCTATACTTCTGTACTAAATTAATAAAGCTAAAGAGTTTGTTTGATCGATTAAATTTTTTTGGGTTAGGGTACATTCACAACACGGAGGGCGAGTAAAACCGCGGGGTACAGCTAGTATGATAACGAATTATATTTTAAATGTACGTAATGGTCTAGTTAACAATTATTGACTAAAAAAATAATGATGAATGATGAAATAATAAAGCATACAGATGCACTCAAGACTGAGAAGAAAAAAGCTGCTTATCATTTTCAAACATTTCGTCTAGACTTATTTAAGACATTAATTTCATAAATCAAAACAACCATACTCGATAACAGTCCCTTACTTAAAATTAAATTAGGTTTCCCACAAAAATAAATTTTCAGTAGGACTTTTTGTCACAATTTAAAACCTGATTGGAATTTTGCACTCCATCCAATTCATGAAAACTTTTTGTTATACCTACTTACTTCCCAAAAACCGTTACGGTGTGCATCGTGATGCGCGCGGGCTTCGCAGTGGCTTGAAAACGAAGATGCATAAATAGCAGTGCGCGGGGAGTACTAAGTTAGTTCCAAACTTAGTTCCATCTGAGGAGGTTCGTCGCCAACATGCAGAGCTGTACATTCATAGTCCTCGCGGCCATCGTGGCCATGGCACTGGCAGGTTAGTGCCCCTCAGTTTTTGCCGTCATCAGTACCGCTTTAGGTACACCTCTTATTTTCCTTTTTGGTATGTCATTGTGAGTAATCTCCGATTGGTTTTAATTTACAATGGACCTAAGTTTTTGTATGGAAGAAGGAAATACTTTTCTCAATTATTGAACACATCTATCTCCAGCTCCCACATAATTTTAATTGAGACTTTGGATAGCTCTTATTTTCCTTTTTGGTATGTCATTGTGAGTAATCTCCGATTGGTTTTAATTTACAATGGACCTAAGTTTTTGTATGGAAGAAGGAAATACTTTTCTCAATTATTGAATACATCTATCTCCAGCTCCCACATAATTTTAATTGAGACTTTGGATAGCTCTTTTAACTAAGTAAACCTTGAACAAACCTTTTTTTTGGAAATCTTTGTTAAGCAGAATAGAGGATGACGCTATGCAGGAAGCTACCATACCTTTATTATAGAAATATTCAGGGAGCCTAAGATGATAAATACTTTATTTATTAGTTTAAATATGCCACTAGTTTCAGAATTTAAATCTTATTTTAAGTAAATAAGATTAATTATTTTTTTTATAATTTATATATATAATGTATCTAATCGCATTTCAACCACAAAATATCAAAGACGAAATACCTCCTAAATCCTTACATTGAACTGCTGTCTCAATCATATAAACCTACAACATACATCCTTGATGGTTGTAAAGCTCTGTGCTGCTTCTTTTGAGAATTAATCAGAATCAATAATAGAATCATTGATCATAGTGTAGTTATTGAAAAAAAATTGCGGTAATCACGATCCACTAAGGTCGTTTAGAAGCTCGTGTTTGTTAAATCGTGTTTTGATGATCTCAGCCTGGATAATGATTAGCTAGTGTTCGTTCATTTAGCTACGGTCGATGTCTGTTATCAAATTAATTGTATAGTTGCCGTGTAAAGCCGAAGGTTTAAATTCACTTTCAACACGTCGGATGTCGTAAAGGATCACAGAGGACATATTTAGTTTTTCCTTCAATTTCCCCTTCAATTATTTAGATTTGTTCAGGGTTAAAACTATAATACTAGGTACTAGAACCTACAAATCTGAACCATGTCTTATCCTACGGGGCCATCTGATAGCAAGTGGTTATCGTAGCCGTAGCACAGGGAGTGTAACGAGAGCGATTTCGATCGACTCTAAAGGCATTTTTCATGCCCTTCATGGTGGCTCCCATGTTGTAGTCGTTGCCGTAGTCGAGTAAAAACATTTATATAATTCAAATACTTGGGCACAGACAAGATAAAATATTATTTATACCTTTTCTTTAGCTTTTATTGCCTACGTTATTAGGCGCATGAATTGACCGGAGAAAAAAGAATATTCCTTTTCTTTTGTAACTTATTTTTATTAGTAGGTGGGGATTTTGGATGACATCATAGCACTAAGTCAATCTTCGGAATTATGATGTTATGTTGAATCGAAAAACAGCGTTGCCACTTTATGATCATCCGAGCGTGTTTCCCGAGCTATCAAGCTTGCCAATGAATTCCATATCATTCCTTATTCCTTATTAAGGATTAAGAGTTCTTAATAACGAAGGCCTGATCTGATCGTTAATAAGAATACTTAATTCAAACTTTTGTCATTCGTGGACATTTCAGAGGGTCAGTTTTACGTTCCCCGGTCGTACTACATAATCGACGCGGAGGGCCACGAGTCGGCGCCGGTACCGTTGCGACGCCTGCGCCGATCCCTGCAGCCTTACCCGTACAACTACCCCTATAACAACGCCGGAGCGAATGCCAACGCTAATGCTCAAGCTCATAGTTGTAAGTACATACTTATTATATATTTTTTTGACAATGATGCGATTTTACTGCAGCTGGGAGATTTTTGAGTCATTCGGGCTATAGCTAGAATGATGCGCCTTTAGGTTAAAACAACTAATAGTGACTAAGTTTTAACTAAACTTGAGGTGGCCGTTCATCAATAAAATATCGGAATATAATTATACAAATTAAAAATAAATAAATGTCTTTATATCGTATTAATAGCAGTAATCGTAATGCTAAAGTAAATGCTAAAAAAGAAGACATCTTCTTGGTGCATTCACTTTGTTTAACTTGCATTACATTCACACACGTATACACAAACTATGTCCAGTTATACGTAGGCATGTGTACCTTGTATGTACTACTTGTAAAGTACAGTTCAAACAATGGGCCAAAGACGTGCTCTCCGAGAAAGGCACAGCTACAAGATTGTTTCTATACCTACATTTTTAAAACGCACGAACCTATTACAGGAAAACCAGAAGAACGAATAATAATATAATAATAATTTATTTTATTTCATATTAAATACTTAATCCATAAAATAAAAAAGATGCTTAATAAATTAAATTACTTTAATTAATCTAAGTATATATAACAAAGTCGTGTTAGTTACACAATTTATAACTCAAGAATGGCTGAACTGATTTAGCTTAAAATTGGTGGGGAGGTAGCTTAGAACCAGGAGAAGGATATAGGGTACCTTTCATCCCTGAAAAAGTACTGTTCCCGAGAGTAATACACGCGGGCGAAGCCGCGGGCAAACAAAAAATTGTCTATACATATTTACAATAAAAAAGACAAAAATAGCTTCTTTAATCAAAGCATAGCTTAAGTAGTGAAATATCTGGAATGTGTAATAGTACAAATACAAATATCTAGTTTATTTATATGGAAATCTATCTTCTTTGGATCTGCGATTCCCATGTTGCTTGTTCAGGTGGCTTACTACGAGTACCATCTCTTGAAACCATGCAAAATCCAGTGAGTAAAGGAGACGTCGCCTAACATCATGTATTGCGCTGTCTCGCTTACTCACTGGATCTTGCATGGCTTTTAGAGATGGTAGTAAGGGACCAGCTGGTCGTCTCAATCGGAGACTAGGGCCGATTTCTTGCTTTTTTTAGAACATATATACCATAATGCTTACAAAACTTATAAGTTTTTAATTGTACTTTCTGGAACAGCGTTACAACTTAGTAAAAAAAAATAATTGGTGACTAAAAATTAAACCTCTACTATCTACTGATTTTAATATATATATATATAACTATGAAAAGGATATAACAATATTACTCTACAGGTACCTAATAATTATGTAGTAACTAAATAATAAAAGTCCTTCAAGAAACGTGACAAAGCATCTGCTTCGAATGAGCAAATCTCTACTCACCACTGGTCCTATTGGTCATTGACAAAAAATTGCTTACACCCGAAATATACATGATCACGACTTTAGATCATACCTTCCTATTGATGTTCAAGGTGAAACGTGTATACACAAAATAATTTTTTATATATTTTCACTAGGTAAGTATATACTTCTAGTCATTTAGAGAATTGAACGACGATGAATTGATCGTCAAAAGGTCGAAATTATAAAGTAGAGGCATAAATTCCAACTTTTTATTAGTATCTACTTAGGTATAGCACTGCTGTACACGTACGTTGAAATGAATTTCAAATTCTATATTTATACTTACTGGGTTAAATAACTTGATAGCGCGTTTTAGTTTTTAATATTATAGTATGGAGGAATAAATAGTTTAATCTAAAAGATCCACTGTTGAAGAATGATATTTTGGTAAAGCTACTATTTTCTTCATAACACTTTGGACGCCCAGCGGTCCACCACGCACGACAAATAATTGCAAAACTGTTGATTGCAAACTGCGATTGCGGAGTTCTAATTTTTAAATATAAATCTTCTACAAGAAGCCTAGAAATCCATTGTTTACATCGAACCAGCTGCATTAGTGCACACGCACATAGGTAAAGTTAGTTACCAAGAAGAAGTATCTGTAAAACACTAATTTTTGATGAGTAACTTTTGTTTGCTTTTGGTTAAACTTTAAAAGTATGTATAATGTATAAATTAGGGACTAAAAACTAAAATGCATCGTGAGTTTATGTACAAGTACAACACCACTAATATGGAAACTTGATTCTTGAACAGTTTTGTTTGGCATTGTATAAAGAGTCGATTCATGAAATATGTATGTATTATGTATGGAGTTCTAAATAACATTTTTATTATTTCGCACGTCGAACCTTCGAGTTCTCTAAATTTTTTGTCTGTAGTATATAGGTGTAAGCTAAGGTTTTATGATCATTGATAAAATATTATGATACGTTTATAAACTATTATTATAATAGAAAATTTCTCTAATCAACGAAATTTAAAGTGTACAATCAACGAAGTTCAAAGTGTACAAGTTATATTTAGTTATATTTTAGAATTAAAGGCCTCCACAAAGCTTTTTGCCATAGTAGAGTTTAATGTAGAGCGCGTACTCTGCATAGATAGGTGTGGCGTATTACAAACGGCGCGCGCCGTTCATCTAACGGTTCACTAGCGCTGGTCATCTCTGACACTAACTACAGCCATAAAAAAGATTGGACCAATTGAACTTACTTTCTCAAACAACTTCAAGTATTATGAGGTATCGACATAGGTTTCGGATACCGTACTTTGCTCTCCTTTCAGATTGATAGGTTACTTTTTGTAGCGCTCCAGAAGATTTTGTAGATCAATGCCGTTAATACTGTAAAAGAACATTAAATTTGACTTTAATGAGTATGACCTGCTAGCTTTAAATAAATATAGCTATATAATCGTAATTTTATTTAGCCTCTTCTATTAAAGTCATAAGTATTGTGCGGTCTATTATAAGTACCTTATATAATAGGCAGATATAATATTTGGATTTTTTTTGGATGTAAAATAATGAACGCAAATTGTTTTTGCAATAAATAATAATACAATAACCGACTTTAATTACTCATCATAATTAATAAATTGTTGTCAAAGTATAATATAATTATCAAACGTTTTAATAAACCTAAAGCCGGTGCCAATATTTTAAATGAAATATGCTAATTAACGGGCGAGCAGTTAGTCAACGAATTCATAAAATTGACTTGAACTTCAAATATCGTTATAGAAAACAAAAAATTAAAAATGTACTTAAATGTAATATACTTACTTTAAGAAAGTAATAAATATAAAACGAACTCTGATAAAAATAACCATAACCATAAATAATAATTAAAATATTCCCTTGGCGTGTAAATCGTGGCGATTGACCGTTTTATTAGTCTCTCTCTCATCCTAGCTTCTTCCCGGTTGCTTGCTCAGCTGACTGATTCGGAGCCCAGTGTTCGCTTTTTTTTAATGATATCTCAACTACTTCTTTTTTCAGGGGGCGATGCGAGTGCTAACGCCAACGCAAACGCCGAAGCCAAGAGTTGGGGTAACTGGGGCCCCGTACCGACCGGAAACTATGGTTCAATCAATCCAGCTTATAGGTAAGAATGTAAGACGGTATCAGAGGCAGTCTCTCAGCTGTGTGATTTTTGGCTAAAGAATATGTCACTCCTTACAAGGTGTTCATAAACTACATGTACTTAGAAATCAAAATATAATTAGAGGTCTTAGTTTCCTTGTACAATTATACGTATACTATACTATTTATTTATTTATTATTTACCTACCTTATGAAGATAATTACTAAGATCTTCAATTTGGTGCTATAAAGATTATTTATTCGGGTTCCGATCCCTACGGTAGAGCAGTACAACAAGTAAAAGCTGCCACGTCTAACTAACGTCAAGCAGGCTGCCAGTCATCAAAATATGTAGAATATTTTAATATGTTTTAACGGTACGCCTATATTTTCGTGAGAAGTACAGACGTCTCCCCTTAATGGACCCTTGGGGAGCTGAGGATGCAACCTGAAAAAGACTAGATGACAACGAGACAGTAAGACGAGCGCAAAGTAACTAACTTTAGTTAGGCTCGTCATGTTCAATGTTTTAAAAGTAAAATATTATATCTAACAAATAAGTTTATCAAAAAAAGGGTCGTATATCATATGCCAACTTTTAGTTTAATTAAAAAAATAAGATAAAAGTAATGCACGCGCGTTTGCTAGCAGAAGAATCATTTGTCAATTGCCTTTTTTAAAAACTGATAGGTTCCATCGGTAAGCAAGAAATTAATTGCTGTGTACAACTAACTACAAAAAAAAAACTAACTACTAACAAAGAAGGTAAATTAATACATTCCTAGATTTGTAATGTTTTTTTTCAATGAGAAAATTCGATAAAATTCCTGTAATCATTTTTTTTTTAATTTTCTTTTATAAAGAATAGAAATTTATCGAATTTATGAAATCATTTTTACATTAATTGTTTTTGCCAAAAAAACTAAACCGAATCCAATTCCTCAACTAAAAAGGATGAAATAATTAATACATTGTTGTTTAAATATACTTCATATCAAAAATTTTAATAAATCTGAAGTCGGTGCCGATTCTATAAATAAAATACCTATGCTAATTAACGAGCCAGCAGCTATTCAACGAATTCGTAAAATTGGCACCAACTTCAAATTTATTAAAATGTTTGATATGAAGCATATTTAAACAACAATGTATTAATTATTTTATCCTTTTTAGTTGAGGAATTGGAGTCGGTTTAGTTTTTTTGGCAAAAACAATTATTTTTTACTTTTTAATTTTGAATACGCAAAAACTTATAACTAAAAAGTCGTAACGTTGCATTTTGGAAAGTCGGGTAAACGTCATCAGCGTCGTGTCACCTTATTGACACGGAATATATCAAAAACTACCCAAATCGCAATAAAACTTGAAGAGTTCCCTTGATAACTCCATGATTCCATCATCAGATCCCGATCTAATGACTATGAAACTATCTAGAAAATATACCCTTTCTAACAAAAAAAGAATTTCACAAATATATAGATTCAGTTGTCTTCGAGAAATCGAGCATGATATATAACAATCAAAAAGTTGTAAATGTGTTGCATTTTTGAAAGTGGGTTCAATTTTCCAGCATGGTCTCACCTACGTCTCACCTTACTAACATGGAATATATCAAAAAATACCCATGTCCAATACAAAACTTGAAGAGTTCCCTCGATTTCACCATGATCTGCTGAATATGGGACCAATCGGAAAGTCCACCGGCTCGAACAAAAAAAAATTTTTCCAAATTGGTCCAGCCGTCTTTGTGTAATCCGGTAACATACATAAAAAATAAAAAAAAAAACATTCCGACGAATTGAGAACCTCCTCCTTTTTTTGAAGTCGGTTAAAAAGAAAGAAATAATTCGCGTGCGAAGTTTTTAGACAGCTATAGTCCGAGTAGGAATTATTACTTTTATCCGTAACAAACACTACTTTTCGTCACATTTGGAAATCAATAAAATAAATCTACCAAGTTCGTGTCGGACTCGCATTCTGAGGGTTCCTTACCACAAAATACTAAAAAACTTGAAAATTGACTTTTTTTCCTTTCCTTTAAATATAGTTTTTTTAGGTATTGATTTTGTATTTTAAAATTAACAATAAATTTAAAGATTTTAGGTTTATTCCTGAATAGGTACTATATGATAATGTTCCTTACCAAATTTCATGATTTTAGTTTAACGGGAAGTACCCCAAAGGTTTTCATTATAACATAAGAAATCGCAAAAAAATATCAGATTTACTTGCCTATTAGTGAATATGTTTTATTTTGTATAATAATATTTTGTACGGAAAAGTGAGAAGTGGGTGACGTTGATGTCTTTTATATGGAGATTTTAATCAACTTACATCTAAAGTTATAATCGGTCTTCAGTCAGTCCCTCATAGAGGGAGAGCTATAAGACATAGATTTTAAATGAACCCTAGGCTTCGAAGCCATACAGCTTGGGATGTAATTGGGAAATTAGTATGAAGTTGATGTGCTGTAGATCATGTAGGCATCTCCTAAGATCGGATATTCATAATTCCCATTAGTGCGTCTACCACGAGATATCATAAACGGAGACGCTAGCGACTGCGTTAGGATTTTGTATGGAATTTCTTAGTTACCTTACTATCCGCCTGGGTTGCTGTACAGGGTTGTCATACAAAATCGCTGAAACATTCACTAGCGTCTTCGTTTCTAAAATCTCATGGTAACTAACTGACAATGTTTTCTGTATCCAGGCACTAAAGGAGGCACGGCGGTAACATAGACTAACATGGTGTCGGCTCATCCATCCTGACGCATTTTCCACCAGTTGCACCCGCGCGGCCCGCTAACCGCCGCTCGCGCTTTGCTGTGCAACTGCCGGAAGATATATTTATTGTAATTAATTTTTATATTAATAAATTCATTGTTACGACTCATTGTTGTGATTTAACCCGTGTCTGAATCCTCCGTTTCACTCGTCCATACTTTTCTCTTACTTACAGCATTTACCAATTAAGCTAACTGTAGGAAACAAATATTTGCGGATTCGTAATTATATCGGCCAGTGTATGACGAGATGACACATACTACTAGTACTACTATAACTAGACTGTTATATGCCAAATTAGTAGTAAATTTTTTTTCAGTACTTTTACCCGTGATTTTCTGACCACAACTATTGAGATATACCTATGTGAGATAGGATTCTTATGGGCGATATAAGATTTTTTTCATATCAAAAATTATAAAAGATTTTTATGATGACTCTACCTCCATACCTTTAATCAATGCTCCATACTTACTCGTATTTGTCAAAGTTTGATGTCATTTTTGTAAAGCACATATCTATAAACAACAGTCATTATTTCAGGTAGTGGACTTGCTTACCCTATAGATTTTCTTTATGACCGAACTGTCTTGAAGAAGCTTTTTCTATATTCTAAACACGGAGCTTATGGATTTGTTGCTACTAGTGGCATTTATATCTTAAGCTCATTCGTGCCGTGATCACTGCCATATGCCAGATGGCAGCCGTTAGACTATCAGATTCTTGCTAGCTTGAAAAATCTGAGTGTTTGCCACTAACACACTGGTCCTCTTTGGTTTTCTTAGAAGGGGTTACGGAGAACAGACAGCTGTCGCTCCACTGTAATAACCAGTACCCCCAAATCTAGAACCATGATTTAAAAAGTACCCTGAGCCCTAAAGCGTAACCCGAAGATGCAACTAGAAAACAGGCTCAGATTAGGAGGATCCTACAGGTTCATCAAACCACGTAATAGTATATTCTTAGATAAAGAAATGTACTTAGGGTCAATTGACCATGTAACCCACAAGAAATAAATGAATATGTATTTTCGAGACCGGATTTCCCGGGAACATGCTCTAGTAAGAACAATACTGATAATTTATCAATAAATTAGTAAGTAAATCCTAATCAGTGTTGGCTGTTTCATATTACAAATAAAGATGAAAGCTTACAGTTTGAGAAGACTTTCTATTATATTCAGTTTAATATCAAAATATTAGCCCTATAGTTTCAGGACTATATTCAGTGTCCTAAAAAGACGACGAGGAAAGTTAAATCCCAGCTTTTGACGAATGACCCGATGCATGGCAGATAAAAAATCCGGAAAAATGTGTAACCTGTGTGTGTAGCAAAAAAGTACGGGCTAAGTGTCGAAAGAAGAACGTTCACTTTATATACTATTTCCAAATGCAGCAAGTATAGTAAAATCCTCCACAATTCTATAGAATATCAAAATATCAATAATATGAGTAACACTTTACTTGTATCTTCTAAATTGCAGTGCGGGGCAGACAAGGCGTCAGTCCGGGCTTATCACTGGAGCTCGCTCAGTATTAGCCAGCTCCTCAGTGGGGCTGGACTCCACAGGTAAAGGGTATTACGACCAATATACCTCTGTATCCAAATAATACTATTTTTTTACAATTGCCGAAAAGGATATCTATGGAATGAGACCAACCACATTACGAATATTTGGTAACTTTTTATGATTTACTTAAGAAATTCATGATCTATAGGAGCTTTTTTGTAAAAATTAAAATACATACACAAAAAAAGCCTGAAAAAGAAAAGTATTTTCACTACCTTAATGTACTTTACCTTTATTAATACTACAATATTTATAATAAGCTTAAAAGAAACTAAAATAAAAACTAAGATGAACCTAAAATAAAACTAAATAAAACAAAAACTTAAATATCTTATAATAATCTATCTATCTAGCGGCATAGTGGGAAGAAGAACCTAGAACTGGCTGCATTCCCGCGCTGAATAGCGAGCGACCGCTATTCTCTGCGCGAGAAATGAGCCGGCTCTATTATAGTATTTGCGATAAAGTCGCTTGTTTTATTTTCTATGGTTCTAAGGAATTTACTTTATTTAACTTTAAATTCGCATTGTGGTTTCAGTCTTAAAAATAAATAAAATTATTTATAAATGTATTAGGTAGGTTTTATTTTAGATTTAAATACAAATTAAATGGATAACTTTTAGTTATAATTAATTGTGTTAAAGATGGATGAATAATTATTCATCCATCTTTAACACAATTAATTATAAAACAATTTCTAATTTACACATTTTTATTACATTCCACAAAACACACCTTTTCTGAATAAAAAAGGCTAAGCTTATTTGATCGCACTTTATTTTATGTAAGACAGCCTCTTTCTAAATGTTAGATCTTATAATCTACCATTATTCACTAGTTAAAACCCGTTTAAAACTCTTACGAAAAATTGGTAACCTGAAAATCACTATATTTATTGAAAATGCTCTGCAGAGAATAGTCGATGTATACTTACTTAAGTATCTAAGGTACTTCATGTTATTATTTTAATATCACATAGTTGTTTGCACGTTTTACAAAATGTACAAAGACACTACTGAATCGCTTATACAAAACAAACGAGCTAAGATCGACACAAATTAATTACCTATTTAGCTGGACACGCAGTTTAGAAGTTCTGGCTTACTTAAGCTTTGGTTTACTTGTGAGGTAAGTCAAGTCGGTACTGTGGTTTGTTGTACTGATATCCTGGCTCGGGCTCAGGCGCTGGCGCAGGGATCGGTGCCGGTGCTGGCTGCGGGTTGATAGGGACTTGTGGGGGTGTGATGATCACAGCGTCGTCAGTCAGTCCAACATCACGTCCGAAAGGAACAAACCTTTGCCCAAATTGCCGAGGGTATTGCTGATACACTGGAGGCGCTTGATAGAATTGAGGTTGCACCCTTGGAGGTGCGCCATAATGAGTTGCTACTTCGTACTGATTCGGTACTCCGTACTGAGTAGGCAGCTCCATCCGGCCAAACATGTTGCCAAGGAATGGGAACTTGTTGGTAAGCGTTGCCCACCAGCCCGTGCCACCGACTTGGTTTGTGCCTTGTCCATTTCCCCAAAATAAACGCTGCGATGGCTGCTGGAGGAAATTCGGGTCAACAGCGTAGGCAAAAGGATCGTTCGGTCCCGTGTTGTAGGGGGCTTCTCTCGGAGCGTAGTACCCTACGGTACTACCTGAAAATGTTTTAATTTTTATTAACTTTTTAGTTAAATTGTTTAAAAACAATTGATTAGTTACTTTGAAAAATTGGGATGTGTGTCTTCAAATATATATGTTTTTTTTTTTTAATTTTAGTAGATTAATTTTGAAATAACTATGTTGAGTAATCAAACATCAAAAATTGTTGATCCTGTGGTAAAGTTCAATCCGTAAACACGTACCCACAACACTGCACAAAAAGAAAACGATGTATGCATTCATTTTCACGTGGGCTACTGAAGCTCAACTGCGTGCCATTGTTACTCGTCTTTGCATTTATACCGCTTCTATTTGCACCGAAAAGAGGACCTTGAAGTAAAATTCTCGTAACCCAATATTGAAAGTGTGAGGTAATGACGAGGTAGGGGCTCACCCAGCGCCGGACAGTGTGGACAATAGGCGCGACAACTAGGTGACTCGTGCGCCGCCGCCCGCGCCGGCACACACAGGGTGTTCCGATCCGCATGCGGCATTCAGGACAACTACGTAATCGCCGCCGCCGCCGCCGCCGCCCCGACCAGTGTGTTCTGTTCAACACGCAAGGAGTGCCGATGCAATCCCGTAATCGGTGAAATTGACTGGTTATGCAGAGGTTTCACCATTGTTCGTGGAGATTGATGGGAGAAACTAAAAGGTGAAGTTTTTAATTAAGTATGACCACTTTTTCATGAATTAAATAAAAGGTTCATCTGCCCTGTTATCTTGACCCAATCTTTAATTCTTATAAGGTGCAAGTACGTATTTCTCTCTTATGTAACAATATATATATTATGACATACTGTAATTTAAGGGTACCCAAACATAAAACACGAAATAAGTAAGATACACTTTCAAGAATCATCATCATGATGATGATGACTTTCAAGAAAAGTTAATTTACTGTTTGAATTGCCGCATATTAAAACCTGATTATACTACGAGTAAAATAAAGGCTGCTGTGCCTTTAGAGAAAGGCTTCAATAAAAATGTGCTTCAGTTCTTATAATTATCTAAGATTGCCGTAGATAGTCTATGCAAAACTAATACCTTGGTACATACACAAAGTGGAAAAAGATTCCTTTTGCATTGGATAGCTGCCTCCATGGTTCAATGGTTAAGTAGTTTGCCCTTAGACCCGGGGGTCATGGGTTCGATACCCACGGAAAGCATACTTTGCTTAGTTGTTTCTAGTTTGGTTAGGGCATTGCAGGCGTGGCAAAAATAAATATGATTCCGTGCTCGGCAAGGCACGTTAAGCCGTTGGTCCCGGTAGCCTCGTCAGAGCCCGAGAGGCGGTTCCAAAGGACTCTGACACCAGGGTGTGCATGGTCGATTGACCGTGACAGCTATAGGAAATGATGATGATTGGACAGCCCTTATTACTAATATATTACTATTACTTTACTACATTACATAGTATAAAACAAAGTCTTTCTCTGTCCCTATGTCCCTTTGTATGCTTAAATCTTTAAAACTACGC
This sequence comes from Apomyelois bistriatella, assembly GCA_947044815.1. NCBI lineage: Eukaryota > Metazoa > Arthropoda > Insecta > Lepidoptera > Pyralidae > Apomyelois > Apomyelois bistriatella. The sequence continues at coordinate 7,995,493 of OX345689.1, forward strand.
AACGGATTTTGATGCGGTTTTTTAATAGATAGAGTGATTCAAGAGGAAGGTTTTATGCCCATGCAAAGCCGGGGCGGGTCGCTAGTTGATAATAAATAAAAGGCAAAAAAGTAGGAAGTTCTAGCTCATTCTATGGGCTATATCAGCGGACTTAGCCAAGTGTCAATGTCGAATGCTCAGAAGCGATTCTAGTCTATGCTTCGCTAAATCGGTCACACATAGCGAATACTCGCTGCGGATAATAGTCGCAACGACAATTCGCTACCAGCTTGTCACACATAGCGAGTTCTAAACAAGCGTTTTTGACAGTCTATTGGTGCGCAAATACTAAATTCAAGCAGGCATCTTGTCACACACAGCAAATTATCGTGACAAGTGCGCATTTGCATCTCTGTACAACCTCGAGTCGAGACGATCTAGAAAAACAATTTAGTAAACAATTTATGTAAACTATACTATTACAATATTCCCTTAAATTACAGTTAGATTATTTTTCACATTTATTTACGTAGGTAAGCACATGTGATTTCTTTGTGGTAAGTACCTATCTACTAGACAAAATAATAAAATCTATTAACTGAGATAGGGTATATAACTAGGCGGAAATTTTTATAACATCCTAAAAAAATAGACATGCTGTGAATAATGAACTTTTGTGAAAAATGCACCGGTACGCGTACGTGCGTGTTTACCCAACATAATCGGCATTATTCATAAGATAACAAGTATTTGTCTTCGCCGCTTGTCACGGTATTGTGGTCCGCAGAAGCGTTTTGCGAAACGTTGCCCAATACGATGCGAGCTTACACGGCGCGGACGTAGACTTCATACGGAATAGATAAGCATGTTAAATAATGACCAAAGCGATTCCAAACAATGATGTACTCATCCAATGAATTTTGATGTCTTTCTTAGAAATTGTAAAATGTAAATAATATATAACATATCATTCATTCATTCAAGACGTGTATTTTCGGGAATAAAAGACCACTTTTTTCGAACATATAACGTAAATATAAATTCATCGGTAGGTACTTCTCGCTGAATGATGGAGAATTCTGCATAATACTTCCAAAATTTCCAAGGAAGGTTGATGGGCAAGTGACTGGTCGTGTCATGACATAAGTATAGGTCGCGTCATATAAAAAGAACGATGGAGAAGAGCAGAGGGAGTAAACTTGCGCAACACGGGAAGCCAACGAACCAATCGCGTGCGCCGGACGACACCCGCCCGCACCGCGCTTACCGCATACATCGATAAATCGCCTACCTACTGCGCAGCTCAACCGTCAGCGCATCCATACGGTTTGGGATGTGACTAGGGAACAAACCAACGTTTTTAATTCCCTAGGTAGGTACTCTATTCATTTATTAAAATGTACTTCATTACCTAGGGAATGAAGTAAGTTGGTGATCTGATATGATCATAAAATATTTTGATGAAAAAAACAATTTCTTCGCTTCTAACAGTTTGTAAGTCTTCACTGTCTAATCTACAAAATCTGACTTAATATCAGCTTAAAGTTTATGATTAGCATTAGGGAAAGTGGTCAGTTTGGCCGGTCGCAGGTCAAGTGGCAGTCGCAACGCCTGTGGTCTGTTTGTTGCATGCTGACATTAGTTGTGTTTAATAAATTTGATTTATATGATGATTTATTTAAAAATTAATTATATGCCTAGCAAAGTGTACCTATATAATCTAGTCTTAGGTATATACCTAGGCTTTGTTTACACAGTAACAGTAGTCTAGAGGTGGGCATAAACTTTTTTCATGGAGGGCCAAAAAGTTTTTGTTTTGAAGGAATGAACTTTGAACTCAGAATACGTAGGCTTATTTATAGGAAGCGTTCAATAGTTTTCAAACTGTCGCCTTTCCGCCGCAGGATCATTAGAGACAATTCAACTACTGATAAAGAATGATAGCCTACTTACTTGGTATAAATAAAACATTCCGACGAATTGAGAACCTCCTCCTTTTTTTGAAGTCGGTTATTAAATTAGAAAAAGAAAGAAGAAGAAAATGTACTTTTATATGTATTTATTCACAAGTCACTTGACGCGGTGGTGAATTTGTACTTCGGAAATAATTAGGATTTTGGGATGCCATTGCTTTAGCTTGTTGCGTTTTTTATTATGCCATTACTAAAATAAGTGCAACAAAATTTGTATTTCAACCCAGAGTCTAAACTTATTGTAGTAACTGTGAATGAAACCATCACCATGGTAACTCGATAACTACTTAAGATTTCCAGGAATAAGCGAATGTCTTTTGACATTAGTATGTGCGTCCACGCCATATTTTAGATTAGCATTCACAATACTTATTGGTTACGCATTTTGGGTTTACAAGCACCCAAATTGCAGTCAGTTGCAACTCTTGACTGGTCGTTCTAGTTTTGACGAGGTTATCAAAATATGTATGTTTTTTTGCTATTGTTATCCAAAATGTCTTAAGTACTTACATTTGTAAATCCTACAAAATCATAACATTAGGTAGTTGAGGTAAGGTTTGACTGTAAGTTTCATCACTTCACACATTTTTGACACTGTAGGTCGCTTATTTGAAAGACATTAAATGTAACAAGTATTTACTAAATTACTTTGTTTCCAAAGCATAAAATAAAGTAAAGTAAGTGGAGGTACGCAAAGTAATTTGGTAAGTAGGTACCTACTTGTAACGTTGACTTACGAAAAGTAATGCCTGAATCTATAAAATGCATTAAAAGTGAATAATTATTTTAGGTTTATATTGAGTTCATGTATCCAGTTAGCTTGGAATAACTTTCGTAGTTACTGTATTTTCTTCTTATTTTTCTATATATTATGCAACGAAATATGCTAGAAAAGACCTACTTAGTAGTTTTTGAAATCATCTTCATGAATATATATATATATAATAATAATAAAATGCATAGAGCCACTGTGTGTGCATAAGTTTATAACGTCTATTTTTAGTATAAGTACGAAGTAAGTTCATAACCGATAACGCAAAATATTCCATGAAGGAATGGAATCTGACTTTAGCAGAATACTCAAATCAAATCAAATTTTTTATTGTTGAACATACTTATGTAAATAAGATCTTTATAGAATACTAGCTGTTCCCCGCGGCTTCGCCCCGCGTGGGACTCGGTTATATCGCGCCCATGAGTAGCCTATGTTTGAACTCAGGTCAGGGTAACTACATCTCTACCAAATTTTATCATAATCGGTCCAGCAGTTTTGCCGTGATGAGGTGACAGACAGACAGACAGACAGACAGACAGACAGATAGACAGACAGACAGACAGACAGACAGACTTTCGAATTTATAATCCACTAGCTGTTCCTAGCGGCTTCGCCCCGCGTGGGACTCGGTTATATCGCGCCCAAAAGTAGTCTATGTTTGACCTCAGGTCGTTAACTACATCCCTACCAAATTTGATCACAATTGGTCCAGTAGTTTAGCGACAGAGGTGACAGACAGACAGACAGACAGACTTTCGCATTTATAATATTAGTGTGGATTAGTATGGACTAGCGACCTGCCCCGGCTTCGCAAGTGCATAAAAACCTTCCCCTTGAATCACTCTATTTATTAAAAAAACCGCATCAAAATCTGTTGCTTAGTTTTAAAGATTTAAGCATACAAAGGGAAATAGGGACAGAGAAAGCGACTTTGTTTTATACAATGTAGTGATAGTGATTGTACATGTCGAACTTCCAGCCTATGTCCAAGGGAGCTCAAACAAACAAAAAGTAAGGTAAAGGCACCTATTATGAACACGGTCTAATTATGGACAGTTTTTAATAAAACCTCCAAAATTGGGAAACTCTTAAATGTTTTTTTCCAAATGACTGCACTAATAAATTTTTCAATCATTCCAGACATTGTATAAACCATTTTTGACAGCAATCAGTCTTTAAGTTTTCAGCCCTAACAGTGTTTCACTCACGCAGTGTTTCTTCGTGTCGAAAATCTGAACTTCTTATAAGAATCTTAATGCGAGTAGGTATATTTACTGTTTTTTTTTTCGACAGTTGTACGGTTTTTGCTAAATATCTTATTATTTATTGAATCATTGATAGCAAAAAATTATTTATGCAACTTGACTAAAAATATCATATAAATTTTACCCTTTAAATTTATCAATGTTTATAATTGGAATTTTTTTCATCTTGTGCCCATATATGGACAAAATGTCTATAAAGTGATTTTTCGTTATGTCACATTGACATCATATACTACAATACAATCATTTAACATTACCTTTTGTAATAAAATCTGCAGCAAATTAAAACTTTGTCAGTTTAAGAACATTCTGTTCATAATTAGGTGTTCAAAACTGGTTCACTATTTTAAACGACAAATTTTCTAATGTAAAAGTATATTGCTGTTAATATCATTCTTCCAAACTGTATAGACCTATCATTATATACTATTTGGGCTTAAACAAGTACAACTTGGCTGATTATTAAAGAACCATTGAACATTTATTTCCCAGCTAAAATGTCCATAACTAGCTGTTCATATTTGGATAATGTCCATAGTTGGGGGTTCATAACTAGATTTTGCTTGTCCATAAATGGAGTCTCACTTAGGGTATTTTTATAAAATTATATTTAATTGCAGCTAGTATTTATCTTATTTTAAACATTGAATAATTATTAATTAAAAGGCTCTTTATTTATCTTCAAACCCCTGGGAACGTGTATTGTAAAATTTACAAATTACAAATGAAAAACGCATTGTTTTTTCTTATACTGTCCATAATTGGTGCATTTACCTTATTGCTCTTCGCGTTTTTCCGAGTAGGTAAATGCTAGAATATCCAAATTTTATTATGTCTAGTCAATAATAAATCGGATAAGTGCAAGTTCGACTTTTGTGGAGATAAGTTTTTTTATCTATTTATATTTCTGGAAGTACAATGTAATGCAAATGGAGAGGAATTGATGAATTAATTATTTTTTACCTGCTACCAATAAATTTTAAAAAATATGCTATAATGCGCAGTTTTAACAAAATAAAAAGTTACAATTATCGATTAGACACGGAATCGAAATATTTATGAACAGCATAGCCCGTGTGTTCTGTCTGTAATTTACTCATAGCAAAAAAAATATAGTTCCGTGACGCAAAAAATAAAACAATCACACTAATGGTTTTAAAATTAATTTAGGTGGTTTGTGTAATATCAAACCAGTTGACTCGTAAAACGTACTTACTAGAAAAAATATGTGTACCTTAGATAAATGCGTACCTATCTACTAACATAGATTTAGTTCATGATATGAAATGACCGTGACTAGCCTTAGTGAATAATACGTGGGTGAGGATTGACTTGTACAGAGCCCTTCTATAACTCCTTCATTAATATAGTCATGACCAACTTGTTTAAAATTTTGTCCACACATTGTCATATTAGAGAAAAAGTTCAAATATAAGTAAGTAGTTAAGGCTTTATAGGATGTCAAAATTATCGTAGATAGATCTGACTTATTTTTGTTGTTATACTTATTGTTGACTTTACAAATACTTTTTGTCATGTCGTTAAGACGGATTGCGATTATCGAAAATCGCTTAATTAAAGAAGTAAAGTAAAGACTTATGTACCTATCTATCAGGTAAACTCTAGGTGAGTTTTTAAAGTAAGGGCTAAATAGTAAATCAAGTTAAAAATTTAATCTTGAATTAATCACTGTAATGTAATCTAACACGTTCATAATTAGTTAATGTAGATTTAACATCTGCCTACTACATAAGTAGTATTACCGAGCTTTGTCTTATTTCTCATACATATTTTGGTATTGTTTCGTTTTTTGGTTTGATGACTCATTCCACGTGGTTCTCACAGGCTTAAGTAGTTTTTGAATGTCGATTGTTTTGCTCTACTCTACGAACAAAGGCTCTATTTGATATTCACGAGGTAAATTACATTAAATTTGTCTCATTCCAATATATTTCCCGGACACGAGTATGACATCATTTAGCGACGCTAACATTCAAATCAGCGCGAAATATTTTCACTACAAAGTAAAAATTAAACTTTAATTGCTTTATTCGTAGACTCGTAGATAAAAGGTAAGTGCTTAAGATTGGCATAGGTACCTTCTGTTTGTGTCCGTTCATTAAACCATTTTACAGCTGCCACAGCTACTTACATCTAAATATATGTGAAATTTTTAAAAAATATCCTGTGTTATCAGGATTTTTTTTTGTTTTATGAAGAATGTACCAGATAACTTTAGTTTTTCATTCTATTGACAACGCTAACACAGATAACGCAAAAGTTAAAAGCTTAGCTACTTAGCACAGATTTTGAGGTCGGCTAAAGAGTGGAGAAGGGATTGGCTGGAATCGGAATTCTTTACCGACCTGGTACACATCGTTTTTAAATTATTTATTTGTACAACGTCCGCGATCCTCGGTAGTGCATACCTAACCTAGAGTCGCAGTCGTGAGACAATGGGTGGGGGCGACGATTGTATCAGCAGAATATGTTAAGACTTAAGTGATTTATTCGCGATGAGATGATGATCTGTCCTTAGAAGGCCGGTCGTAATAAGACTAACAGCAACTTGTTTTCTTATAAGGTACTTGCCTACGATGATTAGGTATAAATAAGTCATCAACATTACTTATAATATTTTTTATTTATGTGCTTTAATAATCCATAAAGGTGAGGAATATAGCAGTTCTTTGTGCCTACATCTACCTATATTATCTTAGTAGAATAAAACTGTGTTCAAGTAGTCCGATATTATTAGTCTGTATAGTAAGTTCTATAATCGTTCCTGAAATCCAGCGGAGGTTTAGGTACACATTTTTTAGTCAAAATCGTTAAGTTTTTTGCAAAATTAGGTATATATACATTTCACATGCATTACCTAATCTTTAACGCTAATGCTACCACGTCTGTTGTTTATGTTTGTAAGTCCTACCTATCGGACTTACAAAAAAAAGAAATAAAATTTCATCATTACATTAAAAATCATTTAATTTAACATTACTTACTCGTTTCTAATATAGGTATAGATTATGATATCACAAAATGTTATTATTTTTCTACTTAACATTAGTTTCAAGTCTTTTCGTAGCGAATAAATTCATTGCTCCTTAAATTTATCTTCCGTAACCTGGAACAAAGAAAAAAAAGTTTAAGCAAGTAAATCAGCTTCCGAACACTTTAAACAAGGTATTTGCCGTTGTTCGGTTCACAATTTTTTTTTGTTTTAATATTAAATATGCATACGTTGCTATTATCGATAAATAACATAATCGACCATGTAGAAAATATACCGACTCACTATTCCCGTGAGGATCGTAAGAGGCGACGTGGTGTCCGACTGGTGGTGGATTCCACCAACAAGAACATTCGCAATGTTAACGTCAGCCAGGCGGCTGGTTATATACCAAAAACTGATGCAACCCGGATCAAGTCGAGGTGTTAATAATGGCATAAGTAATACAAATTTTGAATATTAAATCCTTTGGTCCACGGGAAGTGATGCAGTTTATATGCTAAGCTGGATATCATACGGCTACGAGTAAATAGCTGTACCTATACTTTACACTCATCACAAAAGACACTAATCAGTAAGTAGGTATATCGCGTAACCTCTTTAAGAACACGACTTCTGGTTTATTTAAACTAAGTACATTAGTAGGTGCTTCGAGGGATTAGTATAAGTAAGTAGGTATATTTTTATAATCTTTTTCAATTGCCTCAAAACAAAATTATGCATGATTTTAAGAAGTACCTAAGTCAGCCTACTGGACGGACTTAAATTATGGCCGTAATTAAAAAAAAACAAATTATATATAGGTGCATTTACTTATGGAATCTTAATTCTACTAATATTATAAATACTAAAGTAAACGCTTTATAATTTACTAGCTTTTGCTCGCGGCTTCGCCCCGGTGAACTTCCCTCGGGAACAGTGCTTTTTCCCGGGATGAAAGGTACCCTATGTCCTTTTCCTGGTTCTAAGCTATCCCACCAATTTTCAGCCAAATCAGTTCAGCCGTTCTTGAGTTATAAATAGTGTATGTACATATTTTACAGATGCTCTAGCGCGATAAAATGAAGTAGCGCATAAATACAGCATTATAAAATCAGTACAATAAGCATTTTCCATAAACATTTGTTCCTACCTCCTTTCGTTGCAGATCCGGCAACCGAGTGAGCAGAAGCTGAACTACTTGCAAAGCTTCCTCCTAACGCGAAGGAACTGGCACCAGCCCCGCTGATTGCACTGGCTTGACTCTGAGTTGCAGCCCCCGCAGTATTCACTCCATTGTGTAATTTTTCTAATATGCCGCTCTTCGTTAGTGCTCCGGCCAAGCCGAGGTTTCCGGCGTAAGAGCCTTGTCCAGAAGATTCACAGCCAGAATCGCAACCACCAGCATTCCTAAGACCACTTTCATAGCTTCCACCACCAAATACACCAGCATTTGCCGTAGAAGCCGCCCCAGATAGAGCTCCATATTCACTGTTTATTTTATGTCCCCCTACACTGTGAGCGCCATTATTATCTGAAGAGGATGAAACTCCCGATTTATGATTACTCTCAGAAATAGTTAGGATATTTCCAATTTTTCCGCCATCATATGGCTTTAATAAGCCTGGTGGTCCTCCAAAACCTCCTGTGTAAATGACTGCATTACTACCAGCAGCAGCTGCTGCAAAGGCTCCAGTTGCGGTATTACTTTGGCCATAATGTGGTTTTCCTGATAGTGATTCACAATTTCCTGACGTACAAGATCCTGCACTATGTGTATTAGAAGGCAAATTAGGTTTTTCGCTAGGATTATCAGTTCCAGATTGTGCGGTACATTTTCCGTTTGAACATTGGGGATATTCTTGATCGTTTTTGTTAGTAGACGGGTTTTGATGAGATGGAGTAGAAAACTCATAGGGTTTAAGGATACCTGGAGGCCCTCCAAAACCACCAGTATATAATTGTTCTTTGTCATTATTAGGTTTATGTGAGCCTAGTGTTGATGACTGAGAAAATGCCCCTGCTGCGGCACCGGATTCAGAACTTGTATGACTAACATTATCGCTAGGTCGATTCGGTGATATAGATGAAGGCGCAAATAATCCACTATTTGAAGTACTTCCCGCAGCTCCTAAAGCTATATAATCTGGTACCTTTTCAGGGTTAGTCGAAGTGGTAGGTTTTACTTGATGTGATATTGATTGTACGGTAGGATAAGTTTGGCAGTTACCAGAAGCACAATTGTCTGAACTGCTAATAAATCCAGTCGGTACAGATGCTCCTGAATTAAATCCTGTTCCTGAGAAAGATTCTTGTGTATTACCGATGCTAGTAGTAGTATATGTATTACTGAAAGGTAGAATTTTAGAACCAGGCAATGGCGGAGCAGGATACAGTGCACAGTTTCCTGATGCACAATTAGAAGCGGAGGATGTACTAGGATATAATGGTCTTTGATATCCAGAAGAACCAAAACTTTCATGCTGGTAAGTAGGATTTGTACCACAGGTCCCTGATGTACATCCTGGCGAGTCATATACTGAAGGTTGCTTGGAAGGAGTTGGGAATGGAGGCGTCAAATTATCGCTAGGATGTGCTGATGGATAATTAGGACAGTTTCCAGAAATACAGTTGATTGGCCTATTTGATAATATGTTCTGCGGATAACTAGGAAGCCTAGGATAAGAAGAACCTAAATCATGGCTTGAAGGATAGCTGCCACAAGTTCCTGATTGGCAATTACTATGTTGTCCTTGAGAATAACCAGGTATTATGGGTTTTGTAGATTCAAAATCATGACTTGTAGGATAATTTCCACAATTTCCATGAACGCAATTTGATGTACTAGCCGAAAATGGTTGATGGGAAGGAACGGAAACTTTAACTCCTGAAGGCTTTCCAGTTATTTGAAAAGATGGATGCGTACCACACTTTCCTGCAACACAGTTAAGGGAATTACCTAATCCTTGAGTGTGACTTGAAACCTTAGCGATTTGAATATCATGACTAGATTGAGAAGACGGGCTGCTGTTACAATTTCCTGATGCACAGTTATTTGGTGGATTCGATGAATAAGTTTGAGTATAATCTGGTAATTTAGGTTGCAGGGGAATTGGATTGTAAGAATTACCACAATTTCCTAAAGCGCAATTTGGAGAGGAATAAAAATTGATGCCCTTTTGGTCAGGCAAACTTTGAGCATATGTAGGTTTTCCTGGTTGTAAACCATCTTTATGTAAATTACAACTAGGAGAATTACATAAAGATGAAGACGACTCTGTCGGAGCATAAGTATTTAGTGGGTGTGATCCTCCGTTATCACAATTTCCGCCTGTACAAATATTTTTACCTGGAGACAGATTTGAAGTTGTTGCCTTTGGCTCTTCCAGCTGTGAACTAGGTGATTTACAGTTTGGGTCTGTACATGGTTCTTCTTGTTTAGGAACAGTCAGATGTGTAGCAGGTTTGCTTGGACTAAAAACAGGTGCTGAAGTTTGAGGTTGATTTTGATTGTGTGTACTGGAACTAGAATAACCATAGGAAGGCGGTGTATTTGGCAATAAACCATTACAATTTCCATTTTTACAGTCCCCTCTTATTTTGGAGGTGTCAGACAGATGATTAGAATCATGCGAGACTGATGAACTGCTTATAATATTGACAGGAATATCATTAGATCCGTGTTCTAACTCTGGAGTTTCAGATGAACCATCAGCACAATTTCCAGACGTGCATTTGACATTTGATCCAAAATTAACTGTTGTTGCAGTTGGAGTTCGTAGACCACATTGCCCTGAGGCACAGTTACTATCATCATTAGAAGCAGTGAATGTAGTAAGCTTATCTCTTTGATTACCAGAACCAGAATTTGGATCATCACAATGACCTGATGTACATCCTTGGTGATCACCATTAGATGCAGACGTTTCAGAAGATTTAGATTCACAATTTCCAGAAGTGCATGTTTTAATATTATTTTTACAGTTCGGCCCTTCACATGATTTTTGGTCAGGACAAATACCATTGGTGCATGGACCATGTACTTCACCATTTAAACCAAATGATGACACAAAAGATCCTGCTGCTGCATTCGATTTTACCCCACTAATCGTTTGGAGACCATCAGCAGCTGAGCCTGTTCCATGAGAGCCGTTAATTCCTTTAGAGTCAGTTTGACATCCACCTGAGCAGCCCCCGTTTCCTGCTGTACCGAGGTTATTTAATCCAAATCCACCAGCACCACTAAAGCTAAAAGAGCTGGAACTTGAACTCGCACTAGATGATGCAAAGCTGGAAGAAGCAGACTTGGAGAAACTGCCCGAAAACCCTGGCCCACTTTGTATACTTAGAGGTAATCCAATACCACCGAAAGCTCCAGCAGCAGCACCTGCATCGGCTGTAAAAGAATACAGAAGGCGCCGTTAATACATGTTTATGAAATTAGGTTAGAAATTTTTACCTTACAGCACGCATAAAATCTGAATAATACGACTGTGAAATACGGACAAACGGACATGATGAATCTAAGTATAAGGGTTCCGTTTTTGCCATTTGACTACGGAACCCTAAAAATGATACCCATTGCTATTTAATTTTTTTGTCGTCTTTTTTCAGTCATCAATTTGTTACAGACGTGTAACAAATTGGTAGTCACTTAAATGGTAGGTAGGTATTAAGTATGGAAAAATTGGTCGTGACAAAGCTTGCACCGGTTAGGGTTCCGGTTTCTCATTTTTATTCATGGAACCCTAAAGTTATTATTTTTTCATAATTTAATAATTTTTTTCAGGGAAAAAATATATGAAACCATAACTAAGAACCTTTACGACCACAAAACGAACTTTTCGTTTGTTCTCGTTTGTTCTCACTAGTTCGATTCAGTAGTTCGATCGTCGAACTAGTGAGAATTTTTTTTCTCATTTGTTCGACCGTCGAACTAGTGAGAATGTTTGTTCTCACTAGTTCGATCCGTTAACTTATTATTATCATTAATCGAGAAGCAAGAACATTAAGTACCGATATAATAGATATTGGTCACAAATACATACATTGTATAGGTAATTATAAAATGAAAATCTTTTAGGTATATTTTGTAGGTATAATTATTATTTAAGTATTATTATAATATAGTAAACGTCAAAATCACAATGTTGCATAATTAGATTATTTATTGTAAACATAATATTTAGGAACAACTATAGGTATTGTCTTTGGCCAAATACGTAGATGAAAAATATTTTTCTGTCTTGCTTATCTCAACAAGCTTAATCAGAAACTAAAAAGAAACTAAAAAAATGCCAAAAATGCTTCAAAATTACAAATGTACAAAATTAGGTATAGGTATAGACATAACATTCATAAACATAACTTTGATAAAATATACATGATTAAATATATTTTTCTCTGTCTTACTTATCTCAATAAGCAGAGAGCGAAAATACTTTGAATTTGTGTATTCCACCAAAGGATATATGTATATTGAACATTATATTAGGTACATTGGTTACGAAATCAAAAAAATAATGTAATAATCAAATACTCAATTATTTTGTCACATTGAGTCTCAATGTAACTATAATTATCGCATCTTTTCTAAAAAGTGCCCAACACCAATTTCTCCGCATATTAATTGCATTTGAGCATCAATAATGTAATCGTCATTGAATAAATCAGTTTTTCTCCTTTTACAACGTTTGTTTGATGTTGAAGGTCTCTGAAGAATGTCATTTTGATATGAAGACAATAAGGAATCGTCCCGTAAAATATGTAATATTTGCAATAGGTTTACATGCCCTTTCGTTACAAGGTTATTTATTTTATGGTGCCATCCTTCTACTGCATTATTTGTTCGGTGGCGTTCGCCATAAACCGACCAAATTCGATGATAATCACCCTTCATCCAGTATTTATCGAAATAATCTTTAAACTTAATTATAGATTCGCAATTCTTCATTTCTTTTTGAATATACGCCCATCCTGAAACAATTTCATTTTCTGGAAGCAATGCCAAGTTGGCGCATAATGAAATTATTCTTCTGTTGCGTTTGTCTTTAGTTAAACCCAGGGTTTTTGCTTTGCGCCACAAGCTGTTCACGTAATGGTAGTAGCAACCTTTGACTGTAACATTCAATGTTTTCAACGCTTTCATTGTGCCTTCTTCGAAATCTATCGTGACTTTAGCAGGCTTCCACTCTGGAATTTGGGACCCAATTAAATCAAATAAAAGTGAGTAAGCTTTTTTGGTCCTGTGACTCATGAAAGCGTACACCAAAGGGATGACATTCGTGTTATTTGTATCACTGCCGATGTCTCCGTGAATTGTAAAAAGTTGCTGAAAAGGTGTCGGACATGATTTAAAGGTCCCATCCATAAAGATGTGTTTAATTTTTTTTATAATTTCTCGGGCATCATTTGAACAAAACACTAATATTCTCATTTTTTTATGACTGTAATCAGCGAGTAAGAAATCTGAAAAAGTACTAGGAACTTCGACTTCCTCAACAGTCTTTGCATTTATTTTTTTTACGTGTGCTAACTTATTTCTCCTTCTGTAAATGCGTGACTTTATTTCACAAAATTCAGGTACACTCTTAGAAGCTAAATGCAGGCCTTGATTTTTTAATGTAATTAAAGCTCTGTTGTAGACCCTAGGAGCTGGTTCTCTTCCCGTAGCTGCTTCTTCGCAAGCATTATTTAAAATAACATTGACTGTATTTCGTGTTTCATCTGGATTACATTGACCGCAGTGGGGTTTTGATTGTAAATTATTAGTGAAGTCCTTAAACAAAACCAATGTTTAAAAAATATAGGAATTCATGAATTATTTTGCTTGTACATTAAAACTATTACAAATAAAAATACACATACAACACCTATAATATGTAAATATACGTACAACAATTATCATTATGTACATATAAAATAACCAAGACTTACCATATTCATTGTGACGGAACCGGTACATTTTAAACTTTTATAATTTTTACACCGCCAAATGCTGTGGCCATTTTTGTATTTACGCATAGAATAATATTGATGTCCTTCTAATTGCAGAATCCTTCCACGACCGCTTTTTATTAATTTCACTTCTTTAGACATTATTCCGAAAATATAAACAGTAAAATAAACAGGCACCACGAAATAAACATTGCTACTGCAGAGCTGAACAGCGTAATACTTCCATTTTGCGAAACATCTACCCTCAAAATATAACAAAAATCATGTACCCTCAAAATAAGACAACAGAACTATGACCACACTCTTTCTGGGGTGGGGCGTTTAGTTAAATATTTATAACTAGCTGTTCCCCGCGGCTTCGCCCCGCGTGGGACTCGGTTATATCGCGCCCAAAAGTAGCCTATGTTTGATCTCAAGTCGTTAACTACATCCCTACCAAATTTCATCACAATCGGTCCAGCAGTTTAGCCGTGAAGAGGTGACAGACAGACAGACAGACAGACAGACTTTCGCATTTATAATATTAGTATGGATACTAAACTTATTATGCACATACCTAAGTGCTATAGGCATAGATGCATTTAAGGAAATATACCAGTGGACGACTTCCGGGTGATATGACAATGATTTGTATTATGTATTTAAACTGTTTGTATTGTTTACTATTAATTTACTTGCAGTCGAATTTTGACGTTTACTATATTATAATAATACTTAAATAATAATTATACCTACAAAATATACCTAAAAGATTTTCATTTTATAATTACCTATACAATGTATGTATTTGTGACCAATATCTATTATATCGGTACTTAATGTTCTTGCTTCTCGATTAATGATAATAATAAGTTAACGGATCGAACTAGTGAGAACAAACATTCTCACTAGTTCGACGGTCGAACAAATGAGAAAAAAAATTCTCACTAGTTCGACGATCGAACTACTGAATCGAACTAGTGAGAACAAACATTCTCACTAGTTCGACGGTCGAACAAGTGAGAATGTTTGTTCTCACTAGTTCGATCCGTTAACTTATTATTATCATTAATCGAGAAGCAAGAACATTAAGTACCGATATAATAGATATTGGTCACAAATACATACATTGTATAGGTAATTATAAAATGAAAATCTTTTAGGTATATTTTGTAGGTATAATTATTATTTAAGTATTATTATAATATAGTAAACGTCAAAATTCGACTGCAAGTAAATTAATAGTAAACAATACAAACAGTTTAAATACATAATACAAATCATTGTCATATCACCCGGAAGTCGTCCACTGGTATATTTCCTTAAATGCATCTATGCCTATAGCACTTAGGTATGTGCATAATAAGTTTAGTATTATAAATATTTAACTAAACGCCCCACCCCAGAAAGAGTGTGGTCATAGTTCTGTTGTCTTATTTTGAGGGTACATGATTTTTGTTATATTTTGAGGGTAGATGTTTCGCAAAATGGAAGTATTACGCTGTTCAGCTCTGCAGTAGCAATGTTTATTTCGTGGTGCCTGTTTATTTTACTGTTTATATTTTCGGAATAATGTCTAAAGAAGTGAAATTAATAAAAAGCGGTCGTGGAAGGATTCTGCAATTAGAAGGACATCAATATTATTCTATGCGTAAATACAAAAATGGCCACAGCATTTGGCGGTGTAAAAATTATAAAAGTTTAAAATGTACCGGTTCCGTCACAATGAATATGGTAAGTCTTGGTTATTTTATATGTACATAATGATAATTGTTGTACGTATATTTACATATTATAGGTGTTGTATGTGTATTTTTATTTGTAATAGTTTTAATGTACAAGCAAAATAATTCATGAATTCCTATATTTTTTAAACATTGGTTTTGTTTAAGGACTTCACTAATAATTTACAATCAAAACCCCACTGCGGTCAATGTAATCCAGATGAAACACGAAATACAGTCAATGTTATTTTAAATAATGCTTGCGAAGAAGCAGCTACGGGAAGAGAACCAGCTCCTAGGGTCTACAACAGAGCTTTAATTACATTAAAAAATCAAGGCCTGCATTTAGCTTCTAAGAGTGTACCTGAATTTTGTGAAATAAAGTCACGCATTTACAGAAGGAGAAATAAGTTAGCACACGTAAAAAAAATAAATGCAAAGACTGTTGAGGAAGTCGAAGTTCCTAGTACTTTTTCAGATTTCTTACTCGCTGATTACAGTCATAAAAAAATGAGAATATTAGTGTTTTGTTCAAATGATGCCCGAGAAATTATAAAAAAAATTAAACACATCTTTATGGATGGGACCTTTAAATCATGTCCGACACCTTTTCAGCAACTTTTTACAATTCACGGAGACATCGGCAGTGATACAAATAACACGAATGTCATCCCTTTGGTGTACGCTTTCATGAGTCACAGGACCAAAAAAGCTTACTCACTTTTATTTGATTTAATTGGGTCCCAAATTCCAGAGTGGAAGCCTGCTAAAGTCACGATAGATTTCGAAGAAGGCACAATGAAAGCGTTGAAAACATTGAATGTTACAGTCAAAGGTTGCTACTACCATTACGTGAACAGCTTGTGGCGCAAAGCAAAAACCCTGGGTTTAACTAAAGACAAACGCAACAGAAGAATAATTTCATTATGCGCCAACTTGGCATTGCTTCCAGAAAATGAAATTGTTTCAGGATGGGCGTATATTCAAAAAGAAATGAAGAAGAATTGCGAATCTATAATTAAGTTTAAAGATTATTTCGATAAATACTGGATGAAGGGTGATTATCATCGAATTTGGTCGGTTTATGGCGAACGCCACCGAACAAATAATGCAGTAGAAGGATGGCACCATAAAATAAATAACCTTGTAACGAAAGGGCATGTAAACCTATTGCAAATATTACATATTTTACGGGACGATTCCTTATTGTCTTCATATCAAAATGACATTCTTCAGAGACCTTCAACATCAAACAAACGTTGTAAAAAGAGAAAAACTGATTTATTCAATGACGATTACATTATTGATGCTCAAATGCAATTAATATGCGGAGAAATTGGTGTTGGGCACTTTTTAGAAAAGATGCGATAATTATAGTTACATTGAGACTCAATGTGACAAAATAATTGAGTATTTGATTATTACATAATTTTTTTTGATTTCGTAACCAATGTACCTAATATAATGTTCAATATACATATATCCTTTGGTGGAATACACAAATTCAAAGTTTTTTCGCTCTCTGCTTATTGAGATAAGTAAGACAGAGAAAAATATATTTAATCATGTATATTTTATCAAAGTTATGTTTATGAATGTTATGTCTATACCTATACCTAATTTTGTACATTTGTAATTTTGAAGCATTTTTGGCATTTTTTTAGTTTCTTTTTAGTTTCTGATTAAGCTTGTTGAGATAAGCAAGACAGAAAAATATTTTTCATCTACGTATTTGGCCAAAGACAATACCTATAGTTGTTCCTAAATATTATGTTTACAATAAATAATCTAATTATGCAACATTGTGATTTTGACGTTTACTATATTATAATAATACTTAAATAATAATTATACCTACAAAATATACCTAAAAGATTTTCATTTTATAATTACCTATACAATGTATGTATTTGTGACCAATATCTATTATATCGGTACTTAATGTTCTTGCTTCTCGATTAATGATAATAATAAGTTAACGGATCGAACTAGTGAGAACAAACATTCTCACTAGTTCGACGGTCGAACAAATGAGAAAAAAAATTCTCACTAGTTCGACGATCGAACTACTGAATCGAACTAGTGAGAACAAACGAAACTTTTTTGTGTTCGAATTGAACTTTGTTCATTACAAGTACAGGACGAAATATTCATGAGAAGCAAAAATATATTATTATTGGAATTCACACTGTTTCCGCTTTCGCTCTTTAGATGTTATCGAAATTTAAAAATAATTATTTACACGAATTATTTCTTCTTACGTTTTTTTAGAAACCAATATTAAGTAGTTAACATATTTATGACTTCGTGTACGATGCACTTGTCAGTCATTAGATCAATCTTTTTTCTTAAAAAACAAAAACCGACTTCCATTAGTTTACTGAGGCCAAATTGAACTTTGACAATTAACTTTTAGCGAACCCCGGGCTCGAAGCCGTTTCGACGTTTAGCACTACCTTAGCTTAGGAAGCAACCGCGAGAGCGCTACGATGAATTAAAGACAAGGAAATTAATATCTTTTTCCAAGATTTAAACCTAACCGTATTAATAAAAGCTTTTATAATGATGTCTGCTTGCACTTAAGGTGATACCTCGGTGAACACTAGCGCCACCGTCATTTAAAAATCATTACTCACTGAAAACACAAGTTATCAAAAATCCCTCTGCTGTAATTAAGGTTCTGGATATGAAGTTAATTTTAAACATATTAAATTATTAAATTATAATTCACTATAGTTACAAATTGCATTATTGCTTAAAACGGCCACTTTTAGCAGTTTTGCAATTTGTAACTATATGGAACTATAATTTAATAATTGAATATGATTAAAATTAACTTCAGATCCAGAACCATAATAACAGCAGAGGGATTTTTGATAACTTGTGTTTTCAGTGAGCAATGATTTTTAAATGACGGTGGCGCTAGTGTTCACCGAGGTATCACCTTAAGGAAGACTGAGATTCTGGGCGAGTAGTAGGTACCTACTTAGTCTACACCACTCTTTTAGAAGAACTATTATTATGCACGTGGGAATAGGAAGTAACACTATTATAAAGAATGCTTACTATATTTAGATATAATAAGTATTAACCCTTTCCCTTGGTCGGCTTTTACTAT
Organism: Apomyelois bistriatella; assembly: GCA_947044815.1. Classification (NCBI taxonomy): domain Eukaryota; kingdom Metazoa; phylum Arthropoda; class Insecta; order Lepidoptera; family Pyralidae; genus Apomyelois; species Apomyelois bistriatella. The sequence goes on from OX345689.1 coordinate 8,014,255, forward strand.
CTGCTTAGAAAGAGCCACAGGTGGCATATTCACGTTCATATTACAATATCTACACTTCAGCGAAGTCAGGTTAAGTCAAGCGTAAATAGATGTGTTAGGATATTTAAGTTCTATCAAGGTTCTATCCAATACTTAGTTTAGTAATCCACATGTTACTTACCCCTAGCCACAGCACCTCCTTTGACACCATACCCATGAGGGGTAGCGCCGGTCACTGACAGCAAGCTTACAAGTGTAAACACTACGACACACGTGAGCTCCATCGCTCCGAAGCTCCTAAACTCTAATGTTGGTGTTGTGCTAAACGCTGCCTTTATAAACCAATACACAAATATACATTGTATTACAAAAAACAGGTTGGCAGTTACCGCGAATCTGAGGCTGTATTAGCGTAGGCAGCTATCGTTGTTTCCCGTCCCGTCATATTATATTATAATGTACTTGGCTCAATGCGAGTGCTATGTACTCCAAAATATTCATACAGCGTTATAACATTCTCCCAAGCTTACGTCTGTGGGGAAACACGCTACGCATAGAGATTCAGATCCGCTACACGTTATAATCATTGTTTTATTTCATGTATGAGAGGTAATTGATTTGACCATACTTTGGTGATACATTAGCATTTAAAAATAAAAAAAATTAGCCAAGTGCGAGTAGGACTCGCGCCCTGAGGGTTCCGTACCACCACACGATACTAAAAAAGTAAGGTATTTTAAATTTTACTTTCCTTTAATTTGTTTGAAAAACAGTATTTAATTATTTTCTTAAAATTTAACAACAGTTTTTAGATTTAATATCCTAAATAGGTGCTGTTTGATATTGCTTCTTACAAAATTTCATGACTCATTAGTTCGACGGGAAGTAGGTACAGAGACCGAAGGCCTGAATATAAGTATATGTTGTACATTTCAACTTTATACGTTTATTCCTTTCTCATAAAAAAGTAACAAACAGACAGATGGACAATTAAGTGATCATATAGGTAAGGGTTCCTTTTTAAGGTACGAAACCCTAAAACGACTTACCTCTACTTATGGGTAATTAAGTGTATCGACTATTAGTGCTTCCTAATTGTTTAACATGTACTAACATAAATAAAGATGTAAAAGTATTTACCTAATGTAAAAAATCCGGATTCCTATTTGTGCCGTTCATGGGCGAGGTGTTTTCAGAAATCTGGTCTGGCGATAGCTGCTAATTCGCCCAACAAATCAGAATAGTTATCCAGCGGGTCAGCAATCTCTCTAATGTCACATGGACATAAATTATTTGATTTAAACGTTTGTTGCCTGTGGTTAAAATTTCAAGTTCAGATCAGCTCCATTACATTGGTGGTGGTAAATTATTCTTTTTCATTTTTACAAAAATATATGTGAGCAATTTTGTTCGTGATCTAACTGAATACTTCAGCGCCCGCGGCGACAACTTATGATTGTCTATTATTTCAATGATTGTCTGGTAATTTATATTATTTACCTACCTTACTCTTCCTTAAGCGGCTCTATTCATTATTATGATACTTGTATTTATAGTCAATTAGGCAAGGAGGATGTAACTTACTAACCAATTGAAATACTTACCCCCGTATTAAGAAATGTTTGTTCTTTCCGAAACTTCACGCGAAAGAACGAAACGAAACACATTTTAGCTAAAACTGTCTCAACAAACGTTTCTTGATCGACCGGGGCCATCGACTCCAACATCAAGGTCTGTATAACCACCACAGCGTAGTACAGAGGCGTTAGTTGACGGGTGTCACAGCAGCCTTGAAGATTCCGATCAGGCATAAGTTCATAGTTAGGAAGTAGAAGAGATTCGCATTCGGATCAGCTAAGTTTTCTTTAACTGTCTTGATTTGGGTTTACTTACTAGGTACCTACTTCTATGTTTATCACTGCTGCTTTACTTCTCTGCAGAATAGAGTAGCGAAACTTTGTAAAAAGGGATTTAGGAAATACTAACATAACACAACGTATCTTCCCATTTGCTGTACTTCATCTTGCATGAGGATACAAAATGCATTTCATCTGGAATAGGTACTAGTGTTAATTCCAACTCATTAAAGGATTAAAGTAATAAATCTTGACGGTAGAACGTGACATAGGTTGCGTTCGGATCATCACAGTCGCATGTCGTGTCGTGAGACCACAGCCTCTGGCGATGCACCCAGCCACATCCGTGACTGCACACATACCACGGATCTTAAAAAGTATCCGATCTTCATTTGTACCACATAATAAAAAGCGTGTAAGGTCTATACTATATACACACTTATTATTGACACTTGAATAAACGAAAAAAATGTGAATACAAGACTACATTTTAAGCTAGAGTACGGCGATTGTAAAAAAAACTTGAAGAATGTAGCTCTCATACGTCATACATGCATGACTTTTTATAGCTAAATGTAGATCGAATGATACAATATAAATTAACTCTATGAATGTAATACATATTATGTACCTATGTATATAATGTAAGATACGGTGTGTATGACAGAGGTCAAGGTTTAAACGCTCGCTGTTGGTATACACCTATTTTACCTACATAACTAAGTATTAATGACATAACTTACGTGCAGTGGAAAATTGGAACAGTCCTAGTTTTAAGCACGTAAAATACCCTCTGAAAAGTATGAATAAATTTTGTGCTTCGCTCCTGTTCCCGTGGTAATGTCGGGATTTGTTTTCGAAATTCCTGCGGGAATTTCTGAAATCCCCGTTTTCTATCGTTTATCATGACAATAACGAACACAAAAAAAGAATTATCCAATTTGGTGCTTTCGTTCGAAATTGAAATAAGTATATTTGCAGGCAAGCCTTATTATGCCTTGAGTTCGTTTAAATGAAAATATATATTTTTTTTTTTGCAACAATCTTTAAATGTTTTGCTGAGTGATTACACATACAGACTACAGACAGACATAAAAACCGAACTTTTTTTTTTGCTTTCTATAATTATTTTTAAGTGTCCCTTGATCACTACGTTGGAACGCCTATTCGACACGTTCGAATGGCCCGCGGTATTTTCAATATGGCCCTCCGAGATTAAAGACCCAGATAATAATAACGAATTTAATTCCATATCAAGTACATATTTCACTAAATAATTAAATCTACTATCAATTCCTTTATGCCGGAAGTACAGGCTCTTATTAGATGATACTGCCTTGTTTATTTTTAGGATAGATTTTTTGAGACGATTTATCCTCATCTTCACCAACGAAATATATTATTTCTAAGAATTCAACCAAGAAGAAGGTTATCGTTCGAAACTTTATCGTCTGCTATTAGATAGAAGGATTCACGATGTTTACACGGTATTCCCTGTTTGTGGTTAATATAATGAGCTTTTAGTATTCCAACGTCGGAAATATTTTATTTCAAGTGTAAAATTACATTGCAGTTTAGTAAAGGAATTCATGTATTAGCTATATAATAAGAAATAAATACGATACTTTCGTTGTTTGATTTATAGTAACATGTATGTTGCCCTTTTTGGTTCTGTTGTTTTTACAGCGGTTTTACGAAAGTATTTCCCTGATTATAAAGAATGGAATTCTATTACCGGCTACTATTGCTGGTGATAAGACGGCAGTCGTTTGAGTCAAGAACGGTAATCTTAAAAAATCTGACATTAGTGTTGGCCGCTAAAACACCCAAAAAAATAAAGACAAACTAATTATTAATAATAAAAATAAATTGATTACATGTTGTTTACCCTTTTCTCATAAGCAACTTGACTAACTGTACTATGTGTATTGGGGAAAGTAGATTTTTCCACCCGTGCAAGTTCTTTAGTTATATGTGTATGTTTTGAAATATTAATGAGATTATTAAACTATTCAGAGAAAAAACTAATTTAAATCAAAAAACGTCGGTATATTTCAAAAATACACTTTCTTCACACTATTTTTGTGACAATTCATGGTTCCTTCTACATATAACTAATACATAGTCTACTGGTAAGTAAGTTGAACAGGTCCTTTGGCAAGTGGGCGATGAGTTTCCAAACTATATGAACTCGTCAGGTTCGCGCGGCGCGTCCAAGTCTCTGTAGTGAATGACCGGGCGGAAATCCGCGCCGCCGCCCCTTTAACAATCAACATCAAAGTTAAGTGCCGCCTCCTCTAAAACTACGCGCAAACAAAATCACTAACTACCTCACAAGAACGGTTACTGCGGATAAAATCTTAGCTTCCCGGGAGTTGTTCATCATTACAGACAAAGGAAGAAAGAAAGACATATGAGATATTTTGATATATGGTTATTTATTAAAATTATTAAATATACAATAAAGTCACATACAAATATGGAATATAAATATGTGGAAAGGTTTAACATGACTGATTAAAAGTAAATTTAAATCTAATTACAAATAGTAGATTGAATATTGTACTCGTTTTAAGTTTAAACTCATTCTTACATGTTATGCATTGAAACCTAAGACCGAAACACAGAATTATAGGAAAGGTAGTTACTATAAAATTAAGTTTTTTTTAAATCTTATGTTATCATATTGGTATTATATAATTTTATTTGCAACTGCTAAAATTGGCTGAGTAAAATTGGCACTAACTTAACAATACAAAATACGATGCCCGATAAGTGGTAATATCGGAATGTATAAAAATTAAAATAAAACATTTGATGTACTAATATTTGTTATGATATTTGTCACTTAAAATATATCACCACTGTCCGGGAAGTCAAGATCGTTGTACGCTATTATAGGCCGCGACCGATCCACATTCTCCCTGGAAATTATTTCTTTTATCTCAGAAAAGATATATTAAAACATACAAGTAAAACTAATTCTTAAAAGTATCATGCGTTTCTATAACAACTGGCATGTTTATAAGGATAACTTTTAGGCATTGTGCTTCGTCATTCATGCAAATTTTGGGATGGCGCATACACGTTAGTGGAAACGAATCATACTGCTTAAATCAAATGTTAAGGTCATGCACAAGCTGTTTATATGCCCGAATGAGATCACGCTTAAAGCAGTTCAGATGACTTTCGACTAGAGATAATGTAGTACTTATACTTATATATTATAAAACAAATAATAAATATAGAATATTATTTTATTATTAGTCACGGTTTATAAAAGAAAGAGAATATATATATATATATATATAGATTAGAATGAAAGTCAGAACAAGATACATTATTAAAAAAAAACTAATTAGATAAAAAAATATAACTCATATTGTATATGAGTTATATTTTTATCATTAATGAACATAAGTAATTAAATATGCAGTACAGCTTCTCAAACTACCTAAAGCGGTGGCTGCGATTCAATATGCGAACAATAGAAAACAATCTTTATAAACACAAATTAATTAAGCAAACATAACACTTTGGATTAAGAAATAAGGAGTAAGTTAATATGTATTTTTTTCGTTTATTTTAAACCAGCTATGCCCCCCCCCCCCCCCATTCAACTTAGATAATATAAACACCACGTCATCCATCACACCAAAACACCCGTTGTCCTTTTACGGCACTAGTTATGAAATTTCATCGAAATTGATTCAGCAGATTATGAACAGGTGTATCATACAGACAGAGTAGTTATCTATAGCATTTAAGATAATGATAGGGATTTTTTACAAAACATATAATTATGAAGGTATTTGTATTTAAGCAGTGACACATATTCGCCCAGCTATTAGGTATCCAGTCCACAACAGTTTTCATCATAATATGATAATGATAAGTCTGAATGTTTGGTAAAAAAAAACTGCATTTTCTTATTCTCTTTCAGAGATTTTTTCTTCTTCGTGCTCAAAACATTTGTTTTTTTATATATAAATATTCACAAAGCAATCGTGTGTAAACTCTACCTATACCTTAACAAATAAATCAGTGTACTGTTTACTCCTTGTTTCCTAATTAACGCAACTATATTACTAGGGCAGGAGAAAAAACGTCGGATGATCCAGTAAAAACAAAATATCTGTTGGCTAACAAACATTTCGTTGTTTTTATATTTATAACTTTAATAATGAATAGAACAGTCAAGCTGTACAGTACAAGCTCCTCAATCTTTACGCTACTAATCTAACAATTCAACACAATCGAAGAGAATTGTATGCGAATTGACAGTTGTCACATTGATCAAGTTACCTTCGACAGGCTGTAGTGGTCGTCAGTTTTTGCAGCTGCCCTAGTGACGAGTGTGTTTGTGTGTGATGTGTGTGTGGCACTGACCTCGGTCTACTGAAGCGCGGATGTCTGGGCGCGTAGGGCTGCGGCGGCGCCCACGCGGGCCAGCCCCAGCGCGCGCCCGGCCCGCCGCCGCCGCCTGCGCCGTAGCTGCTGGATATTTATGTAACGTTAATACGGAATTTTTTGGCGAGAAGTTGAAGTCCCAACATTTCGGTGTTGTATTTATTTCCCAAGATTTATGGTTTTTCGAGAATTTGTGCATAATAATGGTGAATAATTATTCTCAGTGTTCGTGAACAAGCGTGAGTGTTGGGAAGTGGTGCAATGTCTTATTAATGACTTTCATTCATTCATATCGTGTAGGTGTCATGGTCAATGACCATGCACACCCTGGTGTCAGAGTTCTTCGGAACCGCCTCTCGGCCTCTGACACGGTTCCTTTAACGACTACCAGATGGCAGCCGGGACCAACGGCTTAACGTGCCATCCGAAGCACGGAATCATCTTTTTTGTCAGACAATCAGGTGATTCAAGCCTGCAATGTCCTAACCAAACAAAAAAAAACGTTAATATGGAGATTGATGAAGAACATCAGAACAACAGGTTTTGTTTGTCTATACGTATAAATAATTTATAAGGTATGTTATTGGCGTGTGGTCTACGGCTTAAAAATAGACCACGCCCTCTCTCTTATTGCGTTGTCGTAAAAGACGACTAGGGAATAACAGAAGGCTCAAATTATTTGTATCTCTTATCTAACAACAGCAACATGGATGTGGCGACCGGTCATAAAAATAATATCAAATCTAATTTTGTCTTACTGAAAAGTATACTTTCAAAGGTTTACTCGTAAAGTTATAGTGGTATATTTTTCAAAGTGGCGCACTATACGTCTTAATGAAAAAACAATAAGACATACGGTGTGAGATCCAACCGAGAAAATGTTAAAAATCACTTATAAGGTACCAATAATGTATTTTGTTTAAACAGAATATTTTGAAGCTATTAGGCACACATCCTTTCCGATTGTTGAATTAGATTACAGGGCTACAGAGAACGCTGTGAAGGTGGCCCAATTTTGGGCATCCAAATATAAAAGTTGAACGTCGACACGCTAAGAAGAATTGATTGTATTCTGTTTTGTGTGTTAATCATTAAATAAATAATAATCTGTGAAATTGAAAGCATCTGTTACAGCTCGCCGCCAGCGCAACCAGCGCCACCAGCGCCCCTGGCGGCGGGCTGAGTCACTACTCACTTGTGCGGCGGCGCGTGGTGCGCGTGGTGCTGCGCGGGCGGCGCGCGCGCGGCCGGCTCGGGCTGCTGCGGGCGCCGCACGTCGCGCACGTACGCGTTGAAGTAGGCCACCTCGCGCCGGACCTCGTCCACCTGACACCGGCCGTACCGGGCGGGTTACAAGTGACGTTAAAAAAATATATTGCACGTTCTTTCAAATCTTGTAGCTTTTATGAATGTTTCAAGAAAGTATCAGTAAGTATTTATGTATATAAAAACTGAAAAATATGAACGAAACGCGATAATGTCTATATTTTTACTTAAAAAATTACATACTAATAAAATGGAGGATAGATAAAGTACAAATATGTATGGATTTTTATTTTTATACACTTACTAGCTGTTCCCTGCGGCTTCGCCCCGCGTGGGACTTAATTATATCGCGCCCAAAAGTAGCCTATGTTTGACCCCAGGTCGTTAACTACATCCCTACCAAATTTCATCACAATCGGTCCAGCAGTTTAGCCGTGAAGAGGTGACAGACAGACAGACTTTCGCATTTATAATATTAGTATGGAAGTATGGATTATATCATATTGTTCTTAATCACACGCTAGTGTTAGTTTCAGGAGCTATCCTGCGAAAATATAACTAAGTAAATATAATCGAAATGTAGATATTATAACAAATGTTTTTTTTTTTTTTATGAATGGAGGCTTATTCGAACATCTTCATCGTATAAGCGTTTTTTTTTTGTTATAATTTTTTATATATAAGGAGGAATAATGTTATTACCTTTTCAGCATGTTTGTTGAATATGTGTTTCCTGATGAAATCAGGACCCTTAAACTTTTTGCCGCTGAGTGGACACAACCACTTGTCTTTCGACAATTCTTGAGAGTTTGCTTGGATGAATTTCTCAACTTCCGCCTCTGAATCCTAAAATACATTTGTTTATTTTAATATTTAAAAAAATATATATATTTACTGGTACAATAAAAACGACTTGCTTTAGAACATTTACCTTGATGCCAAGTTTCTGCAACTCCTCGTCGGTAAGAGGCTTAACATCTTGAAGGAAGGCTGACATTTTACCTTCGAACGTCTTAATGTAGTCTTGCACTTCTTGTTGAGTTGGCTACAAAAGAACAATAAATAATAAATCTATGCAAGTAAAATTTAAAACAAAAATTTGTAAGTCCAAGCCTATAAAATAATTCAACATTAAATGCCAGAAAACTAACCTTATTGGCGGGAGGCCCTGAGCGCGCGTGCATGATACCACAACGGTTGGGCATTTCATCTTCATATGGATACTCGCAATGATTGTAATAATCTACTGAATGCACAATACGCAAGTACAGCACTAGCCGATCTAAGACACGCATCAGTTCAGGGTCTTGTTGTTCCAGCGATGACGATTCTGATGATGCTTCTAGACCCAGAAGTTCTTCTTCTTCGGTTGACGCCTCTTCAATTAGATGTTCAGTTATTTTGTGAAGCACAGGGTTCTTGGAATTTAAACTGAAGTTCTGAAACTGACATTTTTGAAATGATAAATAACAATTATGCATACATTAATGAAAATTTATTACATAAATGCATAAGTAGTACTAACTTTGTTCTATTGAAATTAAAAAAAAGACAAAATGGTTTACTTTCTGGCTTCTATTCAGTTTGCATGTTCACACAGTCTTTTTTAATCCCCTTCGGCCATTTAAAGGACCTGAGTTTCGGAACGGGGGTTGTACAAGTTCAAGGCTTTTTATTTACTAACTAGCTGTTTACCACGGTTTCACCCGCATATAATGTGTATTTACTATATAGCCTATAATCTTCAAGAATCAGACTATTATAGGCAAAATTATTTTTTGAAATCTGACTAGTTGTTTTCAACTTATAATAAGCGTTGAAACAAACTCTTTAGCTTTATTATATTTGCATGGAAGTATAGAAAAGTAACGATAAAGACTCACATCGCTGGACTGCGACTGCGAGCCGTCCTTTTCAGCAGTTTGCGTGTCTGTCTCCCCGGTCATAGCCTCCCACAGCTTGGTGCGAGTGTCGAGCAGGTGGGCCAGCCGAGCGGCGAGGCGGGCGTCCGCGCGCAGCACCGCGCGCTCGAGCGTCACGCCAGACACGGGCCGTATGCGGCGTTGCAGGTCGCGATTCACGATCGCACCTAACTCGCATTCTCTAAGCTGTCATATTATAATGCTTTTAAAACATGCAAGTACAGGTCCCTTACTACTTATCTTCTATCAAAACTTATCTTGCATGGTTTTAAGAGATGGTGGTAACCCCCTAGGTCGCGTCATATAAAAAGAACGCTGGAGGAGTGAGGAGGGGGTAAACTTGCGCAATACGGGGAGCTAACGAACCAATCGCGTGCGCCGGACGACACCCGCCCGCACCGCGCTCACCGCATACATCGATAAATCGCCTACTGCGCAGCTCAACAGCCAGCGTTCTTTTTACATGACTCGACCTATACCTGGGCGACCGAGCTTCGCTTGTATTGTTTATAATTTGACAAAACAATATAAAAAAAAAAAGAAAACAGTCTTCCAATCAATGCGTAAAAGAGTTTTGGCGCCAAGCTAAAGTCGCTCAGTCATCGTCATTGTATTTATTTTCTAATATTTGTGTTTTTTCGAGTATTTGTGCATAATAAAGGTGGATTATTATTCGCTAAGTGTTCGTGAACAAGCGTGAGTGTTGGGAAGTGGTACAATGTCGTATAAGTGACTTTAATCCCTGTCACCAAAATCTCCCAAGATAAGGCTAAGTGAAACTTCCACCGCTTCACTTAACCCTTGACTAACTTGACTAGACATGACTACTGACTTGACTTGACTGTGACTGGACAAAATGAAGAACGTTTATCTAAAACTTGATACTGGCAAAAATAAGCTATGTTTGATTGCCATATTGTGAATTATATACACATCAAAAAAAAAAATGCGTAAAAAGAAAAACAATGGTTAGTTTGGTAACTTGGAACTATCAAAGTAAAAGAATGGCGCGTAATCCGCTAGACCCAACGAATCAGTAACGGACGTGTCGAAATTATTATACTCTAACGACCATTTTATGCAGAAAATCCTTTTGCGTAAAAATATGGGTAAAATGAATTTTAGCAGACATGAAACCTACCTAGATTATCTTTTTGAATATGTAAGAACTTATATTTGAAATTTCAAAGAAATCGTTAGAGCCGTTTTCGAAAACGCGAGTACAAATAAATTTATTGCTCGTTTAATAGTATAGGATATATAGGATAGGATAAAGCACAGTAAAAATTTAGATTTATAATAAGGTGTACAGAGACAGTTTGATTACAGTCCTTTTACCCTACTGCCAGATGGAAGGATGGTTTTCTTTGTTACCTTCTTTAGCCTAAATGGCAGGACGGACGGATATCAACATATCTGGCAGTGACGTGCACAGACATTTTCCTTAGGGTAGGCAAAAACCTACCTAGACCAGAACTATTTCTAGTTTAATTTATACTTATAATTTAGGTATATTTGAGTTACAACTAAAACAGTAACGAACACGAAGATAATAAAATTAAAATATATTGATCATGTAGGTACCTACCTACTTAGGCCCTTAAAATATTTACGAGACGAGTTTTGGAAAAGCATAGCAAACATATTAATTCGAAAATAATATTAAATAATGTTCTTGTTAGCTTACCCTTTACTTCAACTGAATCCAATCAATCCCGGTTGATAACGTCCATTTATTATTATTGCCATTTTTTCGTCAAAAGGAACATTACTTAGCGCATCATTTTATAGTTTTTGTAAACAAACACTCGATTTACAACAATCACATGAAAATTTTGACATTTAAAAACTATAATTGAGCGAATTTGTTAAAAATAAAAGTTCTATCTTTTCACCTCATTGTAAACAATGCACATTGCAATTATCAATTAATTAATCCAAATTAAACATTCAAAACAATCAAATGCATGCAAGCAAAGCAAACATATTGTTGATTTCGATACGGAAATAAAAATATAACCCTACGGAATTGGGAATGTTAACTTGTTTCCATAAAGTCTTCAAGTCTATGCGTTTTTAAATTTGCAGCATTACTCGTTTAATATCCAATAGACACAGTTATCATGTTGCTGCAATCGATCGTAATCACTAATCAGATTGAAGTATGTGTAACGCGTAATTCTAATTGGCCGTAACAAAAGTGAGAGCGAGACGAAATGTCATCTCATAGCATTTTGTTTCATCTATAGTGGAGGTCTAAAATTTACTCACACAGGCGTGATTTAGCGCATATGTGTCTGTTCATGTAAGTTTTTTACTTGCACTACTACACGAGCAAAAGCACATCCATACATAGTGATTTCTTAGTGAGAGTAGTAAACTTCAGACGTTTTACTAAAAAGCTGGCCTGGCCTAGCGGCGCCTATAACGGGCTGGCGGCGGCGCGCTGGGTATTCGCGCGAATTACTAGATGGCGTTGTTAAGAATTCAATATCTTGTATGAAAAATATTTATTAAGTATTATATTTATTGATGATATAAAAAAATATTTACTATTTAATACAAAAGTACAGGGTAGGCAACGTCTAAACGTCTTTATGATATGCACGCCACTGATATCTGGTATCATTATGATGTTCTTTTGGCAACTTGGCAGTTTTCAACACGTTACATTGCAATGTCATCTTAGCTATGAGAATTTTATTGGTAAATGGGTGCATTAAGCTGACCAGAGGCTTTGAGGCAGTTAGAGAAAAAACGATACAGACTGCTTGTGACAATGTTGTATATTATGCAATCTTATTTTCAACCAATATATGTTGAATAAACCCTAAATATTAGCATAACATGAGACAGAATACCCGAATGTTGTTGAGGTTCCAGCAGATATCCTTGATGTTGACCTCTCTGCGGAAAGTGACCCATCCGCGGCGGAACCAACGCCGCTCGGGCAGCGGGTCGGCGAGCGCCACCCGCAAGAATCCGCCGTAGCGTTTACACATCTATAAACATTCAATGCCATTAGCAACAGTGGTAATGTGTAGGGGGGTGTCTATATGTATTTTTTAATAAAAGGAAACTTTTTAACTGTTATTTGCCCCTATTCTATTTGTATGTACTCAGTAAAATCTCCTCCCTCTTAGTTCTTCCAATTAATAGGCAAATGATTTAGCCATCTTGTTTACTTATTTATTTTAGAAGTTAAATCTTGACATTATTTAGGAACGAATATTATTAAATACAAGACCAAAGGTGGTATGAAAAATATATATTTATTAAAGTTAAAAATACTTACAGCTTCCACTTCTGCCTTTGTGATTGTTGGAGCCAAATTTCTCAAGAATATAGATGTTGTTTTATGCAGAGCTCGGGTCTCTTTCTTTTCTATTGGAGCTTCAGTCGCCGTTTCAGATTTATCATCACCATTTTTCTTTTCCTTATCTCCATCATTAATTTCCACTGTATCCATTTTTTCTACGCTAGGTGATTTAGATTTCTCCTTTTGTTTAGGCGACTTGTCAGGGGTTTTCGACTTGGATTTTGATTTCCGGCGTGTATTCGATTCACCCTCGTCTTCGGAACTTGACGAAGATGAACTAGATGACGAAGAACTTGAGGAGGAACCGGGTGGTGCTACGGAAAAGAGCAATATATCAAAATAAAAAAAATATAGTCCTTTAGTGTGACTACTCACTTGGAGACTCAACTACTTACGGGGTTCTTTCTCTTCAGCCTCTGGCTCCGGGTCGACGCCCGGTACAGAATTGTACCGAGAAAACATTTTTGCTTGTTCCTGTAATTGGCGTAAGTGGGGATCAATCTCCATAGTCAACGGAGCAGTGGGCTTGGGAGATTCTGACTTTTTGTCCTGAAATCAACCATTCTTGTAATGCAAACGAATTTTTTTAATCAATGACAATTTGTTATCATTTCCATGCATCCGTTAGGTACTGATTGCCATGAAAATTTTATTGTTAGTGAAGTATTGGGAATGTTAATAAAGCAAGATACTGAAGTTTATGAAGTAAATGATTTATTTAGGACAAAGAAAGCAGAAAGACCCTCATTCTTTATAAAAGTTGTCTCGAGCCCAGGATTTACATAATGGTGTTAGTTTTAATGCAAGCAATATAATACAAACCTTGTCTTTCTTCTCGACATCATCCTTTTCCTCTTTTACCTTAACTGCGTCAACATCAATAATGACAGGTTTGTCATTGTCTGCTTTATCTAGAAATATGGCCAATCAATTAATCATTATTCCAAATAGTGAAGGTATGAATTTAAATAGTACTTAAAAACACATACCTGACTTATCGTTAGTGGTATTGTTTTCTTGTGGTGGTGGCTCGTCGAGTGCTTTAAGATCTTCCTCAGTACCGCCTTCAAGTTTGATCACCACGGTGTCAAGCAAACGTATCAACTTGTCTGACTTGTCCACATCTACTGTCACTCTATCAAGTTCTCCTTGTTCAAGTAACTCCAAGAAGACATTTAGACGATTCTAGAAAACAATGTTAAGAGCACATAATACATTGTTTATAAATAAAAATGTTTATTTATATTTTAGACAGCTGGGTTTACAATATGTATCTCCCGAAAACACAAAAGATTGACTGATAAGCAAAGGCATTTTTTTCTGAATACATAAGTGTAGTTGAATTGTCATAAATCAAACAACTGTCAGTTTTAAACAATAATTCTTTGTGAAAGTGACAGAAGTATATTTATAGTTTCTTTCTATGCATTATTTACCTTCAAAGCTGAGAGTTGTTCTTCTTTTCTTTTCACAGATTCCTCAGGATGGTATTTAATCTTGAACCTAAGAAACAAAGAACCTGCTATTATAACACAATAATCAAAGAAATGTATAACACGGGATAGTGCTACCAACAATTAATTTAAATGTGGTTTTCACATAGCTTTTCTACAGGCCTTTGTTTAGAATGTTATGTCATTGATCTGTTTTATTTAGGTACTGCTTTATATTAAAAGCAATGGGATTTGAAATGATCATACATAATTTAATACCAATGAGATGAAATTCAACTTATAAACCATCAAATGACATACACAAAATTAAAAATTGTTTGATCATCTCCGTAAGGCAGTGAAATTACATGGGCATGCAAAAACTACACAAGTTTGTCTGACCCATTTTAAGTGAAAACCAGTCTGAAATACATAAATAATAATAAAAATAACCACCTTTTGCTTGTCATCCAGTAGTGTTGAAACTAAAATGTTTTAGTAAAAATTTAAAAAACTTCAGTCTCACCTGTTCCACATGTGTGGAAAACGTTAGCCCTACCCCTAACAGAAACGAAACCTGTAGCATTGCGCGCTACCGGTCAACGCGAGATCAACTAGCTACACACGTCATTTATTTTGTACAAATTGTGAATAAATTTTCTTAAAGTTGTCCAGCACAACGTTCCACGCGATTACGCTGTAGACTGTAGGGAAAAAAGGTTACTGTTAAAATTTGCAATGTTAATTTAAAAAATTCTAAGCACAGTCTCCAAAAAGTAACAAATGGAATTTGGACAAATTCATGTTATATTAATGCTTAGAATTTTTTAAATTGACGCAAATCATTTAAATAGCAATGAGAATAAGATGTTATGCTCAAAACAAAATACTACACAGAATTTTTGATAAAATACCAAGTATGTACTTAAAGCAATACCTTTCTTAGAAGTGATTATTTTTTATTTTTTTATAAGAACTATAATATACATACCATTCTTCATCTTTATGAGCAACAAAAAATTCATTGAGCTGTTGTCTTCTAAACTCCAGCTTGTATTCATTGTACTTCTGGATGGCATCATCAACTGTGATTGAATCATCCTGAGCTGCCAGGAATGCCTTGAATGACATCATTGTTGAAGGACCATCTGTAGGGCCCATTGGAATCACTGCATCCCTGTTGAAATTAATGTTTAATCACCTTTTTTTATTATTATGTTCATACTTATGTCCACTCCACTTAGATAAAATATTAATTAGTTTAATTTAGTGCACTGAGGGTAAATTTTGCTGACTTCAAATAATTAAAGTATCACACATTTTATGTAAGATATTGATATAAAGCTTCCATGCATCATTGATGCGTGTTTTACAAAGTCTGTCAGATAGTTCATAATTGTATATAGTAGTATATATATGTATGTATTGTCTATTGTTGTATTGGAAACGATATTATTTATAAGTAGGATATTGTTATAAGGAAGGCATTTTATATAAGAAATTAAAGATATACTTATATATATTATTTATTATATCATAATCATATTTAATTTAAAATTTTGCACTACCCCTTACTTTTGCAAAACAAAGGAAACCAATGAAAATTGTTACCTGGCAGGCACAGGAGGCATAGGTTGACCATATCCCTGATGAGCTGGGTGTGGACCAAAATGGTCATGTGCCCAACCATATGAGCCATAAGAGTCATGCGGCATGCCCCCATATCTTCTGTCTTCAATAGGCCAATCTGGCCGTATACGCTTACTTGGTGGCCCTTCACCCCTTACTGGAGAGTAGCCCCGGCTGGCACTACCACCACCTCGATAGTCTCTGTAATCAGGACCAGAACGACCTCCACGAGATCTTCCAGTCAAAAAATATTATATTAGAATAAATAATCATTAAATTAAAATATTAAATGATGTATGTGAATTTGTACAATAATATAATAATGGAATTTTCTTAAGTGTGACTGAATAATAAAAAAGGCATAGATTACTAGCTTATTATATTAATTAAATACACACTTTCAAATTTCCCATCATTTCTGTAAACCCAGATACTACATTTAAAACGTTTATAATAGGTTGATGGCCATTTGCCTGGGTCAAGAGACACCAAAGTGAAGACAGGACCTTATTACTAAACCGCAGATGTTCATATTTTTGTATTTCTTTTTCTTGTAGACTGTAATAGCCAGTGACTTAAAATTTTCACATATAATGTATTTCTTTTGGCACTATAGCAACATATGTTTTTTTATATACAATTCAGTAGGCAGATGGTAAGCAGTTACCACAATCTATGGATATACATATCACGGTCATATAACACCAGAAATATCACAGGCAGATTGCCGACCCTGAAGATATCTTAACTTACTTTTTTAAGTATATAATAAATATAAAGTCCTAGAACAGGATTTTTTGCAATAACTATTACAACCCAATTCTCTCATGTAGGCAATAAAAAATATAAGAGAAAGGGTCTATGCCACCAAACGCTGCCATTTAAAATCAAATACTTGTTTTTCAACAGATTTGCCAATGCTAACAACATTGTTCAAGATATGCTAGTAAAAAAAATATCATCTTCACTCAGATGCAATTCTATGCATGTAAGTATATCTTGTATATCCTAATCCTACCTAATATTATAAATGCGTTGTTTGCTTATTACGCTTACACACCCTATTTACCTACTGCACCAATCTTCCTGAAATTTCGCATACACATAGATAGAAGTATTAAGTAGGACATAGGATAGCTTTCATACAAGGAAAAAGCACTGTTCCCATGGGATTAAAGGTAGTCTATAATGTAAAAAAACAAAATCCATAAAACTACTTGATCTCAAGGTGGAGCTAAAATTCTATAAAAAGATAAAATCAGTCAAACTGCTTATACTTGTGTGCAAGTAATATGTCTGATAATTTTGTCAAGTGTGTGCATAGCGACATGTTTGAATAATGCATTAGCCTCAATACTTATTGTGCTTCCTCAACCCACATGCAGAATATGACATTTCACATAGAAATAAATGTGTGTGGCGTCTCCGGTTGGTTAAACACTCAGTTAAAGGGTCACATTTGTCTCTTTTGAGGTACAGAATTCTAAAACTTGCAATATATTATCAACGTGTGGGTAAGTAGAGGGATATAAGTGAAAGGGATAGCTTATTTCACGGTAAAAAGCTACTTGAGTAATAACATTATTAAATAAATTGAAACAGTGGTTATGCAACTGTCATGTCATTAACATTACTTTAAAAATTAACTGTGTTACTGTACAACTAATATAAATACTGATGGTACCTTCTGACTAGGGCAACTGAACGTTTCGTAGATTTGAAAACTTGGTTTAGGAGTTTAGGGGTTTCATAGGATGTAGGTTGGGATCTGTAAGATAATGAAAATGGTTATAACAGGAAAATACAAAGTATCTATGTAAAAGCTGGCATTTACCTTTCGGACCACTCTTCACGTCCCCTATTCCTTTCTTCGCGTCGATCGCTACTACGATAGCTGCTGCCTTCAGCTGCTCCTCTTTCTCCACGGAACTTGTCTCTTCTTTTACGGTCATACTCATCGTCACTATCAGCCATTGTAAAAATGAATTATTTCTTTATATTTTAATTCAGGTCAAAATACCTATCTAAAGATCGAAATTTCACTTTGCCAATTAGTCTATAACCACAACGCACGCACGCAATGAGTTGAGTTGAGTTGGTTTGGTTGAGTATAGAGGTGTTACTGATATAACTGAACCGATAACGCGAACATAATATGAGAAGAAGAACGCGTTTCCGAAGAACGCGTTCCTGAAGAACCGTCAAGAACATATCGTATCGGTGAACCGACTGCGTTACTGCGTTCCGCAAACGTTCTCGGTTCTCAGAACGAGAGAACGAACGGAATTCGCTCCGAGCCGCTCGAATTCGCTCGATTCACAGGCTAGTTGACAAAATTTCAATAACTGCTTAATATTTTAGCTTATTAGGCATTTTATCGAAAAAAAAGGTTTATTTATTTTTAATCGAGCGTTTACATTATAAATTTCGCGTTTTAAAAAACCATTTTTCAATTTGGTTCTAAAACGCACAAGACTGTCATGGCGTCTTGAATGACGTCACGCCGTGCGAAACAAACCAAAGAGCGATCGTGTCTTCGTACGTTATAGCTAGTTTTAATCGTTTAAAAATAACTTTTTCATATTATAAGTACTGTATAGTGCCCCAGTGTGATAGCACGACTATAAAAACGCCAAACAAGTTATTTATATATGTTCCAAACAATGGAGAAATACGGAAAAAGTGGCTAAAACTTGCAAGAAGAGATGATGCTCATACTTTTGAGATCATACTTTATGCTAAGAGATCCCTTCCTGGGACGAGTCCGCCATTGTCTTCTGATTTTAATAATGTTCTATTTACTATCTATTTTAAAGCAATAAAGATAAACAAACAAACAAACTTTATCAACAGGTTCAAGAATGTATTTTTGTGAAGATCATTTTGATTAAGTATTTCACACAATACAATCTATTACTTAATTCGAGCAAACTAGATGTGTTTTGTAGAATCCCTATTTTCTAAATAATAAATACATGAGTTCAGGTTAAGTTGTTTCACTTTTAGGAGTGAACGTTTCATTTTAGTTTTCTAATTAATGTTACAAACATACTCTTTTTTATTATTCTAGTTGCCAAATGATATGACTAATTATATGGAGTATCATATGAAGGGAACAGTAAAATAGTAAACAGTATCTTGCAAAATGTACGTCACAACATTAAGTTCTTGTGTACCGAACTGAAATATCACATAGCATTTAAGCTTATAATAAATATTTTATACTTACAAGGAAGTTTTCACATTGCGAAATTCAGATGAGCAAAAGTTACTGTTCGACGCGAAAAAAATTCCAAGCATAACGGCATCGATTCTGGGCAAATTATTACTGTCTGCTTTGCTGAATCCAGATTCCATGGTTAATTCTTTCAAATTATAATTAGCAAAAACTGTATCAACTTGATATTAGTTGTTAAAAACCAAAATTTTATCAAGAACCGGTAGTGATACTCGAAACGTCAAAGACAAGATTGGAGTTTCGCACGGCGTGACGTAACGCTTTCTGATTGGTGTTCACTGTCACGTGACTAAAGGTTTCATTTTACGAAATTTATTTTTAAAAAATATTATTAATCTTTAACGCTTTTAATAATTAAAATTGTTCGTTATTTTCTCCATAATATAATTAATCATTATAAACCCCTATCCATTATATTTATTCTTAATGGAAACAAGCCTATTGAATGCGCTTTATTTCATTCAGATCGAATCACATGCAAAGAAGATCGTATTAAAAAACCGTATTATCAGCTGTTTTTTTTATTTTATAAAATTTTGCAAACTCTACCTTATGCTATTATGTTATTGGCGGTAAAAGATTTAACTAACTACTTCAAAGTAAGATTACCTACCTACCATACCATACGATGAGATTAGTTTTAGTTTCGAGTTACATATAATTGAGTTAAGCGGTACATATAAAATATGAAGGTAGGGGGTAGTAAATAATATTTTGATTACTTTTTGTCGGGTGTGGTGTGTTAGTATTCTGTAGTCTGTTCCGGCTTGTTTGAGCTATCACCTTACGAAGTGGTCTATTTTTATTTAGAGATTAAACACCCATATTCTTAAACGTTGCCTCATAGGTCTCCTCCAATCAACCTCATTCGAGGACGCCTCAAGGAAGTCCTCCAACTTTCCTTGAAAACGGTATTCTTATTGTTACCTTGAGGAAACTCCAGTGAGGATGAGTCAAGGAATGACGTTTCGTTTCATTTCTGTATGTTGGTAAACCGCTTAACTTTTTGACGTAAAGAGAGTTTTGGACATCGTTTCTTTTGACGTGACAACGTCTTAAATTAGGTTGCGGCTGGGAGTCACTTATGAAAAAGTGTAACGCTCGGTAACGTTACGATGCGCTCACAATGAGAGCGAGTGAGAGGCACGCGTCCCCTAAGAGCGAGAGAGACAGACTCAAAGTCGTTGTCACGTAAAACTTTCGCCCGTATACCGACTTTACAGGCAACCAATTTTTTTTTAATTTTAGCTTACTGGCATAGATTTATTATAAAACAGCAAAATACATAATACACAAAGAACTTTTTATAGTAGGTGTAAGTTCTTTTAAATCTGGTCCTCAATAAAAGCACCTACTTTTCGTAAACGAAACGTTCGAGGCTTCCTTAAGGTACCTCTTGACCAACCTTTTATTTTGACAGTTCGTTCCTCACCTCCATTGAGTGATTTCCTTAAGGTGAGAAAGCTAGTGTCAACTATGAATACCATTGAGGTCGAGTGAGGATGAGTGGAGTTTGAGGAAACGTTTGAGAATATGGGTGTAACACCTATATTTTGAGGCAACCTATGAGGAAATGTTTGAGAATATGGGTGTGAGTCAAGGAATGACGTTTTGTTTCATTTCTGTATGTTGGTAAACCGCTTAACTTTTTGACGTAAAGAGAGTTTTTGACATCGTTTCTTTTTCTAATTTAGCTTACTGGCATAGTTTTATTATAAAACAACAAAATACTTAATAAACAAAGAACTTATTACAGTAGGTACAAGTTCTTTTAAATGTTGTCCTTAATAAAAGTACCTAAGTTTCGTTAAACGAAACGTTCGAGGCTTCCTTAAGGTACCTCTCGACCAACCTTATATTTTGACAGTTCGTTCCTCACCTCCATTGAGTAATTTCCTTAAGGTGAGGAAGCTAATGTCAACTATGAATACCATTGAGGTCGAGTGAGGATGAGTGGAGTTTGAGGAAACGTTTGAGAATATGGGTGTAACACCCATATGCTTAAACGTTACCTTATAGGTCTCCTCCACTCAACCTCATTCGAGGACGCCTCAAGGAAGTCCTCCAACTTTCCTTGAAAATGGTATTCTTGATTGTTTCCTTGAGCAAACTCCAGTGAGGATGAGTCAAGGAATGACGTCCCGTTTCATTTCAGTATGTTGGTAAACCGCTTAACTTTTTGACGTTAAGAGATTATTTGACAAAGTTTATTTTTCTATTTTAGCTCACTGACATAGATTTATTATAAAACAACAAAATACTTAATATATATAGTACTTATTACAGTAGGTACAAGTTCTTTTAAATCTGGTCCTCAATAAAATCACCTTACTTTTCGTACAACGAAACGTTCAAGGCTTCCTTAAGGTACCTCTCGACCAACCTTATATTTTGACAGTTCGTTCCTCACCTCCATTGAGTAATTTCCTTAAGGTGAGGAAGCTAGTATCAACTATGAATACCATTGAGGTCGAGTGAGGATGAGTGGAGTTTGAGGAAACGTTTGAGAATATGGGTGTAAGTGTATTTGACAATTTTTTTTGAAATACTTTTTTAAGATGGCCCCACCATTAAATACAGGCGTTTGGGCGTTTTTTATGAAATGTGAAAAGGGTGGAAAATCCAGCGCCTTTATCCATTATTTTTTTTTTAAGTTAAAATGCAGATACTTGGAATCTGAAGCTTATTACACTTTTTGTTATAAATAAAAAACTTCCATGATTAGGTACTGTTTTTTTTTTTAAATTGAATCTATATTTTGAGATCGATTCAAAGCCATACGATTCAGATCTGTAATTGGTTCACGGGGTTATCAAAAAAATCAGGCATCCCTTCTTTGACTTGCTTGCTTCAACTTGCTTGACAGTCGACTTTGCAGTTGACATTGTTGATAATAATGACAATCTTTGTCAAGTCTTTGTGGTTTTTTTTATATTTTTTACGGCTCTAGAAAGGAGTCTTTTAAGGCCTTTTTATTATTAATCTTTAGTACTAGTCAAGTCAAAAACATCCAGTCTGCAAGTCCAGAAGTCCAGTCATGTAAGTCTAGTCGTAATCAGATTGCTAAGTGAAGCGGTTATTGCTCTGTTATTGCTAATCGGAAAATTTTTACTTAGCAACTTGAAGATTTTGGTGACAAAAGTTTATTAATCTTCAGTACTACTTTATTCAAGTCAAGACAAAAGCGTCAAGTCAGTAGTCTAGTTAGTCCAGTCATGTAAGTCTAGAAGGAGTCAGATTACTAAGTGAAGCGGTTATTGCTCCTCTAAGTTATTGCTAAGTGGAAAAATTTCACTTTGCCAACTAACTTAACGATTTTGGTGACAAAAGTCACGTAATTGACACTGTACCACTTCCCGACACTCACGCTTGTTCACGAACACTGCGAATAAATAATCCACCAAAATTATGCACAAATAATCGAAAAAAACCTAAGTTTTGGAAATTAAATACAGCGCGGACAAAGCGACAGCGACCTTAGCGACTTCATAACTATTACCAGAATAAAAAACTTAAATGATCAATCAAATTGGCCTCTAATACTATGTGATGCTCAATACCATCGCGTTTGTACGTGTTTATTTTGCACTGTATGCTCAATATGCTCATATACATAACAAGCTCATATACAACCCGCTCCGGCTTCGCATGGGCATAAAAACCTTCCTCTTGAATTACCCTATTTATTAAAAAAAACCGCATCAAAATCCGTTGCGTATTTTTAAAGATTTTAGCATACAAAGGGATACAGGGACAGAGAAAGCGACTTTGTTTTAAACTATGTAGTGATATCTAGTGATAGTGACGAGTGGTTAATATTTTTAACCGACTTCAAAAAAAAGAGGTTCTTAATTCGTTGGAATGTTTTTTTTTATGTATGTTACCGGATTAATCGAAGAGGGCTGAAAATTTTTTTTTTGTTAGAGAGATTCTACTTTCCAATTGGTCCCATATTCAGCAGGTCAGGATCTGATGATGGGATCATGGAGAAATTGAGGGAACTCTTCAAATTCAGTATTGGGCATGGGTATTTTTTGATATATATTCCATGTTAGTAAGGTGAGACGATGCTGGAAAATTTAACCCACTTTCAAAAATGCAACGTATTTAGGTACAACTTTTTGATTGTAATATATCTTGCTCGATTACTTACTCGAAGACCACTGAATCGATTTGTAATAGTAGATTGTTATACAAGGGAAGAAAGGAATAATTCCCGTGCGAGGTATTTAGGCTATAGTCCGAGCAGGAATTATTTCTTTTACCCGTGTTAAACACTCTACTTTTCTTTTCGAATATAAGGAAAGTAAAAAAAGAAAATTTTCTAAAATTAATAATAGTAAAAACATGAGTAGTGCCTTTTTAAATGATATTGTGTTGGTAATTCAGTTTTAAATTTAAATATAGAACATACCGCGCGCTTCATAGGGGCCTCTCAGTCTCAGAAGATCAGCGCACACCAAAAGCACTGCAGAGGGGTTACCATCAACTGTTTTAGCGAGTTTGGTTTTATCAAAAAAATTAAAATGAAAAATTAAATAAACCTCTTCACGTGATGTTCAGGACCGTCGCGTTTGTACATGTGTTTATTTTTCACTGTATGCCCATATTCATGAAGTTAATATTTTAGTGTTATCAGAAAATGTTTTGCTCTTAGTGTGTGCTGACAATAAATATATATTTTTTAAATTAACACTGGCTGTTTATACTTCCACATTTTTTTTTTTTGTTGAAATTTTTTGTTGCCGATTTCCTTCTAAAACCACAGGCAAAATTATGTTCTAATTTTAAAATTTCTTTCCCGCCCTAAGGAAGAAAGTGATTACTATGGGTTTTTTCGGCCCGTGGGAGGGCATGAAGCGTTTTCCACCCTATACTCAGATCAGGAAAACACTAGTTAGAAAGGGTATACTTTCTAGATGGTTCCATAGTCATTAGATCAGGATCTGATGATGGAATCATGGATTTATCGAGGGAACTCTTCAAGTTTTATTGCGATTTGGGTAGTTTTTGATATATTCTATGTAAACAAGGTGGGACGACGCTGATTAAATTTACCCGACTTTCCAAAATGCAAAGTTTTTACAACTCTTTAGTTGGAAGGTATTGCGTAGGTATTCAAAACTAAAAAGTAAAAAATAATTGTTTTTGCAAAAAAAAACGAAACCGACTTCAATTCCTCAACTAAAAAGGATGAAATACCTGATTAATACATTGTTGTTTAAATGTGCTTCATATCAAACATTTTGATAAATTTGAAGTTGGTGCCAATTTTACGAATTCGTTGACTAGCTGCTGGCTCGTTAATTAGCATAATTGCTAATTAATTATTTTCAATTAATTATTAATCGTTAATTAAATTAATTGGCACCGACTTCAGATTTATTAAAATGTTTGATATGAAGCATATTAAAACAACAATGTAGTAATTATTTTATCCTTTTTAGTTGAGGAATTGAAGTCGGTTTAATTTTTTTTGGCAAAAACAATTATAGTGTCATCAGAAAATGCTTGTCTTGGTCAGTCTGACCCTTATAAGTATTTTTAAATTCACACTGGCTATGTACACTTTCACTTTTTTTTTATTTTGATGAAATTTTTCGTTGCCGATTTTCTTCCAAAGTTACAGACAAAATTAAGTAAGTTCTAGGTATTTTTAAATTTCATTCCGGCCTAATAGTGATTACATACCTACTCTTCGGCCCGTGGGAGAGGATGAATCGTTTTCCACCATATACTCAGATCACAAACACTAGGTTCTTGACACTACTTTTCGAGTATGAGAAATGAAAAATATTGGTCACATACTTGTGAACATACTTTGTGAGTTACGTACTAGCAGTTGCCCGCGTTGAACTCGGTAATTCTCGCTAAAAGTAGCTATGATTGACTTCTGGTTTTAATTATATCCATATGGAATGAAATCAATATCAAAATCGGTTTAGCAGTTTAGTTGTGAAAGCGTTACAGACAGACAGATAGACTTTAGCTTTTATAATATTAGTAAGTATGGAATAAATGGAGTAAATTATCGTTGATAGTCACCTATTAAATACTTATTCTGATTATACTTATATAATTTAGACTTATTTTGTCTTATTTATATGGCTAAAGATATATAAATAAAAAAATTAAACAGCATTAGATAAAGTATTGTTTAAATTTTTATTTAAGTCATGCAGATAGACGGAAACAGCTAAGAAATGGTTAATTAAATAAAGAACAAACTAACAACTTGTTACTCCAGATTCAAATAGTTTACTTAAAAGAAAGTAAATACTTACTTATGTAAACTTCTATGATAATGACTTGTTGCAGTAACCGAACATAATAGTACATACGTAACTTATAATATTTATGCACAAAAGATACATTAAAAATGTTCTTAAAAAGTAAAGTTGTAAGTCTTCCTAAAACTGTATAAATAAAATAAATAAAATGAACACATTCGCATTAGTGCTAAGAACAGTGAAGTTCGTCAGTAGAGTCGCCACAGTTGTCGTGGCCGTCGCATCGCGCAGTCCTCGGGACGCAGCGATGGTTCCTGCACCGGAACTCGTGGGCACTGCAACCTCCATCACAGCCATACGGCTCGTCACTTCCATCTGTGCAATCGGCGAAACCATCGCAAAATCTAGACGCTAGTATACACTGCCCATTAGTACATGTAAACTGATCTTTTGGACATTCTGAAAAAATATATATACTTACTTATTTTTAACCCCCGACGCAAAAAGAGGGGTGTTATTATTTAAGTACCTATGTCTTTTTTGTATTTTTACTATGGAAGCCTGAATGATTTTCCAATACTTACAGAGAAAGCATTTATATAGGAATAGGAAGTCCCGTTAGCTTTGAGTGAGCACATTCATAGCCTAGTTTCGTAAAAACGGTACACCTACTTAGTCGGCGATTTACGTGCTTGCAAGTGAAGGTAGGTTAGGGACGGATAGGACTGCTATCTCCGATGTCAACTCCTCTATCAACAATCAACTGTTTTGTGTTCCCTGATGCACCATGTTGGTGCTAGCTGACTTGACACAAGTTATCTAGGTAATATAGGAACCACCAACTTTTAACAGTGTGGAATCACAAATCCTCGTGGTTATCAGATGGATAAAAACAATAGACTTCGGTCATAGAATACTTAATAGTACTAACTACGGTCCTCGAATTACCCACTACTGAAATAGTAAGTAAGTACTTTACCTACTTACTAAAGGAAATACGGGGAAGAAAGGCAGTCAATAAATCAAAGTGGGTCAATAATCTGAGAAACAAGGAAGACTAAACTTACTTATGCTAGAATAGATTATTTTTTTGTCGACCTTCGTGGAGTAAGAAAATGCCTGTGCTACTCGACTCAAAAGGTCCCGGGTTCGATTCCCGATGAGGTCAAGATGAAAAATTGTATTTTTCTAATTGGCCTGAGTCTTGGATATTTATCTAGATAGACACAAGTCTGAAACTTACTTTGGGGCTAGCTCAATCCTGTGCGATTTGTTGGTATAGGTATATTTAATTTAATTGCTTCCATGATGTTTATTATTTTATCTACCGGTAGAAAGAATTCAACTTTCTTCAATGGGACATTTCTTTTAAAAGTTCTAGGTATAATAGTAAAATTTTAGTTACCTGCAGTGCAGTTGAGTTCGTCGTATCCGTCCCAACAATCAATGACACCGTCACATAATTTAGTATTTGAGAAACACGATATCGAATGACCACATCGAAATTGTTTGGTTAAATCACACTCTACAAATAATAAAAACGGTTAAGTGAACGGTAAATAGAATATTGTACCTACTATTATTTTTTCACGATAATTATTATGGTGAAATATTTTTTGTAGAAAATAGTTTAATAGATTTATAAATAAACTACTCCGTCTCTTCCATTCATATCATAGAAGTCAACTAAGGCACAGATACTTCAATTTCCTTGTACCTACCTAGGTACTTCTTTCTGATAGGGTTGAAAGCAAGCAAGTGGCCGGTCTTTAAAAAAAGTTTAGTTAAGAGATAAAAGTATAGGTTATGACTAGTGTTGTTGGACATACCACAATGCAGTTCGTCAGATCGATCATAACATTGAATGGAGCCATCACATCGCGCTTCTGCTTTTACGCACAAGCCATTCTTGCAGCGCCATTCTTGAGATGAACATGACACCAATGTCAACAGTCTACAAACACGAACCCCTCGCACCCTGTCCACTAGTTTACAAGCTTCTGTTTCAAGAGCGCACAGTCCACCGCACCCTGTGAAGAATTAATGATAAAATTACTTTCATCCTTATCATATGTAAGCCTGTTCGTCGGTATTATAGGTACAGGGGTTAGATATTTTAAAAGTTTGTAAATTAACAACGTTTTTTAAAGAACATTACAGTGAAGACAAAATAAAGTTTTCAACCTCATATAAGAATGGACCTATTGTCCATTCTAAATGTTGTTTAAATCAGTACCTATCATAATAACGCATATTTACCCGTAGGATCATCAATATCTACAGCTTTTTTACAAATTGACGTTCCACTATTTTCATCCAACATACAAACTTCGTTAGTTTGGCACGAGCAAAATCTTTCTGATAAATCTCTATTGATAATATCTTTAGGTCTATGGCTTTCTCGTTCTCTTTTCACATCCTTGGGATAAGTTCTTATATTCTTGCGAAGTTTTGATATGATACTGGATTTTAATGATATATTTTCAGTTGAATTAGTTAAAGGGTCAATAGTTGTAGCATATTCTGTGGAGCTTAATTCAGTAAGTAAATTAGGATCAGAATAGAAATTTGTTACGTTCGAAGAACTTTTATTACTTTTTAAATGTTCAATTGGCACTACGATTGTACTAACTACAGCAGTTGCTCGTGTAAAATTAGGAGACGTAAAATTTACTAAAACGAAACTTATTACTATGATCGCTATTATCATTAAACTAATTGAGCAAGCTTGTATTTGTGTTCGCTTCTTCATTGGGCTCTCAGTTAATGATAAATTAACTATACATCCAATGCCCTTTAGACTTTTTCTAAGTCTTCGTTGGTTAATTTCATTTGGGATCTCATAAGATGTATATTTTTGACGAATACTTGAATCTATTTGATGAGAAATTGATGGAATGCATTGCATATCAGTATTTTCTTTATCTGTTACGGAAGTTAATTTTGTATCATTAAAAGTTTGGGAGTTGTCTCTAAAGTTATTGTCTTTTATTTCATTATGTTTAGGTCGATTGTCTCTTTCTAATCTGTTTGGAGTGGAATGATCATTTGGTTCAAAATTTTGATTGGGCGACTTCAGTTCATATTTTCTTATTTTCCCCTTATATGTGTAGCAGTACTTTATTTCTCTGTTGTTTTCTTTTGGTGAATTTATGATTGCTCTCCGTAAATTACTGTTTGACCAAAGGTGAGAGCAATATAATGATTCCAAATTAGGAGAACCAATATTTACATCAGTCTTTGTTGAAAAATGATCGTCATAGTCATTAGATAACGTCATTATTTCTTCGATATTTTTACATTCAATACCTGAAAAAAAGAGTGAACCATAATTTAAAAAGCTTTCCAATTCCAATTTTGCTTAAAATAACTTAAAAGGCTTTCTTTAATACATTGTTAAAAAGGCGAGTTCACCTTTTGGGGTAAGAATGTAATTTAATCAGTCGTATGGGTTCAAATTTTATTGACGCAATTAACAATGTAAACGATACTGTCACTGTACTGAACTTGAGTGTAATAAGTTTTGAAGCTTTAGAAAAGAACATGGGCTTATATGATGAAGAAGTCCATATTTGTTTAAGGTTTAAAGGTGAGGGTTTTTTTATATTTAAAGTACACAAGTGGTGCACGAATCAAACTCAATCTAATTTAATTTTGACACTCGATAGACTACCTGAGTATACTAACAACACAATGTCAATTTAATTTTAATGTAAAGTATAACAAAGAACATCACGTTTTAAGGCACAGTAAAGATATAAGTAGGTAATAAAACAAACAATACTTATTTATTTATGGTACACAAAAAATACAAACATAGGAATAATGTAAAACACAATGAGTAGCTACAAAGATAAGTATGTACTACTTATTCCAATAGTAATCTCTTTCAGTAGACCCGTGAAGGTAGAGGTGATTAATAGAGGCGGACTGGTGTAAAAAATCTTATGAACTGTTTTACATTAATGTTACCTATATGAGGTTTTATTGGGCCGCCTTTGTACCATATACCTAACTACCTTGATTATGTTCTTTTGAATAGGGCGTCGATTCTGCTAACGTTAAGTCACAATTTTGACAAAATAGTGTTTCAATTCTTATTCATTGTAAAAATATAAATTTGGAGAGATGTATTATTACCGAAGTATAAAAATTACTAGCTTTTTCCGCAACTTCGTCAGTGTTTTGTTTAATACTAAGTACCTAATATGTCATGTTCCAAGCGAGTACACTTAAGTTAGAACATGACATATAACATGGAACCTCAGTTTTAAGTTAACCCTTTAACAATACAAATTTGAAACCCGCTAGTATACAATTTATATAAATGTCAACAATTTTTGGTTTGATTGTACTTCATTCAGCAGTGGGATCGTATAACGGAAGAAAATTTAAATAAAAATTTCATTCCGTCAAACAATCCCGCGTGTCCGTTTCAAGCGGGATAGAATGACGGATGTCTCCCTTTAGAACGCACTTCACTATCACTATCACTACATAGTATAAAACAAAGTTGCTTTCTCTGTACCTATGTCCCGTTGTATGCTTAAATCTTTAAAACCACGCAACGGATTTTGATGCGGTTTTTTAATAGATAGAGTGATTCAAGAGGAAGGTTTTTATGCCATGCCAAGCCGGGGCGGGTCGCTAGTTATAGATAATTAGGCATTAGAAAAACACTCGAACATGGGCAATATTATCTATTAATGTTATTCTCAATCATCATAACTTACTCAACCAAAGAGTATAAGTATAAACAGATATCGTGATGGATGTTGACTCTTAGTTATATAACGTGGCGCGAGTAGTGGCGATAAGTAAATAGTAAGCAGTGTATTATCTGATGAAAGGCTGTAAACAACTATGTAGGTACCTACAAGTTGAATAAGTACTTATTGAAAAATGCAACATGGGCGCGAAGAAGTGTATACGTTCATACAAAAGTCATTATATGAACCAACACATGAAAGAAAATTTTGCCAAAAAATGTACTACGTCAATAATGCATTTTATGCGCACTTAATAATTTTATTTTTTTACGATTTCACTATAAAATCGAATCTAAGAATCGAATGTATGAATGAAATATTAGATAACATATTTATTTGTATATTGATCGATAACACAATAAGAAACCATTTGCATATTTATTTTTGAAATTATTAAAAAAGTAAATAGTATCAATAAAGTGAACACATGGGCAGGTCAAGAACAACTTCTAGGTCAACTGAAATTCAGCTCTCATACGCCGCGATCAGCTGATATGAACGTTACTATAACATCTAGGTAGGTAATGGAGTAAACAAATAATTACTTACATATTCTGCTACGTTATTTGGAGTTAAATTTTATCAGCACATTGATTAAAATTATTTTAACTTAAAACAATATTGTCGCGTGGAAGCTTTCGTGCACGTCTGACTGGTCGAGAGCAGCGTGCCTTTTATCGCACTACCGTTGCCGAGACAACGTCTAAACAACTACACAACACTGGCACTCCGGGTACCCGGGTACCGTACCAATGTGTGATAGTGACAGCATACGTTATTGGGGACGTGGGTGAGGGATAACCGATGGGGTTGGTAGTGCGTGCTGAAGCTAGGGCCAAGGTACGTGTTCAGCCAAGAATGACGCGATTTTACTTTGACCATCTGTTGTGTCATAGCCCCACCGTCAACTGTAAAGGGGGTATACTTTGCAACCGTTAAAAGTATTCTTACAGATACGTTAATAGAAATACACAAAAGCTATGCGTGAATTCCTCCGAAAATCTTTTTGAGAGAGACAGACACATTAGTAGGATCGCCTTTTTCGTCGAGGATAGTAAAAAAATATAATATGGTCAGTAAAAAGTCGGTAAGTACTTTGCCTGAAGACCCAGAACTCGGGGGTTCGATTCCCCCATATACTTTGTTATATACCTAATCAGCAAAAATTTTAATTCTAAAGACCTACGGTTCATATGATCCGAGTATTGATTTTCTTAAAATTATCTTGATAAAGATTGTGTAGTCTTATTTGACGAAACATTTTAAGAAAATATTTATGTAGGTGTAAAGGTAAGGGTAAGACCAAGTTCAAACAAAAAACATAGATTATTTCAATTATTTTTATTGTGAAGGGTTCTAGCGTCTAAAAATAAATGCGTTAAAAACTAGTTTTGTTTCTTATTAAGTCATATACAATCATACCTAGATGTAAAAAAATTGTAGAGACCGCGCGAATTATATACTTCTATGCTATGCTTCTATGAATATAATAATAATCGTTGACGTAAGAATCCAAAATTTAGTTTTCGAGTATATCAATGCTATGGTTTGTTTATCAATTCTTCCAGAGAACTTTACATTTTTGCATTTCCGTTATCACATAAATTTTAAGCAGCTTTCGTGCTTGTTGATATTTCTCTCTCACCTTAGCGCTTTCCCGCTTGCTTCCTCAGCTGGTTGCACTCTGCTTCACTGGCAGTCTGCTTGTAAAAAATCGTTATTATTTATTTTAATATACTTACCTATATAAGTATAGTGTGTCGGTGCAGGTGCCACTCTCATGGCACATAAGGCTTATTTCAGCTTCATCCACTTATTAAAAATATGCAAGGCTTTCGAGCTTTTCGTGAATTGCTCTACATTTTCTCATCTTTGAATATTTATTTATTTTATCTCTACAAACAGATGCAGCGGCCGGGCCTTGAAACTTTTAATTGTGTTATTAATGTTATTAGCAATTAAAACTATTTCACTTAATATGATCGTGGTCATTGACCGGCCACGAGTGTGTGACATGGGTTCATAGCGATTGACACCACTTTTCTCTGCGGTAACGCGTGACGTTGCGGTAATGACTGCGTTTACCCGCATTGCCGTCCGCCTCGCTGAATCGCAGCTGCTTGCTGCTGCATCGGCATGGTGCAGCATCTCGCGTGGATGCACCCGCGGCTTTCGTAGCTCGGTGTTTCCTCGTCTGCGGCACAACAGACAGGCACAACTCTCACTGCGCGCGTCGCGTGCGGTTGTGGTCACTCGCCCACCTCATCGCCTCGACATACGTGGTACGATTCTGAACTCGCAACCGCAACACTCAGTGTTCTGGCACACAGTGATCCGTATGCGCGTTTTTACATACATAGCGCAGTTTCTCTCGAAAAAATAGTATGTGAATGAGACGTTCTTGTTTGTTCAGTACGAAAAAGAGTGAAATGAAGTTCATACTTTGATCTGCGAAAGTTCTTTCGGCTTTGGATATACTTCATGAAGGACTGGTCATCTCTAATTTATTAAGGTATGGTTTCCTTTATTTTACTTTAATGATCAACATATGTTTACTATATTGTTTTTAGTGGAAACAAGGATTGGACTATCACTGTGACATATTTATTTACAAGTGATTACCTACTGTCCAGTGTTGTCAAGTGCGAGTGTGGGTCAGAAAGTCAGGCGTTCCACTTCTCATCGATTCGACGACACCGAGTCACCAAGCACCGGACTGTTAGTTTGTACGCTTTATTGGTTACGATTCTTAAGATGATCTAAATAACGTTGTTTTTGCTGTTTACAACGTTATTGACATACTCAATGTTGGTCAAGGAATACTACGACTTCTAGGGAGTTAAATTAGTGTTTAATAATTATAGACCTAGTTAATCCACTAAGCTCAGATTCAAGGACATATTCGAGAATTTGTAATTCTATTTATACTAGTTTTTATTTTCATATAATAGATACTTTTTGTCACAGTACAGTTCTGTGGGATTTGTCACTACATACTATATTTTAAGCAAAAAATGACCCGACTGCAGTACAAAATTAAATTTGGGATTTCAAAATTCCAGAATACTTTCTGACATATAAGTTATATATATTTTTGAAATCCCCTTTTAAAACCCTTTATTTTAATAGCCCACTAGTTGGGTATGATAGAATCATTTGATTAGGAAATTGGATTTGCTGTCATACAAAACATGATAATATTTTAAAGATTATTATTTCCTTGTAATTTAGGACTTGTTGTGTAGTTCTTGGCTAAGGAATATATAGACGATTTCCTTTTTTTAAATTCGATGTTTTTAAAGTCGACTTAGGAGAAAACCATGGAAAAACAAACAAATAATAATAAATAAATATAAACGGACATTTTACACAGATTGAGCTGGCCCCAAAGTAAGTTGGAGACTTGTGTTATGAATGAATTAAATGATCATAATGTATCTTTTATAATATAAAAATGAATCGCAAAATGTGTTGGTGCTTACCAAACCAAGGCCTAAACCAATATAGCCAATTCTTTTTTTTAAATGTTCCTTGAAGTACGAGGATGGTTTATAAGGCGAGAAAATTTTAAAAAACTGCAAAAAAGTCTAAAAACAACAGTTCATACTTATATAGATAAACTTCAGAGAGCCAGGTCAATCTGAAAAAAGATCATTGCAACTTGATGTGACCCGGGAGCATCGTCATCATCATCATTTCAGACGCAGGCTATCCACTGCCGTCATAGGCCACCCCATAGGATTTCCAGAACGACCGGTTGGAAGCGGCCTGCATCCAGCGCCTATGCCGCGATCTTCTTCAGGTCATCTGACCATCTAGTTGATGGCTGTCCGATGCTGCGCTTGCCGGTACGTGGTCGTCATTCGAGTTCTTTCTTCCCCATCCGCTATCGGTTTTTCGGGCTATGTGCCCCGCCCACTGCCACTTTTAAGAGTTAATCCGCTGGGCTATATCGGCAACCTTTATTCTTCTACGGACCCGTTCAAAACCCGGAACATCATGGTCAAAGGACTATCTAACGGCAGGTGGCAAATTTGCAGCATTCACAAACCAGATGATATCAGTCAGGTCAGGATGCCGGTTACAAAATACTGCTGAAGCTTTCAACATGTCTTAAGTATCTCAGAAAATACAATACATTTTGAAGCAATAAATCTAAATTAGAATTTAACCGGGAGAATGCTATAATAGGAGGCTATACACGTACACAATACTGAGGTACTTTAAAAACTTGGGATAATACACACACCCGAGTACTAATAACTGTTATACATCTATTGTTCTCCAAAGCAACGCATTGTTTAACTGTTGTTATCTTAAGAGAAGGTAAGCAGCCGCATCAGATATTAACATGTTACGTTGACTTGTAAGTTATATAAAACGACTGTCAGTTGGTAAAGTCAAAAATTTAAGTTGAAAAAAAAAACAAACAGGATAGGTATTATTGGTTCAGAAGGGTTTGAAAGAATACATAGAAAAAAGTTTACGCAATTATATTTAAGATATAAATAATATGACTCCAGACTAGACTCTTCTTTGTCAGTAAACGGATCAATGATCCTCAAATAATTCTGAAAGCCAGTCTATGGTAGTAACACACGTCTAGTGCGCCAAGTGGATTTGGTTATTAAATTTTAGTAAGTAGTACAATTTGTTTTGTTTTAATAAATACCCTTTTCAGAATCGATTAGTAGTATAGTGGGCAAAACAGATAGAAAACTAGTTTTCCACAAGATTTTCTACCGTGGTTTATACGTTTTATAATAAACAATGGTAGAAAACGGTTGTAAACTAGTTCTCTACCAATTTCGCCCATTACTAGTCGCACTTATCAGTAGTATAGTATCTATAGTAAATCTGGGATCAGTCTCCTACATTTTTTTAAATTACAACGTGTTTTTAAAATTAGCTAATATTTAACAGACATATAGGACAGACCACAGTTTTTCTTTTTATTTCAGTTCTGTGTTTGAATTCATTCATTCATTCATATTTGTAGAAATTTAAAAAAAGGAGCAGGTTTTCAAATTTTCAGTAGTAGGGGGTAGTAGGGGGAGAGGTTTTTTATATTTTCTACCATTTATTTCAGTCATTTTGCAATAGATACGGATAATTGTTATAATGTTCGAAAGAATTTACTTTCAGATTAATCTCATGTAAATAACAGAAAAATCAGTTGTTATATTTTCATAAGTTGTTTCCGGTAAACGGTAAACGGCAAACGAATTGTTGGTTTTGCAACAAGCTGATAGGTATGTATTTAATTATTTTTTGGCTACATCCTGAGTTCGAGAGAGGCGTATAAAACTACCTAGTTGATTTCGGCCCATCTGCTAAGCAAAGCTAAGCCTACAGAGAAATCGCTGAGTATTGGAGTTATATTTATAGCGTTCCGTGAATATGAATGCCATTGAGTATTGGAGTTACATTTATAGCGTTCCGTGAATATGAATGCCATTTGATTTTGGTCAGAAACCACAAAAGCTTTTATATTAGTAATTAAAAATATACCACTTTATCATTATAATCTAGTAAGTATGCACTAAAGGAAATAATTTTGTATGCAAATAAAGTAGCTTAGGCTTTTTTGACTTAAAAAAGTAACGAATACATAATTATCTATATAAGTTTCTTTTTTACAGGGACTTACAATACCATTTACTGCACAAATAGATAACTTAATGTATTTACATTACCTTAATATGAGTATTTTTCAAATGCGAAAAAAAAATTCTTACGCAAAGAGTACCTATGCTAATATTCCGAAATTCCATCGGGGATAACTAGTCGGTAGTTGTGATTTAAATTGACTTCTTATAAACTTTTATCCCACTCTTTCGAGTCATATAATACGTTATTGAATTTAGCAACTACTTTCTTTCTGTTCGATTGAGGTTAACGGCGAATTTCGATGCGTCTTGAATTACAAGTGAATTTGCGTGCTTGTTGCTGGACCTATATCGCATTTAAATAGCTATGTCCCAAATTAAATAATACGACAATATTCATTCACTGTTCACTCGCTGTATGCCGTTCGAGCCAGTATGGCAGGATTACAACACGTAAGCTGATGACAAAATTAAGGCTGAATAATACGCAACAACTCGGCCGGTCCAACAAAAATATAGCGTCAATAATAAGTACATGAGATTTGCAAAAACGGGATAAATAGCTATTGTTTCAGGCATTTTCACCTTTTTCTTCTTTGTGATATGAATCTGATTAGAAGTTTAAAATTGACAAAAAAAAAATGCTTAAATTTGTCAAGACCCATTGTTGAACTTTACGTTTGGTAACATATTTTTTTCATAGGTAGATCACTGATTGTCACAGAGTGAATTAATAATATCGTGTTCGAGTCGTCAGCAAGCCGTCTATCCCGTAAGAGATAAATAAAAAAGTAGAGGTGTAAAATGAGTGAAAAATGTATTAACAAAATTAAGTATTAAGTGTAATTACTTACTGAACATAATAATCTTTTTATATTAAACTTTTGAATGGATTTCAAACGTAATAAACGTAAGCATGGCGATATCTAATTAAAAAACGCATTCATAATAATTTAAATATTCTTTGGCTAAACAGGGCACTTATAACGATCAAAAATTTATATTAGAGTCTATGTAATTTTAAAAGTAAAGAAAATATACACACAGTAAGTACAGTTTAATAATCTTATTCGCTCAAGGCCAACTTGGTAATAGAAATAGACACTACATTAAAAAGATTCAGGTAGAGCTGTTAACTCATATACCTACTTAGATCAACTACTGGGAGAATAAATAATCAAAGCTACTGAGAACCTTATTTAATTACTTGTTGACTAAATAATTTTTTACCCTACACGGGTAGGTAGATAGATACCGATGATTCCGTTCAGCGGTAGAGCGTTTCAGAGTGACAAAAATTTATCCGCAACCTCAACAACTTTCCCAAAAACAATATCGGTTATTTATATATAAATTAGACCTATAATAGAATTAGAATATAAATAAAAAAATGGCGATTTCTCGGATGCGGGAAGACCTTGATGGATGTCGAGTAATTAAAAAAGAATCTACCAGTACTTAATTGCTTTTCTAAAGAATGGCAGCTGTTACATAAGCTATAGAAAAAAGAAAGTGCAGTATTTACCTCAGATTTAGGAAAATTATTTTGCTTATTTATTGTGGTTAGGTAGGTATAAAGAAAATTTGCCTCAAATTAAGTAGTCTCAAGTTTATATTCGTGTTACGTTCGAAGCGTGAGCGGCGAAAGTGAATACGACTCTATAATTTTCGTATTTGATGTTACAGTGAATTGGCATCGATTCCTCTTTGCAAAGTGAATATTTCATGCTGTCTGTCATGTAGGTCAAGGCCGGGATTATAATGCCCTGAAAAATTACGGTACACGTGATCTAACTTTCTGTTGATACATGAGACAATGGGCGATCGTGAAAATTTCCAAAATAAAAAAATGTTTTTAACGTTAATGTTATTCAGGTTGGACTGGGAATTGAATATGCACCAAATTTAAAATAAAATTGTAACTAGCTTATTACGTAAATAACCGAGGACAGGTGGTTCCTTAAATAGGGACTGAATAAATTGACCGACTTGGTATTTTGACTTTTGACGGTAGAACAACTAAGCGAGACTTGCACCCATATTCTTAAACGTTGCCTCATAGGTCTCCTCCACTCAACCTCATTCGAGGACGCGTCAAGGAAGTCCTCCAACTTTCCTTGAAAACGGTATTCTTAATTGTTTCCTTGAACAAACTCCAGTGAGGATGAGTCAAGGAATGACGATCCGTTTCAATTCTGTATATTGGTAAACCGCCTTACTTTTTGACGTAAAGAGAGATTTTGCCAAAGTTTCTTTTTCAATTTTACCTTACTGGCATAGATTAATTATAAAACAATAAAATACTTAATACACAAAGAACTTATTACAGTGGGTACTAGTTCTTTTAAATCTGGTCCTCAATAAAAGCACCTACTTTTCGTTAAACGAAACGTTCGAGGCTTCCTTAAGGTACCTCTTGACCAACCTTATATTTTGACAGTTCGTTCCTCACCTCCATTGAGTAATTTCCTTAAGGTGAGGAAGCTAGTGTCAACTATGAATACCATTGAGGTCGAGTGAGGATGAGTGGAGTTTGAGGAAACGTTTGAGAATATGGGTGTTGGAATTTTTAAAAGTTTTGCTTTTAATGGCATATAGGTATGTTACATAAAAATTGTTTTTGCTAAAAAAAAACAGAACCGGCTCCGATTATTCAGCTAAAAAGCAAGAAATAATTAATAAATTGTTGTTTAAATAATTGTGCTATGCTTATGCTTTATTAGCAAACATTTTAATAAATTTGTAATCTGGTAACATAAATAAAATAAAAACATTCCGACAAATTTAAAACCTTTTTTTTTAAGTCGGTTAACAAAGTTTTTGCTCACGAGGACAGTTAGCAGAAGAACTGGTTATGAGTTTTCACTTATATTATATAACCGTCACTGTTCATGTAGTTTCGTTATTTCAATGGTGACGTTCCGAATGATGCTATCAATAGCCTCTATGAACTATAAAGCAACGAGCTTCCGTCAATTCCGTTGATGACCGTGTTTCTCTATGATAACTTTGTCATCATATATGAAGAAACAAAACTAAGAAAACATTCATCATCATCGAAGAATATAACTATTGTTAGACCTTTGTCATCTCGGATTTGTTAAGTTGAAAACCAACTTGCTAGTATAAGGATAGCCCGCAATCACTTCGAGCATATGGGTCAATTTTTGTCTTTTTCCTTGATGATTATATTGTACTAGCTGTAGCCCACGACTTCGTGCGCGTGGGCTTTGCTCTCGATCCGTCGGAAAGGTTTGTCATGACAATAACCAACACAAAAAAGAATTATCCAATTTGGTGCATAACTTTTTTTTAATTAACCGATTTTGATGAAACAAACATTTTGCTGAGGTAAAACAAAGCAATAGGTGAAAGTTTCAAGTAAGGAAATCAGTTCAGTTCCCAGATAACCGTGATCATACCTAAATATAGACAGATAGAGAGAGAAAAATAAAAAATAAAAATTTGCTTTCTGTTATGCTTTTTAAATGTCCCTTAATCCATTTCAGTCAAATATTTACTGTATTATACCAAAGAATTACGAAAGGCGCGCGGCGACCTTTTTTTTTTAAATCTTTGGTATATACCTATAGATTAACTAACTGTATTTAAAAAACATTTAATATTATTGATAATTAAAATGATTCTTTTTTGACAATATTGACATTCACCTTGTATTTATGTCAGTATATAAATAGCTAGTTCCTTCCTCGCTAATAAACCTCGGGGCCACAACGCGCTATGTCAACATATTCATGTAGCACGTATCGCAAGGAACCGTTATAGGGTTTCTCATAAATTGTAAATATTTAATGCGAGGAATCCGATTTGATAACCAAGCGTTAGATAACTGGTTTATTAGCAAGATCAAAGTGGACGAGTCCAAAGAGAGAGGATTTTTTGAC
Organism: Apomyelois bistriatella; assembly: GCA_947044815.1. Lineage (NCBI taxonomy): Eukaryota > Metazoa > Arthropoda > Insecta > Lepidoptera > Pyralidae > Apomyelois > Apomyelois bistriatella. Next base: position 8,053,820 of record OX345689.1, read on the forward strand.
TATACCTAATAAGTATGATTTTTAATTCCACAAACAAACTGTTCAAGATATACATTCTCATTCTAATTGTGGGAATTAATTTACGGTTTTTCCGATGGTTCTCTCATTCCCGCTTCATACTGAACAGTTTGTTTATTTAAATTTGTAGAATATTAAATCTTGGAATATAAAGTATTTTACATTTTACAGGGTTTGTTCTTTATGATAGTATAGCATAGAATTACGAAATCGCCAGGCATTTTTTTTTCTATGTAGTATAGTATGACTAGCTGTTGACCAGGGCTCCCGTGGGAATTCCGAGTAAAATATAGCCTTTGTGTTGTTCCAGGGTCTAAGCAATCTCCATTCCAAATTTCAGCCAAATCGGTTCAGCAGTTTTCCTGTGAAAAAGTAAAAACATCCATACAAACTTTCACGTTTATAATATTAGAAGGATAAATATTATTTTATACTTTTATACTGATGTTATAAATGCAAAAGTGAGTTTGTTTGTTTGTTATCACGCCTATCTACTGAACCAATCTTCCTGAAATTTCCCATGCACATAGCTAAGCTAGGAGTATTGAGAACATAGAAATAGCACTGTTCCCTAGGGAATTCATGCGGGCGAAAGCTAGTATTAAATATAAGTTCCATGTTATTTTCTTAAACTGTTAAGTAAGAAAATATTCGATATCGACAATACATGTGCCAAATTTCGACCAAATCAATTAATTATTTAGAGCATAACCAAATATACCTAAGTATATGAACTTCGGATTGATAATATCAGTTGTGCAGCAGGGTACAATACTGGTAGAACGAGTTGGTGCCACAACGAAAAATAAGTAATTTTTCGAGATAAAAGACAGCTCATATCCTTTTTAACCGACTTTAAAAAAAGGAGGAGGTTTCTCAATTCGACCTTATACTTATATGTTTTTTTTTATGTGTTTTCGGGAATAACGTCGTTGTTTATGAACCGATTTAGATTTTTACGATAAACAAATTATTCATAGTTCAATCTATCCGTACATCGAAATTAATTAAAAAGCTTCAGTTACAGCATTTTAGGCATGTAAGAGTAACAAATACTGATTAACTTTTAGTTTTATAGAACAACTAGCTTTTGCCCGCGGCTTCGCCCGCGTGAACTTCCCTCGGGATCTTTTTCCCGGGATAAAAAGTATCCTATGTCCTTCTCCTGGCTCTAAGCTACCTCCCTGATAATTTTCAGCTAAATCGGTTCAGCCGTTCTTGAGTTATAAGTGGAGTAACTAACACGACTTTCTTTTATATATATATAGATTTCTTGTCCTTATAAATATTCGAAAATAAATTAAATATTCTTACTTCATTCTAACTTCCACACTTTCGAAGTCTTCGACTAACGATTGTAAATAATACCTAATGATTAGTTAATAAAGCAAATAATTATCTTAGAAGCGAGTTTGAGTCATCCCATTCCCATCCACATTATATACTGATAGTCTTATAGCCCCCATTTCCTGATCACCTCTAAGTACTTCCGATTTTAGAGTCGATTGTATAACTTACCAAGTACAAATTATCTATTCAGTGTTTATACACTGATAAAGTACTAGGCAAGCTGTATTATCTTTTGCTAGTAGACTATTAAATACTAGGTTTTATCCACGGTTTCTTAACATCTGTTTTAGGAAAAGCTATAACAAACTGCTCCGGTTTACTCTTGAGTACAAACTAAAGACTTCTTTTTGCGAAGTGTTTTTTTTTTTTCTGGTCGATACAGATTGATACAAGTGTCAACTGCGGTAGCATATACAGAGGGAAAGAAAAAAAAGGCCTATACACACACAAAGACACACAGACACAAAATAGTTCATATTGATTTCAGTGTAATGTTATCGTACCTACCCTCTTCTAGGTCTAACCATACAAACTTGGCATAGTTATTTTATTGACTTCTTATCTATATAAGACTCGATTCTGACGTAGATAATATAGGGTGCTGGGTATTGAATCGTAACCTATTTTATTAACTTGTGCACGATTGTTTGAATTGTATTTTTGTAGGAATAATTATCTTTCTTTATACGAAAGTGCGAAACGGAGGAAGAGTCAATAAAATGCATTAAACTGCAAAAATTGTGTTGTGGTTAATAACTAACCCAGTTATTAATAAATAATTACAAACGTTTGATAAGCTTTTCTTAACTAAAATATGTTTTAGTTTTTTCTCTCTATCAAAACCGTGAAAGAGAGAACCAAAACACATTTTAGTTAAAACGGGCATAACAAACGATCCTTAACTTTTATGAATAAGGGGGTAAACTATGCATTGTCATAGCACAATTTAAAACAGGGCAACATGTAAGTTCAAGAAAAATATTTTGTAACATCAACGTAAAAGACGTTTTGTTTAGTTATCAGATACAAGGGGCCACGGAGGTCAATTGCAGCCGTATTTATTAACATACGTCTGCTAGTGCTCCCAGAGCATTTGACTATTATAATCTTCTCTTGGTTTCTTTTTTTTTTTTATTCATATCCAAGTTCGCTAAATTGCAATTTAAGTTATCAATTAAATTTAGTTTTATACCGCATATCGAGAGCGATTATAATTGCTTTGGTAAGTAGAAAACATTTACTTATATACTTTTTATATTTTATGTATAGAAAGAACTATATAATTATTATATATACTTCATTAATTTTTTTTAAAATAATAAATAGGTATTATCTTGTTCGGATTTTGTGCTTAAACAAACGAAATAATTGAAATAAAAATAATAAGTTGTACAGAGTTGGGAAGTTGGGATGGGACTGGGATACTCAGGCCAACGGTCTTTAAGTTTTTAAATCAAAATCATAGGTACGTCAACGCGATCAAAAGATATGTCCGTAAATGTTGCAAATCGTAAAGGGTTCTTCTCGTTGAACTAAAATCATGAAATTTAGAAGCAATATATCATATAACACTAATTTAGGAATAAATGTAATTGCTGTAAATTTGTTGTAAAGTTTTCAGAAAGTAAATAAATAATGAAAATATATTTTTGCAAACAAACCAAACAAAAGTCTTTAAATAACCTATTAAGTCTTTTAGCATAGTATAACCAATCGGGAAGGCACTCTCTCGCACATTACTGTTTTTTTTAAACATCGCCGCATTATTGCAGAGATGATCGGAAATGATATCGGTGGCTTTTATGGTATCTTTTTTAGGATTCCGTATCCATAGGGTAATAAGGGGACCCTATTACTAAGACTCCGCTTTCGCTTCCTCTGTCTGTCATTAGACTGTGTGTAGATGATAAAGTGCTGTTCAACAAATACTAAAAACAGAATATATAATAAATATTTAAATAGGGCTCTCATAAAACATGACTTTTTAATAATTACCTAACTAAATAAACGACGAGAACGATTAGTTGTAAAACTGATTTCATCGCCGACATCACTTAATTTTCAAATTAAGGTAAAATCATCGCACGCTTACCTTTGTTCGTCTGATTTAGGAGTTATAGAATATACAGAGGTTTCCGGCATTGCTATACTCGCACAGTATTTATTGTATCTTAGATGTCACTGCACGTTATCCCGGCGTCCCGGCGACGAGAGAAACACTATTAATAAACACTACACCTATATAGGTACATCTTGCCAGTACGACTCGACTACTGAATAGCAAATGAGAAAAATCTTTGCACGTTCAGTCCAGTCGCCTCTTATTGATCACATTCGATTGATGTATGTAAATCAATGGTACAGAAACTTCATAACATGAATTATTTTCTAAATTGATTAAGGGAGGTATGCCTTCCTTATTTAAGAGGTCTCATACCATTTTTAAGTCTCTTTTCATTCATCAGCTCTACATACTCAAAATTATCTCAACATCATTTTTCAATTCAGGACACTCCGTCCTCGTTCACTTCACACCACATCTTTCCCTAAAAGAGCATTGGAGGATTACAATCATCTCAAAAGGCTGCCAAAAAATGAGCTAGGCTAATATAGAGCCAACAAAACATATAACATTAGTTTTTATACTTTTTTAGGATTATTCAGATATATAGTTAGATAATATTAGTGGTGGTTTTAAATATTCTAAACGCTTTTTATATGTTCGCTATCTTTACTAGACTATATAATACGTACTCGTATTATGTAGTCTAGTACACAGTCACTAGTCACAGAGAACTAGACATAATTTCAGATCGTGAAAAAAATCAAACGATTCAGTCTTCAAAATGGATAGTTAGTATCTCTAGTGTTGTATTTTTCCGTATTTCGGTGTCAATAGGTAGAGCCATTCAGTTTCAGTCTTTCGCTTATCTAACTTTCACTATCTCCCAATTCCCGATCATATCCTTAGCTACCTTCAAAGTTCAGAGTCGGTCTTTTAGGAGTCCCGGCAAAAATCTAGGAGGTCAATCTCCATTTTACACTATCACCATATTTAGGCATCTGAACTTGCTTAGGTCTTTTCTGTTCCGAGCATTTTACAGTTTGACTCTAACCTCTTCCGCAATCTAAATGGTGCTTTTTGGTTATAGTTATTAGTTTAGCTTCAAAAGACGGAAAAATTAATTTCTAGCGAATAATTTACTTATATTAGTTTCGTTACCTATTTATTTATCCACTCTTATAAAATCTTACCGAGAATACTCTGTTTATGTGAGAGATGTCGTGGGTTTATTATAAAAAATGCGCCAGTCATTTGTGAATTTATGTATAGTCATATGCGTGTAGTTACTTTCAACAATGGCAGTGTAAATGCTAACGAATATGATGGAAGTGCATTCCAATGAGAGAATGCACTTACAATAGGAGTATTATTGGTAGGTGAAAGTAAGTTCGATGAACCAAATGAAAGTATAAAGGGTGTCTGGAGTCGGGCAAGGACCTGATCCAGAAAGTAAAAGGCGAAACACGTGTCATGTCATGATGATACAACATTTGTTACGATCATTACGAAATTGTATGTAGGTAAGTGACGCAATTTGTAATTTGTTTTGCCTATTCATAGTCATAATTAGCCAAATATGGGTAATAAGTAACTTATTACTTATTCGTTGATATGAGTAAAGAAAGCATAGGTATTTATGTATTTACCTTTAAGTTTGAAATTGGTCCAGTAATTAATACGATTGTCACCAAAAATTCCACGATGACAAATATTTATAAAATACTTAATTTATGCAATACCTGCACGTAGGTCTAGGAACTTCGTTATATAATAAGTGCTTTCTTTCAAATCATCCGATATAAGTACCTCATACATAGTATTTTTTTGCACTATAAATGTACACATACAATTTTTCATTCCATTCATTATCTATCTGTTTTTACACACCTTTTTAGCACTATCAGCTATTCTGTGACACCAGTACATTATCCATTCGGTGAGTAAAACTTTCGAAGGAACTTACGTATAAATATTTATGTAAGTACTTAAGTATTTCTTAATGTATTTCGAGAAAAAATATACATCCTCACAAAGTTTTATCAGCTGCTGATCATTAGATAATTTGCATCCTATATAACTTTAACTTTTTATATATTTTCTATAAAAAGTTAAAATAAACTTAATTAGAGTCTCGCATACTTAATACACTGATAAAATTTGGCTGGTGTTCAAAAGTCATGAAATTAAACGTCTACAAAGTTGTTCTAATGTATTAACCTTACATATCCAAGGATTTGATCTTTTCGCAATAATCGGTTGTTAATTTTGTTAGTTAAACATCAGGTCACAGGTGCAGTAAGTACAATTAACATATAACATTGACCTCGTGTGCAAGATATAACTGCTGATGAAAAAATAATAGTTCATATATACGCATATAACTGTGCTCTCAATTTTATAAGTATCTGAGCAAGTATCACTACCACAGAATATACTTAATAGAACAAACTTATAACGTACTAATGTATTTACATACTTTAAATTTTTTGGAACTTACTTACAGAGTACCTACAAGACCTCTTTACTTAGCAGCCGTTGCATTTTCAATGGAAAATACAGGGATTTCATATTGGCAGCACACGCAAACAAGTATATGCACGTACGTATTCTAGAAATCTATACAAGACAAGAGTACGTAACCGGAATAAAATAGAAATTGATACGGTGTACCTATAACATCACACAAATAATCGTTTAATTTTGATGACAACAATTTTTATTATCATCTCGGATTGAATACTTATTTTATCTTAATGGCTTATGTTATGCTTAGTTATCTATGAATCCATAATTTAAGAGCTGTGCTATTGTTGGTGAAATTCCTTCCAATTTTATCTAAGGATGTGAAAACGCTAGCAGAATATAGTTACTACAAAACAAAAAGTTTTAAGTGAAAGTAGATCGGGTGGGTACTGTGGGATGGAGTTCGGCACTTGCAAGAAAGTAGGTTATACCTGGTAGTCCCCGTACGAAGCTCGAATTAAAAGTAGAGAATTATTTAATTTCTTAATTTTATATCTGGGTCTCTGCGGAAACAATACACCGTACACAGATAGCATTACTGTGAAAAGGGCCATGCTAGGTGTTTCCCTTAGGGACATAATTCGAAACACAGAAATAAGGAAAAGAAGAAATGAAGCTGATAAAGAAAGATAACGTAAAGAGTAACCACCTTAAAGTGTAAATAGGCTGCATAAGCCGTAACTTCCATCCTCCCTACGGCTTCATAAGCTGTTAGGAGGATGGAGGTGGAGCAATAAAATTCTTGAATAGAATCAAAAGCCGCGGTAGACCAACATCACTTTGGAGATGACATCGCCAAAGTTGCAGGCCCACTGTGGAAAAGATACGTTTAAAACCAAAACGAATGGACTGCAGTGCATTATATAAGGACAATATCTTCTAAATTCGGTTGGACAAGATGAAAGATACGGATCTGGATCAAAATAAACGAATATGTGACCAAATAACGAAAACATATTTCGTATAGCTTTTACGAAAACGGATCTCAGAAATTAAATAAATCGCAACAGTAGTCAATAACATACTGGCAAACACGAAAACGAAGAAAAAAACCAGAGTACAAAATCTTTTAGGGGAAACCATGTGTTAAGGCATATACATATACATAAATAATAAATCTAATGGAACGGAAAATCAATATAGCGAAAACGTCATGTAGGTATTCAACTGTCGCTACAAATGAGCGCTTTTCTGGTTTGCAAAAGAGCAAGTTCAACAAACATGTATGAGTAAATTGACTGTCGCAAACGAGTTACGTACTGTAATGCGACTCAGTGTGTGCTGTGCGATATTACCGTCACTTTCCAACAAAGTCAATGAAGCGCGGAGAAAGTGGCGGTGGCTCCACACCACGTCCGCGTCGTCGGTAAAATCTGCTGACTCATAAAAATTGTCATACGGATTCATTTAGCAAAGAATTTAACACATTCCAAAATTACGTATCATCCACATTTTCTCCCTATGTCGAAAGATGTAGTCACGACGAGAAACAATAGTAGTTACTTCCCGTGAGTGATTTATAAACCTGTTTTTTAATATACTTAGGTATGCTATAAAAATGGTCCTTAATTCATTTTTGTTCGTCGACAAAAACGAACTTGTGAACTTGAAACGGTAAACTTGCACGTTTTAAAAAGGATGATTAATGAACATTAGATGATATTTTGCACAAAGACTATTTTATCAAAAATAAGTTTGTAATTGTCAGTTAAGGGAGTTGTTTATGAAGGGCCTGTAAAGGAAATCGGGAGAACGGCGCTTTAGACAATACCTAATTTATATTATAATCATCTACCTATCTATTCATATATAGTCTAATATAATTTGTGATGTAGATGATCATCGCATAGTACCTAATAACAATTTAATGACTTACATAATGTCACATAACAAAGTCGATATAAATTATGAGCATCATAATATTATCAGGTCGCGCATCGTTCGTTTAACCTACTTTCACTATGATTTTTCTATGTTCCTGGGATTCGAAAGTGGAGAGAATAAGGAATAACTAGAAATTTTATTAGTAATTCGTGTGGATTAAGCGGGTCTTAGAAAGGGACGTCAGTAATAAATTGTTTATAATTATTTATGACTCATAAATTTATTTAATTCTAAAATTTCCGAGCTTAATAATGAGTCTTACCTCGTCATATTTTTTATTTACAAATAAAATATAAAAATGCATTTCCTCGTTTATATATATAATTAAATGTGGCCATTCTAGAAAAGAACGAAAATGAATAACGAATACTTATACATCTTTTAATAATGAATGTTTTTTTTTGTTTTAGGAACTTCCTCCTTTTCTCTTCGTTCAGTTATGATTATTAGAATATCATGGCTCCTGCAAATAGTTGTATCTATAACTATTGTAGTGATATCAGGTGAGTGAGTTTGCGGTTTAGCACTTGCGGTATGAGCAACACGATAACAGCGGTTTCGGAGATTTGTACTGTACATGTTAACAGCTTAATAAAGCAACAAAGGCTAATTTAATTCGATGGCTTGGCTATAAAAATGCAAATTGTCAAATCAATGTTTGTCGTATTCATATTGCGACTTCATAAAAGTAATTCATATCTTGAATTGTTTTTTTTTATATCAAAATAAGCACTTATTGGAATGTTTATTTTTTCAGGTAGTCCTATATTTTTTCAGGAAAATGCCAGAACTGGGAAAGCCTTAATAAAATGGAGGCCACCTATGGACAATTGGAATTGGACAAATTCTCCACGCAATGAAGAACCATTCTTCATGCCTGCTAACTTTACACATAAATTGCCACCTTCAGCTAATGAAACAGAACTTATAGCTCACATGGCTGCCTTAAAAAGAAATTATTCTCGTCTCCTATGGGATAACGATAAGAGCTCTAACTTGCCACTATTTGTGGATAAGGCCTTAAAGTTACTGAATTTAAAACAGGTTTACTATGAAGTAGAAACTTCTGTTATGTCTAAAGTATCGTGTACAGCATGTAAGGCGGGTGCAGGACTACTACAGCACTATATTAAGCTTGGTAAAAGTAAAGAAGAGATTATCAAAATGATCTTCCAATTTTGCGTCTCACTCAACATTCAGTCGAATCGTGTCTGTGAAGGAGTGACGAGACTTTTCGGAGTAAGTTGATTTTTCAAGTTATTTAGATCATCAATAAAGTATTGAGTACGGAGTCGACGCATTTTTCCTGAACATATTAAATATTTTATTACTTTTCAGAGTGAGGTTGTATACGTGTTAAAGCGTATAACTATTGGTCCTAACGAGATATGCAGTTTCGTCATAGGGGACGCTTGCGGCGATGTTTATAACCCGTACCATGAATGGGAAGTGTCTTTCCCGCCAGTACCGAAGCCTATTGTACGTCCTTTGGATATCCCGGTGGACAAAGCTCCTACGTTCAAAGTCTTGCAAATTTCTGATACGCACTTTGACCCTTACTACGCTGAAGGTATTATTTATACTTTATCAGTATTCTAACACAAACAAAGTATTGTAATAAAGAATCTGAAAACTTTGAAGTTATTCAATAATAAATCTAGCACATATCTAGCGATATTATAAAATACTTAATATGACAGCTCTACACTATGCTCTACAATATGCTATGCTGATCTTACATAACATTTAATTCTTATGTCAACTAGATCTCTGTTATCAATTACACACAAAAATTATGGTTCAACTAAGCACTGCTTTAAAAATTCAAGTTTATTAGCAAAACTTATTACTATATTTTCCAAAACAAAACTTTCCAGTCAGTTTCTTTTTGTATAAAGGCTAAAATTTCCTGTTTCAAATTTGATAAATCAGATTGTAGTCTCATTCACTGTCCCGATTTGAGCGATAGACTAACCGGAAATTCTCTTGTATTTTTCCGTCACAATCGCGTGTTTAGTTCTTCACATAATTGCGTGTACGTTGCAGGTGCAAATGCGGAATGCAACGAGCCATTATGCTGTCGGGCCTCTAGCGGCCCTGTGATGACGCCCGGCGGAGGCGCCGGCCGATGGGGCGACTATCGCAAGTGCGACACTCCGAAACGGACTATAGACCACATGCTAAAGCATATTGCTGACACACACAATGTAAGTTTCAAGAAACTTTTTATCCTTGCGCTAGCAATTAGCTTGAAGCTTTCTTTCAATCGAACGTGGTAGAAGCGTATGACTTTTCTTCTCTACCTATATGTTCTTATTTTAGATATGCTAAACTACAAAAAATAATATTTAGCATCTAAATTAAAAACTTACGCATTGCTCATCAGTATAAATTATAGGTATGCATATTTACCTTAAATTCTGATCGATAAAGACAAATCTTAGTTTTGATAATTTTTACTCATTAACTTATATAGGTAAGCATTGTATTTTTTGGTGTAATAAAGAGTACTTACTAAAAAAAAATACTAATTTCAGGATATCGATTACATATTATGGACTGGTGATTTGCCACCACATGATGTGTGGAACCAAACGAGAGAAGAAAATCTAAAAGTCCTGCAAGAAACCGTCGCTCAAATGTCGGACATGTTTCCCGGTGTCCCTATTTTCCCTGCTCTTGGAAATCATGAGGCTTCTCCGGTTAACAGGTAATTGAACGGAAAGGTTATTTATTGAAGCTCATGGATTAACAAAGATTTCAATAAATAACTTCTTTAATCTTCGTTTTACTATAAGTAGAAAAGGTGCGCTTTTTAACGCTACATAAAATAAAACCTACACGTACTTACCACAAAATACCATATACCAGTACGCTGTAATTATTATAATAACATTATTGTTTGTGTGACTACACTTACATTTAAATATGTTTAATATATTTCAGTCAATATTCGTAATGATTTCCGTTCTATATGTGTAGGTATTCGTTGCCAACATTCATTTATAACTTGACTGCCCACAACGCCCAATGGTTAAACACGTGATGTAATAAATCTTTGTTTAAATAATTATGTTTAGTCGTGTTGGTTACAGAGTCAATTGACCATGTACACCCTGGTGTCAGAGTTCCTCGAACCGCCTCTGAAGTAGTTGCTTTAACGACTACCAGATGGCAGCCGCATTTCAAAGTTATCTTTCGCTGAAAAATATTACTTATTGGATCACTTACGAAGAGTCTGCATACCTTCTTCAGTCACACCGGTATAATTTTTGCGTTTCAGTTTCCCCCCACCATTCATCTCGTCTCCGGAGTCCAGTATCTCCTGGCTGTACAACGAGCTCGATGCCCAGTGGCGCCGGTGGTTACCAGCTGGAGTCTCTCACACGGTGCGACGTGGTGCCTTCTATTCTGTCCTTGTGCGTCCTGGATTCCGCATCATATCACTTAACATGAACTACTGCAACAACAAGAACTGGTATTGTCTCATGATTTTAATTAAACGAAATGGATTTTTTTTAATAATCAGACGATTACCTCATGTTTTCCAGCAAAATATATTTCATTCACTCTTGCGCGACTATGTCTCCTCGTAACACTACATCAGTATAGACTTACTGCAACAAAAATAATTGCTATTATTATTGGGCGTATGTTATTAGTTATTACACACCAAAATAAAAAATAAAACTTACCAAATTGAAATAAAACTTTAGTCGATTTTAATTCTCTCTTTACGCGAGCTGTGAAGACCGCAACATCTGATGCTAAAGTACTTGCACATTTTAATTTTTCATACATAAATAAAAGGAAAAATTATTATTTGCCTAAATTTACAACATAATGTGTTTTAGGTGGTTACTAATGAACAGTACGGATCCAGCGACAGAATTGCAATGGCTCATATACGAATTGCAATCAGCAGAGTTCAGTGGCGAGAAAGTTCATCTCATAGGCCACATTCCGCCAGGACATTCAGACTGCTTAAAAATATGGAGCAGGAATTACTACGCTATTATCAACCGATACGAATCGACTATTACTGCGCAATTTTTCGGACACACTCATTACGATGAGTTTGAAGTTTTTTACGACCCAAATGATCTTGGTGAGTTGTTTTTGTTTCATGCTAAAAACTTCAAACATGATTGAATGGTGATTTGAGAATTTTTAAATTGTTATCTATTTATTTATTTACCATATTCATGTACGCAATTATTTCCTGCGCTACTTAGAAGCTTAATTTTATGTTTAAAAACATTATCAAGTGATGATAAAGCACAAGCTACATATAACGCAATGGAAATCTCAAAAACAAGAGAATATAGTACCTAGTGTTGATTGACTGAACACACATTTTTATACGAATTAATGAAATGTTTAGACTTTACTAGTCTGTATTGTTGTTTTAATTTGCAGGTAGAGCTACAAGTATAGCTTACGTCGGTCCTTCTGTGTCGCCGTACTATGACCTGAATCTGGGGTACAGAATATATTACGTGGACGGAGACCACGAGGCAACCACCAGAGTACGTTTATGTAACACCGTTTAATAATTATCATCTTACAAGGCTGATTAAATATTTTGCAATGTTTACGAATTTCGTTCCCCGCATTCGAATGGTGTAAAAGCTGAATTGTAGGTCAAAGGCTGGTTACAATCATAAATAACAAGTATGTGCATAAAAGGAGCCTTTTAATAGGTATACGTAACCAACTTTTATCGCAATCCACCATGAACACTTTACACAAATAATGATATTGTAAATTAGTAAAAGCAGTTTTAGGTCTTACTTATGTAAAATAAAACCAAGATGCTGATCAATGTATTTTTTTCAGCAAGTAATCGACCACGAGACGTGGATCATGAACCTGAAGGAGGCCAACTTGTTCGGGTACCCGATATGGTACAAGCTGTACTCTGCGCGCTCGGCCTACTCCATGCAGGCACTGCGGCCGCTCGACTGGGACAAGTTTATTGACGAGATGTCTGGCCGTGATGACTTGTTCAATTTATATCACAAGTAACATTTGACACTATTTAAATAATTTTTCGAATACCATATATTCACTCGTATAGCGTTTATGAAAGTGACATAAACTAGCTAAATTTTATTTTCAATTTATTAAAAACTTAAAATTTAAGTTGTGATAAAGTGTGAGTTTGAGAAGCCTCAATTTGTAAGACAACCATATTACAATAGTCCTTGATTGAAGTACAATAAACAGTAAGCATACCATATTAGACTCATAAATTTTAAAAATGTACGATTCCAGACACTACTGGAAGAACAGTCCTAGGCGGGGCATGTGCGACGGGGAGTGTCGTAAGCGTTTGCTGTGCGACGCTCGGTCGGGACGCTCGCACGACCGGCGCGCGCTGTGCGGGCAGATCGAGGCCCGCATCGACGGCGCTGCGCCCGCGCCGCAGACTTGGCGGGCTTGGTTCTACAATGGACTGTCTGTCTCGTGAGTCTATAATGTGTTTTGGTTTAGGGTTGGTGGTTTTTCTACAGCGATAATCTATCTGATAATACGCAATATAGTGCTTTGTATATTGCTTTTTTTTGTATGCGAAGCAAAATACAAAGAAAATAAATAGAGCCTCTCAAAGCACAGCGATGGAAAAAACAGCCGATGCAAATGACTAAACACATTTCGTACAAGCGAAAAAACAGATATCAGTGTGTGCATGATCGATTGGCCTGATAACCTACGCGATAGAAAAGATTTTATACAAAGCTACTTAGGCAGTCGGTGAAATCACAGTAAACATCTAAGTTATAATTAATATTTGAACGGACTGTCCATATAATCAGCGGTTTAAAAGTCACCCTTATAACATAATAGATACAAAACATTAAATTAAAAATACCAATCACACATTTTGTTTTTTAGTGGTGAGGGTCAACTGATTTCTCCCATCCCAACACATATTATTTGCAGACATTTTGGGACCCCACTCATTAAATATTTGCAGACATTCGGTTATTTTTCTCCTCTTTCATCCCCACAACTTCAAAACGGCTCAACCGATTTTCATCAAACATGTCTCAGAATAGTCGCCCATAAGACACCACAAAAAAAAAACTAAATTGAAATCGCTTCAACCGGTCGGGAGCTATGATGACAGAGACACACAGACAGACACATCAAACTTATAACACCCCTCTTTTTGCGTCGGTGGTCAAAAGTTATGACCTTCTTATGGGTGGAATACATTTTAATATACCTACCTAACCAGTAACTATAGAACTGCAAAAATCACTGTCTATAAATTAAAAAGTTCTTTAAGTAGTTGTAATGTAAATAAACTTTAGTTCCTGAAGCAATAGCTATAGATAGGCTTTAACTTGATAGGATTATTTCACCTTGTTTCAATACTGTATGTTGTGACACTAATGTATTTATCACAGACAAGGTGGCGGTACACTCACTCAATAAGGTCATTTTAAATTAATAAATAATGATACAGATATTTTAAAGATTTGGCTTATTAACCAAGTAGACACAGTAAATATTAAATGAAAATCTTTTTAAAATGACCTTGTTGATATATCCTACGATCTATGATCGAAAAACAGAAACATATTATAACCTCGTATTATTACTTAACAAAATGCCAAATATGTATTATAGGAGTTAATTAACTACTTAGGATGGGTGGATCTGTGGGTACCTTCACATCATAGAATGCATTGTAGTGGTAACTTTGTTTGAAAAAATCCTATTTTTAGGGTCCACTGCGCTCTATGATTCGTGATTACGCCCTCTAATAATTTCTTCAACCTGTTAAGCTTAATTAAACCTACTACTTTTCTTTGTATGCAGACCTAGCCCTAGTGTACAGCAAGTATGATGGGTGATGGATTTTCTTTAAGTCTATCCCACACGAAAGCAACATAAGGTTGGTATAAAGTAGCAGTTACAATGGTGTCTTCTGTTATATAAGTAATTATAACCGAAGAAACATCGTTCTGCAAAATTAATTTTAATAACATTTCACATTTGCACTGTCTCTATAAAGCCAATAGCTCTTTATGGATTGAAAGAGAAATTCAGGATTTTAATTGATCAAAATTAAAAGAACAATTTGTGCAAATTATTCAATACTTGATGTCCTGGGGCCGTCCCGATTTATCACTAGCCGAGCGGACTAAATGTGTTGACCACAGTAACCTTGCTTTACGATTTTAAACTTTACGTTTCATACTTTAAGGAAGTCGATTAGCCATACTCAGTGTCGGTCTTAGTGGTTTACCCTAAAGACTGCGATAAACTGGAACTGCGTTCGTACTAGACACAGTGCAAATGTTAACCTGTGGTTTAGCTAGTGGGTATAGGTACAGGATAATTATTTACAGGATGCTGGTTTCTAACTTAATTGTACATGCTAAAGTAAAATTTGTAGGTTAATCTTTTCAATTAATGTATTTTAATGTAAAAAATATAATATGAGTTTATTATAACTTGTAATTGTGTATAAAACATGTAATGTTGATATATTACAGGATGTCAATGATAATGAAATTACCTGAAGTCGCCTATCAAATACCAAAGTTTGTGATGGGACTTGGCTGAAAGACTAGTCCGCAACAAATTGAGAAAAATCATAATAAAACACCACCACCGGATTAGCCATTACAGATATTTATTTAAAACTATTGTTTTAATAATTAAATAAAATAATTTCGTGATTCAAGAATTTTCCAATTGGATGATTGTTATTTAAAAAATTACCCAATGTTTGTTACAGTTAAGGAATATTCTAAAAATGTTTCAGTCATAAAAATAAACTCATTGGTGGAAATATTTGGAGATTAAAATGTTGTTTTGTAAGACTTCTACTTTTGTAAATACTTATACTTACCATAATGTTAATGTGAAATAAATATACTGAAACGTGTATTAAAATTATTTTTGATCCTTGAATCTTTCTGTCATAAATTTATTGCATAGAACCAATCTCTGCATTTTTACTGATATTGTCGTGTATTATAAATTACACTAGGCGAAAAAATGCACTTGAGGAATATAGTAAATAGATAGAGAAAAATATTTGCATCAAAATATTTTCTTTATTAACTATTAAATTAAGTATTAAAAGTTGAATTATTTATTCAAATTATTTCATTATCCCCATAATAAAAATATACTAAAGATACCTATTGGTGTATTTACGTTGTTTTGTACTTATCGAAATTTGTGAAAGTTCTTTGTTATATTTATGAATTTAGTATTAATTGTAATATGGAGATAATGTTGTTTAAAATTAAATTGGAATTATCATCAAATAAAACTAAAACTGGGCCCGCCTCTATGACAAGGTATAGCATCAAATCAGCATCAAATATATACAACTTATTCTTTATATTGACAACACAACAAACAACTGTGACCAAATTAAATAACTCATTTCCATTATAATTACGACTGGATTGATTTGCGTATAAAATTATTGTATAATCATAGGATTACTAAAATTTAAAGTATAATGTATGTTCTTAATATAAATAACACTTTTCCATGTTTAAATTTTGATAATAATAATAAAGTTTGCACTAAATCAGTTGCACTTACGGATAAACAAAATACTTACAAAAATTTTAAATTGTTAATATGACAAAATAATGTGTCATTATCATATTTGAGCTCACTCACTGTACTGCTTCTTTTCAGTGATTATATATGCTTCTTATCAATTTAAGACCCAGACTACCACATCAAAGACGAAACCAGAAAGAGAGGATAAGACTGATAAACAAACAAGCAATATTTACCATTTCGTCGTTTAAAAGTTTTTGTATTTTCTCTGCTACCGTGGTTCACTATAGTCTGACGGTAAAGCAAAGACGAGAGGTTACAATAAATTGGTTTGGCGCAAAACATACGAGTTTTGAAATGTATGCTGTGCAGAATGGACACTAGAACAGCAGTGCTAAAGACACACAGTACCATGAAGGGCCATATTGTTGACTTCTTGTAAAAAAAAATCTTATTGGAAACTTATACAGAAGAATCCTTACATTTAACCTTTTTCCGCATCACGTAATGATAATGATTATGGCTATTTATAGTCATCTAAGGGCGATGATTAACCATGTAGGTAGGTACTTGTTTTCATGCAAAAAGGCAAATCACTAAAATAACAAATACCTAACCAATGTTTTAAAGCTACTTTTTATAACACTTAGTTACGAACACATTGCACATGTTGAGCAACACAAATCTTAACAAAATGAGTTTGATGTGCTACTACATGACACATAATACCATCCACAGCATCGGCTTTTTGTGGTGTCTGAGCCTAAATTGTAAATTATATAATAGTGCAATTTAATCTACAGTGTAATTATTCACAATAGCAGTACTTTCATTTATTTGCAAATTGTTTAATAATTAATTAATACTAACAGAGTATTAAAATGTTTCATTGTAACAAAATGGAATGATTAAGGAATTAGCAATTCATTAAAAACTAAAATTTACATTTTAAAATAGTATATCAAATATATAAAATTAAAATATGGCTATCATTTGTGGTGGGATCAAAAATGCATTTTCATTGAGCATTTTATGTATCTACAAGGTATAAACTTAATAAGGTCTTCTCTACTCTAGTATAAACTTGGTCTAAGGTAAGTCTAATTTGAGACTATTTTCTGAGAGAGCACAATACTGTAACCTTAGAAGACTTTCATACTAAGGAGGTAAAGGTAGATGCCTACACAGATCTAAATTGCTAAAATATATGTCTAATCTAATCACTGAGTTTTTTAAGGCTTAAGTAATAGTGATGTGTAAAACAGTCTTACAATAAGAGTTTACAAAGTACAATGTAGAATCTGATTATTATGCAAACTCTATGCATTTGGACATCACTGGCAGGAAAAGGCAAGGCCAGGAAGCAGGAAGTAACAAATAAAGTCATGTGATCATGACATTTCGTGTCACTATTGTGTAGTGGCAGATGATGGCGATATTTCACAAAGTTCAGGTTTATTGTCATATCATTTGCCATGGAATAAAATAACATTAGAACTTTATCTGAGACAGTTTCTAGCAGACTAAATATAATTTTAAGTAAAAAGAGAATCCAAATGAATAATTTTTGCATGGAATCAATCAAAACTACTTAGTAACTCCTACTTAACTATGAGGGATACTGTTAAAAATGTCATGTACAGGCACCTTTTAAAATAAAATGAGGTAAAATAATTAAAAGAGAACTTGTTAAAATAAAATAAAAAAATGGCACAACATCAGACAATAATACAAAATACGAGTAAATCAATCTCAATTGGAGTTTCACTTTCGAGTCTGAATAATCTGACAAATATATTAACGTCTACAGATTTTTATGTATTTGTACAACGCAGAAATAAGTTGCAAAATATTTGATCAATATGTCAGACTCTACCAACTTATTAATTTAAAAACATTTTGGCATTGTTAGACAATTCAAAATGCAGTTTTACACTGGTCTTTGGAAATTGAAACTTAAAATGTAGTTTCAGTCAGCATAATAATCGACACAAGTTCTTTTTACTTTTTTTTGAACTTATGGGATAGAAATTCTTTTTTCGTTTAGAGGGACTAGGTTCATTTAAATCATACTGCAGACAACTTGTATTAGGGTGTCTTTTTCCCTTACATGACTTACAGAATTGGTAGGCACAAGTTTCATTTGTACATTCAGCCCACACTTCACCTGACATCTCTTTTGTTACTTTAGAGGGGTAGTGGCACAGCACACATGACAACTGAGAGCGGGTGTCTACAGATGCTGCCTGAAAATAAAAAAATGTATTTTTGTAAGTATGAATAAATTGAGAATTTACAAAAACCCCCAATAGGTCCAGAATAGATGGTGATACTGCCATCTGACTCCAGGCGACAGAGTTTTACAAAAAACTAGACCAATAGGAACATAATCCAGGTGCGTTAGTGGCAAACACTGTCAGATTTTTCAGGCAGCTTTAAGGAATCTGACATAGACTGCTATCTAGTGATAACATGCGGGGACTCAAGTGGTTAAGGCATTTGCCAGTAGATCTGTGGGTGGTGGGTCAATTCCCATGGGAATCATACTTTGTTTAGTTGTTTTCAGTGAATCACCTGACTGCCTGATAATAATGTATATGCCTTTGGTCCCTCCTGCCATCTGGTAGTCTTTAAAGGAACCACATCAGAGGCCTAGAATGGTTCCAAAGAACTGACACGAGGGTGTGTATGGGCGATTGAGCGTTTCAGCTACACGAAAAGATGATGAAGCGGGGCCAATGGCTTAATGCGCCTTCCTTAGTACAGAGGAGCTCAAGATACAAATGCCACTAATGGCTACCAACCCTCGCTAACCCGCACATAATGGTGCTCTCGTTATAAACATGCACACCCCATACTATTACAAATCCACTAATAGTCAGTCTTAAAAGAAAAGATAGTGATATAACTAAAATAATCTCTGTTAAATACCTCTAATAAAAAAAGACACTCATTTTTAAAAATACTTACTCTTGTAAACTTTTTGAACCTATTCGTTCTGGGAGTCCCTGGAGGGCTGGTTGGGGGCTGCTTTACTTCATTATGTATTTCTCTTAGAGTTCTAGTATGAGTACTATTTGGCAGCTTTGGTACAACTCCATTTACCCAATTTTCCACATTACTAGACACTGCATCTAGATATTTTACATATTCCTGCTTCTTCTTATTCCTTTCTCCTATAATGTTCTCCCAAATATTATGCCAAGTTTCACTAACCAATATAAAATTGAATATATCTTCATTGGACAAATAGTCCAAAATCATCTTTAGAGGAACTTGGCCTTTTTCAAAAAGTGACTTGATGATATCAAACTTCTGATTGGGTTTAAACTTGGTTATTTTTGATATTCCAGCTTGCTCTCCATTGAACTGTAACCTCTGCTTGGCAGGCTGCAAAGCCTTTCTTTCACAAGATAATGAATGTGTTGCAAACTCTACTTTCCTGGCAAACTTTCTTCGGTTGAAAGGGCTTAATTTACAGCTGCCTTTACAAATTTTTTTCACTGGTGTAGTTGGATAAGAGACTATAGGAATATGCTCATTGGAACTAAATTGTTCATTGATCACTGGTATACTTGAAGAAGAATATATTGAATAATTTTGTTTGTTGTCATCAAACACTAACTTTTGTATTTCCCCAGCTATGATACTTGTTGGTGTAGCTACACATGAGTGGTGACTAGTATTAGCTGAATCTAAATCAGTTTCATATGGTCTCTTTACTCCACGTCTTTGCGGTGTATGCTCGTCTTCACATTCATTGATAGTTGAAGATAATGTTGCGTAAATATGTTTTCTATCACGATGAAAGTCTGAAGATTTGGCAACTTGGATGTGACCAGTGATAAGAAACTTTGGCGAAAGAAGAGGAGTTTCATTTGAAATTCTAGTTAGATCTACTGAGCCAGGAGTAAATGAAGTATGATATCCACTGTCCTCAGCAGTCCTGGAGAGTTTAATGCCGGTGAATGATTGCAATGACGGCGTCACTGGCTTCGTTATGGGGATGTCCATTTTTGTTTTATCAGAATCTCTACACCTAATATTTTATATCATCAAAGAGAATGTGCGAAATAATGCAGGTGTAGGTGCATCTTTGATGTAAGGCATTTTGCCTTCTGGCACTAATATTCACAATACACAGATTCTAGTTATAACTGTTGTACAGTTTATAATCCGAAATTAATTGCATTTCCAGTCTTCGAAATTGTTTCAAATTTTATTGATGAGCTCAAGCACAAATTAACGATTTATTTAAATTGGTTTACAAACACAAAACAACAACCACAACGAAAATCAAGCTTTTTTGATTTCTATATTTTCTTTCTCATATTTTTTTTTTTTTTTTTTGAATAGTTTATACGGCCATGGAATCTAGTCCTTTAAGGCCTTTCTTGAATTTATTAATCTTCTTCAGTCCTACTTAAGTCAGTCGAGTCAAAAATTCAAGTCAATAGTCAAGTCCAGTCAAGTTAGTAAGTCTAGTTAGAGTCAGATGGCTAAGTGAAGCGGTGGAAAAATTTCACTTACATAGCTATATTTATTTATTTATTTATATTCTTAAACACACTAGCAGCATATAAAGCTGATGCGTGTGCATCTTAAGTTTGGAGATTTTATACTTTGTCTAATCTATTTTTAAAAGCGTTGACTGAAGGTGCAGCGATGACAGTTTCGGGGAGCCTGTTCCAGTCCGTGACCACATGGTTAGATAAAAAATGTTTTTTTGGCTTTCTTTTAGCTCTTGTGCGACTCAGTTTTAAAGAATGTCCTCTCAAGTGATAATTATTCGAAAGCTGAAACATATTGCGCAGTTCTGGAACATCATAATGCCCTCTTAGTATTTTAAAAGTCTCAATCATGTTGCCTCTCTGTCTACGACACTCTAGTGTTGTTAAATTGAGTTTCTTTAACCTCTGTTCATATGGCAGGTTCCGTACACACTTAACTAATTTTGTCGCTCTTCTTTGTACATTCTCAAGGAGTAATTTATCTTTTTTGAAGTATGGGTCCCAAATGACATAGGCAAACTCCAACAGTGGCCTTATATATGTTTTGTAAAGCTTGATAAATGTTTTAGGTGACAGATTTGCAAACGATTTACGAATTAAGTACAGAATTGAGTTTGCTTTCTTAACAGTGTTGATTATGTGAGTTTCCCACTTCAAATCAGAGGTGATTGTTATACCAAGGTCTTTCTGTGACTCTACTGGGGTCAACTGCTGATTGCCAAAATGGTAAGCCTTATGAGGATTTTTCTTCCCTATATGAAGGACGGTACATTTGTCTGTGTTAAGTGATAATAGCCGTTCTTTAGTCCAGTCGAATATATCATCAAGACCCTTTTGGATATCTTCGAAGTGTGTGTTAGGTTACCGAAAAATTTTGTATCATCGGCAAACAAAGAAAATGGCATCTGTAAGGCATACTTTAAGTCAGTTAGATACAAAATAAACAGTAAGGGTCCAAGGACGGATCCCTGCGGTACGCCACTATGTACTGGTCGTGGGTTTGAGAGAGTGTTTTCCAATCGTACACGAAAAGTTCTTCCTGTTAGGAAATCACTAATCCACGCCAGTAGTTTGCCTCGAATGCCTAGATGTTCCAGCTTACTTAAGAGTCTTTGAAAAGGTACACGGTCGGTATATCATGGAGATTTTGGTGACAAAGGTAAAAGTCACGTCCCAACACTCACGCTTGTTCACGAACACTTTGCGAATAATAACCCACCAATATTAAACACAAATAGAAACCTAAGTTTTGGAAATTAAATACAGCGCGGACTTATCGACAATTTACTTTCCCTCCAAAAACTCCATAGTAGTTAGTAGTTGGATGCCATAGATTTAGCTTGAAGAAAATCTATCCTGTCACTGTCAGTGAGCTGTCAATCTATCTTTTTTTCCCAAAGAATTTATATATAACACTAGAATGCTTAAGGAGAACCTCAGAACCGGAGAACAAAAGCCGTTCCGAAATAAAACATAAAGTTTGTAGGTGTCTCTTTCTAGTAGGTTGTATAATATTCAAGAGGAAAAGAGACACCTACATATTTTGGACCTTTTTCTGGAACGTTAGGTATTTTTATGTAAGCTTTAAAGAAAAATCAACTTTGCAGTAGAGTAATAAGGATTAATTTTGAATGTTGTTTTTTGCGATTATTATTATTCGTAAGCATTCTAGTGTTGTATATAAATTCTTTGATTAATCCATAATGATAATCAAACTTATAGTACAGGTCCGTTACTATCATCTCTAAAAACCATGCAAGATCCAGCTAGTAAGCGAGACAGCGCAATACATGATGTAAAGCAACTTCTCCCTTACTCACTGGATCTTGCATAGTTTTAAGAGAAGGTAGTAAGTAAGTAACCCCCAAGTACGCATTTTGTGTTTTGATGTGGCCCGGCCCGGCACGCTGCGGCCCGTCAAAGTTTGTGCCTACCATGTGGGTGGCCTACTATCATCTCTAAAAACCATGCAAGCACAAACTAAATATACTAATGCAAGTTCCAGTGAGTAAGCGAGACAGCGCAATACATGCATGATGTAAGGCGACATCTCCCTTACTCACTGGATCTTGCATGGTTTTAAGAGATGGTAGTAACCCCCCATAAATCCCAAAAAAATGTGCTGACCTGACAGTGGTGACAGTGACAGTTTAGTCCGCTGTCAGTGTCATTCATGCATGTCAGGTCAGTACCAGTACTGTCAGTTATGTTAATTTATTTATTACTCAAATTACAATTTCCAGTTTACAATAAACTAAATGTAGTTTGTATATTTTCTGCATTTTAATCAAATAATTGATTAGACATTTTTTCTTTATCATTTTTATATGGATGGATTTGGTTTGGATATAGGTATGCTTGGATTCGACAAACCATCAATCTGTGGACATAAGGGAATCTTTTGTTCCTTGCATTTTCCATAAAATAATAAATAAATAACTTACTTTTTAGCATATAATATGATTTTGCATTTTGTTAAACACAGTATGCTCGATATATGCTTTATTATTTCATAATCAAAATAACCAACAACCATAAAGATGTCAACAAGTATGAAGGAACTGTGTAGACTTTGTGGTAAAAGAGAAGAACTATCAAAAGAATTATTGGATGGTAGCAATAAAAATGTGTTAAAATTAATACAAGACCTAATACAAATCACAGTAAGTACATTAAAGTATTGACTCACACTTTTGATAAGTATAAGTGAATAGTAACAAAAATAATGTGATGCTTATACTTTAGTCCGGTACCCTCTTTCATACACCCCGACCCATCAATGGGTAGCATTCAAGTGCATGAATTACAAACGCCCAGAATGTGTTGCAATTAAGTGTGTTTAAATTATATTTTGCATTTTTTTAAATATGCCATCATATTTTTTATTGTAATTATTGCCAACATAAGTATGCCTATGCCTATGCGCGTGGTCAATGGTATCACCATAATAAATTTTAGATCTGTTGCTCCCTCCCTATGGTTGCTCCGTTTCGATGTGGAACACACCAACATACCTACAAACACCCCCACTTTCAAATTTATAATATTAGCATGAATAAACAAAGAATTTCTTTGACTTATTGAACTTTTTAGTGTTACTAGTTTTACGGTATCAGATCATTATAAACATTGCACAAACAAGTAAACACTTGTTTCAGATTACTGAGAATGACCGTTTACCAACAAAAGTTTGTTTGAACTGTGAAGAGAGGATAGTGTCATTTCAATTATTTATTTTGGAATGCTATAAGGTGCAAGATAATTTTAAGAAAATATGTGAGCAGAAATTGTCTGTCAAAGTTGAAGGAGAAGAAATAAATTTCGGCAATTCAGTTATTAAATCAGAGGTATGTTTTTTTAGTATCTTATTCATCACTTTCAGAGCAATCGCCGGTGTCCTTATCCTTTCTCCAAAACCTCATCTATGTAGACAGATTACTGTGTACAAAAGTATGGTTCTGGATATGGATTCATAGAACATATTAGATCAATCTGCAACAATCGCTCAACACGCAGGCTAAGCGTTTTAAGGTTTGATACATAAAGTGTAAAAATTTGGCCCTAGGTTACAAATCCTCTACTATATCATGAACTGTTATATGCAGAGACTAAGTTTTACAAATTATTTGTTTCTGATGCCACTAAAGCAACAAATCCATACTTCCATACTAATATTATAAATGCGAAAGTCTGTCTGTCTGTCTGTCTGTCACCTCTTCACGGCTAAACTGCTGAATCGATTGTGATGAAATTTGGTAGGGATGTAGTTAACGACCTGAGGGCAAACGTAGGCTACTTTTGGGTGCGATATAACCGAGTCCCACGCGGGGCGAAGCCGCGGGGAACAGCTAGTTATGAATACATTATTTAATTAAAAAAAAAACCATTTTACTATACCATGAAGACAACATCACCCACACAATTAAGAGAAATTAGATGATAGCTCTTATTTTAAAATCCTTTCAGCTGTTAACATTACACATGGTACAGACATATATTTCCAAAAACCATACCCCTTCTTCTGGTAATAATTTTTTTTTTTAATTAAGTTCAAATATGTAATGTTAAAATATGTAAATTTCATACAATATGTCTTTTCCTTTCTTTTGGGCTCTTAATGTGCGAATTTACTCGCACTTTACAGATTTTTTTATTCATTTTACCATTTAAAATAATAGTTTTAGATATTATTATGTCAACAACTTATTACTCATAAAGATTTTAAATTATTAATAGTTATAATTTGTAACAGGTAAAAGATGAGCTGAACGCTGATGACATTGTATTATGTGAGTACTTTATTTAGTGTTTTAACTGTTATATCCCTCTAAATATCATTTGATGACCTCCATGGGGTAATGGTTGCCTGTCTGCTAATATTATATATAAAACTTCTGGGCAGGTCAAGATGGAAAATGTTCTTTTTCTGGTTGGCCTGGGTCTTGGATGTTTATCTCGAGTTGAGTTAGTATCCCTTAACACAAGTTTATTTCAATAAAGAAATTCAACCCTTGCAGTGAAACACATGGAGGTCAATTCAATATTGCTCTTAATTTCCATGAAATCTTATTATTCCATAAATTCCCACTAGAAAATAAATATGTAAATGATATGACTGCAGGGCCTAAAAGAGGAACAGACTGACTGCCCCAGAGTAGTCCATAAATCTGTGGTGTTCACAACACATTTCTATGGGTTTTTTCTTACCTCCTACATTTAAATAATTTGTGAATAACCAACAGGTGCAATCAACAATGAGAATATATCAGAATATGAAGGTGAAGTATTCAACAATTTTGATGATCATCATTTGGATGCTCAGAATTCTGATGATGAGAATGAAGATGATGATGGGGATGATGTTACTCTGGCTGAACTTAAAAAGGAGAAAGTTGAAAAAAGACGTAAAGATTCTCATGGGGATATGACAGCATTCAGAGATGTCCTGCAAAAACGTCGCGTGAAAATAAAAGACTTTGTTAAGTGGGTATCATTATGTAATCAATAACTATGTACCTACTAAATATAAAAATCAAATGTTTATTTGATGGAATGTTCTTATCTTTTGATACTAAAATATTTTTAGCAGCACAACTATTTTCATATAATTTCTCTCTCAACTTAGTAACATTTTCCGCTTTACTGCTGCTGAAAACTCAGCATTTTTGGTTGTCACTTGTGATACGATTTGCAAGCCATGTCAGTAGCATTTTATGGGTCTTCTACCGATTCTGTGTTGAGGCGGCGACATGCCCAGATGACGATATAATGATTGATATGATTTCAATTGTCCGTAATGTCCTTTTTCAGAATGCAGTGTGATTTGTGTGGTCTTAAAGCAAAATCTTGGGCTGTTTTGCAAGAGCATTATTCAGAAATACATCAAGGAAATCTTACTGTAACATGTAATTGTGGGTTTAATATTAGATCGAAAAGTATTTTATATAAACATGTGCTGGATCATAAAACTCAAAATGACAAGTTTATTAATAAAGTGGAAGATGAAAGTGGCATTCAAAGTGATCAAAATTATGGTGAACTCAAAGCAAAACATTTTGTGAAGTGAGTCTTTTTCTCGGCATGAAAGATCCTTTGTATTTGTTCCAAAAATTTAAAAAATCTATAATATCGGGTTGTAATAAAATCTTAATATTCTGGCGTGAGTTACTTCGCAATTTTTTATGGAATTTATAATCATATGGAAAACGGTTATTGTTTTTTTTTACAGACTACAGTGTCACATATGTGGGGAAAAAGCAAAAACATGGGCAATATTACAAGATCACTGCACAATAATTCATCAAAGTAAATTGGTTGTCACATGTTTACTATGTGGCTTTGGCATAAAATCCAAAAGCGTGTTTTACAAACATGTTTTGGAACATAAAATAGAAAGCGAGAAACTAAACAATCAAGAGAAACATGAGATTGAAAAACAAGCAGATATGAATTACTGCAATCTTAAAGTGAAAGATTTCGTTGAGTAAGTTTATTTACAGAAATTTTAATAAGTCTGATTTGATATTAGGTGTCGTTTTACTCATTTTTATTAAGATTAAAATTACGTTTGCAGTTTCATATGCCAAAGTTGCAATAAAAAATTTTCAAGTTGGTATAGTTTGAAGAGCCATACTCAATCAACTCATAAAAAGCAACCAACGGTGCGATGCATATGTGGTGTATCTCTGACATCTAAAACAGTTTTATATAAGCATGTTCAAGATCACAAAAATCCAAATTCTTTCTGGTAAGTCAATAAATTAAGGTCTATATATATTTTTATATGTATTTTAAAATGTTTTTCTATGTATTATACATCACTGAAGAAAGAAGTCATTCATCATCATTGTTCAAGCGTTTTTCCTAGTTGCATCTTCAGCTTTCGCTTCAGAGCCCAGGGTGCGCTTTTAATCATGGTCACACAAACTCACTTTTGCATTTATAATATTAGTTGGTATATGGTATAACTAAGGTGGCGTTCATTTTCAACCTTTTAAAAATATTTCATTAATAATTTCAGCTGTGACAAATGTCCAAGAATAACAAAAACTCTCGAGGCGTTAGATAAACACAAAATGATGCATGTGCCTAAAGCTGATCGGAAGTTTTATTGTAGTTCTTGTGACAAAATTTTTAACACAAAGGACAGTTTAAAATCTCACGAAAAATCACACATACCTATTGAAGAAAGGAAAATATACCGCTGTGGTATATGTGACATGAAGTAAGTTTACTTTTATAACGTTTTTTGTTGTTAAACATAACTCTCCTTCTATATATCACTAATTTTCTTTCTTTAAAATTTAGCTCCTAAGTAAAAGTCTTTCTACTTACACGTGAAATAAAATTAAATTCTTTTTACTTGATTTCATTTTGTCACTTATTGACAGTAAAGAAGGTGTGGCGACATAACAAACCCCACTGCAGCGTTTCATCCAAATACGTCAATAACAAAATTTAAGTCATATCAACGAATTTACATAGGCGTGTAATCTAGTATTTTTCATAATATGTTAAGTATCAAATTGGTATTTATAGGTAATAAATAAATTAAATTTATTTAGAGAAATATATTTTTATATTTATAAATTGTTATAATTAGCCTCCGTGGTCCAGTAGTTAAGGCGTTTGCCTGTAGACCCGGGGGTCGAGGGTTCAATTCCCACGGGAAGCATACTTTGTTTAGTTGTTTCCACTTTGGTTAGGACATTGCAGGCTTGAGTCACCTGATTGTCCGACAAAAAAGATGATTCCGTGCTTCGGAAGGCACGTTAAGCCGTTGGTCCCGGCTGCCATCTGGTAGTCGTTAAAGGAACCATGTCAGAGGCCGAGAGGCGGTTCCGAAGAACTCTGACACCAGGGTGTGCATGGTCGATTGACCATGACACCTACACGAAATGAATGAATTAGCCGTTGAAAGCCCATCCTATCCGACCTTTTTAGGTCATGGTTATCATAACAATGCATTGATATCAGAACTAAAGACTTTTACGTTGGTAGTGTTAACCGCTGAGGATTTAATTTGTTAGCTGATTCTGAGTGCACCATTCATGAATGACGCCATATGTAAAAGTTGAAACTCTATAAGACAAGCGAAGTAAGTGGGTCTTTTATCTTGCAAGTTTTGACCCTAACGTAATTAAGTTACAAACATACAAACATTATAAGTTAAATAAAAGTTTTAAAAATATTAGATACTAGTCGACAATAAAGAAAATGCATTAAGCGATGAGTCGGCCTTTGAAAACATTGTTTGCATTGTATCAACATATTGTACAAGAATGAGTATATCTATCTATCTAGCCGTTGGTTTACTGAACTCGCGCTTGATGATATACTTTTTGTAATTGTCTTCTTCTTCTGTAATTGTCTCAAAAATAAATAAAACCACTTATAATTAATCACTACATACATAGTACAAAATAAAGTCGCTTTTTCTGTCCCTATATCCCTATGTATGCTTAAATCTTTAAAACTACGCAACGGATTTTGATGCGGTTTTTTTTAATAGATGGAGTGATTCCAGAGGAAGGTTTTTATGCCCACACGAAGCCGGGGCGGGTCGCTAGTTAATTATAATAATCGCTTGGTTGCCAGGTTCACAACTCGATCATCAGCGGCGTCTCACAAGCGCGTGGTGCACGACAAGATCAAGAGCTACGTGTGCGACTTGTGCGGGTACGCTTGCGGCACCAACGGCGAGCTGCGGCAGCACCGCGCCATACACAGCGACGACAAGCCGTTCGTCTGTAGGAAGTGCTACAAATCGTCAGTATTATACATATTCGTTGTTAAGGCAGTTAGATCGGATTTTCAATGAATGGCCACTGTCTTCACATGTCCACTATCTCCCACCACATATGCCACCTATCGCAAATAGGCTAGACACTAAACAAAAGGGTTGATGTCAAGCAGAGGGTGGGTGGGTCATAAAAATTGAATTTTATCAGTACCTCAATAAGGGCAATAAAGGCATATCATTTTAGCAAACACCGTGTGAAAATTTGCAATGTATTAATTTAGCCTGTCATTTACTGTTATTAGCTAGATAAACCTTTCTACCTTTAAGATTGGCTGGAAGAAATTGCTTTTGCGATAAACGCCTTTTAAATCATTTACTTAATTTACAAACTGTTATTCAATTAAATCTTTATGTAAATTAATTCTTAATGTGCTTTTAATAGTGCCAACTATTAGCGGCGATCTATTCATGTAATGGCCGTGGACGTTTTCCCTGTTGCATCGTAAGTTGTGTAGCAATAGAATGTCATAAAGATAACTTTTTCGACATAAATTTATAATAATAATTAATTTATAAAACTTATAAAATGACTAATTCTCTTGGACAGATTCAAGACACATTCCAATCTGTCGACTCACATGGACACTCACGAAGAGACGTCATACACTTGCGGCGTGTGCAGCCGCGTGTTGAACAGCCGGCGCACGCTGCGCAAGCATTTGTTGGTACACGAGGAGCGCTGCAAGCATGTCTGCGACTACTGCAACAAGGCTTTCAAAAGAAGACAGACTCTAAAGGTAAATAAACACGATCGACGGCGGTTGGTCGTGACCATTTGGTCAACTTGTCGTTAAAATGGCATTTTTTTAAGGTAACGATACTTTTGTTTGCTTGTTTGGTACAATAATTTTTACAGATTGTAAGTGCATTATAAATTAATTGTTCTGACCTGCAGGTTCATTTATACACGCACACTGGCGACAAGCCGCTCACGTGCAAGTGGTGCGACGAGCGGTTCGCGTACGCGTCCACGCTGCGCTCGCACCGCATGCGCTGCCACCCCGACAAGATGCCCGCGCAGCAACACCAACAGACCTCCGCATACCGACAGTACGCGCACGTGCCCCCTGAGGTGAGATTAGTTGTAAAAAAATAGGTAAAAAAACTTTTTAAGTTAAACGGTTTTATGTTAAACATACATTGCAATGTTTAAGATAAATGTACTAAAAACCAAAAAATAATAAAATAGATACAGTCGTGGGAATTATAAACATATGCATAGACCAAACTAAAATAAAACCGTGGGGCACGTCAATTGTCTACAAATTATCGACTTAATGTGCGATAGAAGAATCGTTTAATTCGTCGTTAGGCAGTTGGCCCGCAGACGGTGAGGAAATTACTTACTATTTTCTTGCTCATGGAAATTCCAATAGTTATACACTCCATGTAAATAAAAGAGATGTTTCAACTAGTTTATCGTTGGACATTCACACTGCTGGCTGGCGAGGAATCGTTTCACTGCTCGTAGTTTGTCTTTAATCGACAAAACATATGATAAAAGTACTACTCGCTCACCAATATGAAACCCTAAAACTCGCTTATAATCGAGCTTGCTAGCTTGTTTCCACATTCTAACCCTACTTATCACACGTCCATCGTTGTCGATTGAACAACTGCCTAATTATAGTGTAACATTACAAAACAAACATTTTAATCAACGATTATAGACAATTGACGTGCCCCACGGTTTTATTTTAGTCTAGTCTATGCATATGTTTATAATTCCCACGACTGTATCTATTTTATTATTTTTTGGTTTTTAGTACATTTATCTTAAATATTGCAATGTATGTTTAACATAAAACCGTTTAACTTAAAAAGATTTTTTTCTTATTTTTATTTTCTAGTTTTTAGTTTTTATTTCGCATTCTGTTTAATTCATTTATCACCCTAATGCCATACAGTTCTCGGCGCGTTTTAACCTTTCACCTTAACTTGGGTGGTGTACCGCTAACGACGTATCATTTTTAGCCACCCTAACGCCACATAGTCCTTAACACGATACAAAATCTTGACTTGGGTGGTGGATTCAGGCTGGATTAATCAGATACCTAAATTACAGATTAAATTTCTAAATTTAAATCTTATTATTATACGCCATTTAGTGGCTGCGCCCATCTTAAATATTGAGTTGTATAGTGCACTGTATTCTTCTTGTCAAGCCCTTTTATTTGATACCTATATTGGTGGGATTGATAAAAAATTGTTATCAGCTATTTGGTAGCGGCGGCCATCTTAGATTTCAATTTTGCATACTAAATTGTATTCTACTTGTTGAGACCTTTCATTTGATACCCATGTTGATGGGATTGATAAAACCTACATTATCCGCCATTTTGTAGCGGCCGCCATCTTGGATTTCAATTTTTTATAGTATATTGTATTCTGCTTGTTGAGCCCTTTCATTTGATACCCATATTGATGGGATTAATAAAACATAAATTATCCGCCATATTGTAGCGGCGGCCATCTTGAATTTATAATGATAATGAATAAACATAGTTGTATTGTCACCAAAATCCAAAGTGTATACAAAATTTCAGATTAATCGGTTGACAGGAAGAGGGTGAAATTTGAATTACTAAATTTGACCCAAGAATAAATAATAAAACAAATGGGGTGAGCTAAATAAAACCGTTTAAAAAACCCGTTAGCTACGATTATTTAACCAAATTATGCTTATATATATAGTTAACTCATTGGTAGTCGGATTATTAACCGTTAATAACCGCATTTAAATGCGGTTATTAACGGTTAATTATCCAACTACGACTAAGAAGTTTTATGAAATAAATAGTACATTACTGTCGAGGCCAGAAATGAAGCCATTTACTGCCGAGTTATATTGCATGGCCGAAGCGCAGCTGAGGCCTTGCCAAGTGCTTTTAAAATGACAAGGCGAAGCCGAGGCCTTTAAAAAATACGAGGACGTAAATTGCAATTTGGGCCGAGGCTTGCATAGTACTTTACTTTCTCTGAAATCCTCTTGAGACGAAACAACATCGTATCAAATTTTAAAATGGCGTCAACAACAAGCCAACATTCACTGTGTTCTTTTTTTGAAACTTTTTGAAATGATCGTACATATTATTAAACGATAAAAAGAATTAATGGTTAGTACCAACCTAACAAAAGTGTCCAGCAATTTCCATTAACGACCGCTAGAATAGGTTTTTTTGTTAGGTGGCCAGAGTGAAACTAAAAAACCTAATGTATGAAAACGTGTACATTAAAAAACCTCCATTAGCGGCTAGCAATGAAATTTATTTATTACATTGTTGTCTTAGGCCAGCAATGAGTTTCTTGACGTATTGTTTTTTTTTAAATAATGAAGCTATTTCCGAGCAAGAGGAAGTAAAATGCTTTATTGTGAGGCCTAAGTACTTACCAAATCAAATATAATAAGCCCAAATTAGATGGAAATACGTTGTCTTATTGCGGATTTCTATGCAGAGAATGCGATTAATTAACCGCTAAAAACGAAAAAGGTTTCGCATCTATAGGTGAGATACTCAATTCTGACAATCATTATGAGCCAAGGGGATATCATCCTAGCGCATTCCCAGATACATCCTTAGCTGATTTCTTCACAGCCCAGGGTCCGCTTTCCTTGGTGGTTTCATTTAGACAATAAAGATATTTTGTATTGTATCGTATTATATCCATATTTTTTTATTACAGGAATACATCAAGAGCGACTTGGCAGCGATTGGTTTGGACAAAGATCAAGCGGAAGCAATGTAAATATACGGCCTTTGTAAATACATAACAATTGCGTCATGATGTACTGCACTGTTATAACTTACATTGATAAGATTCACAAATAATAAATGCAATCAGTATTAATAACATTGGTTTAATTCAAAACTTGCATTTCCCCATAGCTTCGCTCCCGTGGATATTTCGGGATGATCGCTTGGTTACTTTGTTTTCACTTCCTTAATTTTACGATTCGCTGTCTTTCAGGAACCTATATAAATTATAATAATGTACTCTCCTCTATATAAATATGGGTCCAGCAGACTTACCTTCCTTCCAATTTAAAAAATAAATTCGACCTTTAGAGAGATTTACAAATAGCGAATAAACAAATACTGTTCCAATCATGTTAATAACAACATTTATTAAACCACAATATGGCAATAAAACATAGCTTATTTTTGCCAGTATCAAGTTTTACTTGAATTTTCTTTACTTAATCAAATCAGTAGTCATGTCTAGTCAAGTCAAGTTAGTCAGAGGGCTAAGTGAAGCGGTGGAAGAATTACATTTAGCATTATCGTGAGAGATTTTGGTGACAAAGATTAAAGTCACTTATACGGCATTGTACCACTTTCCAACACTCGCGCTTGTTCACGAACACTTAGCGAATAATCATCCACCATTATTATGCACGAATACTCGATAAAACACATAAATTTTGGAAAAGCCGCCAAAACTCCGATAACTGATATACTCGTAATAAAATGCTACAGGGCTTGTTTAACATTAAGATTTTGGTATCGTTACCTCTAGAAAACAATGGTTTCGTTACTTGTCAAGATATCGTTATTCGGTTAACGGAGTTACCCCACCATTTTAACTATACGTACATTAAAGCGATACCAGTGTTATTTAAAGAGTAAGTACAGCTACCTACTTATAGTGTCAATTTGGTAACGGTTAAAAAGCCCTCGGTTGCTAGGTATGCCAGTGACAGCCCTGGCGAGTCGTCCGATACCACCCCTCTCTTACTTCCTTACACCATTAGTTACGTCACCATGCGGGCCGCACATAGATATAGGTATCACTGCGACTCATGAACCTACATAATAATAATAGCTGCAATAAGAATATTCACTTCCAAATTTTGTATCTATCTACTTTCTCTTAATAGGCAAAATTATTTATTTATATAACTGTACGTTAAAAAGTATACATAACACTGAAATACAAAAATTGGAATTATTGAAAACTTAATCTAAGGTTTAGTAAAATTCGACAAAATGAGGGTCATATTTACTTTAAAATAATATTCACTGGTTCATTTTAGATAGGTATATGTTTAGATACCGAGATTCAAATGGAAGTAGAATTCGAAACTCATTGCAATAAAGCAGACGAGCCGGATTGAGACTAATCTCGTCGTTACTCCTAATGGACCTAAATCCCCATACGTATGGATTACTTTATAGATAAGCCGAGGTAAGTTGATCCAGCTTGATTCGAATGTGAAACGACGCAAAAATACTTACCTACTTAACGCAATCCCTTTTCTGATTGCTTCCTAATTCTCATACGTTTGAATTTTAAGCTTCATTTAAAATTTGGAAGTTTATTTGTGTAGGTATCGGAACTTCCATTTACAATTTACACTTTGTACTAGGTATAACATATAATAGGTAGGAATTAACATATTATTGCGATTAAACAAACTAAGAACTATCTTATAGTTTTTTTATTAGTTTATTATGTAACATTGAATTTATTTAAAAGAACACTAATATTGTTTACTCAATAATCTTATAGAGAATAATTTTTTTTTTGTGTGACTTTATCTGCAACTGCGAAGTAGGTTACGAATTAACGATCGATAACTTATTACATACTCGTAGGTACTTGCTTGTGGCGTAAGCTGAGTGGCAGGAGATTGGATGAGTCGCAAGTTTATTATGTGTACCTACTAAATCTTAGTAATTATTCAATAGTTTAGGCATCCACCTACAGACATACAGAGCAAGGCACTTTCGTCTTTACAATATAAGAATACACTTAATAGAGTCAGGCGTTACTTTACGGCAGTGGTTTGCATGTACTGGTGGCAGAAGCACGCAAAGTAATTTGGTAAGTACTATCTGATAGTCACTGGAAATACTAAAACCGTCTTTACATATGGGTCACGAAATGTTTAGACAGAACGACATAAAATATTAGACACGGAAAGGAGAAATATTATAGGAGCGAAATAATAAATTCTTGTCATTTGTGATGTGATTTGTGTGCAATGTATTCGAATGATCCTGTCGTGACATATTATAACCAATATACAACATTACTAAAAGTTCCATTATAGTGTTAGTGGTCAACACTGTCAATTTTTTCAGGCTGGCACAGCTTGAAAAAATTGACAGAAACTAAAGTCATCTGACACAGCCTAACGACTGCCATCTAGCGATAACAGTCGGGACCAACAGCTTATTGTGCAAGTAGGAGCTTTAGATAGAAATGCTACTAGTAGCGACCAATCCATGTCAGGCCGCGTTCCCCCTAGCTTGGCACGCACGAGCGCTACGAACACTCATGCCCCGCTGCGCTCCTTCCTCTCCATTGAAATGTGACAACATTTTAAATATTTAATAGTTGACTTGTGATGCAGTTGTAGAAGTTGAAAAATTTACAATTTATTCTATACTAGTTTTAACCCGCGGCTTTGCTCGCGTATAATTAGTTTTTACGCGAACAGTAGGTACTTTTTTCCGCGATGAAAGATCTATCTCTTTTCAGTACGCCTAGCAATATGGAAAATTAAAAAAATAGTTCAGTTGATTATAAGTTCACACTTGACTAAAAGCAAACAAATATACACTCAATTTCACATTTTATAATATGAGTTGGGACTTGGGATATGTTTTCCTCATAACAATAATGAGATCCGATAACTACTAAATGATTTTCCCTTTAATTATTCCATTACAATTTTAAACTATTTTTGTTCTGTTATTTGTGAAAAGCGTACTTAGGTGCAGTATAACCGCCAGTTCCCGAGTCAACCACAAAGTTGCCATTTTCAGCAGCCAAGTGTAACACACTAGTGTGGCGTGCCAACACTCGTAAACTTTGTTAATCGGACCCTTTCGCACAATGCCACTTATTACCCCTTTTATTTGTATGTTTTAATATAATCGGCACATTGTTTTTTTTATCACAAGTAAGCCACAAATAAGTACTTAACCCTCTTCTAGTGATCTCAAATAATCTGGTTGCTAAGATTACTTAAGATCAGTTTAGATAGATTACTTGTATTTTAAGTCATATGATAATTTATACAGAGTGAAATATCACTTCAATAATAATGATTAGGTATTAGACTTAAAAATAAATTTTACCAGTAAATGATCATGATTAATATACATTGAAGGTACAATTAATATAGGTACTTAACTAACTATAGTTAAGAGTTAGTTTACCTATATTCCGCAAATAAATATTATTCACTGAACGTGTTGCATAATTTGCATAAAATATCATTATTTTTAAAGGAACTTACATGATAACGAAAAAATAACAAAAAAGCTACGAGTAATTACTCGTACTTACTTAAATTTAATGATAGCAAAAATGGACAGAATTGAACCACGTTAATATAAGATACGAAACGTTTTCTTTTGCAAACGGGAAAATATTTTCAATCAGCTCATGTTATTGGATCGTGTTATTCGCCCTGCCGGTAGAAAGGAATGGAATGTAACGTAATAAATACTGAGGGGCAGGTAGCCAGGCAGGCGGTCTATGCGGTGTGTTTACAATCATCGCTTATAGGCCCTCGGGACGCTTACCAACTTTGCACCACGTGCGAAACCCTCGTGCAATAAGTACCTAACTAGCATTGCTAACATACTTAAAATTCTTATTTCCCTTTCCTAATCAATTTAATTAAAAAAATATGCACTAAGTTTTAAAAGTTCCTACTATAACATTCACAAGTTTAAATATAGCAACAGAGGGGCCACTGAAATAGAATGCCTCGTAGCCTCGAGTCCCGTAACGTTAGGGAAATCGTTGACATTACAGGCATGAAGTAAAATTAAGTAAAGATACAGGCGTGTAGAGGGTGCGCGCTAGGGGCGGCGGGGTGCGGCGGCCGCGACTGCCTCAGTGTCGCGGAGGCTGCGGGCCACACTGCCGCCCGCCCTGAGTCGCGCCGCCCTGCCAAAACATTACTAAATTCTACACTAAAGTATCTTTTTTTTGTAATTACTTTACTTTTAACTTCTAAATGAAACATTTTTTAACATTATAATAGTAACTTTATATTAATACAAATTACTCACAAAGGAACATATTTAAATTAAGTCCAAATAATTTTGGTTTCAGTGATCGCGTGAGATGAACCACGACTTGATCTTTCACGTGATTTTTTTTTTGTCATTAATAAGAAAGAACTTTAGTGATCTATTTCTATTTCATTCTTGATTGGATACTTACGTAAGTAGCAAACATACTTCTATTCAAAAATATATATTACTTACCTGCTGATTTGTGATATTATGCTTCTAATAAATTGGCTGTAGTTCAGTTGGACTGTTTGTTTATAAAATGAAAGCAGATTTGAAATGCAAATCAGCCGAGTAAAGTTTATCTGGGGCCTATAGACAGGTGCTTGTGATCTGAGGAGGGTCGCCTCTCGAGGTGAGAGCCCTACAGCTTGTCCAATTATAGATGTTTTCAACAAGAGGTGTCCGCCCTTCACGTCAAGGCAATAAGTGTTTTGCGGTTACTTATAAAGAGTTTACTGTTTGTAAATAGGTTTTGTTTTGATATGGTCATGATCATGAGCACATTTTTATTTATTATTGCAGTGTTATATTTTTAATAATCGTCGTGACTGTAGGTTTCTTTTTAATAACTCGTACTGTTATAGATTTTGCAATAAGAAGTAAATACCTCTATAACAAAAGTATAAAGTGTAAAATACACTTTAACAATAACATTTTTTTTAATTTGCTAGGATTTATCGTCCCGAATTTGTCACAAAGATAGTGCCAAATAAGAAGACCAAATGATTTTCTAGACTCTACTATATGAAAGTAATAAAAATGTCATATCTTCGAAGTATGCAAAACTTTCACATGAAATCATCTCGCTTATTGCTAGTTTCGATAGCATTGTTAATAGTCGGCAGTTGTTTCTGTGAGCTCTCGACTGTCAAAGATGAAAGTATCACAGGCACTCAAGTCTCCATGGCTTTTAGCCAGAAGGGAGCGAGCGTGAAGCCATTAGACTCTACAGTAGCGCCGAGTAGTGCCACGTTAACTACAAAGGCGAATAGAAAAATAACTAAAGTGTTGATGGCGAGCGAGAGCCCGACGACCGCACGTCATTCTACGACTAGAGGGTATGTGAAGACAAAAGCCGTCTCGAAAAGTGCAAGAAGGCAAAAGTTAAACGTTGTATCTAGTGGAGTGGGAACAGTGGCGCATTCTACTCGGCTCCAAGAGAGGCTGGCGGCCTTAGATTGCAATCTGCCGGTGCTGCCTAGCGCGTCGCGGCTCTGGAGAGGCAATGAAACCCATGAGCTCAACCTTCCTGTCAAGGTAAGAACGAACGTCTTTGTAAAGTCACTTTACTTACTCCTTTTTAAAATAAACTTCATACGATTTTTTATAGTTTGTGGTTATTGCGCAAAATATATTTCATAGCTAAAAGTATATTAATTATCTTTTGAAACTTCAATCAATATTAAAGTTAATATCACTACGAACAGAATCTCTACAATACAAAGGCAATTTGTACAGTTAGTACAGAAAAGGGAAGACTGAAAGGGAAAATGGTGCCTCCTCGAAAAACGTTTATGTCATCAAAAACAAAACATGTAAAAAACCAAGTCTCGCTTAGTTGTTCTACCGTCAAAAGTTGTGAGATCCATGTAATACCAAGTCGCTTAATTTATTCAGTCCCTTCTTATGGGACGTTCTGTCTTCGGGTATTACGTAATAAGCTAACCTAACAACATCTTAAAGTGACCATATCAATATTAAAAATCTTTTGTTCTAAATAAACAGTACGACTTGGCAATCGCACCAAACATACTAATTTAATATAGTTAATATGTATCATATGTGATATATTAATGTGCTTTCATGCGATGGCCAAGTCGTACTGTTTATTTAGAACAACAGATTTTTTATATTGATATGGTCCCTTCGAATTTTGTTGATCGGTCAGTCAGTGAGTGACAAAATTATAAAACTTTGAAGGGTTATAAATTCTAACCTAGTTCAAATCGAATAAAATTTGAAATATACCGTGTTTTTATAAGGCCTGATTGGTTACTGAAAATTCAGGCTTCTAGTTTGATTCACAACGAAGTTATAGGGCGTCAAAAATGGCCTGAACTGCTTCGAGAAAAGTATGGTACGGCCGTGCTGCTTTTTTTGCTCGACCCCAGATGTAGGTAATCTTTGCAAATATAATTTCGTTCTTGGCATCATATTTGGTAGGGAAGTTCTTCGTAGTACTTTCCAATTTAAATATTTTTATAAGGGCAAATAATATATACTTGTCCTTGGTATCTTTGCAAATATAATTTCGTTCTTTGCATCATATTTGGTAGGGAAGTTCTTCGTAGTACTTTCCAATTTAAATATTTTTATAAGGGCAAATAATATATACTTGTCCTTGGTATCTTTGCAAATATAATTTCGTTCTTTGCATCATATTTGGTAGGGAAGTTCTTCGTAGTACTTTCCAATTTAAATATTTTTATAAGGGCAAATAATATATACTTGTCCTTGGTGTCCTGAAGCTAAAGTTTTAGTGGCAGAGATAGGACGCCGTTTAAAAGACTGTGGATATGACTACCGCTCGGGGTGGTACCTGGTTCAAAGGATTTCTATAGCTATCCAAAGAGGCAATTCCGCTAGTATTATGGGAACCTTTGAGCCGGGTACAATCAGGGGCGGCATTTTTGAATGACTGTATTAATTATGTACTATTGTTTTTGAATTAAATAAATAAATTTACATATATACTTCATATGTTCTTACGTCTCCACTTATAATATACTGGGCGTTAGCACTCAAGTATAAATTTACATACAGATATAAGAAACAAATGACTGCGCTAAATAAAACGTTAACTTTGCAAGCCAAGGCATAAGACATGCGAAATTTATACGATGTATAAACACCCTTATTTCCTAGCATAATATCTTCTTCGCAAAAGTTTGATCGTGACAGCAGCGAGTATGGCGAGGTCAAATACATAATCCATAAATCGTCTTAGTGGAGGAGAAAAAGGAAAAAGCTTTTTTGCTCCAGTGGTTAAACTCGGTTCATTACTCCTGCCAAGGAAAATATCTAGAGTGGTGCTTATTTATATAGCAACACGAGAGCTCAGATTATACCCTTAAGAACTCTCGTCTCTTATTCAACACTTTTGAACGTCGTCTTTTACACGGTTACTTTTGGATCTATTTTAAGTGCGAGTTTAAATATAGAATCCACCTTTTGTATTAAGGTATTGTGTAGTGTGTGTAGAAATGCGCAATCTACAAGTTTCAATGGTATTTAAAGAAAAGCTTTTCGGACAAAAAACGAAGTACTTTCGAGTACACATATAGCTACAAGCAAATACTTTATCTAAGCATCACCGAAAAGGTAATCTATAGAAATAA
Organism: Apomyelois bistriatella; assembly: GCA_947044815.1. Classification (NCBI taxonomy): domain Eukaryota; kingdom Metazoa; phylum Arthropoda; class Insecta; order Lepidoptera; family Pyralidae; genus Apomyelois; species Apomyelois bistriatella. Next base: position 8,094,394 of record OX345689.1, read on the forward strand.
ACTGTAACAGAAAACATGAATAATTTGACCTATGAGTGAGGTATTTTTTTTTTCTATGGAAGTTAGGCATAATTAAATATTGATTAAATAGAATATTCGATTGAAATAAAATACCTAGCCTGTTCCGCCAAATCAGGATCATGACTAATAATAATAATAGCTTTCCTACCCTGGACTCTGAAGCGTAAGCTGAAGATGCAACCGGTAAACACGCTCGGACGAAGAAGACACTTTCACATTTATAATAAAACATCTTACATTCTCTCTTTTTAGTTTGCTTTGAAGACTAACCGTAAAAATAGTCAAACTATTTCTAAGCAGTAAACCTAAGTCTTTAAAACAGAAGATTCTAACAGAAATGATTCGTATACTTATACTATAGTACCCATATATCCAGTTGTATCTATGTTGTCATTTTAATCTCCGCCAGAGATTAGTCGAGGAAATAGAGATTTGACGAACGAGGCATCCGAAAGATCGACATTCAGGATATATCTAACTAGGTTTTGATTAAAGGTTTAGGCACTTTTATACTAGGTATTTAATTTTTCATTGTTGATTATTTTATTAATTGGTATATGTTGTAAGTACAAGTAAATCATAATAAAATATTTTAATATAATTTTAACTTGATCGTAACTTTTTAGTTAGTTTCTTGCAAAGATAAAAAAAAACCTGGCGTCAAAGTTTCTATGGTTTCTTGTTACTTCTCTTCGTGCAAAGTAGAAACGAGATTCGTAGCGTTCGGCAATATCTGGTATGTTAGTTCTTAGTTAATGGCGGTCGTGTTAAATTTTGAAGATTATGATTGCAGTAAACCTATACATTAATCAAGCAGTAAATCTATAGGTCCTTTTAATTATCGCCAATTGAACTAAATAATATAAATAAAGTCAAGTAGTTATGAATGGGATTCAAAGTACTAATTATTTCAAAGCTAGAGAGGACGTGATTCGTAGCTCTTCTAGAAAATTATTTTCTAACCATTTTAGTAATTTAGTACCTAATAATATTAGAATCAAGTGTTAACGGGATTCGTAGCACTGATACATTGATCGCTGCTACGTAGTTAGTTTGTTGCTACTTGAGTGCAATAACTAACATTAGAGCCAAGTGAGACCGGAATTCGTAGCGCTGCTACGTGGGTCGCTGCTACGTAGTTATAGTTTGTTACTACTTGAGTGAAATAATTAACATTAGAGCCAAGTGAGGACGCAATTCGTAGTACTGCTACGTGGGTCGCTGCTACGTAGTTATAGTTTGTTACTACTTGAGTGAAATAATTAACATTAGAGCCAAGTGAGGACGCAATTCGTAGCACTGCTACGTGGGTCGCTGCTACGTAGTTAGTTCGTTGCTGCTTGAGTGAAATAATTAACATTATAGCCAAGTGAGACCGGGATTCGTAGCACTGCTACGTGGGTCGCTGTTACGTAGTTATAGTTTGTTACTACTTGAGTGAAATAACTAACATTAGAACCAAGTGAGACTGTGGGGCGCTGCTTTAAGCGATAAGTCCGCTTTTGTGCCATCTTGTTCATGTTTTTTTTTTGTAAGAAATCTTACTTGGTGCATTAAAAAGTTTTGTATGGTAAGGTATAACGTGCTACGATATCTATTTTTTTTAATAAATCTACTTGGTTTTAATGGTTTTAATAGTGGGCCAAATATGAAATATTGAAAAAAATGCACACGATAAGGAATATCTAATTAATCATTAATAGCGACTGACAGATTCATATGGAGCATTTCCTACAAGTGGCCTATGGTTTAAAAACGGTCACCTCCTATTAACCTCCTTACTTATGAAGTCGGTTAAAATCTATACATATAATAAAATAGTAAAAATATTTTGTCTGTACATTTAGTAATTTTGACTGAAATGGATAGAGGGACATTTTTTTATTTTTGTCTGTCTGTCTATATGTATGAACTCAAGGCATGTTTGATTTTGAACGAATGTACCAATATGAATAATTCTTTTTTTGTGTTTGTTATTGTCATGACAAACTTTGCATAAAAGAAAAGGGGGATTCCTGGGCAATTCCCGCGGGAATTTCAGGAAGAATTCCTCGCGGGCTACAGCTAATACTAAAATATGAATATAAATCGCGCCTCTGGGCAATTTCATAATATTCGAACGGTCTCATTAAGGAAGTTTGACGCTGCCAACTTTCTTCCCTTTAATGTACTTACCCATGTTACGCGGAATGTAAAATGAAACACAACGTCAGTTAATCTCTTTGATGTGGCTTTAAATTAAGCATATAAAATCCAGCCATTTCAATTTGTGTTCAGTAAGAAAGGTTGGCGTGATAATTAATGTGTGTGATTTCGTGGTGTGGATGGCGGAGGAGTGTGCGGGTGGAGGGTCGGTGGGCGCGGCGGGTGCCGACGAGGAGTGTCCCCCGGTCATCGTATCATGGGAAGGCTCTACGGACATCCAGAGTGGAGACATACTTATCGTGCGCATCGCCGACTCGCTACTCCTTGACACCTCTGTCCAACTCGAAACAAAGAACGCCTCTTCAGAATCAAACTCTTCGCGCGACGGTAAAAGGTAAGTTTGGTCTTTGTTTGACAAGAGCTTTGTTTTACGCTTAACTCAATACTTAGATACTTTATTATATTTGTACCTGTTTAAGAAAAAGTTCTTTTCATAATAGCCATGTATTAAATTTTGTGTATATTTATTTCAGTTGATCTGTTTCAACTAAATACTTTTTGATTGATTTTAACCAGCCGTTATTATATATAATATTTTAATATATTTAATAATAAAGTACATTTTGACGTTTGACAATAAAGCAAACTTAACTTAATGTTTTACAAATGAGGTATGTTATTTATTCTACTATATATGCTTAAAAATTCTATTTTCCTCATCGATCGATTTAGCTTCATGCGCTTAAACTGCAACAAAGCGCAGTGCAATAAAATTTCATTGTAGATACCTGTCACATTCACCTGACCTTGTGTGCACTTCGCTATATATAATTATTCTTTGTGTTGCTTTCTGCTACCATAACAAACCAATTACCTACTTCTGATTCGATTCAATACCTTTAGGGTAATTGCTAGAGGGTGATAGATATAATACAAAGGATAACATTTTAGTACTGTGAAATATATTCCATAGTATAAAAGAAAACCTCACAGTAAGTACAAAAGGCGTATTTCCTATATCTTCTTGGTGAATATTTGTTAAGTATTAACAAAAATTCCAAAAACAATATGACGTATGTTTATAAAATAGGATTTCACCTTAAAATCGTTCATGCAAGACTTATCGAAACCGCCTGAAGGCCGACTGGTAGAAAAACCCAAAACTTTAAGTCCGGCATTTACATATCTTTTAGTAAAGTTTATTAGTAAATATATCAAAATAAAAATTTTACCATCATAAAAAATATGAAATCAAACAATATTATTTTCTTTTCGTTTCTTGGCGCTCATAGAAAGTTGTTTTCAGGGCTCACCACGCTATACTACAGCCTGCTGTGTACCAGGTGACCCGGCAAGGGCACGAGCACTGCGATGTCTCAGATGGAATGCTGCTCGATATAACGCCCTTAGACGAACATGGTGCTAAATTATTCACCTTGTATGATAAGGATCTCACTGAAGGCGTCAATTTATTAATAGGTGATTAAATTAAATTTATTTTATTCATTAAATATTCGTTAGTATATTTAGCACTTAATATATTAAGAACTAGCTGTTGTCCGCGGTTCCGCCCGCATAGAACTGGGGCAAAAGTAGCCTATTTTTTGTCCAATTGTCTAACCAAATTTCGGTTCAGCGGTTTAGCCGTGAAAGCGTCCCAAAAAGATAGACCGACTGACAGACAGACTTTAGCATTTATAATATGGAGTGTGGAAGTATGAAATTTCTCAAGAAATGTCAAAATGAAAGTTTTACGAATTATACCCCGAATTCCTTTGCGTAGGTATGTAATTTTCGAATAGCTTATTATTAAATCAGGAACCATCAGGGAAATTGTTCTTTTTAAGTTACCCTGCCCTCGCGTAAAATACAGTAATAACAATCCAGCGAAGCTCTTGGGAGCATCAGTAGTCTGGTCACGTAACACGAGGACTACATTAATTAATAAAGAGAGGGCTGAAAGACACTTTTCATAAAACCGCTTAGTGTTTGTTCTATATACGTCGCGCGGAACGTGACGACTGACGCTATGAAAACTCGGGCGGAGGAAATGCGTGAGATATGCGGGTCGGAACTGCCTAGGAAATATGACGGGATAACGACGTTTTTAATTCCGAAGTTTAACAATAAAATCAGCAGGATGATGAAATTTTTATGCATAAATTGTACTCACCCCAGTGTCCAAATTTGAAACCTAATTTGTTTACAAAATTGTCGCAATAAAAAATAATAAAATACACAGGGAAAATAAAGATTAATTGTCTATCGCTGTAGTAGATAACGCCTACGCATTGAGTGCTAAGATTTATAGGCGGGTTAACTTTACTATGACTCAGGTTTGTAAAATAATACCTATGTTCTTGATTCTTGAAAGATTTATGAAATTAATGTACTTACAGGAAAATTTAGATATATATCTAAAATATATTAGACCTTACCTTATCAGTTTCTTGAGTTTATCAAGTGTAAAGCTGACTTTTTCGTTAAACTTTACCATATCTTATGTTATACACTACTAGTACAAAACTATATTTACCACCTTATACATTTTGAAGATATTTTATTTGCGTGTTTACAGTGGTATCCGAGAACTGGGGTTCTAAATGTGTTCGACTCAAAGTGACAGTGAAGTCGGATAACTGCGGCGATTATCAAGATTGCTCCGGCAAAGGAGTCTGCTATACGAATGTTTCAATGGTAGGTTCATAAATTATTGGAGTACTTACCTAGTTGGTGTTAAATCATTAGTCGCAATAGAAAGCTACTGACGGTACAATTGATGTGTGTTTGTAGGAAGGCTATGAGTGCCAGTGCTGCCCGGGCTACATCGGCTCTCACTGCGAGGAGCGGGACCCTTGCTATCCATCACCTTGTCTGAATAATGGCATATGTGTCGAGATCCCGCAGTCGGTCAACGGCGCCAACTACCGCTGCCTTTGTCCGTTCGGTAGGTATCTTGCTGACAGCATATAAATTATTTAAGGGTTCGTTAATAGTGACATTGGCTTAGGTGGTGTGATTTATTTTCATGCCTATTAACTTTACTTTAAACCATTTATACACAAAATTTAAATTAAATTTTCTTTTTCATATTAATGAATAGGTTTCTTACTAAGCTACCCATCTGAAGGAAGATTAGCGGTAACTAGGTATATCCTGTATAAATTAAAGTGTTTAAATATATAATTATATTATTTATACGAATATGTGTATCTTTTCACACAGGCTATGTTGGCAAGAACTGTGAAAAGGATCCTTGCTCTTCTACCCCATGCTTGAACGGTGGTTCGTGCATGAGCATCGCAATGAACGGCACGACCACGTTTCACTGCGCGTGCGCACAAGGCTGGGCCGGCTCTCGGTGTGAGCTCTCCATTGCGGCAGGCGCTTGCGCTTCTAACCCATGTGAAAAGGGCATCTGTATTGAGCAATTGGACAATGACATTGAAGGAAAGGAATATCGCTGCTTTTGTGAACCAGGTACGTTTCTAATAATACTGCAATAATCTTACACGTGGAAAATCTATAGGTGTACACATGTCTAGTTCATACTAGGCATTAAATTTCATTACATATATTTATTTAGGTTTCGGTTTCGAAACATTGTTTTCTGTTGTTGTAATTCGTGCTGAAACTACAAACCAAACGATGTTTGATGGTTCCCCACCAGGTAGTCGGCCATCCTGGTCCCACTATCTGATTTCAGCAGTGGAAATGAGTGGTAAAGACTGGATTCTGACGCAGACAGGACTTGGTAGAACAAATCAACTAAACACCCAAATGACTAAACTTTTATACATACTTACTTATCGAAAACTTAGGAAATGTGATATATATTTGAATACAAGTATAACACATCTACCTCTGTTCACTAAGTAGAATTTTCCGCAACATGTCTTATTTAATTCTAGTGCAGTCCAATTATTGTCAATCATGTTTGCATTTACCTACGAGGGTGGTTTGAAAAATTCTCGGCCCGTCTAAGAAAACAAAGATAAATAAACAATAAAATATTTTATTTTTCTACATAATCCCCTCTTGTCTCAATACACCTATTTAATCTATTCTAGGGCTTCTATGCCACTCTTATAGGCCGATTCTTCCAACTCGTCGAAAAATCGTTCTGCCTCAGCTATGACCTCTTCATTTGTGGAAAATTTCTTTCCAGCCAGGTGTTTTTTCAAATTAGGGAACAGATAATAGTCCGATGGTGCTAAATCCGGTGAATAGGGGGGATGGTTCAATACTTCAAAACGCAGTTCATGGAGTTTAGCCATTGCAACAACTGACTTGTGCACTGGTGCATTATCCTGATGAAATAGGATTTTTTTTTTCGCCAATCCCGGGCGTTTTTCACGGATTTTTTCTGCTAATTTATCCAACAGGTTAGCATAGTATGAGCCTGTAATAGTTTGTCCTTTCGGAAGGTAGTCAATAAAAATTATTCCCTTGTAATCCCAAAACACGGATGCCATCACTTTTCCTGCAGACTTTATCGCCTTGGCCTTCTTTGGAGGCGGAGAACCTCTATGTTTCCACTGTTTTGATTGTCTTTTTGTTTCAGGAATATAATGATGTATCCAAGTTTCATCAGTGGTAACAAATCTTCTCAAAAAAAAGGCGGTATTTGACCTAAACAAGGCCAGAATCTCTCTTGAAATTTCAACTCTGTTGAGTTTTTGTTCGGCGGTCAGCAAACGCGGCACCCATCTTGCCGAAACCTTTTTCATTCCAAGTTCATTGGTTAAAATATTAAATACCCGCTCGGTTGAGATCCCTATAGTGTCACTTATATCACGCACTTTTAATCTGCGGTCGTCTAGAACCATTTTGTGGATTTTATCGATCATTTCTGGCGTGGTGGACGTTGAAGGCCTTCCGCTCCTAGGGTTATCTTCGACGCTTTCTCTGCCTTGTTTAAATAAAGCTGCCCACTTTTTTTATCGTCGAATACGAAGGCGCAGATTCACCTAAAGTGTTATCCATGTCTTCCTTAATTTGGCTAGGTGTCATATTTTTTTTGACAAAATACTTAATCACGGCTCTTACTTCGGTTTTTTCCATTTTTCCGGTAGAGAGACAGATTAGCTCAAACAAAAAATCGTAAAAAAATAATCACACAACCTATCACAATGAAATTTAACACAAGTGTAAATAAAGAATCAATCTATCGAATGAGTATATTCTTATTTTTATTCTACCCTCAAATCTAGGTTAGGCCGAGAACTTTTCAAACCACCCTCGTATGATCACCTTCCATCCTAAGTCAATGATAAGTGGTCGATAAAATCTAGGCAGTGATCGATTTATTTCTCAGGAGTTAGATCAAGTTATAAATACCTTAGTAAGTAGTATATAGTTCGGAATGTAACTTTATCGAAGCCGATTTAAGCGTATTTCCTCTGTGAAATGCTACAATTCTATCGTAGTTAGAAGTCGTTTGAACTTGAGTCAATTTAATAATGCTTAATCTTGTTTGCGATAGTTGGCCGAGCGAATTGTCTGGGTGATTTATTTGAAGCGGAGTTGGACCGTTGCCCACGCCCTCGCCGCAACCGCTGCCCGTCCGGTCTTAGGGCTCTACCCTAATACAAGCTATGCTTTGAGTTGTCGGCAAGCGCACCGTAATGTTTGCTACAACACATTATTTAACTTTATAGACTACTAGATGTTTCCCGTGATTCCGTCCGCGTTGTACTCCGTAATATTGCACTAAAAGCCAGCTATTTTCATTTATAACATTTGTAGGAAACCAATTGAACTGCCATATGGCACAGATTATAAAATACTATACTACTACTTATGGTAATTATAAAAAAAAGTACAGGCGATTTGATAAAGTTGGTTGAACAAGAACGATGTCATGTCGTATCGAGAAATAATATCAATGTTAATAGCGGCAAAAGTTCAGTGCATATAATGCCCGACCAAAAGTAGTCAGTTTGGTTGGATTCCTATAGACTCCAACAACAGTTTTGGTTGCTGTTTAGTAAAATCGTTCGATAAGTCAATATAATAAGTAACACTCGTCTCTACTAAAACTAGAGGAATTTTTTTAACTTATAAGATCGTCACGTATTTCTCTCCTCGGTCTGCTCTCTGAGCTGAGATGCTCTCTGACTCTGAGAATTAGGGGGAAGTCTTTGCCTAGCAGTAGACAACAATACCTAACGAAAAGAAAAATAGGAAGAAAGCAAGATGTACCACATTATCAAAATTTCATCATATCGGTACAACTGACTCTAACAAATTTGCAATACAAAACCAATAATTCAGTAACGGATAAGTAAATTGAAAAATAATGTACACAAGCTCACAATATATTTTAAAGAATTATTAAACAACATTTATTTATTTTGTTTGATCTGACCCCTAGTTTTTTTCTTAACTATTTCCATACCAAATAGCCAGCGGTTAAGCCGTGAAAGCGTTACAGACTTTTGTATTTATAGTATTTGTATGGATGCAGAATGTTCGTATGTAAAAAACAAAAATCCTACAAAATCTAAATAAATCGCTAAACTTAAGACTTTAACGTCCACTATTACGAAGCCTAGTTGGGCAGTCTTATCTATAAATATAAAAGCGATTGGTAACTATCATGTAGTAAACACGAAATCTCATAAACTTCTGGACCTATAAAGCTTAAATTTGGTAAGTAGTAAGATAAGTCATTTGTATTACTACCTAGTAACTAGCTAGGTAGATACATCATCTAAAAACTGATTTCCCGAAATTGTCATGGGAACGGGAGCAGAGCCCCGGGCTTGGCGCTAGTGTCTATATTACATTTATACCTAGTTAGTGTACCTAAGTTACAGTCAATAAGTTAGATCTTAACATCCATCATTTCTGTTGTTTTGAATAATATCTATATATAGTAGTTGTACCTAGAACGAAACCATCTCATTATGTAAATTAACTCGTATTTGTAAAATTTAACCTATCGCTAATATAAAAAAGGGGTCCAACACCCAAAAATATACATAGGTACTTACATAAAGGAAGAAAAGTCGTGGCGAATTAATCAAGGCTTGTTTTCCCGAAGCGAAGAAATTCGTGCTTAATGCAAACAAACAGTCCCTCGGGCCGTATTGTTTTTCGCCAAAAGGCATTTGATACTTGTTTTCGTTGTTGTATGTTCACGGTCCGCATATATATTAAGTTTGTTTAGCATTATTATGTGAACTCGTAACATATTGCACATTAATATGAAATAAAATATCTGTTTTCTCCAAAGTTTTTACAATTTTTTTGGTATTGTCCTAGATTACCAATTAGCAAATAATACAGCTTAGGCGTGTAAAAATTTGTTTTTTTTTTTTTACTTAAATATATCCTAGAATACAAATCCGGGTTCCACGATGTCTTTTTATTTTATTTTGTTATTTAAAGTACCTACCTATTGTGGGATGATATTCGTTTTTCTTGTGATGTGAAGGTATTTCTGGGCGCAAAAGTGTGACCCCATGTTACGTTAGTTTATATATTGCTAGCGACCCGCCCCAGCTTCGCATGGGCATAAAAACCTTCCTCTTGAATCACTCTATCTATTAAAAAAACCGCATCAAAATCCGTTGCGTCGTTTTAAAGATTTAAGCATACATAGGGACATAGGGACAGAAAAAGCGACTTTGTTTTATATTATACTAATACTAACATGTACTGATAATGATGATGATTTGCCTATGTTGCAGTTTATAAGTAGTAGTAATGTGCATTTTTAATTTAAGGATATTTTTATTGGTGTAAGTAAGGTGGATAAGTACTTTGGCTATTAGCTACTCCAAAATAATGAACTTGTTTCATTCAGGATACACAGGAGAAAGATGCGAGTTGGAGTACAATGAGTGCGAGTCATCGCCGTGCGAGCACGGGGGCACCTGCAGCGACCGAGTGGCCGGCTTCGAGTGCTCCTGCGGGCGAGGTTACACCGGCAACACGTGCCAGCTGAAGGTCGATCCATTCTGATATTAAAATTATTTCATTTCTCTGTCCTGTCATATCGCTACAAAATTTGAATTAAACTTGTGTTAAGTATATCTTGTACTCATTTGTTTTGCATCATTAATGACGGAAATTGCATATAAAAATACCACCAGTATGTATAATAGGTACTGCTAGTCACTCAATTATGCAAACTGCAGGTTTCGCGTGCCGCGTGCCTTTAATCTACCGATTGCTTTGACCTTCCGCGTTCCCAAACGCCAGTGATGAATGAAGCACGAATTACTTATGTTCGGATTTACATTTTGCATGCGATGCCTGTATGCAAATAATTATGAACTCAAAAAAAAATACTTTAGTGTGTTTACTCTTAGCTTAGGTACCTTTTCACAAGTACTTATGTATATTTTACTAAAAACTCGTCTTCTTAAGAGTAAAAAAATATTACTGATATTATGAATGTAAGGAAGGCATTGGTTCTTGTTATTACTAGAGGTATATACTTTTCATATTTATACACAAGATAAAAAAAAAAACTTAACATTACCTTCAATGTTTAATTTTGGTTCTTTACTATCATCTATTATCTTCGTTATTTGCGGTCTATACAGGAGGAAAAAAATAAGAAAGCAGACCTCAATCTCCCTAGCATGCTAAATTAGAGAGAGGAGAGCGGTTAAGTGTATATTTTCTATAACTTATCACGAAAAATTCAAATAAAATGCATTTATAGGTCGATCTTTGTTCGCCAAACCCCTGCTCCGAGCGCCAATTCTGTGTGGACCACGGCAATAACTACGCCTGTGAATGTCCCCATGGCTTCGTCGGAGAGGAATGCCATATACCTACTAGATCGGTAAATATGCATTATCATACTTTCTTTCTTCGTCTCTTACTATGACGTTTCCGCGGTTGTACCCTAAAATTGCTGTGATAGACATCTTAGTTATAGATATAGCTGTGCAAATGGTGTCATAAACAAGGATTCCAAAGACCGGAAAAGTCATGAAAACGGATCCTGAGTTGCGAAACATAAAGAGATTTCTTCATTTCATCTTCAGCTTACAGATAGACCTTAGTAAGTACTTACTCAAGATCTTTCAGTTACTTATTATTTAACCTTAACAAGTTGCATTTTTAGGCTTGTGACACTGCTCCGTGCGCTCACGGTGGTACCTGCTGGAGCGACATGGACTCATTCTATTGCTCGTGCCGCCCCGGATACACGGGAAAACTGTGCGAAGGTAAGTATAAAGTATTGCAATGCCAATTAAGTATAACGACTACCCTTGTGTGTGTTCTGCGTAAAAGAAACAGCACTTAGGTACTTACTAAATAGATTCAATGAAATATGTGAAAATAATTTCGACCTAACGTCAAAATCTGATTAGGTATCCAGTTTGTATTAAATCCGAAAACATTTCGAAAAAAATTGCTGTTTTATTAATTAATAATAAAAAATGATTTAAAGATTCTGTTTTCACCTCAAGTTCTCTTTAGATGCTCTGTTAACTTTCGAAGCTGTGTGTGTATGTAGAGTCACGGAAATGCAAAACTCTTTATTTTTTTATTTAGGAGGTACTTAATCCTTATATTTGTAAAAAAATTACAAACGCTGGTTAAACCCATTTTTAATTAAGTATGTTTTCTTCCATATTAATGTTTAATGTAGCAGACAAAATATAAATTTTAGTAACGGGTTAAAATATACCTTAGGCTAGTTGTTGAAAATTATACATATATATTTAACGCGATGTAAATCTACCGCATGTGGAGCTGCGTGTAAGTTACGTCGGATAATAGAAAAATGATTATGAAGAGCGTTTTCTTAATTTACTCCATTTAGGTACTCTTAGATGTTTCCCAGCTATCTAAATCGAGTTATTAATTATAATATTAATATTCCGAGGGATAAATCAAACTGAATAGACGCCTTGATTACTTTACTACAGCTCAAGTAAGTACTCCGTTCGCGAAATGTCTACAAAGTAATCAATCATAATAATGGATGAAATGTGGGACTTCTGCTGAGGAAATTGAAACGCTGGCCATTTGCGTTGTTTTATATTTCGGAGAAATTGCGCAAATCAAAATGAAATAAAAACAAAAGATTGGGCTAATGAGGTTTTTATAGTTATCATCTCATCTACGCGACGAACGAAAGAGTTATAAAATATAGAATGAAAAAATCTTTATTGGGACAACACTTCCCTCCACCTCCCATGGCTCTACCAACCTCTCGGTTATACGAGCCGAATCTCGGGAGAGTGCGCTTTACTAGCATTTCGCATCTCTTTCCAGTCGCACCTGCTTGATCTCCCTACAAGTTCTCTATAGTGTCGCCTATCTATGCAATCATTGCATTTTAATAACTCTCCCCCATCTTTTGGGGGCTTACATTCACACGTACGCCTCGTTTGCCTTCTCGGCCAGAAGCCAGCTTCTGTCTTCTAGGTCTTTGAGTTTGTCTCAGTTTCAGTTTTTCTCTTCGTCTTCTTTGTCTTCTTGTAGCAGTATTCTTGATGTGCTCCTACTTTTCAAGTTATGCCCCTCTCGAGGCCGCTTCGAATTTTATGCCACCGATGCGAGAATTCTTTTAGCCGCTTAAAGTTCGCCTCAGATCCCACGAGATCGCAATAGTACACCGGGCCCACCCCGAGCGGGACAACATTATCTAATAGTTCCCTACGCGCCTCCTCATAAATCGGGCATTCCCAAAGTACGTGATGGACGTCCTCAGTGACCGCTTCCTCGCAGAAGCAGGCTGAGGTGTCCGAAAGCTTCATGCGATGGAGCCTACCCCTGAAGCAGCCGTGTCCGGACAAGATCTGAGAGGTCTCATAGTCCGGTTCGACCCAAGTTGCCTTGAGCCGACCCGCCACGTCCGGGAAAAATCGATATGTTTCCCTACCATCGGTCGACGCGTCCCAACGCGATTGCCATGTGGCCAGTGCGGTCTCCGCAATGCTACGTTTCGCGCGCTGTAGCTCCTCCCGGGTAACCGTGGATTCGCGTGCTTCCCCTAACCTACCAGCACGGCCCACCTCGATGTCGGCCGGCAGAACACCAGCCAATACTGGTAGAGCGGCAGTACTTGTCGAACGATACGCCTCGGTCAGAAGGATTAAAGCGGGTCTCTGGGTGCGCAGGAGCGCGCTCCGCACAACGTGCAGTGACGCACGATGGAACCAGCTCGCCGCAGCATACGTTACCGTGGCGATGTAAGTGCCTTTGTACAGGACCCGGAGTGCCCTGTACCGAATACCCCATGAGGTTGCCGATACCCGTGACATCTTGCCATCATCATCGACAACGCATGCTGCGCGAACGAGAGACTCGAGTCGACCACCACTCCCAAGACCGTAGCCGACGTGACGTTCTTGATAGAAGCTCCACCGAACCTGATGACAGGTGGCCGCTGGAATTTCCCCTTGATTGTCATAGTGGCGGACTTACTCGACGAGAACTCCAGTCGGTTCCTCCTCCAGTCGGTTGTTATTGGGACAACAATGATAAAACTGACAAAAGACAATGTTAAAGAGGAGCTCAATAGCCTAGCGTGGCGCGCGTTTTCATAACGATAGTGTGCTTTAAGCCACAGCGACGGCAAGTGCGCGGCCATGTTTGGATTGGTCGCCATTAGTGGCATTTCTATCTTGAGCTTCTCCGTGCTTCGAAAGGCAATTTAAGCCGTTGATCCCGGCTGTTATCGGTAGATGGCAGTCGTTAGGCTATGTCAGATGCCTTAAGTCAGCCTGAAAAATGTTAAAGTGTTTGCCAATGGCCACTAACGGCCGGAAGCACGCTCGGACAAAGAAGAAGGACAACCGGACGTGAAGAATCTATAGGGCTTCCAATTTTGCCATTTGGCTACGAAACCCTACAATTTTTTAACTTTACTAAGCTATCACTCTTTTGACCAACATACAACATCTATGATAACGAGAATAGTTTGTTATTACAGTCGTCAATTCTGATAATTCCAGAGGACTTTATATTGGAGTCCGTGATCGGCGGTGCAGGAGGCATGGAAGAGCGGCGAGGTGGGGATTCAGTGCGCGAAGTGAGGCTTCCTCTGGGCCTCTACCACGATCGTCTGCATAACGTGTACATCGCGGCTGGTACGCTCGGTGCAGCTATCGCAATTGTCGGCGTCGTGGTAAGTGTAGACATACCAGTACATTTATAGATACTAGGCATTGTTAAGGAGATACAAGAATTTTCTGTTCGTAAATGACATAATCATGTACATTTTGACCGAGTTTTAAAAATACCAATATGTGAAGAAGTTTTCCTCTTATATCTTCTCAACACATTATTTATATCACTTAACTACCTGCCAAAATCCTCTATTTCTCTATTGGCATTGCTGAAGTCGGGTAAAAAGTTTGAAGCCAGACATAGTTATTGTAGTCCCATTCCAATATCCTTTAATGAATCGATTACTTACTCGTTTGGTTCGTAAGCCTGGTTGCCTACGACTATTAAGGTTTGCACTCCGGGAGTACCGGCAGAAATGAAAACAGGTGACAAAGAGAGGGATAGGTATTACTTTCTCTACTACGCCGCGCCGGCGGTCTACTCTCCCTCCGTTTTACGAATTTACGATAAAGTCACGTGTCCTGACGCGAGTTTAACATTTTTACCTATCCACAAAAGTGCACATCTCCGCTAAAGAAGTTTTCACTTAAAAAAACATAACTTTTAAGGCATTGTCAGAAACCTTTCCGTCTCAGTTTAAATCTATCTAAATCATACAAATTTGCTGGGCCTTTTCAGGTGACGGCGTGTCATTGCAGAGTCAACAAGACCTACTCTCGTCTTTTGTCGCGACTGTCGCGTGTGGCCGAGGCCGGGCCTCCACATCACTGGTTGCAAGACAAACGCGCTCCCCCCACCTCCGCACCCTTCCCGCCCCCTTCTGCCACCCTTGACACCACCGACATGTACTATACGCTTGACTTCAGTGATAGTCAGAGCTCCCCACTCATTCAATAGCAATCATTGTTGAACTGCTCCGAAGGGGAACGGTTCAAAATACAAATTTAATGAGGCTAGTAGGTACAGAGCTAAGTTATTCGCCAAAATAGTTGATAGCTATGATTGTGGCTAATTACACATCCGTTTGTTCGATTCGCCCGTACTCCAAGAAATGTACACCATATTAACAAGATGAAGCTGAACTGTGACAGGTTTATAAAATCACATTCAGTGAAGAATCCGTAGAATATGTAAGTTGGATCATTTAAACGATATGATAATGAAGAAAGTTGCTTGTGGAAAGTATTAGCATAGTACCTAAAATACTTTCATAATTTTGCTTCAGATGTTGTGGAAAGGTTTTATTTACGTGATAAAAGATACGAGTATATACGTACTATTTATTACTAGCTGTTGCCCGCGGCTCCGCCCGCGTGGGACTCGGTTATATCGCGCCCAAAAGTAGCCTATGTTTGACCTCAGGTCGTTAACAACATCCTTACCAAATTTCATCACAATCGGTCCAGCAGTTTAGCCGTGAAGAGGTGACAGACAGACAGACAGACAGACAGACAGACAGACTTTCGCATTTATAATATTAGTATGGATGGATTATAATATCCATTGTCTGGTACGAGTAGATTAATAGTGACGAAAGTAACTGCAATCGCCATAAAAGCAATAGGTAGGTGTATGGTTAATTATCAAAACAGCCAACGCTTATCGACTGGTCGTTAAATATCGTGAATGGGATTATCAGCTTGCTTGTACATTTTAAAGCGTTTATATTCATATTAATAGGTTTTCATTAAATTGGACAGAAGCAACAGTGACTGAATAATAACCGTAATGTGTTTAAGTGCAGCGATGTTGGCGGCTGCTTTGAATTGTTAAATTTTATAGCTAGGTAGATGTAATGAATGAGATCGAGCCTATTTAATGTTTGGTTTAGACGTTAACAATTTCATTTGTCTATATAAATCCTACATCTAGTTACAACATCATTATTTATATCTAAAACTAGATTCCTTTACTGTTCTTGAATCAAGACAACATCTGTGCATGCGCAAATGGTTAACATAGCTGCCCGCTACTCAGGAGGTCCCGGGTTCAAACCCCGGTCAGGTCAAGATGAAAAATGATAAGTGGCCTGGGTATTTGTTATAAAATAAAATATAGTATCGTTAAGTTAGTATCCCATAATACAAGTCTCGAACTTACTTTGGGGCTTACTGAATCTGTGTTATTTGACCCTAGGTATTTATCTCTCAACTTTAAGTTTCGAATTGTTGTGAACTAAAAAATAATTATCTCTAGTTGCGCTACTGGTTACTTTTGAACTCAATACAATTTTTTAATGTTATTAAGTATTTTACGACGATATATTAATTATTAAGATATTTAATAAGATAAAAACTAATATCATAATCATTTAAAATGTCACCCCGAAATGTAGCCGGCTCAAAGGTCACATCACGTCTGCAATCTTTTGAATTAGGCACTATCCGGGGCGGAGGTTTTTTGGTTTGTCTTATTTGATGTCAAAATTATAATCCTGTACAGTCCTGTACTGTTTTCTATAAGTATATTTATTTTTACTAAATGTACCAAAAAAAATAAGATTTGCATAATAGAACACGACGTACACCTACTTAAATATAATACGTTTCTACTATTTGCGGGTACTATAACGGTCCTTCTGATGTTTATTAATTTTATTGTGTGTATTATCATCATTATATTTTCAAAAAATCACTTAGAAAATGCAAGAAATTTAGCTGTAAATTGTTATTACAAGTGCAGTGTAACTATGCGTTTTTGATCCCGCTATCATCTTTGGGCGGATCATTCCGCCTACAGTTTTGTAATCTAAGATAGATTTCTTAGTTACATACCTATTGTCCATGAGAAACGTAGAGTTGGAGAGTATTACATTTACAGCAAAGTATTCTATAATTAAAAGTTTTCATCTTGCTCTTTTTTAATCACTTTTTACAGTTACTTCTTTAAACCTTTTTTTAAACATAGATGCGTTATTTTAAAGATATTGCTGATTCACACTAAGTGCCTGTTATAGTCAAGGTTTTCATAGAACATTTGCCTTTCATTACGCTAACTTAAAGGAAATAACTATACCTGTAAAATTTACATTAAATTTATATGTTTTCGTTCTAATACTTATCCCTGTCTTATAGCATGTTTTTATTTTTATCTTTATCTCTATAATAATCTATCTTAGTGTGTATTAAGAAATTATACAGTTCTTCTTATCTCTTCTTCGATTTCTATAGATGTGTAAATAATAAAGAGTACATCTATTTGATATTTCAAATCAAACATATTAGGTACCTACTACTACCTAGTACCCATCATACTGTCTCTAAAGAAGTATCTCTGCTTTAAGCTT
Source organism: Apomyelois bistriatella (assembly GCA_947044815.1). Classification (NCBI taxonomy): domain Eukaryota; kingdom Metazoa; phylum Arthropoda; class Insecta; order Lepidoptera; family Pyralidae; genus Apomyelois; species Apomyelois bistriatella. The sequence continues at coordinate 8,111,894 of OX345689.1, forward strand.
TCGTGTATTACCTTATAGATGCTTTTGGGTGTGTAAATATGTGAAAATCATTGTTAATTAAGATTTAAATATTAAATTTGATTTAAATGTTGATATTGTTTTATTAGTCGGTATCATAGATTAAGTAACTATATAGGTATTTAGGTAAAGTACCTAACTAGCCTGAAAATGCTTATGACGATTTAGTATTATAGTAGCTGTCTTTTTATATAACTTTGTCCACCCCTTATCCCAATTCATCTGGGATCGGGTCTCCTCGTGCATTTGCTCCAGAGATTTCTACTCCAAGTTGTCTTTATGCCTAGCTTCTCCTTGTGTATCTCTTTCTCCATGGTTTTCACCGATGTAGCTGGTGGTCTGCCTACAACTTTTTTTGTATTACTATATTTGGTATACCTATTTCTATTTTATAAAAAAGTATGCACTATTTGGACATTTCAAAAGACTGCGACGTAGAATTCAATGCCATTTTATATGGTGATCCACCAACAATACGTTCTCAAAAAAAAATAATCAACTCTCTCTGGGTGTTATGATCGGTCTTTCAATTTGTTAAATAAATAATACGCCAAAGTCAAGGCAAAAGGTAGGAATAAAATGGAAACAATTAAAAGTTGTTCGATGTTTTGAAGAAAACATTTTTATTTAGATTATAAACTTTGATAAAAATAATTATATTAATAATATTTTATGACAACTTACAAAATAATCATGTAAAATAATAACGTAACATCTATTCGATTTAAACTTAGTTCAGTAAAATCTAATATTGAAAATGTGCTACCACTTTCGGGATGTGTTTAACTAGTGTGACTAATAACTCTGCACGGAGGTCCTCGCCGCGCCGCCAGCGCCGGCCACTCTCCGCGGCTGCCCCTTCTACGCACAACTCATCAACTATAAAACTCTGTAAACATTGCACTTCCTGATCCGCACGGCTGTATGCTGGCGACGCACCGGAATGCGACAACTAAACTAAACATTATACTGCTCTATGTATTATTGCTACTGACATTTGTGACTTATGACGAGATTCAGAATCACGATCTAACACATTGTAAGTAAAAATTAAAGCTGCACAATTTATTATAATAAGTAGGTACATAAATAAATATTATTATGGAATACGTATAAGTAGGTAAAGTAATAACAATGTTAGAGTCCGCTCCACATTGTATGGAATGGCAAATGCAGACTTTGAGCAATCAAATGCGCCTACGGGCTTACATTAAAAAAATATTAAAAAAGACATTTTTAAACAGAATATTTAAAAACAGTGGAAAGACATTAACGAGTGTTCGCCGAAAAATGGAAGATCCAGTATTATTTATAAAACAAATACTGCGAAGGACGGAACAAGTCACAACGCAATCGCAGCTAATAGAAACAAGAACAATACTTTTTAATAGACATAATATTATGTAATATCATTATCCTAATTAAAAATTCGAAATCTAGTGATGCCAAGTCAGAGAGTAAAAACAACTACGTTTAAATTCTATATCTAACACGTATTCTAAATTATGTCATAATATGGCAGTTAATCGAACCGTCAGCACAAGGCACATACTCATGCATGGTGAACGTCCGTCAATGACAAATTTGAAAAGCCGAACCTCGTTCGGAATTTTTGCAAATATATCGGTGGAGAGAACCTAAGTTCATATTTCTGTGGAATTCTGTATTGAACTGTTTGATTCGACCGAAGTGCATATTTTCCAATAAATTCTCAAACTCGACTTACTTTACGGATAGAGCACTTGTACCTATACTCTTCTGTATATTTCTGTATGCGAACTGAATTGTTAACTTTACACAGAAATTAATTCGATCTATTTATTATGAAACCTTACATTTATAAATAAGTCTTGGACACTTCTTTTCATAAACTAATTTTTGTCATGGCCCGATAACTTACGTATCGTATTTCAATTATATAACAAAATGTATTTATCAATAAAATCTTAAAATTAAGTACATATTATACACAAACCACTCCCGTCGATGAAAATGTTAATATTGTTCGTTCGGACAACTGGTGACTACCTTTAAATGACTATTTATTAATAATTCATTATGCAAAATTTGCGACTCTACCTCACTTTCAATTATAATTTATCTTGAAATATCTAGTTCAAAATGTTGAATAGAATAGTTTGAATGGGTGTTTTTAGAGTGAAGTGAACTTGCAAATAGCGATATATACAGAAGTGGTAAAATTGTATTCTGAATAATAATTCTGGGTGAATAGAGCCTTATACTAAAACCGAGTGTACTAAGTGAATGAATTGAGCGATCTTAAAGAGCAAACTTACGACAATAAAACTTAACAAAGTGGATGGCATGTAATTTGACTTAACTCACTTACATTTAACGATAATTAAGTATAACATAATAATTATGACGAAGGCACATATTATGATTTTTATTATTTGTAGATAAATAATACCCACATTTTGTGACAAGAATTTCTTACTTTATCATCATGGCAAGATTAAAAGGTACCTGTTGAAACGATAACTATACATATAACTAGTATGATATCCGAGTGAATGGCACATATCCAGCAACAGATAACTTCATTTACTAATCAGATAATCATGGATACAAATCTCGTTACTAATATCAAAACAATTTTGCCATCACATAGGTCGTTGCATACGCATAAATTTTTAATTTCATAAGGCACTAAATTAGATAAGTATATACAATAAAAAGGGATCCTCTTCAACTGATTCATCTAGCGACCAACGTATTGTGACATCCAGTTTTAACATTGATATGGTGAGGAATCGCTTAAAAGTAAATTTCAATCTGAGATCGACATATTTCGAGACAACCTTATCTCATATATAAATAATATTCTCCACGTATTGAGAGTTAAAAGGAAATCTAACGTTCGTCCAAATGTTCAGATATTGGTACACCGTAGACACATTAGAGGCAGCGCGGCGCTAGTGGTCCAGAGGCAGCTCCACGAACGTGATGTCGTACAGCGGCTCGTCCTCGTTGGCGGTGGCCGGCCGCACCTCCAGCAGGAACAAATCCTCGTTGCAGTAGTATGCCAACATTTCATCGTCAATTTTGGCCGTAATCCTGAGTAAATATGTATTAGTGTTAATCGCGTTTATAAGGACGCATTTTATAATCTACCCGGTACAATCAATTATTTAACAAACTATTGAATATCAAGTACTTAATATTTAGGTAACAACATTATACTATTGAGTGCTCAAATTTATTAATAAAGTGCAAGTGCTTGGCAATAATGCAAATTAAGTTTGTGGGTATAAGGTATTGATTAAATGTGGGCAGGTATAGGCGTTCAGGATTGGGTGATTAAGTGATCAATTATAACTTTTAGTCGTTTACGGAATCGCTCAGGGGTTCTGACGACATAATAAGCATTGCTAAGTTAGTGGCGCGCCCTCTCGACAAGCGATGCTCCCTTAACGCGAGGCGGCCGGTGTTCACGCTAACAATACTGTTTTAGGCCAATGAAAACCACTTACCCTTTCTTGTTCTTTCGATAAAGATTATTAATTGCCGAACTTGAAATTTTGTACTTATTCTCAATCTGAAAATAAGCAAAAAATAATAATTATAATGGGCCTTTGCCTTTTAAACCGAGACGTCTCGTCTAACGGAACGGATAGTAACCGGTCTAGTGGTTTCTTGAGGAAAATTTGTGATTCGCGCTCGCATTCTGAGGTACCTACTTATCCGTTGCAGCGGCCGGCCGCGCGGGTGTTAATTACAACATGCAGTTATGATGATCGTGTGTATTGTATTAGACGGGGTTATAAAGCGCCACATCGGTTACAGCATCGTCGCGGGCGGCGGCAAGCACAAGCGGGCCAGCGCCCGCGGCGTGGACGAAGCGTCTCGATTCCATTCGTTATTTAAAAACCAAACAAATTCCATATTTCAATAAGAATACAAAGTTACGAGAAACAGAGAAAGCAATAAAGTTCCTCGGTCACTCGTACTCTGCGGTTAGCAGACATCACCAAGGTTATTCTTTGCCACCGGCTGGTGCTATATGCCACTCCATACGTTACTCAGTTGTAATGTATCAAGTGGCGTAGATTTGTAAAAGAAGGTGACTTACAGCATTAAGCAAGCCCTGCGTTGTGGGCGGCGCGACGTGTAACGGCGTGTAAACGTCGTCGGTGTCCTGCCGCACGTACAGCATCACGCGCTCGCTGAGCGGCGGCGTCGACGTGCGGGCTCGCTTGCCCATCACGCTCTCCAACTCCAGGGAGTCCTTACGGTCGCTGTATGGAGATAGCCCGCCTACATCTGATCGATACCTGTCAAAATAATATCTCTATATATTATCTATATCTCCGGTAACTATAAATGATAACAAAAATAGCATCATATTCTTCGCCAGGTATGCTCGTTAATGTCTGTAATTTTAATACTTTATTCATTTTGGTCTATGCTTCATTGCGAAGAAGAGAAATGCCACTTACGCTGGAGCATCAGGAGGAAAATGATTGTGGAATTTCAGTGCTGGTGCTTGAGGTTTGGCTGCATGTAGAAGAAATGGGGATGCTCCTTTTAAGTGAGCTTCTGCTAACGCGGCTTCATCGTGCCCATAGAAGCCCTGAATGTCCATTCCAGCCAATTTGTCTATGTCTTCTGCTGGACTGAATAAAACTGGTGGCTTCGTCAAGTCTGCCATTGAATAAAACTCGCTTCTTTCTGTTACTGGATGGTAGATTTCGTCCAACTTTTTTCTATTTGTTGCTGACATTTTCCGTTTCGCCGCTCTTCTCTCCTCGTCCCTTGTTTTTCTTTCTGCACCCTGTAATAAATACAAATAAAATAATTTAATAAAAATAAGAAGTTGCCTGTATTAGTAAGAAACCTTGACAAATATGTGATACGTACCTTATCACAAAAGACCTTGATTTGACAATATCCTCTATGATACACTTGTGTGTCCCTGGGATCTTCAAATGTATCGATCTGAATGTGAAGCGGTAGACCCTGTAAGAGAATAAATTACAGATAACCACTAGAACTTATGTGTATGGTATATAAAGTAAACAATTAAGTACCTTAACATATAATTAGTTAAGATACGTCAGTTATGTGATAATTTGGTAATAGGGATTGGCCTTGTAAAGCATGATGATTAAATACATACACCTATACAATTTCTTTATTCATATGACTTGTCCATAATGCTGTGCGACTATTTATAATATGTATATGTTTTTTGTAATTTCATAGCTAATCACGGCATAAGCTCAATCAAACCTATATTATCAAATTTTTGGCATCAAAACAATTTCAACGTCTGAATTGTATGGCTCGCACGGAATCTTAACAAAAAAGTTTTAATAAACGATCTTTAGGGTAAGTAATTGCTATAAGCTGAATAAGGAAAATATACACGTGTCTGAATCGAATCGTGTTAAAACGTCTTAATTGCGTTGGTTCGAGGTCGACAGTGTGATTACAAATTATGAAGAGATCAGAAAGAATTCTAGTCTATAAGTGTTATCGAACCATAATATGTAGAGATTACACTCAAATTATTCAGGTTAGTCCACTGCTTAATTGCAGTAGCTATAATTATGAGCAAGATCTTTACTTATGTGTCCCAACCCCATACCCTAAAAATATTTTGATCAGTTTTCTAAGTATTATTACTTACGCCACCTTCATTATAAACAAGAAATGGGAGTTGTGTCTTCGATGTGTTCGGTCGTGTTAATGGCCGTCTTAAATTTACTTAAATCAAGTTTAAATTTAATTTTCTCTTTTGCTTATTTTCAGATTGAGAATAAAAAAATATATTCAAATTGAGAATTTCCATCTTTGCTTGTGTTGATAGAGCATCATCTCTCATTTACTTATTTATGTCAATGTGGTGCGCAAATTCATGGCGTCACCGAGTATGGATAGATAATTGTGAGGCAGATAGTGGACAGGTCTATATCAAATGCACAGAGAGTGGTGCGAAACCAAGCGATACGCAACAAAATGGAAGGAAAACGCATTTAAAGTAATCAATTACGTATTCATGTTCCTGTCTAGATAACAAACAGGCATTTTCTTGAGATTCCATGATATAATATGTACATTTATAGGCAATTGCTTAGCTATTAGTTAAACCTAATTTATTAAACATCTTTCGAACCAATTGTGATGCAAAATATTCAAGTACTATACATAGATGAGCTCTTTATCAAACTATTGGCGAAATTTACCAACGTCTGTATTCCGAATAAGAAGTTACGGCAAGCAGGCAAAAGGTTATAAAAGTAATTCCTTATCTCGTCACTTATTGATGGAAAAAATAGATGCCGCATAAGATACAGACCCTAGTCTCCAAAGGCTTCGTATGTGACCAGAAGCCAGTAGGATGATAATAACAAAAACGATCAAGTAAATCTTCATTCTTACGGATTTAAAGTATTGGTTAGTTTAATAGAATATTTTCCGCTATCGAGTGTGAGCTCGCCTCACGCCGCCCATGCCCGGCGTGGTTATCGAGGCATCTCCGGTGACAACGCGGTTACCGACCTCGTGCCCTGACATCTACGCATCGTAATATTCATTTACATACTTTCAGCGCGGTAAAGTTAATTAACATTTTGCAGTTTAAATAAAAATTACTTCGTAGATCAAATCTCTAGTATCGAATTTCCCACAGGTATCCTGTTAAAGTAACTATTTACATTCCAAACGTACTTTTATTAATTTTTTGTAATGTCTAAACTAGATTTCAATAACAATCAGGTGTTAAACAGGTCAATAATTTTTTTTAATAAGCTGGCATAGATGATTAATGTCCAATAACGCGCGCGTATCATGACTTTGATGGACTCTACTAAGTACTGGAATTTATAGTGACTTATTAAAGCTGCCCTGGGTAATTAATTAAGATAAGAATTACATAATTTAGATAACAAAAGCTTAAAATTAAAATATTATAAAAGCAATACGATAAGTATAGGTGCAATTCTATTAAATAGATACCGATACATATTTGTCTGGATACCGATTATAGACAATATAAAACCTAAAATATCAAGTACAGATAGCAAACAAACTAATTATTATTGTTTATAAAATTAATATGGTGTCAAAAAAGTAGATTGATATTCCGATACTCACCTTAACTCCCTTTTGGCTGCTAAAGTCTGTACTCAGGCACTGAACCGCAATGTTAATCTGAAAGTAAAAAACATGATAATGAAATTGACGTTGACATATTTTCTATTATGGCCTTAAGGTACTTCGCCGAAGACAATTTATAAAACTAGCCATGGAAATTACAAAGTTATTGCAATATTAATAGGTATATTCCTATGCATTACAAGAACACACATCCTGACCACGACGACAGGCGCCAGGAATCCTGTTGCTTTGCATAGATGTAAAAAAAGCACTATGCGGTGAATGAGTTTCATTGAGAAGGCAGTTAAGGGTATAATCGAGTAGGGTGTTTTTAGTGCAGCAAGCGACGTGGGGCGGGCTGGAGCTCATTACGAGAACTATGCAAATGACCCCCTCGCGTTTTTCCTCTGCGCCGACACCGCCACCGATCACTGTCCGAGCGTATATTATCTGTCGCAAACGACTCTCATCCGTTACGGTTTCACTACTCAACAATAAATAATTACGGATATCGATAACTGACCACAAACATTAAGTAATTTACAGTAATACAAGTCATAAAAAAATCAAGATTGTATGTTATAAGTCTCTGTGGTTACAAACTACAATTTTAAAAGGTTTAATATTTTTCTGAATTCATGTTCAGAAACTTTACTTAATAAATAGTTAACGACATTACGTACATATGTGTGCTAAGTTTAATGTAACAATAATATTAGCATACCTTTTGTAAAACAGAAGCAAATTTACGATGGACGTTAATTGTTTAATGAATATTGATAAGCCTTTATTGTACTTAGTAGATCACTATTATATGTAGCATTTACGTCTAGTTTTACCAGGTTTTTTATATACCTTAGCTATTGATATCGTGTATGCAGTCGTGTATACTTAAATGCCTATATTTGGTAATATCGTTAACAAACAAGAGTTCGATGAAACCAAAGTTACTGCTTTGAAGTTTTGACTTTAAATAATTCCATGAAAAATTTGTTCTATCTATATTCAGTTGGGTAGGAGACAACTCGCCAAATCGAATAGCGAAGACATTGAATTTAGGCGAGTTGTCCCTTTTCAGGTTATATTAGGTCAGGGTCAGTACAGTTGATGTAAGGTAGCGATCTGCACCTGACTGTACCAAATTTTAGGAAATTCCGACTCTCCATTTAAACACACAAAACTAGAAACAAATGCTACCATAATCTTAGCTAAATTATATATAGGGTTTATTAGGTATATAAAACAAGCATGCCAATTTAGTACTCATTTTATGTAAAGGACAGAGCCAGTCAGTGCAACATTTTTCTTAATTCTTATAGCAATCGACCCTGTATACATTGGTGGCAACATCAATACTCTCTCATGGTAGGAACTCTCAGACGTTCTAACTTTCATGTTGCAAGACATCCAAATTTTTATTATGATTAAACAACAAACTCCATAAATACTTGGAAAATAACAATATATAAGACGTTTTTTTATTTACGCAGGATATGGCATTTATTGCAAATGAATAAAAAAATGTAAAACTAATACCTTGGCGGCGCTCTCCAGCGGATTCCAATAGACTGCAATGGCGTTGTGTGCCACCTCCTCGATGCAGCCGGCAAGCCCGATGCTGTTCTTAGTGTCTACAACAAACAACAAAAACAACAAATTGTCATTAATCTTGTCTTCAGGTAACTGTGTTGTAATGGCGGCGGAGATTTCGATTAAGATATCAACGCACAATACGTCATCGGCGACGGAAATTTATTTGCTGGGCGTGAATAATCGGGTGATAGGATCGATTTATCAGCGATTGCAATGTTTCCATTTCTGTCCCCCGATTGAGGCTTATGGTAATTAGCACGTACCCATTTAATACCAATCGAAGAACAAATTGACGCGGGAAATTAAGTCCTTCTAGTTTGCATTCAGAATGGTGTTATTCATGACGATTAAAGTAATGAATTAAAAAAAAAACTATCCACTCGAAAATTTCATCGACTTTTATGTAGAAACGTTATTGTTAATGCATCAAATAATGATATTTTGGATCTTATTGTACCATACTAGATATTAGGTAAGTGTAGCTAGGTTTTACCACTATAGATAATGTGGTAATAAATGCTATGAGTTCGAATAATATAAATTGTAGTAAGTATTTGCATCCGAGAAATAAATAAATATTTTTAATTTAATTACGTATATCTTGTACTATTATTATACTATCTTGTACTGGATGTCAGCAAGGTGACCCACTAGGGCCAGCTGTGTTCAGCCTAGCCATCCAACCCATTATAGAGAAGTTAAATTCTAAATTAAATATATGGTATTTGGATGACGGTACCTTAGGAGGTGATGCTCAAACAGTTTTAAATGATTTAAAAATTCTAAACGAAAACCTTCATGCCATTGGCCTAGATTTGAATATCAAAAAATGTGAATTATATATTTCGGACAACAGTATTTCAAGAGAAAATATTATTAAAGATTTTAGTTCCATTGCATCTGATATCAAAATAATTGAAAAAGGTTCACTTCACCTTCTTGGGTCGCCAATTTTCGAAGAATCTTTTTCAAATTTCATTGATGACAAAATTCTAAAATTTCAAAAAGCTTCTGAACGTCTTTTGGATTTACAAACACATTTCGCTTATACTATAGTTCGACACTGTCTTTTTGTTCCAAATTTTACATATAACTTACGATGTACCCATTTTTGGAAACGCCCACATTTGCTCCACAGATTAGATGAATTCATTAAAAATTCCCTTTCGTCTATTTTAAATATCAATTTTAGTGACCGTATTTGGGACCAGGCCTCTTTGCCTATTAGGTATGGAGGTCTAGGTATTCGCAAAATTTCAAGTGTAGCTCTCCCGGCATTTCTGTCTTCCGTACATAGTACAGAAAATCTTTTTAAAAAAATATGTAAAAACAATAACTTTGAAATAAGCTATGCAATTGAGGCCAGAAATGCTTGGTCAGCCTTATTACCAAATTCGAAATTTCCAGTTTATCCATCTTCGCAGAAGCAATGGGATGAGCCGCTTTGCAGAATAACACTAGATAATTTACTAGAAACATCTAACAATTCTGTAGATCGTGCTCGCCTGTTGGCTTCGGCGGAGTGGGAATCAGGGCTTTGGCTGCAGGCACTACCATCTGCCAATTTAGGCACATTGCTGTACAATGACGCCTTCCGTTCGGCAACAGCATTACGTTTAGGTGCTAATTGTACAGTCCCGCATCGTTGCCCTTGCGGGGATACCGTCAACGCCCTTGGACACCACGGACTCTCATGCCCCAGGAGCGCCGGCCGTTTAGGACGTCATTCTGTCCTAAACAATATAATCCGTCGGGCTCTTGCCACCATCCACGTTCCAGCAGTTTTAGAACCAAACGGTCTGGCCCGGGATGATGGCAAGAGACCAGATGGAATGACTTTGGTGCCCTGGAGATTGGGACGGCCGCTTGTGTGGGACGCTACTTGTGTCGACACACTTGCTCCGTCTCATCTTCAGGTCACTAAGTCCAAAGCTGGCGCTGCTGCGGCTGAGGCAGAGAATCTCAAAAGGCGTAAATATGTAGGTATAAGTAGTAACTATATTTTTGCGCCTTTTGGGGTAGAAACTCTGGGACCGTGGGGTTCATCGGCTCATCAGCTTTTTCAGCTTTTGTCGAAAAGGCTGATAGAGGTATCCCGTGACAAGAGGGCTGGTAATTACCTTGCTCAAAGGATTAGCATTGCCATTCAATATGGCAATGCTGCCAGCCTTCTTGGCACATTACCGCAAGTGGAGCCTTTAACGGGACTGTACAATTTAAGTTAATAATTTATTTGTTTATTTTTTATTATTATTATTATTTTTAAGTATATGTATAGTCAGAATGTCCTATATTGAAACCTAAATCTTTAAAATTTAATTACGTGTAAATCGCAGATTTAATAGACAACGTCCTGCAATTTTTTGCATGAATTTAATAATAAAATATTTCATTAAATCTACTCGTTACCTACTGGTGTAAAACCTTTTTATATTTTGCATTTGATTTTGATTTATTTGGTGATATCTATATAAGGTGGTAATTTACAGAAGCATTGTAGGCGTAACACCCTACGACAGTGATAAATAATTCAGTTTATTTACGGCAATTATGCGTGTCTTTATAGCATGGTGCTTAGTGCTCTAGACTTTACTCAATCATAATTACTTGAGCAAGTATGTACCCACATAAAGTGCGTAGAAATTACTATTTTTACGTTGTCATATACGTATTACTTACACTGTAATTACATTTTTTTTTTACTTTCAACTAAGTTTTGTCAATCTTCATCCAAACCAAGTCATTTAAAGGGTTCTCTTTTAATTTAATTTCTAACTTCATACTATACATTAGTTTGAAAACAAACCAAACTATAAAACAGTACTTGTTTGGAAAAATTACCTATTACTATTAAGAAACATAGTTTGGGAATAAGTCTGTCTTAATATTGTGCGACATGAATTCCTTACTCCAATCAAACTGGATTTAACGTACGAAATCGTAATTATGCTAAATTCAAATATTCCGCCTGTGACTGAGAGACTACTATAATACGATCTAATAGATCATATAAGCTATAATTTTTTATGTAGGCCGCTCGAACTGAATATTTTATAAAGATAGAGACAAACGCGGGAACTAGCGTCATCGCTTGGATAAATGTGAGATTAATTTATACATTTCATAAATAAAGAAAATTAAACAGATAATTCCTAATACCTATAGATAACTATGTGGGAGTAATAGTCCATGATAACGCGCATTGACTCATTATTTCGTGTCATTCATCGCTTCCAAACTATCAATGTAGGGATTTGTTGGAGATGTCTACTCTGGTCTGCTTGCGGGTGATGTGGTAGTTTACTTGTACATTATTTTTACCTAGACTTACATTCTTTAAAACAAAACTGCTTATACTTAGCTGCTTTGTTATATAAATACCATTGACCATGACGAAATCTTTTGGATTTCTACTACTTCCTGGTTAGTTTACCTTACTGTGTATAGCGAACGTGGCAATATATTAATATTTTCCTGTTAACTTTTATATTCAATGTTATGATTTGATAAATAAACTCAGGAGTAATAAATAGTACTAAGGTAAAACGTCGACCAAAATGCAGATTTCTTACTACAGTACGAAATTGATTTGCCGTATACGCAATCATCAATCTTACATTGACTGAACATTGGACCATAACAATTCAGTTTATCAATAAAATAATGACTAAATTAGTAACGCTACATAAACTGTAGCTAAAAAAATCATTGGTAATGACTATGCAGGCGCATAATTCTATAGTGATAGTGAGCAGTGCAGTAGCGTGGGCGGCGTATTATCGGTTATAGCCCGAATGCGATCAGTGTGGCCCCTAGCACGTCGAGCTGATGTGTTTATGGCCGCGGAGGACGCCGCCCGCCCTCGCCGAGCCCTACCTTATTGTTTAACACTCTCTCAACTATTTACGAGTCTATTCCGTCCTGTTACTAACATCAAGACACCTACTCAAAACTATCAGCCAACGTTATGCAAATGTATAACACCTCGGCGAACACTGAAGTTATGTAGCGTGTCATATGCAATCGGATCACAGTCATGTGAATGGTTGCTTAAAAGTTTAGATGGATCCGATTTCAATTTTAACGGTAAACGACATCAACGAGCTCATTGGTGCAACTAAAAACAGATTTAAAATAATTAAATATTTAACTTGTACGACGACAGTTATATTAATGCCTCGGCGTATTTTATGTTACATTTGCATACATTTAATACATTTTTTTTGAAAATGTTCATAAATATGTTGAACTGTTCGTGAGACAACTGTTACAACTTGTGATTAAAAACAAAGGCTTACAAAAGGATTTATCCGGCGAATCACTGAGGCGTGGTAATAAGTGAAAACTGTCAAAAGAAATAAGTATGAAGGTATAGACGCTTTGGTGCGAAGCACGACACGCGATCCACTAAGATGTAGGTAACCGGAGAAGGCATTGTGCGGAGGCGCGGTGCGTTGCAGGCCTCTCTCCGCGGCCAGGTCCTGCCGCGCCCCGCCACCCGCGTCCCGCCATGCCGCGCTTTCACACGCCTGCGCACAGGTGTCCGATGTCGCCCTTGACGCCGCCAAGATCGTTTCATATGTTTTGCTGTCTACTCTACCCTACCAAGTGTAGTGGGAATGGTACCTATTTATTCAAAAACTGTTTACATGATTTTTAACAGATTCGATAAGTTATTTAAAATAGTTTTTTCTAATCAGTTAACAAAATTAGTAGTGATTTACATATTTACTACTAATAAATGAAGAGTAACAATATAAACAAAATCTATCCAGATACACTATATTAGTAAAAAGTATGACATCTAAACATAACTACTTGAGATTCAGATATAAGTGTAAATAAATTAAGATGTAGTAAACATTGCATAATGAAACATAAAATGTTATACAACTTATATCGTTATTAAATACTTTATTTATATTTAAAATGGAAGACACTAAAAGTCCACTATGTTTAGACATTACTTCATTTTATATAATGCCGTACGATAAAAGGAATAAAACTCAACTAACATCGAGATAAGCTAAAAACCTTGACATTAAACTTGGCATGGCCGCGCGAATTAATGTCTTCCATGTTTTTATTTTCCTTGAGATTTAATTTATAGACACTGCTGGCTGCGGCGTCACTCATTACAAATGCTACGGGCCTAAGTTAAGTAATGTTAGAATGTGTAAAGTGTCATATATCAGCGCTGTTTACTTCGAGCCGCGATTAATAAACAGTAAATAGGCATTCCGTAATGACGTAATTGTTAATTTGATCGGCCATTTCGGGGTGTTCTTGATTTTAAATACTTAAAAAAGAAACTTAACATTGTAACAAGGTAGAAGTAAACATTAATAAATGGATATTTGTATTTTATTTATTTTTCATTATTCAATAAACTAAGTATACATAATTACTTAAATCTTTAAACAATCAATCGCTTACATAAAGTTACAACCCGCCCTTTAAGGTTTCAGGCTAGGCTAAGGCTGGCTGCATTGTCACGTTGAATCTTAACTGCGATCCTTTGCACCAGAAACGAGTAAGAGCGGAAGTCATAATTTTTTTCAGAAATTTTGCACCCTATCCCTAAAAAGGCGCTTAGCATCCATACCCAACATCCCAAGGTCTCAACGGCTATAGACATTATATTTTATTAAGTAAGTTTTTATAAAATTTGTACAATAAAGCATGTCCAGTCATACAAGCTAAAATTTCAGCTTTTGTGGTAATAATAACCAAGATAGAAGTTATCAAAGTTTTGTTTCTGTTAGTGGTGAGTGAACGTTAAGTGTATTGCGTTCAGCATACGCTGCGCTGGGAGCACGTAGAGGCTCATCGGGCAATTAACATGCTAATGAGCAGCTCCCTGATACCATCGCAGTAATTATGTCCGTGCGCGACTATATTGTACGATTGCTTATATCTCTTCTCGACTTTTTAGACATCCGCCTCTAATATGGTAAACTCAATGCCTCTACAAACTGCCTTGTAGAACCAAACGTCATCTTTTATGTCTCGCGAGCAGGTGTGTCATCGCTAGGATGGAGATTTCTCACGAATTTTGACGATTTCCTGTTAATAAGTTCATAAAGCTCACTCCAACAGAGTTCATAAAGTTCAAAATGTCAGATACTTAACTTTGTAATCGTTTTATTAAACCTCCACTCTCGGAAAAGATGCTCGGTTCTGTATCTCCCATCTGGTTAATGTCGGAATATGTCATTATGACTGCATGTAATATGAGAGTAGGTAGTAGCTAAAGGTATTTATTTAGACGCAAGCGAGGGAGTCTAGGTGGCGGCGCCACCCATGTTTATTTTTAACCGGAGCGATTGATAGGTATGGCGGTCGGTGTGGGCCGCGCGCGGACTTCGCGTCGTGCGCGTTATTTATGCAAATGTTCTAACGAGATATAATGGTGGGCAGCGGGATGCGCGGGCGCGTCTCCTCGGCTATCTGCCTCCAGCAGATAATTAGGCCCTGCGTGCCGCCGCTACCGCCGACGCCGCCGCCGCCTCCGACCCCTCAGCACGCAACTTCACCGACATGTTACTGTGTCGCCTCGAGCACGTTTTTGTGCAGTAAATATCGTGTCTCAGGTGCTTGTACCCGCTACCGACTGATAGCTGCACTCGTGCAAAAACCTGCCAGTCATTGTATTCACAACCATCACCTTAATGACGTTAGTTACTAACGTGCACGCAACAGGGAGTGTGTGAGTAATAGATATACTTACCGGCATCTAATATCCTCTGTTTGACGGAATGCTGCCTGCCGTGCCAAAATTGCCAAGCCTTAATTTCATCTTCAGGCGATTTTTCTTCTCGAAACATCAGCATTACCACGCTCTGTAACAAATTATTAAAGTTTAATTAAGGAAATGGACATTTAAAAGGGAAAATGTTATTAGCATCCAGATAATTTTGAACATAAACTAAACTATATTTGTAATAATTCAAATCATAACATTTATCCATGATGAATTTAATTATGTTTGTTATGATTAAATACGTCTAATTATTTCTACTACTATTCTTGTTATTTGCTCGAGAAATCTATTAATAGAGCATTTATACCTTAAGAATATTTTGCGTTTAGAACAATGTTAAGTAAATTCGAGATTGACCGGCAGATAATTTTGTTTTACTAATTATAATCATAAATTATCTACGAATTCACACATCGTGCAGTTGTAGAAGTTCCACATTTCGCGAATGCGCAAAACGCGATTAGTGGCTGCATTTCTCAGCTATTACGCTTAAAGTGCGCGATTACGTCGTTACGGCGAGCATCTTAATTTCATACGCACTTAAATGCTTTTTTAAAAAGTCACGTGAAACCTTTCGACCGTTTCCGTTCTATTGAAAAAGCGAAATATGCTGTTAAGACGATTTCTATCGTCTGCGACTTAGAAAATTAAGTGAAAAAGAAGTGGCTTGCTCGAGGCGTGGTGGCAGCCGAGCCTTATAGGGCTAACGACGAGAAAGCACCGCCGATCGTCGCCTTGCATTGATGGATCGGTGCGAGGCGACTCGGAAAACTCCGGTGAGCCGCGCCCAGCAATCTCGGACTTCATGTATGTATGCCTAATGCATGTAATTAGAATCAGGCGCGTTCGCGTCACCCCTTGGCTCACTAATACACTTTTATGTTAAATGCAAATGAAATTTGCAGATAAATTAGATATCATATTTTGCAGTAAATGTATGTAGATACAGTCACAAGCATTAACTTGTATAGCCGTCAACTCTTTAGCCAATGTAATAGTCTATAATTAAATACAGTTGTATACATATCAGTGTTCGTGACTGTAGCGAGTCGCGACCCTACCGCAAGATAACAGCGGAAGGGGGTCAGTAAAATCCGAAGATTTTTTTGACCGAGCGAGCGAAGGGAGCGAGTCTCCATTTCGAGACTGGCAAATTTTGCTTTTGTCCGGATATGTGTCTGTCGGTCTGTCTGTTTGTTCCCGGCTGGAGGTTGCATTTCTGAACTGATCCTAATGAAACTTGGCACACGTGTACCTTGATTGTTATGAAATTTTTTGTCGAGAGCTTTTTGATTAGGGAAAAAATGGGGGCAAAATGAGGGAAAGATTTCTGTGACGTTGTTTACAAACGGATCTTAATGAAACATGGCAAACATGTTTCTTGTTTTTTTTTTGAAATTTATTGTCAACATCTTTTTTGAATGGGGGAAATGGGGGCAAAAATCCAGGGTAAACATAAACCCGGAAGGAGAAAAACCTCTTGGCTGAAGAATTTAAGAGATTGGTTTCATTTGAGTACCAGGACGCTCTTTCGTGCAGCAGCTTCAAAAGTTAGGATAGCCATGATGGTCGCCAATCTTCGTTAAGAGGCGGCACTATAAAAAGAAGAAAGGGGCAAAAAAGGGGGGAAGTTTGCTGCAAGATGGTTCTGTTAGAAATTAATATCCGCTATAGTTTTGTTTTTGGTTATAGATAAGTATTCTATTTTTATTAATTTTTTTTATTATTATTTGACAGAATCGGAAATACCTATAGAGTTATGAAAAAAGGAAAAGAGGGTTAACGGAGGAGGGTCGCGAGATCTACTAGGCTGTTTACAGAACCACTAAGTTTTAAGCGTATATGAATTGTACAGTGCATGTGTATGGTAATTTCAATCGGATCCAGGGTAACGATTGATCAGATTATATTCTAAAGCCTCATTTCTATATGAGATCGGTTGGTGATGTCAATGTGAAACACCCAAACCACGCATACTAATACATCTTCGAATAGTACCTAACGGTGCACTCGGCCTCCATCTGCTGTCCCACCATTATATATAAAATATTTAAAAATTTACAGCTTTATAAGAATTCCGCACCTCGTATTTGACGGAATACATAATACATTGGGTAACTGTAAACTTGAATTAGTATATTATCGCAGCTGTCGTGGTATTCAAATTAGATGACATGACAGTGGGTATTAAAATTGGGGTTTATTGAACGATAATAGTTTTATTTTTAGCAAACCGACACCAGCAGCTATGTGAAAACCTTTACTAGCTTTGATTACTCCTGTTTATAGTATTGATATTAATGAGTCATAAATAGTTGCCAACTAATTTATTGCTTCTGTGGTACCTAATAGTTTACGTAATTTAATACCTATTTGAAGTTACAATTGAACGAAACAATGTTTGCTATTGTTGCATGACAAAGATACATTGTTGTAATTGTAAGACTAACTAACAAACTTAAATGATTTAAATTACGAAGTTTATTGTAAACTAGACAGACATATTATTTCGATTAATATCGAAGCCTTTACTTATTAAATTATTACAACCAACTGATGGGTACCTGTAAAATCCAATCGATTTAAAATGTAAAACATGTCTCAAATAAATCAAAAAATCAATTGAATCGGTTTTCTTTATTGGTGCATTAACAAGCATAATTGGTCACTACTTTGACAGCGGTCCCAACTGCTATCTCTAGACGTAATTTGTTCTACTTCTACTACTAAAAATTATCTCTTTTGTTTTTGAAGTAGGTATATTTATAAAGTTAATCAATCGTTACAAGTATGCTTAACTATTAAACGAGCAATATTTGTAGTATATTTATTTTTAAACTAGCATTTTCGAAAATTTTCTTTGAAATTCTAGATATAAGTTCTTACATAGTCAAAAAGATAATCTAGCTAGGTTCCATGTCTGGGAAAATTCATTTTACCCATATTTTCACGCAAAAAGCTTATACGATAAAACGAGCGAAGCTCGGTCGGCTAGGTACTATAGTAATATACATAGTATTTTATTATCATTGTCATGTTTGATTCGGTACTATTCAAAATTAATTATAATTATAGATAATCAGATAAATCAAGATGCGGTCTACATTGCTTTCATATTATACGTCCACCCACTATGTACAAGTAGCCCCACTCTTTTGATTCAAAACAGCGCGTGTGTTTCACAAGAGTACCTACGGTTTTGGCTGCTCGGACCAGTTACCTCCTACTTTTCGGACCGCCAATTAATTAATTGAGTGTATCGACATTCGACCCGATTTCAGGAGCTCGGTTGACAATCTGAGTTATCTGATTAAGCACGCTTTCTCCCGCGCTGTGTGCCATAGCCGCCATGTGTCTCGCCGATTACGCTCTGACAGTCACTCCATATTAATTTCGTCACTCTATTTGAATAAATAAGCAATTGCATATATTTCACATATAACTACGCAATCGGATGATCTGTATCGCGTGTCCACGTGTGACAGCGCGCGATCATTAATCTGCTCATAGACACTGATCGCGTAGTTTATGTAACGTTTGTTTCAATAGGAATTCATAAAATGAGCATTAGCGTTTAATGTTTATATAATATCGAAATACTTTTAATGTATTTGATTATTATCCTGATGCTATTTATTCTCACAAAAGCTAAAGCTAAGTCATATTAAAAAAGCGGTTGTGAGATAAATTGTCTAATTAAATGTCTATAGTGGCCGAGCGTGTATCCACTTTATTCTTATATCGACGACGATTTCTCATTGATGCTGTTGTTGTTTAACAAGACCACGAGAAGGAGCTCGCTAAGTCTTACGCACCTGCCTTATTGTTAACCATAAATTATAAGGTTAAAGAATTCGTTAAATTATCAACAAATCAATAGACTATAATAATATAATACGTGTAGCGTACTGTAAAGAATTCTTCATCATACGTAGAATATATTTACAAATTGAACAATGGGGGCAATGGTAATATTGCGTGAGCGCTAGCCGCGGCCGCCCGCCCTCCACAGGCTCGAACAGTCACCTCATGTCATACTCGTGGTAGCTTTTTGTTCGTTACCAGCTTTGCTCGTCGTTTGCGAGGCCGCTGCAGCGCTCATCCATCAGGTCCTATCTATTTTATGACAATTATTTATGTATCCAGCCTGGAAAACTATTTCGCTTATAGTTGAGCTTTATCGATAGAGCAAAAGTAATGTCCTGCTGTCTCGATACGCTATATCTGATACGGATACGTCTGTTTGTTAAGTGCGCTAGTTGTCTGTGCTAGTTGTTTTAACGCCTAGGTTATTTGCTCCGAGAGTCCGCAGTGAACGTTGGTTTCAACATAAATTCTGAGCGGAACTGTGGGTGTAACTGCCACGCGGTTGCCTACGATCTGCGTGTCGGTATTTATTTCACATCAGGTTAAATAAATATTTGCTCATTTCATTGTGTTTATTTTATAAAATTGTTAGGGATATTATTCGAAGGATGGTAATTATTGGAGAGTAAAATCTTTACAATTGGTGTTGTTGCATTCCACTTTCATGGTGCCGGAGGCTGCGGGAGATTGCAGAAGATGCGCGCGCGCAGCATCCGCCGGCAGGACAAATTGCCCGGCATCCGGCGCTAGAGCCGCCCCTAATTGATTATTAAGTGCTCGACTTCGACCCTAATAATCATATGCAATATACGACACTATACGACCACATGACCTGATAAATGACCTGACTTCGGTAGCTTCTGGTAAAGCTTAAAGATTTTTTTTATGTATGATTATATATAAGCAAACTTTCTAATTGATGAGCTCGATATTCGGCTGTCATCGGTAAATAACATCATTAGGCTATGTCAGATGCCTTTAGGCAGCCTGAAAAATCTGACAGTATTGCAACTAAAACACCCGGATCATGTTCCTATTGGTCTGGTTTTCTTGTATAAAAGGGTGACGGAGGTCAGTGTTAGTAGTAGTATGAGTTTTTCTTAACGCAGACGCTAGCGACTGCGTTAGTGATTTAGTATGGCAGACCTGTACAGCGCCTCTGGCGGATAGTAAGGCAACTAAGAAATTCCATACAAAATCCTAACGCAGTCGCTAGCGTCTGCGTTAAGAAAAACTCATACTAGGGGCACAGACGCCAGTATCACAAACACACATATATGTATATATATCCCCTGGCCGTTTCGGCTATGGTGACTGACTAAGACTAGTTACGACTTCGTTGATGTGCCTTAAGATGGCTGATATACCCTATTCTTGTTGTAAATGTGCGAGCACATTAAGGGCACGTTAGGGTACCGTTGATATTGTTATACTATTTAGAGGAGGGTGGTTTGATCGCGTATCGTTTATTATCCAGTGCATTTCTCCTGTGTTCCTCAAATAAATTAATATTGTTTTGAACTGTTCGGTTTATTCTTCGTTCGTCCTGAAATTTTGTCCCACATTTCAAAAAATGATTCGTTTGTCCCAGTCACTTTTATATTCCCGGTTTGGCCCAGTTCACAAGAAGGTACTTTAAAGGTACAGCTAACAAAAAAGTATTTAATAAAATAATAAAAATTGTACATCGGGACGAAAGAAGCATAATGTTTGGGACTAACTAAGAAATTTATTAGTGGGACAAAACTCAGTGGGACCAACGAAGAATGAATCAACTGATCATCGCCACTCAGTCCTATTCATAGCTAAGTTTTCCCAACGGGTATGGTCGATATTGCATCTTTTCATGTGTTTCATTTTTTTCAGAATATCTTTATATCTGAGAAACTGGCCGCTTTGTATCCGTTAGCCATCTTTACTTGTAATTCTAAAAATGGTACCTAAGTATGAAAATAATATTTCCATTGATGAATTTTAGCGCTCCAATAACAGCTAAATCTTGATTGAAACGAAGCAATTCCTGCAATCCACCGGGCGTCGGATTAACATCCGAAGTCGCGTCGTAACACTAATCTGCTTTAATGTCGAAAGGAAATGTCAGATTGTAAAGTGCAGGGCTTCGGGCCAACCGTGATGCGGCTTAAGACGCCCTACCTACCGCTTAGAGCACAGCCTTCAATCACGCTTTGCTCAAAGATAAAATAATAAGAGAAAGGAATTGATACTTCAATTGCATTTTGTATGACAATAGCCCAGTTTAAATCCATCCAAACTTCATTTCCATAACCCATTTTAAGTTTCATAAATAAGGTACACTTATATATTCTTTACGTTCATAAATCCTCTTCCTGCCGAGACCTGTTTATGGATATAATCATCTATTGATATAGCCGGGATGGTATTGGCAGGAGTACCACATAACATCAACTTTTCCAAAGGGACTCTACGCGTTGGGTCAATATCCCCGCGCAAGCCTCTCAAAAGTCCGGGGTGAATAGACCCGTGATCCTCAAAGGAGATACAAAATGATAATAATAAAAATAACAAATTCTCTTAAAATCTGCATTCCTGTGTGGTCTGTCCATCCATTATCGAAATGGCATCGTCTATCATAAAGTAATCTCTGCCAACAGACGAAATCTACTTTTGTTCATAGAAATTATTTATATCGAAAATTATCTAATTAATTAATAATGATTTTCTACTAAGTATGGAAATCATTCGAGATGACATATTTACTGAAAATAAAAATCATTTAGACTTACATTTCATTGGAAGTAATTATATTCAATGTAAACATTGCATAATTGGTTCTTAGACCTAATGTCACTGATTATTGGCGGTAGTGGCACTCGGCCGGAGATAGTATCAAGGATTGACGTTAAATGCGCGCGCGCACTGACAGTCCAATATCGAGACAATGACGGACCCCGCGGTTTATGTAACACCATTTGCATTGGAACTCTATCCACTGTCACCCTTGTTGAGGAATTAAAACTATAAGTGAAAGTTGTTCGGTGACTTACAATCAAAAGTTTAACTTATGGCTGCATTCAATTCATCATACATTTGATTACAGAACTAGGTTGAGTGGGTAGGTAAAAGCAAAGCGGACAAATGTGAGTCTAGTGCAACAGAACTAACCGAATATTGCAAATTAGAGTATCCATATTGAACATTACAGGACGACTAATTACAAGTTACGTATTTCAGCAGTTACGTATAGCTATATTATCGAATAATACGTAATATTTCGAAAGTGTAACAGTTATAGAGTAACGTTACGCGAACCTGAAACCGAACGTGGAAAATTCACGCTCGGTCGAGCGGCGCGAGCGCACCCTGCCGTAGCCAAACTTCGTGCAATACCAATATCTTTCAGTCTTCATTATATTTAATCCTTAGATATCAACAAATTATCTACTATCAGGTACCCAAAAAAGAATCAATTTAAAACTTAAACTGATTTTAAAACTGTTATTTATGTACATGATGCATAATGTTTGTAAGTATTAGAAGTGCTTTAGAGTCAACAACACGAGTTATATACTCAACTTTATTCTCAAAAACTATTAACTAATTGTGATCAAACTTTACGTTGGACCATGTAGATCTATAAGTAGAGTAACAAATTTTTTTATCTGGCCTTTATATTTTGATATGTCGTGCAGAAAGAAACCATAGATTCTTAAGATGACGTCTTTTATCTATCCTGGCCGTCTATATGTATTCACCACAGTTGCCTTTTTGTAGAAAGCAGGATTGAGCATACGCGGCGCTCGGAGGAAGACACGGTGAGGAATACAGGGGTTAATTGAACTTAAAAACGTAAGGCTTACCAAAATTATATCGTAATTTTATTTCCCTTGCTAATGGTATTATTCATTTGCAGCGAGGTAATCGCCAGTTTTTCATCTCAGAAAAGTATTACATGAAATTTTATTTATTTGGAAATAAAAAGTAAGGAAAAAGCAATTAGGTGCATTAAAATCACATAAATTATTCTTTTTAAAATAAGAAACGCCATAAAAAGCACATTAAATTAAGGCGCGACCACGCTTGATAAATATAATTCCGCGGAGAAATTCCAAAGCGGGCAGTCTTTAGTTATCCTACTATATGTATTACCTCTTATTATTATATCCTCTTCATCTTTTAATTTATGATAGTTATGTAATAGTAGAAAAAACAAAAAAAAAAAACAAAAAAAATGTAGAAAAAACTAAAGTATTATTAAAGTAATAGTATACTATATATATATATATATCTGTTAGATGCCCGGAAACATTGTTTATCACCAATTTCAGTAAATTTAAAGGAATGATCTTCGTTGTTAAGTAAAATTAATAATATGATTTTAAATTTATAGTTCCTGTCATACATTTTTAAAGCAAAAATATATGACAAAATTTAAATTATTATTTCATTTCAAATAAACAAAATGCCGTTACAAATGTGTTTTAATTGTATAATCTAGCAATTTATAATCATTAACGTTTTTGTGACAAAGCAAGTTTTTCAAAGAAGTAAGAGAGGAGCTTGGGATAAGGGTGCGACTTAAATTGAAACATCTCAACACATGATTGATTGTAAGCGTGATAGGCAACATCCGACTATTGACAACAATCATGCAAATGCGATACCTTTTTTGCACAATATGCATACAAATTTCCCGCATCTCATCTGATGAAGGTGCTTACGAAAAATTCATTACACGCGAGTGCCTTCTGTGAGAACGATCGAAGTGTCTCGTATTCTGTCAGCCCTTCACATTACTGACGACATAAAGGTGGACGGAGAGTGAACGACGATATACAATACACTGACGCAGGACAGTGCGTTCAGAATGCAATGCAACCACAATAATCCCCTCATCAAGCGTTACACGTCGAGTGCAAAAAGCATCATTAACGATCACCTAAAAAGGCGAACGGGAGCAATCATTAAAATCGAAAAATATTGTAAAAAGAGTACAAAAACAACGAAGTGTCTCGTTACGCGAGTTTCCGTTGCTACGAAAGTGAACATGAGCACAATGATGTCAGTGTAGCGATAAAAACCCGTGTAAAAAATGCTCTGAATGAGTAGGCGCACTTTGGACACGCGAGATACAGTTTAATCGTTGCTCGGAATATATATGTCTGAAGGTAGATATCGGTAAGTACATTAAACGGAAAAGTTTATCAGTAGCGCTAAATGGTATTAATCGGTATTGGTATGCAAATTACACTATTAAAAGGGTACCAAATGATTTACATTAAACAACAGTTTAGTATCGGTAGCAGTAAGAACGTATAAGTTTTTTTTTTAACAAACCAATACACAATAATTATAAAACACAAAATTGTGGTCTTAACTAAGAGTAATAATTAATAAGTTATTTTCTAAGTGATAGAGCCTAGCTACTTAATAGGTCACAGATGTGGTGGCTCTACCAGAGAAACAATTATGTACCTATGATCTCACAGAAAATTTATGTTGATTTAAAGTAATAGCGTCTGATGCTATCGTGATCGTAGAGGTTACAATTTGGTTTTCTATATATAATTGTTGATCTCCTTGGTAATAACGTCGATCTTTACGAGCGATACCACTTATTATTTTCAATCATATATTTATATATTCAAATATATCACAAAACTGAACTTTTACAGTTATGCTTCCAAAAATACAAGCAACGCAATATTTAAAATACCAAGAAACCATCAACGTCTTTATTGACATCTCTGCGTCATTTATTAATGCACAATATTGCAACAGTGATTAATGTAGAGTGACATTAATCTTATTAAAAATTTTACTTTTCTCGCAACCCTTCGTACGTACACGAAATATCAAACAACGGAACTGTGTCGCTAGCGAGATGATTAATTGCCACTATGTTCTTTGATTGATCGGCCGCTTTTTTATCAAGTCTATTTTAAGGGGCGAGACCAATTTCGTCTGTTCAAGTGCTAATGTCTCTTTTGATAGCAATTTAAAATAATATTTATCTTTCAATTTTAATGTAAATTGCTACACTTTCATAATATTATAGCGTGCGAATTGTTAGTAGCATGATTTTGAAAGAATTGATGTTTTAAAATTTGTTTGTAGTTACTGTTGAATCCTCGAACGGGGCGTTATTTTAAGAAACGTTATTTTTAAGCGAAAATTCAACTAAAGTAAGATAATATCAAGTCTCGGACTGGCGGATGACGATAAAGCGTCCGAAAAACAAGGGCGGCGCGCATGCCAGCTGGCAATTACCGACGCGCTACGCCCTGGCAAATACATATCTGTTTGCCAAAAAATAAATTTCTTAACCATTTATTGACACGCAAAACATCTTAAGCTTTGCGTGCGAGGTTATTATTTTCAGCTATGGTTTTTAGGTAATAAATGCTTTTAAAAAAGAAAAAAGTTATAGTACCTATTTATCGATTCTATGCACTTTTTAAAATAAACACCATAAAGCAAAATAAATAATTGCGGTAAAAAAAGTTCGGAACGAATTGTTTTTATATACGAATACATTCGCAGTCAAGCAAACGGCCTACGAAAGATGGGCGATCGGTACTTTTAGACAAACAATGAGTTAAAATTAAAATTTTAGGTATTTTTTCGTATAAAATTGTTTTGTTTTTATTTATCATTACTTACATATCAACAGATAAATTCTCCAATAAAAATCATTACCGCAATACATATTTTATAGGCCCAACCGTGAAACTATATCATCATGGTTCTTTTCAAAATTCCAGCAGGGCATAACACTGTAATCGGAATGTTCTCAGTTACTTAGTTTGCATATCGAACGAGAAAAATGCGCTCGTTAAGTAAACACAATGTTTGCCACATTGGAATTATTTTATCATAATGCAGGACGCTTATTGTTTAAAGGAAGCGATATTATCCGAGCGGACTCCCGGGGCGGTCATTGTGTTCCTATATGGCGAATGTCAAAACCGTCGTCTTAATTATCGGGCACGGCTATACAATGCCGACTCGATTGCGGCGAGATAAGCCCGCCTGTACCAACTAGAGTATTGAATGCGATACACTGGTCGCGGCAGCGCTGCCGGACCGAGGTCCACTTGCTGCCTTAATAATAACTTCAAACGTATGTCGCATTGTAACTATCTTCGATTATACAGATCTAAACCCATTGAATCAAGATAAACAACTTTGAATATGCATACTGCTGCGAGAAAAAGGAAAGAAACTAGACTATTGAATATTGAGCGTCTTTCATAAACTCTTGTTTACAACCAATGCTATTGAAAGTTATGTTACGTAAATATCTAATGCTTCGAAAATAAAAACTGAAAATAATAAGGTATTAATCACTTACAAAGAAGTTCAATTATCCGAACGAGATTAACTAGATAACCAAATGTGGATTTTCCGGTTATTCTAGAAAATCTAGTAAATTGTAAAAAAAAATTAATGTAGTTTAATTGTATTATCTAAGTGTGACGGCTTTATAGTTTTCCAGGGAAGTTGTCAGGAAACAATAATGCAAGGGGATTTCCGATTTCCACGCGTTATATCGCGCCTTGTCTCACGTGGGTATCAATGTTTTGTCTTAACTAATATTCCCATGCGATAACAATCAATATTTGTCATGCCATGAAGTCATTATGTTGAAAATAAAATTACACTTTTTATATGATGAGCAGTAAAGTTGTTTATGATCTATTAATATTTATACAAATGCGCAAGAATCTAAACCTTAAGGTCTTTCATGGTTTTATGAAATGATGTTTCATAAAACTTTTCGTTGACCTAAGGTAATAGGATTTTTTGACGGTATTTTTCTATGCAAGACAAAACGAAATTCATAAGAGTGACTTTTAAAATAACAAAGAACACATAATGTGCTTAGTAGTTAGTAATACGTATGTATACCTAATAGAAACTAAATATTTGAAACTTAATTATTAAGAAAATTAACTATGATTACTTCAAAATGCAAATAGGATATAAAATTCATACCCTCAGAGGGACATGCACATTTTTGAAAACATCAAAAGAGAAGATTCACGCGGGGGTGAAGTCGTCAAAATAGACCAAATACATATTATTAATACTTTTAAATTGTGCTGCACATCATTCAAACAAAACCAATGAAGCTAAAAAGATTTAATACAGCTCACAACACTGGCAGCCTGGTGAAAATGATACCATGTAATCTGCGGTTGCTACCCTCTACTGTTCTTGCCATCCACGCCACTGTGGTTTCTTATTTCGTTTTAATTTTATAAAACTTGATATAATTTAACTTTGTAAGCCCGTCCGCATTATTATTATGCTGCTTAAGGTTAGGAGAACTCTAAACTGGAGATAATTGAACACAACAAGGAAATTAGGCAGTAGGCATTTCAAGATTACAACACACTTACGCCAATCGCAAGGTTACTTACAGGTCAGAGGGAGTCTAGTGCTTCGTCGAACTGTCTTGAACTGAAATCCTTAACATTATACCACGCCCGAAGTGAATTTTACCATATTATTTATACCATATTGATATAACGTATTTATTAGATTCGTAGACAAAGAAAATGCGTTTTTGTAATTTTTGTGATGTTTGGCAAGCCAATCTATGGTAGGTATTAACAAAAGTAAATTTAAGTTTATATAGTGAAAAACAAGGCTTTAACGCATGATACATTGAACGTAAGTGACGATAGAGTGGCAACGTGGGCGCGCGTGGGCAACTCAATAAAATTGTACACGATACATTCCGCTCGTAAATATCGGACAAACATCGATTACATTTCCGCACAGAAGCTATCATTTGTACATTTTATACCTACAACGGCTGCTAGTGATAAATTGAGACGTTCGAAGCTTGCTTGCCACCGTTCATGTTTCATGATCTCCTTCTCAAGTTACAAGTTTTTATAAGTATAACCATAGATTAAAAAAAAAATCTCGCTCGCTATTTCCAATTACTATGATTAAACAGATTTTAAAAAATAAGAGTTTAGTTTAAGTTGGCTCTCTCTTATCGCTTTCCCGATTGCGTCAATAGCTGATTGTGCCAACCCACCAGGGTCTACAAGTTCAAGTTGCCTATACATTGTAAGTGTGATTTTGAGGACTTAGTTTGAACATTTTTGTGACTGACAATTGCATCGACTGCTCACACCCTTGTACTGCTTTTAATATTAAAAATTAATTAAATCTCTAGTGGTGCCAAATCCATAGGAATGCTTTTTTTTACTGATCGCCATACCCAAAAAAATATCAAATTCAATAAACTGTTCTACTTGTTCTTGTACTACATACTTATCAATAAAATTACTTTACCTGTAATTCCGGTAATTAGAAAACGTTGGCGAATGAACAACAACTCACTTTTGCATTTATAATATTGGTAGGAATAGTAGGGATATATTTTGGTTAAGCTCTACATTTGGCCAGAATAGATCAAATACATAGGTTCTCAGAGCAAAACGTCCACGATGATAAAACGACCGTAAGACGCAGTTTTACAAACAATAATGCAGATATCAGTTTTTTTTAACTACTCTACAATATAAGCATATCTTTACATAGTATAAAACAAAGTCGCTTTCCGCTATCTGTCCCTATCTATGCTTAAATTTTCAAAACTACGCAACGGATTTTGATGCGGTTTTTTTATAGATAAAGTGATTCAAGAGGAATGTTTTTATGTGAGTAAAACCTATAATATTGCACCCGTGCGAAGCCGCTAGTAAGCTATAGAAACTAAGTTAAGTAAATTACTCAGTTCATAGTATAGTCTTTAAATGTGACCTTCTTGAACTGTACGGTTATTCAATTTAATGTCTGCCCATTTCCAACAAATTAAACGTATGACGATACAACCTTCCCTAAATGATTGAATGTAACTTTCTAAGGTTTACGAGAGGCAAACATCCGGCCATTTGCGAACCGTTACGCAGTCACATACTCATTGATTTCAATAATAAGCTACCTCAATATAGCATTACTGTGTTTTACTATATTGGAACATATAACATATTTTAATCCTTTATTGGCCGTTTAGATAACCCGGTAAGCGGTAGGATGCACTTGGTACGCAAATTTTGCCATATATATTCAATGTCGTAGATTGCTTTGCTAAGCCGAAGGATAAGAGGAAGATTTTACGTCAGTCATACCTCTAGTAATTAAATCGTACGTTTATTTATAGAAACTACTTCTAGAATTTTATAGAAACTCGTCTGACAACTTGAGTGGCAGTTGTGATAATGATATCACTGTAGATTATGGATTGTATTTGTATATGGATGGATGGAATTAATCAATCACTTCTTGATTTTAGAAGGAAGAACGATTTTGACACCATATTCAGTACTTATTTAACTTAATGTTTACAAGTTTAATAAAAATATGATTAATGATAGTTTCCAGTAGTTTATGTAAAAAGTAATTATCTAAATCATGTTTCTAGTTTTGTTGTTATTATTATAATAACACATTTATACTACAGGGCGAATATCATGTGATTGAAAATAATAAATCTTTAATAATCTTATAGGCACCTATTTCTCATTTGGCTTAATATTTAATAAAATACTAGCTTAGTTCGGAATTTGTACTAATTTTCCGGACATTTTAGCCTGTCTTCTCTTTATGAAATTTCATTTTCGAATTTCAAATCAACGAATTTCAATTGGCTTTGATTTGGTTTAGCCGTTCTTATGTTTACACGTTGACTTTACCATTAAAATCATATCTTACCTTGACTGTTTGATTCTTTAGCGGTTTATCCGGATCATGTGTGTAGTCGAGCGTAATGCCATAGAACTGGCCCTTGTTGATGTAGGTGATGCGGTCGTCCTCGCGTCTCTGCGAACTGCTGCTTGCCGTCTCCAGGTGGTATTTGAAGCCGTACGGGGAAAACCTGATAAAAATATAAAACTTAAAAATTGGTCGTAGCGAGCAAAACCCCCCCTAACAGGAAATGACATGTATGACACCTTCATGTATGTTCGAGATGAAGATAACTCCGACAAGTCGCATATCGCACCATAGTCCAGTAGGCGAGACGTCGTTAATTTTTATTTGAGAATAAAACGCATAAAAAGAGCTGGTTTACAACATTTAGAAAAAGCGCGATTTCTTCTCCGAGATACATATCTACGGATACACGTTCTTGACAATAAAGTTTCCATGAAGTAAAGCAATAAAAGTGTGCAAAAAGTGGAAATCTTAATTGCACAGCCAGTAAAGCTTGTCAGCGGCGTCGTTACATAAAGGCGTGGAGATCCAGTTCGTAGTGCGCAATGAAAAACTGTGTTTTCTCGCGATTTCCTGCGCTCGCGACTAGGCGGAAGGAAAACCCCGCTAATTTAGTGGTCATCGCGTGCCGCGAGTCGTTAGCGACACCGCGCCGCGCACGCAGCCGCGCACGCCACGCCACCACGCGGCATCTCAAATCCACGGTTCGCCGTACGCCCACGACAGATAGACAAAGGGAAATTGACACTAAATGCGATGTTATTATCAGTTCGCTTTTTAGTACTGCATTAACTTACGTAATGCGATAAAGGCAAAACACAAATCGTTATGAAATATTTAATCCTCTAATAAATCCTCCAAAGTTATTTAGATATTGAGGTAGTAATGCCGGTTTGCGCCAATACACACAGATTAGTGGTTTCACCATTACTTAAAGCTTATTGAAAACAATTTGGAAAACAGTCCTGGCGATGTTGCGATTTAAACCGAGCTCGTTCAGATAAAGGCCGTGTAATGCAAACGCGGGCCGACAGTGACGGATCGGTCGCAGCGGCGTTCGCCTATCTGATGTTCTCTAAGTGATTCCAGGCACAATTTACATTTGCGACGTTGCTCTCTATTGTCATTTCAACTATCCTTTGTTAGCTCACACTTGACGGTTTGTCCTTATCGAAAGCTTGTTACGGTTTTGAAACACGCGAGGCTTGTTCGATTCGTGCGAACGGCTGTAGTTTAAAGTTTACCAGAATACGCTGACATTTATCTTTTTTTGGAAATAAATAACACATTGTTTTCCAATGAACTTCATTACAAATTTCAGCGGCGCAGCAGCCGAAAAAAGGGCACTTCCTGCGTGAAGACGAAGGAGCTTTCATGAATAAATCAATCGAAGAGGCGAGGAAATTGATGAGTGCGCAAAAAGTCTCGGAACGCAGCGACAACAAAGTGCACGCGGTAAAAACGCATGCCGATAAGAGAGCGAGGGCCGCAAGAGGGCTCCACTGTGGCAGACGGCCGGCGTCCAGTGGAGACGAGATTGAACGCCAAA
The DNA here is from genome assembly GCA_947044815.1 of Apomyelois bistriatella. Classification (NCBI taxonomy): domain Eukaryota; kingdom Metazoa; phylum Arthropoda; class Insecta; order Lepidoptera; family Pyralidae; genus Apomyelois; species Apomyelois bistriatella. The sequence continues at coordinate 8,143,522 of OX345689.1, forward strand.
TTAGATGCGCATAAATCAGCTTTGTTTGAGATCACCACAAACAAACCAACCATAATATCACACTGAACTCAATGCCTGCATTTCATTTAGGGATGAATACAGTACAATTCTGCAATTTAACTGACATAAAATAAAAAAATAAAACAGTAAATAGACTATTGGGTTCTACCGCACAAACTTAAATACTTTTTATTTATGTATTAAGAAAAAAATATCCATAATAGGTTTGAAAATTTCTCACTTGTTATAGGTTCAATTTTGCTCTTTAACTTAACCTGTTTCACCGGATGCATTCTGAACAGCTGTGTTCACGAACAATTTCATAATTAACTTTTAAAAATCAGCTTCATTTAAAAATTATATTTTGTCTTTTTACAATTATTGACATGAATGAATGCCATTCAACTCATGTGAATAGTGTACGTGTCTTCTGTTTTAATTAATTAAAACTACATTCAGTACCTACTATAATAAACTATTCAAGGTATAGTTCCACTGTGCCCGTCTGTCTATCCGAAGTTGCTCAGAGTTCCTTAGGAATCAATTAAGTAGACTTTGTAATAAATAAACTCTAGAGGAAAAATATAGATTATTTATAGAAATAGTTGAAAGCTCGTCTTCATTTATAGCAGGGATTTTTAGTAGTATAAAATAATTAGTTAGTTAATATATTTTTTTAAATACACAGTTGTACACCTCATAAAAACATTATCACTACATAGTATAAAACAAAGTCGCTTTCTCTGTCCCTGTGTCCCTATGTATGCTTAAATCTTTAAATCTACGCAACGGATTTTGATGCGGTTTTTTTAACAGATAGTGATTCAAGAGGAAGGTTTTATATCCATGCGAAGCCGGGGCGGGTCGCTAGTATTATATATAACGAAATTAAAAGAAAATTATAACAAATAAAAATACGAGACTATACAAGTACCTAATTAAAGCGAGAAAACTATTATTTCTCTACGGACCCCTATTTCATTCCACACGAGTGGAATTTGGATGTGGCTGTTTTTTACTTTTTTTTTATCCAACTTAATAAATACTGATTATTTTATTTATTTATTTATTATTACTCATAGCTACAGATACATTCAACAATAAAAAAAAAACTTGTTTAAAAATTATAAAAAGTTTAAAAAAAAACCGTAATTTTGCATATATCATTTTCTGTCCTCCAATTATTATATAATAGTAAAGGCTTATATTTCCTTTAATAAAAAGAAAATAAGAATAGATTGATTTAAAACCTCACAAGTACTATTTTCAAAATTACTCAGTAGATAGCTCGTTCATTGAAATTAAAAGATTTAATCTGCTAATACCACCGTGCTTCTACACTGATAGCGTAGATGAAAGACGCAAGCGCACAGGCGGCGGCGCTGGCGGTTAATAAGGACGCTTAGCTTGGGGTATGGACCTAATAGCTTGCTCTTGATTACTGGGTGCAGCGCTCCCCAGTGCCTGCACTCTACACGTAAAGACATAGTTTATCTCCACCCATACATGCAACAATTTAATTATTTAATGCTTCTTTACAAAACACTACTTCTAGGCACAGACATTTAAGGTCGATGCTTTTCTAATAGTTTCACAAATTTTTATGCGAGGAGTTTAGTAACCAAGCTTATGGTCAAAATTATTTGGATTTTTCAAACATGATGTTTAAAGTTTCAGTTGCCCCCTAAAAACGAAAAAACGTGAAGCTTATCCTAACTTCTAATGATTAAACGTGACAGGTATTACACAATAATATCTTCAATATCAATCAAAGACATCAACAATAAAGCGTTAAACTCATTTAGCTTATATATAGCGAACTGATGTTAGGATTACGTGATGAAGAAAAACTGCTTTCCATCAAACCTGCTTAATAAATTAAGTAATTTATATTCTTTTCAAAAAATATTGTTGCGTCATACATACATACATAAATGGAAAAAATATGCAATTAAATGATAAGAAAGAAAACTTGTACTTAATACTTTTAAGTGATAATCGTATACGCACACATTAGTTGATTAAGTTACAACCTTTAAAAGCTCGTTCGTGAGTTGGGCATTCGATAAGTAAATAAAATGGATATTGGAGTGGTTAACTGGCTGTAAGTAATAGTCCAAACATTGGTGAGGGCGTCGGTGAACCTCTGGTTTGGAGGAGAGGACTGGTATCGTATTGAAGGTAATTTAAGAAGGTAGAAACCACTAAGCTATTTGGGCCAAATGCAAGCAAGTAATTATTGAGATAATAATGCTAATGCACTTATCATGTCGACGACTGTTTCCGCTGCGGTCGCGACGGTGCGCCCGCGTCGTTTCTTTAACGTAGTAGTATTAGTAACTATTAAAGTTGTGTCCTATCATATATACTTATTTTAACTAATAACTAATTTCATTATTCATTTTATACTTACGTGGATATGTCTCCTGAAGTCCATAAAATATGATGCATGAAAATTTAATGTAACATGAACAGTCTGATTTCAAAATACTTAAATTTTTTTAAGAAAATATTTTCTTTACCTTAAGATATATTTTTAGATATAAGATATATTTTTCATTAAATCAGTAACAATTGAGTTGAATATTTTCATATATTACTAGAATAATTAAAACAGGCGACGATATTCAATGTTAATGTTTTTATTATGCGCATACAGCAATTACTATATATGACAGTTATAAAGTGGATTTGAAACGAATTTTATAGGCATTTAATGATAAATTACTTGACTTATAAAATATGTATTTTATTGTCAACCATGGGATTTACCTGTTGACAACTTGATTACGAGTAGGTTCAAAAAATTTGCTCAATTTACTCAGTGTTCGTTCTGTTATTATGAAGAAATAAGATAGTATTACTTAGGGAAGATTTACTAATATTTAAAAAAATACTAAAAGAGAAGCTAAATTTACCAAGTTTATCAAAATCTTCATTTAAAGATATTTCTAGACTAATGTCCGCCAAAAAAAAGTCCTACAACTATTTAAGTAGTAAGTGAAATTATATGTACATAGGAAACAAATATGTTTATCTAAGAAATAAATTAGGAAATGTTCAATTTACGCCTTTTCTAGCGCGTTCGGAGCTCACGAAGAATAGTTTAACACCTTTTTAAATGAGTCAACATAACCGAATGTACTCGTAGCCTTTATTGACGCTTATTTATGGAGTGAGATGTAGGAATTTCTTATAAAGTAGATGAACATATTTTTTTTCGAGAATTCAAATTCCACTAATTGGTACTTACATTATTTTGTTCTGTAATGTGTTATATTATTATCTGTATAAAGTAGTAGTTGTGTTTGATCTACTTTTTTGCAATTTTGTTTTATTTTTTGAGGATTTTTAAATATTATAATTTTTTTAACATGTTAGTTTGACTTTTCTCAAATTATTGTATCTATTTACATGTACCAAATACATAATAATTAGAATATTTATAAATATATCTAAATCATGAGCTTTTTAGAATCTTAAATAAATAACTTTTAATAATCGGTTAATAATTTTATTGATCACTACCAAACACATACAAACGACATAAACGCGCCTCAAAAATTTTATACTCGATACCAATAATTAAAAGTTATTTATTTCAATTTTTTTGGATCTATACTTATATACTAACATTTTAGAGGCGCGTTTATGTCGATTATGTGTGAAAAAAAAATGTTCTTAGAAAGAGTTATCTTACGAGGTGCAAAGTGGTCGGTAAACTACAGGACGAACCATGTCATACACATGGTTCGCCTGTACACTTGTGGGTATGAATCCCACAGTAAACAACACCCTATACAGAAAAGACTGATGAATTATTCTATTAGTTTGCGCTACCAATTTACACAACCGTGGTTCTATTGTTCCCGTCTAATTTACGTATATAAACCTATGGAATATACAGAACATCATATATGTCATGTTTAGTACTCATATCATGTTTAGTAATAATATTATTATAGAATTAGAGCCTCATAAGTCAAACAGATACAGCATGAGCTACACACTGCGGATGCAAACATTTCTGAAAATCAATTGTAAATAATGTATAAAGCTGAATAGTTTGTTTATTTGAGATTACTAAACTCCGGAACTACGAATAGGATTTGAAAAAAATATATTTGCATATAATAGTCTAAAGGTGTTAGGATAGATATAACGCGGGTAAGTAAAACCACAGGATACAGCTAGTATAGTTAAAATGTAACATGGAAAATAAGTGGTCTTTCTGTACATTTTTTACTTTGTTCAAAGTTGTTTGCTATCAAGTCAACTTCATAGGACAGATACAATATGCAAATCGTAATTAAATACTATATGCTGACTTAAATGATTTTCCGGGTCTGAATCAATGTTTAACATTCAAATTTTATAAATATTAATGTTGCGACTATAAAAATGATGCTTACCACAAATCACTTCAAAATTTTATCCGCGTGTGGTAAATTATTTAATTTCAATCATAGGAAATATACTAGGAGTCACTCGAAAATTATGGTTAAAATTTTATTTATTTTAAAGTGTTACTTGAAAGTGTAAAAGTAGTTCAGTATGTGTTGTGTATGGTTTGTCTATATTATATATATCGTATAGGTATATTTGTTGGTTTCGTGGGTTTTAACAACAATGAATTTGTCAGGTGTACTGTCTGAATAGATTATTATTAATCCATTAATTTTTATCTAATATACTGAACGCTTATAACTTTTGAACTACTAGTCGGATTTGAAAAATCTTTTTACATATGATAGCTTGATTCTTGGGAAATCAATAGGCTATAGTAATAAAGGCATACAATGGGCCACGGGGAACAGCAGTAACAAAATAACACTCAGAATATTAGCCTTAAAATTGGCAACACGAGTAAGTGTAAATCTACAAAAGGACCCGAAGGTTCGGCGTGCTTCCTGTTAGGACCCCAAACGAGAAGTGTAAATTTTGATGTCGATTAACCATTAAATCAAAATCACGTCAATGTACACACCGATTGATTATTATCGTACAAAACGAACGTCAATTATCGCCAGCTGAAGTGAGAAATACGCAGTTATCATGTGTTGAATGTTGCAAAATTGGCACGGTGGAATGTTACTGAATATGTGTCGATCGACTTAAACAGTCTGACTAATACTGATAGTTCAGGTTTATTCGGCTAAACTATAACAATTTCTTTTAAGATCTTGTTGGAATCCGAAAGAATGAGATATAGGTATCTGTAAATATTTTGCTCGTATACACATAAATATTAGGTCTACTTAATTATTTCTCATTACTCGATTCAAGGGATTTGACCTAGCAATTCAAATATAAGCGGATTCCACCAGGTCATTCTACTTGGAAATGAGACCTATGTCCAACAGTGGGCTGCCTGCTTGTGAAATAAATAATTAAAAATAGTGTTACATTAAGTTATAGCTTTGTAAGTTTGTACTTACAGTTTAGCGATTTGTATTTTGTCGGCGTCATTTTGTCTGCCAAAGTCGTGCCATGGGCGCGTCCTCGGAGGCTGCACGGGAGAGTGGTGCGCCGACGGGGTGCCTCGGCCGTCCTCCGCCACGCCGGGCTGCTGGCAGATCACCGTGTAGTCGAATGACTACACAGATAACAACAATTTATTTTTTTTATTTAACAATCATTTATACAGAATTATCTTGAAATCTTAACATTAGGTACAGTATTCAAAAGGTTCATATTTTATTTAATTTTATTTATCACATAACTATATTATATATTTATTCGTTAAATGCATTATATTAATAAGTATGGAGGAAGCGAAGAGGTCTATAATGACCGTAACATGTGGAAATTTATTCTCTCTACTACCTCTGCGTGATGTACTTATGTATTATATCTAAATATAGTGTAAGTACATATTTATTTTATGAAAATGTTATAGCAAATAATGAGCAATAGATTGTTCAGCCAATTTTATTTGTATATTTCTTTTTTGACTTTACAAGACAACCACGATAGCAACATTCGAAAAATATGCAAATTTAATGGAAATTATAGTATCCTCCATTGTGACCGAATAAAATAAAAATAATTATAATAGTATATCTATGTATAAAACTTTATGAGTACTTATCAACTTTTTGGTTATTCGAGCTAAAAATGATTATTATATATATATGAGTTACTTTTTATGTGAAGTATTGTATATAGTGGTAATAACTACATAAGAAAATCCTATGTAAGCCATATTAAGCTGTATCTGTCTGTATATACATTTTTGTTATACATATTCTATGTAAAACGATACGGTAATTAGTAACACTATAGTGTGCACCTAGAAAAAAGTTGCATGCAACTATCATTAGCGATTAGATTGAGTCATGAATAAGTAAAATATTTCGCTCAATAAAGCATGCTCCTTTATCTTATTTCCAATTAAATTATTTGAAATTGACTATTTGATTCTAACAATTTACAATTAAAAAATAAGTAAAATATAATAAATACACAAAATTAATAAATAATTCACCCGTTTAAACAAACAACTATCGCAGCATTCTATGACAAAATTTAAATTCTGATTTTGTAGAAAATCATACAACCCATGTAGAATTGATAAATAAACAAAGAATAATCTTGAAGTGTAATGATAATTAGACATGACATATTTTAATATTCGACGGCAAGGCAAGTTAAAATACACCAATGTGATCAACATGGTCCAGTGGTTAAGGCGTTTGCCTGTAGACCCAGGGGTTGTGGGTTCGAACCCCATGGGAAGCATACTTTGTTTAGTTGTTTCCAGTTTGGTTAGGACATTGCAGGCTTGAATCACCTGATTGTCTGATAATAAAGAGATCTGATTCCGTGCTTCGGAAGGCACGTTAAGCCGTTGGTCCCGGCTGCCATCTGGTAGTCGTTAAAGGAACCACGTCAGAGGCCGAGAAGCGGTTCCGAAGAACTCTTACTCGAAATGATGATGATGATGACCACTCTACAAACTCCTTAACCACTGGATCACAGAGGCAGTTAATAGCAATATAATAGTTTTTGATAAAACTTTATAATGATTTCGCAAATTACCTAACTGATTTCAAGCCACAAAATTTCTTTTAGAAAATCCAAACTAAATTTCCTAACAAACCTAACTAAAAATTATTAAATGTTTCTATGATCTTGATCTTGGGGCATGTAAAAAAGCCTAGTTTTAACCTATCGGAGTGCATCGCGGGTTGAGCCGAGGGGAATCACTATATTACCAAGTTTAGTTATTTTTGCCACATGTGGTATTTTTCATTATAATACTCTAATGTAATTAAGGTAGGTATTAAAGTATAGGAAAACGACAGCGACGAAAAATTTTTATGTCACAATCTAACATAAATTAATTCTAATTGGCATCTAATTTATGATAATGGTTTTTACATTAAAATATCGTTGGAATACGTCATCGTCACCAGATTGGCATTCAGAATACTAGCATATTGCACAAATCCTAATTAAAGATTATAAAATTAGTCTAATTACATTTGTAATAGTAATGAGTGCGTCATGATTAACCTCAAAGCAATAGTAAGTAAATTTAATATTATGTACTGTAAATGTAATATTATATACTGTATCAATCTGAATACTTTATATCTTGACAACAAAAGGTGGAGTTTACAACCGTTTAATATCTAGATCGCTGTGGTGTTCGTGATCGCCGCACCTCAGTAGGGTTGTCCTTCAAAACCACTTAGCTACAACCCGATTAAAGTCATGCCAATTTGTTATTTTAATGTGTAAACTCATAAATTGTTTGTCAAGCGCTGGGTTCTCCGACATTAGTTTGAAGGTCTTGCGTGGCGTCGACCCATTGTCTACACATCAATGGTGCAGCAATTAACAGCACCTAGTTATTATGCTTATTCCACCTACAGTTATCGTTTATCCAATATAACCATTAGCATTCTAATAAGACTCTACCAAGTTTATACGAAATATTTGTTTATTTTGTCGCGTGTTAGTCTAAAGTTAGTATTTTGATTATGTTTAAGTTATATTATCTCATTTTGGTAACTTAGACTAAATGATGATGAACTAAAATTAATAAAGGATAGTAGAGATTTTCTTATTCTTGAACCAAGAAACCAATTTTACCATTTAAGTAACTTATTCAGAAATCGAAATTACTTATTCATAATCATAACACTCGATTTTGAATTAGTAAATATATATTAACAACTTAATATACTAACTGCAAAAGTCAACTTGATACATTCGTAGCATCGTAGCAGTTTATTATAAGCAATAAATTTAAAAATATTTGGCAAAGTTAATACTGCTACCGTTATGATACTACGAGAGCTTCAAATAACATTTCGCGGGTCGTTGTAGCGCGGGTGGGCATTGCTATCAAGTTGTTCAGGCTTTATAAATATCAAATTACTTTTATGATCCTGTATAAATATTTTATACAATATGTAAGTAGTTATTTATGTTCGTATAAAATGTCACTTAAATAAAATTGTAAAATAACAAAAAGCTAATGTCCGCAGATAAAAGCTATTATAAAGTAAATAGTGATGAGTATAAAAATATGTGTGGATGTGTGTATGTGTGAAGCCCGCCCGCCCGCGCCCTTATCAATCGTAGCACCGACCTGCTGAACGGCGGTGTGGTCTCGAGGGGTCACAGCATCCGCCCCGATGCCACTGTCAGGAGATGGCAGGTCTACCGTCAGGCCAGCTGCTGCAATCACGCTCTTGCTGTGGTAGCGAGGGGCAGCATATCGCTCCCCGAAAGCAGAAGTAGGAACTGACTCTGCATCCCCATACGGCGGGGCCGCTCTTTGCTGGTAACCGTCCCCGACGTAATACTCTCTATAGTACGTCTCGCCGGTGAAACTGGCAGGTTGACGTGAATATTGGTCGCCGTATGGGGTTGGGCTGGGGGTGCCGGGCGGCGCGAACATCTGCGCTGCGTACATCGTAGCGTCCGGCAGCAGAGAGCCGGCCGAGGAGGCGCGCGACGGCACCGGGGACGGTGACGCCGCTTCGCCGGGCTCGCCGACCGCCACCTGCGGACACACGCGCCGGTTACACGCGTTCTCCCACGATAACTGTCCGCTCCTTAACGTCGACGCGTACATGCCGCGTCCGACCACAGTTCACAGTTTCACGTACACTAATGTTATGTGACTGTCACACGTTCACAAAAATCGGTTTATATCAATCCAGGATAAGGCAGAGGTCCTGAGGGATCGCCTGCGTGGAGGAACACTGGGCGGGCAGCACTGACCGGCCGGTAAAGGGCGCGGGCGGGCGCGGCTAGTGCATCGCGAGCGCACTGCTCGGCGCATCGTATGCTAACCACGATAAATAAAACATGAGTGACCGGCAAAGAAAGTGTGTGAGTGCGTGCGCGCGCGACGGCGGCGTGCGGACGTGTGACGCACCTTATGTCGCGGCGGCTTGAGCGCGTGCGGCTCCGGCTCGTCGACCACCTTGCGGCTCAGGTCCTCGGGCTCGCGCTTCACGAGCCCCGCGTGGAGAAGCCCCGAGAGCTCACTCAGCTCCGCCCCGTGCGCGCCATTGGCCGCCTTCAGCGCGCCGCCAGCCCTGCGGAGGGGAGACAGGCGTGATTGGCGACAATGCGCGCGCGCAGCTATTTCTACGCCCGATCTCGTTGCGCGCGTGCAATATCATCATTCTACATACTATCACAACCTTATTTTGTCATTTGATGTCATATCATAATATTTACCCAGAACCTAGTTATATACCCTGAATTCATCATCACACTCCAATCATATTGAAGATATTTTGGATTGCAATAAAAAATACGCCAAACTATTACCGTATTTTTATAAAAATTATACTAGGTAAAGCACATAACGAAAAATAATAAAATCTTAAGTAATTAAATATTTATAGATAAATCACACTGTTTAAGCTAGCCCCAAAGTTTGAAACATTTGTAATGAGATACTAACACAAAGATACTATATTTTATGACAAATACATACAGCCCTATAATACCCAAGACCCAGGATAATTGAAAAGGCTATTTTTCAAATTGTCCTGATTAAAACCCAAACTCTTCACATTTGCGGACGCCGCGGAGTTCTTCGATTTAAAAAATAACTGTGTAACAACAGTTACGATTTTTTTTTATATTTTACGTTCATTTTTAAAAAAATAATAAAATTATAATTACTTCATTGTAATTTCGTATTAACAAAAATAAAATTATGAGTAAAATCTGGATAATAGAGTAAGGTATGCACATCGAAGGACAAAATAGACACTCCTTGTTTATTTCAATGTAATATAAGTACATTCGCACATATCTATATTTGCGATCATCCAAGGTAATATGTAAATGTAATCACATCGTAAGTCGTTAGGGACAACTAACTTAAAAATAATTGCCGGCTGTCAAGTTACGTTTATAAAACTTTATTTATTTATCATTAACAAATAGGTAATAATCAATAGCGATAATTCCTATGTACCTATTTAAATATTTAATTTATTATTAATATATATTTTGACTACGCATGTATTATATTTTGATTATCAAAAAACCCCTAAACTACCCAATATACAACATGTCATGCCTAAGTATTCTTAAATTCAATTTAAATTAAGGAAGTAAGTATAATAAAATAATATTCTTATCTTAATACAGAAAAAAAGCTGTAAGAAATTTTACTTATTAAAATAAATGACAATATTGGTAAATTTAGTATCATTCAACCATCTCGTTTTTAAATAGTACCTTGTGAAAATTTGTCAGTAAATTAAAAAACAAAGTCAGTTATATGGAAAGTTAATGAATCTTGTAAAAATTCCTCATTTTTAAATTCTAACATGCGAGATTAAATAAATGTACCTTCTTGTTATTTTTCGTTAAAAACAATTCTTCAATGAAGAAGACCCTACTTAGCATGACAATGGATTGAAACTGAAATACTCACTATCTGTTTATTTACAAATGACTATTTCGTAGCATGTCGTAGAACGTTCGTAGCACTAATATCGTAGCATAAGTGTACGTGTAGGAAAAATATTTAAAGCGAGATGGTGACTATGACTAGGTAGATAAGTAATAATAAATTAACACAATCAATTTTAACTATCGTAAAATAAATAACAACAGTTATATAAATCAATTTAACAGCGCAGTAAGTAGCTAATTTATACGTGAATTTCTTAGTAATAAATTGTGAATAACAGATATAGTCTCTTTGGAAATATTCCACAGTTTGCAGAATTACATTTTATATGGAGTTAGTCGACTTTAGTGGCCCAACGGTAAATATCATAGTTTGCATAGGCAATTAGGTAGGTAGGTACACCACAGTCATTTGATTTGTTTGCATGTGAATGCAGCCACCTCCGCAGTGGCTCGGGCGCGGCTTTCGTCGGTCGCCGTCAGTGCGCGCCGATTTATGATAATTGAAGGCATGTTTCATTGGCGCTCAGATGTTTATTTTAGATAAGCGAGTCGCGCGGCACTATTTCATGAGTCCGAATTGGTCTGGCAGTCAGGACGCGCGCCGCGACCTCCCGCGAGCCTGGCCCTCCCTGGCCTGTGTCCGATTGCAATTCTCGCACTGCTCATTCTTTGTAAATTTATGTATGCGATTTGTTAGAGGCACATGACGACTGTGAAATTGCTCATCCTGTAAGGCCTCTCTCATTTAATTTCCTTTATTGTGGTATTAATCTGTCTTTTTTCGAAATTGTCATAGTACTATACGCATCTCAGTTTCTGTAAAATTTTTGCTTAATTTGTATCACTTACCCAATTTACGTGCTTGAAAAACCATGTTTAAAGTTTTAAGTACCTAGCAATTAAGTCAGTAAGAATGATGCATCACCCACTAACTTGTGAATTGCTTACATTCGTACCAAAATTAACGTATAGAATTATTACCACGAGAACAATTAGCGGACTAAAAATATTAACTCCCATTCAGTTTTCATGCGGCGCAAATAACCAAGATGTGCGCGTCAAACTCATAACGTTCTTTTTTAAGTAGTAGGTTTACAACGACTGCATCTTGCGAAGCATGCAAATTGAATTTGTGTTAATCCGGGCGCTATGCCGGCGGCGAGGTGATGCAGACATCGTTATTCATGTGCGCGCTACAATGAGTTGTTTGCTTGTCGCTCATTGTTGGCGCTGACTTAGCCCGGTACAAAGCGCCCTGTGCCAGCTGAGCCGAGCTTCGAAAGCTATTTGCCTGCGGCATAAAATAAAGAGAGTAAAGGTGGTTCTCTAGTAGTAGCATTTTCGATAGTCGGAGTCGTATAAGTACTCTTATTTCCTCAACTCTATCTTTATTGTGTCTCTATTTTTCCATTTTTAGGATTCCGTACCTGAAATGGAAATTTTTAAATTACCTTGTTGTCCGTCTGTCTGTCAATATATTTTTCTGAGGAACGCATGTACGTATTAAGATGAATTTCATAACATAGACTCAAACCTACGGTCTCTTTCAGCTGTAAAATATTGAAAATTATTCGTATCACGATCAAAAGATTGTAACGTAACTAAACTATCCATCATCATCTAAATTATCCATCTCATTTTGCTTATTTGCTAGAAACTCATTGAAAATCACATGATAATTGTAATAAGAAACCAAAGTATTATAATATATATTGATTGTGTGAAAAGTGCTTTATCTGACTGATCTACTTTTATTAGAAAATATAAATCATAATTTATGCCTCATCATTGATCACTATTTCATGCTAATTAGAAATGCCACTTTCATCATCGGTACATGGCCACATCCAACTGTAGGCTTAGAATGTCACGGTGAAACTATAAAATCGGACACTTTTAAAATGTCAGGAATTCTGCATTCCAGGGACTTCTATTACCGTACCAGTCGCCCGCTGATGAACTACGGGTTTCGTTGCTAAACGAACCTATCTCCGTCTACCCTCCCATCGATGTCCTACCTACTACTAGAAGCAACGACGCCGTCGAATCCGGATTACTGCCAGGATAGTGGTATTTCGTTTGGTGGTATATTTCGGTTTGTGTGTGTGGCCGAACCCACGCCTTCATAGGCATAAACAATATTAAGGACTTTTAGTCTAGTTTAGTTTTATTACTTAGAAAATAATAAATAGTGTATTTCTATTTGGTGTTTTTCTAATTTTAGATTAGTTTCCTACTAAATAGTTTACAAGATATTGCAAATTTTGGTAAATTTTGCGATTTCAGATGGTAATCAAAACCTCTGGTTACTTCCCGCTAAACTAGAATAATGAAATTTTGTAAGAAGCAATATCAAACAGCACTTATTTAGGAATAAATCTAAAAACAGTTAATTTCTTTTTAATAAAAAATTAAAAGTAAATAATTAAATACTGTATGTATAATTTTTTTAAACAAACAAAAGAAACGCAAAAATGTTAAGATAACCTGTTATGTCTTAGTATTGTACGGTGGTACGGAACCCTCAGGGTGCGAGTCCGACTCGCACTTGACTGATTTTTTATATAACTGTCTTCATTTATTTATTTAATTATTTATTTCAGGGATATCAAGAGATAAGATATCAAAACCGTTTGATCAATCCGCAGTTCCCAAACTCTTAATCTGATATCAGTGTCAAGTTGCGAGTATATTACCATAACAGTTGCAAGTAATAAAAGGTAAAAATGAACAGCCCATACAAACGGAATGTTTCATTTTACATGCAAATATATTTTCTTATCAATGCTGGATCGCTACTCGGCTCGGATGCAATTGCCATTATAATTATTTGCAATGTTTACTTAACACCCTTTCACACATGACGAGATATCGACAATGTGATGCTTAGGGTTGCAACCCCTACAAACTAAAACATTCATAGAAACTACACTTATGAATCACAAAGAAGATTATTGAAAGAAATATACTACACGCAAAGGATCCCTTGCGCGATTTGAGAAAAGTTTAGCAAAAATATTATAAAATTAAAAAAAATTAAATTATGATTGCTTAAACTCACACAGAATTACATGTACTTATAATTATATTTCAAGAGACTAACCAAGTTATAAGTATCTAACTATAAAATAAATTACAATAAGTGCAATAATTTTTAATAGAGACGATATTAAAAAAATAAAAAAAAACAAAAGAAATATCCGTGTTTATATACTCTTTGTATGTGGTTGATGTATACAAAAATAACGCAACGTGTTCGTGTCACGTTTAAAAACGTACTCTCTATTTATCGTGTTCATGATAATGCGACACTATCTATTAGTTCAGAGAATTTTGAGTGGCGGCAGAACGGATTATGTTAAAGCTAATTAACCTCAATATAGGGAACCAGAGTATTCATTATTAACCGTACTGACAACGTGTTGTAAGTAAATTTAAACGTAAATGAAATATTTTTTGTCGATTATTTCTTATAAAATAAATCATGTAAAAATTAATGTAAGTTGAAACATGTTATGTTAAGATTTAGGTATTCCTTGAATTTGTTTGTAAAAAATAATTTTCTTAATTCATTTACAGTTTATAGACTTATTCCTAAATGAGTTCTACGATATATGATATTGCTTCTTACCAAATTTTATGACTCCAGTTCAATGGCAAATATCCCATAGGTTTTCATTCCCATCTCAAATCGCAAAACTTTACATCTTATATTATAGTCATATCTTTTGATCGTGATGACATATAATTTTGATTAATTTATAGCCGAAAGAGACCATAGGCCTGAGTACACACATATAATCGCGTCTTTATCCCATACGGGGTAGACAGAGCCTAGGGTCATAAGACCACGTTTAGCATGATGGTAGTTGAAACAGGAAATCAATAATCGAAATAGGGAGGCCTGAATATAGGTATATTCAGGCCTCCCTATTTCGATTATTGATTTCAGAGTTATGAATATCAATATGATACGTTCATGAGTTTCTCAGAAAAAAACAGGTTGACGGACAGACAGACGGACAACAAAGTGATCTTATAAGGTCTCCGTTTTTCTCTTATGAGGTAAGGAACCCTAAAAGTCAAATAATACAAATAAAACACCACAAATATAAGTAAATTCTCAGTACGATTTGGATAAACTTAGTGTTCTGTATTTAAGAGTATCTGTATAACGAAACTGGGGAGAATCAATTGTATAATATAAATGGTGCGGAACCATGAAGAAGAAGCATGCGACGCAGTGCAAGCGGCAACCGTTATCTGAATCGAAATCAGGTGACGACAGTGCGTTTGACGAACAGATGAAATCTATCGGCGATAAAATGAGATGAAGGAGGCGCTTACGACGGATGTGAGCAACGCAATTCCATTCTATTTGAATATATCATTCGACTAAATGTAGGTTTATTGCTACTTTTCTCACGGAACTAATACATTATCAAAAACTTTAATTGAAATCGATTTCACCATTTGTCTTAGCCATTAAAATGTGTTTGATTACGCATACCACAAGTAAACTATCAATTTACCGTTAGTTTTCTTAAAAATACTTTAATTTATATTTATCTATTCTTTATCAGCAAGAATGAGAGAATTCAAATATATAAGTACTTAGTAATAATAACCGGCAATCGACTGAGAGTAATAATAATTCGCATATGACCGTCTACGAACGTTAATTGAATTCTTCAACGGTTCGGCTTTGGCTATTTCAATAAAACATGTTCACATGAAAGATAATGGTCAAGAATGAATGGTCAAGCCCCAATTTCATATTTCGCTACGCAATGACCACGACTGGCAGGGACATAACGATATTACTATCTTTTTATACATTATCATCGTAAGAGGGTCGGGTGTTTCCAGGGGAGTTGAATGGTTTAACTGCGATGGAACTAACAATGGAGAGCAGACGTATCTTCAGGAGGAAACCGGTTCTAGTCTTAAATGGGTCACACGGTTCTTGCGTCTTGATTATTTTTTATAATTCTGCTGAGTTTACGAATAGCGAATATTCGAAAGTTGACACTATAGTTCATTAAAACATTTCAAAAAACATATTGTTTGTACCAAACCCATACAAAATCCCCGTAATTTAAATTAATATTTAATAGTCAGATATATACATTTAAAATAGAATAGCCTAATGTTTATAACTCCTTTTGTTCATTTTAATCTTGACTTGATAGGCTTTGTATCATAGGCACGCTTTATCACGTTCAATCTGCAAATATTAATTGCTTATTGAACAGTATTGGATTTATTAATAGCACAAAGTATAACCCGTCTAAAAGGTGTCATAAATAAATATAGATACTGGCTGTATTAAAGCTCTCGCACAGCAATAATGAGGCTATGTAATTTCTATCATTAAATCGTAAAATAAGCTAGGTAGGCACAGAAGTGCGGAGAAACTGATTTCCCGTTAGTATGGCAAGTGCAAACAGTGACAGGGTCAAGAGGGCGAGGCCCTCCCCGAGGCATCCCGCGGCGCATTTCTATGCTAATCTCGGCGTTAGCGTTCGACAGCCTCCGACAACTATTAATGGTTATGGCCGCCGTTCCTACTTAATATCTACCCGTGATATCCGCAGTCCCGATAGAGGAGGCGAACTGAGTAACTGAGCCCGCGCACTACGCAATTCGTTTACGAAACACGATCACGCCTACGATGACGGATCTAGAAGGGATCTACAGAACTAGTTCATTTCTACATCTATCGAGCATTCAATTCAAATATTACGAGCGATTTAGACAACAAACACAGAGCTCCGAACCTGACGATGCACTGGCGCTGAACGATTAGCATACAAACACAATCGGAGACATAGCATGCTCTGATGGGTGCGGGCGAGCTCGAGCATTCGTTATAATTTTGAATGTATGAATGAGCAATGCAGTGTTCGTCGTTGGACCGCGTGCGTGGGACGCGTGCCGACAATGAGCCAAGACAAGTCCTGGGCGTCCTTGTCAATGTGAGCCGCTTCCAGCCACATCCGTCTATTGTCATTATTTGTATATATGCACTCCCGTAAGCAATGACGAAGATGACATGCTGAATTGCGACATTGCATTCTTACGCTTCGCCACTGATGCAACTTCGTGGACGTCCCGCAGCCGCAGCCCTCACATACGACGACGTCCACGCGACGTGTGCGGGACTACGTAGGAGGACTTTATTTACCACTTCTCACATTATCTTTGTTAGAGAGCTGACTGCGATTACATTTGTACACTCCCTTTACTTCCACTACTTTAGATAACAATACTTTTGATCCAAAAAAGCTCATCCATAAAATTAACATTTTTATGGATTTAAACAAGTTTCTATTATAACCGTGTTTATGGAATAAAATAAAACTTTTACATGAGTATAAACGGTTTGTATGGGGTCAAGTTAACATTATAAACACTGAATGAAGCCGCGTTTGCTCATTTCTGCGCCGCCATTCAAAGGATGCTGTTAACAACCTTTGTCAAAGAGCGAGCATAATTTGATCGGGGTCGCGTTTCTATGGGAATACACTATGACATTAACTTATGCATTTTATGCACCGTGAATTTGAGAAATCCTTTCGAATATTTTTATACAATTTTAGATTGTTTTCTATTAAGTTTTTAACATAATTATACATGCCCGTTTCGTCCATAAACCCATAATGTACTATGACTATGTATTATGACAAAGAAATTACTTTGCGATCTATAGGTATATACCATTAAAGTACCAAGTTATAATTTCTTGGCACTCATCATTTAAATAGCTACATTTATAACCAACCCTGTAGATAACTTCAGCTAAATACTGATTAATATTGTTTATTAATCTAATATTTCAACGATGTCTTCTATATTCAATAAATAAAAAAAAATTGCAAGATATTAAAAATATGTAAATCTTCAAATGAAAAATATGAGCAGGTACAAGGGATCGTTGGCAGTTTCGAACTCTTTCGTTAATCCCACCAAGCGTATTCAAATGAGCACCTATGATTTATTGAGTGGAACATTAACATTTTTATTATTTGTTATTCTTACACCTTTCGTTGGGGCCGGAAGCCACGCGGCGTCTTGTCTCAGCGTACTCGTCCGTGAGACAGAATCAACACAACAACCCCGGCAGTAACCGAACGCTTGCAAAAACAGCGCTACAAAGAAATCGCATAAGTATTATCATAGTTTACATATAAATTTTACGCAAATTCATTCCGTATTCACCGTGCTTCAAAATTTACCGATTATAATGATAATTGCGTCGATACACGAACGTTCGATTTGATCTACGGCCGTGAGAATCGACGATTGATTTTCCGTCATAGTTTTCTGGATACGTTGATTGTTTTATTTTTGAGTTTAAATTTGCATTTTGTTGTTGGCTTTTAAACCTTCGGGATATTAATAATTTTATTGCTATTATAGAGGTTAAGTTTCAGAAGTAAATAAAAAAAACTTATTACTATACTACGAAGACACTTTTTCAAACAGCTAAAGTCAGTAGCGGATAGCATCTTTACAGATATTACTATTTCTGATATTTAATGATTATTCATATTACCTTGGATGTGAGAGGGTTACTACAATTAGTTTTAAACTTATTAAAAAAATTCCAGTCGTCTAACCAGACCTAGAAATCTTCGGCAGTGAGGGACCAACGAAAAAAAAGATAACTTTAATAATTTTTGATTAGTCTTAAACAGAAAATAAAGCATAGATTTAAAAAAAATTGATATATAATGATTGAGATTGAATTGAACAGATTCTATGATGTAAAGTATATATTTAAGTTTGGACTTACGGCCAAACATCAATAAGTTTTGCATTTTCCTTGTGGAGACTAAGATGTGTGTCCTGCGCAAGTGGTGGCAGCTTGTAGTACTCCAGTGCTTGAGGCTGGTCATCGGCTACCCCCAGCACCGCCGAGGTGGCCGCGCTCAGCGGATGCTCCGCTCCGCTGGAGTAGTACGCGCGCCACTCTCCGCCGACCTCCATTGCTTCTTTACGTCTTCTGGGAACAATAAGTAATATTAGGTTTTTCGTTTTTAAGGCAGTCTATGGAATGAGATTGTAATACATAGGTTTCAGGATTCACAAGCCATTTTCCCCTGAAATTTATTTTGTGACTTTAAATTAGTTTCTTATGCTGACCTAAAAATGAAAAGACATACTTATGAATAACGTAAGACAAGATCGTTTTCATTCAAACTATCAGATCAATGTAGTAAACATAGCGTAAAATACTGGTATCCCAAGCCTGTAGTTTTACGAGTCGGGCGGCTACAACTTACGAACCAGTTATTAGGCGTGACCATTTTGGTACGGATACTGACCTTTGATGGTACCCAACGGTCGTTTGCGCATAATGCGACGCTGCGATTGCTAATTGTTTTGTACACAAAATGAGTCAGCAAGGCAAGTGGCCAGCCGCCAGTTTGAGAGCAAAACCAGTGACCGCGGGGCTGACAGCGCGGGGGCGGTTACGACCAGCAAGCGGCTACCGTGGTCTAATTCGAGTGGTTTGATACGAGTTCAGCCATACACTCATACGTCACGCGGTCAGGTCGCCTGGTGCCGCGCAACCTGATGTAAAACAGGTCCGAACCACTTGCAGAACCGGAAGGATTCGAGGCAAATCCCTGCTCCCTCGCTAACCAGTTTAGGTCGTCTGACGTCACGCCCAGCGGTATCCGACGATGCAGACAAATAAATACAAAAAAATGTTGGAAGCACGCGTTGGACGGGTTTGACCGCATCGTAGTTCTACCTGATTCCTGTTCCTGGTTCTTGTTGATCACGGGAGGTCATTTGTCTTTGATAGGCAAAAACAACCCAAAAACTATTCAAAGTGCAAATTTTAAAGTCTGGGTAAGTGGAACGTCTAAATTGTATCACATGTAGATTTTTTTTAATAAATATTAGTCGGTGTTTCAGCACTGCTGGTAGGTACTTACGTAGGTATTTGAAGATTTTTACAAGTTGCGATGGACACCCATGGCCACCCATCATTCATTACCTACTCGTTGTATAGAAAACCAATACAAAGGATGATGCTTTGATTATTTAATCAAAGGGATGCAGTTAATGTAAAACAAATAAATAAAAGAATATAGACTTTGAGAAATACTTTTCATGCAGGATAATGTGGAACGATATAGTTTAGCTGATATTGACAATACAGAGTAGCTTGTACTTAGATATTTAAGCGGCCCAATATTCGTAATTCTAATATCGCAAGTTAGAAGTCTGAGATTCGCCAAAACACATTTATTAAGTCATAACAAGGAAATAAAATAAGAGGATTATATGACATCTACGAGAAAGGAATCTTGGTATTCTTATGACTAAGATCATACGGGAAATAATATAAACTCTTGCTAGAAATGAAGTACTTATATGTGAAAACTGTACTTTGATAGGTACCTATGTTCACAGTAATGATAATAGATTTGTGTTTGAAAAATAAAAACAAATTTGAATGGAGTATGCCAATTGGATCACAGAACTGGAAAAGCTAGCTTCTTACATTTAACCAGCCGAAGCATGAGTCATTTGACGAGTTAACTGGCAGCCGGTGAAACAGGGGCCGCGGGCGGCGGCGTGGAGAACCGCTGCACCTCGTGAATGAGATTCCGGTAGGTGCGCACGTAAAAATCGTGCAACGAATCTAACAGGTTTGCTGGGGTCCTTGCGAGGCCATCGGGACTGGTCTAACCTGCCCTGCGCAGCCGAACCTCGAATTTCCGAGCGTTTCCTATCACGTTTGCCTCGAACCGATACACGTAAGCATACGAGCTTATGTTTACATTCCATACCCATACCCATACTGTACCCGTTACGAGTCCATTATTGATTTACGCAATCAATTTGACAAGGCGCATTTTTGCACCTCTATAAATAATAATTAATTGATCAATTTTTCGTCCGCTATCATTTGTTCGAGACATCTGAATTTCGCAACTGCTTTGCCTACTCGTGTGTTTGTTTGTAGTTGTCTATTGAATGGAGCGATTAGAAAGTATCGCGCACAGCTGTCACGACGACGTGACATATGCTAGAGCGGAACGGATGGCTCCAAGCAAGGGTTGAAGGATTCTCCGTTACACAAACAAAGAATTTGATACGGCCATTCATAACAAGACCGTTCTACAGACAACTTCTATACCTTGGATGCTCACTACAATCTACAATGGACTAATATCTACGAAAGTGAAACTAAATTCTCTTGTCTAATATAATTTGTTAACTAGAAATAATGCTTTCCCCTTTAAAATAATATAAAAATAATTATAACTTAGAGCATTGATATCTGTAGTCCGCTAATTTAGAGGTTCTGAGTTCGATCATTAGACTGAATAAATGTGAAAATTGCCTTTTTGAAATTGGCCTGGGTCTTAGAAACTGGGTCTTGAATTAATACATGTATTAAACTATTATTTTTACCTGCCTCCGGTTAGCTGAAAGAGATATCTTCATGGAAAAAGTCCGCCGTTGCATTTATCTTGTTTTATAAATGTACTTTTGTTTAGTTTGTGCAATAAAGTTATAACACACAAACAAATTATGTCTAGATATTTATTGAATGTAAGTATTTATTTATTTAATCTGCCTCTACCATGAGTTACTCCGTTAGCAATTGAAGAAAGAGAAGACAGAATTTTTTATTTAACTAGTGGACTCATTAACCGCTTCAGTAATCAAAGTATTATGTCAGGTCGATAGATAGTGAGGTCAATTTATCTGAGGTCCACCGTGGTCAGTGGAAAGATCTGTCGGCGACAGAGACGAGTTTCGAAAGGCGACGTCCGCGTCCGGTGACGCGTCCAGCTATCGATCATTCGGTTCGTTAATAAATAACACGCCGGCGTCGTTCGCCGCTTATCTGCTGCCCGGGCATGTGGAAAAATTTGGTGTAGGTGTCGTAACGGAGCGGCACGCATGTCTCTGGGGTTGCGTGCGCCCGCCTGCCGAGTGCTTATGCTGAGAGCCTCTGCGGCCCTTGCTGCATGCCGTCGCGGCCTCATTATTAATATCTTAATTAAAACCCAACGCTACAACAGATACTTATACGTATGATGTTTAATTTTAGCATTACAGGAGTGCGCATATCGGTGAGAGATATTTATCTAGTCGCGCATATAAGGGAAACTTTCCCGTGAGTGTTTAACCCGTCTCATATGCAATAACCTCACGTAGCCACATATCCATAAACGTTAGCCGGACCGCAGAATGTATTGAATCACGCGTTAGCAGCGGAACAGGCCAGGCAGCTTCACCTCGCTCACCCAGCAGGTGTGGACCCGCCGGGGAAAGTGCAGGGTGTGGCTCAATTCAACGCATGTTTTATCATCGGTGATAAGAGAAACTAGTATCGATCGCAACTAACGACTCATTACTTCAAGATAATTTTAAGCCATTCAAGCTATGATAGTAATTTTTATCTTCTAGTGCTGCTCTATTAATATTCTAATTTATCATTTACCTATCTACGATAAAAAATATACCTTTTAAAGGATTGCGAATAATTGGAGTAGAAAAGAGCCGCATTGTTTCCGTGTGGTGTATGATATAATGATTAATTTTAAAATTAAATGTACGAAATAGAGCCAAAACACAGTTTGGTTAAAACGGACTTAACAAACGTTTGTCAATTATTATGAATAAGGAGGGTCAATAAAAACTCCATAGGGCTGTTACTTCATAAGACATAAAAGTATCTAGTCTAGATTTAAATATAAAAATTCTGAAAGTTTGAATGGATGGATCACGAGTATCACGACAGAACATCTGAATATTGAACTAGACGAAAATTGGCACATAGTTATGTACACAGACTACACTTTACTGCAATATGACGTAGTACCACACAAACGAATCCAAGGTAAACTTCCTGTTAGGCAATAACAATCAAGCCGCATCAGAAAGTAATAATTATCTAGAGATGAATTTTGCAATAGTAAAATTTTGTCATTATTAATCCATTTTAGTCCCACATTATGGCTAATGATCCAACTTGGAATGCAGTACTGCAGCGTTTCGTCAATTAAAGAATTCACTGCGTCGCGGTCCGTAGGTAGCGCGCTGGACGCTGTTTGTAGCAGCACAAAAACTGAACATTCCTCATACATTCCCCATGCCATAAATAAATAAGGGATGAGTACTGAGCTGACTGCAGCCCGCGGACACTGCGCACTCTAAACGAGACGCATTTTCGACAAACCTCTTTTTGTGCGCAGACGAGAAGCGCATATACGATGATTCATTTACGGAGTTCTTTGCCATACATGTATGGCTAACATTATTACTTCTGTTTTCTCGGCAGCATTATGTACGGTCAACAAGAAATGTTTTCTCGGAAATATGCACCCACGCAGATTAAAGATGGAAACGCAACATGGGCACTAAATAAGTCATGTCTCCTGTCTGCGTAACTAGTAGCGTTCGAGTAATCAGAAAATTTAATGGCGAAGAATAATTATAAAATGAAAGTATCAATTTATTGAAGTCTAAGTTCAATATTAGTATTGAAAATACTCAAGAGCTTAAATTGGTATAGATTTTGTTTCTACACATAAGCGTTTTTTTTAGGTAGGGCAGTTTATGATACTTGTATATTCGATTACCCGCCTCTTTGTTGCAGTCTCCTTTATTATCTGTCACTGTACTCACAGTTCGAGTTGTAAATATTGCAATTTCCATTTGTATTTATTGTTAAAGAATTTGTTCGAATTAAATCATTTATGATCACTTTAGTTTACAACAAACATGGTGCACTATATAGGTAACATTGTGAAAAAAATAGGTAATAAGGAAATCTTGTATGTTTTAAAATAGTGATCATAATTATATTTACAAAAGTTTTTCAATAAGGCAGACATATGTTGATAATTACAAAGATATCATATATGACTGACAAGAGTGACAACGAACACCTATGCTTGGTCTTTTACTTAACTAAATTCACAGTTGACATTTGACATGAATATAAAATCTGATAAAAGAAACAGATATAATATTTTTTGTACAATAAAACCGTTGGCTGACCGTTGAGTGACGTGACGACTTAGGAGGTTGTCACGGACTCAATATCACAGTTTAAAATGTTAAATCGACTTTATATGAAGTGCCCTTTGCATTGTGACGGGCGCTTTAGAATTAGGATGCTGTGTGCATAACAATAGCGTTCCTTATGCGTCCTAGAGCAGAGAATACCCAACAATCAGTTGGTAACCACTCTGGTGTAACAGGAGAACTATATTTGCGACTTTAATGCAAACATATCTTAAGCGAATTTATATTTTATGTGTTGGAATCCATAATATATTACAAGTTTTTATTTTGTTAAATAAGTTTAAAATTCAATTATTGTTTTATCCATATGCAACTCGATACAGTTTAAAATGCCACATATACGTGTTATTATGGTTAAGAATATAAAATTATTATTATATACTTACTTCCTTATAGTTGACAGTTTTATTTGTTTACCAAAACAACGTATTATCAGTGAGCGCGGAAATGGTAGGTGCGCTGAAGGCCACTGGCGGACTCTACTTGCCAAGTTTATTGAGCTCTATGAAAAATTAATGACTTTTGTCTACTCACCACCGTATACCGATTTTCTCAACTTTTTTTCGATGAATTTAAGCAAACTCACAATCTAAAAATTTCGATCGATCGATTCATTCGATTGAACTTTTTCAATTGTGATTTTTTGAAAAAGCAGAAACCGTGATATATTTTTAAAAAAATTGGAGATAATCGGTGAAATTTTTTCTTTTATATGTTTAGCAAATTAAATAAAATACACATTGAGAGAACGCTTAACAACCGGTTTATAAATAAAATATGTTATGTATTGTATAAGCCTACTATTTCGTTAAGTCAATAGGAGTAAATATCACGCAATTATCACGAATCATATAGAATATAATACTATAATATATTACTGAGTAAGTTTAAGATAGTCAAATGAATGCTCGACAACATAAAAACAAAATCGAGACAATTTTAATGGAAAAATAGTCCTATAGAAATTATTACAGTAATCCTATTAATGGGTGGAACTCGAAACGGACAAGTGTTTCGGTCGCGCAACAAATCAAAATGAAATATTTGATATAAGTTGCACGCATTAAGCTCTAGTTAAGCTCGCGTAAACTGTCTTATTAGAAGAGTTACGAGCTTTGAAAGAAGGAACGCCCGCGGCGCCTGCTACACCGTGAAACCATAATAAATGCATCATTTCCGTTTTGTCAGACTTTTCTAATTCGATACTCGTGTGTGGTCCATGTTCATATCATAGTCATTCATTACTCAATAAACTGTAGTCTGTAATAAATCAGTAATATGAGTAAGTATTAAACATTCAAAAATTTAATTGGAAAATATTAAACGCTTAAATTTGGTAGTACAAATACATACACATATAAAGGCAATTTAGTTAAAAAGTTATTAAACAAATCTGCAAAATTTTATAATTGTACTTATGAGTTCAACTTTTCCTGGATAATGTGTAACCTATCCTTCGAAAATCCCTTTTGGACTGATAGAACCGCTTCTCCAACGACCAAATTCTCGTTTCAATGGAAATGTTAATGTCGATTGTGTGCTAAACGGATACTTACTTATAAATGGAGACCGAACAAAGGGACGATACTCTATAAATCTCATATAACACAAATAAAAAACTTTATACGACACTATAAATGAATTTCGCAATTCTTTAGAGTGAGAATAGTAAAAACTGGATATGTTACAGTTTCCGATGATTTTAGTGGCTTTTGGTAAATAAATAGCCATGAAGGTATAAATTAGTAAGTCGGTCGCCTGCGCCCGCGAACAATGCCGCATCGTCGCCTGCGCATTGTATCGTGCGAATCGAAGCAGGTTGGCTTAGCACTTGGCAGGTATCCATATAGCGTGATTTATATTCGATTATGTTATATCTCTAAGTCTATAATTAAATCGCGATGCTATTATACCCGAAAGCTTTGCGACAAAGCGCACGGAAATAAAGCTCGCTTGATTTACAGTTCTCAGTTGTAATGGGGCATTGTTTAATTTAAATCTAAGTATTCGATAAACTGTCAGAGTTATTACGCTATTAGACGATTTTAGAAATCGCACTAGAATTAATTTAGTCTGTGCCGATAAGAAACAAAAGATTGCTCAATAACCACCTACCTACTATCCTTTGTTCACGATACCGGTACCACAAATTCCATAACTCGCAATGTACATACCGCTATGCAAATAACATCACTTACACTACATGCCTGTAATAAGAAAAACCGTTTGCCGCTTTGGGATGTCTACACATAACTATTAAGAAATACCTACATTATAGACAAGTCAATATGTTTTATGAAAACGTCAATATTTGGCGAATTAAGATAAGAATTCATATTAGAATAATGGGAGAGAAAAAGGCAGGTGAATAAACATGAATAAAAAAGGATTTCATTTATGGGCGAGTACGTGAGTGCTGTTATGTGGACAGACGTCGACGGCGCCATCCGTGCAACTAAAAAAAAATCCCAAACAACTCGTCAGCGAGCTGACAATTGTGTGAACGCGATCAATTATCCCTGAGTAAATAGTAATTGTCAACAACCAAATACAAAGCATGAATTAAAATATATAAACGTTTTCATTATCGGTCGGTCAGCGAAATAGCATGTCAATCATTTTACGAAGCAATCAGCGAGCTGCGATGGCAGGGCGCGAGATAAGCTTTTAATTACCTCCAACGTCATTTGCATATTGTACGAGATACCATAGGATATCTTGCAATTAGGGGTGCCTGCTTTTTCCATTTACGCCTTGGCTAACTTGTGTTTTCTGCATTAGGTAACTTCTATTTGACAGTAGGATTAAATACAATGTGCAGTGCAGCTTCACATAAGATAAAAAGCGGACCTTGTGTTACGAAGTAATAAACTAAATAAGAAACGGAAGAGTCAAATTAAATGTTTACCTACTCAAAAACTCACAATATTTACGACATACGTATGTCGTTTATTACTACTTGCATATGCAGGATGCGATTTCCTATTTCTGAAATATTTAGAAACATCAGTCGACACCAAATATGGTATTATTATTAATGTCTTCGTATCAGCGGCATTTCATTTGCATATTCAACATGCAACTAAGTACTAGTGCCTATTTAAAGTGCATACCTGCGACACGATTTTATCGTTATAAATAAGAGTTTACTTAAACCATACTTAATGGTAGTTGAAAACATTGTTATCCAAGTATTAAGTATACTTTTAAGGCTATATTCGCAGCAAGCTAATGCGATAATGGCGATAACCATTCACTAGTCTGGATATTTGCAGGCTTGTAGGAAACGTAATGCGCCAAATCGGCGCCCGCTAATTGCGGAGGTCGATAATTTACGAGTAGCCTCAATAACTGCGCCCGCGCCCCGCCGCCATCAGCCTTCCACGCCAATGCGTAACAGCCCTGGAGCTCGATTCCACGTACTTATATGAAAATATCAGCGTAATGGCCGTTTTCTAAAACTAAAATTGTTTATTTTTGTAATCCAAACAAATTTATTATGATTGAAAATATGATTTATATAGAAATGTTTGACTCTTAAATACATATTTATCAATTATTTAACTAAATACCTACGTTTTGTTTAACGTTGAAAATAAATACTACAACCATACTAAATACTGCAAAATTGTATGAAAGGACAAAATAATATTTTTACCTTACCGTTATTGCCAGAAACGACGCACTTTTTACAATATGTTTAACGTTAAGTTTAAAATTTTATCAAAAGGATAAAGTTTAAAGGTCAGACTTTGAAACTTCATCAGTAAATCGAATTTTAGATATAGAGCCCATAATTTAATATCCAAGTTGTCTTAATTTAGATCTTTAAACACAAAATACAAACATTTCAAGGCTACAACGATACGATAATGACCTATAAACTTTTATATTTTATTCAGAAATTAAAGACATATTTAAACTTAAAATGTTCGATATCAATATTTACTAGGAAAATTGTAAGTTTTAACGATTAATAAAATAAATAAACAGAAAATAATCCCATGATCGAAGCCGCATACGTAATAAGAAAAGTAGTGGCCATAAATTTTCTTTCATGGGAACTAAAAAGTTAATGTCCGTAGAACTTCTAATAAAGTTTCCGCTCTGTACACAAACAGATGCAGCAACTCGAGACAACGCATTAATCAAATGAGATATAAATGCAAGGTTTGTTGTACTCGGTATTCGGGTGCGAAATATTTGATTAATATTTTAATTTGCATATGATAACCGTTCGTTTTGCTGATAAGTTGTTATAAAACGTTTAATGTTGCAATAAATATCTGACTTGCTTGCGAACTTAATTATTATTCCCATTGAAATTCTGGGTGCTATCGCCATAGTATTGTTTATTGAAATAATGTTATTTTATTTAAAAGTTCGTTAATTTTTTAATCAATAAGTGTTGTATATCAAAATGTTTATTGGAAGATTAAATCTCTCATTATTGGGATGGGAGCGCACCGAGTTTATTTTTTCTGCATAAACATAATTTTATAGTTAATTTACGTGATAGTGAGCCGAGGCCGCCGCCTCGCCCGCCGCCCCGCGCGTTCGGCGCAGCGCTATCTAAATGCAAATCGGATAGTTCGGTGGATGTCCACGATAAATCAGCCTCACGCAGCCTGGGCACCGTTATCCGCCGCCGCTGAGGCACAGTCGCCCTCGGGCGCGACCATACGTCCCACAGCCCTACCACTACTATCAGCCAAACCAAAATATCCACAGGAATTCAGTGGATGCAATTTACCATCATGAATAATTTACCCAATACATGCGCTATAGTGAGTTTTAAATAAAAACTCATTAAAATTATTTAACAATTTGATCATCCCTTATTTATGTAGGAAATATTTGCATTTTAATTGACTATTAAAACTCTATTCAAATTATTAAAACTACAATTATACAAACTCCGGCGGAGTATTTATAACACACATGTTTCAGTAAGGTATCTTACCTTACTGAAACATTATAAATATACCTCTACCAGGAGTAAGTAAGTACCTATTATACTTATTTCTGAAGCTCTCTGCGAAGTTAATGACAACCAGTGTCAGTGACAACCGTTTCGGACGAACGGAGTTATGAACATTACTAAAGGCAAATAAGTTAAGAATTCTAATATTTTTTGTACCAACATTATCTATACTCTTATTGTAATATAAAACCAGCAGTGCTCGCAGCTTCACTGGCATTATCTATTTCAAATAAAGTTAACTTAGTCTCAGCATCATCATCCTCATCATCAATCCTAGCCCTTTCTCATTTCAATCGGGGTCGGCTCTTCGTATATCTTCTTGCGCCATTCCCTATATTAGAGACCATTTCAGACGTTACTGCCATCGTCTTCATGCCTTTCCTTACATCCGAAAACTTACTATGAACTTAAACTTCTCAAGATCTCAAGTATTTTTTAAATAAATATACCCTATTCTCAATTTTCAGACCTAGAAGTTTAAACTGTACTATGATTATCAGTGTATAGAGTTATTATATATAGAAGAAAATATATTAATGTTAAATAATAAGAAAATATCAAAATAAACTTTCAAAGATATAAATTCTGTATTTATTATTTGATTGAACCAATTTCGTCGTAACATTTCTAGAAGCAATGTCTGAATATTCATTGCAATATTCAACACAACAAGTGTTAGCTTGATGGAATAGGACGTCCATAAATCTGTACGTAAATGAAAGCTCAAATAACAATGCATAATTCGCAAGACAACACATATGTAATTGATTTATTTATTTGTGGGAGACTATAGTGATTTAATTAAACATACGACATGCTTGCTATCAAGAAACTAAAGTTTATATAAAAATATAAATATTACTACTACGGTCCTAATATTAAATAACATAAATTCATAAATAAATCTGGTAGAAAAAGCCTATGGCTTTAAGTCCGCAATTTACATTTGTATATAATGAAGTTGAATAAATCTACTTACTAACTCTAAAACCGCTAGAAATATATTACCTTTTTTCTTTATTTATATTTTACCTCTGTCGTCCAGTCAGCCGGTGAGCCTAAGACGAGCTTTCATAAGCGCAAAAATTAGAAGTGATGTATAATCTAATATTTAAAGTCGTATGGATTATATGAGTTGATCGAATAGAGCTACATGAAGTCCGTGGCAATCAGATAGTAACATAATTGTCGCAAGGTAGTTGCCGGCACTCCAACTTCATAACCGTTTATATGGACTGGTCCTACTAGTTGGAATCTAATTAGATTAACTCTGCTCAAGTCTCCATTTTAAAAATTATCTCGATCGAATCGAACGGAAATGTCTCTGTAATAAAATTATTTTCTGTTACACTTTTTTCTATCTTCCGTTCTCGTTTATACCGTGTTGTTTATGATGTCATTGAACAAAATGTGTGCACTCTTATAAATAATCTTTTCATTACCTGGAGAACCTTGTATGGCGTTCTTACTTGACTCTTTAATCAGTTTACTCCAATAACAATATGGTTCAATTTACACTTCATTGTTGTTATTAAAATTATATATTTCCGTAGATACGAGTATGTTGGTACGAACTTTGATTTTACTATCATTGCAATCTTAATTGCAAACATTATTACTGTTGCTGATGTATAGAATTGCATAACAACCAGGAGATCTGAAGTTGTTATTTCTGTTTGATATTCTGATCAATATTCATATGTATGTATGATTTCTTCATACCGTAGCTTCTATGGATCGTTTAGAAATTAATATACCTGTAGCAATCTTAATAGGAATAAAATAACAGTTTTCCACGTTACAGACACTCGGTTTAAAAGGGACGGAGTGTTTGTTAATGGATCTATACATTTATTTACATCTCAATCCAGAACATTATAAATATTCATCGCTAGCTAGCTTTATCTTTGTGCCAATAACGGTGTAATCGCCATGCATATAAAATGAATAAAATACCAGGCTAACATTTGAATAACTAAATTTATGTCATATTATATCTGCCCCTAACCTCAGTCAGAGAATTATTATACTAGGTAAACTACTTCCTAACACCTCGAATAATCATCGTGTCATAAAACAACAGCATAAAAACTTGCATGTAGTTTATATATTTATAATACCTAGAACATTAATAGAAGTTCATATTCAAACTCATTCCAACATTATCCAAACGGTTCATAGATGTAGAAAAACTAGAATAAATTCTTATTAGAATCCTACTAGGCTACAACAACTCTATAGCTGATGTAAATTTTTGCGAGATGCTAACAGCGATTGCTGTCCAGCTAAATATAGAGGAGTCATGAAAAAAGATGCAATTTTATGTAGATACTACACTTAGTCCGCACAATTATGCAAATACAGCTACGTCGGTTATTACCCAGTAGCCAACCACTGTAAACGACAATTTATGACACACTATGTGTACTGCTTTTTCCTAGGGATAAATATAATGTAAATAATTTAAACACCTTTATTTAATTTTCTTTGATAAATAATTGGAATCTCCATTCTAAGTAATATAAGGATGAAAAGATCTTTATAACCGTCTATATGGACTGGATCTACTAGTTGGAATCTAATTATCTTCTGAAACTGAATCTTTGTTTATTGTCTAATATTAAAACTCAATCAGGTAGTACCAAGAATTTTAATGACAGAGTCACAACACTTCTTGCATATGCTGTTGCAGCTGTAGGTATACCTATATACATTTGATTATGTATCAAATAATGCAAGGTATGAAAGTACAAAGATATTTGTTTTTCCTTTTGACTAAATTTCCTATGCCAGCTATACCAGGAACCACACGTTTACATTTATTTATGTAGGTCAGTACGCATAAAAAATAGTACGTATATTTTTATGTATTTTCATAACATCTTGTAATTTTGTAATAATAACTATCAAATATTTTATTGAATACTGAGATTAAAATTTGATGTAAATAATATAATAATATACATAATATACTTAACACACAGGAGCTCGATTTTAAGTTGTGTTAAAATTTTACACTACCGGATCTCGTGGGAGAACACTGCCGTAAAACCATATACATTATAATTTTTCACCAAAACTCTTTGTATAAGCAATTATAAGTGCATTTCGTCGGTGTATCTGTCATTATCTTAAACGTACGATGTTATTTTAAGGGCCGTAATCGTCGCTCCCGCAAGCCTGTGCGCTTTTTTGCGAAACGCTCACGAAAAGCTATGCATTTAAACGCTTGAATTATGAAATTACAGTATTTATTGTAGGTAACTTGGTGAGACGGTATATAAATATGTAGAAACACTAACCATATTACTGATCAATTTATGAAACGATATATTCTTGTTCCAAACCCTAGTACCTAATACCTACACAAGCTTTCCTTCGAGGCCAATAATAAGATGTTATAGTCAATTTACATAAAATGTAACCTAGTGGGAAAGAAAATTAGTAGTTTTTTTTTATAAATTGTATATATTTTAATAATTTATTTATACAAGATAAATCAGGCTGTACGCTTTGAACATTTTCTTCATTATATATACAAAGAGTCTCAGCAAAAAGAACCACTTCCTCTTAATATTGTGATTGTTTGCTCAAATATCCTAATATATTTTATGAGCTCGACGCCCATAGACAAAGATGCTGCATAGATGAAATCACTTTATTGATTCACAATGCGTAAATTCATTATGTTATGACAGGCGAGCATAAATTCTCGACGGGACCCTCGGATGCTGCGAAACAATAGCCAACTCCCCACCGGCGATTGTCAAAACTGTGAGACATTATCATATGCCTGCAACGCTTACGGACTGCACAAAGAAAGGGGTAAAGCAACAAAAGGCCGACCTTGCAATTTTCTATAATGATAGCGAGACAATGGTCAGTGCATCACTCACCGTGTGAAATCATTGAAGACAATTTAGACGCGTAATGCAGTCGGCTTTTCAACTGTCCTAAAGGATATGTAAATATATTATACACATTCAGTGGTACTCTATGCGTAAGTTGTTTTAAACGTTACAAAGATATTTCCAACTTCCAAGCTTGATGAAGTTAGCTGATCAATTAAATGTTGAAATAAATAGTTGCATCCTGCCGTGTTCATGATATGAACTAAGCCTATGTCATTGAGGTAATGTAATAATCACTTGCAAGTAACCGCAAAATTATACACTCCCGATCTCAGCGGGCTAGCTGAACACGGCTTCTGCGTTACAATAGCATGGAGCCCGAACGAACTAAGGTGATCGCCAAATTGCAGGGTAAGGTGACATAAACACCGGTTGCGGACGGCACCACCGGGAATGTTTATTATGCATTATTACACGACACCGCAAAAGTTATCGTTGATATCTAACGCGATCTTAATTACGTGTGAACTGAAATCCATTACATTAGAAAACTTTAGATTATCGGAGATAAGCGCCCGAGAGCTTTTGTCTCTCAGAAGTTTATCGTCAGAATATATAAAAAAAAATAACTTTTTTAAATTTGATTATTACCGATATACAAAAGAATCTGTTATATTAATTAAGTAAGAAATGTTTTATTTTCGTTTCGAAATATTTTGATGAAAATAATAGCCAAGGAAAATCATGTTTTGTTAATGAGAAGTGAATAACTATTACAAAAACCCTCAAGCGATCCGAACCCTAATAAAGGGTCGAATATAAGAAAGCAACAAAAAAATTAAGAATCGGCCCGATGAGCCATTATCTTTGCACGTTAAAAATAATATGGTCATAGGGTATAGCACATTCATGCGAGCCACGTCCAAGAGCGCATTTGAATATTGCATTGTGTGGAGCACCCCCTGTGTGCGCCGGACTTCACACGCTCGCGGCTGATGCCGAGACGGCATGGCTTCGGCAGGTACTCTGTACAACCCCATACCAGCAAGTCCGTAGGGCTTTAACTTAAAGTTCGTCGGACAAGTTTTGATAATTTAAAACATTATATCAAATGATATTCGAGTTACATAAATGGTACAGAATAAAAAAGGGCTATAATTTTTATTATAACTTAAGTACATTTGAAATAATAAAAAATCTAGGGCTTTTTTTGACATCAAGCTAAAAATCAATGACGTATTACTAGTTATAACATGCAGTTAAATATTATATGACAAGATTAAATGAAGAACGATACATCAATGATCTGATAAAAAAAAAACTGTTCGAGGCACTTGTACCTTCTCTATGTCCGTCATATGTAATCAAATTAGCTAACGTCAGAGATGCAAGTGTCAAGACTTGTTACCCAATTCATTTGATAGATGTGACATGAAGCATTGTTAGTGTACCCTAATTGCTAATAATATGATTATTATTAGTAAACTCTTTTATGCCGTGGCCTTCTAAATTGATGACCATTTGTAATACGAATAACACGGTAATGTTATAATATATAGTGTTAATACTGAGTCAATTTTATACAAATTGATTAGGTAAACACACAAGAATTAAATAAAATTATACTTATGTCTTAACTAAAAATAAAAACAAATCCGTTTATCCCTCAACTTACAAGTATATCTATTTATTGAATCAAATAATAGTCGGTCAGCCTATATTTTATTAACATTAAATTCATAATTATATTCCAAGTTATATTCCAATTCAATGAAAGGGCGGCATGTAAATCCTTATATCCACCTGCTACCCCTGCTCACCCAAGCTTTTTACATTTAAATTAAGTAAGAAGTATCGGTGATCCGAACCTGTAAAATAGTATGTACATTGCAATGTAACATCGCGTGTCACTTGACATCTGTGAGCACTAAGCACACAGCTTTAGCGTCGCAGGCGCAGCGCAGGGCTTTAGAAAGTGCGCACCAATAAATACTCGTCCGATTATGATCTACGGCGCGTAGCCCGTAGCTACAGTGCATTCAGTCTATATGCATCTGCATACCAATGTGCGTGCGTATTACACCGGTTCATCCTAAATGCGTAAATCTAGTGATCTAATACACGATTATCAAGATTTACTTCTGGAGGCGAATTGCTCCTGACAGATTTGTGGACCTACTTACTGTAAAATGTACTTTGTATTTTAACAAGCCTTCAGTTTAGTAATGCGGCCGAGACACGGCGAGGCCTTACGGGCTGCATTCCGAACTGCACTCATTCGTCATACCTACATAGAAAAAGTTTCACAGCGTGCGTGAGATTCTCGGGAAGATGTGAAGTTAACAAAAAATATCTATGTTAGGATACAATGAAAACCAACATAATTACCACTAACTTTTCAATCTTTATGAGAACTTGACGTGAAACTTTATTTATTTATTTTTTATCTTGTTATATCTATGTACCTATATACAGTTGGCTGGATCAACTGCCATACTTAGCGTCTTATCAATGTCTAGCCCCAGCCCTCTACCTAGAAAGTTTAAATTTACATTAAGGTGTGAAAATCACACACACACAAACCAATTTCATTACGAGTGAAATTCAAAAGAATAAATGCAATTTTGTTAGTACATTCTCGTGTTCCATAGATATCGATTGAACTATGTAACGCACCAAGTCGTCGTCGAGAGGATCGCCTGCGGCTCCTATTAGCATACTCTAGGGTTGGCATTAATGACAAAATATTCAACAGACTGAAAATCATAGATAAAAAAAAAATTGCGACCGCGCGCGATTCGAACTTCTTTGCTGAAAATAAAGTCACTATGAGCGTAATGCAGCCGCTTAAAGTTTCAACGAGAGTTTGCTACTTTTACACAAATATTACGAATTTTACAATAGGCACCGTAATATAGCATGTGTTACAATTTTCTTAAAATGATTAACCCATGAATAAATTGAAAGGGCAAGCCCATAAATGTGGTGGCACGATATTGCCGTGAATAATGTGCGTACGTACAAATGGTCTGACAATAACCTTTTTTGTCAAAAACAAAAACCGACATACTTTGTATACTGGGGCCAAATTGAACTACGCAAACTAGTTAAACTCTATCTTATATATATGTATGTGTGCAATTTACCTAGTACTACAAATAAACGATAATAGTGGCAGTGCCCCATATTTGAAACAGTGATACCAAGGTATACAGGATCGATTGACCACTCTGACGCAACATTGTGTAGGGTCATCGGGGTCATCAGTGTAGGGCGTTTCAAAACACTAACACCGGGGCATACAAGATCGATTGACCTTTCTAAGTTACTCCATCATCAAGCAAGCTAAACTGGAAAATGTTCAATTTATTTAGCTTAGTTGATTAACTTACATATTTCAGAAATTTTATTTCAGATTTGTGACCAATGAGAACAAATTAAAAGTACGTATGGCTTTTCGAACAAAAAAAAGAAGTTACAAAATGACTATAAATGACGAAACACTGTGATACTAAATCCGATAACTTATTATTATAAAGTTGTAAATAAGAAGATATTTTAAAAAAACGTGTTTTAATAATTCACACCTTTTATTCGCCATAAATAAGCGGGACCTCAACAAAAATGAAAATTCAGTCCTTTCAGCATCACCTATTAACATTTTTTTTTCTTAGGCAAAGGGATCACATGGTCAAAAGTAACCAGTTGAGGAAGCTACCGGCAAGGGGAGGTCTAAGAAAGAGATGGTTGCAGCTATCGTCCAATAATTTACTTAATTACAAACATGTGTATAATTATTTTCCAAATTATTATTTCTATATAAACTAGTAGCTACGAGTATATCGATAAAACTTCGTTTACTAGAATACCAAGCCTCATATCTCTTCGCTCTTCACATTGTTGACATCCCTAGCACGTTTATTATAACATCTCTAGTTGAGGCCATATTTAAATTGTAGGTATGCCAATTTTGATATGTCGACCATGTGTGTAGGTGGTATTATCGCGAAATATTCATATAAGTAGGTCAATCGGATATCAATTTCATTTAAAGTAATTGGATTGAAATTATTGTACACCTAGAGCCATTTATGTTTTAACGTTACCAAGTCTATGATTATGAACGACTTCAATGATTTATTCTTTATTACTTACAATAATTCTAAAAGATAAATGTAATTTCCATTTGATATAAAGAAATCCCATTAAATACAATACGTCAGTTTTGCTTTTATATTAAAATTATTCAAATGCTAAATAGTCTGTTTGTTAAATTTTAATCTATCCCAAAGAATGTGTAATTTAATATGATTTTAGTCAGTGTATTATTGAGCACATCACCTTGTTAATGTTTAAATAATTAAGTATTCAAATTCCAAATACCCTAAATAAATCATCTAATTTGTTGGGTTTAGAGCACAGGATCTACTTTCATGTTTGTTTTTCTCTAGTTTTCATATTATTATTAAAAATTTGCAAGTGAGTAACATATATTGTTCTACTAAGAAATAGCTTAGTCTCGGAAAAACTAAAAGTAGTCTGCTTGGATATACACTTTGCAGGTTTTCTTGTGACTTCTACATGCACATATAGACATTGGCCTACAAGTAAATCGTAATTTGCGTTCACGCCCTGTGTATAATGTTGTTCATAATATTCATGGCTAGGTCATATACATATATGTGGTTAATAAACATACGTGATCCAAGTCAGCTACTTTCACGCAAGAGCAAGACGGGCGCGCCCATATTAATTGCTCCCGTTCTTCGGTGAAGCCTTATTTATTGCCCGGGCCGGTGATTGTGAAAAGCTTTGAGTGTACATTAGTTTAAATTTTATCTCGTATATTTGATCTGACGTGTGACACACGAGCGGCCCGCGTGCGGTCATACAGTCACCGCGCCTCGACTCTACGGGTACACGACGATGATATAAAGCTTTTAAAGGTTTTTGTAAAAACGTTATTACTAAAAGCCAGAATTCCGTGAGAAAATGTTCTCGACGCTGTTTGCCGTTGTCTTCGTATGGCAACACTAGAAGTAAATAAAAAATCAATCATTAGCTAAACAAAATGTGAGCGCTCGCGCGCCGATGTTTTTAGAGAAATAAACATTAATTGTTTACACAACGACCGCCGCCAAAATCAATATTTGATATTAGAAAATACTATTCTAATGTATGTCGTGGTACATGGCACCACTTGAAGCATCTGACACTTTAGCGGCTCTTTTACCTTTGTACGTATTACGTGACTTTTAGCATATTATATTTACTTACAATAATAACTTCAATGTTTATACACTCCATGATTTGATCTAAGATTTGCACATTCTTGTCTTAAATAATTCTTTGAAATAATATTTCGAGTCTATTCCTGGAAGTTTAACACAGACTAATTAGGTATCTTTACGCACATTATTTATATCAACTTTGAGCAACCACGACTTTGTTCTTGGTTATTATAGAATTATAGAATAGGAAGGTGAACTCCTGCCGTTCTAATATATTTAATAGGACAATAACGCAGGTGGATTTAAATTGTGTTTCGGAACGCGGAATCATCTTTATTATGAGACAATAAGGTGATTCAAGTCAACAATGTCCTAAGCAACTGGCAACAACTTAACAAAGTATTTTTCCTTGAGAATCAAACCCATAACCTTTGATTATTGATCGAAGCGCACATGCGGTTTTTCGGGCAAATGTTTTTAACCATTGAAGCATAGAGGTAGTTAGATATCCCACAATAAGGAATGGTTTATTTTTAAGCCAGATGTCACATGACATAAATTAATTAATTAATCAGCCAATAGTAAATTTGAAGAAAAACTCTTTAATATCGATAATGTTCTTAATTAGTAAAATGGAATGCATAATATTTATATCTAAAAGTCAGAATATTGATAACACTAACTCTTAAAATTGGCTTTGTTGGATTTATAACCAAATTTTCATAAATAACTCATTTGGCAAAAAACGGCCACGCTTCGCCTCTCATGGTCAAACTCGCTATAAAATCTGTTGACGCCGCAGTCTCTACACCGCCGCGACGCGGAAGTAAATAATATATTACAGATATTACCTACTAATTATATGCCGTATCTCAGAATATTCAAATAATATATCATCAACAACCAATTTTTACAATATATTGTTTTCAAGTATGAGCTAGCAAAAAATAGCGTAAAATGATAAATCCTTGAAAATATAAGTATTATTGCAGTATATAAATATACATTATCCAAATATGTTGCTTTTCCAATTGGTTCCCATAAACAACTCTACATACTATATTATCAGTGTTTTTAAGTACAGTCTCTGTATTAAAGGTTGACATAACTTTGTTTGCTTGCTTGGTTAATGTTTCCGATTGATCCGCGCACGAATATGTCACATTTTCTATCGTGTCTGGATTCTGCAAGCCAACGGGTACGAATAAATATATACATACTACTAATCGAACGAGTTGATAAATATTTTGAAACCCCATTTAAATAATTTAACCTTAATTTAAGTATACATTTATTCTTATGCAGAGTAATGCAGACATTTCTAGGTTACAAACCAAATTCCAAAAAGCAAAATTTTTATGATGCTCGGAAATTATTTTAATGATTGTATTCATGTTTTATTAAACCGTTCAATAATACAAGTAGAACTATAAACGGACAAGTTAATTAAAAAAGCATGGGAATGTAACCGCCGATAATGCCTATAATTAAATTAAACACTGTAGATTACTATAAATTGTTTGCAGTTTGTTTATCAATCATGTGGTTATTTTGCTTTTAGACATCCACGTTCGATGATTTGCAAAAGAGTATGAGTTTGAAGATCGGTCAAGAACAGGTCACGAATAATCTGTAATACCTGTTGAGCGAGTCGCGGACTGGAGGGGGCAGCTGGGCAACCCCGCATCAACTTCCGAGGGCGTTTTGCATATTGGCCAGCTTTGGTCAGGGCAGAGGGGCGCGTCCACTAGGGGTCACTTGCACAAAGCGATGTCCGGTCCGGTGGTGTCCGGTCCAGCTGTGATTACAACACGGGAGTGGCGGTTGTCAGTGCGCGATGGTCGGCTGTGCGGTTCGGATGCGACGCGGCTCGCTACTGCTGTGCCGGCCGCCGCGCCTGCCCCACACGCCCGGCGGCGCCCGGCCGCTCTCCACATACGGAGAAGGGTGACATCGCAGCTCTTCCTCTTTATTCAAAACTATAAAGGGTTGGCGACCGTTATATGCAGGGAGCTATTGTACTGTCTTTAATAGCCCGTAGACAGTTAGATGCCCAACATCAAATTGTTCGCACAGTCATTATTTTTCAAATTTAAATAGTTAAATATAACTACATATAATAATGTATGCGTTATAGATTTTTTTCAGTATTGTTCTACTTTGCTTGAAACAGCTAAATTTTAGAAATGAATTCAGAGAAATTAATGAATTCGTTGAAGTCTTTTGTATAAAGCTTTGAGTTCGTAGCATTCGTAGCACTCATAGCTACGTAAGATGTTATTAAATTTTGAATAATTGAATACTTACGTAGTTTTCAAAACAACGATAAAGAAACCGAATAACAATGTTTAATTACTGACATCACATCAAATAACTTTAGGAGCAGCCCGACGCATGAGAACAGCTTAGATGACTAAAGAATTAATTAAAATAATGGCCTAAGGAAACATAAAATGTCGGCAGTAGTGGTGAGGTAATTAGAAGTCAAATTTGAACGAAGCCGAGGCGTGTCGTATAGAGCGATGCGGAAATCATCGTCTATTGCTCCTAAAAGTTGGAGTTAATTTATTGCTGTCGTCACTGCACCTGGACAATTTCACTGGTGGTTCTTGGAATGGGCTTAACAGCAATCAGACACTGTTTTATCAAAAGCAGTGAACCTACTAGATACACGTTAAATATGATTTCGAGTCAGATATTAAGATCTCTTTGTAAGATAGTTTACACACTTTACATGGAGTTACTTGCTAGTTGAAGTTCACGAAGACAAATTCACTTTTTTTTTCGTAACAGTATTTCACTCAGTTTGTTCACAATAACAAATATGTAATCATTTTATGTCAGTTCATATTATAAACTTACAGCGTCTACATAGTAATCCGAGTCATGTTTTAATACATGCATATTTACAATATATCCATAATTGAACAATGATTTTGTCGATTAATTTGCACATCATATAGAAAACCTTTTTTATATCGAGTTTGCGTGCTGGCGACACAACTATCTTTTCGAAGCTGCTCTACACTCATCGAACTTCCTTTGATATCGAATGTATTTTCTTTGGTAGATTTAGTTGACAAACCATTAATAATTAGCCTAAGATAAATACACCTATTCTATTTCGGATAGTGATAATATTCAAACGCTACATAGTTATGATTTAGTAATGATAAATAATAATTCTAATACAAATATTACATCTGTTTCAACTAAGCTTAATTGAATGATAAAAGTAGAACACTTACGTCAATTGATTGGGACGAAAACAGCTTTAAACATTTGCCGTCTCAAAGTTTATAACGGCCATTAATTTATATTGCGTTACAGATAGTAAACGATTTAGACTTGGTTTTTTTACCGTTTTACATAATTACAAAATTATGCCTTATATTTACGAGTTGGTAGGTATGTATACCGGTCGGCGCGCCCACTCACACGCGGCTCACGAGAATTAGAGGAGCACACACGATCGAGATGTATGGCTGGAGATAATGTGTCATGTTCGTTTTTTAAGTAGCTACATAACGCTAACTAGTCAAGCGAATCGCTAATGGCCCGTCCAATACGACGCTTAATAGGGTCAGTTCAGTGTGCAAACAAAACACAATTATTGTTCGATTGGCGTAAGTACTTTGAATTAGATCTCATCTCATTTAGTGTAGGTGACATGGTCAATCAACCATGCACGCTGTGGTGTTCTTAGGAATGGTTTCCTTTAACGACTACCAGATGGCAGCAGAAACCAATGGCTTAACGTGCCTTCAGGTATCAAGTAATTCACATCTGCAATGTCCTAACCAAACTGGAAACCACTAAACAAAGAACCCATGACCCTTGGGTCTAAAACAAACACTTTTACCACTGGACCACAGAGGCAGAGAGTTGAATTGGATAATATTTATCAAGTTTCCTAACAATCATATTTAGTCAACTTTGTCTAGTCTGAGAGTTACTGAAATTCCAGAAATTTTATTCGTCTTATTAGTTAGAAACATCATTATTTTAAAATCTAATAAAAATTTATAAGGTGACTCATTTCAAATGATGGTGCATAATGTTTTTTCGAGTAATTAAATATAACTAGTAAAGCGAAATGGTTCGTCCAATAAGACTCTTGTTGGGGTCAGTTTAGTATGTAAAACAAAAACTTATACCTAATAAGGCAATAAATATTTCAGTTTTAATTTGTCTCATTTAAAATTAATATAATATAGATTAATTTATTCACAATAATCATAATAACATGAATTAAAAAAATTCAAAATAATTCATAAATAACTACCTTTTAGACACTACTTTGTGTGCGTGGAATTTAGAATTATTTACCTATATCTACATTTATTTGA
Organism: Apomyelois bistriatella; assembly: GCA_947044815.1. Classification (NCBI taxonomy): domain Eukaryota; kingdom Metazoa; phylum Arthropoda; class Insecta; order Lepidoptera; family Pyralidae; genus Apomyelois; species Apomyelois bistriatella. Next base: position 8,185,907 of record OX345689.1, read on the forward strand.
CGCAGATAAAATACAGCTTATATTTTTATCGTGATGCGAGGACAAAAATAATGACAGTAAACTCTAAATATTGTTGTTTTGGCTTCTGTTGCTAAAATTTTTAAAGGATTTCTATACAATAATATGCACCTTTGTACTAAATTTCCTAATTTTAAGTTTCTAATGTTTGTATTTGAGTGTACATGAATTAAATAAATAAATAAAAAAAATATATAAATTTTATATAATTTCTATTTAATTTTATTTAGCATTATTTAAGTCTTTAGTTTTATTTTTTTTAAGTTATTGTCATTGTAATTACCTTATTTTAAAATAAAATTTAATTAACATTTATATGTACTGTAAAGAAAAAATATATATTTCGGCTTGTTTTTATATTGGTCTTATGATCTAACCAACAAAATATAATAATTTAGCGGCAAATTTGTAAAATATGTGTTTTGACGACAATTCATTGGCTCAAGTGATCTCTCAATTATACACGTAAGGTACGCAGGTAGATCTGAGCTCCGACTATATGATTGGCGTAACGAGCTCAGGTACCGATTTTGGTCAATAATCGCCATAAGTATAGTGAGTACTTTCTCGTACCGAATGCAATAATAATTGGAGGGTCCGATTTATCACATTGGTGTTCTCCGAAATGCCTGAACAGTGCTTGTGCAAGCCCTTCACGTCGTGCGCACGAAAATATCTCGAGGAGTCCATGCCGAGTGCACGTAATTATAGGTGGAAAATACATGCATGGGAAGTTCGTTCGTGAAGTTTTTTACCTTTCATGTTGTTTTACCTAACCGTTTAAACTGCGCAAAAAATAAACAATCGCAGCACCAAATCTCTTTTATTTTTATGTGGCCCCCTTGAATTTAATACCTTGAAAGATAGCTAGTATGACAAAGAATGGGTCAATCTTTCACAAAGAGAATCCGTTGTTTCCCACACTGGTCATTCGAGGGTACTGGTCATCGGTGGTCATCGAATGTTTTGTTTAGACATTGTCTGCCTTAGTAAAAAAGAACCCTTTTCGCTATAGAAAACGATTAAAAGACAGTACTTAATCTACAGCACCCCTTTGAATAGGGCGAATGGTCACTATTCATCGTAGAAATGCTATGTGATGTTAGCATATTCAACAACTATCAAATATATTTTTTTATTTACAACTTATTCGAAATTCATCGGGTTAATGTAGAAGTATTGCCATAACGTTTAGTAAATGAGATGCAATCTATCTATATTTTAATATTCATTCTAAGTTAATTAATAATAAGTAAATAAGTAATCTAGTTTAACAGTAATTTCATTTATAACAACTCGGGCATCTATAACAAATTATAAACGGTATCCGGAATCATTTCAGTCCAATACTTTTAGAAACATCCGTCGGATGTAAAAGCATAGAATTATTAATAGTATTAAGTAAAAGTCAAACTGTTAGTATCTCAAAATTATTAATATAATTTATTTCAATTAGATAGATGACAGTATTATGTTGTGCACGACTGCCTTAAATGGGAAGCTCTTCAATCAACGCAAAAAATCGTCTTGTATTAACTTCTACAAAATCTATCTCCAACTTGTATGCATCTTGTTGGCAAACAAGCATACGGCTCCATCATCCCGTAAAACATATTTAGGATGCCGTTCGCGAGTTAGAAACTTAGTAGCATAGGATGTTTTGCTATAATACCTACCCTGTAATTTTACTTCCCCTATTCCTTTACATTTGATTATCAGTACTATATGTGATCATTTTACTTCATGATGGTCACCTTTCTTTATCTGTGTGAGAGAATATATAAACTCTACATTAGGCCACCGCTTTCTGTAAAGTACAAAATAATGTGGGAACAGAGGACAACAGGTATTGACTAACCCAATTTGTATACTTATGTGTATTTGTAAATATTTGGGTTGTAAATATAACTATTGGGTAATTATTGCGAATTAATGCCTTTTAGAGGCCTATGGGGTACGGGGCAATTGTCCTATGACGTGGTGGTAATAGGTCGTACGTAATCTATATCCTTCGCAACCAAACTATATAAATAGAAAGCCCTAGTCTACTGTTATGCAGAGTCCTGCCTACCGCGCAGAATAGGCATGGGTACCTTATGCCTAATAAAAATAATAAGTTTACCCCTTGTACTAATAAATGCAGTGCAGCTATCAGTTAAATCAATTTAAAAATGAGCTTACATTTTGGTGAAATAAATGATAGTTTATTAAGACTTAATATTTTGACACATAAACTGACTATAATGCATAATTTAATGTTATCTTAAGACAGCCTGTATCACTTTAATTAAATTAAATAAGGATTTAAAATTTCTTTGTATTAAAGTGCACTACTGTATGAATATATGGCATTAAACATTGGTAGTAGTATTATAATATTAGAAATGGTAAATGTGTCGATCTGTGAGTATAGGTCGATATATTTACCAGTTCGAACCAGATGGCATCCAACGTCTTTTTGCGATCTTCTAATTCTGGTCTACCTACGCCAACTCATTCATTGGAGAGAAGCTCAAAAGCAAGCTGAGACTGAAGTGCTTAGGTGAAAAGTTCGAAAGACATAATTCAAGGTCATGGCATAAAAGAAAGCGTTTATTTTTACGGGTCTTTACTTCGACACTTATAAAGAATGTCCCTTCAACGTAATAAAATAATGAAAATACCCAACATCAATCCCAAAATAACTGACGGCTTTCAAACAATGTCTAGTTTCGCCTTGCTGTCATGAAAACAGGGATGAAAACCGGAATTCTTAAGACTCGAAAGTAACTGTTTTTAACTTGACTAATGGCAACGGAGGTCCTGCTTGGTAAAGAGCGTCATTTTTAGGTAAATACCGGTTGAGCGGAGCCATCAGGATCAAGAGGTCTGTAAAATGTATGGTCAGCAAAATTAACTGGTTTATTATTTTAACCAGGATTTCCAATCCCTGCATATGAATAATTTCCGCGGCCGAACTACTTCCATAGCCACCTTATTTTGCAGTACGATATTCGAGAATATCGGCACTCAGAGAAAGTCGACGTGATCGTGATAAGCCTCTGGCTGCCGATAAATTTATGCGCCCTTTGTTTCTTTTCGTCGATTTATCAAAAAAGATCCTTTGTGTTTGCGCCATATGTTTTACATTACACATAACATTGTCATAGAAACTGGATACCTACTTCTATGATACAATCCTCTGGTCGAAAATTTTAAGCCAATCTATCTAACACGTCCTGAAACTGAAGATATTTCATGAGGTATTATTATATTCATATAGATAGACAAAAGCCAAGATAGACAACATTTTTTCTTTTTTAATTTTTGTCTGTCTCTATGTTTGTACTGTATGAAATTGGATCCAGTATTTCCCAATTTATTGATAGAAGTTTAAAGTTTAATTTTGAATAAATGTATGTATTGCATAGATCCAAATTGTTAAAAACAAGTGTTTTTATTTCCTTGGAGGATTGTCTTAAATCTTGTGTACAATATATTTCTTTAATTTAATTAACAACTGTATTTTTTTTCTTTCGAATATACTTAATATAAGTTTACGTTGCAATTTAACAAATAGAACCTAGGTACCTTAAAGGACAAGGAATGCATTTATAGGTTATATTATAAAGGTAAGTATTTGCGTGTAAGTGTATATTATAAGAGCATAAGTTGTCATCGTTATTATTATTGTATACAATAACTTTGTGTTCACGATAACCAGATAAGTAACAGAGTAATAATAAAAACCGTAATGTATCAGGTGCTGTAAATTGCTTGTTTTGTTCATGAAGGCCGCAGGCGAGTCAATTTGACCCTTATCGAGAAAATAACCGACGAAAGCGCAGTCCTATTAACTGGGATGAGAAAAAAATAATTGTTCGTGATTATGGATTGTGGTAATTGATTGTCGGCAAAGACGGGATATGTCGCGAATGGTGACCACGGCTCCTGTAAAATTACTATGTATGACCACATTTTTGTTTAATAAACTTGGCAACAAATTATTTTTCTTTTGAATTAATCCAATCTATACAAAATTTAAAATATAGATAGCATTAATTTAATTTATATATAATAAATTTAATTTTAGATGAATGAAATAGTTGCATTCAGCGCTGATCTTTACATAGGCATATATGGTAGCGTTTATAAACTTAATCAACTACTCATTATACCTACACTCAACGGTTACGATCTGCACCAAGAAATGTTATTAGCTCTCTTGAAGACAACACTGTAAGGCTTATGATACACGTTATTTATACGATTTCATTTGATATAAAACTGGATCACCATTCGAAATGAACACAGATATTATCGTTGTGAGTTCTTCTTACATCTTGAATGAAGATTATAATGTCGAATATCTTTCTCATAAAAAAGTAAATTAGGTATTTGCCGTTTAACGTTTATTTCATTCAAAATTTTAGTTCAGAATTAATAGACCAGGCATTTTCAAACAGCTTCCTAAGGGGCTACAAAGCTATATCATACACGTGTAGGACAAAGTAATCGACGTCCAATTGTTAATTGAGTTCGACGTCGTATGTATGAATTTAAAAATGCATGGCATTTAAATGCCAACTCAGTCGCCATTTTAGTTCGGCTCGAGAGAGACTATCACCTTGAACACGACTTAAATCTGACAGCCTCGAATGTCACTCTCGCTCGAACCAATTAAATTAAAATTAAGTATCTACTTTTTGTCTCGGTTGTTTACGTATCTGTTTAACTAAACATTTGTCCCTCAGAATTAATACCTAAATGTGAAGCATATGGTTTATACTGTTCGTTATGATAACCTCCTTATTGTAACGAAAAATTTTCATTAGTGCTTAATAAATCTAAAGAAATAGGTTTGCCTCACGGAAATGAGCTTGAAATATCTTTATCATTTGTACCTTGTTTATTTAAATTTTATTCAAGTGTAAATTAATAAGTTATTGAGATAAGTTTGTAAAAAATAATATGTACCTACACCATGAATACCAACATATAGGTATTTTCCATTCTCCTAAGCTCTAAATCTGGAATAGGTAATAGGCTACTCAAATTCTAATCATGATATCGTAATACGCATTTATGGATTCGAGAATCTTAGACGACTGACGGACGACAGTGGGACAACCATGTAAAAAAAAATACAACTAACAGATTAAAACCCACTTCTATGAGGGATGCTTGTTAAAGTGATGAAGATAATAAAAAAAAGATAGCGAAATTTGATACTCGTACTTACTTGACGAGCGGTATTGCAAAAGTCCAAGACTAAGATGTACCAAGGTGGTAGATGTTAACAACAGTTACAACCCCATATGATTAAGAGATAAGTTACCAGAACACCTTAACCAGAAAAAAGTGTAACTTGCGTTAACACTGCTTCATTCAGTGTTGATAGCCATCATTTCTTTCTCAGTACCGCTAAATTACATTTCTAGTAGCTGTGTAACGCGTTTACGAGGTACTTTGAAGATGCTACGGTGTGTCCGTAATGGCTATTGCAATATTATACGGTCTGATGGTTGAGTGATATCAACATTTTCTCTACTGTGTAATTTTCGTCCGCGGAAGATAATGTCCAGGGTCAAACAAAATTGTAGGGGTCCGGTATGATGCCTAACGCTCGTCGCATATCAGACATCTAAACTTTCTTAGAAAATGGGAATATTACTTTTGTACAGATAGAACATATTATTTTTATTATACTGTTTCAAGAATTTTATACGCCGTACCAAAAAAAGTAAATTTATTTAGTACTCTCGGTTAAAATTCAGTGGGCAGAACCAGGTAAAACATATTCAGGTTCCCACCTGCAGTACAGCATAGAAGATACCTGCAGAAGTGGTATCTTTCTCCAGACCATGGCACATCTTCTGTATTGCCCTGCGTGCCCAGCCATCTGCATATTTTTGCATATGAACAAACAAAATAAATTATTTGTGACTGCCAAATTTAAACTTAGCGAGTAAGAAGAAGAAATTTAAGTTTAATGACTCTCTTATTTCTTTACTAACACTTACAATATAGAGAATATTCAGATAAGCAGCCACATTAGTAAAAAAATACCATGGTGCCGAGAAATGTGTGCAGAGTATAATACAAATTAGCATACACCAAGAGTGCCTATATATTCAGTGCAAAACACGCGAAAGATTTCTATAAAAATGACCTAATTTATCATCAATAGGTACTAAAAGGAGTAAAAAAGTATTTTTTAAATTTCGTTAATTAAAATTCTGATTTAAAAATATCAGCGTCAAGTGGCCGCGATGCTTATCTTGCCGTATATAGAACGTAAGATCGTATGGCTAGGCTAATCCGAGTCGTTGGTCGACTTCGCCGTCAACGTCAGTCATCCAAATATGCCATTGTATTATACTTAGAGGCATTTATACTCTCATAATATATTCTTTCGAACTTAGATTATCATCGGCAGTTTGAACGTGATTATTATTTCTACTCACTCATATTTAACTGTTGCAAAATGGAAATTAAAAATATTAATAGGTACAAGTTAATTATTTTTGTTTTGTAGGAATATGAACTACATTTTTCTCACTTTCTTTGCCAGTGTTTACTACTTTACTACACTACTTATTCATTTATTAATTTGTATCTTAAGAAGTTTGAATTGGTTGATTTATTTGTTGTTTTATTTCCTTAAGTTAAATAAAATTGGGTTGTATTTTTCTTTCTTGTAATTATTCACTCATTCATATTCGGGGACATAATAAATACCCTATAAATAAACTCACTTTACAAGATGAATGTCCAAAATTCATTCGTTATTACACTTCAAGGTGACATAAACAAAATTTCAAGTATCCAAATTCCAGCGATTTGGGCTTTACATTTACGTTGTCAGTCAGTCAATCAGTTCTATTCCTAACATTAACTATTTGTAGGACGTTGACATTGCATCGGTATATGATGAGTATGCAATCTATATATATAAAAATCAATTGCTGTTCGTTAGTCTCGCTAAAACTTGAGAATGGCTGGACCGATTTGGCTAATTTCGGTCTTGAAATATTTGTGGAAGCTCAGGAAAGGTTTAAACGGTGAGTAAAGTGCAGGCTCAGGCGGTACGGAGTTCGCCGGGACAGCTAGTTAATAAATAATAAAAAAATTCGTTTTATTAGATTAAGTATATATGTACAAAACTTTAGAAAAACTCTTGGATAACGAAACGAATTATTAAATCATGGTTATATTGAAACAGGAAAATGTTCACATTATACATTTATAGGGATGACATCAGAAACGGTTACAAAATTCCTAATCTACAAATCACTCATAAATTACATACTTAGTAGATGGATCTAAATGACGCGACAAGTCTCGCAATCACAATAACAAGTGCGGAAGCGATCAAATTTTAGACCCACTGATTAATCAATCATAAATGCTATCGTAAAATTGTGATATCTAAATGAACGCCGGCGGCGACTGTAGGATAGGACGCAGCGGGCCCCTACACTGTAGCTTCATGTCGCTATAAAATTTATTGAAGCTCTATTTTGGAAACTAATTAAAAAATGGTGCTAGCCGTTAGAAAATTTTGACCAAATCCAACCGTGAGAGAGTTATAAAACTTCCAGAGAAATAATTTAAATTTTAGGTATGATGGTAAATTAGCATCAGTTTCTACATTACCAAAAGCATTCGTTATAAATTGCTTATAATTTTATAACTGTTCTTAAAGATCGTATCACACTAACGACGAGAATAAATAACAAAATTGTTTATCTCTTGGAATATGTAAGTAAATATTCATTGGAGAATGTACCAGGCAATAACGAAGTATACGTCCAATCAATACAGAGTTAAAACGGGACTCAGCGTGGTCATATTTATTGTGACCCGACCCGACACTGCCTGACACCCGCTACAAGTACGAGACGCCACTGCTAGCCAAACAAAACGCAAACATTCTTAGCTAGGAAGTCAAGTCAATAGTAGAGGGTAAGTTATGTTTATCGTAAATTTAATATAGCTGTTTATTAACTTTGCTAATTAAAAAGGCATCTCTTCGTCTTTAAACGTTCACCTTTATAAAATATTATGTGTTTGTTAATAATTATGAATAGCAATACCTATGGTTCTCTCACCTTCCACTTCTTTATTGTACTTGGCAATCAAGCATATGAGACGCGGGAGGGATTTCCGCTCTCTGAGCTACCTCAGAACTTTGAACAAGAAATGATCACGTCCATTTAGAATGTCAAAATTAGTCAAGTGCAACTTCAGTAACTAGTCAAATAAAAGTACAGCTTACACCGATGAGCAGACGTAATGGCAATGGCAAAAATTAAAAAAAAACACATCTCTTGCAAGGAAGCCTCCTAAAAAGGTGCATTCAATATATTTTCATTTATATTCGTCGCTTAATAATTTTAATTTTTAAAAATATATATAATATTTTCTCTCATAAGTTAAATCATAACAAACAGTGAAAAAACACACCCCAAAAACAATAAATTGACAACAGAAACTAAAGCACTTTTGCAAAACGAAATACAATGAAAAATTGATCCGTAATACATAAAGCAATACGAAGAGATACTTGACAACATAATACTAAAGTAGTTATGGAAACACTATAGAGATCATAAAATATTTAGAAAAAAGTTAACAACAGGTAAACAACAAATAATTACACTCAAATATAATAAGACTAGCTGTTCCCCGCGACTTTGCCCCGCGTGGGACTTGGTTATATCGCGCCCAAAAGTAGCCCATGTTTGATCTCAGGTCGTTAACTACATCCCTACCAAATTTCATCACAATCGGTCCAGCAGTTTAGCCATGAAGAGGTGACAGACAGACAGACTTTCGCATTTATAATATTAGTATGGATTGCAACACTATTACAAATAGAGAGGAGCTTTTGAGAGATGTTGAAGTTCTATTAAATTTTCTAAATTATCTGAACCTCGTACATACGCTGGATTTGAGAGCACCACCACGGGAATATACCACCTATACTTCTCGCAGAAGTAAAGAAATCTATCTTCCAGATGAATAACGATAAATCACCATGTGAAGATGGAATCACAATAGAATTATAACAAGCAGGTGAAACACCAACCTTAGAAATTTTTGAAAAAGCTTTTAAATACCCAAATTCTGGAAAAATGCCACTATTGTTACTTTGATTCATTAAAAAAGGACAAGACACTTCTATATGACTTGTCAAATTATCGGCTTCTTAGCCTACTCTCTTATGTATAAGCTCTTTACCAAAGTACTTTGCAACCACCTTACTCAGACCTTAGACAAATGCCAACCAGTAGAGCAAGCTGGTTTTAGGAGCAGATTTTCTACAAGACCATATATTTTCAGTAAAACAGCTTATGGAGAAGAGTTCAGAATACTTATAACCGACCCATCAGAACTTTATTGATTACAAGAAGCATTTGATAGCGTCGAATACTGGGCCGTGTTCAACTCCCTCCATTGCTGCCAGATTACGTACGTCTACACTCTAATACCGATCCTATACCCAAAAGAGAGAAAATAATATTAGGAAAGTTGCTGGCAACAACTGGATTGCGGTGGCTCAGAATAGAGAAGGATAGCGTAGACATAGGGAGGGAGGCTCAAGACAATGCTCAGCTGTGGTTTGTAGACAGCTGATGATTATGAACTTATTGTCATTCCAATTATTTTTATTAATATTATGATAATTAACCTTTCATTTCCACTCGTTTAAATAGAAGTATTACCAAGCGTATTCATTTAGTTTGAGCAGATAGCGGTAGGAATTCATAAGTTTTGATTCCCATCTGAAATCGCTAAATTAACGAAATTTTTGCAACGACTAACGATTTTTGAAAGAGACCGTAGGCCTGATTACTTGATACTTTCATGAAAGCATAAAATTTATAACATACCATATAACGTTATAAATTTTATGCTTTCATGAAAGTATCAAGTTCATGCTATTCTCGAAAAAAATTAAAACAGACGGACAACAATGATCTTAGAAAGATTCAGTTTTTGCTTACTGAGGTACGGAAACAAAATCATACATCCAGTATTTTAAAAAGTTATTATTTTTATTTTATAACAAAACTTTTAAAAGTTTTGTCATTTTTATGATTTTCGGCGGAAAGTCTTTGAAAGCAGTGCCAAAAAAAAACCTGTTTGCCTTCAGGTAAAATATTCCGTGTTGTATAGATGTATCTATAAAAGAGTTGGCCATAAATCTAAAATGAATAAGAAAATAGAATTCTTGTGAGCTATGTGCTATCAAGTCGAAGCTGACGATCAAAAGTCCGCTAAAAATTATAGCAGATTATATAAGCGTATTTTGCGGTTTCACTCACTCGTATGTGCAGATATTATATTATAGCTTATGTTACTCAGAGATAATGTAATATTATAACGGCCATTCTCAGAAGGCTTAATTTAGAGCGTCCAGTGAAAAATTTTCATGTAAACAAAATAATATTATGTGCTGTTTTTTTTGTAAAGTAGCTAACAACTATTTCTATGTGTTGCACTTTAAAAAATATCTCTATATTGCATAGTATAACAGATTAATTTTTTCAAAACACTGTTCTTAAATTACCACGACGCGTCCACGCGCTCTCCCAGTTTGGAAACTTGTCTAATACTAATTCAGAGAAAGAGTTTTAGTTATTTTAGATGTTTTTTTTATATTAAGGAATATATATTCAACAACATATCAAAAATACAACAAGTTACTAGTACTTTCTTTGTCAAAATTATCAAATCAAGACGTGTCCGACCTTGGACAATAATTGCCAAAACCACTTGCAATCGAGAGCGTACCTCCCTAAATAAGAATCTCTGGCACATCACTATAGCACAGGGCACGAGCCGTCAGTGTTGTCGAGGTACTCGTCGAGTGTGGTTGTGCGCTGTGTCGAGTAATTGCCAATTAGATACCTAAGTATCTAATTGCCATGACTTTGGTTTTCGATTTTTCTAATTCATGTAGCCTTGATTAAAAACTTATGAGTTATTGTTAACTTATTCTTGTTTATTGAAAATAAAGCAGATTTCTGGGCTCTATGGATTATGATGTGTCTTTATGAGAATTCTGTTTATTAAGTAGGTTTTTTTGGAAAATTATGTTTCTCTCTAAGAGCCACGACGCTAATTGCCACAACTTTTCTAATTGCCATCGCTGCTGTTGTTAAAACATAAGTATATAACAGCTGTTATTTAAGATGATACCTCGGTGAACACTTGCGCCACCGTCAATTAAAAACCAAAACAGCTGTTATTTCCGTTAGATTCAAGCAAACTCAAGCAATAATAAACTGATTATAATGTTTAATTGTTGCGTTTTATATGATAGATTCTTAACAAAATTTATATATAATATGTAAATATCTTCTTAAAATACATAAGCGGTCATTATTCAATATACTTATATGGAAAAATTCAAGTTTCTAATTACCGGGACGGGGTTAAATTATAATTTCTAATTGTCACAACCATCAAATATTTTAGATACCGATAACTTGGATACTACATGAGCTAAATAAATGCCAATACGATTAAATTCACAATTGATTCATATTCATTCTCTCTACAGTCATATTTTATGAAAAAGTTCAAGTAATTAAAAGGGTTGTGGTAATTAGACTAAGAATGCCAAAATTGAGAATGGCCGATAATGGTGAAAGAATTATTGAAATCTGTTCGGTAGTTTATGAGTTTTTGTTGTAATAAATACATTACAAACAAAAATACAAACACGAATCTTTCCTGTTTATAATATTTAAAGTTGTAGGCATTATACTTGTCAATTTTTTTTTTAAATTAAACTTGGTTCTAAGTTTATCTGGAAAAGAAATGTTACGAGTTTTCCATTAATCAAGTGTTTATTTATTTGCTGCAATAATATCATATTTATATGCAATAATATCATTAAATTATTAACAATTTTAATGACAATATTTCAAACCTAGGTTAGTAAATGAGAAAACGACTAATGAGAATGAGAATACAAAAAAAATACGACTGATGATATAATTTATACATTTGCAGTATGTAACGATAGCAACGCAATGACCTTAAACGACTCGAGTACTAATATATTGTCTCATTAATTACAAACTGAGTTCGACGCGAATGAATTGCGATCCTGATACAGTCCCTTACGTCTGGAAATTTAGTCACGCAATTATTCCGGGCGGGCTGAAGCGATGCGAAATGCAATCGCTCGATTTCTATTACAACCAAAGTAATTTGCATATAATCAACGTGAACATTTAATATGCTAACTTTTTAAAATCTGCTGATATCAAATACCGCTCTCATACTGGTAGATGTAATCGGATCGAATTAAATAAATTTGTTTAATGAGCCGTCTAAGTGCTTCATTTAGTGCATTTTAATATACGAATCACGTTCGGTTTTCATCTGGTGGTCAAGACACGGTGACGAATGGCTAAACGCTTGCTCTACAGAGATCTTCGAATGTTCTGAATTAGCGCGAAGGGCGGAACGAAAATTAAGCAGTGTCTCGTAGATGAGCCCACTTTCATTTCATTTATGCAAGATACACGACATCACGACAGTACCTATTCAGCGGATGCATTCTGTGTTCAACATTTTAAATGGCAACTCCCACTTAGTCATACCTACAATTGCAACCAAAATCGTGTTTAGGTCAGACTGTGATCAATTAACAAACTGACATGCTAATGTATCCTTGAACTGTAAACTTACTGCACAATCCTATTTTATTAATATTATTAAATACTTATTTAAACTTTTTTTCAAGATGTATTTTGTATTGATGACTTTATATTACTTGGTCTAACAGCGCGGGTAGAGTATAACTTGGATAAAGGGGTATATATATATATATGTAAGTTTAGGAATCTAATCGCTGAAATTATATCGACGAGTTTGTTATGCTAACATTCCACTTCTACTTTTGTTTTAAATTCCGAAAAGGGTCAACGAAGCTCTGGTTGAATTCATCAAGCATTTATTAGTCATGATAGTTCAGTATAAAAGACCATTAACTAGCTGCATATTATGTACAGGTACGTAGGTCCTTAGATACTGTAGAAAAATGTCATATCGTGCTACCGAATAGTTATTTTAAACTGTACAATCTTAAGTCTTCATATATATCTAAATGTAATTGGCTTTCCTGTACAAGTGCAAATTGTCGTTAAAATCCAACGCAGTTAGTCATTACAGGCACACGGCGCGCAAGGACTTTTGAATATTTATAGCGGATATCGCCTAAAGCAGCCCTATAGCTATGCATATACAGTTATTTTATGATCATTAATTAAGCTTCTTGTTTCACATCACAGGTCTTATCCAATAAAAGCAGGAAAGCGGACCCAGGGCTTCACACAGAGTGAATTGTTTTTAAATGTTTTATTCCAGTTTACTTAAATTAATTGTTTTAAATTTATTAAGATATCACTCAAGTATGTTATTTATCTATCTATCAGTTTTCTAATAAATTCTCTTCTACATAAGTGGTCTGTGCCCCTAGTATGAGTTTTTCTTAACGCAGACGCTAGCGACTGCGTTAGCGATTTAGTATGGCAAACCTGTACAGCGCCTCTGGCGGATAGTATGGCAACTAAGAAATTCCATACAAAATCCTAACGCAGTCGCTAGCGTCTGCGTTAAGAAAAACTCATACTAGAAGCACTGGCCACTTGTTAGTTATGTTTAGTAAATTGTGAAATAACTACACGTCAAAAAATTGTTTTTAAAAAAAGGTCGTAAAATGATACTTTCGTTCTAAGCAAGTGCCATAAAGGATCAAAAACATGGCAAAACACACTAAAAACAATATCAAACATTTACATTATAGAATTTTTTTATCTTCTTAAAATACAAAGTTATCACTTTATAATGAAAATAATTACGGGCGACTCTTATAAGTCGTCGCCGCGTACGAGACATTATTTAAGTCGATTGGAAAGATAAAATTTTGGCACGCGTAAATTAAAATTGGTATGACGTAATGTTGGTAATATTGAACCGCTTTCGACAATATATTACAAATATATCGGCCGTGTAAATCTTAAAAAATACTGCGAATGCAATTTGAAGGGGGCCGAGAACGAGGCACTAGCGAAAATAAAACGAAACACGAACAGCAAATTCCAATAAAACCGTCTTATCCACGGGTTCAAATAACGACTGTCAATAAAACGTTTATGGTAGTGTGTACTGAATGACCATAAATTGTAAAGATTAAGGTCAATAACGCGATGGATATGATAACTGCTAAGAAAACGTTAAGCAGTTTAGTCCGATATGAACTCGTAGACTTTCAATATGCTTTGAGTATGCTCGACTCGAATCAAATAAATATAGTATTGAAATTGAATAAATCTACTTCTTGAGTACAAAGACTGTCTATAAGATATATTTTTAGTAAAAAAGTCGATAATTCAAAGCTTCTTTTAAAGTTAGGCACATCTTAAAACAGTCCAGTTAAAAAAAGAGAATCAAGTTAAAACTTCTTCATATTACGCAATGTTATTGTAGTACTATTATTATATATATAGTACCAGAAATTAAATAATCTAGTCTGCCTTCGTGCCACAGGGACCATTTTAATTTTTAGTTTTTTATTATTATGTAAGTAATAGGTTATTTTATTTATCCTTTTCTAATGTAAAATTATGAATTGTAACTAATAAGTTAATCATCTAGTTGATAGACAAGTTTTATTATTTTAAATTTAATAAAAGGAGAAAGAAGCTAAGTTGAAATTAGACATATAACCTGAGTACGGACGTTGTATTTACAAATTTACAATCAAGCTTTGTTGACCGAAAAAATCAAATATATTCTAGAAATTATTACATAAATTTGCTTTCTTTAACAAAATTAAAAAAAAATCTATTAAAATAGTCATTCAATTACTTTAAATTTAATTATTATTCATTATTATTAAGTACTGCTTAATGTATCTTATTTAAATAACATTAAAAAATATAGCAATCATAAATATATTGTTAATATAAAAAGACCTTCAGATACATTTTTACTTGAAAGGATGACTGATGGCGCCATCTATTCAAATGTATTGGAAGTAATTCCAAGCGGAAGTCTTTGAGAGACATCTCTTGGTTTATTGACGAAATATTTATTAAAGATCTGCTATGCTCAAGTTTCCTGTTACCAGAGTCAATAGTACTTTGACTTGATATAGGTGATTTTAATAATTATATCAAGTGTATATGTTTGTGTGTAAATGTATTATCTTTTATAATAAGCATGGTTTCATTTTTAAAAATTAATAATTTAGCAAAACATTAAAACTAATATTGCAGGATATTAGTAGGTATTTTGCTAAAATAAAATGTATAATGGTAGTCACTACCAGTAGAAATGACGTCATTATTCAAATATATCTTATTTCGATGTAATCAGAGGAAACTCGCAGATTATCCACCTACGTTCAAATGTTAATTCTTATCACGTTCAATCTGAATACTTTAAATCTATTATATTTTTATTATAGAATTCCTATTACCTACTTATACCATCACTTATCAGTGTTATAATATAAAAGCTATATGTATACATATTTAAAAGATCAATTTTAATACTACAAATAACTAATCCGTACTTATGACTTGGATTGTGCTTCCTTTTACGAATTCTCTTGTTTTAAGCACCAGTTTAAGGATATACCTATCCTTTTTTTGATTATTTAAATTTCATTATCTTACCTATAGTTCTTTACATAGAATTTGGAAATGGCAGGCATTTTTTTTAATCTATGTTTCTTTAGTATATCTAGATTAAGATCTTTAAATCTGTCTTTCTGATTTTATTCATCATTTATGCATTGTTTTTTTCCTATGTTTGTCCTGACTCACTTGGCGCAGTTATACAACTAAGTGGAAGGCATAGGACTTAAGTTTAGTTCGTAAATTTACATAACTTAGAAAGAATTACCAGGACTTCTCACAAAAGCAAAACTCCGGGTAAAAGTCAGTCTTGAACTCCAAATATGACAGACACGTAACATTAAATAGCACCGCATTTTAGTTAATTTAGTTTAGTTACTGTTACTATTAATTGGCAGAAGGTAAGACTGTCTCAAGACCGACGCACGCACGCCGCTATACTATTCGAGACACGTTTTCTATTGTTTTAAATAATGCGCGCCGTGTATACTTATCTAATAAGATGCACTATGAACCAAGATCTCGTTTCAATAATAATTTTATTAAGTTTTATATTCTCATCGAAAGACTGAGTAAGAATGCTTTAAAAGGACAAGAAAAGCTATATCTCTTAAACTAAAACCGCACAAATTTTCTGTTTCTCATTATGGTGTGGAAGATAATGCTTTAAGCATTAGTAAGTCCGCCAATGGTATTATTTACTAGTGGAACAATAAGGTTTTAAAATATATTAACGGAGCGTTCTTATAATAAAGTTTCTTGCTTTACTCGGTTTCTCACTTTTGACAAAGAAAATATACACTTCGCAAACTTTTGGCGCATTCAGACATTTTTTGTTCTCTTGACATGTCCGCTGTTAAAGTTTTCACACAAGTATCTTCTGTCACTAAATCCATATCCATACTTCCATACTAATATTATAAATGCAAAAGTCTGTCTGTCTGTCTGTCTGTCTGTTACCTCTTCACGGCTAAACTGCTGGACCGATTGTGATGAAATTTGGTAGGGATGTAGTTAACGACCTGAGGTCAAACATAGGCCGAAGGAAGCCGCGGGGAACAGCTACTACTAAATAAAGTTCCAAATAAAAGGAGATCTCCATACAAACTAAGAGTGCATGCATGGTGCGTGCCTCTTGAGGCTTAGTTCAAGTATTTTATGATAATTCACTTTATCTCAACCTAATCATAGTTTTTGCACTAATAATAGTCGTATAATTTTTTTATATATAAAAGTATTTTTATAGAAAGTACAATAAAGAAATCACAAAAAAACAATTATTATCATTTTGCTCTATATTATAATGTTATTCGGAAGTCGGTTTAAAGATACAATTTTAAGGTAGAAATTGTGTCTATATAATATGTAAACATGACTATATATTTATAAAATGCCTTTTATTTTAATTAAAACTAAAATGACAAACTTGTCCGCCGTGGTTTTGTTTACAGCTATTCATTAATATTTTGTACAAAAAAAAATGATTTTGATTTGGGATTATTTTGATTGATTATTTTACTTAAATTTAAGTTATTAAAATTTAGACGCTCCGTTTCAAGTTCTCATTAACCACCACAAAATGAAATTTCAAAAGACCGTAATTACCAGGAACACGTCGAGCTCTTTGACTCATTTAATTCGCCGAACGGACACAGGCTGTGAAAGTCAGTTGTTCTCATTTTTGTAAGAATCAAAATACCTTTTTTTAATTTCATAAATAAATGGGATTATTGCTTCAAATAATTGGAGCGAATTCGATTTTTTTAAAACTCTATATAAAAGCTACTAGGGAACGTTTTTATGAGTTTTGTTATTAATTTTGGTTGAGTAGACAAAGTTTCAACCTACTTCCAGAAATACAGGATGTTTTTCGGCTTCGGCTGAATATTTTTTTTATGTTTGTTACCTCAAATCTTCGAAATTTCTAAACCGATTTTGAAAATTATTTTATTGTTCGAATGGATATAGTTTCAATTTAGTCCCATAGAAATTTTATCAAAATCGGCGCAGTAGTTTGTTTTCCAAAACCAAATAACTGGAAAAGGTTAGTCGGCTAAGTCAAATCATCACCATCATTTCAGCCGCAGGCTGTCCATTGCTGGACATAAGCCTCCCCCAATGTGTGCAACTGTATGCCGGTATAAAGTTTTTAAAACCCCATCACGGCTGCTGTAACGGTATATATGAGTGTTAATAACAAGCTTAGTTGACCATGCACACTGTGGTGTCAAAGTGGTCAAGTGGTCGACTCTGTATTCCATAGTATCATTGTTTCAAATATGAGTATTGGAATTAATTGACTCTGCACACCTAGGTATCTGAGTTATTCTAATTTGACGAAGTTCAAGTTGGCCCTAGGAAAGAAATAGAAGTCGGTTTTGTTTTTTGGAATAAAGGTTATTTTATTTTTTAGGTCTTAGGTACATACCTAATTAAATTATCTTAGTAGGCACTAAAGTCTTAGGTGTACTTATAAATCAAATGCTAATATTTTTAACGATTACCCCTTTGTTTTAGGATAGTTTTCTTTAATTAGCATGCACTTTATTATAAATAAATAAATATATAGGGACAAATCACACAGATTGAGCTAGCCCCAAAGTAAGTTCGAGACTTGTGTTATGGGATACTAACTCAACGATACTATAGTTTATAACAAATACATATAATAGATAAACATCCAAGACCCAGGTCAATCAGAAAAAGATCATTTTTCATCTTGACCTGACCGGGGATCGAACCCAGGACCTCCTGAGTAGCGGTCAGGCATGTTAACCATTACGCCACGGAGGTCGTCATTATATTATAGGTTGTTATATATTCTTTTTCTTTCTTTCATTTTCTTTTTTTTCTGTTAAAAAAAGAAGCATTTAAAAGTGGTTGAGAACAGACGAGGAAACATGTTAGGACATTTGATACGACACGATGATTTGATGAAAAACATCATTGAAGAAAAGACAAAAGGAAGGAGGGGTCCAGGTAGACCGAGACATAGCTATATGAAGCAGAAAACAAACGACGTGTAATAAAGGAACTTGCTAATGATAGACAGAGATGGAAGGAACTCCACCGACAAGAGCCTAGCTCTTAAATTTATGATGATGATTCTTTTTAAAATCATGAGTTGCTTCTTAAATAAACGTCAGCTGTTTCAAAAGCTCTGTCTCACAAAATTAAATAAGTATTCTAAGTACGCGTGTGTTGCAAAAGTCGCCTATTATACGTAATTATGCGGCCGCATAAACCGAGCAGTTTGCTGCTCAAGCCCCAATTACACTTAGCGGGCCTCATAATATTGTTCATTATGCTAAGGAAATGACAAGATTTTGCTAGAATCCATTATCCTTATAAAGCAACGCAGGTAGAATGTTCGACATCGACATCAGTCTGTGACGGGATTGCATTCAATCAGCCAAGCCATGTTAGAAACAGCAACACAAATACAATTTAAATTTTCATAATCTATCCTTAATAATTGTGTGACTTGGTGTGTTGTTGTTGACCTACATAACAAATTGATTTACTCTCAAATATTAATGTTTGTTGCTTCATCATCAACCAGCATGTTTAAACGACGAGCACATGATCGTGGTGTATTAGTGGCCAACACTGTCCAGATTTTTTAGGCTCTATAAAGGCATCTTACTCAGCCTAACAATATGCCATAACCCAACGGCTTAACCTGAGTTCCAAAGAAAGGGGATTCTCAAGATAGAAATGCTACTAATTGTGACCAATCTACTATATATTGGTTATCGATAAGAACACGCATACGCTAGGCTATCCAGCTCTTCGTTGGCGTTTCATTTAAAAATCGTTCCATTTTCGCCCCAAATCCTTTCCACTATCAATCTAAAATAATTTAAAAGGTGAATTTGCCAATCGCAAGTTGGACTCGCGCCCTTTGGGTTCCCTACACATGTGTATAGAAGATAATATAAAATAAGAACAAAGATGCCATTTATTTACAAAGCATCGACACCAAAGCGGTTACAAAGACTATTTGGTTACCAGAAAATTGCATAGAAATGTTGATATTGAATATCAAAATAAGAAAATATCGTTAAGGAATATTATCAAAAAGAGTTCTAAGTTTTATCTCGTATAGCGCTAAATCTGCAATTTCAAATGAGAATAGGAGAAGAGACATGATGAACAGAGTTTGAATATTGTTCATGAAACAACTACTTTGATTTAGCAGAACTTATCTTCTTCTTTTTTTAAGTAGTATGGGAGTACGGCTGGTTTAAATTCCCAAGGGATTCAATGCAAAATAATCACTTCTAAACTTATAATTTTGCGATTAGTCGAATATAATATTCATGACTTTTATAGAGGTCTTGTATTGCCCAATAATTTAGAATTAGCTATTAATCAAACGGACCAATAATGAATTAATTTAAATTCAACTTGTTATTTATAAGTCAGATTAAATATATTTGGCCATTTTGTAAATTCGCTCTTCAGAACCACGATAAGGACAATATGTCCGGGTACGTTAACATGCTCGTTTTAGGTTAATGTTTAAGGTTCCGAAGTCCTTTGATACTTATAGTCTATAAAATAATGAATTAATGATCGTTAAAATGGTATGAGAACATCGCCCTGCATGAATAAAACGACTTAGAATTAATTCATGACATTTAAAATGTAAAAATAAATTTGCGGATACAAGAAATTAAGATGAGATGTAGAGACGATTATTTTCTCATCTTAAAGTTCAAGGTCCATATTTGACGATACAAATTATAAAAAATAGTTATATTGGTCACAAAAAAAGCATATATTATATATATGGCTGTGTTAATTGGACCATGTAGTTTTTTTTATTGTATTATAATTAACATTTTGGGTGAAAATTGAAGTAGGACCTATAATTGATATCTTACCACAGGCAAGAAAGTGTATTTTTTCTTTATCAATCACTATAGGTACTTAGTTCTTGTTTAAGCAGAAAAACAGGGATTACTTCTTCATCTCTATATAACGTTCAACAGTTTTTTTCTTTAATCTGTAAACTTAGGAAATAATATTACATGGCCATTAAATTCTTCGCCTTTGCGACTTTGTTTGGGGCATTCAGAGTGGAGCGAGAGGAGGGCTGTCATCCATGTCCAAGTTTGACCTCGTTTTGTATGCGTGCGAGTTGCCGCCACTGCAAGCAATGCGAGCTTTAAGCTTTCCGGGTTTAAAACAATGAGTATTTTTAAATAAAGTATCTCGTACATTCACGTTTTTTTTTAATTATGTCAATTTGTATTACTAACCAAAATAAGAATATCCCAACTATATATTATAAATGCGAAAGTGAGTTTCTTTCACTCTATCTTCTAAACTTTTTTGAATTTCACATACACACACCATGTGTGTATGTGAAATTAGATATATAGAATTTAGAATTAGATAAATTAGATAGAAGTATTGAGCAGGACATAGGATATCTTTCATCCCGGGAAAATCACTGTTCCCGAAGGAATTTCACGCAAGAGAAGCCACGGGAAAAGCCATTACTGTCTATAAGAAAAAAATCTACTTATATCAAGTAGATAATATTACTTGTATAGTGCAAACGCTATAACATATTAGGTTAAAATAATATATAATGCACCATGATGAACAGGAGGCTCAATTCTATTTATATATGATAAAAATATGTATTTATGATAAATTGACATACCTATTTACATTTAATATACTTTTGAAAAAAAAAAAAAAACCATACGCTTGCTTATCTTGATCGGTCATATTGCATTTTTTCTCAAATATTTAGATTTTGCTTAATATAACGTTTATTTCAAGAAAAATACCAGTGTATAGGCATATGGTTGGTAAATAATTTAGCAATCACTACATAGTATAAAACAAAGTTGCTTTCTCTGTCCATATGTCCCTTTTTATGCTTAAATCTTTAAAACTACGCAACGGATTTTGATGCGTTTTTTTAATAGATAAAGTGATTCAATAAGAAGGTTTTAAAAACCTGCCTCGGCTTTGCATAGGCAAAATGTCGCTAGTAATTCATAAAATAAATTTAGTCCTCTTCATCGATTACGAAGACCGCAAAAGCCCTGGTCAAAAATACAAAAATTACGATTTTCCATATTTGCGTTATTACAGTCACATCAAATTCCAAGCAACCCTGAGAGGCTTGTACGGAGAAAGTACACCGCCCTGTTATGGAGGCATTTCTCATTCCTTTAGTATTTTCTCCTCTATTATCCGTGTAAAACTGTCTCCTTTCCATTGTAGATTACAGTTGCACTGACTAATTATTAAACGTCGAAATGTTATCAATAGCTCTAAACATGAACCATAGAGAGACTTATCTAAATTAATCACACTATTACACTTCACACTAATATTATAAAGAGAAAAGATTTGTAAGTTTGTATTTTTGTTTGTAATGAATAAATACAAAAACTACTGGACTAATTTCAATAATTCTTTCACCATTATAATTTAACATAAATAGTGTAAGTATAGATCATTAAGTAATGAGTAAATTACTTTTGTTTGGAACAATGAGATTTTCTATTCTATCCCATCCCAACTTATAAATGCGAAAGTGAGTTTGGATATTTATTTGTTTGTTACCTCTTCACGCCCTATCTACTGAACCAATCTTCCTGAAATTTACCATACACATAGCTAGGAGTATTGAGAAGGACATAGGGTACCTTTTATCCCTGGAAAAAGCACTGTTTCCGAGGGGAATTCATGCAGGCGAAGCTGCGGGCGAAAGCTAGTTATTAATAAACAATTATGTTTCTGTAAATGGTGCAATAAAATGTTTTTAATACATTCATACACAGTAACTATTAAATAAATTAAAGAAATAAGGAAGCTTTACAGTACACCTAGGTACAGGTATGGAAAGTGTGATGGTGTGGTAGGGTATGCAGCGCAGGCGCAGCGCATCAATACACAAGAGTATGACCTCTACGAGGCATGCGCGGCAAGGTCACGAACGCGCGTGCGCGCTCTTCGTGACCCGCCTGTGTGCCTTATCTAACGCCACATACCACAACATTCACACCAGATACTCTAGGAATAGAGTGTATTATCGACTAAACTATTGTTAAGCTACGACTTCTGCTGTATCTAATACAGTCGACGCGGTTTTCAAGTCAAGAGCTCAAGACCGTCGCAGTCGCAACCTAGGCAAATCTGGCATGATTCAATTTTCGCGTACATTCAGTTTATTGATACTAGAGCATTTCAATCATACCTATGTGACAAATAAATTATTATGTACAATAATGTACATAGTCATTCAATATTTATGCACAAATAAAGTCCAAACATAGGGTTGGCAACCTTGAATCTTTTTTTTTACTTCTTTTTTCTCCACGTAATAATAACAGTAAGCATAGAAACCATTTTGCCGGTGAAATCTCAAGCCATATGGATATATAGTTTCGAAAGCCCCGAGTCCGCAAAAATGCTTTATTCTCTCTCTATACTTAGAGGATAAGACATTTTAAAGTGATTGATTTTTTTTCAACCTAATACAACACAGTATAGGTGAACTAAATGTAATAGGTTTAATAGAATAAAATAAAACTCTAGTATGTATTTCAAAATTCCACAATTTCAAAATGACAAAATCTTACGTTTGTGTCCTCGTACCTACAGCAGGCTACCAATTCCATATTAATTTGTACGGGGAACCTTATTGTACTATGTTTGGCAACCCTGCCCAGTCGTCTACATCACGGATGTTGTGCCTAAATAAGAATGAGTCATTTTTATTGTTTTGATGTTATTACTCTTCAGGTATTTACAATAGTTTTTTGTAGTTGAAGTAATTCATTAAAATTTAGAGATTATTACAAGCTACAAGCATAAATTGTAACTTACTGAGATATGTGATCATAGACGTGAAAAACAGGCATCAATGTGATTAATTATTTACTTTTTATTAAAAAAATAACACCATAAGTATTTTTATTTCGTAGTTACATCTAAAAAGTGGTCGATAGGAATGAAATTATTTTAATTATATTAACTAAATAACTAGTTACTAGATTTAACTAGTGTAGTTTTGGCGTTCCCGTTATCTCAACACATAATTTGTATCTATATGTGAAGACCTATTATTGGCTTTTTGTTATACAATCTGTTACCTATGTAAATTTATTTGCTGTTGGTCATCCAAATGTATAAAATAAAATAAAAATTACTTTTTAGACTATTGAGAAGGCAAACAGGCGTACGGACCAACTGTTGGAAATTCCTCTAAACACAACCCCTTGTTACAAGTAACAAACAATAATATTGGAAAGTGATAGATTTTATTGTTTGTTTCCAGTGAAAATACTTCGAAACTACTAGACTGATTCGCTAAATTCTTTCACGGTTTGAAAGCAACACTATCCCGTGTAGGTACTTAATAGTATGATCGACAACTTCGACGGTACTTCTCTGTTATGTTATGTAATGTTACTGTTTATGTACCGGACCACCGAGGCAGTCCAAATTAAATAAAAATAAAATCTTTAAAGAAAAGAAACTTTTGGATCGGATCGTAGATCGCAACAGCAAAAAAAAACTATCTTACAAACTGCCTAATCTTATACATACTAAGCTTATTGTATCTTTATGTAGAGGTATATTGTAACGGCTTAATATAATAAACATGTGAAGTGTCATTGTACTGTTTTCCAAACGCCGTATCTGGCGGAAATGTGAAGTCACACCTCTACTATAATGGATTTGTCAATTTGCGTGCTTCTCTATAAGTTAACATAGTTAGACAGCAGTTAGATAGAAGTAACGGTCGATTGTCGTGTGCCTTATACGTGGTGGTAGAAGAGAAGACCGGGAATGGGATACATTATTCAAGGGGATCATTTACATCGCGCAGCGGCGGACGTGGTGGATTGCGACTCCTTGTATGTACTGGCTCGTACGGCACTCTGGACAGGATAAAAAAACCTACCATATTTGCTACTTGGAAGCTTTCTTTTTTTAATGTACTTACTCGAAGAATTCACTTAATGATCGAACATAGCGTACGTAGATTGAATCGAATTAAAGATAAGAAAAATAATACACAAATAGGTATGTCTCTGAGCAAATAACAAAGTAATTGATAGTGCTAATTATGGCATCCCGCTGAATGCCTCTTTACTATTCTCATGTAGAAATAAAATTTTGGAACTTTGGTACAGGCTACAAAAAATACCTATGCGAAACAAATTGTGCAGTACACAAATAATATGACCTATCCAATTAAGCTGGCATTAATGGGCATGATAGCCAAATTACAACATCAATTAGTGGTTTTATTACTCAGAGTCCGATCTACAATAATACTTTATATAAAATTTTAAGAAGGTATAAACACATCATACGTGATATATACAAATGTATTGTATTGTAGTTTACTGTAATTCCAGTGGCATGTATCAATTAACTGATATAATTATATTGGCATCCGAAAATGTTGGTATGGCAAGTGAGAGGCGCGCCCTTGCACCCAAGTCCTTGCTGCAATGTCGTCGACAGCGGCAGTGCCCCTGCCGTCCGTGCACCCTGTCCAACTGGACTGAACAAAGAGTCAGAGAACGTAAGTAATTACGATATACTTATAGGCATATAGTATGTTAATCGTTGTATATGGGTTTAGCCTGATTGAAATCATTCATTTATTCTGTTTTAACGTAAGTGACTAGGATGTGTCCAGCATTGGTTAGCAAATTAAAAATAATATTAATTTTCATGTCATCGTTGAGAGATCTGGTTTGATGACCACACCTTTTAAATAGTGGACTAGCTTTCGCTTGCAGCTTCACCCACGTAAATTTCCCACGGGAACAGTGCTTTTTCCCGTGATGAATGGTACCTTATATCATTTTTAATCCTTCTAGGTGTATGCGAAATTTCAGTAAGATTGGTTCAATAGATAGGGTGTGAAAGTGTTACAAACAAAGAAACAAACCAACAAACAAACTATAAACTTTGTTCATTATCTGCTAGCGTCATATATATGGTGGACACAGAAGACTAATTGAAATATTTTAAGAGCAGGTTCAGATCACTATACTAAACAACTTTTTTAAATAAACTTACAACGAAATACGAAGAAATATTCGACCTCCATACTATACAAGTTGAAAACACTAATCTAGGTATGGAAAGTGAAAAAAATAATATTTCAATATAAGTTTATTTGGAAAAGTTGTTCAGTATAGTGATCTGAATCTGCCCTTCAAATATTTGCAGTTAATTTGTATCCACCTTACATCTTCCGACAAGCACAACAACCACAAGTACCACATCACATTAATTTACACTTCAAACTTTCAATGGAATGATTATACCTACCAGTATTTGATGGTAAACATTTGTTTATTATCAATTCATATTCATGAATCAATAACTTAAGAAGAGTAAAGTGATAATAATAACAACAAAGCAAGAAATTATTTTTGTTTTGAACCAAAATTATATGTACGATTATTCGTAAAACTTAAAATTGAACTGAAATGTGATTATATGTACCCATATATTATAATAATGGCGCGCTGTATTACGAATCAAGTTAATAAAAACGTACACTTATATGGTAAAGCTAGCCTTGTTGATGTGCGTTTCTCTCTGTCGCTCCGGTCCAAACGGTGTTTTCCATCTTTATCATACTAATAAGCTACAATACTCGGCTGATAGCACACACACTGTCGTATTTTATATTATGTGTGCGTGTGTTGTCAATGTGATGAATAAACAGTTTCTCCGATTTTACGATTCAATGGTTTTATAGATATCTATCTATGCAAAGTTATTTAATGGTTTTGAAATACTTAAGTGGTATTGTGAAAGACTCAAAATTGACCACTGTCGTGGTGATGAAAACCCGTCTTATTATGATTTAGTGTATTTAACTTATTCTTTATAAATGTTGTTAGTAATAAGCACATTAATTTTCGGCCCACAATCACAATATACCATTGGAAATACCTATAACCAACGCAGAGGGTTCTGTTGTGGAAACCCAGAGAACTGAATTAATAATGATGTTTCATATTAAGCATATTCGTAAATTTAATTAGCTGAATGTTGCGAAGCGTGACAGACTCGACTTGAATTTTCTATAGAAACCATGTACAAATTGGAAAAATAATTCTGAATCTTTGATTTACCTATCAGTCGCAAATGAAGTTCAAACAACGGGACTAATAAAATGAATCCAACCACAAAGGAATCCCCGGGATAACAAAACACGTTGCCTATCTGCAGGATTACTTTACTTCCCAAACATGTGCACTTTCATTTTCAGTCGTATTCCCATTTGAATAGCAATACTATTTAAAAACCCCACTATAGCCCGTGTTTTTATACTGCCGATGCCTTACGATTTCAAACCTTGATGGAAGATAATAAAACCCTATAATGGATCCGCTTTTGTAGTCTGTGGCTAAGAAAAAAATAATAAGGGATATATACTTCGCTTATAGTGGACAGGGTTAATAGTAATTTAATTTAATATTTATAAATAGTTTTTATTATCATTATCCCACAGCTTCTGGAAGAAACAATAGAAAAGACAATGTTACGCGGCAACCGGTTACCGCATGGTTGCTGTGTCTTTTAAAAATTTAAAAGACACAGCAACCATGCGGTAATCACAAAATATGTTTTAAATTTTTACATGGTTCCGTTCTAATACGGGTACAAAATCAATACCGGGAGCAATTTTTATTATTATTGTTACTGTATTATTTATATTGTATTTCTATACAAAAGCCTTAGCAAAGCCAATAAACGCCTGCAACACCAGAAATATCGTATAATTTATTTTTTACATCCTGGTTTATTAGTGTAAAAGAAAGTGTTTATTTTTAAAATATGATCCACACTATTTTTACGTTCGAAAGAAGTGCTATCCCCCCACCGAGCTCGAGATGTCCGACGACGGCGTTCGGGCCAAAGTAACGTGATCGTACATGTGTGAGTGTGTACTTGTGTGTGTGTGCAGCATCCACAGAATCCAAGCGATGGGAAGTGAACCTGAACCCTTTGCGGGGAAACTGTTTTTTATTTGCAGTCGGGCGGCGCGGGCGTCAGGTAGAAAGGATGATCGTTAATTTTTAGAGGACACACTGAACTCTGTTTATCTCGGCGTGGTCACTATTGACTCACATCGAACGCGATCTTGCTTCTTATCGCATTCCGGTGTGAATTTCTGGTAAGTACTTATACTTAAATGCACCCCAAAATTGAACCCATTTTTTTTTATTTGGGCAGTTACGGAATATAACGATACTGTTATAACTATTTACTAAGTAAAAACTTAGAAAAAAAAATCAAATAGGTAAAGTATGATAAATCTTTAAAGGTTGGGGCAAAAATAACGATGCCTATATAGTAATAATTTTAAAAATTTCAAATAATATTTTTTTAGGAACTACAAATAAAGAAGTGTAAAAAATGGCCACAGAATAATGTTGCTCTAAAGTGAATCTTCTGTTAGCATCAGATACAGAACAAATCGAACCGACGAATCCCACCGCGCCCGCGCCGCGCTACGAGCGCTACGAGCCGGGAGCGCGCCAGGCCCGTTGATGTCTTTTGCTAAGAGCTTAATGCCTCCCGCTTTCACGAGTTTGTTGACCCTGCCACTTTGAATTTTAATATAATTGCGCAATATATTTTATGTCTGCGCGAGACTTAATAACAGTTTGTGTAATATTATGAAATATTTTTAAATCTAATAAAATAAAAACAGACTTTCAACCGAAAATACGAAATCACACGTACAATATCATAAACATTTGATAATATTCAGGCAAGAGAAAAACACGTGATAATACTGCTTCGCCACAAAATGCGGTGAAGTCGAGTTGGATCGATAAAAAGTGTACGTAACTGTTATGATTTCCAAAAAAGAGCAGTTTACCAGCCAAATAATTATACATTAAATAATGATTGGGGCGAGAAACGAAGCGATGGTGCTCATTTCGAGGGCTGGCCGCAACGAGCGCGAGGCAATAAAATAAGGTTGCGGTGCGGGGCTGCGCGGGGCACGGGACAGCCGCTGTCGCCCGCGGCGAGCTCTCGGCCACGGGCGGAGGCGGGTGGCTGGGTTGGCTGCCTTGCCTGGCCGACCCGTATATATAATACATACACATAATCTGTACCAGATAGACTACAAAACAAAAGTAATTTTTGTAATTAATTGATAAATTTTGCACCAAAATTTTACAAATATATACAAGAACATATAAACTTGGTACAAGAGATACAAATACTAACACAATGCTCGAATAAAAGGCTTTTATCAAACTTAAAAAAATTCGTATTTGAAGAGTGAATGCTATAAGGACTTTTTCAGGTTGTACCTCAGCCGTTTAATATAACACATTCTAAATTACTGTAAGTAATTCTGTGCATGTCTTATAAAAACTAGGCAGGCACGAAAAGACATTTTACTATATGTTAAAAAAAAAATTAAGTAAGATTTTGAGCTGCTTTAATTCCAAAGAAACGTTGACCATTTTAAAACGATAAACAATATTAAATATCGTAAAAATCCGCCTATTTTTCATATCTTACACCGCAGTGCAACAAAAAGTCATCATTAAAGTGTTGGAGGCACGGTGGGTGAGGCAGCGCAGCCTCTCGCTCCATCCTAAATGATTCAACCAAGTTTTTATCACATACCTACCGATCCATATACGGTTTATTTATTCAATTTTACTAGCATCATCCATTTTAAGGGCACTGAAATATCAACAGAGATTTTTGTTAAGCTTGATTCTTTGAAACTACATTATTCAAAAGTTTATGTCTTGAAAAGAACAATATCAGTTTTCTTCACTTCTTTTTTTATTAAACTCCATTGGTTGGTACTCTAGAGCGCTGGTCCAACCAAAATATCATCGATAGTGATAAAAAATAAAACGCAGGTGTTTTGGTTTACAACGATCAAATATGTTTCACACTAAACGAAATAATAAATCTCAGTGAAAAATCTGTTGTAAAAGTTAAAAACTTTAAATAACACATATAAAACAGGAAATTAAAAACTTTGAAGAAATACTACACCACCACATTATAAAATGTTAGTAATCAAAATGCTATTCTCACGCATGGTATCGCTTGAAATTGACGACCTCCTCTTTTTAAAAGACCGTTTTCTTAATACATTCCGAAGCTAGTCGTAGCGACAGATAACATATCTGTAATTTATGATTAGATGGCGGATACAGTGAATCGTATTTACGTTTTTATTCTTAAGACATTGAACCGTTTTCGTGTTTGATTATAAAGTTTTTAAAAAGACGAAGAGTTTATGATAATTAAATGAAACAAACTATTTTTATATTGCATTATACTACATAGGTTAACCACAATTTTCACTGTTATTATGTAAATAAAAATTTGTATTGAAAACGCGTCAGGTTGTATAGAAGGTGGCCGTGGAACTCGTCTGTCTCGGTAAACAGACGACGTAACTAATTCTACTACACTGTAAGTACGTAGACGTAGAACATCAGCGTCATGCCATTTGAATGACATGCACGTGGTAAGTTTTTGCGTTGCGATGACTGGCCAGACGGTTACATTCAATCTTTTCTTGCGTAATTGTTATTGCTGTTTCTCTCATTTTGATTTATTTAAATATCAAAACGTATTGTAAAATTAAACCTTCTTTGTTACATTTGTCTCAATCGAAATTTTGTAGATAATTTGTAAATTGAATATAGTTTTTGTGGTTCCTGGACTTTAGTTCCACGGGGATAAAGACAATTTCCTTATAATTTACTCTTTTTGTTCATCCTCAAGTTCAAAGTATTCTTACGTAATTACGTTTGTATATATATGTTAGCGCTCTTGAGAGTCAAATTGGCTTTTACAAAACTGGAATCCTTTAAAACTATATAAGGGCCTATAGGCCCTTAGTTTTAAGGTGATTAAAATTTTTAATCTAAGATGGATACATGAATCCAAAATCTTACTCATAAATACTTAGATAAGGATTCGATATCACAAAGCAAAATATGTTCACTTTAACAAGTGCATTTAGTCGAAGGTATTAATTAACACATTACAATTTCTTTTACTGCTCAAATAAAGCAAAGGTAAAGAAACGTTTTATGGCCATGGTAAACGAATACAGAGAACGTATAATAGCGTTTGAGTTGACTACATCACACTATCGAAATGTGATCGGACCACGCTAGGGTCTCGCTGGCTGGCGGGCGCTGCGCGGACTCTCGCGGCAAGTTCAAGGTGACCGCGTCGCTCCGCCCACACGCGCCGCTCCTAAAGCGTACAACCGTTACCCTACCACTGGATCTTCGAAGCAAACAATATTCCTCATACTGCCTAGGCACACGGCATTCGCTTTTGCAAACAGTTGTTTCCATATTACTTCAAAGCAAATATGGAGGGAGATGTTGACCTAGTTGACCGCACAAAAATTAATTCATCTTGAACATAGAATATCTAAAATTGAAGCACGTGTATCTTAATAAACATTTGATTTCCATTTAACTTCGTTAAATATTGATACAGATGGACATTTCTTGCTAAAATCGTTTTCCCCTAACTAATGCAATAACTTTAAATAACTACACAATAAATTACGCAAGTAAAGCATTTCAGTCCATTGAATCTATTTTTCACGTACACATCTTTACAAAAAGAAACAATAATTCATCTAGCTTTCGAGGGATGGAAGTTTCCATAACTACGTCATCCACACAAGCAAAACATCTGGCAACAATATTTCAAAGCGTTGGTACATAAATAAAATATAAGTAATCTTTCGTTATAATCACAACCTATTAGCTACGAGTACCTAACATAACACAACGGCAAAATTAAAAAATCTAGTTAAATAAATATATTTATGTTACCTTGGTATTGGAATGACTTGTCCAAGCTCATCGACGACGTGGTCCGCGATGACTACTACTGCTTGTCCAGGTGGACCCACCACCACAGAGACGCCGTCCACCAACTGTCCACCCCCGCTCACGAGCTGTCCATCTTCGAGCTGTTCACTGATCATCTCTACCCGTTTCTGATCTGGCGTCGTTGTGTATATTACGGTCTGTTTGTCATCTGCATATATAAGATCTATTGGCGTCTTTTCATCTATCGATTCCATTCCCTGATCATAAACGTCGGGCTGTACAGGAACCTTGTTATCTGGGGCGTAGGCGGCGAGCTCATGCGGAGAATGTCGGTAGGAGTGCGGGTCAGGTGGGTAACCGTCATCTGAATCCATTTCTACTTTGTGCGGATAGTAATCGTGAGCCGGCTGGACGGGAGTCATGGTGGCGAGGACGGCGTGCGCGGGCGCCGGCGACCGCGGTGCGGAGCCCGGGGACCCGCCGGCGCGGGGCGTGCGTGCGCGCTCGTCGCACGGTGACGGCGAAGCGGACATC
Source organism: Apomyelois bistriatella (assembly GCA_947044815.1). Lineage (NCBI taxonomy): Eukaryota > Metazoa > Arthropoda > Insecta > Lepidoptera > Pyralidae > Apomyelois > Apomyelois bistriatella. The sequence continues at coordinate 8,217,972 of OX345689.1, forward strand.
ACGCCGCGTTTTAACGCTATTGGCGACGTCTTCGTGCGGGCGGAGGCTCCACTCAGGAGCACCCCGCTCTACACTTGACTCAACCAACTTCAAATTCTGAAAGCGAAGAAATAAGTTGCCGTAGAGTCATGCTTTTTGTAGATTCACTAATGTTTACTATAAATCAAGAATAAGTTTGACTAAACCAACTAAACCACCAACGTACGTATCACTGTTAAAGCTAGGCCGAGAAGAATTGTTTTTTTTCTATCTGAGGTTTATGTTCAAGAATGGTAATAATACGATTATTAAATGTTATTTTTATAGTCAAGTAACGAGGTTAAATATTATTATTTTAATTTAGCTCAACAAGTAGGCATTTTATTATTTTTTCAACAAGGTGTATTTTCAAAATTTAATTAAATGTGCAGTGGATTCTTAAACATAATAGTTGTGTCATTAATCGAAGACCTATCCTATTCTACATTTTAGTGCTCTTTTTACTCCAACCCTTAACAACTCGAAGCAGTTCAAGTATTATAAATTTTTATTTTTTTATTTTGTTTTAACAAATAAATCAACCTACTCCAAAATTCAACCAATGTTGGTTTTTTCATTTCAAAAAGAAGGAAAGCTATTGTTATTTTTTAAGAATAATCTCATCAAATTTGTTTCCTTGATGTTTGAAAAAAGTGGAATATCGTACCAATATATCACCATTATGAAGTAAGAGGTGCATATATCTTTAAAAATTAAATTATAAAGCATACTACATGCCAAAAATTCTTTTTTTTCTCTTTTTTTTATTATTTATGGGGTTCTCAACTACATTGTCTCTGAGCCCAGGGTTCACCATCGTGGTTTTTCGACTTTGAACCGTCTTGGTCATCCTTGATTGTGGCTAAGTTGTGCCCTTTGTCAAGTTGGGTTGTTCTAGTTCAATTAACTATCGGCCTAAGCTTGTCAATTTAGCCAGATGGTTGCGACCTCAGAATAAATAATTAATTTTTCACACACAGTTTTTACCAACAATATTAAAATATTTTTTATCAAACTGTAGGTAGGTATATTGTAACGCGAGCTATTTAATTATTCACTTTTACAGAACCAATTTGTGAAATGAGTAAATATAATCCGACTATATCACTATCACTACATAGTATAAAATAAAGTCGCTTTTTCTGTCCCTATATCCCTATTTTATACCGGAATACTTGGAATAGGCTATATTTTATACCGGAATTCCCACGGGAGCGGAGCCCCGGGCAACAGCTAGTATTATATATGTAAAGGCCAAATGACGTTTTCATTAATAATAGTTGGTTGTTAAGCACAAAGTTGCTAATTGGTATTAATGATAACGACAAGAAACCAATGTCAATAGTAGTCATTTTAATTTTGCTTGTTTTTTTTGCAAACAGTATTAGGCATAACAAATACCAGCGTAGACGTGCCCGTTTGATTGTTCATTCATATAAATATTAGATGTGCTCTTGCAGTTGTGCGCAGTAAATTAAACCCATTAGACCTACTCCATCACTAGTACTAACAAATTTAAACATTTTACTAATTAGTAGGCATGTGTCTTTATTAACATACAATTTTAAAAGACGAAGAAGTAACAATGCCTCAAAAAAGACAAAATGACCCAAGAAAAACTAAGAAATAAAAACGAAAGTGAAAAACAAAAGCAATACCTACTAAACTGTTTTATGTTTACAACTACCAAGGGCGCAGTAACAGCTGATTTAAGTCCAGTTAGAACAGAACAAGTATACTTGGCATCTGGTCGCAAAGAAGTGGCCTAACTTGTTCAGAAGCAACCCTGCCGGGCTCCGGAGAAACCACCAAACGGAACAAACTAGTAACCATTGTACTCACGTGGCTGACTGACTTGTCAGACAACAAAACAAACAATTATTTAACGAAAACTACAACAATAACGGTATACTTTTGTAAAATTTATTTGCTGTTTTGTCTTGTTATACCCTTAGTATTGTATACATGATACCTAGCACCTACACGAAACCTGAATAAAAACTTAAATTTGACTTCCGCAATGTAACGCCTGAATCTATTAAATATCGATTTGAATGTTAACCTTATATTTCGATAAAGGTTTGATTTCCTTTAATAAGAGAACAAAATTAAAAAAGATACAAAAAGTCGCATTATTGCTTCAGAAGCCATACTGAGAGGCTTTCAATGCATTTCTCGAAGGCGAGGTAACAACAAAGACAAAAAATATGATTTAGCTATAGGTTTGAGCGAGACACACTACATGAAGAACTTATGTGCTCTAAGAAATGACCAGGAATTCATCTTAGAGATAAATTATAAAAAGTAAGTACCTATATATTTGTAAAATTTAATGTTTCAGTACCTTTTATGTTGACAAAGCGCAACTAAATGGAAAAGTTTCGCTTTTATATTCAAGTCTACATAAACTTATTATTTTTGACACTTTATATACTTACCTACCTAAAGACTACATAGGTACCTAGTAGACTTAGAAACTTGGCTATAGTAGTAATACTCAGTCTTTTATTATTTATCCGCTTCATTGTAAAGGTAAAAATATAATAATTAGACGATATAACATAATCTATATGTGTAAACATAATCTACGGGTACAACAACGGTATACCACACTACATTCAATGAATTTAATTTAACTTAGACAAAGCATTTTGATCAAGGCTTTGTTGGCTACAAAGCTTAAAGAAAGAGAATATTCCCCGCTGGAGGAGGAAAATAAAACAAAAAGGCTTTGCTGCGAAGCGGAGCCGGGTTGTCAGAGTGTGCGCTCGCGTCGTGCACACAACCATGAAGAGCTTACCGTACACTATATATGAAAGAAACACTACGCCAAGAAACATTCATGCATGTGTGTTGGTATCTCCATACCGAACACACATGTAAAGATGAGAATACATACGAGTTGTGTTTCATATGGCTCGTTAATTAGTCGCAACCACAACAATACTAAGATTAACTCAACAATTTTGAACAAAACGACACACATCAATGGGAAAAGTTTTAATTCATACAGCAACACTTCGTTAAAAGCACTTTGTAATCTTTAATCCTAGCTTGGAGGGCAAACGAGCACGTCATTCCGCTTGCAAGAAGGTCGGGGTAGCGACGGCAGGCGTCCTGGCGAAAACCGTCACGCTCGCACGTCAAACTAGTCTCGTGACGTCACGGCCCGCCCGGCGAAATTACAAAACCGGCTGGGCGGCCCGGCCAAGTGCGGCAGCAAGCGGCGCGGCGCAGTGGCGGACGCGCTGCCGCCCGACCCCGACGCGCCACCGGCGTTTGACATACCGTGGGCGGCGTCGCGACGCTGGTGCACGGCGCTGCCGGGCGCGGGTACTCGAGCACGCGGCGAGCGGCGCTACGGAGCGCGGGCGCAGGTGCTCTGAGCGCAACAGCCTCCGCGCGCCGGCGCCGCAGCCCTCCGCGCCCCTCGCCGCCCGCGCCTTCTCTCGCACGCACCAAAACGACGAATTTATCTTCCGTACATGCTTGCCCTCCTACCCGAGCGTTGCCCAGGCCAGGATGACAGCTCTGCCAATCGATATTGGAAAGCTTTTGTATTTAAGTCATAGGTAGGTATAAATAAACATAAGGCCAAGACAAGCTAAAGTTACATGAACTTTTGAATTGCCATTAAAACTTTTCCATTGAAAAATAAATATAAATAAAATATATTTGTTTTTATATTTCTTTATTTTTTATTTAGCGGTGCTGTACACTTTTTGTGATAGGGAAAAAATGTTAAACTCGCGTCAGGAACAGGATTAAATGACCGTCAGATTTGTTCGATTGAAATAAGACGAACACGTCTGATCGAAAAACTGTTGCAATGGCCACCGCGCGGCGAAAATGTATGCCTGCGCCTGCTGTTTCGTTTAGGCGGCGCGGTATAAGCCAAGTGTCAATGTCGAAAGCTAAAAAACGATTCTAGTTTATGTTTTGCTTAAGGTTCGCTTATACCTACATAGCGACTATGACTATCGCAGCGACAATTCGCAGCCTGCCTGTCACATACAGCGAATGCAAAAAGCGCTGTTTCTACAGTCTGTTGGTGCGCAAATTCAAAGATACCTAATCGTCTGCCGTGGCTATTCGCTGCGAGCACTTTGTCACACAGTTAATTATCGCGAAAAGTTCGTATTTTCAGCGAGTAAATTAAATATGTTCAATCCAAAGCGCAGCAAATTAAATACGCTGCGATTGAATCTATTATACCGAATAAAGGCTATCACTTAAAGCGAATTGTCGATTCATTCTTCGTTTGTCCCACTGAGTTTTGTCCCACTAATAAATTTCTTAGTTAGTCCCAAACATTATGCTTCCTTCGTCCCGATGTACAATTTTTATTATTTTATTCCTAGTTGGTCCCACTTTGTATTCCTTGTTCGACCCGTTGTTTTTAAACGGTTTTTTATAAGTAATTTTCTTTCTAAATAATATAGGTTTCTGTTTGTTATTCGTTCAAAATACTTTTTTGTTAGCTGTACCTTTAAAGTACCTTCTTGTGAACTGGGACAAACCGGGAATATAAAAGTGACTGGGACAAACGAATCATTTTTTGAAATGTGGGACAAAATTTCAGGACGAACGAAGAATAAACCGAATTTTCGCCATTAGAAGGCATTCGTAGCGAGTAGTCAGTATGTGTGACGGAAGTTTTTAAGCAATCTGAAGTGTAAAATTTTTAATGTAGGTATAGGTACTCAGTATATATATTCATGTTTGTATTCATATTGTATATAGCTCATTAAATTAAATGAATATTGTATTTAACCATATAAATGATAGTACTGTTATACTGATAATTAAAGCAATTCGTGCAAAATTATTCCATTACCATTACAAAATATCTAAAATACACAACGTTAATATTCAAGTTTTCACTTCTGCCGGCACTCCCGGATTGCAACGCGTTGTTTTTTTTTTTGTCAAATAAGTACCTAGTATGAAAGTTAAAGTAACTTAAATTAAGATAAATTGTGCAATTGTCATGTATATATTGATAATACTTATTAATCAAAAACTTTGTATGAGTTTAATCGATTAAATACGTCTCCGAGAAGGCTATCGTCAGTTGGTGACGACGGCGGCAGCACGACGTAGCCCCAGGCGTCACGGCGCGCCGCAGTCCGCGCCTCGCTCGACTCTCAAAGCCTCCACTCCTCGATCCAACCACGTCGTCGTCGCGTCGATCTTAGTTCTGCAGCTGTTACAAAACTGCGACCGCGGTGGAATTACCCAACATTACGCAACTTCCCTTATTGGACTTTCATGTTACAAGTCTCAACATATAAGTTTAACAAAATAAAAGTTTAAACCATAATATGCACGAACATATTGGAAGCAGATGGATTGTTAATGTTTCCGATTGGTTCGCGCACGAAAATGTCACATAACAATAGTTTTGCTATTTGTCTGCATTCTGCGAGCCATCGGGTAATGAACAAGATATATTCAAATAATTAAAATAATTAAGACGAGACCTTGGTGAACACTAGCGCCACCATCAACTAAAAATCATTATTTACTCAAAACACATGTTATCAAAAATCCGTGTTATGTAATTAAGGTTCTGGATCTGAAGTAAATTTTAATCATATTAACTGCTTAAAACGGCCACTTATAGCAGTTTTGCAACTTGTAACTATATGGTACTATAATTTAATAATTTAAGACCTACTTCTTTAATGAATCACTTAGAACAGTAGGCTTTCTAAAATGGAAAAGTATTCACTGAAAATGTCTTTCATATGACCATACATGTGACATGTGCCAGCTAGAAGTAAGAAGAATACAAGGAAGAATATTTTACATCTAATTCGTACCAGAGAATACCTAAAGCAGATAGTATTTCAATGACTTTCGAGGTTCTAATGTAAGTTAAGATTACTAGCAATAAGTTTGAATTAAAAAACAATACTTAAAAGGGTCATCTTTCACTAAGAAATATAAAATTTATGAATATGGCCATACATACAGTGCAAAATAATCACATTGTACAAACGCGATGGTTTATTTGAGTATTACTACTCATGTTTTAATTATGATTAATTTTAGAGAAACTACTTTTTTACTTTCCTTATATTCGAAATGAAAAGTAGTGTTTAACACGGTTAGAAGGAATAATTCCTGCTCGGACCATAGCCTAAATACCTACCTCGCACGGGAATTATTCCTTTCCTCCCTTGTATTACAAACTACTATTTTGCTAATTTTTTTACATCTTGAGATACTTACTTTATTGAAGTTTTAGTAAGAATACTAATTTTTTTTTGAAACTTTGGTCCTTATGTCACCGGGAAGGAGATAATAGTCTAGCTTCAGGCAGTAAAAAAAATTAGCCCACTCCAGATAGTTTCCTAAGCCTATTCGATGCAAACAAAAAAACAAACAATCAAATCTTTCGTCTTTATAATATTAGTATTAAGCAATACAGTATTATTTATAACCATATCATTTGAATTTGATTTGAATGAATGAATATCCTAATTGACCTAATATAGGGTGTATTGATAAATTGCTACTGATGATAGAAATTTATTCAAAACATTAGGGTGATTCCATCAAATCCCGTTATAACTGCCTGTTTCTGTCTCCAGTCTGCGTTGAAAACAAGTTCATTACTGTGCCCCTAGTACCTATGAGTTTTTCTTAACGCAGACGCTAGCGACTGCGTTAGGATTTTGTGTGGAATTTCTTAGTTGCCTTACTATCCGCCAGATGCGCTGTACAGGTTTGCCATACTAAATCGCTAACGCAGTCGCTAGCGTCTGCGTTAAGAAAAACTCATACTAGGGGCACTGTTATAGAACCACAAAAACACATATATTTTTTCCCAAAAAACAAAAACCGACTGTTGCTCTAAGAGACTGAAATGACTGATGTGACGCTGGTCAGGAAGATTTAATAGTGTGTGAAATAAAACGGCCAAACCACACGTTTTGACTAAAATGTAGAGTACCTATGTGAAGTAAACTTGGCAAAGTAAGGGCGCATAGATCAAGACTTCAAGAATCTTGTTTCTACATGAGATCTGAAAAAGTTCATAGATTTTGATTAAGGTGCATAGTGTGCTTGTAGTCTTTAGAGCTTGGCTTTATACGGATCTGATAACTTTTTCACAGGGTAAGCTATGTAGAGTAGACTCGTCTTGGCAACATTTTTACATGAAAATGTTTTTCTCCAATCTTTAAATTAATTTATTTATTTTAATTTGGTACACACAATTTGTAACGAGGAGCTCTAGTCTATCTAGCAGGCCATACGAATTGTATCGATCGTGCATGTCAAGTGACGGCCCGCAATGATGGCAAGAGTCCAGATCATAGATCGCGAGCAGGCTCTAGTGGCTGCATATGTTGACTCACCATCATGGCACCTTCCGACCTATCTAGGTACCTAGCTACTGATTGCGCTGAAACCGCCAAGCAGTGATAAACCAATATATGCCTGTTTTAATCAGGACTAGGTATACGTGTGTTGTGCTGTTTGGTGTAAAGTTTTGACCTTGGGACTTTTGATTCGACCCTGGGACTTTCGATCTTGGGATTTTACTCGTCTGAAGTTCGCTGCTGGCGACAGGAAAGCTGGCTGCTATTATGCCCAACGGATTAACATTGATATCCAACGGGGAAATGCATCATTCTTAGTACCACTTAAATAAATAGTTAATCTACTCATTTTGCTCTAAGATTAGTCCGGATCCAGATTTGTCCTAGTTAAGAAAGCTCCGGGGAGCGTCCGGGGTGGGGCAAATCTTGAACCATAGAATATGGAAATCACGCGCGGTCATGGCATTTTTTTTTTAAATCTATGTCTTGTACCGACTCGCAAAATAGATCTCCCTTGTTGCCACGGTGCGCACTTTGTAATCCTTTTTTAATGTGTTCGGGTTCTGAGCTCGTCTTGGTTTTATTTTAGAGATCTAAGGGTCGTTCAAATTCAGTTTATCATGATATCATTAATTAAATAAATGTTTGTTCTATGTAAATAGGTACAGGTATAAGTAATTTGAAAGTATTTCGTAAAATGGTACCATCTACCCAAGCCCAGTGCCCCTAGTATGAGTTTTTCTTAACGCAGACGCTAGCGACTGCGTTAGGATTTTGTATGGAATTTCTTAGGTGCCTTACTATCCGCCAGAGGCGCTGTACAGGTTTGCCATACTAAATCGCTAACGCAGTCGCTAGCGTCTGCGTTAAGAAAAACTCATACTAGGGGCACAGAATGTGTTATACTACACACCTGTTTGTGTGGCTTTCACCGGTCATTTTAACAATTCTTGGAAGTTAAATAACATTCACACTTTTATGGCGGTCGTCACATTTTTAAGGTTGTCTATCTATAACACACGTTATTGATTCTTCAAAATAACGTAGGTATGTTATATAGATAGACAGCAAATCAGCACGTTTGAAATAATTAAAGAATTGTAAATCAAGTAAGTCTATCACAATAAATCTATACTTCTATACTAATATTATAAAGCTGAAGAGTTTGTTTGTTTATTTGAACGCGCTAATCTCAGGAACCGCTAGTCCGATTTAAAAAAAATCTTTTACTTTATGATAGTACATTTATCGAGGAAGGCTATATAGGCTATTTTATATTTACAAAAAAATTAGGGCTCCTTACTAAAAGTCCAATAATGTAACTCAAGGTGTAAATAATAAGACCCGATAAATTATTTACATCGCGTGCGCTGCTAAAACTATTGACGATAGAAAAATACGACTATATACTCGTAGAACACATCATTATCTACAAAAAGTATCGCGACAGCATAATTAGGTTCAAATTAAAGACTGATTCAATACCTTTACATGACTTTTAGAACTATTCAATTCAGACATTCCGTTCGAAAGATATCATGAAAATTTTAAAATTATCATGATATTAGTTTAAAATGTAAGTAATTGAAAAATAGTCGCGTGCTCATCCACCCCTCTCCGCCAGCTAGGCAGCAGCACCATAGTTGGTATACTGTGACCATAGTATGCGAAGGAGTCACTGGGGTAAGTTAGTGGTGAAGTCGATCTACATGAATATACGTGTATACTAATAAACCGGCCAAGTAAAAGTCAGACTTGCGCACTAAGGGGTTCCGTACCATTATCTATAGGTATCTCTTTGATTATTTATAATCAAAGATTATTTATACAAAATGGTAAATAAGTAAGTAAATCACGTTTGTTGCGTTACTACCCGTGTTAATTTTTTTCTGTTTTTAGTATTTGTTGATATAGCAGCAGCAACAGAAAAATATCGTCTGTGAAAACTTCGACTGTACCCAAAGAGTATGTAGGTAATCACTACGTTTATGTCAGATACAGCCTGGTGACGGTTCATGAAATAAAACCTCGTGACAGACGTACGGACGGACAGTGAAGTCTTAGTAATAGGGTCCGGTTTTTAACCTTTGTGTACAGAACCCTAAAAACTGAAAGATCACTGAAGTATGCAGAGCCAAAAACTAAATTTGGCACAAAGGTCCCTCTTGTACGTAGGTGTACGTTAAGAAAGGAATTTTGGAAATTCGTCACCTACCGAAGAATTAGGCCGGTATTATCACTACATCACTATCACTACATAGTATAAAACAAAGTCGCTTTCTCTGTCCCTATGTCCCTATGTATGCTTAAATCTTTAAAACTACGCAATGGTTTTTGATGCGGTTTTTTTAATAGATAGAGTGATTCAAGAGGAACCTTTTTTATACCCATGCGAAGCTGGTGCGGATCGCTTGTATTATAATATTTACATCATATATGTAGGTATCATATCGGACAAATTCTATGATTATAGTTTAATGACAAGGATTTAAAAAAAATATTTGCCCCTCGAAAATTTGCGGTTTGAAATACTTTGTTAAATGATGATGTTCTTCATTTTTACAAGCTTTTATTTAGTTTCACCTGTCCTGTTGTCTGTCGTTCTGTAATCAAATCTTACAACTTAAATTTGATCCACTTCCCGGTTTCCGATTGAGCTGAAATTTAGAATGCATGTATAAATCGGATGACAATGCAATGTTATTGTGACATAGAGCTGATCTGATGATGGAGCTGGAAGGTGGCCATAGGAACTCCGTAATTAAATGATGCAACCCTATCGAGTTTGAGCTCATTAGATTCGTCTTGACAAGTACTTTGATACTATATGGTAACCAGGGTCTGATGATGGAGCCGGAAGGTGGCCATAGGAACTCCGTAATTAAACGACGCAACCCCATCGAGTTTGGGCTCATTGGATTAGTCTTGACGAGTACTTCGATACTATATGGTAACCAGGGTCTGATGTTGGAGTTGGAAGGTGGCCATAGGAACTCCGTAATTAAACGACGCAACCCCATCGAGTTTGGGCTCATTAGATTAGTCTTGACGAGTACTTTGATACTATATGGTAACCAGGGTCTGATGTTGGAGTTGGAAGGTGGCCATAGGAACTCCGTAATTAAACGATGCAACCCCATCGAGTTTGGGCTCATTGGATTAGTCTTGACGAGTACTTTGATACTATATGGTAACCAGGGTCTGATGTTGGAGTTGGAAGGTGGCCATAGGAACTCCGTAATTAAACGACGCAACCCCATCGAGTTTGGGCTCATTGGATTAGTCTTGACGAGTACTTTGATACTATATGGTAACCAGGGTCTGATGTTGGAGTTGGAAGGTGGCCATAGGAACTCCGTAATTAAACGACGCAACCCCATCGAGTTTGGGCTCATTGGATTAGTCTTGACGAGTACTTTGATACTATATGGTAACCAGGGTCTGATGTTGGAGTTGGAAGGTGGCCATAGGAACTCCGTAATTAAACGACGCAACCCCATCTAGTTTGGGCTCATTGGATTAGTCTTGACGAGTACTTTGATACTATATGGTAACCAGGGTCTGATGTTGGAGTTGGAAGGTGGCCATAGGAACTCCGTAATTAAACGACGCAACCCCATCGAGTTTGGGCTCATTGGATTAGTCTTGACGAGTACTTTGATACTATATGGTAACCAGGGTCTGTGTTGGAGCCGGAAGGTGGCCATAGGAACTCCGTAATTAAACGACGCAACCCCATCGAGTTTGGTCTCGTTTGATTCGTCTTGACGAGTCTCTTGCTTTCGTCCCATATTAATTATATATGATTGATTGGATGGATGACCCAATGCCAAGGTGAGCACGTGCCGAGGGCTGAATGGTATGAGGGTGTATAAACATGTCTTGCCGCTAACGTTGCGCCTCAGGGTACCAGGGCGAACCCTGTTGTATTGTAGCCCTTATCCCTCTACAACGGACCTCTGGGGGGAACGTATTTTCTAACTTTCAGCTGCAACGATTTAAATTGGATTGACATGAGAAAGGCACTTTTGATTGCTGACGGGAGACCAGATGAAGATCCTACCAGCCTTAACATAATGGACGTACAGAAATTAATTGAATTATACCCAGTTATTGTAAGCCGGCATTTCATAACGGAATAACGCTGCTACGCGCTGCGAATTACGTCGTAGTAAATCTCGAAATAAAAACAGAGGTACTAAAAAGTTAAAAATAAAATTAAAGAAAAAAAAATTTTTAAAAACAAGCTTTTATTATTTGTTTATAAAATGAACTAAAAAGTTAAAAATAAATTAACTCTAAAAAGAAATATAACACTTTGTAACTTGATTGTAACCTTTAACGACAAATAAGCGTCTTCGTCTAGGACAAAATAATTCCATATTGTACAAATTTATTTAATTTTAACACTAAAACTTTTCACCATACACAATTATTCAATCTTGTCCCCCCTCTTTATCATAGTCCCCATTTATAAATGAAAGCGTGTTACATTGTGATAGCTTCAGGAAAATGTTGTGTTGTATTAAATGTAACACGCTTTCATTTATAAATGGGGGCTATGATAAAGAGGGGGGACAAGATTGAATAATTGTGTATGGTGAAAAGTTTTAGTGTTAAAATTAAATAAATTTGTACAATATGGAATTATTTTGTCCTAGACGAAGACGCTTATTTGTCGTTAAAGGTTACAATCAAGTTACAAAGTGTTATATTTCTTTTTAGAGTTAATTTATTTTTAACTTTTTAGTTCATTTTATAAACAAATAATAAAAGCTTGTTTTTAAAAATTTTTTTTTCTTTAATTTTATTGCATATTATATACTAGCTGTAGCCCGCGACTTCGTGCGCGTGAGCTTCGTTTCCGCTGTAATTTCCCGGGAATCCCCCTTTTCTCTTATACAAAGTTTGTCATTACAACAACCAACACAAAAAAAGAATTATCCAATTTGGTGCATTCGTTCGAAATTAAAGAAAGTTTTATGAAAATCGGTTCAGTACTTTCCGAGATAAGCCTGATCATAGACAGACAGAAAAATCAAAAAAAAAATTTGCTTGCTTTTTTTTCTTTTAAATTTTAAATTCTTTTTAAGTAAGTATCCCTCTATCCATTTTAGTCAAAATTACTAAATGTTCAGACAAAATATTTTTACTGTTTTATTATATGTAGATAAATAATGCAATCTTCAAGAAGCGGTTATGAAAAATTGCAAAAAAAAAAAACTAGGTAAGTACTTAATAAAACCTAAATCAGTGCCAGAAAAATATGTATACTTACATGTGTGTAGGTAATAAGCACAGTTATTTTTTTTAAATTTTTATTATTACAAATATTGCATATTGGACAATAGGGCTTTCTTGTAATATGTATGCAATCAAAAACAAAATTTGAAAAAAAATCCAAGTCTCGCTTAGTTGTTCTACCGTCGAAAGTCAGATATCAAAGATCCATGTAATTACCAAGTCAGTTAATTTATTCAGTTTCTTCTTACGGGCCCTCCTGTCTTCAACATCTTATAGTGAACATATCAATATTAAAAATCTGTAATGTTTTAAACAAACAGCATGACTTGGCCATCGCACAATACAATTAACATAGTTAATATGTACCTAGTTGTAGCCCGCAATTTAGTGCGCGTGGGCTTCGTTATCGTGGGAATTTCGAGAATTTCTCCCTAAAATCCCACGGGAATTGCCCGGGAATACCCCTTTTCCTGTTATACAAAGTTTCATGACAATAACCAACACAAAAATTGCATTATCTCGTTATCGTGGGAATTTTGTTAATTGCTCCCGAAATTCCCGCGGGAAATGCCCGGGAATCCCCGTTTTCCTATTAAACAAAGTTTGTCATGACAATAACAAACACAAAAATTGCATTATCCCGTTATAGTGGGAATTTCGGGAATTCCTCTGTAAATTCCAACGGGAATTGCTCGGGAATCCTCCTTTTCCTTTTATACAAAGGTTTTCATGACAATAACCAACACAAAAAAAGCATTATCCAATTTGGTGCGAAATTACTATTGTATATTTGCAAACATGCTTTGAGTTCATTCAAATAACGATAACTTTTTTTCTAGTGAACCGATTTTGATGAAACAAACTTTAGATGTTCTTCCGAGTTAAAACAAAACAATTGGTGAAAGTTCTAAGCAAATCGTGCTTCCGGAGATAAGCGTGATCATACATACAGACAACAAATTAAAAAAAAATTTTTGCTTTCTATTACTCTTTTTAGATGTTCCTCTATCCATATCAATCAAAATTACTAGTGCATTGTCACCAAAATCTCCAAGTTATAGCTAAGAGAATTTTTTCCACTTAGGCATCTGACTCTGACTAGACTTACTTGACTGGTGGTTTACCAGCGTCTCTTAAAACATGCAAGAACGATTGAGTAAGGGAGATGTCGCCTTACATCACGTAGCGCGCTATCCCGATCACTTACTGGATCTTGCATGGTTTTAAGAGACGGCAGTAACCCCCCTGGACTAGACTAGTGACTAGACTAGTGACTTGACTAAAGTAGGACTGAAGAAGATTAATAAATTCAAGAAAAGCCTTAAAGGACTAGTTTCCATTGCCGTAAAGAGTATTAAAAAAAAAGTTGTCGGCTGTCGCTGTCGTCTGTCGCAAGATTGTCAACTGTCGTGTAGTGCCTATAGTTCAATTTCTTTGTCGTGTCGTGTCCGTGTCATAACATAACTACCGTACTTCTTTCTTTCTCCTTTTAAAAACGGTAAAACCAAGACGTGACGTGACGAAAGTGCGGCTTGATTCATCAGTTAAATTTTTATTTTCCTAAGTTAACCTGTTCATCTTTTGGTTGTTCCAATACTATAAATTATATCTACTGTAAGTGTTATTACAAAATTTTTATATTTTTACATTAAATACTGGCTAACCTCAAAATCGTGAAGAAGTCTTATAATTGGATTTTTTTTTCTTCCGTCTTTAAATTAATGGTATAGTTTAGTGTTTTGATTTTAAAAAGAAAGCAAAAAAGAATCTATTTCTGAAGTTCGCTCGAGCTTCGACCGAGCTTCGCTCGTTTTAATGCAGAAAATCTATGATTATTACCATAATCTTGTTGACGACGACTGCGGGAGCGACCGACGTCGATTCGCAGAATGTAAAAAGCCGGACACCGTTTATTTTAGCTGGACGTGCAATCGAAAAGCCTAACTATGTCCTGTATAAGTACTATGTACGCCTGGCAATGCTTCTTTCACCTAAGAACAAATAAACAGTTTAAAAAGGCGGGAAAAAAGGAAGCTGGGTTTCGAAAGGACAGCTTAAATTTAAACCTAGAAATTTCTTAGGTGAGAGAGATAAACTAAAAAGATTCTTTTATTTTTAAAAAACAGTATACTTAACCAAAACAGGTCTGCTAAAAATGCTCTCTGGAAAATGACGCTATCCAATGGATTCTCAACTTGTGTGAAAAAATAACATCATGAATATTACGAACGACTGTGAATAATGCCATAACAATATATAAATATAACCAAAACTATTTATTATAAACTTAAACACTTACAAATAAAAATACTTATTAATAAATGCAAATCATTGCCATTGGAAAATGTTCAAAAAAGGCTAACAGCATTGCAACGGTATGGTATTTACAGTAGTTTGTTCAACAAAAAATAAATCATACTTAGGGTCGATTTCACCAAACATGACTTAACTATCCACGGAATATATTTATTCTTTCATTTAACTCTTGGATAACTTCGTCCACATTCCACCACTTTACACCAGATTAAATTTACTCTCGGATAGTTTCTCTGTGACAGGGAGTGAATCCGAATGATTAAAATGAATGACTGTATAAGTCGCCCAAATGCAATTGCTCGTTTCTCCTCTAATAAATAAAGTGTATTTTGTTTTATTATATTCGATAGGGTTATACCTTTGTCAAAAGTGTCAAAATGAGATATTCTTACAAAGTAAAATCAAAGAAGTTCGATTCGCATGCGGTCTTTTTAGTGACGCAATTTTTTTTTTATCTATGGGTAAAATATATAAATATTATTTTAATACCAGCGTGTCAGAGAATCGCTGTCGAAACAATGAAACTTGGACGCCATATTGAACTTATCCTTAGTATAAGCTTGCTTCTCGATGAAAATTGGCGGAGTAGAGATTTACTCCAGCATAATCGTTTATTCTTGAATCAAGTCTATGGTGAAACGTAAAAATAGGTTATCCTAGGGGTAACTGCTCGTATACTCTCGAGTAAAATTTACTCTTATTTGGTGAAATCGACCCTTAATGTTTTTTTATTTGTTATTCTACTAAATTCTAAACATATGTGTGTATGTTGACTAGTTACCTATTTATTTATTTAATTTTAATTTTTTCTTTTGTACCTTCTTAGTTTTTAAAAATTATGTATACATTTGTTTGGTGCAATAGTTTTTCTATTCTATTCTATAATGCAAATTAAGGAACTGGAAATTGGTACAATGGAGTGTAATGTATAGTTTCTTAATTAGTAGTAGCAAACTACTCTAAAACATGCCATACATAGTATGGTTAAATAACATTTTTAAATTCTGTTTTAATTTTAAAATTATCCTTGTTTCAGAATATGTCTGCTTTAGCCCATGAAAAAATTTGGTTGGATAGGACCATTTACAATGATGCAGAAAAAGCATATTATGAATCTTTGTCAAAGGTATTTGTTATTGTATTGTTTAGATAATTAATCTAAAATATGAAATATTAAAATATGAAAATCAATACACTTATTATTTACATTTATATACTTTATCCTTTCGCTGCCTTTGGAATTGGAAAAGTTTATGAAGTATGTAAGTACAATGAAGATGACAATTTACTATAGGATTAATGTTAATTAAAAATAAATTAAAAGGTTTGTTTTTAATCAGATCAGACTGAGGTAAAGTTTATGTCATACGAGTATATATCATCACACCTGTCTCCCATAGGGGTAGGTAGAGATAATGTTATAACAAAAGCAAATCATCTTTAAATAGTATTGACATCACTTTATAGGTCCGAGTTCCATCACTTACACTAACCCAGTCATCTTTGGCCAATGAAGTTGCTAAGGCTAGACAGCACATCAAAAATTCACTTGAATGTGTGAGTAAATATTAATTTTATTTTAGAACCACACATTTTATTTTTGTTGAGTTGTAAAAAACAATTAACTTGATGTGCCATAAAAATAAAGTGAAATCTTGATAATTGTAATACAGTATTCATTTATTTTTAATTTGCAATGAAATTCCAGATGGATAGTGTTGCTACTTTGGCAGGTGTACCCAACACGGAGCTTAACAACAAAATAAATACTTTGTACAAAGAAAATGTGGAGCTTAAGAAAGCCATAGATGGTTTACGCAACTTGGTCATCAGTCTTCAAGCAAGAGTAGAATCTTTGGAATCAAATAGTATCAAATCTTCAGCAGCCATAGCTCAAGTAAGCATGTCATATATTTACCATCTATGATCTGAACTTAAAATCAATTTGATATATAGGTATTCAATATAACAGCAAGCAAATATCTTTCAACAATTCACAATAAATTGTTGGATAGGTGTTTGTTAATAATATGGAGGTTCCTTAAACAGTTTTTATTATTTTAATTATTCCATCATTTGTGAAATACCTATTCACTTCTGAAGTCGTAAAAAGTCTTCGGAATATAATATTAAAAAAATGGGTATATAGAATTCAATAAATTAGTTTGAACAAAATTAATCAAGTAGTTTACGATATCTATTCTATACATAATATAATAAAATACTAAAAATATTTTGTCTGTACATTTAGTACTTTTGACTGAAATGAATAGAGACATTTAAAATGAATAAAAGAAGCAAAAATTTTATTTTTTGAATTTTTTGTCTGTATGTATGTATGATCACACTTATATCCGAAAGTACTGGACCGATTTGCTTAACTTTCACCTATTGTAGTACTATTACTAATTCTGTGCAATTGTTTTGTTTTAACTCGGAATAACATTTACAATTTGTTTCATCAAAATTGGTTCATTAAAGAAGTTATCGTCGTTTGAATGAGCTCAAGCCATGTTTGATTTCAAACGAAAGCACCAAATTGGATAATTCTATTTTTTGTGTTGATTATTATCATGACAAACTTTGTATAAATAAAAAGGGGGATTCCCGGGCAATTCTTGCAGGAATTTCGGAAGCAATTTCCGAAATTCCCACGATAACGGGATGCCCACGCGCACGAAGAACAAATAGAATACGGTTTTTGTTTTTTGGTCGCAGAAAGAAAAAGACATTTTATTACTTAAAATTATTGATGTTTAAAGATGTCCATACTAAAGTCTGTCTGTTTGTTACGCTTTCACGGCTAAACGGCTGCACCAATTTTGATGAAATTTGATATGGATATACTTAGTTTACTTAACGTCTTTGTTTGACCTAGGGGTCAAATATAGGCTACATTTGGGTGCGATATAACAGTCCCACGTAGACGAAGCCGCGCGCAATATCTAGTATATTATACGTGAGAATTTATTTCTAAATAGATTAGAGTATGTAATTATTTTTTCACCAGCATTTCCTTTTTTATATACTGGGGATTATGATCTGGTTTAGCAGGCCCAAAACGAGTATAATAGTTAACATGCCTGCCCGCTGCTCAGGGAGTCCCGGGTTCGATCCCCGATCAGGTCAACATGGGTGCCTGGGTCTTGGATGTTTAACCCTATAACATTGTGTTCATAATGAAATAATCTTTTATTTTAATTAAATAATCAGACCGGTGAAAAATGCTAGTTAGTATCAATTTACCTGTTTATACCTGACTAACCGAGAGTTGTGACCGGAAATGAATAGGCAACCTTAAGTTTGCATATTCTATGGGCTTCATACTTTCGATTAGCTATAGAATTTGTCTAATCAAGTCGGTGAAATGTAAAAAAAAATTTTTTTAATGTTATTAATCATACCCTGGACTAAAATTTGTTAGGCAACCCATATAGGTACCTACAATTTAAAATACGAATACGATTCTTTAAATAAATATCTCGGTGAAGGTCGTTTTATATCGGGATCTTAGCCTAGTCTCAAACCTATTTTGGGGCTAACTCAATCTGTGTGATTTGGCCCTGTATATTTATTTATTTAAAAATACTATTTATAGTTTTGTACAATCGATAGTGACTACTTAAGTAATATTATAGTTTATCGAAACGCTATCTAATAGTACCATGATATGTTCAACTGTTGAACTGTAACTCAAATGTGAGTGAACTGTTCGCTTCGGAGGGCAAATGCCGACTAAAATTGGCTAGGCTGCCAATTAATTAGGCTAATATAAACAGAAACGCCCTAACTCTCTCTTTATCTAATTGTAGCCTAAAGCATCTTTCAAGCCTGCACCTGCTGAGACACAAGATTCTGATGATGGAGTAGACTTATTCGGGTCTGATGATGAAGAAGAGAGCGCTGAAGCTGCCAAATTGAGGGAGGAGCGACTTGCTGCATATAATGCTAAGAAGTCTAAAAGTGAGAATATACCTGGCTTTAATAATACATGAATGCCCAATGTTTTTGTAAAAATATGAAATTGGACATGGACATTACATTGCATTTTCTAGTTAAATGTATTTGTAAGCTCTTCACGTTTTAAAATAATTGAAGTTCCATATGCACTAACATTACACATAGTAAAAATCTTTTTATTTTCATCTTAATCAATTTCACTGTATCCTAAACATAGCCACTATAATTTTTTACAGAACCAGCACTCATTGCTAAATCAAATATTATTTTGGATGTGAAGCCTTGGGATGATGAGACTGACATGGCAGAAATGGAAAAGGCTGTCAGAAGCATTGCTACTGACGGTTTGCTTTGGGGGGCTTCTAAACTTGTGCCTTTGGCTTATGGCATACATAAACTCCAAATTTCATGCGTCGTTGAAGATGACAAAGTTTCTGTAGACTGGTTAACTGAAGAAATTGAAAAAATTGAAGACTTTGTAAGTAATCATTCAATTTATTACGTTTTTTTTAAACAATATTTTTACATGTAAACTAATTTATTAAACTACTAGCTGCACCCGCGGTGTTATACACGGTTTATCATACACAGCAATGCATTTACTTTAAAAAGCGCCATTGACTATGAGATTTTTTAACCCAAAAAGTCTGATTAATAAAAAGTACCCTATGTGTTAGTTAATCCAAGGAATCAGTTACCTCCATACCAAATATCATAAAAATTGGCCTGGCTTTTTGAGCGTAACTGTCGGGGTGTACCAGGGCTCGGTTCTCAGTCCCTCTGTTTAGTGTGGTATTAGACGAATTGACAAACAGCATCAAGGATAAACATGAGCAACCCCCGTAGCTGCTCATGTATGCTGACAATATCGCCCGAGACCGAAGGGGCAAACCCAAAACGTGCTGGCTTGACGTCATGGCGCGGGATTATGCGTGCGAATGGACACACCGACAAGGATCCCAGGCGAAGTGGAATAGCAAAAGTAGGAAAGTGGACCCTGGGCTCCGAGGCAACCGGCTGAGAATGCAACCGGGAAAACACTAGGATGATGATAATGCCATGGCAATGAAGTGCAATTCAAGTAGCACACAACACTTATTTCCAAAATTAAATATTTTACTTTTACTTGCTGTTGCCCTTGACTGCTGGTATGGAAATTTTGGGTGGCTGGCTGAAAAATTCTGTATGATTGTTTCATTTATGACTTAGTTCAAAGTTGGATGTGAATGGTAATTTCTTTACGTTACAGGGCTACTTTTCTTTTCAACCGACTTCCAAAAAAGGAGGTTGTTACCTCATATCTCCGGCATTTCTGTGCCCTTAGTATGAGTTTTTCTTAACGCAGACGCTAGCGACTGCGTTAGCGATTTAGTATGGCAAACCTGTACAGCGCCTCTGGCGGATAGTAAGGCAACTAAGAAATTCCATACAAAATCCTAACGCAGTCGCTAGCGTCTGCGTTAAAAAAAACTCATACTAGGGGCACTGGACCGATTTTGAAAATTCTTCTTCTCGAATGGATATGTTTTCAATTTGTCCCTTTATAAATTATATCAAAATCGGCGTAATAGTTTAAAAACCTGTTTGGTTTTAAAATCAAAATAACTGGAAAACGTAAACCGGTCGTCAAGTTTTATATGAGCATTTTCTTGACTTTTCGTATGTTTACAAGTTGCATGCTTGATAATGGAGTGATTTGCAAGGTCTATCGACCCTGTATACTCCGGTATTAGCTTTTTAAAACTCCTCACGGCCGAAGTAACTATTTATTCTTGACGTTCGATTTCCCTTGGTATCAACTCATATGAATCGACCCTGTATGCCTTGGTATCATTGTTTCAAATATGGGGCACTGCCACCGTAGTCGTTTATTTGTAGTCCATGTGAGTACAAGGTACAATTGCAGACCTAGTTGCTTGAGTTTTTTTAATCTGTCAAAATTCAACTTGCTCTCATTTTAGGTGATACCTCGGTGAACACTAGCGCCACCGTCATTTAAAAATCATTACTCACTGAAAACACAAGTTATCAGAAATCCCTCTGCTGTATTTATGATCTAAGGTTAATTTTAATCATATTCAATTATTAAATTATAGTTCCATATAGTTACAAATTGCAAAACTGCTAAAAGTGGCCGTTTTAAGCAATAATGCAATTCGTAACTATAGGGAATTATAATTTAATAATTTAATATGTTTAAAATTAACTTCAGATCCAGAACCTTAATTACAGCAGAGGCATTTTTTGATAACTTGTGTTTTCAGTGAGTAATGATTTTTAAATGACGGTGGCGCTAGTGTTCACCGAGGATCACCTTAAACAAATTAGTCTGTTTTTGTTTTTTTGGGAAAAACGTTATGCTAAGAGGTGGTCACAAAAACCAAAAGGCTATGCAAGGTCAATTGATTTGGTATGATCAAGCCAATTGATTGCATCTACCTACATATTTTGGCAAATATAATGCTTTTCTAATTCAAAGGAGTCAATGCTGTATTATTATATAAATAATTAATAAAAAAAATCATCTTTGCAGGTTCAAAGCATCGATATAGCTGCTTTCAACAAAGTTTAAAGAAAATATAGATGGAAGTTTTCTGTTGAATAAAAGTTTAATATTTTTTTTTTTTTGTTTTATTAACTATGTAGGTATGTGGCGGTGGTGGGTAGGTAGGATGTATTATTGTTAAAGAATGAGTGTACATTTTAATCTGAGTTTAAATAAGGCTAGTTACTTGTATTTTGTTTTTGTTTTAATCAATTATTTTCTATTTGTTTAGATGGAAAATTAGAAACAATTATTCCCATATTTTTCTAAAATAGCAAAACATAATTTTAAAAGTTCATTTGGAAATAACATAGATTTATAATATAGAAGATGTAATTACGATTTGTCATTTGGTGCAAAAATGAGATGGCGAAATAGGAAAGTCCATGAAAACGATAATAACGACCAAAGAGACATTATCTGTCTTTGTCAGCGTGCCCGTTTTTCTTCGTTTGGCCAATTTGAACACCATACAAAAACTTGGCCAAACAAACAGTGAAATTCTCTGTTTTTGTAATAGGATAATTCTATCAAAAACATTTTTGCAGTTTTGTAAATTGTTGTGTAAGGTGCTATTTTCGAAACCTGATTCTCGCTAAAACCACCAAGTCGCATGCGATACCACAGTCTTGTCAAATGAAAATCATTCGAATCACCGACTTTGGACGAATCACAGAAATCAAAAATAAGTTTGAACTGGGGGTTACTACCATCTCTTAAAACCATGCAAGATCCAGTGAGTAAGGAAGATGTCGCCTTACATCATGTAGCGCGATATCCCGCTTACTCCCTGGAACTTGCATGGTTTTTAGAGATGATAGTAGGGCATCTGACCATTCACCAGTTCACCACAACGCTTGCATCACACCATGGCGGATGATGGCCGTCCCGCGTTTTGACAGTTCCGAATTTGACGTAAAATTGAAATTATACTGCATCTTGCATTTTTCTTTACGGAGATCGATATATTTTGGTTTGGTGGGTCAAATACTGTAAGAAATGAACATTTGTTGCATCAAAATATGATGTCATATGAAGTCATGTAGTCTATTCTAAAAGAAGTTAGTCAGACCCTTGTTACTAATGTTACTATATAGTATAGGATGTAGGTACTCGTCAATACGACATTTTACTGTGGAGTTCCTATGGCAACCTTCGAGCTCCAGCTGCCAGAGCCGACCTGATGTCAGCTCCATATCATTATGCGATTACGGATAAATATCGGGATTCGGGACTTTTAAAAATCTTGTGAAAATGTACCTATGAATCTGTCGTCGGTTTAACCACCTTTATCCATGTCTCAAAATGGAGCCTAGCTTTTTTGTGACTGTAACATGAAAGTTCCAACTCAGAACTTGCCTATCTCTTTGTACACCACCGTGACAGGCAGGTTTATAGTCTTTAGCCGCATCTTATAATAATAAAACTTGTAGTGTAGGAGTAGCGTTAAGTTAGTTATACATATATATTGTCATAAAGTTAAATAAGAAGAGCCTTTATCCAACATCCGTTGTGTCAATACGTCCCATCCTCACATGGCGATCCTGCCAGGATTCATACCTGGAATCTTCTGATCCCCTGGCAGGGTCGCCATGTGAGGATGGGACGTATTGAAACAATGGATGTTGGATCAAAGAATTTATATATAACACTAGAATGCTTACGGAGGACAAAAGCCGTTCCGAAATAAAACCTAAAGTTTGTAGGTATCTCTTTCTAGTAGGTTGTATAATATTCAAGAGGAAAAGGGACACCTACAAATTTTAGACCTTTTTCTGGAACGTTAGGTATTTGTATGTAGGCTTTAAAGAAAAATCAACTTTGCAGTAGAGTAATAAGGATTAATTTTGAATGTTGTTTTTTGCGATTATTATTATTCGTAAGTATTCTAGTGTTGTATATAAATTCTTTGTGTTGGATAGACTCTTCTTATTTAACTTTATGACAATATATATGTATCACTAACTTAACGCTACTCCTACACTACAAACTAAATCCTTCCTATCCTATTAAACGAGCAATATTTGTATATATGTATTGTATACTAGCTTTCGCCCGCATGAATTTCCCTCGGGAACAGTGCTTTGTCCCAGGATGAAAGTAACCAAACAAACGAATAAACAACAAACAAGTATATCTACAAACTCACTTTCACATTTATAATATTAGTTGGGATCTACAGGTAAAATCTCTATCAATCAAATTTTGTTTGAACCTAACTAAATTTACAAAATTAAGTTTATTTTAATGAATTTCCTATGATTTTGACTCATTTATTTCTAACATAATAATTTCAAAAACGTGATCCGCCATTTTATGAAGCCAGTGGGTAGGCAGGTAGGGTATTTCCATGGGATTCCTTGTTCTGAGATTATATTACCTACTAAGAGAATACCATTTTGAAGGAAAGTTTGAGGACTTCCTTGAGGCGTCCTTGAATGAGGTTGAGTGGAAGCGACCTATGAGGCAACGTTTAAGAATATGGGTGTTAGTTTCTAAACAATAGTAACACCCTTAAACGTTTCCATATATGTCGCCTAGGTGTATTGCGCCATCTCGTTCACTCACTTGTTTCGGGCTTACATTTAAACAGTTGGTGGTCGTGGTTTTGGTGGCCTGATGGGAAGCGGTAACCATAGCCTATTTGATTTTGAGATGACACTGAACAATAAAAAAAGTACTTAGCACCCTTTTATCATAAAAATTTTATTGTATATTTTTTTCTCTGTCTGTATTTTATGTGTACATAAATAAATAAATGAAAACTAAATAATGAAGCCCATCACTATCATTCTTTGATAAATGTGTAATCAGTTAGTCACTAGTGGTTCATAAGATTTGGTTATGGCTTCTTTTGCCTCTGGTAGCTGAGGGATTTCTTTCTATTCTTCCAAAACCTGTAAGATGTATCTTGGAAGCTCACAGTTGGACATTTCTGAAAAATTTCTGCTGCATCCATAGCATAAAGATTTGTGAATATATGGAAATACTAAATTTTTATTTAAATTATTCACACTATTTCTATTATGTGGCTGTATTAAGGATGTCATTCTTGAATAACTTGTAGCTTCTAGCGCTGTCAATTTTAATGATTCTTTGTCAAAAACACTCTGAAATGAAAAAAAAATTTGATACAGAATTTGTTTCTTCAGTCTTCATTAGTAACTACAACAAGTCTAATCCATTGATGTTGACGGACAAACAGAGGGGCTTTATCAACACAACTCTAATACACACTCCAACCCTTTGACCACAAAACATATCAGTTGTTGTGCCCCCGATGAGAGGAAAAGTTAAAAAAAGTCAGTGAAATGGACACAAAAATATTTGTCGGATAAATCTGCCATTTGCGGTGAAAGAGTTAATGCCATAGAATTAGTTTTTTTTTTTTTTATGTAGGATGTGGTAGGAATGTTACAAGGCGGCCAAAAATAATGTGATAAGACCTCACCTCACAGATTGCACACTTTTTAGTCTGATTTTGTCTTGTTATTCCAATTTTTTCAGCTGTTTTGCATATTGTTGATATAGTGCCTGGGAAATTCACTTGAAGTTCAGTAACAAACACTTTTATAACTGATTGCAAACTTTTCTCTTCTGTCTCTGGGTTATGTAAAACACTTAATCCTTTTACATGTATATAATAAGTTAATTCTTCTTCACTGATATCTTTCATGGGTCTCAATATCCTGACGGTATCATGTCTACTGTCTAAAAATCCCTAGAAAGCAGAAAAATAATCTGATGAATCTCTAAACTTTGGCATTAACACAAATTAATTAATGTCAAATCTTATCGTATCTTTTGAAATGTAATAATAACAAAATATAGATAATTTTTTTTATCTATTATGTCTGGAAACATAACTATTCTTTGACCATGTATAGTTGTTATTAGCACAGGTTAATCATTTGAACTTACTATATCATTTTGTATTTGAGATCCTCTTCCTATTGCAATATTAGACAGTAAATTAAGTGCCAAAGTGGTTGCTGTTTCAGCAGTAAAAATAAATTTACAATCCAATTTCTGGGCAAATTTGATGTACAATTTTCTTTTGACTTGCATAAGAAAATCATTTTGTGCGCTGGGAGGCATACCATTCAAAAGAAGTTGAAATTTATTTTTCACATCTTTATTGGTTGTTGGTAGTGTATTGAGATCTGGTATTGTACAGTCAGAGTCAACATAGTCTGATATATTAGAAACATACACATCAAAACCATAGGCTTTGCATACTTCCATAACAGAACTAGCAATTTTTAAATCTTTCACCTCATTCTCATGTCCTGAAAAAATAGAAAACATATAAAACATGACAATAGACATTGCTATGTTATAAATAACAGATGATGATGAGCTATGTCTATTGTCATGTCATTCACATTATAAATAATAGGTACATATCCCATTTGCATGACTACAGATTTTGGAGTTAACTGGAAATCCCTTTTTTCTCATCTTTCTTGAGGTATACCACAACAGATTTGGTATTATATGTCTCCACACTCCTTAAGACATCGTACCTACCTCACCTCCTTGGTGAAGTTTTTGTTCCTGAATCTCCCACTAGTAACGGAGGTAATGTAGGAATTAAGGCCTCTGTAATTCCCTTAGAAAGGCAACCTCGACCTCTTACGGGAAAAGAGGTGGCTATTTTTAAGTCGGAGACCACAGGATAGATAGACATTAATTGATATACGATTACATACAAATATTGACTACCTTTTAGGTTAAGAAAACAATAATCTCAAATAGATACCTTTCAAATGCAAAAAGTAGGGTATAATCCGAAGCTTCTTATGGTTATTTAGGGTTAAACTATTAAAAACCAGATCCAATAATACGGTAGAAGCAGGTCCTCTGGATATGCAAATCAAAACGTTTTCGTGTGATGTCAAGGTTTTATTTTTTCCAATACATGCACGAAATTTATGGTTGATGCCAGTGAGAAAGCAAGATTCACAATAACTATCTATTTTCCTTAACATAATGGTGCCGGTAGCGTTGCATTTTTTACAATATGGCATTGTAATAACAATTATTATTAACTTTTTAGAACAATAAAGAAAAAACAGGCATGCGCCGTCAAAGCGTCACAGCATGCGCACAAACCACAAACTAAATAGAGATACTACGTATAGCATGCGCCGCGCAGCCATATGCCAATGTTGCCAGGCAGGTCCGATTTTTTTTAACTTACCCTAGGCTTGATCTCAGTTTACCCTAGATTCTGTTTTGGAAAAATACTTACACCCACCCATATTCTTAAAACGTTGCCACTTGCCTCAATAGGTCGCCTTCACTCACACCCATATTCTCAAACGTTTCCTCATAGATCGCCTCCACTCAAACTCATTCGAGGACGCCTCAAGGAAGTCCTCCAACTTTCCTTGAAAACGGTATTCTTGATTGTTTCCTTGAAGAAACTCCAGTGAGGATGAGTCAAGGAATGACGTCCCGTTTCATTTCCGTACGTTGGTAAACCGCTTAACTTTTTGACGTTAAGAGATTTTTTGATTATTATTTTTAGTTTCATTTTCAATTTTAGATTACTGGCATAGATTTATTATAAAACAGCAAAATACTTAATACACAAAGAACATTATTTATAGTAAGTACATGTTCTTTTAAATCTGGTCCTCAATAAAAGCACCTACGTTTCGTTAAACGAAACGTTCAAGGCTTCCTTAAGGTACCTCTCGACCAACCTTATATTTTGACAGTTCGTTCCTCACCTCCATTGAGTAATTTCCTTAAGGTGAGGAAGCTAGTGTCAACTATGAATACCATTGAGGTCGAGTGAGGATGAGTGGAGTTTGAGGAAACGTTTAAGAATATGGGTGTCAAACTCGACCTCAATGGTATTCATAGTTGACACTAGCTTCCTCACCTTTTGAAAATTACTCAATGGAGGTGAGGAATGAACTGGGGGGTTACTACCGTCTCTTAACCATGCAAGATCCACTAAGCGTGACAGCGCGATACATGATGTAGAGCGACATCTCCCTTACTCACTGGATCTTGCATGGTTTTAACAGATGGTGGTAAGCCCCTAGTTCAATTTCTTTTGACATAATGATAATGAACGTGTAAAAGATTATATTACACTTGCATTGCAGTGATCAGCCTCGCAAAAGAGCCTATCTCTGTGCACATTCAGCGGATATCCGCGCCGCAGTATTCTTGAAGAAAGTAACCGGCATAATTATATTTGTTAGTTTTTGTACTAACAGATGGCGCTACAAGAGTCGAAACACTTGAATTTAGTAACGGTTCCCTGAAGACCTTCAATATCTATCTATCAGGCAAATTACCACCACAGGCACTCTGCCAAACTCTATGACCACCGCCGATCATACTGCTTGTACTTGTGTGCGTGTAATTTTTGCTTGTGTTGGATATTTTGGCAAGCGTAGCGTGTGGTGTTTCCCAAAGTGTTTCCTCACTCCGCGCACAGAATGTGTGTGGCAGACATTTTCACTCAGAAACAAGCTAATTTAGTGCTCTGTTAAGGGGCCGATAGATGGCGTTGATAAAAAATTATATTAGTACAAGTCGGCGAGTTTTCTTTCGTCTATTCTGATAGTATTCTGTGGTTTGGTAAACACGTTTAATTTGAACTTCAGCAGTGAACGTTAACTTTCAAGCCAAGTTTTCTGTAATGTTTGTATGAAGAATAAGCTAATATGAAGGAATAACAAAATGGAAATAACGTATTTTGGGTCCCAAATTCATTCATAAATAATCGAAAACATTTTCAGGCAAAAGTTAGTATTGTTTATTAAGAAAATTTTGATGCAACAACTTCCAGTTATTACACTAAAAATAAATTATAATCAATGAGGCTCGCCTTCAAATGAAGAAACGACTTGATTTTACCTAGTTATATTATGTATAAGGGCAGCTAACGTAACTTACTAAAATATACTAATAGAAACAATATTTTATTCGACATTGTCTAATTATTAGAAGTTACTGGTCTTTTAATAAAATATGTAATAAAAGAAAACGATTAATTAATCATATTAAAATTTTGTATTTATATCACACATATCTACAGTTTACTTCTATTACATAAATACAAAATTTTAAATAAAAGTACCAACGAAAAGCTGCTAACCAGTACTTGCAAATGGTATGCAGATGTTATCAATATTATATTATACAAGTAATTACAATATCAATACCATAGGTTAATAAATGCAAAAGATCAAGTGCAATGAAACTCGAGATGTTTTTCATTATCTCAATTAATGTTGATTTTCTCATAAAAAAGGATGTTTCAGTTTTCACTTCAACAATTTACCCGCCCACCACACTAGATACTCACAAAGTAACAGCTTCAGTTCATGATCACTTCATGGACTTGATTCAGAAGTTTATACCAGAGATACACTTTTAAAACAATGCATAAACCAGATTTACTAATATTAAACACTAAATTATATTGTCTTTCCAAATTATATTTTCATTTTATCAAACATTGGAATTACATTGATGTAACTTGAACAGAGATGGTGTTTTTCACTGTATTCCTTGTGTAGGTATTTACACTGCCAGTGGCCTCTTCAAGTTGGTGTTCATCTTACAGTATCGTCTGGAATCTTGTACAGGTATATATTCAATACATAGAATAAGGAGGATTGCTATCTCTTTGTAACAATTATTCTGCAGAATTTATTGGTCCTTGCAATGCATTAGGAGTTGGAGAACTTGAAGACACCATTCGGCCTTGTTCCTTTACAATTGGATCTGAAAAATTTAATTTGTTTCAAGAAATACCACTATTTTACGTAAATATTTCTTTGCAATTTACGAGTACGTCGTCGTATTTTTATGAAAGCACTTGCCAAGAGTCAATATTACTCGGCCGTAAATTGCTTTATTTTCGGCCTCGACATTAATGTACTATGAAACGATTCCATGAAACTATAAAAAATAGCCGAAATTTGCCCGCGGCTTCGCCCGCGTAAGATTTAAAAGAATGTGATAAATGAAGAATCGCTCGACCGATTTTGTGCAAACTTCACATAAACCATCTACTAAATAGTCTGAATAAAGCCTAAACATTTGGTTTGGATAGGTGAGCCCGTTCTTGAGTTATAAAATAACAACGTAAAGATTTTTATATAATACTAGCTGTTGCCCGCGGCTCCGCCCGCGTGCGCCTCGGTTATATCGCGCCCGAAAGTAGGCTATGTTTGACTCATAGTGCATAACTATATCC
Organism: Apomyelois bistriatella; assembly: GCA_947044815.1. Lineage (NCBI taxonomy): Eukaryota > Metazoa > Arthropoda > Insecta > Lepidoptera > Pyralidae > Apomyelois > Apomyelois bistriatella. Next base: position 8,247,616 of record OX345689.1, read on the forward strand.
ATACCAAATTTCATCACAATCGGTCCAGCAGTTTAGCCGTGAAGAGGTGACAGACAGACAGACAAACTTTCGCATTTATAATATTAGTATGGATGATTTATAATAATACTATCTGAAACACAAATATCAGCAGACTCAGCAGTATGCCAAAATTCTTTTTTTTACAAATGAATTTGACATGAAAAAGCCTCTTAAAATCAAATAAAACCTGTGTTAATAAATATCATAGATTAACAGTCCGTATTCAATAAATCTTTGAACAATATAACTCCTTTAAAGTTTTAAGATATCAGTAAGTAGTTTCTATTAGTTTCAAGAAAATACTAACTGCAGTTTTGGTTACTAGCACACCACACTTAATAAAAAAAATGAAAGAACAGGTGTTTGATAGTAATAATGGAGTTTTTGGAGGGAAAGTAAACTGTCGCTATGTCCGCGCTGTATTTAATTTCCAAAACATAGGTTTTTTCGAGTGTTTGTGCATAATATTGGTGGATTATTATTCGCAGTGTTCGTGAACAAGCGTGAGTGTTGGGAAGTGATACAGTGTCGATTACGTGACTTTTTATCTTTGTCACCAAAATCTCCATGATATAGCTAAGTGAAATTTTTCCACCGCTTCACTTAGCCATCTGACTCAGACTAAACTTACTTAACTGGACTTGACTATTGACTTGAATTTTTGACTCGACTGACTTAAGTAGGACTGAAGAAGATTAATAAATTCAAGAAAGGACTAGATTCCATGGCCGTAAAAACTATTCAAAAAAAAAAAAGATAGTAATAATTGCATGCAGTCTAGATTAAGCTGAGGATCTGTGACCTTTAAATCCATTGAAAACGAAGTTAATATGTATATTGAAGATACTCACAGAAGTAAGGATGATCCATTGCCTCACGTGCGGTATAACGTTCATAATGGTCATAACGCAAAAGACGATCAAGAAAGTCTAAAGCTTCTGGCGATACCAGATGTTGATTTTCAGAATGAACAAATCGCTCCCATCGTTTCCGAGAATGTCTGAGAAAATTAAAGTATTAGTTAGATGCATGTACTTAACAGAAAGTTAATTTTCAAATGTCCTGCATATATTTATATGCAAACACATACCTTCCAAGTATATCATTAAATCGAGGATCCAATTCTATATGATATTTATCCAAATATTCAAATAGCTCTTCTGTACCAAGCACTTTAGCAATACGCACAAGTTGGTCATAATTGTCATGACCATGGAAGAATGGCTCCTTGCGGAAGATCATAGATGCTAACATGCATCCTAATGACCACATATCTAAAGAGTAGTCATACATTTGGTAATCCACCAAAAGTTCAGGACCCTGGAAACAAAAAAAATAAATATCAATTAATATTTTGTATTTATTGATAATCTTTGCCAATACATTCTCACCACAAATACTGGCCACCATATTAAAATGATTATTTTTACCTACCTTAAAGTATCTAGAAGCAACACGAACATTGTACTCTTGCCCTGGATGGTAAAACTCTGCTAAACCCCAGTCAATGAGACGTAACTTTCTGTTATCATGATCAATCATTACATTATGTGGCTTCACATCTCTATGCATAATGCCCATACTGTGGCAATAATCTAATGCCTTCAAAAGTTCATACAAATAATATCTGAAATAATTAACATTAATTACACACAGGTTTCATTTAAAAAATTCTAATTATATACATATTATGTATGAAAAATTGTCATGCAAACTTTACCTTATATCATAATCTGAAAGAGTTTGATACAGTTGCTTAAAATCAGTATTGTTCACATGTTCAAATATTAGGGCTGGAGTACGAGAAACAGGATCTTTGACTACTGCTTGTAAGGTAATAATATTTGTGCCTCCTCTTAAGTTTTCTAATATTTTTATTTCCCTTTTAATCTTCTTCTTTTTAACAGGCTGAAAATAAAAATAGGATTATACATTTTTGGTCTTATTTTAATTAACCTTTTGGAATGAAAATTTATGTTCAAAAGGACAAATTTGTTTCTATTATCAGTACATTTTTTTTTATTTTGTGGAACAAACTGATTGAAAAATTTTAACCTCTTTTATTGTTAGTTAGACAGTTTATAAATCCAGCATAATGTCAACTTTTTCTAGTATAAAGTGGGAAATGGATATTCGCAACATTTTGTCTATTAAATATTGCTTGCTACTCAGAAACCATGTTTGATGAAAGACAAAAACATTTATTTGTTATTTAAATGGAAAAAGAAATTACTTCCTACGGAAAACTAGCCAAAAATTTAACAAAATTTTTATTTCAATTAATTTTAGTTAATGGTTCCATGTATATTAATTATTACAGTGTCAATTTAGTGAAGAACATTTTGTATTAACTTATTGGCTGGATTAGTAACGTGGGTCAGAATGATGAATCTCAAATATGAAGGCAAAATTAATAGATGCGACTCCAAAGGTATACAGAAACCGCATTGTTGGAATTATTTTTTTAAAAGCATGCCAGATGTGATGTCAGTGCCCCTGGTATGAGTTTTTCTTTTCACAGTCGCTAGCGTCTGCATTAGGATTTTGTATGGAATTTCTTAGCTGCCTTACTATCTGCCAGAGGCGCTGTACAGGTTTGCCATACTAAATCGCTAACGCAGTCTTAGCATCTGCGTTAAGAAAAACTCATACTAGGAGCACAGTAAGTAGTAAGTATTGTTTAGTGAAGTAAATATAAATACAATGGTACAACTGATTTTAAACATGTAAATGAATTATTTGCAATTATTTACCAGCTGTAAAAAGGTTACCACATACAGTAAGTCAAATAATGGTTCACCTTATAGAAAAAAATTGTCATTTTTTAATTTCAGATAGTTACAGGGCCCACTCTCAAGTTTCAATAGCATTTGTTAGAGCATAATACTGCCTTGAACATTATTTAGCTATGATAATTATTAGTATACATTAATTCCTTAGCTAGTAAGGGAAACAATAGAACCCACTTTATACATTCTCATGAGACCACAAGGGATTTTAATGGTTAAACATAACTGCAGCTCAATGTAGCAACATGTAGTAATCTATCAATGTATAAGCTTAACTGCAACTTGATGAGTAACCCAGGATTATCTTTGAAAACAAGGTAATTATAAACTAAAGTTAATTCTTACCTTCAATATTTTAACTACACACTTTTCATTATTTGTAATATTTATTGCCTCAAATACTTCACTGTATTTCCCGCGCCCAAGTTTCCGAACCAACTGGTAGTCTTCTTGGTTACCCCAGTCAACCACGTAGCTTTCGTAATCCCAGTATTCTCTTGGTTTTTGTGAGTTGACATCGGCATAAACCCGCGCTCTACTAGGAACGGCCATCGCACTAAACCTTTGCCAACCTAAGGTTTTATCAGCGATACTCTTTCCGGAAATCGCATATGTCTTGAGTAATGATACTGTGAATAAAAATAATTTTCAACGACACTTGACAAATACACACTCAAACTGCACTAGATCTTGTAAGACATTTTATCACACTGAATTTTATGCGATGATTAGGAGCGCTCAATTAAAGTATTGTGATGTATAACCTAAAAATGACATCCAGCACAGTTAATTCGGGCTACATCAGCTAACTTATTGAAAATTATTTGGCATTAAATACATTCAACACGTTTATATTAAAACTCTTGCAAGTTACATTACTATTCCTAGGATTTGACATGAAACAAATTTTGAAAGTATCCTCCGAGAAAAACGCACGCCATTACTCGTCAAATGATCGAATGTTTCAGCACATAATCATACCTAACACATTACTGTAGTTAATCCTATTCTAAACAATAAATAGATTCAGCATACATAAAGCTTGCTGAAAACTTTAAATTATTGATAAGTCAAAGCTACAAAATACACTTTTATCACAACTAGACCGGCTCAAATCCAACAAATTTCAAGATGGACGCCCACCATCTATTTTACCACTAGGTACCTACCAACTTGTCGGTTGAGTAATCGAATAGGGTTGCCCCAAATCCATTCGTATGAAAATGTCTGCCAATCCTAATCGATTTTACAACTTACTTCGTGTAATTTTGCAACCAAAAAAAATCTGACAAATCCCTAATTTGTGAAATTGTTCACATGAAATCATAATAAAAGTTTAGGAAATAACATAAAATAATATAGATGTAGCTGTGATTTGTTATTTGGTGCATAAATGAGATGGCAAAATAAGAAAGTCCATGAAAACGATAAAGATCAAAGACACATTTCCTGTCTTTGTCAGCGTGTCCGTTTTTCTTTATTTGGCTAACTCGAACGTCACACAAAATTTTAGACCAAACAAACAGTGAAATCTTTGTTTTTCTGTAATAATATGTGCGTTTATAACTTAAGCGCTATTTATGCAGAGTTGTAAAACTATCTATTGGCTGCGACAACAATAACTCGTTATTTAGCAAAGCAAAACTATTTATTTTCCACAACGTCCGCCAGCGAAATACAGAATAGATAGCGTAGCGCGTCACGAACGGCGATCGCGAGCGCGTAACTCGCTACGAATATTACCGCCACATAGCACAGTAGTAGCACGTAATACCACTTTATGTGAGTGAATAAAACTTATTCACATTCGCGTTTGTCTGACAAAGATATGTGTTCGGTTCGAGCCAATCAAAATTAAAATTTCAGGTAGATTGGTTCAGTAGGTAGATAGAGCTTGAAGAGGTAAAAACAAACAAATATACAAACTCACTTTCGGATTTATAATATTAGTTGGATATAAATAATTATCTAGTCTAAAAAAATATATTTGTAGTAGCCAAGTCAAATGATAGCACTTTTGTATTAAACAACAATCAATTATAGCACATCATATAATGCCATATTTGCTTGACGATATGGAAAAAGATAGTAAAAACAAAGAATTTATATATAACACTAGAATGCTTACGGAGGACAAAAGCCGTTCCGAAATAAAACCTAAAGTTTGTAGGTATCTCTTTCTAGTAGGTTGTATAATATTCAAGAGGAAAAGGGACACCTACTTTTGGACCTTTTTTTGGAACCTTAGGTATTTGTATGTAGGCTTTAAAGAAAAATCAACTTTTCAGTAGAGTAATAAGGATTAATTTTGAATGTTGTTTTTTGCGATTATTATTATTCGTAAGCATTCTAGTGTTGTATATAAATTCTTTGAGTAAAAAAAAAGCTTTTACAATGTTGTTCGCTGGCAAATAGCGGTTACGTTTCGTTATTTGAAAAAGCTATAACGACACATCACTATCACTATAGTACTCTATTAGTATCAATTTTTTTAGTATATTTACTGTCCTAGAAACAAGTCCTTTGAGGCATTTCTTGAATTTAATAATTCTTCAGTCTTACTTTAGTCAAGTCAAGTCAAGGCAGCAGTCTAGTCCAGTCAAGTAATAAGTAAGTAGTCAGTCAGATGGCTAAGTGAAGCGGTAGAAAAATTTAACTTAGTAATAAATAACAGAGATTTTGGTGACAAGGATTAAAGTCACTTAAACGACATTGTACCACTTTCCAACACACGCTTTGTTTACGAACACTTAAATATATATTGCCGTCTTACAAAAAAGGGCACAACTAACATTTTTCAAAAAAAATGATACATATTTAGAATCAGGAAAAAAAGGCGCATCTGCTCAATTTTTTGTAGAATTTTAACTGTAAGGAATTTGGAGTAACAGTAGGCGTAAAAGGCACAAATGACACTTATTTTCATGTTTTATTGAATGAAAAGGCATATTTATTTAATATTATATTGAAAAGGCACAAACACATCGTTGTGACTATATAATCCCTTTGTTTGATGGTTTTCGACCATGCATGAATAAGCGTCTGCGGTGCGCCGGTGCGCCTATCGCTCCCGTCTCACTCCAGACTGGTTACCCCGACGTGATTGGAACCAACCTTCTCCGATGTGATTGAAGCAGCCTTCACCATCAACATTCTCCAATCCATCATCATCGCTCAACCTCTCAAGCGTCATCATCAGGTCAGAAGCAGCAAGCACTCTCAGAGCAAGCCAACAACAATGAGAGGTATCTTCAGGTCCAACGCAGCCGACTCACCGAGCTTCCTGTGCCCCTAGTATGAGGCGCTTGTATGGAATTTCTTAGTTGCCTTACTATCCACCAGAGGCGCTGTACAGGTTTGCCATACTAAATCGCTAACGCAGTCGCTAGCGTCTGCGTTAAGAAAAACTCATACTAGGGGCACTGGTCCTGCAATCACCCTCACTTACAATGACTTTAGCGACCGGCACATTCAACGCAGCCAACGCACACTAGGACGACCATGCAGTACTCAAAATAAAAATCCGGCCAACGAAATGCGTACCTACCTACTTATAAAAACAAAAAGGTGAAATGTTTAAGGACATTCCAAAGCATACCATTCGAACACAAATATTTGTAAATCTACCTTCAACAAAATCATACTAAACGTTACAAATCTGTCAAAGATATTGCTGCGCTGTTTATTGCATTATTTATTCGAATCCAGTAGTGGGGAAAATTACTTCCTTATTCTAAACTAGCAGTCCACCCCGGCTTCGCCCTCGGTACATAGGTACATAGCCTGTCACTCGGAGATAGTGTGGCTTTCCAGCAGTGAAAGATTTTTTCAAATCGGTCCAGTAGTTTTGTAGCCTATTCGACACAAACAAATAATCAAATAGGTATTTCCTCTTTATTATATTACTAGCTGTTCCCCGCGGCTCCGCCCGCGTGGGACTCGGTTATATCGCGCCCAAAAGTAGCCTATGTTTGACCTCAGGTCGTTAACTACATCCCTACCAAATTTCATCCCAATCGGTCCATCCGTTTAGTCGTGAAGAGGTGACAGACAGACAGACTTTCGCATTTATAATATTAGTATGGATATGGAAGTATGGATATGGAAGTATGGAAGTATGGATATGGAAGTATGGAAGTATGGATATGGAAGTATGGATCTAACTGTTAATTTTGTAAGCAATGGCAGATTACACAAGGTACAGCTTTGATTGTACATAAATCGTTTGAATATCCATACTAATCCATACTAATATTATAAATGCGAAAGTCTGTCTGTCTGTCTGTCCTCTTCACGGCTAAACTGCTGGACCGATTGTGATGAAATTTGGTAGGGATGTAGTTAACGACCTGAGGTCAAACATAGGCTACTTTTGGGCGCGATATAACCGAGTCCCACGCGGGCGGAGCCGCGGGGAACAGCTAGTAATATAATAAAGAGGAAATACCTATTTGATTATTTGTTTGTGTCGAATAGGCTACAAAACTACTGGACCGATTTGAAAAAATCTTTCACTGCTGGAAAGCCACACTATCTCCGAGTGACAGGCTATGTACCTATGTACCGAGGGCGAAGCCGGGGTGGACTGCTAGTTTAGAATAAGGAAGTAATTTTCCCCACTACTGGATTCGAATAAATAATGCAATAAACAGTTTTGGGCGCGATATAACCGAGTCCCACGCGGGGCGAAGCCGCGGGGAACAGCTAGTAACTTATATATTTACCTCATAGATTTAAAAAAAATGTAGCTGGCGCCGCTTCCTAATTCTTTGATTTACCTATAAACTATGTAATTTATTTAATAAATTTTTGGTATGTTTTTTTGATTGGATAGAAAATAACAACAAAAGGGGGAAATTTTTCTGTAACGTTGTCTACGAACGGATTCAATGAAACTTGAGAATCTTTCTGCTCCATCGGCCATCGGTTCGTCGCGCTGTGTACCCCGACCACTGCCACTTCAAAGAGCCAATCCGCCGGGCTATATCAGCAACCTTTGTTCTCCTACGGATCTCCTCATTGCTGATTCGGTCTCGTAGGGACACCGAGCATAGCCGTCTTCATGTCTTTTTGGGCGACCTTGACTTTCTTATGAGGCCCATAGTAAGGGACCACGTTTCGTGCCTTTATGTCATCACTGGTAACACAACTAACACACACTGGTCAAAGGCACTGAGCGATTTTGGACGATAAGACATTGCAAAGCTTCCCGAACGCTGCTGCCCAGCCGAGTCGGATTCGATGAGAGACCTCATCCTTGAAGCTGGAACTGTCAGGCTGGATCAACTGACCCAAGTAGACATATTGGTCCACAAAGTAAGTACTTAGCAGCTTTATTCAAATTTTATAATTTTAGATATTTTTAACCAAGTATTTTCACAACTATATAGGTACTAACCTTTAAAATTTTAAGTTGGGTGTATGGTAAAGTGAATTTCGGTTAGATGGACCGTTGACGTGAATAAGGTGGCGGGTACTGGCTGAATGCGGAAGGCGGAGGACTGGGTGTGGTGGCGAGTTTGGGGCCCGATTCGCGCGCAATCGAAGTTTACTTCACCGATTTACTCCAATTTTTTTCAAAGGTTTATCATGGTTTCTGCCTTTTCAAAAAATTACAATTGAAAAAGTTCAATCGAACGCATCGATCGATCGAAACTTTTCGATTATGAATTGTATTACTCATCAAAAAAAAATTGGAGAAAATTGGTGAAGTGAAATTAGATTGCGTGAGAATTGGGCTCCTGATGAGATGTTTAACAGTGGATCAGACTGTTGATGAAGATGATTATGATTGATTTTAAAGTGCAACTTAACTTTGCATTAGATTATGGATTTTAACCCTTTTCCAATCAATTAGCCGATAGGAACTTGACCCTTAACAGGTATGTTTTTGGTGGGTTACACTTACGCTAGAAATCGTGCCTTGCGTAGTTACTTTCAGACTTTGTTTGTAATATAATATGAATATTTATAATCCGAATTTGGATACAAACTATTTAGCCAATGTCACGTGGCCAATATTACGAACCTATTAACATATTATATACTATTATATACCTATACTGCAAAGATATACTGCCAAAATCATACCCTTCTTTTTGGCTTCATGGTCGGGTAAATGCGGGACGCTATTACCTACTAAGACTTTGCTGTCCGTCCGTCCATCTGTCACCAGGCTGTATCTCACGAACCATGATAACCATGAAAATCTTTAAACCAATTTTCGTTTGAAGTTTTTCTTGAAAATTTTTACAATTTCAATGCAGTTTAAAAGTTAAGAGGGCGACTTTTTACTACTTTAGAAGCGAATATTTTGCAAAATATTGGAATATCAAAAATCTTTTTTGAACCTCAATATCATTTACAAAGACCTATCCAATGATACCACAAAAGACTATGTGTGCATATAGTCTCCCAATAAAATGACTGTAACATACGGACATGACAAATCAATAAGGGCCACGATTTCCAAAAAACTATAGTATTAACTTAGATCTTACACCCATATTCTCAAACGTTTCCTCAAACTCGACTCAACCTCACTCGACCTCAATGCTATTTCATAGTTGACACTAGCTCCCTCACCTTAAGGTAATTTAGGTACCTATGTTCTGTCGAAATGGAGATTCGCCGAACAAGTGCATATCGAAGAAGGGTTCGTCGAAGTAGTATTTTTTCTAAAGTGTGTGTTATCGAAGCATATTCTGTCGAACTAGTGTTCCTCGAATATATGTTCTGTCGAAGCAATGGGTTGTCGGACTATTGTTTTCCGAAATTGAGACTGTGGTAATAATTAACTGTCGAGATTCAGAATGACACTCCAGACTGCAATCGCTCATTTGTAACAGTACCGCAGTACCGCCAAATCAGGACCATGATCGTACCCTGGGCTCTGAAAGCGTAAGCTGAAGATGCAACCTAGGGAAATACGCTAGGACGAAGATTAAACTACTTGGATACTGGATGAAATACTCTTACCGAAATAGATAACAATATTTAATTTCATTCTCAGCCTATGATCTTGTGTGTAAACATAAACATTTCTTTTTTTACGTACGTATTAAATTAACCTGTTGCAGTATGCACTTCCACTAGTATTTTATTGATGGATTTAATGTTTTATACAGGACGTTGGAATAACAAAAAAAAAAAAAGCAAATAATAGTACTTTATATATAGGAAGTTTGTCGTAGATGATTTCGTTGCAAGTAATGAGCCGTGGGGTGTGGCCCGTGCTTAAGTGGCAAAAGCAAGACTTGCATGTCACAGAGATCAAGATGCTGCTTGATGTGAGGAGTAAAACTGAAAGACCGCATAAAACTCCTACATGCGGGGTTGGGGGTTGCTTTCATGTCAGCGCAATAGCAGACAGCTTCATCGCCTATGATGGTATGCTCACGTTTTATGGAAATCATCAAGTTTAGCCATGCACCTCCGCCGCGTGGCCAGATATTGCAAGCTTAAAAGTGCTGGCTCGACGTAGTAGGTAGTAAAGAAAATCTATGCATTCCGGAAACTGGACGAAGTAGAGGAGAAAAAACAGTATAGTGTACTCTGTGCTTTAATTAAAGCAACAAAGAGAATGCTTTAGATAAGAGAGAAACTCATACCTAATCTTCAATGAATTTGTGGTTCAGTCGTTCAGTATGAGTATGTATTCGTACTCGATATACGATATACGTAGAATAGAAAAAGCGCAAGAGATCCGATAACAGCTTAGTTACTAAAAAAATATATAATTATATAGTAGAGATTTGCGCGAACATACTGTGTAATACCCGGCACGTAAGTTGGCCATAATCGGAAGGTGCGGGGGGCTGCGCACAGTGCGCACGTTAAAATTTGTATGAAAATCGGCTACTGCGCATTCAAGGTCATTTCAGTTTCTTGCCAACTTACACGCCGGGAACTATAATGTTTTTGAACAAGTATCGCTTATCGTAAAACAACCATGCCGAGAAGCTATAAATAATTACTACATTGAATAAGTTTCTCGGCTGCTGTACCTCTGTTTATTTCGAATGAATGTGATGTGTATATAATAAGAAACGTGTACTTAACAGAAATAAAATTAGGACATTTGACACTAATGGTAGTTGTTCTTATGTTATAGTGTGACAAGGGAAAAAGGGACACTTTTTCAATATGATAGCCTGATTTTTGAAGAAGGTACTTACTTCTTACTTACCTAAATTTCTACCTAAGAAAGTACCTAAAATGGCAATAAATTTTGTATTAGGGTGGGCAAATGGTCCGGAAACTATATGCAAAAAATAAACAACGTTAATATTTTTGAAACCTCAAAACCTAGCGGTCTAAGAATATATAATAGTACTAACTTAATAACCAGACGTCCACGCTTGCATTTTTTTTGCGTACGTACACGTACAAGTCCGCCGATCATAATTGAGTCACGAAGTGGTGACTTGCGCCCGCTCAACTCCTCTCTACCAAGCAACACGTAGATAAATTGGCCCCTTATTGTTCGGTGATCGAACCTACTGTGTTGGGACACGGGTTTCCACATTGTCCGACCAAGTCCGAAAGATACAAAGCCCTGCAGTTACAAATTAAGAATAATAAATAATATGTACCTACATTTAATTTTTTATTTTTTACTAATATTTTACATATCATTTACATCCCAATTTACATTTAAAATAAAATAGTATGTCTGCATTATAAACGGAAACTTATAACTATAATACTTAGTGACAATCTATACTATACTCATAATGATTGCACAAAAAAACTTTGTTTATTATCAACTGTCTGATCGTGAGCTTTATTGCAGTCGCAGAATATTTTTATACGTAACTAGCTGTCCCGGCGAACTCCGTACCGCCTGAACCTGCACTTTACTCACCGTTTAAACCTTCCCTGAACTTCCACAAATATTTCAAGACAAAAATTAGCCAATCGGCCCAGCCATTCTCAAGTTTTAGCGAGACTAACGAACAGCAATTGATTTTTATATATATAGATAGATAGATAGATAGATAGATATAAAAGTTAATTCAATCATGATTCTCAAGATAGCATCTTTTAGAAGCAACACCTTTAATTATTATATTTAATAAACTACAGCCACAAATACAGGCTACACCCGGTTTATAAGATTGCACGGACCTACGCTACGCGAAAAGATTTACCTTTCTAGACGTGTATTCAAGTATTAAAGTTTTTATAGGTACACGACTAGGCGTAGTGGCGTACATACCTTAACAGATTATATAATGCTATACTAGATACTATAAAGATGTTTAGACATTGTCTACTCTGTCTAGGTGACCTACTATCATCTCTAAAAACCATGCAAGAACGATTGAGCAAGGGAGATGTCGCCTTACATCATGTATTGCGATGTCTCGCTTACTCACTCCTTCTTACATGGTTTTTAAGGGATGGTAGTAGCCACCAGTTGTAAAGTAAATATAACATAGGCTGGAAAATGCACAGAACATTTAAGTCCTTGAGGTTTTCTTCTGCTTACATTTGGTAAACGTCTTTGCACATGACTGATAATAATTTTAACTTATAAATACTTATGCAGTAGTGGAACACGACCACGCTATAGCTTGCCTAACGTGTGATAAGTACGAGCAGCGCAAATTACAGAAAACTTTGTATGGGATAAAGAAACGCGCCCATTTGTAGTATTTTAATAACGTACTGCCTATACTGAATCATAAACGCCATCAGGTATAGATTACTCGAAGCACTATGAATCTTAATGGGAGGATGACGATTCTTTAAAAATCATATGTAAATAATTCACCCTTTTTTTTTCGCAAAATATAGCGGGTTGGCCACTAAATCGGAGGGATTCAATTGTATCAAGAAAACGGGCAAATTCTTGTTGTCAGGCAATAGGTCCATGCAGCAGGTTGACGTTTCCTAAGCGGCGTCGGTGACGACCAGCAGCGAGCAGTCGGCGGCGACGTGCGTGTCGGCGAGGTGTCCGTGTCGGCGGGCGGTGACGGCGAAGGCGCGGCCCAGCAGGTAGCTGCCGGGCGCCGCGCACAGCGCCGCCACGCTCAGCCGCCGCGCCTCCAGCCGCCCCAGCTGCACGCTCACGCCCACGTCGCCCACGACGCCCACGTCGCCCACTGACCGCTCCGCGCCGCCGTCCTGCTCCGGCGGCTCCGGCCCATGGCTCAGAGCGCCCGCCCATCCCAATTCGCCGCACGATTCCCTTTTACGATAAAAAAAACACTTCAATATTTTATTATTATATTGTGATGCTATGGAGGTTCTCTGCAAGAGTATGTTATCACTACGTTTAAGAGACGGGACTTCCATACAACGAAAATGAATGAAGTCTGAAATTCAAACTTTGCATCGCATTTCATGGCCAACTTAAAACAATTAAAAAAAAAACATCGGTGCTACCAACTATGCAATACTAATGTCAAAAGTGTAGGTACTTACACTACCTACTACACCAGGAAAACTAGTCCTTTAAGGCCTTTCTTGAATTTATTAATCTTTTTCACTCTTACTTTAGTAAATTCAAGTTAAAAAGTCAAGTCCGTAGTCTAGTCAGAGTCAGATGGCTAAGTGAAGCGGTGGAAAAACTTCACCTAGCTATAGCTTGGAAATTTTGGTGACAAAGATAAAAGCACGTTATCGACACTGCACCACTTCCCAACACACGCTTGTTCACAAACCTTTACGGATAATAATCCACCAATATTATGCACAAATTCTCGAAAAAACCTAAGTTTTGGACATTAAATACAGCGCGGATAAAGTGACAGTTCTTTCCCTCCAAAATCTGACAAATTGTCAAAGCGTAAAGATAGAGAAAGTATGATGAGGAAGAGAGATGACAGCATCCGCCATATTATGTTTGTCGCCATTTTTTTTCCCCTAGGAGTAACTGCAAACTCCATACATTGTTATCTAGTATGGTATCTACTATGCAGTTTCGTTATGGTACTCTGTCAGACCAGGGTGTCGATTCTGCTAACGTTAAATCACAATCGTGTCAAAATAGTGTTTCAATTGTAGTGCTTTTTTACACACTAGTTACAAGAAATGTATATTTTTTTTATATCACTGCTGATGGTCACACCCCACACTACATTCACATCACATCATACTGTCATAACTCTTGTAAATAGTGTGTAAAAGGCACTACTATTGAAACACTATTTTGATACGATTTTGACATAACGTTAGCAGAATCGACGCCCAGATTTATTTAGGTTTAGTATAGTTTTTTTTTGTACTGTGTTGTTGCATTTAAATGCCTAGTAAGGATACATACATACGCACACGTTAGTAATTTTCAAATAAACCGAAATTATGTGGAAAAGCTTAGAACGCAATATCACTTCCGATATTATCGTCAGTTTTATATCTCAACTTTAATGAAAGCGATACTTTCGATCATTTCACAACATCAAGAAGATATAGTTTTCATTTCAGACTTTCTTCTTAGTCCGAGTCGGTTTCCTGGTTAAATCTTCAGTTTACGTTATCGTCAAATAAACAGCATTCAGATTGTGTGCTGTTATATATTTTTTATTTAGTAGTACAAATTGTGTTAATAAATTATAAGTTATAAAATTGGAACAACTGCCGTCTGACCTCAGTTAACATTTTTACAATTAAACCAGAACAATAAGAATATGATCCGGGTGCATTAGTGTCAAAAATTGACAGATTATTCAGTCTGCCTAAAGACATCTTACATAGCCTAACGACTGCCATCTATCGATAACAGCCGGGACCATCAGTTGAACATGCCTTCCGAAGCACGGAGGTGCTTAAGATAAAAATGCCACTATTGCCGTCACTTGGCGAGCGCTATCGTTACGAATACGTGCGCTCAGCTATGCTATCGAGCTACTCAAGTTTTCATTTCAGATCTGTTGGTAGATAAATGAATTTTACATACCTGTTCTGCTGCTTGGACATGTCTATAAACACGCTCACAGGAACTTCATAACAATTCACAATATTAATTGTTATAGGTATCATACAAAGTTTCTTTTGCGTAAAGTTGTGACTGATTCGTTTACTGTGTTCCAATCTGAACAGGACAACATTATCATTACTACATTTGTTTTTCCCTTCTACTGATTCGGGTTTACTATCGCTTGTATCATCAAGGTGCAGCGAGGGCAATTCTGGCGATATAATCTTTTCTTTATCATGTGACAGGGCTTTCGTAAAGCATTCCAGCCAAATGCAATGTTGTCCTACAGATGTTCGATTTTTTGTCTTGTTATGAACCAACCATCTTAGCACGAACATGGATCGAATAAGCCCAACCTTATTATTTCCAGTGTTTTGAATTAATGGTTCTGTGATCGACGATGTTGTGTCGAGTAAAAACTTTGAAAATGGCGGCTGATTGACATCGGGCATGCTTTCTGGATGACCCCTTGAGATCTTTATACTACTGTATTCAACTTTTTTATCAGCAATGTCTTCTAGAATTCTTCTAGCTTTGAAAATAAGGTGTAATCTTTCGTGGGCAATGAGAGGATCGTCTTTGTCTTTAGCTGGTGTCAGATCAGTTAGCTTCCAATTTCTGCTTAACAGTGAAGCCTCCAAAACTTTTACCACAATATTATCATCTTTCTCGTTACTGATATTTTTAACCTCTACAGCTAAATTCATGTTCTCAATAATTTTTTGATTGACGGTTACTAAACTGCGGCGCGGAGTTATGGATAGCTCGACAGACTCCTGTAAAATAAGAATTCATCAATCAATCATTTTCAATATACCTACAATATAATATACTATGTTTCCTATTAAATTTTACTTATGTTATAACTGCGAATGTGAGTGGTTGGCGTAGTCGAATATGCATTTTGTAACTTTTTGTAATTTTTATTGTGTGCTATAATATCAGTTAAGTGTAAACCTGTTATTGGGACATACTACCTATAATTTGTATTTATCATTTGTTATTATTTACTAAGTGAGCGAAGGGAATGAAGTCTCTGCTGTAACCAAATTTTCGTTCATTTATCTAGAAGTAAGTTGGTATTGTTGGTATGCATACAGGATTTTTCAATCTATTTTGATTAAACTTAGTCTATTCTATATTAATTCTCTTTCTCTCTCTTTAGCCTTTTTGATTATACATACTTTTGGTTGATTAGTATATCTAAATAATTATTTGAGTATTACGTCCATTACGTTAATCTCCAAATTAGAGCCAAGTGAATTTTTTCCACCGCTTCACTCTGCCATCTGACTAGACTTACTTACTTGACTGGACTAGATTAAAGTAGGACTTAAGAAGATTAATAAATTCAAGAAAAGCCTTAAAGGACCAGTTTCCATGGCCGTCAAAAAAAAAACCTGTAGTAACTCCCTTAATATGTCACAAACGTAATGAGGCTTGGACACCTAAGCGTCTCTTATCTAGATAAAAAAATTGGTTGTCTGTTAAGTCGGTTTACGGACGGTAGTTTGACGTGACAACGTCAAACATTAGTAGTATAATACACAGGAGCGGAAGACAGATGCAGCACGAACCGAACTGAGCCGATCACGCCTCTCTCGTTCGAGCCGCGCTCTCGCTTGCGGAACGCGAACGGACGTCATCTTTTGCGTGCATGCAGCTCGCAAACACAGACGTCGTCACGTTAAAAAATATAAATGCGTGTAGACTCACAGCGACTTTGAGCCGGAACTCGTGCCGGAGCAGGCGGTAGGGTCGGTCGGCGCGGCCGGTGCGGTAGTACGCGAGCAGCCGCAGCGCGGCGGCGTGCGCGCGCGGCCGCAGCAGCACGCGCGCGCGCACGCCGCCGCCGCCCGCCAGCGCGCCGCACGCGGGGCCCGCGCGCACGTGCCGGTCGCACGCCAAGCGCCACAGCGCAGAGCGCAACGACCGCTCGTCTGCAACGACGTTCCTACTTAAATATCATTCTATCTGTGCTAACATTTTGTTGGCTTTCAAATGTTCAATTGTTTCATAATTTGTATGTTTGTTCTCCTAGAAAATAAATCCATACTAATATGCGAAAGTCTTTACTGTCTTTCACGATTAAGCCGTGGATCGTTTTTGATAAAATTTTGTATGGATATAGTTAAGGATCAGGGATCAAACATAGGTTACTTAGGACTCGATATAACAGAGTCCCACGCCCAAGCAAAATTTGAGTTGGTTTTCAATGTTCATATTAAAAATGAACATAGTGAGACACGAGTGGCGAGCGAAAAAAACACTGTTTGAATTATTTAGTAAAATGCGCGAGGAGTGATTTTAGCTGTGAAAGCTGCGCGTCCATTACGTCGTCGTCCAAAAATTAAGCGACGGTGACGGCGTCTTCTTTCACGGACCGTAGGCTTGACTGCGGACATAATCGTATAAATTTATTATTTATCAGAATATATAAAAGCGTACGGGACGCGGTCAGCATTTGTTTTGTTGAATGGATTTCTAAGTGCATTAAAGCAACTTTAGACAAAAACGCTGAAAGCGTGGCATTCATTCGCCGTGCGATCAACATATTGTCGTTCATGTGCTGTCGTTCCTTAATTGCGATACCTCTCATCATCATATCATTTAGGGTGTATATCCAGGAGTTAAATATTTTTTGGCCCTTAAACCTGAAGTAATGAACGAAGAACAAGGGAGAACGCGGAGTATAGATAAAGATTTTTCTACCAAGCCCGTTAGCTGCTATGCTGAAAAATATTTACCAGAGAATACAGGAGTTTCCTTATATTTCTCCTCGTAAAGGGCCTGAAAGTCGTCAGGTCGAGGGTCATCGCTGAGCAGAACGATGCATTCGGGGTGAGACACCGCGATGTGCAGGTTGGTCATGTCCTCCGGGCCCACGTTGCGGAACTCCACGTCGATCGTTAGCATTTCACCCGATATCACGTCGGTACTGGTATCGGAGAATGTCATCTGAAACATTTCATTATTGTACAATGATAAGGGTCATTGTTATTTTAAGGCTCATAAATTAGCTGAATAGTCTGGGTTTTATTTTATTAAACTTAAATCACATTAAAATAAAGCTTAAGGCTTGGCAGTGCCAAAATAAGGGAAAAAACAGTTAAAGTAGAAAGTTTTGTTATATCAGAAATTTACCACTCCTAGGCCACTTTCTGACATGAGGTCTTGTTTAATACAGCTTACAGGGCAATAAGGACAAGACAAGAGATGCGTTTAAAGAGCATGGCCATACTGGCATTGCAGCCTAGACGGATTTATGTAGCTCCAGCGTGCTCGATTCTCACGGCAGTGACTAAAGTACGGAGGCGATTTAAGGACTTCCATAAGACCCGTTGCAATTTGCATCACAATAATAAATCTCTATATATAAAAATCTATTGCTTTCCTTGGTCTTGCTAAAACTTGAGAAAGGCTGGACCGATTTATTTAATTTGGTCTGGAAAAGTTGAAATATTTGTGGAAGTTCAGGGAAGGTTATAACGTTGCGAAAAGTGCGTTCAGGCGGTACAGAGTTCGCCGAGACAGCTAGTTAGGATATAAAATTAATTATATAAAAATATTTAAAACTTTAAAGTACCTTGAACTTTTACAAATCACCTGTAAACACGGCGCTTCCGGCATAACCTTGATGAATAAGAGTTTATCCATGCTGCTCTCACCAGATATCAGATTCACTTTGCCTGATATTGCCACACTATTTCCATTGGGAGTACCTCCTTCCCCTCCATTCACCAACCTGTGAATATTGATAAAAAAGTTTGTAGGTAAATACCGCACAATCAAGATATTACTATGTATAATATTTATATTTTGACGGTACTTACTTATAGGCTAAACCGTGGACACATATTTGACCAACTTTTAGCGGAGTTACAGAAAATGTTAACACTTTGGTACAATCTCCCTCCAAAATAACAGATTTGAGTTTGGGCCCAAATATGACACTACTTTCAATAGCAATTCCTGCTGCTACTGCTGGCTCATTCTTCAAGACATCTTCGGGTTTTTGCGGATCTTGAGGACTTGGTTCAAATTCCCAAAGCAATTCTACGTCTTTCAATATTAGAGTAATTTTTAAAGGATTTCTTAATGTTATTGATATTTGTATGGGTTCTGAAAAACACAATGAATTTTATTAAGGTCGATGTTAGAAAAACGCAATAAAATGTCGCAGTGGACCAAGCACAATGTCCACCCCAGCTAAATCTTACCTCCTCGCGGCACAATAGGATTGACGTCAGTAGCTTCAGTGTACAGATCAACGGTCGGTTTGAAGATCATAGGAACCGAGCCCTCGGCCACCTGTAGCAGCATCTCTTCAAGTTTGTGCCAGTACTTCTCGTCATGTCCCGGGCGATGTTGAGTCAGCGAGGTGGCGGGCACTCGGCCCGGGGACGAGAGCGGGGCGGGGCCCACGCTCAGAACCACAGTCGCTGAGCGCTCTAACAGCGGCAGCGGTAATACTGGCAGTCGGTCTTTGAATTCTTCGCTGTTTTCTAACCATTGCTGAAATAACACCATGCAGATAAGTTTAATGCTGAAAGTTACGAAGGGCATTTGAAATAAAAAGCATCGTCTATATTGTATTATGTTATGGGTGATTAGTTGATTACAGTTAAGTAAAATGTACCTGTACACCCTTGAAATATTAACATGTTTCAAATCCTGACATTAATGATTTTCACGCAGTATAAAGTGGTAATAATTTGGCTGGCACTTTTAAGTCCGCAAATTGAGTAGAACCTTTACATCTAGTCAGTGCAATTCGCGATTCGGGCGCGAGCGGCGCGGCCAGCCACTGCTTCAGAGGCAGCACTAACCTGGTGCGCCATCATGTACTCCCTGAGGAAGGCGTCCTGCTGGTGCGGCGGCTGCAGCGCGGCGTGCGCGGCGGGCGCGAGCGGCGCGGCCAGCCACTGCTTCAGAGGCAGCACTAACCTGGTGCGCCATCATGTACTCCCTGAGGAAGGCGTCCTGCTGGTGCGGCGGCTGCAGCGCGGCGTGCGCGGCGGGCGCGAGCGGCGCGGCCAGCCACTGCTTCAGAGGCAGCACTAACCTGGTGCGCCATCATGTACTCCCTGAGGAAGGCGTCCTGCTGGTGCGGCGGCTGCAGCGCGGCGTGCGCGGCGGGCGCGAGCGGCGCGGCCAGCCACTGCTTCAGAGGCAGCACTAACCTGGTGCGCCATCATGTACTCCCTGAGGAAGGCGTCCTGCTGGTGCGGCGGCTGCAGCGCGGCGTGCGCGGCGGGCGCGAGCGGCGCGGCCAGCCACTGCTTCAGAGGCAGCACTAACCTGGTGCGCCATCATGTACTCCCTGAGGAAGGCGTCCTGCTGGTGCGGCGGCTGCAGCGCGGCGTGCGCGGCGGGCGCGAGCGGCGCGGCCAGCCACTGCTTCAGAGGCAGCACTAACCTGGTGCGCCATCATGTACTCCCTGAGGAAGGCGTCCTGCTGGTGCGGCGGCTGCAGCGCGGCGTGCGCGGCGGGCGCGAGCGGCGCGGCCAGCCACTGCTTCAGAGGCAGCACTAACCTGGTGCGCCATCATGTACTCCCTGAGGAAGGCGTCCTGCTGGTGCGGCGGCTGCAGCGCGGCGTGCGCGGCGGGCGCGAGCGGCGCGGCCAGCCACTGCACGGCGTCGCGCGTGCGCTTCAGCGCGCCCGCCAGCCGTCCAAGCGCGAACTGCACGTGGTCCGTCGACAATCGCCACCCACTTTCCGCGTATACCTAGATAAATGAATTCATGTTTTCTTCAAACTTATAATTACATTGTTTACCTGACTTCTAAATAGCTGCAGTAAAAAACGGAGTTTAATGTTTCAGGGTTCATGTACTTATCTATCCATAATATTTAAAATGCGAAAGTCTGCGTCTCTATTTGTTTGTTACGCTTTTACAGCTAAACCGTTGGATCAAATTTGTTGAAATTTGGTATACAGTTAAAGGTAAAGGTATACAGTTAAAGACCAGGTCACACATAGACTACTTTTTGGCGGGTATAACCGAGTGCTAAGCGTGCGGAGCCGCGGGCAATGCTAGTGTATCATATGCAAGATGGCATTATAATTTCAATTTCAAATTTACTTAAAATTCGGAACTGTCAAAACGCGAGTCGGCCACCAACCGCCATGACTGTAATATGCCTTTAAGGTTTGACTCATATCAATTTTGATGCAACAAATGTTCATTTCTTACAGTATTTGACCCTCGAAACCGAAATATATCGATTTCCGCTAAGAAAAATGCAAGATGGCATTGTAATTTCAATTTTAAATTCACTTAAAATTCAGAACTGTCAAAACGCGGGCCGGCCATCAACCGCCATGACGTGACGCAACTATTCTGGTAAACTGACGTTCAGACCTCTATTTTTGACTTATGTCATTCGTTCAAAATCAGTGATTCGAATGATTTTCATTCAACAAAACTGTTTTTCATGCGACTCTGTGGCTCTTGGCGAGAATCAAGTCTCAAAAATAGCACCTTACATAATTACGTCACAAAACTGTAAAAATGGCCGACGGCGTTTTTGATGGGATTCGAAAAGTGAACTTTTGAAATTAAATTTTGCTGCCTTAGAGGGCTCGGAAAAATATGGAAAAGTTTTAATCTAAATAAATAGAGAATAAATTATTTTAAACAAAACAAAATACAAGCCAACTAGCCCATTATCGTTATTCAGTAAGCCATAAACACACACTTAAACAACAAAATTTCATGTTTGCAGTTTGCTTATGTGAATTCGACACTCACTGATTCACTGATTGATCATCAATAGAACACGAGTAGTACTTCCCATAAACCTAGAGCTGAAATTTAGCACAGAGGTAGGGTTTAATGCCCATATAAAGGGAAAATCATCAAAATTAGGATCATGGAAGATCTGGAGTACCGGATCACAGACCAGTCAAACTATTAAAGTTATCAACATGCTGTGTTCACAAAATTTGTTAAGCGTGGTTAACCCTTTCTATTGAAATTAAAAAATTGAAGGTCTATGGAGTATCTGATGAAGAACACTTAGAGCTCATCTGAACTATGAGAGATATGGAAATGCGCCTTAACAAATGTTATTTAGTGTGAGAAGCCCCTTCTATTGATGTATTTTTAATGGAGTGCTGTGCCCCCAGGTAATGAAATGTCTAACTAGAGTGTATACCTAAAAAACAAATCAAGTAAAATAGCTTTCAGCAAAAAGAAGTGAAATTTCACCAAAAACATCCTAAAGCAATAATTATTATTAATCCTCGGTGGGATGCGAGTTTTTATAATAATCTTATCAGAGGTGTAAGGTGTGCGGATAGCAGAAAAAAGCTCCCGCCCCACACTTCAGGCCTAAACTTGTCACATAATTACCTGATACGCTTGCTTGTAGCATCTATAGGCATGCTTTTTCTGTCCAGCCTTTGAAAATCTGTGGCCAGCTAAAACCATGTGGAAGGCATATTTCCTGCACATTGCTTTGGAACCGGGGCCCGAGAGAAAACAGAGCGCCGCTTGTTCTAGCAACATGGCACTTCGTAAGTCGCTGTCTTCTGACGTCATCCGGATTAGCTGTTTGGCCGCTTCTCCGTGTAACCCGGAATTACTCAGACATAAAACTGACAACAATGTGGCTCGAACTGCATACTGGACCATTCTAAAAATACAATCATTTAATGATAGAATATAATTTAAAATTATCATAAAGTTAAGAAGAACAAAAGAGAGGGTAGGATTTAATGCTAAATAATATTTTGAAAATTCATTTACTTCAACATTATAACAGCTTCTCGAAGTAACTTTAGGGTCAACTCAATATCTGTGTGATATGTTCATATACATAATTATTTATTTGTTAAAGGTAAAAAAGTTCACATGCATTTCAAACAACATAAAGTTTAACCAACCGGCATGTGTTCATGTAAGTAGTTATGCTCTCTTCCATGTAGCCGTGCGTTTTTCGATTAGCGTCGCCAGCCATGAAAGCGCTGATGGCCGCCATCTCGAGCGCTCCGGCGTAACAAAGCCAAGCGCTGTCTGCATAGAACTCTCTTTTAGCAGTGTGGTAAGTGTCGTACGCCCGCTGCCATTGACCACACAAAAACCATAGATCGCCCAAACGTCGTAGCTGTAGCTCTGGACAATCGTTTGAATATCTAAAAGATAAAGTTTCATGCAAACAATTTTTCGGTTGGGTTCCTATATGTCATGTGTGTTAGTTAAATTCAAATCACCATACATAGTCCAGAATCGAATAACGAGCGTAGCGATTGATGGATCCAATATAGACTATATCACATACATTAAAGCCACATAAGACCCAAATAATCTACGAACATTTTACTAAGTGTCCCTTAGGTTTAAGTCTTCATCATGGTGTATTTTAGTGTTCGTTAAATAAAAAAGACACTTACATTACTGTGTTATTTACGGTAGTATTACCACCTTTTCCAGTACCGAACCATCTCTTTGTGGCAGAAAGCAAAGACCGGCTAACCCCTTTCCTATTTGCTACCTGAAACATAACAAAGTAAATAAAAATACCTACACTGATTTGTCTTTTAATTCCTTCCCTACTAGTACTAGATATATGTTTTATAAATATGTTTTATCTGTATTAAATTATACCTGTGTGTGTGACTAACACAAGAAATATCTCACCACTTCAGATAGTTGTGAAATTAGCTTCTCTAAATACGGCAGTAATGCTTTCGATGCATACTCATGGAGAAATTTCTTTATACCGTCAATGTCGTTTGCATTTAACGCTGCTCCATAAACTTCACTGGAGTAATCAAAGTTTTTTCCCGCAACGCTGACACTTTCTGAACTGCCAGAAAACGAGTGTGTCTGAAATAATATAAAAATGTATTGAAAATAGTCGTGGGCAACCGATGAAAAAATGCCACATCATCAAGCTAGCAGGCTTGATGTCGTACCCACTGAGATGCTCTCTGGCAAATGGATATCCCAACTTAGGAATATGAAGATCATGTCCATCGTAGAAAAGCTAAATACTGGTATACTATCGGATAAAAGATAAAGAGTAAATCATAGAGAATGTCATCTTTAAGGGACAAAGAAGTGACCGAATGGATTGAAGGCCATTCACAGGAAAACGGCTGAACTGATTTGGCTGAAATTTGGAATGGAGTTTACTTGGACCCTTGAACAAGACATATGCTATATTTTATCCCGAAATTCCCACGGGAACAGAGTAAACATTTCGATGATTATT
Source organism: Apomyelois bistriatella (assembly GCA_947044815.1). NCBI lineage: Eukaryota > Metazoa > Arthropoda > Insecta > Lepidoptera > Pyralidae > Apomyelois > Apomyelois bistriatella. The sequence continues at coordinate 8,271,577 of OX345689.1, forward strand.
GGAAGAAATATATTTAGTACTTACTTGAAGGCTGTTGGCATTATCGTACACATCGTTTTCAGGGGCAGTCAATGGATGCATGACTTCTTGATTAGATGATGCAGTTTGGTTACCAGGATCTTCTGTAAATTTATTTTTAATTAAAATGTATGATTTTTAATGTAGGTATTTAATTATTTTAAAGTAAAAAGTTTGATCCTTTCTCTTTGAATGGGAAGGACTTGGCATCAACATCAATGGCGAGTATAACACACACCTTCGATTTGCTGATGATATTATTGTCATGGCGGAATCGCTGGAGGGCTTAAGTACCATGCTTAATGACCTCAATGAAATTTCCGAACAAATGGTGGGCCTTAAAATGAACATGGACAAAACCAAAATAATGTTCAATGTCCATGTTACACCGTCGCCGGTTTCTGTTGGGAGCTGCACCCTTGAAGTTGTGGACCAACTATGTCTACTTGGGTCAGTTGATCCAGGCTGACAGTTCCAGCTTCAAGGATGAGGTCTCTCGTCGAATCCGACTCGGCTGGGCAGCGTTCGGGAAGCTCCACAATGTCTTCTCGTCCAAAATAGGTGCCTCAGTGCTAAGTCTGTCAAAACTAAGGTCTTCGACCAGTGTGTATTACCAATGATGACATATGGGTCTGAAACGTGGTCCCTTACTATGGGCTTTATAAAAAAGCTCAAGGTCGCGCAAACCGATTCCCTACGAGACCGAATCAGAAATGAGGAGATCCGTAGGAGAATAAAAGTTGCTGACATAGCCCAGCGGATAAGCTATTTGAAGTGGCATTGGGCAGGGCACATAGCGCGACGAACCGATGGCCAATGGGGCAGGAAGGTTCTCGAATGGCGCCCACGCACCGCTTACCGCAGCATCGGACACCCACCAACCAGATGGTCGGACGACTTGAAGGGTAGCAGGCAGGCGCTGGATGCAGGCCGCTTTCAACCGGTCATTTTGGAAATCCTTGGGGGAGGCCTATGTCCAGCAGTGGACAGCCTACGGCTAAAATGATGATGATCCTTTCTGATTAAATCGCTAGTACAAGACCTATAAACAAAATATTGACACTGAGATCTTTATGATGACGATTGGAACTTAAAGGAAAGACTGGCTACGTCCAAAATGCCTTCTAAATCTACCTTGCAAAATCAGAAAAAAATACCCTGATTGTATCGCCGTGATCAGACGACTACCACACATATTGCAAAAAGATTGTTAACAATCCGAAAACGTAGAAGCATAGAAATTTACTCTCGCTTTAAATTTTTTAATCAAAAATAATACCTACAATCTTCATATTTTCTATCTAAATAAATCAATAGTTACTCAATACCAATATAATAAAGCTAAAGAGTTGTTTGTTTACGCTTTTAAATTAAGTACAAGTCAGATTTGAAGATTTATTTTTCTCTCCGTGGTTATAGTATATGTATATATATAGTTTGCATTTTAAGACTTTAGAATACATACCAGCTCCAGCGGCCGATGGAGAAACAGGTGGAGGTTCCAAGGGGGAGCCTGCTAGAGTAGTTAATGAAGATGACATTTCCATCTACAAAGCACCAGTCATGTTACTTAATATATGGTACAGACAAATAAATATATAATTTGTAAAAGACTACGAAGACCGCGCTGTAGGTATAGAAATATAACTACAAAATTCGCTAACAATTCTTACTACTTCTTGGATTGTAACCATGTTTTTTTTTTTTTTATTTATTTCACAATACATACACAGTAGTACAAAAAAAGAAAATATAACAGACACTGTTTAAACCACAGAGGTTTGTCTACAGCGCAGATAATTAACGTCAGTTCAAATGTGTTTGTTTGTTTAATGTGTTTTCGGTCATAAGAATAGACTATTCCCGTTTTTCTTGGACGCCGCTGATCATCAGCATTTTCTTAGGTACATCCCAAGCTTGGGAGCCGAGCAATTTATTTTTGTCTACAAACAATAGGTAAATAGATGCCAGCTTGTAATGTGCACAAAGTGAACGGGTCATGCACGTTGCTTAAATATGATGTTAAAAATTCAAAACACGTATTTATAAGTAAAAAAGATGGATGGGCATGTCTTTAATTAATCAAGAAGTTGTCGAAGTGTGGAAACAGCCACTTACTTGATGATACGATCATTAAGAATTCTCTATAATTTGGTCTGATTGGAAATCAATGAAGGCGGTATATTTCTAGCAGTGGACTTCTTTTGAAGTTACAAGTTACAACTTTTTTCCCAAAAACACAAAAACCGACTTCCATTTGATTACTGGGGCCAACTTGAACTTTGTCATGTTAGAATAACTCAGACACCTAGGTGTGCAGGGTCAGCTGATCTAGTACTTTAGACTTCAAATAAACGATAACAGTGGCAGTGCCGCATATTTGAAACAATGATACCAAGGTATACAGGGTCGATGGACCACTTTGACACCACAGTGTGCAGGGTAAACTCGTTGAACTTGTTATTAACACTCATATGAGCTGACCAAGGGACATCGAACGTCAAGTATAAACCGTTACAGCGGCCGTGAGGGGGTTCTAAAAAGCTTATAACGGGGCATGCAGGATCGATTGACCTTGAAAATTACGACATTATCTAACAAGCAACTTGTAAACATACGAAAAAAAGAAATGCTCATTTTATTCTACTTAGCCTATTTATAATTTTGATTTTAAAACCAAACTACTGCACCGATTTTGATAAACTTTATACAGGACCAAATTGGAACTATATCCATTCGAACCAAAAAAGAATTTTCAAAATCGGTTCACGGTTTAAAATGACGGAGATTTGAGGAAAACACTCAAAAAAAAAAAATATTCAGCCGAATTGAGAACCTCCTTCTTTTTTGGAAGTCGGTTGAAAATAATGATAAGTTTGTTGTTGTGTGTATAAATGGATAAAATACACCGAAAAGGCTATTACATTTGGCTCTGATGGTCTCTTTATGAACTGTGACCATAAATCTGTAGGTAAGTTTGCATCAGTATTTGTTTTCGAATTTATTGGTAGGAAAAAACAATTTCCTGCTCCAAATGTCTGTTTCAATGTATCAAATGAGGAATCAGCCCTGTAACAAAGAAAATTATGTTTTTATTTTTCAATTTATCTTTATACTAACTTGGTTACAGTTACTTAATTAATGTGAGAACACTACTTACTACTTGACTAATTCCTAACTACTACAGTAGCGAGCTACTGTAGTTATGGAAAGCAAGGCTTGAAATACCGGTATTAGACTAGTACCGATTATCAGTACTATACCGGTTCTAATCAAATATCTATATTATTTACTAGCTGTTCCCCGCGGTTTCACTCGCCTTTGATGTGTATGTACTATGGCCTATAACCTTTCCCAAGAATCAGGCTATCATATGCAGAAAGAATTTTTCAAATCCGTCCAGTGTATCTAAAGTTATAAGCGTTCAAACAAATAAACTCTTCAGCTTTATAATATTAGTATGGATTAATGACGTGTTGCATGCAATGTTTGAGTGTGAATAGCGCACGATGACGTTACATACAGAGTGGAAACGTGGCTCCATGCCCACCTGGTACCGAAATGAAAAGATCCTCTAAATACCGGTATATAACAGATATTTTGGTACTGGTCCACTACCGGCATCTAACAAGGCCATTTTGGTGATACATACATTATCTAGTTATTTTTGCTAAAAATATGTATTTTTTCATTAAAATTATGACAACAGTAAAACCAAAGCTTTTATATAATATCTATTCCTCGTGCTCCGAAATAGCTTCATTATTTTAAAAAAAGACTCATTGCTGGCCTAAGACAACAATGTTATTAAAAAAATTAAATGCGGCCGTTAATGGAGTTTTTTTAATGTACACGTTTTCATACATTAGGTATTTTAGTTTTACTCTGGCAAGCCTACCAAAAAAAACAAGTTACAATATCTAGCAGACACTGCGGATTGCTGGACACTTTTGTTAGGTTGGTACTAACCATTAGTTCTTTTGGTTTTAAAACATGTATAAATATTTCAAAAATTTGAAAAAAGGCCACAGTGAAAGCTGGCTTGTTGTTGACGCTATTGTAAAATTTGATATGATACGATGTAGTTTCTTCTGAAAAGGATTTCAGAGGAAGAAAAGGACCATACAAGCCTAGGCCTCGGCTTCGGTTCGTCCTTTTAAAAGCACTTGGCAAAGCCTCAGCCATGCTTCTAGCCTCTGCCTAGCAATATAACTCGGCTGTAAATTTCTGGCCTCGACAGTAATGTACTAATAAATATGCTGGTCTTAGTGCGTAAATGTGCTACTGCTGATCCTTCTTGTTGTATCTTTAAGTAATCATCAATATGTGTACATTATTTATTCACAACGACCTGTTTTTAAGACTAAATATATTTATAAATAAACATTATATATATTTATAAACTTACTTCTCTTTAGGCACAGATGACACATCATGCAGAAGAAGGTAAGTTTTCAGTACTCCACTGTTAAACCACTTGGGTAATTTAGGTGGTGAAATATTTTGAAGCTGAGCATATTGCTGGTTTAGTGAATTGAAGCAGTCAAGAATATTGTCTTCATTGGTTGTCCCAACAATAATGCATGATAAAAAATGTTTGGTGAATTCATGATCTGATGGAAATTGAACTTCCAAATATGTTTCTCTCCAAGCTTCAAACCATGGAGTAGATTGGGGTACATCAAATTTTCGATTTTCTGTAACATATAAATTTTATTACTTTAAAATCATGAACTTGTATTTACACACAAACAAAAAAAAACCTTTTAAAATATCACAAACATACCAAATTCAAGGGAAACAGTTTTATCATTATAATTATATAAAACTGAATTGTTTAGTTGTTTTCTAGCTTCCATGGGCTGTAATGGTTTCCAATTGACATCTCTTATTATTAGTTTCCAATTTTTTACAGTGCACACACTTCCACTAGGTTCTCTGAATTGGCCTGCAGAAAAAAAAAAACATCAAAGAGACTAGTTATAATAATGATACTCTTGTAATAAATGATTATTAAAAAAGAGTTTCATTAGTCAACTAAGGAGGGAGCCTCTTTAGTTGTTGTTACTTGGCAACTGAATCAAGAAACAGGCACTACTTCTTGGTATGCCTGCTGCGGGCCAGAATTGTGAGAGGTTTCCTTAATTTGAAATGCTGACCATCAGTAACATCATTGCTTGGCATTAATGTATATTAATAATTATTCGATTATAAGTACTCCATTTATCTCTATCTCAAAAATCGTGAACTGATTTTGACAATATTTACACAGTCTCCTAAGTTGGACTAACATAAGCAGAAAAATAAGATGGTTTAATATTATGATTCAGTGCAAGTTAACTGGTCTACACAAACAAACAACTTAAAAGCATAAAAAAAATTGTCTAGATTGATATAGAAAAGTATATATTACAAAGGCTGTGCAATTGTGTCAACATTACATACATACAGGTAGGCCTGAAGACCTAGATGTCGTAGAGTGAAAGTAAAGGAATAATTAAAACTATAAACCAACAATAAAACAAATGCTGATAAATTGATCTAAGTAAATATTTTCTGTCGTCTTCAAGCTAAAACATCATTAACCAACATCTGGCCATTTAATGCAAATAATAAATAATTTTAAAAAATCTCGATCTATAAGATAATTATAGTTACTCAATGTTATTTTTGACTCGGTTTCTGAATCCAGAGGATAGCGTAATTTTCCAGAGAGAACATGTCTGCAAGATTACCATGGTTCCACCTCCTATCCTGTGATATGCGCACCGTTCTGCACACTGAGTATATTAATGATTACACACCTTCCCAATCCAGGTTTCCAAACGGCTGTAATAATTCTGCCAGGGACAAATTATTTTTTGACACGACATTCTCAACTTTCGGGCTACACAAAATAGCAATAATTGGCGAAAAGGATCCTTGTATAAACTCCTGTGCTGTTTTAATTGATTTTACCATTTTCACACGATTGATTTTTCACAATATTTCATTCGTAGCAAACTTAACGTATATTAATCCAAAAAAATAGATTTATAGTAATTATTAGTAATGTTTGCTCTAACAAAATAATGTTAGATTGGATATAGTAAAGAACTAATGAAATGTGAAATAATTGTTTTGTTTTGTTGTTGACATTTGATTGACAAAAGCAAAAGACAAATATGTTGTGATATTTTTTTTTATATAATACTTTTTACGGCCATGGAAACTAGTCCTTTGAGGCCTTTCTTCATTTTATTAATCTTCTTCAGTCCTACTTTAGTCAAGTCAAAAAGTCAAGTCAGTAGTCTAGTCAAGTGAGTCAGAGTCACATGGCTAAGTGAAGCGGTGGAAAAATTTCACTTAGCTATAACTTGGAGATTTTGGTGACAAAGATAAAAGTCACGTAATCGACACTGTACCACTCCCCAACACTCACGCTTGTTCAAGAACTCTTCGCGAATAATAATCCACCAATATTAAGCACAAATACTCGATAAAACCTAAGTTTTGGAAATTAAATACAGCGCGGACATAGCGACAATTTACTTTCCCTCCAAAAACTCAAAATGTGATGTGACGTGAGATATGACGTTAACGTTTTTTTTTTTGATGTGGTCCACAATATGGCAATCAAACATAAAGCTTATTTTTGCCAGTATCAAGTTTTATATAAATGTTCTTCATCTCTATTTAGTTTGTGGTTCTTCATTTTGTCGAGTCACAGTCAAGTCAAGTCAGTAGTCATGTCACTTAGTCAAGGGCTAACTGAAGCGGCGGAAGTTTCACTTAGCATTATCTTGGGAGATTTTGGTGACAAGGATTAAAGTCACACACATATACCACACATTTTACCACTTCCCAACACTCAAGCTTGTTCACGAACACTTAGCGAATAATAATCCACCTTTATTATGAACAAATACTCGAAAAAACACTAATATTAGAAAATAAATACAATGACAATAACTGGAGGGTTACTACCATCGCTTAAAACCATGCAAGTTCCAGTGAGTAAGCGAAATGTCGCCTTACCTTACATCATGTATTGCGCTTCGTTTACTCACTGGATCTTGCATGCATTTAGTTTGTGCTTGCATGGTTTTAAGAGATAGTAGTAGGCCACCTGAGCGACTTTAGCTTGGCGCCAAAAAACTCGACGTTAACGTTAACATGCTAGAAATGACTCAAATGACAGATGAATGAGTTGTAGTTTAAAAAACTTCTACTTCTTTTCGAGTCAAATGGCTATATGAGGGGTTACTACCGTCTCTTAAAACCATGCAAGATTCGGTGAGTATGAGAGATGTCGCTTTACATCATGTATTGCGCTGTCTCGCTTACTCACTGGTAGGCCACCAGGAGACAGGGCAGCTAGGGCACGACAGAAGGTGAACCATTGACTGCACCACTCCGCAGTCACATAGGCTGCTGTCAGAGAAACCCCACATAGCACGGCTCTCCCGGCATCTTCCAACACCAGCCCTAAGTCTGTTGAGAGACTTCCAGGTTGCCCAGGTAAGGTTACTGACAGGAGGGAGTTTTTCTGCTGGTGGTAAACTCCCTGATGATGGGGGATAACAGGTGGCCTACTACCACCTCTTAAAACCATGCAAGATCCAGTGAGTAAACAGGACAGCGCAATACATGATGTAAGGCGACATCCCCCTTAATCGTTCTTGCATGTTTTAGGAGACGGAGTAACCCCCAGGCCCAGGCCCAGGCCTTTCACTTCTCCAATCTAGCAGCAGCAGCATTTCCAGTCTCCAAGGTTTGGTGACCAGCAAAACTACTGCGGCTTTTCAGGCGTTTAGGTGGAATCAAACAGCTTATTTTCGCCAGTATAAAGTTTTATTTGATTTTTCTTTATTTATTCAAGTCATACAGTCAAATTAGTTGTCATGTCAGTCAGAGGGCTAAGTAAAGCGGTGGGTAGAAGAATTTCACTTAGCATTATCTTAAGGCGGTTGTACCTACATTCTCGGGCGAGTGCCCTCGCTGTCTCGTTCGTAGCCCATCCACACGTCGGCTGTTTGTCACAAACAGCAAGCAGCGGCAAACATCGTCTACAAACATCCAGCAGCCCAGCACCAACCTGACGATCACGAAATGGCAAACACGGCGGTCAACTTTTACAGCAAAATTGTTTAACCAACTTTAAAAAAAAGATATTTTATTTTTTATGTGTTACTCGACTCATCATCATCAGCTGTTTACAACCCACTGCTGGGCATAAGCCTCCCTCTGTCTACGCCATGTATCCCTACTCTGAGCCACCTCAATCCAGTTGTTGCCAGCAACCTTCCTAATATCATCGACCCATCTAGCCGCTGGACGTCCAGTACTTCGCTTTCCGTATTTAGGGTACCACTCCGATACAGCCTTACTCCACCTACCATTGTTCCTTCTAGCCAGGTGTCCTGCCCAGTTCCATTTAAGAGCTGCAACACTAGAGAGTATGTTGTGAACTTTCGTTCTACGTCGGATCTCCGAGTTGGGAATTCGATCTTGTAATTTAATGCCGAGCATGATTCGTTCCATAGCCCTTTGTGCAACTGCAATCTTATGCATGGTTCCTTTTTTTCCATAATATATGTTTTATCCATAAAATAATAAGTGTTTTTACTTCATATTTATTTTAATGAAAAAGTCATCATTATACAAAATTCTGATATATCTATGTAACCAATAAAATAAAAAATATACGAATTATCCATAAATGCATTACATTTAATTATAAACATATGGAAATTAATGTATTTTACATGAAACTAAAACAAAAATTTATTGAACTTCACATTTTCCCGGAGTCTGTGTCATTTTACGAGTATGTACAGTACAGTCAGCCAAGAAAAGACGAGTTAGCGTACCACCGGTCAGTTCCTCACTCGTCATTTTCACTAATTCACCAGTCGATAGATGACGATGGTAAATCTTGCGCCAAATATTTATACGCAATAAATGTAAGTATATTGTGTATTTTTTAAGTCTCAATGTTGTTTGATTTAATAACTGTCTAGATAATTTAAGATAGACAATAACAACGGATATTAAAGCCAATTATTAGGTACCTCAATCAAATGCGTTAAAATATTTGTCGAAACCACCATCAATATGTAATCGCAGAGACATCGTAAGTTCCAAACACACAAAAATAATTTCCTAAATTCTTTAGGGGCAGGTCTTAACATGGTATTTTTTTATTTCGAAAATATATTTTTTGGCGTGTTGTCCAATTTAATAGCAAACGAACTACCTAATATGGAATTTCAAAAGGAAGTGTGTCTTAACAATTTATTATTTTAACATTATGTATTCGATTTCATGTATATAAAAAAATCTTTGAATAATATAACAGCGTCAAACTATCTTACCATCTGAAAATACAACACTAGTCAAACAAGTTCTAGTTATATCGTGTATGATAAAAGTAAGTATTTCAAAAATATGAAATGACAAAAAAATACCGTAAAAAAAACTAATCGTGATGTCCTGCTAACAAATATCAAATAGTTAAAGTAATTTGGTCGACCCGAATGTATTTTTCACTTTGTTTACTTGTTGATACCTAAATTAACGCCCTAGCAGTTCTTACAAACATGTTTTTTATTTAACCTGTGAATAACAATGGTTGGTTACAGAATTGTTAAACTTATTTTCTGGTTATTACTTACGTTGTTAACACATATTTTGTAACTGTTTGTTATACCAAATAAAAAAAAAATATAAAAAAAATGTCAAAGCAAAGGTTTTCCTTTGGACTTTACAAAGTGTGTGTGTGTATGTTTGTTCGTCTTTCACTTCGAAACGGAGCGACTAAATAAAATTTGTCAAGTGGATACCTTGAACCATGAGGATAGACACAGGCTACTTTTGGTCGCGATAATCGACATCACCGTATGCTAAGCCGCAGGCTGATGCTAGTTGTTAACAAAGCAAAACTGGACCACGATCTATCGACTCCATGAATAAAAAAATATATGTTAAAATCTAGATCATACAGCCAGTTGAGATATACTGTGAATGAATCCTCGTCAAAGCGTCATGGTAATTTATAACAAAAGGAGGCAATATACAGCGGGTAATGCACGCAGCACGCACTATACGTGCTCACTCACATATATCGATAGGTATGCTAGTTGACCTGTATTTTCAAATAATTATTTGTTTATTATAAAACAATATTTTCCATATTCTTCTAAGCTCTATAAAATAGTAAAACATTATTTCAAAAGTTCACTTTTGAAATTAAAATTATACTGCCATCTTACATTTTGCTTGTGTGTCAAATACTGTACGAAATGAACTTTTTATATGTGTTAGGTAGCCTATTATTTGTCGAATCGTACAACGATGATCAGATAAAAACGATTACTTCTCAGAATGTATACCCAAAAACAAATTTTTCTTGATTGTTTCTTATGGTGTCAAGTTTGCGACGTAGCATCGAAATGTTAAATGGCTTACTATTTAACACCTATTTTGGTTCAAATTATATACAGTATTCAATTTTGAGCTATAAACTACACCATCAAGAACCAGCAATAAAAATTGAGAAGTTAAAATATTTCTAAATAAAAACTATGAAACGAAAAAAAAATGTCATCTCCGATCTACAAAGATGTAAAAATAGGATTTTTAATCAAGTTCATTCTCTTACTGACTATCAACTTATTATTTAATACCTACTAACTACTAAGGCTTCAATGCCAAATTAAACTATAATTATAATACTTTTTAACTATAAAATCGAGGCTGGATTAATATTGCAACTTGAGTACACTACCTTTTTATCGACGACAAATATACAAGTCATGAGTCGTGAGGGACACAAAACAACAAAAACCAGACAATTACCTGTCACAGTGTACAATTTTCCAGTAGCTCAAGTTCCGGCAGACTATTGTGAAAAGAAAAGTTTGTTTCATTGCATTCTGAAATGGCGTGAGCAACGTTCTTAGGGAATTACTTTGTGTGCCAAAACCAATGTGAAATGTGCCGCTCAAATGGCAGTTACTGCGTCAATGAACATTAATGGAATGCCCTTTTGAAAAACGTAATTATGGACGACAATTTCGACATCAGTAGTTTATTATTTCCCAATATTTCGATAAATTCGGCCCATTATAACAAATTTTATATGAGGGTCGACGTTTTCAAAGTCTTGATAAATAATACAGACAACTGATGATGTTATATGGGTGCGAGAACTGCGTGGACTTTTTCAATATGGGACACTGTTAGATTGAGAGACTGAGTTTGGGGGTATTGTTTTAACTAAAGTGACAGTATAGACTCATTCGTTTCTTTATTACCAATATTATTGTATATTTCGGTATCATTTTATGAGTTTTACATCCCATATTCACATATAAATTGTTTTTATGATATTTTAAATGTACTTTAAATAAGTTCCGCAGGTCGAGAACCATATTTTGTTTTAAATTATGATCCATTGTATGAGTTGCTCTTGCTTACGCTCTTATAAGCTATTTTGTAGCAAAATAAATCCAACTTTGGGTTTATGCAAAGAATGTCAGAAACACAAGATGCATTCACATATAGATAATGAAAATATATTTATACTCTTAACCAAGAGTACGTAATATAAGACTTATTATTAAAATTGGAAATGGTCAACACTAAGCAGATATGTGAATTTACCTTCTTTTTAATGATGCAACACATGGACACAATGATTTCTTATGTTTCTGAACATCATTGCGTAAACTATTTTTTATTTGTTTATATAATCGTATCTCTTATCATCATATAATTATTTCTTTAAAAATTGCATCTATTCATAGATTCTAATGGTACTAACATTATTACTGTTAAATGTTTATTCCTGGTTCTGACGTGTTTTAAACTCAATCTAAGTAAATTAATTTATTATCAAAATATAAAAATTCTGTTCTCTTTCAAAAAGTTAAATTATTATTATGTCAAGGTTAGAAAGAGTTCGCGTTCAATCAAATTAACATCTCAAATGATGGCTTTCGATATTTTTTACCATGAGATGGCGCTAATTAAGCACAGGGTCCAAACGGAAAATTTGATAGTTGAATTCGATAACTTACTGGAATAGTCTGCATTGTTGAAATCGTACCAGTCTATACATCTTTTAAATAACGGTAAGTTATCTATTAAAACGTTAACCGGACCCTAACGCTTAAAATCGGTAGCCGCATCTAGGGAGTGATTATGAAAACTTTTATAAAAACGCACGAGTTGACGCCCGTCGGATAACTATTCGAAATTGGAATTGAACATATTGATGTTGAGGTCCTCGAAGGTGGCGGCGCCACTCTGGTCGAGGATCTGCAGCATGTCGGACAGCTCGTGCGGCGCGGGCCCGCCCTCCGCCGCCGGCGCCGCGCCCACCGCGCCCACGCCGCCCACCCCGCCCACCCCGCCCACCCCGCCGCCCTGCCACGCCCACATGCCTGCTTTAACAAAATACATATTTGTCAACGTCAATCTTATGTCTATGTTCACATAAATGTTATTGTTTTAAAGTTGATGAGATGTTATTTAAGACTACGCACAACAATAGTACATCCGAGTAAACTTGCCAAGTGCTTTTAATGGACAAGGCGAAGCCGAGGCCTTTTAAAAAAGCGTGTAAAATTTTATATTGGCGCCAAAAAACAGGGCTTTATTTGTTCTTTTTTCAAATTTTTGAAATGCGCATACATTCTTGTTTATTTTTATCTTTCGTCATTCGCCGGTTGACTGTAAGAGATACCTTCCTGGGATAAGCCGCCATTGTCTTCTGGTTTTAATAATATTGTATTTACTATGTATTCTAAAGAAAAAAAGATATTACAAACAAACAATTATATGTAACAACTAGCTTTCGCCCGCGCCTTTACCCGCGTAAATTTCGGGAACAGTGCTTTTTCCTTGGATGAAAAATACCCTATGCCCTTCTCAGTAGTCCTAACTAAGTGTATGCTAGGTTCAGCCCGCCGGGCTGTGCTCCGCGCCGGCCGCGGCTGCTGGCAGGTGGTGGGGCACGGGCAGCCCCTGGCGCTGTTAGTGTTGTAGTGAGTGTACATACCATGCGCGGGGTGCGGGTGCGCGGGGTGGTAGTGCGCGGGCGGCAGGTAGGGGGGCGCGGGCGGCGAGCGCGCCGGGCTGTGCTCCGCGCCGGCCGCGGCTGCTGGCAGGTGGTGGAGCACGGGCAGCCCTGGCGCTGTTAGTGTTGTAGTGAGTGTACATACCATGCGCGGGGTGCGGGTGCGCGGGGTGGTAGTGCGCGGGCGGCAGGTAGGGGGGCGCGGGCGGCGAGCGCGCCGGGCTGTGCTCCGCGCCGGCCGCGGCTGCGTCGCCGCTGTACGCGTAAGTTTCACCACTAGCGCCGCCGCCGCTCTGTCGGCATAATACAGATGTGTCAATATTAATCGGTTTGTTCTTTTGATACCCACAACATATAATCAGTATCCTAAAACTGGCATAAGAACTTTACGAGACATGCGCACTCAGTTCCTAATTCTATGTGTGAATCTTGTAGGTTGCTGTAATGAGCCGATCATCGGTCGTGATCGTCAATATAAGCCACGTTAGTTACCGTGCGCAGCGTGGTCCAGGTGGTGTGCGGCGAGGTGTTGGCGGGGCGGTGCGGCGAGTACTCGTAGTGCGGCGCGTACGCGGGCGCCGCGTCGGGGGAGCGCGCGCTCGCGCCCGCCGCGCCTGCCGCGCCTGCCGCGCCTGCCGATACATTGCATTGTTAAACTAGATGGTCTTCTGCGAGCAGACTATAGGCTCATACTTGAGCAATAACCTGTCAGAAATTTTACTAATACGAGCTTGCTATCTATACAGCTAGACGAAATTTTCACCGATCATGTATTGCTGTTGCCGCTATAACAAAATAATATAAATTTATAAGTGGGACATTCATACGACAAACGTGATTTTTATGTCGTTTTGTATAAACTCGTACTTGGCCAGATTTATTCTACTCCACTTCGCCCGATCTTCGGAATCCTTAGTGGTGAGGCCAGAGCACACATTCCAATAACGAAGTATTGGATTTGATATGTTTGTTACACTATTACATAGTATTGGATCATCGGCCGAAAATTAAAAGAAAGAAGCGAATGCTACATACCCGGCTGGGCGTGATGCTGCTGGTGTATGGCGGGCGGCGGCGCCTGGTACACGTCGCGGTGCCGCAGGTGGTAGTCGTAACTCTCCTCGGCCACCGGCTCAGTACCTGTGTTGCCCAGGGAACGACTGAAACCACACATACACATTTTATCTCATATCATAAATACCAGCCATAAATACATTCTAATATTATATATATGAAATAAAGCAAGTTTTTTTAACTATGTGTTAATTACCGCTGTTACCCTAAAAATCAAGGTCAAGTCGAAATGTTTACTTTATTTTTCAGCAAATGAAACAGGTAACAATAAAGAAGAAAGGTACTTCAATGAATCGAACAACTATCATCCAGCGTGGTACCATCCATCCCGCTTCTTTCAACACAAACTGACATTGCTAAAAAATACTAGTTTGCCTTGGAGTTTTTGGAGGGAAAGTAAACTGTCGCTATGTCCGCGCTGTATTTAATTTCCAAAACTTAGGTTTTTTCGAGTGTTTGTGCATAATATTGGTGGATTATTATTCGCAAAGTGTTCGTGAACAAGCGTGAGTGTTGGGAAGTGATACAGTGTCGATTACGTGACTTTTTATCTTTGTCACCAAAATCTCCATGATATAGCTAAGTGAAATTTTTCCACCGCTTCACTTAGCCATCTGACTCAGACTAGACTTACTTACTTGACTGGACTGGACTATTGACTTGAATTTTTGACTCGACTGACTTAAGTAGGACTGAAGAAGATTAATAAATTCAAGAAAGGCCTTAAAGGACTAGATTCCATGGCCGTATAAACTATTTAAAAAAAAAAAAAAAACTAGTTTGCCTTGAGCTTGTATTTACCCATACATAGTAAAAAACGAAGTCGCATTCTCTGTCCCTATGTCTCTTTGTATGCCTAAATCTTTAAAACTACGCAACGGATTTTGATGCGCTTTTTTAAATAGATAGTGATTCAAGAGGATGGTTTTTATGCCCATGCGAAGCCGAGGCGGGTCGCTAGTTTTAAATATAATTAATACCACGCTTTGGTTTGTTAAAACGTAATTATTAAATTGATGGTTAAATTAATATTATATAGTTACTAAAGTACTCACTTGGCCAAGGTATTTGTACAGACAATATATTCTACATCGTCGTTGTATGGATTAAGAAAAGCAAAGGCAGATGTTCTTAACCAAACCCACTCTTTACTTTTTGTGCGAAACCGGTACATCAATGATATTATTTGCCCTTTGAGCTTCAGCACTGAAACAAACCAAAACAATTGCAAATACTTCTGCAAAATGCATATTTTCAAGTAGGTATATAAAATTTTATTTTACAGATAATAACACATTTACATGAAATTCTCGAGCATTTCATGAAATGAGTATTAAATCTAAGGTGAAGAAGAAGAGAGTCTACTTTAAGAAATGACGTCAAAAAATAGTCTTAAGCTGAGTACAGTTTTATGTTTATAGTAATGCTTGTGATTGTATTGTGCACGTTTGTTTTGTGATACCTGAATCCATCTATTGAGAAAAAAAATCATCAAGAAAAATACAATAAAAAAAATAGTTTTTAATTACCTTGGTCAAAATTATCTCTCATGTGTTGTTGGTCTTCAAGATGATAAAACTCATAACAAAGTTTGCCGAGCAAATCTGCGGGGGCATAGCCAACAACTTGCGTGGCTCGCTGGTCGGCAAAAGTAAAACGACCGTCCACGGAATGACGCGACACGAACTCCACGCCCCCCGTCGATAAACTATTCTCAGTTGCGTTAGGTGTCGATGTCACCTAATAACAATTAAATTTAAAATTTATTTATAGAAAGCTGTAAACCATTTAAATTTTGTTAATGGCGGCTAAGGTTTCACTGCAATAAATGAAACCATATACTTTCATTTGCAGTGCAACCGTATTTCATATAAATATTGATCCAAATAATTTTCGATAAAAGCATTCTTTTTTTATATGTAGCTAAACAGTCTTACATTTTAAAGAAAAAAAAGAGCAATCTATGAAATTTATAATATGGTAAATTAAATGGTTACCTGTAGGCGTCCTATAGCAACAAGACAGCAATGCGACGCGTGTAGTTCATCTTCCACGGGACGATCCATCTGCATACCTGGAAACAGATCTGATGTCCCAAATACATAAAACTATGTCTTTAAAACTTAATAAAAATAACGAAATATTTAATCAGTATTTCAATTCTGTATTCTAATAAGTGTATATTAATGGATGGATCAATAATCATTTATTTTTTGTAAACATGTGAAAATAAGGATAGGAAGTATATGGATACATCACATTAGGTGACAAAACTAGAATATTAGAATATATTGATAAATAGTTTGTTATTTTCCTGTGTCATATACGCTACCTGTAGGCGGCCAATTCTTAATGTATCCCGTGCAATGTACAACGGCGTAATTGTGTCCGTCGTGCGAGGGCCCGAGCGAGTTGCGCGCGCGCAGCCGGCCGAGGTGCGCGCCCTCGCCCGAGCCGCCCACCCGCATTCGGCAGATGAAGCCGCGCCGTGACCCCATCACTTGGCGCATAGACGCTGCGTATTACAATTTTTATTATCAATGCTAGAAAGCATCCAAGTTCTTTTAAATATTATATTGTAATAAGTAGACTATATCTTTTCCCGGGACTCAAACTGCATATGAAAAGACGATGCCAGAGTCTCTATGGACTCTGGGCCATTCCAATAGCTATGTATAATACATCGTTGGATAGTTTTTTTTTAGCAGAATAAAAGTTACAATGGCCCAAGTGTAAATCTAAGTCCGTTTAGAGATATTATTTATTTAACATGGTAGTTTTACAAACTCCAAATAAATTTTAATGTTGACAAAAAAGGTCAAGAGATAACCACATACTATTATTATTTATTATTAGAAATGAAGCCATTTACGGCCGAGTTTTATTGCAAGACCGAAGCGCAGCTGAGGCCTTGGCAAGTGCTTTTGAAAGGACGAGGCGAAGCCGAGGCCTTTAAAAAATATGAGGACGTAAATTGCAATTTCGGCCGAGGCTTGTATAGTACTTTACTTTCTCTGAAATCCTCTTGAGACGAAACAACATCGTATCAAATTTTAAAATGGCGTCAACAAGCCAGCATTCGCTGTGTTCTTTTTTGAAACTTTTTGAAATGTTCATACATATTTTTTAACGATAAAAGAATTAATGGTGCTACATACCACAACCAACCTAACAAACGTGTCCAGCAATATCCATTAACGACCGCTAGAATAGGTTTTTTTTGGTAGGCTGGCCAGATTGAAACTAAAAAACCTATGTATGAAAACGTGTACCTTTAAAAAACTTCAATTAGCGGCCAGCAATGTTTTTTTTTATTACATTGTTGTCTTAGGCCAGCAATGAGTCTATTGACGTATTGTTTTTTTTAATAATGAAGCTATTTCCGAGCAAGAGGAGGTAAAAGTATATTATTTATCTTTATTCTTATTATTACCACCGAAAAGCAAAAAAAGCAGTGATGGTTAAACAACAGATAGAAATATATACAAAAAAACTTACATTGGTGGCCCTCTTTTTTCACGGTACCAGTTTTTAAGTCCAATATACGTCCAGTGTTTTGTGGTTCTTGAGTACTTAATTGTTCACGAACTTTTTCAACATCATCTGGGTGTACTTGATCATACAAACAAGACGAATACCATTCGCCCTGGAATAATTTTTCAAACGAATAAGATGAAAAAATACAGACCTTGTGACTGGTCTGTATTTTTTCATCTTATTTGATACAGGTCCCGTCATGTAAGATGAACGCTGGCGGTAAGCTACGCAGTAGGCGATTTATTGATGTATGCGCTAAGCGCGGTGCGGCGGGTGTCGTCCGGCGCACGCGATTGGTTCGTTGGCTTCCCGTATTGCGCAAGTTTACTTCCTCCGCTCTACTCCAGCGTTCTTTTTATATGACGCCACCTGTACTATAGATATCAAAAATTTGCATAAAAAAGAAAAGACAAAAATTCTTACCTGAGAATAATTAAGTACTGGAGCTATACTGTCACTAACATAAATAATTCGACCCGTATCACAGCTCACTACAAATAAAAAACCATCTGCTGCCTCGAGTATCAAGTGTTTCAATTCCTGGTCTGTTAAGAAAGATGGCTTATAAGTACCATCTGTAGAGGTATTTCCTGTACCTGAAACGATTTAAAAACAAGGCAATGTTGATTGTTCCTATTTCACATTTACGAGTAACGTGGATTGGGTATTACACTCAGGCTTGCTTTTTTTATCAAAGAGCAGTATTTTCATTGATGCTTAGGCTTGATGGCTGAGAGGAAAGAGGCAGAAGAACATTATTGACTGGTGTGTAAACAGATCCCAGGTCACAACCACAAGAGCTTAACTGTACATTTTGTTGTGTACTAGATATTATCTATAAGGTGGACACAAATCAACTACAAATATATGATTATATGATTTTTAATAAAATATTGCAATATCAAGATAATAAGAAAATTTTGTACTGACTTAAAGTGTGAAACGTATAGAATGTGCAGCCATTGGGTTGTCTATTATTTACCTGGGCGAACTACTGGGTTGGCAGGTATAAACAGGTAGGTCGATGCCAGTTACTTTCACTTGATTGGATAATAGAAAAAAAATTATATCACCATAAGCGCTGTTTTATTGCGAACACGTTGATATAGGGTTGTCTGCAAAAAATTCGGTCCTACTAGGGGTTAGCGAATTTTAAAGATTTGAATTTTATCACGCGTGGAAATGCGTGACAGAGAGATCCGAGGAAAGTATACAGTGTAATAATAAAGGACCCAACATCGCAGTCGCCTGTGACGGGACCCTGAATATTAGAAAGTGCGCATGCTCGGCTGCGCTGGCATCGACATACCTGTTTATACCTGCCAACCCAGTAGTTATACTATATATAACTAATAGAAATAGTGCGATTAAAAAAGAGTAACAGAAACCAAAAAGACAATTTTTGGAATTTTTGTCTGTCTGTATGTATGTCTGTCTGGTACGTTATAACTTCGAAAATACTCAACGGATTTGAACGCGGTTTTCACAGTTGGATTACATATAATTAGGAGCATTGTCAAAACTTTGTTTCATCAAAATCGGTTAAGGGAAAAAGAAGTTATGGTCGATTGAAAAATTACTTCAAACACTGCTTGCGTTTACTTACGTTTAATTTAATTTAGATAAGGCTAGAATTTCTACTTTATACTTGTATTATCCATATTAATAAAGACAAACACCTATTAATTTTAATAAAATAACACATTGAATTTGATAGTAAATTTAGTAACATAAAATCTTAATAGATGGCGCTGACTTTATTTTAACTATTTTTTCGCATATGGCATAGCAGATTGAAATTTTTCCTTACGGCAATTAATTCTAATTATTTGAAAAAAGTTTTGGTTGTTGATTAAGTTCTATTGGTTGGTTTGTTTATCGGTCGTTTGTTGTGTTGTCAAATAGCTTACAATAGTAATCTATTTGAATTGATTGGTTGGTTTGGTTTAAAAAATAATCAAATCAGCAAGTCAGTTCAGTTGTTGTTTGACGAACATACGGTCGTGTCGTAAGGTATAATTTAACTAACTTATCAAATCAATATTTATTGAGATTTTCTCCACTTTTCACGCTCACTATAACTTCAGGAGTGGCTTTTAGGTCCTAATGACCCTGTAGTAGGCTGCGTCTACTCTTTTAGAGACAAAGATGTGATAGTATGAATGTTAATATTTTCAGTTTGATATCGTAGCAATGTAAATGGCTTTATAAAATTGGTTACTATAGAATCCATACTAATATTATAAATGCGAAAGTCTGTCTGTCACTCTTCACGGCTAAACTGCTGGACCGATTGTGATGAAATTTGGTAGGGATGTAGTTAACGACCTGAGGTCAAACATAGGCTACTTTTGGGCGCGATATAACCGAGTCCCACGCGGGGCGAAGCCGCGGGGAACAGCTAGTCAACTATAAGTCTGGATTGTTGTAGTTTCCACAGGTTACGCGAAAAGCGACCTACACGCGGGCGGAGCCGCGGGCAACAGCTAGTATATAATAAAATAGTAAAAATATTTAGTCTGTACATTTAGTAATTTTGATTAAAATAGATAGAGGGACATTTTTATGTATGATCACGATTATCTCCGAAAGTACTGAACCGATTTGCTTAAAACTTTCACCAATTGTTTTGTTTTAAATCGGAAGAACATCTAAAGTTTGTTTCATCAAAATCGGCTCATTAAACCCACGATAACGGGAACGAAACCCACGCGCAAAGTCGCGGGCTACAGCTAGTATAAAAAATAAAACCCGGGGTCCCGAATATGTTCCGATTACGATCGAAGTATGGTGACTGGAGGCATTTTTTTAAATTCAGAGTGTCATATGTTTGATTGCTAATTTAGTAAAAAATGCTGGAATAATTTATGGATTATTCATTCATTTACATATTTCTTAATACAAATAGCAGTTGCTGATAACTTTTTGTAATTATCACGAAGCATGTTATTTTATGAATAAATATTCATTTATTTAATGGATTCATACAAATAGGCAAATGGCGGACTTTACACAATGTTACCTCTTAAAGCTTTCATATGAGCTACTGCCATACGAAGTATAGTAAGTTTATCGGGTTTTCGAGCAAGAGCCGAACATGTTGGAACCATATCAGACAGTTCCGTGATATATGCTGTCATCTTGTTTCTTCGGCGCCGTTCAATCTCACAGTGGTTTTCCCGGCTGAAATAAAAAAAAATGATTAATATGTTTTTAAATAAATTTTTATATACTTATCTATATTAATAATTTCGACAAGAGTTACGGTAGACTCGATCGAAACCTTACCTCAATAATAAAACATAAAAATTTCAGATTTCAAGTTGACATATATCCGCAAAATTCGGATTGTTGAGTATTTTATGAAATTCTCAAGTGCTGACAGACAAATTTGGACAAATCACAGTCGCCATATTGGCCACTCTAGCGAAACGTCACTCACTGACACCGGATGACATCTTTTCCGTTTCATAACCAGCGCACCGATTGTACACATATTTAAACAACAATTAACACATTGTTGTTTAAATATGCTTTATATCAAACATTTAAATAAATCTGAAGTCGGTGCCGATTCTTTTAATAAAATATGCTAATTAACAATCCAGCAGCTAGTCGACGAATTCGTAAAATTGACACCGATACGTTGCATTTTTGAAAGTGGGTTAATTTTCCAGCATCATCTCATCTACGTCTCACCTTACTAACATGGAATATATAAAAAAATACACATGCCCAATACAAAACTTGAAGAGTTCCCTCGATTTCTCCGTGATCCCATCATCAGATCCTGACCTGCTGAATATGGGACCAACCGGAAAGTATAACCTATCGAACAAAAAAAAAAATTTTCAAATCGGTCCAGCCGTCTTCGTGTTATCCGGCAACAAACATAAAATAAAAAAAAAAAACATTTCTACGAATTGAGAACCTACTCCTTTTTTTTTAAGTCGGTTAAAAAGTATCTGTAAAGGTCTAATTACTGAATAAATTTGAATCTTGTAATCTTTGGGAGTAAACTCCTGTCGTCGAAACACTGTACATGTGAATAATTCTGAAGAAAAAACCTTAGAAGATAAAAGATTCTGTCGTAGAACAGTCCATAGGAGTAAAGTCATGTATTTCGAGGAAACTCTCAAATGTGAAACATTCTGTTGGTGAACCGTCCATATGAAAAAGATTCCGACGGCGAATTACTCAAAAACGAATCGACCTGTTGGTGATCAGTCCAAAGGAGAAACAACTGTCGGAGAAAGCTGGTACAATCCAGCGCATCAATCATCAATGTGTATGAATATTCGGTATCTATTTGAGATTGTTGGTTTGGAAGAAGCTAGAAACGCTTTCTTATTTTCAAGCCCAGGTCAAAATTTTCCAGTTTCTACATTCACAGAGGAGCTGGGACGGCATAAACTGCAAATTGACTTATGACAATCTTTTGAGCTGTAGTACAGGTTCGGCGCGTGCTAGGCTTTTAGCCGTGGGTGCGCATGTGGCCGGCTACTGGCTTCACGCGTACCCTTCGTCAAATACAGGAACATTTCTTGAGCCTGACACGCTCCAAATCGCAACCTGTCTACGGTTTGGGGTTCCAACGACGGATTTTTGAAAACACAAGTTATCAAAAATCCGTCTTCTGTTTTTTTGATAACTTGTGTTTTCAGTGAATAATGATTTTTAAATGACGGTGGTGCTAGTGTTCACCGAGGTATCGTCTTAATAAATATAGTAAATTAATTTCGTATGTATATCGTTTTTAGTTAGCTCAACACATTCTTCGCAATACCACAAAGAACAACCAATGCATCATCGCATATGTGCGACTCGTTCAGCTTTACAAGCCTTACAGGCCCGGGCCATCTTGGGGATTCATTTGGTGGGCCTTTATAGGAACTTTACCCGATAACAAGAACTATTTTTTTCTAATTAAAAATTAACAGATAATATACACAACAGTTACCTTCTCATGATTATTAATGGATCTAGAAAACTTTGGGTATACCGTGTAAGTCGAAAACAGTTAATTTTTCTAAAGAAATAATTATAGTTTGTGAACATGAGGTTATAAAGCTCGGTCCGAGTTATAAAGTGTAAGGCATTTGCAACGTCACTGACAAACTGTCAACCACAGCAAAGATGGCGGCTTCCTTCCTTTGATATGACCTTGCAGTTTTGTCTTTTTACAGTTAGTACAACCAAACATGGGCGAATTTAAACTCATTTGAATTTAGAATTGTATGAAATATTGAAAATGGACCATCTTAGGAACAGGGCTATCTTAGGCGCCGGTATTTTAATTTCAAAGACAACAAAGCCGATAATAGTTTGACAGTGGGAAATGCTCTGCACTGCGCTTCGCCATATGTGCGCGCCCTTAGTTTTTTGGCCACCTCGTCGGAATAAATGCTAGTCGGACGAATACGACGGAAAAAAACGTTTATTAACTATAATAGGTTTAGCAAGCATTTCTTATTTTTCATGCATGTGGTAATGATAGTTAATCACTGTTCCCAATTCCGTCTTGAAAAAATGGTAATAACTACATAATATTATTATATTAAGTACGGTATTATAAGGTTAAGGCGACGACGCCGCGTGTCGCGTGATAAGACACGTTTTCAATCATCACACGGTACCTCAACAATCAATAGTATGGTTTTTATGGGAACTGGTAATTTTTACTATGAATAATGAATTTTAATTAAGTAACCTTTGTTTGAGAGATAAAGGTACTCCCTAATGATAGAAGACAAAAAAAATTAAGTTAAAAAACTATAACCCGACTACGTGGTGTCTAAAAAGGATGAAACAAGTAAATGATTGAGATAGAAATCCAGAAATGCATAGGTACAAAAATGGTCATGGAAAAGCCGTGGTCGCACCCCATTATAAATGGATGATAAAACGAACATTGTTGATATACAGTATACAGTGGGTGCGACCACGGCTTAACCATGACCATTTTTGTACCTATGCATTTCTGGATATCTATCTCAATCATTTACTTGTTTCATCCTTTTTAGACACCACGTAGTCGGGTTATAGTTTTGACGTGACAACGTCTTAAATTAGGTTGCGGCTGGGAGTCACTTATGAAAAAGTGTAACGCTCGGTAACGTTACGATGCGCTCACAATGAGAGCGAGTGAGAGGCACGCGTCCCCTAAGAGCGAGAGAGACAGGCTCAAAGTCGTTGTCACGTAAAACTTTCGCCCGTATACCGACTTTACAGGCAACCAATTTTTTTTAACTTAATTTTTATTTAATACTTTTCCGTTTTCCGAACGGAAATGACTGGACCGCGTGAAATATACCTACCACTTTACGAATGAATTTTTAACATTTCTACCTATATTTAAACTTAAACAATATGAATTTTATACATATTTGTAATGTGCTCGCCAAGACCTTTCTTTTGATACCAAACACGTGATGCCTATCTCAGTTTTATTTTTTTGGAGATTAGAATCTGAGGTTACAATTCCGCCAGTTAAAATTTTGATACAGTTTATATAACCTATGTTACCCGCGCTTTTTTTACGAATCTTTTGACACCTCATTCATTAAAATCGGTCCAGTAGTTTAGGCGCTACGATGAAACATACATACATAGACTGCCAAAATCATTACCCTTCCTTTTGGCTTCGCCGTAGTCGGGTAATAATTGTTTTTGCCTAAAAAAACGAAACAAACTCCAATTACCTACCTACTCAACTAAAAAGAATTATCCCTTTAACCGCGAAGGTCGGATATATCCAACAATTTTCGAGTCCATTCCGGGAGCGCCGGATATTTCCGATCCTCGCGCTGGAGGCACGACAACTGACATAAGTCTCGCGGTAAAAAGGTTAAATACCTTATTAATAAATTTATGTTTAATAATTTAAAATGCATCACATCAAACATTTTAATAAATTTTATGTCGGTGACATTTTGTAATGCAAAACATTTAAATTTGGCGCCAAAAATACGGCATTTTGTTAAGGTGATATCTCGGTGAACACTAGCGCCACCGTCATTTAAAAATTATTACTCACTGAAAACACAAGTTATCAAAAATCCCTCTGCTGTAATTATGGTTCTGGATCTGAAGTTATTAATCATATTCAATTATTAAATTATAGTTCCATATAGTTACAAATTGCAAAACTGCTTAAGGGCAGTTTTAAGCAATAATGCAATTTGTAACTATAGGGAATTATAATTTAATAATTTAATATGTTTTAAATTAACTTCAAATCCAGAACCTTAATTACACAAGACGAATTTTTGATAACTTGTGTTTTCAGTGAATAATGATTTTTAAATGATGGTGGCGCTAGTGTTCACCTTAAAAGCTATTGCATAGCTTTTATCGCGGGCTTTGAGCGCGGCGAGCGAATCATATCAAGAAATTCCGTAACGAAATAAAAATTAAGTTAAAAACTATAACCTGACTACGTGGTGTCTAAAAAGGATGAAACAAGGAAATAATTAAGATAGAAATCCAGAAATGCATAGGTACAAAGTGGTCATTGTAAAGCCGTGGTCGCAATATGCTTTACCGCGGCAGTCCCCGAGTGCCACACGTTTTTTTTTTTTTATATACCCAGTGTCACTCTCCGATAAATACAAATCTAAAATTAAATACCTCTAAAATTAAAATCATCGAGCCGTTTAGGGGCCGTCCATTAATCACGTGAGGCTTAAAAAGGGGGGGGGAGGGGTTTGACAAAAATCACGAAATATCACAAGGAGGGAGGGGGTGTAGTAAGATATCACGTGTATTTATTTTTATTTATAAACCGAAAGTTAAGAGATTCTCAATGTTCGTCCATTACGCGTCCTCACGCGACGATCGATCGGTAGATCGAGAGATTCTCTGCGTTGTGCGCGAAAATGACGTTACCGAGTGGTTTGATGAAACTGACGTTGATCATCAACTAAGCACAGTTCTAACAACTGATCTGCAAGATGCTATATATTTGCCTGCAAATATATAGAAATATATCTTGCCTTGAGTTCACTTGAGATATATATTTTTTTTAATGAACCCATGGAGATGTAAGAAACTTTAAATGTTTTGCTGAGTTAAAACAAAGCAATTTGTGAAAGTTAAGTAAATCGGTTCAGTACTTTCGGAGATAATCGTGATAATACATACAGACAAACAGACATACAATTAAAAAAAAAAATAGTGTATATATTCAGTCAAAAATACTAAATGTACAGACAAAATGTTTTTACTGTTTTATTTTATAATATACTAGCTGTTCCCCGCGGCTTCGCCCCGCGTGGGACTCGGTTATATCGCGCCCAAAGGTAGCCTATGTTTGACCTCAGGTCGTTAACTACATCCCTACCAAATTTCATCACAATCGGTCCAGCAGTTTAGCCGTGAAGAGGCGACAGACAGACAGACAGACAGACAGACAGACAGACTTTCGCATTTATAATATTAGTATGGATATGGAAGTATGGATGTATAAAACAACTAAAAAGTAAAAAAAAATTTAGGTACATACTAAAAATACACGTGATGTTGGTTGGGGGTGGGGGGTAGTCTTAAACCTCACCATGTATCACCAAGGGGGAGGGGGGGTTAAAAAATGCTTAAAAAAGATCACGTGATTAATGGACGGCCCCTTAGACTGCAGAGCGTGCCAAACAATTATACATACATACTTAGTCTGGCCATAAATACCTACTGTACTGTAATAGGGACCTACACTGTTACAATCAATACATATAATAAGACACTAAAATACGAGTGTCTGTACATTTAATATTTATCAAAAAAACTGAAGAGTGCGATTAAAAAAGAGTAACAGAAACCAAAAAGACAGTTTTTGGAATTTTTGTCTGTCTGTATGTATGTATGTCTGTCTGGTACGTTATAACTTCGAAAATACTCAACCGATTTAAACGCAGTTTTCACAGTTGGATTACATTTAATTAGGAGCGTTGTCAAAACTTTGTTTCGTCAAAATCGGTTAAGGGAAAAAGAAGTTATGGTCGATTGAAAATTTACTTCAAACACTGCTTCAAAACGTTTAATGCGTTTACTTACGTTTAATTTAATTTAGATAAGGCTAGGATTTCTACTTTATATTATCCATATCAATAAAGACGAAAACACGCACTGCACCTATTAATTTTAATAAAATAACACATTGAATTTGATAGTAGATTTAATAACATAAAATCTCAATAGATGGCGCTGACTCACTTTACAACTCGCTATGGTTACGTTTTCGCATTATGGTATAGCAGATTGAAATTAACCCTAACAAATTAAAAAAATTGATGGTCTTTGTTTTTGTGGTTCTAACAAAACCAAAGAACTTAACCAAAGTTAAGTTCTTTGGTTTTGTTGTCTATTGATTGGTTTGGTAAATGGACGGTTCGGTTAGCTATTGTTAGTTAGTTGTCTTGCTTGAATTGAAAATTGAATTTGTTGTTTGACGGAACATACGATCGTGTCGTAAAGGTGGACACAAATCAACTGCAAATATTTTAAGGGCAGATACAGACCACTATACTGAACAACTTTTCCAAATAAACTTATATCGAAATACGAAATTTTATTTTTCACTCTCCATACTAAACTAGATCAGCTGATTCTCAATTTGTATGGGAGGTCAACAATTTTTTTCGTATTTCGACATAAGTTTATTTAGGAAGGTTGTTCAGTTGAGTGGTCTGTCTGAATCTGCCCTTAAAATATTTGCGGTTGATTTAAATTCACCTGATATAAAGAATTTTAATTATTTTAAATAATGCCTAGGAGGAAACGATCTAATCTGTCGCGTCATTCCAGAATAGCTAAAAGCAGAAGGTTAGCTAGATCTCAAGAATCGAATGCGGATAGACAGATGCGACTCGATAAAGATAGGCAACGCCATGCATTGTCTCGGTCTTTTAGAAACTTCTTCTGACAGAGAGTCTCGGTTGTCCGCTGACCGCGAGCGTCATGCGTCATCTCGGGCTTCGGAAACGTTTACCGAAACTCAAGGTTTTGGCGGAAATTGTCGGGGATGAAGTGATTTACACGTCATATAACAGTGTTGTGCATCAGGATGATGCTACCACCTTCCCTATCGAGTTTTTGAGTTCATTGGCTGCAAGTGGTCTTCCTGCTCATAACATTACCCTTAAAGTCAGCTTTCCCATTATACTCCTAAGAAATCTTTCTCCGCCTAAACTATGCAACGGGACCAGACTCAAAGTAACGGTTTTGCAGCGCAACTTAATACAGGCCGAAATTCTCACAGGGTGTGGTTCAGGCGAAACGGTGTACATTACCCCTTTCTATTTAAACGCACCCAGTTTCCAGTTGCTGTATGCTTAGCCATGACGATAAATAAGTCGCAGGGACAAACCCTAAAAGCAGCTGGCATCGACCTAAGAACAAGTCAACAAGATGTTTCTCGCATGGACAACTGTATGTGGCTTGCTCGCGGGTCAGTAGCGCCGAAAATCTATTTTTATTAGCCTCTGAGGGAAGAACTGCTAATGTTGTCTACAAAGAGATTCTTTGACTTAACTCTGAAACATGATATTTGTTTATATTTGAATAATGTCCTGGCTACTTCGATTGCGTCATTTCATTTCAATGTAACACAGGTTACGCGAAAGCGACCTACACGCGGGTAACAGCTAGTCAAAAATAAATAAATAGGTATTACATTTAAATTTTTCATTGTCTGTTCTTATTTTGGCGCCAATACATTGTTCAATATTTGCGATTTAATGGAGTGGGGTGATAAAGAGAACCAAATCGCTGTGATTGCATTACACAAAGTAGGTATGAAGCCAAATGCAATTTTAAAAATCCATACGCTTGATATTAGGCAAATGTTTGTGTACCGGGCTATTAATATGTAAGTACAATGAGACCTCCTCTGTTTGTGATAGAAAAATATCTGGCCGTTTACGTAGTTTTCGTACGAAAAAGGTGGTCAAAGCAGGAAGGGAAAGAATTCCAAGAAATCCAGTCCGAAAGTAAAAAAAAAATATCACGGGAGATGAAGATAGCACCTAGAACCATTTCGCGTATGCAACGTGGGCGTTATCCGACTTCAGTGATGGTTTGGCGGGGTGTTAGCTAAGTGTAACTGAGCCATACTTTTGTGAAAAAGGTATCAAAACATAGGCACAGGTGTATCAAGATACCATTCTTGAGAAGGTAGTTAAGACCCTTAACAACACCATGTTCAATAACCAAGAAATGTTATTTGCCATAGAAAAATATTTTTTTCTTTTTCTACAATATTTTTGGCTAGACAAGGTACATAAATACATTATACATAACATAACCCTGCTTCTGGCGCAGTCGGGTAAAAAGGCTAACTTATCTAGGCTGATTATGTTCTTACCTAGCAAAGCGCTCCTTATCTTGGATATTATCCTCCTCCATCCTTGTATATTTTCCGCCACTTGCGTCGTCTTCATCGGATCTGTCATTGGAGTTAATAAAGACCTTTTATCATACATTTCACTATCACTATACTTTATAATTATGCAATTTAAATGTCTGACACCTGTATTATAAAATGTTTCCTCATAGATGTTCTCCACTCAACCTCATTGGCGGAATTCTCAAGGTATTTTTGTAATCCCTATCCCTACTAATATTATAAATGCAAAAGTGAGTTTGTATATTTATATGTTTGTTTGTTACCTCTTCACGCTTTATCGTCTAAACCAATCTGCTTGAAACTTCGCATACACATAGTTAGAAGTACTGAGACATAGGGTACCTTACATCCGGGGAAAAAGCACTGTTCCTTAAATTCAGGCGAAAGTTAGTATACTACATTTTTAAACATCAGTCATATTAATTATTATAATGCACCACACTATCCATTTAAAAATGTCGGCATTCACAATAATAATAATCTATAATTACAATTTAAAAAAAAAAAATATATTTCCTATATTAATTTTATCTAAAACCATTCTCAATGCTTCCTTCAGGTACGTTTCGACCAACCTTTTATTTGACAGATTGATTCTCACCTCCAGTGAGGAAAATTCCTTAAGGTGAGAAAGCTAGTGTCGAACTTTTGACTATGAATACCACAGGTTCAGTAGTTTGAGAAACCATTTAAGAATTATGAGCAAATTGAATTTATTATTGTATCACTATCACTATATGTATAGTATAAAACAAAATAGCTTTCTCTGTCCCTATGTCCCTTTGTATACTTAAATGTTTAAAACTATGCAACGGATTTTTAAGCTTTTTTTTTTAAATATATAGAGTGACTAGCTGTTCCCCGCGTCTTCGCCCCGCGTGGGACTCGGTTATATCGCGCCCAAAAGTAGCCTATGTTTGACCTCAGGTCGTTAACTACATCCCTATCAAATTTCATCACAATCGGTCCAGCAGTTTAGCCGTGAAGAGGTGACAGACAGACACAGACTTTCACATTTATAATATTAGTATGGATTCAAGAGGAAAGTTTTTATGCCCATGTGAAGCCAGGGTGGGCTTATTACGTAATACCAGAAGACAGAACATGCCTTAAGAAGGGACTGAATAAATGAACCGACTTGGTATTACATGGATCTCACAACTTTTGACAGTAGAAAAACTAAGCGAGACTTAGTTTTTTACAAGTTTTGGTTTTGATGGCATGTAGGTGGGATATTATACAACAATAAATTAAATTTTTTCAATCCTGGTAGTGCAAACTATTGGCAGGAAAAGGAACTAAATCTTTTGGTTATTATAGTGATAGTAGTTTCCCACCTATAAAAAAAAAGTGGAGGAAATTATGACGTCATCCATACTAATATTATAAACTAGCTTTTGCCCGCGGCTTCGCCCGCGTGTACTTCCCTCGGGAACAGTGCTTTTTCCCGGGATGAAAGGTACCCTATGTCCTTCTCCTGGCTCTAAACTACCTCCCTGACAATTTTCAGCTAAATCGGTTCAGCCGTTCTTGAGTTATAAGTGGAGTAACTAACACGACTTTCTTTTATATATATATAGATGCGAAAGTCTGTCTGTCTGTCTGTCTGTCACCTCTTCACGGCTAAACTGCTAGATCGATTGTGATGAAATTTGGTAGGGATGTAGTTAACGACCCGAGGTCAAATATAGGCTACTTTTGGGCGCGATATAACCGAGTCCCACACGGGGCGAAGCCGCGGGGAACAGCTAGTAGACATATAAATTATAACACTGTTTGTTGAGTGTACACTAGTAATTAGGTGTATATATCTGTTATAAATGCCTTACCTTGCAATTATAGGACACAATAAAATATTACTCAACAACTGTTTATAATACTTCACTCACCCAATACTGCCAGCTCGGCGCTTTTGTATATCCTTTGCTGGGTCAGCCCCTATATTAAACACTGTTAATTATTTTTTTATTAAATATTAAGTTTGTATGACTACATTTTTGTCTTAAGTTTGATTTAGAATTTACATTTTGAGACCACAGACAGAAAAAACTTAAGGTGTAGTATCACATACAACACAAGTGAAGTCGGCAAACTATATTTAACTTTTATTTTGACATATGGCTTTCACCCATACTAATAAACCAACTAGTGACCAATCACCAGTATGCAACACCACGATACACACTTAAGCTAATTTGTCAATCATTATAGTATAGTACTTATCTTGTATACCATCAATACACAAAATATTCATAATGAGAGAACTCGTTAGAGTTGGAGATGTTGATGCTCTGTCGGGCCTCTGGTTTAGACATTCTGCTGCTCAGTCAGCAATATGTTTACCTTTTATTAAATTAAAATATTTAAATTCCTACATTTTGTCAAAAAACGCACCATGTAAAATGCAAGGCGATGGTATGAATGTTCAGTCATGTTTACAAGTTGTATTTGTTTAATTTTTGGTATTAATTTGGTTGGAATAGACATTCTTTGAGTCGCTAACAACGCGTCATGAAGGGCAACGTCAAATTGAATATAGGTCGATACCTAACTATTTTTTCAGTTTATTCCTAATTACTACATACAGTTTGAGAAAAAACAAATACGATGGTATAGCCATAGAAAAACAAGTGTGTACGTAAGTACTATATCAAAAAAAAATTACGAAAATATTTTATCATAATGCTTACTAACCGGGGATAGTTGGGGCCACGGCAGACATCGGTCAACAAACTCATCAGTCCTCTAATGTCTTTTGGTAAAAGTCACACACACAAATTAGAAACAAACTGCATAAAAAATCAAATTTTAAAATAATAATTCTTTCTAACACAACACAGTCGCCATTTTTGATTTTTATTTTCTTGCATGCAATGTTGCCGTCGCAAAATTTTAAGTTGCCGTTTTGGGATGGGATCTGGGGGTTACTGACTATCATCTTTTAATACCATGCAAAATTGGTGTTACACCCATATTCTCAAACGTTTCCTCATAGGTCGCCTCCACTCAACCTCATTCGAGGACGCCTCAAGGAAGTCCTCCATCTTTCCTTGAAAACGGTATTCTTAATTGTTTCCTTGGGAAACTCCAGTGAGGATGGGTCAAGGAATGACGTTCCGTTTCATTTCTGTATGTTGGTAAATTGCTTAAGTTTTTGACGTAAAGAGAGTTTTTGACAAAGATTCTTTATCAATTTTAGTTTACTGGCATAGATTTATTATAAAACAACAAAATACTTAATACACAAAGAACTTATTACAGTGGGTACAAGTTCTTTTAAATATGGCCCTCAATAAATGCACCTACTTTTCGTAAAACCTAACCTCGAACGTTTTCGTAAACGAAACGTTCGACGCTTCTTTATGGTACCTCTCGACCAACCTTATATTTTGACAGTTCGTTCCTCACCTCCATTGAGTAATTTCCTTATAGTCTGGTAAATGAGTGCTCAAAAGGGGTGTGTGGATAGAAAAGTCGAAAGCAGAAAATTTGACTTATGAACTTTGTAAAGACTAGTTAGGAGATAAACATACTAAAAGTCCTGACCCCTCCGAGGTGAGCCCGAGGGGAGGGGGGGGAAAGAAGGTCCCGTTTTTTGGTTTTTTTGCTTATATCTCCCAAACGGTGCATCAAAATGCAACCATGCTATGCTCCATCATTTGCCACAATTGCAATAGAAGTTGCACAAATAGCATTCATTTGCTGCAAGACAACGACTATGAAGACGACGGTGGAGATGATGTAGCAGAAGTAGGAGACTCCATTCCATCATCTGATAACAATTCGGCAGATGAGAAAGAAGAAGACGGGCCTGGTTGTGGTTTCTCAGTGGGGCAACCACTGAGAAACCACAACCAGGCCCGTCACGCCCAAAGAGGCAACGAGTGTTAAATAGCTCATCATAGCCCCCTCCCCTCGGGCTCACCTCGGAGGGGTCAGGACTTTTAGTATATTTATCTCCTAACTAGTCTTTACAAAGTTCATAAGTCAACTTTTCCATCCACAATCATTCATTGCCTAGGCTATTAAGGTGAGGAAGCTAGTGTCAACTATGAATACCATTGAGGTCGAGTGAGGATGAGTGGAGTTTGAGGAAACGTTTGAGAATACGGGTCAGCAAGATCCAGTCGCGTTTTTATAATGTGTTTCGGCCTTTACTCACTAAATCTTGCATGGATTTAAGAGACTGTAGGAAGTAACCCCCCAGGCTTGAAAGTTGCAACCCATCGTTGCCTACTATCATCTCTAAAAACCATGCAAGTTCCAGTGAGTAAAGGGGATGTCGCATTCACAGACGTATAATATAAGCAGACCCAATATGACAGATATCTACCGACGCGAGTTTTCACACATACAAAAATGTCGCTCAGACTGGGCCGAACTAGGGCGTAATAAACTTTATTGAAAAAATTTTGCAAACTTATTTAAAAGTGATCATTATTAAATATGTAGTACTATTTGTTCATGATCTTTTGAGGATGGGCCTCCTCCGCTCATATCATGCCTCACCCCGATATATAGGTACCTACTAAAACCATTTTAGTTCATGCTACTGTAGAAATATGAAAAACAATAATTTTGGTCTCCGACTCCGACACAAATTGACAGATCAGCGGATTAGTTTCTATGCAAATCTTTTTTTTTGTTTGACATTATTGATAGGTACTGGGGAAAGTTGATCAGTGTATGTATGGAGGGATTTCACCTTCAAAAAAGTTTCGGGGTAGTTGGTTACTTCCTGTATACAGGGTGCATCAAATCAAAGGTATATATTTTAAGGGTACATTAAGATCAAAATTTTCCCAATAAATAATATATACAAATATATAAAAAAAATAATTAATGTTTCATAGAAATATGATGGCTAACTTGGTCTGGGAGATCTAATATTAAAGTTGATTTTTCATAAAAAAAAAATTATATACCATGGTTGACTGGTAGAGAATGCTTTAGCATTAAGTCCACCCATTGTACCATTTTAGGTAATAAAGTTTGAAATAATAAATAATACATAATATGGTACAACATAAATTTATGATAATTAAAATAAGTAGTACAGTATGATGATTGGAACCTATCCTTAATATATTTGCACTTGATTTAAATTGACCTTTTATTGAAATGCTTTGACCGCCAAAAGATCAATGGTGGTGGTGTTGTATTGTATAACTTTCGAGAAGTTAGGCAAGTATAGTCTGCAACAGATTTTTGTATAGGTATTTTTTTACCTACGCACAAGACGTTTAAATTAACTTTTCTTAAAAACGAAAATAAAAAAATCTTACAAAAATTAGTTGAAAATCTAAATAAAACATAATAAAATAAAATATATTACAATTTTACGATTTGTGGTATTCGTTTTTGAATAAACCTTGGTTAAAGTTATATTCTTGTTTAGTTAATTTTGTTGTTGACTTACTACTTGGAAGAAAATTAAAAAAACAACAATACACTTAAGTAAATCCTATATTTTTGTAGTTTTGGCTGATATCTAGACAATGGTGAAAACTACAGGAAAATACGGAAATAAAATCACTGAATAGTTATTTGTTAATTATTTATTTTTAAAAAGTATGATTTTTTTCAAATAATTTCTCTCAGTTAGATTACACTGTTTAGATTTATATTTACAAATCAAGTCTACATAAAATTTTACTATTACTCTGATCAAAAGATGTAAATGATTTGCATCATGGTGTTCGTTTCCGGATACAAACAATGTTCCGTAATTTACAGAATCGGCTACGTAAGTAATCAAACTATTAAAGTTGATTTCATTAGGAACTGTCTTTAAAAATTTTTCACACGTTTGAACAACTTTAATTACGCCATCTGAGGGATACACTAAACCTCCCCGATCCTTTTAATTTATCAGAGAACATAAGAAATTTTCTTTTTCACCTATCACAATTAACTGACAAATTGAACATTTAATAACTTTGACCACTTTTCTTGCAATAAATCCTGCAATATAGATGGTGACATGATGTGTATAATCGTCTAATGGAGTTGAGAGAATATTATTAAGGAAACAGTCAACATCGTCAATTTCACAGAGATCCATTATATTTTGTTCAAAACTTGGAGTGCTACTATTTAGTGTTTCTATAGTTTTTCGAGCAGAAGTTACTGTAAGAATTGAATTGGGTGTAGCAAATCCATCTTTTTGCAGTTTAAGCTTTGTTTGTATGAGATTCTTTTTGTAAGCAGATTTTAACTGAACCACATTAGGGTTATCGTTAAACCCACCTTGTGCTCTCATTTTTCCAAAGAACATTTCTAGAAAATCTTGACTAATTTTATAAAGCGTGAAAAATCTTAAATTCTCTTTGTAGATCAAATCATCGAACATATTTAAGGCACTATGCAATCCTATTATAAAACCGATAAAACCAGTTTTACGTGGAGAAGTTATTATTAAGTTGCCATTACAAAGTTTTAAATTACTTAAATAGGATATCCAAGCTTTAGAATCATCTTTAATTTTTTGGATATTAGAAGCACACAGTGCCTTTTTGTAGCCTGGTGCTAAGGTTGATCGACTGTTGAGGACGTCAAATATATCATTTATTATTGTTATGAATTTAACTGTAGCTGCACAATCTTTAAACTCTTCTATATCTAAATCGTCCTTACAAAAAGAAAGTGCATCGGCTACAGATTTGCTCAACAGTTGTGTTGCAAGTCGAACTTTCATTTTCTGTTTTGAGAACATTATGTGCGCCTGTTTCAATTTATTAGCCAAATGGAGATTTTTGTTAGATTGCAAATCATGCAATAAATGGAGATATTTAAAATCAATTATATCGCCGTCTGGATCAATCAGAGTTTTGAAGTCCCCTAGTGTATTCCTTATTAATTTTATCATATGACATGGATCGAAATATACATTGACTCTTAAACTGTGAAAATTAAAATAAGGTTTAAAATTATCGTTAAAAGTGAAATCACATCCTAGGTGCATCGCCATGCTAACATTTGATGCAGCTCCATCAAAAGTCAATCCACATACAAATACATTAATTTTGTATAGCATTTCTATAGCCATTTTGACAACATTGGCGCGCTGTTCACCTGTCATTGAATTTATAAAAAAATAGGCGATAGGTAGCTTCCAGTTAAAATTTATTGCCGTTACCAATATTACTAAGGCTTGTGTTGCCAAATGAAGACTATCGTCGGAAACTCTGGTGCCAGTATTAATATAGCCTTTGTATTTATTTTCACTTCCATCCCAAATTAACCCCTTTCTAATGGCCATTTCGTCAATGCTTAAATTGACTAATACTTTTTTTTCACTATTATTGGATAAAGCTTTTAAAGTTTCAAAACTTTCAGATGTAAAGCCTGGTTCTGCGTCTATGTTTTTATACCAACGTGATAATGTGCCTGGGTGAGGTAGAACCGTGTTAAAAGTATTCCTTACATAGTTATAAGCCCTAGGCGAATAAAAGTGTAATTGAAGTGCGAACGACCTCAACTCTGGAGAATAAGATTTTTGTAAAGTTAAGCCTTTTTCTTTTTTTATAAACCGTGCAAAAAATTCCTTGTTATTCACTGGTATACTTGATAAAATACTGACATCATCTTGACTAATTTTTTCTTTCAGGCTCTTTATTACGTCTGACAGCTTACACACTCTACTTTTAAGGCGCCTTGCTTTTTGCTGTAAAGTCTTAATTTTTTTATTTTTTAAAGTAATTATGCGTTTCAGCTTCTCTTCCTTGGTTGAACAACGTCGATGATCTTCAATCTGGAACAATTTTCATGTTGTTATTAAAATCACTATGTAAGCAAATTATTATAAAATAGTAATAGATATAATACATATACAAAATACCTAATCTCTTTAGGGTTGAACCAAACCCAATTTGATAATTATGTACATATTATAACGTCTAATAAAAATTTATACTAAAACTAATTGAAGATAAGTCATGATATTAATCAACTTTTCCCAATGAACTTAAATCTAAATATGAAAAGAAAAAATATTATAAGGATAAAAAAATGAAAGAAAAAATCTCCAAATCTAATAAAGCACAGCATCAGCTTATATCTAGTGTAATTTACATTTAATAATAGCTTTACCTTCTTTGTTCCATGAATTTGGGAAATACGGTAGGATGATGAAGATGGTTGGGGTTCTAAAACGTTTTTTACATCTTGTAGTACAGATGCAATATAGCCAGAAGCACATATTTTCCGTTGAGATTCAGATACTGATGATTTGTTTTCATTCTGTAATGTTAAAATAATGTTTTAAGAAGTAGCTCAACAGATTAACCAAATACAAAAGAAGTATTACATATGAAAGACATAATTATTGTATTACTTCATACTTAGCAAGCTAATAAGACACAAGGAAACTTATTAAAAGAAAGATTATTTTAGTAGTTTACAAGTAAAACTACTTATCATGGGAACATAGGTTTGTTTTTTTCTTGTGACAAGCAGTTGTGTGACAAATAAATGTTTGTATTGGATTATGAACAACTAATTATATGTTCTTATAAATTGCTTACATTCTTGTTTGTATCACTATAAAAATGTGAGGTTTCTTTATGGGTTGAAGAACATGGTTGTGGTTCGGGTACATTTACATCCTGTAGTAAAGATACTAATTTTCCAGCAGCACATCTTTTCCTGGAAGATGCAGTTGGTGGCAAATTTTCTTCGTCCTGTAATAAAAATAAATAAACAATGTTGTTAAAATGACTAAAATTAGGGAACAAATGTTTCATTTTACTTTGTAAACAAAAGCTGTATTTTCCAAAAACATAAATATATAATATCCCGGTTGTTTCTTCAGGGTAAAGCTTCAGAACCTGTTGCTTTTAATCATGATCCCAAATTTGACAGATTTTATTTAAAAGTGGAGCGACTATTGTCTGACTTCTGTAATCTTTATGCAGGGAAACCTAACTAATAGAATCATAAAGGGACCCACAGCGTAGCATGCCAGCTGTATGTGTAAATAATGCTTTCTGTGGGATTCAAACCCACAACCTCTGGATGTTAAGGACCACTAAACCACGGAGGCTAACTGCCTGAGCAGTTAATGCATGGAAAATAGATATTCAAAATAATTGAGCATGTATATGTGTTACACTTACTTCTGAATATTCTTCAAATAAAGTTGGGATTGCTCCGGGTCGGAGTATTGTGCAAAATGCACTGGTATCTTTTAGGTGTTGTTCAAAATGTTTAGAACACAAAACACTGCTTGACTTGGGTTGCCAGTTTTCACGGTGCATGTTTTGCACCCAGATTTTCTTTAAGTCATCCTCCTTTGGAAACCTGTAACAATACCGATAACATGGGCACTTATTTTACTTATATCATCGATCAAATATTAATGCTACTAGTGTAATGTAATGCTGAAGCATTTGTATCTTTATTTCCATGCTTGCATTTACTGTATGTATAGATCATAATAAATTAATAAGTATGTATTATGTACCAATTACACGCTATGTGTACTTAACTCACATTATAAAATAAACATTAAAAGATGAACCCATATGATAAGCCTACTGGCTTTCTATCTTGAGATGGTTAAATAGGATAGTAGTAACAATAATTTGATAACTAATAAACTAAGGTTATGTCCGAATTTATTAAGTAACATATATACATATACACACTCATATACTTGGGACAATTTGTGTCCTCTTTAAAACAATGTGAAGAGTAGGATTTATGTGGCTAAAATATTGTAATATGTTGTGAAATAAATATGATTCGCGGCTCCTCTTGGCGGGGGCACTGCCTTTCCGTGCCCCCAGATTTAACAAGGAAGATAAGTGTTTTAGATCCAACATAACAACAGTTTGTTTACTTTGAAAATACGATAGGTATAGTCTTACTATACTAAAATTGCTAAAATTATCGCTCTGCCTGAGTTCGGCCCACAAAATTTGACGAGTACATGAACTGTCAAATCTAGATACCTAGTAGAACAAAAACTAAAAAATTTGATAAAATAGGCGAAGCTACTGCGTTGATAGATATTAGAAACTGTTTACTATCTTTAAAAATCAGTTTCACAACATTAACAGCATTTACAAATAAAACAAAACACGACAAACAATCATGTAAACAAAGAGATTCCATACATACCGGTGAAAACTTAATCCAGGTGTTTTATTGTAACTTGCACTGTTACATTTGTACGCACTGCACTTCACCATTTTTCAGTTTGTATTTTAATAAATATTTGAGCACTATCCACAAGTATTTCACTTTATTTCGGCAGAAAACGTCGTAGTTTACATTGACAGCGTCACTCATCAATATGGCGTCCGACCAAAAGAATCCTGGCGAAGCCCCATACATCGTTTGTACGAAAAAAAAACAAAAAATATAGATAACTTGAAACAAATCGCATTAGCAAGAACACTTAACTAATTACACGTTTACCACCACTAAATAATTATAAACCCCGGGGTTTTTTAATTATTCCGTTTTTTAAAAGTCGTCCTTTTGTTTCATTTTCCATCGCCATATTTAAAACAAAACCCACCCAACCACAACTGAACTGAAACATCATGTCAGTCTGACAGTTGCTAGCATTGTCAAATCGACATTGACAGTTGATTTAATTGATTATAGTAGAGTACTAGGTTAGGATATTAGGAAAGTCAATATATTTATTGCTTTGCACTTTCTTTATGTAGACCGCAATCTACAGAGTTCAAGTCAGTTTGAATGACAGTGACATTGGCAGTTGTAAGTCGTGGCTCTATGCGAATGTTTCACTTTCTACATTGCCATATTTAAGTTCTGATAACATAATTTATAATAAAAATCTAGTTTTTTTCCCGGGGGTTTAAAAATATTTTATTTACAGAAATGTATTTCTGGGACTCTTAAGATGTTGTAAAAAAAAATCAACTCATCCGTATTTTTTTTTTTTATTCGTAAAAATTCCGCCATCATTCTTTCTCTTCGCGGCGTCATTTGTTTATGTTTGCGTAAGTGTTGCTATAAAGGAAAAAAGAGGACGGCGTATATGAGGACGCCATTGGTAAGAAAGAGGCAGGAAGTCTTAGACAAAAGTATAACTATAGCTACGATTTTACATAGGGTCTGCTTATATTATACGTCTGTGGTCGCATTACATTTTATATCGCGCTGTCTCGCTTACTCAATGGAACTTGCATGGTTTTTTAAGAGAGGGAATTGAACTGCTTTTGTACAGAAAGGGGGTGGTACCTGCAGTGTACCTCAGTGTACCACTAATGAAATCCAGTGTACTTCTTTCTATATAAAGATATTTAATAAAATATGTACACCCGCCATTTCCTTGTTTCATCCTTTTTAGACATCTTTTTAATGAGTCGGATTTAATTTTTTTAATTTTTTTTTTTACTATTTGTGCATAATAATGATGGATTATTATTTTCTGGGGAGTAACTACAGTCGTGGTGTAAGGCGACATTTCCCTTACTCACTGGTTCTTGCATGGTTTTAAGAGATAGTGGTAAGCCATCTGTGTAAACATTACAAGATGGAATGTTGGTACTCGATACAGGGAGATTACTTTACCATGACTTGTTCGGGCTGGTCCGAAATGAGTGAGTAAGCAAGATGTCGCCTTTTTAAGTAGTAATCGCTAGTAACATCTTTGTTTATGAAGAAATTACTAATGCTTGTCTCTAACAATAGATGGCAGCGCTAACTCTAAAGCTGTTGTACCGACAACTATTTTTGGCTTAGGACGCCATTAATATTAAGGAAGGAATAAAAGCAAGGTAAAGGCCGACACACATTATTAAAACGCGACGCGACCCGATGAAACGCGACGCGTGTTGAGTCAAATCAAATTGTATTATTTCAACATAGATTAAAAAAAAATTGCAGAGCCGCGTTCCTAGTTCTATGTATTTCAACATCCGACGTGATGACACGTCGAATGTTGAAAGTGTGATTCTGATCATAGAGGGTAGTACAGTTTGATTTGCCTCAACACGCGTCACGACGTCGGGTCGCGTTGCGTTTTAATAATGTGTTTCGCCTTACCCTTGCTTCTTGCAGGAGGCTCAATTCACGTAACATTTGGGATCTTGGAATCGTCTACAATTCTTAAAGCACCCTCTTTGTATTGAGTATCGAGTTATATTTATTTTTTTTATTTTAGTACATAATATATTTACCTTCCTCTTGAATCACTATCTATTAAAAAAACAGCATCACAATCCGTTGCGCAGTTTTAAAGATTTAAGCATAAATAAGGATATAGGGACAGAGAAAGCGACTTTGTTTTATACTATGTAGTGATAGTGATTTATTTCTTCATAGTAGAATTCGGTTATTTCGATATTTATAACACGACTTCGACACGTATGCAAATGTCAGTGTTGTGTATGTTCGAACCGATCAGGCGCCAGGGTCTACTTTTCAAACTGTCTATTTCTCATTTTGACTACTTTTCGTGGAGTTTTTGGAGTGAAAGTAAACTGTCGCTATGTCCGCGCTGTATTTAATTTCCAAAACTTAGGTTTTTTCGAGTGTTTGTGCATAATATTGGTGGTTTATTATTCGCAAAGTGTTCGTGAACAAGCGTGAGTGTTGGGAAGTGATACAGTGTCGATTACGTGACTTTTTATCTTTGTCACCAAAATCTCCATGATATAGCTAAGTGAAATTTTTCCACCGCTTCACTTAGCCATCTGACTCAGACTAGACTTACTTACTTGACTGGACTTGACTATTGACTTGAATTTTTGACTCGACTGACTTAAGTAGGACTAAAGAAGATTAATAAATTCAAGAAAGGCCTTAAAGGACTAGATTCCATGGCCGTAAAAACTATTAAAAAAAAAACTACTTTTCGTGGAGCCATCATCGCAAAGCTACTTCAAAGAATTTCGAATCGCGCGCGGTCTTGACGAGGCAACATTTTTTTTAAATCTATGGTCCGAACACAGTGTATGAGAGAGAGTTTTTGGAGGGAAAGTAAACTGTCGTTATGTCCGCGCTGTATTTAATTTCCAAAACTTAGGTTTTTTCGAATGTTTGTGCATAATATTGGTGGTTTATTATTCGCAAAGTGTTCGTGAACAAGCGTGAGTGTTGGGAAGTGATACAGTGTCGATTACGTGACTTTTTATCTTTGTCACCAAAATCTCCATGATATAGCTAAGTGAAATTTTTCCACCGCTTCACTTAGCCATCTGACTCAGACTAGACTTGACTGGACTTGACTATTGACTTGAATTTTTGACTCGACTGACTTAAGTAGGACTGAAGAAGATTAATAAATTCAAGAAAGGCCTTAAAGGACTAGATTCCATGGCCGTAAAAACTATACAAAAAAAAAAAAAGTATGAGAGAGTTTTTGGAGGGAAAGTAAACTGTCGCTATGTCCACGCTGTATTTAATTTCCAAAACTTAGGTTTTTCGAGTGTTTGTGCTTAATATTGGTGGACTATTATTCGCAAAGTGTTCGTGAACAAGCGTGAGTGTTGGGAAGTGATACAGTGTCGATTACGTGACTTATTATCTTTGTCACCAAAATCTCCATGATATAGCTAAGTGAAATT
Organism: Apomyelois bistriatella; assembly: GCA_947044815.1. Classification (NCBI taxonomy): domain Eukaryota; kingdom Metazoa; phylum Arthropoda; class Insecta; order Lepidoptera; family Pyralidae; genus Apomyelois; species Apomyelois bistriatella. The sequence continues at coordinate 8,314,214 of OX345689.1, forward strand.
TTTCCACCGCTTCACTTAGCCATCTGACTCAGACTAGACTTACTTGACTGGACTTAACTATTGACTTGAATTTTTGACTCGACTGACTTAAGTAGGACTGAAGAAGATTAATTAATTCAAGAAAGGCCTTAAAGGACTAGATTCCATGGCCGTAAAAACTATTAAAAAAAAAAAGTGTATGAGATAGTCTTTAATTATTTATTGAGCTAACGAATCCACGGGGGAGTTTTTGGAGGGAAAGTAAACTGTCGCTATGTCTGCGCTGTATTTAATTTCCAAAACTTAGGTTTTTTCGAGTGTTTGTGCATAATATTGGTGGTTTATTATTCGCAGTGTTCGTGAACAAGCGTGAGTGTTGGGAAGTGATACAGTGTCGATTACGTGACTTTTTATCTTTGTCACCAAAATCTCCCATGATATAGCTAAGTGAAATTTTTCCACCGCTTCACTTAGCCATCTGATTCAGACTAGACTTACTTACTTGACTGGACTTGACTATTGACTTGAATTTTTGACTCCACTGACTTAAGTAGGACTGAAGAAGATTAATAAATTCAAGAAAGGCCTTAAAGGACTAGATTCCATGGCCGTAAAAACTATTCAAAAAAAAAACGAACCCACGGCAACTTTATATTGAAAGGAAAGTTTTTGGAGGGAAAGTAAATTGTCGCTATGTCCGCGCTGTGTTTAATTTCCAAAACTTAGGTTTTATCGAGTAATTGTGATTAATATTGGTGGACTATTATTCGCAAAGTGTTCGTGAACAAACGTGAGTGTTGGGAAGTGGTACAGTGTCGATTACGTGAATTTTATCTTTGTCACCAAAATCTCCAAGTTATAGCTAAGTGAAAATTATCCACCGCTTCACTTAGCCACCTGACTCTGACTCACTTGACTAGACTACTGACTTTACTTTTTGACTTGACTTGACTAAAGTAGGACTGAAGAAGATTAATAAAATGAAGAAAGGCCTTAAAGGACTAGTTTCCATGGCCGTAAAAAGTATTTAAAAAAAAAATATTGAAAGGACATTTTTTTTTGTACATTTTATTAATGGTGCTTTTCACTAGCGGTATATGATCGATGCGCTCGTTCTCTTCGCAATAAGAACACACATGCGACAAGCAACACTAGCAGTACAACTGATACACCGCACATTGCGAATAGTCCTCCGCGTAATCGGCTTTCATCTGAAAATATTTGAAAGTAACTTGTAAAAAAAAAACCACATCGAAATCTTTTAAATGGATATAAAGTTAATATATATAAATAAAACCGTATATAATATATACCTTTATATAAGTTTTTTCAGATAGGTGTTTATCATTGAGATCAAATTTCCAATGATAATAAATAATCGCGATTTTTTTTCATGTAGAACAACTGAACAACTGCTTAGTGATTTAATGCCGTTTTAGAGAGTAGGTATATTTATATGGCAATACGGATCTCCTTTAAAATGACTGTTTGTTCTACAAATCAAAAATAACAATATGCTCTCCCTGCGGTTTCACTCGCCCTTGGTGTGTATGTACCCTATAGCCTATAACCTTCCCCAAGAATCAAGCTTTCATAAGCAGAAAGGATTTTTCAAATCTGACCAGTAGTTCCCAAGTTATAAGCGTTTAAACAAACAAACAAACACTCTTCAGCTTTATTTATTATATACTTATTTATAATATTTTCTCTGTGCATTTTGCCTGAAATGGATAAAGTTAAAAGTTTTGAAATGAATAATGGAAACCAAAAAAAAATTTTTTAATTTTTTTGTCTGTCTGTGTACTTATGATCACTCATGCTTATCTCAGAAAGTACTGAACAAATTTGCTCAAAACTTTCACCAACTGTTTTGTATGAACTCGGAAGAACATCAAAAGTTTGTTTCATCAAAATCGGTTCATTAAAAAAGTTATCGTCATTTAAATGAACTCAAGGCATGTTTGATTTTGATTTTCGAACGAATGCACCAAATTGGATATTTTTTTTGTGTGCTTTATTGTCATGACAAACTTTGTACAAAATAATAGGGAGATTCCCGGTCAACTCCCACGATAACGGGAACGAAGCCTACGCGCACGAAGTCGCGGGCTACAGCTAGTAAATAATATAAAATTTGTGAATGTGTTAAAATAAGCATTCATTTTTTTCTTTAATTAATTAATCTTGATAAGTAACCCTTCATAGCAAACTTTCGGAGTTCCATACATCGCGATAATGAATATTCTCATTTAAGTGATATGATCACAGTATACTTTCTAGCTTATGGAAATTTATCTTCTGGTGTGCTATTTTTGAAATGGATCATAGCAAAATTGGTGAGTCAAATGATTATCGTTCGTTTTCGAATGATTTTTATGCGACATAAGTAACCGGTGACCCGAACGATAATCCACTCACCGGTATACTTCTCAAAAATAGAACTTCTCTAGATTGTGAATACAAGGTACATTAATATTTTAAAGTCGGAGTTTCGTATGACAGTCGCTTTAAAACGACTCGCACTTTCTGGTTTTATATAACTTGCCTTTTTCTGATGTCAATTGTTCTGTGTGCTCCGACGAAGGAAAAACATTAGAGAGTTGTGGTAGATATTGCAGCCAAAAACTTATGTCTCTACCAGCACTGCGTTTACTACCATCTATGCTGTAACTAATATCATGAATTTGTGCATCTCCAACTTTGTATCGAATCCAGTCATCTTCTCTTGCTGGGGATCTACAAATCATGAATAAAATGCACAATCATTTGGTTAAGAAAAAAAAAATTGGTGTAAGTCTACATACTTACATATATACGTACTAGCAAGCCGTTCCTAAGCCTTATCTATGATCTTATTATATAAGAATTACTCCAGAAGGTTAAGATCAGGATAAATCAGTTCTCTGGTAAACCATAAACAGGAGATAACTGATATGTACCTACCTACAGAAGCATATCGGGACTTAAAACTACATCTACTATAAACTAGCGGCCTCTGAAGTGGCACCTATTCGTATGTATAACATAGTTAGGATTATTAAGTCTCCTCTCACAAAAATGTATGACCGAAACAGAAGTTTCCACCTTCGATAACTGTTACAGATTTTAGATCTCGGCCGACACTATGTATTTCAGTGGAACATTTCGGGATCTATCTGCTGCCTTTCCATGAGTCTTGCAAGAACGCCATGGGGCAGCGGCGCACAGTGGGACGGATTTCGGATTTGCGGACATTCGACTTCTTTGTTGCATATCTTTATTTTCTCAATCTAAAGCCCTAATTAAGACGATCAAAATGTAGGTATATTGGCCAGTTTTTTTGTAAATATTATATTAAAAGAGAAAAAGTGAAATTAAAAAAAAATGTTAATATGTGTAGGAACCAATCACTCGCACGTCTATCTCCTTTAGTTTTATTAAGTAAAGTGATCCTATAAGGGTTCCGTTTTTACTTTGTAGTACGGAACCCTAAAAAATCTCCCTAAGCTCCCTTCATTCACTTACCCGTATTTTATAAATTGTATCATATATTGTTGGAATAATCCTGATATCTGTTTTTCTTCAAATGTAGCTGGGCGTCGAGCAACTTGAAGCATTAAAGTGTCTCCTAAAAGGGCCAATAAGTCAGAACCATGCACCGCTCCTAAAAAGCAAAGTAAATCTTAAATACTTCCTTAGGTGCATACGTATATAATTATAAATGTATATCAGACTCTACCTTTGCGCCGCTAAGTTACAGACATTAAAATGTCTATATGTCTTACCTACTTATATTTTTTTACATATAAGGAATACGAACAACAGAAGATCTAACTTATCTTCCACCTGCCTGTGTAATTTACTGGTCTCCCGCGAAGATCTACTTTAGTTGACTGCGAGTAACGATACACGTAGAGTCTGGATACTCTCCGGGCGAGCCTGGCTGCGAGCAAGGCGGTTCCTGCCCCCCATACAGCAGCGGACTCCATTCTCGACAGATTTTCTAAAGCTTCAAGAGAATTTTGTTCCACATCTTTATTTTTCATTGTTCCCCAGTATTCCCAAAGAATCGCTTGAGTCATCTGTTGTATAAGAATAATTAGTTAAGACGAGACCTCGGTGAACACTAGCGCCACCATCATTTAAAAATCATTATTCACTGAAAACACAAGTTATCAAAAATCCCTGTTATGTAATTAAGGTTCTGGATCTGAAGTTAATTTTAATCATATTAAATTATAGTTCCATATAGTTACAAATTGCAAAACTGCTAAAAGTTTTAAGCAATATTGCAATTTGTAACTACTTATAGGAAACTATAATTTAATAATGTAATATGTTTCAAATTAACTTCAGATCCAAACCCTTAATTATATAACAGGGATTTTGGATAACTTATGTTTTCAGTGAATAATGATTTTTAAATGAGGGTGGCGCTAGGTTCGCCTAGACATCACCTTAAAGCAAAATTCATCTTATACAAACTCGCAAGTGTTCATGAACTCAAACACTGCACAAGTATTGTGTCATCACTAAACAACCCCCTTTTTATCTGATATAGCAAATTAAAACTGACCATAGATAATGCCTCAGACCGCTGATGTATAGAAACCATTTGTAATAGTTTTGGAATCATAACGCCAATAATGTATTCGTGGATGTGAGATGGATTCTGTTTTATAAGCTCATAGCTTCGATCTGAAAGTAAACCAAATTGATGTCATCAGAACTAAAGAGTTGGATTCGTGCATCAAGATTTACGTACTATACTAGCACAGCAGCTTCTTAGAAATGTAAATAAATCAAATAGTTTAGTCTTTAATATTATTTATAATGTCGTATATAAAAAACATATAAAAGTAGAGTCCGTGATTTTATGAGTACCGTCAAAGTGTGCGTTAGTTCATACAAAATACGACGGATTTTTGCGATGCGGCCCGGCACGCTGCGGCCCGTCAAAGTCTGCGCCTACATTAAGTAGGTACGCATTTTCTGTTGTGACTTGTGATGCGGTTTGGCCCGGCACGCTGCGGTCCGTCAAAGTCTGGGCCTACCCTAATTTGGCAATTTATTTTTTTGTCGTTAAACCAAAACAAACGAAATATACTAAGTACTAAACTAACCATTGTAGTTTATAGATTCAAGGTCCGTAGCACCTAATAGTAGATCAAGTTGCATGCTCTGTTTTGTTGATAGTGCAATAGTCAATGTTGTTGGCAAGTATTGTTCAGACTCTGGTAAAAAATCATCAGGGATTGGCTGCAACATTATACCCCAACTCGCGTTCTAAAACATGTTTTATTCTTATTATACATAAATACTTATAAGTAGGTATTAAAACAAATTAGGGGTAAGTAGGTACCTATATCTATGTAAATATTTACATTTTGAAATGACAATTTAAACCTACCTAATGTAAATGATTTTGTTATTTTTTAGGATGACTCATTATAACCTACCTACGTAAACGTCCTGTCTGTGGTGGTAGGTACGACCAAAGTGAGCATCTTGTCATTGTTTTGCAAAAACTTTTTTTTACCCTTGTTTCATATTTTTGATTTGTTAGGTACCTACCTACCTACTTTACTTACCTACATTGCAACAACAAAGTTGAATTGCCGATTTGAAGGCGGCCTCCTTATTATAAATATCATTTTTGGACGTTTATCGTTAAGACCTTAAAATAAACGAATCAGAAATTGACTATCATATAAGTACCTAACCTACCTACCAAAGATACTAAAGTACCTACATAGGTAGCTAACTGTTTTAAATAAATGTATGGTGAGGTAAGCAATATAGGTACCTACTTACCTAGTTGTAGGTAGGTACTATGAATATTGAATTAATTCTAAGCTATATATATGCTATAATATTTGATTCGGGTGAGTACATACCGAGTATAATGCTGTAATATCTGACAACGGTCTTGCTCTCATACATTGTAAAATATCCAGATCTGATTTCCCAACACATCCTAGGTTTTGGGCAATTTCTCTGGATATTGTTTCTGTCATACTTGCATTTATATATTTATCTTCTAACATAGACCAAGGATTTCTAGGAGACATTATAATGGCTCTCTGAAATAAACCTGTATAGATGAAAATATACTTGAATTGAATAGATACCTAGCTACGAGGGTGGTCCCAAAAGTACCCGACCTGACTTATAAATATTGGCAGTTAAAAAAAAAAAAAAAATTGGTTGCCTGTAAAGTCGGTATACGGGCGAAAGTTTTACGTGACAACGACTTTGAGTCTGTCTCTCTCGCTCTTAGGGGACGCGTGCCTCTCACTCGCTCTCATTGTGAGCGCATCGTAACGTTACCGAGCGTTACACTTTTTCATAAGTGACTCCCAGCCGCAACCTAATTTAAGACGTTGTCACGTCAAAACAATTACTGTCATCTATAATTCCATCTTCTAAAAAGTTAATTATAAATTTGATAAAGCTACGTCAATTAATATTTTTCTAACAGCCATCTAAAGTGAACATGTCAGTAAATTTGTAAACATGGATAAAATTGGGCATCGTTATGTGATAAAATAATTTCATCTGAAAGGTCTTAGTCCAACCAATATTAAAGCGGAGTTGGATTCTACACTGGGGGAGTCTGCTCCTTCGTTTACAACAGTCAAATATTGGGAAGCTGAGTTTAAGCGAGGTCGTAAGAGCTGCCAAGATGAACACCGCAGTGGTCGACCAAGTGAGGTCACTACGCCAGAAAATGGGAAAAAAAATCCACAAAATGGTATTGGATCACCGTCGACTGAAAGTGCGCGAGATAGCTGACATGGTAAGCATTTCAAAAAGTGCTGTGCATCGCATTTTGACCGAAAATTTGGACATGAGAAAGCTGTGCGCAAGATGTGTGCCGCGTTTGCTCACAATGAAGCACAAACAGCGTCGTAAGGATGTTTCCATCGAGTGTTCGGCAAAGTTTCGCAGGAATAAAGCAGAGTTTTTGCGTCGATTCATAACAATGGACGAAACATTGGTCCACCACTTCACGCCTGAGACCAAGGAGCAGTCAAAGCAGTGGACTGAAAAAGGAGAACCGGCTCCAAAGAAGGCAAACACAATTCAGTCAGCTGGCAAAGTTATGGCATCCGTTTTCTGGGATTCACGTGGAATTAATATTTGTTGATTATCTTAAAAAAGGAAAAACAATCAATGGCGAATATTATGCAGCCTTATTGCAGCGTTTGAGTGATGAAATTTACAAAAAAACGGCCCCATCTGACGAAAAAGAAAGTGTTGTTTCATCACGACAATGCACCAGTCCACACGTCTGTCATTGCGATGGCCAAATCTGGCTCCCTCGGATTATTTTCTATTTCCAAATTTGAAAAAATGGTTGGAAAAGATTTGCCAATAATGAAGAGGTAGAGTCTGCGGTAAACGGCTATTTTGAGGAGCTTGGCGGTTCCTATTATAAAGAGGGTATCGAAGCTATTTAACATCGTTGGGAAAAGTGTATAGGTAGATCTAAAAGGAGACTATGTTGAAAAATAAAAATATTTTTTTTATTGTTTTCTTTGTCTGTTCAGGTACTTTTGGGACCACACTCGTATATTTAAAAAAATCATACAGAGTAGTACCACATTTATAAGTTACTACGGCATTTATCGAAACCGCAGAAAAGCGCAATCACAGAACGGATAAATTACCACCATCTCCACGGTCTTAAGCCACCTATTTCCGAGCAAGAGGAAGAAAAGTATGTTCCTCTTACCCACAGAACTGGATAATATCTTTCTTAGTTTCTTACCCCTCCTAACCTAAATGGTTAGTACCAACCACAGAACTGGAAAGAAGTGTTTTGTAGAGGATTTAGTTTAAGAACCGGTGTGTTAAACTAAAAGTGGAAAACTAAACCACAGCGCATATTAATTTGTAAAAGTGCCATCTTGCGGTCATTGACATAAGCAATATAGCAAACTTCCCCCTTTTTTTCCCCATTTTCCCTCTAATCAAAAAAAGAACTCGACAAAAAATATCAAAAAAAATCAAGGTACACGTGTGCCAAATTTCAGTAGAATCCGTTCGTAAACAACGTCACAGAAATCTTTCCCCCTTTTTCCCTTCAATCAAAAAAAGCTCTCGACAAAAAATTGCAAAAAAATCAAGGAACACGTGTGCCAAGTTTCATTAGGATCCGTTCAGAAATGCAACCTCCAGCCCGGAACAAACAGACAGACAGACAGACATCCGGACAAAAGCAAAATTTGCCAATCTCGAAATGGAGACTTTCGCTCGCTTCGCTCGCTCGGTCAATCATGTAAAATTTGTTACACTTCGGCAACATGGCTAATACCTTTACTTATCAGTCTAACTAAACGTTTGTTTTAGTATATACCTACTTATACTGGCATCACTCACCTACGGTGCGAGGTGAGGCTAAATGATATAGGACACTATCGGCACCAGTAGAATGTCCTGCCAAGGTTATTGAAGCAGGGTCTCCACCAAATGCTGCTATATTATCACGTATCCACAGAAGAGCTAAATATTGATCCAGAAGTGCAAGATTTCCACGCGCTGCTATAGATTTCAAGGTAAAGAAGGCTAGAAGGTGTAAACGGTAAGACACAGTTACTACCACAACACCTTCTGCTGCCAATTTTTGGCAAGGTAGTGAGATTCCTCCGTCCAACCAAGATTCGCTATAAAAAATAACTAGCACAGGCAGCGACTTTCCATCGGCACGCTATCTGAAAAACATTTGAAGTAGAAATAGGTGAGCTGAGGATAAAGGGTAACGAGGAAAATACGAATCCAAATCTCGGTTTACTATGGTGATCTATTTTTAGCTCGATTTCGAAGGAAAGGCTTTTGAAAAGTGGAGATGAAAATAGAAGGACTCAAATTTCATCATGTTGTGTGTTGCTCTCTACACCGAACAAATAACCTTTCGCAGTATCGAGACATCGCACGATGAAGACTTCGCAATAAGGTTAACGATGCACTTCGTAAATTAATAAAACGAAGTGTCTCGCATACACATAGGGAATTCCTCTTTTTCTCTCTTTTAACCCAGGCCCGGGTGCAATCTAGTTTTTTTTTATTTTTGCCGGAAGTTTTGTATCAATGATGAAGTAATAGCATTACCCGGGTTGTCCAAATATTTAGAAAAAGGCAATCCTCACTCATGCTAACATTTTCATTATAACCAACTTGCGGGCATAATGGTGGCATCCGATGAGCAAAAAATGTACGTTTCCAACCAGAATGTCTTTCGGGGGCCTAAAACAATAAACTTGAATGATTGAAATATTCGTGTAATAAAATCTACTTAGGTAAATAGGTATTTATTTATTAAAACTATATTGTTCGGGAGGGATACAAATGTCAACAAGTAAAATATCAACAGTAAAAATATCAACACCGTATAATCAACAATAGGCTAGTTGACTTGTATTTTGTTTTTATTTAAAATAATCATTCTCTATTTGTTTAGATTGAAACCATTTTTTCCGAGCCCTCTAAGGCAGCAAAATTTTATTTCAAAAGTTCACTTTTAGAATCCCATCAAAAACACCGTCGGCCATTATTGCAGAGTTTTGTGACGTCATTATTGTATAAGGTGCTATTTTTGAAATCTGATTCTCGCCAAGAACCACAGTCGCATAAAAATCATGCGATTCCAGTTTTGTCGAATGAAAATCATTCGAATTAATGACTTTGAACGAATGACAGAAGTCAAAAATAGGTCTGAACGTCAGTTTACCAGAATAGTTGCGTCACGTCATGGCGGTTGATGGCCGGCCCGCGTTTTGATTTGACAGTTCCGAATTTTAAGTAAATTTGAAATTGAAATTATAATGCCATCTTGCATTTTTCTTAGCGGAAATCGATTTATTTCGGTTTCGAGGGTCAAATACTGTAAGAAAATGAACATTTGTTGCATCAAAATTGATATGAGTCAAGTAGCCTATTGGATATCTCAGAAACAAAATACCATTGATGTAAAACATAAACGGTTCAAAATGTCAACAGTCCAAATTGGCAACATATCAACTAATCAATGACTTGGACTTGGAACCTAAAAGGCATATTTTTTCAACGATCCACAATTACAATTTGTGAATTAATCAACATCCAAAATAATCCACAATTAATATCAATGAAGTATTATTTATTTTCACGCTACATAGATTTACAACATCTATTAACAAATTCTTATCTCGTACCGTAAAATGTTGCAACTTTGCCAAGAAAGCCCAACTTTGCCTTTTTCGTTTCGATTGTGATATTTCGCGTTTGCTTCGTTTTTTCCTATTTTTTACCATTTGATAGTAATTTCACATTATTAGGGCAACATATTTTTATTTTTTTACAATTACAACTCCATTGTTACTCTGTCAGTTGTGCGACACAAACCGGCCCGTGAGGGTGAAAAATTGTAGTGTCCTGTAACTTTTGCAGTTTTACGAAGAGAAAAGGTGATTTTAATCAGAAATAACGTACCAAGGTAAGACAACATTGTCTTTTTTCCGTATTATTTAATATTTTTATGAAAAGGACACCATTTCATCAAAATAACTTAGTAGGCAATGTTGTGCACTGTTTTGGAAACTTGAGTGACACAACTTTGCCTGGGTCTAGGGTTATCACTTGTTGGATTTCATTAATTATACATTTTTAATGTGATTTCATGGAACTGTATTGTTCACTACATTAATACTATTACATTCTTATTAGGTACTAAGTACCACACATTATCGTTTACGATTTCATAGCTGATATTGTAATTTGGACAAAGCATATTTAAGTATTTTTTTTAATATAGCAGTCCGGAGTTTGGAATTGTGCCCGGAATAATATAATAGAGTTCCAATTTATAACCCTGACCCTTCAATCAGGAGTGTAGCCACTAAGTTTCATTTTTTTTGTAGTTATATGAAAAATGGCAAGTATCAAAAAGAGAAGCAGGAGAAAACCAGGAGCTCATTGAAAAATGACTTATAAATTAGTATTGTTACGTTACCTACATAATTAACGTTGTTTTTTATTTTTATTTAATTTAATGACACTCAAGTATTTTGTTTCATTTGTAATTTAAACTTACGCAGCAAACTGTTAAATTTTTGAAAAATATATAAAAATAGTTAAAATATATACTGCTTTTATTTAGGACAACCCTGGAGTCAACGATATTTTTGTATGGAAAGTTTGTGGTACCTGCTACAACTTTGCCTATTAGCTGTGAAAAAAAAATATTACCTTTAGGGCAATAGTGTAACTGCCGAGACCAACAATGTGCCCTCAGTATCCGAATAAAAAATCCTGCAAATTATCGACATTTTATTTATTGAGATTGAGATATCCTTCTAGGCAAAGTTGCGTCTTTTACCTACAACTTTGCCTACGACTTTGAGTTCTTGTTATTCAGAAAAACAGCATGCTTTTCACGTATTTGGGCCCTACCTGGCAAGATATAAAGTCTGTTTTCCGTCTTAAACTCATGAAAAGTCGTAATAATAAGAAGGTTCAGTTGTACGAACAAAAAACCTCAAAATCCAGGCAAAGTTGCAGCATTTTACGGTACTCGTCTATTAGCTCGGAGTAGTGTTTTAACTCGGAAGAACATCTAAAGTTTGTTTGATCAAAATCGGTTCATTAAAAAAAAGTTTTTTTATTGCATTATTTTATATAGCAGGCTTTCTGGTGTACCTATATGACATTCAGGGTGTGATGGATGATGAAGCCAGAAAGTGGTCAAAGGAACTCCTTAACTAAACTTTTTTTTTATTTATTTAACACTGAACGTCGGAATTCCAGAAACAATAGTTTTTCAATTGTTTTGTTAGTTAGTAGATATATACAATACAATAGATTCCACAAAACAATTATTACGTAATGTATTGTCTTTAATTGTTTGATACATTTTAACGTAAGGGACAAGTTTGAAAATAGGCGTTAGTTTGAAATGATGTATCCATCCATACTAATATTATAAATGCGAAAGTCTGTCTGTCTGTCTATCTGTCTGTCTGTCTGTCACCTCTTCACGGCTAAACTGCTGGACCGATTGTGATGAAATTTGGTAGGGATGTAGTTAAAGACCTGAGGTCAAACATAGGCTACTTTTTGGGCGCGATATAACCAAGTCCCACGCGGGGCGAAGCCGCGGGGAACAGCTAGTAGTACAATATATTAATACTTTATTAACTACGTATGTAACGTAAGGGTCAAACTAATTTTCTAAAGCGACTTTCTTCATTCTTCGTGGTAGAAACGAATAATGATATCTGTTACTTCAATTTCATTGCCAATAATCATTCTAGACAGCCTGAAAATATGCAACTTAAGGGACATTTTTTTAACTATAGAATAATTTTGAATACACCAATCTATAGAAAGAAAATTCTGAATCCGAATATATATATATAACTCATTTTGGCCAATATTTCCCTTAGGTTAAGTGATACTTTCGGTGTCGACATGTCTGACAACATAAGTTTTTATCACAAGAATGTTTGTTCTAATGTGTGGGGATCGAATACACGGCTCATAATGTAGGACCACTGCCAAATGCACCGTAAATCTCGTCAAAATATTTTTTTTCCTAGGTATTTATCATAAACCTCTGAAATAAGAAAGCAACGTATTTAAACAGGTAGGTAAATATAGGTGCATATGAAAAATTTATAAATGGTGGATGCTACGACGTACTTATTATTGAAAATTTCATTCAGTTAAAATATTTATTTATCTTCCAAGTCTGCAGGGTTGCAAAAAAGCAATTCCTATTTCTTTCAATTGTTTTTAAGAGGATTTGCAAAGTTTAGTTGGCTATTTTACAAAAAATAGAGGAATTGCTACAGAATTGCTAAGGAATTCGTAATATGAATCGATTCGATGAATTGCTCAAAGTGGCGTTTTTAGACCCCCTGATCCTAATAAGTATTTTTTTAAATTAACGCTGGCTGTTAATACTTTCACGTAAGCAAAAAAAAAAATTATTTTTGTCTGTCTTTCTGTCTGTAGGTATGTATGATCGCTAATCTCCGAAAGTACTAAACCGATTTGCAAAACATTTAAGTTTCATTAAAATCGGTTTATTGAAAATAAAGTTACTTAGGTATTTATTTTTATTTATTTATTTATTTCAACATTATTTTTAAAAATCTGTCCAGCGGTTACACCACTAATAAACATGCGCTTATTACACACAGACTTCCGCATTTTCTTATTAGTAAGTAATGGAAGTTCATATGGATTAAGTATCTACACCTCTGTCAATCAAATCAAGAATAACTGAACTACTTACTGCAAATCTATGTCTTCCGACTGGTGGCATTGCATATGGCACTCCAAAAAATATTTCTATAGGATTCAATGATCCTTCTGTGTATACTTTTATCTAAAAATATAAAAACATAGCTATAATACTTAAAGAATAAATACTTAATTATAGGTACTTAGGTAGGTACCTACTTAAACTTATTAAATACAAAACGGCGTTAGGGTAATTATCGCTTTTTTTTTAAGGAATGAAATCTGGATGGAAAAATGAGGGTGAAGCATCAATAGGAAGTTTGAAAGATTTTCTTACCCCGACAATCCGTCCTTGTGGTATTAAGGCTACAGGATCCTGCGTTAAACCTGTTTTGTATGATATCATAAAGAAACACCACATCACATATAATTTTTTTACTTTACACATTTTAAAGATTTTTTTAAAACGTTTCGTAGGTAATAAGGATAACTTCAGAAAGTACCTATAAAAATATTGCATAAAACTCTCTGGATGTTTTACAATGTGCGTTCGTTTCAAGGATCAAAACGATGGTACTGGAAGTCCATTATATTTGGTTGAACATTCGATACAATAAAAATTAGATCGTGCAATGATTTCGCTCTTGTGTGTGACGAACCACCGTAACGATGTTGACCATTGTTCTAAATTTAACAATTTTGTTCGTTGTGACAAAGGGGCAACGTCATGCGTGAATTTATTTATTATATAAGTAGGTACTTAGTTCTAATCGTTAGTTTGACATGTGCACAGATTTAGATATCCTATTTCTTTGGATAGGTGATGAACCCCGCACTACGGCTTGTCACCGCGGGAAAGAAAGACTTCAACCCTCCAATAAAAGAAACTATATACATTGGTACATATAATGTAAAATCACTGCGGTCACCCCAACGATTGGAACCCTGTGTTTTATAATCCGTGCCGTGATTAGAACTATTGAAACATTGCCTTGCTAATATAAAACACGACATAATCGGAATGTCTGAAATAATATAGTTAAAAAAAAAACTAAAAAAAACACGCTTTAATGAGCAATCGAACTAAAAAACGAAAAATAAATTAAACCAAAAAGCTGCTTGTGCCATATTTTTAATTTGTCGAGCACCCCACCCCATTTTTGGTTTAATTTATTTTAAGAATACTATATACTTATTTTAAGAATCTGGTTCCTAACTTGGCAACAGTAACAAAATATTTTGGTACTAGACTAGCTGTTGCTCGCGGCTACGCCCGCAGGATTTGGTTCTATCGCGCCCAAAAGTAGGCTATATTTGACTTCCGGTCTTTAACTATACCAAAAATTTAATAAGAACTAGTAGTTTGCCGCGAACTTAGTCCTCTCGATTATTATTTGCATTGTACCTATTGGCTTTAAAAAAAATATTGATAAATCATCTACAACCGCCTACTTAGGCTGATTTTCACATTTTTAAAGCAATATAGTCTCCTAAGTATCACCTAGAGGACGCTATTTATAGTGAGAACGCGCCATGGTTTCGTTTGTATGTAGCAATCTATTGGACATTTTTATTAATATTCCATGAATTTCTGAACCGATTTTTATGCCCAACGAACGAACTTGAAATCTATTGATATTTTAATTAATATATTATATAATAAGAAAGACGAATTACCAAAGTCCAAATTACCATAGATGTAGAAATAGATAGAACGAATTACCGACTGAACGAATGACAGAAGTTAAAAATGTTAAAATAGGTCTGAATGACAGTTTATTACCACAATAGTTGCGTCACGTCGTCGTCATGGCGGATAATGGCCGGCCCGCGTTTTGACAGTTCCGAATTTTAAGTAAATTTGAAATTCTTTCTTCTTCTTAGTGAAGATCGATATCGGTATTCGGGATCGGGTATTGCCCGGGAATCTTCCTTATCTTTTATATAGTTTGTCATGACAATAACGAACACAAAAAAAAGAATTATCCAATTTGGTGCATTCGTTTGAAATCAAATATATGCTTTGAGTTCATTCAAATGACTTTTTTTTACGAAACTAGATGTTTTTCAGAGTTAAAACAAAACTATTGGTGAAAGTTTTAAGCAAATGGGATCAGGTGGCTTACTATCATCTCTTAAAACCATGCAAGATCCAGTGAGTAAGCGAGACAGCGCAATACATGATGCAAGGCGACATTTCCCTTACTCACTAGATCTTGCTTGGTTTTAAGGGATGGTGGTAACCCCTCAGTACTTTCGGAGATAAGCGTGATCATTATGTACTTCTAAATTTGAAATTGGCAGGTTACTTTAATTTTCAGGTCAATTTAATTATGTAAATAATAAATTTAATTATACAATTAATCCAAGTGTTGCGTAAAACATGAAAACCTGCCCAGTTAAAATTTAGAACTATTATAATTTAAATATTTTAACCAAGTACCTACATATTTTCACAACTATACCATAATTTAAGTTGGGTGTAGGTATGTCGTAAAGTGAATTTCGGCCAGATGGACCGTTGACGTGAATAAGATGGCGGGTGGCTGGATACGGAAAGTGGAGGACTGGGTGAGGTGGGGATTCTTGGAAATGGCAAATGTTTACCAGTGGATCAGGCTGTTGATGAAGATGATTATGATCGATTTTAAACTGCATCTAAATTTGGCATTAGTTTAGATTTTAATCCTTTTATAGGCAAATAATATTAGCCGAAAGGAACTTGGCCCCATTTTTAACAGAATGTTTTTGGTGGGATAAGAATGTTACAAGATTAGAGAATCACAGACTATTTCTTCTTTTAAAAGACGAGTGAAAGTCCATTTCCTTTCGCAATCATCATAGATATATGTATATATGTAGTATATAGATAATAGTGTATGTATGTATCTAAGTATATATTTAAAATATTTGTATTTATGTTTATTAACATATTATTATGTTATCTAATAATCATTCCTGTCACAATTTTATGCACACGCCAGTCTACCTCTATTAATCACCTCTACTCTCACGGGTCTACTGGAAGAGATTTCTATTGAAATAAGTAGTACCTTTGAACTTATTGTATTTTATATTGTATCCTATATTTGTATTTTTGTTTACATAAAGAAATAAATAAATAAGATCGAATCTCCGCCCAGCTACTTAACTCCATGCTCGCTGTTATAGGCGTGGCAGTAAATACTAGAACCGTTATGGAGGTCTAGCATCTGGTACTATAGGATAATTTTGCTGCTTGCTATACTAATACGATTTCCGAAAGTTTTTCTTGAAAAAACCTTGAGGTAATTACCGACATTCAAATAATTTAGGTGTTGCATGATAAGTGTTGCACTTATCCTGTAGAGGCACTTGCGTTAACGTAATAATACTAAAGGTGTAGGTTAATCAGAAAACAACTTTAATGTTAATATTTATAAACTTTTAATTTTGTTTGCAAAATATTATACCTATATTTTTTTTAAAGTCAGAATCTAGATAGGTACACAAAAATATTTTAAGCAAATTAGTCCCATAGATTTATTTCACAGAAAACCAATTTGGTTTGGCATGATGTTTTATGAACTTTTAACCCATTTAGGTTTATTCCATTTAGTACATAAGCATTTATTTCACTTCTACTTTACGTTAGTGTATGCTATATCCATTTTTTTCAGTAAAACCTTATAATAATATTGGATGGGTTGATTATTAGCAAAACCGATAGTTGCTAACATGAGTCCGTAGCCAAGTAATATTGAAAACAATTTATGCCTTGAAAGCCACTGTCTGAAACCACCGGCTGGAAAGAAAACAAATACATTTAGTAAGTAGGTAGATAAGAAAAAATCAACAAAGTTAGGAACTGACAGTGTGTTATGGTACACCCCCTTTCTTCATGTGGGTGTCGTAAGAGGTGAATAACCAGATATCTCAACGTATAAGTACCTACCTATGTTCGACTGGTGGCGAATCTCACCAAAAACTTGGGAATGCGCCTTATAAAAGCCAAAATGATAAGGCGTCGCAGCAAAACGGGCGGCAGCGGGGCCTTACACGGTAGAATTTGTCCTAGAGCTACCTATTGCACGGGGCTCCGATCGCGTGGGAGTTCCGGAATAAAATATAGCTCATTTGTTGTTCCAGGGTCTAAGCAATCCCAATTCCAAATTTCAGCCAAATCGGTTCAGTCGTTTTCCTGTGAAAGTAACAAACATCCATACAAACATTCGCGTTCATAATATTAGTAGAAAGTAGGACAAATATAGTGCAACTTGCCGTTTCTGTTTGTGCTGGCAGTGGGGAATCGCATCGACGTTGGCTGTTTGGCGTAAACCAGAAGATACCGCAGCCTAACTAAGTCGCAATTAGTTACTATGTATTGTGCTGCTGTTCCGTCAAAACCCTGTCCTTGATACTTATTTTTCTGGTCATCAAATATACCATCACCTTAAAAATAAAAACGTACCTAATTAGGTAAGTATGTGTTAAAATATAAACTCCTTCATGATTAGGTACTTACTCACGAAAATTCGGTTTTAGATTTTCGAAAATTTGGTCTAGGTATTAAGTCGTTTACGTGAATTGCATCAAAAACAGTAAATACAATAGTTTGATTTTATAATCAACAAACTGGTAATTAAGGCGATTAAGTCAATTCAATAGAGCAAATTTTATTTTAAGAACGTCCACAAGTTGCTTGCTTGATGATGAAGTAAACAGGTAAGTAGGTACCTAGTTTGCCACAAAGCAAGTAGGTACTCCTCTATGTAATTTGTGTGTTACAAGCAAAAATTTAACCTGCAAACTCTGATGTTAAAGAAAATCGATCCTAACTGGTACTTAAAATATTTCTAAATCGACACTGCTAACTACTGTTATCGCAGCCCTGACGGAATGCCTAACATGGCATGTAGTGTAGGTATACTATAGAGTATATAATTACTAAGAGTGGTAGAATCTTTATTATGATATAAACTGAGTAAGATCTGTGAAACCTTCATTAGAAACCGGTTTTTGATAGTTGATTCCTTCTGGAGCATCAATGACTTCGCACATAGCCACACAAGAAAGGTGACCTCCGATGCAGCTTGCACCCCACCCGAATCCACCATGGCTATACGGCAGCGATGTATTCACCTCAGGCAATAAGTAAACGCCGTTTCCCAGCAGTGTATTCTATCAACAATAACATAGAGAACTTTACTTCTTATGTCCTAAGTAGGTACACACTACCACAGACACTACTAATACTAACTAGGAATGCTTAGCACAATGGTTGGTATGCACACTCCCCAAGTTATAAGTTAACTTTTTTCGTGGTGGACCTCACCTCTACAACCTCGCCACCCTTTTCTCACAGCCAGGCAGGCTCTTTCATCTTTTGATGTGCCTCCCCTCCATCCACTTCACTAACTTGCCTTTAGGAGAAATTACTTACTTAGACCCCAGCACAGAATATCTACATTTGAAAGTTTACGTTTTCCGTATTAAAGCACAGACACAGTTTAGGACTCCATCCACTTACAAGTTATTTATAAGTGTCCAATTTCTTGTTCATTTCATTCATACCTTATTCAAGTGTTGCTGCAAACCAAAATGTAGAATGGTATAAAAATTTTCCAATCGATTTCCGTGAAATGCGAAAAATATATGGTGATTTTTTGCCAGTTCCTTCCACTTTGCTTCCGTAGTTGACTTGAAAGAATAGTTTACTTGGAAAATATGTTGTGGTTTTGGTGCATTCCTTCCTAAGTGTAGGTTTTCGATTAAAGTTTCATGCTGAAATATTTCGGTAACAATTATTATAATCATAAAAATATGCTGTGCTTGACGTGGGTCGGACAGCAAAAGTTTTCAAAAAGACTTTTAAAACTATAGTTTTAATTAATAATACAAGCAATTTCGGCCGAGGGTTGTACAATTCTTTTCTTCCTCTGACTTCCATTTGAGAAGAAACAACATCGTATCAAATTTTACAAAGAGCAAGAAAAAATCTTTTCAATTTAACTTGTCTTTCAATTTTTTTTGACGAATGGAATAAAGTATCAAGTTGAAATTCATAACATAAGTAAGTACTCAAGCCTATTGTTCCTTTCGGCTGTAAAATAATCAAAATTATTCGTCAACGCAATCAAAAGCTAGACCGAATTTATTGGATACCTATAACAATTGCTGTTATTTAAAAATGTGACATATTAAAGTAGGTTAGATTTGACTTGGCCAGTTTTCATTACATTAGTCATTTTATAAAGCTATTTAACATATATATATTTTAACTCTGATAAAACTGGCCAAGTCAATATTATACCCATTTTATACAGAAAATATTTTTGCGTAAAAATATGGTTTAAATGAATTTTCCCAGACATACATAACCTAGCTAGATTATCTTTTTGACGATGTAAAAACTAAGGTTTAAAAATTCAAAAAATCGTTGGAGCCGTTTTCGAAAACGTGAGTACAAATAAAGGATTAGTAGCAAGTCGTCATAAACGCAACTCGTCATGCTGGCGCAACTCGTCATTTTCGTGAGTCCTTTTTCTCATCTGGTCATTTTCGCAACTAGTCATTTTCGCTACTCGTCATTTTCGCTACTCGTCATTTTCGCTACTCGTCATTTTCGCTACTCGTCATTCTCGCAACTCGTCATAACGAATCTTAGACATTACATTTCCCTCATTATACAACTTTGTCCTTTACTACCGCGATAGCGCTAAGAAGAGAAGAGAGAGACCCATCTGTTC
The DNA here is from genome assembly GCA_947044815.1 of Apomyelois bistriatella. Classification (NCBI taxonomy): domain Eukaryota; kingdom Metazoa; phylum Arthropoda; class Insecta; order Lepidoptera; family Pyralidae; genus Apomyelois; species Apomyelois bistriatella. Next base: position 8,334,127 of record OX345689.1, read on the forward strand.
TATACTCACTAACGTAATGTATCAACTCGTATTTATGTTGATTAACAGATTTGGATGAAATTATTGGGTAAACTATATTATATGTATAGTATTGTATAGGGACTAAAATAAAATCAAAACTGAAAATAAAAAATGTTTTATTCATCACTGGTCATTCTTAACAATCAAATATATATTTAATCATAAATTATTGAAATAAGCTATACTATAGAAGTATCAAAATATGAAGGAATACAAATTATTATTTTACTAATTGTAAAAAAATAACTTTTTTGATAAAATTATGTAATGAAATTTGGTGATTCAATAGCTTTTCTAAATACAACTTATAATTTTTGTCAATATAAATATCTTTCGTTTTTCTATTGATCTTAGTATTTATAAACAATGTATCTCTTATTTGTCTGTCCCAATATTTCGCTTCTTATCTTAATTTGAACAAAAACAACATTAGATTAGGCCTTTTAGGAATCCGGACGTTCATCCTGTGGTGCCAGCCTTCAAGAGCATTGGTTGTTCTATGTCTTTGACCTGCGCAACTTAATATAGATGGGGAGATTTTAAGGTACCATTGATTCTGGTAATATTGAATGAAACGGTGCATTTCGCGATTGTCTGGTGCTTGATCAAGAATTAAACGCCATGTTTCTGGAATCTGGTTGGCTGGCACCAAAGGCATGATGGAACAAATGCTTGTAATGTTTCGACCTTGTCTTGTCTTATCCAATAAAATTTGGGCTCGCAAAAGATTTTTGAACACGAATAAATTAAAATTCAACAGTCTCGCCACCGTGAAGATTCCAATAGGACTTGCAAAAAATTTCTTGGTGTGTGACAATGGTAGGGATGAATAAATCTGTGTTTTTGCTTGTATTTAGAAAAGCTATTGAATCACCAAATTTCATTACATAATTTTATCAAAAAAGTTATTTTTTTACAATTAGTAAAATAATAATTTGTATTCCTTCATATTTTGATACTTCTATAGTATAGCTTATTTCAATAATTTATGATTAAATATATATTTGATTGTTAAGAATGACCAGTGATGAATAAAACATTTTTGATTTTCAGTTTTGATTTTATTTTAGACCCTATACATATAATATAGTTTACCCAATAATTTCATCCAAATCTGTTAATCAACATAAATACGAGTTGTTACATTACGTTAGTGAGTATAGAACAGATGGGTCTCTCTCTTCTCTTCTTAGCGCTATCGCGGTAGTAAAGGATAAAGTTGTATAATGAGGGAAATGTAATGTCTAAGATTCGTTATGACGAGTTGCGAGAATGACGAGTAGCGGAAATGACGAGTAGCGAAAATGACTAGTTGCGAAAATGACCAGATGCGAAAATGACGACACGCGAAAATAACGAGTTGCGCCAGCATGACGAGTTGCGTTTATGACGACTTGCTACTAATCCCAAATAAATTTATTTCTCGTTTAATTGTATAGGATATTCCTCGCAATAGTAGAGGATTTGTATGTGGGACACCATTTATTTTTTTACTTGACTTTATTTTTATATCTCTATTATATAACAAATATAATAATACATATATTGGGATAGTTTCAAATATCAGCTTGTAACGATTCCTTGTAATCTCTAGTCTCTGCCTACCCCTACGGGAGACAGGCGTGATGATATGTATGTATGTATGTAACGGTTCCACGCTACAATTATTATTTTTTGTATGGGAACCCCCCTATTTTTTAAACGGTTTTATTTAGCTCACCCCGTTTGTTTTATTTATTCTTGGGTCAAATTTAGTAATTCAAATTTCACCCTCTTTCTGTCAACCGATTAATCTGAAATTTTGTATACACTTTGGATTTTGGTCACAATACAATTATGTTTATTCATTATCATTATAAATTCAAGATGGCCGCCGCTACAAAATGGCGGATAATTTATGTTTTATTAATCCCATCACTATGGGTATCAAATGAAAGGGCTCAACAAGCAGAATACAATATACTATGAAAAATTGAAATCCAAGATGGCGGCCGCTACAAAATGGTGGATAACGTAGGTTTTATCAATCCCATCAATATGGGTATCAAATGAAAGTGCTCAACCAGTAGAATACAATGTACTATATAAAATTAAAATCCAAGATGGCGGCCTCTACAAAATGGCGGATAACTTAGGTTTTATCAATTCCATCAACATGGGTATCAAATGAATGGTCTCAACAAGTAGAACACAATTTAGTATGCAAAATTGAAATCTAAGATGGCCGCCGCTACCAAATGGCTGATAACATTTTTTTATCAATCCCACCAATATGGGTATCAAATAAAAGGGCTTGACAAGAAGAATACAGTGCACTATACAACCTCAATATTTGTTGGGCGCAGCCACTAAATGGCGTATAATAAGATTTAAATTTAAAAATTGAATCTGTAATTTAGGTATCTGATTAATCCAGCCTGAATCCACCACCCAAATCAAGATTTAAGGTTAAAACGCGCCGAGAACTGTATGGCATTAGGGTGGATATAAATGAATTAAACAGAATGCGAAATAAAAACTAAAAACTAGAAAATAAAAATAGGTAAAAAAACTTTTTAAGGTAAACGGTTTTATGTCAAACATACATTGCAATTAAGATAAATGTACTAAAAACCAAAAAATAATAAAATAGATACAGTCGTGGGAATTATAAACATATGCATAGACTAGACTAAAATAAAACCGTGGGGCACGTCAATTGTCTACAAATTATCGACTTAATGTGCGAAAGAAGAATCGTTTAATTCGTCGTTAGGCAGTTGGCTCGCAGACGGTGAGGAAATTACTTACTATTTTCTTGCTCATGGAAATTCCAATAGTTATACACTCCATGTAAATAAAAGAGATGTTTCAACTAGTTTATCGTTGCACATTCACACTGCTGGCTGGCGAGGAATCGTTTCACTGCTCGTAGTTTGTCTTTAATCGACAAAACATATGATAAAAGTACTACTCGCTCACCACTATGAAACCCTAAAACTCGCTTATAATCGAGCTTGCTAGCTTGTTTCCACATTCTAGCCCTACTTATCACACGTCCATCGTTGTCGGTTAAACAACTGCCTAATTATAGTGTAACATTACAAAACAAACATTTTAATCAACGATTGTAGACAATTGACGTGCCCCACGGTTTTATTTTAGTCTAGTCTATGCATATGTTTATAATTCCCACGACTGTATCTATTTTATTATTTTTTTGGTTTTTAGTACATTTATCTTAATTGCAATGTATGTTTGACATAAAACCGTTTAACTTAAAAAGTTTTTTTACCTATTTTTATTAACTTTTATATATTTGAAGATTTTTTTCTACGCTCACACACAAATACCGAGCTGGATACCAAATTTCATCCTTCTAGGTCATCTGGAAGTAAGTTAGGTTTAGGTACTATAAGTCAGTCAGTCAGTGGTAAAATTTACGACGTTTGACCTTCATATCTTTATAATCGTTTGAGCTAGCTTCATGAAATTTGAGCTTCTAGATGTCCTTATGGATGGTATTTAATTAAGCACATGTCGTTTTATGTGTTTACCTTAAAGAGGTTTGGAGTTATAGAAGGGTCAAACAAAAGTGGCACCAAGTGGTTCGTGTTATACACTTGGCACTGGCTAGCCAGTTTCTTTACTTAAACTTAACTTTTGTTAACTTGTGTGTTAATTTGGCTTGACACGCTGCCGCGTGTCTAGAATAAGTATTCTTGCCAAGTTTACGTTCATAATATCAGTGTCGCAGTACGATAGATAAAGCCGTAATATAGTTATATCCCTAGGGATATAATTATTTACCGTAACATAGTTATACGAAAGAAATTAATTAATATCTTACTAGGAATATAATTATAATACGGTTGCAATCTAGTAATATGTTTATCTGACTAAACTAATCTAGTGAGATGATTATAAGGCTGGGTTGCACCAACTTACTATAACAATAACTGTGTAGTCAAAGTTCGTAGATCCTCAAAATACGTCATAACTTTTTCTCTAACCGTAACCGGCGAAACTTGACCGGTTAGCGCTATTGTTATTGTCAACTTATCTGTCAGACGGGTCGAATAACTTCCACGGACGTCATTAGGTATACTTGTAACCCTGGTAACTAACTATGCTACAAAATACGACGGTGCAACCTATGTCGCTTCAACGATTATAGTTAGCAGTAATGTTACTGTTACATTTGACATTAACTGTTACGATAACTGGTACTTTGGTGCAACCCACCCTAAATCTGTCAGAGAATCAAAGAAAACGATACATAGTTACGAGTATATATATTGGTTTTTATTTTTATAATAACTTTTTCCGATGCTGCGCTTACCGGTGCGTGGTCGCCATTCAAGAACTTTTCTACCCCATCGGCCATCGGTTCGTCGCTCTATGTGCCCCGCCAACTATCACTTCAAAGAGCTAATACGCTGGGCTATGTCAGCAACTTTTGTTCTCCTACGAATCCACTCATTTCTGATTCGGTCTCGTAGGTGATCGTCGGTGTTTCCACCGAGCATAGCCCTCTTCGTGTCTCTTTGGGCGACCTTGAGCTTTCTTATGAAGCCCGGACCACGTTTCGGACCCATATGTCATCACTGGTAACAGACACTGGTCAAAGACCTTAGTTTTAAGGCACTGAGGTATGTTGGACAAAAAAAAAAATATTGTGGAGCTTCCCGGATGCTGCCCATCCGAGTCGGATTCGACGAGAGACCTCATCCTTGAAGCTGACGACGGTATAACATGGACATAAATAGTACTTACTGAATGCTTTTTACAGGCGCGTCTTTTAGTAATGTATTAGTTTTTTTACAGAAAATTTTTAAATAACCTTGGCCACCAAATGGCAATAGTTTTTGGCGTATTTCTCTCAGCGACAACTCTTCATTTGGTACAGGATCATTCAAAGTATTGTTTGTTAGCTGTATTGCAGTTTATATCAACTGAAGTTCCAATTTTACTAAACTTAATCCAGTAATATAACCATATCACTAAACTAGAACCGTATTATAATTATGTTCCTAGTAAGATAATCATGAATTGCTTTCGTATAACTGTGTTACGGCATATAATCATATACCTAGGGTTATAACTATATTACGGCTTTATCCATTTTACTGCGACATCAGTACCACAGAATAAGTATTCTGTGGTACTGATATTATATACGTATTCTGTGGTATAGGTAGGTAAGTACTGTGGGTGGAACTTACTTGTAAGATCTATCACAATCATAATGTAATGGGTCCCTCTGTTTGCGAGATCTACTGTTCACATAACCACCTAGTACCTATCAATAAGTAGGTAGATCCTACTGACGAACAACAAAATCTTTATTTCCGTAAAAAATATCAAGCACTTACAACTTCAGGCGGCACCGTTTTCAAACTTGGTTCTTTCAGTCGTACAAGTACGTAAAATAGTAAGTCGATAATATCACTTATGTGTATCAAGTTCTCCAAATTGTCTAATTGCTGTAATACTAGATCCAAAGCTGGTACATCAGAAACAACACTAAGCTGAAATCATAAGATTTGGGTCAATTTTAGGTAAAGTAAATGTGCGTATACACAAAGGTAGACGATAACGGAAGAAGGCATTCGGCACCGAATCGGCGCCGAGTATGCGCATGTTTTCAACTCCGATAAACCTACATGTACCTTGTGCCTCTGCCGGTTGTTCTTTCTTATTTCCTGTCAATAGGTAGCACGTGTCCAATCTTGTCAGTTGAAAGAAAAGACCTCAAAATGAAGTAGGTAGGTAACATCTCACTTTTATTTAGCCGTGAAGCTGTGATATAATTAATACATTGTTGTTTAAATATGCTTCATATCAAACATTTTAATAAATTTGAAGTTGGTGCCAATTTTACGTATTACTAAAAGAATCGGCACCGACTTCAGATTTATTAAAATGTTTGATATATGAAGCATATTTAAACAACAATGTTTTAATTATTTTATCCTTTTTAGTTGAGGAATTGGAGTCGGTTTCGTTTTTTTTGGCAAAAACAATTATAATCATTTTAAATCACTGTTCATTGTCAGTGGAGTAATTTCAATGACCCGGTTTTCAGCCACCCGTTATAAGTACTTACATCTCTTTTCGACACGACTTCTGCCAGAAGGCTAAATCATAAAGGAGAGAACCTTTATTTGGTCTACATATGCCTTCAGTCGGACGGGGTACAGACAGATGAGACCTCTGTTATTCTCACAGGTTATTCTCATAAACGCGGTTCTCACCGCGAGATGGGATGACTGACGACCAAACAGCTTAGGTAAGTATAATACTTAAATGTAAGAACTTCCATTTAAGCTTAATATACTTACTAAATTGTCCATATCTTTGATTCCATTTTTTAAGAAAGCAGGAGGGAAGGGTCTCAGGCAGCTTTCATATCTAAAGCTAAATGCGGCGGCTACAAATAAGCTCCATTTTACATCCGCTGCCTTAAAATCTTTTTCAAGAACCAATCTGGAAAGTGTTTTAAACGTGTTAGTGTTCTCAACTGTACGTGTTAATAGACGGTGTGTGGAAGTGACGGTTACAAATTGTCATAGTGAAGGTCAAATAGGTAGGTACTTCAGTATTAGGATAGGTTACACAGTACGAGCAGCTGAAGTGACAGTAGACAGCTAGCTACTTTGCCTGTGTACTTGCATGACAGTAGCTCAACTCGCCTCGTTTGTTCACACCATGCAAACTGTTGGCGTTGCAGTAGATAGCTACTGCGCCAGTGTAGGTACTCGCATACTTCGTCCGACGTATCATGTTACGTGCAATGTTGCCCCTAAATACACGAATAATCACTGCTGTATTCACAGTGCATGCGTACGAGCTACTATTATATCATTCATCATTTCACTAAATCGAACGAGTTGACGACCGAGTGGCGTGCGAGCCGATGCTTGTGGTGTGGTGGGGGAAGGCGAGTGGCGAGACTGGCGAGTATAGTAAAAACAAAAAATGTTGTAGCTGGTAGGTAGTAACTCGGACGCGAGCAACTGACACACTCGCACATGACAGTAACTCGTATGATGCCGGCAAACGGTGCGAAATGCGAGTGCTGCACCTCAGTAACTGACTAGGTCAGCCAGCATGCCATGTCGCACTGTGTAACCTATCATTTTCAATTATGCGGATTGCGGGTAGCCTAGCAAGTTATACGTTTTTTTACCCTAGTAGGTAATTTAGGTAAGTAGGTATACTTACTTGGCACTTGTGTTAATGGTTTCTTGTCTAGAAATGTTGCTTAACATTTCCATAAATAATCAATACAAATAAAACAAACCCAATATACATATATCGAGAATCGCAGCAAAAGTATAAGTGGTAAGTACTTACCAAAGCATAAATGGGTTCCTTTCCTGGCATCTTAAAAAAAATGAGCTATTAGCTTCGCACCTACCTAAGTTGGGTCCATTACAAATTTTTGAAGGTGTAGATTTTAATTTTCAATAAAATACATACTTAGTAAACCTATAATTCTAATTTACGTACCTTAGATGGACTGCCTTTTTCTCTAACGAGTCTAACTTGGCCTGATTTCTGTCAGACAGTGATTCTGTGGCGGACGCCAAATTGCAATTGGTTCCAGTTTCAGATAATCCTTCTGGTTCTCCATCCATTTTCTCAATTTATACTTTACATTTATTTCAACTAATTTGGAACATAATACAGAATATGTTTAGATTAATAAATTTGATAGCTTTGGATGTGTAGTTAGTGTAATCAGTAAAAAAGTATAAATTGTCAAAACACAAAAAATTTAAAACAATAGATATCGTTTGCCAGTTTCATCTTACCAAATAAAATTGTCGTTCAATTTAAATCTACCTACTAAAAAAAAAGAATCAACTTGGTCATGAAAAACCAGAGACGTCTTTTTTATTTCGCTAAAAATAAAAATAAAAAACGTCCGTTTTTTACTTTTAAGGTACGGAACGCTTTCCGAGCCAAAAACGGATCACTTCATTGTTCGTCTGCTTGTAATCTTGGCTTGTAAGCACAAGCTGTGGTAAAAATGTTTTACTCAGAAACGCATATCTATACATATAATCATACTAGCTGTTTCTCGCGGCTCCGCCCGCGTGCGCCTCGGTTATATCGCGCCCGAAAGTAGGCTATGTTTGACTCCTAGTGCATAACTATATCCATACCAAATTTCATCACAATCGGTCCAGCAGTTTAGCCGTGAAGAGGTGACAGACAGACAGATAGACAGACTTTCGCATTTATAATATTAGTATGGAAGTATGGATTAGTATGGATGAACATTTAAAAAAGTTTGAAAGTAAGTAAGTACACAGCGAATGCTGGCTTGTTGTTGACGCCATTTTAAAATTTGATACGATGTTGTTTCGTCTCAAAAGTATTTCAGAGGAAGTACCATAGGTACAAGCCTCGGCCAAAATTGCAATTTACGTTCTCGTATTTTTAAAAGCACTTGCCAAGGCCTCAGCTGCACTTCGGCCTTGCAATATAACTCTGCCGTAAATGGCTCCATTTCTGACCTCGACAGTAATGTACTATTGTCTCTACATTTAGTAATTTTGACTGAAATGGATAGAGGGACAATTAAAGTAAATACTGTTTCCTTGAGGAAACTCCAGCGAGGATCAGTCAAGGAATGACGTCACCGTTTCGTTTCTGTTCTGAGACAATAGTTTTTTTTTTAATTTTAGTTGACTGGCATAGATTTATTACAAAACAACAAAATACTTAATAAGTACACAAAGAACTTATTACAGTAGGTACAAGTTCTTTCAAATCTGTGGTACCGGAAAATAAAAAAAAAAGGAATTGAACTACCTATAGGCAATAAAATAATAACGTTTAAGAATATAGGAGTAAGACATAAATTTAAAAAAAAAACGCCGCGCGCGATTCAAAATTCTTTGGAGTAAGAACTATGACAATGCTAGTGATAAATACCATTGAGGTCGAGTGAGGATGAGTCGAGTTTGAGGAAACGTTTAAGAATACGGGTGTTAGCCCTCTGACTAACTTGACTAGACATGAGTACTGACTTTACTGTGACTTGACTAAATGAAGAAAAATTCAAATAAAACTTGATACTGGCAAAAATAAGCTATATATGTTTGATTGTCAAAAAAACGACTGAATAAGTTGGACTGAAGAAGCTTAATTCAAGATAGGTTTTAAAGGACTAGTTTCCTTGGCCGTAAAAAATATTTAAAATAATTACCAACATTAATTTCACACCACTACCAAAACAAAATGTCCAATCCAAGTCCAAAAAAAGTAAATGAATGCGTTGCGTTTGCCAGCAAGCGCTAATAAACGTACTTAGTGATTATATACACGTAGTGATTACATGCCTACTCTTTGTTTTATACTGGAGTTTTTGGAGGGAAAGTAAACTGTCGCTATGTCCGCGCTGTATTTAATTTCCAAAATTTAGGTTATTTCGAATATTTGTGCTTAATATTGGTGGATTATTATTCTCAAAGTGTTCGTGAACAAGCGTGAGTGTTGGGAAGTGGTACAGTGTCGATTACGTGACTTTTATCTTTGTCACCAAAATTTCCAAGTTATAGCTAAGTGAAACTTTTCCACCGCTTCACTTAGCCATCTGACTGACTCACTTGACAAGACTAGACTTCTGACTTGACTTGACTAAAGTAGGACTGAAGAAGATTAATAAATTGAAGAAAGGCCTTAAAGGACTAGTTTCCATGGCCGTAAAAAGTATTAAAAAAAATTTGGTTTGGCATACCGTAGTTTTCTCTATTTAGTTTGGGAGTTTTTGGAGGGAAAGTAAACTGTCGCTATGTCCGCGCTGTATTTAATTTCCAAAACTTAGGTTTTTTCGAGGATTAGTAGCAAGTCGTCATAAACGCAACTCGTCATGCTGGCGCAACTCGTCATTTTCGCGTGTCGTCATTTTCACATCTGGTCATTTTCGCAACTAGTCATTTTCGCTACTCGTCATTTCCGCTACTCGTCATTCTCGCAACTCGTCATAACGAATCTTAGACATTACATTTCCCTCATTATACAACTTTATCCTTTACTACCGCGATAGCGCTAAGAAGAGAAGAGAGAGACCCATCTGTTCTATACTCACTAACGTAATGTAACAACTCGTATTTATGTTGATTAACAGATTTGGATGAAATTATTGGGTAAACTATATTATATGTATAGGGTCTAAAATAAAATCAAAACTGAAAATCAAAAATGTTTTATTCATCACTGGTCATTCTTAACAATCAAATATATATTTAATCATAAATTATTGAAATAAGCTATACTATAGAAGTATCAAAATATGAAGGAATACAAATTATTATTTTACTAATTGTAAAAAAATAACTTTTTTGATAAAATTATGTAATGAAATTTGGTGATTCAATAGCTTTTCTAAATACAAGCAAAAACACAGATTTATTCATCCCTACCATTGTCACACACCAAGAAATTTTTTGCAAGTCCTATTGGAATCTTCACGGTGGCGAGACTGTTGAATTTTAATTTATTCGTGTTCAAAAATCTTTTGCGAGCCCAAATTTTATTGGATAAGACAAGACAAGGTCGAAACATTACAAGCATTTGTTCCATCATGCCTTTGGTGCCAGCCAACCAGATTCCAGAAACATGGCGTTTAATTCTTGATCAAGCACCAGACAATCGCGAAATGCACCGTTTCATTCAATATTACCAGAATCAATGGTACCTTAAAATCTCCCCATCTATATTAAGTTGCGCAGGTCAAAGACATAGAACAACCAATGCTCTTGAAGGCTGGCACCACAGGATGAACGTCCGGATTCCTAAAAGGCCTAATCTAATGTTGTTTTTGTTCAAATTAAGATAAGAAGCGAAATATTGGGACAGACAAATAAGAGATACATTGTTTATAAATACTAAGATCAATAGAAAAACGAAAGATATTTATATTGACAAAAATTATAAGTTGTATTTAGAAAAGCTATTGAATCACCAAATTTCATTACATAATTTTACCAAAAAAGTTATTTTTTTACAATTAGTAAAATAATAATTTGTATTCCTTCATATTTTGATACTTCTATAGTATAGCTTATTTCAATAATTTATGATTAAATATATATTTGATTGTTAAGAATGACCAGTGATGAATAAAACATTTTTTATTTTCAGTTTTGATTTTATTTTAGTCCCTATACAATACTATACATATAATATAGTTTACCCAATAATTTCATCCAAATCTGTTAATCAACATAAATACGAGTTGATACATTACGTTAGTGAGTATAGAACAGATGGGTCTCTCTCTTCTCTTCTTAGCGCTATCGCGGTAGTAAAGGACAAAGTTGTATAATGAGGGAAATGTAATGTCTAAGATTCGTTATGACGAGTTGCGAGAATGACGAGTAGCGAAAATGACGAGTAGCGAAAATGACGAGTAGCGAAAATGACGAGTAGCGAAAATGACGAGTAGCGAAAATGACTAGTTGCGAAAATGACCAGATGAGAAAAAGGACTCACGAAAATGACGAGTTGCGCCAGCATGACGAGTTGCGTTTATGACGACTTGCTACTAATCCTTTTTCGAGTGTTTATGCATAATATTAGTGGTTTATTATTCGCAAAGTGTTCGTGAACAAGCGTGAGTGTTGGGAAGTGATACAGTGTCGATTACGTGACTTTTTATCTTTGTCACCAAAATCTCCATGATATAGCTAAGTGAAATTTTTCCACCGCTTCACTTAGCCATCTGACTCAGCAGACTAGACTTACTTACTTGACTGGACTTTACTATTGACTTGAATTTTTGACTCGACTGACTTAAGTAGGACTGAAGAAGATTAATAAATTCAAGAAAGGCCTTAAAGGACTAGATTCCATGGCCATAAAGACAATTCAAAAAAAAAAAAACTATTTAGTTTGTGTTTGGCATTTGATTTGGCAAGCTTTTGAGTTTTTGGAGGGAAAGTAAACTGTCGCTATTTCCGCGCTGTATTTAATTTCCAAAACTTAGGTTTTATCGAGTGTTTGTGCATAATATTGGTGGATTATTATTCACAAAGTGTTCGTGAACAAGCGTGATTGTTGGGAAGTGATACAGTGTCGATTACGTGACTTTTTATCTTTGTCACCAAAATCTATATGATATAGCTAAGTGAAATTTTTCCACCGCTTCACTTAGCCATCTGACTCAGACTAGACTTACTTACTTGACTGGACTTGAATTTTTGACTCGACTGACTTAAGTAGGACTGAAGAAGATTAATAAATTCAAAAAAGGCCTTAAAGGACTAGATTCCATGGCCGTATAAACTATTCAAAAAAAAAAAATGGCTTTTAGTTTTTGTCATTGTCAGAGAATATAATCACTAGAGGTGAGACATACTAGGTAAAACGCGGACTGAGTCTTGCGAGTACGCGTTCAGAAAAAGACTAGATCCAAAGACTAGGTCCACGAGTATTTACGAGTACGCGACTCAATGGACTCATTGCGTATCCAAATGATTCCCGTAAATGCGCGTCTTGCGTATATGGACTTTATGGACTAGATTGACAAGTATTGAGTCTTCACACTTCGTATTTTTTTTATCCAATTTTTTTAATATCTACTAAAAACTTCCCTTCATACTTTATAGAGGCTTAGGACTGTTAGCAGTTTTTTTTTAAATTTCAATCAAAAAGTGTATTTAAGTAAAATATATATTTATGAAATAGCTGGCGTATTTAGAAGTTTTCAATCGATTTTATATACATTGATTATTTTTATTTACATTTTTTTTTATATACAAAGTGATTCTTAATTTGTTTTTTTTATTTTTGTTTTCTTGTTTTTTTTTCAATACGTTTATAATCAACCAAATGAACTCAAAACGTAGGTAAAACTATTTATAATCACAATAAGATCCGCACTTTCATAATGAATTTTGGCGAAAGCTATCAACTAACAACTGTTTGTTTTTAAAATTGAAAATTGTAAGTAAACAACAAGTATTATTATCACACCAAAACAAATGCTACCAAAAGAAAAATGACCTTATTGTGTTTGTACTAAAAGTGTTATTTGAACAAACAATTACTCGCCGAAATACATCGCTCGGCGGCTCGGTGCGGCAGCGGACGAGTCGGGCGATCCCGAAGATTCCCGACGACGTCTTCCGAATAGTCCCGAACGCTCGCATCCTAGTTTTTGAGTTACGCGGACCGGCGAAGTCGCCGTACTCGTAAATACTCGATACCCTAAAAGACTCGCATGCGGGAACGCGTACTTACGCGTCCAAGCCAAAACCTATTCCAAAAACCTGTTCCAGTAAATACGTCTCACCTCTAATAATCACTACGTTTTTGTTTTTATGCGTTTGCATTGCGTGTATTTATTGTCCCATATTTATCCCAAGCCCAAGAAATTATCAGTCAAATCCAAGTTTCTCTTAACAAGAAGTTGAATTCGAGAGATCCTACAAATCAATCCTATTAAAAGTGCAGGCTGTCTGCTGTTTGATTTTCGGCCTTGGTCGCTTATAATAATGGCTTTGGCATTACAGCGGCGAGCTAATGTAAGTATTTTTAATACATAGTACTTTTATTGGTCGGGGTTTACGAAAGGATCCCGGTGTCAGAGACGCTTGCTCGCTTATTTTGGGGGTCGCTAGATAACCATAACCTAACCTATGACCCTCCATAAAGTGACTTGTGTAAAATCAGAAAAATGCCGCCATCCCCTCACCCCCTTTTGGGTCGTCGATATCAAAAATAACGGAAAAGCTCGGAAAATATGCGTCGCACGAAAAATCTTCACATGACCAAAAGTCATGCTAATGGGCAGAGGTGGGACTATCTGCTTAAAATTTTAAGTGGACTTACTCCTTGTGCTTTATTTTTATAGCATGTTATACTATTTGCTTAATTTCTTATTTGCTTAAATTTTTTTTATTACAACAAACGATTTCAATACTAGTTTTTATCGTCAAACACGTTGTTTGCTATATCGAACATCGGTTATAGGAACTTCAAATTATAATGTTAGCATATTAGTACTGTTACATTTTTTTAAAACTCAATAAATTTATGTTTAGCAAAGTTTACAATTACAAAATAGACTTTATAAATCTGCAAGTTTTTATGTTAGTTATTTCACAGACTAGAGAATATTTTATTGATTTAATCGTATACATGAGGAAGGAAATATTTACTTCTTTATTACAATATACATATTTAAATTTCATTTTTGTTTTCAGATATATTTACTTATGTTGAGTATTTACAAAAACGCGTAAAATTACGTAAGATTAAACAGAACCTAACTAAATGCTTCGTAATAAATAAAACGCTCGCGAATCGAATCATACCACAACATCATTCAACAATAATGGCGGATCGACTAAAATTATTTTCAGTGGTCTAAAAAAGCATAGTGAATATAGCAAATTAAGCAAACAACGTGAACTTAGCTTGCTGGCTACCAAGTTGGTCGCACGCACGCATACTTCACACAATATCATTCAACGATAATGGTGGATAGACTAAAATTATTTTTAGTGGTCTAATAAAGCATAAAGTGAATATAGCAAATTAAGCAAACAACGTGAACTAGCTTGCTGGCTACCTAGTCGGTCGCACGCACGCACGCATAAAAATGTATCGACGCCTTGTAAAAAGTATGTGCCTTTCCTAAATAGTTCACAAGAGATCCAATAGATGGTTCTGAATTGAAAATTGGAAATGTTTACTAGTTCAAGGATAGATGGCATCTGTTGCATAATCAAATAGTAATTTACTAGTGTGTTTGATGGATGGCGCTATACAAAAAAAAAAAGATTTTTATTATTTTTGCATAAAGCAAATAAGGAAATCTGCTATAAATTTTAAGGGTCGGGGTGTACGTAAGAGGGTCCCGGTTCGCAAGTCGAACGCTCGCTCGCTTCGCTTGCCCGCTTATTTTGGGGTTCGCAAGATAACCATAACCTAACCTATGCTATGACCCTCCATAAAGTCGGATTTGTGAAAAATTCCGCCTCTAAGTCCCAAGTCTTGCACACCCTTTCGTATACTCTAACCAAATATCTCGAGAACGGTGCGTCGGACGATATCAATCTATAGGACATTTATTGTTTGTCTGCCACCCCTCTAGCCATTCCCAGTAAAAAAGGGGGGGTTAAGGGGGGTAAAAAAAAATTTTAAGTCCGGGACCCTCTTTCGTAAACCCTAACCGAACAGTGCTTTTTCCTGAGATAAAAGGTTCCCTATGTCCTTCACAATACTTCTATGTGTAAGCAAAATTTTGGAGAGATTGGTTGAATAGATCTTGAGTATGTGTTGTAACTGACACGACTTTCTTTTATATATAGATATAGTTTGTGGCATGTAAGTTGGCAAAAAACTGAAGTGAGATTGAATGCACGGTAATGAGATTTTCATTCAAATTTTAACATGCGCAGCCCCCCGCACGTACCATTTGTTGCCAAGTTATGTGCCGGGTAGTCTTACCTAAGGATAGATAGGTACCTATTATAGATTTATACTTTTATTGTTTGATACTGGCTCAATTATTTGTTTACTTTTAATAACATATGTCGGTGGTTTTCTTTAACAGTCAATTTATTTAAAATATTGGTTTATAAGATCTTTAAAATACAGTAATAGAAAACGGTAGTTACAAAATTAATAGCCTAATTAAATTAAAATCTAAATTACAAGTATCAATTTATATAGCTCATGAGTACTCATGACTATTCTCCATTAAATAATCTTTATTGTCATTTGTTTGCTCATTGGAGGGCAAACCTGCTAAAAAAGTTAGATTTAAAAGCAACCTGATTCCATTTGGTATATATAAAATACTAGCTTTCGCTCGCGGCTTCGCCCGCATGAATTTACCTCGGGAACAGCGCTTTTTCCCGGGATTAATGGTACCCTATGTCCTTCTCAATACTCCTAGCTATGTGTATGCAACATTTCAGGAAGATTCGTGCAGTAGATAGGGCGTGAAGAGTTACAAACAAACAAATATACAAACTCACTTTCGCATTTATAATATTAGTTGGGATTTTTTTTTTTGATCCTTATTTGCTTGCTATTTCAGGTACGATTACCTCCGGAAGTAAACCGAATTTTATATATAAGGAATCTCCCATACAAAATATCAGCTGAAGAAATGTATGATATATTTGGAAAATATGGTGCTATCAGGCAAATCAGAGTGTAAGTTAGTTATTATTATATACCAGGGGATTTGTAAACATTTTTGATTTTTTGGAGATTTTCATTACAGTACCTGGGCGACCGAGCTTCGCTTGTTTTATGTAGAAAATCATTTTGCGTGAAAATATTGTTTAAATAAATTTTCCCAGATATGAAACTTACCTAGATTATCTTTTTGACTATGTAAGAACTTATGTTTAAAATTTGAACGAAATCGTTAGAGCCTTTTCGATAACGCGAGTACAAATAAATTTATTGTTTGTTCGATAGTATAGGATTTTATATTATTTTCATAAATTTTCCACATTCACAATAATATATTATGTTATTGGGATACATTATTATAAACTTTGGCTTAATTTCAATACAATCACTTAAGCATTGACACAGAATACTTAATAGTACTAACGCACAGAAGTCTCATTCCGCAAAGTCATTTAGTAAAAATAAATTCAACGCTTAATAAACATTTTATGAATAATGGAGGAAATGTGTAACATAGGGGTGGTCATAAATATTAAGTAAGAAGTTGATAACAATGAATATGAAATACTCATAAGTGGGTGCCATAAAATTTACTTCATCTTAAAGTTCTAAATAACATGATAGTAGCCCCCCAGTGTATGCACCGTTTTTTGTGTAGAAGCGATTGAGTGAGCGAGAGGCATCATGTGTTTCGCCGTCTCGCTTGCACACTCATTCTGGTTCGTCTTGTTGTCATCACTCATCGGTTGTCTGTGATGTGTCCGTGATTACTCAAAAGGTGACGGCTGAATATCAGTGCTAAACATGCTTGCATGTCTAGTGTAATACTGAGCCGCCACCTATTTGTCAAATTTCGTGTATGTTTGTTTGTTAATTATGTCTTTTGTTGATTTGTATGTGTGATGAATGTCTTAATAAATGTCTATTCTATTCTGTATCCTTGACCAATGCTGCTAGGAGCTCCCCTAATGGATTAATTATAGTAAGCCCCTAAAAACTAGAAATACTATATTTTAAACTAAAACTGTTATTTTCTTTTCAGTGGTAACACTCCCGAAACTAGAGGAACAGCATTTGTAGTTTATGAAGATATATTTGATGCAAAGAATGCATGTGATCACTTATCTGGTTTCAATGTTTGTAATAGATATTTAGTTGTTTTATACTACAGATCTAACAAAGCCTTCAAAGGTATGGATATTGAAAAGAAACAAGAAGAATTAGATACACTTAAAAAGAAATATGGAATATCTTCTGAGGATCTTCGTAAATAAAAGTATGAATATAAGCAATGTGTTGTTTTCGTTTTAAAAAGTGGACCCAGGGCTCCAAAGCAGCCAGCTGAGGAGTCAACACAAAGAGCAAAAAAACATCCAATTTTTTATAGCACAAACAGCTTGATTTTGGTATGAGAGGTTTCGTTAGATTCGTCTTGACTGTGAAAGAATTTGATGAATTCATTCATACATGATATTTTTAGAAAATGAAATTGTTGAACTTAAGTTTCTCTTGTCACTTGTCATTGAACATTAAAAAACCTCCATTAGCGGCCAGCAATGTTTTTTTTTATTACTTTGTTGTCTTAGGCCAGCAATTTGTCTCAAGCCTAGTGATTCCAAGTGTAGTGGTTGACAAGATTAACATCAACAAATCGGAGCACTGCACAGTAGTTTACAAAATGTAGAAATCTATAAATCCATTTCGAAGTCATTGCAGTTAGGAAGTGGGTAACAACCTACAGATGAAAATGAAACAAGGTATTACCGGATACAACTGTTTTTTTTTTTTATTATTTTTCAAGTACGTACATATATTTAGTTCCTGCTCTATTTTATCTACGGTACCAATTATAAAGTTATTAACTGTAAGAAAGATTTAAAATCCTTACAGTTCATATGTGTCAAAAGTTTAACATTAAATTTTACTAGCTTTATAATTGGCTGTTATGTGCATACTTCACTGAATATCATATCTTAACTCTTAAAATTAAACAAGGGACGTATTGATAATTATCAATGCAGAGTATTACATTTTGTTAAAAACAGTTAAGAATAATGAAATTGCAACAATACAAAGACAGTTAACTATTCACCTCAAACATTCATGAACGTCAAGATGACGGGATCACTTTTTGTTTTAAACAGCTTTTCCTATCTTGTTTTAAATCTCATTTAGCACCATTTGGCACCTTTAATAATAATTTAGGTACTTCCTTGGTCTTGAAGATATTAAAGGCCAACACAGATCCCGCTATTTTGACGCGTCAAAATGACGGGATCAAGCTGTTACCACAAAACTGCTAATTATTTTATTGAAATAATTATTCAGTTATTTAGAGCTCATTTAACACCTTTGGAAGATCTTGAAATATTACTTAAATAAACTATCGTTTCTTTGTAATTTAATTTTTATCTATTTTATTGCTTTAACGCCTGTTCCGTTGTTAAGAGCAAATCTTATAGAACAATAAACGTGCTCTTAAAAAGTGGGCAGGTAATTTTGCTAATATTAAACTAGCGTTCCGTTCCCGGTTTCGCACGGATTAAGGTCAGTAATTGATATGAAAACGACCTAAACTATCTTTTAAGGTGTACTCAATTACAGATAGTAACAAAATTTTATGAAAATAACTCGAATAATTTCAGGGTTCGTTGCAAACATAAGACACTTTTTTAAACATTATATCAGTCACTCAATTTTTAAATATGTTTTAGATAAACGAAACCACTGAATTATTTCAAGTCTATTCATAACTAGCTGCGCCCCGTTGTACGAAAATATTATTGTACCTAGTACCTCCATACCAAATTTTGTGAAAATTGGTTCAGCCGTTTACGCTTGAAGAAGTAACAAACACACAAACTTTCGTCTTTATAAAATTAGAGTGATAAACATGTTTTTTTTTTGTAAAATAAAATAAAACATTTACCAAAATGAAACGACAGAAATAGGTGTTTCCATTTGTAGACTAGCTGATGATGCCAATAATAGAATTAGAAGAGATCCTACTACATTGCTGATGCCAAAGTACAAAACGAAGCTTATGAGTAACAGTATCTATAGCATGGCACCAAAAGTGTTTAATAAACTGCCAAGGAATTTGAAAGAATTACCTCTAAATAAATTTAAAGCTCATCTGAAAGAGTTGTTGGTATCTAAATGTTATTATGACTTGCATGAATTCTTTTCTGACAAAATGTTGATTGTGACTTTCAAGGACAGCTGATCTAAATTCTGTAAGATTAACTAGTAACTCAACCTTACAAGGAATTTATACAAAATACACCACAAATCACTAATTTTTGGAGTGATTTAGATTTTTAGTTGCAGGATTTCTTTTGTTTATTTAACATTATACATAAATATACTAAAACGTAATTGTACAACTTTTGTTTTGGTTTTGAATGAATAATAGTTCTGTATCTGGTGATCAATAATATGACGTGGCCATTGTGCCTACTAATTCTTGTATGCCATAGAGGTTAAGCATGTTTGTTTCCTACTTAATTATATTCATAAGACCTTACT
The DNA here is from genome assembly GCA_947044815.1 of Apomyelois bistriatella. Classification (NCBI taxonomy): domain Eukaryota; kingdom Metazoa; phylum Arthropoda; class Insecta; order Lepidoptera; family Pyralidae; genus Apomyelois; species Apomyelois bistriatella. The sequence continues at coordinate 8,353,828 of OX345689.1, forward strand.
GTACAACATGTTTACAAGAAATAAATGATTATGAACAAATTTTAACAAAATTTGGTATGGAGTTACTAGGTACAATAATATTTTCGTACAACGAGGCGCAGCTAGTTATGAATAGATTTGAAATAATTCAGCGGTTTCGTTTATCTAAAACATATTTAAAAATGGAGTGACTGATATAATGTTTAAAAAAAAGTGTCTTATGTATGAGTACACCTTAAAAGATAGTTTAGGTCGTTTTCATATCAATTACTGACCTTAATCCGTGCGAAACCGCGAACGGAACGCTAGTTTAATATTAGCAAAATTACCTGCCCAATTTTTAAGAGCACGTTTATTGTTCTATAAGATTTGCTCTTAACAACGGAATAGGCGTTAAAGCAATAAAATATATAAAAATTAAATTACAAAGAAACGATAGTTTATTTAAGTAATATTTCAAGATCTTCCAAAGGTGTTAAATGAGCTCTAAATAACTGAATAATTCTTTCAATAAAATAATTAGCAGTTTCTCGGTAACAGCTTGATCCCGTCATTTTGACGCGTCAAAATAGCGGGATCAGTGTTGGCCTTCAATATCTTCAAGACCAAGGAAGTACCTAAATTATTATTAAAGGTGCCAAATGGTGCTAAATGAGATTTAAAACAAGATAGGAAAAGCTGTTTAAAACAAAAAGTGATCCCGTCATCTTGACGTTCGTAAACATTCAGGTATTTTTCCACAGTCCAACAAATCGCTACTAAATCATATGACTTAAAAAAATAATAACATATAAAACATACATAGCATACATCGGTTCCATTATTACTTTTGATAATCCTTATCGTAATTCTATAAAAGAAAGCAAAATACCTATCAACAACATTCGTTATTTAAGAAGCGGAAGCTAAACGTGCCCTGTTTTCGGCAACTAATTGTTTGTTTAAATATATATCCTCATCTGTCGACGTGTCTATAAGATCTAGTGTAAGTAATGGTTCGTTTGCATTTAATGGATCCTTACCGACATCTTTGCATATACCAACAAACTGTTGGTCAACACACAATTCTTGAAACCTAATACAGTCTTCTACAGTCCAGTCTTGATGTAGAGGCCACACATCTGCAAATACAATAACAGTCAACATCAAAAACAATTCCAATCAACACATAATGCGGGTACGTGGTCGGTGTTGTTTGGTATCGTAAATTTTTTCAAACGTGCTAGTGCTAAATCTACCTCCCGTCGTCCGAACGGATTTCGTGGTTGTATGTTCAGCTTACGCTTCAGAGCCCAGGGTATGCTTTTTGATCATGGTCCTGATTTGGCGGTAACCAGTAGGTTATTACAATGGAGCGACTGCCGTCTGACCACCACCGTCACCCTTTTTTGCCACACCAATAGGAAAATGAACCGGGTGTGTTAGTTGCAACACTGTCAACTTTTTCAAGCTGCCTAAAGGCATATAGCCTAACGACTGTCATATATCGATAATAGCCGGGACCAACGGCTTGTCTTTCGAAAAGGAAGGACCTTAAGACAGAAATAGTGACCAATCCAAACATTGCCGCCGCGCACTCGTCGTCCCTTCATTACGACCACACACGCTATCGAGCTCCTCAAATCAAATGGTATATTTGATAGTATCGAATAGACGTCGAAACTAATGGACCGATTAAAGAAATTCTTTCGGGTCTTTCGTCGTTTCGCACCACAAGCGATTCGAACCGCATTTCTTTCACCGTTGTAAACTACACTAACCTCGAGTGACATAGACTATTTGTGTACCGCGGGCGAAGCCGGGGTGAACTGCTAATTATAAATGCGAAATTGAGTTTGTATATTTGTTTGTTTGTTACACTTCACGCCCTATCTACTGAACCAATCTTCCTGAAATTTCGCATACACTTAGCTAGGAGTATTGAGAAGGACATAGGCCCTATGTCATAGGGCACCTTTCATCCCGGGAAAAAGCACTGTTCCCGCGGAAAATATAAGCGGGCAAAGCCGCAAAAGCTAGTTATCTATACTAGTAGTTCGCCGCGAACTTAGACCTCGCGAGTATTAAGTATTCGCGGTGTATTAGCGTTTTATTTTATTTTTATTTATAAATCATTTACAACTGCTTGCTTAGGCTGATTTTGACATTTATAACACAATTTAGTTGCCTATGTATTGCCTAGATGGCGCTATCCAAGCCCAAACACGGTGAACTTATGTTGTTTAGTTTAGGAGTTCCTTTGGACACCTTCCGGCTCCATCACCCAACTCTGGGTATCATGTATCGCGTTAGATCTTGCCAAGACAAATCAAATGAGCCCAAACACGTTGAGCTAATGTTGTTTAGTTTAGAAGTTCCTTTGGACACCTTCTGGCTCCATCATCAGACCCTGGATATCATGTAGTACGTAAGATATCGCCAAGACAAATCAAATGAGCCCAAACACGGTAAACTTATGTAGTTTAGTTTAGAAGTTCCTTTGGACACCTTCCGGCTCCATCATCAGACCCAGGATATCATGTAGTACGTAAGATCTTGCCAAGACAAATCAAATGAGCCCAAACACGGTGAGCTTATGTTGTTTAGTTTAGAAGTTCCTTTGGACACCTTCTGGCTCCATCATCAGACCCTGGGTATCATGTAGCACGTAAGATCTCGCCAAGACAAATCAAATGAGCCTGTGTCTCGCAGGTGTTATTCGTGTCGTAAGTATTAATTTTCTTTCTACTTTACGAGTATATTTATAAATAAATCATCTACATATAATATAATCGCGGACATTTTTATTAATATTTCAAACACTACTGAACCGATTTTGATGCTCAACGAACTTGAAAATTCTATTGATATTTGCTTCATGCTTAGCAAATTTCATCAAAATCGGACCATCGGTTCGGCAGTTATCGCGGTACAAACATACATACATACAATGTGTTTTCGCCCCCAACTCGATTTAGAGACAAAAATCACAAATAGACTTACCGTATAATCGCGCCTTAATGGCCTGTGGTGGCAATGAACGTGCCAACGGCGCACCTGCCGGCACCGGGCGCAATGCCTTCGTAGGAAATAAAGCCAGATCTCCATAATCACAGAAATAAACTGAGACCATTTCTGATGAAACGGTGCCTGCAACGGTTACCCTGCAATCAATACATATTATAAGACACTAAAATTCGAGTGTCTGTACATTTAATATTTTTCACAAAAACTGATAGAATATGATTTAAAAAAGAGTAACAGAAACCAAAAAGACAGTTTTTGGAATTTTTGTCTGTCTGTCTGGTACGTTATAACTTCGAAAATACTCAACGGATTCGAACGCGGTTTTCACAGTTGGATTACATATAATTAGGAGCGTTGTCAAAACTTTGTTTCGTCAAAATCGGTTAAGGGAAAAAGATGTTATGGTCGATTGAAAATTTACGTCAAACACTGCTTCAAAACTTTTAAACGCAATGCGTTTACTTTTAATTTAATTTAGATAAGGCTAGAATTTCTATATCAATAAAGACAAAAACACGCACTGCACCTATTAATTTTAATAAAATAACACATTGAATTTGATCGTAAATTTAGTAACATAAAATCTCAATAGATGGCGCTGACTTACTTTACAACTCGCTATGGTTACGTTTTTGCAGATTGAAATTTACCCTATCAAATTAATGAAAATGTTTGTTTGTCATTGTCTTAATTAAATATTTCTTTTGGTTTGGTTCTCTAAACTTTGGTTGTTGTCATGTCAATTGATTGGTTTGGTAAATGGTCGGTTCGGTTGTTTGTTAGTTGTCTTGCTTGAATTGAAAAATTTGAAAATTGAATTGATACGAGTAGGTTGGTTTGGCTTGGCTTCTTTGGTTTTAAATAATCAGCCAGTCGTTTCAATTGTTGTTTGACGAAACATACGATCGTGTCGTATATAAAGAACTAGCTGTTCCTCGCGGCTTCGCCCCGCGTGGGACTTGGTTATATCGTACCCAAAAGTAGCCTATGTTTGACTTCAGGGCGTCGATTCTGCTAACGTTAAGACTAAATCGTATCAAAATAGTGTTTCAATAGTTGTGCTTTTTACAGACTTTTAACAAGAGTTATGACAGTATGATGTGATGTGAATTTAGTGTGTGGTGTGACCATCAGCAGTGATATAAAAAAATATACATTTCTTGTAACTAGTGTGTAAAAAAGCACTACCATTGAAACACTATTTTGAGGCGATTGTGACTTAACGTTAGCAGAATCGACGCCCTGGTCTATAACTACATCCCTACCAAATTTCATCACAATCGGTCCAGCAGTTTAGCTGTGAAGAGGTGACAGACAAACAGACAGACAGACTTTCGCATTTATAATATTAGTATGGATTTTAATTATTTTAAACATAGACTTAAAAAAAAAATTGCGGACCGCGCGCGCTTCGAACTTCTTTGATTTTAAATAATGCCTAGGAGGAAACGATCTAATCTGTCGCATCATTCCAGAATAGCTAAAAGCAGAAGGTTAGCTAGATCTCAAGAATCGAATGCGGATAGACAGATGCGACTCGATGAAGATAGGCAACGCCATGCATTGTCTCGGTCTTTAGAAACTTCTTCTGACAGAGAGTCTCGGTTGTCCGCTGACCGCGAGCGTCATGCGTCATCTCGGGCTTCCGAAACGTTTACCGAAACTCAGTCTCGGCTTAGCGCAAATCGAGGGCGCAACGCTTTTCATGGTTATCTGAACGGGCTATTCTTTCTCCTAGGAATGCCCAAGCTGTAGCCATAAATAAAAAGGTTTTGGCGGAAATTGTCGGGGATGAAGTGATTTACACGTCATATAACAGTGTTGTGCACCAGGATGATGCTACCACCTATCCTATCAAGTTTTTGAGTTCATTGGCTGCAAGTGGTCTTCCTGCTCATAAAATTACTCTTAAAGTCGGCGTTCCCATATGCTCCTAAGAAATCTTTCTCCGCCTAAACTATGCAACGGGACCCGACGCAAAGTAACGGTTTTGCAGCGCAACTTAATACAGGCCGAAATTCTCACAGGGTGTGGTTCAGGCGAAACGGTGTACATACCTCGAATACCACTCATCCCCAACAATTACCCCTTTCAATTTAAACGCACCCAGTTTCCAGTTGCTGTATGCTTTGCCATGACGATAAATATGTCGCAGGGACAAACCCTAAAAGCAGCTGGCATCGACCTAAGAACAAGTCAACAAAATGTTTCTCGCATGGACAACTGTATGTGGCTTGCTCGCGGGTCAGTAGCGCCGAAAATCTATTTTTATTAGCCTCTGAGGGAAGAACTGCTAATGTTGTCTACAAATTCTTTGAACTTTGAAACATGATATTTGTTTATATTTGAATAATGTCCTGTCTACTTCGATTGCGTCATTTCATTTCAATGTAACACAGGTTACGCAAAAAGCTACCTACACGCGGGCGGAGCCGCGGGTAACAGCTAGTAATTAATATTTACTAAAATAAAATAAGTATGCTTTATCGAGTAATTATGATATTATTCTTATTTCTGAGGAGGTAGGGTCAGGTGGCTTACAAAAAGAACGATTGAGTAAGAGAGATGTCGCCTTACATCATGTATATGATGGCACAGTTTAACTAATTTTTCCCTACAGTAGGCCGACGGAGATGTCTAGACAGAGCAATCGTGAGGGGTGGGACGAGCCCCAGCTGCATACTACGCGGTTCTTAGGGGGACATATCTACAAGGGCTATCGCGTCTTTACCGTTTTAATCTCTTATCAAAATAATATTATGGAACGTGTGCAAATCTTCATCTCGAATAAATAAAGAACTGAAATTCTAATTAATTTTCAACACTCCTAATTTATCCCAACAAATCCCACCCCAACTAATATTATAAACTAGCTGACCCGGCGAACTTCGTACCGCCTTTCTTAATATTTTTTTTCCGTAAGAACCTTGTACAGAGTATTAGAAAACTACAAAAAAAAAAAATCAGCCAAATCGGTCAAGCCGTTTTCATGCTGTCGTGACAACGGAAAACGGGTTTCATTTTTATATATATATATATAAATTCGAAAGTGAGTTTGTTTGTATTTGTTTGTTACGCTTTCATGCCCTATCTAATAAAACATTCTTTTTGAAATTTTGCATACACATAGTCAGAACTATTGAGAAGGATAAAGGTACCTTACATTCCGGGAAAAAGCTCTGTTCCGGAGAGAAATGCACGCGGGCGAAGCTGCGAGCAAAAGCTAGTTATCAATACATCCATACTCTACCATACTGTAGGTATTCCACCCTGGGAGTCGTGTAAGGAGCACTTTACTAATCTAGGCATTTTGACCATTCCTTGTTTATATTTATTTGTCCTTCTGACAGACCTCAAGAAACGTTTGCCAACATTAGAAACAGATGATGAGAAACAGTTACGAGAAGGAACTAGGAGACAGCATCTCAACAATGATATCACGCCCCAAATAGAAATTATGAAACATAGTGCTCAGTACCAGGCATATAAGGCTTACAATAAATTACCAAAATATATCAAGGATACGTTGGGACTTAATCCCTTTAAAAAAAAATTAATGTTGTACCTTTTAGAAAAAGCTTTCTACTCTGTTGATGATTATTATAAATGAAGTTCTGGAATTATGACTTTTAAATTTAATTTGGACGTTTTGACATAATGATGATTAATTAAATACATAAATTTGACTTATTATAATTTGTGGGTTTAAAACTATGTAATGAATTGTTTATTTTAGTTTTTAATTTTATGTTAATTGTGATTGTACTGTTAATTACTTGTTTCCGACACAATGTATTTGTTATGGAATAAATAAATAAATACTAATATTATAAATGCGAAAGTCGGTCTGTCTGTCTTTCTGTCTGTCACCTCTTCACGGCTAAACTGCTGGACCGATTGTGATGAAATTTGGTAGGGATGTAGTTAAAGACCTGAGGTCAAACATAGGCTACTTTTGGGCGCGATATAACCAAGTCCCACGCGGGGCGAAGCCGCGGGGAACAGCTAGTATTTTATATAATTTCGCAATACCAATATGTACCGTGGTGGCAAAAGACATTCACCATCAAAATTTCAAATTTTTGACAACCCTTCCGTATTTGCGTTAATACCTATACAGGTGTAAACATCGCCCAACTTCAAAGGCGTCGGCCTACTGTAAGGAAAAATTAGTTATACTGTGGTGATGGGATGGGATTTGTGTATCCTCTTATTATGTCCTATGACTCCTGTTCATTTTATTGGAAAAGGTTTTATTGGTATAGGCACAGGTATAGGTAGAATTTTATCTATGGATTTGACTTTAAATTAAGAATCGAGTTTTGCTTAACAAGGCATATCTTTAAAAAGGTATAATGGATATTTCTTACCTGTACCACGACGAATCCTTTTCATAGTAAACAGTGTATAATTCTCCACTTGCTGGATTTAAAGGGGCTTCAGATTCCGGGAGTTTAGGACATTCAGATTGTAAAGTTGACATCATGCTTTGGAGAGTGTGTCTGGTACTGTTGGGCTGAACCTTAAAGGAAAAAAAATGTAACTAAGCAATGATCCTAATGATTTTTTAAGAAGAAATTTGATCAGAGATATATTTGAGAAAATCGAGGCGGGAAATCCAAGCTACCTGTCGCCTAATTCTGATATATTTTTTAAGCTGAAACGCATCTGAATTCTGAAACTAATTACGTTCGACACATTTGTATTCTACTAGATACTCTTTGGTTGAAACGGAGTCGATATTAATAGGGTAGGAGTGTAAATTTTTAAAACGCTTTAATTTTTTTCTGTCTGTAGGAATAAGGTTCCATGATACCAGAAATAAATCTTAGATTTTTAGAATCAGTCAATTATTTTAAATGAAATATTATATTTTAATGACGAATTAATGGCGTCGCTACAGCTTTTGCGGTCTATTTCTTTGCTTCGTTCGGTAAAAAAAACAAATGTCATTTTCATGTTGGTTTTGGTTGTCATGAATGTCATTTATGACAACCAAAACCAACATGAATGACACAAATGACAACCAAAACCAACATGACAATGACATTTATGACAACCAAAACCAACATGAATGACATTCATGACAACCAAAACCAACATAACAATGACATTTGTTTTTGTTTACCGAACGAAGCAAAGGAATAGACCGCAAAAGCTGTAGCGACGCCATTAATTCGTTATTAAAATATACCATTCTATTTAAAATAATTGGCTGATTCTAAAAATCAGATTTATTTCTGGTATCAAGGAACCTTATTCCTACCGACAGAAAAAAATTCAAGCGTTTTAAAAATATTTTCACTCCTACCCTATTGATTGAGCAGTCGGAACGCTTGGTTGTAGTATTCCGCTGATGACAAAAGGGTTCTAATCTGTTCAACTATCGTAACTCAAGAGCAATGTACACACAACCAAACATTTTTTCGTTGCAACTGTTTGCGATTCAGCGGCAAATGTTACCAAGCTGAAACTTTTTGATTAATATTATGTTCTTTGTTAACCATTTAGCTGGAAAATATGATGTCATAATTTCTTGGTAATTGGTACTGGTAATATTTTATGTACGACATTCTAATTACGAGTTGATGGCCAAGCACTTACCAGATGACGTTATATTTATTAATCTGACCTAAAACGTGACTGGGTGCAATGAGCCTTTTTCCTGGGAAGGTTAAAAAAAATACGGGAGCGACGGGAGTTTGAAATTTATATATGTATGCGAATACGGATTGAAGAGATGACCATCAAAACGATAGCAGGGTGGCTGGATTATTCCCGCCCGGTGCACCAGTCCCAACCGGTGACAGCTCGGAGTCACGTATACACACCACAAAGTTCCAGGGGTTGGCGGCCATGGCGATGTAGACGTCGAAGCACTGGCCGGGCGCGGGCAGCGCGGGCGGCGGCAGCGCGGCGCCGGCTGGCCGCTCGCTCGCCGACACCGACCTGTAGATGCGCTCCTTCTTCTTGTGCAGAGCCTCCACTGGGTTTGGAGCCTCTTTCTCTTCCTCCTTTTCCTTGCCACTGTATGATGTCACGCTTTATTTTAAACTGTGATGATGTCGAATGTTACAACTAGGTAACTGATAAAACACTATATAAAGAAACATAGAAAGTTTAATAGATTACTAATAACACAAAGTTAAATTACGACTTGTGTTAAAAAGTAAGAGTCGACGCAACCCAATCTGTGTATTTGCTGAAAGTAACGATACCCGATTTTTAACATTAAAACAAACCCCACAATGTTCTATTGTACGAAACATGCTTCTGAAACCAGCGTATCGGTTACCGTTGTTGGTTGTTCGGCTGGTGCAGATACTCGTACTCCATGAGTATGGCGTTGTTGACTGAGGCGAGAATGCTCTGCGGGCCGAGCCGCACGAACAGCTCGACGTGAGGCGCGGTGTGTGCGGTGTGTGCGGTGTGTGCGGTGTGCGCGGTGTGCGCAGTGTGCGCGGTGTGCGCGGGCAGCGCGCGACACACCACCACCGTGTCCAGCAGCATGTCGCGCAGCCGGCCCGCCATCGCCGCCGCCGCGCGCTCCGCCGTGCCCAGGCGCACTTGGATCGCCTGCGTAATACTCATCACACATTACACAATACCAGGCCTGTTTCACTCCCCGTGTACGTATCGAAAATATACCTGTGACGCACGAGCGAGCTTTGTTCGTCACTTACTTCACCGGCCAATGTTGAAATATGGTTTTGTAAACGAATTAAACAAATAAAGTTAAGTAAGTATTTTCAAATAGAGAATCAAAAAATAAAGGCTAAAAAAACTTGTTTTGCCATCCAAATTTTTGTAAGCAATTGCATAGCTTTTATCGCGGGCTTTGAGCGCGGCGAGCGAATCAAGAAATTCCGTAACGAAAAAACCTGACACCCTCCTACCATGTACTCCGCCTACCATGTAGCTCGGGCGAACTTAATGCATAACTTGATACTTATTTTTATGTTGATTTTGATTTTTATTTAGTAGAGAAGACGAGGGAAGAAGGTCGCGAGGTCTTCTGTTCACAGAACCACTAGTTTAGAATTAATTTTGATGTTTCAATTATTTGTTTCGACTCGCTCCTTTGCCGTACAATGAAAATATAAATGAACAATGTACACAAAGTAGTGGTAAAGGTAGTGGTTCAACATAAAGTATTAATACATATAGGGAACTGTCCCTACACGTGCTTCAATATCAAAGAAAAAAAATACTGCATAAATAAATAAATAATTATAATTGCATAAGTTGATAAAAATCTTATGCAACAGCTTTACCGCGGCAGTCCCCGAGTGCCACACGTCTTTTTTTAAGTCTTTTGATACGCATGTACCTGATGTACCTTCCTAAATAAACACTTAAATAAAATTTTAAGTTTAAAAAGTAAACATTGTAAAAACAAAATTTTGTCGGACGCCAATCTAACTCTCTTTTTGGGAATGCTATTATCGGTTTGTCCCTTCATCGCTCTTTACGATATCCACGGAAAGGAGGAGTGGTCTATTCTTGGATTGCATAACACGAATCAGACAACTCTATGGTAGTGATAAAGAGACGGCGCAAGATAGAAAGAGATGCAAATATGTCGTAGGTGCTTAGGCGCTGTGTGAACTAAATTAGACCGCATTTCGTGGCGTGAAGAGTAATTTTTTATTTGAATGACTTTTCGGTATGAATCTTCTGTAATACTATTAAGTATTCTGTGACAATTATCAACTACTATGCGTGTTAAAATCTCATATAAACAAAACGCGTCCACTTTTAGTGTACTGTTCATACTAAACCACACTAGGGGCATCTCTATCGATACACCGGGACACACGGGCATAGGAGCTCATTGTTATTATCAAACAAACCTGAGCCGGATAGGCGTTGAGAGCCGGAGAGAAGGTCTGCAGCGGCACGAGCGAGGAGAGCGGCGCGCGCAGGATGAGGCCGCTGTCGATGAGTTGTGTTCGCACCGTGCCTTCGCCGTCTAGTCCGCTGATGATCGTGCACCGTACCCTATGGAATAAATAGCAATGTTTGTTTCGTTCAGTGGCAAGAGAACAACTGACCCATAATGTCTAGTTCCCAAAACGACAACTTCCTAAAATTATCCTTATCAATTATCATTACAAGTTCAGAGCGCACACGTGGCCCTCCTCGCTCACGATCCTATATAGAGCACTAGCTGTTCTCCGCGGCTTCGCCCCGCGTGGGACTCGGTTATATCGCGCCCAAAAGTAGCCTATGTTTGACCTCAGGTCGTTAACTTCATCCCTACCAAATTTCATCACAATCGGTCCAGCAGTTTAGCCGTGAAGAGGTGACAGACAGACAGACAGACAGACAGACTTTCGAATTTATAATATTAGTTTGGATAGTATGGATGTAGTACCAGTCTCCGGCGAGCGTGCGCACGATGTAGAGCGCGTGCGCGGGCGGCGGCGCGGGCGGCGCGGCGGGCAGCGGGCGGCGGTAGGGCCCGGCCGTCAGCAACGCCAGCGCCGCGCGCACCACGTCCGCGCCGCCCGCCCGCGACACCCACACGTGGCCCTCCTCGCTCACGATCCTATATAGAGCATGTAGTACCAGTCTCCGGCGAGCGTGCGCACGATGTAGAGCGCGTGCGCGGGCGGCGGCGCGGGCGGCGCGGCGGGCAGCGGGCGGCGGTAGGGCCCGGCCGTCAGCAACGCCAGCGCCGCGCGCCTCACGTCCGCGCCGCCCGCCCGCGACACCCACACGTGGCCCTCCTCGCTCACGATCCTATATAGAGCATGTAGTACCAGTCTCCGGCGAGCGTGCGCACGATGTAGAGCGCGTGCGCGGGCGGCGGCGCGGGCGGCGCGGCGGGCAGCGGGCGGCGGTAGGGCCCGGCCGTCAGCAACGCCAGCGCCGCGCGCACCACGTCCGCGCCGCCCGCCCGCGACACCCACACGTGGCCCTCCTCGCTCACGATCCTATATAGAGCATGTAGTACCAGTCTCCGGCGAGCGTGCGCACGATGTAGAGCGCGTGCGCGGGCGGCGGCGCGGGCGGCGCGGCGGGCAGCGGGCGGCGGTAGGGCCCGGCCGTCAGCAACGCCAGCGCCGCGCGCACCACGTCCGCGCCGCCCGCCCGCGACACCCACACGTGGCCCTCCTCGCTCACGATCCTATATAGAGCATGTAGTACCAGTCTCCGGCGAGCGTGCGCACGATGTAGAGCGCGTGCGCGGGCGGCGGCGCGGGCGGCGCGGCGGGCAGCGGGCGGCGGTAGGGCCCGGCCGTCAGCAACGCCAGCGCCGCGCGCACCACGTCCGCGCCGCCCGCCCGCGACACCCACACGTGGCCCTCCTCGCTCACGCACCCCACCTCCACCTCGCACGGCTTCTGCGGCAACAATAGAATAATACCGTTCATCCGTGATAGTGTGCTCACACTTTCGTAAACAGCATGTATCGTGCGGTCGGTGACTCGGTGTACACTGTACAGGTACCTGTGTGACGGTGAACGCGCCGGCGATGCAGAAGTCGTGCACGATCTCCTTGTTGAGGTTGAGGTCCCGCTGCGTGGAGGTGTCGTAGAGCACGACGGCGACGGCGGGGTCGTGCGGGTCGTGGCGCGGGCCCGGCGCCGCCACCAGCACCTCGCCCGGCAGCCGGCGCCGCACCAGCGCCGCGCCCGCGCCGTGAGCCGACAGCTCCTCCGCGCCCTCCAGACGGCACAGCACCGCCTGAAACAAACACAGATAATCACAGGATCGCGGGACAGTATTCAACGATCAAACAATTTAATGGTTATAGAATCCATACTAATATTATAAATGCGAAAGTCTGTCTGTCTGTCTGTCTGTCACCTCTTCACGGCTAAACGGATGGACCGATTGTGATGAAATTTGGTAGGGATGTAGTTAACGACCTGAGGTCAAACATAGGCTACTTTTGGGCGCGGTATAACCGAGTCCCACGCGGGCGGAGCCGCGGGGAACAGCTAGTAAAATATATATGTCAAAATAATTTCATAAAATGATTCAGTTACAAAATAAACATTGAGAATAATGAGATTTACAAAAAAATTAAAGTATGAATAACGTGAATCGACAATGTTAACTGATAGGTGTTTATCAGAGCGAGTGACGTCACGACTAGGTACGACCGTATAGTATTGCAGTTCCGTGTTACTTGAATTTTTGTTATGATTATGCGTTTCAAATAATTTTTGCGTTATTTTATTAGTTGTTTTTGTGGTTTGTGGTTTTACTTAGTCCGATAATCATCAACAATGGAACATGACCGGGAAAGTGATAAATTAAAAAGTAGACGTTGTCAGCCGAAAGGATATATGCTTAGCCTAATGCCACCTCAATGACCGAGATTTGCCTCGATAAAGTCGTGCACAGAACAGAATGCGACAGGGACGGGACGCGACGGCAAAGTGCTATGTCATTTATTGTATAAAATTTCACCAGCAGTAAATATTCAAATAAAGCAATTTATGGCCAAACCAACTCTCAAATTTACCTGAGCCGGCAATGTCCTGAATTGGGGTTCGAGAATCTTTATCTTATTTAAATAAACTACATCGTCATCGCCGTGGTCACCCATAAATACAGTCGCATTATCTTCTTCGATTTCTAGTATTTTCGCCCGTTGCCAACCGCCGTCATCCAAGTTCACAGCATACCTGTAACATTTCCGGGAAATTACCTACGATCCTTCCTAACTATCCCAATTAATATTATAGATGCGAAAGTGAGTTTGTTTGTTTGTTACGCTTTTACGCCCTATATACTGCACCAATCTTCCTGAAATTTGGCATACAAATAGATAGAAGTATTGAGAAGGGTTACTTAACTTTAAGAAAATCAATTAAATAAAACAATTATATTTTTTTTAAACTAATAGCATCTGTATAGTCATAGCCGCGCTTCTAGATTTATTTTAATGGTAAATCAGTTCACCGTATGCACAATATTACTGACTGCAAACGCGTATTTATTTAATGACAATATGATAGAATTTATTTCTTTGCCTTCTATCAATCAAATAAAGGTGTAAAAAAAGCTAAATATTTTTTTCGTAATTTTTGCATTTATTTTGTGGACTGGGTGGCTAACAGAAGCACCGCAATTGCCAGTTTCTGAGTAACCGACCAAGTTACACTTTGTTTAAAAACTTACCATGCATTTTTGATGATCATTGATTTATCTACAAGTGTTCCGGAATGTTCATAGAAATTTGCCATATCAGCTAACAACAATTCGAAAGCATCCTGGAAAACATTTTTAGACGTCATTAATTATTTTAGTCCTTGTTTCTCTTTTTTAGTTATCACCTGTTCTGATCAACACCCCTTCACGTTATTTGATCGAGATAATAGCATACACATATAATTCAGATGAAAACGTTAAAATATTAACAACGGGTCCAATACATTCAATTCAACATAATAATACACTGGAGGTACATAACATCCAGCGCTGGTTTTCCATCGGGACATATTTCTGAATTATTCCTTTTGACTTGTAATATTTCTACTAAATTATTCTCAATACTTGACAAGTTTATAACCATATTTAACTTACACTGTATTCTGGTCCAATAATTCTTAACCAAATCTCTAAGGTGGAATTAGCCACAGTGATATAAACATTCCAAAAATCGTCTTCTGGGAACTGAAGCGGCGGTAAATCGTTATCTTTTATATCGTCCAATATAATTGATTCTATATATGGTAGAGATACTTCCTGCAATTCGAATAAAAATTCATAAGTTAATGCTATAAAGACCAGAGTTCACCAACATATCGTTTTCACTTATTATAAAAGGGCAGTTAAATTATATTACTATTAGACATAAATTAAGTGTAAAGGTTATTTTATTATGTTGGTAAACACGGTTCTAAACAAGATAAAACGTTATCTTGCAGTCTCTAACTAACAAAAACAAATAACATTTAGGAGAGGCAAAGAAATGCAGAACTTTTAGCTGACCTTATTTACCAGTGGATGACCTCAATAATCATATTATAGTAAAAGTATATTATGTTGCATAAAGAGATGATGCTACATCATAAATTCATTACGCACCTCTTTATTAGGAAGAAGAACTAGAAGTCCATTGACAACTCTGTCTTTTATTATTTTGGGACAACTTTCAATTAGCTCCTGCCAATTTCCGGGTAAATTTTCTCCAAACTTTTCTCTAAAATAAACATCTTGATCTATATATCAAAACGAACATATCCAAAGAATTAATATAATTTATTTTACAAAAATAACCAAATACAAGTCGGATTCGCGCTCGAAACCTTGCTCCTAGGTATGGTTCCCCTTCGTGAGCCTATCTTGGGATGAAAAACACGTTTCTCTCCGATCAAAAAAAAAGAGTGTTATGTTTTTACACGACTATTTAGGATTCATGTTTGTAGTATTTGTTTGGGAGATTCTTTATTCCATCATGTTTTGAACGGCAGACAAAGACAGACAAAGATGTGCGAAGTATTTTTTTATTTCTCGCATTCTTCTACTGACATAGGCTATGTGACTTCAACATATGGCGGATTGTTTCCCAAAAATTATAAATGCAAAAGTAAGTTTGTATATTTGTTTGTATGTTACCTCTTAAGGGTTTAAAAGGCGATTTAAAAAAAGGAAAATATAAGTTTAAATGTATATTAGGACGAAAAAAGCGCACCATCTACGCTTTTAATATTATGCTATTATCTGGTAGGGATTATTACTTATTATTCCCAGAAATCCCTACTAGGCTGATTAGGTAAGTATAAGTAAAAGTATAATCTTTAATGCACCACAACAAATATAAACATGAAAAAATATTTAGACGTAAGTTGACAAACGGCGGCCTTTTTAATAGCATAATCTGTCAAATGGTAAAATCTTGTTCAATAAATAGTAAGCAGTACCTGTAGAGATGCGGCACGGTGTTGGCCCAGAGGCCGTGGTCGTGCTCGGCCACGAGCTGCACGAGCCCGGCCACGGCGCTGCCGGCCGGCGACGTCGGCAAGTTGCCGGCGTCCGCGCTCTCAATGTTACCCAGCATTTTCACTGCCGCTACTTCCTTCGCCAATTCTTCCGACGGTGAAGAGTCGGGATATGAAGAGGCAGTGTATGTTGCACCGACCTACGGTAAAATCTCTCATTTATCAACGATGACTTTAGGTAAAATAATTTTTTTAATTTTTTTTTTATATTATAGCTGAAAAGTTGCTTTGCGTGAACGGAACGAGCTGCTAGTCTCTGAAATCACGGGTCGGATTTGTAATATTACTTTTGGGCAATTCTTAAGGAAGGTTACAGGGTAGAAAGATATCACGGGCCGGTAAAACCGAGGAGGAGCTAGTGTATTATATAAGAATAAGAATAAAGAAGACTACTAAGAGTCTTTAAAACTTTACAAACATTTAAAATCAAATTCCTCACGTTTTCTTTTAAGTATTTTAATTTAATATTCGTTTTATTACTATGTATATTCACTGCCTGGATACTAGATTTTTTATTTAAATATAAAAATACCCACATTACTCCTCAGTCATGAGGTACGACGAGAAGTAAAATACCAACCCGTGATAAAGACCCTCTCCTAGTAGCCTTGAATGAAACAGCCAAGCTGCTATTTATCAAGCCCTGAAAAGATCTGCCTGAAAGGATCTACTTGCCTTTGTGCCTCATTGTAATGAGTAAAGATATTTCTGAATTATTATTTTTGAGGTGTAACAGGTAAAGAGTACTTGTGTTGTAATAATCAAGTTTAATTTTACTTTGGGCCTTCATTATTTGATTATAAGAAATTAGCCATCGGCATTACTTTTCTTAAAGTGGGCAATCACTGTCAGTTGGCAATCACACCCTGGTTTACTCTATTACCTACTTTAAACACTATTTTTAAGTAGATTTACATACATACAAACATATTATCACGCCTATCTCCCGCAGGGGTAGGCAGAGACTAGAGATTTTCATTGGTTACGCTCCTTATATACCTACATCCCTCGCTTCCTCCACACTCATCACTCTCCTCATACACACTCGCCGATTTCGGGTACTCACGTCCTTTTTTCAAAAGCTCTGCGATTTGGTCGCAGTATGTTATTCAAAGCCGACCCTGATTGACTTTCCCAGCCAACTCTTCTTTGTTTTTGCTTTGTCAGTCTACTTTACTTTCATCCATCCTCTTTACATGCCAAAACGATCTCAACATCACTTTCTTCCCTTCCCATTCACACCAGGGATGGTACGAATATTCGCATTAATTCACACATCTTTATCCGCATTTACATCCGCATCAATTCATGCGGAGTTTTTAAGGATGCAGATTTTCAATTTTTTTAGTTTAATCACTATCACTACATAGTATAAAACAAAGTCACTTTCTCTGTCCCTATATCGCTTTGTATGCTTAAATCTTTAAAACTACGCAATGGATTGTGATGCGGTTTTTTTAATAGATAGAGTGATTCAACCGGAAGTTTTTTATGCCCATGCGAAGCCGGGGCGGGTCGCTAGTTATTATATAAAGTATTGTTTTAAGCTTAAAATTCTGTTGTGTCATTAGATAAACTAAAAACTTGTGTAAATTTAATTTAAAAGTTAAAATTAAATTAATTTTCAGTTATGTATGCACTTAAAATTTAAATAATTATCCTTTTTGAATCCCAACATCCGCATCCGTATCACATCCGCATTAAATCTGCATCCGCGGATGTGAACTTCTAATAATCTGCATCCGCAAATGTCTAAATTTTTGCATCCGTAACAACCCTGATTCACACCACACCTTTTTCTAATCTCATCTTATTAATTCTTATTTTAATGCTCGAGCACACTCATATTCGTTACTTCCGCATTCAGTCTACTTTTATTATATTTCTGCGATACCCAACTTTAACTTCCATAGGTACATAAGAGTCGGCATGAACACTGCCCTATGAACAGCCAGATGTGCTTTTTTGGATACAATTACACTGCTCTTCCTCCGATGGAGCAAGTATTACTTGATCATTGGCATACATCGGCATATAGAAGGCATTTGATATATGATGCATCTCATAACTTATTCATTATTATACCACATTCAGCATCTATCAAATCTTTTGAGACTGTCTAGCTAGTTATGTATCCATACTAATATTATAAATGCGAAAGTCTGTCTGTCTGTCTGTATGTCTGTCTGTCTGTATGTCTGTCTGTCTGTCACCTCTTCACGGCTAAACTGCTGGACCGATTATGATGAAATTTGGTAGAGATGAGGTTAATGACCTGAGGTCAAACATAGGCTACTTTTGGGCGCGATATAACCGAGTCCCACGCGTGGCGGAGCCGCGGGGAACAGCTAGTTAAATTATAAATGGATATATGGATCATGCATGATATTCGTTCGTCACCACGTGATTTTTACCAATTTAATATTATAATTAGGTAAAATTTTCAAATTAAATAAAAAAAACTATGAACATTTTTTTATACAGTATGATAGTTTTTCTCTTCAGAGTAATTGAGACGCGTATTATATTTTAATCATCGTGTTGAATAACAGCAGTATATCTTACAAACCAATTTGTCAACTACTTTTTACAGAATCGTGCAACGTTTTTATACCAAACTGATGTATTCTTTCACCTATTGATTTTTATTTTCATGACAGGAATTTGGTAGAAGCATCAAGCAATAATTGTTTTTGCCAAAAAAACGAAACCGACTCCAATTCCTAAACTAAAAAGGATGAAATAATTATCTCAAACAAAAAAAAAAATAATTTTTCAAATCGGTCCAGCCGTCTTCGAGTAATCCGGTAACATAAATTAAAAAAAAACATCCCGAACGAACGAACTGAGAACCTCCTCCTTTTTTTTGAAGTCGGTTAAAAAGTAATCCATACTAATCCATACTAATCCATATCCATCCATCCATACTAATATTATAAATGCGAAAGTCTGTCTGTCTGTCACCTCTTCACGGCTAAACTGCTGGACCGATTGTGATGAAATTTGGTAGAGATGTAGTTAACGACCTGAGGTCAAACATAGGCTACTTTTGGGCGCGATATAACCGAGTCCCACGCGGGGCGAAGCCGCGGGGAACAGCTAGTAATATTATAAATGCGAAAGCGTAGCGACGTGACCTAATAATGCAATACTTATTGTGTGTGTTTTTTAACCCCGCGCGCAGAATGTGACATGTGTGTGAACTTGAAATTAGTGCGCGTGTCGTGTCCGGTTGGTTTAAAAATCTAAGTCTTAATTTGCAAGATTAATGTTAACTTTATCGTCATGTGCAACAAGTGCAATTAGTTAGCATACATACATCGTTATGTACATAATGTCGTTATTCTTTGGTAAATAAGCATGACTAAGGGCCCACTAAGACGAACTTCAGTGAGTTCTTAAAGTGTAAGTTTTATACGGGATATAGTGGTTCAACTGTCATTAAATAATATTTATAAAACTATACGTTATATTATAAAACTTTTAGATTAATGATGGGTTTCCGCGTTGCTTGCAGTAGATAGATACAACAGCTCCGAAATTACAGCAACTTATAATTGTAAGGTGATTATGATAATCACGTTAATATTAAATCTTTATTTCTCACTCTCAATTCTCTCATTCAAAATTCATATTATTTAATGTTTATTTTTTTAAATAAAGACAATACAGAGATTAAAACATGGGGTCTTTCAAAATGGGCGTAAAAAGATTCCTCAAGGATCAGCAATGTGCACGTGACAGTCCTAGTGTTGCAGGGAGCCATGAGCTACGATGACCGCTTAAATAAGACACTTGGGCCATTGACCTTTTAAATAAAACATAATTGTCTGAAATAAATAAATTGAATTGCTCACGTGACTAGCACGGATTGTAAAAGAACCAGGCTCACAGCAAGAGGTTGCGGTATCTAGTGGGAGCAACGCGGAGACATCATCATCAATCAATAGAGATGACGCTAATATAAATGTATTTACATATACAAGGGTTACATATGCATTTCTATGGTAACATACAAGGGAAATGATTTAATGTACATGGAATAATACAAAATAATAAGCTCACTTTGACAGTGCAGTCATAAATAACCGGTCCACGCTTGGGTCGAATATCGTAAACCTTATACACCGGCTGTGGCAATCCCAGTTTACGACATGTCCACTCCAATTTTATCACGGATGTTGAATTTGGAGGTGGTTCTAGATTGTGTGCTGGGGCCACGCTTGTAACTGGACCACTATTTTCCTAAACATATAAAATAAATACATGAATAAGTAATACACACAAATAAATACATCATTTCTAAAATTGCTAAATTAAGCTTGAGTCTTAATATGTATTTTTTTATTTTGGTAGCCCTAGTATGGAAATATGATTGTGTTCTGACGAAATCCTATATACAAATCCACATTGGGTGTTTAAAAACTGCTTTTCGCTCAACTTTTCGTTTCATTCTGAAGACCATTATGATGGTGGATTTCTGGCCGCGGGGATATGTTTAGGAAGTTCGGTAAATGGCTATCTGCTGAGAATTCCCGCGACACATTATACCGATACATGTAATCTTAATAATGAATACCTTATACCTACTTAAGATTAAGGGCTTTTTTTATTAAAACGGAGTTGCCTGAAATATATTAATAAATGAAATAATATACCTTATGCATCGTTGTTTGGTCAAATATTGCTGGTCAAAGAACTTGTGAGAACATACATACAAACATATAATAATGTCGTTATCCCATATGGGGTAGACAGAGCCTAGAGCAATAAGAACTTAGGCCACGTATATATATATAATAATTAGCTATTATAATAATGCAGTTGCACGCTGTTGTGTAGTCATCAGGATAACTTTTTGTCTGTACATTTAGTATTTTCGAGTGAAATGGAAGAAGGCCACTTAAAAATATTAACAGAAAGAAAATAAAAAAGTTTTTGTCTGTCTGTCTGTATTTATGATTACGCTTATCTCCAAAAGTACTAAACCGATTTACTTAAAACTTTCACCATTGCAATTGCTTTGTTTTAACTCATCAAAATATTTAAAGTTGTTGCATCAAAATCGGTTCATTAAAAAATTTGCTAATTAAAATTAATAAAGTTATCGTCATTTGAATGAACTCAAGGCATGAGTTTGCCTGCAATAATATAGCAATTTCGAACGAATGCACCAAATTGGATAATTATTTTTTTGTGTTGGTTACTGTCATGACCAACTTGACTTCAGGGAATTTCAGGAACGAATCTCAACATTCCCACGGGGAAGGGGACGAAGCCCACGCGCACATAGTTGTGAGCAACAGCTAGTCTTTACTACAGATAATTTATACGAAGGTTACTAAAAATATTTTATAATAGACTTATGCAATAAAAATATACATTTAAATGGTATTAGAAGACCCTTTATTAATATTTTGAAAGGACCTACCTAACAACAACACAATCCTGGGGGTACAAAATACTTTAACCCACTTAACGTAAGCGAGGAACCCTAAAATTTTAATGATTTTATTGTACCATTTATTCGGTTTAATCAATATAAGTAGGTATTTATACTAAATGATAGCTTCTAGTACAAAATATCTTAGATTAAGCTGCGGTCGGATGGACTTGGCGAAAAAATAAGGGTTCCTTGTTAACTACGTAACCCTAAAAAGGAGAGAGATCAACCAAGGAGCAACATAGGAAAATAAGCAATAAAATAATTAAAAGTAAAACTTACTAGAGACTCATTATTTGCAGCTGGCAACTGTAATGGTATAAGGTCTACAGTATTAAGTCTATCTCTTAAATTGGAAAGTCTTTGCGATGCTGAAACTTTACTGTTCTGCTTCACTTCAGTCTCAGCACGTGTGGAATGTTTTAGCTGTAAACAAGTATCATAAGAATTTTCTTTAATAACAAATATGGAAACGTCAACAATAAACCACTGTATATCAAACCCTTAATTTCCTAAAGTACAAAATAATTATATGAATTTAATTATTTTTAATTATTCTTCAAAAAAGTGGATTTCTCAATCAGTTGGATTAAAAAGGTTCTTGAATGGCCGCCACATACTGGCAAACGCAACATAGGTCCGCCTACCAGATGTTTCGCCGACCTAATTACGATCACAGTAAGACGCTGAATGCGGAATCGATTTGAGAGGCTTTTGTCTTGCTAGACATATTTGGTAGACAACAAATTATTATAATAACTAGCGACCCGCCCCGGCTTCGCATGGGCATAAAAACAAACTCTTAAATATCTTGAATCCCTATGTCCCTTTGTATGCTTAAATCTTTTGATTTTTAAAGATTTAAGCATACAAAGGGACATAGGGACAGAGAAAGCGACTTTGTTTTATACTATGTAATGATGTAGTGATAGATGAGAGGGATAAGATAACAACAAAGGTAAGATTGATACTTACAAGCACTTCTTCACTTGTAAAATCTCGCTGTTGAGTATTGTAATTTTTCGTAGTCGCATTAGATCCACTTTTGTCTGAGTGGTCGCTTAATGATCTCGTAACTGGTTTCGAATTTTGATACGAATTTTTCGTTTCGTTCGTTTTATAGCTGTGTTTTGGGTTATACTGTAAAAAGTAGTGACATAAACAAAAATTGAAGAAATCGATAATTAATAATCATATTAAAGCACACCTTCAAAATAATATACGTCTAATAGTAACAAGAATAACTACCTATTGACATTCAGGGCTCCCCTACTATTAAAATAATTTTATACATTTGCACTACGGTTTATAAATTAAGTAAAAAAAAAGATTTTTAAGTTAAACGGTTTTATTTAAGATCAAGACACTAAAGATGCTAGTAATGTACTAAAAGCTAAAAAATAATTTAGTAGGTGCTAGGTACCACTCTTCACGCTACTCTCCGCATCAATCTAGGGCATTAATCAGACAAAAAAATAAACGAACTTGAGAACTACCAACCGGATTTGAACTTTTTTCCATCTGTCAGCCCTATTCTCAGGGAAGGTTATATAGGATAATAAAACACTAGCACCCGCCCCGGCTTCGCATGGGCATAAAAACCTTTCTCTTGAATCACTCTATCTATTAAAAAAACCGCATCAAAATCCGTTGAGCTTTAAAGATTTAGCATACAAAGGGACATAGGGACAGAGAAAGCGACTTTGTTTTAAAGTATGTAGTTGACCGAGCGAGCGAAGCGAGCGAGAGTCTCCATTTCGAGACTTGACTCGAGGCAAATTTTGCTTTTGTCCGGATGTCTGTCTGTCTGGCTGTTTGTTCCGGGCTAGAGGTCGCATTTCTGAACGGATCCTAATAAAACTTAGCACACGTGTTCGTTGATTTATTTGCAATTTTTTGTCGAGAGATTTTTTTGATTGGAGGGAAAATGGTGGGAAAAAGGGGGAAAGTTTTCTGTGACGTTGTTTACGAACGGATCCTAATGAAACTTGGCACACGTGTTCCTTGATTTTTTTCAATTTTTTGTCGAGAGCTTTTTTTTTTGATTAGAGGAAATGAGAGCAAAAATGGGGGAAGTTTGCTATATTGCTTATATCACTGGCCGCAAGATGGTTCTTTTACAAATTAATATGCACTATGGTTTCGTTTTCGGTCGTAGATACTTAAGATTTTTTTGTATTTTTTTCTTTTTTTTTTGGTTGTATCTATGGACAAAATCCTTCTAACCTTCGAAAAAGAATTAACACAATGGGAAATACCTATAGACTTATGAAGAAAAAAAGGGAAAGCCCTTAAGACGAGACCTTGGTGAACACTAGCGCCACCATCAACTAAAAATAATTATTCACTGGAAACACAAGTTATCAAAAATCCCTGTTACATAATTATGGTTCTGGATCTGAAGTTAATTTTAATCAAATTAAATTATTAAATTATAGTTCCACTTAGTTACAAAGTGAAAAACTGCTAAAAGTGGCCGTTTTAAGCAATATTGCAATTTGTAACTATAGGTTACTATAATTTGATATGTTTAAAATTAACTTCAGATCAAGGACCTTAATTACATAACACGTATTTTTGATAACTTCTGTTTTCAGTGAATAATGATTTTTAAATGATGGTGGCGCTAGTGTTCACCAAGGTATCACCTGAACGGAGGAGGGTCGCGAGGTCTACTGTAAACAAAACCACTAGTTTATATATAATCTTGACAGGAACACCACATAACATCAACTTTTCTATGTGCTGAATCTATAACCCTACACAAGCCTCTGAAACGACCAGAGAATAGTTTTACCCGTGATTCCGAAAGGATAAATAAATAATTAAATAAATATATAGGGACAAATCACACAGATTGAGTTAGCCCCAAAGTAAGTTCGAGATAAGGATGTATCATAAAAACATCAATTTATTTCTTTATTCCAAACTAGCGGTTCCCCGCGGTTTCACACGCCTTTAGTGTGTATGTAGTATGTGCTATAGCCTATAACCTTCCCCAAGAATCAGGCTTTCATATACAAAAAGAATTTTGCAAATGCGACCAGTAGTTTTCAAGTTATAAGCTTTCAAACAAAAAAACAAACAAGCAAACAAACTTCAGCTTTATTATATTAGTATAGATTCATGATCATGAACACAGAAAAATGTACATATATATAAATATATGATTATAATTAAGAAAAAACATATAATGTAGAACATTAGTACAAGTGCTGCTTATTTCTAAAAAAAACCTTTTTAAGCAGACCCTAGAGAGGAAACAAGAAGTAAATCAATCAATTTTATAAGATTACCTTGTTTCCATAGTAGTTATTATTAAATGATGTTTTTGCTCGGTAGTACTGGTTTGAATACTGATTATTGTTATTTGTCGGATAGGCTGAAGGTAGCACAGATTTTCTCCATGATCCTTGATTTTTAGGAAATCGATTCTGAAAAATGTTTACAATATAAACAAAACAGAAAGCAAACATCGTGTTGGATCAAGATATAAAGGAACTCACTAATAATAAGTCCAAAATGTAAGGAACTCCACAAACAAGAAACAAGTTAGGTCTTAAATTTAAATTCACATTAAAAATAAAACCGGTTAGTTTCGTCTTTGTAGACCATCATTCTACATAGTACTTAGTCATATTGAAGGTAGACTGACGAGCCACCTTCAAAACGTAATCTGAAACCACTGAAACTAGCCAATTTTTTTTCTTGTAATACTTACAGGATGAGTCAATTTCAAGTTAGTCTTCTTACTTGATTTTTGACGAGATACCATAGAAGCTATGTGTTGTGTCTCTTGGCTTGCTATAGCATCGACATGCCATTCACCATTTACTTGTGTTACTTTAAACCCAGGTACATCCAAAAATAATTTCTCCAAAGATGAGTATCCCAATTTCTTAAATGGTATAAACTCTCCTTGAAGTTCTCGGTAATCTCCTGCAAATTAATGTATGGAATATTTATTTTTAGGGTTCTGTACCTCAAAAAACAAAAACGGAATCCTTATAAGATCACTTTGTTGTCCATCTCTCTGAACCGCGTGAACGTATCAAGTTGAATGTCATAAAATATACTCAGGCCCACAGTCTCTTTTGGCTATAAAAAATCAAAATTATACATCAACGCAATCAAAAGATATGATCGTAAATGTTGTTTTTTCGTAAATATTGCGATTTCTCTAAGAAAAGTAGCTATGTTTATGATTGATGTTAATTTTTTCACTTTTCAACATGCATATCCAGATTCAAATTCAAGCTATGGTCAACTAAGTTTTGCTCGTGAACTGGAATAGCTTCACTTAAAATGTTTATATGCTTTGTACTATACCTAGTCTAGCCATAAATATTGTAGAAAAGCATACCCCTACTATTAGATGTGTTAGTATTAAACAAGCTAAGAGCCAAAACAATTTATTTCAATAACAGACATAGTACAAATACTTACTATTACACTGTTTTATTGTAAGAGCTCCTTTGACTGATATTAGTGTGGCTCGGAGAGCTTGTATAACTTGATCTTTGTCTGATGCCATGTTGATTACCTGAAACTAAAAAAAGTTACATTAGAAACTCAAACAATAGCCATTGATGATACAAAATAACTAAACATGAACAATAAAAACCAGGAAATTGTGTCACACTAGCGCCACAGTATACTGAAAGATTTACCAGTCAGTGTTACAATGTGCTGTATAATATTATTACTTACCAAAGTCAGAAGTAGACCTGAAAACTATATTTTTTTAATTATACTAATAAAAGGAAAGTATAAAAATACTTCACATATCAAAATAACTTGGCAAATCTTAAAGTATTGTGTAGCAGTATGGGAACCTCAGTGCATGTGTGATAACATATGCAAGCGATGTGAGCACAAACTAGCTTGGTAATATTGCCACTAGTGGCATTTCTATCTTGAGTGGGCCCATGCTTTGGAAAGCACTTATGGCAGCCTGAAAATAGATATTTAATTGTTTACTACACACTATTATTTTCTAGTGTACAGGTTCTTCTTAATCGGTCACTCTTGGCAAAATGGTCATGGCTGCAAATGGACAGGGTCGCGGCTCGCCGTCGCCGCTCACTTTCAGGGCTGACGCACGTCTTGCGAGGTCTCTCCATCTCTACCCGTTTACCGCATTGAGAGCACATTGTACAGTAGTCGATCCAGTAGTTGTTTACCACATGAGAACACATTGTACAGTAGTCGATCAGGTAGTTGTTTTAATAAGTGTCCAGTATGAACATGAGAAATTGGTCAATTTGGTTCTAATGTCAACATCGCATAATAAACAAAAATAATCAGCATACTAATGCACAGATAAGTAATAAGTAAGTACCATTAAAAGTCAACTTACCCAATAAAGCAATGGTAACAAAACAAGCGTGGGGGAAATTACATTTCTGTGTTTGTTTTACCTCAAGTATATTTCAAATTTTTGGTTGTTAATCCTGAAATTAAAAAATATGTTGACAAATTTTAACAAATTATAGAGGAAGAGGACGCGTAAGCAATAGAAATTAATTATACTACGAACTGAACCAAATAGAACACGAACAAATTACACGAAATGAACGAATTACAACAATCACTTTCTCTAGTTTCAGGTAGTTATAGGTAGGTAGGTAAAATACATGACTACATAAAAGGTAATTAAATACATCTTATTAGCTATAACATTTCCATATTTATTTGGACAAAATTTTATTTACAGAAACATACTTACCAAGGTTTATTACAGCGTTTTAGTTCAGTATTTAGTACTGTACCGACGGGACGGACCGACCGACCGACACCGACACGACAACAAATCAAATTAATAGAGGTGAGGCATAAATATTGGATTAGGCATGCGGATTAGGTATTTTTTGATACTAATCCGTACATAATCTTGTCGGATTGAATTAGGTACGCCTTCTCCCTTATTCAGATTGCAATAAGTTTGGAAATCGTAATACATTACACGAATATCTAATATTTTTATGTACCTACCTACAATCAATATTAGCTAGCGCCTTAAATAAAGTTCCAAATTGACTGCGACGTCCGCGACTAGCCGACTATTAGCACTGATTAGTACAGACAGTGTTGCTAAACCACAGAAATCAGTAGAAATCGGGATGTCAGGAAAATAATGACATAGGCTCAACAAAAGGAAGAAAAGTTCATTTGTACACAAATACGGGAGGTTCGCAATATCTCTTAGAAAAGTCACGTCTAAAAAAGTCAATTGTATTGTTCGCTTCGGCTTCGCGGTAGATCGGAAGATGGGTTGCGTTGCGAAATCTCCTTTTGGGAACGCTGAGCATGGATTAGATGGGTATTCGCATTAAGTGTTTGGATTAGGTATTTTTAGGGATTTATATTAGTTGGAACAGGTACGGGTTTTATCTAATCCAAAACGTAGTGATTATATACTCTTTGCCCACCCCTACAAATCAAGCAAAGAGCAAAATTGTATCTTTAAAAAAAAAATACTTTTTACGGCCCTGGAAACGAATTATTTTTAATGGCCCATCCACACTGAATAAAATTAGAAAGTGAAATTTTAGAGTATTTAATCTGTCAATGATAAAAAAGAATAAATAGCTATATACAAAAGAGGATAAAACCAATCAACCTTTGTCGTATGTCGACATGCTGCGAGCCCAAGGTCAAAAATGCACTTGAAGAGTGCATATTTGGAAAAATAAAACAAAAATAGGACTTAATTAACAATACAAATTGCACTTGAGGAGTGTTAATTTGACAAAATACACTAAGTAATGTGCTAAATACGAGTATTTAACAAAATGAATACTTTGCACTTGAAGAGTACATTACAAATTTAGGTAACAAGAAAGATAAAAACACAGATTAATAGATAAAGAGTAGAACTTCTAATCTTCTACTGGTAATGGACAAATCTTGTTAAACGCCCTTTTTATGATCCCCTTGGTTGTCTGGATTTCTGCTACTCTCGTGATGTCGTCTCGTCCAGGGCAGCAGTGAACGATTCGCCCCATCAGCCATTGGTTGGGGGGTAATCTGTCGTCCTTCACGATCACCACCATGCCAGTGCGTAGACCAGGGCCCTTGTTACTCCTCCACTTCACGCGCTCCTGTAGTAGACCTATATAATCTCGCGACCATCTGTGCCAGAAGTCTTGTTGGAGTTGCTGTAACTGTTGATAATTTGTGAGGCGGTTGACAGGGGCATTGGTGTAGTCATAGTCAGGCATAGCTACCGGTGTTCTACCAATTAAGAAGTGGGCTGGTGAAAGAAAAGTAGTCTCATCATTATTTGAGTTGGGTATCGGGCATAAGGGTAGAGAGTTTAATATTCCTTCTATCTGGGTAAGAATGGTTGAAAATTCTTCATAGGTTAATAGGGCTTGACCTAATACTCTCTTAAGGTGGTATTTACAAGACCTGACTGCAGACTCATGCAGGCCAGCCATGTGTGGTGTATAAGGAGGTAAGAACTTCCACGTTATGCCCTCCCCAGCGCCGTAGGAAATAAGCTCATTAGAATTTTCCTGCAAAAAAGAATAAATTTCACATATTTGATTATTTGCACCATGAAAGGTTGTTCCATTATCACTCAATATTTCTCTCGGTTTTCCCCTACGGGATATAAACCGTCTGAGGGCTGAAAGAAACAAAGAGGTTTCGAGGCCCGTAACCAGTTCAATATGTACCGCTTTGGTGGCGGTACAAACAAATATAGCGACATAACATTTGCTAGTTTTATAGCCACGTCCTCTCCGGTCCCTTACCGTAAAAGGTCCAGCGTAATCTATACTGGTTATTAAAAATGGTAAGGTGGGACTTACCCTAGATGAGGGTAAATTTCCCATTATGGGACTTATAGTACTAGGCTTGGCCCTAAAGCACCTCACACATTTATGTACCACATGATTGGTTATTCTCTTACCATTAACCGGCCAGAACCTTTCCCTAAGTGATGCTAATAATAGCTGAGGACCAGCATGCATGAGACGCTCATGTTCACTTTGCACTATGAGTTTTGTCAAAGTGTGGTTATGTGGTAAAATAATTGGATGTTTTTTACTATAACTAAATTGAGATAAACTCAGTCTAGGTACCTCCAACTCGCATAAGCCCGTCTTGCATGAAGGGGTTCATACAAAGTAAATTGGAACCTTTGGACAATGGCTTGTATCCTGTAATAATTTGTATTCATTATAATATGAGTCACATTGTGCTAATGAAATTAATTTATTCAAGGATATATACGCAACTCATCAACTGATAGTGGGCCGAGAAGTTTATTATTGCTATTTTTCGAATTATTAATAAATCGTAAAATGTATGCAAAACAATGTAATAATTGTTTTATAACTGGACCACCGTTGGAACAATTTTTTGGTGAATTCATTTTCTTGGATACCAACCGACACATTACAAATAGTTTCGGTGACTTTGGCCATGTCTGGTAATGATTTTACCGGCCATAACAAATTTTCCTTACAGAGCCATGCCGGACCCTGCCACCATAAACTACACTGCTCTAATTTGTCAGCAGCTATACCTCTTGACAGCAAGTCCGCTGGATTATCTGAGGTGAAAACCCCGTGCCAGTCCTCGGTGTCAGTTAGGGAATTTATTTCTTTAACACGGTTTTTTATAAAACAAGGCATCTTATTTTGTTGTTTTGACTTTATCCATGACAATACTACGTTAGAATCGGACCAAAATTTTTTTTGGATAGTTGGATACTTCAGTGCACCGTTTACCTTATTATACAGGGTAGCTAAGAGTAAAGCAGCTCTTAACTCTAGGCGTGGTATAGTCTCTTTGGGCGCGACTCTTGACTTGGAACAAAGAAGCCGCACAGCAACATTGCCAGCACTATCTGTAGATCTCATAAATATTACAGCACCATAGGCCACCAGCGAGCTGTCACAAAAACCATGAATCTCGAATTTTATACAATTATTAATTATTGTATGTCTAGGTATTTTCAGAGACTGTAAGAAAACCAGATTATTATAAAATTCCACCCATTCATTACATAATATACTTGGTTGTGGCTCATCCCAATTGGTCTTTACCTGCCATAGTTTTTTAATAAATAATTTGGAAACTACTATAATCGGACCCAATAGACCCAATGGGTCAAAAATTGAAGAAGCAATGGATAAAATTTTTCTCTTGGTCAATATTTTTGGTATTGGGTCCAATTTTAAATTATAAGATAGGTGATCACTATGACAGTTCCACGCTAGTCCTAGAACCTTGTGTGTTGTTTCTGTTCCTAGCGATTGTGGTGTTGAGTTTTGTTGTTTGGGTAAGCTACCAATTACCTTGTCCAGAATAACCGTTGAATTTGATTTCCATTTTCTCAACCTAAAACACGCTCCTTGAAGAATGTTGTTTATTTGAATACCTATCTCTGCAACGTGCTGTTCATCATCCCCACCGTGAAGTAAATCATCCATGTAGAAATCATTGATGATTGCTTCGCTGGCTTCTGGAAACTTGTCTTTATTCTCACGTGCAAGCTGTGACAAACAACGAGTAGCCAGGTATGGAGCGCATTTTAAGCCAAAGCTAAGTGTGGTTAATTTGTACGTTAATAATGGTTCTGTGGAATTCTCTCGCCAAAGAATGCATTGCAAGTCACGTTGGTTTGGGTTAATATAAATCATTCTATACATTTTTTCAATGTCTGCATTAATTATATATTTATGTTTTCGGAATCTCAGTAAAATATTAAACAAATCATCTTGCTCCATGGTGCCTTTGTATTGAATGTCGTTAAGGGATTTCCCATTATTTGTTGCAAATGATCCGTCAATTACTACACGTAATGGAGTAGTTGACCTTTCTAAATTTACAACCCCATGGTGAGGTAGGTAATTGAAGTTACAGCGTTCCCCACAGCGGGGCTGTTTTTCCGATAACACCATGTGCCCTGTATTTTTAAATTCTGACATAAAGTCAACATACATTTTCTTATATGTTGGATCTCGTTCAAATTTGGATTCTAAGGCTTTAAATCTCTTATAAACTACGGAACGAGATTGTCCTAAAGAAGTTGCTGGTTCTTTGAGAGGAAGACTGACCACAAATTTACCATCAGAATCTCGTGTGTGAGTAGCAAATATTTGCTCACACTTGTTGGTTTCATCATGTGGTAATGACTGTTGTCCTCCGGGACCTAAAATTTCCCGTAGTTGAGAAATAGCAAGATGACACGTAACCGATCGGGCTTGAACTGGAATGTTGACTGCTCCTGAGATCACCCATCCTAGTCTTGTTCTCTGAAGAATAGGTAAGCCTTCACCTAATTTCACCTGGCCTATGCATAATAATTGGTAAAACAGTTCTGCCCCAATTATTATGTCGATATTACCTCCTTCAAAGAAGCGATTGTCGGCTAATTTATAACGAGTAGGAATTGAAAATTCAGGCATTTTTATTGGATCAGTTGGTAAGTTACATATGCTTGGCACTATCAAACAAGACAACCTGGCTTCAAATAACCCATCCTGCGATTTGATAGGCAAATTACAAAATTGTTTTATTTTGGTAACGCTATTGTTGAACCCCATCACCTCAAGATCTATATTTTGTGTAGGTATGTTGAGTATGGTAGCCGCAGACTGAACTAGGTAATTAGATTGAGATCCTGAGTCTAAAAGCGCTCTTAGAGTATGTGATTGGTTGTTAGTGTCTAGAACATTAACTAGCGCAGTAGAAAGGATCACATATTTATTTTGCGACTGTCCGGCTTGGTTACTGAAGTGCTGGTATGGAGTGTCAACTTGTTGTTTAGCGATTAAGTTGATTGTTTGCTCAGTATTTTGGATTAATGATTCCGTTTGGTTATTCAATGTAGTTTCAGTTGGTTGCGGATTGGATGCAGGAATATGAAGCAAAGTATGATGCTTACCCTTGCAGGTCCTACAATGACTTGCACGACAGTTAGGCAATACGTGGTTGGACCCCAAACAATTCAAGCAAAGTCGAAGCTTTTTTACTGTATTGATGCGCGTAGGTACACTTAGGGCCAAGAACTTAGTGCATTGGTTTAAATAGTGCTTATCATTGCAATGTGGACATAGATTTCGCTGACCATTAAACTGTTTCGTTGTTACCTTAGAAGTATTGGATGGAGAAGACGTAACTACCAGCGCCTTCTTTGATGCGTTACGTATGTCATTATTATTTGTTCTGTCATTACTCGATTGATTCAATGTTTCCTGTACGTCAGCCTGAGTGCGCAGAAACGACTTGAAATCCTGTAATGTAGGTAAATCGCGAGAACTATTACGTTCTTCCCATTTTCTCTGTAGGGTAGGTTCGAGCTTAGAACTCATAAAAAATATTACTATTAAGTCCCAGCCTTCAGTAGATATATTTTTGATATTGCTAAGTGTTCGCAAATGTTTAGAAATATTGTCTGCTAGGTTTCTCAGAGCTGAAGGCTGAGTGAGTACTGGTTCGATGTGGAACAACGCTTTCAAGTGGTTTTTTATTAAAAGTTTAGGATTATTATACCTCTCACACAGTAATTGCCAAGCAATAGAATAGGTTTCTTCAGAGAACTCCAATGAGCTTATCACCTCTAAAGCACTACCTGATAAACAACCTTTTAAATATTGGTATTTTAATATAGGCTTTAATGTACTTTGATTAATGAGGGCATCAAAGGTATCACGAAATTCTAACCAATAAATGATGTTACCGCTAAACTTGGGAAGTGCAATATCAGGATATTTTATAGCGTCCTCTTTGGCCGAACACTTGTCTTCAATTATAGTAGTTTGTAGTTCAGACCCTTCACAACTAAACTTTAAATATCCTTTAGCTTTGGAAACTGTTTCATAATAAGAATTCTGGAATGATTCCCTCTCCTTTAATTGCTGTTCAACATTTGTTACTACAATTTCAATCTTATCCTGAACCTTCTCAAAGTCATCTAAAACCGTGGTGATTCTTTGGACACGCAAGTCCAAGTCGATAAGTTGATCAGCAGTTAAGGAGTCCGGGTCTAAGGAATCTACATACTTTTTAAATAAGGTTAATTTCCCCTTTGATATCCCCCTTCGTTTGACTAACTCCCTTTCAGTTGTATCCATACTTTCGTCATCAGACATGATATTTAATAATTATATATGTGACATATGTCTGACAGGCTAGTACCCAACTCAAAGTGATGTTATTCAATAATATTTAGGTTAAAATATAACCAGCCACTTACTTAGAGAGGTATAGTTACCAATAGAAGCCCCTTACTAAGCGTCCTGTTCCACAACCGATATCCAACTGGCTACGAAACTTGGTTTTCCGAAAAGAGTATCTTCTTGTTCGGTATATGCTCCAATTTTCCACCTTCCTTGTTGTTGGTATGATGTAGTTCCAATATATCTAGGTATATTACCCTGAAATTGAAATTGTGAGGCGCAACGTTCACGCGGCCACGTTTCGGCTGCCGCTTCGCAAAGCCCCTTTTTCAGTATAGTTCTTAATTTTCCTTGAATACTACTTATTTATTAACTCCGTTTTGGGTCACCATGAAATAAAACCAATCAACCTTTGTCGTATGTCGACACACACGCTTGCCGAAGTGCGGAACGGAACACATCACAAACAGCCATCACAAAAAAAAACATGCAGCAAGAACGATTGAGTAATGGAGATGTCGCCTTACATCATGTATTGTGCTGTCTTGTTTACTCACTCGTTCTTGCGTGGTTTTAAGAGATGGTAGTAGGCCACCAGGAGCTCGATAGCCTAGGCGGCGCGCGTGTTCGTAACACGAAGCAAATACACAGTACTTGATGTTCGTAACGATAATGCGCATCAAGCGACGGCAACGGAGGGCACGGCCGTGTTTATGGATTAGTCGCCACCAGTGGTATTTCTATATTGAGCTTCTCCGTGCTACAGAAATCAAATCAGAACCGTCATAAATAGCGTACTGTTACGAGTCGCGATTAGGAAGTCTTTTTAAAAAAAAAACAAATTATTTATTTTATAAGGCAGCCGTCTAGCGAGGTTGGAGGATGGAATCGGACTGACTTGAATTGAATGCATAGGCTGCTAGGACTGTGGCAGGAACATGATGATTTAGCATCTAAGGGCCAGTGTGTAAGCACTATGGGGTGCATATACTAGATATAACACCTCCCTGGGGTAGACTAAACATCGGGGTTAAAACGATGGTTAGGAAATAAGTATAAGGTATGGTTATTTAGGAAGAAACCTTTAAGCGGTTAAATATTAATTCTTATACTAGGGGATGGAGTGTTTTCCTTTACGGAATGAGGTTTGTTAATTTTAACAGGAATATTGACTTCAGAGCTTGGATTCCGATTAGAAGGTAAGTCTACAGGAGTAGGATGAGAGAATTTAGGAAATTGACAGGATAGACAGCTGCGCGATTTAATAAACATGAAAAGTTTGATTACACAAAATACGGAAATTATACACATTATAATTACAGTAATAACCGAGTAATGAGTCTCGTATTTAATAAATGGGTGTTGATTTAAAATTTCATCAGCTTCATCAGCTATCGATTTTAATTGATATAGTTCCCAAGGTGAAAGAATCCAGATTTACATTTTGCAACTTAAGGGGAAGCTCATTACTTATTATTCTATTAAACTTATCTAGGGCACAACAAGAGTCATTTATGAGATTAAAGTCAGAGTATACAGCGGTTACATTTATGTTTATATTGTTGAATCTGGGTATCAATTTTGTACCTTTACAGTAAGCGATACAGTTATTTGGGATAGTAAGTATCCCTGTGCCGATAATGCTTAGATCAACAAGTTTTTGCTTCGGGCATTCGATATAAAGTTTATTATTTTGGGATTGAACATAGATCCAATTATTACTGTAGAGTGGTTGCCATAAGTCTATTTGTCCATGGAGGAATTCTGTTTTGCACTGCACTGGGAGAACACTTATCACATCAGACATTAACTCACTTTCACAACTGGGGTTTACGCTAGTCGGGAACACTGTCAAGACGTCACAGATATACTCGCGCGGATTTATCGCTATGCATTCCCTTAGCGAATCAAGATTACAATATTCTGACTTATCGTTGGTCATTGCTATGTATTTACTGCTAGGTTTTATAAAACTAAAGGTGTCCAGTTTCACCTTATTGTGAGGAGTAGGCAACGCTAAATTATGGAACAGATTATATTCCTTAGGTGACACTAAGGGTATTCTTAATACAAAAATTATCTTGTTGCTTAAACTATAACAAACTACGCTAGAAATATTCATCAGAATGTGAATATTGTTTAAGGCTAAACTTACAGGTAACTTAAGGTCTACAGGTAAGTACCTATAGTTATCGACAATTTCTCGGTACAAGTGTGTAGGTGGTAACATTGCCGGATGCAAGATGTTTTGACTACTGAGAATAATAGCGTTTGTTAAGTCTTCTAGCTGGAACGATAAGGTAAGTATAGACGCTTCAAGGCTATTGAGTATAGAATTTATATTTGTTCTCACTACTAATTCATTAGAAAGCAATGTAATATTTTTAAAAGTCAGGGAGAATTTGTCGATAGCTAACTTAAGACTGTCCTCGTTAAATTGTATATTATGTAATGTGTTATTAAATTTTGATAAAATTTCCGAAGTTATTAGAATATTATCTTTCATTAATGAGCTCAGTCTTTTTTCATTATCTTGTACATTTCGAATGGCATTGTCGTACTTAATGGCATCATCCTCATCCAAGGTTCCAAATATGATCTTGGAAAGAGACCCAACAGCACCCAACCAGGCTCCTCTCTTAGACCTTTTACTTACTAAATGCGAGATGGTAGAATATTCAGAGACAATGTCATGATATCTCACTGTTAAAGGTTCTAGTATGTTACTACATTCTAAGTTATTTGACGTTTCTAACCTAATTTGATTACATATAAAACGCGTTGTTCCTAACACAGAATTAATGTTTTGTATATGAGGTTCAATGTACGAGATATCGAATGGGGTGACTACATCTAAATGACTCATACGGATTTTAAGTACACCAATCGGATCGAAGTATATACCAGGGCTCTCGTTGATTGATTGTATAAATGCCGGATGACCCTGGGCCAGTACGCTGTAAGAAAAGAGGTATTTGCTCATTAAGTTTTACCTGTAAAACCTAATACTTATCTATAACTTACTACTAAAATATATATAGTATTAAAATCTAAATTTCGCGTACTTCCACGTGTTTCACTTCATCAAAGTGATGTTTAACGTGGCGCCTGTTTATAAGCAATGACAATGTATGGTTGTCATGGACTTTAACTACTTTGTATGGGCCCTTCCAAATGGGTGACAGGGCTTCAAGGATTCATCCCAGTCGGATTCCGGGCAATTACTTATAATTTCCTGGATGTAGGGCATGGACTCGTCCATGTCTATTGAGGTAGGTATGATCACAAGTTTTTGTGTTGTTTTAAGTAGATTTTCATTGTGTTCTATGATAAGAGTATCGTGTACTTCCTTTGATGCTTTCAAAAAACTATTATAGGTTTCATCAGATACAGGTGAATTCTCGGGTAATGAAGAAGGAGTTTCCGATGCAGTTTGATTAGGTGAAGGTAAGTTTTCAAGTACTGCAGGAGGGATTTCAGGTGGAGACTGATCGGAAACAGGATTTTGCTGACTTATAGAAGCTTGTGGTTCGAATTCCCTTTCAGGGGATTGGTCATTGTTAATAGAGTTTAGGTAATCCAATAGTTCATCACCTATTTCTGGATCTAAAATATTAGCGTCTAGGCTAGAAGGAGGAGATATAAGAAGATTTTGCAGATCTTCATTTATTTCACTGGGTGATAATAGGGGTTGAAGTAGTTGGGATACAATGTCATTGTTGGAAATAGTATCATTGTTAGGATTCAGAGAAGTATGATTTTTAGGATGTATAGGATTTACTGGATATCTGGAAAGAGCATCAGCAGCAGAGTTTAGTTTGCCTTTGCGATACACTATGTCGTAGTCATATTCTTCTAGTTTTAACCTCCATCTTTGGAGTTTGCTGCTGGGATCTTTGTGATTAAACAGCCATTTTAGAGGTCTGTGATCGGTTATTATTAGAAATTTATGGCCGTATAAGTAAGGTCGGAATGTCTTACATCCGTAAAGTATGGCTAACAGTTCCTTCTCGGTAGTGCTATAATTAGACTCACTCTTATTGAGTGTGCGTGATGCGAAAGCTACAGGTTGGTCCTTACCTACGGACCCTTGGGAAAGTACCGCACCTACGGCATAATTAGATGCATCACAGGTAAGAATAAAAGGTTTAGAAAAGTCTGGATATATAAGGAGCGGAGCAGAGGTGAGTTTTTCTTTGAGTGTTTCAAAAGCGAGCTGCTGTTGATTTTCCCATTTAAAGGGTACGTCTTTTTTTAAGAGGTTAGTGAGGGCTTTCGCTGTCTTGGAGAAATCAGGGATAAAACGACGGTAGTACGAAACTAGACCAAGGAATGATTTTACGTCCTTTGGGCTCTTAGGAATTGGAAAGGAGGTCACGGCCTTGACCTTTTCAGGGTTAGGTTTAACACCTTGTTCAGTAATTATGTGCCCCAAGTAACAGACTTCTCGTCTAAGGAATTCGCATTTGTCGGGTTGGAGTTTGAGATTAAAACTCCGGATTCTCTGGAAGATGTTGGTAAGATTTTGGATGCTGGATTCAAGGTCAAATCCGTAGCAAACTACGTCATCAAGGTATACGAAGCAGCGGATGCCTTGAAGGCCTGAGAGCACAGAATTCATAAGTCTTTGAAATGTAGAAGGGGCGTTCTTGAGTCCAAATGGCATTCTTGTGAATTGGAAATGTCCCTCGGGGATTGTGAAGGCTGTTTTGGATTTATCTGCTTCATTTAGTTCGATTTGATGAAATCCGGATGCTAGATCTAAAGTGGAGAAATATTTGCTGTTACCCAGCTGGTCTAAAATTTCAGTGATTTGAGGTATAGGATATGTGTCTCCTATCGTGACATCATTCAGTTTACGATAGTCTATGACAACTCTCCATTTTTGTACATTAGAAGCATCAAGTTTCTTTGGAACAACCCATATAGGTGATGACCAGGGGGAATCGGAAGGTTCTATAATGTTTTGTTCTAGCATCTTATTAATTTGTTTATGAACTTCAGCCTTGTGGACTTCGGGAAACCTATAGGACTTAGTATGAATAGGAATATCTGTTGTTGTTTTAATCTCGTGTTTAATGGCGTTAGTATGAGTCAGGATTTCCCCGGGAAGATAGAATATATCGGAAAAATCGGAACATAATTGTAAGAGTGTGTCCCTTTCTTCTTGATTGAGGTGAGAGGTACGGAGTTGCTTTAGTACTTCTTGCGTTCTTTTGAAGCTATTAGAAGTGGGCTTAATATGATTTATAGTTTCAGTTGGATTATTGGGATCAATGGGGTCGAGTTTGAGATTTAGATTGGATTTTACAGTTACGGGTTCTTCGGAAGTATTAACAATGGATAAGTTTATCCTTTTATTTTCCTTAACACGCACTAGGCAATTTGCTATTAACAAAGTATCCGAAAGTTTCTGGTCTAGAACTAGACCTTCATTAATTTTAGGATTTAGTACAGAACATTCGATAATGGTCTCAGTTCTAGGAGGTATTACATAAGCAGGTTCATGAAAATGTAGTTTAATTGATGTATTTCTAATGTAAAGGGTATTGTTATTGTAATTAATATTGCAACTATGTGTATTGAGCATATCTGAGCCTATGATGCCATCATAAGGTAAGTCTGGAATATTAGTAACGTGGAATTTGTGTGATATGTCGAACTTAGGAAGTTTTATTTTCAGCAAAAAATGACCTTGCGTGCAAACTGGGTCATCGGTCGGATCTATACCTTTTAATTGAATTATATCTTTTGTGAGTTTAGGGTGTTTCATAATGGAAGAATGTTTTATCAGACTTACAGAGGATCCTGAGTCGACTAACAGAGAAAGTGGGATGTCAGATACGGAAGTTTCCACGAGGACATGAGGTAGTAGAGTTTTTACAGGATTATTCGTGATTTCATAGACTTTGAACTTAGTAGGATTTGAGGAACTAGTAGATTTGCGTTGTTGCATGGATACAGAGGATTCAGGGGTATGGGAAGATTCGTAGAAATCGGTCTTTTTAGGCTGTTGTACGGATACAGAGGATTTAGTAGTCTTAGGCAGAACAACCTCCTTGGGCTGCTGCATGGATACAGTGGGTTTAGTAGTTTTAGGCAGAACAACCTCCTTGGGCTGCTGCATGGATACAGTGGGTGTGGTAGTTTTAGGCAGAACAACCTTCTTGGGCTGCTGCATGGATGCAGTGGATATAGAAGTAGTGTCGGATTTTGAATTAAATGGTCCCGCACGACACTGGGACGAGACGATTACTCGTTTTTTTGACTTGAGTCTACGGTATCATAACCATCTTCTGGATT
The DNA here is from genome assembly GCA_947044815.1 of Apomyelois bistriatella. Taxonomy (NCBI): domain Eukaryota; kingdom Metazoa; phylum Arthropoda; class Insecta; order Lepidoptera; family Pyralidae; genus Apomyelois; species Apomyelois bistriatella. Next base: position 8,393,658 of record OX345689.1, read on the forward strand.
GGCAGGATAGTCATCATTATTCTCCGAAACATCATCGGAGACGAAGTGAACGCGTTGAGGTAACCTCGCGTGATTTTGATCATTATTCTTAAAACGATTATTGTTGAATTCTCTTTTACGACACTGTTCTAAGGTATGCCCAGGGTTTTTGCAATACCTGCATACTAAAATAGAGGAATTTTGAGAATTATTATTATTATTAGGACGAAATGTGTTGGACTTGGGTTTAGCTTGATTTGAATTTGAAGAAGATGTGTTTTGATTAAGGCGCATAAATTGACGCGATTGTTGATTGCTAGACGGGCTTGCATATTTGGATAAAGATTGTTGGATTCTTTCTTCGGAAATGGCTATATTAATTGCCTCATTTAAGGTTTTAACGGATTTACTCCTGACGAAGTTAGAGATTCGGGGCGTCAGCCCCATTTGGAAATGATGGAGGGCTAATTCCTCCATTGCTGCGCTGCGTCCTACCATTTCCCTACTCTTGTGGCCGTGTGAAATAGAAACTTCAGTGAGCAATTGGGATAAGCATGTCTCTATTCTTAAAGCATACTGACTAACGGGTTCAGTGGCCTGCTGTTTACATTCTTGCAGGTCTGTGAGAAGGTGAGCGTAGTGTTTTCTTTCGCTAAATTGGGTTTTAAGGAATTCTTTGAGTTGTTGCCAGTTGACAAATTCCTTAATAGAACAAGCGGTCTCTGCCTTGCCTTGTAATTGACAGAGAATATATTTAAAAAGAATATCTTTTTGGGCATCTGAGGCTAATTCATAAGCATTATTGCAATTAACTAGGAAAGAATTTAGTTTTTCTCTACAACCATCGAATGGTTTAATAAATTTAAGAAGGGTAGAAAGTTCTATTTCTGACTTTGGGATTATAACAGTTTTCTTCTTAGTAGATCTGGTCGATGGGCCTGGAAATGGATTGTGCTGCACTTGGGTATCTTCTTCTGTGTCTGTTACAGAGACTTCAGGCTTTTCAAATTTTGGACTAGCGGAACGACCTTCAGACATTTTGTACAAAGAATATAGATAAAAGTTATATTATTAAAACTAACACCAAAAAAAAACTGATAATTAACAAAACCGGTTTTACTAAAACAGAACCCTAATTTAACAACAGTTACAATGTAGCAATGACCAATATAAAACAAAAGTCACTCACAGGAATGCAGGGAACGCGATAAGGGCGAGCATGATGCTTGTAGACACAACAGGATGTAGGCACGGCGCGCGGCGTGACGTAGAAACGATGGAATGTTGACGTGAAGATGCACTAGAATATGGATACAGCGGAATACCACGTATGTGTTGATGAGCCACAGATCGTCGCGTCGTCGGTCTACCGGTCACAGCACTAGCCTGTGCGCGACAGTGGGTAGCCTTGCAGGTGCAAAATTGGAGACTTGCTGGAGCACTGGCTATTGGCGATGCCCAGCAGTGGACCTCTGATGAGCTCTGCTTTCACGAGCACTAACGACCAAGAGGGCGTGTCTGGAACTTGATGCAGTGGGAGACAGTGGACTTGACACTTGAACACACACACAGGCTGGTAGGACTGTGGCAGGAACATGATGATTTAGCATCTAAGGGCCAGTGTGTAAGCACTATGGGGTGCATATACTAGATATAACAGTACCTTGGGCTCATCCTTGAAGCTGGAGCCTGTATCAACTGACCCAAGTAGACATATTGCTCCAAAATTTCAAGGGTGCAGCTCCCAACAGAAACCGGCGACGGTGTAACATGTACATTGAACATTATTTTGGTTTTGTCTATGTTCATTTTAAGGCCCACCTGTTGGGAGACTTCATTGAGGTCATTGCATGGTACTTTAGCCCTCAAGCGATTCCGCTATGACTACAATATCATCAGCAAATCGAAGCTGTGTGATATATTCGCCATTGATGATAATGCCAAGTCCTTCCCATTCCAGGAGCTTGAATGCATCTTCCAGAGCAGTGATGAACAGTTTCGAAGAAATGACGTCTCCCTGTATCACTCCTCTCCGCAAAAGGAAGGGTACCTAATATTTTTGTCAGTCTATGTAAGTATGTATGTATGTCGGTCAAATAGTTTAGGCGCTACGGTGTAGCGCCTAAACTATTAGACCGATTTTAATGAATGAGGTGTCAAAAGATTCGTAAAAATAGCGCGGGTAACATAGGCTATATAAATTGTATCAATTTATATAGTTTACTTTCCCTCCAAAAAACCTGTCGCTATGTCTGCGCTGTATTTAATTTCCAAAACTTAGGTTTTTTCGAGTGTTTGTGCATAATATTGGTGGTTTATTATTCGCAAAGTGTTCGTGAACAAGCGTGAGTGTTGGGAAGTGATACAGTGTCGATTACGTGACTTTTTATCTTTTTCACTAAAATCTCCATGATATAGCTAAGTGAAATTTTTCCACCGCTTCACTTAGCCATCTGACTCAGACTAGACTTACTTACTTGACTGGACTTGACTATTGACTTGAATTTTTGACTCGACTGACATAAGTAGGACTGAAGAAGATTAATAAATTCAAGAAAGGCCTTAAAGGACTAGATTCCATGGCCGTAAAAACTATTCAAAAAAAAAAATATCTACGCCATCTATCGTTCTTTTTTTAAATTAATCTTCTGAAAAGCCATTCTTCGATATAATCGATAGATTAGACTAAATCGATATAATCAACATTATCGATTTAATTGTATTGAATACAAAAATCTATACTATCGATATGTGCTAGGTATTGCAATAAATAATCAATACTAATCGAAAGTATTGCTACGAAACAGATATCGATAGAATCAATATCAGGCCTGTTTCACTCCCCGTGTAGGTATGGAAAATATACAATGACATTAAGGACTCACATGTCACAAGCGAGCAGTGACGCACGCGCTAGTTTTGTTCGTCACTTACTTAACCGGCCAATTAGTCCGGTTAATTTAGACCAAAAAATGAGAGTGAAGTTACATTAAGTCCCAACAAGCTGAATTTCAGTGAAATTGTTCAAAACATAATTATAAACAATGTCTAAAAGTTCCCCATCATTCCCGTGTATAGAAAATTTTTTATTCAAGGTCAAAGGTAAAAAAAATGAGTTTTTCGCGATTTTCAGCAAGACGGTAAGTTTTATCATAAAAGTACCTCAGGCAAAAATTGTAGATCATAAAATTATCTATATAAAATGTAATAATACTTTTTTTCTTACGAGCCACCGTTTCTGAGATATAACCATTCAAAAAGTTAGAGTTAAGTAAATGTTTAAAAATAGAGAATCGATCCAAATTTAACTTTTTTTTAGTCTTTTGATACGCATGTACCGACCTAAATAAACCCCTAAATAAGATTTTGAGTTTCGTAAACAAGGTACACTAGAAGCATTCAACGTAAGTATCATAAATTATATGCCGTATGGCTATATTCTTAAGTAAAAGCACCTACCTAACCTTTCTTTTTTTTTGTTTACGGAGGGAAATGCATTTACGCACAAATTGTGGGACTCCTGAGCTGCTAGTCAGCCTAGACTACCCACTAAAACCCCTCCGGCGTTTCCGTACCGGCCGTCTTGAGGGCGCCATGGGATCGCTTACGCATTCTACCACGACGCCCTCCGGCTTGGTCTTACGGCCCCTTAATAGAAACGGGCTTGGCGGGCGAAGAGTGCCCGCCGCCTGCCTCTTCCTCGGCCTCTCCGGATGAGAGGCGCGTCGGCTCTCGCCTCGAGCACCCGCTCTGCCGCCTCCACCTACCTAACCTACGCAAACATTGTAGAAATAAAGTTGTGCCGGACGCCAATCTAACGTTCCCTTTTTTTAAATGATATAACTGGTTCGTCCCTTCATCGCTTTTTACGATATCCACGGAAAGGAGGAGTGGTCTATTCTTAGATCATATAACAAGAAGTAGACACTCTATGGTAGTGATATAAAGAGACGGCGTAAGATAGAAAGAGATGCAAATATAAATCGTTAGGTGCTTAGCGCTGTGTGGTATTTCGTGGCGAGAAGTCGTTTTTTATTTGAATGACTGCGGAGTGAATCTTTTGTACGTTAGTACTATCAATTTGATCGATAATATGTCAAAATCGATATTTATGATTATTTTTCTTCTTAAGATTAATCGTTTAATAATCGATGTGCAATCGATTATCCGGCAACACTATTAGATTAGGTAGGTACCTAACCTAACAACTACCTAGTCTTTTCGCTCATCTCATCTCTTCTTCCTATAATAATTAAAATTGTCAATTTTTTTGGTTTTTTGTCGGTCATTTTTTATCACATTATTAATTTTCAATGGAGGACGAAAATACGACTCAAACTAATGAATATCAAAAAGACAATGAGGACAAACATGGAAAGAAAAAAGGCAAAAACAAGAAAAAACGTAGTGGTGGTGATGGCGACCACGGTGTAACTGGTCCTTCAGATAGTTTAGTTTCTAGTGCAGGTGATGTACACCAGAATATATCTTTGAAAGATTTGAAGATGGCTATGGAAGTATTAAATTTCCAACAAAAGCCGGCAAAGACTACGGAAGAGGCTTTGCATAAATCTTATCAATTTTGGTCAACTCAACCTGTTCCTAAAATGGATGAAAAAATTGTATCCAATGAACCTATAGAGCCGCCAAAAGCTCTTGAAGACATCAGGGCGGAACCATATACTTTGCCTGATGGTTTTCAATGGGATACATTGAATTTGAACGAACCCTTGGTTCTTAAGGAACTTTATACATTGCTCAATGAGAACTATGTTGAAGATGACGACTGTATGTTTCGATTTGACTACCAGACTGACTTCCTGAAGTGGGCTCTCCAACCTCCAGGATGGAGAATGGAATGGCACTGTGGTGTACGTGTTGTGAAATCTGGAAGACTTGTTGGTTTTATATCCGCTACTCCTGCAGAATTAAGGATATATGATCATGTACAAACTGTGGTGGAAATAAATTTCTTGTGTGTTCATAAAAAGCTACGCTCCAAGAGGGTAGCGCCTGTGCTCATCAGAGAGATTACTCGAAGAGTTAATTTAACTGGAATTTTTCAAGGAGTTTATACTGCTGGTATTGTGCTACCTAAGCCAGTTGCTACATGTCGTTATTGGCATAGATCACTTAACCCAAAGAAGTTGATTGACATAAAGTTTAGTCACTTGTCTAGAAATATGACTATGCAACGAACTCTTAAATTATATAAACTCCCTGATTTTCCTAAGACTCCAGGCTTCCGAAAAATGGAAGTACAAGACTCTGAGAAAGTAGTTAAATTATTAAATGAGTACATGAAAAAATTTGATTTAGCACCTGTGTTTTCAGAGGAGGATTTCAGACATTGGTTCATCCCTCAGTTAGGGATTATTGACAGTTTTGTTGTTGAAGGTTCTGATGGTTCAATCACTGACTTTGTGAGTTACTACACATTGCCATCTACAGTTGTGTATCACCCAACTCATAAGACTCTGAAGGCTGCATATTCCTTCTACAATGTATCCACCAAGACTGCATGGACTGAGCTGATGCTGGATGCTTTAATAACTGCAAAAAATGCAGGATTTGATGTATTTAATGCTTTGGATTTGATGGATAACAAGGAATTTTTAGAACCATTAAAATTTGGTATTGGTGATGGAAATTTGCAATATTACTTGTATAATTGGCGATGTCCAACCATGACACCAAATAAAATTGGTCTAGTGCTTCAGTAACTTGTGTGACAGGATGGTATTTAATGTTTTGTAAATGGTAGAACCTGGGGTTTCTTTTATCATTGTAAATTGTTTGTAATGTTTGAAAATATAGTCGTAGTTCGATTCACAATACACTTGATTCATTTTATACACATGCTCTATGTAATAAAATATATGTACAATAAATATGTTGTGATTTTGTTTATTTTATGCAATCAAAAAACAACCAGCTTAGAATGCAACTAGGAAATGCTGAGACAAGAGTATTATTATTACTATGCCTCTTAAAATTTATATTAGCTATAGCTATGGGTCTTTTATCCTCTGGGTATGGATATTGACTAGCCGTTGCCTGTGAACAAAGTATGCCGGCAGTGGGAAAGGCACAGATTTAGCTATCATTCCCGTTTTCCCCCACACTTAAATAGCCAACACTGGTGGCCGAGTAACCCGTCATGTCATCCCGCTTAAACGGACCCGCGGGATGGTTCGAGGGAATGCAAATTTTATTTTAAATATCTACCATCGAAAAATCCCACTCAGAAATCCTTTGTTCAAGCCAAATCTAAGACATTCCTCGAAAACATCTAGAGTAAAGCGGAAGCAATAGGAATATGCTCTACCACCCCAAAGAGAAGAGCGTCCCGCCAGGTCGGGCATCATGCCTTGAGAACCGCGGTTCCGACAATGTCTTTTTTATGTTCAGGACTAACAATATTAGCTTCTAAGAGCTTTAATATTTACAGCGGGACAGTTTGAGGAGGGCTTGACGACACAACCTTTACGGCAAAAGCGCAAGGGGCTTCCAGTTGGGACGAACCATGGCCATGGGCTTTGCCTTTGAGCAATGCAACACTCTTTTGCCAGAAGGGCCGACACTAGGGTACCTTAAGGGCCTACAAAGAACCTACTGGTGGCGAGAAGCGCCCTGGGGGTTACTACCGTCTCTTAAAACCATGCAAGATCCAGTGAGTAAGCGAGACAGTGCGATACATGATGTAAGGCGACATTGCCCTTACTCACTGGATACATGCCACTTGGTACATGCCGGTACCTGGTAAACGAGCTACTATTCCTATTTCGTCGCACTCGCCGTGTGTCGATGTGCCTATGGAAAATCCCCGTCTCCTGTGAGACGCGCGTGTGACAATCCGTCGCCCCGCGCACGCGCCTGCGCGAGTTATAGCGTTCGCCCTTAGTATTATGTGGTGGTACGGAACCCTTAAGGCGTGAGTCACACTCGGCACTTGGCCGATTAATTTTATATATAAATGACAATAAAAAGAACCAAAAATTTTCAACTTTTATTCGATTGAATTACTTTTTAGGCTTGGCTTCTTTAACAGCTGTTGGTGCCTTAGTCACATCGTCAGGGTTTTCAGCAGCGTCCTTCAATCTCTTAGCCCTAATACCAACGAGCTTGGCAATAGAGCGGGCCTGAAAAGAATAATATAATATTTTCAACCAACTTTCAAAAAGGCGGAGGTTCTCAATTTACTTTTGTTTGTTACCATAAGTAGTTAGGTTTTAAAATCAAAATAACTAAAATTCGGTCCCAAGGTGTCATTGTATCAAAACCATGTCACTGTTATTGTTTATTTGTACTACATTGGACTACAAGATGAATTGACCGACGAGGTTATCACCTGGAGTTTGGGAGGCAGGAGAGCAAGAAAGGCCTGCCACAAGTCGTAACAACGTCGAAAGATTCAAATGCAATGCGGCGAAATCTAAAGTAAGATAGTATCACTGGGTATACTAAATCCATACTAATATTATAAATGCGAAAGTCTGTCTGTCTGTCACCTCTTCACGGCTAAACTGCTGGACCGATTGTGATGAAATTTGGTAGGGATGTAATTAACGACCTAAGATCAAACATAGGCTACTTTTGGGCGCGATATAACCGAGTCCCACGCGGGGCGAAGCCGCGGGAAACAGCTAGTCCCATATACCAATTAGTTTCTGCATATTATTTATGATCATCTATCAACCTAATGTTAACATACCAATGGGAAGTGAGGGAATGGTAAATTTTAAGCCGGGGACCACACAGCTGTCTTCAACTAGGGTAAGTTGATCAATTGACAATACAATCCACCCATATATATATACCCCGCGGGCAACTGCTAGTAATATAATAAAGCTGAAGAATTTATTTGCTTGACTAACTTAAGAACATAACTTTTATTTCATAACTTAAGAACTAATATGGTCAGATTAAAAAAAAAAATTGTATAATACCATATGAATTGAGGAGCCTCATCAGATTTTAAAAAAGTCTTACTGCCTATTTAGTAGGAATTAATATATTTTTGTAAGGCAAAATTCTGAAATTTGTAGTTAAATATATCCAAAGTTAATGTATATTAATGTAAAATTGGCTAGTCCAATTTTTTATAAAGATGTCTAATTCGAAAATCATTAGAGGAATAGGCTTATCAAACAATTTGCGGTAACCAGATTTATTATTAAACACGTATTTTTTGAGATAGTTGCAAAAAACCCAATTAACCCAAAAAATTAATTGTATACGCCGCTTACGTGTGACGTAAGCGGCTTGCTCAATTTGTTTCTGTTAGTTGGCAGCATAGGGATTATATACTCTTTGATTGCGGTACTGCAAAGACACATACATAACCAAACGCAAACATAACCTAAATACTTTGTTTCAACGGAGTGAGTCAGTTCAGTTGATTGTCAGCATAGGTTGTCAAATTAAGCAATAATGACGTCACATCATGGCCAATGCCATTTTCGGTGTTCAAAAAATAAATAAATTTGAAATTGAAATTATGCAGTCATCTTACATTTTTATGAACTGAAATCGATATATTTTGGTTTTGTAGGTCAAATACTGCAGTGAAAACACATTTTTTGCGTTTATTTTGATATGAGTCAAGTAGCCTATTATTATAATACAAAATCAAAGATCGCTCCTACAATATTTTTAAGTGTACTACTATATAAATATAATGATTTCGTTAAGATACGAAAAATGGCCCCTAAATTCATACAGACATGCATAATTGCCTAATTCTTGGAAAAGGTATAGACTATATATACACACTATGGCTGGTAAAACCGCTGGCAACAGTAAGTTATACTAAAAATGCAAAATGTCACCCACAAAATGTATTAACAAAACCTCATAAACTACTGGTTGTCAAAATTTTTGGCAGGTAATTTATATGTAAAAGACATCTATGATTTCCAAATTATCGTGAGAATGGGACAGGTGGCACCTAGTTCTATAATATGTATAGCTGAAAAACACAGCTAGCATATATCATGAAACATTAATAACATGATAAAAGACACATACTCCTCTAAGATACTGGTATGCCTTAAAGTCTTTTTCTTCATCTGTGATTGCACGTGCAATAGACTTTGGTGCAGCTTGTTGAACTGGCATCAATGGCCCACGTAGTTGAGTAGCCAATTTTCGTTCTTCTTCATTTGCTTCACCCTTCAGGACCTGAAAGTTAAAGAAATGGTATATTATTTTATTGTGGGAATGTGTGTTTACTTCCAGCACTTCTGACGACCTCCGTGGCGTAATGGTTAACATGCCTGACCACTACTCAGGAGGTCCCGGGTTCGAACCCCGGTCAGGTCAAGATGAAAAATGATCTTTTTCTGATTGACCTGGGTCTTGGATGTTTATCTATATATGTATTTGTTATAAAATATAGTATCGTTGAGTTAGTATCCCATAACACAAGTCTCGAACTTACTTTGGGGCTAACTCAATCTGTGTGATTTGTCCCTATATATTTATATTTATTTATATTTATTCTATTCCATAATGTAGTTTTAAACCCTCAGGTACTACTGTACTAGAGAGAACAGTAGTGTGCATATTGTAAGGCCGCTGATGCACATGCATTCTTGTCAGACACCTAAATATTTTTTTAATTCCACCATAACAATCATACAAAGATTGCAAAATGGCATCGTAAGAAACATAGTATTACTAACCCGAAATCCATGACACACTTCAAGTGAACACAGTCAAGAAGGAAATAAGACTGTCTGAATGCTATAAAAATGATCTCGTAAACCACCCTAATGAACTAGCAGCAGAACAGTTTTGCAATTTGTAAGTATAGGAATCTATAATTTAATATGTTTAAAATTAACTTAATATCCAGAACCTCAATTACATAAGAGAGATTTTTGATAACTTGTGTTTTCAGTGAATAATGATTATTAACTGATGTTGGCTAAGTGTTCCCCAAGTTATCTTAATATCAATTACATTAAACGCTTTCAAGAGATTTCACATCCAGGAACTTGAGTCCAGAAAATAAGAAAGATTACTGCCACTGGAAAGCATATTTTTCATAACAAATGTGCTTATAGTCAACTGACTGATTGCAGATAAAAAAAGGAAGAAAAAAAAAACCTAAATCATATCCTTTTCCATCCACGTTATTTTTTGTTTCTTATGTCGGCAGATTGTATCTCAAGAGCACGCAGATGTTATACCTTTAATTGCAGTTAGATATTTCCAACTAAAAATAGTACATTTTCACTTTTCTAGGTGCTACTACTAACTAATATAAAGTATTGCGGTATAAGGGGTTCAGATAAAAAGTGGCTTCACTGCAATCTTTTCAGGAACATTAAAGCATAGAGACAAATGTAAAAGAAAAAATATATATATCATAATTTTATACACTTTGAAAAAGTCCACGATAAAGTCAAATTAAAAAGAAAATGCATTGTTACCTTTTTGCCCTTGGGGAACAGGATAAGTCTGGCACGATATTCTTTAAGACGTTGTACATTGATTTGAAGGGATTCAACGGACTTGTTACGTCTACGAGGATCTACAGCAATTCCAATAGTCCTGGCAAAGGCAGAGCTTAGACCAGCAGCCTGTAAAATATTGTCAAAACAAATAACATCCAATAATTATTGCATTTCCATAGAATTCTTTCTTTCATTCAATAGCCTGCTATGACTGACCATATAATGGAAATTTGAACATTAATTAATATGGCCATCCACAGATCAAACATGAAATGATTGGCCAGATAATTTTAAATTGGTTTTATGCTACAGCATGAGGATTTCACTGAACTCTTTAGCAACTAAGAGTAAAAAAAAAGTTTATACTCAAAAGAAGGCTGGACCTCTCTCGTCTGACCACATGGAGAGGTCTGTTTGTTTATGTGTTCTGGATTTTTCAGGGGGGTTTTTTAATTTATTCTTGAACAATGAATGTTCAGGTTATTAAGTATTTTAATAATATATTTTTAAAACTAGCGACAGCCCCCACTTCGTGCGCGTGGGTTTCGTTCCCGATATCGTGAGAATTTTAGGAATTGCTCCCAGAAATCTCCAGGAATCCTCCGTTAATTCCCCCGGGGAATTTCTCTTATACAAAGTTTGTCAATAAGCATTATCCAATTTGGTGCATTTGTTCGAAATTGCTATAGGTATAATATTTGCAGGCCTTAGTTCATTTAAATGACGAATTTTTTTTTTAATGAACTGATTTTAATGAAACAACCTTTAGATGTTCAGTACTTTTGGAGATAAGCATTATCATACATACACAGACGGACCAAAATTAAAAAAAAATTTTTTGCTCTATTATTCTTTTAAATGTCCCTCTATCCATTTCAGTCAAAATTAATAAATATACAGACAAAATATTTTTACTATTTTATTATATGTATAGATAAAAACCTGACACCATTTTCCTACACAAATTCAAAATTCAAATTGTTTATTTTCAATATAGGATATTCTTATCACTTATTGACGTCAATTGTTACTTATTTTAAGTTTACCACCACTTCCAAAGCACAAGCACACAGGGACAGGTGTGTTCACAATGATTATGTGAATCCAGCATCTGCAAAAATAGACTGACCCCGACAGGGCACGACTAGATACATTTCTATAATATTGGTTAATTTCGATAGATAGCTGTTGGGCTGTATCGCACGCCTTTAGTGAATAAAAATCTGAAACACACCTGGACCATGATCCTAATGTTCTGGTTTCCCTGTAAACCGTACGTAAAAAAGGGATACAGTAGACAAACAGCAGTTGCTCCATAGTAATAACTAGTGCTATCAACCACCAAGATTACAGAGTACTGTGTTTCTGGCAAGTCTTTATCTGAATAGAATATTTACGAGAGGGTATATATTTTTAATTGTTTTTTCTCATACTTCAGAAATAAGATAAACAATTTACTAACCCTTATTTCCCGTAGAGTGAATCCACGACCAGCACGGACCTTCGTATGATAACGAACAGTAGGGCAGCGAACAATTGGACGTAATGGTCCTGCAGCGGGACGAGGCGCTACTGCCTTTGCCTTCTTGATTCTATTTAACTTTCTACGATGTCTTCTAGCGGGTTGGTTAAACCATGTTTTAACAAATCTTTGCCAATCCTTGTGGAAATGGCCATTAGGAATCATGTTATTACCCTTCCCCATTTTGGAACCACAACTTCACCTAAAACGTAAAAAGCCAAATAAAATAACAATACAGCTGTCACACACCACTTCTTATTTAAATGTAAAAACAATATAAAACAATAATTCAGCAGTTTTAACTCTGATTAAATGAGATTTATTTAAACACTAACCGCTTGAAATCACGAAAAAGAAAGAAAGATGTTTGCTTGCTTCCGAATAACTGATGTTGACGTACTTGACATACGTTCACCTTCAATGACAGATTAATGACATTGACACGGACAAAACACTTTTTTAAAAAATATTTTGTGGCTCGATATAGTGGATATTTTGTGGAAACGAGTCTTTTAAGGCCTTCTATTATCCGACTACGGCGAAGCCAAAAGCAAGGGTAATGATTTTGGCAGTCTATGAAGGTATGTATGTATGTATGTTCATCGTAGCGCCTAAACTACTGGACCGATTTTAATGAATAAGGTGGCAAAAGATTCGTAAGAATAGCGCAGGTAACATAGATAGGCTATATAAATTGTATCAAAATTTTAACTGACGGAATTTTGACCTCAGATTCTAAATTTCTAACCTCCAAAAAAATTAAACAGATTGGTATCACGTGTTTGGTATGAAAAGAAAGGTCTTGGCGAGCACATTACAAATATGTATTAACTCTCACACCCATATTCTCAAACGTTTCCTCAAACTCCACTCGTCCTCACTCGACCTCAATGGTATTCATAGTTGACACTAGCTTCCTCACCTTAAGGAAATAACTCAATGGTGATGAAGAACGAATTGTCAAAATATAAGGTAGGGCGAGAGGTACCTTAAGGAAACCTCGAACGTTTCGTTTAACGGAAAGTAGGTGCATTTATTGAGGACCAGATTTAAAAGAACTTGTACCGTAATAAGTTATTTGTGTATTAAGTATTTTGTTGTTTTATAATAAATTTGTGCCAGTAAGCTATAATTGAAAAAGAAACTTTGTCAAAAACTCTCTTTCCGTCAAAAAGTTAAGCGGTTTACCAACATACAGAAATGAAACGGAACGTCATTCATTGACTCATGCTCACTGGAGTTTCCTCAAGGAAACATACAAGAATACCATTTTCAAGGAAAGTTGGAACTTTTGGAAGGAAACGTTTGAGAATATGGGTGTAACACCCATATTCTCAAACGTTGCCTCATAGGTCACCTCCACTCAACCGCATTCGAGGACGCCTCAAGGAAGTCCTCCAACTTTCCTTGAAAATGGTATTTACACCCATATTCTCAAACGATTCCATATAGGTCACTCTACTCAACCTCATTCGAGGACGCCTCAAGGAAGTCCTCCAACTTTCCTTGAAAACGGTATTCTTAATTGTTTCCTCCTTAACAACAAAATACTTAATACACAAAGAACTTATTACAGTGGGTACAAGTTCTTTTAAATCTGGTCCTCAATAAATGCACCTACTTTCCGTTAAACGAAACGTTCGAGGCTTCCTTAAGGTACCTCTTGACCAACCTTATATTTTGACAGTTCGTTCTTCACCACCATTGAGTAATTTCCTTAAGGTGAGGAAGCTAGTGTCAACTATGAATACCATTGAGGTCGAGTGAGGATGAGTGGAGTTTGAGGAAACGTTTGAGAATATGGGTGTAAATAATGCATTCGAGGTACATTTGACGCAGTCCAGTCATTTCCGTTTGGGAAACGGAAAAGTATTAAATAAAAATGAAATAAAAAAAAAAAACTATAACCCGACTACGGTGGTGTCTAAAAAGGATGAAACAAGGACCTAATTGGCTAGTCCAAAAAAATATGATAGTTATTTTTATGTGTTTTTTCGATAAAATAGACCATTTAGGGATACAATTTGAAAGAAAAAATTCTTAAAATTGTTAATAATTTTTTATTTAATTTTAATATACATACAGCGATGACGTCACTCCGCGTTAAAACAAAGTACAAAAAATTGTTTTGTGTTGTATTTAGGTTATTTTTACTAGAATAAAAATATGACAATGACAGATTATTACGGTTTGACTGGCTTGTGCTTGCAATACTTCCAAGCAAATAGTATATCAATATAATCCCTATGCTACCAACTTACAGAACAAAATTGAGAAAGCCGCTTACGTCACACGTAAAATGAAGATGAAGGTAATATGAAAATAAAGGTCATTGGGTTTTTTGCAAATATCTCAAAAAATACTTGCTTAATAAAAAAACTGATTATGGCAAACTGTTTAATAAGCCTATTCCTCGAAATGGTTTTCGAATTAGACATCTTTGTAAAAAATTGGACTAGCCAATTGAGATAGAAATCCAGAAATGCATAGATACAAAATGGTCATTCATTGTAAAGCCGTAGTCGTGTTGCATGCGTACATTATGAATAGGTCGGACGAAGAGTTTTCTTTTTAAGGTTTCCTTTTTTGTACCTCAAAATGCAAAGGCAACAAAAATCTAATTATAGAAAAAAAGTTAATATTCTTAATTTAACGATTTTATTAAAATAAATACGTCGAAGCTGTTGGGTGTACTAAATGCTAAAAAATAATTTTGGTATATCATAGGTACTCGATCACACCACACGGCATTGATTAGATCAACAAAAATCGTTGGGCGCGTAAAATATTATATTTACTGAGGTTAGGCTACGTTACGTAAATAATTATAAATATTATTTATATACTTCCGGGCCGGGCCTGCTAAAAAGTTGATGGTAATCCCCCAGGTACCATAGACTACAAAAATTTGAAAAAAAAAATTAAGCAACGTGATCTCCAATCTCCATGCGTGATCTCTTCCTTTCCACCTTTTCCACGCTTCACACGACGCCATTTTGATTTTTGTATTTCTCAAACGTCACCTTTCCTTTGGTGAGCAAGGTGTGTTCACGCGAGGTTGTGTGTTCCCTCGAAATATAGGTCACACAATCCTCAGAATTTCGTGAAATATTCTTGTAAAATAAAAAAAAAAACATAAAATTAACAAAAACCCAAAAAAATAGTAAAATAATTAAAAATTTAACGGGAATCACTCGATTTTAAGTTAGTGTACGTAAGCGTGCAACGTGGTCTAAGGAATGCGATAGTAGTCATTATAAAGAGAAAGTGAAGTTGTTCTTTACGACGGCCAAGTTAATGTACTCTATATAAAGTTTACAGTAAGATTTCAAAATGAATCCTGGTCCTCCAAATTATCCCATGGCATCGTTATATGTCGGGGATTTGCACTCTGATATTACTGAGGCCATGTTGTTTGAAAAATTTTCGACTGCTGGTCCTGTTCTTTCAATTCGTGTATGTCGCGATATGATAACTCGCAGATCCTTGGGTTACGCTTACGTAAATTTTCAGCAGCCTACTGATGGTAAGTGATTAGAATTATTTTATATTTTAAGGTTATCAAGTAATTAATTTTTCCTCAACTATATGTAGAAGGTGCGTAGGTACTTACTATAATTATTTATAATTTTTACACCATGTGTTGTAAGGATTCCCTTTTCAAAAGGTTAAAACAGGCCCCTATTACTAAGCCTTCTCTGTTCGTCCATTAGCGAGCTGAACGTCATTACATGCAATAAGTGCAACCGGGTTGCATAGCACTAAGAACCTAGGTAGGTACCTACAACATAGTTCTTTTCTCTTTCAGTCAGTATAGCCAATGGACTCTTGTCCCTTGTCATGTTTGACAAAAGAAATTTCCTAAGAAAGTAATAAAATTAGATTGAGATTAAGGCAAAAATTTAACAATATTTCTTTATATTGTCACAGGTGTCTAATGAATGACATTGAGTTATATGCATAAGGCGGCTATAATATTATGCACAAGCATTCTGCTCCTTTATTGTGATTATTTGGAACTTGCTGTGTCTGACTTTGGATATAGTATTTTAGACACACAACCTTAATGTTTCACACCCCCTTACTTAGTTAACAGTTAAATCCCAACTATTATTATTTTTATTATATTATTTCCAATTATCCAAGAAGAAGCAAAGCTGCAGGCAAAAATTAATCTATAAATAATCCATATGAAAAGTGTCAATGCAAAAATTGAGAATTATTATTAATTTAATTAATACACAAGCAGCTTATAGCAGATATGTGTACTCGTACGAGTACTTGAAGGTTTACGAGCTGTAGTTAGTAGGTACAAAAAATTAATTAAATGAATTCCGGTGTTACTTCGCTAAGGGCACAGTTATAATAATATGTTCTTACCACAGAGAAATAATATAGAAGAGATGAATTAACCTAATGAAGACTGGTTTCATCAAAGGAGTCTGATTAGATCCAGTTATTTGTAACCAGTGGCACATTGATCAGTACAAAACATCCCTCATTGTCATTCACACATGTTTTCTCGTGACATGTTCTTAAAATAATAAATATTTGTAAAGCAGTTTTAGGGGAAAATAATGAAATGTGATCTTTACTTTCACAATTAAGCACATGCAACACAAAAAGAGAATTGACTTTTAATTCGCAACTTATTTAATTTTTCATTTTATAAAATCAAATAATGATAGGTCTGTGGCATGCTATCTAGCATGGCATAGAAACAACTTTAATGCAACTTTATTAAAAAACATCTTAAAGCATGTTTGACATGTGCCTGACCTATTTCTTTTTAACTTGTCTTCCACTCATCACTAGATGGCGAATAGCCCCTCGAACCCCCTCGAAGCGGCGACACTGTGTTTCTAAGGAAAATATCAACAGGCCAAGTCCACTCTGTATATCCTTCTTGGATCTACCAAGTAACTTTGCATGCTTCCATCACCAGTTAGTTCATGTAAACTAATGCTGGCACTAGTATGTTAGTACTATTAAGTATTCTGTGGCTGTAGCATGTACTATCAGATGGTGGAACAATGCAGAATAATTTGGAGATAATTTATGCACTTGTCCTTCAAGAGATAGAATCATAAAACCATTTCTTTTATAAATAAAAATAAGTGGAAATAAATATTCTTAATAATCTCGTCATTCTGATTAGGCTTTTCACAATCTTCGTTTTTATTAAAACAGCTTAGACCCCAGCAACTGTTACACATTGTAGTGCAGCACAGGTCATTCTTAATCATCCCTACACAACTCTATTAACGCTAATCAGCTGATCACAGGCAATGGGTAGTAGACTCCGCTGTTGACTTCTCCGAGTTATCATCAACTAGGTACTTTGTATGGGTCTAAAACCACTTCCATTCGGTAGTCTACCCTTCGGATAGATGTTGTGACTGAGTGTGACTGGCAGTTAGAATATCCACAAACATTTTCATCATAGAGAAACTTCTATTTTATTCTATTTTTTTTTATATGCCTCCATAGTTTAGCCAAAAGGTCCACCACGAAGTCGGGGTATAGATTTTTTTAACTTAATTGTTATTTAATCCTAGTCTACCTTTTACCACTGCTTAAGAGTTTTCAAGTTGGCCCCAGTAAACAAATGTCCGTATTTGTTTTTTTTTTTTTAAAGATTATGTTTATATGTAACTAGCTTTTTCCGTAGACTCGCTCGCGTGAAATTCCTTCGGGAACAGTGTTTTTTCCCGGGATGAAAGGTAGGTACATACCCTATGTCCTTCTCCTGGTTCTAAGCTACCTCTCCAACAATTTGCAGTGAAATCAGTTCAGCCGTTCTTGAATTATAAATAGTGTAACTAACACGACTTTCTTTTATTTTATATAGATATGTAGACTATCTGTAGCCCGCGACTTCGTGCGCGTGGGCTTAGTTTCCATTATTGTGGGAATTGCTCCCGAAATTCCCGCAGTAATTGCCCGGGAATCCCCCTTTTCACTCATACAAAGTTTGTCATGACAATAACCAACACAAAAAAGCATTATCCAATTGGTTTATTCGTTGGACATTGCTATAGGTATATTTGCAGGCAAACATGCCTTGAGTTCATTCAATTTACTATAACTTTTTTTTAATGAACCAATTTTGATGAAACAAACTTTAGATGTTCTTCCAAGTTATAACAAAACAATTGGTGAAAGTTTTAAGCAAATTGGTTCAGTACTTTCGGATATGAGTGCGATCATACATACATACAGACAGACATAAAAAATTCAATTTTTTTTTTTGTTTTCTATTATTCATTTTAAGTATCTCTCTACAGACAACATATTTTTACTGTTTTATTATATATATAGATATAGATAGAAGATTTATTTGTTACAAGTTAAGGTACTTTATTTTTACAAGTTTAGGCATATAGATTTTGTATTTCTCTAACTAATATGCTGCATTTCTTATTTGTTTTTTAGCTGAAAGAGCACTGGACTCCATGAATTTTGATATAATCAAAGGAAGACCTATTAGAATCATGTGGTCCCAACGTGATCCGTCTCTACGCAAATCTGGTGTGGGAAATGTTTTCATAAAAAATCTTGACAAAACGATTGACAACAAAGCCATGTATGATACTTTTTCGGCTTTTGGCAATATTTTAAGTTGCAAAGTGGCTCAAGATGAAACTGGAGCATCTAAAGGCTATGGGTTTGTCCATTTTGAGACTGAAGAAGCTGCCAATAAATCAATTGACAAAGTTAATGGTATGTTGCTAAATGGCAAGAAAGTATATGTGGGCAGATTCATTCCTCGTAAGGAACGCGAAAAGGAGCTTGGTGAAAAAGCTAAATTGTTTACCAATGTTTATGTCAAGAACTTTGGTGAAGACTTTAATGATGAAATGTTGAAAGACATGTTTGAAAAATATGGTCGCATCACAAGTCATAAAGTGATGTATAAAGATGACGGGGCATCCAGAGGATTTGGTTTTGTAGCATTTGAAGACCCAGATGCTGCTGAACGTGCTTGTATGGAGCTGAATGGCAAAGAGCTAGTTGAGGGTAAACCATTGTATGTAGGACGAGCTCAGAAGAAAGCTGAACGCCAAAAGGAGCTAAAACGTAAATTTGAACAGTTGAAGTCTGAACGGCTCACTCGTTATCAAGGAGTAAATTTGTATGTCAAGAACTTGGATGACACCATTGACGATGAAAGGCTACGAAAAGAATTTGCGCCTTTTGGTACCATCACTTCAGCTAAGGTGAGTCCCTTAGGATGTAACTCATAATTTTTAGTTATAGATTACTTGTTTTCTTAAAATAGAGGTAACTGTAGAAAAACTGACTTAAGTCCAGAGAAGAGCACTTTATATATTAGTAAAATAGTTCTTATGTTTTAGTCTTTTTATACTATAGCTTTTACACTTCATATTAGTAAAATAAAGTCCGTAAAAGTCGTTTGAGGGAATTGCTGAATGGGGAAATCATGACATAGGCGATGCGGTTAGCAACCCATCTATATTGATTTCCTGTTTCAACTACCATTATGCTAAACGTGGCCTAAAGTCTTATGGCTCTAGGCTCTGTCTACCCCGTATGGGATAAAGACGTGATTATATGTATGTATGTATTAGTAAAATAGTTTGTATGTGTTAGTCTTTTTATTATTTACTAGCTTTTGCCCGTGACTTCGTTACAGGGAAACCAATGAAAATATGATCTGGGTAACCACTTGTCCTAACATAACCTTATGACTGGCATCTTGCCATAACAGCCAAGACCAACTGATTAACGTGCCTTCCGAAGCACGGAGCTTAAGATAGAAATGCCACTAATGGCGACCAATCCAAGTTAGGCCGAGCGCTTGCCATCACTTGACGCGCGATATCGTTACAAAATCGCACACCCATTCTAGGGTACGTTATTAACCTCTTCACGGCACCTACCGCGGTTTCGTTTTTTTTTTGACAAAACAATTGTTTAGTCCAAATAAATATGACAGTGATTTTTATGTGTTCTTTTAGATTAAATAGACCATTTTAGAGATACCATTTGAAAGAAAACATTCTTAAAATAGTAAATATTTTTTTAATTAATTTTAAAGATACATACAGCGATGACGTCACTCCGCGTTGAAAGTATTTATTTAGGTTATGATTACTAGAATAAAAATATGACAATGACAGATTATGACGATTTGACTGGCTTGTGTCTTGCAGTACTTCCAAGCAAAGAGTATATAATCCCTATGCTACCAACTTACAGAAAAAAAAACGGCCAAGTGCGTGCGTGCCGGGCCACGCGCAATTAGGGTTCCGTAGTTACACCACGGCGGAAGGCTCATAACGTCTAATTACGGGCCACATTTTAGGACATAGGACGATGGTAACTGAAACCAACTATAACTCGTAAACTTGTGTAGCCTACTGGCTGTGATTGTTTGCCTTTTAAATTCATTATATTTCTTACTGTCCTGATTTTTTCAGGTCTCCAAGTGCCTCCGTTTATCCGGGGGAGGACACTTGCCTCTAACAAAATTTTGCAAATTTTTTAATCTAAAAATGGTCTTTGGAAACTCATAATATTTTTTAAAGCCTATTCTATGATACCGCATACTTTAAGATAGATGAGAAAAAAAATACTTTACACGTAGGGGAGGTACCCTAAAAAATATTTTTCAAAATTTTATTCTACTGTTTTGTTGGCGTGATTAATATCTATATTCTTGCCAAATTACAGCATTCTAGTATTAAGGGTCTCTGAGCTAGAGACGGGTTGGACGGACGGACAGAACGAAACTATAAGGGTCCCTTTCCTTGTGGATTACGGAACCCTAAAACATTGAGCAAGCCGCTTACGTCACACGTAAGCGGCTAGTACAATTTATTTTATTTTGTAGTAAATTTTTGAAAATGAAGGTCATTGGGTTTTTTGCAACTATCTCAAAGATACGTGCTTTATAAAAAATCTGATTACTGCAAACTGTTTCCTAAGCCTATTTCTCTAAATGGTTTTCGAATTAGACATCTTTGTAAAAATTGGCCTAGCCAATTATTTTTTACTTCTTAGTTTTGAGTACTTAATACATTACAGCTAAAAGGTTTAACACGTTGCATTTTTGAAAGTTGGTTAAACATTTTGGCATCGTCTCACCTTATTGGCATGGAATATATCAAAAAATACCCAAATCACAATAAAACTTGAAGAGTTTCTTCGATTACTCCATGATCCCATTATCAGATCCTGATCTGATGACTATGGGATCATCTAGAAAGTATACTTTTTCTTATAAAAAAATACTTTTTCAAATCTGTCTAGGCCTCTTAGAGTAATCTGGTAACATAGGTACATAAAAAAATAAAAACAAAAACACCTTGATGAATTGAAAACCCTCCTCCTTTTTTTAAGTCTGTTAAAAACTATCAACATTTTAGCTAATTACGTATTTTTAACTAATTAATGTCAATTTAAAATATTTTTTGTCAATTGTGCATAATCAATTAACCATTTCACCTATACCACCATTATGATGATGATCTGATCATTGATTATATTATTATATATAAGTAAAAATATAAGTAAGGGCATAAAACCTTCCTCTTGAATCACTCTATCTATTAAAAAAACCGGATCAAAATCTGTTGCGTAGTTTTAAAAATTTGAGCATACAAAGGGACAGAGAAAGCTTATACTATGTGGTGATAACATCTGTTTGTGTCCTTTCTTAGAAAGTGTTTTAAAAGACGTATGGCACTCATTAGCATCATTGGTTTATTACACTAACTCGGGCCCGCTTCGTGTTTAATGATCAACTTTGCACAGTTGTATGAACTATTGTCACATTCTCTCAGTAAATTCATATTATTTTGATAAAAATGTATATCCAGACTTTTTTTTACAGGTTATGTTGGAAGATGGGCGCAGCAAAGGGTTTGGTTTTGTATGTTTCTCATCTCCAGAAGAAGCTACCAAAGCAGTTACTGAAATGAATGGACGTATTGTTGGCACTAAGCCATTGTATGTTGCTTTAGCTCAGCGTAAAGAAGACCGCAAGGCCCATTTGACTTCCCAGTACATGCAACGTATGGCTAGTATGCGCATGCAACAAATGGGTCAAATTTTCCAACCAGGTGGTGCAGGTGGTTATTTCGTCCCAACAATTCCTGCTGCTCAACGATTCTATGGTCCTGCTCAAATGACTCAGATCAGACCATCACCTCGTTGGACTGCACAGCCACAAGTTAGACCCAGCACTCAGACTGCTGCTTCAGGTTATCCTAATATGCAAGCACCCTTCCGACCAGCCCCTAGAGGCCCAACACAAGCTTCATTACGTACATCTCTGGGGGCAAGACCAATCACTGGACAACAAGGTGTAGCTGGGGCTGCTTCAATTCGCACACCGCTAGTGACCCAGAGTGGCCGCCCAGCCGGATATAAGTATACTGCAAACATGCGTAATCCCCCAGCGCCACAACCAGCAGTGCATATTCAGGGTCAAGAACCATTAACTGCAACAATGTTGGCCGCTGCACCTTTACAAGAACAGAAGCAGATGCTTGGAGAACGTCTGTTCCCACTTATACAAAGAATGCATCCTGATCTGGCTGGGAAAATTACTGGAATGTTGCTAGAAATTGATAATTCTGAATTACTTCATATGCTTGAACATGGAGAGTCTCTCAAGGCTAAGGTTGATGAAGCAGTTGCTGTTTTGCAGGCCCACCAGGCTAAACAGCAAGCTACAAAAAAAGAATAATTTGATTATTTTTGCTGGCAAGATAATGAAGTTATTTGCCAGATTTTACAAGAAGCAATACTATTGCTGAATTCTTGATAATTTTGTGCTTTGAAAAGTTTCTATTGAAGCAGTCCCGCTCTTAAAAAATATATAATAAAAATTGAAAAAAAAAAGTGAAAAAGTGAAAATGTACTGTACGAAATGTAACCTTACATGGAACCAACTAAATTTCCACTTCATATTGCAGTACATTTTCACAAACAAAAACAATGTAACTCAACATTTGTACATGTAAAGGAGTAAAATACTGGACTCTTGACTTTTTACATTGACTAGAAAAGAAAGTTTAAGTTAATATTATTTTTACTTGTTTCTTTTTATCTTTGAAATGGAGTTGGCTTTTATGTTCTTGCAAGTATCTAAACGTAACTGTTCTTTTTATTTCCTCGTCAGTTCTACATTAGTAATTACTACCTTGGATTGTAAACTTGGTCACTAATGTAACTGATTTAATCTTATTTCTTTGTAATTTGTTACAATATATTCTGTGAAATATTCATAATATTGTTTTTTTTTTGCCGTTTGATGCACTTATGATTAGTGTCCGTGAGAACCTTAATTACAGCAGAGGAATTTTTGATAACTTGTGTTTTCAGTGAGTAATGATTTTTGAATGACGGTGGCGCTAGTGTTCACCGAGGTATCACCTTAAAGCCTACTTGGGAAGTACTATAGGCTTTAAGGTGATACCTTGATAATGATATGAATAATGATTTTTTAATGACGGTGGCGCTAGTGTTCACCGAGGTATCACCCTATCTCTATTTAGTTTGTGGTATCACCTTAAGCTCAACATTCTTACACCCATATTCTCAAACGTTTCCTCAAACTCCACTCATCCTCACTCGACCTCAATGGTATTCATAGTTGACACTAGCTTCCTCACCTTAAGAAAATTACTCAATGGAGGTGAGGAACGAACTGTCAAAATATAAGATTGGTCAAGAGATACCTTAAGGAAGCCTCGAACGTTTCGTTTTACGAAAAGTAGGTGCATTTATTGAGGACTAAAGAATGATGGCGGAATTTGTACGAATAAAAAATTTAAATATAGTGAACTTAAAATAAATTGAATTAGTAAGAATACTTCACTAGTAACATGTTAACCACCAAAAAAAATTTTAAACCTTTATTTTAATATTCCATTTTATAAAAGTCGACCTTTAGTTTTGTTTTCATTCGCCATTTTAAACGCAACTGAAACATTATGTCACCCTAACAGTTGTTAGCATTGTCAAAGCGATATTGACAGTTCATTATGGTAGGTTAGATTCATCGATTTTGTACCTGGGGGGGCTATACCATCTCTTAAAACCATGCAAGATCCAGTGAGTGAATGAGATGTCGCCTTACATGATGTATTGCGCTGTCCCGCTTTCTCACTGGATCTTGCATGGTTTTAAGAGATGGTAGTATGCAACCTGGGGAGGTTACCATCAACTTTTTAAGTAGCAGGCTCACTATCAAATGGTTAACTACCATCTCTTTAAACCATACAAGAACGAGTGAGTAGGCGAGACAGAGTAACACAGTAAGACGTCATCTTCTTTCATCATGTATTACGCTTTAAGAGATGGTGCCTACCACCATCTCTAATAACCATGCAAGAACGACTGAGTAAAGGAGATGTCGCCTAACATCATGTATTGCGCTGTCTCACTTACTCACTGGATCTTGCATGGTTTAAAGAGATTGTATATAGTAACCTCCCTGGGGGCTTACTACCATCTCTTAAAACCATGCAAGAACGATTGAGTAAGAGAGATGTCGCCTTACATCATGTATTACGCTGTCCAGGGCGTCGATTCTGCTAACGTTAAGTCAAAATCGTATCAAAATAGTGTTTCAATAGTAGTGCTTTTTACACACTATTTACAAGAGTTATGATAGTATGATGTGATGTGAATGTAGTGTGTGGTGTGACCATCAGCAGTGATATAAAAAATATATACATTTCTTGTAACTAGTCTGTAAAAAAGCACTACAATTGAAACACTATTTTGACACGATTGTGACTTAACGTTATCAGAATCGACGCCCAGGGTGTCGATTCTGCTAACGTTAAATCTGTTAATGTATAAAAATTAATGTATAATAAATATATGTTTTATATCACTGCTAATGGTCACACCACGTTAGCAGAATCGACGCCCTGGACAGCGTAATACATGATGTAAGGCGACATCTCTCTTACTCACTGGATCTTGCATGGTTTTAAGAGATGGTGGTAGGCGCCCTGAAATGTGTTCCTGAGCCACACAATTTATGTAACAAATACCCTTATTTTTTGTATATCTTTCGTACAAATTCTCCTACTTAAAATGAATATTTTTCTTAATACAAAAAATAAATAATTTCACTGTTAGTTTGGTGAAAGATTTTGTTTGGCGTCGAATTGGCCAAACAAAGAAAAAATTGCCACGTTGACAGAGACAAAAATATAAAAAATATCGTTGGTCCTTTTGTTACTCATGGACTTCCCTATTTCACCATCTCACTTTTTCACCAAGTAAAAATTAATTGCTTAATCACAGGTACCACTACTTAATCTATGAACCTAACCCAAAGAATTTATATATAACACTAGAATGCTTACGGAGGACAAAAGCCATTCCCGAAATAAAACCTAAAGTTTGTAGGTATCTCTTTCTAGTAAGTTGTATAATATTCAAGAGGAAAAGGGACACCTACAAATTTTGGACCTTTTTCTGGAACGTTAGGTATTTGTATGTGGGCTTTAAAGAAAAATCAACTTTGCAGTAGAGTAATGAGGATTAATTTTGAATGTTGTTTTTTGCGATTATTATTATTCGTAAGCATTCTAGTGTTGTATATAAATTCTTTGACCTAACCTACCATAATGAACTGTCAATACCGTTTTGACAATGCTAACAACTGTCAGGATGTTATAATGTTTCAGTTGCGACAATAATGGCGAATGAAAACGAAGCTAAAGGTCGACTTTAAAAAAATTAAATATTAAAAAAACCCCGGGGTTTAAATTTTTTTGTGGTGGTAAACATGTTACTAGTTATGTATTCTTACTAATTCGATTTATTTTATGTTCTCTGTATTTCAATTTTTTATTCGTACAAACGATGTATGGAGTTTCGCCATGACTCTTTAAAAGAACTTGTACCTAGAGGTGAGACGTATTTACTGGAATAGGTTTTGGCTTGGACGCGTAAGTACGCGTTCCCGCACGCGAGTCTTTTAGCGTATCGAGTATTTACGAGTACGGCGACTTCACCGGTCCGCGCAACTCAAAAACTAGGATGCGAGCGGTCGGGACTATTCGGAATAGAGGTGAGACATACTAGGTAAAACGCGCACTGAGTCTTGCTAGTACGCGTCCAGAAAAAGACTAGATCCAAAGACTAGGTCTACGAGTATTTACGAGTACGCGACTCAATGGACTCATTGCGTATCCAAATGATTCCCGTAAATGCGCGTCTTGCGTATATGGGCATTATGGACTAGTTTTACAAGTACGAGTCTTCACACTTCGTATTTTTTTTATCCAATTTTTCTAATAGCGATTAAAAACTTCCCTTCATACTTTATACAGACTTAGGATTGTCAGCAGTTTTTATTAAAATTTCAATCAAAAAGTGTATTTAAGTAAAATATATATTTATGAAATAGCATTTTATATACATTGATTGTTTTATTTACATTTTTTTTTATATACAAAGTTATTCTTAATCTCTTGTTTTTTTTCAATACGTTTATATAATCAACCTACTGTTTGTTTTTAAAATTGCAAATTTTAAGTAAACAACAAGTATTATTATCACACCAAAACAAATATGCTACCAAAAGAAAATGACCTTATTGTGTTTGTACTAAAAGTGTTATTTGAACAAACAATAACTCGCCGAAATACATCGCTCGGCGGCTCGGTGCGGCAGCGGGCGAGTCGGGCGATCCCGAAGTTTCCCGACGACGTCTTCCGAGTTTTTGAGTTACGCGTACCGGTGAAGTCGCCGTACTCGTAAATACTCGATACGCTAAAAGACTCGCGTGCGGGAACGCGTACTTACGCGTCCAAGCCAAAACCTATTCCAAAAACCTGTTCCAGTAAATACGTCTCACCTCTAATAAATCTATGCCAGTAAGCTAAAATAGAAAAAGAAACGATGTCAAAAACTCTCTTTCCGTCAAAAAGTTAAGCGGTTTACCAACATGCAGAAATAAAACGGGACGTATTTCCTTGACTCATCCTCACTGGAGTAAATAAATAATAATAATAAATACCTCCGGAGACCCATGTCTACTACTATCGACAACCACACCACACCACAACTGGCAATATTGGCAATTGGCAACACTGAACTGAACTTAACAGAATTTTGTCCACAGAGTACTTTGTAATATAATGAAATAGAGACCTCTCTCGGCAGCAAAAATAAGTAATAGCTCAGTGCTGCCGACTAGATTTCATTTCTGGCAACTTTAAGTTTATATATATATATATATATGTATATATATGCACGAGGTTACTACGTACGTAATATATTTTCTGTCCGTCTGGGTTAATTGTCTTACTATTAGTAATAAAATAATTTGATTCATAAAAAATACATTTTATTTAGTTCAAAAATAATATACAAAGTACAAAATTGACAAAAAAATAGTAATAATAGCTTAAAATGATACCTCGGTCATTTAAAGATCCGTCTTTTGTAATTAAGGTTCTGGATCTGAAGTTAATTTTAAACATATTTAATTATTAAATTATAGTTACCAATTGCGAAACTGTTAAAAGTGGCAGTTTTAAGCAATATTGCAATATATAACTATAGGGAATTATTTTAATTATGTTTAAAATTAACTTCAGATCCAGAACCTTAATTACAAAAGACGGATTTTTGATAACTTGTGTTTTCAGTGAATAAAGATTTTTAAATGATGGTGGCGCTAGTGTTCACCGAGGTGTCGTCTTAAAAATAAACTTTGGCGAGAGGTTCTTGAATGAAAACTTTCATGAATGTTTTATTTTTTTCTTCTAAAACATTTGTTGCGATATTTTTTGGCTTTTACCTGGAATCCATCATTATCATCATCAGGGTCTCTCCTTCCGCCTAAAATGTTATTTATTATTTTACAATTATTAAACATAAAAAACTTAATTGTGGACTCAATTAAATAATTAATTACTTTATCTCTATGTACATCACAATTCAAAAAATCGAAATCAACATGTATTAATATAACAGTTTTAATTAAGTCCCCTATACAATCAATGTGTAAATTTTTTTTTATTATATCATTTATTATGTCTTGTATTGCCGAAATACATTTTAGGAGAGACTCTGTTGGACTACAAAGCCACTGGCGTCCTGCATACTCTCTGTATCTTATGTAATCTCTGGGTATATTCTGAATCATGTCTTTATTACATGTTTCACACGATTTGAACACATTTTTTTTTACATTCCTACTAAAATACCCAGA
The DNA here is from genome assembly GCA_947044815.1 of Apomyelois bistriatella. Lineage (NCBI taxonomy): Eukaryota > Metazoa > Arthropoda > Insecta > Lepidoptera > Pyralidae > Apomyelois > Apomyelois bistriatella. Next base: position 8,421,838 of record OX345689.1, read on the forward strand.
GACATATTCGAGTGGTCCAAGAACGCGAGGATCGCTCTTTACTTTAATATCTAAAATTTGGACATCAGGTATGTCCTCGAGTATGCAGGCTGGCACAGGTTTCTTTTCATCATCATCTAAGGTGATGAAGGATTCCAAGTTTTTACATAAATCTTTTTCACAATTTGCTCCTGGGGCATGGGCGCTGGACATATTATTTATAACTAAAGTGGTAAATGCATTGGCGAATCTGTCTGGTGTTGGATTGGTGTTGCGGCACCCATGGCTCCTTATAGCTCCAAAAAAGTTTTCTATAGGATCTTAGTTAAGGTGCCGCATCCAAACAGAATTAATATTGTAATTTTTTTTTTAATTATTTAAAAGTACAAGAATACCATCCAACGTCCATGCCCAATTATTTAATGTGGGGACATATTCAACCCTTCCTGTGGCCTTATTAACAAACTTCATTTCTGAAAGTTGTTTTTTTGCCTCATTCCAAAAATTTTTGTGGCATGAATTTGGTGTGGCAGGTCCTAATAAGGGTTTTGAATGTTTCCTTTCTTTTTTCATGTAACTGCCATTCACGGAATCAAAAAGATGATCAAAGAATAAAAGAGCGTCTGCAGTTTCCTTGCATTTCTCCTGAATTATATTTTTTTCTGAAACAAAAAGTAATTTTTTTGTTATTCAAAATATCCTTATTTAGTAATTTCTTATGTTTACTGTTATGGTTAGGTGTAAAATAAGTGATAAACGCAATAAAAACCCCACCAAAGTTACTTCTTACTTAATCTAAAGGACTTCAGTAAGATTTGACGATCCATGGCATAATGGTTAACATGCCTGCCCGCTGCTCAGGATGTTCTGGGTTCTATCCTCCATAAAGTCAAAATTGGTTTTTGGTTGGCCTAGGTTTTGGATGTTTATATAGATATTAGTATATTATAATTGTGTATTTGTTATAAAATTGACATTGTTAAGTTAGGTAATTGTAAAAATTGGTAAAATTGTTTTGGTATATAAAAATGTACCTCGTTTCCTGATAGGTCTTTCTTGACGTAACTTTACAACACCAGTTTGAGTAGCATGTTCTTCATTAACTTGTATTTTAGCGTTCTCCATAGTTTTGATTGCTTCAACTATATCCAATCCACGACATCATGTGAACCAGGATCTAAAATTTGGTTTGTTATAAAATACATTGAGTATAATTCTTCAAATTATTTAGTAATTTATTTAGTATTTGTTATGTGTGCCGAGGAGCCAAGCGCGATGTGCGCATACGAATGCACACATAGCAAATGCGTATGTCAAGCAACGACAAGAGACGACCCATATAGAATTATTCACTTTTTAGTGACATTTTCTATCTCAGCTCCTCTTTGTTTTGGACGGCACATTAAGCTGTTGGTCCCAAGTTCTATCGATAGATGGCAGAGGCTTAATAACATACCTTAAGGCAGCCAGAAAAAAACTGACAGTGTTGGCCACTAACACATTACACCTCTAGTCTCCCTGTAAAAATGATTGTGGAAGTCAGATGGCAGTGGCTTTATAATAACAATCAGTGCCATCATATTTAGGAGACTTACATCATACCCGAGGCCCCATGTATAAGCTGAGGACGAAGATGAGTATTTTTTGAACATTAATGTAAATTATTAGAAACATACCAATATTTTCCTTTACAGCATCATCTGCATCATCATAAATATGAAAATCATATTGAAGAGCTGGAATGAAAAAAGTATTTATTATTAGTTTGAAATGAAAAGCATTCTAAGAATTAAATTAGCATTAGCACATGCATGGGTAATAAAAAAAATCCATGGTACTAGTAGAGGTACTGAATGAATGACAAACATATTTTTATCATATAGGCACTTTCTGTAATAGCAGATAAGTATTTTACTTTGTAAGTGGAAAATTAAACTTTATTGTCAAAATTATTATATTATTATATGTATATCAGTAACAACAGTGTTATTGATAAATGGCATTTGATACTGTTTCAGATGCCTTATACAGCCTAAAAAAATCTGACAGTGTGGCCACTAACACACCTTTGGTATGTCAATCTTTTTGGCTACGAAAATGACTTACAGCATACCCTAGGCTCAGAAGCTTATAGCTGCTGCTGCAACTTGAAACATACGGATGCAAAAGATATACATACATATTATAACAATAGTGACACTAACAACAAGCAAGATCAGCTTCAACTAAAGATATATGATCATTTCTCGTTGAAACAGTGTGGAGCACGATTTTATTTTAAAAAAAAAAGGTTAACAATAGAACACACCTGCTGATGTTGAAGGTAAAAGTTCAGGAGAATTCTGTATAGCTTCTAATGGTCTTCTTCCAACACGTGGAAATAGTGACAGATTCATAAAGCCTGAAAAAAAGTTATATATAAACATGAATTAGTGCAGTTTTGCAGTCCATTGCAGTTTTGTACAATACCTGACAATGCAATAACTCTCATGCACATTTGCAATTAGACTACCAAATTTTTTCAAATGTTAGTAAAAGCCACTAAGAACTGATTTTACCAGCATAATATGTTAAAATTTAAAACCATTTGTGCTTAAAATGGTAGTTTAACCCGTCCGCTCAGGATGCGCAAACATGTGTCACATAACAATTGTTTTTCTATTGTGTCTGGATTCCAGCAAGCCAACAGGTAAATCATAATGTAAAATTAATTTAAGTGTATTATATAATGGTTTTAATAAATAATAAGAAAGGGTGTTACTACTACCTAATAGTTATTGATAAAGTTTTACCTGGTAAATTTAAAGATGGCTGTGCAATATTACTGATTCTATTGTTACGGCACAGGTACTTTTCTTCAAAATGGGCATGACAAACACGACGCTGTTTATATATAAACTTGTTGTCCAAACTGATAATGTCACCGCCTATAGCAAAAACCCACTGATTGAAGCGTTCCCTTTCAATGTCTGGGTTTGGAAAGGGATGAAGTGTCTCATGTGACCCTAAAAACAAAAGTTAAGATTAAAATGTCATCATCAGGTACAATAGAATATGCTTTCTTGAGCAATCTATTACATACAGACTTAAGTCGAACAAAGACATAGGTACAAGTTATAATTAATAAATTTCCTGTCCATGAAATTGCAACAAAAGTTATAACAATTCATTTGCTCACATAGATTCAAGGGAGCTCACTTGTCTACTGTCAGAGTTGATTTGTCTACTACATCAATTTCGTGACTCTTATGTAGCAAGACCGTGTGCGGTCTCTTTAAGATCATCATTACTTATCTAATAACTTAAGCGTAACTCAAGCTCTGGTGATGAATTTTACATAGAATTTACAAGCATGTTTCATCATCACCATAATTTCAACCGCAGTTAATCTACTGCTGAACATAGGTTTCTGCTAATGATTTGGAATATGACCGGTCGGAAGTGGTCTGAAAAATATTCCTATTATATGAGTAAACAGGTAAAAATACTTACTTCCAGACTCCGAGCAACCAGGAACACAGCATACTTTGCGTGACATCGACATGTTGCTGGAGATCATAAATTGTAATTAAAAAGTCTTTCTCATATACTAAAACCAAACTAAAACCAACACAGGAGTCTATTTCTCAAAAAAACTAATATGCTAGCATCAAAAGCTCACTAAGTTATTTATCGGAGGAGATTGCACTTAACCTCAACTCGACGATTAAATAACTAAATGCACTGATATTTAGGAAATAACGCCTAAAAATTATTCACCATGTAACACACGAAGTATGAAAATGATGAATGAAAAACATATTTGAATTTTTTTCCGACATGATGAAAAGGTTGTGTTGCCATAAGAAGTAGGTAGAAAACAACCGATAATAAATAAAATTAATTAAATTAGTACAAGTCGTTATTTTATATATACACAATTTTAAATATTTTATTGTTACTACATTAACTGAGTAATAAACAAACTAAAAAGAGTTTTAAAATCATTGATTAAAAACTACTAAGGCAAGATATTATCTTGTAGCACCCACATTATAAGGAGATATAATGTGTACATTTTAAAAGTGTAGGTAAGAACTTTTATTTTAGTGCCATTACATATACATTTTATTTTAGTTTCATAATACGTCTACAGAGCCATCTATTATTCAAGGCAGTAATATAAAGACTATAATTATGCTAAATTTAAAAGACCATTTTCAACATAATTTTGCTAATCATTTCCATTCTACTAAATTTGGCAGGGTGTTATGTCAAAGTTGCCCATACGAATGTATTAAGATTGTATAGCCTGATTTTGTCCTCCATCTTGTTTGCCGGCGTGTCGTCGTTTCTTCGGTGCTCGGTGCTGTAGATTAGATTGTAGATTCTCTCTAATTTGTGGTGTAGATTATGCAATTTGCGCATAGTAGGTACGCGTGATCGTATTATTAATGTGATCGTAATTTTTGCATTTCGAATATAGTCCAATCTTGCTCAGTGAGGTCAGCAAGAGATCAATATTGAAGTAAGCATTTTTTTTTATAAGTGTCTTTATTTTTTCTTACAATCACGCTTACTATAATATAGGTGGTAGGTAGGTACCTATCTAGTTGCAGTTTGCAAATTCATACATACATCACGCTTGTCTCCCGTAGGGGTAGGCAGAGACCAGAGATTTCCATTGGCTAGATCCTTATCCTTACATACCTCCCTCGCTTCCTCCACCTACACTCATGTCATACACGCTCGCCGATTTCGGGTAAGTAGGTACTCCTAATGTCTCCCTTTGGTTAGAGTATACGAAAGGGTGCGCAAGACTTGGGACTTGGAAAATTTTTCGGAGTGATTTTGCTCGTTATATTGACACCCATTTTTTATTGTCCCATGTCGTACACAACATTATACGCATCACTTTTGGTCATGTGAAGATTTTTCGTGCGACGCTTATTTTCCGAGTTTTTCCCTATTTTCGATTTCGCCGACAAAAAAAGGGGTGAGGGGATGGCGGCAATTTTCACAAATCCGACTTTATGAAGGGTCATAGGTTAGGTTATGGTTATCTTGCGACCCCCAAAATAAGCGAGCGAGCGAAGCGAGCGAGCGTTCGACTTGCGCACCCTTTGCGACACTCTGACCCTCCCTTTATCAAAAGGTCTGCGATTTAGTCGCAGTATGTTTATCGAGGCCGACCCTATCAGACTCCCAGCCAACTGCTTTATAGGTATATACCTTTCGTCAGTCTCCTTTCATCTATCCATCCTCTCTACATGTCCAAACCCTCTCAATATCCCTTTTTCGATCTTCGTCACCCCTTTTTCGATCTTCGTCACTTCTTTTTCGATCTTCGTTACTACACCCTCATTTACACCACTGCTTTTCTTTTCAAAAGTTGCAGTTTGTTTTAATTACAAACTAGGTATTTATTAGGTACTGAATGTTATCAAATTGTTAATAGATGTCTTCACGCGGCCGCGGATACGGTGGTTATGGTGGTAGAGGTGGATACAACCCAAGAGGTAGTGGGTATAGAGGCTCTTATCGCGGTAGCAGTAGGGGATCATATGAAAATCGAGGTGGACGCGGAGGTGGTTACTCTTCATACTCCAGTGAATCTCGTTACAACAGCGGTGGAAGTAGATATAATACAGGACGAGAAAGAATAGATGAACCCTATAAAAAATCCTACAGATCTGTGAGTACTTACTTCTTATTCTAGTCTGATTTTTAATTTCATAGAATTCTAAAATTTCATAAGTGTGGAACCCAGTTAAGGCCTATTAAAAATTAATGCTAGATCAATTTATTTGATTAATGTATTTTAGCTAGAAAATGATACATTTGAAATACCTAAACAACTGAAAACATTGTAATTTTTTTTTATCAAAGTTTACCTATATTAAGTTGTCAGGTTATTTTTCTTAAGCTGGCATTACTTTAGCTCAACTTTAAAAATGTGCTACCCAAATAAGCTACTTGACTCATATCAATTTTGATGCAACAAATGTTTTTTTTACAGTATTTGACCCATGAAACCGAAATATATTGATTTTCACTAATAGATGGCATTATAATTTCAATTTCAAATTTATTTAAAACTAGCTGCTCCCCGCGGCTTCGCCCCGCGTGGGACTCGGTTATATCGCGTCCAAAAGTAGCCTATGTTTGACTTCAGGTCGTTAACTACATCCCTACCAAATTTCATCACAATCGGTCCAGCGGTTTAGCCGTGAAGAGGTGACAGACAGACAGACTTTCGCATTTATAATATTAGTATGGATTCAGAACTGTCAAAACGCGGGCCGGCCATCATCCTCTTAAGACGTGACACAACTATTTGGGTAAAATGTTGTTCAGATCTATTTTTGACTTCTGTCATTTGTTCAAAAACAGTATTTCGATTGATTTTCATTCAAAAAAACTGGGGAATTGCATGATTTTCATGCAACTCTGTGGTTCTTGGCGAGAATCAAGTCTCACTAACATTATATTTAAAAACTGATTTACATATTATTTGCAGACATTAGGTATTTTCCCCACTTACACCCCCAGAGCTTTGTAATGGCTCAACCGATTTTCATTAAACATATTATTTTGTAATGTGCATGTGATGCGCTTTCATTTGAGACCCCACTCAAGTATATTTGCAGACATTTGGTTTTTCTGGCCCGTAAGTAACCTTTAATACGAAAAAAACTAAATTTAAATCGCTTTATCCGTTCAGGAGTTATGATGCCAGAGACACAGACGGACAGACACGGCAAACTTATAAAACCTCTCTTTTTGCGTCAGGGGTTAAAAAAAGCACCTTACAGAATAATGTTGGTGTTTTCGATAGGATTTTAAAAGTGAACTTTTGAAATTAAATTTTGCTGCCTTAGAGGGCTCGGAAAAATATGGAAAAAATGTTTTCAATCTAAACAGAATAATTATTTTTTAAAAACCAAAATACAAGTCAACTAGCCTATTTGAGTACTGTTATTTCTTGGGTATGGGTACAGGGGGGTGTACTGTATATGACTGCAAAATTTTGTTTTTTTGTGTAATGAAATATAATCTTTAAATAACATCTACAGGTATGTCGTGGGCCGATCGATAAATTGGCCAGATCACGATGTTGCTGGACGCTACTTTAAATGCCGGCACTTCGTGATTTGGCCGACCATATCAAGATGTGCCCAATCAAAAGTTAAGCAGATCGATGAGAATAACATTTTTGTCGATATTCCTAGCCTGACACTGGGCGGATCGTGAAGTAGTTGCATGTCGCGAAGAAGGTTGCGCTATCTTACCACATTACCTACGGCGTTAGGCACACATTACATGCTCATGCACGCATGATGGTTTTCCATCAATCAAAGGGATGGTAAAGCTAAAGGTGAATTGAATCGACTGATTTCCAAATAAAAAATCCTAAATTTTTTAGTTCAAATCAAGAATTTTGAGATAATTTACGATGGAACAATTAAATCAATTGATTTCCTAACAAATCATCGCAAAATTCTTGATATAAATTAAAAAAATTAAATTGATTTGTTTGGAAATCAGTCGATTCAATTCACCTTTCGAGTAGGTACCATCCCTTTGTTTGATGGAAAACCATCATGCGTGCATGAGAATGTAATGTGTGCCTTAACGCATCGCAGACATCGCAGTATTCTTTGTTTACTCGCGTGAAAAAGGCGGCTTTTGGTGAAAATAATAATAAAAGTGAATTGAAAAGTGCACTCAAAGACAAATAGAGCTCGCGAATTCTATGAGAATCATAAAAATTCATCTCATAACGTAAAGAAGCCGTGAACTTCTAACAGCATTTTAGAGGTATAAAAATTCATCTTGTAACGTAAAGAAAAAAGCCATGAACTTCTAACCGCGTTTTGGAGGTTAGTTTATTTTTATTCTCCAAAAACCTTGCACACCCTACACAAACGATATTTCCTAGTATGGCTGGGCAAATTGTCGAACGATATGGCCGTTGTAGAATGGTCGTATCGAATCTCAAAGTGCCCGGGCATATCACGACACGATCTGGCCAATACAACGATCGGGCGACGACATATACATAACTGAAAATATTAAGTTATTCAATATCAGGCAATACAATTGAAGAAAAAGTTAAGATGTGTACTCTTCACTATTTGATTAACGCATTCACAGACTCCTTAAAAAATGATTTTTAGGGATAGTAATGAAACCATTTTTTGTTTCTTTCTATCTCAAGTCTATCTGTATGTTCTAAATGAGATGACATATAGTTCTATACTAATTAGCCTAAGAATTTCTTTGTTTCTTTGTTTGACTGTAGAGGAAAAAGAATTAACAGAATGGGAAATAAGGAAAGATGGTTTACGGAGGAGGCTTGCGAGGTCTGCCTGTTCACAGAAACATTAGTTTATATATGGTTCTTTTTAAAATACCTACTTTCATATTTCAGGAAAGTTCTGCGAGTTATTCTAATCGGGATTACGGAGGTCGATCTGGATCACCCGAAAGGAAACGGATGAGACTGGAGGTCAGTCCAAATATTTCTTGTATTTTTTTTAATTATATTTTTAATGTATTATATGGCAAATGGTCTCAATCACATAAGAATCCGAGAACAGGATAATATTGAGCAAATAAGTTCTAAAGGATATTACTGAAGTTTGAGCATGAGTGATCTGTCTGAACAGAGGTCAAAAATAACTCCACAAAGCAACTAAGAAATACATATTTCTAGTGTTTGCTGAGAAATATCTAATGATATGTGTACAAGGGAATAGTTATTTTGTCCTTGGACTTGAATTGCGGCAGCTATTAAAATAACATATACATAACAAATATAACATAACATCAAGACAATAGAGGTGACTAATACTGACAAAATACTGAGTTGGTAGTAAAGTATGGTCTTGATTACAAAAGGAGCAATAAAATCTAAAAGCTATGAATGGAACCAAATATTGTTTGTGGTTACAAAGGGATGATGTAGTTAGATTGAATGCAAAAATTAGCAACCTAATTAAAACAGTAATGCCTGTTCAAACACTAGAGGAAGCCCAATACATTATTTTTATCATATAATAAATTATAATTGTAGCCAGGTGAGCCTATGATTGGTTTAAATACTGATAAAGATATTCAGTTGTAAATGAAGAATGTCAACTGTATCAAATTATGATTGATGATCAGTAAAATATTGTCACTCATAAAAAGAGCAATGTGGTCCCTTCTAAATTAAGAATGATTTATTAAGGAAAATACTATTAAACAAAAAAAAAAATTGGTCTTCACTGGCACACCGGTATGCTTGGAGATGGATTTTCATATAGAAAATGTCACAAAATAACCAAAAGAGGAAGTATTTTACTTATAAATGTTGTTAATTTATAGCAAATTTATTGAAATGCAAAGCTCAGTGGAAGAACCAAAGAGAATTATGTACAGGGCTCCTCGAGCGATAGACGTAGCCATGAGGGCGGCGGTCATTACGGCGGCTCATACGGCAGTAGACAAGATAGTTACGGCGGCGAGAGGAGGTCTTTCGGAGGGGAAGACAGAAGACGGTCGCCGGTGAGAGAGAGCTACCGCAAGGCGGGCGGCATGGGCCCGCCGCGCGAGCCGGCGCGCGTGTCGCTGCGGCCGCGCGCGCCGCGCCGCTCCTTCCGCGGCCGCACGCTGCGCTCCCGCGGAGCGTTCCGAGGAGCCCCGCGCTCGCGTGGCACCTTTTCATCTAGACGATTCGGAGAACGATCGCTCGGATACACCCGCGCTTTCAGAACGGTCAAGCGAAGGTAATTTGATATACTGCTTGAATTATTTATATCATTAGTTTCTTTTGATTATTCCAGCCGTACACACTATGAGGAATTTAAATGAGATCATGGCGAATTATATGAGAGATAAGACGAAGGCAGATAAATTTAAATTTGAAAATTACCGATAGCATTGGAGCATTGGTTTGTATCTAAATGACGGTGGTAAATATAAGTTATCACTTCAAATAATTTATAAGACAGGGAAAGAAAATAACGAGGTGTATTAGACGTACATTGAAAATCAGAAACTATAAACTGTGGAGATATTCTGGACCGACTTTGAAGTTTTTTATTTGAATGAACTTTCAATTAGGTCCCATTGAGATTTCATCAAAATTGGCGCACTAGTTTAGTTTTAAAATCAAATTAACTGGAAAACGTAGACTGGCTAAGTCAACATGTAAACATAAGAAAAATAAAAAAATGCTCATTTTATTTAACTTTAGCGGATTAAAGTATTCCAATTATTTTATTATTAAAACCAAACTACTGTACCGATTTTGATAAAATTTCAATGGGACCACATTGTAAGTATGTTCATTAGAACAAAAAAAGAATTTTCAAAATCGGTCTAGAAATGACGGTGATATGACGTAACAAACAAAAAAAATATTCAGCTGAATTGAGAACCTCCTCCTTTTTGGAAGTCGGTTAAAATATACTTTATCAATATGCATTTCATACTTAGAAAGAAGACTCGAGTGCGACTCGCCGCATAAAAAGGACTCAAACGGACATTTCAAGAGCTCGGAAAAAATGTTGTTCCCTAGGAGCTGTGGTGCAATGAGTCGTCTTAATTTTGTTCAACTGAGTCCTTTGCAAATACGAATCAAAGGAAAAAAAGAATTAAGTTCTTTACAACACTAACATATACATCACGTATACTGTGTAAATGGATGCCTGCCTGCCTGAACAGCTTTAAATGAACGTTTAATTGTAAACTATGGGCCTAATATACTTTGTCGACTAAATTATATCTTTTTTTTTTTAATATCATGTATCAAAGTATGTGTTTTGATGAATATCATCATAATATATAATTTTGTTTGTAGCAGCTCGGTAAAATCAAAAGAAGAAGCTTCTTCTACTGAAGAAGATTGGGACGCAGATGAAAAGGAAGAAGTTGCTGAGGAGAAGAAAGAACCTAAAAGCAAATCACCTAAGGTAAATCCCACCAAAAACATACCTGTTTAAAAGGGAGCCAAGTTCCTATCGGCAAATTGTCGCCTAAAAAAGGGTTGAAATCTAATCCAATGCCAAGTTTAGATGCACTTTAAAATCGATCATAATCATCTTCATCAACAGCCTGATCCACAATATTTAAGGTTTAATAAGATAATTTGAACTTGGCAGGTTTTCGTGTTGTACGTATTACTTGATTAATTTTATAATTAAATTACCTATTTATATAATTAAACTAGCTGGAGCCCGCGACTTCGTGCGCGTGGGCTTCGTTCCCGATATCGTGGGAATTTCGGGAATTGCTCCCGATATAAGTATTAACTTTAAACCGCTATTTCACTCCTTTGAGGTTATAATTTTTTTAATCCCCTAGTGTGTCTCCGCTTTTTGAATTTAAAAAAACCTTTGTTTGTTTGTTTGTAATATCTTTATTGCTTAAAATACATAGTAAAAGGAACATTATTAAAATAAGAAGACAATGGCGGACTTATCCCAGGATGGGATCTCTTACAGTCAACCGGCGAATGACGAAAGAAAATGCACAAGAAAAGAGTAGAAGTGCAAACAAAGACTAGCAAAGACATAAAGGATATGAAATGAACATAAACATTTATAGACAACTACATACATAATCAGTCACAATAATACACTTACATAAATATTTGCTAAATAAATACATACCTACATACATAATATAAACTATATAAATTATAAAATTTCTGAAGAATACTCAATTAATTATCTGAAGTAACTAGATGTGATTTTATAAGTTTAGATTTGAAGGAATTCAGATTACTAGCCATTCTTACATCAGCTGATTTATTATTTTACGTTTCTATCATTAGCGGTTATGGCTGTGCGTGCGGCTATACGTTAGTTAGTGGGGACATCTCATATTTATCCATACTAATATTATAAATGCGAAAGTCTGTCTGTCTGTCTGTCTGTCACCTCTTCACGGCTAAACTGCTGGACCGATTGTGATGAAAGAGTCGTGGCGAAACTCCATACATCGTTTGTACGAATAAAAAATTTAAATACAGATGACATAAAATAAATCGAATTAGTAAGGATACATAACTAGTAACATATTTACCACCACAAAAAAATTTTAAACCCCGGGGTTTTTTTAATATTTAATTTTTTTAAAGTCGACCTTTAGCTTCGTTTTCATTCGCCATTATTGTCGCAACTGAAACATTATGTCATCCTGACAGTTGTTAGCATTATCAAAACGGTATTGACAGTTCATTATGGTAGGTTAGGTTCATAGATTAAGTAGTTGTACCTGTGATTAAGCAATTAATTTTTACTTGGTGAAAAAGTGAGATGGCGAAATAGGGAAGTCCATGAGTAAGAAAAGGACCAACGATATTTTTTTATATTTTTGTCTATGTCAACGTGGCAATGTTTTCTTTGTTTGGCCAATTCGACGCTTAACAAAATCTTACACCGAACTAACAGGGAAATTATTTATTTTTTGTATTAAGAAAAATATTAATTTTAAGTAGTAGAATTTGTACAAAAGATATACAAAAAATAAGGGCATTTTGTACATAAATTGTGTGGCTCAGGAACACATTCCAGGGTGCCTACTACCATCTCTTAAAACCATGCAAGATCCAGTGATTAAGTGAGATGTCGCCTTAGATCATATATTGCGCTGTCTCACTTACTCATAGGATCTGGACAGCGTAATATATGATGTAAGGCGACATCTCTCTTACTCAATCGTTCTTGCATGGTTTTAAGAGATGGTAGTAAGCCCCCAGAGGGGTTACTATATACAGTCTCTTAAAACCATGCAAGATCCAGTGAGTAAGTGAGACAGCGCAATACATGATGTAAGGCGACATCTCCCTTACTCAGTCGTTCTTGCATGGTTATTAGAGATGGTGGTAGGCACCATCTCTTAAAGCGTAATACATGATGAAAGGAGATGACGTCTTACTGTGTCACTCTGTCTCGCCTACGCACTCGTTCATGTATGGTTTCAAGAGATGGTAATAAACCATTTGATAGTGAGCCTGCTACTTAAAAAGTTGATGGTAACCCCCCCCCCCCCCCAGGTAGCTTACTACCATCTCTTAAAACCACGCAAGATCCAGTGAGAAAGCGGGACAGCGCAATACATCATGTAAGTAAGGCGACATCTCATTCACTCACTGGATCTTGCATGGTTTTAAGAGATGGTATAGCCTCCCCAGGTACTAAATCGTTGAATCTAACCTACCATAATGAACTGTCAATATCGCTTTGACAATGCTAACAACTGTCAGGGTGACATATTGTTTCAGTTGCGTTAAAAATGGCGAATGAAAACGAAACTAAAGGTCGACTTTTATAAAATGGAATATTAAAATAACCCCGGGGTTTAAATTTTTTTTGTGGTGGTAAACATGTTACTAGTGAAGTATTCTTACTAATGCGATTTATTTTAAGTTCTCTATATTTACATTTTTTATTCGTACAAATTCCGCCATCATTCTTTGGTAGGGATGTAGTTAACGACCCGAGGTCAAACATAGGCTACTTTTGGGCGCGATATAACCGAGTCCCACGCGGGCGGAGCCGCGGGGAACAGCTAGTCGATTATAAATGCGAAATCTGTATGTCTGTTACGCTTTCACATTTAAACCGCTGGATCGATTTTGATAAAATTCGGCATTGATAAACTTAAAGACCGGAGGTCAATCATAAGCTACTTTTCTTAACCGAGTACCATGCGGGCGGATCCACGTGCAACACTTTTTATGCATAAAATATTAAAATGTTGTTTTGAAAATTAAATACAGCGCTGACATCTTAACGACAACGTTCCCGCCATAACTTTTACTTATATGCGACTTGTTTTTTTTAATATTTAGCCAGATGTGGACGGTTCTGAAGGAGAGCCGGAGGAGGGAGGGGATGACACCGACAAGGAGGCTGACACCGCCTCGGAAGCCGCCGCCCCGCCGCGCGCTCGCACCTATGTTCATCTGTCTTGTGTACATTGCAAGGAAAAGTGTGCTACGTTTGCGGTACGTAACATTATATTTATACTAGCTGATCCCGCAAACGTTGTTTTGCCATATAAATCATTTCTAGGTAATTTACCCTTATTACTTAGGTGTATGAAAAATAGATAGTCGCCGATTCTCAGACCTACTGAATATGCATATAAAATTTGGTAAAAATGGAGGAGTAAGGTAACTAAGCTACGCTTAGAAAAAACACGACATTTAAACAGAATATTTGCAAAGTTCTGCTTAGATGCGGTGCCCGTGCCGAGCCTATTTAGAAAATCCACTATTAAAAAAACGGCACCTTATTTTATAGTGTTGTGAACATTGTCGTGTTTATATGCGGTCGTGTCGTGACGCAGGGTTACGCGAAGCACCTGATGTCGGGCAAGCACCGCGCGGCCATGAGCGGCGTGGCGCGGCGTCACAAGGCGCAGCTGCTGCGCATGCGCGTGGCGCAGCGCGGCGCCCAGCGCGAGCTCGAGGCCAGCGCCGGCGCAGACCTCGCGCCGCGGACCACCTTCTGTTTGGTAACGATAGAGACGGCAGACAAACTTATTTATCGTCAAATTCAATCATGTTTTTGTTCATTTATATGAAAACAGGGCGCAATTTTGATTATTATAGGGGGTATATTAGTATGAAATTGCGAGCTTCTTGACCGACCGTGATTTCTTGTATTGATTATTCTTCAGCTTCCGATTCAGAGCCCGAGGTACATTTTAAATCTTGGTTCTAATTTGGCAGTACTAGTTATTTGTTGAGCAGATGATATTGGTCATCAAGATTTGTATATTATTTTATAATCTGTCAAATGAATATTCTAACAAAAATATGTAACTAGAAAGTCATGGAAACGTGTTTTATTGATATTCTAAATATGTGCAAAGAGCAGACGACTCGATTTTCATTTATTATTAGAATGTATGCGACTGCCTTCTTACCTTCGTATAACCCTTTTTACAGGGAAACCAGACCAATAGGTGTTAATGTCCAAGACTGACAGATTTTGCAGGTTGCCTAAAGTTTCACAGAGTATTTATAGTAAACTAGCTGTTCCCCGCGGCTTCGCCCCGCGTGGGACTCGGTTATATCGCGCCCAAAAGTAGCCTATGCTTGACCTCAGGTCGTTAACAATATCCCCCACCAAATTTCATCACAATTGGTTCAGCAGTTTAGCCATGAAGAGGTAACAGACAGACAGACTTTCGCATTTATAATATTAGTATGGAAGTATGGATATGGATTAGTATGGATTAAGCAAATCTATTCAAAGAAATCGACAAGTTTCATTTGAATTTTACTTCCAGAGTAACCCTTAGAGAATGGATTGAAAATGTACTAGTTCGTAATCCCAGAGATCCCAGACATAACTTATTTATTTTTATTTAAGGACAAAACCTGTGTAAATGGAGTGGTAGTACATACTTTAAATGCCATCATAAAAGCTAAGTTATCTGGACGTTTTACGTATAATATTTTTTTTAATTGTGTTTTTTTAAGGTGTGTCGTCTAAACCACCGCACTACCCGGCAAGCCCACAACATGACCGACACGCACCGCGCCATGAAGCGCTTCCTGCTGCCGTTCTGTCGCATTTGCCGCCTCACTTTCCGTTCGCCGATGATCTACGAACATCATATTTGCTCGCTAGAACATCTCAAGGTAATTCACGCACACGTCACAAGTGTATTCCTTTTTATGTTTTTAGCTAGAATTGTTATAAATATTTCTTATTTAGTGATATATCAATATATTTTTTGCTCTCAAACACTATTTGGGATTTATTTAAGTATATCTACCTCACTGACATTACCAGAACAAACTTATTGATTTTTTTCATAGCTTAATAAAAATTACTTTTGTTTATAATTCATACTACTTAGCTAGTGGTAATACAAAAGCATTTATTGATCCCTAATGATGTATCTAAGGTCTACATGAAATTGCCTTTTTGTATAAAATACTTTTCAAACTTCTTTATTTATTTCTGCAATTCTTCTTCTCCCAACCATGCAATCTATGCATCTTTATGTATGTATGCTTATGTATTTCTTGTTATTAAAGTACCTAGTAAGTGATTTTCTATGTACACGAATTTAGTAAATAAATAAATAATGCATAATGATTTTACTTTAACTTGTAAAAATATTTATTTAATTTTTCTGATTATCAGAACAGAATTATTTATTTAGATTCTCATTGATATGCTATTAATACCTTTTGTTTCCACAGAGGAAGGCTGCCCAAGCTAATGCGAGACGCGCTAGTCCCAAAGCGGATGGCAGCGGAGACGAAGGAATGGATGTAGACTTGGATAACTTCATGACTTTGGATTCTGTAGGGGATGTCGATGGTAAGTATAGTTTGACCAATAAAAAGTTTAAATTCGTCATTGTCTGACGTATTGAATGTAGTTGAGACGTGCAGTGAAAGGCTATTTTTACTGTGACAAGTCCCAGTTAGTACACCCGGAATTAAATTATAGTTTTATAACTCATTACAATATTTTTTACGTTAATTGAAATAGCAAAGCCGTACAAAGTCCAGCATTTAGACCCTTTCTGTATTATTTAAAGACCATTGATTCTTAATGACCTGACAAAAATTGGCTTAAATATAACCGTTATGAGAGAAGATTCTACTTTCAATTCATAACTAAATGGATATTTTGATATCCTGTTAAAAATATTTTGTGTTCTTGCATCAAGAATTTTATTTTACAAGCATTTTGTATGTAAATCAGCTTTGTTTTTAGAAGTTGAAGATGATGACTCCGGCGGTGAAAAGAAGGAGGAGACTGCGACAAAGAAGCCAAAAGTGGAAATAAATATTGGTAGTGAGCATATCAAGAAATTGGAGGTAATTATGTGAAGATCTAGGTATCCAATGTTCATTAATTTATATCTATACTTCTTCTATATTAATATTATGAAGAGAAAAGATTTGTATTTTTGTGTGTATGTTTGTATTGAGTAAACTCGAAAACTGCCGATTTCAAAAATTCTTTCTCCATTTGAAAGCTACTTTCACCCTGAGTGACATAAGCTATGTATGTATGTACCACGGGCGAAGCCGTGGTGAACTGCTAGTTTCTTATAATTGCACAATGTTGATTTGATACAAGTTGCCTTTTCTTGATTTTGTCTGAAAGTAGTACTAGACACTGAGGTAAAAAAAGTTTGGAGTATTATTATACTTTCTAGCTTTAGCGCGCATGAATTTCCCTCGGAAATAGTGCTTTTTCTCGGGATGAAAGGTACCCTATGTCCTTCTCAATACTCCTAGCTTTGTGAATGCGAAATTTCAGGAAGATTGGTTCAATAGATAGGGCGCGATGAGGTAACAAACAAACAAATATACAAACTTAGCGAGAAGTTGGGATTTAGCTTTTGCCCACGAGAACTTCCCTCGAGCGGGAAAAGTATTTTTTCCTAGGAAGAAAGGTGCCCTTATGTCCTTCACAATTCTTCTAACTATGCGTGTGCAAAATTTCAGTGTGATTTGTTCAGTAGATCTTGAGTTGATAAGTATTGTAACTAAGGTCTTCGACCATTGTGTGTTACAAGTGATGACATATGGGTCTGAAACGTGGCCCCTTACTATGGGCCTCATAAGAAAGCTCAAAGTCGCCCTCGGTATTTCCCTACGAGACCGAATCAGAAATAAGGAGGTCCGTAGGAGACCAAAGGTTGCCGAGATAGCCTAGCGGATTAGATTTTGAAGTGGCAGTGGATAGGGTTCAAAGAACGACGAACCGATGGCCGATGTGGCAGAAATGGCGACCACACCGGCAAGCGCAGTGTCGGACATCCACCGACTTTGGAGTGACAGGAGCGATAGGGATATGCTCGACCGCCACAAAGGAAAAATCTTTCCGCCAGGCTGGGTGTTATGCGCGGCTCCGACGATGTCTTGTCGGAGGCTGAATGTATGGCTCCAACCCGTAGAAACTTTGCAAGCGCGATTTAGACTCATAGTAATTTGCCGTTTTGTATGCAATTCTGAGATTCTTGCTTTTAACGCCATCTGTTGAACGACTTAGTAGATATTTATTGTGGCGCTAGTGTCGCCACACCGACGATTCAGATGATTTGAAGAAGGTTGCAGGCCGGCGCTAGAGGCAGGGTCCAACCGGTCGTTCTGGAAGTTCTTGGGGGAGGTCTATGTCTAGCATTAGACAGCCTACGGCTGATGGTGATAAGATAAAAACAGTTACATGGTATTTTCAAATATCACTACATATTATAAAACAATGTCGCTTTCTCTGTCCCTATGTCCCTTTGTGTGCTCAAATCTTTAAAACTACGCAACGGATTTTGATGTGGTTTTGTAATAGATAGAGTGATTTAAGAGGAAGGTTTTTATGCCCATGCGAACCCGGGGCGGGTCGCTAGTATTTATATAAAGTTATAATTTTAATATTGAGATCAATAATTTGTTTTTTGAGGAAGTACAAAAGTATGGTCGGTGTCCCACGTTCTAACGTAATGATGTTGCGGTGTAGGTGTGGTGGTGCGAGCTGTGTCGCGTGTACCTGCCGCGGGCGGAGGCGGGCGGCGCGGAGCAGGCGGAGGCACTGCGACGGCACTGCCGCCTGCGCATACACCTCGGACGATACGTGCAGCACCGCGACACGCGCACGCTGCGCAAGCACGCCGAGCGCATCCACCGGCAGCTGCACCAGCAGAGAGGTACGTACACACGCCCGCACTGCCGCCTGCGCATACACCTCGGACGATACGTGCAGCACCGCGACACGCGCACGCTGCTATGAATCTACTACCAGTACTACCACACCGTATTTTGCTAAAAGTTATATCTTAGATTAAGACTAGGCCCCCAAAATTTGGTATGTTTTAAACAAAAACCGAGAATGAAATATAAACTTCAAGGATGACTGATTGTTTGATCCTTTATCTATCTTTCCACTAATCAGTTACATGATTTGTTTAGTTTTGCTTGATACTTTTTTTTAGAAGCTTGTTCTTTGTTTCTGATTTATCTTATATTTCAAATCATTTTCGATCATAATATAAATAGCATAAACTAAACAGACACCAAAGGATATTTGTCTATGTGATTTATTTTTTTAGTTATAAGTAAAAACAGTTTTGAGACTTACGTCCTGTACTTCCGTGATATAATCCGCATGACTGAAGCAAGCGATAAACGGCTTTATTGCGTCTAAATAAAATCTACGAAAGCGAGCGCGGCCGTACTCCCCTCATCCTCCTTATTGCCTTTCATTACTTTTTGACTGCTTAGTCTTAACAGATATGTTACTATAAAACAAAACTGGATTGATAATTAATTAACTGCCAACTTAATTAATATATTTTTTTTGTTTATTTTCCACCACAATTATTTAATAAATTGTATTTCTTTGGTGTAGAAGAGAAAGAGAATGCTAATACAGAAGAAGCTGCAGAGAAAACTGAAACTATCAAACAAGAGACCACTGAAGAAAAAAAGAAATTGGAGAATGGTTGTGGTGATGCTTCTAACACGTCAGGTATTTACATTTACATTACCACTACGTAATCACATTTTCTTGTGATTACGTGAAATAAATTCATGCACTTAACTTTTGTTATTATTTAATAAGGCTACTTTGCCTTTTCTACGCACTCACGACTTTTGTTTCTCAACGTGTCTTTTTTCAACAGTGTTATTGTTTCTACAGTGTTTGTTACATTTATATATTTTATTTTTGTTATATTATGATAGGAAATGAAGATAAACTCTGGGCAGATGTGGACAAAGATATCGGAGAGCTTTTACGCGAAGTGGACCCTCAACGAAATGAGGGCACTGATGACGACGACGATTTGGACAGGTAAACAAACTTTTTGTATATGTAATCGTAATCTGTCTTAATAATTTGAATGATTGTTTTTATAGAATTATTGAAAAAATACATCTTCTGGTCACTCTTAAAACCCAGAGGTGGCCTTGGATTGAGAAGAGTGGAGAAAAACACCCACTACTTACCCACCCAGTGGGACACAATACTAAAAGTAAAAAATCGAAAAACAAAACAAACTGTATACTATTGAGCGAGTGAAAGGGAATGATTATATTCGATTCTTTATTGAAACAATTATACCATCTAAAATATTCCACTTTGTCACTTGCATACTCAAGTTCAGCATAATATTTTGATTGTATTTATTATGGTTTGGAGTACAAAACTAAGGCAAATATTTATATATAATCAATAATCTAATATAAATATAAAATGCCAAATTACAGAAAAAAGTTGAGCAAGCCGCTTACGTCACACGTTGACCTAACATTTTTGCAATTCATCTCAAAACATTTTTGTTTAATAAAAACTCTGATTACCGATACCCTTTCGATTTTAGACATCTTTGTAAAAAAAAAATGGTTCCAAGCCAATTCATCACTTCTAAGCAAGTTGAAGAAAATTAATCTTTATGTATTAGCAAACAGCATGGTAATACAGGCCCCTCTTATAGTCCTGTTTAAAAAAGTATAAAACAAAATTCATTGATGCAGGTACGAAAAGTTCCGTAAGAGTGACAAGAAATCTAAAGTGGGTGAAGAAGACGCTGACGCTACTACTGCAGATAATTCTCATGAGAAAAATAACGTGGAGGTTGATACAGTGGCTTAAAAGAGTTATTAATTATATTGTTTATAAAATGAAAGTAGTATTAAGTGGTATTAAAAAAATGTACTTTATTCATTAATTCATTAAAACTCAATACCTGCTTACCAGGTAGCAATTATCCTTAGCTTCAGGCATAACCGAATGTCGTTAATAAATATTTGAATGACAACTTTTTTTTTATTTCTTCTAAGCTAGCTGTGCTAAATGGGGATTAATTTTGATGATCATTTACTATTTTGGCAAAACAAAGGTGATTTTTCATTTGGCATAATATATAAAAAGTCTTTCTTATCTGTACATGTCTTTGTCACCCCTCATCCCTATGTTTATAAAATAAATGAATTTGAATGGACTGATTTAAATAAAATTGTATGTATATTTCAATGGGTTTATATCGCTGCTGTCGGTATATGAACTTCAGATCCAGAACCATAATTACAGCAGAGGGATTTTTGATAACTTGTGTTTTCAGTGAGTAATGATTTTTAAATGACGGTGGCGCTAGTGTTCACCGAGGTATCCTTAGGCACCTTAAGACGGCATAGGTTGCATTACAGTTGAATATGGAAATAATGTTAAAAATAATCGAAAATTAAATTATTATTTATTGTGAAACACAGGTGAAAATCTTTTATAAATAATATTTAAATTAAATACTAACAAACTAATTATAATAATATATAAATTAAACTAAAACTAAAATATAAACTAAACTATAAATGATCCACTCTCCGGAAAGTAGCCGGCTCAAAGGTCCCCATAATGCTTGCAGCATTTCCGCGCTGTATAGCTATGGAGACCTGTAGAACCATATACTGACCGGAGCGAGGATCACAGCCCCTATCTATAAGTCTGCGTCTAAACTCCTGGAATAATTATCTGCCTTCCAAACCCCAAGGGCCAGCCGTTTCTACCGCGAAAGGTACGAAGTCGTATATTGGTTCCAAGGCAATATATTTGTCGTGTTTCGATTTTGCCGCTTTTTCAGCAGCTGAACCTGCTGATTTAATCGACTCGGTTAAATGGGATGCAGCGAATGTGCATACGCAAGTTGCGTCCCAGATTAAACAACGACCTTTTTGCCATGGAACCAATGTCAATCCGTCCGGCCGCTTTCCGTCAGTGCGGCATAACCCTGGGGTCTCCAAAAGACAAGGAATGTTCAGGGAGGACATAGCCCTGTGAATGATTTCATTTAAAGTGTGATGCCTCGAGAAACGACCTGCACTTCTTTGGCAACTTAAGCCGTGGAGACATTTTTCTTCCACCATTTTGCCGCAGATGCAGCGATGTGGCTCGCATACCTTGCACCCATGCCTCAGGGCCACTGCGATCCGGAGAGAATCACTATTTAAAAGTGTCCCGAAGTGAGGTGAAGGCAAAGCCTGTAGCCAAGCCCCAGATTCCGGCTTGCTAGCAGCCTTTAGGCGAGCCACATCTTGCGATCGAAAATTAAATTGTTTCTATTCAACTATTAATGAACAATAACAAATGTTGTAAAAGGTGAGGGAGCACTTTTAAAAGAATGTATATAAAAAAATATATTTTATACCTATACATCATAAATAGATTTAGTCCATTTTATTCGGCCAAATCTATTGTTATTAATAATGTAATCCAAAACCCCGAGACGGGTTCCACTTCAATAAGGTACCTGGTTTTATTTTACTTTGGTGGAAAATCTACAACATGTGCGCGCAAGAGTGTTGTGGATTTTGGTTTTAGAGTCTGGAATAAAAAAAATAAATTTATTTTATTTTTTATTTATTTGGCAAATTGTATTGCTGTACTTAAAACAAAAAAATATACTTAGGTATAATTTTGTATATGTAGGAAGAGTTGGGTAATTGGGTCAGATTGTGCCTCGATGCTAATTAAGATCAAATTTTGTGTGAATATTTCAATGGTTTCCTGGATTATTTGGAAACACAATTGGTCTCGGTAGTGCTGCTGTCGGTATGGCACCAAACTGGATTTACTGTACAAGCAAATTTGGATTAAATTTTGTATGTTGGTTGGTATGTTTAAATGGGTTCCTGAATGATTCGAAATGGCACAAAAGAATTGCCCAGCTAGAATACTTGTAAATAGAAAATTGTAAGTTGGCCCTAATGTTTTAAAAGGTAAGCCGAATAAACTGTTAAGCAACTAACGTTTTTTTGTCCTTATCTATCAATTAGGCATTTACTTTAGTTCGAAAGTGACAAAACATATTATAACTAAAATAATTTTATGAATCAACGTGAAGCTGCTATATTCCGGGCATTTGACTCTCATTGTTGTTGTGTTTTTGTTTTACTGCAATGTAACAAAAAAGTTAAAATAAATTAGCTTATATGCTAATAATTCACTCAATTTACGAGAATATTATGTTTGTCACATCACCATAACTACATTAAAAAAAATCAACAACCTACATAATACTTATTAACAACTACCTTTTAAAATATTTACATTATTTATTTTATTTTCTTCTATTTTGATTTTTTCTCCCAAATATTTCATCTTTATAACGTCGTAGATTCGCCATAGTGTCCTGAAAAGAAATATATCTTAATTTGGAATATTACTATCTATCCTAATTCTCATCGAATCCTATGTTAGTTACCTCTCGCTTTATCTTCTAAACCAATCTTCCTGAAATTTCGCATACACATATTTAAGAAATACTGAGACGGACATAGGGTACCTTTCATCCCGGGAAAAAGCGCTGTTCCCGAGGGAAATTCACTCATGCGAGCCGCGAACAAAAGCTAGTTGATAATAAAATTAATCTTCTATTTTTTAATATTTTCAGATATAGCTATTTAAGTATAACGGCCCTAGAGTTCCGGGGCAGTCCAACCCTGTACCCCTAGTATGATTAGATTTTATAAACGCAGACGCTAGTGATTTTGTATCACAAATCTGTATAGCGCCCCTGGCGGATAATAAGGCAACTACTTATTTAATGTAAAATCCTGAAGGTACGATACTATAGGTAGGTACGATTTATTTCATATCTATTCGCAATAGGTATGAAATAAATCGTCTACCTATGTATTGATTAGAGCTTGTTTTTTACCTGTTTTGCTATTCGATTTTCTAGATTTCGTAGACGAGTCAGACCCTTAAGATTACGTTCTAGGATATTTAAAAACTCTGCTCTAGAAATTTTAGGCGCTGCGGTGGTGTCATTGCTGGAGTTTGAGGGCTTAGTTACTACCTGTGAAAATTGATAAATAAGTCATAATTCGGTCCATTTATTCCAAGTGAAACAAACAAATAAGAAGGGTTTATATAAAACATAACACATTTTTAATATTGATAGTCACTAAGTATAAGATGTTGTTAGGTTAGCTTATACGTAAGAGACTACGTCCACTAGCGCCACCAATATTTTGGGCTCGTCCATTTTAAGTAAAAGCATTGCTTTTTTTAAAAGAAGCAGTTAAGTATACCTAGATAAATAAATTAACAGCCTTTGATATGGCATAAGTAACATAATAACACATCACATAGTTAAGTAACAGGTATTATTAACTCACATTATCATCGGAGAACTGATTATTTACTAAATCTGATATCTGATTGTAAGCACTCTTAGTATCGTTGATTTGCTGAAATAAAAATTGTAAATTAATGATACAAGAAGTTACGCGTAGGCAAGGAAATCAAACTCTGCAGAGCTGTCCAATCTCTGTCCAATTGACCTAGCACCATGAAATTTTATGCTGCACACGTACCTATTTAAATAATAATTATGAAATAGTAGATTGTTATACAAGAATAGTACCTACCTAAGGAATAATTCCCGTACGAGGAATACCTCAATAGAGAGGAATGAAGTTAAGAGGTTAATTGTATTTTGCATTTTAATTATTCTTATATATAGTTACTAGCTGTTGCCCGCGGCTCCGCCCGCGTGTAGGTCGCTTTTCGCGTAACTTGTGGAAACTACAACTATCCAGACCTATAGTTAAGTCTATAGTATCCTATTCCCGTGCCAATTTTATAAAGCCATTACATTGCTACGATATCAAACTGAAAATATTAACATCTATTAACATTAATACTATCACATCTTTGTCTCTAAAAGAGTAGACGCAGCCAGTAGCCCAGTATTACAGGGTCATTTGGACCTAAAAGCCACTCCTAAAGTTATAGTGGGCGTGAAAAGTTGAGAAAATCTCAATAAAAAGTGATAAGTTAGTTAAATTAAACCTTACGACACGACCGTATGTTCCGTCAAACAACAACTAAACTGACTTGCCGATTTGATTATTTTTTAAACCAAAGCCAAACCAAACCAACCAATCAATTCAAACAGCTTACAATACAACACGACCGATAAACAAACCAACCAATAGAACTAAATCTATAACCAATTTTTTTTTAATAATTCAATTTAATTGCCGTAAGGAAAATTTTCAATCTGCTATACCATATGCGAAAAAATAATTAAAATAAAGTCAGCGCTATCTATTGATATTTTATGTAACTAAATTATACGCCCACAAACATTCAATGTGTTATTTTATTAAAATTTAATAGAGACTGCAGTGTGTTTTTCTCTTTATTGATATCGATTAAACAAAGTAGAAATTCTAGCTTTATCTAAATTAAATACGTTTATGTAAACCGCATTCAACTCTGTTTAAAAGTTTTGAAGCAGTGCTAGAAGTAAACTTCAACTGACCATAACTTCTTTTTCCCTTAACCGATTTTGACGAAACAAAGTTTTGACAACGCTCCTAATTATATGTAATGCACCTGTGAAAATCGCGTTCAAATCTGTTGAGTAGTTTTGAAGTTATAACGTACCAGAGAGACAAAAATTTCAACAATAGTTTTTTTTTTTTGGTTCCTGTTACTCTTCTTTAATCGCTCCGTATCAGTTTTTTAGAAAAATATTTAATGTATAGACACTCGATTTTTACTGTCCTATTATTTGTATAGATAGATAAGTAAAAAAACTGATATATTAATGGACTTACTAACGCTAAGAGCGTTCTCTACCAGTCAACCATTTGATTAATCTTCTTATTCAATGTCGTCAATGACCAACTATTAGATTTGATTTGATTGGGGTTGCGATATCGTTTATCCGGAAATAAATTTGCAAATGAATTTATTCGTTCCTTTACAAAATTAAAATAAAAAAGAAAATAATTATAGAAAACAAATAAAAAAACGAAACAGGAAATTATTGTTTGTGGCAGGATTCGATCCAGCTACTTCCAGCTATTTCTTGAAACATTTCTTTACTAAAATATTAAAAGCAAAAATAAAGACTTCTAAAAAACTAATACAAAACGAAATAAAAGTAAGTAAAAAAAAGTCATGTTTAGCAGGATTAGAATCCTCTACTCAAAAAAATAATCCGCGACCTCTACCGATAGGCCAACATGCGTTGTTAGTAATTGGCGAAATTTCAAATGGAATTTGTCTATAGGTACCCAAATTCACCCCTTTTTTGGATGTAAGGTTTGAAATTGTGAACAACCCTTTCTTATGTGGGCAGCATATATTATAATGAAGACACTTACCAAATTTCACGTTTATGGCTTTTATAGTTTTGGTTTTGTGATGATAAATTAGTTAACCTCCCCCTTTTTACCCCTTAAGAGGTTGAATTTCAAAAAAACGCTGAAACACGCCATTAGTTATTTTTGTTGAGAAGCATTCTTGCCAAGTTTCAAGTACATCAGTGTAGATTTTAATTTTTTTTTTATACAAATTTGCCCTCAATTTTAACCCGTTTGGGGTCTAATTTTGAAAAATCCTTTCTTATCTGAGCACTACGTATTAACATAAGACTTCGGTCCAAATTTCAAGTTTATAGCTTTTATGGTTTAGGCTGGGCGTTGATTTATCAATTGCCCTTGTTCTTTTATATATATAGAAATTATAATAATCTACTAACTAATTAGAAAAATGAATACAAATATACTTAAAGACCTACAATTAATTTGAGAAACCTTACAATATATTTAAGATATGCAACTAACTTATGGAAAATAACACAAAGATTTACCTATTTTCAATCTACTATTCGAAATCCGAAATCCGGAAAAATACTTTTCAAACTTAAACTAAACTAATTAGTGAGTAGCCCAAAACGCAGACATACCATGTAATGCCGCAATTACCACTCCATACTCCAATCAATTCCAATTTAATTTTATTATTTTAAATTTAGCAGGTACCAAATCGTCTAAACACACAATCAAATCGTTATAAAAGCAAAAACATTTTTATTTTATTTTGAAATCTCAATTACTACACATGATGATTAAATGCGAACGACAAACCATATCGACTTTTAAAATGTATGGTGGCGCCATCTATTGACACATTACTGAACTCATAACATTAACAAATAAATAAAACCTTTGCACTTGTTATGATCCCGGGCTTGTAGGTGTATATTTAGTAAAACACACTTGTCTTCGATTCCCTTTATTGGTCTTCGTTTGGCTTATGGAGGTGGAGGTGTTATAGTGACGACGGTACAGGGCTTCTTGATACGCGAGGATGAACTTTATGGGATGATAGGTGAGACGTCTGTCTCCTTGATGGACTGATTAAGTATTCTGTCTCTCTACTGACTCTGTGAGCGAGTATATATATAAATTGATAACGACGCGTGCAAGGAAGGGGTTGACCCATGGGGTCGCATTAATGTTACGATTCGCGAAAACATCTTATCAAAAGCAATTAAGATAATATTCAATTAAACAGAATTTGGGTGGTCGATCACGCCACTTCTTAGGATTACGTTAGATAATGGGGTACTTTTGGGATGCTGATTCGTGGCTCCCGTCACGTACGCAATTCCTAGAGTATGATAAGAAATCTGATGCAATACATTAGAATATTATGGAAACATACGTGGATGATATACGCGGGTATAACACGCGGATATAACACCTCCCCAGTTAAAATAAACAATGAGGGTGACGAATTGTTTACAAAAAAATTTACATACTACAATAAACATTAATTACAAAAAAATGATGATATCTTATAACAATGAACTTATGCCATAAAACATTCTAAACATTTCATTTGTTTTATTTTACAATTTTAATTTCCTTTTTAATAGACAATGTGTATGTCTTTAAAATAATGGAATATCTCATAATGTATTCCAATTCAATAATATTCATAATTTTCATCAAAATCAATTTCAATAACAAAAATAATTTTCAAATTTTTTTTTTTTATTTCAATTGCAATTCATATAAATTCATAAGATAAATTTTCAATAAAAACATTTTCGTTTTCAATATAATTTCACAAAATAAATTTTCAAATAATGAATTTCATACTTTCACAAAGGTTTATGTACCTTTTTATATAAGAACGTTTGTATATCAATAGATTTTCTAACGTTACTTAATCATTTTCAATATAATTTCACAAAATAAATTTTCAAATAATGAATTTCATACTTTCACAAAGGTTTATGTACCTTTTTATATAAGAACGTTTGTATATCAATAGATTTTCTAACGTTACTTAATTTGTATTGAGGCTTTAAAGCTCATATTTCAATGTTTATTTTATAATGCTTTTAGTGATATAATGATTATTACATAATTCGTTTTATGATGAACTTATGTAGCTAAAACTAATTTTTATTCTTACATTGATACCATTCATTAAAATTCTTACATTATGAATGTTCATTTTGATTAATATTCTTACATTACTAATGCCCATTTGATTTATATTCTTACATTACTAATGCCCATTTGATTTATATTCTTACATTACTAATGCTCATTTGATTTATATTCTTACATTACTAATGCCCATTTGATTTATATTCTTACATTACTAATGCTCATTTGATTGATATTCTTTTACAATTGCTGCCTTTTTATTTTTTTATTTTGTTACATATTCATAATCAGTTATCAAGGTTATAACTATATTTTGCTTTTCCGTCTAGCATAGGAGATTTAGGTCGCAGTGGTCTGCGTACTTCTAACATTTCATCATTCAAGTTATCATGTATTGACATATGAACGGTAGGTTCAACTCTACGTTTTGTATTACACTGGTTAAATATTTGAATACAACAATTTTTATCATTAGAATCATCTCTATTGTTAAAACATGATAAAAATCTAAATAGTTTTGTTAACTTACAAAATTTCCATATAAGAAACGTTAAAACAAGTGTACATAATAAGTATACAAGCCATGATATATGATGTCTTGGCATAAAGGAAAATGCAGTTTTCTCATCTAGATCTATTTGTTTCTCTATCGACTTCAATTTGACTGATGCTAAATTCAAATCGTCTAATTGGATATTATTCAAATGTAATGGTAATAAATTTTGTTTCGTAATATTTATCTTTGATTTATCACAACAATTATCTTCAGTGAGGTCAAAAGTTATTGCTGGTGCTGACCAATTAGTAGCTAAATTATCTGAAGCAGTAAGTTGTATTAAATTGGCATATGCTTTGCAGCCTTTATCTAGTTCTAGTATACCTGTATTTTTAAGTTGGTAGTCCTGTAATTCCTTTTGATTTGAACAATCTACGGTTATTTTAGTTGGTTTCGAATATATGAATATCCATTTGTTGTTATTAAGTTTTTGCCATATTTCGAAATTTCCGTATAAAAGTTTAGTATTACAGTCTGCTGGTAAATTTTTTAAGACTTTAGTTAACAATTGAGTTTCGCAAGAGGGATTAGATATAGTGGAATATTCGTTAAGGTCTCCACATATGAAATGTTCGGGTGAAAGATTTTTACAATTTTTTAATTCATCAAATTGAACGTAGCTTTGTCTATTAGTTGTCATGCCTATATATTTCCTGTTTGGTTGAACGAGTGCAAATATTTCACTGTCGTGAATATGTGGTGTTGGTAGCGGTAGGACATGATATAATTCAAATTCGTTCTGACTGACAAGTGGAATATTTAATATGAAAACAAGTTTATAATTGATGTAGAATACGTCGAGGGTAGAAATATCTATAAGAAGGTGAATATCTTCCATATTTAATTGTAATGGAAACTCCTTATTATTTTTAATATAATGTCTGTTGTTTGATAGTTCATGATAAACTTGGCTAGGGGTTATAATAAATGGGTGTAACACATTTTGCTTTGCGAAGAGTATGGAGTTCAATAGCATATCTAGATCTTCATAAACGTCTAAACTTAGTGAATCTAATATTCCGAATTGAGTATTTAATGTAGACTTAATATCAAGAATTGAGGTATTGTTATTTGTACTTTCAATAAATTTATTTATTATTTCAAAATTCTTTATCATTATTTTTTCGTTGTGATTTAGTTTTATTATTGTGGCATTAAAATTCTTTATCGCGGATTGAGTCACTTGTATTTGGTTTTTCATTAGATTAAATATTTCTTTATCATCTGATATTACTTTATTGATGGCATTGTCATAATACAGTGCGTCTTCCGAATCCATAGTTCCAAAGATAGTTTTTAGTATTGACCCGATTCCGTCGAACCATCCTCTTTTGGTTCGTTTTGAACTAGTGAGATGAGCTAATGACGAGTAAACTTGTTCGATTTTGTCTATTTGTTTTTTGAGTGTTTTTAATCTGTTTACGCATTTAACTGGGAATCCAGATAATAGATGGCATTTGTCTGATATATCTTGATAATTTTGTTGCAAAAATATAACCGCTTTTGGAATGGCAGAAAAATCTTTAAAAGTCATTAATTTCCAATTATCCACTAAAGTTTTTAATGTTCCTATTCGATCAAAGTACAATCCAGCTCCTTTTTCAATTGGTGTGATCTTCATTGCAGCCGTGGCCGTAATGAGTAACCTGAAATATGATTATCTGGTTTTACGTTGATTTTATTATTATTAACATTACTATCATTAGGTTTAGTTTTTATAGGTTTGTTAGCTAATTTAATTCTATTAAGATGTACTTTGTGTAGTTTTCCTTTTTCAGTTTTTATTATAACGTTAGCATTTGGTTTTATTGATACTATTTTGTAAGGTCCTTTCCAGTTTGGTGTTAATTTATTTGTTCCTTTTGAATTTAAGTATACTTCATCGTTTATTTTGTATTTGTGAACGTTATGTTTTTCATCATATCTAGATTTTGATTTTTCTTTATTACAAATAAGGTTTTCTCTTGCAATATTCAGGGTTTTGTTTAGTTTATATTTTAAGTTTTGTATGTAGTCGTCATAGTTTGGATCCTTGGATACTTCTATAGAACTTGGTAAATTTGGTTTTTGACCAAATACTAATTCATGCGGGGTATATTTACTACTACTATGGATACTAGTATTATACGCGAACATTGCTAAAGGTACGTATTCGTCCCAATCATTTTTATCATTTGATACATATTGTTTCAGGTAATCTTTTAGTGTTGAGTGACTCCTTTCTAATGCTCCGTTAGTCTGTGGATGATAGGCAGTAGATGTTAGCTTTTTTATTTTAAATATCGTCGCAATTTCTTTCATGAGATTAGACATAAATTCGGTACCTTGGTCGGTAAGTATGGTTTTTGGAATTCCAAAGTACGTTAAGAAAAGAATGAATTTTCCGGCTACGGTTTCAGCATCGTGAAACGGTATGCTAAATGCCTGAGAGAATTTAGTTAGGTCATCTTGCAATGTAAGTATATATTTATTGCCTTTCTTAGTTTCAGGTAGCGGGCCTACAATATCTAATGCTACTCTTTCAAATGCGTATGTGGAGGTCGTAGTTATAATCATTGGTGCTTTTATTCTTTTTCGAACTGTTTTGTTTATTTGACACTGTTTACATGAATTAACATACTCTATGACGTCCTTTTTCATATTTGGCCAACTGTATTTTTGTTTTAATTTTGCATACATCCTGACTATACCATTATGTCCAGAGGTTGTGCTATCATGGTTTTCTTTTAGTATTATAGGTATTTCGTTTTCCTTTGGTGTTGTTATTATATTGTGACACATTCTAATGGATATATCTAAATTGCGGAATAAATAAAATATAATTTGTTTAATTCTGTCTGGATGAAGTGAACTGTATGGGTCTTTAAAATTTGGTAAATAGATTATTTTGACTTTATCTTCGATTAATTGGTTACGTAAATTGCGTAAAGTGTAAAATAGATCTTTAGATGTTAGGTTATCGTAATGATTGTATTTGGACACACAATGATAGATATTTTGTTTGTCTGTTTTAGATTTATAAATTTTATATATTTCTCGTGGTTGTGATAGTATTATATCCATGTCATTACACTTTGTAAAAATTTCTTCAGAGATTGAATTTTCTTCATCAAAATTTATATTAGTAAAGTAAGCTATATTTTCGTGTGTATTGTCTAGTAAATGTTCGTTTAGTTCTTGGAAATCTTTTATACAAAATTCTACGTTATCTGAAAAATAGTTTTGAAGGTCAGTGTAAGTTTCTAATTTGTTGTCTATATCTAATGAATTTATTACAATTCGAGATAAACTATCTGCATTGGAATTCACTTTTCCTGGTTTATGAATTATTTCATAGTCAAATTCTTCTAGTTGTAATCTCCATCGGATAAGTTTACTTCCGGGGTCTTTTACGTTGAATAACCAAGTAAGTGGTCTATGATCAGTAATGATTTTAAAATGTCTACCGTAAAGATATGGTCTGAAATATTGAATCGCCCATTTTATGGCTAAAAGTTCCTTTTCTGTGGTGTTATAATTTCCTTCAGCGTGATTTAATGTCCTTGATGCATAAGCAACTGGTAAGTCTTTTCCTATTTCACCTTGGCTCAGTACGGCGCCAATAGCAAAATTACTTGCATCGGTAGTAAGTAGGAATTCTTTAGAAAAATCTGGGTATTGCAATATGGTGGGTGAGATTAAAATATTTCTCATTTTATCAAATGCTTCTTGTTGTTCTTCTGTCCAATTAAATGGTGTATCTTTCTTTAGTAGTTTAGTGAGGGGTTTGGTTAATTTGGAGAAATTTTCGATGAATTTTCGATAGTAACCTACTAGTCCTAAAAATGATTTTATATCCTTTTGATTTTTTGGAACTGGGAATTTTGTAATGGCTTTAGTTTTTTCTGGGTCTGGTGATACGCCTTTGTTTGAAATAATATGTCCGAGATAAGCTACTTCATGACGCATGAACTCACATTTGTCTGGTTGTAATTTCAGATTGTGTTCTCTAAGTTTTTCAAAGATCTTTTCTAATTTAAATTTATGGTCTTGAATAGAATTTGCGTAAATTACTATGTCATCTAAATACACGAAACAATATATTCCTTGTAGTCCACTTAGAACGTTATTCATTAACCGTTGAAAGGTGGCGGGTGCATTTTTAAGTCCAAATGGCATTCTTGTATATTCGTAAAGTCCAGTCGGTGTTGAAAATGCTGTTTTGGAAATGTCTCGTTCATCCATTTCAATTTGATGAAATCCACTGGCTAAATCTAACGTGGTAAAGTATTTAGATTGTCCGAGTTGATCTAGTATTTCACTGATATTAGGTAATGGATATGCATCTCCTATGGTTACGTCATTAAGTTTTCTATAATCAATAACTATTCTCCATTTTATTTTTCCAGATGCATCTTTCTTTTTTGGAACAACCCATAGAGGTGATGACCATGGGCTAGTTGATGGTCGAATAATGCCGTCGTTTAACATTTTAGTTATTTGTGTATTTACTTCAGCTTTGTGAATTTCTGGATATCTATATGTTTTAGTATGGATTGGTGATTGTTTAGGGTCTATTACTATTTCATGTTTAATAGCATTGGTATAAGTGAGAGTGTCTCCTTCTAGATGAAATATGTCATTATATTTTTCGCAAGCGCTGATTAAAGATTCTAGTTCTTCTTTATTAAGGTGAGTGGTACGAAGTTCATTTTTTAATCTAGTAAGTCTAGGAATTTTAGAAGTTTTAATTTCAGTGTTGATTGTATTTATGTGTGCATTGTTATTTATGTTTGATGAAAACGTGTTTTCTAGAGGTTGTAGTTTTAAATTTAGTTTATCGATTTTTATTATTTTATCGGTACTATTTAAAATAGAAATAAAAGCTTTGTTATAATTATCGACTTTGGTAATACAATTAGATATATAAACTCCGTTTAATATTTGTCTATTTTCAATTATTCCTTCTTGAATTTCAGGATTAATTATGTTAGCTTTTAATATAGTTTCTGTTCTGGGTTTTAAGATTGGAATTGTGTTGTTTTCTATATTATGGAAAATTTCGTTTTTGGTTTTAATTTTAAGTTCATAATTGTCATTATTAATTGTTTTAAAATTATTTTTATTAACATTATCAAAGGATATTTCAATGTCATCTAGATATAATTTATTATTATTATAATCTATAACAGCGTTATATTTATAAAGAAAATCATCTCCTAGAATACCATCATATTTTAAAGTTGGTACTTGTCGTTGATTTACAAGATGAAATACGTGTTCTAGTCTGCAGTTATTAACATTTAAGTTTATTTTTACGCGTCCTATAGTTTTACATGGTTGTTTTGATTCTGTGATGCCATGAATGTTAAAAGTTCCATTCGCATTAACAGGTAATTTAGGATGTAAAGTTTCGCTTTTTATTATTGATATGCTAGCACCTGTATCAATCAAAAATTTTAAATGTTTAGTTTCGTCGTATGTTTCTTCAATTGGTACACTTATATTTATGGTATTTATGGATTCTGTTGAAAATATTATTTTGTTTAGTATTGGGAGTGTGCCTGTACTTCTTCTAGGCTCATCGCTTCGGCACGCTGCGAGAGCTCGTTCTCGTTTAAATCATTTATTTCAATAGTATTTAAGTCACGAGTATCTCTGCGAGTAAAGCTTCTAGTCATGTAAGGATCACGAGTCATTCTGTTATTTCGATTAGTTTGATTGTGGTTGCGATTAACGTTTGGGTTAGCGTTTTGACCTGTTCTTAATCCTCCTTGATTCGGATTGGTCCATTGAGTTTGGGGTTGCCTAGTGAAAGGAAATCTTTGGAAGTTGTTAGCAACTACCGTAGGATTATTATAATTTGTTCCATTATTGTACATATACCTTACAACAGGAATGTCATTAGAATCGTACTGTTTATTACAGCATCTACAAAATGATGTCTCATTTACATGAAATAGGGGACGATTGTTCGATCGTTTATGTTGATGACGAGAAAAATTATTATTATTATTATTAGGATAAGTCCTACAAAAGGGTGCTGTATGACCATTTTTATTACATCTAGTGCAATGTTTTACACGGGGTGTTTGGTATCTAGAAGTTTCAAGTAATGAAAACTTCTCTTCTTCTAATGCAATATTGAAAGCTTCGTTTAGGTCTCGCGGTTCCCTAGCTCGAAGAACTTGAGATATTTTGGGGTTAACTCCTAACAAAAACGTATGTAATGCTAGTTGATTCGTACTTTCTATTTGGCCTGGTAAGAGGTTATTATCCGTAGTGGATTGTTTAATGGTACTAAGTAATTTTTTAAGACAACTTTCAAGCCGTGATATATATTGTGCAATAGTTTCTTGATTATTTTGTTTACAATTTTGCAATTCCATTAATAAATGTGTTTGATGTTTCCTGTTCCCAAATCGGGATTTAAGGAACTCCTTTAGATCTTTCCATGAATTAAACACAGTGTTTGCACAAATAGATTGAGCTCTATCTGTTAGTTTGTTTTGAACATAAGCAAATAGAATTCTTTCTTGACTATCCGAGGCTAATTGAAATGCTCTATCACATTTTTCAATCCATGAACTCAGGTTATCCCTGTCGCCATCGTAAGATTCAATAAATCTTAATAACGTATCTATTTTCATAAAGGTCACTGGGTTAGAATTCCCTGCTACATCATATGATGCGCTAGATGGTGATGCTGGGTTAGACATTATTATCAATTATTAAATTAAAGTTCACAAAAGTTAACCTTTCGTTAAGATAAAATTCAATTTGTAAAATTTTTAGTCAATATGATTAATTTAAATGTCAAGGGTCGATATAGATGAGATAACGAGCAACTTAATTCGTTTTAGATAACTTTATAGCAGTAAATGTATGGGTATTATGGGCAATCTAAAAATAACTTATTCTACTTACAATAAGATGGTCTTCATGAGGTAGATGGAGTTTGATGGAATAGAAGCCGTTGTTTTTCTGTACGCCGTCGTTGATCGCCGTGAAACCAAAGTTGGTCTATACTGACACGATGTCGTTTTAGTCTGCCGTCGAACCGTTTTGCTGGTATATAGACTGTCGCAGTTCCTCCTTTTCTATTGTCTCCCTGACGCCTTGTTGCGTTCTGCGGTAGAGACTTTTCAGATTCCTCCTTCTAGAGTTCTTCTTGACGCCTTGTTGCGTTTGCAGTAAACTCGTAGAAATTAGTGCCAATGACTAAGCCTTCTTCTGGGATACTTTATTTTTATTCGTTTCTGCGCTAATAGCCTAGAGACTGCCTTACCATGGATAAGTGCGCAGATCCCACTTCTGACACCAATTTTTGTTATGATCCCGGGCTTGTAGGTGTATATTTAGTAAAACACACTTGTCTTCGATTCCCTTTATTGGTCTTCGTTTGGCTTATGGAGGTGGAGGTGTTATAGTGACGACGGTACAGGGCTTCTTGATACGCGAGGATGAACTTTATGGGATGATAGGTGAGACGTCTGTCTCCTTGATGGACTGATTAAGTATTCTGTCTCTCTACTGACTCTGTGAGCGAGTATATATATAAATTGATAACGACGCGTGCAAGGAAGGGGTTGACCCATGGGGTCGCATTAATGTTACGATTCGCGAAAACATCTTATCAAAAGCAATTAAGATAATATTCAATTAAACAGAATTTGGGTGGTCGATCACGCCACTTCTTAGGATTACGTTAGATAATGGGGTACTTTTGGGATGCTGATTCGTGGCTCCCGTCACGTACGCAATTCCTAGAGTATGATAAGAAATCTGATGCAATACATTAGAATATTATGGAAAAATACGTGGATGATATACGCGGGTATAACACGCGGATATAACACACTCTATCTTCTATTATGTATTGTATCCTATTACAATATGTTGTGTACATACAATACAATTCAATACAATACAAAATATTATACCAAGACATTTTCAATTTTAATTCCATGTATCTCACTTCAAAAATGACAAAGTTTCATACAAACTGGCAACCCCTATTTCACCCCTATAGGGATGTAATTTTCAAAATCAGATTGATGCATTATTATTTTTTACCAATTACAAATTCAAATTAAAAATTTCATGTGTCACACTTCAATAATGACAAAGTTTCATACAAAATGGCAACCCCCATTTCACCCCTTTAGGGATGTAATTTTCAAAATCTGATTGGTGCATTATTATTTTTTACCAACTTCAAATGTAAATTAATAATTTCATGTATCTCACTTCAAAAATGACGAAGTTTCATACAAACTGGCAACCCCTTTTTCACCCCTTTAGGGATGAAATTCCCAAAAGTCCTTTCTTAGCGGACGTCTCATAGTCACAATCTACCTTCCTGCCAAATTTCATCTTCATCGGCTCAGCAGATTTGGAGATTTCGTGATGAGTGAGTGAGTGTTTTTCGCTTTTATATATATAGATATCAGAAAAATTAAAATAAAAACTCGCTAAAACAATAAAAAGTAAGTAACCCCTTCTGCAATGCTCTTCGTGTGTGGATCTTACTTAAGGTGATACCTCGGTGAACACTAGCGCCACCGTCATTTAAAAATCATTATTCACTGAAAACACAAGTTATCAAAAATCCCTCTGCTGTAATTAAGGTTCTGGATTAGAAGTTAATTTTAAACATATTAAATTATAATTCCCTATAGTTACAAATAGCATTATTGCCTATAACGGCCACTTTTAGCAGTTTTGCAATTTGTAACTATATAAAACTGTAATTTAATAATTGAATATGATTAAAATTAACTTCAGATCCATAACCTTAATTACAGCAGAGGGATTTTTGATAACTTGTGTTTTCAGTGAGTAATGATTTTTATATGACGGTGGCGCTAGTGTTCACCGAGGTATCACTACGTAGTACTATTACTAATTCTTTGGTATCACCTTAAGCGGAAAGGAGAGGCCCCCTGACACGCGCGGTATGTTCCATATTTATAAACATTCCTCTTTAATACTCATCTATTAAAAAAAACCGCATCAAAATCAATTGCGTAGTTTCAAAGATCTAAGCATACATAGGGACAGACAGCGGAAAGCTACTTTGTTTTATACTATATACTTATGTAGTGATATATTTATAAAGATAGTGATAATGATAGTGAAGTGTTTTTATTATGATTAATTTCAGAAAAACTACTTTTTTTACTTTCCTTATATTCGAATTGAAAAGTAGAGTATTTAACAAGTAAACACGGGAAAAAGGAATAATTCGTTTCCTCCCTTGTATATCTAACAATCTACTATTGTGTTTTCAGAAAATGCTATGTAGGTACAAGGTGTGTGCTACCTAATAAGTATTTTTAAATTGACACTGGCTGTTTATACTTTCACGTTTTTTTTAATTTTCTTTGTCGACGAGGGAAGAAAGAAGCGTTTTCCACCCGATTTGTTCGGAATGTCACAAGTAGTCGTAGCAAGTAAATTTAGGTAAGTTAGGTAAGTAAGTATAAAATTCTCGTGTTAAATAAATTCCTCGGAAACGGTTTCACCGATTTGTACGTTTTTAAACCGATTTTTTAAAAAAGAGTGATACACGTGCACCAAGTTTCATAAATAACGGCACAGAAAACTTTCCTCCTTTTTGTCTTCATTTTCCTTCGTAACAAAAAAGGCTCTCCACAAAAAATTCAAAAAAATCAAGGAACACGTGTGCCTACTTTCATTAGGAAATGTTCATAAATGCGACCTCCAGCTTGGTACAAACAGACAGACATCCGGACGAAAGCCAAATTGGCCACTTTTGCTCAAATTGCTTACTCGGTCAAAAAAATATTCAGCCAAATTGAGAACCTCTTTTTTGGAAGTCGGTTGAAAAAGACAAAAATTAATAAGTGAGCAGTGAATTCTGCTATTTCGGTTGGGAATTATCGCTAAAAAGAATATAATTGCATTGGTACTTAGGTGCCTACACTACCTACCTCTAAGATAAGATGGAACACGGTTCCAAAAAATCCCCATTTCGGTGTTGTCGGCACATGTTTTCCTGCCTTTATAGCCGCTTGTCTGTTTGTTCGGTCTGTATTTATTGATTTTTCAGCTGTAGACTGTAACAACAATAAACACAGATTAAACATATAATTGATATATACTTACCTATTACTTATATCAAAATTGCAGATACTTATTCAAAAAATAAACAACTTACATAACTACCTTGTTTAGTTTAGCTATCTAATCCCTAGGTATGTGGTTAATCCAGACATGTGGCTTATCACCATCTCTTAAAACCATGCAAGAACAATTGAGTAAGGGAGATGTCGCCTTACATCACTTATAGCGCTATCCCGCTTACTCACTGGATCTTGCATGGTTTTAAGAGATAGTAGTAACCCCCCAGGTATATAGTTAGGTAGGTACTTACGGGTTCAGCTGTGAAGTGTGGAGCAACGATCGCTAATATGACGAAGATAGATATGATGAATCCTTGCCTGCCGAGAGCCATGGTCCGCGCCCATGTGTTTCTTACAACTGTAGGTAAGTAAGTAAGTAATTACTTACTAAGTATGCAAACTTTTATAGTACTTAATTAGTACCTAAGTATTAAATTATTATAATGCCTATTTAATTTTGTTAATCTTTTCCATTAAAATTACTATGACCAAGAGTTTATTCCAAATAATTAAGTGCCTACTTACTTATTATTCCAAAAGATTAATAAATCTATTCTATCTATTTCTTAAGCGGAGGAGTAAAGGGATTGTTCCGCCTATTTTTTCCGAAGATTACCTACTAAGTACCTCCATATAACGCAGATGATTTAATATAAAGATCTAGGAGTAAAGGAAGACCAAAGAAGAGAGGGATGACTTGTGTGTGGAGGATATGACAGGAGTGTGACGAGGTGACAGGAAATGATATAAATGGAAGGAACTTTCATTCTGTGCTGAGCCCACATATAAAAGGTAAAGTAAAATAAGAGTATCCACATAATATAGAGATTTTATAATGCAGAGTCCATGCTACAAGGGGGTTCATTCCAGTTTATTCACATCGACCACCAATGTAGTTACTGGCACTGGTGGCCAATACCAATCACCCCTAGGGTCTAGTTGGTGGTGATAGGGAATCCCTACTTTCCCTATATAGTAACTGTCGTCTGTTATTTACCTCTGCACCACATTAAATGCATCAAATTTTTCATTGCAACATGTTAGCGTTGCGTTGCTACTTATACTAAAGACTTACGCGTTAAACTAATAAAATAACTTCATTTCAGTCAAATAGACTTTATAGAATATGACTGAAATGAAGTTATGATTAATGATAGGTAAGTGAACAGATTTAGATAACATTCAACAGGAATGCACACGAAATAAAATTCTAGTTTCCAGATTTCTTCAGAACTCCGGGTTTCATTTTTACCCGACTGCGCCAGAAGGAGGGTTTTTCGAGAGTATTATGTAAGTATAATGCTCCGCAGCCTGAACTAGCTGGATGGATTTTAGCATAAAAGGTGTCTTTGGATTCGTATTTACCACAGGTATTTACTGTAAGTGACAATGGGTATATTAAAATACAAAGAATTTCTAATCGCGGTATCTCTATTTTTTTTAAATCTATGTTAATATAAAATAGAAAAAAACAAAATGGCCGATTTATGGCGCCAAATTTAAATGTTCGGCATTTTTAATAGATCTTTAAATGCCGCCGTGTATTTTGTTTTTTAATAATATACTTGTTAACTTACCTTTCACGCAGACAGCCGTCTATTCTAGTGTAGGGTCTCAAGGTATCTATACGTAGCCTTCCGCACATTTGCTGATGCACGTGTTACACGATGCACATGATGTAACTGTTCTTTTTCCACAAAAACTTTGTCATTATATCATGATCATGAGCAGGCAGTGTTTTCTACTTATGTAGGTACAGATACTAGAAACTGTTGAATCGGTGTGTAGGTAACTGGAATTGACAGTAGACTATTAGTAGTATAGGTTGGTACCTACTCCTAACTTTACCGCGTGATCAGTACCAAAAGCTTAGACGCGAATGGGTAAATCCACGATCCGTCCGAGCTGTTATAGTATAGCGTGACCCACGAAGCAATTATTTTTAACCCCCGACGCAAAAAGAGGCAGGGGTGTTATAAGTTTGACGTGTCTGTCTCTGGCATCATATCTCCCGAACGTATGAAGCGATTTCAATTTAAGTAGTTTTTTTAATGGAGGTGACTTATGTGCGAGTGATTTTAGACAAGTATGATAAAAAGCGGTTGAACCGTTTAGAAGTTGTAAGGGGTGAAAGTGGGGAAGAATAACCGAATATCTGCAAATATACTCGATTGGGGTCAAAATGAAATCGCATCACATGCACATTACAAAATAATATGTTCAATGAAAATCTTGAGTTAAGCTGTGAAAAAGCTTTGGGTAAATACCTATTGTCTGCAAATAATATGTGGGCGGGGGGGGAGAAATCAGTCGACCCTCACCACTAAAAACAAAATGTATTGTGTGTTTTTTGTATTTAATTTTAAATTTATAGTTATTTCGTACTTGCTGTTCCCCGCGGCTTCGCCCCGCGTGGGACTCGGTTATATCGCGCCCAAAAGTAGGCTATGTTTGACTCCTAGTGCATAACTATATCCATACCAAATTTCATCACAATCGGTCCAGCAGTTTAGCTGTGAAGAGGTGACAGACAGACAGACTTTCGCATTTATAATATTAGTATGGATAATTATTCGTTCAGTTTTCTAGGAAAATTGCGGGTTTCCATAAGATCGGTGTCATAGCCACAGAAGTAGGTAGGTACAAAGGTCTAGGTAGGTATCTATACTCAGGCAGGGCACGATGTTAAGCGGCGCCCCTGTCCGACAGGGCACGCTGGGGGTACCAGGTAATGTAATAGGCGCTATAGTAGTTACATAGAATTCTAGAAAATAAATTCTACCTACCTAAGTAAAACCATAAACGATGACCTTGTGTCATGGACATAACTTTTTAATGCACATGTATAATTTAGTTACCTTCACTTCACCGAATCAGTCGTAGTATTGTATGTAATTTATGTTAAGTAATTATCAAATGAGAAAATGGATAAATTTAAAATACCTAATTAGGTACTTACTCAAATAGGCAAGTTTCGACATTTTATTTTTACGACAGAATGTTTAATAGTACTACCAGACGCTTTTACTAGGTACCTACACTGAAGGCTCTTCAATGAAGCTAAGGCCAAAAAGGATTTTAAGGACTATCATAAGGCCCTAACCGAGTATGGCAAAATGGTTAAAAAGGTAAAGAGGGCTGCTTGGAGACACCAATGTGACTCTATAAAAACCCTGCCTGAAGGAATGCGATTAGCTAAATCAATAGCTATCACTAAGGCAAACCCACTGTCGAGCGTTAAAGACGAACAAGGTATGCAAACAGAATCTGGCAAAGAAACATTGAGAGTGATGTATAAAACTCACTTTCCAGGTTGCATAGAGACAACAATTGATCAGCAGGATCTAAATAGCCTAGAACCTTGGGAGATAAAAACCTCTAAGAGAGACTGGGAGGTGGCAAAGTATGTGGTAGATGACAGGAAACTGAAATGGGCGGTGGGCACTCTGCAGCCGTACAAAGCCTCAGGACCAGATGGCATCTATCCGATATTTTTGCAACAAGGGATATCTATACTTAGCCCGCACTTATGTAGACTACTAAAAGCTTGCATAGCATTTGGATATATTCCAAAAGCGTGGAGGTTGGTCAATGTGACGTTTATTCCAAAACAAGGAAAAGCAACGTATGATGAGCCTAAATCATATAGGGCTATAAGTCTGCAATCCTTTCTACGGAAAGTACTGGAGAAAATGGTGGACAGATACATAAGGGATGGTCCACTTAAGAGGCATCCGCTTCACAGGATGCAATGCGCCTATCAGCCTGGTAAATCGACAGAGACAGCTCTACACTATGTAGTGAACCAGGCGGAAAAGGCGCTCGAAAGTAAAGAACTATGTCTAGGTGCCTTCCTTGATATAGAGGGGGCATTTGACCAGTCTACGTTTGAGTCTATCTGTAGAGCGGCAATAGAGCACGGTATTCCGGAAACGCTCTGTAGATGGATGAATAATATGCTCAAAAGTAGAATAGCTACAACTGAGCTCATGGGAGATAAGCTGTCGGTGATGACGACGAAGGGATGCCCGCAAGGAGGAGTACTATCTCCGACAATGTGGAGTTTAGTCGTAGATTCTCTAATAGCCTGCCTTAATAAAGGACCAGTAATTGCGGTTGGTTATGCAGATGACATTGCCATCCTTATCAATGGCAAAGTTCCGAACACGGTAAAAGATATAATGAACAAAGTCTTGGGGAATGTGCAAAAGTGGTGCTCAGAGAATCATCTGAACATTAACCCGAACAAAACTGTTATTATACCTTTTACAAGGCTCCGGAAACTGACGGGATTAAACAACCTCAGGTTAAACGGTACGGAGATTAAATTGGCCAAGGAGGTGAAGTATCTAGGTGTCACGCTGGACAGAGAACTCACTTGGAACACACATGTTAACAATAGTATAACAAAGGCAACAAGAGTATTTGGCATGTGTAGGAACACATATGGCAAAACTTGGTCTTAAACCGTTCATTGTACGATGGCTGTACGAAATAATGGTGAGACCTATTATGACCTATGGAGCACTAGTATGGTGGCCGAAAGTCCAACAGGTGACATGTATAAATGCCCTCAGGAAACTACAGAGGATGGCCTGCTGTGCGATCTCTGGTGCATTTCCCACTACACCAACAGCATCCATGGAGATTATCCTAGGACTGCCTCCGTTACATATACACATAGAAGGCGAAGCCTGTAAAGCACTCTATCGGCTGTCTACAGCTGAATTGTGGAACAGGAACGCACCAAGGACAAAGCATTTGCAAATGGAGACCACGCAAGAACTCGACAGGATGTTAAACATGGGAAGCGACAAAATACTACCCACGTATAACTTCGGAAAGAATTATAAGATATATGTCCCTACAAGGGAAGAATGGAAGGGAGAATTCCGACCCGCAGAAAAGGATTGCCTGATCTGGTACACAGATGGATCAAAAACTAACCATGGAACGGGAGCA
The DNA here is from genome assembly GCA_947044815.1 of Apomyelois bistriatella. NCBI lineage: Eukaryota > Metazoa > Arthropoda > Insecta > Lepidoptera > Pyralidae > Apomyelois > Apomyelois bistriatella. Next base: position 8,465,672 of record OX345689.1, read on the forward strand.
GGCATCTTTTCCAAGGACAGACAAATGTATCAGAGCATGGGACAGTTGTCTACTGTTTTCCAATCAGAAACGTATGCGATAACTGTATGTGCCAAACTGAATTTAGATAAAGGCCTTAAAAACCAAACTATCTACATTCTCACTGATAGCCAGTCGGCACTCGCTGCCCTCGGCTCCGACAGAATCGGTTCCGGACTGGTCTTGGACTGTGTGAATTCCCTCAATAAACTGGGTAGACACAACTAGCTGAGACTGGTCTGGGTGCCGGGTTACGTTGGGGTTAGGGGAAACGAGAAAGCTGACGAATTGGCAAGGGAGGGGTCTGGTAATCCACTAATAGGACCTGAGCCCTTTGTAGGGCTGGCATATGGAACAGCAATTACGGCAATTAAAGCAAATGTCGAAACGAGACACAAGGCAGAATGGAACACGATGAGTGGACTCGCACACTCGAAAGCGACGATTGGTGCCGATAGCACATGGTGGCGCAAAAGTATCTGCAAGTTCAGCAGAGCACAGACAAGAATGATAATAGGAGCGGTGACCGGGCATTTTGAAAACCGCAGCCACCTTTTGAAACTAAAACTTGTCGAAAGCCCCGAATGCAGGGCATGTGCAACAGCAGAGGAGTCCATGAGCCATATTCTGACTGACTGGCCAACAAGCGAATGGACCTCTTTGGAGCAGCGTATCCTGACCTGGAGGACTATAGGCACTTCGCACCAGGTGATGTTCTGAAGCTCATGCAGTCCTTCTTCGGAAATCCTGGTATGGGTGAGTAAGGAATGGGGTAAGTACAAAAGGACCCAAAGGTTCGACGTGCTTCCTATAATTTGGGACCCCATAAGAAGATAAGATAAGATAAGGTACCTACACCAAAAGAAGCTACAACGAAGTACTTAGGTATATAATTCTAGCATGTTTTTATCACGCTCTCACAGAATATATACCTAACTAGCTTTCGCCCGCGGCTTCGCCCCCGTGAACTTCCCTCGGGAACTGTGCTTTTTCACGGGATGAAAGGTACCCTATGTCCTTCTCCTGGTTCTAAGCTACCTCCCTGCCAATATAGGTATAGATAGATATAAAAGATAGTACCTGTCAATATAGGTACTCGTAACGCTCCTCTGATAGAGAAGAAGGAATCTGTGACAATAACAATTAACACTGCAATGTACTACATAATAGTCTTAACCTAACGTAACATGAGATATAGGTACCTACTTAGACCTGTTTTGTGAGATGGGTATCTATCCGGTAAATATCGGGTTAATACCCAAATTACCCTAAGCCGTTATATTAATCCAATCCATCCAACTATTATTATAAATGCGAAAGTGAGTTTGTATATTTGTTTGTTATCTACCTCTTCACGCCCTATCTACTGAACCAATCTTCCTGAAATTTTGAAAACCTACACATAGCTAGGAGTATTGAGAAGGACATAGGGTACCTTTAAGTGTGGCGAGTTTTCTAATCAAACGAAGTTCAAGTTGGACAAGCATTATTTTCATCAAAACTTGCCCTAAATACTATTCTAAACTATTCTATAATCTGTGCTAAATAGTAGATAGAACTTCTATTTAAATGCTCCTTATATATTCTCTTAGTTCTATTAGATACTACTTAGACTAAAAAATATTTAAAGTAGGTAAATACCCACGTTTCGGGTAGGTATTAACCCAGGCAAATAGGTACCCGTTAAATACAATAATCGGGTTTTAACCTGATAAATATCCGGAAGGTTGTGGCAGACAGAAGTAGGTACCTATATTACATAGAGAGTATTTCTTACTTCGATTTTTCCTATCAGTGATCTCAACACACCTATTAATAGCAGTAGGGTCTTATGCAAAGCAGCTTACGGTCGGTATGGCCGACCTTAAGTCACATCGTAACTGAACCATATATAGGTACCTACTTACTTACCTAAGTATTGATTAATGATACCAACTACTTTAAATTCAAACATTTTTTATTGACTATTTGTATAGCATAATTTTTAAAAAAAATTTTTATTGCCTTGGTTAATTCCATAGGACCACAAAATACTTCGATATTAAGTACCTACCGGTACTTAATTAGGAACTGCCAAGGCCACCAAGTCATTGTGACCACTTTGGTAACTTAAAAGTGTTGGCCTACACAATTTTCACTAAATGCTGTAACCAAATCGTTGTAAAATAACATTTCCTTGATTTTTACTGCCAATAATTTGCACTTAGGACTTTAACTTATGTCGTACTTAGGACTAAATTTAATGTCACTTGCTTCAATCTATATTTTAATCTAAGTATTTTATAATTAAGTTTAAAACATTTATTACTAATACCTATAAGCCACAAGAATCCGCAGACTTAGCACCACTGGTGCTTACCGCGCGAAGGTGAAGTTGACACTGCAAGCACAATCTGCAACTTGCGGGCCGTAAGCTTGTCAGCGTTTCCGAAGCGGGGCGGCGGCGGCGTGTGGCGACCTGTGTTGGTGGCGACCGACGGAGCCGACGCATCGCCGCCGCCGCGCCGCTGCCGGCACCAAGCGGGCCAAGGCCGTAGTGCCGATTGCGAAGTGTTCGTTATGTCAGCCTGTGTTCCACTTATGCAATGCTAGTTAGTTAGTAACTAGTGGCTATGGCTACCAATCCAATGCAGTTCAGCAAACCTGTCCCACACTCCGATGAGTAATTAAGTAGGTAGTGTAATACATTCCTAATTCGAATGTGGACATTTTGTTCCATTTTTTTTATATTGTACAAGTGATAGCCATTACCTGCGACTTCAATCGCGTGATTTGTTTTCGTGGCAAAAAGTAGCCTAATTGTTTCTTGAACAAATTTCGTATCTAGCCAAACTACACTACCGTTTTGGCAAACATTGAATTGAAAATAATTTTCGTATCCGCTATATTAAATGTCAAATCTATGCCATTTTCATAAATGGATTAGGTAAGTAGTATAGCGTTAAAAACGACATTAATATTGATTACTTTTTTGCTCAAAATTCGAATCACCAAAAACACTATTCGGATCATAGATTAAAAAAAAAAATGCGTCACTTCGGATGCATGCGCCATGCCATGACGTGTATGTTTTGCTTGTTTGTTACACTCAGCACCCAAGGGCCTAAATGACGACGTCACAAAATTTTGCGCCACATGTGGTTGCGTGCGACAGTACACATATGGCTTTTTACCGACTTCCAAAACATTAGCATTTTGGGCGTAAAACTATGTCGAATGTTCACTCGACATGTTTACAGCGCGTTTACTCAATAATTGTATAAATACGTCAAATTTAACTTTTATACCACTGTAAAGTTCTAAATTAGCTGTATAAAAGCTTCTAATTTTCTAATTAGCTGCTGAAGAAGTCTTTATAGCACTGTCATTAGACATAGTTCCCGTTGAAGCATTATAGTGGTAAAAAAAGTTGCTTATGTGACCAAATAGCATCTCAGTTACTCTTAAAGCACTAAGTGTTATAAGTAAAATGTGGCATCTTAGAACTAAGACAAGATAATTCACAACTTAAAAATATATTGAGTAAAACATTTTAATTCATTACCAAAAACCATTAGTCACCACAATGATTGACCGTCTACTCGCCGTAGTAGTAATATTACTGTATCACGGTCGGGTAGTTATCTCTCACTTGCATGGAGGATAAAAGATATCGATTCACTTTACAGCACCTGCCTAGAGGACGTTCTAAAAGTGATTATTATATCACCTACAGCAATTTAAATGCACTTTTAAAGCCATCATGCAGAAAAAGTAGCATAAATGATCTTTGGATTCTTTTACAGCATCAAACAGCTCCTGTGTGCCTGGGTAAGTAAATAGGTACCTACACGAATCACAAACGTTAAAAAAATAAATATACCTACCTATATAGACAAATCACACAGATTGAGCTATGCATGCCCAAAGTTCGAGACTTGTATGATGGGATGATAACTTGTGTCAAAGATACTAGGTATATTTAATAATAAAATACGTATATAAATGTATATAGATAAACTTCCCAAGTCAAAGGCCAATAAGAAAAAGATCAATTTACATTGACCTAACTGGGGATCGAACCCGGTCCCAAAAACTGAGTCCGGACTGCGTGGACTAGCATGTTAACCATTACGCCACGAAGGTCGTCCAAAGTAAGTGATAACCACAGGTAATAACAAAACATTATTTATTCTTATTTTTTGGTAATACACATGACAGAAGTATAGGTACATACTTAATATTATTTACAGGTGAATGTAACCACTTCCTAAACAATTAAGTACTTTTCCTTATACCTATATTGACCAATACAGTGAAAACGTTGAGGGAAAACGGTTGACACATTACCACAGAATATACATAAGTACAATTAGCGGCATATATAGGGTTGCCAGGTGTTAGGATAAAGCAGGACATACGTAGGATTTTTGATTGCTTGTCCGGCCAAAATAAGCGGCATCCGGCCGAATGTTAGGACAAAAAAAAAATTAGTTTTACACTTTTTATAAAAAAATGGACAAAAAAAACAAGATGTCAGGATTTTTTACCCAAATGTCAGGACAAACTCACAGGTCTGTCCGGCTTTTGCGTCTGAGGACCTGGCAACCCTAGGCATATAAGTTGACCATAAACTGAAATGACCTTGAATGCCGATTTTCATACAAATTTTACCGTGCACGTCCCGTTTGAGTTTAACTTGCCTATGTGCCGGGTATTGTATAGTACTAATTGAGTATTAACGGCATTAATATAATAGCCAGATGTTGTGGTAAAACACTGGTGATAATAAAAACCTAATTCCGCCATATCTATTTATTTATATTGTAACGAGGAAAGATTTGATTCTATGTTTGTCTTGAAATATGTTTAGAACCATCTTTGTTGCTTTATATTGCCCCTTTATGATCGTATATTATAAGTATTCTTATATCTTATATATAACGCTTTAAAGGTGATCGGTGAACACTAGCACCACCATCATTTAATATATTAAATTTACTTCAGATCCAGAACCTTAATTACATAACACGGATTTTTGGTAACCTGTGTTTTCAGTGATAAATGATTTTTAAATGACGGTGGCGCTAGTGTTCACCGAGGTAGATATCGTCTTAAGAGAAGCTATATTAAAAAGTACTACTTACATACTATTTTTTTCAACTCTTAATGTTTTATGCTTTACAAGCTCTAAAATTCACAATACTTACACATTATTGCATATATTCTTCAAGTGCAAAATATGTCGGATAGTCAGACTTGCATACATTTAATTTTACACTAAATTAAATCGTCTTACTTAGCAATAAGTTAGTGATATGTGAATTGAATATGTGAGTGTGAGTCTGTCACGTGAATACGTCGGACTACAGCCCATATACAAGTAAATTCTCTTAATATTTGCAGTTGTTGCAGTTAAGATGTGACTAATTCCATCTTCCTGTATTTTTTCCTGAGCGTCGAAACGGGATCCTTGAAGAGTACAGGGTCGAGGCGTAGAACGGAGCGCAGCAGCGGCATGTAGCCCCACGCTGCTGCGAACGTGTTCAGACATGACTGCCGCTGTACGAAATGTTCCGGGTCGCTCCAAGACGACCTAGACAGATTGAATTTTAATAATTGTAATAATTAGGTTAGGAATATGGAAGCGCATTTCAGAATACTCTATACTATCTTGCTATACCTATAGTTAAGTATATAGCAAGACAAAGCTTTACTATATAGCATTGCGTTCACATTAAGGTGATACCTCGGTGAACACTAGCGCCACCGACATTTAAAACTCATAACTCACTGAAAACACAAGTTATCAAAAATCCCTCTGCTGTAATTAAGGTTCTGGATCTAAAGTTAATTTTAAACATATTAAATTATTAAATTATAATTCCCTATAAATACAAATTGCATTATTGCTTAAAACGGCCACTTTTAGCAGTTTTGCAATTTGTAGCTATATGGAACAATAATTTAATAATTGAATATGATTAAAATTACCTTCAGATCCAGAACCATAATTACAGCAGAGGGATTTTTGATAACTTGTGTTTTCAGTGAGTAATGATTTTTAAATGACAGTGGCGCTAGTGTTCACCGAGGTATCACCTTAAGATATATAATCGTAAGCAATGCACACACACACAATGGATTTGACAGCGTTGCCAGATTTCCTTTTGGAACATTTTGCGTTCTATTTCGCGATCAAACATTCCCTTATCGTTCTTATCTTTTGATCGTACTTTTCGTTCCTTTTTGAAGAATAAAAAAAAATTTGGGGAAGAGGGGGGAGTGCCTAAGGACTTCTTTAGCTTCGACACAGAATTAGTAATAGTGCTTCGATTCTTTAGATTTAGATGACTTCTTTTCCTTTATAAATGCCATTTTAAATTTCTTTATTTTTTATTTTATTTTTTTTATTTTTATGGACAACCAACAGCTATGAATAAACAAAATATGAAACCATTTAGACATTTCGAAACCAATAAAAGGTTCCCACAGATAGAACCACCTTAAAATTAGAAGAAAAACAGAGCATATACATTATAACCATATGGTAACATAAACCGTATCTTAAGTATTTTTTTTTTATTAAATATTTATTAATAATCGAAATATACCTACGACACGGAGCCAATTGGCTAGTCCAAAAAAACATGATAGTTTTTTTTGTTCAGTTCAGTTTATGTGTTTTTCGATAAAATAGACCATTTTAGAGATAAAAGAAAAAAATCTTAAAATAGTACATATCTTGTTATTTAATTTTAAAGATACGAGTACATACAGCTATGACGTCACTCCGCGTTGAAACAAAGTATTTAGGTTGTGTTTACTAGAATAAAAATATGACAATGACAGATTATGACGATTTGATTAGCTTGTGCTTGCAGTACTTCCAAGCAAAGAGTAAATAATCCCTATGATGCCAACTTACAAAAAAAATTGAGAAAGCCGCTTTCGTCACACGTAAGCGGCTTGAACAATTTATTTGACCTTGTAGTAAATTTTTGAAAATGAAGGTCATTGGTTTTTTTGCAACAATCTCAAATAAGACGTGCTTAATAAAAAATCTGACAACGGCAAACTGTTTAATAAAATAAAAAAACAAAAATCTTTTATTTCAGACCATTTAAGTCCATAATTGGTTAGTAACAGGTAATCTTAAAACACTATGTTAGTAGGAACCTATACTAAGGTGCTGGTTGATCCAGTGCTTTGTAAAGCGACTGTCCAGCCTATCTGCTATCATGCTTAGGATAGTGTTGGTGCTGCCACGCAGTCGGTGCAGTGTCGCCGCACTCCGTTTGCGGAGCACTGCATTAAAGCCATCTACATGAGCATCCGCAAACATACCAGATGCACTGCACCTAAACTAGGAGGAATAGGCTTATTAAGCCTATTCCTCGAAATGGATTTCGAATTAGACATCTTTGTAAAAAAAAATATGTAATTATTTTTAATCTAGACTAGGCAGTTGAGCAGGATGTCCTCGCAGTTGGTGGCAGCGCAGGGACCGTGTTACCTGTAGCGCACGTGCTTGTAGCGGCGGCGCTGCGCCAGCTTGAGCGGCGGGCGGCGCGTGAGGTGCGCCACGAGGCAGTTGAGCAGGATGTCCTCGCAGTTGCCGGCGCGCCGCACGGCCAGCCGCAGCGCGGGCGCCAGGTGCGCGTACTGCGCCAGCGTGGCGCGGTGCACCACGGCCGCGCCGGCCAGCACCATCGAGTACGCGCCGCCCCACTTGCTGCTGTAGCCCCACGTCCCCTGACACGACAGTTTGCATTCAGATAAGAGTAGTATTAACATACAAGTAACAACTATTAGTATAAGTTGAAAAGTCACCTTAGCCTCGTCCCAGAAGTGCGTGCGAGCAGGGTAGCCGACGAGACGGTCGGGGAAGTGCCGCCACACTCGGAAGGCGAAGTCCAACTCCTCGGCAAGCAGTGGCGCGTCGCCGTCCAGCGAGAACACGGCCGCCGTCGGCACGGCCCACAGCGGCTGCCAGCGCGCAGACACGCCCGACCTTAAGAACAAACTTTTATACTCACGGCTGTTCTTCTTCATCTCCAACAAACAATGGTCAACTGAGCTTGTTAACAACAAACAGGATATAAATGAATATTGAACGTCCAGTATACCTAAACCATTACATTGTGTGTTTTAAAAAGCTAATACCAGGGCATTCAAGGTCGATTGACCTTGCAAATTCAGTCCATTATCAAGCAAGCAACTTTTAAACGTACGAAAAATCAAAAAAATCTCATTTTATTTAATTAGCCGATCTATGTAGTATATACTGTACTGTATTTTGATAAAATTTCAATGGGACCAAATTGAAAGTTGTCCATTCGAACAAAAAGTCTAAATGGGTACAAAAATTACTCTGTAATTTAAAATAGGGATAATAAAAATAAAAAGTCTTTCGCCACGCCGCAGCTGGGCGCCGCACATTTTACATTACTTCTATTTTTTTTTTATCAATCACTTCGCGTTCATCATATAATGTCAGGGTTACCTACGGTGACGGTATTCGTCAACCACTGTCGGACGGACTGACAATAAAGTTAGCATTAGGCGGGACAATAGTTGAAATACAATTTTTATACGAAGTATGTGATAGTAAGTTTACCCAGGATAATGTGTGGTGACGTCGATGACAAGAACGGGCAGCGGGCGGCGCTGGTCGGCGGGCGCTCGTGTCAGTGAGGACAATGCTGGAGCCGCGCGCTCGCTGTCCCACACCAGTACCACCTGTATCAAATTTACAGTAAATTATTGAATCGTTAAAATACACCTCGGCATGCATGTTTCAACGAGATCCTTGAGGGAGGGCTATGTCACGCAGAGGACAGTATTCGTTGACTGCTGATTATAAATAAGTAATATTGCAAGAAAAGCAAAGTTTATCAATAAGTAGATTCACAAGTAGATTTGATAAACCTAAAAAAACATTTTCCTCTTGTAGTACAACCTAACTAACAATAAAATTTTCGACAAACCTTCTCGCAAAACTCAGTGGCGGCAATGTTGGCGAGCAGTTTGTGTAGAGCGGGCGAGGTGGCCTGCACGTAGAGCAGCGCGGTGTACGAGTGTCCGGGCGAGGCGGGCGGCGCGGTCGGCGCGGGCGGCGGCGCGGCGGGCGCGGGGAGGGGCGCGGGGTGGGGCGCGGCGGGCGGCGCGGGCGCGGGCGGCGCCGACAGCGCGGGCGCCGACAGCGGGTAGTGCGCGCGCGAGTCGCCGTACGCGCACAGGGTGCCCAGCGCGCCCGGCGACGAGTTCCAAATTAAGGCTTCTCGCTGCCGCGACGTTCTGTGACTCGATATACGCTCCAGCATTATCTGTTGCACAAATTGACGCCTTATCGACAGGAACCGGAGCGAGCTTCCTTCAATTGTATGCACATGGACTTAAAAAAAAAAAATTTACCTCGATTGTAGTAAATACAATTTTTTCGATAGACGAAAAGTACTGCTCCCACAAAAATTGTGTTTGCTGACGAAGTGCGAGAACTCGCTCAGGAGGGACTGAACGAACTAATTCCGGTACCTGGCATAAAAACAAAATGATTAAATTGGAATTTTATCTGATGATGATGATTTATAAGTTCATAACCCTATTTTTGTCTACTAAATACACGTGTGTCGTACTCAGTACTCAGTCTTTCTTCAGACAAAAGCAAGTACTGCAATGTCTTAACCAAACTAGAAACAACTTAAAAAGTATGCTTCGCGTGGGAAACGAACACACGATCTCCGGTCTTCAAGCTAACGCACTAAACTAACCTAAATATTGGACATCAGAGGCAGTTAACATCGACTAGATATGACGACGTCAAAATCTATTTTTTTTTACCTGCAATAAAAGACGCTCATCGGCCCAAATAACGGCGCGCCGCCAATCTATACGTTCATCGAAAGGCAGTCGCCAGCCATTGCTCAATAATACTGGCACACAACCCGCTGCTAATGCTTCTAAGAACCGATAGGAACCGAGACGGCGACCGCGGGCTACCAGGCAGAATGTCGAATTAGCCAGAAGCTGCTCATAATCGAATCTGAGAAAAATAATAATACAATACACACAGGTCACAGAACAACAACTAACTTCTTGAAATCATGAAGTTTATTTATTATTGTTGATATTGTTTTATATTATAACTTTCCAAAAAATACTTGAGAACCCGCCCCCCAAACTCACACATATTTACACCAAATGAAATGATATGTAGTTTTCTGTGTTTGCTGTGTCGCAATCATTGTAATGTGTATACTATTTTACAATAGATGGCGGGAGTTGTCTGTTCCTGTGGTTTTACCCATATTGACGATAGACTAATTTGACATTTTTATGTATGAAATAATGAATCTTCTATGAATAATAATGAATCTAGATAGATGATAGTAGATAAAGTTCGTAAATTCACGTGAACGACTTTACTTGATCTTATCACTACATAGTATAAAACAAAGTCGCTTTCTCTGTCCCTATATCCCTTTGTATGCTTAAATCTTTAAAACTATGCAACAGATTTTGATGCAGTTTTTTTTAATAGATAGAGTGATTCAAGAGGAAGGTTTTTATGCCCATGCGAAGCCGGGGCGGGTCGCTAGTTTGATATAATTATGTTAAAATATTGCTTTCAGAAGGCAGAAAAGGGCTCTGTTATTAATATTATTTGGTTGCTATAGATTTTACCATAGAATCCATTTTTTACTGAGTTTGCAGAGATCTGCTTAGTGTGGTGCCCGTGCTACCCCCACTTGGAAAATACACTAGTTTCTATTACCTAATCCATGAAAATACCAGATCCTTATGATTACTTACTTGTCATACTCACGATTATCTTCATCACATCTCTCATCCCTCAAATCTTTCCAAGACTTTCCATGCCGACAAGTGGTAACTAATATGAGATTATTACCATCATGTAAATGCCATAGGGAATTTCTTGTTTCACTGCCGATTCCATGTACATAGCGCTTTCCTTTAAAGGCTAATAAATGACGACGAGGAGCTGGAAATGGATTAGCTGTCGATGCAGGAGGGACTCCTCCTCTCTCAGGGTGCTCTTTGTGAAACAATGGCAATGATATGTCAAAGCTATCTCTGAATATAGTCTCAGATGCACTTGCCCGTGCCAAGATTGCTTCACCAGGATCAAATCCTAATGATTCCTCAGAATAGTTAGGCCAAGTTCCAGCATACAAATTAAATATAAGATGGTTTTTACCATTTTTCCAATAAGGTAGTCTTTTTAATTTTGTGCCTACATCAGGAACATGTTCTGGTGATAAAGGATCAGCATCTAATGTATCTATGGCAGGTAAAAACAAGCACGCTTCATTGGGATCCCTCGTGGCATATCGTGACTCTCTTACCACTGACAATACCTTTCTGTATGATGTGCTCACAGGTCCTTCAGTAGGATATACATATATTTTGGGATCACTTCCACACTTTGAAAAATCAAAACATGTTTCCATACGACATGACTTTGACATAGAATGTGGCTGCCTTTGCATTTGTGATGGTGCTTCAGATAACTCATCTAAAGTAGCAAATAAAGGAAGCTGATCCCGGCGACTGTGTTCAATTAATTCTGATTTTAGTGGATGCCCTCCAAAATAACAAAATACCAAAAAAGTGCATGATATAATTAGAAAAATATATCGCTTTTTGGCCTGCATTATTCAAATTTTGTGAATGTGATCTGAAAAAGGTGAATCAGAATAAAGTTAGGTTTCTATTAGTGTGACCCTTCCTCAGATCAACTCAAGAGAAAGAAGAAGATCAATACAATAAATATCTAGTACTATTAACTGAAAGATGCACAATATAGTTTTAGGTAAACACCAACCATATCCACACTTCCCAAATAATATTATAAATGTGAAAGTGAGTTTGTTTGTTATGCTTTCATGCTTATCTACTGAACCAATCTTCTTGAAATTTTGCATACACATAGAAGTATTGAGAAGGACATAGGAGATCCCAGGAAAAACCACTATTCCCGAGGGAAATGCACACACACTATGTCAATACTTATACGAAATCATCTTTATTATCAGACAATCAAGTGATTCACACCTACACTGTCCTAACTATAATGGAAAAACTAAACAAAGTATGCTTCCCGTGGTAATCGAACACATGACCCCCCAGTCTATAGGCAATTCCTTAACTACCAGTCTTAAAACGTAGTGATTATATACTCTTTGTTAACTACTGGACCACTGAGGCTGGCATTAAATTATCATTTTATGACGGTGACGGAAATTCAATAATTTATTATAATCACATTAAAGAGACTGCGTTACATTATAAGAGCTAGTCTTCTTCAGAGCTAAAGGAATAAATAAAAACTATACCTTCGATACCTCAGAACATTTAATTGATGTAAGGAGGTAATTTGTTCTTAGTTCGATTCACATCACATCGAAGTTTTATTTTGATGCGACAGTGGATGTAATCACTTAAATGCCATGCCTTATTTGTTTTTGAACATTTTTGACTGTTGCACTTGGTTTTCAATATCAAGAAACATTTATTTGTGATAAGTAAATAAATAATCCTTGGGTAATCAAATCACTATGAATCTGACAATCTGATCTGACTTTGAAGTTTAAATATTGGGTTGATATAATGATAGATTGACATTTCTTTTTTTTTTAATACTTTTTACGGCCATGGAAACTAGTCCTTTAAGGCCTCTTTTCATTATTAATCTTCTTCAGTCCTAAGTCAAGTCAGTTGTCTGGTCTAGTCAAGTGATGAGAGAGTCAGATGGCTAAGTGAAGCGGTGGAAAAATTTCACTTAGCTATAACTTGGATTTTGGTGACAAAGGTAAAAGTAACGTAATCGACACTGTACCACTTCCCAACACTCACCCTTGTTCCCGAACACTGCGAATAATAATCCACCAATATTAAGCACAAATACTAGAAAAAAACCTAAGTTTTGGAAATTAAATACAGCGCGGACATAGCGACAGTTTACTTTCCCTCCAAAAACTCCGATTGACATTTCTTTTTTGTTGTGGCATTAATTTTTTTTTTAATAATTTTTACCACCGTGGGAACTAGTACCTTAAGGCCTATCTTGAATGTTCAGGGGGGTTACCACCATCTCTTAAAACCATGCAAGATCCAGTGAGTAAGCGAGAAGCGCAATACATGATGTAAGGCGACATCTCCCTTACTCACTGGATCTTGCATGGTTTTAAGAGATGGTGGTAAGCCACCAGTTCTATAGTCAATACTAGGTAGTATATCTAAGCTTTGTGTTAAGGTAGTGAAACATCAGGAGTCGTACTCATATACTGGTTAAGACTAAGTTAACTAGACTAAGACTGGTTAAGGTTGTTATGAAAATAGCCTGTGCCCCTTTAGTAAACTATTTGGGATGTTAATGTCTTCTCATTTCCTTTTTGACTACATAAAGAATGATGGCGGAATTTGTACGAATAAAAAAATTAAATATAGAGAACTTAAAAAAAATCGCATTAGTAAGAATACTTCACTAGTAACATGTTTACCACCTCAAAAAAAATTTAAACCCCGGGGTTATTTTAATATTCTATTTTATAAAAGTCGACCTTTAGTTTCGTTTTCATTCGCCATTTTTAACGCAACTGAAACAATATGTCACCTTGACAGTTGTTAGCATTGTCAAAGCGATATTGACAGTTCATTATGGTAGGTTAGATTCATCGATTTAGTACCTGGGGGGTATACCATCTCTTAAAACCATGCAAATCCAGTGAGTGAATGAGATGTCGCCTTACATCATGTATTGCGCTGTCCCGCTTTCTCACTGGATCTTGCGTGTTTTTAAGAGATGGTAAGTAAGCCATCGGGGGGGTTACCATCAACTTTTTAAGTAGCAGGCTCACTATCAAATGGTTTACTACCATCTCTTAAAACCATACAAGAACGAATGAGTAGGCGAGACAGAGTGACACAGTAAGACGTCATCTCCTTTCATCATGTATTACGCTTTAAGAGATGGTGCCTACTACCATCTCCAATAACCATGCAAGAACGACTGAGTAAGGGAGATGTCGCCTTACATCATGTATTGAGCTGTCTCACTTACTCACTGGATCTTGCATGGTTTTAAGAGACTGTATATAGTAACCCCCCTGGGGGCTTACTACCATCTCTTAAAACCATGCAAGAACGATTGAGTAAGAGAGATGTCGCCTTAAATCATATATTACGCTGTCCAGATCCAATGAGTAAGTGAGACAGCCCAATACATGATGTAAGGCGACATCTCGCTTACTCACTGGATCTTGCATGGTTTTAAGAGATGGTGGTAGGCACCCTGGAATGTGTTCCTGAGCCACACAATTTATGTAACAAATGCCCTTATTTTTTGTATATATTTCGTACAAATTCTACTACTTAAAATGAATATTTTTCTGAATACAAAAAATAAATAATTTCACTGTTAGTTTGGTGTAAGATTTTGCTTGGCGTCGAATTGGCCAAACAAAGAAAAAATTGCCACGTTGACAGAGACAAAAATATAAAAAATATCGTTGGTCCTTTTTTTACTCATGGACTTCCCTATTTCGCCATCTCACTTTTTCACCAAGTAAAATTTAATTGCTTAATCACAGGTACAACTACTAAATCTATGAACCTAACCTACCATAATGAACTTTCAATACCGTTTTGACAATGCTAACAACTGTCAGGATGACATAATGTTTCAGTTGCGACAATAATGGCGAATGAAAACGAAGCTAAAGGTCGACTTTAAATAAATTAAATATTAAAAAACCCCCGGGGTTTAAAACTTTTTTGTGGTGGTAAGCATGTTACTAGTTATGTATTCTCACTAATTCGATTTATTTTATGTTATCTGTATTTCAATTTTTTATTCGTACAAACGATGTATGGAGTTTCGCCATGACTCTTTAACGAAAATAACTTTGCTACCACCAACACACTTCTTATGTTGCTACTCTGTGTTCTGGTAGACGTATTCCCTAGCTCTCACTAGTTCAATTGATCTGTTTAACCGTTGAACTAATGAGACTTATTATTCCATCTAGTTCAACAGTGCAATCCTCTCAAAAGTTGAACTTCTAAGACAAAATAATTGAACTTACCACTTTTTATTCAGAAGAAGCATCGTAAGTATGTATGTTTTGAAATTATTTAAAAGTAAATTTTTCACTTATTAATTAATAAAAATTAAGTTAAAAATCTATAACCCGACTGGACCAACAATTAAGTTAAACAACCCGAAATTAAGTTAAAAATCTATTATATAATTGTGATAAATATAATAATAGTGGCATAATTGTGATAGAAATCCAAAAATGCATTGGTACTTAAATGGTCATGGTAAAGCCGTGGACGCACCCACTGTTTAGTGTTTACTAACAAAATGTTCGTTTAAAGGTTTTCCTATCATCCATTTACAACGGGTGCGACCCCGTGGTCGCCATTACTTTACCATGACCATTTAAGTACCAATGCATTTTTGGATTTCTATCACAATTATGCCGTTTTTTCATCCTTTTTAGACACCACGTAGTCGGCTAGTCGGGTTATAGTTTTTTAACTTAATTTTTATTTAATACTTTTCCGTTTCCCGAACGGAAATGACTGGACAGTGTGAAATGTACCACTTTACGAATGCATTGTAAACAATATTTTAACATAAACAATATGAGTTATATACATATTGTAATGTGCTCGCCAAGACCTTTCTTTTCATACCAAACACGTGATACCAATCTCAGTTTAATTTTTGTTGAGGTTAGAATCTGAGGTTTAAATTCTGTCAGTTAAAAGTTTCATACAATTTATACAGCCTATGTTACCCGCGCTTTTTTTACGAATCTTTTGACACCTCATTCATTATACATACATACATACATAGACTGCCAAAATCATTACCCTTCCTTTTGGCTTCGCCGTAGTCGGGTAAAAAATACCTATTTTATTGATATGTGTTTAATAGAAACTGAATACACATTGTAAACGGGTTAATCAAATCCATACTAATATTATAAATGCGAAAGTCTGTCTGTCTGTCTGTCTTTCTGTCTGTCTGTCTGTCTGTCTGTCTGTCTGTCACCTCTTCACGGCTAAACTGCTGGACCGATTGTGATGAAATTTGGTAGGGATGTAGTTAAAGACCTGAGGTCAAACATAGGCTACTTTTGGGCGCGATATAACCGAGTCCCAAGCGGGGCGAAGCCGCGGGGAACAGCTAGTGCTATATAAAGTTGAAATTAAATAAATCACTTCAAATTTAACAATCATCAATAAAAATATGTTCAATTAAATACAAATATTAATAAGCAAATTATATTATATCTACTAGCGACCCGTCCCGTCTTCGCATGGGCATAAAAACCTCTATCTATAAAAAAAACTGCATCAAAATCCGTTGCGTAGTTTTAAAGAATAAAGCATACAAAGGGACAGAGAAAGAAAGCGACTTTGTTTTATACTATGTAGTGATGGATTGGGTTTTAAAATAAAAAACCGGTCAAGTGCGAGTTGAACTCGCGTGGAGAGGATTCCGTACAATGCCTTTTATATTGTGGTATTTAACTACTGCTATTGCTACCTGTAGGTCGACACTTTTTAAAAATAGCTCCAATTAAAACTGACAGATAATGATTTATTTTATACAAGCTGTTCCCCGCGGCTTCGCCCCGCGTGGGACTCGGTTATATCGCGCCCAAAATTAGCCTATGTTTGAACTCAGGTTGTTTACTACATCCCTCCCAAAAAAGAGTCATGGCGAAACTCCATACATCGTTTGTACGAATAAAAAATTGAAATACAGAGAACATAAAATAAATCGAATTAGTAAGAATACATAATTAGTAACATGTTTACCACCACAAAAAAATTTTAAACCCCGGGGTTTTTTTAATATTTAATTTTTTTAAAGTCGACCTTTAGCTTCGTTTTCATTCGCCATTATTGTCGCAACTGAAACATTATGTCATT
The DNA here is from genome assembly GCA_947044815.1 of Apomyelois bistriatella. Classification (NCBI taxonomy): domain Eukaryota; kingdom Metazoa; phylum Arthropoda; class Insecta; order Lepidoptera; family Pyralidae; genus Apomyelois; species Apomyelois bistriatella. The sequence goes on from OX345689.1 coordinate 8,482,643, forward strand.
CTGACAGTTGACAGTTGACAGTTCATTACGGTAGTTTAGGTTCATAGATTAAGTAGTTGTACCTGTGATTAAGCAATTAGTTTTTACTTGGTGAAAAAGTGAGATGGCGAAATAGGGAAGTCCATGAGTAAAAAAAGGACCAACGATATTTTTTATATTTTTGTCTCTGTCAACGTGGCAATTTTTTCTTTGTTTGGCCAATTCGTCGCCAAACAAAATCTTACACCCAACTAACAGTGAAATTATTTATTTTTCATATTAAGAAAAATATTCATTTTAAGTAGTAGACTTTGTACGAAAGATATACAAAACCTAAGGGCATTTGTTACATAAATTGTGTGGCTCAGGAACACATTCCAGGGTGCCTACCACCATCTCTTAAAACCATGCAAGATCCAGTGAAAAAGCGGAACAGCGCAATACATCATGTAAGGCGACATCTCATTCACTCACTGGATCTTGCATGGTTTTAAGAGATGGTATAGCCCCCACAGGTACTAAATCGATGAATCTAACCTACCATAATGAACTGTCAATATCGCTTTGACAATGCTAACAACTGTCAGGGTGACATAATGTTTCAGTTGCGTTAAAAATGGCGAATGAAAACGAAACTAAAGGTCGACTTTTATAAAATGGAATATTAAAATAACCCCGGGGTTTAAAATTTTTTTGTGGTGGTAAACATGTTACTGGTCAAGTATTCTTACTAATGCGATTTATTTTAAGTTCTCTATATTTAAATTTTTAATTCGTACAAATTCCGCCATCATTCTTTCATCACAATCGGTCCAGCAATTTAGCCGTGAAGAGGTGACAGACAGACAGACTTTCGCATTTATAATATTAGTATGAATATGGATTTTATTACTTTTTAGGTTCGTTCGTAAAAAAAAAACGTTCACTTACGGAAAATAGTTCACTACACCACCAGTAGGTCGACCGCCTATCTCGATTCTCTCCTCTCGTAATGGCTACTTGTATCGCAATCGCTACATTTCGCTCCGACTAACACATAAAACGTTTTTTTTTGTTTACATTGTCGAATGCGTTGTCAAAAAATAAAAATATTTTTTTAAAGCGTTTTAGGCTGAGCGAAATGTGGCGATAGCGATACAAGTAGCCATTACGAGAGGAGAGAATCGAGATAGGCGGTCGACCTGGTGGTGTAGTGAACTATTTTCCGTAAGTGAACGTTTTTTTTTTTTAATTGGACCAATCGCGCCTAAAGGCAACAAAAATATATTTGAGATCCTCATAACGAGACCTTTCATTTGATATATAACACGGTATAGTTTGCAAAACTTTTTTTTAATTCCTAAGTTGTCCCCCGAAAATTCCGTTTTTACATTTTTGTACGGAACCCTAAAAAGTAATAAAATCCATATCCATACTAATATTATAAATGCGAAAGTCTGTCTGTCTGTCACCTCTTCACGGCTAAATTGCTGGACCGATTGTGATGTAATTTGGTAGGGATGTAGTTAACAACCTGAGTTCAAACATAGGCTACTTTTGGGCGCGATATAACCGAGTCCCACGCGGGGCGAAGCCGCGGGGAACGGCTAGTATAAAATAAATCATTATCTGTCAGTTTTAATTGGAGCTTTTCTAAAAAGTGTCCTATGCTAATTTCGCCAGTTGGTAATTGCATTTGAATTGTTTTAATATATAAATCGTTCTCAACATATACATGAGCACGTTTAAATTTTTTGTGACCGCTTCTCACTACGAAAGGGTGCCAAGGTGGCGTCGTCTTTCAAAAAATGTAATATTTGCAAGTGTCCCATTTTTGGGCACTAATATACATCCTTCCACCGCATTCGTAGTGCGATGGCGTTCTCCGAAAACGCACTACCTACATCTTTGGAAAGTTCTGTTTCATCTAAATCGAAGTGTTTTATTTTAATTTCAACTGCTAGTATAGTAATAATTTAAGCGAAAAGAAAAACAAATTAGTTTCCTAAAATAGTAAATTTTCTGTTAAAAATATAAAAACAAACATTTTTTTTTACTTAGCAAACCCAATTTATATTTTAGAGCTAACTTTTAATGAATAATATATACAAGGTGGTTGTGTCTAAAGGTACGTAGTACTATTACTAATTCTATGCTAAAGGTGTAATTGTTTTGAGCTAGTCTACTATATGCACCAGTGATGTGTTAAATAGTTTCGGGTTACACTGTCTACAGAAATCATTTATTATATTTGTGTCTTTTAATATAAATTTTCTATAATTTTTTGTAGCAATAATTTGATCCTGTATGGCAATGAGGAAGCTGTGGGGCAGTCTCTAGGAACAGTTCTCCTACTGGCTCTAGCCATTTATAAGATCGAAGACTGAATTTGTTTGGCATGTAAAAAACTCAGATCTATTATATTTTTATTATTATTGTAAGGTAAAATCACGAAGCAAATACAGAGAGGAGCTGGCCTATTGCTCTTTCTCTTAGAAACACAGGGTCTCCTAGTTACGGGGGGTCGGGGTATGAGGTATCCCCCCCCAATATCATTTGGAATGCCATCTATTGGTGAATAGACGAAATTAAAATCAGGCTGCTTTCATAAAGGTCGTTATCGATAAAAGTTTGCCTCTCGTCACTAGATGTCAAGGCCAGGAACGTATTCAGGTATGTCATAAAAATAATTAAATCAACTTATGTTATTCTTAAAACTTCAAAAAAAAGGTTATCAGTTGAACCTGTACGTGTGCAATATTGTAAAAATAACTCATTGTTGAACCAACTTCTAAGAAAAAGGTTTTGTATCAATGAAGAAGCGTGTGATCGAGATAAAATAGAGTAAATGTAATGTACGGAAGGGAGAAGGGATAATAAATGCATTGAACGTAACAAAGTCTTTTAATTTATAAAATTAGAAGAATTAAAAGGATGAAAATAAATAAAAAAATATTTATTTATTTTTCATTATCAAAAAAATATTTATTTATTTTTCTCATTTGACATTATTTCACTTACGATAGAAAATCGCTGCAAATATAGCTAAACTTAAAAATGTCATAATGTTTATTGATTAAATGGTCTCATATCGTCTTAATAACTCAATCCCTTTGCAACCGACTTCCAAAAAAGGAGGTTCTAAAATCGCCTGAATATTTTTTTATCTATTTTTCGCACCCATTGTAAATGGATGATAGGAACACCTAATTGAACATACAGAACTAAAAAAGGCTAAAAACAAATTGTATACCAAAACTGTCTTATTAATAAAATAACCCTAATCCAAGCTTACTCCGAGGTTACGCTTGGAATAGTTAAACTAGGAATAAGGATGTTTCCACCTAGTTTCGATGTTTCAACCTAGTTTGGTATTGTTTCGATCCACTTTTTCTTTAAGATATCGTCAGATGGAAATCTACAAATAAGAAATAATATAAAATAATATTATATAATGATTTCTTATGTTTTCGCGATTGTTACACATTAAATTAAACTATTTTATACGGTTTTCTATCGCGTTTATTGCTTACTTATTTATACCTAACGTTTCAAGCTCATGGTCGCAGGCAGACTGGTTTATCATACATTGGGCAAACAAAGAGAAGCATTGGTACCCGTATCAAAGAACATATTGCTGACATGAAACATAGACGCTCAACCAAGTCTGCAGTCTGTGAACACTCACTTGACAAATCCAACCACTACATGCGTTTTGATAATCCTCAAGTCCTTGCAAAAGAAAACAGATTTATACCAAGGATGATTCGTGAAGCGATCGAAATTAAAAAACATCCTAATTTCAATAGAGAGGATGGATGGCAAGTACCACCAGCTTGGGACCCAGTTATCAATTTAATAAAATCTCAAACTCATCCGAAGACTGCAAGTGTTTTTGATACTGTCAGCCAATACTGTGTGAATCGAAATAGTTTTCAATGATTTTTGAGCTATGGTTTTGTATTCTTGTGACATCAGAAACAAATGACACAGATGAATGTCAACTCAGTCTGCCTGCGACCATGAGCTCTGTAAAGTGCTTGAAACGTTAGGTATAAATAAGTAAACAATAAACGCGATAGAAAACCGTATAAAATAGTTTAATTTAATATTATATAAGTTTAGCAAAATACTATTCGGTAGTTATAAGTTAGATAATTTTATTTTTTCAGCTCTAGAACCTATCCATACTGGAACAAAACAGAACATTTTACCGTCCTAAATACGGCCCTGTACGTCACGGGCTAGGGTGAAACACGTGTAAACTCTGAATTTATCTAGAGATGAAAACTCACCTTACAATAAAATATATTTTTATTTTTACACATAGACCACAGAAATCCCGGAGGTCGTAGGTTAGATTTTCACGAAGAGCAAATTTTGTTTTTTTAGTATGATTAAGAATTACTCAGGACTAAATCTTTGAAGTCTAGTGGTTAAGGCGTTTGCCTGAAAACCCGGAGATTGTGGGTTCCATACCAACGGGAAGCATACTTTATTTAGAGGTTTCCAGTTTGATTAGGACATTGCAGGCTTAAATAATATGATTATCTGATAAAGATGATTCTGTGCTTCGAAAGGTTTTAGCCGCCTGCTATCTGGTGGTCGGTAAAGCAACCAGGTAAGAGGCCGAGAGGCGGATCTGAAGAACTCTGACCCCAGGGTGTGCATGGTGAATTAACCCTGTGATACACTTGATATGATTGAAGATTGAATCACCAGATTGTCTGATAAGGAAGATGATTCCGTGCTTAAGAAAGTATATGAAGCCGTTGGGCGGTGGTCATTTAAGAAACAACGCCAGAAACTGAGGCGGTCACACAAAAACTTACAAATATTTGATTCTAACTTTATTTTATACAAACTTATTCAATTAGGTAATTTTAAAAATTGACTAATAAAATAAATTGTCTAAGGTGTTTTAACAAATTTAGCAACTCTATATAGTTTGATAGTCAGTCTAAAAGCAGTGTTAAAAATGTTACTACTCACCGCTAGATGGCGCATCACAAAATATCGGCAAGCATTGTATGCCTACTGTAATATAAAATTATAAAATGCAAATTAATTACTTACAAATGAAAATAAATCTTTTAGCTTCAGTCAGTTTAGGTTTACACGTATATCTTTTGCACCCGATAGCACAACACTTCATTTTGTCGACCAATGTATTATTTATAATTTAATATTTAATTGAGCGAAACACGTGTCAGAACGACGACGTAAAGTTCCGTACTGATCTTAGCGACCCTGGTGGCGAGTGGCTGAAACTTTTAACGTGACGTCAGAGGCCCCTTTAATACGTACTCAACCTGATTGCTTAATTCATCTCCTCTCTGTATTTGCTTCGTGGGTAAAATGCTGTTATTTTTGTTACACAAAGATTTTTTATATTTTCTTATAATCAATAACTATAATTGATTTTTCAAACCGGAATTTATTTGATTAGTTGTTCTGTCTCAGGTTTTTTAATATTTCTATTTGAGAATATGTTTAAGATAGCCCGGCACCCTGGGTACAACTCATATTGAACTTTAAGTATTCCAGTTTTTAATCGATTTGCTACAGCTTCTTCGTTTACTGCTAATTTTAACGCTTCTTCTTGGCTCATGTTTTTAAGATCTACTGCTTTTATTTTTAAATCGCATCTATCCGCGCCATCCACCTGTAATGAAGAAGGAGTTATGTACAGATCTTCTTTTTTTTCTATATATTAAGCAATTTAATGAAACCAAATTAATTAATAATCCTTCATTTAGCATAGATATTTTATAAAGGTCACAAATCAACTGCAAATATTTAAAGGGTCGATTCAGATTATTATGCTTAGAAATACGAAAAAAATGTTCTGACCCATACAAATAGGGAATCATCTGTACTGGTTTAGTACGGAGTAAAATAAAATCGTTTTTCGATAATAGTTTATTTGGAAAAGTTGTTCAGTATAGTGGTCTGAATCTGACCTAAAATATTTGCAGTGGACACAAATCAACATACAATAGATATGTATCTGACTCTTGAATTTCGATGCAATAAATGTTAATTTCTTACAGTATTTGATCCACGAAACCAAAAAATATCGATCTCCGTTAATAAAAATGTAAGTTGGCAGTATAATTTTAATTTACTTAAAACTCGAAACAGAGAAAACGCGGGCCAGCCATTATGCGACGTAAGCGATAAGCGGTGTGGTAAATGGCACAGTGGCGAAGTGTATATTTTCTTTGACAGTGGTCGGTACAGACCTATTTTTGAACTGTGATTTACCCAAAGTCGGCGGTTCGAATGATTTACATTGGACATAACTGGTAAATCGCAAGATTTTAGTGCGACTCGTTAGTTAGCGTGAGAATCAGGTTTCAATTTACACAATAATTACGCCATAAAACTGAAAAAATGGCCGACGGTGTTTCCGATAGGATTATAAGTTAACTTTTGAAATTAAGTTTTGCTGCCTTAGAGGGTTCAGAAAAATATAGAAAAAAATGTTTCAACATTAATAAATAGAAAATCATTATTTTACTAAACTAGCCTGCGGTGGGTAACAAACAATTGACCCTGTATGCCCAGGGGATTTGTTTGTTACCCTCACAGTCATTTTTATATCTAGTATTTTTTCCTGATTGTCCTTTGTCGCCTAAAGGTAATTAACTACTAAAATCGCGATGCGGGATTTATAAGACACTAATTGGTGCTCTGGTGGGCATGATCAAGCAAGCACCCTGAAAATATATGAAAATTTTTCATTTTATTGGACTTAGAGACGACATACGTAATCGAATTTTTCCAAGCTACTGCACATAATTTGATATATTTTTTTATGTGACCAAATTAATTGTTTGTTCTTTTGAACAATTTTACAAATTATTTTAAAATCAGTTTAAAATTGACAGTTATGCGGTAAGAAACAAAAAAAACCCTCAACGGACGGATTGAGGCACACCCCAATTTTGGAAGTCTGTTGAAAACTCACCTTACACAACAATGACAATTTGAAATCCTCATCTACTTCAGGCCATTTTTGCTGCAAGACATTATTATCCCAATTAATATAACTATTCATCGCATTGCAAATCCTGTTGGGTGCTTCTAAGAATCCAGCCCACAATTCAGAAGAAAAATGCGGCGCAACTGGTGACAGCATTATTATCAAATTCGCTAATGCGATTTCAAATTCTCTACTTTTACTTATGACTTCAGGTGGCACCTTATTCTAAAAAGAATAATCAAAATGATTTATATTGAAGTCACTGCCACCGAAAGAGAATTCTTCTTTTGTAGCTGGTTAGGTAAGTTTAGTTACCAAAGTGGACGAAAATAATTTCTCAAAATTAGTTGTACTAAGAGAGACTGTTGAACATGCTTAATTATTACATACAAACTTCTGGTCAAAATAATGATTTTGACTCTCATGTATACATATAATAAAACTGTTAAAATATTTATTCTGTACATTTAGTAATTTTGACACTTGAAAAGAATAATTGAAAGGATTTTTTTTAAATTTTTTCTTCATATGTATGATTACGCTTATTTTCAGTACTGAATCTATTTGCTTTAAACTTTCACCAATTGTTTTTTAGTTTCATCAAAATCAGTTCATTAAAAAAAGTTGTCGTCATTTGAATGAATTCAAGGCATGTATTAAGAATAAAATATTATACTGGCAGATTGCAGCACTGGCCGAAAAAAAGAGTAAAAAACAAATACTCAAGAAAAACAAATGAACGGTCTTTTAGAAGCTCTCGTAAAAATTGTCTAAAAGAGCATCGGCAAACGCTTGTACACTTTATTATTATTAAAATACACAATTTTCATCTTCTGGAGTCAGATGTTTAATTCATTCCCAACAGCATGTTTACCTGCTAATATGTAACAATTTCGAACTCATGCACCAAATTGGAAAATGCTTTTTTTTGTGTTGGTTATTTTCATGACAAGCTTTGTATAAGAAAAAAGTGGGATTCCCGAGCAATTCCCGAAATTCCCACGATAACGGGAACGAAGCCCACGCGCACGAAGTCGCGGGCTACAGCTAGGTATAAGTATAAGCAGGGTAAAAAGGTGCAAATACTTACCCTTAATGTATTTGTTAAACTTTGAAGCCTCGAAATACCTACACTCAGTTTATGTGTAAACTTAAAGTGATAGGTTGTAGTTGCAATAAAATAATTCCTCGATTCCCGTAAATTTAACTCAAAATTTGCAAAGTCATCAGCAGTCAAAACTTTGCTTAAAGATTTATCATTTCTATATTTTAAAAATTCACGTATGGTCAGCCACAAGCGGTGTTGCCAGTTTAGTACACCTGGTACAGCTGTAAATTAAAGTTATCATCGCTTTTTTTTCAAAATCAACATACGTTTGAGTTACAATATCACTGTATGCTCCAAGAGAAGCTCCAACAAGACCAAATCATGTACTTAAAATAGACCTTAACCTATGTCTGTGAAAGGTTATAATAAATTACTAAATAAAATAAAAATGGAAGTAATTGCAAAAAGTTCTTGTCATCCTTACTACTAATAAAACGAATTCTTTACAATGTTACAGAAAATTCATTAAATCACACAACACCACACAAAGACCATGATTATAAAATCGTGACCTGGGGGCTTACTACCATCTTTATTTCCCATGCTGGAAAACACGCTCGGATGAACAAGATGCTTGGCATACTCTGTTTTCAACCTACACGACATGAGATAGATTATAAGTAGGTATATGTAGGTTTTTCATAAAGTTAATATAACACAAGCAAGGTTTAAAAAATAATGATACTTACTAGCATCTGACCAGCGACGACTTGTGGCTGGTGGGACATCTGCTAAAATAAGAAGTCGTGTGGCATCACATCCATATGCAGATAATAGTCTTTCTGGGTTTTCTCCATTATATTTAGATTTGCTCATTTTTTCCCACTGGGCCACCACAGGTTCTCCTGTTAACCTCTCTTTGAATTGCTTGCCTATTTTTTCAACTTTTTCAGGTGATAGATATTTACCTGACGATTTCAACTTATATGATTGACCCATAACCATGCCCTGCACCAGGAGCTTTTTGAAAGGCTCTTGTGTTGGTGTCCATCCAAGTGAATGTAAGAAGTAGCTCATAAACCGAGCATAGTACAAGTGCAACACAGCATGTTCTTTCCCTCCAATGTAAATATCAACAGGTGCCTTATTTAATAATTTGCTTTTTTCAAAGGGTAATTCTTTATTCTGTGGATCCAAAAATCTATAATAATACCAAGAAGAATCCACAAATGTATCCATAGTATCTGTCTCTCTTTTCGCATGCTTTTGACATTTTGGACATTTACAGTTAACCCAATCATCCAATTTTTCTAGTGTTTGAATGCCCCTTTCAGTATTGATTGGCAACTTAACGGGTAGTTTATGATATGGCACTGGAACTGTTCCACATGAAGAACAATGCACTATTGGTATAGGTGTACCCCAATATCTTTGTCTCGATATTAGCCAGTCTTTGAGATTAGAATTGACAAAATGACCGCCAACATTTTTATTTTGTGCCATTGATACAGCCTTTTGATTATCACATTCAATATCAATTGGGTCTGTGTTTATCGTTACAGAAACATTCAAAATCTTTGCTAATTTCATATCATATTCATCAGTTGCTGGAGATGCTATGTAAATATCTTTTCCTGCTGGAAAGTTTACAATATCTGATATTAACACTGGTAATTCCAAATTAGTGATAGGGTTGTGGCACTTTAGTCTCAAACATTCACTTTCATCAATGTCTTCCAATAAAATATTATTCTTACTTATAACTAAAAATTGTGCATGAATGAATTTATGTGGTTGATCAGTCCACACATCTATATTTTTTAATTTATCTTGTAGCCTTAATTTAAAATTCACAACTACACCATTACATTCGCCTATCCAATGCTGTTGTAAGTTTATTATATCATTCCAACTTTCTAAATTTTCACTATGTAATCCATCATAGAGCTGCTTAGCATATTTGGTGGTTTTTATATACCACTGAGTAAGAACTTTTGATTCAACCTTTGCTCCTGACCTCCATGAGCGACCTAATTCATCTACTTGTTCATCAGCCAATACAGTTTTGTCAACAGGATCCCAATTAACCCTTCCCTGTAAATAATGAAAAATTAAATCAATAACAATAAGGAGAGCACTGTATGAACTGGCATCTCAACAAACATGGTTCTAGGTGAGTTATTCTATGTTCTAATAAAAATATAATAACTGGCTCCGTGGTCCAGTGGTTAAGGCGTTTGCCTGTAGACCGAGGGTCGTGGGTTCAATTCCCCCGGGAAGCATACTTTGTTTAGTTGTTTCCAGTTTGTTTAGGATATTGCAGGCTGGAATCACGTGATTGTCTAACAATAAAGATGATTCCGTGCTTCGGAAGGCACGTTAAGCCATGGGTCTCGGCTCCCATCTTGTAGTCGTTAAAGAAACCACGTCAGAGGCCGAGAGGCGGTTCCAAAGAATCCTGACACCAGAGTGTGCATGGTCGATTGACCACTCTGACACTACAGTATGCAGGATCAACTGGGTTTGTTACCAAACACAATATATAATACCAAAGGGTTTAAAAATAATGTTACATGGTTGATTGGCCTTGAAAATGACTTCATTATGAAAAAACAAAAAAAAAAACATTTTATTTGATTTTGCCGATTTACGTATTCCAGTTATTTTGATTTTAAATACTGCGCCGATTTAGTTAAAATTTTAATGGGATCAAATTGAAATTATGTCCATTCGAACAAAAAAAAAGGATTTTTAAAATTGGTCCAGAAATGTCGAAAATATGAGGTAAAAAACATAAAAATAAAGAAAAAAATTATTCTTTCGAACCTTCTTGCCTGTATGTGTTGTTTAAGACTAATTTAACTATAATTAAACATAGTTTAGATAAAATGGGCATATTTTAATTAAAAGTCCCTCTGTTTACTAGGTATAAAAATGTTTAAAATCGATTTTTAACATGAAAGGAGAAAAAACATATTTTTAACCCCCGACGCAAAACGAGGGGTGTTATAAATTTGACGTGTCTGTCTGTCTGTCCGTCTGTCTGCCTGTCTGTCTCTGGCATCATAGCTCCCAAACGGATGAAGCGATTTCAATTTAGTTTTTTTCGTATTAAAGGTCTTACGGGCGAGTGTTTTAGACATGTTTGATGAAAATCGGTTAAGCAGTTTAAAAGTTGTGGGAGTGAAAGTGGGGAAGAACAACCGAATGTCTGCAAATATATTTGAGTGGGGTCTCAAATGAAAGCGCATCACGTGCACATTACAAAATAATATGTTTAATGAAAATTAGTCGACCATCACCACTAAAAAGAAAATGTGTCGTCACCACTAAAAAGAAAGTGTCGTGGGTTTTTCTAAATTTTAAATTTATTGTTAAAATGGACTTAACAAACATATATTTTTTATTATTAAGGGGGTTATAGTCGAGATAGGTACTAATCAGAGATAAAATGTAGGTTAAAAATACTTCATGATCATCACCAAGGAAATTATAATATATAGCAAATTGCTATATATTAAAACTTCAGTGATCATCACAATAACTCACGAAGCAAATACACAGCTATCACTATCATCATCACTACGTAGTATAAAACAAAGTCGCTTTCTCTGTCCCTATGTCCCTTTGTATGCTTAAATCTTTAAAACTACACAACGGATTTTACTGCGGTTTTTTTAATAGATAGAGTTATTCAAGAGTAAGGTTTTTATGCCCATGTGAAGCCGGGGAGGGTGGCTAGTTTAACATATATTTAAAAATAAAAACCATCATAAGGCCTATCCTTCTCCATGGTAGTGAGGCCTAGCTCGTACTTGAACGGCACAAGCAATAGCAGCGTGTCATGGAGATGAAAATGCTGCAGTGAATGTGTGGTGTGAATTCGGGGCAATCTTCATGTCTGTGCCTTAGTGGATAAGCTTCAATTCAATTTGGTACGATCATGTGTTGTGGAAACCGGCAAGCTTTGTTGGGATCAAGTGTCTGGCCATGCCGCCTCCCCATGAGCCTGGTTGAAGGGACAAACCCAAAACGTGCTGGCTTGATGTCGTGGCGCGGGATATGCGTGCAAACTCACCAGTCACTACCATGGATAAAATACAATTACTCTTTTATTGTATTTTATCTTTACTAATTTACTTTAAATTACATAAAACAGCTATACTTGAAAAAATGAGGCACAAAGGCGGACTTATCGCTATAGCAAGCGAAAACCAGGCAAAGTGGAATAGAAAAAGTAGGAAAGCAAACCCTGGGCTCCAAGGAAACCGACTGAGGATGCAACTGAGAAAACACTAGGATGAAGAAGAATTTAACAGCTGCGTTGGATTTATTAGGTGATTATATGACTTGTTTTGATGTTAAAGTTTCTGGCACTGGGCACTATACTTAATTACAAAAAGAAAGTTAACATTTGATTTTAAATCAGCTCATTAGTACCGGGTTATCGTAAACTTGCCACAAAGTTAATTCGTCACGAAAAAAAGTATGCGTAAACTTGCCACACTTTTATTTTTTTATAGTTAATTCGTCACAGTCTAATATTTAGTATAGTAAATTCGTCACACTGATTATTTTTGTACAGACAGCAAGAAAATTAAACAAAAATTTAAATAACAACATTTATTTCTTTCATCACAGTTTTGGGATATTAACCTTACCTACATCTATTACAAAAATCACAGTTCTATCTGAATGATTTACTTAAATATTACGTACAAATATAACCAAAGAAGAAGCAAACAAAAATAAATTTGCTGTTAATTTCTAGGAAGGTTCTCAAAATTTACAGCTGTTTTATTTAAAATATTATGTAACAATTTGTAAAAATCACAGTTCTCTTTATAAATAGAAAGCGGCTGATTTGCCTAGGTAACATGCACAACCTACCTACTACCTACCTACCTTATTGATATACCTTACGTGTATAACATAAAAAAAAAAAACAAAATATATCTACTTAATGAATCACAGATAAAATCACAGTATTTTTTGTCATAATTCATCACTTGCCTTCCCCTAAAATCAAAGATTAAAGTCGTAATTTAAAACTTAAGTATAGGATTAACTACATCTATGTAACAAATTAGAACAACCTACAATAAAACAATAGTAAAAAGAACTTTTATTATATAAAGTAAAGATATTGCTTTTTGTTTATAACATTAGTTTTCCTTTGAAATCATACATTAAAATTATTAATTTAAATCTTAAATGTAGAATTAACTACATCCATGTTACATTTCTTTAAAATGCTGCATATAAGAAATTTTCAATATAAATTCAGACAGGGGCATGTTATTATAATTTTCTAAAAGAGTTTTTAACTCCCTGTCATATGCAATTGACCTGCGCGTTCTTAAGTTTGATGGTATGGCTAGATTCAATTTTTTTATTTTAGTATCTACATAATCAGCTTCCTTTTTGAGTGTTTCCAGAAACTGAAGCATTCTAGGTTTTTTTTGAGGCATCATATTGTTCAAACGCTTATGCCATGCTTCTGCGAGATTTATTGTCCTATGACGAGAACCATGTATATTCCAAATAAATTGTATATTTTTATTTTCTAACCACTGGGATACGAAATAATCATTAAATGTTGTTACTGTTTCACTCTGTGGCGCATCTTCCATAATCCACAACCAACCGTCTTCAATGTCTTCTAGCTTTACATGCGCCAATGCAGCACACAAAGCCAAGTGTCTCTTTTCGTTGATGCTGTTCATATTTAAGGCGTGAGCTTTTTTAGCCAATGCTTGTTTGAAGTGGAAGTTACATCCTTGTAGTTTAATATGTGGAAACATTTTTTTTATGACGTTGATAACTGCAATTTCAAAATCGACAATCATTGTCACCGGATTCCAATATGGCAAATTTTTCTTGAGAGCAATAAAAAGTCGCTCATAAGACCGTTCTTGCTTATTAGGCATTAGAACGTATATGAGAGGAACTACGTTTGTAAAGTTTTCGTCACTTCTCACATCACCATGTATGCAGTAAAGCTGATAAAATGGTTTACAGCAGCTTGAAAAAGTTCCATCCGAAAAATATGTTCGAATATTTCTTACAGCTTCACGAGCTGTCTCAGTACAGAAAGCTATTATTCTGTTCTCAGGATCACTGTCGTCGTCAAATAATAAAAAACAATCTGTATATTTGAACGGGATTATTACATCTTCACATTTAGCAAAATGTGTTTTGGGTACGTTTAATTCACGATTCCTTACGATATAAAGTGATCTTGAAAAGTGTTTAAATTTCGGTAAGGCACTTAATAAATCGTAACCCGCGTCTTTTTTTGGTTGAAAAACTTCTTCAAATAGTTGAGGCATAGGTGTGCTGGTGTTTGCTGCTGCTTCTTTACAAAGATTCTTTGTCTTGATAATCTCTGTTTTCACTACATTTGGTTTACACTTATGAGCCGCTTCATGCAAAACTCGAACGCTATGATTCTCCGAAATTTTTATACTTGCACTGCATGCACGATTCGTACATCTCCAAACAGTTCCAAGCTTAGTTTCCCGATGAAAGGTGTACATATAACCACCTCTCACAAGCATTCTCCGTCCCCTTTCAGTTTTCGTAAATGTGACCTGAAAAGGTGTTGAAATAGTATCATAAATTTATCTATACTTAATACTATAAAGAGGAAAAAAAGCTACTGGACGGAATTTGATAACTCTTTCAATATAAGAATACTCTTTACTCTTAACAACAACGGAAATAAATGCCGCAATTGAAGTCACGGGAAATAGTCAGCATTTTATAAAATCACCATAAAAATTACTACATGCTTTAAAACTAAACGGGTATAGTATAGAAATTTGTAACTGTGTTTGTCTACAGAAAACAATAAGCATAATACATGTCAAATTTCACAATGTATGATTAATCACACCACCGCTGGCGTCTGAGCCGTCGGCCATTTTGTTTAAAGTTTGTCATGCGTCATGTCTAGTTAAGACAAGCAGCATAAAACGGTATGATTTAAAATTATATCTAAAGTTTTAAACTGTACCTTTGCTAATAAATAAAATAAGAAATGTGACTCTTTTATTCAAATATTTATTTAATTATAATTAATAGTTCGTATTAGATCTAGTGCAGTTTAACTTGCAGATTATAATTACTAGAATCAATTAAATAAACACTTGATTAAATTGACATTGCTGTGAAAATAATGAGGGGTCAGTTAAGTATTAATTTTGTTTTAAAACCATAGGCTATCTAAAGTTAAATTAAATAAAATCATTGTTTAATAACTGTTATTAAAATCGAACTCCTTTTATATAAGAGCATTTGAGAGATAAAATAATAAACAAATAGCACATATTTTTTTTTGTATAGAATTAAATTTAAAAATACTTACACCATGTCCTCCCGTACTTGTTCCCGGCTGATTATCCATTTTTTCAAAGATGCACAAATTACAACATTTAAAATTGCACAGTAATTTTGCAAAACACGTCACCACCCTCTCGCAAGGTCATGTGAGTCACTGGACTGATAACAAGAATGCATTGACCGAAAGGGTTAGTTGTTACATTTAGAAAGAGATAGTTGCAGCGAGCGAGAGAGATAAAAGCATGTGCAGGAGTGCTACCTAGTAAATTTTCTCATCCTCATATAAAGGATTATTTAAAAAGCACCAACAGCCTCCTAGGGTATGAATGAACTCAAGATAACTATCAACATTTTGCAGCTAAAAAAAAAATGATGTCCTATTTGAATTGATCAAGTGATCATTAATTTATTCAATAATAATTCATACATTGCATTCCAATACATAGATCACATGACAATAGAAAAATAAAATTGAGTAATATAGAAAATTAAATTATATAATTTGGCCATCATTAAATTCAAATAAATAAACCCCTGTATGTAGTTGAATACTTTAGACATTTGTAGTAAATAAATGTATTTAACTTGTTGTCCGCTTCAGTTCCGCCCATGGTACATACCTTCATCTTTACAAGAGTGGTTTTTTTTTGTAAATCTAACCTGTCGTCATGTCATAAAACCAAATAAACAAACTCTTCGGCATTTTTCATATTAGCGTAGATTTAAACCACTAAATAAATAAATCACTTTGCTTGCTGTCGGTACTTTGCTAATTGTGGCAAATTAACTATAACGCATACCTACATGTGACGAGTTAACTAATACTTTTTTATGCATGTGACGAATTAACTTTGAATGTATGGAGTTTTAAAAACGTGACGAATTAACTATGTGGCAAGTTTACGATAACCCTTAGTACCTATGCAGTCACACCGGCTGAAGTAAAAAAAAATTGATTATAAAAAATATAAAAATACCTACATATGCACTTAATATTGCTATATTCTTAACACTGCATGTAGTATGTGTACTTACTTTACTTTGGTATGCCAATCCATTTTCAAATAACTTTAAAAATATATATTGTGTCCATTGATAGTAATGAGGTTCACATGTTGACATTTCTTTAGACCAGTCAAAATTAAATCCTAACTTTACCAGCTGATTCCTCATTGCTTCAATATTTGACATTGTCCAGTCATGAGGTAAGGTATTGCGTTCTATGGCTGCATTCTCAGCTGGAAGACCAAATGCATCCCAGCCTATTGGATGGATTACATTCTTTCCAGTGAGAGACAGAAACCTAGCAATTGTATCCGATATTGAGTAAACTCTCACATGTCCCATGTGAAGATTGCCAGAAGGATATGGAAACATAGGAAGTACATATTGATATTCTCCTCTGGACTCTCTTTTATCCAGGCTTACTTTAATATCCTGCTCCCAATATTTTTCAATTTTTATTTTAATATCTGTATTTATATCTTGTTGCTGGAAACAAAAAAAAGAAAGGCTAGGTTAGTAGAGTAAGCAGCTTTATGATAGCTAGTCCACTATTAGGGAGGTTGTGACTTAATCTCCATGTATAGAAGGTATAGTAGTATTTTTTTTTATGGTTGGAACAAGATGGTTCAGTTAAATCCATGGTTTACTCTCCAGTTGAAACTGAGTAACTTATTAGAGGGGTTGTGTATCATCAACATAGTATCCATCAATACAAGTTACAAAACTTAATTAAGCGCTAGCTAGTGCGACCATTCATCCGGGTTTCACTGGATTTCTCCTAGTTTGGCCAGCGGCTTTTAGGTTCCAGGGAAATGAGAGTTGGAAAAAATGGAGAGGGCAGCATTTCCTAGGTTATCATTGATTTTCTATGAATAAATAAAAATATGATAATTTTGATTAAATTTAATGATTTTTTTTCCAGGGAGTCCAGGGAATTTTTTATTTTATGTCCGGTATTTTTAAGTTTTTGTCTTGTTTAGCTGATAGTAGTTCTAGTGCCTAGACAGATCTTCATCCTTCCCTTGTAATTTGTCCTTATTAATTTATTTTTCATAATACAAAAACAAACTCACCCACAAGCCTAAACTTGTCTTACATCTTCTTAATATAAAAGAACTTAAATTGACTTTATCTAGTCTTAATTGAAATCTTAAAAAAACCGGCATGACTCGTGATTAAAGATTAAAATAAATAAATATATCACGGCAGATAAAGCTCGAAGAAAAAAAATTATCGATAGAGAACGTCATAGACAATCGCAAATATACATTTTGACAATTGTCTTGCCTCCCGTACTTCATTCTTCACCCCCTTGTTCGCCATACGTTATTCTCTATGATTTTTGACTGACTGGAGTCTGGACCATGTGGTGACTGGAAAATAGCATTGTGTTCACAGAGTGCCTTTATTATATTTGAAAATTGTGTTGATAATGTTTTGGTGGTGTTGTATTCCTTGTTAAGAAAGCAAAAGGAATAGTGTTTTACTAAGTACATACCTAAGTTTCTTAAAACCAATGCAGGACACGCACGACTAACCTAACTAACCTACAGAAGCTGTACCTAAGCTTCTGTATTTATGTGTGTCACAATCACTAAGAGATGTTGGCAAGATGGCAAGTTACTACGGCAATCGGCATATCCCAATTTATTTACTATAACTGATATACACACTGGGGTACATAGCACAAGCACATTCTGTGACTTGGTAAGTTGGATAATGTAATGGTAATTATGCTAAGTAGGTACCTAGTTACCTAAATAGTTTTATAATGTTACAAAAGCGAAAACCTTTTATTTCAGTAACTGCTTTAATAATCTAGTGGTTAAGGCGTTTGCCGGCTGACCTACTGGTCGTGGGTTCAATTCCCACAGGAAGCATATTTTAATGTGCTTTCGAATGCATGTAATGGGTGCCCTCTGGTTGTTGTTAAAAGAATCAAGTCAGAGACAGAGAGGCCATTCCGAATGAACTCTCACCCCGGGGATAACAAAGTCAATTGGCCTTTTAACACATGATATGAATGAATTGCTATTGTATATTTTCAACCATCAATAATTTCATCTTTGTACTTTTATGTTGCAATAAATAGTCTTTATTAAATAATAGTCTACAAAAATAAGTTGTTTTAGTACTAGAACAAACTCTTTAGCTAATATTGTATGTTATTTTGATATCGTAGGCATGTACTGGATGCAAGCCGCTTTTGATTGGTCATGCTGTAAATTCTTGCGAAAAGCCCATTTCCAGCAGTGGACAGCTTGCGGCTCAAATGATCATGATGATATCGCATCACTTTTTAATTTTGGAATTATCAAATGCCCTTAATAATTTCAACATTTTCCTTTTCAGTTCACTATATTGATGGAAAGGGAGTGTCCTTCGTAACACAACACATCAAGCTCAAACAAGTTGTGAATTTAACTAATTGGTATTTATTTATAAATTAAAAAAAATTAAGAAATAATATACTTTTTAAATGATGTGTAAAACTCATCCGGTCTTTTATTTTGTATGTCATTACAACATTTTCATTAAGAGGTGATATTCCATGTTATCTTTCAGGAGATCCAGAAGGATAGAATGGAATATCATTATATCACCTATTAAAGTAACGGTTATACCTGTGGTTATACTGTATAGAACTTAAAACTCATTCTCCTTTGCCTAAATCGCTCTTTTAAAACTATAGCTGCCACGACGATATTAAAAAAAATACTTGTCATTTTGTATTTTTGCAGTCAGTGTTGCCATGAAATTTAATTTGCTATGGCCCAATTTTAACGTTCAAGCTTGCCCGTCTGATACGTAGTATCTCTATTTAGTTTGTGAAATATATATTAATATTTGAATAAATATGTGAATTGTGAATGAATTTTTTTTTTAATTCTTTTACGGCCATGGAAACTAGTCCTTTAAGGCCTTTTGTGAATTTATTAATCTTCTTCAGTTTTTTTTTTTGAATAGTTTATACGGCCATGGAATCTAGTCCTTTAAGGCCTTTCTTGAATTTATTCCTACTTAAGTCAGTCGAGTCAAAAATTGAAGTCATTAGTCAAGTCCAGTCAAGTAAGTCTAGTCTGAGTCAGATGGCTAAGTGAAGCGGTGGAAAAATTTCACTTAGCTATATCATGGAGATTTTGGTGACAAAGATAAAAAGTCACGTAATTGACACTGTATCACTTCCCAACACTCGCGCTTGTTCACGAACACTTTGCGAATAATAATCCACCAATATTATGCACAAACACGCGAAAAAACCTAAGTTTTGGAAATTAAATACAGCGCGGACATAGCAACAGTTTACTTTCCCTCCAAAAACCCATCTTCTTCAGTTTTTTTTTTTCGAATAATTTTTACGGCCATGGAATCTAGTCCTTTAAGGCCTTTCTTGAATTTATTAATCTTCTTCAGTCCTACTTAAGTCATTCGAGTCAAAAAGTCGTCAGTAATCAAGTCCAGTCAAGTAAGTAAGTCTAGTCAGAGTCAGATGGCTAAGTGAAGCGGTGGAAAATTTTCACTTAGCTATATCATGGAGATTTTGGTGACAAAGATAAAAGTCACGTAATCGACACTGTATTACTTCCCAACACTCATGCTTGTTCACGAACACTTTGCGAATAATAATCCACCGATATTAGGCACAAATAGTCGAAAAAAACCTAAGTTTTGGAAATTAAATACAACGCCGACATAACGACAGTTTACTTTCCCTCCAAAAACTCCCATCTTCTTCAGTCCTAAAAGTTAAAGATCATATTATTTTTTACTGAGATTTTTTAGATATTACCATAAATATAACCAAAGAGAATATAATATAGTATAGGTAACCTCCAGACGATAATTTGTGATTTGTGCGTCACTGTCAGTAGTGTCAGTGTCAGACAAATGTGAATGTCAGAACCGTCAGATCAGAACAGATGTGAAGTGACAGCACCAGTGAACTGTGCTGGGCTAAAAAATAAAATAAACAAACTAAAACTAATAAAAAAAAAAATCTTCATTCTTCATCAATCATAATTTTCTTAAAAAATGGCAAAGCCTAAAACCGAGGATTCTTCCGAAGATGCAAAGAAGATTGTGGATGATGCTAAAAATTTTATTGAAAAAGCAATTTCTGATATAGGAAAAACTTCAGCAACTAAACAGCTAATTTTGGGCACTACATCAGGATGGTAAGTATTTTTTAACTATTTACGTCTACGGACGTTTTCCAATCTGTATTTATGTACAATTTTTAAAAAAATTACATATATATGTATGATAACCTTGAGCTCAAACAAAGAGATGACCTAATCTTTCTACTACTGACTGACTCACAATCAGAGCACAAGAAATGTGATGAAATGAGTTATACATTTCCTTAATTTAATCTTTAGTATGTTTTCATACTGGGTTAAACATTCAATGTGCATTGTGGTTAATCAATATTACTACCCATTTTGGGTTGTTTTTGACACTTGTACTTAAATATAAAAGTATACAGCCCAAATTATGTAGGTACAGAAATTCATTGTTTTCATTCAGATTCTGATGATTCATTTAGAAAATCTGTTTTGATGTTTAACTGGTACTCTACAGATATTTTGTGCCTATTAACAATTGTTAATAGTTTGTTTATCTGAAGACTTATAATTTGGGTTATTTTTGTTTGTTATGTGTGGTCCTTCCAGTTAAAACTGACTAACAATATGCTAGTAAACTACTACGCCATCACCATAGCTTCACATACACCAAGGACAGCACAGCAAAAACAATATAGGATATAGATCAACTTAAAACTGTATAAACAGCACATCATATGTTTAAGGCATTTTAGTTTCTATTTAGTTCCGGGTCCTACAGTGTAAGATCTAATTAGCTTTTGGCTTCTACATCTTCTCCAAGAAAAAAATCAGGTTAATTTTTAAATCTGACCAGGAGTTGTTTCAAACAAACTATGTACACTGGACAATATGTTAGTTTCAAAATTGTAAAGTCATACATAATTTTTTCAGGATAACTGGCTTCTTGACAATGAAAATTGGAAAAGTGGCTGCTGTTGGTATTGGCGGTGGAGTAATATTGCTACACATTGCAAGTCAAAAAGGGTACATTGATATTAACTGGGATAAAATTAACAAGAAAGTTGACAAAATTAGTGACAAGATTGAAAAGGAAACAACAGGAAAGTCACCTGCTTGGATTGAAAAAGTAAGTGTTTGAAAGTTTGGGCAAAACTTTATCTTCCTGGGCTACAGCTAGTAAAAAATATCTGATAACTTTTTCACAGGGTGAGCTATGTAGACTCGTCTTGGCAACATTTTTTTACATGAAAATGTTTTTGGCGGGATGAATTATCCAATCCAATTTCATGAAAAATAGTTTTTTTTCTTCCCAAAATCTTTTTAATACATTTGCGTTTATGAGTTACCACTTTCAAGCCAGTGAGCCGTTTGATATTAAAAGTTTATAATATTATAAGTAAGGCGCACCCTAGACGCTCATGCGCGCATGATGGAAAACCATCAAACAAAGGGATGGTACTCGAAAGGTAAATTGAATCAACTGATTTCCAAACAAAAAAATCCTAAATTTTTTAGTTTAAATTTATTGATTGATTTAATTGTTCCATCGTAAATCATCGCAAAAAAGAATTTTGCGATGATTTACGATGGAACAATTAAATCAATTGATTTCCAAACAAATCATCGCAAAATTCTAAATATAAATTAAAAAAAATAAATTGATTTGTTTGGAAATCAGTCGATTCAATTCACCTTTCGAGTACCATCCCATTGTTTGATGGAAAACCATCATGCGTGCATGAGCATGTAATGTGTGCCTTAGAATATGTTTTATTATCCATGACGTCTGTAGGTTTTGGTAACCACTTTCCACCGGTGGGCCGTATGCATGTTTATCTTTACTAAATGGTACAAAAGAAACATTTTTATATT
This sequence comes from Apomyelois bistriatella, assembly GCA_947044815.1. Taxonomy (NCBI): domain Eukaryota; kingdom Metazoa; phylum Arthropoda; class Insecta; order Lepidoptera; family Pyralidae; genus Apomyelois; species Apomyelois bistriatella. Next base: position 8,504,925 of record OX345689.1, read on the forward strand.
TAAATTGAGTACATTTTGACATTAAAATGCGTCTCGTCTGTAGGCTATAACCAGTTTCATCAAGTGGGCCGTATGCCTGATACTAATAAATCGTATTACTTAAAGAAACATTTTTATATTTAAGTTTAGTATGTTTAGACATTTATATAAACAATAGATAAAAAAATTCTGTAATAAACGCCTCTGTTTACATTATCGCCACAAAATCGTCTAAATATTTTGTAATTTGTGTCCCAGCCGAGTCCGTCTAACACCCACAGATTTTAGAATGCTATACGTCACACCCGAACCGCTGTCTGATTCGTGGCGTCGCGCTCAGTTGCTGGTAGGCGCACCCTAGACGCTCATGCGTGCATGATGAAAAACCAAATAAAGGCATGGTACTCGAAAGGTGAATTGACTTACTGATTTCCAAACAAATCATTTTAATTTTTTTAATTTATATCAAGAATTTTGCGATGATTTGTTTGGAAATCAGTTGATTTAATTGTTCCATCGTAAATCATCGCAAAATTCTTGATTTAAACTAAAAAAAATTTAGGATTGTTTGTTTGGAAATCAGTCGATTCAATTCACCTTTCGAGTACCATCACTTTGTTTGATGGTTTTCCATCATGCACGCATGAGCGTCTAGGGTGCGCCGTACATTTGTTCCCTTAGCCCACCGCGCCCGCACCCCGCTGCCGCAAATCGCTCGGAGAAAACCGCGCGCGTTTTAGTCCGTAAGGCACACATTACATGCTCATGCACGCATGATGGTTTTCCTTCAAACAAAGGGATGCTACTCGAAAGGTGAATTGAATCGACTGATTTCCAAACAAATCAATTTTTTTTTAAATTTATATCAAGGATTTTGCGTTGATTTGTTTGGAAATCAGTTGATTTAATGTTCCATCGTAAATCATCGCAAAATTCTTGATTTAAACTAAAAAATTTAGGATTTATTATTTGGAAATCAGTCGATTCAATTCACCTTTCGAGTACCATCCCTTTGTTTGATGGAAAACCATCATGCGTGCATGAGCATGTAATGTGTGCCTAAGACGTAGGTAGAGTAAACCGCCGCGCCGCAAATGGAAGTACCTAATATCCTCTTTCTCCCGAAAATTGCGCGAGATCTGGAGTGCAATGCAACTCGTTGTTTTTTTTTGACTATTTATTTTTGTGTAGTTGTTGGTTACCCATTGCCCATTCATTGTACGGTCTTATTGTAAAAACTTACTTAGTATGTCACCACTAGCAACATATAAAAAAAATCTTAAAGATAGCCTTTATGCTTTGGCATTAATAATAAATGACCTGTCATTCCCTAGGACAGGGCGTAACACCCTTTTATAGAAAATCACTGTGAAGTAAGTAAGCTTCTCTTTTTAACCGATTTCAAAAAAAGGCGGTTTTCTATTCGTCGCAATTTTATTTTTTTGTTTCACTTATCCATTTTCAAAAATTGTATATCTTAAATGGGTCCACAATATATCTTATGTGTCGGTCGTATCGCTGCCGTAGGCGAGCCGTGACCATGAGCCTTGTATTCCCTTTCCCAACCCTACTCAGCATTTGCATAGGTTATTAGCATAGTAGGTACCTACCTATGCCGCGCAAAGTACTTTTTTTGCAATTATCTTTTGTTTTTGTTGCAGGTATTATCCTTTGTCAAAGATAATTCCTATTATTCGGCAGGTTTTACTGGAGGTTTCTTTTTTGGCATTGCTTCTTCATGAAAGTCACGCTTTACTATTAAAATAACTCGATTATTAACCTAAGCATACCTATTGACACTAGATACTTACATTGTGTATTTCCGTTTATTTTATCATATGAATAAATAATTTGACAAACTTGGTTTATAGTATTATATTATTATGTAACTTTTAGCTTTTGGAGTTCAAATTAAATCCAGCTGTGCTAAAATGAACACTGTTTCTTATTAAACTGCCTCCGTGGTCCAGTGGTTAAGGCGTTCGTATGTAGACCCGGGAATCGAGGGTTCGATTCCCACGGGAAGCATACCTACTTTATTTAGTTGTTTCCAGTTTGGTTAGGACATTGCAGGCTTGAATCACCTGATTGTCTGACAAAAAAGATGATTCCGTGCTTCGGAAGGCACGTTAAGCCGTTGGTCCCGGCTGCCATCTGGTACTCGTTAAAGGAACCACGTCAGAGGCCGAGAGGAGGTTCCGAAGAACTCTGACACCAGGGTGTGCATGGTCGTTTCACTATGTCACCTACACGAAATGAATGAATGATTAATCTACGGGACTTACTTATATAAATTATGTGATTAGGTATAGCATATAGCACACTAGCATGAAATGTTTAATACCAAATACATAATATTGCATATTCTGTAATAACAGTTGGGTGGGTTTTATACAGTTTTTTTATTAACGAAAATATTTTTTTTGCTTTGGATTAAACTTTAACCTGAGCACTATACTGTTACAAGCTGGGGGTTCGTAATCTGGAGATGAAACATCTTATGACACTGAGTAGACTTTATTCACCGTTTACAATAGTTCCAACAAATATGTCAACTGATGGTCACAAAATGTCCAAATCACTAGGTATTCACTGTCCAGTGAGTTATTTTAGTATGAGTTTTTCTAGTATAGTATGAGTCTTTTATAGTATGAGTTTTTCTTAACGCAGACGCTAGCGACTGCGTTAGGATTTTGTATGGAATTTCTTAGTTGCCTTACTATCCGCCAGAGGCGCTGTACAGGTTTGCCATACTAAATCGCTAACGCAGCGTCTGCGTTAAGTAAAACTCATACTAGGGGCACAGAATAATCGCCGAGGTCGTTGGTGATCACTTCTTGATGTCTCTTACAAGTCGCTTGTATGGCTCCTAAACCCAAACTTGAACTGAAACCTGACTCCCATCGTCACGATCCGCCACTTATACAGATACGAGATCCTGCACTCTCCAGAACATTCTCAATACCTCCCGAACAGTAAGAGAGAGGCAGAGGTATAGCCTTCTCGCTCCTTTACGAGTATTTCTCGGTCAAGAATAAAAATAATGCCTAGAAAGGCACGGTACATGACTACCGACTTCTTGAATACGCGAGCCAATCGATTCTAAGCCTTATGTCCATGTACATAAGGTCCATGAGTATCAATCCAGTGTGTTCCACGGCGAATATATGTTCGATTGAGGGGATACGTCAGCATGGTGTGAGAATCTTCTACAGCCAGTGTCGCTCAACTTTTTCCAGTGGTTACCAACTATGGGGCACCATTATTTTAATTTCGTAACAATACTATTAATAGGTATTATTATCATCTCCAGTTGGGATGTAATTTCTGTGTCAATCTCTATCTTGGTTTTAGTTAGTTTAGGTCGGGTTTGTAAAATATACAAACTCCTGTCAATGCATAGTTACTATAATACTACATATTATGTCGAAATGAGTGTGCCTGCGCATCCTTCAAGTTTCTTCTCTTAGTATTCTGTAATATGTGCTTTAACTCAATAACATTAAATTTTGAATTAAAAAAAACCCACAACACATTTTCTTTTTCGTGGTGACGGTCGACTGATTTACCCCTCACATATTATTTGCAGACATTAGGTATTTTCCCCACTTACACCCCCAGAGCTTTGTAACAGGTCAACCGATTTTCATTAAACATATTATTTTGTAATGTGCACGTGATGCGCTTTCATTTAATACCCCATTCAAGTATATTTGCAGACATTCGGTTGTTCTTCCCCACTTTCACCCACAACTTCTAAACAGCTTAACACTCGCCCGTAAGTCACCTGTAATGTGACTGACCTGCAGACTTGCTTTCCCTAAAACAGCATTTTTTTTTGGGAAGTAGCGCTAGTGAGACCGAAGGAGGAGCCTTAAAGAAGTAAAGTATTTAATACACACCTACGACACGTAACTAAACGTCTCTGTCTGTGGTTTAAGACAGTATTTTTTTTAGTACCTACTAAGTCTATTTAAATCTGTTCTTGTTTTCAGGTTGAGAGATTTGTCGATCGTAAATTAGATAAAGCTGAAGACTTGTTAAAGAAAAAAGAAGTCAAAGCCAAGCGTTGGTATAATAACTTCACAGGAGATGATCACTATCGTGCCACTGAAACTCACGTATTTCTGGCGTCTTTTATGGCGGGAATGGCCATAGGTCTTGTTTGCGGCAAATAAACTTTCTCACAATATAAGTACCTATACAAATATTAAGTGGTTAATCCAGCAAAAATAGATTAAAAACATTTGTATTAGTGGCAGCTTTCTTTGGAGATGTACCTACTTACCTATTAAAGCATTATTATAATAAGCTATTTTTAGAAAATGGCAGCAGCCGTGATTTCGTTTCTATATATGATTATAAATGACTAACTCACGAACATATTTGATAGAACACAGAATAAGATTTAACACGATACCTTGGTGAACACTAGCGCCACCATCAACTAAAAATCATTATTCACTGAAAACACAAGCTTATCAAAAATCCCTGTTATGTAATTAAGGTTCTAGATCGAAGTTCCATCTAGTTACAAATTGCAAAACTGCTAAAAGTGGCCGTTTTAAGCAATATTGCACATTATATAACACGGATTTTTGATAACTTATGTTTTCGGTGAATAATGATTTTTAAATGATGGTGGCGCTAGTGTTCACCGAGGTATCACCTTAAAAGTGATGATGATGTTCAGTTCCCCTCTGTCAAAGTATAAGCCGAATCGGTATATGCAATAATTAGTGTGTCTAATCTATCACAAATTTTTTGCTGTATTGTTTAATTTTTTATTGTGTGTCATCATTAGTCAGGTGACAGTAAAAGTTTGTAGGTGGGTATGCAGATCTGCTTGTGTGTATTTTCCCCCCGCAAAAAACGCCAGATTTATGGCAAGAGTAAAATAGCGTACGAAAGCCTATCGAAGAATAAAATAAAAACCTTCATAGAATATAGAATTGCCTAGTTCAAATTCCACTGGTAGCTTAGGGGTGAGTTTCTTCAAGTGATGTTGGTAGATTCTGCACTCTACTTGTATATTATATTAGTCTAGCTAATTATGATCTAATAACGTAATACTTCTGGTTGTTTATAATTTAGTAAATATATGATTGAAGTTTAAAAAAAAGTGTTTCATTTTATCTGACTGGAAACCTAACCCTTATAAATTATTGCGATTCATATACAAATACCTATATTAAAATGTGTCACTGTTCCCAAGGGCGACGATGACAACGATAGGAGACTTAAGTATATATGTTGCAGGGATATGATAAAATCAGGGATTTGGTCAATGTCCTAAGGGATTTGATCAAATCACGGACGATGTTAAAATAACAATACGATTTTATCTTTTCCCTAAACAAATCTAGTGAATTGAACAATTGTTTGTGGACAAGAATCTTCAGGAGCACATTTATGTAATGTGAGGCAATTCCGTGCATGCAATATGTGGCATTACGACAAGCGAAGAAGGATATGGGTCGGGAGTTCTATGATTATTATGCCAAAAAGAAGAGAATATTAAAAAGCAAAGGGAAGATGCTTCACAAAATTTAAAAAGATCTGCTGATAAAATGAAAGACACTTGTTCGAAGAAATTCAAAGATATATTAGTTGGTTCCACCGTTTTGGTTGATGTACCAAAAGTAGACAGGGGTCCACTAGATGCAAATAATATTACCGAGATTGTATTAGAGACCAAAAACAATTTATTTCAAATTGGTACTTCAGTTGGCATCATAAAAGATTGGCTTCCTATAAACGCTGTTCAAATATCTACAGCTACATTAACCAATTCCATTCCACCGACTAAGCTAAGTTTGCGTGAAATTGCAGGAAAATTATCATTATTTGGAAGTCAATGATTCAAACAATGTTCCTGTCAAGAGTCCAAAGTACGATGCAAAACGAATAAATGTGCCTGTAAGAAAAGTAATGTTCTTTGTAATTCACGATGCCACAAATCTGCTACGTTTTAATATGTGATTATTACAAATATGCATCGTTATAATACGCAACTAAAACGTTTTTCTATTTTTGAGAAATATTTGTTCATTCTTTTAAAAAAATGTTTTAAGTATACTTATATTACAAATATTTTTTTTATATTAAAAATTCTTGATTGTTATAATTAAGTAGTTTTATCTTACCAAATAAATCCTTAAAATACCCTAGAAAAGTTATTTTTATCATTTCACTGAACCAATTTAGAGATTTGTTCAATTCACTAGATTTGTTTAGGGAAAAGATAAAATCGTACTGTTATTTTAACATCCTCCGTGATTTGTTCAAATCCCTTAGGGAATTAACCAAATCCCTGTTTTTATCATATCCCTGCGACATATATATGGACAAATCACACAGATTGAACTAGCCCCAAAGTACTTTTGTTTTGATATACTAACTCAACGATACTATCATTTTATGACACACATATATAGATAAACATTTTTCATCTTGAGTCTTGACCTGACCGGGATCGATCCCGCGGGACCACCCGAGTAGTGGGCAGACATGTTAATCATTACGCAATGGAGGTCGTTGAAAAGGAATAACAGATAAACAGAACCACAGACAGAAAAGAGGTCTCAATTTATTGTGTACCTTTATCTGACTGTGACGCAATATTTTATTTGGACTGCTGACCAGATTTATTAAAATCACTACATAGTATAAAACAAAGTCGCTTTCTCTGTCCCTATGTCCCTTTGTATGCTTAAATTTTTAAAACTACGCAACGGATTTTGATGCGGTTTTTTTATATTAGATAGTGTTTCAAGAGGAAGGTGTTTGTTAATTAAGCATATTTAAACAAGAATTTATTAACTATATTTTGTTCCTTTTTAGTTCAGCAATTAGAGTGTGCTCTGTTTTTTGCCAAAAACAATCTAAACATCTACTTATCAATACAAATAAATAAAATTGGAGTGTCTGAATAATATTAAAATAACCACTTTTCCTAAATGCATATGGATGGATGTATACACGGTACAGTAATACCTATGTACTGTACCGAAAATAGTACAGTTATATGCACTGTGCCAAAATAACATTATATACATTTTTTGTCTGTCTGTCTGTTTGTTTCGGCTAATCTCTGGGACGGCTGGACCGATACTGACGAGAAATGTTTTGGCAGATATCTGATGTATTAAGGAGTAACTTAGGCTACTTTGATATTATAATCGTAGACTGCGAACCGAACAATTTTTTTTTAATTCCACGCGGGCCGCGGGCAACAGCACATAATTAATACCTAATAGTACTGACGTAGCAACAGCTATTTTTTTATGAATTCGTAAGCGGGGTGATGTGCGACTGGTGTCAAATGCGCACATAGCACCTGCATGGTCTCTAAAACGTTCATTCCCAGTTGTACCACCAAACTGTAGATACCTACCACTGGTGGCTCTAAAGGGAAATATCATTCTCTTTTGGAATCCTAATAAAAATTAAAATATTTTAATTATTTTACACCATTTAATTCTCAATTTGTATTAAATGTATGGTAATATTTAAACAATTCATTCGAAGATAAACTTTCTAAATAAGCTTTGTAATTTCGTATGTAATCTTTTTTTAGCTGATATACTGCTTTTCTGTAATGAATTTTCTCCACATTGGATAAGGAAGTCCATTCTAAATTATTTTCGCCTTTTTTATTTTTAATCTTATTGAATAGGTCAATAGAATTCCTGCAAATAAATTAAAATACTTTACTTATTGCAAATAAATAAGTCACAAAAATGGAAAATCAATCGCATAGGTATCAAAAAATAAAGAGCAAACAGCCAGCCACACGCAGATTCGTTTAATGATTAGGTATATAGCCAACTCTTTAGTATAGATTTCCCTCTTAAGGTTTACATACTTATATATATTCTGAAATAATAATATGGCTTTAGAGGAGATGGAAACATAAATTAATAAATAATAATAATAGAGATAAAATGAAGTCTGTGTATGTCTGTCTGTAAGCGCAAAACTAATTTAAAGTAACAAACGGATTTTTATGCGGTTTTCACCGCCTTTTCAGAATGACTATTGCATAGTAGAAACATCAAAAGAAACTTTATAGAGCTTGTAAAAAGGCAACTTGAATTTCTAAAAAATGTAAAATTACGTCGACAGAAGTTGAATAAATAAGGTATTCTATATATAAATACGGGTCGAATTCATAACCTCCTTTTTATGAAGTCGGTTAAAAAAGGTTATGGAATAGCGACCACGCACCGGCAAGCGCAGCATCGGACACCCATCGTGGTCGGATTATTGCATCAAAATTTATATATGTATGTATATGAGTCAAGCAGCCTATGAATTTGACCGGCTGCTGTCGGTATTTAACCAAACTGGATTGGTTAGATGAAATTCCGTATGTAATTTCAACGTGTCCCTAGATGGTTTGAAAACACAATTATATGTCAACAATTTGATTATTATTGCCTATCTAGAATGAATAGAAATAATTATAAGTAGCCTGTATTTTCAACCGACTTCCAAAAAAGGAGGAAGTTCTCCAAAGATATTTAACTATAGGTTCTCAATTCGACTAAATATTTTTTTTATATTTGTTACTTGAGGTCCCCGTCATTTCTGAACCGATTTTGAGAATTCTTTTTTTGTTCGAATGGATATAGTTTCAATTTGGTTCCATAGAAAGTTTATTAAAATCGGCGCAGTAGTTTGGTTATAAAATCAAAATAACCGGAAAACGTAAATCGGCTAAGTCGAATAAAATGAGCGTTTATTATTTATCGTATGTTTACAAGTTGCTTGTTTGATAATGAAGTAACTTGCAAGGTCAATCGACCCTGCATGCCCCGGTATTAGCTTTTTAGAATCCCCTCACGGCCCCTGTAACGGTTTATACTTGAAGCTCAATGTCCCTTAGTATTAACTCATATGAGTGTTATTAACAAGCTCAGTTAACCCTGCACACTGTGGTGTCAGAGTGGTCAATCGACCCTGTATGCCTTGGTATCATTGTTTCGAATATGGGGCACTTCCACTGTTATCGTTTGTTAGAGTACTAGGTCAATAGACCCTGCACGCCTAGGTGTCTGAGTTATTCTAATTTGACGAAGTTCAAGTTGGCCCCAGTAATCAAATGGAAGTCGGTTTTTGTTTTTTGGAAAAAAGTTATTTTTAATTTAAATTGTTGTCATGCAATTGTTGAAGTTTGCCAGGTCCTCTAGTATTTAGGCGGCATATTTTATTAGCTAGTTTTGGGCTTAACAAATCTAATAGACAAAGTTTACTTACTTGATATTGAGAGGAGTAGGTTCAGATAAAACTGGGACTTCATGTTCTGTAACACTTTTAATTTCGGTATTGCTAGGTTCTTGAATAATTGATATTTCCGACAATGCAAAGCTGAAAATAATTTTAAGTCAGATGACATTTTTGCGAATATAATGTGGCCTTTGAGAATTTGATATTTAGCGACAGAGTGTAAGAATCATACTAATATTTTACACATGATAGCATAAATATTTACTTATCTGCAAAGAAACATAGTAATTATTGATAATATTCATGATAATATTAATGATAATATTCAATGTATACCTGACATTAGGATGAGCAGGCTCAGATAAATCTTGTACTTCATATTTTTTTATATTTTCCATTTTGGCATTGTTATGGTCCTGATTAGTTGATATTTTTGATATGGTAAAGCTGAAAAGAATGTTAACCTAGATGACATAGGATTCCTAATAATACATAATTATTTTCATTGTGTATGCCAAACATACAATAAATTGTCTTATTTTTAAAATTTCTTTGGATTCAGGGTGTGAATTGGCAAATTGGCAATTATTGGCTTTCAGGTTTCATATGATTGGTTTTGAAAATTCAAAATTCTCTCTTTCACCAGTACTATTGTCATTTTCTTGTGTCCGACTCTCAAAACCTGTCTTCTTTTTAACATATAAAAAAGTTTCAAGGAAGGTTCTAAAACAAAACAAGGTCACTCATCATAAACATCTTAGTGGAGCCTTGAGTCTAATTAAATTCGACTTTTTATTGTTTTCCTTTATCAGGTATAAACATATAATACTTACTGTCTGAATGACTTTTTGATAATTTAAGATGGAATCCGCCACCAGTAGAATTGAAATGAATTGGCATGAATGATTGATTGGTCCAAGTAAATTGAAACCTCTCTTATTAACTTAAGCTCCTTTTCATACGAGAAGTCATGGATAAAGTATTGCTATGGATTATGCCCAAATACACAAAAGCTACTCAATTTTGAAATCTGCTCAAATACCATGCTGTTGCGCTAACATCAACAATATGACAGTGACAGCATGATACTTGAACAGCTCTCAAAATTGAGTAGCATTTGAGGATTTGGGCATTAGAAAAGCAAATAACAATACTGTGGTAGATAGAGATCACAGCATACAGAAACCAATAAAAGTAAAAAAAATACAATATATTTTTTTTTGTCTTTGTTATAGTTCCTGTTTTCTTTTCTTGGACAACTGATAGTTGTCACATCACAAACAAGTAGTGGCATTTTACAAAACTCCATGATATCTATATTTAGAGAAAACCCGCATTTAAAGTGTAGTATAAAAAGTAGTATTTACGTAGTATAAAACAAAGTCACTTCCCATTGTCTGTCCCTATATAAGTTTAGATCTTTGAAACTATGCAATGGATTTTGATGTGATTTTTAAATAGATAAAGTGATGAGAAAGGTTTTTATTTGTAACCCATAATATTGCACCTGTGCAGAGAGTGGCCGGTCGCTTGTGTTAGATAAATTGGCAAATGTGGTAATGTGTTATATATTAGGCTGTAAAAGCTGTAGTGAGCAAAAATGTGTTAACATAACCTTTCATTCATAAGTACAATATTTTACTTGTAATTTACATTGAAATGTGTATATCCAGTAATAGGGCATTATTTCAGAGAATACATGTCTTAATTTATATACATAAATCCTAAAATGCCATTTTATTATTTTCACTGATAATATATAATAAGCAAGTTCAGGTGGTTGTCGATGTTGCAGCAAGCCCAGGTTTATTATTACTTTTTGTTTTTACAGGGTTATATATTATACTAGCTGTTGCCCGCGGCTCCGCCCGCGTGGGACTCGGTTATATCGCGCCCAAAAGTAGCCTATGTTTGACCTCAGGTCGTTAACTACATCCCTACCAAATTTCATCACAATCGGTCCAGCAGTTTAGCCGTGAAGAGGTGACAGACAGACAGACAGACAGACAGACAGACAGACAGACAGACTTCGCATTTATAATATTAGTATGGATATGTATATATCTGTCCTTCACAGGAATAAACTAATGTGAAGCCCATTTGATTGGTTTGGTCCTAGCGAGAAGTATTAGTACATATCCTGCAAAGCTGACTAATCTCGAAGGACATTTAAGTATGACATATTAGTAAGGGAAAAACATAGGTTAAGTTAGGACTAGTTTTTTGTCTTGCCCTTAACATAAATAGATTTCCATCCAGTAAGTATATTGAATAATAATTGTAATCAATAAAATAAAGAAAAACCTTTTAGTTTGCTTCTTCTTCATGTATGGCTCTGTTTTTTGTAAGCAAATGGCTATTTGATTTTGGCGTTTTGCTTTGCATTCAATGAATTTTTCTATTAAAATTTTCTTTTCGTTTTCATTTAAAAGAGTCCATGCTTTGATAGCTTCAAACAAGGTATATTTTTTCTGAAAGAAAGCAAAAATGGTAACATAAATGAGAATGAAATTCGATCTTTATTAGCCAATTAATCGGTCCGAAATTTTGCAAGAATCAGTGAGTGTAGCAATCTGTGAAGCAGTTACAGTGGAAAACGATGGGTTTGTAAAAAATATATGAACATCTTTTAACAAAAATAAATATCAGACCTCACTTCTTCTCCTTTTAAAATACAATTTCAAAAAAAAATGATATGGTGTTTTAGGACAGCCAATTCCCTTATGTTGTTCCATTTCCATTTCTCACTGCAAATTGCATTAATGAATTATATTATTAACGTGTGTGATATTCAGTGATATTGTGATTTGTATTTTTTTTTAAATACTTTTTACGGCCATGGACACTAGTCCTTTAAGGCCTTTCTTCAATTTATTAATCTTCTTCAGTCCTACTTTAGTCAAGTCAGTAGTACTATTACTAATTCTGTGTCAGTAGTCTAATCTAGTCAAGTGAGTAATTCTAGTCAGTCAGATGACTAAGTGAAGCGGTGGAAAAATTTCACATAGCTATAACTTGGAGATTTTGGTGACAAAGATAAAAGTCACGTAATCGACACTGTATCACTTCCTAACACTCACGCTTGTTCACGAACACTTTGCGAATAATAATTCACCAATATTGAGCACAAATAGTCGAAAAACCTAAGTTTTGGAAATTAAATACAGCGCGAACAGTGACAATTTTTATTCCCTCCAAAAAAAAAACCGCAAAAATACAAAGGGCAAATGCAATCAAATCAGCAATTAAAAAAAAAAAACTTTTATCTTTATGGAAACTAGTTCTTAGGCCTTTCTTGAATTTAATAATCTTTTTCAATTCTACTTTTAGTCAAGTCAGTAGTCTAGTCTAGTCCAGTCCAGTCAAGTAAGTTAAGTCTAGTCAGATGGCTAAGTAAAGCGGCGGAAACATTTCACTTAGCTATAACTTGTGGCCCTATCAATCATCTCTAAAAACCATGCAAGTTCCAGTGAGTAAGAGAGACAGCGCGATACAATACGATACGCGTTTTTTGGTTCTCTCATTTGACTTACCCCAAAAAGATGTTCTTCTCTGCACCACTGGTTGGTTGACTGGTAGAAAAAGCCTATGGCTTTAAGTCCGCCATTTACATTTGTATGTAATGAAGTTAAATAAATAAAAAATAAAATACAAGATGTAATGCGACATCCCCCTTACTCACTGGATTTTGCATGGTTTTAAGAGACTGTAGTAACCCCCCTTGGAGATTTTGGTGACAGACATGAAAAAGCGTTTAGGGTGCGCCTAAAGGACTAGTTTCCATTGCCGTAAAAAGTATTAAAAAAAATGATAATGTTTTTAACTTTTAAAGTCAAGAAGGGAATTTATGAGGAGTATAGTATTCGTTGGAATTTATTTTAGTTTAATAAGTATTTGATTATTATTTTATTATTGATTACAAGTGATTACACCATACTCTTTGATTGATTATTATTACGGATAGTGAGAAACAATGTCGAGTTTCAAAAAGTAAGATTTGTATTTTCATGGCGGTTATAAAGGATTTTTTACACGACTGATTCGAGTTCATTTTTGAAACTGAATTTGCACTTACTTGAATTTTGCAGATATGGTCTCATTCTCCCAGAAAAATCACAAGTTAAGCAGCCTGTGTTCCAGTCAGCTCGCAATGTCTTTGGTAATGATTCTGAATCTGATGATGAAACTATCAAGAAACCTGTTTTACTGAGGCCAAGTGACAATATTAATAGACAAGTAAGTTCACGTGGCACACTTAATATGTGAGATTTGAGCATAAACTCTGTCATTCTGTTTGTTAAAATTTGTCTCATCCTCTTATAGGCTGCAAGTCCTAAGTCATCTTTTAAGGTACACAATATGGTTCTATCTTCATCACCCACAATAAAAACTTACTTCTAGACTGGATTTTTTCAAATTCTTTCTCTTACTGCTTTGATCGCCTTTTACGTACGAACACTTCGTGGACGGCCAGATCTTCCGTCACAAACAGAGGAGGTTCCATTGTACCTATCAATAGCCCAGTACACAAACATTGAACTAATACCAAGCAGATATTTTTAATAAGAGTGTCAAAATATAATTTTTGATACTCTTATCAAAAATTGTATTTAGACACCATTCCTACTTTGTGTAATGCAATCATGGTGCTTGGTTCCTTGAGTGACACAAAGAACCGAGCGCCATGAACCGACCCACTCCATTTTAATATCACAAAATATTTGACAACTGATTTGCGCAAAAATTAGAAAACAATTTAATTTCTTAAAAAAAAATGTAAAAGAATGGGAATTTCCCAATTAAAATGTAATAAAACAGTATTTATCTCCAGACAAATATAGTGATTTATCACAAGAAAATCTAACGAACCTACCAACTCTACCCACCATGGTCAAGTTGTTTTTGTTATGGTCACTTCCTCTTTCATACCCTTTTGTCACCTCTTACAACACCCTCGAGAAGATGGGAGGTAGTCTATTCAAAAGCCAAATGGCTATAAAAACTATATATATCCCATTACAGAAAGCACACTTCATAAGATGGTTTATTTTTATTATTACAGGCGAAAAAAACTCAACAAAATGCATTGATAGAAGACCCAACTGTTTATCAATATGATGAAATATATGATGACATGGTTAATAAAAAAGTTGAAAAACAAGTACAAAAACCTGATGAAAAAAAGCCCCGATACATTGAGAACTTAATAAAATCAGCAAATAAAAGGAAAATTGAAAATGAGCGGCGTATTGAGCGCCAGGTATGTATTACTATAACCAGGCCTGATTGACTCCTCATGTAGGAACAGTAAATATATCTACAAGCGGCAGCCTCTAAAACATGGCTAATCCAGTAGGGATTCCCAAGCGAGCAGTGACGGCGTGATATGTTCGTTACTTACTTCACTGGTCAATGTCGAAATATTGTTTTGTAAACGAATTAAATAAAGAAAGTAAATGTTTTAAAATAGAGAATCAAAAAATAAAGAATTGCGATTCAAATTAAATATTTTTAGTCTTTTGATTCCTAAATAAACAGTTAAATAAAATTTTAAGTTTCATAAACAAGGTACACTAACGTAGCCGTATGGCTATCTCCTTAAGTTAAAGCTCCTATATGCAAACATTGTAAAAATAAAATTGTGCCAGCCGCTAATCTAACAATCTAACGTTAACTCTTTTTGGGAATGGATGGGAATTACTGGTTTGCAATTTCATCGCTTTTTACGATATGCACGGAAAGGAGGAGTGGTCTATTCTCAGATCGCATAACACGAAGTAGACAATCCTATAGAAGTGATAAAAAAAGACGGCGCAAGATAGAAAGAGATGCATATAAAAATCGTTGGTGCTTAGGCGCTGAACTGAATTAGATCGTACTTCGCGGTGTGAAGTAGTTTTTTATTTGAATGACTTTGAGTGAATCTTCTGTACATTAGTACTATTAAGTATTCTGTGCTATTATTAAGATTTTATAACAAACAGCCTGACATATGAAAATTAAAATTTTGAGGCTGGTTTTGATGTAACTATAACTTTAGACAGAACAGATTCTCACCAAACTTACGCCTTTCCCAATATATCTATGAATATTTACTACCTGTAGCCCGCGAGTTTGTGCGCGTGGGCTTAATCTTTCTCGTTATCGTGGAAATCCAAACTCCCAAATCGGAAGCGATTTCCGAAATTTCCGCGGTTGCCCGGGTCTTTTCTTTTATACAAAGTTTGTCATGATAACCAACACAAAAAGAAGAATTATACAATTTGGTGCATTCAAATGATGATAACTTTTTTTAAAAATGAAACGATTTTAATGAAACACATTAAATGTTCTTCAAAATTAAAACAAAACAATTGGTGAAAGTTTTAAGCGAATCGGTTTAGTACTTCGGAGATAAGCTTCGGAGATTTAAATAAGGGTCATTTCCGGGGGACAACATAGGAATTTTAAAAAAAAGTTTTGCAAGCCTTATCGTGTTATATATATATCAAATGAAAGGGCTCGTTATGAGGATCTCGAATATATTTTTGTTATTATCTATACTAATATTATAAAGCTGAAGAGTTTGTTTGTTTGTTTGAACGCGCTAGTCTCAGGAACCGCTGGTCCGATTTGAAAAATTATTTCAGTGTTGGATAGCACATTTATCGAGGAAGGCTATAACATATTTTCAAAAATATTAGGGTTCCTTACTAAAAGTCGAATAATGTAACCCAAGGTGTAAAAAAATTACATGATAAATTAAGTGTATTTTTATTGTGTGCATCATTTTGGTGTAAATATGTGTGACTTTGGGGACACTGGTTTTCCTGTACCATTTCCATGCTTTCGTTATTCCATGGTATATTACACACTACAGCAGTGTAAAACCCCAGAGCACAACTTGTAGTGTTATGTAAATACGTATACATATAGCTTGTCTGTCTGCTTGTGTACTTTACATCTGACTTTAGTAAATTATATGTTCATCCGAAATAATATATATTTTTTAATATGGTTGTTGTGGTCCTAAGTTTACTTCCACATATCTACTTACATGAAATATAGATGGTTAACTTTGTAGTCTTATTATGTGCCAATCATATTTTAACTCTTCATTAGATTCAGAAGGAGCGAGAAAAGGAAGGTGATGAATTTGCAGATAAAGAGGTATTTGTTACAACGGCTTATAAAAAGAAATTAGAAGAATTGAGTTTGGAAGAAGAGAAAGAGAAACGGGAAGAATATTTAGAAAGTATTGGAGACGTTACAAAGCAGAGAGACTTGGGTATAATTTTTTTTTTAGCACTTCAAATTTAGTAATAATGCATGTTTAAATAATGTTCAAAAATTAGCGGGTGTTCTTTATGCGGTCTTCCTGCTTCACTTCACACATCCATTCAGCAGCCACTAATGATGCCAAATGATCCGTCAAAGTTCAACCTGGCCTCTGTAAGTAAAAAAATGAGTTGGTTTTTGTTTTTTGGGAAAAAACGTCAAAAGCACTCAACACGTATACATACGAGGGGCATGCCAAAAGTAATTAGATACTCTTTACTCAATAACTTGATACTGGCAAGTTATACACCATCATATACACTTACTATCTATATTTGAATTCAAATATTTTTTCATATAAATGATTATTTTTTGTGAGAATCTGGCGGGAATTTGCTTGCAACAATGGAACTCAATCGATGTGATTTTTGCGCTATGATTTATTATGATTACAAAAAAGGTTTAAAACCCCAAGAATGTTTTGAACTTTTGGGGAGTCTGCTTGTTCACGAGCAACAGTTTTTAATTAGTTTGGTGAATTTAAGAGAGGACAGGGAAGCTTTGAAGATGAAGTGAGGACAGGTAGGCCGCCAACCGCAGTCACACGAAAAAATGTCCTAGCAGTTGAAAAACTGGTTCGCGAAAACCGACGAATTACATATGTAGAGCTTGAGCGAGAGCTGGGCATTGGATCAGCAGCAATGCAAACCATTGTTCAAGATTACCTTTCTCTCCGTAAGCGTTGTTCAAGATGGGTGCCGCACAAACTGACCGATGAGCACAAAGACCGCCGTGTTGATTGGTGCCGATATATGATAGAGAAATTCGACGGAGGTGAGAAAAAAAAACCTATATGATCTACTTACCGATGACGAAACATGGCTGTAAAACTACGACCCCGAAACAAAACGACGATCGACTGTTCTTTGATGATGAACCAACACCAATAAAATGTAGTCGTGCGCGCAGCACGCAGAAACAAATGGTTGCCTTGTTTTTTTGTAAGACCGGTCATATCGCTACTGTGGTATTAGAAGATCAAAAAACAGTTAATTCTGAGTGATATGTGTCAGTTTGTGCCCCAGCAGTATTATCAGCTTGGTGTGACAAGCGACCGAAGTCAGGAATCCGGCACATTCACTGGCACCACGACAACGCGTCGCCGCACACGTCGGCCAGAACAATTGATTTTTTAATTCAAAAAATGTATCTATTCTACCTCACCCACCATACTCCCCTGACTTAGAACCTTGCGATTTTTATTTGTTCCCTCAAATTAACGAAAAAATTAAAATTAAGAGATTTGAGAGCAAGGAAGATGCACTAGCTGCCTACAATTTCGAAATTTTCGAGGTATCTCGAAAATATTGGTCAGAGGTGTTTTCCAAGTGGTTTAAACGCATGGAAAAATGTATACATGCTCATGGTGAATACTTTAAAAAGATAGAAAATAGTAATAAAAAATAAATATTATAATTTTCAAAATTATAATAATATCTAGTTTTTTTTGGCATACCCCTCGTACAACGCGAAGTGCACCTGGCCGGCCTACTTCATGGCCTTGTAGTAAATAGGTTTCACAATTTCTCTGTGGTTACACAACCTATTGAGTAAAAACAAATATGATATTTAGAATACAGTGTTCAAGACTTTGTTTTAGGTGGATTCTACCGTCACCTGTATGAACAAAAAATGGGTTCTGAAGAAGTTATTGTAAAAGGCGACATAACTGACACAAAAATAGATAAATACGATAGTAGGAAAGATTTAGACACCAAACTGAAAGAAAGGAAAAAACACCAAAGTGACATTTCCAAGAAAAGAAACTACAGAAAACGAAAGACCTCAGAAGACATGTCTAAACAATTGTCTGAAGGTGAAATTGAAGATTCTGGAGATGAAATCAATCGTATTAATCTTAATGATATTCGGTCAAAAAAATCAAAGCAATGTAATGAAAATATTGATGCAGATTCAGATTTTTCGATTGATGAATCTAGTGATGAAAATGAAAACAACGATAAGAAACAACTTGATAAAAAAGAAACAACTGTAAATTTGTGTAGTGTTGATGAAAACGAAGAGAAAAAGAAAATTTTGAATGAGGAAACCGAAAACTTAAATGTAAAGCAAAGTCAACTTGTTGTTGAACAGAAAACTAAAGTTGACATTTGGAAAAAGAGGACTGTAGGTATAGTGTTTGAGCAAGCTTTGAAAAGATATTATGAGCGAAAAGCTGCTCGAGGATTTTAGGTACGTCAAAACCTTACTGTGGTCATATTATATAATTTATTTAATAAAATCACCACCTGTATTTGCAATTTGTTTTTATTTACTCTTACATATAATCATAATATGTAAGCCTATATTTATTATGTGTCACAAAGTTAAGATTTGATTCCATTCTTAATTACAAAATATTTGTTGAATTCACTCACATAAATATTAGAAAATCTACAAGAAAGAGTCATGGCGAACCTCCATACATCGTTTGTACGAATAAAAAATTGAAATACAGATAACATAAAATAAATCGAATTAGTAAGAATACATTACTAGTAACATGTTTACCACCACAAAAAAATTTTAAACCCCGGGGTTTTTTTAATATTAAATTTTTTTAAAGTCGACCTTTTGCTTCGTTTTCATTCGCCATTATTGTCGCAACTGTAACATTATGTCATCCTGACAGTTGTTAGCATTGTCAAAACGGTATTGACAGTTCATTATGATAGGTTAGGTTCATAGATTAAGTAGTTGTACCTGTGATTAAGCAATTAATTTTTACTTGGTGAAAAATTAAGATGGCGACAAGTCCATGAGTAAGAAAAGGACCAACGATATTTTTTATATTTTTGTCTCTGTCAACGTGGCAATTTTTTCTTTGTTTGGCCAATTCGACGCCAAACAAAATCTTACACCAAACTAACAGTGAAATTATTTATTTTTTGTATTAAGAAAAATATTCATTTTAAGTAGTAGAATTTGTA
The DNA here is from genome assembly GCA_947044815.1 of Apomyelois bistriatella. Taxonomy (NCBI): domain Eukaryota; kingdom Metazoa; phylum Arthropoda; class Insecta; order Lepidoptera; family Pyralidae; genus Apomyelois; species Apomyelois bistriatella. The sequence continues at coordinate 8,524,382 of OX345689.1, forward strand.
CGAAAGATATACAAAAATATTTTTTGTATATCTTTCGTACAAATTCTTTCCCTTATGGGCATTTGTTACATAAATTGTGTGGCTCAGGAACACATTCCAGGGTGCCTACCACCATCTCTTAAAACCATGCAAGATCCAGTGAGTAAGGGAGATGTCGCCTTACATCATGTATTGCGCTGTCTCACTTACTCACTGGATCTTGCATGGTTTTAAGAGACTGTATATAGTAACCCCCCTGGGGGCTTACTACTATCTCTTAAAACCATGCAAGAACGATTGAGTAAGAGAGATGTCGCCTTACATCATGTATTACGCTGTCCAGATCCAATGAGTAAGTGAGACAGCGCAATACATGATGTAAGGCGACATCTCGCTTCGACAGTCGTTCTTGCATGGTTACTAGAGATGGTGGTAGGCACCATCTCTTAAAGCGTAATACATGATGAAAGGAGATGACGTCTTACTGTGTTACTCTGTCTCGCCTACTCACTCGTTCTTGTATGGTTTTAAGAGATGGTAGTATACCATTTGATAGTGAGCCTGCTACTTAAAAAGTTGATGGTGACCCCCCCAGGTGGCTTACTACCATCTCTTAAAACCATGCAAGATCCAGTGAGAAAGCGGGACAGCGCAATACATCATGTAAGGCGACATCTCATTCACTCACTTGATCTTGCATGGTTTTAAGAGATGGTATAGCCCTCCAGGTACTAAATCGATGAATGTAACCTACCATATTGAACTGTCAATATCGCTTTGACAATGCTAACAACTGTCAGGGTGACATAATGTTTCAGTTGCGTTCAAAATGGCGAATGAAAACGAAACAAAAGGTCGACTTTTATAAAATGGAATATTAAAATAACCCCGGGGTTTTAATTTTTTTTGTGGTGGTAAACATGTTACTAGTGAAGTATTCTTACTAATGCGATTTATTTTAAGTTCTCTATATTTAAATTTTTTATTCGTACAAATTCCGCCATCATTCTTTAGATATTCAAAACAAGAAACACAATGTTTTACGGCCTCAGTCTAAGGCCCGATTTCCACCAAAGTTGAGAGGAAAGGAGATGTGCTTTGAATAACCAATCAGATTTCAGCTTAACTTCGGTGGAAATGGATCAAGCGAATAGGAGATGTACCATTAATGGTACTGTCCAATGGTACAGATGGTTCGGCGGGTCTTATTCTTCTTTAGAATCTTGTGCCGTACGCGAGCAAGCTGCGCGCGGCTAAGCGGAGATGTGTGGTGTGGCCGGGCGGTGGAGGCGGGCGCTTGACTGAGTTTGAGCTCCAACAGTACATCTCCGCTACGCATATCTCACATCTCTCCACTATGGTGTAATTAACCTGCCAGCTTAGTGGCACATCTGATTGAAAATGTTATTTTTCAGATTAACCTATGTGTCCGTGGATGTTTACCTAAAAAAAAAACAAGGCTGTTACAATAAGGTAATAATCCAACCATATTATATTGAAAGTTAAGCGAACTAATTATTAATATTCATTGCGCTGAAAGTAGTAGGTATTATCAGACAAAAAAATTAAATTATGTCAATCTCAGGCTTTGTTTCGAATGCAAAAATCTCAAGTTTTGTAGTATTAAAAATAAGTTTTATCCAAGTGGATAAGATAAAAAGGTCGAGTAAGTACTCGTAGGTGGTGTTGATAAAATTACTAATAATAATTTACCTTCATATATTGATAAAAATGGGCAAATTATTGTCTCAGTTTGCCTCTAACTCACGAAGTAATGAGCTTTGCAGTGAACTGAAACAAATATATAATGTTATTATTATTCAGTAGAGTCCAGTAGATTGCAAATCAGTTAGCATTTCCCCATCGTAAATTTGTCGAATGTTGACTAAAAATCGGCACCGACTTCATATTTATTAAAATGTTTGATATGAAGCATTTTTAAACAACAATGTATTAATTACTAGCGACCCGCCCCGGCTTCGCATGGGTATAAAAACATTCCTCTTGAATCACTCTATCTATTAAAAAAAACCGCATCAAAACAGTTGCGTAGTTTTAAAGATTTAAACATACAAAGGGACATAGGGACAGAAACTTTGTTTTATACTTTACGTTAGCTAGCTTCGTGCGCGTGGGCTTCGTTCCCGTTATCGTGAGAATTTCGGGCATTGCTCCCGAAATGCCCGGGAATCCCCCTTTTCTCTCATGACAATAACCAACACAAAAAAAGCGTTTTCCAATTTGATGCACGAGTTCGAAATTGCTACATATTTGCAGGCAAACATGCCTTGAGTTCAAATGACGATTACTTTTCTTTTAATGAACCGATTTTGATGAAACAAACTTTAGGTGTTCTTGCGAGTTAAAACAAAACAATTGGTGAAAGTTTTAAGCAAATCGGTTCAGTACTATCGGAGATAAGCGTGATCATGCATACAGACAGACAAAAAAAAACATTTTTTTTTGCTTTCTATTATTTTTTTCAAGTGTCTCTATCCATTTCAGTCAAAATTACTAAATGTACAGACAAAATATTATTACTGTTTTATTACATGTATAGATATAGATAATAACTTACTTATTGAGAAAATTAACCTTAACAAATATAAAATTACAAACTAAAACTTAGATACTACAAAAATTTTAATCAAAACATATATATCTAAAAAGTGGTGCTCTTGTGGCATGGTGCCAAGAACCCCAGTTTCATTTCCGCGCTGAATAGCGACTGCTATTCTCTCTGCGAGATATGAGCCGGCTTTTTTGTCACCAGCGGCGTCGACAAGTCGCGGTGCTAAAATATTGTTGATTTTTTAAATCTTGGCCCCCACGCACCGAACGTTTTAACGCCAAGTGGAGCAAATAATCATTAGATAGTGATTAATATTGATAAGGCATTGATACACATACATCTAAATATGTTTGCTGTTTGTCGACTTTATTTAAAAAAAAATAAAAGTATGTACCTATGAATTCTGAAACGGGATCATTTTCGCCTTCCGCCCGCATGGTGCCTGTAATCTCTTCATTCTCGACCATTGGTAACACCAGTTGGACAAATTCTGGAGTATATGGTGGAGCAATTGCATCTAGTACCTATTAAAACAATAAAAAAATGTAAAAGCGCGATTTACACCAAGAGAGAACTCAGACAAAAACTTAACGTGTCATTTACTTGGGGGATCTGGGGGTCTAAAAACGCCACTTTAAGCAATTCATCAATCGAATTCATATTATGAATTTCTTAGCTATTCTGTAGCAATTCCTCTATTTTTTGTAAAATGGCCAACTAAACTGCAATTCCTCTTCAAAAAAATTGAAAGAAATAGGAATTGCTAAAGAATTAGTAATATGAATTAGATTTGATGAATTGCTTAAAGTGGCGTTTTTAGACCCACTGTACTTGAAGCGTCCGGTGATATCAAATGCGACGTTCGGACACGAATTACAGCAGCATGGGCAAAGTAACGTGAGGTGACTGGTATCACAGGCTTAAGGGACATGTATATAAATCTATTATTAGGCCTGTTTTACACGGTAGTGGGGCGTGGTCCGTGCATAACGGTACAAGCAAGCTGCGTGTCACAGAAACGAAAATGCGTAAGAATCCCTCGCGTTCGGGTAACCTTCGTGTTGGTTGTGACATAACATACAAGCTTCAGGTGAATCCTGCGATGGTTGGTCACGGCTTGCGCGTCTATTCCCGGTTGTTACCACTGGCTTTGTTGCCATTGGGGACAAATGGTAAAATAATCCTGATTGTCACCAGTGGCGACGTATAACACATACTATCCCAGTTGTAGCTACTGGCTTTCACCCCTGGTGACAAATGAGAAAAATACATCCCAGTTATCGCCAGTGTGGACGTACGGCACAGGTAATGTCGCATGCGTCTCCATATTTTTTTTAGGGTCAAATTACACAGATTGATTTAGCTTTAAAGTAAGTGGTAGTAACGATGATATTATATTGTTTCTGCAAGAACTTTTTGTCTCCAGTGGCAACAAAGCCAGTGGTAACAACCGGGAATAGACGGGCTTGCGGAAACGGCAAGTTACATTATACGTGTCCATGTTGCTTCCTCCGCGGCCGGGTAGAAGGGGCAAACCCGAAATGATTGGCTTGTCGGCAAATGATTGGCTTGTCGGCCGCCAAACGTATAGAATCAAAAGTATCCTTTGTGTTACATGTGTACATACCAAATTTTATAAAAAAAAATGACCTGGTGGCTTACCACCATCTCTTAATACCATGCAAGATCCAGTGAGAAAGCGAGACAGCGCAATAAATCATGTGAAGCGACATAAGGGGGATGTCGCTGGATCTTGCAAGGTTGTAATAGGCATGGTAAAACCCCCCTGGCCGAGTGTGAAGAAGTAGCGAAAGTTGGTATGTACTTTCACTTGTATAATATTAGTGGGATGGTAATAAATATTCAAACCTCTGTGATGAAGTATCTTATGAGAGAAATATCGGTGTCACCGCGTTGCCAGCATTGCTTGATGTACCGTAGAACAGGCACTACGCAGCCTCTGCTCAAAAGGTTCACCATGCGGTCTAAAAGCATTTTTTTCAGTTCCAGCTGAAATTATTAAGTAGTATCTACTTATAGATGATAATTTAACGACATCTTGGTCTACCTCTATTATCATCATCGTTTCAGCCTGCGGTAGTCCACTGCTGGACGTATGCCTTCCCCAAGGATTCGGTTCCTTCCGCTATGTTTCCCCGCACACTGCAATTTGAGTGTTTCGTGTAGCTTCATGTTAAATTATCAATAAAGGCCATTCCATTTTTCTCGTGAAAGCCGTAATCCGAATATATTTTTTCAACTGTCATAAGAGGTTTGACGTTAAGATGGTGACTAATTACGAAAAATAGTCTAATCAATATAACCCGTGAGTACTCTGTATTGTAAAGAGGAAAAATAAGAATAAGATTTTAGCTGTCCGCGCATTAAAGCCATACGGCATTCGGTACAATGGTAAGAGCATGTATTTCAATTTAAGATAACGAACGTCAATTGTTAAATATCAAAACAGAAATAGGAAAAGTATTGTACAAATAAAAAAGTAAATTCATCCTAATAACAATAATTAGGGTGGGTTGCACCAAAGTACCAGTTATCGTAACAGTTAATGTCAAATTTAACAGTAACATTACTGCTAACTATAACCGTTGTAGCGACATAGGTTGCACCGTCGTATTTTGTAGTATAGTAAGTTGCCAAGGTTACAAGTATAATGACGTCCGTGGAGGTTATTTGACCCGTCTGACAGATAAATTGACAATAACAATAGCTTTAACCGGTCAAGTTTGGGCGGTTACGGTAAGCGTAAAAGTTATGACGTATTTTGAAGATTGACAAAATGGTGCAACGAATTTTATACCTAACCGGTACTTTGACAACACAGTTACTGTTATAGTAAGTTGGTGCAACCAGGCCTTTATACATACATACCTGCACTAAAATTTCTAATTCATCTTGCGGTGATTCAAACAACTGCACCAATAATTTGAGAAGTCTGTGGTGAAGCAGTTGGTGGCACGATGCTACTTCGTCCAACAATGCCAAGTGAACAGGACAGTGTTCTGTGCACAGTTTGAAATAAGATGGTTCTGTGACAACACACTCTACCCATACGAGAACGCCCATACCGACGACTGGAAACCTGTATTTAAAATAATTATGGTAAGAGAATCAAAGTGTGTAAAGACAAAGTGTGTGTGTGTTTTTCCGTCTTTCACATCGAAACGGAGCCATATGGAGCGACAGATTTCAATTAAATTTGGCATGGGAATACCTCGAACCATAGGATGGACATAGGCTAAAAAACTTGCACTTTTAATTTCTTTTCAAAACAAGCATTCCTGTAAATTAGCACAATATGCATTCGATACAAAATAAAAATTTCGCCAATATGAGCATTTGCAGAATATGCTTTTTTCTTATCTTAAGTTTTCAAATTTGAATATATTTTACTCTTGAAGTAAACTTTTTTATTACAAATTCAGTAAATATTGTAAGAGCTGTGGATTCGCACTTTGGTAGGTACGTTAGTTCTTTGGAGATAAAAACACCCTCGTACCATTGAACAAAGAAAAATAATTATTAAGTATTAAATACTCCACACAAATACTTCCACTAATTAGATTATTGTTCATATCACTGTCTAGAAATAGTAGCTAAAGGCTTTGGTTTATATCATCATGAACTAAAACTGACTCCCCATGTTCGACGATCTGCTATTTATATTACGTAGTATACTTTAATCTATGGACTTACTTATCACTGAAATCAACTTAATAAAAATCGGTTCAGTAGTAGTCTTAAAAAGATAACAATTAGACAGTTCAATTTGTCACAAAAGATAACAATTAGCAATAAAAGATTGTATATAAGGTGAATTTAAATCAACTGCAAATATTTTAAGGGCAGATTCAGACCACTAAACTGAACAACTTTCCTAAATAAACTTATGTCGAAATACGAATCAGCTGATCTAGTTCAGTATGGAGAGTGAAAAATAAAATTTCATATTTCGATATAAGTTTATTTGGAAAAGTTGTTCAGCATAGTGGTCTGTATCTGCCCTTAAAATATTTGCAGTTGATTTGTGTCCACCTTGTATATATTTACCTTATGCAATGATATAGCGTGGGCAACTCTGCTATGAGCTCACTAGAACTGGCTGAACTGCTGCAGACTGCGTGAACCTTCTCGATGGCCTGGACGGTCGCTTTCAGCTCGTCCTTCACAGGTCTGCCCGGAGTCACGCCTTCACAAACACTGGCGGAATATGCCAACAGATACATGTACTTAGACTTGTGTTCGGGATTCAGTTTGCTACCCAACTTGAATAGGGAATCGACCAATAGTTCTGAAAGCATATAAAAATATATTTTCATCCTCTTGCTCGGAAATAGCTTCATTATTTAAATAAATAAATATATAGGGGACAAATCACACAGATTGAGTTAGCCCCAAAGTAAGTTCGAGACTTGTGTTATGGGATACTAACTCAACGATACTATATTTTTATAACAAATACATATATAGATAAACATCCAAGACCCAGGCCAATCAGAAAAAGATCATTTTTGATCTTGACCTGACCGGGGATCGAACCCGGGACCTCCTAAGTAGCGGTCAGGTATGTTAACCGTCACGCCACGGAGGTCAAAAAAAAAAAACAATACGTCAATAGACTCATTGCTGGCCTAAGACAACAATGAAATTTAAAAAAAATAATTGCCAACGGCTAATGGAGGTTTTTTAATGTACACTTATCATACAATAGGTGTTTTAGTATCATTCTGTCCAGCCTACCAAAAAAAGGGCATTAGTGAGCTAGACTTGCCGAGGAACTGCGGTATCCGCAGCAGGTGCACCGGCGGCGGCTCGGGCTGCGTGTAGGCCCTGAACAGCGCGGAGATGTCTGCGGGGTTGAGCGCGCCGCGCGACAGCATGGCCGCCAGCGCCGTGCGCGCCGCGCGCCACGCCTCGCCCGCCGTCAGCGCCAGCGTGATCGGCGTCACGTCGTGCCCGCTGTCGCATACACACACACACGCGACAATCATAAAACCTTGCGGACATTATCATCTTTCAACCATGTTTGCCAGTCACATCCCAGCTCCTGTTATGTGCGTGTGCTCTGAGGGCCACTCTCTCAGAATTCTTTGAAAACAGGCTCAGGATTTAGTGAACATTCCCAAAGAATTGTGAAAGTTGGAACCAGATTTTGTGAAAATCAAATAAGCGAGTTATGGGCTTTAAAGTTGGACCCTCAGTCCACACATAGAGGTTTGAGGGTCCACTTGTACCGGATAAACTAAGGACACTAAAGAAAAGTCTTCACGCCAAAATGTAAGATAATACCAAACAAAAATTGCGGAAACAAGATATTATAGCAAAACATTGTATTATTTTCTATATCTCCGTTCAAAATGGACCCTCACGTCGAAAGTTTATTACGCTAATAATAACAAAACCATTAACTTTTGGCTACTCTTTGAAATCTTATATCATAGTAAATAAATTGTGAAATTTTGTGAAAGCAATAACAGATCACGATATCACGTTGGTTAAAAATTATCACCTTGTTAAAATTCGGACCCTCAGTCCTCCACTTTTTTGTTTTCGTTTTGTTTCGCTTAACGTATTATAGCTAAGAGAAACACAAAATTAACTCCGTTTGTAAAATAAAATGTGCTACAAATACAGTACCATTGGGTAATAAAAACACCTTTTATTGTATAAGAAAATCAAGTTTTATTTTTATCATGTAAATAATGAATGAAATAGGGTGACAACATTTTGCATAAGCCTGGACATAAAGCCTAGTGCTGCCCCTATTAGAAATAAATTATTTAAAGAAAAATAGAGGCTTTATTACAAAAATGGCTTTTGCAGAATTTAAATAAAATTATTAAATATCTCAATGGTTTATCTATCGATTTATTACAATGTACAAAAATAACAGGTACTTATGCGTTAAAACATAGCAGATACCTGGGTGTGAAAAATCTGACATCAGTGTAGGCCACTTACACACATGAACACAATCAATATCTCAGCTGTATATTCTACTTTAGAAGAAATTTTATTAATATACTAGCTGTCCCGGCGAACTCCGTACCGGGCGAACGCATTTTTTCACCGTTTAAACCTTCCCTGAACTTCTAAAAATATGTCAAGACCAAAATTAGCCAAATCGGTCCAGCCATTCTCAAGTTTGTTAGCGCCCGGTAACATCACGTGACAGATATCTCCCCACTACAGGTAAACCCCTCTTGGCAGTAGTAGTGTCGGGGTGAGTATGAGTGTAACGCTGTCTTCTCCTTGGGTTCGCCGAGCTGTGCAGACGTGTATTGTGCTCTAGTGATTTAACATGGCCTTTATTAGTATTTGATATTGATATGATATTGCTGTTGATAATTTTAATATGTGTTCAAATGTAACTGTAGTTTAACATAGGTAGGCACGGACGAGGGATTGGTACGCTTCAGGCTGGATCCCAGTGATAGGAGCGGGGTTGGTGCTCCTATCTTTACCGTGATTAGTGCCAAAGCTTAGACACGAATGGGTAATTCGGTCATAGCTAATAAGTTTTAGCGAGACTAACGAACAGCAATTGATTTTTATATATATAGATTTGTGTGTAGTAGTAGTTGCTAAATTGTAAGTACATATCCAAATCAGACTTACTTTAAATCAAAAGTTTGATTTCCTTGACCGCGAGTGTCTTGCTTGTACAAAGATATGCTTGCATATTAATTATAAATTTATTAATGTAATCCTCACCGTTACATAGAACTCGCATCAAATCCTTATCACCAATCACTTCCGATACACTCACATAAACGTTTGTTTACTAAACTAATAGGGACTATTCTACTTAAGTAAATAAAAAAAAGTTCGTGTGGTATGATTACTTTGAACCAGCATTAACAACTAAAACATCACTCAGAATTAGCACTGTACATTAAAAATAAATGTGGGTAAAAACAAAATTATTGTCACCCTACCCACATACATTAATAGTCAATTTCAGTGTATATTAAAATTTGTAGTTTTAACGTAATTATTATAATTAACAAATAATATCAATTTGTTGCACATTTTTTTCTACAAAAGGAGATAATTTTGTGTTTTTCTTAGTTATCATACGTTATGCGAAACAAAATGAAAACAAAAAAGTGGAGGACTGAGATTTTTAACCAACGTGAAATCGTGATCTGTTATTGCTTTCACAAAACTTCACAATTTATTTACTATAATATAGGATTTCAAAGAGTAGCCAAAAATTAATGGTTTTGTTATTATTAGCGTAATAAACTTTCGACATGAGGGTCCATTTTGAACGGAGATATAGAAAATAATGCTATAATATCTTGTTTCCGCAATTTTTGTTTGGCATTATCTTACATTTTGGCGTAAAGACTTTTTCTTTAGTGTCCTTAGTTTATCCGGTACAAGTGGACCCTCAAACCTCTATGTGTGGATTGAGGGTCCAACTTTAAAGCCCATAACTCGCTTATTTGATTTTCACAAAATCTGGTTCCAACTTTCACAATTCTTTGGGAATGTTCACTAAATCCTGAGCATGTTTTCAAAGAATTCTGAGAGAATGGGCCTCAGAGCACACGCACATCTCCTGTTTCATTCTAATCATGGTCTTAAATTTGGCGATACTGGTTATAACAATGGAGTGTCTGCCGTATGACCTCGATTTATAATGAAACCATATCAATAATAACGTGATCAAGGTGTATAGGTGACCAACACTATGTCATATTTTTTCAGGTTGCCTAGAGGCGTTTTTTTAATAAAAAACGTGAAGTTAGTAGTCTAGTCAAGTAAGTAAGTGGCTAAGTGAAGCGGTGGAAAATTTTACTTAGCAATAACTTGGAGATTTTGGTGCCAAAGATAAAAATCACGTAATGGACACTGTACCACTTCCCAACACTCATGCTTGTTTACGAACATTAAAATTTGGCGAATAATAATCAACCACTATTATGCACAAATTGATTGATGATGATGATACATCTTGGTATGGTTTAAGGCCAAGTGTTACAAATATATTAAATATATATACATATATACATTTGTAACAATGTCTTACTTGAAGTTGTGTGCCATGACGAGACCTGATATTATTCTTAAAATAAACATACAATGTTATAAATATTATAAATTCCAAGTAAAATAATCTCATTTAAGTATACCTTTGTTGTGCGCAGCGGGTTATTTCCTGGCTCAATCTCTTCATAATAGCCCCGCCTCTTGGCTCTTGAGATAATATGTGTACAATTACTTGACTGTACACATATGTATGGGCACCATGGCACACCATTTTCTAAGAATACAAAGAAATTAAATTAACAGAAATCTTTATATTTTCTTATTTAAGTACTTGTCTTGATACTGTACCATGGCAAAGGACATGTTAAGTTATTTTTAATTTGAGGTATTATCGGTTGGTTAAAACTTTTTTTTTTTTTTCTCATTTAATCTTGCAATCAGCCTTTCTGGCTATGAGCAGATGTGTTGCATGATTGGACACATTAAAGTTATTCCCCTTTAGGAATAACTATTTTATACATGGCAGCCTATGCGAGGCTCCCCAGTTCAAGGATTCTGCGGCGCTTCAGCCGGTGAGAGCATTCTGGTATGGTGAGCTGTGATGCCAGCTGGTTCGGATGATTATGCAGCCTGAGCTTGTATTTCTGGCCAAAAGATTTTATTTCATCCTTTACCATTGCTACATTCAGATGTTCGTGGACCTCTGAGTTTCGAATAAACCAGGGCGCATTGCTTATTTGCTTGAGTATGTAGTTTTGGGTTCTTTGGATCTTGTTTATGTTGGAGGCACAGGCAGCTTCCCAAAGTTGAATTCCATAGGTCCAAACTGGTTTTATCACAGATTTGTAAAGTAGGAGCTTGTTGTCAGCACTTAATTTGGAGTTTCTTCCCAGGAACCACGATAGTCTTCTGTATTTACAATTTATTTCATTACGTTTACATTCTATATGTTTGGTCCACGTCATACGGCGATCTAAATGCAACACCAAGTATCGCACTGAGTCTCCCTGAGGGAGTTGTCTATTACCAAGACACACGGGGGGACATGTTTCTTTATTAAGGGTAAAAGTGATTTGCACTGATTTGCTTGTACTTGCTTTTATTCTCCATTTGTTGAACCAGTCATTGATTTTAGTAAGACTTTTTTGTAGTTTTGTCGATGCCTCTACAGGGTGTTTACTAGTGGTCAATACTGCTGTGTCATCCGCGTAAGTAGCGATAGTAGTGTCAGGTGTTTGAGGCAAGTCAGCTGTAAAGATCGTGTACAATATTGGTCCCAAAACTGATCCCTGTGGAACTCCAGCGAGTATGTCATGAAATGCTGATGTGCAATCCCCTTCCTTCACCTGGAAGATTCTGTCATTAATATATGATTTCAGAATTGGATATAAATTGTGAGGCAAGAATTGTTTGATTTTGCACAGGAGGCCCTTGTGCCAGACACGGTCAAAAGCCTGTTGGACGTCTAGAAAGGCTGTCGAGCAATATTCCCTGCGCTCAAGGCTGCCACTGATCCTTCTGCACACTCTGTGTATCTGCTCTGTGGTGGCATGTTGTGGCCTGAATCCGAATTGATGATCTGGTATTACTTGATTTTCATTCATGTACTTTGTGAGCCGCTGCAATAATACCTTTTCAAAAAGTTTGGAGACTATTGGGAGTAAGCTAATGGGTCTGTAAGATGACACCTCATGAGCTGGTTTTCCTTCTTTATGCACCATGATAATCTGTGATACCTTCCACAATGCAGGAAAATATCCCACCTTAATGCTGCAGTTAAATAAAGTGGTTAGAAAAGCCACAGCCTTCTTTGGTGGTTCTGTCAATACCTTCTTGTCTATCAGGTTGAAGCCTGGGGACTTATTGTTCTCCAATTTGCAAATAGTAGTTTTTATCTCCCTTGGGGATATCACTTTTATAGGTAGTTCAAGTTGGAAGTCTTGTTGAAGAATTTCATCAATTTCAGCCTCGTCTGATGCAGAGTGAGCTTCGTTTGGAGTGAATACACTGGCAAGATGTTTAGCGAATGCATCTGCTTTCTCTCGTTTTGATCTTGCCCATTTGTTTCCTTCAAGTCGCAGAGGTGGCTTCGGATTTAGTTTGATTAAAACTTAGATTTGGTTAAAACTTCAGTAATTAAAATACGTTCTCAATACTATTCTGCAGATATGGAGCATTAAGTTGTTTTTTTTTAAATATTTTATAGCCCATTACATTGGGGGTAATGGAGATATGAACTAGCAATTCGATGTTATAATAACAAACCATAGAAACTAAAAACAAATAATACTTACAGCACACTCATTTACACTATTCTGCCAATCATCAGAACTTTGGAGGAATCCAACTATGGCAGATTTGAGTACCCTGGAAAATACTTCGATTTGTTGGGCTGCCGTAGATATGCTTGTGATTTCCCCTTGGAATCCTGCATCTGAAATTAACTAAAATAAAAAGCTCATTATTAATAAATAGTAAGTATTTTTTCCTGAATATATTCAGTCAATAGTACAGTCACAAAATAGAAATAGTACTTTCGAGGTCGTAACTCAAAATTTTAGTTCAAAAATTTAATTCTGATCATCAAGTACTTTTAGAAATGATTTTAATAAGGTTTTACATTTTGAAAAGTAAAATTGTGGAAACAGTTACAAAATTAAGTGTGTGTTCATAATATGGAGTGGTTGCTGAAAGAAGAGCAAACAAAAAAACTTTTCGAAATTTGGTGACTGGCATTTATTTATCCATACTTTTGTTCATAATATTTAGGGAATTTTCTAAATTCAATCGGAACGGACTAGAAAAGTAAGTAGTGACAGCAACGGTTGTTATATCCATAACAAGAAAGTGTGAATAAATTTATTTAAATAGCATAAAATTAGATAGGTATATATAGAACTAAGTTAAAATAGTACCAAATAGACGGCTTAATAAAAAAGTTTTTAATCATTTCTAAATGCATTTCTGAATAATTAGACTTGCATGGTCGCAGGGACAAAAAAAACATAGTGAAATACTAATAAAATGAAAAATTTTGAGAAAATTTTGTGTTAAATTTATTTACAACCTGCCTGAGGTTATAGAGCAAATATTTGTCTCCTACCCTTGCTCTCTTAACTATCTCTTATTAGCGTTTTTCCGGTTGCATCCTCAGCTGGTTGCTTCTGAACCCATGGTTCTCTTTGCCTACCCTTACTAATGCTTTTAAATACATAGATAGATTTAATACTACACCTTAATAGTGAAATTTAACATCAGACAATCAGGGTATTCTTCAGCCAGTCTGTATATCAGGGATCTCCAAGTAGGGTGCTCAATCATTTCAGTCAACCATGCTGGTGTCTGCAAGCAGAATTAATATAAACATTGCAGATGTAATAAAAAGGTAAAAATTGTATCGCATTCTTATGTGTGTAGATATAAAAGGAAAAACATCTGTGCAAACTAATGTGAATTAGAAAAATCTGATTACCATGACAGATTTAGTAAAAGTATATGAGAATATTTAAAATTTCTTGACATGACATGCCTTTTAGTAGCAGAATGAAAGTCCTGTCAGTAATGATCATGAAGCAGAGTCATATACTAAAAAGCCTCATTAGGCAAAAAATTAAAGACTAATCGCCTTATTCATAAAAATGCACTCCCATTTTAACTAAAATTTTTAGCCAGCACTAATTTGCATGAACTCTGGTGGCGCTAGCACACAAAGTAATTTACGTGCTAGGTAATACTATTACTAATTCTGTGGTGCTAGCGCCATTTTTGCATTGCAATTTGTATTTAATAAAATGTTTTATTTATTTAACCATTATTGCATAAAATACAATGTATCAAACAAAAGGCAGACTTATTGCTAAGAGATTTCTCTCATTTTAGTACTAAATAAATGATGGTCTTTACAATTTTTTTTAAATGTTTGTTAATATTTATGAATAATGTAGATGGATTTTTAGTGGGAAAGCTGCGATGTGATGATAATGTTTTCAACTTACTTCACCCTCTTCTGTAAAAATTGTATCTGCTTTCTTTGGGTCAAATGTTTTTAGAATCATATCTTTTAAATGATTTTCAACCATGGCCTGGACTTCAGTTACTTTGACACCTGTGGATATTTATTAAGTACAATATTAATCAACTTATTTAAAAAATAAAATAAAAAAAACAACAGCTAGGTACTTTTGAATAACAGTGATACAAAGCAAGTGTAATAGCAGGTCCTCACAGATAGAAATTATTTAAATAAAAAAAATTGAACATTAATGCAAAACAGAGTTACAATTTGCAATATCAAAAATGATATTACATATCTAGGTATATATCAAAATGGTGCTAGCCATGTTCTTATTAAAACTTAGATATACTTTCTTTATAAGTATCATAACTGATTGGAAAGCAAATTAACAATACATTTTTGATCATGTATAAGGTAGATGCACTCGTCCATACAAAATTAAACATGAACTTGGCACTGTCTCTTATAAATATTTATATTATTAAATATTGTTTCATTCCTGTACATCAATTCATTTTTATGATGGGACGTCTATTTTAACTGAAAACAACTCAAAAGATAACATCAACCCATTTCCGCACCATGACACATCCACTGACTGCAGTGCCCAATTAACAAATCTGTAGTCCAACGAATATTATAAATGGGAAAGTGAGTTAGTATATTTGTCGGCGTCCACGCACAGTAAGCCGGAGCGAGGATGATTCAGCAAAGAAACTTGTAAACAACACGTGCACCGGACACCTGACGCCTGACAGCAATTTAGCCCCCGGCCGTTTCTACCCCTCTACTCTAGCCTCACAGATATAAAAGGTGGGCATTCAAACGGATCGGGAGTCTTGGCTCTGGCGTGGCACGGTGCACATGTTGTACTTAGCTACTGACTTATCCTCGACTCTATAATAATTATTCTCATGAATAATTCTCATGAATAATTATTATTCCCAATAATTAATTATATGTTGTTTAATACTGTCTCGACAGTTTATACTGATTCTAATCTAACATTATATGTTATATCATGGTCATTAATAAATAATTGTCGAATAAAAATCAGTATTAATAGTTATACTGTTCTATTATTAATATGTCAGACCCCCTTCCCGATATCAGAAGTGGGACCGGATCCACTTTCCCCGCCCATGGTCAGTGACGCAGACCATCAAATGTCCCTCTTTTCTTCTGGTATGGAAGCCATCTTAAAAAAAAATAGCCAACAGCATGGATGCACGCCATGGCGCTTTATTTCCGCCAGCCATTTTGGTATCTTTTGATCCTGATGAGCCTGAATCTGACATTACCCACTGGTGTGCACTAAGTGAAATGATTATTAATGAAAAAAAAAAAAAATAATGGTGCTGACCTGATAATCGCATTAACCCACTCCCTCAAAGGCCGCGCCGCTACATGTCTTACCAAAATACAACCAGATAAAATTTCTTGGCCTACTATAAAAGACATGCTTTTATCTAAATTTTCGAAACCTATGACAATGCAAGATCACTTTGATAAGATTATTAAATTCCAAATTGAAAGTAAAGAGAATCTCGCCGAATTCCAATTTACCCGAAGATGTTATAACGGGCTTTGTAATTTCAGTATTATCACAATGTGATGATGACATTCGCCGTGAATTGAACTCTTCTGTCATTCAGGACAAGTATCAACTTTTTCGAACCTTAAGAGGCTTTTCTCTTAAAAGGCGTGATAAAGAACCTTGTTCCTCAGGGATCGACTCCAAGAAATGTCGTACACCAACAGCTGCGTACAAAGGCTTCTGCCACTTTTGTGGTAAAATTGGTCATCGTGGTAGCGAGTGCTGTAACACTCGTAACAAATACCGTTTTAATAATAAAATCTTTACCGCTCCTGTTAAAGCAGATTCAACGAAGACGACCTGCTACATCTGCTCCGACGCCGGCCACATAGCCAGCGCCTGTCCGAAGAACTATAAGAAGAAAGAAGACGTCGCCTCGCGCACCAAGCAGGTCAACCTCTGCACTTCAATAGCTCGTGGCGTTTTGGAGACTAGTGGTATGAAGTTATCATTTATTTTTGATTCTGGGTCAGAATGTAGCCTGATCAGGCAAAATAAAGTAGAATTACTTGTAGGTGAACGATTTCATGAACAAATCATTTTGAAGGAATTAGTTGCGACAGTATAACTTCTTATTTACAAATTAAGTGTCCAGTAGTTATACACAATATACAAATAGACGTGACTTTCCATGTTTTACCTGACAACCATTTGAGTGAGGAGATCCTGTTAGGACGTGATATTTTACAAAATGGGATTTCAGTCGAGGTTAATTCTAATTCAATTTCTTTAAAAAAAAAAAAACTAAAGTTAATAATTCTTGCGTCAAAGTGAATGATACTAAACAGTCATTTGACATTGATACCGACTTAATTGGTAATGACAAAACTATACTTATTAATATATTAAAAAAAATATTCCGATAATTTTATTGATACCTTACCCATTACACGTGTTTCAACTGGTAAATTAAAAATAGAACTAATTGATGCAAATAAAACTGTACACAGACGTCCATACAGATTGTCCCCCTCAGAGTTAGAAATAGTTAATATCATTAGAGAAAGTGCGTCCCCTTTTGCAAGTCCTATATTATTAGTAAAAAAAAAAAAAAAAAAATGGTAGTGATCGTATGTGTGTCGACTATAGAGAATTGAATAGCAATACGCGCCTAGATAATTATCCTCTTCCCTTGATTAGTGATCAAATTGATAAATTACATGGAATAAATTTTTCGTTACTCCTACCGGTCATTTTGAATACTTGACTATGCCTTTCGGACTACGAAATGCTCCACAAGTCTTCCAAAGAGCCATTCACTGTGCATTAAAAGAACTAAATGATAGTAAAATTCTTGTTTATATGGATGACGTACTTTCGGCATCAGAAAGTATTGGTGAAGGCTTAGCTAGACTCGATAATTTGTTAGAAACCCTCGCCAAAGCAGTTTTTTCATTCAATTTTAAGAAATGTTAATTCATGAAAACCCAGATTGAATATTTAGGATATCTGATTTCATCTGGGGAAATAAGACCAAATCCTGGTAAAATTAAAGCTTTGCAAAAATTGCCAACTCCAAGTACTGTAACACATGTAAGACAACTAATTGGTTTAGCTTCCTATTTTCGTAAATTTATTCCAAATTTTTCAAAATTACTGAAACCTTTATACCCCTTAACGGCTGGGGGTAAAGGTAAAGGTAAAGGTAAAATAACTTGGACTTCTGAACATAACCAAATACTTAAAACTATTATTGAGCATCTTACAACCGAGCCTGTCCTTAAAATATTTAATCCTGACTTGCCAATAGAACTGCATACTGATGCTAGTAGTAATGGTTATGGAGCAGTTTTAATACAAAAAGCCGATAATTTACCACACGTAATAGCCTATTTTAGTCACCGCACAACTGATGCAGAAAGTCGTTATCACTCGTACGAACTTGAAACCTTAGAAGTAGTTAAAGCTGTAGAACATTTCCGACATTATCTTTTTGGGCGTAAATTTACTGTTTTTTACTGATTGCAACTCCTTTTTTTCTCAAAATGAACCGTCCCAACAAACACCTCCACAAACTTCAATTGGAACCTAAAATTGTAAACTTCTCAGAATTAGAAAAAGATTGACTATTAGTAGAGCAAAGGCGTGATCCTGAAATCTCAGAAATTATTTCCAACCTAGAAGCTAACAGTTATCCTAATGAAATATCACACACATACGATATAAGACAGGGCTTACTTTACCGTAAAATAATACGTAGCAAACTTTCAAAATGGCTCCCATTCATCCCAAGATCTCTAGCATAGACCCTAATTAGTCACATTTACAACGAAATAAAACATCTTGGATATGAAAAAAACTCTTGACAAATTGTATGATCTATACTGGTTCTCGAACATGGCAAAATATGTAAAAAAGTATGTTGATTCCTGTGTAATTTGTAAAGCATCCAAAGGTCCATCAGGTGCTCAACAAGTACAGTTACATACAATTCCAAAATCAGCTATTCCGTGGCATACTATTCATTAGGATTTAACTGATAAACTTAGTGGCAAAAGCGACAGAAAGGAATATTGTTCCGTTGCAATAGATGCCTTCACAAAATTTGTGCTTTTAGAACATACTACTTCTTTAGATTCAAGTCATGCTATTCAAGCTGTGTAAAATCTTGTTAATTTATTTGGTGCCCCAATAAAATAATAATTGCCGACCATGGACGCTCATATGACAATACCGATTTAAAGAATTTTTGTAAAGATCAACATAATTTTACATCTTATAGCTACGGGAACAAGTAGGGCTAATGGTCAAGTTGAGAGTAATGCGAACACTAAAAAATCTTCTTACTATAGTTGGAAGTGATTCTGATAACTCCTGGCAGGACCAACTGGGAGAAATACAGCTAGCCCTTAATAGTACGCGCTATGAAGTGACCGGTTTTACCCCTATTGAACTTATGTTTGGGATACAAGGTCATTCTTTAGGGCTATTAAAATTAGCTAATTCTTCTGATAAAGAATCAGGCAGACTCGACTTAAATGAAATTAGAATTAGTGCGCAAGAGAATATAATCAAGTTGTCTCGTGCCGATGCTCATAGGTTTAATAGAGGTAAAGCTAAAGTTAGACCGTTTTCCATAGGAGACTTTGTGTTTGTTAAATCCCAAGAAAGACACCAAACTAAGTTAGACAGGAAATATAAAGGTCCATTTTAAATAACTGCAATTTTTCCCGGAGATCGTTACGAATTAAAACATATTAATGGGTCAAACAGGGTTTATAAGTATTCACACGAAAATTTAAGAGAAGTACTGCATGGTCCTTCTGGACTTTTGGAAATAGCCGAACATTCTATCAATGATACCGTGTCGGCGGATTATGATGTTGTTCATGAAATCGATAAAGAATTTGATAATATTTCTAAAACTGGCAGTGAAACTGAAACTGTTCGCAGAATCCGATAATAATTATCATGCCAATAGCTCTGTTTCAGTTGATTCTAAAGATGATTTTCCTATGTGTTCTGAACAACTAAATATAATAGTTCAAGCCGATGTTCATAAAGAAGAGGAACTATAGGGAGAAATCCGGACTAGCAAGTTCTGAAGGGCTAAGTGCCGGACCAGAACCAATGAATATACTGTAGGATCTTAAGGATCAGACCAGTAGTTCTGAAGGGCTTAGCGCCGGACCAGAAACCATAAATATACTGTAGGATCTTAAGGATCGGACCAGTAGTTCTGAAGGGCTTAGCGCCGGACCAGAAACCATAAATATACTGTAGGATCTTAAGGTTTGGACCAGTAGTTCTGAAGGGCTTAGCGCCGGACCAGAAACCATAATTATACTGAAGGATCTTAAAGATCGGACCAGTAATTCTGAAGGGCTTAGTGCCGGACCAGAAACAATAATTACACCAATGTTAACTAGTTTTTGTCAGGATAAACGAGCAATAGTTTGGTTTCAGATTAAATTTACATTGTATGGCTGGCGCGTACGAGGACGTACGCATGTCAGCATGGCCGTGTCGGCGTCCACGCACAGTAAGCCGGAGCGAGGATGATTCAGCAAAGAAACTTGTAAACAACACGTGCACCGGACACCTGACGCCTGACAGCAATTTAGCCCCCGGCCGTTTCTACCCCTCTACTCTAGCCTCACAGATATAAAAGGTGGGCATTCAAACGGATCGGGAGTCTTGGCTCTGGCGTGGCACGGTGCACATGTTGTACTTAGCTACTGACTTATCCTCGACTCTATAATAATTATTCTCGTGAATAATTATTATTCCCAATAATTAATTATATGTTGTTTAATACTGTCTCGACAGTTTATACTGATTCTAATCTAACATTATATGTTATATCATGGTCATTAATAAATAATTGTCGAATAAAAATCAGTATTAATAGTTATACTGTTCTATTATTAATATGTCAGACCCCCTTCCCGATATATTTGTTTCTTTGTTTGTTTGTTACCTCTTCACGCCCTATCTACTGAACCAATCTCCCTGAAATTTCGCATACTCATAGCTAGAAGTATTGAGAAGGTCATAGGGTACTTTTCATCCTGGGAAAAAGCACTGTTCCCGAGAGAAATTCATGCGAGCGAAGTCGCGGGCAAAAGCTAGTACTTCATAATGAAAATAAATACCTATGTAACAAATTTTAGCAAAAGGTTTGCATACCCTTTAGGCGACTAAAGACAATCAGGAAAAAAACCGGCCAAGTGCGAGTCGGACTCGCGCACCGAGGGTTCCGTACAAACCTGCAAGGTTTACAAAGTTCGTTCATTCACCAAAACATCGGGATTGAATGACGATGAGTGAGGTCGTCTTTGCCGTTTGAAAAATGTTGCCCTCCCCATACATAGTATAATAACTCGCGGTCATTGCTGTAACTACAATTATGTTTACAATCACAATTTTTTTGGTGGTATAACTACTTAAAATTTTAAGCTTTTTGGAATTTTTCTGTTACCTGTGCTGTAAGCTATTGCTTCTTACCAAATTTCGAGATTCTATGTCAACGGGAAGTGGTCTTTAGGTTTTAATTCCCTTGCGTGTAGTTGCGAGTTTCAAAATATGCGGTATCAATGGTTGTACTTTTGCGTTTTCCTTTTTCGCGTTGACTTGTAATTTTTTTTTTTTTTACGGGTTAAAGGCAATTAGATCTAAGTATTTGATATGAATTTCAACTTGATAGCTCTACGCGTTCATGAGGAAAAAAGTAATAAGTTAATATTTATTAAAAAATATATATTTTGTAATGTAACTAAAAATTTAAGGTTTTCGGAATTTTTCCTTTATGTGTGCTATAAAACGTTGCTTCATGCCAAATTTCAAGATTCTAGGTCGACTGGAAGTACCCTTTAGGTTTTGATTCCCTTGCGAGTACTTGCGAGTTTCAAAATATGCAGCTTAAATTGCTGTTTCTTTTGATTGCGTTGACATAGAAGTTTGATTTTGCTACAGCTTAAAGGTATTATAGACCTGAGTATTTGGTATGAATTTCAATTTAATACCTCTACGCGTTTATGAGGAAATGGGTAGTAAGTTTAAAATTATTAAAAAAAAATATATTATGTGATGTAACTAAAAATTTATGGTTTTCGTAATTTTTCCTTTATCTATGCTATAAGACGTTGCTTCGTACCAAATTTCAAGATTCTGAGTTCACGGGAAGCACCCTGTAGGTTTTGATTCCCTTGCAAGTGTCGAAAATTTGCGGCATAAACGGCTGTATCTTTTGATTGCGTTGGCTTAGAAGTTTGATTTTTTCACAGCTTCAAGGGACAGTAGACCTGAGTAATTGATATAAATTTCAGCTTCATACCTCCACGCGTTCTTGACAGACGGACGGACGGACGGACGGACAGACGGACAACAAAGTGATCCTATAAGGGTTCCGTTTTTTCCTTTTGAGGTACGGAACCCTAAAAATACTATGCGAACCGGTAGTAATAATGATTGAGGACGAGAAAAACCTTGAGATGAAGATGAGGACCTTTACTACTATCTAGACACAATTATGTCATATCTACAACTAGCGGACCCAGCAAACTTCGTGCCGCCTCAGAATTATTAGTCTTTATATAAAAGCCTATATGTATTAAATACCAAAAACCCTGGAAATCTCTTTATCTATAAGTGAAAAACGTATGTAAATCCGTTTGTTAGTTTTTAAGTTTTGCGAGCACATACAGACAGACACAGTGCGGGCGAATTTATTTTATTTACTACTAGTGACCCCCCCGGCTTCGCATGGGCATAAAAACCTACCTTTTGAATCACTATCTATTTAAAAAATCTGCATAGTTTTATAGATTTAAGCATACAAAGGGACATAGGGACAGAAAAAGCGACTTTGTTTTATACTATGAAGTGAAGTACCTCTGGCAGATAGTAAGGTAGTAAAAATAATTCCTAACTGTTGTGCTAATTTATGCCTATGGCATTGGGTGTAGTTTAGATTCTTAAATAAAAATAATTGAAAATTATACCTCCCAATATGAGCCACTCTGCTAACAAGTTAGCCATTTGGGCAACAGCGCTGTAATTAATAGATAATTGTTCTATGACTTGTTCAGGATTGCCCCCTGCTTGAAAGTATCGTTTGAGTTGTCCAAATATTCCTGGCTCCATGATATAATCAGGAGTTTTGAATTTCTCCAAACACTCCTGTAGAACTTCTTCAGGATTCTCAATAACATCTTCACCACCTTCTTCCTGAGAATTAAAAGATAATTGTTAAACATGAGCTTAAAACAAATTAGTTTTCTATAAGATCAAAATTTATCACACTCGCCTCATATTGCATGTGATTTGATGTTTCCCAAACACGTTCCTCCTCGTACTGACTTGGCATTTTGAATAGACGATACAATGTCTTAGATATTTTATAATAAATGAAGTGATAACTGATAATACACAAACAAATTACATTTATAGAAAATTACATTGGTTAAACAGAACCACAACAACCACAACACAAAACAAACTACTGACAGTGACAGGTAGGAAGGCAGCACAGCAAGCCAGGTTTTTTTAAATACTTTTTTCGTTTATGGAAAATAGTACTTTAAGGCCAATCTTGAATTTATTAATCTTCTTCTGCCCTACTTTAGTTAGTCAAGTCAGTAGTCTAGTCCAGTCAAATAAGTAAGTCTAGTCAGAGGGGGCTGTGAAGCGGTGGGAAAAAAATCACTTGGCTTTAACTTGGAGATGTTGGTGACAAAGATAAAAGTCACATAATGAACATTGTACCACTTTCCAACACTGAGGCTTGTTCACGAACACTGCGAATAATAATCTACCAATATTAGAAAAAACCTAATAAATACAGCGCGGAACAAATGACTGTTTACTTTCCCTCCAAAAATTCCGCAGCCAGCCAGCCAGCCAGGTTACCGCTGTCAACGTCAACTCCAATCTTTTTAAAATTATTTTACGGCCCTGGATACAAGTCTTTTAAAGCCTTATTTGAATTTCTATTTCAGTCAAGTCAAAAATGACAAGTCAGTAGCCTAGTCCAGTCAAGTAAGTAAGTCTAGTCAAGCAATAACTTTTGGTAACAAAGATTAAATTCACATAATATACGACATTGTACCACTTCCCAAAACTCAAGCTTGTTCACAAACACTTAGCGAAAATCCACCATTATTATGCACATATAATCGAAAAATATAAATTTTAGAAAATAAATACAACACCGACATGTTATGGCTCTTATCTTCCCGCCAAAACACTCGCAGTGCGCGTTCGCTAAAAAATTGTATTGCGTATTCAAAACTAAAAAGTGAAAATGATTGTTTTTGCCAAAAACACGAAACCTACTAAAATTACTCAACTAAAAAGAATGAAATAATTAATACATTGTTGTTTAAATATGCTTCATATCAAACATTGTAATAAATTTGAAGTTGATGCCAATTTTACTAATTCGTTTAGTGTTGACTAGCTGCTCGCTCGTTAATTACCATATTTTATACTAGCTGTTACCCGCGGCTCCGCCCGCTTGTAGGTCGCTTTTCGCGTAACCTGTGTTACATTGAAATGAAATGACGCAATCGAAGTAGCCAGGACATTATTCAAATATAAACAAATATCATGTTTCAGTTAAGTTCAAAGAATCTCTTTGTAGACAACATTAGCAGTTCTTCCCTCAGAGGCTAATAAAAATAGATGTTTGGCGCTACTAACCCGCGAGCAAGCCACATACAGTTGTCCATGCGAGAAACATCTTGTTGACTTGTTCTTAGGTCAATGCCAGCTGCTTTTAGGGTTTGCCCCTGCGACTTATTTATCGTCATGGCAAAGCATACAGCAACTGGAAACTGGGTGCGTTTAAATTGAAAGGGGTAATTGTTGGGGATGAGTGGTATTCGAGGTATGTACACCGTTTCGCCTGAACCACACCCTGTGAGAATTTCGGCCTGTATTAAGTTGCGCTGCAAAACCGTTACTTTGAGTCGGGTTCCGTTGCATAGTTTAGGCGGAGAAAGATTTCTTAGGAGCATAATGGGAACGCCGACTTTAAGGGTAATGTTATGAGCAGGAAGACTACTTGCAGCCAATGAACTCAAACACTCGATAGTTTAGGTGGTAGCATCATCCTGATGCACAACATTGTTATATGACGTGTAAATTACTTCATCCTCGACAATTTCCGCCAAAACCTTGAGTTTCGGTAAACGTTTTCGAAGCCCGAGATGACGCATGACGCTCGCGGTCAGCGGACAACCGAGACTCTCTGTCAGAAGAAGTTTCTAAAGACCGAGACAATGCATGGCGTTGCCTATCTTCATCGAGTCGCATCTGTCTATCCGCATTCGATTCTTGAGATCTAGCTAACCTTCTGCTTTTAGCTATTCTGGAATGATGCGACAGATAAGATCGTTTCCTCCTAGGCATTATTTAAAATAATTAAAATTCTTTATATAAGGTGAATTTAAATCAACTGCAAATATTTTAAGGGCAGATTCAGACCACTCAACAGAACAACTTTCCTAAATAATTAAATTTTTTAATTTGTTAGGATTAATTTCAATCTGCTATACCATAATGCGAAAACGTAACCATAGCGAGTTGTAAAGTCAGCGCCATCTATTGAGATTTTATGTTACTAAATTTACGATAAATTCAATGTGTTATTTTATTAAAATTAATAGGTGCAGTGCGTGTTTTCGTCTTTATTGATATGGATAATATAATGTAGAAATCCTAGTCTTATCTAAATTAAATTAAACGTAAGTAAACGCATTAAAAGTTTTGAAGCAGTGTTTGAAGTAAATTTTCAATCGACCATAACTTCTTTTTCCCTTAACCGATTTTGACGAAACAAAGTTTTGACAACGCTCCTAATTATATGTAATCCAACTGTGCGTTTAAATCCGTTGAGTATTTTCGAAGTTATGACGTACCAGACAGACATTCATACATACAGACAGACAAAAATTCCAAAAACTGTCATTTTGGTTTCTGTTACTCTTTTATAATCGCACTCAATCAGTTTTTTTGAAAAATATTAAATGTACAGATACTCGCATTTTAGTGTCTTATTATATGTATTGATATGATTAAAACCAGCTGTTCCCCGCGGCTTCGCCCCGCGTGGGACTCGGTTATATCGCGCCCAAAAGTATGTTTGACCTCAGGTCGTTAACTACATCCCTACCAAATTTCATCACAATCAGTCCAGCAGTTTAGCCGTGAAGAGGTGACAGACAGACAGACAGACTTTCGCATTTATATTATTAGTATGGATAGTATGGATAATCGGCACCGACTGCAGATTTATTAAAATGTTTGATATGAAGCATATTTAAACAACAATGTATAAACTATTTCATCCTTTTTAGTTGAGTAATTGGAGTCGGTTTCGTTTTTTTGGCAAAACAATAATCATCACTTTTTTGTTTTGAATGTAAGTTGAATCCGTAGGCTTTTAACATTGATGGCATAAAATACGAATATCTTATTTATTTGTAGCTCACGGTGGCGGCTCCCCTGATACGCAGGCAAGACGACGAGGGGGTTTGTCATAAAAATAATAGGCAAATATTATTTTATATCTTACTAGCTGTTCCCCGCGGCTCCGCCCCGCGTGGGACTCGGTTATATCGCGCCCAAAAGTAGCCTATGTTTGACCTCAGGTCGTTAACTACATCTCTACCAAATTTCATTACAATCGGTCCAGCAGTTTAGCCGTGAAGAGGTGACAGACAGACAGACAGACAAACAGACAGACTTTCGCATTTATAATATTAGTATGGATGTACACATACGGCTTCGGTTGCAACCAGAAAATTCCAGAAAGCATAGTCAGCGAGCGCAACTCATATCTCAGCGTCAGATTGGTTAATTGGTGGAATCGCATTGACAAATACCTATCTACTAACCGATGCAGCCTGCTTTTGGAATTTGGTGGGTTCCACCAAAGATCACCAAAAATCGACCGCACAGATTCCGCGCAGGGAACCTTTAAGAGATGAACATATTTACTTCCTTTCGCACCGTTGTGCAACCAAAGTATAGATAACTAGCTGTTGCCCGCGGCCCAACCGCGTGGTACTCGGTTATATCGCACCAGAAGTATATAGTCTGTTTGCTTTAAACGGTCACTTTTAACAGTTTTGCCATTTGTAACTATAAGGAACTATAAATTAATAATTTAATATGATTAAAATTAATCTCAGATCCAGAATCTTAATTACATAGGACGAATTTTTGTTAACTTGTGTTTTCAGAGAATTATGATTTTTAACTGATGGTGGCACACCAAGGAATCGTCCTTTTATCGGCCTCTGTGAGTTATCGGAGACGACAATTTAAACTACAATGAAATTGACTTTTGTTCCATTAGTCGTCTATATTAATCTTCAATTTTTAGAAACCAAACCATTGTGTTTTTATTGCAATACTATGTTTTTTTAATGCAATAAAAATATTATACTTACAAGCCAACAAAACAATTCATTTCATTTCATTGATATGCTATGCTCCAAATCGGGGATATGCTACAGACGGTGTAGATGGGTCTACAGTCGTAGCAAATGTAGACGTTGTAGGCATAGTGCTACAAACCCGTGCTACAAACTAAGCTACAATCCATCTAATGCGTATTATCGATATGCTACGGATCGGGCATTTGCTACACTTTGTGTAGATGTGTCTAGATTCGTAGCCAGTCGTAGTCATCGTAGTCATAGTGCTACGATTCTGAGTATGGTTTATTTTTTTTTAAAAAGGAATAATTAATATTTCGAGATTTTTGGTTACATTTATTTATTTAATTCCTATAACGAAGCATTTATTTTTACTTAGATATAAATATACCTTAATTGACTAAGTAGGCAATTTCCTAAAATTATATAAATGGCTATTAGGTAATAGGATAACTTACAGGCATCAGTAGGTCCCATTGTAGGTTGACAGGTCATTATTGTATACCGTAAATATTTGTGTTCGTTTACTTTTCAATTTTGTGATATAAAACAACTACTTATATCAGTGACAAGATAGTGGTTATATAGATTTAATGAAAATGAGTTGATTACTACAATGCATTTAAATATATATTAAAAGTAAAATGTCCAATACAATAGTAAGTACCTCAGCATCAATTAGATTTTCTTTATAGAAGGCAATAAGTGGTGATTTAAGAAATTATGTCACGAGTGTGATATTGAACATACTGTCGATACAAATATAATACTTCGTTGAGTACAATTGTAATATCGACACATAACTTTATATTTCTTTGGTGTAAGAGAATTCACAGCGTAATTTCACACCTTACACTTCGATCACTAATGAATACTAATAATAATGAACTTATTTGTGCAGACCCTTATAAATAATTTGTATAAAATTTTTCAATGTGTTGAAGTCATCAATCTTGTGTGAGTAATTTTAATTTTAATGTTTGGGCACCCATAGAATGCAAATGTGTTAGGTATAAGTAAAGATGAGTAACGTATAACATAGTTATACTCGTATCCATAATAAAAATATTTCTTGTGTTATTTTTTGTTATTGTTCTATTGGTTCATCTTTTTTACTCAATTTATGATAGGTATAAAATTGATTTTTAATATTGAAAAAATGGCCTGATGAAATTTCGCCGCGCTAAGTGCTCTCGAACAACAGAGAACTACCTCTGTTGTAAATCTCTGCAAGAAATACTAGTTTCTAAACACATTAAAGGATCGGAGTGTGTATTAAGAAATGAAAATAAAGCATATCATTTATTTATTTATGCCAAAACAGTTTTACATTGCATGCCTCTTTCTGTTCCGATCTATATTTGATGAAACGTCCGAGTTCAAACCACTTCTCTGTGGTTCAAACGAAACATCAAATGGACTTAGAGAGGTTGTACCTACACTTTGTATTGAACATCGGAAGACGCTTTACGAATGTATTTAATTTAAATAAAGAGGAACAAAAGTATATGAAGCTATATAAACTATGATCCAGGTGGATACATACCCAATTGGTTTCGTAGAATATTTGAAAAATAAATGGGTAAGTCAAGCTAATTTTAGTGACATTTTTTTATGTTAAACTACTCTATTTTCAGAATGCTACCATTGGTCCCGGTTCCTATTACAAAGCCTTAAGGTAGCTTAAGTAAACATGACAAAATTTGTTACAAGAACGAATAAATTTGAACAATTATTGTAAACGACACTTTTAGCATAATGCGTGTATAAAAAAAACTTGGAGCGGACAGGTCGATATACTTTTGATTTCAAGACTATAATGTTCTCAACAAAAAGCTAAGCCTAGTGAACGTAAAAAGCAATCAGAGGCTCATTGGAAGTGAAAATTAAGATGATAAAGTCTAGTAGTCCTTGGCACTTGAAGCAAACGAACAAAAAAGCGTTATTTCCGGACGCCCACAGCGGATTCTAAATTACTACGGAACTTACTACTAACTTTCTTTCTTCTTTAGTTCTTTCTGTACTATAGTAATCATATTACATAAGTACATAAAATGTTATAAGCCAAGCGAATAAACTTATATTAATAAAAGCCGTTACAATCCAATATTATTGATCTCTCTATCCACAAGGATCATAGAATATTAATGAAACAGTGCATTATTTCATAATGAGTTAGTTATAGAATTTTTGCATATTGTACATGATGAAATTATATATAAAATTTAAGTGTAAACAGGAAATTGCGATAATGGTTCCGAGAACTGGTACAAATTGACATACACGATAATATAGATTAAAAAAGAAACTTTCGCGCGATTCCAAATTCTATGCACGATAAATAGAGTAAAAGTGTATGTACTTTTACGAATTATTCAGCGATTCAAGATCGCATATGTTGTTATTTACAATTGATGTAAATTGTACATATATTTTTGCAATGGCCATTGTATTTATTTTTTCAGCCTGACTGATTGTACTTCAGCTTGGTAAAATTAGAGCATATAAGTAGTTACTGTCTATGCACATTCTGAATAACGCTTGCGTACAATTACAATACCTCTATATGTAGTAAGGTTTTATTTAGCTATGAAAAGAAGCTCAACCGGTCAGAATGTAAAATAAATAATGTAAATTGAACATAATATAACAGGCTGATGAGAACTTCTACAGTTCAAATATATTAAATAAATATTTATATTCTTACAATTAATGTTTATGAATGTCAGGCGAATATTACCCTGCTTTTATTAAGAAACATGTCCAAAAGTTTAAAAATTGGTTCGAGAATAGGAATTTTCTAGTATTAACATAAAAATACCTAAATAGGATTTAATTACAGTTACAGTTTTTGTAGCTACTTAGTTATGTTAGTATTAATAAAAGCAATACTACGTTTGTGCAATGAACCGAAAGTCTATCACAGTTATTCGTAACAATTATTTGAATCGTCATTCATGTAAATAGAAAGTGACAGTTAAACTTTTCAATTTTAGGCCATTTTTAGTATAATTTCTAAACAATAATTAGATTTTTTTAACTAGGGATTAATGTCGAATTGGCTAGTCAACTTTTAAATGAAACCTGACTCGAAAGCTATATCAAATAAATCGCTTTGCATTAATGAACGTGAATGAAATCGTTTGTTAATAATACTGTTGCTAAAATATTTGATAAAGTTGTCCATACTAGTGTTATTTTTGAAATGAATCATTCGACTCACCGATTTTAAAGTGAGTCATACATCTCAAAAATAGCACTCGAGATGACGTTATTATCATTATTTTCTTTTCTTATGTAGTAGTAGAAACTATCAGTTTAGCAATAAAATAGTAAGGCTAGACTAATAGCAATTATGCATTCAACGAAGGAAAAGTGTTTTATTATCTATATATAATATAAGGTGGACATAAATTAACTGCAAATATTTTAACTTTAATAAACAAATTTTTCAAATGAACTAACATCGAAATAAAAAAAATATTTTTCGCCTCCCTTACAAATTAAAATCAACTAATCTACCTAAGTATGGAAAGTAAATCGATGTTTATTTGGAAAATTTGTTGAGTATAAAGGTTGGAATCTGCCTTTAAAATATTTGCAGTTAATATGTGTCTATCTCATTATATTAGAGTGATTAGGTTACGTTGGCTAGCCAATTTTGTAGTTTTGTACATTATCAATAATTTACGTAGGTACCTACATACCCACTTGATCTTGTGCGTCTAAATATAGAGTCATAAAAACTTTTGACTATAAATATTCTTCGAAGGACAAACATGACAGAAATTACTTTTAAAAAGGTGCCACAATGTGATAATATGAATCAAAAAGCACAGAATGTGGTCATTGGCATAACATTAGCTCTGTCTTATATTAAGTAAATATGTACATTGGCTGTATAATAAATAAATATAATTTCAATCTTAAATCTGAAGCATAGTATTTATCCAGGATATTGATTGAAAACAGCAACGTACCTAAGTAATCTGTTGTAATAGAAAAAATCCTGAAAATTCAAATGAATGTTTCTTCAAATAGCTCAAAATACAAACACAACTTGAACTCGTATTAAATAGGTAGGTATATTTATTTTCAACTATTTATTTTTATTTAACAGTTTCAATCAATATCCTACATAACAGTTTGCTATTATTTAATCACAATTTTCTACAAAATCGTATGGTCATTTCCAGCAGTTATGATTTATCTACAACTAACAAATATGTCTTTTGATAATTGATAATAAAACTTAGTGCCGTATGAATAACTATAAATCCCGTCTGAAAGCAAGAATGTATATATATATATATATATATATATATATATATAGTAACTATTATACTTATAGTTAAGCGTAGTAACACTTGTCACTATATTCTTATTTATAGCCACGTCTTATTTCGAGTCTTTGGTCTTTATTGTATCATACATTACTTAATATGTATATAAAAGAGTGAAATTAGTGACACAAGTTTAACCACAATTACATTACTTAATCGTTGTTCGACAGACTAACTTAGTTTCGGAGTTATACAAGACATACTTTATAACAATTGTTCAATCACTCTAAAACTATGATTGCTCTTTCCTCTTTGTAAGCACCGAATCTACAATCTACAACGAAGTGAATAAATTTATCAGCAGCGCATTATATTTTATCTGTAACAAAAATGTGCTAAATACGATAAAATTCACAAGGCAAATGTATCGGGTATGGAACGCAGGAATGGAATCCATAGAAACTTGAACCTATGATTGATTTGATTTTAAAATGTGTAATGTTTCACATTAACATAACGCTTAAATTATTAAGAATGTTTATTTTATTCACAGCACATCTCGTTTTACTTTATATCATAAAAAATTCATACCTATGTATGGTCACTCAAACAGTCAAGAAAAGATAAAAACGGTTTCAAACCTAAGCCTATTTGATTTACACTGTATTGTCTATTTAGACGTCCGGATGTAGGAGATGAAGGTCAACGGCGACGTCCCGCCTCTGCGCGCGCATTACATGCGGGTGCGCCACGTCCCCGAGGAGCGCTGCGTCCTCGGCCAGGGAGTCTCCGGAGCCGTAGCTCCGCTCATCAGCGGCATCTCCTTCGCACCACGACGCCGACCCTGAACTGCCGGATGCACCCGCCTCAGTTTCCACATCGACGGAACAACTCGCACAAACTTCTGAAATATGTACCATGTAATAAACAAGTACTCGTATATTATAAATTAATGTTTATATGTGGACTAACTACGTCTCAATGAATTGTAACAGTTTCTTGACATGACAATTTCTTTGACAAATGTGTTTAGAGATCAAATAAGGAATATCCGATCTGCGCTCATTAATGCAGAGTTGCGAATGTTGCGACAAGTTGCGATGATAACAAGTTAAACTGACAGGTAATGTTCACATATTAAACATAAGACAAACTAAACGACATGATAAAGCACCGTGATGAGGGGCTTGATAGCCTAGCGGGGCGTGCGTTCGTAACACGATAGCAATACCACGCGTCAAGGGACGATCATGTTTGGATTGGTCGTCATTAGTGGCAATTCTATCTTGAGCTCCTCCGTGCTTCGGAAGGTACGTTAAGCCATTGGTCCCGGCTGTTAACGATAGATGGCAGTCCTTAGGCTATGTTAGATAAATGCCTTTAGGCAGTCTGATTCCTATTGGCATCGATAAAATATTATACTTTAGTAATATTTTATCGATGCTATTGGTCCAATTTTTTCTTTTGAAAAAGGGTTACGGATGTCAGACGGCAGTCGCTTCATTGTAATTACCATAACCGCCGAATCAGGATGATGACCAAAAAGCGTACCCTACTGGGCTCTTAATCGTAAAGCTGAATATGCAACTAGGAAATACCTACGCTTGAACGACAATATTTTTTGTTGAGGTAACACAGCTAAGTAATTAGGTATATATTTGTGCAGACAAGTATTTTTAATTTTCCGTTTGCGTCTTATATGAACCATAATTAATTATTATGTAGATTGTGGGCACATTATTGTGATCTACTGTATCCAAAGCTACGCCACAGAAACATGCTCAAATTATAAAAAAAAGTGTTTTAAAAGAAAAATATCTCAGTTAAAATAAATTGACATTCGTTGTCTTGTCAGCAATTTATTATTTATAATTCATGAATGCAACAGATAATTGATTTTAAAATTTGGCAGAAATGATATTTGTTTATCGAAAGTCAAACTCTTTTAGATAAGATAGTAGATGATGGTTGTTTTCACAACCATAATATTACAATGACTATATAATATTATATGTATGTATTACAATTTTGAATCGTGCTTTTTTTAATAATAAAAATAAGTAGAAATGTTCAAATGATGAATGTAAATGAGTAATACTCTAAATACAACATTTTAAAGTAGGTACATTCATTGGGAAGGAGACTTACGGGTAAGGGAATAGAAATACTATCATACACATTCCACACATTGAAAGGGGAAGGGTAAGGACTCACTCAGCCGGTGGTGGCCATATAGAATGGGGCTCTCCCAAGTTGTCGGTCAGAGAGAGGTCGACGATGAATAATCTTCATAAGAGGCTGCAATTTTGTAATATTCGCATATTTAAACCTATGGCAACGACGTGCAATTGGTTAAATTCTTATTTCGAAATAACTTACTAATTTTACATTAAAAAGCGTGACAGAAGAAGGGGTAATATCTTAATTAATAAGCATGTTATTTTCCTGCTTTTATCAGAAGTAGATTTTAGTTTTCTAGTGAAAATGTATTATTATAATAAGTTTCAGCGTAATAACTATTCAGTTCTGCGCTACAGCCGAGCTCATATCGATCGCGTCAGCACATTCAACAATAAGAGTTACTTGATGTACCTAGGGATCTGAAAAATGGTTTTCACTAGCCTAACGATCGTCTAGGAAATCGGCAGTTGATCTGCACAAATAAAAAAATATTTGTTACACTTCTGTTGTAGAACTATGTTATGGAGTAATATGTGGTTGTGTTGATGTTAATTTTTCATTAGTTGTGCGGTTAATGATTTGAAATTTTAGCAGCACACGAAATCAAGTGTTTATTACAAAATATTAATTGAGTAGGTATGTTTTTAAAATGTAAATGTAACTATATATTTTAAGCCTTAAAAACTGACCTGAACTATCTGTAACAAGTCTTGGCGGCGTGTCCTCGCGGTTCGTGGGAACAATTATTACCACTTCGTCTTCTCTCGGGGACTCTCCATTCCTATTCGATGATGTCCTAGAACATGTGAATGTTGACAGTTTATAGATATTATATAAATTAGTCTGGCGTCTCAGGATTATGTTCCAATTAGCCTGTAAAAAGGGTCACGGGGCAGAAGCTCGATTGTAATAATCGCTAATTTAACCATATTTTTTTAATTATGGTCATTCGGATACTCTTTTGGATATCCTAGGTTCTGAAGCGTAAGCTGAAGATGCAACTAGGAAACACACTCAGATGATGATGATGTCTATTAAAAAGGATAGGCGAGTACGTGATAAACATTGAATTGATTTGAAGAAACTTACTTCACTATCACTTTCTTCTTCATGAATCTGGTACCTAGATCTGAGTAGCCTCTATTCATAGGTCTTTTGTGCGGCAGTGGCGGCGCAGACGCCGGTGCTGACTGTTCGAAGGTGCGCGATACCGGCGAGTTGGGCTCTGAGCACTGCTTCTCGGTGAGCGCCGGTCGCCCGCGCAGCGCTAGCACTCCCTCTGTGGATGAACCCCCTTCTCCACCGTTCCCTGAATTTGCTATTCTACGGGATCCCCTTCTGTCCTCCTCGTACAATTCTAATAAATGATCCAACTTACTTTCTATGTCATCTACCTGAAATACGTAACATTTTATTGATGACAAAGACAAAAACACTTACACATTATTCATATAATTATTAGATTAGCATAATTATTACGATTACTCTTTTTCGAAATTTTGCAATTATTTATTTACTTACTTGTCTTTCGATTTTAACTACTCTGGAAGCGAGACTGATTTTGGATGCATATACATCTTTAGCTTTTGATCCTTGTTTCCCAAGTATTTGGTCTAATCTGTAGACACACAAAATAAGAAGATGCTATAATATTGTAAGCATAATATTTTATACATGTAAAATCATACATAAAATTTACCAATAAGTTAACATTATGTTTCAATATTACGATATTTTATATAGGTAAGAAACAATACGCCAATACCAGTTTTAATAACATTGATAATAATTGTTTATTTCTAGTGCACATAAATAACACACAGAAGCCGTCTGGAACATGCAGAAAACAAGAAACAATAGCAGTGGCTTCCAAAATAAACCATGCATGTATTGTTCTGTTTGAAGTTACAAGTAATAATCTAGTTTTAAGTGTAGTGCACCAGTTGGATTGCTCTACATACTACTTTAGTTGCTTTGTTGTTTTTTATTTGAAAAGTAGAAAAAGTATCTATCTAAGTAGTTAAAACAATGAGAATATCTATTCAAGGTACCTTGGACTTAGAAGTGAATAGCTAGCTAGTTAATTACGTTGGTATACATACCCTTATGGAACTTAACTAATTCAAGCTTCAGGTAATTTTAAATGCATAATTAAGAAGGTATGAAAAGTTACTATTCAGTACATAATTTTTTTACAGCAAGTTCTGTACAAAGTTGTCATATTTTCTAAGGAAGTGGTGTATATAGGCTCTACATTAGAAAAATAGCGAAGACTTTTTGTTGAATTTAATAGTTTTTCGTCAGATTGGCTCTTTACTTTCTATCGCATCTTGCCTGCTTACATTTGTATTTAAAATAGCACTTTTTTGCTTCAGTTACTAAAGTTCTTATTAAAAAAAATCACAAGTAAGTACTTCGTTTTCTTATCCAAAATCCAACCAACCATTATTGATTGTTAATGTTATTTTACTGAGCTAAAATTTAAGAAAACTATTTTCTACTTAATTGATTGATTAAATATTATAAATATTCTCTTTGATGTCAGATGTAACTTGTTTGTAAACATTTATTATATGAATTTTAATAAACTTGCTGTGAAAAACAATACTAACAAAGTATAACGTATTTAATGAGACTAGGCAAACCATATACTTAAATAAATATCTAGTTACTGAACTTTTCTTATTTTCGTTATCATATCAAAATGACAAAGGTTTAGAAAGCAATACTATTCACAAGTATTTTGATACTCCAAGCGATGAATATATTTGCATACTCTCATGTTTTAAACATTTACAACAATTACTCGTGCGACTAAAATTATAGTTGCTTGGCTCTATATATGCATAAACTCATGTACTAACATTTAGTTTTATGAAAATTAAGAGTGCAGTAGCGATGCAAATATGAAACGATAAAGAGTTGATCGAATAATTCTATGCAGACAAAAAACAAGCATTTTCAGAGTGATTGAGTAGATCATCTTGACACAATTTCGTAGAATTTTATATTACCGTTTGTGCCAGTTGGATGAAGTGGAACATGAAATGCATATTATTGCAAAAACTTAATTTGTAATCGCATTGGTGTACATACAGTACCTACAGAAATAAATTAAATTACTCGTACACTAACTTTTTGTTGATTATAATAAATTGAAACCTATCTTTGCTACTTTGATGGATTTCTGACTAACATACTAACAATGATATAAGTTAATGAGTATTGAATGACACTAGCGAGTCGTGTATTGTTTGTGACTATATGTTTTAATTAACATAGTTGAGCAGCTAACGGCGATGTGAAGAAAGCGCGCGCGGTGCGGCGAGAGGCACGAGAGGTAAGCCCTTCGCCTCCAACCTCACCTGTATTGCAGGTTCTTGGTTCGATTTAGAAGATCAGCGTGCCCCGAAGAATATTGCTCTATCACGTCTTTCACGTCGTATGGTTTCAACGCTTCTCTAAATCTCTTGCGTGCGACAAAATACTTGAGCTACACGAAAATAACAGAAGGAAATATTTATCAGGGCGGAATTTATTTGTTTTCTATAAAGGGTGACCAGAGTCATTAACTGCAACTAATAATATTATATTCATTAAAGATGATCTCACGGTACCAATTGTTGATAGAAATAGACGTACAATGCTTATTTTTACTCGTAACACTATTTATTCTAGTTTTGGTTATAATAGCACAATGCTCCATAAATAGGTACCTAGCCATGCAGATAACTCAAACATTCTTATTCATTATGGCACTTGTTATGAGTGGTTTTCAAACCAAAGTTATAGCTGGGAAATACAGTGTAAATTTTCACATGAAAAATATTCTGGTAAGAGTATT
The DNA here is from genome assembly GCA_947044815.1 of Apomyelois bistriatella. Lineage (NCBI taxonomy): Eukaryota > Metazoa > Arthropoda > Insecta > Lepidoptera > Pyralidae > Apomyelois > Apomyelois bistriatella. Next base: position 8,561,755 of record OX345689.1, read on the forward strand.
ATTTTAAGTTCGAGAGAATGCGAATCGCATACATATAAATTTTTCAAGTGAAATTTACAGTGCTGTTACATTGCAATCACGATTAGCATTGCACACATACTAACTACATATAGAGGGGTAGATTAAATTGATGGCGACTCTACAAAATATATCACATTGCAGTACATCATAGATAGGTACAGTCCAGACGAGAGAAAAATATAAAGAACGCAGGTTGTAGTGCAAGGTGTACATAAAGTCAATGATGGACTACTACCTAGACTGGACGTTTTTCACTCGGCCCAGCAGGTCCACGTGGCCAGCTGAGTATTGCTCAATTACATCCTTTACGTCGTACGGCTTTAGCGCTTCTTTAAACTTACGACGAGCCACAAAATACTTCATCTGTCAGAATATTACAACAAATACTTGAAAACTTTTAACTTTTTTGTACATTTACTTACTATTGTACATATAAAATGTAACTACAGAAGTAGAAGTTTCTAGTTCTGAAATTGGTATACTTACAAATCATGCTGTAGGTATAAGTTCAGAAAAAGGAGAGCCTATATAGAAAATATTGTAATAACACTTAATAGAAATTAATTTTATGATAGTTGGCATGTATATTTTTTATATAATGTACATATCACGAGGAATGTATGTCGTGGGCTAGTCGTCCGCCTTCCGATATCCGAAGTTATTGGGCCTTAACTAAATTATAAAAAAAATATCGAAAGTGTTCCCTAACAAATAAACAGGAAAAAATAAAAGAAATTTATCAATGCACGGAACACTCTCAACGCAAGTTCAATTCGAGCTTTTGGTGTAAAAATGTTAGGACTTTGGGGTAGGGCTCCAGGCTCCAGACATATATATGCGAGCGATGTGTCAAAGATAAAAAATAATAAAAAATTCGTTTATTATTTCCAATACCATTTACCATACAACTTTTAGCTACTTATGTAATAAAGATATAAATAAAGACTTCAAGATAATATTAAATACTTCAAGCTGTGAAGGCAAAGGATTTGTTAAAAGTTATTTCTTTATACCATTAAGTAGGCAGACATATGGCCCCCGCTAAGCGGTAACGGTAATCGTAGCCTATAAGACGCCTGCAACACCAGGAACATTGCGAGCAAGTAAGTGAATTTTCAATAATTACTCACTGTATTGGAATAAGTACCAAATATTTTAAAATGCAGTAGCGCAGTGGATTAAACTATTTGCAACAGGTGTTTCCAGCAAAAATACGGCTTACTCCGTGAATGTAAGTAATGTTAGTACAACATTGACTAGTGCGATTTCTTCACTTCTTTAACTGATACTCCTTCGATTTTTATTTATGATTAACAAACAAACGGGGCTTTTCTCTCGTTTCCGTGGGAATTTTGGTTTCAAAATCCGTTGTCTCCTACTTAAAAACTATCTAAAATGTTCAGTTTTAAGATTAACTTTACGCTTTAAAAGTCTCACTTATCCTACTGCGAACGAACAAATTTCAAAATCATTTCATATTATTTTTAAACATTAACTATTCATATCATAGGTTTGAGAGAAAAAAAATTCACAAATCCAATTTTGGTCATTTTGTCAATAAATATACATGAGAAATATAGAGAGGACATTCTACGTAATTAAATGAAGTTACCATCTTCTATACTATGTTTAATACTTACATTAAAGTTATTAAATATGTTTCATTCATAATCAATCATTTTTATAAATTTGAAGTTGGTGTCAATGTCAAGTATGTACGCCTTCGTTAACTAGCAATCCATTGTATAGCATATTGAATACTTGGCACCGACTTCAAATTTATAAAAATGATTGATAATGAATGAAACATATTTAATAAACAACAACTTTTTTATTATTTCTTCCTTTTTGGTTGAGTATTTTGGAATCGATTCCTTTTTTTATTCCAAAAACAATTATAATTACCTGATATCACCGTGAATATATCTCAAATTATCCAAGAACCAAATTTTTCTTCAATCAAAACGAAATAAGATGCAATCTTGGACTCACATTTTATTTTATGTAATATCCTGTGTATTTACTGTGTATATGAATTTATATATAAATAAATAAAATAGGTTAAGGTTTTTTTTAATTATGTAAATACTTTTTTGTTTTAGTCTCTAGATTAATTAAAAATTCACAGTCCAATAAATAAAATTTAAAATATTCATACAGTATGGGTCAGTTAGACAGCTCGCATGAACTTCGATTAGAAAAATTGATTTTGCTTGAAATAACATAGTTTGTAAACCTTCTCACGCTTAGTTATGATGCATAGTTAGTTTGAAATGTAGTGTTATAGTTAAATATAACGTACCTTTCTTATAAATCGAATGGCGGCTTTGTGGCGAGGGGTGAGCGTCACGCAGCGCGGCTCGTCGTCTTCGTCTGTTAAAAACGAAATTATTAAGTATTATTATCATTAATAAAATAATCATATTTTGGCTAATTTGGTTATCATACATACTTAAATAATTTGTAAATTTTTTAAACTTATGGTTTAAAAATAGGCACATTGTTTTATCGAGAGCATTTATTTATAGGTAGGTAAGTCTGAAAGTACTAGATTATGATTTGACACATTTTTTTTCTATTAAAATAAATGTGTTTTTTTTGGATTAGTAGATTAGAAAATATCAAGTGCATTTTAAGTACAATATGAAAAAAAAACTATTACGGTATTTTAATTATTTTTTATAATGGCGCAGAATTACTTTCTTCGCTGAGTAGGTAATATAGTTAATATATTTTTGGGCAAATTGAAGTATTATTTCCGAGCCTTTACAACCAATACGTTATATGACATTACATATTGGAGTCATGATGAATTGGGTTAATTTGACGTCACGCATGTAATGGATTTAACTCCCTATAAGCTATTCGTTCGGCTCGGTTGTTCAACATATTAAACAAAATCTTTTATAAAATAATTCAAGCTTAATCTTTAAATAGAATACCTAGATGCAAGTGCTCGTTTAATTAGCTTTAAAAATTAAAAAAATGTTTATGGCAGCTATTTGCAATAGTACTAAACTTACCTGTCTGAAAATTAAACGTGAATGCGCATTTCATGGTAATTTTTACGTGGTACGGGATAGTATACTACCGAACATATTGACCTAAATTCGTTATCACCATTATGCCGACCGCTGTCATAAACATGAATCTTGCCTTTAAAATTTAATGGAAAATAGATGCAAAGCATTTAAAATAAATTGATTGTAGCATTAAAGTAAGTGTTCTGGCGTGTTATACCAAGCAAAGTATTAATGCCTGCACGAAATAGGGAGTTGAGCGTGCTGCATGCTAGTTTCAAACGAATTACGATAATTCTATTGATTTACTATCATTTCGACCGTTAATGACAAGGGTGCCGATGGTCGACCTGCGACTTTGATATATCGGATTTGTATATTTTACGTGGAGTTTACTTTGTGATTATGAACGAGAGACCTTGATGGCAGTAACGTACTAAGTGTATGCTGTATAATCACACAATTCTTATGCTAGTGATGGTAGAACATCATTAAAATCAATATTATTATAATAATACTCATATTTGGCTGTCTGATAATACTTTATTCGTATATTTCAAGATAACAAATATACTTAAGTACTTTTAAACTTTAGTCCTGTATGTATCAAGAAAGACAGAGCTTCGGGATATTTTTTTTTGCGACTACGTAGTAAAACTAATAGATAGACAAAATTAATTGTAACCTTACTATTATCTTTACTAAAATCTATCTTGTCTATTTATCTTGTCTAGAAAAAGTAAAGGAATTAGAATTTAAGTACAAGACAAAAGCATACGTTTTAAATTGTGATAAACCAACAGTTTTGGAGGCTTTTGTTAAAATCATCGTTACAACGGTAAATTATAACACAAAGGTTTTACGACATTTTCTTTCTTCCATTGATCGCTTGAGGCAACAGCTCCTTGCTATTATACATAAACGATGCCAGCACATTGTTCTATATCGATCGGCTTTATCAAGAAAGGACTTCGCCAAATAGAGACAACAGACGTGCCTACTGTGCATATTGGACAATTTCGACATCCTCTTGGCAACATTTTGTATCGTTATTACTGTTATTGTATTCGTACAATAAATTATTATTCTATGTACCTACCTTTTTTATACGAAAACATTTAGTTTATATTTAAAAACATGAAACTTTAACGAATTTAAAAAGAGAAAGAGATAGAGAGCGACAGTTGTTTGTATACATTTATTTGGAAAGTAATTTTTGAACAACAGCACCATTTTACCCGACTACGGCGAAGCCAAAAGGAAGGGTAATGATTTTGGTAGTCTATGTATGTATATATGTGTGTGTCCGTCGTAGCGCTGAAACTACTGGACCGATTTTAATGAATGAGATGTCAAAAGATTCGTAAAAATAGCCCGGTAACTGTAAATAGATGATACGAATACCTTTAAACGAACATTGTTGGTATACACTGGGTGCCACCACGGTTTTACCATAACCAATTTTGTAGCTATGCATTTCTGGATTTCTATCTCAAATATTTCCTTATTTCATGCTTTTTAGATAACTTTTTAACGTAATCAGGTTATAGTTTTTTAACTTAAGTAATTTATAGAAAAACCATTGAAGCCACTCCGGCAAAACCGAGGGCAATGTGGTAATATTTATATGAAACAATAGGTATATAATAATAATACGCATCATAGATTGGAAAATAATAATTAAAGTATTTTTTATATTTTTCTTTATATCAAATGAAAATTAGGCTTAGATTGATACTTATCACTAATTGAACAATTCTTTTCGTTTTTCAATTAATTAAGCTATTATTTTGAAGGTGTGGGACCTAAGATGATTTATTATTAAATATTATAATCATAATAAAATCAAGTTAGTGCGTACGATAGTGACTAATTCGAAGCTGACCATTATATTATTATTCCCTTTTCCCCTATACTTTAGAAGTAGTTATACCCCTGTCCTAATCAATATATAATGAATTGTTATATACTAGCTGTAGCGAATTCGTGCGCGTTGGCTTCGTTCCCGTTATGGTGGGAATTGCCCGGGAATCCTCCTTTTCATTTATACAAAGTTTGTCATGCGATAAACAACACAAAAAAAAATATCCAATTTGGTGCATTTGTTCCTAATCAAACATGCCTTGAGTTCATTCAAATGACGATAACTTTTTTTTATTGAACCGATTTTGATTAAACAAACTTTAGGTGTTCTTCCGAGTTAAAACAAAACAATTGGTGAAAGTTTTAAGCAAATCAGTTCAGTACTTTCGGAGATAAGCATGATCATACATACAGATAGACAGACAGACAAAAAGTTCAAAAAAAGGTTTTTTGCTTTCTATTATTCATTTTAAATGTCCCTCTTTCAATTTCAGTCAAAATTATTAAATGTACAGACAATATATTTTTACTTTTTATTATATGTATAGATGTATAGATAATACGATAGTACCTAAATAATAAAATTTATTATGTTGACACTTATTGCTGAACTACTTGTTCAGCAAATACGAGTTCACGTTTAAATAGAGAAAGTTTAAAAAGAGAGAAACCCTAAATCATATGAAGATAAAATAAAGACAATCGCATATAGAGATTAATAAAGATAAGTTGATAAAGGTTATACAAGTTCTCAATTCGTCGGTATCTTTTAAGTGCTAGAAAAACAACATGTTCTAAATCAAATAATGTGAAATGACGTAGGCGGCGGCGTTCGTTACAGCTCTTACCCAAATAACATATATTTCAACTCCCCAATGATAAAGACCATCGAGATATTTGTTTCGTATATTATCTTACTCTAATATTTTACTTTTGTAAAACATATTTAGTCAGCAATTTACATTATTTCTACTAGCATCATAACATTTAAATTGGAACGATATAACAGAATAATAATTAGATTTGTCTATATTAATCGACTATTAGAAAGAAGAATTAACGTATCTAGTTACGGACGTTATAGTAGTACTATCAAACACACAACAGCACGATACCTCTACGAACTAATTAACTACAATCTAGCCACAAACAAGTAAATATAATTTTAGTGTGAGGCAAATATGTTAACGATATATTATTAATTGTCTAATTCCAACTAACAATGCTTGTGCAATTTACTGCGCTAAAAACTCGTCAGTGGCGTATGCTCGATTCATTTTTATAGAATTTGTTCACATTAAGGTGGATCTAAGTGCAGCTCGTGTTAATTACATTTAAAAGGTTAGTTTGTTATAACCAAAGCTGAATTTTGAGTTAAGATTTATTTTTCGTAACGTTAATAATATCTGTGATTTGAAAATTGCATCTATTAAAATATTATACAAGGATCTATTTAATACACCTTCACAAACATAAACAGACACCGAATGTCAACAGGTATTCTAATCGGAAGCGATAGTAAGAGCATATCAATAGACGAACAAACTCTAAAAGACATCAATTGGTAGAAACTGCATGGTCGGTCACATATATGCCAGCTTATCTTACCGTCAGAGTTTATCTTGGAGAGCCCCGTCTCGGCCACAGAGTCCTCGCTGTAGGAAGGGATGACGCGCCTGGGTCGCCGCGTGCGGCCGTTCGTCCCGCCTGCCAACCCATACACACGCTCACTTCAACGTCAGGTGCATGTTCAATATACGCCCGCTTTGGACTCCAACGAACTTTTATTGTGACCTACTATTATGAATATTAAGGTATACTGTTCAACCGCATTGTAAAAAGACAAACCCAACTCAATAAAGTATCGCAGTGATATTTTTACGAGTAGTATTTACACTGAAGATGGGTCGTGATGGATACCTAGATAAATGATAAATAACTAAACGAAAAGATTTGAATCCATATCAACTCCTATTACTTACTCATAGGTTAGATCTCTCAACTCCACTTGCGATCCACGCTAGCTAGTATCATTGTCGGCTTTTGATACACAGCTAAGATATTGTAACAGTTGTCCTAAATTTTATTTAACATTCAGTAAATTTTTTGCAACCTGGTTGGTATAATTAATAAATGTAATAATTAAAATTACCATTAAAACTATGAATTTTAACTTTTCGTGAACGATTAAATGATTATAAGTTTTTCAAAACATATGTAACGAAAATAGTATTCCCACATGCCACAATTTCAGAAATAGAATTGACTAACCTACACCCTACACGTATAAGAGATTTGATTCAGGGTTCACCTAAATCACGAGCATGAATCCGCCTGTCTGCCTGTCAGTCCGTTGTTTTTGTGATGTAAATGCGTTGAGTTCGCGATTGACGAAAATAGCCTTGAATTCTATTGTGTCGGCACTCCGCAGACATTAAAATTCATTTAGTCCTCTATATTTATACATTCCTATAATAGCAACTCTATTGATATACCAACGAACACTAGAGTTATCTATGTACCTACTTAACATTTAAAAATATTCTTATTTTGTTAAAAATTTGCCAAGTTTGAATTTACTTGATAACCACGTTTACTACTTTAGAAATCTATATATACTTATCTACAAAAAGCGTATGGTTCTAGGTTTTACTTTAGCCTGGCTGCTTCTAAATCTAAGCTCTTCCAATGTCGCCAGTACCATGCTGTCATTAGAGATTTAAAGTCAATTTCCTTCCCTTGTCCGATGTAATCTATATCTTTGGGGAAATCATCTACACTACCTTTAAGAAGGATTTTATTACTTAGTAGCTTTGTCTGCATTGAAGGAACTCCTAAATAATGAGGTCAATGCAGCGGTTGCCATTTAATGTCTCAGCAAACTATCGATCGGTTTGTGTTCTCTTTCTAACTTATGTGCAAACGTTCAAGTATAACGCTTTCCTAATGTCTTTTATTTATTATCTGATGATTTTGTAACGACCAATAAAAAAATCTATTTTTAGAATTTTTTATGCTTATGTTTTATGATAAATTTTATGAAAATTTACTAAGTACTTATTAAGATAAATTTAAGTGATAAGCATTATTAGCAAGTGCTTGTGGGAGATACGACTTATCTGGCGGGATAAGTGAAAATGAAACAAATCAAACATGAAATCTTTCAGAGAGAGTAACTTTTAAGTTACTCTTTTACAATACAATAAAGTAGTATTTTTATAGTTTTCTAATATGATTGAACTTCATTTATTGAACTAATCTACGGAAACAAATATTCATTTAAATAAACAAACTTCGAAGTATCAGAGCAAATTCAATAAACAACAATCTACCTACATACAAACAAATATGCCGATGAAGAATCTGTTGCTACTACGTCGTAGCTAGTGCTACGCCGGAGTCAAATCGCCTACAAAACCTGCAGACAACCTCTACGCGCTGTAGGCTACTCTGTCTACCTGCTAAATTAAATACTTATAATTTTATCATATTATATAGGTAGGTATTTTAGAAAAATGTGAATGTCATTTTACTTCCTCTTTATAATATATCGTAACAGACAGTTATTCCCATTAATTCTGTGTTTTGATTTTGAGTAGTACTAATTAAACAGTTTCAATAATGGTTTTTTTTCAGTTGCAACAAAAGAGCTGGCTGCTTTTTCACCCATAGAGTCAGCGTAACTTTCCAGAGGAGTAACACTGCAAGTGTTCTTGCTACCATACTTTACGGGCACGAGCACGGAATTACTAAGTTTTAGTCCAATATTGCTACATTTTTTCTTAGTGATTGAAATTTGTAAATACGAGTAAGTAATAACTAGTTTTGGTTTAATTGTTAAAGTTTATTTTTAGATGATGTGTTATAAAATATTATTATAAGTTTACCCGACTATTTGTATTAATATTTAAATTAGGTAAAAATTCCGCACCAACTGACTTCTTTTGATGATATATAGCTGAATGTTTATATATAGTAGCAGTAAGAGTACTATTATTATTAAATTGCACTTAGAAAATATATATCGATTTACGCAGTAATTATTTCAAGAGAACCATGATATATTACAAAATCCTATGAACTATCTGGCATGCATAAAAAAGAATGCAAAGCTGTGTAAAATTTAGTTATATTTTATTTAATACAGATAGTTAACCGAACTCAAGAGAAGCCTGAAATAAAGCCATTCCGGTAATATGATTACGCGTCTGACATAATTCTGGATGTATTGGGTGATCGTTGCGGAACAATGCTAGATGAGCGGCGCCAGCGGTCGTCACAGTCAGCAGACACTTCGTCAGCTGTTCGTAAAGCTTCATTGCATTGTTGTAAGTAACTTCGAAGCCATATGTTATCTACGCGGGTGCATTTTTATTTCAAAAAGTGAAAAATAGAAAGAAGTAGGAGGATGTCAGCAATCGTGTCTGGAGCTAAGAGACGTAGCCATTATCACCGGAAGTCGGATACTCTTTCCGGTCTCAATGACGCTACGTCGACATTAGTACTCGCATTTCGTGTATTCACAATTTCTGGAAGTTTTTACTAAAAGAATTAATAAGAAACGCAGCAGAAATTTATCGACTGTAACTGGTCATGCCATAGTGCCGTCTAAGAGATGAAGAATAGAACCTTTAAAGCAGCGTTTCCAACAATGGAGTAGACAACACGCACGGTCCCCGTCCGACGTATGATTATCTACGAAACAGGGCAATAAATGATTTCACACTCCATTCTGTCAAACATCATTTGATACTGAACAGCTCTGAGATATATAACAATCAATGTAGTTTTTCGTAGAAAATAATTCTGTGCTGGTGTTAGCGGTTATCGTGTTTGAATTTTGGAACTCGAGTGCACTTGATACCTTGTATGTGATGTGATTGATGATGACACTCCCGGTGCTTTGTGCCTATGGCTGGCCATCCATTCTATTGTTTATCTGCTAAAATGATTTATTATCAAATTCTTCGTGTTTGTTTCTTATTTCTCCCTGTCGTGTAGATACCTTTTTTATGGAGTGTCATTTTCAGTTTAGTAGCGAGTTGCATTTCTATTTTTCTGTTTCAATATCATGTATTATTTTTTAATGCCAATCAATTGAGGTATTCTGCGTATCTAAGTTGTTTTATTAGATAGTCGTATTTATAATTTGTAAATAAGTACGTGACTTAAATATCGGAATGTTTTATAAATTAGAATAATTAAGAGTAGCAGGAATTTTGATAAAATAAGTTAAAGTAAAATTGACATGCGACAACAAAGTGATTAATAGTGGCGGATTATTGTTCGCGGGTATTTTATAGTATGTAGGTATGTTATAATGATTTTAACAAATATAATTTATGCAGACTATTTAGCACAAAAACTGATAAAATTGGTTGTGGTTATGTGTGCAAACTGAGTAATAGGTAAGTGCGAGTGATAGCTCACCTAGGTTTTCAGCGCTGGCGTTGACATCGTAGCGGTGATGCGACGCGGCGGGCTTGGGGTGCGACGCGTGTGTATGCAGCGAGGTGCTCTTGTGGCGGCGGATCGTCGGCAGACGCGACACAAAGGACGCATTGTTCTTGAACGATGCACTCATCACGCGACTGGCAAATATACACACACTCGTCATTTTGTACGGTTGCTTTTCATTTCATTTAGAATATTTTTGCTTAGAGGGGTCGAAGATGGTCACACTTACACCTATTTTTAGGTTAAGTATCATTTTTGTAAAAACTTTAAATATTCTGCAAGCTTTAACAACTAGGTTGGTAATCAAGAGTATAGCTGAAATAAACATCAATGAAATACCATAAATTGTTTTTATAAAGTGAAATAAGAGTTCTGGAATGGAAATCAGGTACATTTTGGATATACATATTAGCGATGGTCTGACGACCTAAGAAAAACGCTCAGAAGGGAAAATGGAAATACGAGTATATGCGAGAGTCCTATGCCCAGCAAAGGTGATGCGTTTCTTATAAGCTAGGCTTTTGATAAAAGGTAGTCGTCATGCTGCCATATAATAATGCATTGCTTGCATTGTTATGTTCCGGTTTATAGGACGAGATAACTAAGAGTGAAGATTACAGAGGAATATAGTGAAATGGGCCAAAAAATAATTTGCAGTGCGTGAGTGGCACTAATACGTATCCCGAGTGTCCTTCGTACGCAGACCGTCTGTTTGGCCAACCTTATCGTTGTATATCTATGGTAAACTAGCTGTTGCCCGCGGCTCCGCCCGCGTGGGACTCGGTTATATCGCGCCCAAAAGTAGCCTATGTTTGACCTCAGGTCGTTAACTACATCCCTACCAAATTTCATCACAATCGGTCCATCAGTTTAGCCGTGAAGAGGTGACAGACAGACAGACAGATAGACAGACAGACAGACAGATAGACAGACAGACAGACAGACTTTCGCATTTATAATATTAGTATGGAAGTATGGATTTGAAGAGAAAATTCGTGTTTTTACATGTGTAAGGAAAACATAATATTTATGCACAACGCCATAAATATTATGTTTTCCTTACACATCCGTCTTATAATTAAGCACTTAAATCATGTAAACATGTTATATGTGTACATTAAACAGCGTTGTAAACTTAGCTCACTTCATTTTAAATTCAAATCAGGCGTGTACGGCATATACTCGTACCATTTAGCAAACTAGTGTTCATATTTTAATAAGTGCATAAATATACCTTACGTACATAGTTATTGTTATCATAAAGAAATCGGTCAAATGCGAGTCGGACTCGGGCATGAGGGTTGCGTACCACCTCAAAGTACAAAAGACAACAGGATATTTGATTTCTTTAAATTTGTTTGAAAAAAATAATTTCTGTATTTTATTTTTATTTTCTCAAAATTTAGCAACAAATTTACAGGTTTTACATGTATTCCTAAATAAGTGCCATTTGATATTGCTTCTTACCAAATTTCATGATTCTAGTTCAACGGGAAGTAGCCCATAGGTTTTGATTCCCTCCTAAAACTTGCAACATTTACGGTCATATCTTGCCTGAGTATGTGTTATAAATTTTATTTGTTACGTTTATACGTTCCTTATAAAAAAAGTTTGACAGTCAGACAGACAGAGGAATTGACAACAAAGTGATTTTATAAGGGTTTCGATTTTCCCTATTAAAGTACGGAACCCTAAAAACAAAGTATAGGTCTGGTGATTCTTACACGATGAAATATAATTATATCTTTCAGGTCAATCATACGTAGATATGCGTCTTTAAGCATTGTATACACAAACAATTCTGTAAAAAATTATCTCAACTTAGCGATTCTCTACTTAATTTGTAATGTCAGGTAAGGGGCTGGTTATAAAATAATCTTTAATCTTATAAGTAGTAAGTAAGTCGCTATAAAAGGAAAAAAACGTGACATCACGTTTAAACTGACTGTAAGCTTCAAGCCTACGGATGCATCGTCAAAATCGCTGAGATTACGATATTTGGAGATAGTAGCCCACTCTTCATCTTATAGACATGACATTTATATTTTAAGACCTGCTAATGACTCTATATAATTGTTTTTGCCAAAAAAACGAAACCGATTCCAATTCTTGAACTAAAAAGGATGAAATAATTAATACATTGTTGTTTAAATATGCTTCATATCAAACATTTAAATAAATCTTTAAAAAAAACATACCGACGAATTGGGAACCTCCTCCTTTTTTTTGAAGTCGGTTAAAAATGAAAAGTAGCTAGGGGAAAAAATCTTACCTTGTTGGTGGACTAGGTAGAGGGATTTGATGTAGCTTCCAAGTGGCAATGCTCATCGAATGTTCGTCCGCCGCGTAGCACCTCCACAGCGCCTGGATGAGGGTCGCGGCTGGCTGCCGTCTTCGTATCATATGTTTCTGTCGTTGCTGCTGTTGGACTTTGAGGGCAAATCCAGATCCTAATATACCCTAGTGAAATCAAAAAGCACTTTAATTGGTATGACAATTGTACTTTCTGTGTATGATGTCTGAATGTATCATATTAATCAATTGAGTTTAGAAAAGTTTAATGATTTTAGGGACAAACGAACGAAACAGATTGATATTACAAACTTTAGTTGTTATTTGTTTTATTGCTTTATAATTCCGATAATAAATTTATAATAAGCCCTGAAACTTTGGTTTTTGTGTATAATAAATAAATAATGTAATGAAAGTAGCTCTCACAGCAGGGAGTGCGAAGAAAGATATTCCAAGTAGTGCACAGAAAGAGGCGATGAACTTCCCTTGCCAGGTCTCTGGAACCATGTCGCCGTATCCCACAGTGCACAGCGTGATCTGCGAAAATAATTTAATAATTAATAGGTAGTTTCTTTTTATTATATATAATTATTCATTTCTATATGTCTGTTAAATCGTTTTAAACAAATGAATAAAATATTTGAATTTTTAGATATACTCACAACTCCCCACCATAAAGCTTCGGCAAAATTCTTGAATTTAGTGTCCTTTACATCTTTCTCAGCCAAATATACTAGAAATGATGCGAATATTAATCCCAGGAAGCCTATGTACAATGTTGTGATGAGTTCCTGAAAAAATTATACAGATTATAAAACATACCAAAGCATGATTTATATAACGTGTACATTATAAATACAGTATTAAATCCGGGCAACAAAAAGAATGCCAGCCTTTCAAGAGAGATACGCCAAATCCTTAGTAAGGGATTTTTCTGGTACATTAGACAAGTTGAATGTAATAAAAGCTGTGATTTATAAAAATGAGTCACGCAGCTACGAATTATACATGAAAAGAAGTTACAGATCCTAACAATCATGTTTGCAGATAACATTAGATTATGTCGCAACTACCTTCGCAATATTATATGTATAGCGTATAAGTAGAAAATTCACCACTGTAATTATTCATCACAATTTTTTTATCGTGACGCGTCACGATAAAACTCAGAGTACGGAACCTTAAAAGGACAATGTAGTAAACTAAAATTTTGGATGTAGGTAATATGCTTTAATGTTTGCTTCTCCTCTTCGATTTTGATATAAAATGACTTACAGATAAAAGTTATCTGTAATTGTAAGTTTAGTATAAGTATCTTTAATTTGGCACAAACGCAATAGCAGTAGACCCTAACCAAATATATGAACACGTTAGTCTATTAGCTAGCACTGCTTTGTGATCAAGCAACTTAAAGCTGAAGCGATCGTAAGTAGATATTAAGCATCGTACCACCCCAGCTAGAGGAAATTGCGGTGTGGTTTGCTTACTCATCATAGTTAAGCAAGCACCAAAGTTAGCGAGGTTCGCCGCGGCGCAGAGGCTAGCCTACTTACTTATTTATCGTTAATATCTTCTTATTATCTTATATATCTCTTAACCTTATTATGAGGTATTACAGCAATGTTCCCTATCGTCTCTTATATTTAATTCAGATAAGATATTCATTTATTTATTATAATTTAACATTCACACACCTTTTATTGTAATATTTTCGTTCTAGTGTATTTTTTTACAATATAATATATAATTTTGTTTTTAGTTAATGTTTTATATATAATCATGATTAAAAAGATAGTACCAGTACCTATATCTAGTAGGACCATAGACATTTGTTGAATTAATTATAGACATTTATTAATTTAGGCACATTACAGTTAATATTATTTAGACTCGTATCTTTAGATTGTGTATCTAAATTTCAGTTTCAAATTCAAACCAAACAAAGTCAAACCTTGCATTTTAATTTATACGACTCGTATAAATTAAAATGCAAGGTTTGATTGATAGGTATCATCGCATTTCTGTGTTTCGGGTGAAAGAGGCAGTCAAATTACGCAACTATAAACTACTATAGCGAAATATCCTAACGGTAAGACCCTACGGTGACCGCACGCCCATTTTATAGAACAAATTTTTGCATAACTGTCACCCTAATTATATAAAAACTGATATAAAAAACAATATCCTAAAATTGTATAGTATTACATCGCAGAAAAAATTCAGTAACTTTACTAAACACATGACTAATACAAACTTGGACATACCGACTTTACATACTTACCTATATTTTACCTACATATTTATGCTAAATAAAATAAAATAAAAGCACGTATCTATACGAACATTGAATCAGAAAATTACTCATGTCTAAAATTGGAAATTAATACTTAAATAGGTGCAAAGATTGAGGAGTACTTGGGGCACCTCCGCTATCCCCTTTCGTTGAGAGTGTGAATTAATTATGATTCTCTTCCACCGTTTTCTATGGTCTAGGGTGTTGCTTGTTAATTAACATTCTTTCTTATTTATGTAAATTTGTAACTTCTGAAATTTTCCTGGGAATAAAAATACTTAAAAAATTAATACTTAGTTAAGATATATTTTTTTGTTGGAACAACAGCATACCTTATACCGATACGTATTTGTATTGTACCCTAACCTACTAGGTACGTTTGCATTGCTAGCAACGATAATCAAATTTTTTTGTAACAATAAAATAAAATTAAAGCTTTTATTTACAAGGCACACTAAATCATTAAGGTACTTACGTTAGATTAATACGCAATAACTTGTGTCGAAGCAAAATGCAGATCGCTACGAGTAATTCAGTCGACAATCATTTATACAAAAAACAAGCGATAGTAAAAACGTTTTACTTTCATAACAACTATTGAGAGATACTAAACGTTACCTGTCTGTGAGCGTAAACAACAGAGCCGAGCAGTTTCCAGGTGCCCCCGCGCCGGTCCATGCGCACCATTCGGAGAATTTGAAAGAAACGTAAACCGCGCAGCGCGGATGTCGCGAACATCTGCCCTGATGACCCCATGGCTAGCACGACCAGCGAAGCCGCGATCGTTATAAAATCTGTTGGTGACAAGAATAGAAAGAAAAAAAAATCTTAGGAAAATATTTTATTTGTCACCGGAAATTCTAAACAGTTTAAGCGGTTTAGACACTTATCCCAAAATAAAGACAGACGCGATAGATTAGGTAGAAATACCCTGGAGGGCAGAACCAGAGTTTGTACAAGTGCAATAACTTAGTTTAGTTTAAATAAAATGTAAGTTCTAATAGATCCTATTGATTAAGAACTATTGTATTTATTTTATTTTCCATGCACATAGGTATGTTGTAAGGTATACATATTCTAAGCATACAGCCTATTAAACGTTGCTGTAAAACATAATAAATCTTAAATAAGTTTTGCAAAATGTGTTGAAAACAAAGATTTATAATTGAGGGGTAGTTGAATAATTTTAGCAGGTTCGTTTTATTGTTCCCTGTTGGGATGTCGTGCGGCCATGTTTGTCGGCTAGTAGGGTCTCGGGCGGGCCGGCTCCCCAGAGGGCTGAATGGCGGTCGCACGAAACTACTACCAAGGAAAGGAGGCCGAAAATGCGAAGGTCAAAGCAGATTGGTCGCACTTGAAAATAGGGTCACTTCGTCACGCTTTATAGACGGGACGTGACTTTTACTTGGAAATGTTGAGGATGAAAGTACACTTGAATTGAACAGACCTACAATATTTCTCGTAACAAATCTGTATTGTGATATTTGTTTCGTATTTTTATTTTTGTTAAGAAATGACAGCTACTTGCGATTTTTGAAATATAGAAAACCGTTATAGGCAGACTGAGGACAGCACGAAAAATATATAGGTATTGAGATCTATTTTTGTGAATAAAGATATACTTACTTGCTTACTTACTAATTATATTTATAGTATAAGAGCCCACTTGATTAGTTTCATATGTATTTACCTAAAAAGATTCCCAATTCTAATACATATACATACAAATCGGTAAATATATTATCGGCCTACTAAAATCTGTGCATATATGCCGTATATGCAGACAGGTGCTTGCACCAAATTGACTAACTTAAAAATTAAAGACAAATTTATCCCAATATGTGCTTAATAACTATGGAAAAAAAATATTTTTGACTTTATTCAAACTTATTTTCAAAGTAGTAAAGTATATATTTAAGTCCCATTTCAATTACCAAAAGATAAAACTATCAAAGACCACTTTTTCATTTTAACCGACTTCTAAACACATACACAATGTTCCTTCCATGGGACTAAATCAAATCCAAACTAGTCATGTTCGAAATGTGAGCTACAACAACTTAAGGTGATACCTCGGTAATGGCGCCACCATCATTTTAAATTTATTATTCACTGAAAACTTTCAGATCCAGAACCTCAATTACATAACAGGGATTTTTGATAACTTGCGTTTTCAGTGAATAATAATTTTTAAATAATGGTGGCGCTAGTGTTCACCAAGGTCACGTCTTAAAGTACTTAGTTATAATGTTTGATTCACAAAGTTTCAGCAATGGCTAACCACAGCCATAGCCAATTCTCGGCAATGTCAGAAATACTGAATAAGGATGCAAACACTTTGAACTATCGATTCCTTTCAGTTCCGTGTTTCTTTAACTCAAACAAAACTACATTCCATTCCAAAGGAATTCTTTGTTTATTCGTCCGAACCTCCGAACATCCGTCCCAGTTAAATTTCCCTTGGGCTTATATAAACGTATCACTGAATTGGCATTGTTTTCTAGAACTTTTCAACTCCGAAGTGCAAATAATGCTTGTATGATTTTAACATATATTGTTTAACTGTGAGTTTAATTATCGTACGTATTTAAACACAGTTAAATATATAAGGACAAATCACACGCCTAAACTTACCGATTAAACAGAAGGGCCGCCTCAAAAATTTGATGCGACCCATTTTGCCTTGATATCGAGAGCGACATCCTGACGACCATAACCTGTAAGAAAAGATACATTAATCAACATTGTTCTCATCATTCATAAGAAGTCATATAAATAATAGGTACAAAGTATCTCAAAATAACTGTAACTAACGGCACACAAATTGTATGAATAGTTAAGTACGAGTATGAACTAGCTAGGGCAAGTTTATTTTTTATACTATTAGGTAAGCAAGTTATTTTAGTCGCTTTAAATATAACTAGTTTTCCTTATAATATTTTCTAACACATTTACATTTATCGTACATTTATCACGTTCACACCTCGTATTTGATCGTAAATATATTCAGAAGTATATGCTGCCTACAATTTCGTTAAGAACGTCGCAAATTTCCCTTTCACCCTTGGCGCACCTATTTTACCCACTCGACTCTACTTTCGGTTTGTAAATACTTGGATGTATTTTCATCACTTAACATCACATTGCCACGAATGTAGCACCAATTTTTCTCGTAGGTACGTATAATGAGAGCATAGAAAGAGTGTGAACCCGTTCTTAATATGTCTTCAATTGCATTGCTTTTTCATTCAGTCTTCTTCTTCTTATGAATGCCTTCTGAAACACAGATTCTTGTCTTATCAGGCAATCACTTGTTTCAAACCTGTTATGCCCTTTAACAAGGTCTTAAAAGTCCCAAAAATTATTTTCTAATCAAATTATGCTTCCCTTCTCTAGACCACAGAGCAGTTAATCTTATTTCATGAATAACTGTGTTAACTAATTATTAAAATTAGCATCAATCATCAGTCTATTCGTAAGTATAGTAAAGAAACTGACTATAACTGTCCGAAATGAAATATTAGATAAAACAAACGGAGAGGAAGATAAACCGAACTCACGAGATACAAATAGACCTTGTTTGTTTTATTATACTATGTAAATATTTGTTTCTGAAACGTTCATGAAATCATTTATACGCAAAATAAATAGAGACGCGTTTTTATTTTATTACGATTTTGCATCGCCTATTAATGTATTAACAACCAAAAGATGTGTTTGATGGTATCCTAGTATTACGTCATTTACAGTTATATTTGACTTAAATGGGTAATAACTTTTGTCGATATTATACTTACTTTTGTTGGTGAATATAAAAGGAAAATTAAATTAAATATTTTATAGTTAAAAGTAAAATCAAATATTTCCATTAAACTGCCCTACACATACATCCTAACTAATATTATAAATGCGAAAGTGAGTTTGTTTTTATGTAATGCTTTTACGCCCTAATTACTGCACTAATCTTCCGAAATTTCGCATACACATATATAAAAGTATTGAGAAGGACATAACTAGGATACTTTCATCCCGGGAAAAAAAGCACTGTTTCCGTCTGTTCCCGTGGAAAATTCACGCGGGCAAAGCTGCATGCGAAAGCCAGTCTTTCAAAATTATGGTAAGTATATACTCCTTTTATTGTACTTATAAAATGAAATGTGTACGTGTAATGATATTGTTTGAATATGAAAAATCACAAAAAAATAATGAAAAAGTGTCATACAAATAGTATCTGCCTTTTTTATTTAAATGGGATATTCAAAAGTACTTACGCGAAATTTTTCTTGATAGAAATAAATAAAAAGAAAGATAGACCGAAAGCTCGTTGAAGCAGAGCAATCCGTCTACGAGTACATTGAGTGACGAATCACTTTACGCGCGGAAAGCTCTCGGAGCTTATCTACGAGTGCGTCACAGTTTGCACTGCGTGCTTCGTTGCTTGCTTATTTTTTATTTCGTATTTTTTGTGATATTTTCTGTAATTCCGCCCGGTTACAAAATTTTGTTAATCGTAATATAATATTACAAAAATGCCCATCGTGGATCTTTATTTTTACTAATAAAATAATAAAGTTCTGATAAAAAAAATCTAATTTATTGTATCAGATGTAGAGAACTAAAAACATTCTAAATAATAAATTTGTAGATTAGTAGTTGTCGGAGTTATTGCATGTATTATAGCAAAAACAAAGAAGTATAAATATTTTTACACTAGTGTGCCAAATGACTTTAATTCTTCACCTTAGAACAAATTCGATAGCGAACCAGATGACCACAACCGTTTCCATGTAGAAAAGGATAACTCCAGCTTTGTCTTCGTATTCATGGATGGTAGAGAACACGGAGAGCGACAAGCACATGAACACCATCAGGAACCTGCAAAGATCCATACTAAAACTCACAGTTCGATCTTTTTAGTTACTAAGTCAACATATGTATGGTTATAAATCTGTGATGTGTACATTGATGCTACATTACGCTAAATGCAATTTCCAAGCTTAGTTTCCTAATTGAATTAAGTAGGGTTCGTGAGTTAGTTGAATAGGAACATAATTACGAACATATATTTGGTAATACAATTGTCTTGTTGAGCTGTCTGCAAAATTGGTAAATAAAGTATACTTATATAAGACATATATTTTATATATTCCGCCAATAACAGTATTTTTTGCTTGCGACTATAAGAATGTCAATAAAACATTCAAAAACATGAAGATAGGCTTGTTTACAAATAGCAAAATTGGGTTAATGTTCCTAGGGGGCGACTTACACAATCATATGATAGAGGACAGCTTTTACACCCCTTGGCCGTTCGAGGAAGTTGTAGAACTTGGACTGTAGGCGGCGATATCGCGCGTCGCGTCGCGTGGCGCGGTAGCTCAGCGGTTTGCCGAGCAGCGACATCCGCGGCGTCGCCAGCCGGTCGCCGCCAATCTTACTCTCACTGCAACCAATGATATCGCAAACACTTTTACTCTAAACAAATTAAGTGTTCAATTTGTTCCGATGTCTGCGCAGTTCGTTTTTTAAACTTGTAGCTCTGAAACGCAGCTGTTTGTTTTGTCAAATGTCAGTTAAAATTGCTCGTATCAACCCACCAGGGAGCGTAGTATATATTTTCTTTGCCATAGGGAAAACGTTGGTAGAGTACTAGTGCACCGGACAAATTTTACAATTTACTCTTGTATTTTAACTGTTATATAATCATCATTTACAGCAATGTTTCGGAAGCTTATTCGAAAAGCCTACTGCATAGGCATTGATACGTAACACACCTGCGTACTTATTAATACATGCCTAGCAGGTCATTGTCAGTCGATTAGAGGCGCTGTCGATCACCTAATTTACTTTACTGGGCTCTGATTTGATAGCCTGTCACACAAACTGTTCCATTTATGATCTTTGTACTTATTGTTCTATTTATGGTTATTTCTACCTATAGATTTGATTTTTTTTAATCAAGGAACATTTATTGCTACCAATCATCCGTAAGCAAACGCGTAGGTGCTCGACTTGTGTTGAAGTCTTCAAAAACTAGTACCTATTGCATTTCCTGGCAACCCTCACAAAACGACGAGTAAACTAACCTAGGTCGCCGGAGAACAGTCGCGGTTACGGGGTAAATATGTAAGTACTATTGGGTAACTGATGAATTTCAGTTTTAATTACATCTCTTTTTTTAATAGGACCTATCTAAAAACAGTTGTTACTTATCGTTTTAAAGCATAGGTACCAAATATTTACAGTTTTCGAGTTGCTGGAATGTGTTTAGCATAGAGTTCATATCACACGATCTGGAAAGTGAAATATGGTTCAAAATCCAGCCAGTTGGCAGAATCTGTCACCTCCGAAAGGTTAAATGTGTTTCAGTATCAGATTGCGGAAAAACATAGATTAATAACTATTGCTGCTTTATTATATACTTACTCCATTATCATTTTTGTACGAAACAAAGACCTATATAGGTACTATTTATTTAATCATTTATACAGCTTTAGAAAGACTTACAGCTATTACACGAGTGACTGAGAATGGCAACTATCCACCATTCTAACTATACATACTCGTACATTCTGCAATACGCTTTAAATTAACATCAACACCACTACCTAGACTGACATACCGTTTAGATGCAACAAAAATAGCTTTTATATCAATATTTCACATCCACACTGCATAAGTAGGTAGGTACTAAAATAAAGCAATAAAATCTAAACTATTCCAATAAGCAAGGGCTAAGTGCCCTTGGTAAAACTGATGTTACTTACTTCAAATTGATGAATTAAAAAAAATGGCCTAACATTTTTCCCCTGCTATTGATAATGACTTCATAAAAAAAGGAACTGTAAAATTAAAATGTTTGTCTTTTTAAATGTTTGAACTAAAATTAGAACATATCGTTATTTTTGCTTTCAGATAAGAGGCTTAATAAATATAAAACAATACTATTAGTAAAATTAAGTTGATAACATTTCTAACAAAATTTATTCGCTCTATTCCTAAAAAAGTGTGAACTGATTTGATGTACAGTGTATTTGCTTAGAATTTATGGAGGAACAGAAAAAATAACCGCAAAAACAAAAATTGATTGTGAAATTTAAGTAAAACATATATTTATACTTACTTAATCTTCACAATCTCTGAAACCTGGATTATGAAAGATGTCGTATTGAGGAAGATAGATACGTTAGAAATGTGGTATTGCCGAAAAATGCTTCAAATATTTCGGCAGCACCACATTTCTAGACGAACAAGTGATCTATACAAAACCTCATTCTTTGGCCAAACAGTGCCCCTAGTATGAGTTTTTCTTAACGCAGACGCTAGCGACTGCGTTAGCGATTTAGTATGGCAAACCTGTACAGCGCCTCTGGCGGAGAGTAAGGCAACTAAGAAATTCCATACAAAATCCTAACGCAGTCGCTAGCGTCTGCGTTAAGAAAAACTCATATTAAGGGCACTGGCGGGTAAAATTCTGATACATCGAACACAGTCTAGTAAGAGTCGAAAAAAAGGAAAAGGACATCCCCTAACTACCTTTACACTTTCGACAGATATATTAGGTATTACCCGAAGAATTTCGAATCGCGCGCGGTCTCTACCGAGGCATTTTTTTTTATCTATGGTATTGCCACTCCTTCGCACTACTACGGAGGATATTTCTGCATCTCAATCCCAATCTCAAGCTAGTAAAATTTATTTCGTAAATACTGACAAAAAATATTTGTAACAAATTTCCGTTGATTGATTTTTACGGGCAGGCAGGGCTGGCACTATTCATGTTTTTATTTTTGCTTGAGGATCAGATATTTAAATAAGTAAGTATGACTCGGGCCAAAACGGGCATGAAAAGTTGTATCCATCGATATAGGTACTTAAAGAAATAATAAAAAAATTGACAATGCCTCTCCATCCAGGACGGGCGCAACATAATTATGTTTGCAATTTCGTAACCATGGCACGAAATGTTGATGGGTACAAACATTTACTTCGTACTTTAAAAGCTTTTAGCTTTTATAAGATTTTAGTAGGATCTACTTAAACAAAATTTTTTTTCACATTATATCTAAAAAGCATTTGATTAAATCATTATAACTATCATAGAGATCTAGATAATATATTAGGTATGTAAAGCTATAAAATTAAATATTTTGTGGGTCGATCGTTAAATTGGGCGAATCCCTATGTAAATTGTCCTAGCTTATACTAAGCACGCATTGGGAAACTGTAAGTGCTATCAGTGCCTTTATTCAATAAATAAATAAAGCTTATCGTTTCACGATCCACCTAACCACGATCTTTCAACCTTTGATTATTTCCTTCAACAAACATTTTCCTGTCATTTTATTTACTGTTCCGTACCACCACACAATACTAAATGACTTAACAGGTTTTTTGAGATTTACGCTTTCCATTAATTCATTTGTAAAAAAATAAATTTTTTTTTTTATTTTTGGACCGTAAAACCTGGGTCCGACTAAATCGACTCCGTTTAGAGCATGGAAAAAATAAACCATCACCTCCATAGATGGGGATTAAGGGAATCACCACAGTGGGATTGCGGAGCACAGACCCTATCCCATGTGGTAAACGAATGCCCACTTCGCCGCTTTCCAGGTGGAATGAGGGAGCTTCACGTTCTTACGCCTGTCGCTGTCAACTGGCTGAGGAATTTGAATATAGACATCTGATCCATGCAGGACAAATGCCATTCGCAATGATGATATGATATTGCTTCTTATCAAATTTCATGATTCTAGGTGGATTCTAGTTAAACGGGAAGTAGGTTATTGATTCCCATGTAAATACGCAAATTTTATCATTTTTTAACATTTACAGTCATATGTTTTGATCACGTTGACATATAATTTTGATTATTTTACAGTCTAAAGAGACCGTAGGCCTGAGTATCAATTTCAACTACATACGTTCATGCGTTCCTTAGAAATAAAGTTTGACAGACAGACAGACGGACACACAGTAATGTTATAAGGGTTCAATTTTTGCCTTTTAATGTACTCTATAAATTAAATATGTATCGGACACATTAAATCACGAATCACGATCCGCCCAATTTAGCAATCAAGCAAGATCCATACTTCCATACTAATATTATAAATGCGAAAGTCTGTTTCATTTGTCTATATGTCTGTTATGGCTTACATATATACTACTATTATATATAACTATTACTACTATACAACTATTATTTTATTAAAATGATTTTTTGTTCGTGATTGATTTTAATAAAATTTGTTATGGACCGGGGTTAAACATTTTGGCGCGATAAAACAGAGTACCAAGGAGCCACAGGGCCACAGTTAGTATTATATATAAAGAAGCAAAGACTAACGATTTTAACCCGAATGCGATAATTTTTACCGGTACGTATGAGTATGTAATTTTTGTACGATAATTTCATACCCATTCTTATATAATAAATCTGAAGTTTCTTTGTTTGAAGGCTTATAACTCTAGAACTACTAGTCGGATTGGAATTTACCTGCATATGATAGCCTGATTCTTGGGGAAGGAAAGGCTAGTAAAATCCCGGGGGACAGCTAGTATAGGTATTATAAGTCCTAAAGTACTTTAATAGTTTTAAAAATTACACATTTTATGTCGTTTGGTATTTATTAGTTTAAAAAAATATTATACTTATCCAAAAATCAGCTTATTCCGCATCGATGCAAATGGATGTGTGTCCCTGATTCCTAACTAATATTATAAATGCGAAAGTGAGTTTGTTTGTTTATTCGCTTTCACGCCCTATCTACTGCACCGATCTTCCTGAAATTTCGCATACACAGATAGAAGTATTGAGGAAACATAGGATAACTTTCATCTAGGGAAGGGAAGAAAAAAGCACTGTTCCCGTGGGTAATTCACGCGGGTGAAAGCTAGTATATCTATAAGCCGTGGCTATAAGTTTGGATACAAAAAAACTGTACGATTTATGAAACTAATAATGTCAAGTTGGTTAGTGTGGACCACAAATAACTTTCATGGACTGGACTGTATATGTATCATAGATATAAAAAAAAATTCTTTGATATGTATGTATTCTTTGACTGTGTTGTATTTGTCTACTACATTTGTCAACGCCACGAAACACTTTTTTGGCCGGATAAGAGTAACATGGGATTAAACACCATTATTTTTGGAATAGTACTTAAAAAGACTTCGAGACCTAATTAAAGAAGGTTTTTTAATATAAAGAAGGTAATTTAATATGTTATAAGTAATGTTTGTTTTTGTCCTTAATTGTTACTTATTTTAGTCACATTATACAGATCGACTTCTATCAATAAATGTCGAATGTGTAAAAACAAAAACATGCGACGAAAATGAATATGATTATTGATTCAATAAGATTTTACCAATTATCTAATTTTTTTCGGGACAATTTTAGGTTTTCGAAGCAAAAGAAAAATGACCCGACTATAGCAGATACTAAATTAAAATTGGGATTTCAAATCTCAAAAAACTTACAAACATTATATAGGTGAGTTGTGTAGGTATATTTTTTAGTTGCCTTTTAACTTTTACCAACCACACTCGACAGGTTAATAGCCATAATCTTTTATATTTTTTTTTATATATCTTCACATTTATTAAGATAAGTAAGTTACGAGCTTTGATTGTTACGAGGAAATATAAGAGATAGACAATACATACTTATAAACATACAATTAATCTATATATATAATAAAATAGTAAAAATATTATGCGATTGTCTTTATTTTATCTTCATATGATTTAGGATTTCAATGTGACTATTTAAACGTGAACTCGTATTTGCTGAACAAGTAGTTCAGCAATAAGTATCAATAATAAAGTTTATTCTTTAGGTATCTACTATCGAATTATCTATCTATATCAATACATATAATAAAATAGTAAAAATATTCTGTCTGTACATTTAGTAATTTTGACTGAAATGGATAGAGGGACATTTAAAATGAATAATAGAAAGCTATTTTTTTTGTATGTATGTATGTATGATCACGCTTATCTCCAAAAGTACTGACCGATTTGCTTAAAACTTTCAACAATTGTTTTGTTTTAACTCGGAAGAATATCTTAAGTTTGTTTCAACAAAATCGGTTCATTAAAAAAGTTATCGTCATTTGAATGAACTCAAGGCATGTTTGAATTCGAACGACTGCACCAAATTGGATAATTTTTTTTTTTTAATTGAAAAGGATTATTCCCGGGCAATTTCGGCAGCAATTCCCGAAATTTCCACGATAACGGGAACTATGCCCACGCGCACAAAGTCCGGGTTACAGCTAGATAGAATATAAGCTCGAAAATAATCGATTGAAGTTACGGTTACTAACAATATTGAAAGTGCGAGTGCTTCTGTGTATTACTTTAACGTGTAAACGAAGCAACGAATTGGCAAGATTTATTACATAGACTCATTTAGGATAATATAGAGTGCTTTCCGGCTACATTTTATACGGATTAATGCCGCTTCCGTAGGGAGAGAGCCTCATAGTACTAACGTCAGAGCTCACAAGAGCAGAAGCTGATTAAGTAGTTACCTATTTTACATTTATAAAGCCAGATGATACAATACATAATCACATCATAACACACCTCACACATCACACAAATATTATTAAGAGGAATGTATTGAATTTTTATGTTCTGTATTTTTGTTTGTAATAGATAAACTTAAAAACTACTAGAACGATTTTAATAATTCTTTCACCATTAGAGAGCTACATTATCTCTGAGTAACATAGAGTGTATAATTCACCAAAAATATTAGCGATCTACACTTAAACTTCAACAATGTAATCCAAGATGTAAAAATAATTGCTATTATTTCTATTTAAGTACAATTGTCTAACCCAGACGAATTCAGGATAGACTGCTATTATTAAATAAATACAATTGTAAATTGTCAGCGAATCAAAAACATCCCATTAAGCAAGAATAAATCTTCGGGCAGAGTGGCGGTTGTCCTTCACAAACATATTAATGACGTAATAGATAATTTCACAAATGATCACAATGGTTATTATTCTCTAATCTAATACCTTTTATATCGTTTAAGCAATCCGGGGATGCATCCGGGATAATTATGACCTATTTAGTTATTAACCATACCAAGTTGGAAGCTCGTATTCGTACGGACTAGTCTCTATCGCATAGATAGTCTCTACATAGTATAGGGATAACTCATAGTCACTCAAATATTCTTACGCAATGCTTTTAATAAAGTGAGATAAGAGATAAATTATTTGATTTTGTTATGAGTGGTAAATTATTAGATTGGTTTGAATAACAGGCAGGTTTTATGCAAATTACTTCGATCGAAGTACTGTGGCTAGTAAGTAGGTTTCAAAATATTTGTCCATGATGTCCATCCTTATTTCAATGTCAATAACTTAAAGCAAATTTAGAATTATCACAAAATTGTAATCCATACTATCCATAATTGGGACGCCTTAGTGCGACAGTGCTAATTTTCCATTAATTTTTACGCCGATGTTCTCTTGGTCTGGTTTCCCTAGAAAAAGGTTTACGGAGGTCAGACGGCAGTCGCTCTATTGTAATACCAGTACCGCCAAATTAGTAGCGTATCCTGGGCTCTGAAGCGTAAAGCTGATGAAGAAGATGTAACTGGGAAAACACGCTAGGGCGAAGGAAGGAGGCAATCAGACCTACGGCCCATCTGATGACATACCGAAAGGGTCACCCTATATTTCTAAGTCTTCGGTGTTCTGTCCGCACGGCAACTAAGTCATGAACTCTAAATGCTAGTTTCAGATCAGATTTTTTCAAAGAATATTAATGCTCGACTCTGCAGTCATACCTTAAAGAGAATGAATTATAATATTTAAAATAAACACCCATACATTTTTTTTATCTTATTTATTTCTATTCTAATTAAAACAAATTAAAACGATGAGGGCACATGGTGCGCGAATTCAAGCCGTGTTTGACTGACTTATTTATTCTTAAATTGGTTTTTAATGACATCATAGCCAATGCTCTACCATATAATGTTAGCAGATGAAAACATACGTAGTTATGAAGACTTTAGAGTTAAAGTAGTATTAAAGTAAAGTCGGTGGCAGTAATGAAAAAAAATAATACTTAAGTACATATATTTTTATGTCAATATTTATTGGATATACGTATCTTTGAATATTTGCTAATATTGGAACTAATTATATTTGACCGTTTTTAAAACCATATTGTTGAAATAACCGGTATGAACTGTAACAGAGTTAATTTGTACATTAATGATTCCATGTTCGGGGTTGAGCTAGTAGGGCCATTAACACTCCATCTATATACATGGAATACATGCAGTTTAAAATGAAAGAAAATTCAATTTTCTTCAAGGCACTGAACCGTGTGATTGTTTGATCGTTATGTAATGCAAGAGTTAATGAAGAGGTAGAGTATATATAAATAATTACTAATTATATATAATTTATTTATTGCAAAAATATATAACAAAACTACGACTGCCTCTTTATGGTTAAGTATATTAATTCCTGTTAAATGCAGCCAATATTAATCAAATATTATCTAATCAAATACTCAAATGATGAGAAATATACCTTTTTGGTTATAAGTCTGCTTGACCCAAAGGTTGACTGTTAGATAATGCTTTTAGTATTTAGTTCGCCTATAATATATAACTGTGGGGTATTATGTGCAATAATGTTTTAATAAATAAATAAGACTAAGCTGAAAATAACGAAATCGCTTTTGTAGAGTTGCAAGACAGTTAAGTATTTGTCTTTTATTAGGTAAGTACGCCAAAATCAAATGCTTGTAACTAGATATTTAAATCTCACATAATTAAATAAATAAACTTTTTAAATTTGGTTAGTCAAAGTGCTTTCAGAGAATAAGTAGTTACTCGTAGTTACATTACATACCAATAAAAATCTATAGTTACCTACCTACTTTTATTTTGGACATTTTACAATGTTAGAATTTTACTTACATTTTTCACGTCTTTATCCCTTATGAATTCGATATTATAATTATTATTAAATTTAAATCACCGTTAACATAGGTTATGAGAAACAATATGGATCATATAGCTGTTACTTGATCAAAGGTACCTATTGTAAATTATGTAGGCCAAATGATCGATATTGTAAGCACATTGCATTGTACTTAAATATTTATAAGCCGATTATTTCTAGCTTAGGAATTGTGTTTTTCTAGATGATGATGACTAGGAGTGGATATAAAGAGGATAGATGTGTTTTCGAATTAGATAATCTTTCTGGTATTTGTTTCTTTACAAAATGAAGCAAGATTTCTTACTTCGTTTTATTCTAAGGTTTTATTATACCATCCTTGTAGCTCCAAATAACGTTACTGTAACGTGTTAAGTGGGTATTTAAAGATGTTATTAATTGATTTAGAACAGAGATAAAATAAGCAGAATATTCATCATTTCTTCAATAAGGCGGTAGTTAGTAGGTTAACTACCCTTTTAAATAAGTAGAAGGAAGGAAAGTAATTTCTCGAACGCTTGAAAACTCATGCAAAAGTCATCTGGCCTAATTTAATGAAATCTTTTTTATATTATTATGTAACAAACAAACTAACACAGAGCTACTGTGATTCGGCTGACAGACAAGTGTCTAAAGAATGAGTAGAGTCATAGAGTGTAAGCCACACGAATCAGTACAATGAGACTTAGTGAGAGTAGCGGTACTTAGAGAATATGATGAATTATTCCATGTCTTAGAAATCGCATAGTCTAAAGGTATCTACTGCAAAAAAAAATAGTAAGTAATAACAGCGAGGACAAAATAGGTTGGGTTAAAATTTTGAACCAAGAGTAGAATAAAACTATGAAATTATTTTTTGCTACAAAAGAGCTACAATATTAGATAAGTAATTAAAATAAATTAATATATTACCTATGACGTATAGCATCTTCATGTACGCGAACACGCCTGGTCGGTTTCATTTTCACCTAAAGATTTGATGCCAATGAATGTTATGTTTATTTGTATTATGTGTCGAGTACTTACATAAACTTAAATATAAAAGGAAAATGTATTCGTATCTGATCGTCGCTATCCGCTTTATTTTGCGTCGTGGCGGCAAAAACAAAGACAATCCCTTGGTACCCAACTAATGCATTATGCATGCGAGAAGATACGAACGAGGTTCTAGTATTAACTAATACATAGCTGTATTATAGTGACGTTTCGCGGAATATCTAATCTACCTAATAAATTATTCAGCTGCTTAATTTTAAGGTTTAATCACAAGGTCAAACTTAAAAGGTCAGTCAGTATGTATAAAGTGCATGCTGTACTAGCTACAATTGAATCGTTCAAGTGTGTTTTCTAATTTACTTTGATAGGATAGGAAATATTTACTTGGGTAAGTATATTTGTAAACCTACTTCGACTAAGATGACCTTACTCATTTCTAAAAGCTAGACTTGTTTGTCTTCAAAATAGAATAGTTAATAGCTTGTGCTTACTGTTGAGTATTGTGAAAATGAAATCGGCATGTTGGCGGCGGCGCATTGGCGCTGGTTGCCGCCGCCGTCATATTTTAATCACGTAATGTAATGCGAAAAATCTGTTCTACGTTGCCTTCGTTTAATGGTAAACTATCGATCCAAATATAGAAGGCTACTTCGTACGCCGTTCATCATTATAGGAATTATTGTACAAAGGCATAAATCACAATGCGGTATTGAAGAGGCATGCGTTATAATAATTTACCTACTTATTTGTAAAAAGAATTGTAATATTGAATGTTAGGTAGGTAAGTATTCAATAATTTCGTGCAAATATCGAAACATCAGACGTTACTTACGTACCTTAAAATTCACAGCCAATCTAAACAACTGAAAACTGACATCCATAAATATTTACATTCCGGTAGACGTGAGACGCGTGATCGCGTACGTTTTGTGTACGAGCTAGAGTCGTCGGTGTAGCGAGGTCGGACCGCGGCGCGGCGTGTCGGCAGCGTCGGCGGCGGCTCGGCACGTGGGGAGCCGTCCCGGAGCGCCGGCATAATACCCGCCAGTCATGAGCTCGGCGGCCCGCGGCGGCTGCGGCGGACGGCGCGCTGCGGCGAGGCGCGGGATGCCAGTCGACTGCCGGACCCGCCGCCCGCCCGCCGCCGCCGCCCGCCCAGCACCCTCCGCACCGCCCGCCCTCCTCTAATTCTAATTGTTGGCCACCTCCGACGATCCAGGTCATCGTACCTGCATTTAAATTTTTCCCTGAACGAAAAACCTGGTTATAATTTGCATATTTTATATTGATTCAACTTTCTTTAGAATTAGGTTGTTGTTTAGATTCATAAAAAGTAATTGAATAATTTGATAATTTATTCAAGAAGATTGAAGGCATGCATTTCTAGCGTTTCTGTAACGTAACTGTAAAATCAAAATTCCTACCTTTTGCAAATGGCAAGTGCGAAATTAGAATTTAGCTTTTTACATATCTTAATAGAATGGGTATCTTCTTGAAAGAAAGAAATAAGCAGCTAAAAGAATCTGCTGCCGTACGTTATAAACATGAGTTCAGTATAAATTGGAAATTTATAAAAACCTCCGAACGGTCCGAAGCAGATAGTGATACTTATAGAAAATTGACCATTGATCTCTGAAACTAAAGTGACTTTAGTAGTGGTTTTAACTCGCCGTTTTTCCACGTTAGTTGAACGTATAGCATTCTATAATCTGTGGTTGAACGAATCGTAGTCATCTCTTGCTGGAAGCTTGTTCACAAAAGCGCTTCAACGTATTTGTGTGGGTGGAATTTCTAGAGCACAGAATAGTTACACGTATCGTATATACACGTCATTACTACCTACTTAGAAGGCTAAAGTCGCTCTAATATCTCTAGGAATATCCCTTAGTTTGTTTACAGTGCAAGCAAGATGAATTAAATCTCGAATGTTTGTATTACTATCTACCTTTAACCAGTTGTGTTGTGACTGTTGTGTTGATTTAAATTGAACTCATGTTTAATAATTAAAATGTAATACCTATCACTTATAGGGTTTCTATTACATATATATACAACTAAACAACATAAACGGCTTCGATCTACGATCAGGTCAAGATGGAAAATAATCTTTCTTTTTTGTCCTATATATGTATTTGTTATAAAAACTAGCAAGTTTCGTTAAATACTTAGTAGGTATGCCTTAAAACACAAGTCTCGAACCTACTTTGGGGCTAACTGAAAGTGTGTGATTTTTCCGTATATATTATACTAGCTGTTGCCCGCGGCTCCGCCCGCGTGTAGGTCGCTTTTCGCGTAACTACAACTATCCAGACCTATAGTTAATTCTATTGTATCCTTTTCCCGTGCCAATTTTATAAAGCCATTACATTGCTACAATATCATTAAATATTAGGGCCACTTCTTTCTCAAATACCGTTTTTAAAATCAATAGGAATCAGTATTAAACAGTCGTAAAATTCTGAAAAAAATATATGTTTTTAGTTGAGGATATAGCAGAGTGAAATTCGCTTACAGTAACAGTACCAATATCAGACAAAATTCGCTCGATAGAAAAATCTAAGTTGCCTCCTTTGGAAGTTTATTTTCAATACTATGCCTAAAATAATAAACTTATTGTCCTGCTTTTTATACCAACCTTTAGATAAAGTATTTATATAGTGAAAATAGCTGAAGTAGATTTTGTAGTGTTATTTTCCCAAATATGATGTCTTAATGCCTACAAAATGAGTGAGCGCCGCGACTACGCGGCTTACGGACAACGGACCTTCAGAAGAAGGAGCCCTTAACATTCATACTATCAATCTTTGTCTCTAAAAGAGTAGACGCAGCCTATTACAGAGTCATTAGGACCTAAAATTCACTCCCAAAGTTTTAGTGGGCGTGAAAATTGGAGAAAAGCTCAATAAATAGTGATAAGTCAGATAAATTTGTCCTTACGACACGACCGTATTATTCCGTCAAACACTGATTTGATTATTTTTTAAACCAAAGCCAAACCAAACCAACCAATCAATTCAAATAGCTTACAATACAACACAACAAACGACCGATAAAAAAACCAACCAATAGTACTAAATCAACAGCCAATTTTTTTTTTAATAATTAGAATGAATTGCTGCCGTAAGGAAAAATTTCAATCTGCTATTAAAATAAAGTCAGCGCCATCTATTGATATTTGATGTAACTAAATCATACGCCCACAAACATTCAATGTGTTATTTTATTAAAATTTAATAGAGACTGCAGTGTGTTTTTGTCTTTATTGATATAAGTAGAAATTCTAGCTTTATCTAAATTAAATACGTTTATGTAAATCGCATTCAACTGTTTAAAAGTTTTGAAGCAGTGCTTGTAGTAAACTTTAAATGGCCATAACTTCTATTTCCCTTAACCGATTTTGATGAAACAAAGATTTTACAACGCTCCTAATTATATGTAATTCACCTGTGAAAACAGCGTTCAAATCTGTTGAGTAGTTTTGAAATTATAACGCACCACACAGACAGAAAGACAGACAGACAAAAAGTGCAAATATTGTTTTTTTTTTTTGTTTTTATTACTCTTCTTTAATTGCCCCGTAGAGGTTTTTTAGAAAAATATTTAATGTACAGACACTCGATTTTTACTGTCTTATTATATGTATAGATAGATAAGTACAAAATGCTTTTATATTAATGGAATTAACGCTAAGAGCTTTCTCTAAGTAACAAAATAATTCTAGAAAACAAATAAAAAACGAAAACAGAAAATTCCAGCTACTTTCTAGAAACATTTCTTTACTAAAATATTTAAAAAAAAATAGACTTCTAAAAAATTAATACAAATCAAAAAAAGGGTAAAAACAAAAGAAGTGATGTCTAGCAGGATTCGAACCCTCTACTTAAAAATATGATCCGCTACCTCTACCGATAGGCCAACATGCTTTGCTTATTACTGCCGAAATTTCAAATGGGTTTTGTCTATAAGTTTTAAAGCAGTGTTTGAAGTAAATTTTCAATCGACCATAACTTCTTTTTCCCTTAACCGATTTTGACGAAACAAAGTTTTGACAACGCTCCTAATTATATGTAATCCAACTGTAAAAACCGCGTTTAAATCCGTTGAGTATTTTCGAAGTTATAACGTACCAGACAGACATACATACATACAGACAGACAAAAATTCCAAAAACTGTCTTTTTGGTTTCTGTTACTCTTTTTTAATCGCACTCAATCAGTTTTTTTGAAATATATTAAATGTACAGACACTCGCATTTTAGTGTCTTATTATATGTATTGATTTAGGGATTTATTTAATGTGGTAAAGTATGAGTAGTTAAGTACGGTTTCCAGTACATGAATCACATGCACAGAACAGAAGAATACTAGTAATTATTGTTATGAACAAGGAATCGGTTAGTGTCTGCAAAACACAACAGAACATTTATAAATCAATAACGCGAAAATATTGTATTTAAAAATTTATCGACAATCGTCTAATCGTTGTAACATTTACAATGAAATCAATCATATTTCTGACTCCTAATTTTGTTATATTTTGTAAACAATTGAACACGATTTGTTTACACTATAGCCCTCGTGCTTTACCTCCTACGCTGTGGAGCTATTAGAACACACACTAGTGGTGGGCGATGTTTTTAATAGTCGTTTAGATAAGTGGATCGATAAGTACTTGATAGTTACGCTTTTATTAATTTTTACTCGGCGAGGGTGTCGAAAATTTCAATACTGGTTGTTAGAAATACTTTTCTAATAAATAATCAATATTTATTTACTAGTATTTAATAAATCAAATTATGTTTTTTACGACCTTTAGGTCGGAGGAGGTTCTCAATTTTTTAGGCCCAAATAATTTATCAAAATAGATACAGAGTTTGGTTTCAAAATCAATAGAACTAAAATAGAGGTAATTTGTTTTTTCGCATGTCTTTGATGATGGAGTAGTTAGCAAGGCCAATCGACCCCGTATGCCCTGGTTTTAAAGCCTCCTCATAGCCGCTGTAATGCGGGTATATTATACGACCGTTTTTTTTTTTTTAAATCGTTAATTTACTTTAAGATGAAGTAGCTATTGCCCGCGGCTCCGCCCGCGTGTAACTCTGTTATAACGCGCCCAAAAGTACCTACCCTATGTTTGACCCCTGGTCCTTTACTATATCCATACCAAATTTCATCAAATTTGCTCTAGCGGTTTAGCCGTGAAGCAGACAGAAACTTTCACATTTATAATATAGGTAATAGGTAGCTTTGGCCCACGTGAACTTCCCACGGGAACAGTGTTTTTTCCCGGGATGAGGTACCCTATGTCCTTAATACTTCTATCCATGTGTTTTCTATCTATAAATTCAGGAAGATTGATGCAGTAGATAAAGCGTGAGCTTTCACGCTAACAAACAAACAAATTTACTTTCGCATTTATAATATTAGTAAGGATAAGGATAATAGTGGAAGTATGGATGGTAATCGTCAATTAGGCTTCCAACGGCAAACCGTTAGTAGCACAATTGACCAATACCGTAACCCAAAGGTTAGAAGCACAATGATGCACTCTGGTGTCAGAAGGGTCAATGGACCCTATATGCCATAGTAAAGTAACATTGTCTAAAAACCGTGTCATCAAGGGGGCCTTCGCTGCGTTAAAACAGTAAAAATATTTTGTCTGTACTACATCTAGTAATTTGACTGGAATGGATAGTGACACTTAAAAAGAATAATATTAAGCAAAACATTTTTTTTTATTTTTCGTATCTGTCTGTATGTATGATCACGCTTATTTCCGAAAGTACTGAACCGATTTGCATAAAACTTTCACCAATTGTTTTGTTTTAACTCGAAAGAACATCTAAAGTTTGTTTCATCAAAATCCGTTCATTAAAAAAAATATCGTCATTTGAATGAACTCAAGGCATGTTTGCCTGCAAATATATAGCAATTTCAAACGAATGAAGCAAATTGGATAATTCTTTTTTTGTGTTGGTTATTGTTATGACAAACTTTGTATGAAAGAAAAGAATTTCGGGAGCACTTTTCCAAATTCCCATAATGGGAATGAAGCCCACGCGCACGAAGCCGCGGGCTACAGCTAACAGTCAATTGACTTGCACACACCCAGATGTTTAGTTTTTGTAAACATCTATACCTGCCTTCACATTGGCTCAAGCACAGATTATAAACTGCTATTACACGAATAAAAAGTTTTTTGATTTTTGGAAAAATAATAATAATTGGAAGCATCACTGTTTTAAATATGGGGTACTGCCGCTGTTATCGTTTACTTGTAGTCTATTGGAGTACTAGGTCAATTGACCCTGCACACCTAGGTGTCTGAGTTTTCTAATTTGATGAAGTTTAAGTTGGCCCCAGTAAACAAATAATGACGTCGGTTCTTATTTTTTTAGGAAAAAAAACATACTTACTTAATATAATATTATTTGTTTTTTGTTTTCAATTTTTATTAAGGTGCAGATCTTCTTATTTGTAAAAACTGAATTTTATATAAAACTACGCCAGCGGCTTCGAGGCGGATTGGAAATACCGACACCATATCACACAGGACCGATTGACCTTGAAGCCAACTCGATAATCAAACAAGCCCCCGCGTCTATTACAGATATCACCATAGATATATCACATGGGTGGTGGTTGTCCGTTGTTACAGTGGTAAACAAATACCCTTCTGAGGTTTTCGTCAATAAAAAAAAACCTAGTAACCTCAAAAGAATTTATTCAGTTTTATAGTCCAAATAAACAGTACAGTTTAATTTACTAATTCAGCAGTAATTAAGCTGATTCCTTACAAATTACATATACCTTCTTCAATATTTACAGTAGTTAGAACCTACCAGAGAATTACATTCACAGTTGAATCTTACATCTGGGAGTCGATTTCTGTATGTTATTGATTAAACAGGCATACGGTCCACGGTAAAGTGGTACAGTACGGTAGGCTAATTAAACAATGTACAATTGCAATACAATTGCCTATTGCCAAACCTCTTTGGCAATACGCAAGAGGTACAAGGATATTTAGTGTTATTATCATTTTACGAAACCCACGGGAAAAATGGAGTGGTCAGTTCTTAAGCCTTAAAACTACTTAAAAGTGCCTGACTACATGTCGTCGTCGTTGTGTTCGATATATACGCGTTCGACAGAGAATCAGTTTCACATAGAGGTCAAACAATCAAACAACAGCTTTATTTGCAAGAAAATTTCAGGCTGCAGTGTAAGGTTTTCATGAGAATATACTGATGTTAAAAAGTAAAAATAATTACATTTATTTACTCAAAATGTGCAGCATAATTTCTATAGGCAACATGTATGACATGCTTTAATATAGATCAATTTAAATCAACTTTCAAATTCAGAAATGTTGATATGAGCCCCCAGTTTTTCAATAAGATTGAGGCTTTGTAAGGTTACTAATTTATTATACAGTTACTTGGAACTAGGCTTGCAATGAATATTCGGTTAAAATTGGGTATTCAGCTGTTTTTAACCGACTTCAAAAAAAGGAGGAGGTTATCAATTCGTCGGAATGTTTTATTATTATATGCGACCGAATACTTACTTATTTTTTTTATAGTGAGGTAATTGGTAAAATGGAAGAAATAATAGATATATTATAATATATTTAACTTTTTTTTTAAGATGTAATTGGTATGTAACATTGGTAGACAATCATCTGTATTAGAAAATTAAAGAATTTTTCTTTGCATTCAAATTATTGTCATAATTAAAATTTTGGAGGGGAAGTTTATGTTGTAAAAAAACAATTTTTTCTGCATTTTAGAACATAGCTTACTCCTTTTTTTCTTACAGACAAATCAAAACGAAGAAAGCATAATTAACTGTAATTAACATATTTACGATATGAACGAAAAATCTTATCAAAATAAGCAGTGAAGGCAGAGGGTAAAAGGGCACCGAGTACATACACTTTTTATAAATTTCTATGATTAGATTAAATCAGCGCGAAACAAATTTCGATAGAAGTTTTAGCCTAATATTAGGTATTTGGCGTATCACTGAATATAACTATTCATTGCAAGCCTATTTGGAACTATTTTAATACACTGATGCTAACTTATCTACCACATCATACTTCATTGTGTTATCCACCTTTCTTCCATTTTTCTCCAGGAGTGTATTCAGTCATGGGCCTTCCAGATATACCACAGGTTCCTATGCCAACTCTCCCAGTCAAATTATCAGGTGAGGCAAATATACTTTTTACTTTTACCCCAGCCTTTTTGGAAGCTTTGGAGTGGAAAGATAGCCATTTATTCTTTTCACTTTCCCTCTCTTCCTCAATTTGTTTAAATCTTTGTTGCTTTTTTTGTTTTTTCTTTTTTAGATATTCCCTGTTGTATCCTTTTCCTTGTCTGAAAAAAGAATACAATGTAAAAAACATTCTACAAATTGTAATACAGTCAATAGTCACAAAAAAATATAGGTGTCTATTAGTAACTCAAATTGCATAGTTAAAACATGGGGCTTATCTTAGTTGCATTTCATGACATGGCCAGTTAGATCTGACCATGTTGTGATGTTGTTATGATTTAAAAAAATGTTATTTTAGCATTTTATCAGCTTAATTAATATATGCATCCATGGTCAATTACAGCTTCCTGTTACAAAGTATTGCTGAGAAAGGCAGCTGACAGATAGCGGATGGATGTGACGAAAATTATAAGTTTCCAAAAGGAACAGTGCCTTATGTCTATAATGATCAGTAGTATCATATCATTCTGCCGTAAGATTTCTGCAATACAGTTTAGACAAAATACTTACTTGTCATCTCCACTTAATGGCCTCTTTGTCCCTGCTCCTAATGCTTTAATATCACTAACAGCCACAGCTTCTAACGAAGTATACCCATCAAACTTCACTTTAAAATTTTCAGGACCAATTTCTTCAATAATAGCTTCATAGAACCTGTAAATTTTATTAGTACACTTTAAATAAATAAAATGAAATAATAAATTTTATAGATGAGTAAGATAAAAATAGGACCAGGCCACTTGATGACTTCTGTGGTGTAAATGATTAACAGTAACAATAGATCTGAAATACATATACATACAGAATCTGCACTGTTGTAATGATCTCACAAAACACGCTTCAAGTGATATGGACTACAGTGACCACATTTGTACAGTGAGTCACATAGAAAAGTATATCACCTAATTTATTTATTTATTTAACTTTATTACACAATTGTAAACGGCGGACTTAAAGCCTGAGGCTTTATCTACCAGTCAACCAAATGAGTGATGCAGAGAAAGGTAGGGGGTAGTGCAAAATTTTGAATTAATTATGATAATGGGGCATAACAACAACCAAATTATATTATATTTAGGAAGTTTATCAATATACTACTTATGAATAATACATAATAATATCAAATATGACAATAGACAATACATATACTACATATACAATTATGAACTATCTGACAGACTTTGAAGAAAATGTGCACGAACTTTATTCTTAAAAGCCAAGCGAGTTTGAGCCTTACGAATCTTAAGTGGCAGAGAGTTCCAGAGTAGTACAGCTTGTACGGTAAATGAATTTTTGTAAAACCCACTTCGTGAAATCGGCGTACGAAGTCGGAGATTATTAGATGAACGAAGATCTCTGTCATGGGAATCACAAAGGTATTGAAAATTTGATTTGAGGTACGACGGAGTCATGGGATTGAAGAGAATCGAAAAAAGGGTGGTCAAAATATGAAGGTTACGACAATGGCGAATAGACAACCAATTCATCCGAGAGCGATAGAGAGACACATGGTCATACTTCCGTAGACCGAAGATGAAACGCAAACAGTTATTAAGGAGCCGATCTAGCTTATTGAGAAGTTCGTTAGTCAAGTTAGGGTAGCACACATCGCCATAGTCAATTATGGGTAAAACCAAAGTATTAATGAGTAAGTGTAAAGTTAAAGTGGTATAAGTACTTCTCTATATGACCCACTGTACAGTTGGCAGTAGATAAAACTGACCCCGGACACTATGGGTTACATACTTTTATCTGCCCCTGACTGTACATGTATTCTAGTGAAATAAATGATCCTGAGTTTGGGGTGTACAAAAGAAGGTCCCAGATTTAGTAATTTTTTTTACACCACTCCTTTTATTTCCCAAGTCTAATGCTGGCTCGCTCGTTTTTTATGGTGGTCACTATATATCTATAACCTTACCAAGAGACCCTCCATAAAGTCTGACTTGTGTCAAATGGAATTTAAAAACACCTTACTCGAGAATGGTAGGATAATATTGACCTTTATTGTTAGTCAGCCACCCCTCTAACTGTTCCCAGTAAAAAAGGAGGATTATTGATGGTAATTTTTTTTTTTCCTGACCCCTCTTTTGCACATCCTATCCATTAATGAATCTGAACATTATTGAATGTGCTTACATTCCATCAGATCTCCACTTGGCTAGGCATTTCTCTCCGACTTGCCAACTGGAGAAAGATCTTTCACCAGCCTCTGCTTCCTCGGCCGCCAACAACGACGATGTAACATCATCATCGTCATTAGTAGATCTATGAATGCTAGTCACTTTGGAATCACCATCTTGAGTTTTAATAAGATCTTGGGTCAACTCGATTACTTCTTCTAAATCAGCTTTTAATTTCAACAACTCTTCATTTTGTGCATCTGTGAGTAGGGCAGCTTCTACCTGTTGAAGTTGCAGTTTATAATTTCTTAGATCTTCAGCCATTGCTACTATTTAAGTAGGCTTGTCGAGTAACAAGTTTACTTCCTAAAATTTCACACACATCACAAACTATGACACTGGCACTGTGTTGTATGCATAAATGCTACTAGTCGCGGTAGGAGTTATTGGTCTTTTCCAGAGAAGTTTTCTATAAT
This sequence comes from Apomyelois bistriatella, assembly GCA_947044815.1. Lineage (NCBI taxonomy): Eukaryota > Metazoa > Arthropoda > Insecta > Lepidoptera > Pyralidae > Apomyelois > Apomyelois bistriatella. Next base: position 8,602,578 of record OX345689.1, read on the forward strand.
CCAGATGATGGTAAGCTTGGGTTAGAGTGGCAATGAAAGAATTAATTTATACAGTCGCGTCAGGTGGTCGTTCTTAGACGCAATCCACGTAGTTTCAATTCCACTATCAACTTAATGTTCTCAATTGCCTTTCACAAATAAAAATATTGTTCCATCCAACATCCAAGTGATACAAATCCAAGCAATGCAAGTTTATGCCATTTATGCAAGGTAAAAAATTAGTCCTGTGAAAAGCCGTCACTGCAAAATGAATGACAATTGACGTGACATGACAGTGTCACTGTCAAACCACATAATGTCAATCAAACTCACGCATTTTTTGAAATAATATTTTACGGCCCTGGAAACAAGTTCTTTTTTTTTATTAATCTTCTTCCATAGATTTAAAATATAGAAGATGTAGCTTCTTTTTGTCATTTGGTGTATAAACGAGATGGCGAAATTGGAAAGTCCATGAAAAAAATAAAGACCAAACATACATTTTCTGTTTTTGTCAGCGTGCCCGTTTTTCTTTGTTTGGCACACTTGAACGCCATACAAAAACTTAGGCCAAACAAACAGTGAAATTATGTGTGTTTTATTTAAAGACAAAGACTCGTTTTAAATATTATGATGAGTCTGACCTTCGTGCACTGGTGGATTGTGAATTTAGGCCGGCGTGAGGGAAATATTCACGAAATTAGGTTTGTATTTCTGTCTCATGTGCGGCCACGCGATGGATAAATCTATAGGTATATGATTGTCTTTTTCAGATCTATTTTTAACCGACTTCAAAGAAGGTTCTCATTTGGTTTTTTTTTAAATACAAACCTACTTCAATTGCTCAATTAAAAGGAGGAAATAATTATGTAATACATTGTTCTTTAAATATGCTTCATATCAAGCATTTTAACAAAATTGAAGTTTAACTTAACGTGCCTTCCGAAGCACGTAGGAGCTCAAGATAGAAATGTCACTAATGGCGACCAATCCAGGCACGGCCACGCACTCGCAGTCATTTGACGCGCGCTATCGTTACGAACACGCGCGTCTCGCTAGGCTACTTAGCACCTTCCTGGCTTTAGGCTCCTATTAGACTATCATAGAAATATGATCAAAGATATCCTTGTCGCGAAATGCGATATTTAGAAAAAATAAAAATCCATAAAGAAAAAATGCGTGGTAATCTTTGGCAGGTTTTGACAGCGAAAAGGCAGATGGTGAAAGGAACTGATGGAAAAAGGAGAAAATAAAGGTTTGTAAGCGTTAAAAAATTAATATTATGCTGGAGGTCAACGTCACGCTTTGGTGAGTTCTCTAACATTATTTGAATCGATTACATTACATATAGACTCGTGATGTGGTCTTGATAGAGTGACAATTCTGAATTCTGGTGGACAGGGAATGGCTGTGAGGGGAGGTTAGAGTGGAGGCCATTCTAGGGACAAGAGGTCCCATTATCATATCATCTTGAGAGTTGATGATAGAGAGATTATTTAACGTTATTTGTTTTCTCATTTTTAGTTTATTGATAAAATCACAATTATGATAGACATCTAGGTGGGAGCGTAAAATTTTGTTTCACATACAACAACGCATAAAGATTCAGGCAAATAAATTCGCATTTGTTATTGCTTTGCGACATGGTGGAGGTGCTGGGATATTTAGTACTTAGTGGTCATCATAATGAAGAATTATTCAATGTTTGTGTGGTAGCTATAGATAATTTTATGAAGTCGATAAATATATTTTTGAATACCTATATAAGTCGTTTGTTTGACTTCATCTAAATGGCGGAAGAGCGGTGATGGTTTCATGTTGACATTATAAATTAATTAGAGTTGTCCAATAAAGAGATTTTAAAATATCGATACTTGTGTTTCATTTTGAGAGAGATAGATAGATAGATGGCTTTTTGTCGTCTATAGAGTATATACCTACTCATTTTCATGGTAGGTACTGCTTTCTAGAGAACAAAGCTGTAGAGAACATTCATGTAGGATAACATGCGTGATTGCGTTTATTTTAGAGACTGCTTACTTCTGTAAGCTGTAGAGACAAGAGTATTTTGAGATGTATTGATTGAGGAAGAGCACAGTGTACACATAGAGTTTCTGGAGAGTATACCAGTACAATTGTAAAGAGAGTTACTAGAGAGTAAACCATATAAATAGTGAGAGTAAATAAAAAGCGTTTCGCTAGAGAGATATCCGCTTGTCTTTGGATATTGTAGTGTAAATTGAGCCGATCAGATCAGTCCAGAGGGCGATTGATTTGGATTGGTAAGAGGAGTATTAACTATCGATATGAAAGAAGTATCGATATGACAATGCCCGTTACTAGACTAAAAAGGTAATTTGATTTGTAAAGTGTCAAATCATAGCAAGCTAAGGCCGGCCGGCATATTGTTCGTAAAACGTTCAATACAATTTCAGATTTTCCTTACAAGTAAGCTCATTTCAATTTCTTGGTTTTGTAGTAACTAACATACCTACTAGCTTATTACAATGCAATTTCTTGAAAGCTCACATCGAATATAATTATTCTTCATTGGTAAACAGTGATTTAAATTATTCAAATATATCTATAACGGATTGTATTTGTAAGTTATACTTACCATGGTTCATGACATACATTGCTTTATTTATATAATAAAGACACAGTTGACATTTGTATATACATAATTTAAAAAGCTTGTTTAACAAAAGCTATCCTCTTATTTAAAGCAATATCATATACACAAAAATAAATAAATAAATAATTATATAAACTACATACTTATATCCTGTTAATACTAGTCACGAATTCCTCTCTTTCAAGAGACGAATAATACAAAATAGTTCTATTAAAGTGCAGCTTTAATTATATGGATAAAGTTATTTTCTGTTTGTTAATGTTTCCAGTTGAAAAATAATGCATGATGGACAATTGGAAAGAGCGACTCAATTTAATTGAGGAAACCCTCAGAAAATGTATTGCTACTGTAAGAGAAGATATTGACCGATCTACCGCTATAGCGCAACTCCGCACTATAACAAAAGGATTTGTTAAAGATATTCGTCTACATATAGATAAAATGAGTAAGGAAGAAATAAGTGTTTATACGAGGTTGCAGTTAGAAGCTGAACTACTGACTTCTGAACCAGCCACATTCTCACAATCTACACATACAAAACTACCCAAATTGGAGCTACCAAAATTCAGTGGAGATGTCTTAAAATGGACTGAATTTTGGGACCGCTTCCAGGCGAGTGTAGAAAAGGCGAACATTTCTAATAGCGATAAACTCGCTTATTTAATTTCCACTCTAGAGGGTGATGCATTAGGGGCTGTAGACGGGTTGGATATTACGTCTAATAATTATGTAGTGGCTGTCAATATACTTAAAGAACGATACGGCAAAAAAGGAATTGTTATCGATGCACATTATGAAGCGCTTAACAATATGAAAAAGGCATCATCGTCAATAGAATGCATGTTTACATATAATGAAATAGAAAAACATTTAAGGATACTTAAGACTTTGGGAGAAGACACCAATCACAACAACTTAAGAAAATTAATTATCAATAAGTATCCTGATGATCTTATTTATGAAATAAGAAGTAGAGTTAAAATTGAAGAACAGGATGTAGATAGCATTAGAAAACTTTTAGAACACTATTGTTCCGCAAGAGTCTCTACCAATCAAGTCTTCATAAATACTTCATCTTTTATAACAAAGGACCGTGTTCAAGAGAAACAAAGGAAAAGAAAATTTTCAATGCCTGTTGCTAATGACAATAAACGGAGAAGAACATTAGCATGTATATTTTGTGGAGGTGATCATTACAATGATTGTTGCAAGATGTGCCCAACAGTAAACGAAAGGATGACTAAGTTAAAGGGAAAATGTTACATGTGTCTTAAAAGTAATCATTTTTCTAAAAATTGTGACTCTAAGAAGAATTGTTATTATTGTAAAGGAAAACACAATAGAGCATTATGTAACGTACGTAAGATTAAAGGGGGAAATTTTAGAAAAACAAGCATTAATACGGGTACTTCATCAAAAGGTTTGTTGCAAACTGCTATTACAAAGGTAAAAGGTAAAAAGGGTAATCTGTATACATGTAGACTTCTACTTGACACTGGAAGTCAGAGATCTTATGTTACCAAAGAATTTGCACGAAAATTAAGATGTGACTTATCAGAGAAGGACAATCTTATGGTTTATACTTTCGGACAAGCAAGGGCTAGATGTTTAGAAAGTCCAAAAGTCAATATGCATTTACTTTGCACTTCTGGTCGTATATTAGAAATGACCATGAATGTTGTACCATTTATAGCTCAAGGAGTACCTTGTTTTCATTACAGACGACTCGATGACATCTACAAACAACAATTAGCTGATGATGGTTCTATGGGCAGCAAAGTTGACATTTTGGTTGGAAATGATTATTATTTTCAATGTATAAATGAAAAAAAAATCCAAATAGAAGACGATTTATTCCTGATTAATACAGAATTTGGTTGGGTGTTCAGTGGTAAAGTTCCTATACAAGAACATGTCCTTAGCATAGGTACGTATATGAATACTTATATACCAGATAACAATGGATTTTTAGCACCTGACTTGCCCATTAGTGAAAGCGATGTCAGTCAGCTGTGGGAACTAGAATCTATAGGTATTAAAGACAATCCCACAACCACCCATGAAGAAGAAGCATTACGTCATTTTAATGATAATATACAATTTATAAACGGCAGATATTATGTAAAATGGCCATGGGTAAACTTTCCTCCTCAACTACCTACTAACTATGGATTAGCTCTCGGGCGACTCAAAAGTTTATTAAAAAGATTAGATGCAAAAACATTACGCCTTTATGAAAACATATTAGTAGAACAACAATTATTAGGAATTATAGAAAAAGTTGAAAAAATTTTAAGTAGAGAAACACACCCTGTTCACTACTTACCTCATCACTGTGTAATAAAAAAGGATAGCTCGACAACACTTCGCCTTGTATATGACGCCTCATCAAAGTCCAATACTGATTTTCTGAGTTTGAACGAATGCCTTTATAAAGGCCCACTGATGTTAGAAGATTTGATAGGTTTATTACTAAAATTCCGACAACATAAGGTAGGAATTATTGCTGACATCGAAAAAGCTTTTCTTCAAATTGGTTTACAACAAGAAGATAGAGATGTGACACGTTTTTTATGGTTGAGAGATACAACACAACCTATAACCTATTAGTGAAAACAATATACAATGCTTTAGATTTTGTAGAGTCCCATTTGGTATAATTACCAGTCCATTCCTGTTAAATGCCACCATAAGACATCATCTTGTGAAGAGTGAAGACGATGAGCTGAAACTTATTGCTGATAAAATATATGTGGATAATTTTATTTTAGGAGCTCATTGTATAAAAGAAGCGAGTTCCATTTTCTCTAAGATACGTACATCTTTACAGGCCATTTCAATGAATGTCAGACAGTGGAATTCAAACGATAAAAAATTTCTTCAAGAAATTCCTGAAAATTTACGAGAAAATAAATATATTACAAAAGTCTTAGGGCTAATATGGAATACTGAAAAAGATACACTAGAAATTAATATAAAAAAGGATTATATGGATGTGAATAGTGTCACAAAAAGAAAAGTACTGAAAGAAATTGCTTCCATATATGATCCATGTGGACTTGTGTCTCCTTTATTATTACCAGCTAAAATGTTTTTACAAAGACTTTGGAAATTAAAATTAAAATGGGATGTTAAGCTTACGAATGAACTAACAAATGATTGGCAAAGAATTAGACAACAATTTAAAGAAATAAAAAATATAAAAATTGAGAGATGTATTTTGATAAATGAGTCTAAAGGACATTTTGAGCTGCACTGCTTTACAGATGCTTCGAAGGATGCATATTCAGCTGCTGTTTATGTTAAAGTAAGTTATCAGGAGAAGAAAAAGGTGATGTTACTTATGTCAAAAACAAAAGTAACTCCACTGAAAGATCAAGAAAATCTTCAAATTCCAAGATTAGAACTTTTAGGTGTTCTTATAGGTTCTAGATTGTTGACTTATGTTAGCAAACATATAGAAGTATCTATAAAGAAAATGTATTTGTGGACAGATAGTCAAGTAGTAATTAGATGGCTACACTCGAACAAACTTCTACCACCTTTTATTTCAAGGAGAGTCAAAGAAATTCAGGCTAAGAAAAATATTCAGGTATTGTATATCAATTCTGTACAAAATCCAGCTGATATAGCTACTAGAGTTGATATTTTCTCACCAGAGAAAAAAGAGATGTGGTTTAAGGGTCCCGAATTTCTTCATCTTCAAACAGAGTACAGAGATAATTGGGCGGTCTCACAATCATTTGCTGTTTCGGAGGGTCTTCTTGAAGAATTTGATACTAATAATAATGGTCTTGAAGAAGCTGAAGTAAACAATGAGAAAATAGAAATTGAAGACAAAACTAAAAAGAATTCTATTACTGATGAAACGCAAACTATACAAGCCGAGTGTAATGATATTAATGTTAGAATAAAGAAAGAGCAAGAGATATATCATCCACAAGAATGTGCAGGTAAAGTGACAGATATAGCAAGAAACTTAGGTCTCTTCAAAGATGAAAACGGATTATTGAGATGCAGAGGAAGAATAACTCTTGCTAATTTACCTTTTAAACAAAAGTATCCAATTTTACTGCCTAAAGATGCTTTAATAACAGAGGAGATAATTTCTGAAATACATAAAAATAATTATCATGTTGGAGTTAATCATACATTATCTTTAGTCAGAGAAAAATATTGGATTCCACAAGGAAGAAGTAGAGTACAAAAGGCTTTAAAGAAGTGCTATGAGTGTAGAAAACATGGAGGAGGACCATATCAATTACCTCTAATGCCTACTCTACCCGTGGAAAGAGTAAATTATACTTCTCCATTTCTATTTACTGGATTAGACTACCTAGGACCAATTTTAGTAATTAATAATGCAGGTCAAACAGAGAAAAGATGGATTTGTCTTTATACATGTCTTGCTGTACGTGCGGTACATCTAGAAGTTGTAAATGATGCAACGGCCGAAGAGTGTACATTAGCATTAAGAAGATTTATTGCCCAAAGAGGAATACCACAAGTTGTGATATCAGATAATGCTACACAGTTCAAGCTGACAGCTGAAATCCTTACAGGCCCTTATTGTATTGAAAACAAAATCCAATGGAAGTTTATTCCAGAATTGGCGCCGTGGCATGGTGGTTTTTATGAGAGATTAGTTGGCTTGGTAAAACATTGCCTAAAGCGAACAATAGATATTCGACGTCTTAAGGACAATCAGCTGAACACAATAATAAAAGAAATTGAATTAGTACTTAATACAAGACCTCTATCTTATGTAGATAGCGAACAAGGATTTATATTAAAACCCATAGACTTCTTAAGACTACAAGTATGTCTGATGGAAAATTCACAGGTACCGTATTTATGCCAAAATGACACTTTAACAAAAGAACAATTGATTCATGGATGGAAAAAGAGTCAGAACGTAATAGAAGAATTTAAGAAAATGTTTATTAATCAGTACTTGATGACTCTTAAAGAGAGGAAAGACATAAAACATAGACAACCACGCATAGTCTCTATTAATATACCAAAAATCGGAGACGTAGTACAGATTAGAGGAGATACAAATAATAGATTAACTTGGAAAGTAGGAAAAATAATAAAAATACACAAAGGGAAGGATAATGAAATAAGAGTCGCTACAGTTAGAGTGGACGATAAAGAGTACACAAGGTCTATAGGACATTTATATCCATTAGAAATAGAAGATGATAACAAAAGTAGAGAGGTGTATCAGGAAAAAGAAATTGAGAAATCACCCACTGAAATGCAAAAGGTGAACACAGAACAACCTTCTAGAGACAGTATTGATACTGGTGGTCTAAGTCGTGTTGCTGCCCGTAGAGCTAAGGAAAAGATAACAGAGTGGACTAAACTGTTGGTCCAACATGTTTATGATTGCAATTTTTGAAACCATTATTAATTTGAATTTAAGTTTATTGGAATTACTGTTTTTGTTTTGTGGAATCCTAATAAAGTCCACTACTAAAACTATTGTTTTCTTTAGTTGTTGGGAGTGTCGCGAAATGCGATATTTAGAAAAAATAAAAATCCATAAAGAAAAAATGCGTGGTAATCTTTGGCGGGTTTTGACAGCGAAAAGGCAGATGGTGAAAGGAACTGATGGAAAAAGGAGAAAATAAAGGTTTGTAAGCGTTAAAAAATTAATATTATGCTGGAGGTCAACGTCACGCTTTGGTGAGTTCTCTAACATTATTTGAATCGATTACATTACATATAGACTCGTGATGTGGTCTTGATAGAGTGACAATTCTGAATTCTGGTGGACAGGGAATGGCTGTGAGGGGAGGTTAGAGTGGAGGCCATTCTAGGGACAAGAGGTCCCATTATCATATCATCTTGAGAGTTGATGATAGAGAGATTATTTAACGTTATTTGTTTTCTCATTTTTAGTTTATTGATAAAATCACAATTATGATAGACATCTAGGTGGGAGCGTAAAATTTTGTTTCACATACAACAACGCATAAAGATTCAGGCAAATAAATTCGCATTTGTTATTGCTTTGCGACAATCCTATTTAAAATTTATGAGCTATGCTCTTGTCAGTGGAGTCTGGAGTCTCTTCCAGATGTTTATATCTTCCGCTAGCCTTATCACCTCCGGATACGACACGACTCCTACTTTGTCCTATATTTCATATATTAGATATAAGAGTCATTTTTATATAAAGAACATATGACAGTATAATATCTACATATGATCATATATGATGATCATAGTTATGGGATCCTATTTGACACTTAGCGTACAAGTAGGATCATATCTGTATTCGTTTACAAAAAACCTCATATATCTCACTCTAACATTAGCCATCTTTATAGCTTATGACGTTTAAACAATCATCACTACAATAGTATAAAACAAAGTCGCTTTCTCTGTCCTATGTAGGTACATATCTTTAAAACTATGCAACGGATTTTGATGCGTTTTTTTTAATAGATAGAGTGATTCAAGAGGAAGGTCTTTATGCCCATGCGAAGCCGAAGATAAAAATGAAGAACGTCATCATTTAACTATGATCATAGAATTTGACAGATATGATATCATGTTTAGATGATTTAAATATATAGGGCAAATATAAAAACTATATTTTATTGTCATATAAATAATAAATATAAAAATAAATAAATGTAACATACTCGAACATCTATTCAATAATAAAAATTAGTTTATGCTATCATTGCTTAGGTAAATGTTATTTAAATTTTTGATACGTTGAAATCAATCCAAATTTAAAGGAGTATTATGTTTCTCGTCAAATATGACTTTGTTAGAAAATATGAAATTGATATAATTTTACGAAAAAAAATATGTCAGTTTTATATCTGACTCAATTATAAAAAAAAGTTATTTTTGTAAGTAAGACTCGAATGTTAAGTAAAGCTCCACAGCTTTTTTTGATCTTGAAAAGCGATTAGATAAAAACTGATAAAAACAAACTCCTATAAGCAGCATTCATGTCAATGTCCACAGTACAAAAGTCTGTTCAGTCTATCAATCAAAAACGGCCATATACATTTTTCCTTATGTTAGGTTCGGTCTAGCATCACTATAGACGTCCACAAGCTGCCCCTGCAGCGCCGTGGACTGGTGGTAGCGGCGGCGGGAGGCGAAGTCTTCGTTGTCGTCATTCAGTCTTTCTTGTTCCGTGGAAATATCTGCATATACTGGGGTAACCACTAATTGCTCATATTCCAGTGGTCGTTTTCTAGATTAAAAAATAAAATGATGTATTAAATCAGGTAATCCGCATCTTAGCTGTTTCCCTAGTCCGGAATTTATTTATGTTATTTTATTTTATGCATTACTAGCTTTTGCCCAAGGCTTTGCCCGCGTGAAATTGCCTCGGGAACAGTGCCCGGGATGAAAGGTACCCTAATGTCCTTTACAATGCTTCTATGTGTATGCAAAATTTCAGAGAAATCGGTTCAGTAGATCTTGAGTTATACTTGAAGTAACTAACACTTTATTTTATATATATATAATATGTATGTATATAGTTATATGCCAAATTAACATGCTACGAACTTGATGGTTTTTTCAGTCTACGAAACATTCATCAATAAAGAATTTAAAAATAAAGGATAAATAAAATTAGAGGTAATAAATAAAACAAAATGATGTCGTACCCTATCGCCTGCAAGAAGGATATCTTCAGCCAATGGAAGAAGTGGAACTCGGAAGCGCGTCCGGGCTTGACGGCCGGGTTGGCGGCGCCGATGTAGAGCCACACCAGCCACAAGATCGACAGGCAGCCGAGCGCGTACGCCCAGTGCACGAGGAACATTAACATGATCTTTATTGCTACCTGAAATTATTGTTACGAAATTCAAAAAGTTAATATAGTTTGCTCAGTGTCACCGTGTTTTTTTTAATGCAGTCTATTTACATATGTAATGTTGGCCATAACCTTCTTTTAGAATGGCTATCATGCATGAAGAATTTTATGAATGAGTTGAAATTAAAAAGTTAGAAACGTACAAACTGCTTTGCTTTATTATACTACTAGTATAACAAAAAATATGGACAATTAATTTATATCATTTTATTTATATGAAGGGAACTTTGTATCACTTAAAACTGCATGTCTTACCTATACCATACAGACGTGATCGAGACGAACTTTTGTTCTAAATTAAAATGTTTCTTATTGCTAATGATACCGAAAGCAAAGAAAATATACACTACGTGAAAGGGGTTCAAAATTTATAAAAATCTGGAAAATACTAGTTTTGAAATAATACTTACCCCAACTAGAGAAAGCCAACGGTTACAGAGGTGTGAATACCAATTAGTGTTTTTAGAATGGACGCTCACGCTTGGCCGGCGAGTAGCCACGTCACCATTTGCCATGCGTCCATTCATTATTGCAGAATCTGTCGGCGATGGCGTGAAATCCTTAAAAAGAAAAACATTTATTAAAAAATGCCTTTGGCCAAACGGGGAAGCCTTTGCCCAGCAGTGGGACACATTAATAAATGGCTAAAAAATGATGAAATATAAAAGACTTAAGATTTTAATTTTTATATTTGTGTTCGGTAGACAAGCGAGTCTGTTAGGCAGAAATGATGAAAAATAAAATTTGTCTTAAAGATTAAACATGTATAGTTTTTTATCAGACATAAAAAAAGCCACATTATATGTTACTTACCCCAACATTTTTATGCCGTATCCTTTCAGGGAATAATAAATCAAGGTCGCTACCTGTTGCGCCATATACTTGTGTATCTCTCTGCGTGTGGCCCTGAAATCTAAAAAGTAAAATAAAGATAATTTACTACCTAATTGGACTGTCGAAAAAACAAATGATTTTTCAAATTAACTTGTTTTACGAATTTTATTTGTACTATTTTTATCAGTGCTGTAGCTCGACCATCAGTTTTTGCAAATGCAGCGCTTGTTGTGTTACAGTATACAGCGCTAGTGAGGGATAAGTCAGAAAACTAAAGATTTTTATAGACAATCCTAATACATTTGTAGAACTAGAAACTGATGGTAGAGGCTATGCTGTAGTCGTTTGCAAGGACTGATGGTAGCCTGCTTCAGTGAACGTAATTAAATTCAGTTTTCATATATTATATTACTTCATGCTTAGGCTGCATAAATTCTTTTGTAATAAAAAAAACGTTATATCTATAAATATTTTAAACTATTACAAACAAGGAACGTAAACATGGATGTGGCCAATTATAATTATGTGTTGAAAAACAAATCATAAGTACCTCATTTCTCGTCGGTGTTGCAAATCAAAAGTTTGAGCGAGTGCAAAATAAGAGTAATCAATGCTAGCATATGTGATAAGGAATGGCATGGTGACGATGGGCGCGAGCTTGTTGATGTCGCCGATGATGATGAAAGTCACCGTCACTATAGCTACTACTACCATTGAGTATATTGGCACTTTGTTTGGCCCTCTCTGTGAAAAAAATATAAATAAAAATCAAATAAAAAATAGAATGAAAATGTTTTAATTTTATTGCAGTACTAAATGTCGACAACGGCTCTGCCCGCGAGGTACGAAAGTACCCTATTTCCTTACCCGGAATACAAACTATTTAATTGAAATATTTTTTACAAATAAGGTCCACAATTCATGCGTGAGAGAGGATGACAAGTATAATTCATTACTTTCGCATTATGGATAGAAGGTTGGTAAGTATGAATAATGACAATGATGATAAAAACTAACTTATATAAATAAAAAAAGAATCTACTTAATATTCGATAATAATATAACTACTTATATATAAGTAGATATTTCATGCGGTTTGACTGCCCGCGCCGTTGATGAGACCACTGGTCATGTTTGTAGGTAGGCTTTAACATTTCATAGGTGATCGGTTATTGAATTATAAAGCTTTGATAAAGAGATAATATTAAAATATATAAAATATTTTTTATTTGAGTCATCTAATGTGCTTTATTATTGTTTTTTATCAGACTAGCGACCCGCCCCGGCTTCGCATGGGCATAAAAACTTTCCTCTTGAATCAGTCTATTAAAAAACCCAGAATCAAAATCAGTTGCTTAGTTTCAAAGATTTAAGCATACAAAGGGACAGAGTAAGTGACTTTATTTATACTATGTAGAGATAGTGATTATAAACTTCATGCAGTAACCAGTGATTTAATCAACCACGGATAAAAAAGTTCAGGCATATATTAAATGTTTACCCCTCGTCCTAGCGCTTCTAATCCAGGAATGACTCTTTCATTTGCGATGCTCTGCAAGACTCGCGGGGTCCCATACATGGCGCCGAGACATGAACTCATGGAGCTGACGTAGAGGCCCGCGAGAAGCAACACTTTCACTGCTGATATATCTGCCGCTATCGAGAACTCCGTCAACAATGTATCCCTTGTCACTGTTGCCGCTAATGTTATTATAAACATTAGGTATAAAAATGTTCTGAAAGTGTATATCTATAAATTGTAAAAGACATTGGCAAATGATTAAATTAAGAAGGAATTTATCTTAGACTTATTTCAGCGTTTTCTTGGTTACAACATTAGGTGTGGAACTTTGGAGCTAAGTGACCACTGTGTGTATGTATATATCTGTGTGTATGTAACAATGTATATAACTTATATTAGTAACTACAGTATAATGCCCGCCATTTCACTGCTCATCATCATCATTTCGTATAGTTGTCACAGTAAATCGACCATACACATCCTGGTGTCAAAGTTCTTTCGAAACCGCCCCTCGGCTATGACGTGGTTCCTTTTTACGACTACCAAATACCAGATGGCAGCCGGGACCAACGGCTTAATGTGCATTGTGAAGCACAGAATCATCGTTATGTTGCGACAATCAGTTGATTCAAGCCAAACTGGAAACAACAAAGTATGCTTTCCATGGTAATCGAACTGACGACCCCCGGGTCTACAGGCAAATGCCTTAACCACTGGACTATAGAGGCAGTTTCACTGCTGAATCAATTTGAATCACTGTACAAAAAAGTATTAATCGAAGTGTGAGGAAGAGATTCATAAAGTCAAGAAAAGAAAACTCACCCAGTGCTAATAGCAGCTAACGAACCATTGGGGATATTAACAGATGGATTTTTCAAATCACCACTCATGTTGATACCCGCCAATATACCTGTGATGGTGGGGAAGAACACACCAAAACATTTGAACCAAGTGTAGTTATCTTGGTAATTTGACCATGTGTTGTTGCTTATAACCCCACTAAGCCATCCCTGGAACTTTGCATCTGAAAATAATGTCAAATGATATTTTAAAGTGATTAATTTAATAAACTGGCAACAATACATCATATAAGCACACTTTGTTAAGTTCTCTGACTAAATCAATCTGTTGCAAAACATTTCGCTATATATTATTGCTTATAACTTTACTGCAAATGAAATCTACACCACACACAGGTGTACTGTAGTTTGTTTAATTATGCTCATATTTTGTCCTTTCATATTTTGTCCTGACTGACTTTAAAGAGGTTATTTGCCATTTTTCTTGCTGATTGGTCTGTCATATGCCAGTTTATTAGAAAAACATAGAAAACAGGCTGCCTTGTTGTGTTTTGAACAACACGAGAAAAAGCAGGTCAGTGTAACTAAATTATAGGTTTTCTATAACTCACCAGTATCAGTAGTAAGTGATCCTACAAAAAAGTCAAGTGCAGCTAGAAGAATAATCAGCAGTAGAGCGAACTGCAGTTTTATAACCCACTTGACCCCAGCCACATTGATGGTGCCAAGCAACAGAACTGCAGCAACAGCAAACCCACGTGCAGCCCATGTGTTCTCTGCACCCACCAGTGATGCCATAGATTCGCCAAAACCAAAAACGTTCAGAGCACATCCTACAGCCTGGAATTTTTTAATTACAAACTACACTTCCTCGGAGAGAAATCTCTGCCATATATGTGCTGGGCGATGCATGCGTTTAGAAACAATGAATTAAACTCATTTTTTTCAACATGATCAAAAACAGCTATAATTTCAAAATTGTTTAAGAAAATGTTGGTTAAAAATACATAATAAGGCAAACAGACTAGTAGAATATTAATGTTTTGTTCTTCCAATCATTGCATTATTTTTTATAGTTGTTATTAATAAAAGAATAATTATAAAATAGTTGTCAAATAATAGTTAAAAATCATGTGTTTACCTGGCCAAAACAATAGATAATACCCAAAGCTCCACCCAATCTAGAGCCCAGAGTGTGTGCCAATAAGAAATAAACTCCACCACTTTCAATCCTACATCTTTCACATATTCCTACCGCTGAGAGTACTGAAATCAGAGCCACAAATACTGAAACAAAACAAAGAATTGATTATGACACTATTATAGTTTTTGATTGCAGATTAATTATTTAATTTTGATTTGATTATCTGGTAGTTGTCAAAGGAACCACATCAGACGCGGAGAACTGACATCAGAGTGTGCATGGTTGATTTTCCATGTCAACTACATGAAATGAATGAATTAATGAAATACTTTATTTCAGAAAATATTTAAAAAAACTGATAGAAAATCAGTTTAAAATAAAACGTGTACCAAATAAAAGGTGTTATTGAAAAAAATATGCAAATTGTACTTATTATAAATGGGTCATGTAGCACTAAAAAAATTTACCAGTAACTACAGTTTAACAACTGTGTTATACATATAGTTGTTAAACTGTACTTATTACTATGAATATATATATTATTACCTGTAAATATTACTATGAATATTGCATTGACTAGGCCAGCTTGTCCAACAATCCAACCTGATCTTAGAAATACAATCACTCCAAAAATATTTATAAGGCATGAGGTAAACACTCCATCCCAAGTTCCGAATAGAACAGGCTGTGATATGAAAAAGTTAGATTTCCACCATGGAACATCACCCTGAAAATACAAAATATTATGTATTAAATATATAATATATTAAATAATATGTAAGGTATTACAAGTTAAGCCATGCTACATGAAGACAAATTATAGGATAGGACCACAGATTTTACATACGAGAACGACAATAGGAACCCCGTTATCTTTGACACGTTAGTTATCAAGATACCTGTATATCAGCAAAGATTTCGTTTGCGCCGGAAGCTTGGTGACCACCCGTGCCATATTGTGATTCATTGCCCAAATCCACAAAACCACCGGACTGTCTTCTCATACGGGCTCTATCTAATCCTGGTTCCAGATCACTACGAAAACTATCAACATCTAAATCATTCCGTCTGGTTCGATTTTGATCCATTGTTTATAATAGATGCGTCAGGCTGACATAATCTCAATGCTAAATTGTTTGCTTATTTATCACATAGACGTATGTATGTATACGCACAGGTGCGTTCTGATTAAATATCTGTTTACATTACATTTGAATCAAATCAATTTATGAATTAAATCCCGAGAAGAATAAAAACCTCTCTCTACAAAGAAAAGACAAATACCTCTTTCGTGTGACAATTGTGACAGTCATTGACATTGATATGACAGTGATAGCATTTTTTTTTCTAATATGTTTTCTAACGGCCCAGCCTAGGAGTGCTATTTTTGAGATGTGATGTAGTAGGCATGTTGTTAATAACCTTGTATTGGAAGGTTTTGTCTTATTTCAGGTATGATGACTCTCTCAAAAGCGGTGCCGGTAAGTCAACAAGTCCCACCAAAAACTTAAAATGTAAAAAGGGAGAGCCAAGTTCAATACAAAAAAGCTTGTATATAATTATGCTTGGCTGTGGGCTTCGCCGCAAAACGAATGGAGATCTAAATGAGTGCCAAGTTCTATACAAAATCCAAATACCTATATATTTATAGGAACAAAATAACATTATGAACAAGTATTAAAAAAGATAAAAAAAATTTAAGATAAAAATTTATTTATTCTTCTCCAACAATCTGTATAACAGTATGTATAAGTATGATATAATTAATGTGTCGGAACAGATTGGAGGAGACTGGAGCCTGAAGAAGGCAGGGCCTGTGGTACAGATCTCCAGTGCTCCCACTTCTGGTGAACACAAGTGAGAAAATACACGTAACCAAGGAGAAATGAACTTGGTTGTAAACTAAACTATATTAAGTATATAATAATGAAAAACTTTTTTTTTTTTTTTTAAATATATATAACATCAACAAAATCTCACCATCTGTATCCAAAATCTAGATTAAACATGCAAGATATGTCTGTGTAATTAAAGAATGAGCAACAAGGAAACTTGGCCACAGCAGAGCGAACATTTAATTATTTATACTAACAAGTATTATTATGAGTGCGAAAATCTGTATGTCCATCTTTCCGTCTGCTACGCATTTCTGGCTCAATCGCTGGACCAATCATGGCGAAATCTGATAATATAGTCAAGGATCAGGGGTCATACTTAGGCTAATTTTGGGCGAGGTACAGCTGGTAGCTAGTATTATATAAGTGGAAGAAGAAGGTTTTCCGTATCATTATAATTCAGGGTTTGCATGTATTCCAAGATACATAATTTGCAAGAGTATTTAGAGAGAGGAAGGATGTTAAGCTTACCGTGTAGATTATTGTATAGGAAGGGGCCAAGGAAACAGAAGAACCGATGGGAGAATTCGGTGTTAAAAACAGGAGAGCTGACGACAAGACGGTTTCTTCTCAACAAATTTGGATTATAGATGGTGAGGCTGTGTTGCTGTATAATGGTGTTTAAGATAAACAACTGACGAACTGTGAGAACTTCACAAAACTGGTAAAGATCTTGTGTAGGGAATAAAAAAGGCTTGAACGTGCATACTTTAAGTAGTGCTCGCTGTGCCCTTTCGAGTTTTAGTAAACTAGTCTTACTAGTACCACCCCAAGAAGTAATACAGTATGTAAGTAAGGATTGACCAAGTGCGAGATATACCATTTTGACTATCCTGGGATCAGCCACGTGTCTAAGGCGTTTGAAAATATAAATTAACTTACGGATTCTACCGGCAGTAACATTAATATGAGATTGGAAATTTAAATTCCTATCGATAACAACTCCCAGATATCTTGCCGACTCCACAGATGCTAGGCAGGGACAATCGCAGGAGAGATTATCAGAGACAGAGTGGGAATGGGCAATTATAGATAGATAATTTAAGATGTCATTGTTTGTTTGCAAATTGTAAATAGAAAAGTTTAATATCTGGGATTTATTAACATTAAGGGTAAGGAGATTAAAACGAAGCCAATCAGTTACGGCATTCAGACCATTTTGAGCCAGCTGATAAGTATCATGCCAAGTTTTAGCAGTAAATAGTAAAGCTGTGTCGTCTGCATAAGAAATAATTTTGCATTGAGGAATATTTAGAGAAAAAAGGTCATTAACATAGACTAAGAACAGGGTAGGACCCAGAATACTGCCTTGCGGCACGCCGTAATGAAGAGGAAGTTCTGAACTAATATGACCATTAATGACTACTCGTTGAGTGCGATCCGTGAGAAAGCTTTCGAATAACTTCAACTGAACACCTCTTACTCCAATAGTTTCAAGTTTCTGAATGAGTATTTTTGTCGATACAGTATCAAAAGCCTTCGCTAAATCCAGGAAAATTGATAGACATTTATTTCCCGTATCCAGATTTTGAACAATAAAGTCAGTAAGCTCAAGAACAGCCCCATTTGTGGATCTTCCGGTGCGAAAACCGTGTTGATTGTCAGCAAGTATTGAGAAAGAATCAAGATAAGAAGATAAGCGGGAGTTAATAAGTCGTTCTAGTATTTTAGAGAGTGCAGGCAAAATTGAAATTGGGCGATAATTATTTGCATGATTGCGCTCCCCGGCTTTATGAATGGGGTGAACCAAAGCTTTTTTCAAGGCAGCAGGAAAAATGCCAGTAGTGAAAGAAAGATTACAAATGTGGGTAATTAATGGAACGAGTATATGTTTGTTGCGCTTGATCAGTGACATTGAAATATTGTCCCAACCCACTGCACAATCCTCCCGTAGACTATTGATGATATTCTCAATTTCATCCTCAGTAGCGTGAAGCAGGACTAGAGATTGGTATTTTGACGTCTTAAGTTGAGTATTTGCATTTAGATTTTGCGAGAAGTTGAGATTAGATGACTGAGGAGATGAATAGGAAGACCTTTCGCAAGAAGAGTTATTTTTGTATATATTTTCGGCAAGAGATTTGCCCATGTTTGCAAAAACAGAGTTAACATGGTCTAGAGAGCTATTGATTGTGGGCATGCAAGTAAGTAAATGATTTGATGGTGTGGGAGGTTTGGTGGAATTGGTTACATTTTTTATGGCTTTCCATAAAGATTTGGGGTTTTTGCCTGCATTTTTGATCTGCTCAGATTCAAATCTTTTCTTGGTTGCTTTAAGTACACTGTTGTATTAAATTAAATAAACGATTTCTTTGCTTTATTGGATACCTATAACAATTGCTGTTATTTAAAAATGTGAGATCTTAAAGTAGGTTAGATAGATTCCTTGCAAAATAGATACTCAATCATCAAGCATGCAACTTGTAAACATACTAAAAATCAAAAAATATAGGTACCTATAACAATTACCTATTAACCTAATCCTAATTACCTAATTTTATAAATGCGAAAACGAGTTTTTTTGTTTGTTACGCTTTCACGTCCTATCTATTGTACTAATCGTCCTAAAATTCGCATACACATAGGACACCTAGAAGTATTGAGAAGGACATAGGATACTTTTCATACCGGGAAAAAGCACTGTTCCTGTGGGAAATTCACGCGGGCGAAGCCACGGGCGACTACCTATATATGACGACTTCCGACGATCGCGTGACATCTACGCGTGACCCAGAAACCAGAAATGCCAGGAGAACAGTCTTCTAGGTCTGGTCATAAGTTCTATCACTAATACTTTAGTAGAGAGATATTTTGAGAGATGCCAAATTATGATGAGGTTAAGAGTGAAGCGTAGTCTTTCTCTTCCAAATGTAAATATTTTGTAATATAACTCAGTAATTCAAGACTGGGCTAGAGGAGGGCCATCCTTCGTACCTGATGAAGTAAATTCTATGGGTTCTCCTGACAGCAAATTTTGCGTGCTTGCTGATCTATGAAATTACCTAATGGGGCGCAGAATTTTGTTGGAATACCCAATGTCCGTTTACGTGAGATAGGTTCTACAATAATTGAAAGCATCGTATTTTGGTATGCTAAAGCCACTAGCTAGCATAGGCACAGGTTTGAGGTACCTACACCTATCTGGCAAAAAACAAAGGTTTGACTGTAGGTATACATACAATGCTCCTATTATTAAATCCCGATAGGTATAATTTTGTGAAAAAACACCTATCTTCCCTCCGATTAGGAGATTCCAAGCTTAATATAAATGATGCGGATAATGCCCAGTTCTTCTGGAGAAAGTACCCACTGCAGGCGAAGCCATGGGACTGTCAATTAACGTTAATAAAACTAAGTCTATGGTTATAGCGAAAAATCAGGCGGCCGCTCTCAATATAGTGCTTTGCGGGATAAAAGTCGAAGGCGTTCAGAAGTTTAGATACCTGGGCCGTTACTTCACATCTACTTTAGACCACCAAGATGAAATACGAGAAAAAGCAGGTCAGTGTAACTAAATTATAGGTTTTCTATAACTCACCAGTATCAGTAGTAAGTGATCCTACAAAAAAGTCAAGTGCAGCTAGAAGAATAATCAGCAGTAGAGCGAACTGCAGTTTTATAACCCACTTGACCCCAGCCACATTGATGGTGCCAAGCAACAGAACTGCAGCAACAGCAAACCCACGTGCAGCCCATGTGTTCTCTGCACCCACCAGTGATGCCATAGATTCGCCAAAACCAAAAACGTTCAGAGCACATCCTACAGCCTGGAATTTTTTAATTACAAACTACACTTCCTCGGAGAGAAATCTCTGCCATATATGTGCTGGGCGATGCATGCGTTTAGAAACAATGAATTAAACTCATTTTTTTCAACATGATCAAAAACAGCTATAATTTCAAAATTGTTTAAGAAAATGTTGGTTAAAAATACATAATAAGGCAAACAGACTAGTAGAATATTAATGTTTTGTTCTTCCAATCATTGCATTATTTTTTATAGTTGTTATTAATAAAAGAATAATTATAAAATAGTTGTCAAATAATAGTTAAAAATCATGTGTTTACCTGGCCAAAACAATAGATAATACCCAAAGCTCCACCCAATCTAGAGCCCAGAGTGTGTGCCAATAAGAAATAAACTCCACCACTTTCAATCCTACATCTTTCACATATTCCTACCGCTGAGAGTACTGAAATCAGAGCCACAAATACTGAAACAAAACAAAGAATTGATTATGACACTATTATAGTTTTTGATTGCAGATTAATTATTTAATTTTGATTTGATTATCTGGTAGTTGTCAAAGGAACCACATCAGACGCGGAGAACTGACATCAGAGTGTGCATGGTTGATTTTCCATGTCAACTACATGAAATGAATGAATTAATGAAATACTTTATTTCAGAAAATATTTAAAAAAACTGATAGAAAATCAGTTTAAAATAAAACGTGTACCAAATAAAAGGTGTTATTGAAAAAAATATGCAAATTGTACTTATTATAAATGGGTCATGTAGCACTAAAAAAATTTACCAGTAACTACAGTTTAACAACTGTGTTATACATATAGTTGTTAAACTGTACTTATTACTATGAATATATATATTATTACCTGTAAATATTACTATGAATATTGCATTGACTAGGCCAGCTTGTCCAACAATCCAACCTGATCTTAGAAATACAATCACTCCAAAAATATTTATAAGGCATGAGGTAAACACTCCATCCCAAGTTCCGAATAGAACAGGCTGTGATATGAAAAAGTTAGATTTCCACCATGGAACATCACCCTGAAAATACAAAATATTATGTATTAAATATATAATATATTAAATAATATGTAAGGTATTACAAGTTAAGCCATGCTACATGAAGACAAATTATAGGATAGGACCACAGATTTTACATACGAGAACGACAATAGGAACCCCGTTATCTTTGACACGTTAGTTATCAAGATACCTGTATATCAGCAAAGATTTCGTTTGCGCCGGAAGCTTGGTGACCACCCGTGCCATATTGTGATTCATTGCCCAAATCCACAAAACCACCGGACTGTCTTCTCATACGGGCTCTATCTAATCCTGGTTCCAGATCACTACGAAAACTATCAACATCTAAATCATTCCGTCTGGTTCGATTTTGATCCATTGTTTATAATAGATGCGTCAGGCTGACATAATCTCAATGCTAAATTGTTTGCTTATTTATCACATAGACGTATGTATGTATACGCACAGGTGCGTTCTGATTAAATATCTGTTTACATTACATTTGAATCAAATCAATTTATGAATTAAATCCCGAGAAGAATAAAAACCTCTCTCTACAAAGAAAAGACAAATACCTCTTTCGTGTGACAATTGTGACAGTCATTGACATTGATATGACAGTGATAGCATTTTTTTTTCTAATATGTTTTCTAACGGCCCAGCCTAGGAGTGCTATTTTTGAGATGTGATGTAGTAGGCATGTTGTTAATAACCTTGTATTGGAAGGTTTTGTCTTATTTCAGGTATGATGACTCTCTCAAAAGCGGTGCCGGTAAGTCAACAAGTCCCACCAAAAACTTAAAATGTAAAAAGGGAGAGCCAAGTTCAATACAAAAAAGCTTGTATATAATTATGCTTGGCTGTGGGCTTCGCCGCAAAACGAATGGAGATCTAAATGAGTGCCAAGTTCTATACAAAATCCAAATACCTATATATTTATAGGAACAAAATAACATTATGAACAAGTATTAAAAAAGATAAAAAAAATTTAAGATAAAAATTTATTTATTCTTCTCCAACAATCTGTATAACAGTATGTATAAGTATGATATAATTAATGTGTCGGAACAGATTGGAGGAGACTGGAGCCTGAAGAAGGCAGGGCCTGTGGTACAGATCTCCAGTGCTCCCACTTCTGGTGAACACAAGTGAGAAAATACACGTAACCAAGGAGAAATGAACTTGGTTGTAAACTAAACTATATTAAGTATATAATAATGAAAAACTTTTTTTTTTTTTTTTAAATATATATAACATCAACAAAATCTCACCATCTGTATCCAAAATCTAGATTAAACATGCAAGATATGTCTGTGTAATTAAAGAATGAGCAACAAGGAAACTTGGCCACAGCAGAGCGAACATTTAATTATTTATACTAACAAGTATTATTATGAGTGCGAAAATCTGTATGTCCATCTTTCCGTCTGCTACGCATTTCTGGCTCAATCGCTGGACCAATCATGGCGAAATCTGATAATATAGTCAAGGATCAGGGGTCATACTTAGGCTAATTTTGGGCGAGGTACAGCTGGTAGCTAGTATTATATAAGTGGAAGAAGAAGGTTTTCCGTATCATTATAATTCAGGGTTTGCATGTATTCCAAGATACATAATTTGCAAGAGTATTTAGAGAGAGGAAGGATGTTAAGCTTACCGTGTAGATTATTGTATAGGAAGGGGCCAAGGAAACAGAAGAACCGATGGGAGAATTCGGTGTTAAAAACAGGAGAGCTGACGACAAGACGGTTTCTTCTCAACAAATTTGGATTATAGATGGTGAGGCTGTGTTGCTGTATAATGGTGTTTAAGATAAACAACTGACGAACTGTGAGAACTTCACAAAACTGGTAAAGATCTTGTGTAGGGAATAAAAAAGGCTTGAACGTGCATACTTTAAGTAGTGCTCGCTGTGCCCTTTCGAGTTTTAGTAAACTAGTCTTACTAGTACCACCCCAAGAAGTAATACAGTATGTAAGTAAGGATTGACCAAGTGCGAGATATACCATTTTGACTATCCTGGGATCAGCCACGTGTCTAAGGCGTTTGAAAATATAAATTAACTTACGGATTCTACCGGCAGTAACATTAATATGAGATTGGAAATTTAAATTCCTATCGATAACAACTCCCAGATATCTTGCCGACTCCACAGATGCTAGGCAGGGACAATCGCAGGAGAGATTATCAGAGACAGAGTGGGAATGGGCAATTATAGATAGATAATTTAAGATGTCATTGTTTGTTTGCAAATTGTAAATAGAAAAGTTTAATATCTGGGATTTATTAACATTAAGGGTAAGGAGATTAAAACGAAGCCAATCAGTTACGGCATTCAGACCATTTTGAGCCAGCTGATAAGTATCATGCCAAGTTTTAGCAGTAAATAGTAAAGCTGTGTCGTCTGCATAAGAAATAATTTTGCATTGAGGAATATTTAGAGAAAAAAGGTCATTAACATAGACTAAGAACAGGGTAGGACCCAGAATACTGCCTTGCGGCACGCCGTAATGAAGAGGAAGTTCTGAACTAATATGACCATTAATGACTACTCGTTGAGTGCGATCCGTGAGAAAGCTTTCGAATAACTTCAACTGAACACCTCTTACTCCAATAGTTTCAAGTTTCTGAATGAGTATTTTTGTCGATACAGTATCAAAAGCCTTCGCTAAATCCAGGAAAATTGATAGACATTTATTTCCCGTATCCAGATTTTGAACAATAAAGTCAGTAAGCTCAAGAACAGCCCCATTTGTGGATCTTCCGGTGCGAAAACCGTGTTGATTGTCAGCAAGTATTGAGAAAGAATCAAGATAAGAAGATAAGCGGGAGTTAATAAGTCGTTCTAGTATTTTAGAGAGTGCAGGCAAAATTGAAATTGGGCGATAATTATTTGCATGATTGCGCTCCCCGGCTTTATGAATGGGGTGAACCAAAGCTTTTTTCAAGGCAGCAGGAAAAATGCCAGTAGTGAAAGAAAGATTACAAATGTGGGTAATTAATGGAACGAGTATATGTTTGTTGCGCTTGATCAGTGACATTGAAATATTGTCCCAACCCACTGCACAATCCTCCCGTAGACTATTGATGATATTCTCAATTTCATCCTCAGTAGCGTGAAGCAGGACTAGAGATTGGTATTTTGACGTCTTAAGTTGAGTATTTGCATTTAGATTTTGCGAGAAGTTGAGATTAGATGACTGAGGAGATGAATAGGAAGACCTTTCGCAAGAAGAGTTATTTTTGTATATATTTTCGGCAAGAGATTTGCCCATGTTTGCAAAAACAGAGTTAACATGGTCTAGAGAGCTATTGATTGTGGGCATGCAAGTAAGTAAATGATTTGATGGTGTGGGAGGTTTGGTGGAATTGGTTACATTTTTTATGGCTTTCCATAAAGATTTGGGGTTTTTGCCTGCATTTTTGATCTGCTCAGATTCAAATCTTTTCTTGGTTGCTTTAAGTACACTGTTGTATTAAATTAAATAAACGATTTCTTTGCTTTATTGGATACCTATAACAATTGCTGTTATTTAAAAATGTGAGATCTTAAAGTAGGTTAGATAGATTCCTTGCAAAATAGATACTCAATCATCAAGCATGCAACTTGTAAACATACTAAAAATCAAAAAATATAGGTACCTATAACAATTACCTATTAACCTAATCCTAATTACCTAATTTTATAAATGCGAAAACGAGTTTTTTTGTTTGTTACGCTTTCACGTCCTATCTATTGTACTAATCGTCCTAAAATTCGCATACACATAGGACACCTAGAAGTATTGAGAAGGACATAGGATACTTTTCATACCGGGAAAAAGCACTGTTCCTGTGGGAAATTCACGCGGGCGAAGCCACGGGCGACTACCTATATATGACGACTTCCGACGATCGCGTGACATCTACGCGTGACCCAGAAACCAGAAATGCCAGGAGAACAGTCTTCTAGGTCTGGTCATAAGTTCTATCACTAATACTTTAGTAGAGAGATATTTTGAGAGATGCCAAATTATGATGAGGTTAAGAGTGAAGCGTAGTCTTTCTCTTCCAAATGTAAATATTTTGTAATATAACTCAGTAATTCAAGACTGGGCTAGAGGAGGGCCATCCTTCGTACCTGATGAAGTAAATTCTATGGGTTCTCCTGACAGCAAATTTTGCGTGCTTGCTGATCTATGAAATTACCTAATGGGGCGCAGAATTTTGTTGGAATACCCAATGTCCGTTTACGTGAGATAGGTTCTACAATAATTGAAAGCATCGTATTTTGGTATGCTAAAGCCACTAGCTAGCATAGGCACAGGTTTGAGGTACCTACACCTATCTGGCAAAAAACAAAGGTTTGACTGTAGGTATACATACAATGCTCCTATTATTAAATCCCGATAGGTATAATTTTGTGAAAAAACACCTATCTTCCCTCCGATTAGGAGATTCCAAGCTTAATATAAATGATGCGGATAATGCCCAGTTCTTCTGGAGAAAGTACCCACTGCAGGCGAAGCCATGGGACTGTCAATTAACGTTAATAAAACTAAGTCTATGGTTATAGCGAAAAATCAGGCGGCCGCTCTCAATATAGTGCTTTGCGGGATAAAAGTCGAAGGCGTTCAGAAGTTTAGATACCTGGGCCGTTACTTCACATCTACTTTAGACCACCAAGATGAAATGAGAAGTAGGATCGGACAAGCAAAAGCGGCGTTCTTTAAAATGTCCAAGATACTGTGTGACCCAAAAATCTCATTCCCATTGAGACACCGCGTAATGAAATGTTATGTTTGGTCTATCTTGTTGTATGGATGCGAGACATGGGTCCTGAGAATAGATAGCTGTGACAGACTACAGGCTTTCGAGATGTGGTTATTGCGCAGAATGTTTAAGATACCGTGGACTAGTTTTACATCCAATGTCAAAGTGCTGGAACGAGCCAAATGTAAACGCGAACTTTTGACCACTATTCGGAAGAGGAAAGTTGCCTTCTTTGGCCACATTCAACGGGGACCCCAGTTTGAATTTCTAAGACTAATTTTAGTAGGCAAAATTCCTGGCAAAAGATCTCCTGGCCGTCCTCGACGGAAGTGGATTGATGATATAAAAGATTGGACCGGACTTCGATACAATCAACTAAAAATAGCGGCCCATAGCCGGGAGGGTTTCCGTTTGCTGACCTCCAAACTTCAGTTCGAAGATGGCACCCCATGATGATGATGATAATGCCCAATCCTTGCCAATGCTGGATTCTTGGGATCTTCTGCTCGCTTCGTCACTTTAAATTTTTTCTCATCTTTTTTTGTAACTTACATACCTAGTTAAGTGGTAAGAATTTTTTCGTCGGAAAAGTATTTCGCGATGCTTATTTTCCGCTTACTCGTACCTCGTACCAGTAGTACCATTGTACAATTTTGGTTTTGTTGGACTTGATGACCGGTGTTCTAACCGCAAGCTTGCCGTTTCTCTTGCGAAAATTGAATTTTCACTGAATCGTTTGATTGTAGGACAATAAACAACAGTGTTATTTTCAGAATTTTGTGTTTGACTCTCATTAGGCGCGTATCCGCACCGAGATGTATTGTAAGCAAAGAATTTGTAAATCGCGCGCGGTCTCACAGACTAAGGAGGAGATATTATACTAGCGCGGTCTCCAAAGGTAATTTTTTTTTAAATCTATGATTGTAAGTTATATTTAACCTAAACCTTTAATTCTGTGTTCTTTTTGTATAGATAAAAAAAAATTCCTCGCCCGCGCGCTATTCAAAATTCTATAACTCTATGCGTCCACTCCATGTTTGAAAATGTACCTACCTAATAATTGTTTACAAAAACAATTATTGCCGATTCTTTTAATAAAATATGCTAATTAACGTGCCACCAGCTAGTCAACGAATTCGTAAAATTGGCACCAACTTCAAATTTATTAAAATATTTGATATGTAGCATATTTATTACAACAACAATGTATTGATTATTTCACCCTTTTAAGTTCAGGAATTGGAGTCGGTTTCGTTTTTTTTTTGGCAAAAACAATTATTTTTTACTTTTAAGTTTTGAGTACGCAATACCTTATAACTAAAAAGTTGTAAACACTTTGCATTTTGGAAAGTCGGGTAAACGTCATCAGCGTCGACTCACCTTATTGACATGGAATATAACAAAAACGACCCAAATCGCAATAAAACTTGAAGAGTTCCCTCGATAACTCCATGATTCCATCATCAGATCCTGATCTGATGACTATGGAACCATCTCAAAAGTATACCCTTTCAAACAAAAAAAGAATTTTATAAATCGATTCAGTGGTCTTCGAGTAATCGAGGAAGATATATTACAATCAAAAAGTTGTAAATACGTTGCATTTTTGAAAGTGGGTTAAATTTTCCAGCATCGTCTCACCTTCGTCTCACTTTAATAACTTGGAATATATCAAAAAATACCCATGCCCAATACAAAACTTGAAGTTCCCTCGATTTCTCCATGATCCCATCATCAGATCCTGAACTGTTGAATATGGGACCAATTGGAAAGTAAACACTCCGGAACAAAAATATTTTTTTTCAAATCGGTCTAGCCGTCTTCGAGTAATCCGGTAACATACATAAAAAATAAGAATAAAAAAAAAAACATACCGACGAATTGAGAACCTCCCCCTTTTTTTTGAAGTCGGTTTATAAAATAAATTGTAAATAAAATGAAATGTTTACGAATTTTATCTATAAGGTGGACACAAATCAACTGCAAATATTTTAAGGACAGATACAGATTACTATACTGAACAACTTTTCCAAATAAACTTATATAGAAATACGAAATTTTATTTTTCACTCTCCATACTAAACTAGATCAGCTGATTCTCAATTTGTATGGGAGGTCAAAAAAAATTTATTACATAAGTTTATTTGGGAAAGTTGTTCAGTTTAGTGGTCTGTCTCTGCCCTTAAAATATTTCCAGTTGATTTAAATTTACCTAACTAACCTAACTTAACGAAATACTTCTGACCAATATTCAAAACTTGAAAATAATAAGGACTTAGTTTCGCCTGCTTCGAGCAACACGGCTGTCCTTTTGGGTTCCTTATGTGTATGCGAAACACTACTTCGTAAATTGGTTCATCGCCACCCTTAGTGCGAAGCCTTCATAGTGTGATGTCTCGATACTGCGAAAGTTTTTTTGTTCGGTGTTTGTAAACATCGAGCATCGTGCTTCGATACCTTATTTCTCCAACTTCTCGTACTTATATCGATGTAATTACTACCGACTAGCATTTGGCCGATTTTTTTTATATATTTCTCTACAGACTCTTTACTTGTTCTGCAGTGGCAACCTCCTGTCGAAATCCACGTTGTTGGTTTGGAATTTATGTTGCAGCAGCAACTTCTCAAATATTTAAGACACTATGGGCAGGAGACTGATTGGTGTACCTATATGAAGTGTTATCGTGGACTGATTTTCCAGGAGTGTGAAACATAATGACCGTTGACACTTTCCACAGCTTTGGGAAGTATCCAACTCTCATCTTTGCTGCTCATCTATCATTTCATGTTGGGGCTAACAGTTATGGGCGGTCGCCGGTAGGCAGTATTTTGCATAAACATACTAGTGGCGGAGGTAAGCAAAATAATTTGGTAATTAGTACTTGTCTCATCATTGCGATGAATATCACTGTTAGGTATACGAATACTTTGCGTGGCGATTCTTCAAGAACTTTTTTGTCAATAAGATCATAGTCCGGAGCTTTAATGTTCTTCAGACTTTAGGATTCTATATAGGGATTCTCTGGGAATCACCAGTTTCAACTTCAACGGCAAGTCTAGTTTTTTGTAGATCCTGGTTAAGAATCAAGTCATTTTCCGATTCGTCGACATTCTTATTTGGATCATTTATTTTAAACTTCATCTACTTGGGGGTAGGTAACTCTCGTTACGGCCCTCACAACGATATTGTTAAGAGGAGCTTGTCAAAGATTGTGGTATTAGAATATTTTAGGGTAACTGAAGGAAAAGTTTCTCTTCGGGTGGTAAATGTGACTTGGACAGATTTTATCTCATTTGCCTTTATACGATGCATACCTAACTGAAAAATTTTCGACTAAAACCCAAAGAGTTTATTGCGCTTTCGTGAACTTGGAGAAGGTCTATGATAGAGTGGAAAGAAATGAGTTGTGGTCTACTTTGTCGATGTACGGTAGCAATGAAATGAAAAAAAAAATCCAGCGCTTGTGTTAAAATAAATGGGAGCTACACAGACTGGTTTGAGATCGAAAAAGTGTTAGGCAAGGATGTGTAGCGTCACCTTGGCTGTTTAACCTGTTTATGGACAACTGCCTGAAAGAATCGCAAGATGCTGAATGTGGTATAAGTATAATGAGTATGCATCAAATGCCTTCTATATGCCGATGACCAAGTAATACTTGCTCATTTGGAGGAAGACATACAGAAGATGATAACAGTAATGAATGTAGCGCTAGTAAGTAAGGGTATGAAAATAAATGTAAGTAAGACGAAAATAATGGTGTTTGAAAACGATGAAAGTAGAACAGTATGCAATGTAAGTGGAACAGTATGTAATAAATGGAGAGAGTGTTGAATAAGTGAATGAATTTGTATATCTGGGTTGTAAGTTTACTATAAATGGCAAGCATGAGAGTGATATTAAAAAAAGGTAGGCTGCTGGTAAACAGGTAAATGGGGCATTACATTCCTTTATGAGCAGTAGAGTTGTGTCCCAAAAAGCACGTCTGGCTGTTCATATTTCAAATGTTCTGCTTCAAGGCATTGCACCCATCCTCTTAACACCCTGTAGAAATGTAGGTATTATATATTTTTATAATGAATTAGGAATGTATTATATTACAAAATTATTATACCTTTATATGTTCTGATAACTTTGTACATAGTATATTGTATTCATTTCTAGGTATTTTGCTTGTATTTAGTTGGGCCCACTTGTGTTTAATATGAAAATGTTTATGATTATGATATTTTAAATTAAAATATTTCAAAGAAAATCAAATAATGATTTAATTTAAATTGATGAGTTCCAGCAAATAAGGACAGACTTGCCTGAGGGTAGTTGGTCTGCAGAACTGTATTTGGGACGAACAAACAACATGCAATGCAACGCATATGAAAAAAAGTTTTACTACTTAGGAATTGCCTGTAAATTTTTGAAATTGTTCGACGTGAGTTATTCTAAGTAGGTCATAGTAGAAGTTTGGATCTCGTTCTGAAGTCGACAATACTGTTTGGTGTTCGTCTGTACTCGCAAAAATAAAAACTTTGCCGCGCCTTAACTTTCAGAAAGCCCAAAGAGTTTCCTCTGGAATTCCATTAGAATATATTATAAAATGCGCATAAAATTGCAGGTTCTAGGCGCGGATGGGTAATTGGTAAGTAAAAGGTCGTTGAGGTAATGTTGGCACCGTTTGGAGGCGCTATCTTAATCGTCCAGCGTTTAAACTTATTTATGTCGCAATAAGTTATCACGAGGCTAATTACGGCCGCGAAACCACCTGTCCGTTATCATCTGTACATAGGCCTTCGC
Source organism: Apomyelois bistriatella (assembly GCA_947044815.1). NCBI lineage: Eukaryota > Metazoa > Arthropoda > Insecta > Lepidoptera > Pyralidae > Apomyelois > Apomyelois bistriatella. The sequence continues at coordinate 8,633,563 of OX345689.1, forward strand.
ATATACTTCCGTACGTCTTACGCGTGGGCCCACCCCCGCGGTGCGATTGGCCAGCGAGGACGGTGCGCGCGCAGCGGCCCTCCTCGCGGCCTGGTGCGAGACGCTGCGACTTCGAAGGAGCCGGTCGCGAGCGCGATGTGCGCTCGCGGACAGTGTTGTCGCGATCACGCTGCCAAGCCATCGTCTCTCCGCTGCCATCGCTCGCCGCCGCCGCCGCCGCTGCGACAACACGCGACTGTGCTTCTCAAACTTTTAACGAGACTGATAAATGAACAGACTCAACACTATAAATTAAACTTACGACTTAACTTAATTTGTTTTATTCGTTACATAAATAACTTTTTACAAATTAGACAGAAACTTATTTAAAAGTTTAGATTTGTGATCAGTAGGAAATAAAACGATAAAGGTGGTGATGTGATATGGCCAAGTTCAGTCACAATGGTTGCGGAAGCGGATCGCGTGCGCGGCTCGTTCTCGCGAGCTGCGCATGGGCGTGCGCCGCAGTGTTTGCCTCCGCCGCCGCCGACGCCCATGCTGATGTCGACACATCCACTGGGCTTGGTGACAACACACTTACAAATTCAGGTAAAAATGTAAACTTATATAACTCTACGGTTGTCGTAAGGGGTGACTAAGGGAATAACAGTGCTTTCCTCTATTTGACGGGTGGCGGATTTTTCCAAGAAAAACATTCACAAGGAGAGTTGGAGTCAGGCAGGTGGCCGATAATAAAAATAGTACCGAATCTTTCAACCACCAAATATGTGACCGGTTAACTTTGACGTTAATGAATAGGAAAGTTGTGACACTTGTGAAAAGTTATAAAAAGTTTTATGCATGATTTTAACTTTTCACACATTAGAGAGTAACTTAAATACCATAACTCTGTCTAAAAATTCAATTTAAAAGTTTATTTTCAACCGACTTCCAAAAACGAAGGCGGTTCTCAATTAGGTTGTATGTTTTCGTTGCCCATTATCTCCGTCATTTCTAGACTGATTTATAAAATTATTTTTTACTCGAAAGGAGATTGTTTAAATTTCATCCTGTTCAATTTTTTATTAAAATCAGTGAAGCAGTATAGATTTAAAATAACTGTAATACGTATATCGATCTGAGTTTTTCTTCGATGATAAATGAAAGCCGGTTTTTGTTTTTTGGGTAAATAGATTATTTAATACCTTTTTGCTTTTTATATGGATATATCCAAAAAGGCCAAAGAGAGAAAACCTTTTTGATGGGTAAAATAGGAGTCGGTAATAAACTGGCCACGATTTCCTTATTCTAAGGCACATTTAAAAATTGTGCAAATGTATTTTATTTTCGTATCTAGTTTTATAGTTATAATTTAAACTGTTGTTATTATCTGTTATGTATGTGTAAGTCATAATTCTGAATAATAAGGACTTAGAATACATGTTTTAGCATGCATCTAAAAAAATCGCATAAGTTTTTATATTTAGAATTAGTTATGGTAGCAGACTTTCTGATTTTTGCTCTCCATGCTTTTAACTTTTAGCTTTAGCACATACAGGTTCTGTTTAGTTTATTTTCAACCGACTTCCCAAAAATAAGAAATTTCTCAATTTAGCTCAAAGGTTTTTTTTAATGTTCGTTACCTTATATCTCCGTTTATGCTAGCTATGCAGTTGTGTTAAAATCGGTATCATGGTATGCATAGATTAGTTAAGTCAAACAAAATGAGATTTTTTGATTTTTCGTGTGTTTACAAGTTGCTTGCTTGATGATATAGTAATTTGCAAGGTCAATCGACCCCGTTAATCCTGGTATTTGAGGAAGATAGATTATATAACGTGTTTGTTTCCTCTTCAAGCTTAGAACACTTCCTTTCTTCTCGGATTTTGTAAAAGTCGCTTAAGAATCAAACGAACCGATATAATTTTTTATGTCTTAAATAATTATTTTATGAAAGGAAAAAATTAGACAATGAGTTTTTGGCAAACTATAGTCCGCTAAACGATGTCTTTATAGTTTCGGAGCGCAGATCTTGCAATCGTGAAAATGTAGAGATGATGAATATCTAAGAATCGTAGAAAGATCTTAACAGTAAATTATTATACTCTACTTACACATAGGCCATTACTATCTTCAGACCAGACGGGGTTGTCAATTGGGATTATTTTACAGATTTGTGCCGACAAGTGTAACTTTGTTTATAAAATTTTTTGTGATTCTGAACTGTAGAATATGAATTTTTTATAATTTTCAAAACTCTACCATAGAACAATGCGGGCTGCAAGTCCGTTGGAAGGTTCGGGTACTATATATGGTACTAATGGGTAGTTCATATAGAGTGCCATTAAATTAATTTATTTAGAATGAGGGAAGTTCACCGTCGCGGGCAAAGCTAGTTTAGAATAAATAAAATTCATATGTCTGTTTGTAATATCAATATAAAAGCTTCTACCAAATACATACATAACTTAGGCTAATTTAATTTTAGAAAAAATAGGGTAAAAAAAAACGTAAATTATTAGGTAACAAAATAATGAAGTCGCGGCAACAGCTGTTATGACATAGCATTGTTTAATCGACTAACCTCAGTTTAGTAATCCATACTTCCATACTAATATTATAAATGCGAAAGTCTGTCTGTCTGTCACCTCTTCACGGCTAAACGGCTGGACCGATTGTGATGAAATTTGGTAGGGATGTAGTTAATGACCTGAGGTCAAACATAGGCTACTTTTGGGAGCGATATAACCGAGTCCCATGCGGGGCGGAGCCGCGGGGAACAGCTAGTCATTCATAAAAGTGACCGTAAGGGCTAATAAAGGTTACAAGAAATCATTAAAACTGAAAATAGAACACAGCGATTAAAAATGGTAATCCGGTTATAGTCATTTTTATACCTAGTATTTTTTCCTGATTGTCCTTAGTCGCCTAAAGGACCTCTACATTTGCTAAGCGCATTTGGATGGCACAATCGCTCTATCAACCATGAATTTCCTAAGTAGACAGTTTACTTAAGGTACCTACGTGTGTAGACCGAGAAAACTTTTAGATCTATTTGACTGATGATAGAGATAAGATGTGCCAGCTATCTTGCCATATGGTCCAATTAATTTAAAAGGAAAAAAAATACACTTTGCTATCATGCCTCATGCATAAACAGGACCACTTACTCCGCTGTCTGTCCATTTGTCTAATAGCGGGGCTGAATCTCGTGAATCGTAGCGATATGAAAGTTTTATAAAATACTAGCTGTTCCCCGCGGCTCCGCCTCGCGTGGGACTCGGTTATATCGCGCCCAAAAGTAGCCTATGTTTGACCTCAGGTCGTTAACTACATCCCTACCAAATTTCATCACAATCGGTCCAGCAGTTTAGCCGTGAAGAGGTGACAGACAGACAGACAGACAGACAGACAGACAGACAGACAGACAGACTTTCGCATTTATAATATTAGTATGGATGTGTTTCTGATGCCACACAGTAAAGAATAAAAAAAGTAAATATAAAGTACGGCTCTATACAAACCCACGTGTTTTTTTTTATGCAAAAACAAAATCACTAATTCGTAATTTTGTTACCGTTTAAATTACTTAAAAATTGAGTTATAGAAATTTATACAAAATATTTATTACATTACGATATCTTTTTATTTTGTTCACTGACGAGTTTTCGGTGACACAACGGTTTTTATCAGTCAAATATTTATTAAGAATGACGAGTGGGCGGCGACTGAATAGAACAACACCTACTTACTTACATACATACATACAACATTAGTATATATACTTATAAAGCTAGAAATATAATTATATATTATTATACAATAATACTACTTCTTTAATGTTTTATGTATGTTGTGATGAATGTTATATTATATGTTTTTTATTCGTTTTGGCATTTGTCTCTTTAGAATAGCTTATAACTATCAGCTTGTCTGACTTTACCTTATTATCTACATATATTACAACTCTATTCTAACTTATATCTTATCCCATAATACATTGTTTAATCACCACCAATGACATTCTTATGCTAAGTTACAAATTTATGAAATATTCATTAACGAAGTTACAGTAACTCATATTTGTAAGTAAAAAATTTTTAGGATTTACAATCAAGACTAGAAAGCTTAGAAATGTGAATTATATATAGAAGTATACTCTCGTAAGACCTAGACATGCAGACATCTGCCGTCTGACCCCTTAGGCTTATAGCTCTAAAAATAAAATCCATGTCCAATAAAGGATTTTCTCCTATATCAAAGGCCGTTAAAAGTCACTGTTAAATACGTGCCGAGAATAGGGTGGAATTCGGAGACTGCATTGCATCGATTGCAACGAAGTCAACGCTATTGACAATAACACATGTTAATCTCTACATTTGTATCCAATGTTTGGATTTGTTAATGTAGCATGATGATCTAGAATATTATTGTACAAAGGCATATTTTTTGAGTGTTATTTAATTATCTACCAAAACCAAAATAACTACTTAAGTATGTGTATTTAAATTAAACGAATCTACACCGATATATCTAGTTAGAGACACCTATTTTTAAAACGGCACTTGGTAATACAGACTAACAAATCTTAATTTATACTGTATCTTTTATATGTAACAACTAAACAAAAGTTACCATATTTAGAAAAAACTAAACCACACCGTGTTTTTTTATATAAACACAAATTACAGAATATTATACTAGTAATATAACTCTACAACAATAGTCTGTTTGTGAATAAACTACTTAACTGAATCTAGAAATAGAATTAGTTGATTTGAATTCATTGTGATGCATAATAAATGAGGCAACAAATATAATAGAAATTAAAAATATCCAAAATAGTTACAATTTAATTTTTTTTTTATTTAAGAATAAATATATAAATAAATACTTAATGAGTTAAAAATAAACAAAGATTTAATAAGCCAGTGTCTATAGCTTTACTGTTACACACGGGGATGGATGGACCGACGATGGAGACGACTTTGATGATGATGACGATTTTGTGTACGAAACCCATTAAAATCCAAAATGAATGTTTTTCAAATATATATTCGACCATAACTGATATCACGCATAATTTGCATTTATCAAATTGGTCTCGTGTATGGATTGCATTGTTGTCAACGGTAGTATCAGATGGGTGGCACAGTGATGCCAGTAATTCGGCTAGTCATAAATTACTCGTTTAACTGAATTACGCGAGTTGAAAGCATTCCAGTACCACCAAATGCGAACCATTTGCATTCGCCTGCAACTCCCGCGGCCACTGATATGTAGGCATTCGACGCACTTCGCAAAATGAGCTTTGAATCAATGAAATTTAATTAGTGACGAATTTGTCGTGAATATATGCCATACCACGCTGAGGAATTCAATATTAAAACAAATTAATTTATTAATCTATTGCAAATATAAAATGCTTTTCTCCTCTCTATTATTTCTTCCTGTGTACCATTGATTGAAACTTTTGTATATAACTAAAAGAAGTGGTGGATATGGGCACATTTTATATGCTTTTTTTCTCACTTTTTAAGTATGTCAACTAGTATCGATTTCAAAAGTTGCAAACCGAATACATTTATTAACATTAAATAAATTATTATTATTTATGTTAACTTGAAGGAGCTAAAGAACCTGTGGCGACACTAACGCCACAGCTGAAGAACCTACACAGCGCTCCACGTCCGCGTAGTCACGGAGATCTTCTGTGACGTTGTGTCCCAGGTATCTGAACCGTTTTACTTTTTCCAATGAAGCACCATTCATAAATACTGACGCACTCTTTTCTTAAGTTTTTTGACGTTATAATTATTTAAGACCATATCTCAAAGCATAACGTTCACAAATCAAATCTTCAAAGTATAATAATTGCAAAAGTTTTTATAATATAAAAACTTTTGCAATTATTATACTTTACATGCCTAACAGATATAATATTATTATATCTGTTAACTTTAACAAAGCAGCAACCCACTAAACCGATTTTGATCAAATTTAGTTGCGTGGTTAATTTAGAGAAAACACATTGAACCTTCTTTCATCATTTCGTGACGACAGTTTAAATTCTGTGAGCCTAAAAACAAGCCACTTGCTTGCTCTGCTTTGCCAGAGTCCACGTATAGGTGATTTATGGTGCAGGTAGAGCTGTTTGGTTGGGCACCTACAGCACGATAACAAATACTAAGTATTATGAAGAGATGGCACATACAACGGTCTCACTGACACTCACGTTTTTTGGTCAGATTGGACCATCAAAAAAGATTAACTTAATTCGAGATTACAAAGAAATTACCCATAAGCAATTCACATTAAAATTTCTAAAATGCATTGTTAAGGCAGTTGTATTTGATTTCCATTTATACTAAAATAGCTGTTAACAACGAAGCCACACAATGCAAAGTTGTTTGAAATTACAGAAATGCAATTATTACTTAGCTCAAGCTGTCCTTTCATTGAAGTTTCTCAGCTGGAACTACCGATAACTGAACGGTGTAACGAATTAATCAAAATTTCACCTCGGGCCTAATATGAGCGCGGATTCTGGGCGTTAACAATAGCGTAGAAGGCGCACTCGAATCGAAGTTGAATCACTACGTACATTTGAGTTCCTTTGTTGGGACCGAGTAATGAAAGCGCTAGCTGATAATAATTTACGAACAGCAGAAGTGTCGCTATTTAATGGCGAAAATAGGGGTCCGAGGAGCATTCCAACGGGCGGCGGCGGGTGCCGGCGCGGTTGTCAGTCGCGCCGACAGCAAACTAAAATAATTATCATCATTGTCCTGGCCACGGCGAGCACTTTAATTGTTCATTTACATTTGCAACGATGATACCAGTTCCGAACTATTTCGCCCGGCGTTTATTTTACTCGCGCCGTTCCGCCGCCGTGTTATTGTTCAGGGTTAATGGTCTGAAAAATAGAAATGAATTGCAATTTGTATCATGTTATTTTTATAACCAATAAGAGCTGGTTGCATAAAGCTTATTATACAAAAGGATACATTTATTTATGCAGTCATTAGATATATTTTACCTGTTCATTATATTTAGAAGCGTTGACTGGGCACGGATGCACTTAGGTCCAGAATAAGTATTATACTGAAAAAAAAAAATAGGTTGAAAGAGAGGTAAGAAAGAAAATAACATTTGTATCTAGAAAACCACGTTTACGTTTCGTAGATACTATTAGGACAACAAATATATAATTCAACTCCATATGAGTTCTTTAAAACTTTAATGAAGTACATTATTTGTTTAAGCACATGAATAATTGCAAACGTGGGTATACTGTGATTTTATTGTGATGCTATTTTATATTTAAATTTAATCTGCAATTTTTTATTAATTGTATTGTTTATGTCATCATCATTATCATCAGCCATAAGTAGTGCTGCTGGGACTATGTTGCTGGCGACATAGGCCTCCATCGTATATTTCCAATAGGATTCGATTCAGAGCGGCTTTCTGCGACCTTAATAAGGTCGTAAGATTTATTATCTAAGTCTATCCTGTTAATTTTTTGGTTAGATACATAAGAAAATAGTTTTAATATTTTTTTAAGGGGTTGATATATTTACACAAATTCGGCAAGAAGTTAACTTAAGAAAAGCTAAAATACAATTTTTTTTTATTTTGCCAGCAGATTTTTTCAAATAAAACAAAATAATTTATACCTATATATTTTTCCCAATCCATCCAATAAATTACCCAATCTATAATCACGACCACTCTGCCAAGAGTGTACGACTAAGAAGAAGAATATATTTTTAAAACAACTTTCTAAGTGTGTTAACAGTGACTTCATTACTATTACGTCTATTATTTTATGTCGTGTTCGGGACCGTCGTAGGGGTACCGTTTTACGAAATGAAATTACAAGAGACGGCCGCGGAGTCCTCCCGCGGCATTAATTTGTATCAAGAATTTGTAGAGATTTAGCTTGAGTCGGGAACTCGGCACTGAGTGTTCATCGCAGCCGGCGAGCGTTAACACTTATTAAGGGGGTGCATCCCTGCGACAGATGTAGGGGAGGACCCGCCATTTGCGTAATGTCAGGAATGGTTACACTCGATTTAATAAAACTCCGACAACATTTCATTCTGAAGAATTTAAGAGTCAATTCGGTTTAAACGCCACAGCAGCATAGCGAGAAAAAACCGTGAGCCGAAACGTGCCGAGAATACATTGGTGAGGCTTGGATTTCTTATCGGCGGCAATTGAGATGAGTACTTATGGCTTTTCGAGTGGCTCGGCTTCGTTTAATTTGTTGTTTCAGCGTGGAATTTTTATTAACGTCTCCCCTCATTTTACATTTCAGGGACGTGCTCCTTATTGGCAAGCCAAGGTGACGAGAAAGTTTACTTTGTCATTTAATTTTCTGTAGCTATCAAATAAAGTTGTAAGCAATCCTATATATTACTTACCTTTGATTATATATATGTAAGTAATCAAGATACTTACTTAGCTAATATTAAGGCTGAATATGAAATCCATAATTATTACTACTTCCTTTTGGGAATTTTATAAGCTAAAATAAATCTGACCTGAAGTGATCGTGTCTTTGCGAATATTTTCACTATTAAAGGAACTGAAACATATCGAAAGAGGAACAAGGAAGCAAAACTACTTTGTATCTCTTAAGCTGTGTGCGCCCATTGACTTATATGAACTCTGCGCGTTTATTGCATCGGAATGGAATCGAAGCGTATGTAACGTCAGAATTTATTGTGTGTATGTGTGTAGTACATCGTACACAGATTCAGTACACGAAGTTATTGAAATCCATACAACACAGAAATATAAATCAATAATATCACTACGTTAAGTTATTGTCGTATAAACATTTTACTTGCAAATATAATCACATTATGTCCAAGCCTGTGTATTAGCTGTGCGACGGGGTTCAGAAATTAATAGCAACAGTGAGCGCCTCGATCGGAAAACACAAGGGGACCACTCAGCAGATGCTTATCTCCACACACTCCGTTGCTATCAACAATTCTGCCTCCACATCTTCCGTAGTATTATGTGATTTAGAAACTTATTGTTCACCTTACTTAATTTTAGGGTTCTGGATAATAGAACCTTGAGATAATCTTTTTTTTAGATTTTTGTAGTAAAGAGTAGATAGTGTAGTTAAAACTTTATCAAGACTTAATTCGTAAGTAATTTATCAAATAAAAAAACAAAAAGATAATTGATTTCGATAAATAAAGAAGAATCGTAGATACTTGCGCCTCATTATGCACATATCCTGAAGCGTAGTCATTCATATTAGACCATCAATTAAATAATTTACATATGGTGAATCAGTTTAGCCTAGTTGGTACAGACAGCTATCGCCTATCGCATAAATTCATGTTTTTGTCTAGTAAATTTTTTTTGTCCTAATTGATATTTTAAGGTGCTACGAAGTATTCGATCATCTCGTAGATGGTCTACGAAGTTGTAGCATAAATAACAACTTGAATCTCAGACTAACAAAAGTGTTTTTATGAATAAGTATATAAAAACAAAACATAAAAATTGACAATTAGTGCATTTAATTTAAATAGTGTTTTGACCTTACCTTTTTGGATTTTCGAACACTGTGTTAAATGTCGCAAAAATTCGTTTAATTACTTAATTACAATGTTTCAATAAATGGCGCTGCTGAATGAAAACAATAGAGCAAGCTTAAAAAACCGGTCAAGTGCGAGTTGAACTCGCGTGGTGAGGGTTCCGTACAATGCCAATGTCAGTTTTTATATTCAATTGTGGTATGTTAATGTGAAAGGATTATGAGATGCGATTTAACTACTACTATCACTATCTATATTGAATTTACCACTTAATTGTCAATTGATAGAATTCTCGTAGGTTTTCCTGTAATCTACAGGCAATGACCTATATTTCGTATTTTTTTTTCAAAATATTAGGCCCAGTAGTTTCGGAGATCAGGGGGGGGGAATGATCAATTTTCGTCTTCTTTCGTGAATAAAATGAAAACTATATATGTTACAATAATAAAAAAAAAATATTTGAAATCCTCATAACGAGCTCTTTCAAATTTGTTTGCAAATCTTTTTTTTTTCATTCCTAATTTGTCCCCCGAAAATGACCCTTATTTTAAAAAAATATTTATTTTCTTTGCACATCTGTGTTTGGGTCACAGGATTACGCCATCCTACCAAATTTCATCTGTTTTAGTTCAGTAGGTTCGGAGGAAAATGGCTGTGACAGACGGACGGACGGACAGACAGACGCACGAGTGATCCTTTATGGGTTCCGTTTTTACATTTTTGTACGGAATCCTAAAAATAGTGAAAATAATAGCAATTCGATAAGTAGGTATCGGATAATTAGAGCTTAAAATGTGATAAAGCCCAAAAAGTGAAATGGCCTTCGATAAGACAATGATTATGTAAAAAATTATGTACATAGTTTGCTACGGCTTACTCGCTTTGTAATAAGTATAGGCTTAGTCATCCGCGAATGTCAACATGTGGCGCGTAAATGTGACTAAACGTAATTAATGATCGATTGTAGCTTGTCGACCATAGAGAATGGACTGTGCAACCCCTGCAAATCTTTACCGACACAAAATAGGAGTCCCCAGGGAGCGGCGCGCCTTTTAATTTGCGAGCATTAGGGGTGCTTCGCCCTTGTAGAATACATTTTTAAATCTCCCGTTTTCGGATCGATGTTGGTACACCTGATAAGTCTGGTAACTACCATTTTAAGATGTTCTAGTGATATATTTTAAGATCATAATAAAATAGTTCTGTGATTATCTACTAAATTATTTTTACTTTTAAGTAGTCAAACTGGCTGACTACTAATACCTGACTAGCCTATGGTTGTGTACGTGGTGTGTCACGCACGAATGGCATGCAATTTTTTTTTATTGTTATATGTTGTACAACGTATAATAGTATTACTATCGAGGCTAGAAATGAAGCAATTTACGGCCGAGTTATATTTCAAGGCTTGTACAGTGCTTTTCTTTCTCTGACTTCCTCTTGAGACGAAACAACATCGCATCAAATCAAAAAGCGCTCGCATTGTTCTTTTATCATATTTTTAAATAATAAAAGAACTAATGGTTAGTACCAACCTAACAAAAGTGTCCAGCAATTTCCATTAATGACCGCTAGAATATGTTTTTTTTTGTAGGCTAACCAGAATGAAGCTAAATAACCTAATGTATGAAAACGTGTACATTAAAAACCTCCATTAGCGACCGGCAATGATTATTTTTTATTACATTGTTGTCTTAGGCTAGCAATGAATCTTTTCACGTATTGTTTTTGTAAATAATATAGCTATTTCCGAGCAAGAGAAAGAAAAGGTTATTTTTTCAATTAATTTGATACCGAACTTACGTAATAACCATATCGGTGAGTATTGTTCCGTTATGGCAGTTTGCATTTTTTTTTATAAAATAAATAATACTTCTTGAATCTTTTCGGTAGGGTTCGATAGGTCCAGAGTCGCGTGACGCAGTTCTCCTACTGTTGCGGTGCGGCGTGCGGTGGCGAGTGCCCCCATGCAAAAAATAATGAAATTACAGATGTACAACATAATAAAAGAATCAAACGTGAAAACGTGTACAATATATGTTTTAGATATCCTGTAGATATTACAGCCTGATAATTTACTTTCCTATTTGAAATTGTTCTTAAAATCAACTCGATTTTTAAATAATTGTTTTATTGAAACGAGTGAGTAATCGAGATGGCAAAATACATTATACAATTTTTGCATGGTTTTTAGAGTTTATAGTAAGCCCTCAGTACTCTATCATGCCTAACCGTAAGGTTTCGGACCGTATACCTCTCCCCCTCCCCCCGGGTATTCGACCCAACACTTCTCTGGGATTGTTCATGTAAAGTTCCAATTCTGTTCTGTTTTTGGTTTATGCCCCAGGCTATCTCAGAAGCCACGCTCTGCACTGCACCCTTCACCAATTTAAAATTCATATCATACTGGCTTCGTAAATTACTTTTCTCTTACTATCTCGACCAAATCTTAAAAGAAATTGTAGCTGGTAAATTAGAAGGTTTAGAGACGCTTGCCAATTTTTACATCAGTGTACAGTTTTGTTCCTTTTTAAGGTTCCGTAATAAGAGTACCTAAAATTATTGGGTATTATAGCAAATGATAATAATAGGGACGAATTGGCAGCGAGCTAGTGACATTGTCGATGTATTTCAAGCCTCAATAAGTTACGAAAACTGTACGTTCATTTTGCGCGGGTCGTATGCTTGATAACCAACGTAATAGCATACGTTAATACTATTAACTATTCTGTGGTAATAGTATCAAAAAGTGTAAAAAATACTACAACTATTGTATAGAATAACTGATCGAAATTTACCTTGAAAGAAAGAGTCATAACTCATTTAAGCTAAAACGGGCTTACCTAATAAACGTTTGTTAATTTTTGTAGATTGGATGAGGTTAAACATGCGATTATATGCGAGCTTTGATTATTTACTCTCGAGTAACTTTTTCTCAGCTACGAATCCGGGTGTTTTATTCCCCCATGAGGTCTTTAGACATGAAACAAAATTGGCATTATTTCTATGACCATCAGCCGTCTAAATTGTATATGGCTAACGTCAATATTCCTTGGGTATGCTGTGGTATCTACACCAGTCAACAAAAATAGGAAAAAGTAATTTGTAATATTTGTTATTCCCTTACTCACATCTAACACCTGCGGAACCAACGTAGAAGGTTTTGTTAAGCTGGAGACCACGCGTCTTTGGTTTGGGGTAAAGTAATTTGATATTTTAAGGACGTTTGTCTTCCTAAAGTACCTAACTAATAATTTCGTTCTTATGCAATGTCTTCGTAATATAAATAGATTGTATAAGGCGTGGACGTGTCTAATCGTAAATCAATTTTGTTTCCGAAAAACGACGATATTGTTATTGGTAAAACCACACGCGCACCCCGACTGTAATATGAAACGGCTACTCCGCCGTAATGTTTATTTGATACATGTAATCGCCACATGATGTATGGGAGCGATCGGGTATCGTCGTACAAAAATAATAAAGGTATAGATGAAGAAATGATGTACTTGTGCATTTCACTTTTAATTTTCCCTGAAATACTTTTTACATAAAAATATTTCATAGTATAGTTTGTTTAAACATATCTTAAGATAAAGTACTATTAGTTACTGAATCGGGAACCAAGAAATACTAGCTAAGATTTTAAAGTAGTAAACAGGCAGCTTCCTACCGGTAATTTTGTAAATCCTTGCAAATGGGAGGCGGCAGGGTGGTATATAAGCTTATAAGTTTATTAATATGTATCTGTATTGTGTGTTATTTAATAAATAAATACATGTATAAACTTAAGCCGTAGACCACACTGCTAAAATAAATGCCTATATAGAACACAATGTAGACCTGAAGATCGCTTTGTATTGAAGTTCCAATTCTGTACTGTTATTATTTTATTTTGGCGACCATCGCACTCGCCACTCGTCGCCTCGTCCGTTCACCAATCGCTCCGGCGCGCGGCGGCGGCGGTGGCGGCGTAAGGTTTATGATGATTATTCGCTCTAAATGATGATTTATTACAGGATTAGGCAGGCACACTGTCCATTTTGAGGGGAGATTGGCTTTTTATATCATAATACATTCCTCACATTAAATCAGAAAGAAATCGGCTTTGGTGAATATAAATGATCATGTTATTTGTCCTTTAAAATAGGGGATTCTATTTTTTATAACAGTAACAATAAAGCAAAATAAGTAAATACGTATAAAACTTGTTTTAAATAAGATCTTTCATCAAACAAGCAACACTTAAATACTATCTAGGTATATCAATTGACATATCAACACAAATGTTGAATACATCATAAGTATCCTAACGCTTAAACATAAGTTTGAACTTCATTTATATGACATAGGTACGTAGATATTATTTAAGTATGTTTATTTGTATATGGTAGGTATAGGTACTAAGTAATTATTCTGTGGTTACTACAATAAACCGACAAAGGTACTTATATCTATTTAATTATGCTCCGAGAGGTGACGAAAATCCTAATCCTGTTATTCATACACAGGATTTTTAAATTCCTGAAATGTTTGGAATTACCTCAATAAAAATTTGGTAAAATAAAGTATATTACCTAGATGTCCCTACCACAAAGAAATTACAAGCCCTTACCTATATACATTGCAACAATTTGTTTCTATTAATTTTGTGCCTCAAATTTAAATTTCTTTGGTAGGTAAAATGTTCCTTTGTATATTGAGATTAGGTACCTCGTATTCTTTCTAAAAACAATTTAATAATACCTCTTACTCAAGATTTAAGAATTTAATATTGGCAGCAGCTTGCTTAAATGGACGGATGCTTTTTCGTTACCATATTTTGACCTCGGGATAATCAAATTATAATTTGACGTGAAATGTGGTCTAAAAGACGTCGGAATTTTATTACTCTGTTGTACACTGTACTAAATAATAATTATTACAAACGTATCCGGTGTACTTAGTTGAAACAAAGCTAATCACATTATAATTTTAAATTAACTTTTTCCTCTTTTGTAATTTCTTTATATTTATGTAGGACTTAAGTACTTACTCTCTACAATTGAATTACTTAAATTGCGACGATAACTTTTATTTAATAATATTTGTAATACCTAATCGTATTTAGAGAAACTGACATCTTTACAAATACAAAATTTAAAGATTAATCCTTTTTCATTTTATTACAAGTAGTTAAATAAAGAGCTGTTTTTAATTAGGTGCAGCAGATATAAATGGTATTTCGTGAAACTGGATTAGTGACTTTTTGTAACATGTTAGTAAATACACACAAAATGTTGGTTTCCTGTGTCAATTTCCCTACACAAAGTTTTAGGGATCCTCACGTGCAAGCCAAAATGCTTCGAGAAATGTAATAACATACTGCTATGTGACAGGCAGAAGAATGTGTATTCAAATGATGTTAAAATATGAAGTCATGTTTTCTACGGAGTCTGCACAAAAATACGAAGTGCATAACTTTTAACTTTGGACAAAGAATAACAAAGCTACCATTTAAATTACTTTAATATAAGTTTGTTTCTTTGACTCGCAATGTTGAGAGGAAATATTTGAAATTTATTGTAAAGTATTTCTTAGAAACGATTTCATTTCGTTATTTTAACTTTAGACAGGGAAAAGAAGTAATCAAATCCTAAAAACACACATATATTTTCACATAAATCTAATACGAGTACATATTACTAGTGCTTTAAAATATCCCTATAAAGTAAGTAGTTGTTAAAAGTTGCAGATATCTTTATAAACTAACATATATAATTAAATTTGCTGATAATTCACGCCGAAATTTTGCATATTTATAAATGAAAATATTTCTCGAAATATCAAAGCACTGAAAACTCAAGAGGGGTTCAGAAACTGCAATCCTTGATAATACAACACGCCCCGGGCGGCCATTGATTCAAAAGAAAGACAAGTAGGAAGTTTCCCGCCGAAGACATGAAATCATAGAGCGATTTCTTTTACGACTTCGGTTTCAACTTCATACCGATGAATTATGCAGAAAGGAGAGAGATTTCCTAACGATAAAAGTCGTAACACCCTAGAGTGTTCTAAAAAGGGGCTCTTAGGATGTGATACGATCAAATAGGTATTGTCTACACATATGTTGGGATGTACTTACCCATCTTTATTTTAACGACTTATATTTTTATCTTTACTCATTTTATACTTATGTATATTAGGTAGTACTGCGTTAACTCGTGTACCTTGTCACGACTTGCTTGTACGCAAGTAGTGGCCTTTAAAATATCACTATATTCACCAGTAATTTTACTTTTTGCTAAAGTACCTACTATATATAGTATGTTTAGGTACTTATAATTAGACTAGAATTTTATTTGGTTTCCGCTCCGTGGAAATTTTGTTTTTAATAATGTCGAACAAATCAACAATTATTATTTATAGTTAGGTTGCGGAATGATTTCTTGAGCCTCACGTTTATAAGAGTGGTCATGGCTGGATGCTCTATATTGCTGCAGCGACAGCTTTGGACCGCAGCTCGCTAGACGCCGCGAGGGGGCGCTGCACGCGCCCTGAATACCTAATTGGCTAATATTAGTTGCCGAGGGGGAACTTCCATAGAGGTGAGCACAAAACTTCAGACAAAGAACACGTACGAGCCTTGTAAGGGCTACTTTTTAACTTTTAATACAGAACTTGGCCAACCACCATGTTCGCTTTTATTGAAAAATAAAGCATAAATTATTTTCAAAATTTATATTATAAGTAAGTTTTTACATGTCAACAATTAAAGATATATTATCTACTGTTTATTTTAAGACCCTTTTTGTTAAATACAATTAATACCTATAGCACTTAGCGAAAATGTATATGTATGTTACTATTGATATGACGCTCTCTTTTACTGTCATACCACTAAATTGAAACAAAATAGATATAATTAAATGTTTTTATCATTACGTTAGTAGTTATCATACATACGGCCCGTGAAAATAAGGAAAAAGTTTTACATCTAATGACCATGCCATATTTATTTATTATAATATGACTATTATTAAAGAATAGATAAGCTACAACTTAAATCATAATTTTCTGATTTTGGTTCAAAAAGAACACTCAATATCAGCCACAATAAGGATCTCAGTGCACTCAGACTGCACGCCGTAGAGTCTACTCGGAAAAACATGGTTGGAAATGAAATAAATTCCATTAGCGTAATTGGTACCGAAGGCGAGTTATCGGGGCTCGTTCCGCCGGTGATGGCCGAGCGGGCCCTGCGTTGCCAAGTGGCAGATGTATCAACGTTGCCTAGTTTGACATTTATCACATTACGGACGTTGGACTAGTAAGTAGCTATGATTCGAGATTAAATATTTGTTATTTGCTTTTTGGTTGCTACATGTGAGTGATGCAGAATCTAAAAATACTTTTTCTAGAGTCATAATCGCTATAGGACTCTATACTGACTTTGACTAGTAATTGGCCACCTCCACTGCCCGGTCTTTGGACTCGTTCAGGTCCTTTATAGGTGCAAGAGATACCAGGATATGACAATGTTGAAATACTCTTTTGGCTTTTCCAAACGCCGGCTCCAAAGGCCTGCTAAAACCTATTGCAATTGTTTAACAATAAAAATGAAATTAAATCGTCAAAAAACTGTTAGATTATTAAGAAATTACCAAATTTGAAAAATGTAATAATTAATGTTGACTTTTTTATATTATGGAGAAAAAAATTATACCTCCTAATATATAGGTATATCTATTACCTACCTACCTATATCTAACACAAAACCAAAAGAAAAACCAGTCGAAGCATAATGAATTGCAAAAGTGGTAGAGCGTCCTGAATTATTAACTCTTATCTCTCAGCGTTCAAACGTTTGGAGTAAACAACTAAGTGTCAGCAACTGTGTTGAGAAAAGTGTGATTTATTCTGCCTTATATAACGAACGAGGTTAAATTTAAGTACCTGGCACAATCGTCTTCAAACACCAAAATTAACCTATACTACAAAATTCAACGTCACCTGGAAATTCTGAAATAGTTTGTAATAAGTCTAATAAGTCTTCAATAAGACAGTCATTATGAGATTTTCTTTTTATCCTATTAAGTAGGCAAACAGGCATACAGCCCACCTAATTGAAAGTGGTAACTGCAGCCTTTGAGACGCCTGCAACACCAGGAGCATTGCGAGCACGTTGCTGACCCTGATGAAATCTTTTTACGCCCTTCTTGAAGACCCCCTATGTTGTAGTCACTTGGGAAAACCATATCAGGAACTTCCTGACAGGAAGTTCATTCCATAATCTCAGTGTACGCGGTTAAATTGACAAAAACCTCAAAATCGAAATAGGTTCTTTCTTTTAACTTTTCTTGAAGTCGGTTAGTAAAATAAAGTGGGCCGAGATTTGTAAGTTTCAAAAGGCGACGCACACCTCGAACACAGTTTCAGCTTACTTTGTTATGCTAATCTTCATAATTCTTAGGGCGGGAGAAGTTTCGTCAAGTTACTTTTTTGGGGATAACTTGTAATTCAGTCGTAATTTGTTACGGCAAAATGCGTATTTGAATAGGGTGAACGAACGAGGTTAAGGTGCAGTTCATGCAATTGAGGTATAATTATTATGGTTTCAAATGCTTTGATAAATCCCTTTCACGCATTTGCAACTTATGAAAATGAATACGTAAAAATCATAAACTCTATTGGTTGTACGTGACTTTGAGTGCACTTTTTATAATTTTAATATCAAATATTTAATTAAAATACAAATTATTCAACAAACTTAACTATAAACTAAATTATAAACTAAAACTATAAATAAAAAATGTCCCGCAACACATTGCCGTTGGGAAATATTCCCAAAAGGATGGTTTCCTCTGCGCAATATATAGGTATACTCGTATATATACCAAATATAAAATTTTAGTAAAATATAAGTTGTACTTATGTACAGGAATCGATAATAATAAAACAAAATAATGATTTCTTTGAATTGAATTTCTTGTATGCCTACACTACATCTAACACAGTTCATATGATGAGCTCTCTAACCGTAGAGGCCGGACGAAGTATTGAGTTTTGAAAGAAAAAGCGCGTTATTTTTTGATAATAATTATAAACACAAACAACCAAATGAATAAAAATAAATACAAAGAAAGGACTTTGGAGAAGGATATTGAGCGTGAACTTAGAGACTCAGACAGGTAGGCGATAAATAAATAAATGATTTATTATATCACCCACTATTATTAAAAGCTGCTTTTTCTTAAAATTTAAGCATTAATGCTTTCATAAAAAAAACATAAACTTACTTTCAAAAAATTTAGGATGTTATTATTATGAATGCCTGAGCCAGCAAACTCCCGTACCTACCTTATTCAAACAATCTTGATTGTCAGTTTGGTGAAGCTTCTTACTAGTTCAAATTAACGGAGAAAACTTCCCGATCAACTGCGTCTACCTGAAAACACAAAGTAAACTCCGTGCCTTCGCAACTTATCCATTAACTTAAGTAGAATCTGTAGACAGCACGGGAGAATAGTGACTCCACTGCCATCGTGTTACTAGTTTGAACGTTAAACGAAATTTATGGTATTAGATTGATAGGTAGTGCGTGTTATTTTTGGCCGCTTTCTGAGATAGAAAACAACGTGGATATTATCTTTGGGGGTTCAATCTATGTAATTTATCATATGTTTTCTGTATGGAGGATGTGACGATATTGCCGAGGCGAATAACGACGAGTCACCCTCCAACATTATGCAACGTAATCATGCAGAACAAAATTTAACAATCACGTACTAGTCTTATAGTTATTATTATACTTATATACTTTATTCATGACGAAACACCAATTCCCTGGAGAGCATTTCTCTCGCGGTTAGGCAGGTTTCAAAACTCACAGCACAATCTCCATGAAATCTTCATTAATTTAAGAAACTTCCAACAATTTCCTTTTGACTCGGGACCCGAAAATGAAAAATTATTTCTTGAATTTTTACTTCACTTAAAATCTGCACAACGTTGTAGTCGACGACCGCTTTATTATTTATGACAAGGAACACGAAACTCATCTCGAGTTATAAACTTCTTGGAATTTCTCCTGAAGTAATACAGAGCTATTATTATGATGTCCCCACAAAAAATATTCGTCGTGTAGCAAGCGGGGCAAGGGTCGGCTGGGGGCGCGTCGGGCGGGCAAATGTAGTCAAGCAGCGGAGTGCGCGCGGGACAGACGTCTCCGGCCAGCTTTGTGTCCGCCGACGCCCGATCTGCACTCTACTATAATGTTTCCAAAATATACTTATTTACTCCGTTTGATAGCAGTTCCTTCGGTGCAACGAACTTTGGAAACAAACTTATTTCATCTTAAAATGTTTATTGTTTGGTTTGAAAACAATACTCACTCATCTCATATTATACCATTTTATAAGTAAAAATAGCAATGTTATAAAATCTGAAGAATACATAAAAGGGGATTTTGAATTTTTCTCTTTATTGTCTTTCGATTCTTTTACGAGTGTTTGACAATCGTAAAGATTTATATGGCACTCGTATCTGACGATATAGTACACGACTTGATACGAATATACTCTATTTCAGATCTGTAATACGCAATGCAAACTAATAAAATGTAAGTATCTTAGGATTACCGGTCAAATTTTGTATTGTATGACTTGATTTAATGACATGACTTGGCAAGGTGGAGGAGAAAAAGCACGAAAGCAGACCCCGGGATCCCAAATAGACAGCTGAGGCAGTACCGGGAAAGCGCTTAGATGAAAGTGAGAGCATTTACCGCCAAATTACATGGAAAACACAGTTATTTACTTTGTTTCCATATAACAGGATTGATTAACAGCTTGTCTAAAACTAACTAGTAGTTCGCCGCGAACTTAGACCTCGCGAGTATTATGTATTCGCGTTTTATTTTATTTTTATTTATTAATCGTCTACAGCTGCTTGCTAAGGCTGATTTTGACATTTATAACACAATTTAGTTCCCTACGTATATACGCCTAGATGGCGCTATCCAAGCCCAAACACGGTAAACTTATGTTGTTTAGTTTAGGAGTTCCTTAGCACACCTTCCAGCTCCATAATTAGACCCTGAGTATCATGTAGTGCGTAAGATCTTGCCAAGACAAATAAAATGATCCCAAACATGGTCGACTTATTTTATTTAGTTTAGGAGTTCCTTTGAACACCTTACAGCTCCATCATCAGACCCTGGATATCATGTAGTACGTAAGATCTTACCAAGGCAAATCAAGTGAGCCCAAACACGATAAACTTATGTTGTTTAGTTTCAAAGTTCCTTTGGACACCTTCCGGCTTCATCAGACCCTGGATATCATGTAGTACGAAAGATCTTACGAAATCAGTGACAAAATTTTAAATTACTTTAAACAATTCATTAATTTTGCTTCTTAGCTAACAATAATAATCTACTTTTATATAGCTACTGATTTCATAACGTGTAAAAAGGTAGGCGAACTGCTTTCAACAGAGTACACTTATAAAGTTTATGAAGTTTCACTTGAAGAATTATAAAGCTTATTATTACAAAGTCCCGGATGCAAAAAAGCTACGAGAGACGGGGGATGTTTGCCAACTTCTGTAGGGGCGATGTCTGCTGGACGCACTTTGACTGCCGTGCTGTGTTTGCATAAAATAAAATTACATGTTTATATACACAGACAAATTTGTTTGCCGTGCATTAGAATCTAACTTTTAAACCAATTGATACGTAACATATTACAATCATTAGAAATCTCCGCGTACGCAGTACCCTAAGGTACCTAGCTTGTTGTAACTACTACTACTTGTACCTACCTAGTTGAATTTATTAAGGGAACATAAGTATATGACGTAATGGATAAGACTGCTACTGAACACAATAGCATTTTCTTTCTTTATTACGAACTAGATGTTGCCTGGGGCTCCACTCCCGTGGGAATCCCGGGATAAAATATAGCCTATGTGTTGTTCCAGGGTCTAAGCAATCTCCATTTCAGAGCCGTTCTTGAGTTATAAATAGTGTAACTAACACGACTTTCTTTATATATATATAGATATAGAAGATGTATATTAATTAGTGGATACAATACCATATAACTTTACATATGGCAAAACAAGTAAAATTAAAATTACGTTATTAACAGAATGAACCAATCCAAAAAAATGTTTTGTTTTCAGTAGCTATTTATATATTATAACTGCTGGTAGTTTTCACTTTACGTCACATAGTTTTCTTATAATATCAATGGAGCCTAAAAAATAAGATAATGTTTTTCCCCAAAGCAAGTGAATAGCATAACATAATCTGCGCTTATCTATACAATATGGCTTAAATGGCTTACGACAGTAAAAAAGTTTTCGTGATGTTTTTCTTCCAAACCACTTAACAAGCTTGGCGCACGTAGACATGTTTGTGTCTTGCTTGCATTATGACACCGTGTTGCTATAAGATTTAAGGGGACAAAAGTGAGGAGACTGTGCGGCGCCAGACACGTTGCCTACTTCATGTTTTTACAGTACAATAAATCGTAAGCGTTCACCTAAAAACTAAAGTTCTTGATAATATAACTTTAACTCAGTTAGAAAGTGTAGTGTATACATTATTTGGCGCTGTTATATTGCTGTCCCATTATCATGGATTGATGGATGATAAGCCAATCGTTCATTTTTTTTCACATCACACTACACACACACACCCCACACCAAACTCATTTCACATACATACTTAAATAATATTTTGTATGGCCTTAGAATACAAACTATTTTATGATTTTTTTAACATATAAGAATAATAGGGGTGCTTGAAAAACAGAGTTACTCAGGACCATGATTCAGGATAATAGAAGCTGAGGCATTCCTTTGCTAATACATATTTCTTTTTCTGTAAAAATATTTTTATATATAAGATAATAATTAGACATACTCTATCAAAGACTTAAAAGAAACAGTTTATTGAGTTTTTAAAAGTCTGTGTGCTCTGTATGGAGTCAGAAGTAAATTTATGGGGAGTTTATAAAAACAAGATGTACTACATATAATTACGAAATCGTGGTTAAGTGCCATTTTTTAAATGTATGTAAAGATACGTGCACTCTATAGACATATATAGAGTTCAACGTAGCCTAGTTTGTTATTGCGACAACAGTCAGCTGCTTTTCTTCGCGTCTGCCATGTTAAGTAGGATGTGAAAACTTCAGCCACGAAGTTATATTTACAAATATTTAAATTCAATCTGTCCTTAACGGTGGTGCCAAACAAAAAATATTATAAAATATTTTTCTAAATTTAACCTAATCGTAAAATTTTATTAATCATCTCGAATGCTACAATTTGTAAAATGTGTTAGGTTGTTGGAAGGAGAAACGTACCTTTTAAATTTATATGAAAATTAATTCTAACTTCGATGCCAAATGTATTTGAATGATAAAGTGACACAAATTCAATTCACTGTTTATTATTAAAAATGTGTGTTAGTTACAATCTTAAACCGAGTCCAAACAAAATATTTCCCTCAATATTGTGGTTTAACAGAATAAGTTTCAAAAGACACAAATGTAATTTTTATTAAAATTTTACTATCTAGTTACATACCCATATAAAATAATAAGCTATTGTTTTCAATCAAGTTCCGGGGGGTAGACAACGAGAGGCCGCGGAAAGCGTCTAATAGCCGCCGAGAGAAAGCACATTCGTCTTGTCCTAGACCGTTAGCGTATATTACGCCGTCCGGGACGTCGGCGGGACGCCGGGACGCCGGCCACTGTCCCCTTTTACCATCGTTATCTCAAAATTAACCATTTACTAACCCTATATATAATTGAACTTGTTGGCAATATGGCAATGGCAAATAAAATTTATTTAGTTTAAAAAAGTATGTTATACTATATATTATTGTTTTTGTTTTCAGCATAATTTTAATGATGTATACGTGTAAATTTAGATATTCCATGTATTAAAAAAAAGGACGTAATTCCAAATTTTTTGAGAAATTCTGTAAATAATTTTTCATAAACAACTAAAAATGCCAAAATTTCTTGAATATTTAGTTTGTTTTCCTGGGATGAAAGGTATACCCTATGTCCTTCACAATACTTCTGTAAGTATTTTCAGCAGATTATTATTCAGTAGATGTTGAGTTATAAATGTTGTAACTAACAGGGCTTTGTTGCCTGAATATATATGGATTTAGTTTCTAATAGCATAAATAAAGGAAGTAAACAATAACTATTTAATTATATAAATTTTATTATATATTATATAGATAAGTATTTTAACGAGCAGTAATTCTAATTGTCAAAAAATTTTGCAAATAGAAGTTATGAAAATTAAAACGTATCATTAACATTACAACCAGAAGAAGTTCATTGCTAGATATTGTGACAACAATACGTACCATTATATTCTTCTATCTAGTGCCTTAGCGTACTTTCCTGATCTTTTACTCCCACTCTGTAGGTGGGATCGGCTCTTTTAATTAATTTGCGTCCATATCATGCATCCTGGGCTGTCGAATTGTGTACTCGCAGATTGCGATTTGTAATGCTATTCACATCTAAGATGTTTGTAAATAATATTAATGAATGTTTCTCATTACACTGCCGAGCAGGGTAAGCGAAATGTGTCCCAATTCCAGTCCTCGCGCGTCATTTCCCGTTCATCTGGCAACAACACGCGGCAGAATGCCACATTGCGCGTGTAATAGCTATGAGCGTGCGACAAGCCGCCATTAATCTCGCTAACACTCGATAAAGCGCCAGTCATCGCGCAACGTAATTCTCACTCGCCTTTTGGAGAAATTTGCACAGAACTTCTCTTATATTAATAACTAGCTGATGCCTCAGTTTCTGCTCCTGTGGGAGTTGCCCGAGAAGTTATTTTTAACTGAAGTTTGTTACTTAACTATTATACTTATATAATACATGATTGAATGTTACTTCATAGTTGCTTAAGTTTTTGAAGATTAGTGGTATTTATGTCGATTCTTTTTACATTGATTTGACCAAGCGTTCAAACGTTAAATTTTAATATTTTCTAGATATATTATAAAATATTTCACTCTGAAAGTAGTAATAGTAGTCGATACACTTGTCTTTCCCACATTGTGTTCAAAAATCAAAGAGAAAAATTCTTAACTGCGACTATGACGTTTATTGGAAGGAGCGCGACACGCAGCACGGCGGCACGGCGCGCCACTACCGACGACAAGGTACGGTTCCGCTCGTCCCACAGTCGGCAACAAATTGAATTTGCGCGAACGCCGGCGACAAGCCAGTTTGCGCTACTAACTAGCTCAGATGTGAATTCTACCCCAGCCTTATATTATATCTGTGTGATGAGTTGAGCCCACGTTTGCTATCAGTGAACTTGTAACGGTGGATACCTAGAATGTGACCAAACAATGTTGATTGAACCACACAGGAGATTAGTATTTCTGATGGAAATTTATTATTTGATAAGACTGGTACAAAGGTTCATTTCATATTCGGTAAAATGAAGTTTTAAAGCATATGTATTTTTTAGTTTGCAGAATCCAGACAGAATAGAAAATCTATTGCTTTATGACATATTCGTGCGCGAACCAATCGGAAACTAATTTAATTGATATCTTAATAACAAATACAATATTTATTATTTTATCAATGTACGTATATATAGAAAAAAATATCAAATACGGAACATATGAAACTTTCCACCGTACAAACACAGATAATTAAGGAGCACGAAACCATTTTGAATATTTTATGAATGAGAAATTCATATGTATGAGGACGTGGCTACTAGACGAAATTATGTAAATTTGCATTCTTAATCAGGAGATTTATGTTCTACTCAACACTGTAAAATTGTGTTTTGTTAATGATATGTGCTCGTGTGACATCTATTCGTCTTTACCTGTGGACATTGTAAGAGGTAACTAAGGGGTAAAGTCTAAGGACTTCTGTACCTTAAAAAATCGAGTTAGCGTACCACCGGCCAGTTTCCTTGCTAGTCATTTTCACTAATTCACTAGTTTTCTTATTACGCAGTTTCTGAATTCGCCAATTTCCTTTTTTGCCAGTGTTGAAAAAGCGGTCTCTAAAGGTTTGTTAAGTTTAGTTTATCATGCGGTTATGAGCTAGCTATTCCAAAAAAATATTTTCTTTCCCTTGCTGGGAAATAACCTCATTATTAAAAATAAAACAATATGTCAATAGACTCATTGCTGGCCTAGGCTAATAACATAATTAAAAAAAAAATACATTGCCGGCAGCAAAATCGAGGTTTTTAAGAAAAAAAAAATAGTTTCGCTCTGGCCAGCCTACCAAAAAAAAAGAGTTCTAGTGGTCGTTAATAGTAGATTGTATCACAAGGGAGCAAAATAATATTTTTACGGTGAGGGCGATTTTTGAATCCAGAGCGGAGTGAAGGATTCTAGTGTAGAATCCCGAGCGCAGCGAGGGATTCTTTAATAGAATCCTGAACGGAGAGAGGGAGCCAAAAATATGTTTGCGCCCGAATGATACACTCTACTTTTCATCTCGCTCTATGAGAAAAAACAAAACACGTACAGAACTAAATTTAAATGAAATACAATGTAGAGCCATACAGCCTAGTTCTTAGATAATTTGGGTAATGTTTGCGTTTATTTTTTTTTATTCATCCGATGATTGCGTTTATTCTTACCAGCCAGTGTTTTATTTTTCATAATATGTGCACTCGGCATGACCGTATTGTTTTCTTCCAAATTTGAAACTCATTATTGCCCGCTAAAAAACCCTATCGGAAAAGACTTACTTTGGTCGCACTTTTTGGGGCAGCAAAGTTGAACATTTCGAATAGAAGGGATGAAAAAGAAATTGCTGGACACTTTTGTTAAGTTGGTATCAACTATTAGATTCTTTTATTATTCAAAAATATTTTTGCCTCGGCATACGTGGCCTGGGCTTCATTTCATTATTAACAGATTAATTAAGAGCTAAATAATTATTAATTTAGTTATTTTTAAAAGCATTCCATGCTTTAAACACAAAGCAAATAACATTAAAAGTAACCAGAATTCACAAAAGTCACGTGCGTCACGTAACTATCTAATTTTACTGGGATTGTACTAATGTAAAGCTAGACATCTACGAAAATGCTATAATATCTACGGCGTAGCACACGCTCGTAGCTTCGTAGTCTCGTAGCCACGAATACTTACAGATGTTATGGTGAAACTAGATGTGCGTTGCAATCTTTACTAGTGGTATAAAACGTAACTTAAGTAAGCATATTATTTTAAAAAAATATTTATAGTGTGCTGTATAATTTTTAAATACTTAAATGCACGTTCTTGAGACATATCAAATTACTTAATTTACGTAGACAAATCTTATAAGTAGTTAATTCTTTACATATTTTTTAAACAGATAATTATAAATTAATACAACAATCCAATTTTATTACAAATTGAAATAAAAAGCACTGAAATGCACTAAAATACACACGTGTGTATTGTGATAAGTACACAAAGGTGCTTTTAATTAAATTACCGTTTATGTACACGACAATTTATTATGAGTTTACATATGTTTATATCAGAAAAGTAGGTACTTATAAAATAAACAATTTATTCCTATATGTACATGGCAATCTAGTTTTATCCCCATTCAATAAACAGCTGACTGAAATCTAAACATACGCTTACTAAATCTGCTAAGAGGCTCATCTCGGCGTTACGTGACCGAATCGAAAAGAATTTGTCCCTACAAAGCCGCAGCTTTTTTCCCACATCAGATGGAAGGACAGATAGTGGTCCCTTTCTACAAATTGCTGGCTAAATCCTTAACACTCAACTTCACAAAACTCGCGGCTCTTTATAGGAACTTGGTAAACCTAATAAACTTCTACTGAAATCGGAGAATCTTGAGCTCTAAAAATATTTTCAACGGACAAAAAATAAAAAAATTTACTTAATAATTTCTTTACTTTTAGGAGTAAGCATCAAATGACTGCTTTTTTAAGGATTCCTTAGATGATCATTCGAGCGATTATTAAGGACGAAATCAAATAAAAAGAATCATTAAAAATATTCTAAGCTGAGATAATGCCATGTCTAGCTGCCATTATACTTTAAAACAGAACAAAACCAAAAAACCATTTGAACGGGATTTGTTTTTTATACATATAATTTTTATAAGGAATAAATAGTCTTTGATTGGGTAAGTACTTCTTTTCTCATAAATTTTATGGGTCAGTTAACACATACCTGCTTAAACAAAAGAAAACCACGACCGTAGAGGTAAAAAAAATATGTAATAAAATAAACAGCTATATTGCCTTAAAATAACACCTGTAAAATAATAGTTTAACCCTATTTTACTACCAGCAATAATCACGATAGAAATAAAAACAAATCGTCAGTCAGGCAGGCAGGACGTGAGGCTAACGCGCCTCGCGGGGCCGCGCCCACCAGGTGCGAAGATGTTTCATGATTTAATTTGGGACTTGGGGAGCTGCTCTATTGAATCTATTGAATCGTACAATCTTTTTCATTGAAGCCTTCCCAAAATGATCGTTTAAACACGTGCAATAAGTACCAACAAAATATGATGTTTAACAAAAATGCGAATAAATTGTTAACAAAACGCCGTGGTCATTCATATTACTTTATCAATAGCAGACAACTGTTTTATTTCAGAACAAATGGTTTTGGAAATATAACCACAGTAAAACGCAGACACTGAACAAACACACAAAAACAAAATCACGCATGGTTGAGCGCGGAGCGAGACCGCCCGAAAAATGAATCACTATTTGCAATTATTGCGATTTCACTTAACAAAGTACTCTTTATTCTGATTCGACAGAAATTTACTGTTATGATAAAATCAGTCAGTTGTCTTTTTACGAACCTTTAGAGGCGTTCAACTTACGAAGCGCGAGATTTCATATATATTTATTTTACAATACTGAGTATGAATGATAGTCAAATTAGAATGATAGAAATAGGCCTTCCTATTCTAATCTGACATAATGTAAGCGGTCCGCACCGCATTCAGCGTTTTCCTGTGACCTTAACAAGGTCGAAGGAAAACAGCAGTCGTACTAAAATTTATTTAGCTATTTAAATTCCACTTTTGGTCAAAAGCTATTTTATTATTAAATAAAAATATCTGCCACATCACCATTTATCTCCACATCTTCCTTGGCGTAGACATGTTTATGCTTTCAGCGCAATGTCTAGCAAGGTAATAGGTAATGTTGGTGTAGAGGCACGGGCCGCCGTCGGTCGGACAGCGGCGTGCGCAGGGAATACCAAGCAGTCACCGGCCTTCGTGCCTTAGCTAATATTGTGCTGCTGACTCACATACCTACTTGCTAATGGTCTTCTTTTTCCTTTATTTCTTTCACATCGCTAAAACTTTTTTAATTAATACGTTTCTCGCTAAATGAGCTTGATTTTTACTTATAACAAAGAAGGCGATGACTTTTACATAGTAGTTTTTGATCACGTTTCCCGCGTAACGTAGCACTCATTACGTGAACGAACATTCATCATTATTACAAAAAAAAAATTATAAAACGACGCCTTTCTATCAAAAGTATTATATTATATTTACTCTCTAAATATGATGTTCCACGTAGTTTTGAGCCTCAAAAAACTTTTATGAAATAGTTTCCTAAACATTATTTACTATCAAAATAGAATAGGTACTATTTAAATGGAGTAGGCCAACCCCAGATTCCGAAGACATATGAGTATGTAAAAGAACAACGCTAAGATGAAAAGTAAATAAAAAATTGCATTACTAGATCTATAATTTCAAATCGTGATCAAAACATAACATTCCTTTTTTTTATTTTGGAAGAAGTTAATTTTTAAGATTTAATTGTAGTTTATTGCTTCCTATGATAGATAATATTCTAACCATAGTTTCAATTTTGCAGGTAAATAGTTCACCGGCTTGCAGGAACCTGACAGCTTATTGTAGTGTAAGGTATTGATTGAGACCAGGCTGTAATAACATGGGTTATTGCAGCTCGTGATTCACTACGTGTACATACACTTTAACAGAATAGATGTGGTTAGATCAACATTCCACACCATATATATCAAATACACGTGGTCGTTGGTATCCAATTAATAAAGTATATGAAATACCTAATTGGCTTATTACAAATGTTAAAAGTATTATGATTTTTTCCCTTTGGTTCCGAGCGAACATTGTTCTTGGTTGTGTTGAAGTCAGACTTTTTATTTATGTCATGTTCACCCCTGATTTGTGTAACCAGAACCCAGAACTAAGCCTCCATTTTGTTTGTACTTTATGATTTCCTTGTTAAAACCGGCCAAAAATATCGAGAAAACAAAAGGAGCACGGGCGTACCATACTTTTCTCGAAGCAGTTCAGCCATTTTATACCCCCTATATCTATCTTCGTTATGAATCAAACTTGGAGCCTGAATTATCAGTAACTAAGCAGGCACACAGTATATTTTAAATTTCATTCAATTTTGAACCAGTACTTAACCTTTTAATGTTTGTTAATTTTGCCACTCACTCACTGACCGATCATCAAAATTCTAAGGCACTTCTAACAGACATAGAAGCTTTAAGGAAATATTTTGCAATTTCGGTTCAGTTCTCTAGATACACAATAACTTTGTAATCCTATATAAATATATACGATAACAAAGTTACATTTGCAGTAAATGAATCAGTTTACCTGTATTCATACACCGCGCCCGCGTTGACAAGGGGCAGAATGTATGTCGTAAAATATTTTTCTGGTAACTACAAAAAGAAACGAGATGCCATCAAAAACAAAACTTGTAAAAAATCGAAGTCTCACTTAGTTGTTCTACCGTTAAAAGTTGTGAGATCCATGTAACACCAAGTCGGTTAATTTATTCAGTCCCTTCTTAAGGGACGTTTCGTCTTCGTTTATTACGTAATAAGCTAACCTAACAACATCTTATGATGACTTGGCCATCGCGTAATTAGTAAAAAAAAAAATTGAGAAATTTCTGTTAATAAAACTCATAGTAAAGGTCTATTATACGTTTGGTTTGCTTAGAATAAATAATGTATGACTATGTCAATTATACAGAAATCTGTATTTGTCCATGTGTTGATCAACTGGGTATGACTTGTTTTGATATTCAAATTATGTGATTATAGGGCAATGCAATTTGGTCATGCAATAACGACTGTGTTTACTTAGATGTAGCTGTAGGGAAATGTACATCACTGACGACAATTACCTATGGCATAAGTTTCCTAGTTGTTTTTTTTAGTTTAATTTTTGTTTAATTTATCTTAATTATCTGTGTTATACCAGGGATATCCTAAGTCCAAAAAAATGTCATTGGTCCACGTCCACTAAAAAGCTATGTTATTTTTCACTCAGACACCATCTTATATACAGTATGCAATGTGAATATAAATTGAATAATGGAGTGTTGACCAAGTGATTGAATTTGTATAAATTTGGGTTGTTAGTGTTACTAGAAACGACAAGCATATGATATTGAAAAAATAGTGTCTGCTGTCAGGTGAATGGGGCATTGCATTCCTTTAAGAGCAGTAAAATTATATCCAAAAAGCATATCTGGCTGTTCACAGGGCGGTGTTAATATCGACTCTTCCGTATGGTAGTGATAGTTGGATATGGCAGGAAAGTAACGCGGTTGAAATGAGAGGTTTAAGGAGTGTATGGTGTATGCTTGAGCGATTAAATAAGAAATAATAGGATTAAATTAGAAACTGTTATAGTGTGAATGAGGATGTAGGGACGAAGATCGAAATAAGGATGTTGAGATGTTTGGACATGGAGAGATGATGGATGAAAGGAGACTGACGAAAGGTATATACAAAGCAGAGTTAGCTGGGAGAGTTGGTCAGGGTCAGCCACGATAAACATATTGCGACCAAATCGCAAAAGAGCGACCTAGGAGTGATGAGTGTGGAGGAAGCGAGGGGTATATGTGAAGATCGTAGCCAATGGAAATCTCTAGTCTCTGCCTACCCCTGAGGGAGAGAGGCGTGATGTTATGAATTATGTGTGTACCATCTCATTGGTTTAAGTGGTACTTCTTAAAGCATTTATTACATTCAGCCTTACATATTTTTATGACCACCTGCCGAACGTCAAGCCACCTTGCTAATGCTATTGTTGGTGAAATCTGTCACGAGTCGGGCTGAGGTACAAGTAAATTGAGTTCTTTGTCATTAGTAGCCAATTATGCAAAAAATGGATATCTGTTTCTTTGTAATTTCATTATTGCTCTTTAAAAAATCGGTTGTCTGTAAAGTCGGTTTACTGACGATAGTTGAACGTGACAACGTCATAAGAAATTCGCTTGCACTTCAAGCCTTAAATGGAACGCCTCAGAGCGAGGTAACGCCGCAATGCGTCATGTTTTTTCGTGCGTGCAGCCAGCTCCATCGAATTATAAGACGTTGTCACGTCAAAAACACAAATATAAAAATACACAAGAAACTATATAGGTATATACAAGGGCGGACTTATCCTATGGAGGAATCTCTTACGGTCAACCAGCCATAGATTAAATTTATTACACTTTGTAATATATATATTATTATTAAAGATTCATTACTTAATTAAAACAGATGAATCTATTCTAAACCCAAGAATTACACGATTAAGCAAAACTTCATAAACTTCTGATAATCAAAAAAGGTTTCGCTAAATTAGTTAATATATTATAAATTTGATTATAAATGTTGCCGGCCGGCAGTAGTATAAATTAACTGGTGGCAGAAGCATGCAAAGTGATTTATTCAGTACTTAGAAAATAAGACAAAACAACATACGAACTGACGTCACTGCCACCTTAACACAGAAAAATTCTCACAAGCCTACTGTAACGAACCCTAAGTTAAAGATAAGAAATAAAATATAGCAAA
Organism: Apomyelois bistriatella; assembly: GCA_947044815.1. Lineage (NCBI taxonomy): Eukaryota > Metazoa > Arthropoda > Insecta > Lepidoptera > Pyralidae > Apomyelois > Apomyelois bistriatella. The sequence continues at coordinate 8,665,987 of OX345689.1, forward strand.
GCAATCTAACTACAAAAGTACACAAATGCGTTAATCCCACGCGAATATAGTCAGTGTGTAACTTTTAGCTTCTTTATCGCACCGTTGAAATCGTACTTCTTTGTGAGTAATCCCTCCACGTCTCTGCGATGTCACCGACGAAGATAGAGCACGATCTTCACAAATAATGTCACATGCGATTCGTTTCAGAATACGTGACTCGCATCGCCGCGGTTGCCCGCCGTGCCGTGCATAATGGGATAAATATGCTGCGGCTATGTGCCCACACATGGCCCTCGAATTAAGTGCGCTATTTACTGCACGCGGCGAAACTTCCTTGGCTTGCCCGCTTGATTAACTAGATTGTGTTTACCTTTACATTTGCCATATTAAATGCAAGATGTTTGCATGGGACGCGCCCGCTTAGCGTGGCGGCGACGCTTCGTCGTCTGCATCTCATTATAATAATGTGGAACGACACGTTTAATAAGACGTACGAGAAAGTTAACATTAAGTTAAATCATTAAAATCTTGAGATATTTCTCATAACTTTTTTGTAATCGTAAAATATTGCACATATAGCATAAACACAATTAAAATCCTAAAATAAAAATTTTAAAACGAAAAAAATTTAAAATTGCACTCTCTAAAAACACGTTTATCACAATTTCGTACGAGTAAATAAAATTTGTCATTTTGTATACGTAGTAGTCTAAAATATTTCAAATTCAAGGATGAAAAAACTCTTAACTAATTCGCAGAGAAAACGTGTGTGATTTCAGCAGCGTCTCAAGTAAAATATGTAATTTAAGATAAAGCGGTATCCCATTCTAGATAAGACGCAGCACCACCCACGTCGAGCCATCCGACTCGTTACAAGCCGCCCGAAGCGAGGTGTGATACAAAATCATCAATCTTGCCCGAGATTGTACTATTAAATGCCTCTTCGCTCTTTTCTCTCGAACTCGAGACCAGAAACAAATGTAAAAAGTTGTGTGATAAGTTCAATTTGAATTTGTAAAGCCCCTTTCAGCGTTTCTCGCCTGTTTATCTCGGCGAGGAAAGAACGGAAAATACAAAAGTAAGAGATAGGAAATGAAGAGGCGGAAAAAAGTGTCGGGTGCGGAACAAACGCGGAAAAGTTGGCGTTATCCGGGAGACAAGTTAAATCGCAATTTATTAGGGCGTACCAACGGGCTTAGCGCCGGCGCGATTCGGCGACGCCGCCGCTGTCGCCGCCAGCGCCGGTTGCTCCTAACACTTATCTGGGATGAGGATTTAGTCCCGAGTCAAATATTACTCTTTATACTATTATTCCTGATCACACTTTCTATTTTTCCCTTGCCCTCATTATTAATTAACTACGATTGAACTATGTTGTCAATACGATACTAACATACAATGTTCTTTTATTTTTCGGAGTTGAAATAACATGTAACCTAATCATGTATTGATATTTTTATTCAAGGTTGAGTTTTAATAAAACTGTTTTATATATGACCAAATAAAATGGCCATAGTTAATTTTTTATTGACCTTTTATTTTTTTTAATTTACCTACTCTAATATACCTATAAAATCTACTCGATATAAATTATAAATCTTGATGCTTTTAAAAGAGGCACAAAGATTAATATTTGATAGTTTACAGTTTCTCAAAAATTATACAGCTCAAAAACCGAGCTCATGTTTTAATCTTTTTGCTTCATGTTCGCTGCTAATTGTGGTAGAGACTAATCGGATCCGCTTTCGTGTGCAGATTCCATTATCCGTAGGATCGCGTCTACCGCCATACATATTCATACGACGGACGGCGAGTCTCACGCAGTTGTCCGATCGAATCATTCCAGATATTAAGTTATTTTTAAATGTACCTCTGGTGCCTAAAATGCCTCTATTTAATCAGAGCTTGCTCTACTTCCCCTCACTTCCACGAAGTTCGCGAAACAAACTTTTTAATTAGTCTGCAGCACAAACAAGCTGTGTCTCCTTAGTTTCGATACATACATACTTATTTGCTTCCCCGAAATAGAATAACTCTTGGTTATTTCCGTTGATTTATCGAACCGTTTGTGAATATTTGAAAACGTTTTAAGTTTATTAACAAACTTTGAGAAACACACGGTGAAGTTGTAGATTAACTAACCTCATTAGAAGTAGTGTTACCGAATAGCTCGACTGCTGGAAATCTAATAACATAACAGGGTTGTTTGTCTTACGGTGAGATGCTGTAATGAATAGTCAACATGCTGGCGACGGCACATTGTATCCTCGTTATGAACTCGATCATCGTTGTTTTAATACTGCTATTATAAACGTGTTTACCACATATTAAAGTGAAGCAACATCTAATGTGATGCACGAAAGTAACACGAACAACTCATTTGAATATGTTTGTTAACGATGTGGTTTTAAGTGAAATTATTAACTGTCAATTATTATTATATTAAAATAATTTGTTTAATTTCGCAGTCAAACTAATTTGGAAATATGTTTTTTTCTTCTTCTATTTATGGTATGGTTAGCAAAATAATGGCATTTCGAATTTATACAGAGATCCGATCTCGTGCTACCATTAGGTATGTATATAAGTTTAAGAAGTGTTTTGTAATTGTGAGGAATAATTTTTATAATTACTAGCAGACCCGGCGAACTCCGTACCATCTGAACGCACTTTTCTCACCATAACCTGAGCTTCCAAAAATGTTTCAAGACCAAAACTAATCAAATCGGTCCAGCCATTCTTGAGTTTTAGCGCGAGTAACGAACAGCAATTGATTTTTATATATAAGAGAAGATAATTATTAATTTATATAATAGAAATATGTTACTCATATATATAAAGAACTAATTAAAAATAAATTCAAAGGTGTAAGTACATAAAATTATTGTAACACGCAGTAGTCCAATCCGACATGTTTGCAGCTACGAGCTTGTGCTACGCCGTAGCGGTCGTAGACTGTTCCAGTAGCGTTCTTGAAAATAATTTTAAGGTGATACGTGATTTAATAATATATTGTAGAGAGTACTTAAATCCAAAAATGATAAAATATAACTACGTGCTACAAATGATTTTGTGGCAAAAATATATTTAGCTTATATTATTTGAATTAAGTGCCTATTTAAATTTGAATTTGAATTTAATTCGTTAAAATTAAGAGATTGTAATTAAGTATCAAATAATGTTTATCAAGATATTTAAAGATTCAGGCGTTTCTTTGAATTTCGTTAGTACTTACTAATAATAATACCAATCTGGTAGTTATTGTTATTGGATGCAAGTAAGAACAGCGCCTGTCCTGGTGTCGTCGTGCACCGCACGCCGCGACTGCCAGGCGCCGCAATTACACAAGCCTCCGTAAATCATAAACATCAACCCCCATTTAATCCAAATAGTCCGTCGTTAGTCGAGCAGCCTGCGTCTAATTTGTCTCCGGTAACTGGAGATTAATTTATTAACATTAATTACATGACAATAGCTAAGTATTACATTAGAATTTTGGTGTCCCGTGAAAAGTGAAAGCAGATCTTGATCAGAACCGTGTATTTTTACATACATTTAATTTATAATTTTGTTAGGTAACTTGTCAAAATTAGTTATAAGAGCTCATATATAGTGGTATATTTAAAGCTCTAAAACATCTTTTCATTCCCCTATTTTATTAATTTTGCTCGGCAATATGTTGCACCGGTTTCCTAAACTATAGCGCGCTGGGATGTAACTACACGAAGCATAACTTTTTATGGAGGTTTTTGTTTGGACTACATAATACTTCCAATATAACTTGGATGCTCGAGGCATACCGCAAATGTTTTTTTAGTTCCCGATGAAAAATGGGTGTTATAAGGTTGACATATGTCTAAAGGTGGAGTTACAAATATATAATAGTATGTGATTCATCTCAAAATTAAAACTTAATAACATTTATCAATCTCATTAAGTTTATTTGTACTTACAAAACATGCCCAAACCAATTCAATTTATCGATTATAGATATGTTATGGCATTTATTCCCTCTTTGAATTGGAAAATATTTTCAAAGTGCTATCAACAAATTTGGATCAATTTGCATGATTTTAGTCCAATGCGAAGAGCTTGTTTTATCATTTTTATTGCTGGCAATTTGACTACTGCGGTCGGCCTCGCTCACGTAGCCCATTTCTGATGCGAGACTAGTGCTTTTAATTAGCCTTTTAATCCATCAAAGACTGAACAGCTCGAAAACGGTAACGTTCTCGTATTATTTTAACTGGGGAACAATCATAATAAATCAGTATTTTTAACTGAATTTGTTCGGCACGTATTAAAACAATTTATTCATGAACGATGTTCGATAAATGATTTTTAATGGTGCTGACTTTAACTTTGCTTATAATTGCATTATTCATCGTATCACAATCAGCATGCATATTTTAGGGAGTCAAAACACAATACGTATGGTTTTGTTTTTTGTACGTTTTTCTGAATAAAGGGCGAGGGTAAAGCGATGATGGTTGTTCGGGAAATTGTGGAAAATTGCCCGCGGAAAAATTACGCAGAGAAGCGAGCGGCCAGCACATGGTGCGACGATACGCCCTACATAAGTGATGACTTTCCAATGGCCATTCATTCACGGACACACCGCCGCGCCCGCCGGTCGACGGCCGCACGCCCTTAGCACTACACATAAATTCATGAAATCGCTTGTGTGCCCATGTGTAAAACAATCAACATAACCTTTATCAATTGCCTATAGTTTAACCCTTTTTCTTTTGATTTGAAAGGACGTTAACTAACGTTGAAAACAGTAGCTAAAACTTACGGTAAAATTCATCAAGAATATCAAATGACATTTCACGACTACTATATTGTAGAAGAAGTCAAGGGTACAAAGGCCTTAAACTGACAAACTAAAATAACAAACATAACCTGCTATCTAGGTACTCATTGTGAGTGAATTATAAACAAGTTCGATCATGATGAAACAATTGGTTGTCTTTATACAATAACGACTCGGGAAGCGAAGATTCAGAGTAACGAGACAGTCTTCGATTATTGTCGTTAAACTAATTAAAAAGTTTCAAGAGATCGTTGAGAAGTACTACAGAGGACAAGTCGACGACACTCAATAGTCAACTTAGAAGACATTTTGCCTAAATCAGCTCAGCAGCAAAATAAGAGTAAGGGCTGTATCTTAATACTTTTGTTTATTTTATTGAAGCAACCTATAGTTAGATAATATTATAGATACATATATAGAAGATCCTTTCAGAAAAAAATAAATAAGTATTTAAATTAAGAGGAATGAATTTCGGCAATATTTGATTACTCTTATTAGTTAATGAATAAACAAATCCATCCGGGCCAAAATACGCATTTTTATTTTAAGAAAATGGTACTTATGGTTTAAGATATTTATTTCTCATAAAGAATACAATTCACTTACAATGAGAAATACATGAAATTCTTATTATAAATATACACATTTTCGAAAATGTACACAGTTATAAAAATTGTTTTTGCCAAAAAAACCAAACCGACTTCAATTTCTCAACTAAGGGGGATGAAATAATTAATACATTGTTGTTTGGATGTGCTTCATATCGAACATTTTAATAAATTTGAAGTTAGTACTTTATGTTTAACATAAAAAAAAAATTAAGTGACACGGGTGCAATCAAAATGAAAAGGCGAAAGAAACGACTTATCATTTTTCAAAATCGGTCAAAATACACTTAAACAAGATTGGTTAAAAGAGAATATAGCACAGAATTAGGTAATCACGCCCGGTCAGGCAATTTTTTTCAATCTTTGGAATATATTGATGAATATAAATACTAAATTTTAAATAAATGCATGAACTTTTCAGATTATTATTGCCAAAATAAAACTTTAAATTTTATTTAAAATATAAACAATAAAATCACCTAGAGCACCAATACGAGTATATGGTTGGATACAAAATAACATAAATGAAAATTTAAACTACATAAGTACAAGATTCATATGTTGTAAGCGGCCACAGGCTTCGGTGACTGACCATGTATTTTTATTTTATTTATTTACTGTTTTTTTGCATAGCATTACAATCATAAATTATTGTAAAATAGATAACTTACTCCTAATAATAGTCTACCAGTGCTAATTTAGCCTAAACTATTTATATAGTTATAGTATTTTTTACAGAGATAAAGATAGTATTTTTTAAAAATATAGATGGCACATTTTTCAAAAATTAATTTTATTTAGTTATGTTATAGTTATGGAGATATATTAATTTAAAGACACCTGTTAGTACGTCATAAATGCTTATAATTTTATAATTTTCAGGGTGAGATACTTGGCTGATTTTGGGGTTAATTATCTTGACGCAGATAAAGAGAACCAACAGATTTATTCGAATTAATAACAAACCATTAGTTAAAACAAACTATCTATAATAAAAAAAAAAAAAATCCTTCCTATATTTGCATGTGACCTACCTATTATCGAAGTCATTTTTTACAACTGAAAAATATAAAACTAATTGGACTTCTTTTAAATATAATTAATTTTTATAAGTAAATTGCACTAATGATTCTATGCGGTTAGTATAGCCTCAGCCTAAGAGCGGACGAGCGGAGTGGGCGAGCGGGAGCACTTAGCGCAAACTGCAGCGTTGAAACATCGCACAATAACTTCCTCCGGCAGTCGGAGATACAACCCCTTCCAGTGAAAACTTCGTTTATTATTAGTGTCCCTATATTGGTTCGTGAACTTTTTGAACTAATGGACAGTATTGGAAGAAAACGATCGGAGATGTAAATAGTACTTAATTAAACTGTATTTTTAGATTGATACTGTTTTTGACTTAAGTAATTAAAAACGAACTGAGTATTTTTCAGTAATTAAGGTTAAATTTTTTAATCTATGGTTAAATTTATGTGATATACTAGCTTTTGCCCGTGGTTTCGCCCGCGTTTCCTTCGGGAACAATGCTTTTTCCCGGGTTGAAAGGTACCCTATGTCCTTCTCAATACTTCTAGCTATGTGTAATATGCGAAATTTTAGAAAGATTGGTTCAGTAGATAGGCCGTGAAGGCGTAACAAACAAACAAACAAACAAACAAACCCACTTTCGCGTTTCTAATTTAAGTATATATATAAAGTATGAAGTATGATGATAACAAATTTATCATACAAAATGGGTGCGAGGCTGTAAAATTAGAAAACTATAGTTACTGCGGTTAAATAGTAGGGAGTTGCCAGCTCGCTAGTGACACTCAGGGCGTAAATTGGCTCCGGTCGCGTTCATTTTTCGTTGGCAGTATGCTTGACTGCCAACGTAATTGTATAAATAATACGATTAGATTTAACCAAAAAATAAGTCCCAAAATCAAATGGTAATATGTACAGATTTGTTAATTAAAAACTATGTTATATATCGTACTAGCTGTTGCCCGCGGCTCCGCCCGCGTGTAGTTCGCTTTTCGCTTAACCTGTGGAAACTACAACTATCCAGACCTATAGTTAAATCTATAAGTAGTATCCTATTCCCGTGCCAATTTTATAAAGCCATTAGCCATTGCTACGATATCAAACTAAAAATATTAACATTCATACTATCACATCTTTTTCTCTAAAAGAGTAGACGCAGCCTATTACAGGGTCATTAGAACCTAACTCAATAAATAGTGTTATGTTAGTTAAATTAGACCTTACGACACGACCGTATATTCCGTCGAACAACAACTGAACTGACTTGCTGGTTTGATTATTTTTTAAACCAAAGCCAAACCAACCAACTAATCAATTCAAATAGCTTACAATACAATACAACAAACGACCGATAAACAAACCAACCAATAGAACTAAATAAACAACCAAAATTTTTTTGAAGTAATTAGAATTAATTGCTGGAAAAATTTCAATCTGCTATAATACCATATGAGAAAAAAATAATTAAATTAACTTCAGCGCCATCTATTGATATTTTATGTAACTAAATTATACGCCCACACACATTCAATGTGTTAATTTTTTAAAATTTAATAGAGACTGCAGTGTGTTTTTGTCTTCATTGATATCGATAAAACAAAGTAGAAATTGTAGCTTTATCTATATTAAATACGTTTATGTAAACCGGATTCAACTCTGTAAAAGTTTTGAAACAGTGCTAGAAGTAAACTTCAATTGACCATAACTTCTTTTTCCCTTAACCGATTTTGACGAAACAAAGTTTTGACAAAACTGTTGAACGTATATGTAATCCACCTGTGAAAACCGCGTTCGAATCTGTTGAGTAGTTTTGAAGTTATAACGTACCAGACATACAGAAAGACAGACAGACAAAAATTCCAAAAATTGTTTTTTTTGGTTTCTGTTACACGTCTTTCTTTAATCGCCCCGTATCAGTTTTTTAGAAAAATATTTAATGTACAGACATTCAATTTTTACTGTCCGATTATATGTAAAGATAGATAGATAAGTACAAAATCCATATCCATACTAATACTATAAATGCGAAAGTCTGTCTGTCTGTAACCTCTTCACGGCTAAACTGCTGGACCGATTGTGATGAAATTTGGTAGGGATGTAGTTAACGACCTGAGGTCAAACATAAACTTTTGGGCGCGATATAACCGATTCCCACGCGGGGCGGAGCCGCGGGGAACAGCTAGTACTTATATATTAACGGACTTAACGCTAAGAGCGTTCTCTACCAGTCAACCATTTGATTAATCTTCTTTTTCAATGTCGTCAATGACAAACTATTAGATATGATTTGTAAGGGGTTGCGATATCGTTTATCCTGAAATAAATTTGCAAATGAATTTATTTGTTTCTTTTCAAAATTATAAAAAAAAGTAAGAAAATAATTCTAGAAAACAAATAAAACACGAAATCATAAAATTATTGTTTGTGACAGGATTCGATCCAGGTACTTTCTTGAAACATTTCTTTACTAAAGTATTAAAAAATTCTTAAAAATTAATACAAAACGAAAAAAAAAGTAAATAAAAAAAAGTAAGTAAAAAAAGCAAGTAAAAGAAAGTAAGTAAAAAAAAAGTAAGTAAAAAAAAAGTCATCTATAGCAGGATTCGAACCCTCGACTTAAAAATATGATCTACGACCTCTACCGATAGGCCAACATACGTTGCTAGAGATTGGCGAAATTTCAAATGGGATTTGTCTATAGGTACGCAAATTCGCGCCATCTATTGAGATTTTATGTTACTAAATTTACGATCAAATTCAATGTGTTATTTTATTAAAATTAATAGGTGCAGTGCGTGTTTTCGTCTTTATTGATATGGATAATAAAAAGTAGAAATCCTAGCCTTATCTAAATTAAATTAAACGTAAGTAAACGCATTAAAAGTTTAGAAGCAGTGTTTGAAGTAAATTTTCAATCGACCATAACTTCTTTTTCCCTTAACCGATTTTGACGAAACAAAGTTTTGACAACGCTCCTAATCATATGTAATCCAACTCTGAAAACCGCGTTTAAATCCGTTGAGTATTTTCGAAGTTATAACGTACCAGACAGACATACATACATACATACATACAGACAGACAAAAATTCCAAAAACTGTTTTTTTGGTTTCTGTTACTCCTTTTTAATCGCACTCAATCAGTTTTTTTGAAAAATATTAAATGTACAGACACTCGCATTTTAGTGTCTTATTATATGTATTGATTACCTAGTATGCTTTAGTAAATGGCTTTTTATGAGTACAAGTGATATCAAATCCAATTTAAGTGTGAAGTGGCAGGTGATACACGCGGATTCAGTCAGGCAAACAGCGGCATCACAAAGCAACAACGACGGCCATTCACCGGAACGCTGCACCGTTTTTCCGCCCCTCGACCTTTAAATTGAAACAAAATCGTACACACCACCCACAACGGGTTGCTCAGTGCTCACGTGTACTTTGGTCTGTTACGAACGAATATTGATAAATTCAATTTGGTTATACCCTGCGGCATTTTATATCCCACTGTGAAAATTCCCATGATTTCTGTACAAGCTTATAGCCATAATAAATAGAGTTACAATCGTACAAGGCTTTTAGTTTTATTTATGTAACATTCATTTGTAAAATATAAATAGTTATTTCAGACGATAACCGGAACTAATAAATGCAGTTTTTCTTCTAGATTCTCGTTGTTCATTGACCATACAGAGTTTGGCACTCGAGGTAAATCGTTATTCAGAGGTGCTAAGTAGTAGGGAGTGAAGTGTAGTGTAGCCGACGTGCTCCCAAGGGACCCCGACACAGTCGGGACTCTTTGATAAATATTTTATGCCCCTCGCGACTCTCAACACATAACTTGCAATATTTCTTCTAGTTTAGATTAAAATAGTTTCTTCCGTACTTTATATGCCACCTCTCATTGATATTCATCATAGTTTCTTTTGAGAAAATGTTACGTTGTAGGGTGGCCCTTTCCGATGCGTGGGTTTTTTACGTGCACCTTTTCTTTGTATAATAATTAACAAGGGAACCAAGCATAACAATTAATAACTATTTATAAAAATATATTTTTTAATTATTTTAATTATTTTTTATTATCAATTATGTTTATACTTATTGCACAGGAAATAAAACTATATTAATAAATAATACTATAATTTTATGTTATTACACCAGGCTCTATTCAGTCGCACATGGCTAATATTTTATTGGCTACGTTAATTATTTTCTTTAGTTTTTGTATTATAAGAAAATATGTAGATTTTTCCACAAGAAAAAACTACAACAAATCCTTTGCGGATTACACCGTACGCTTGTTTTCGGAGCGGCCCCTAACAGAACAGTTAAATAAATTAGATAAGACGGGATATACGCTGACGCTAGAAGCAAGTTTTGGAACCAATAGGACGATTCACAACTTTATATTGAACTAGCTGTCGCCCGCAGCTCCACTCGCGTGGGACTCGGTTAAATCACTTCCAAAAGTACTCTTTGGTCCTTGACTATATTTCTACCAAATTTTATCAAAGCGATGCATTGGTTATAGCCGTGAAAGCGTAACAGACAGACAGATTTTCGCATTTATAATATTAGTATGAAATATGAAAGTATGAATAAGAATAAATACTAAAATTATTATTTTCATTAATTTGTAAGGGATTTTAAGGAAATATGTTTGCAGATAAGTTGTTATATTATAATAAAATCAAAAGAAAAAAATCTGGACTGGCGATTATCTTGCTCAAACGATGAGCATTGCCATTCAATATGGCACATTAATGCCACACAGTACCACACAGTAACTTTTTCTTTTTTGAAAATCATAAAGCCGTTTTAGATGTTTCCATAAGTCAATATTTATAGCTTCAGTAAGTATTGAAATAACACAGTCATATTTTTTTCAATATTATGTAGTAATAGCTACTTATATTTATTATCAGAGCAAAAAGTTTAATAAAATTGTATACCTAAGTATATTCACATGTTTTCTTTCATACACACAAAAAAAAATTACAATATCTTGTATTCCTCATTAGTGAAACATGTAGCTACGATAACGTGCATTCGATCGGTATACAGGAATATTTTTATACAAATCAGGAAATCAAAGTAGCATTTCTCTTTTTATCGCTTCCTCTCGGAAAGTCCCACAAAGCAACCTACCGCAGAGTACAGCGAAAATGCGGAATACTGTCTGCAGCCTCGCCTTCTAAACTTGGACGCTTCATTTAATCAAGACCTCATCCTTTGAGTGTTTATTCAACCAAAGTATTTGAGGACTTTTCCAATTTCTTTTCAATTTTTATATATACCGAAGCATTCAAATTGTATTCAATAGGAATTTCAACTGCATCGACTTTTGTACTGAGGCGAATGTAAAAAATTGCTTTGCCGACTTGGTACATAAACTTGGTTGGAAATTATTTCAGTAATGCCAGCGCAGAAACGATTCAGTGGTAAGAAAAGTTTTAATATCTATTCCGATTAGATTCAGTGTCAGGAAGGAACGCAGATAGCGTCGGCGGAGTTGGAAGGAAATATTAGATGGATCGGGCTTCGAATACAAATATGGGGAGATAGGGAAATCGGATTTGCCCGTAGTCCCAGACGTGTCGTATTATCGGACTCTTTTTGTGAAACATATCACATTTTAATAAGACAAGCTACCAATATGAAATTCACCGCGACCGCTTTTTGTTATTTTTTCACGTAGATAGATAGATAGATAGATATACTCTTTATTGTACCATTATCATACAAATTATACATGTTGAATACAAATACAAACAATGTGTACAAAGGCGGACTTATCGCTGATGCAATTTCTTCCAGCCAACCTTAGGGTGGATAGAAACAACGTGGAAATAAATTTACATACACGTAGTTCGAGTTTCTTACTATCTGATATTATATTTAAATGCAATTTAAAATAAAAACAGTCGTACTTAGGAACTATTAAAAAGTAACTTATTCGCCTACGGTAAGAAAATATGACTTGGTTGAAGAATTACCAATGAAATGTAGACGCCGCGGCCGGTGGCGGCCGCCTGCCCATTTCCGTGGCTCGCTCGCTCACTAATTAAATCTCACCGACGACGACGCGGTTTCAAACCGACAGCCTCTTAATTATTGTTCCAGCTCTTAACATCTGTCTTAACGTCACTTTGCATTTAATTTTGAAATTCTTTAAACTGATGTTAAATTCTTCAGTGGAATATCAACATATTAAAGATTTATGTGAGTAAGAGTAAGAACCTATATTTTTAGATGATAAATATAGAAAGACGTTTGTCTTTCTTATTTCAACAAAATGTTAGCTTCACAGTAGCTGATAGTGATCAAAGTCGAAGTAAGCGTTTATTACGTTAACTAACTAAGAAGACTCCTCGGAAAAGTTTTTAATTTTCTTACTGGTATACAAATTGGTTTCAGAAGCTACAAAAGAAGGAGCACACGTTTGCGCCCGGACCCGAGTCGAGAGCCGAATACAAATTAAGACGCAGAGTTCGTTCGCGCCAAACTAGTTAATGTGTGCACTGTCTAGATTTGAGTTAGTTTCTAAAGTGAACTTATTTTGCGTATAAATGCGTACTGGTATTTTGTTTGTGAAAGGTAACTTACTTGATGTACATAATAATCTCATCTGTTAATTGGAAATGTTAATGTGTAATGTGTGAAATAAAGAAAATAGAAAATGATGTTTACCTATGGTCTTATGGTCCACCAGTTGAACACTTTCTTAACAGAGGCATAAAGGTTAAATAAATAAAAAAATAAAATAATGTTAAGAGGAAGAAAACGAATGAGGGTTATTGATATTTTTATACTATGTTATCATACATTAAAAAAAATGCCTGGCATCACCGCGTGCGATTTCCTAATTCTATGTCATGTGTAATCTTTAAAGAAAGCTTTCTTTAAAGATTACACATGACATAGAATTATCAGGCCATTCTAATTAGTACTTAGGTACTCGGGCCAAGTCTTGGCTGCGTCGAACCGTTTCTTAATTATTTATGCACTGCAGGCTGAATAAGGAACAAGCTTTGCTTCACTGCGCCAAAATTAAAAGAAAAATGTTGAAAGTATGCTCGTTGAATAAGTTACGAGGCCAAATCTTGACATTGTGCTCACAGAGTATGATACAGGTATACATGTTAGCCAAATTTTAAATAATCAGTTCCGTAACCTTTAAACATTTGATATAATTTCTATTTTAGGTATTCGACTTTGAAAAGGAATATTATTTAATAAATTTGTACTAGTATTTAAAGAGAAGATATTTATGAAGTGTCACAGGTATTAGAACAATACTAATTTTATAAATTAATAATATAACATCATTATAAATATCCATATCCATACTAATATTATAAATGCGAAAGTCTGTCTGTCTGTCTGTCTTTCTGTCTGTCTGTCTGTCTGTCTGTCTGTCTGTCTGTCTGTCTGTCTGTCTGTCACCTCTTCACGGCTAAACTGCTGGACCGATTGTGATGAAATTTGGTAGGGATGTAGTTAACGACCTGAGGTCAAACATAGGCTACTTTTGGGCGCGATATAACTGAGTCCCACGCGGGGCGAAGCCGCGGGGAACAGCTAGTTACTATATAAAAATTAACCTAAAACTTCGACTTTTTATTAGATACTAGCCGTCGTAGATGTTCCCCGCGGTTTTACTCGCCATAAGTGTGTATATACTATAGTGTCTATAACTTTCCCAAGAATCAGGCTTTCATATACAAAAAGAATTTTGCAAATCCGACTAGTAGTTTTCAAGTTATAAGCTTTCAAACAAACAAACTCTTCAGTATTATATATAAGTACCTATATAGATAAGACAACATCTGTCTAATTCCTAAAGTAATGTTTTAGTTTTATGTTAGCGATACGATATCTTCCGCTTTTATGCTACCTGAGTAATAGTTTATACAGTAGGTTTACATTACTTGGTACACGAAACAGAGAAAGCATGATAGTATAATTAAATGCTGCATTTAACAGTGATAATAGAAGATCCAATTTCCACGCCAATCTCATTTTTTTTAATTTCCCTGATTTGTAAAGTCAAATTGGCTTTGTGCATCTTTAAAATAGCAGATCAGGCTTGGGGCGGGAATGGGGGCGCTCTCCAGCAGTACAAAGGGCTAGAGCAGCGGATGGAAAGTTTTAATATCCCTTCGATTGGATTCAGCCGCAGCACCAAATAAAAATAATGTAGAACGGAAACATCGCATTATATTTATTATTGAAAACACAATAGCAAGGTATTCTTGTAAAAGATAAGTTATGACACTTAAAAGTTGACAGATCGCGTGAAATCGTTTTTTTTTTAAAGAAAAACACTCCTCAATCCATGACATTATTAAATGTATTATATGGTATAATGTAGTATATGGTTTTTATTACTTCACTAGCTGTAGCCCGTGACTTCGTGCGCGTGGACTTCGTTCCCGTTATCGTGGGAATTTAGGGAAGTGCTTCCGAAATTCCCGTGAGAATTGCCCAGGAATCCCCTTTTTCTTTTATACAAAATTTGTCATGACAATAACTGACACAAAAAAAGAATTATACAATTTGGATTATCCTGCGAAACTGCCATATGTTTGCAGGCAAACATGCCTTGAGTTCATTCAAATGACAATACCTTTTTTTTAATGAACCGATTTTGATGAAACAAACTTTAGATGTTTTTCCGAGTTAAAACAAAACAATTGGTTAGTTTTATGGAAATCGGTTCAGTACGTTCGGAGATAAGCGTGATTATACATAAAAAATGTTTACTATTTTTTTTTACTCTGTATCCATTTCAGTCAAAATTATTAAACGTACACACAAAATATTTTTACTGTTTTGTTATATGTAGGTATAGATTATTATTATTAAATCATTTATTGACCGAGCGAGCGTAGGTTCTCAGTTTCGACTAACGGAAAATTCTTTCGTCCATCTGTATGTCTGTTCTCGCATATAGGTCGCATTTCTTAATCGTTTCTCATTCTCAGATTTAGTAATACATACATACAACTTTTCTCGAGCCAATTGCGATAATTGTTTTAAACTAAACAAATGTAATATCTCAGCTATTTAAAATATATATATATCAAAAATGTCCTGTGTGTAGAGGTGAAACATGTGTCGCAAGTAATGTGGGTGCAAACTAATGTTGGCGGGCATGCTGGGACTAACAGTAGTGGATGGGCGCCGGCCGGCGGTAGTTTGCATGAACTTATTGGTGGCGGAAGCACGCAATGTAATTTGTAAGTACTTGTAACTTTGACTTCCGCAAAGTAACACCTATCTATTAAAATCTATTAAATATTGTGTAGCGGTACGGAACTCTCAGCTCGGGGCGCGAGTCAGACTCGTACTTGGCCAATATAGTAACAACTTTTTAACACATCGCCATTTTTTATGCTAAGACAATCACGAGTGGTCAGACGGTCGAAATAAAACAAAACCATAGTGCGTTGTCATTTGTTGTGTTGCGGCCAGTGACATAAGCAATATACTTAACGCTATAAAAACCTTCTCCTCTTTTTGCCCCCATTTTCCTCCAATCAAAAAATCTCTTGATAAAAAAGTTCAATTAAATCAAGGAATATGTGCGCCAAGTTTTATTAGAATCCCGTCCGTATAGAACGTTACAGAAAACTTTCCCCCTTTTTGTCTCCACTTGCGTCCCAAACAAAAAATAACTTTATCCAAAAAAAAATATTTTTTGTTTGGGACCAATTCAGAAATTCGATCTCCAGCCAAATAGGCAGACATCCGGACGAAAGCAAAATTTCCCGCTCTCGAAGTGGAAACTTTCGCTCGCTTCGTTCTCTCGGTCAATTAAGTAGACTTGTATTAATAACTTCTATGCTCTCATTATTTTATAGTCGCGAGGATGAAGGTACGCCGATGGATTGAGGGAAATGTTCTTCCATTGAACACGAATACGAATTCAAAGCGATAAGGAAATCTACTAAGACGCTCAGTGGTTTTCTCTAAGTTTGTCATGTATTGTTATTATATTTACGTGTCTTGATTTAAACATTATTTGCTCAGTTGCTTATTTTCGCTTTTTCCGTTAATCAATCTGAGTGCTCAGAATCATTAAAGCTACGAAAGCTGGTTTAGCCATTATCTCGTCTCGACGACGACAGCAAACCAAACACATCTCTATATTGACATATGTAAATACTTTTTATATTATTTAGTATGGAAAGAAGCGTATGCCTGTAATACCAGGAGTATCAGGTACACACTACCGATGACTATTAGTGTGTTTTCTACACAAAAAATACACCTAATCATTTTGTCAGCACATCACGTAGGAAAAAGAATTCCAAACCAGTTTAATATTTACTGACATAAGTAAAGATTATTTTTCGGTTGTCCAACTACGGCGATAGGGCACGAGGGTGAGTCGTCAGGCGAATGAAATGGGGAAGTCTCTAAATCCATATTCGATCAGTAGGATCTGCACTGAGCCGATCTGACAAGCTGCCGATCTGTTTTGCATTTATATAAACAGCTCTTACCTTCGATGTACGGTTCTTTATGGGCGAAAGACATGTTTTGACAGTAAAGGGTTCATTGGAAAACTTTATAAGAATATAACGTCTTATTAGTTTTTAGATATGCAAATGTTTACTAACATTAATCAATTTACAATAATTAATTATAATTTACATGCATACTATCATGCCCGATATCCACATATTCTATGAATTTAAGCGCACGGCAGTGCGGAGGCCATATATATTGAATTAAAATAATATTTTAATCTAATCTAAAATAATATTCATAAAACTAAAAAAGTTTTTTTTTACATTCGAACGAATATGCAAAGTAAACTTATAATAACAGATTTAATATAATTATGTGTCGTGTGTGTTAACCTAACCTAACTGATGACCAGACGTTTTGTGTTTAGAATATGAATATGTAGAGTATGTAAATAACTAAACTTTATAGGTGTTTAAAGAATAAATATAATTCTATCACATGAGTTATGTGTACTTTTTAGGGTTTTAAAGAAAAGGGATACGGTAGGCCTACGACTGGGTCTACGAAGCGATGGTTGGAGATGGAGGGGGGGACGGGGGACGGACTGGACCTTCATCAAGGGGTTGACTGGTATTAGGCCGTGCAATTGTTCCGCTGTGCATTCCACACTCTACACAACACATATTTCACACTGTGATTTCCCAAATTAGCACCCTCGTCTCGAAAGGGTTCATAATTATAAAAGTTTTTAAGATTGTACCTTAGTCACAAATAATATTATAAATGTAAAAGTGAGTTTGTATGTTTGTTTGTTTGGTACTTCTTCACGCTAGGGCGTTCAGTAGATAGATCTACTGAACCAATCTTTCTGAAATTTTGCATACACATAGCTAGGAGTATTGAGAAGGATAAGCTTTTTGGGCTCGCTTTTTATTCTGTCACTCTGAACTGGAAGACTTTTGGAAGAATTTTAAAAGGTTATATACAACATATCATCACGCCGCCTGTATCCCGCAGGTGTAGGCTAGTCGATACAATATATTTATTTATTTTATAAGTACACAAACAATTAACTAGGTGGGAACATCGTTAAAAAAGTAGAGCTTAAAGGTCATAATCCTTACCGCTTCCTCCACGATCATCACTTTTGTCATACACGCTCGCCGATTTTAAATACGTACTTCTAATATCTCCCTGTTTCAAGAGGTCTGCAATTTGGCTGCAGTTTGTTTTTTGACGCCGACCCTGACCGACTCTCTATTTTAGAAGCTGTTTACTCATATTAAAGATCTTAAAACCATTTCTACGAAAAAAAACATTATTCCTTTTTTACCCGACACCACGTAGCTGGCGCATAGAAGGAGACAACAAATAGATACCGAAAATTAAAAAATCCCTTTTCATTTCATATCAAGGAACAAAAACTGTTTGTTCAAGAGGTGTAATTACAAAATCCCTCGTGTACCGAATTTTCCAGTGTTTTCGCGCGGCGTGCGAGTACGTGCCGTAAAAATAATTCGACGCTCCTCTGGGATCGTTTGTAAAACGTCACGCGTAAAACATATTATAAAGCCAATAAAACGTGTTTACAAGGGTGAGTAGAGCTCGCCGTTCAGGGGCGTTCCCTCAGATACGCTCCCGCACGATATCCGTAAACATTTTAGCGCTGCAATAAATTTAACATTATCCAACTCGCGAGACATTCTGTTTTCTTCCGCTCCGGGATCAGTTGGTTAACGGTTGTAATCTCGGATGTCTCGGATTTCCTGCTCCTACAAACAGGAATTATACAATTATGTGGCGTTTTCATGTTCTTTCCGCTCATTTCGTTTATGATAATATTTCAGACTAGCTTTTGCCTGCGACTTGGCGTGTAATAAATGAGAGATCTTTGTGTGTGTGGGATAAAGGTTAAAAAATGCTTAATTTTATTATTTTTAAATGAGGTTAAAGTATAAGTAGCTCAGTTGAATAATGAATTGTTATTAATTTAAAGATTATTAGTTTATGATAATTTGGTTTGATATAAATTTAGGAAAATACGATCAGTGGAGGCTAACCCTAAAGTACCTATAGGCTTTCGTCTGGAATTCAGAGGTGAGAATGTGGATGTCAGTCGGTATGAAAGTAAAAGTTTGACCACATGAAAACTAAAAACCGGCCAAGTGCGAGTCGGACTCGCGTACGAAGAGTTCCGTACAAAATTAACAAAAAATCCTACAATTATTTAAACAAAATTTAGAAATTGCTTTACATTTTTTCCCGCTGACTTAATTTTCAAAATACAGCCATAACTAAACTTTATATTTACTAAGGTATGCATGCATGCTAGATTTAAAACATCTTACGTGATTTTTACATACAAAAGTTTTTTCCAATAACTCCCGTTCCCGTGGGAATTTTGCAATATCGCGTTGCAAGTAAACTTTACGTTCATTAGGGTATGTACCTGCATGCCAGCGTTTATTTCAATCATCTATCTTACGCGGTTTAGATTTTTTCATACAAAAGTTTTTTTCCGCTAACTCCCGTTCCCGTGGGAATTTTGCAATATCCTGTTGCATTTCCGTCATACATGATTTCTATGTAACTTTAACGATTAAGACTGCACACGCAACGGAAGCTTAAAAAATGGAGTAACTTCTCCCGTTTTCCCAACATTTCCCTTCACTACTCTGCTCCTATTGACTGTAGCGTGATGAAAAGTATACTATAACCTGCCCAGGAGTATGAAAAATAATTGTACCAAGTTTCGTTAAAATCCGTCGAGTAGTTTTTGTATCTATAAGGAACATACAGACAGACAGACAGACAGACAGACAAAAATTTTACTGATTGCATTTTTGGCATCAGTATCGATCACTAATCACCCCCTGATAGTTATTTTGAAAATATATTTCATGTACAGAATTGACCTCTCTACAGATTTATTATAAGTATAGATAGATATAGATTCTGTTACAACCTCTATTTAAAAATTTATGAAATCAACCCATTCATATTTTATTTATCCAACTAATATTATAAATGCGAAAGTGAGTTTGTTTGTTTATTTATTTGTTTGTTTGTGACGCTTTCTTGAAATTTTGCATGCACATATAGTTTAGTAAAGTATTGAGGATATAGGATACCTTTCATCCCGGGAAAAAGGATAAATTGTACGCAGGCGAAGCCGCGAGCAAAAGCTAGTCCCAACTAATATCATAAATCCATAAGAGATATACATATAAGTCCGTGTATATTTCTAAGAGATTTTTAATTTTCATAACACTTTGTAGGTTCTTATGGAAAAAAAGTTATAAACTTTATTAAGATTATTACGCGACAGCTAGTAAAATAAAATTATACGTATTTTTAATTAAACAATGATTAATTAAAAATACGTATAATAAAAATATGAACTAATTTTTGGAAAACTTACCTTGATATTACCAACATTATATTTAAGTATTTATTTTATTAAGAAGATGTATTTTGCTTCCGGTCAACCAAGAGATGATGAAAATAAAATCAAGAGACAATACAATAAGCAAAACAAAGAATTTCGAATCGCGCGCGCGAGTCAATTTTTTTTTAAATCTATGAAGCAATACCATTCCTGTCACTAATAAAATAATATATACAATGACCTCGTGATTCCGACGGCGGGCCGTCACTCCAGAAGTAAACTCAAATTAGCTTCGAAAAATAAAACTTCTGTTTTCCCCGGTTCCCGACAAATGACTAGGGGCGCTTGTGGAGTAGCTCTATGGCTAGAGTAGGCCTCGACCACAGTGCTAGTTTTTAAAGTTTGACTTTACTCTTTTTAATCTATTATGCATTTTATGTAACTGTGGTTAGTTAGTATAAAGCTTACCTTCTCCTTTCTGAAATGTATTATTTATTGATAATAGGCAACATTTCTATTTGACATCCTTATATGATAACAGCTCACAACAGATTGATTGTTTACATGCAGATGATGATATTTCTTGTTATCTTGCGTGAACATTTACTATCGTCTGCTATCACTGAGGCTTCTCCGGTATATCACAACTATATCGACCTAAAACAATTTAAATACGAAAAAATATATCTCATTGTATGTCTTCTAATGTCAAACACAGATCTTGACACACAAACCAACATTCAACAAAACACAAACACTCAAATATACTCCACACACATCAGCGTTTCTTTTTTGACCGACATAAAATTAATTACGAATTTGTTTTTCCGCCATTCTTTTTTCATGCCTTAGTCCTAGCCGCGCACACTGTGGAAGCCCCCTAACGCTACAATGACCGCCCATCTGCTCTCATTATGTTCTGAAACACTTGCTTGGATTTTTATGCGTGTAGATCTTTATCTGTGACTTTTGGAGTTTGAGGTTCGCTAAATTTTCGTAGTAAGTAATGTGGTTACCTATTGAGTTTTAGTGTTTCTGTCGATATTTTTGCAAAATTTTATATATAATAAAATTAAATGTGGTTTTGTTTATTTAATCTTGTGGTGTCAATTTAACATTAATTACTTACCTACCTAGACTCCGCTGGCTCAGCGGTTCGAAGTGGATTTTGGCCTTAAAACCCAGTGGTTCTTCTGCGAAGTTGTTATATAATAAGACAATGTTTTGTGAAATCAAACAGATATCCAAATAAATCATCACACACAAGAATCAGGTATATGCAAAATAACCCGACCAGAATTTCCAAGTTATAAGGAATAGACAAACAAAAAAAATTAGATTTAATATTAGTATAGTTAACAAAAGAACAATATTTATCTCGACCTATCCACTTTCTTCGTCTTAAAGGGTAATTAGAAGTAACAAGCTAACGACAGCTAATACGCACACAATACATTAATCAGAAGCGCGTCTGCATTGCAATGCCCTTTTGCATTGCTGATCCACTTTTCTACGGATGCGAGATTAAAGGGGAGAGTAACAAAATGAGAAATGGGACGATTTCAGGACGTATTGTTGGACGCCGGCCGTTGTCGGATTTATGACAAAGAACAGCGGATGATTCAATCAGACTGGTTCTTTAGTTTGTTATATTCATGTTTCAGTCGCCATCTACGAGTCTTATTGTTGTCAGTATTCAGCCTTTTTGCTCCATTTTCTACGTTCTTAGACTATTAATAATTCTATATCATCATAGAGCTTTGTTCGGTTAACTTTGTTAAAGAACGGTTTTTTTAAATATTTTGTATGATAAATTTATTCTAGTCTTTCACTCAATACATTGTGATCTTTTACTCGGGGATTTTTTATTCAGGTTTTTAAATTGTAATATTTTCATAGAATCATTTCTAAATATATTCATAATTGCGCATTTAAAATAATTTACTTTTCATTGGTAAAACATTGGTTAGCTTGTGGCACGGCAGTTGTATAAAAGCAAACTTTCGGCAAATAGGTATTCAGTTCAGGAGAGCAATTTACAATTTAAATATTCTTAATGTCTCCAGTTGTCGCTATCAGGGCAATGGCGGGGTGAGGGGCTACGGAGCGGGGCGGGGAGGTTCACAGCACCGACTTCCACTACATCAATCACTTGCTGAGGCTATGCCTGAACATTTCTAATTATTCGGCCTGCGCCGAACAATTCAAGTACTTGTTATTCTCATTTTTATAGGGTGCAGTATTCTAGACCTTTTAAGGCTGGATGCAAATATATTTTGATACTTACATCTTCTAGGAAAACTAAAATGAAGTGATATTCCACGTTATAACTAGCATGTATGTAAGTACGAATAAGAGTAAAAATTTCTATAGTAGAGATATTTCTGAAACGTTTGTTTATGTGTTTTTTACATCGGCAGTCAAGCAAGCGAAAAAAATCTATAAAAATTTTCAATTTATAATTATAGTTATTGTGAGCTAGTTTTTGAAGCAGCGGGCATCCAAAATCCAAGTAAGTTTTTTTGATAACGCATTTATTTTCGTTCAGACAAAAACTTAGACCATGATACAAATGAGAAAAAAAAAGTGTTTTCTTTTTTTTCTTTCAAACTAAAAGTCTTTACAGCCTGTAATACATAACACTATGAAGGTAACTTATACATACTGAATTTTATAAAATTAAATAATTAACTGACAATGTGTTTGTAGAATGACTGTATGCAGTTAAGTCATCAAAGCTTAATTTAAGGGTCACTCAGCATATTTTGTCAGTGAGTTGTTTGCTCACAAATGTCGAAGCGCGGTCCCGCTGTTCGTCTCAAGAGGTACTTCACTTCGACGAGCATCCTCTTACGAGGTGACAGCCCTGTCTAATCTCCGAGGCTGTAAGCCTTTCTCACTGATCCACTCTTGTTGTACACTTCTTCTTTCTTGTTAAACTGTTAACCATTTATACGTAGTTTGACGTTATTTCCTTTATATTGTAGTGTATGAAATAACAATTAAAAACTTATTCAAATTTTAGTTAATATAATTATTGTTGGCAATTCGTTGGTTCAGAAAATTTTAATAACAAATTACTCACACAACCATTAATTGTATTCATAATTGTGTCACGTACGCTTTTGAATATTTCATTGTTATGTATTAAACGCATATTACCATCAGGCTTGGATGAAGAAGATTATTTGGGTAAATCTATTCATTTACTACTTACATAATATATGAACCTTATTCGAAATCTAACTCTTTAAGAGACAAAAAAATAACACAACATTCCTAAGGAGGTATGATATCAGAGAACATTTTGGAATGATGATGATTCACAAAAAGAGAGAGATATATATATAGGATATGTGAACGTAAATTATAACAAATATAATTATATTACAACGTTGTTTCGATAAAAGGGCTTGTCGACATGTCTGGGACAATGGATGTGTTTACAGGAAATCTGAGCGAACGCCTCTCGGCTGGGCCACCCGCCACACATGTAAACATCGAATCTACCTACATGCACCTACACATGCACAATAAATTATCCACTAAGCTATTTCAACAACTTAAATAATATTTGCTCGTCGTAAATAATAATTCAATTCGACATAATTTAAGGCATCCTCCATTAGAAAAACGCATAATGCGTAAGTAAAAAAATAGCATTGAAGAAATTTTCTATCGGCGATAGGCTGCCGTCCTATCACTAGTAAGAATTGTTTCATATGAAAGCTCAATAAATGCTAAATGTAGCTACTTCTGAACTAAGCAACCTGAAAATTCTGCGTTCTTCTAATAATATGTCTCTTGCAACGCCTTCTCATCATACTGAATTTTTCTCCAAATCTTTCGCCGTGACCGCAGTAAGACTTTGGAATCGGCTTCCAGAATCGATTAGGCAGGCCTCCAGTCGTGCTACTTTCAAAAAGCTTGTCTACAAGTTCCTACTCTCAAAATTATAGGAAGCGGAAAGGGAGGGGAAATTGAGAATTGCTGCTATTGTTTATTTTGCTTTTAATATATATATTTTTTTTTTACTATGGCTAATATATTTTATGATAGGTATATATGTATTAATATGTATGTATGTATGTATATATATATGTATATATTAACTATTTATTTTGTATGTTATGTAAGTTTATTATATTTGTTATTTAAGTAAATGTTATTTTTGCACCCACAAACTGTTCTCTGCTTGACCCAAAGGTTGACTGTTAGATAATGCTTTTAGCATTAAGTCCGCCTATTGTATTTTTACAATAAAGTTAAATAAATAAATAAATAAAATTGTTAACTTCGTTCGTAAGGAAAAGACACAAAAATATGTATATATCATAACTGAAAATATTTACTGCAATTAAATTATTTACTAGATCCATTTCAACTAAATAGAAAGAGATACATTATAGGAAAAGCTTATGGCATTTAGTTTTTAGACTTATACTAGTACTAGCTGTTACCCGCGGCTCCGCCCGCGTGTAGGTCGCTTTTCGCGTAACCTGTGTTACATTGAAATGAAATGACGCAATCGAAGTAGCCATTATTCAAATATAAACAAATATCATGTTTCAGAGTTAAGTTCAAATAATCTTTTTGTAGACAACATTAGCAGTTCTTCCCTCAGAGGCTAATAAAAATAGATTTTCGGCGCTACTGACCCGCGCGAGCAAGCCACATAGGTACAGTTGTCCATGCGAGAAACATCTTGTTGACTTGTTCTTAGGTCGATGCCAGCTGCTTTTAGGGTTTGTCCCTGCGACTTATTTATCGTCATGGCAAAGCATACAGCAACTGGAAACTGGGTGCGTTTAAATAGAAAGGGGTAATTGTTGGGGATGAGTGGTATTCGAGGTATGTACACCGTTTCGCCTGAACCACACCCTGTGAGAATTTCGGCCTGTATTAAGTTGCGCTGCATAACCGATACTTTGAGTCGGGTCCCGTTGCACAGTTTAGGCGGAGAAAGATTTCTTAGGAGCATAATGGGAACGCCGACTTTAAGGGTAATGTTATGAGCAGGAAGACCACTTGCAGCCAATGAACTCAAAAATTCGATAGGGTAAGGGAAATAGGAAAAAAAAAATTTGACCTCCCATACAAATTGAGAATCTGCTGGTCTAGTTTAGTATGGAGAATGAAAAATAAAATTTCGTATTTCGATATAAGTTTATTTGGAAAAGTTGTTCAGTATAGTGGTCTGTATCTGCCCTTAAAATATTTGCAGTTGATATGTGTCCACCATATATACGACACGATCGTATGTTCCGTCAAACAACAAATTCAATTTTCAATTTAAGCAAGACAACTAACAATAGCGAACCGAACCGTCCATTTACCAAACCAATCAATAGACAACAACCAACAAAGAACCAAACCAAAAGAAAGACAAAGACCATCAAAATTTTTAATTTGCTTGGGTCAATTTCAATGTGCTATACTCGTACCATAATGCAAAAACGTAACCATAGCGAGTTGTAAAGTAAGTCAGCGCCATCTATTGAGATTTTATGTTACTAAATTTACGATCAAATTCAATGTATTATTTTATTAAAATTAATAGGTACAGTGCGTGTTTTCGTCTTTATTGATATGGATAGTATAAAGTAGAAATCCTAGCCTTATCTAAATTAAACTAAACGTAAGTAAACGCATTAACAGTTTTGAAGCAGTGTTTGAAGTAAATTTTCAATCGACCATAACTTCTTTTTCCCTTAACCGATTTTGACAACGCTCCTAATTATATGTAATCCAACTGTGAAAACCGCGTTTAAATCCGTTGAGTATTTTCGAAGTTATAACGTACCAGACAGACATACATACAGACAGACAAAAATTTCAAAAACTGTCTTTTTGGTTTCTGTTACTCTTTTTCAACCGCGCTCAATCAGTTTTTTTGAAAAATATTAAATGTACAGACACTCGCATTTTAGTGTCTTATTATATGTATAGATATGCAACTAACTTATGGAAAATAACACAAAGATTTACCTATTTTCAAACTACTATTCGAAATCCGGAATCCGGAAAAATACTTTTCAAACTTAAATTAAACGAATCAATGAGTAGCCCCAAACGCAGACATTAAACTATACATACAATATAATGCCGCAATTACCACTCCATACTGCAATCAATTCCAATTTAATGTTATTATTTTATATTAAGCAGGTACCAAATCTTCTAAACACAAAATCAAATCGTTTGAAAAGCACATTACTACACATGATGATTAAATGCGAACGACAAACCATATTGACTTTTAAAATGTATGGTGGCGCCATCTATTGACACATTACTGAACTCATAATATAAATAAATAAAACCTTTGCACTCTATCTTCTTTTATGTATTGTATCCTATTACAATATGTTGTGTACATACAATACAATTCAATACAATACAATACAAAATATTATACCAAAAGACATTTTCAATTTTAATTCCATGTATCTCACTTCAAAAATGACAAAGTTTCATACAAACTGGCAACCCCTATTTCACCCCTATAGGGATGTTATTTTCAAAATCAGATCGATGCATTATTATTTTTTACCAATTACAAATTCAAATTAAAAATTTCATTTGTCTCACTTCAATAATGACAAAGTTTCATACAAAATGGCAACCCCTATTTCACCCCTTTAGGGATGTAATTTTCAAAATCTGATTGGTGCATTATTATTTTTTACCAACTTCAAATGTAAATTAATAATTTCATGTATCTCACTTCAAAAATGACGAAGTTTCATACAAACTGGCAACCCCTTTTTCACCCCTTTAGGGATAAAATTTCCAAAAGTCCTTTCTTAGCGGACGTCTCTTAGTCACAATCTACCTTCCTGCCAAATTTCATCTTCATCGGCTCAGCAGTTTTGGAGATTTCGTGATGAGTGAGTGAGTGTTTTTCGCTTTTATATATATAGATAATAGATAATATAGATTTCAAGTAAGCATAATTGATTTACACTAAAAATATACCAATATAAATATCGTTGTCGTTGTATTATGATCAATATGGAATTATTTTCAGATTTGTACAAGTATATGTTGCATAGATACATTACAAAATCTGCTATTCATGGCCAGTTTGAGTAACGTTATGAATACCTATTTCGCGTCGCCGGCATATTATCTGCGTGCTCGGTAATGTATTCAAATATGTATCAAGCCCCATCCGCACATGTTGTCGTTGTTATTTTATTTCGCACGCGTGCCGTCGCACCAGCTTATTTTTTGCTAAATAAGAATATCATATTGTTCTAACAGTAAGTTTTGGTGCAGTTACAAGCTAAGGGCTATTAAAAAAATAAAAATTAATGTTGGAATTGATTTTACCGTGTAGCACATGTGCTACGAACGGGTGCTACGAGTTGCTACGAAAATTATGTCGCGAATGAAAGACACATCCTGAGTCCGATGAATTACTATGAAAGCGTCCTATGCAGCTCGCGGATAATTCAACTGTTGAACACAACTACAAATGATTGGTTCATACTCGTCGGGGAAGGATTTTAAGCCCATGCGCAGTCGGGGCCGGTCGCTAGTAATTTATAAAGTAAGGTGGAAAAATGCGCTCGCGCACATAGTTGAGACAAATTGTCGTATATAGAGGACATCGCCGTCGGCGCGATGAGCGCTCGAACGGATATTGATTACTTGTCTGTAAGGAATACAAATGTATCAGGAAACTGCGGTTTCCTGAGAGCCATCCTTTGTACCGACATCTAACATTAAACATCATAGTCTGGCTCGAGTTTTGGGTTCCAGCGTTCGAACGATAGGTTCTTGTTACACTTTATCTCTGCCTACAAGTTTTTGATTACTCTTATTACACGCACGAGTGCTTGGTATTTTTAAATATATTAAAGTATATAATTTCATTATAACGTATTATCCCAATAATTTTTTTGCATGCTAAAGACAGGTCCCAAATTTTTTTTAGAAAAACATAAGTTAAATCATCATTTCAGCCGCAGGCTGTCCACTGCTGGGCAAAGGCCTCCCCCAAGGTTTCCTAAAATAATTAAAAGATTATTGTGATTAGAGTTTGCGCTCTACTTATTTGGTAAAGAGAGTAAAATAATTATTGCATTTAATCTTTACGGCGGAGAACGCTGGTGTCGAAGGCTAAGATCCTCATTGGGTGGCTGATCCATCACATTAAGTAAGTTATTTTTTGTGTTTATAATTCAAAGATATTTTCAAATTCAACGTAAAAAAGTTATATTCTTTTGTAATGTAGTTCTTTAAAATAAAATATTTTAGGATTCATGTTACAAACCAACGTCTCTACATAATGACTTGAAAATGTGTCAAAATCTATTATTTGTTATCGTTTTTGTGTACTCCACTAATAAAACGATACACAAAAACGATATACAGTGAAAATTAAGACCACTTATATCTCCTTTATGGATGCTCGGAAACGTCGGACTAACACTGCAGGAGCAAAGAGAGCCCGCGGCAACTAACTAGCAGGTGTACGTTAGCAAGGAAAAATGAAATAACGCAAAAAGGAGAAGTCGCGCAGACGGGGTGAAACCGTCGGGGTGGTTCTTTAGTAGAAAAGCCAGTTTCCTTTAGTGGAAACAGATAACGATCCGCTGCCGACGACAGAATACGTAACTTCACTAAGCATCTACATACTAACGGAACGCTCGCCTATCAAAGGTACATAGCACAACAGATTTTCTATATCGGACAGGGGAAAAAATGCGCAGTCAGTGTAGTTACGGTTTTTAGCTCATTCATCTTACGCGTTGCCTATTTCTCGAAGCTACTGCCATATTTTAAGGGTAGAGTCCAAATGGAATTGATTAGTTATGATAACAATTTTTATATTCGCTGACTGAATCTAATCAAGAAAAGTACACACTATCGTAGTCGCCATGCGAGCAAGGCGCTCGATTCCTAGGAGACGGCGCCGCGTCATGTATTCGTGCGCGGCATCGCAATGCAGAGCTAACAACTGGTAATGCACAGACATATTTAACGAAACAGTATTATAAATTCCTTATAATTCTATTAAACTTGCGATCTACCAATGAAGGAAGTTCTCACCATAATCTTAAATTTTGGTGACCTCAAAACTATGTCATAAAGTTATTTAGAAAAAAAATCTTACTAAACTAACTTGAATCTTTTTTTATTATTTTTTGTACTAGTTATGTACTTTTTTCCTTGTGTGACTAGAAATCAGCATTACGTTTTTCATAAAACTTTAATTGTCCAGTAGCCACCCAACCCCTTTGGTTTAGCTTTTACCGATGACCGATGGGGCAGAAAGGTTCTCGAATGTCGGACGTAGCAAACGTCGGACACCCACCGACCGGATGGTTAGATGACGTGAACAAGGTCGCAGGCAGGCGCTGGATGTAGGCCGCTTCCAACATATATTGTTTAACGAAAATGAAAGGGCAAATTTGCATCACATAAAACGATACAGAAGCTAATCAAGCACGCTCCGCACCGCGGAGCCCAGGAGGTAAGGTCGCAAATAGCGTGGCCATGTGTTCGGATAAAGCCGGACATCGTCACTAGTCAAGCTATTTAATGCGTATACGGCCAGATGAAATGTTTTACGGCTTGTCCTATTCTTTTGGGGTTTTGCCTCTGTGGTGTGTGGTGTGCGTTGGTACTAGCTGGCAGCCAGCTGGTGATCCTTAATCACCTAAGAGGCTGAGAGGCTATTTCGAAAAACTCTATATTCAGAGTCAATTTACCATTTAACTCACACGTTCGTTGGTTTCCACCGTTACACTCGCCTTACGTTATATAGATAGAAAAATCAAGCGGTTCATTTTTTAAAAATGAAACGTGGGAAGACTAAACCACTAAACGGTGAGCGGAACGTTAAACTGGTTTCTATGTTCTGGTTTTTGATTTTAAGATCTAGCAACTCTAGTTCCGCACCGCAATGCACACGGCCGCTGCCGCCGCGGGCTAATGGGCGGCATTACCATTCCAAGTCGGTAGGTGCGCGGCAAGTGGTAACCCGCCGCCGGACCGCCTTGTGAATATGCAAAGCGAGCCATGCTAAATATTGAACTGCCATTTTATGCCCAAACGTACGCTTAAATTCTCGATACATTTTCCAATTAATATCTACTTGTAATGCTTGTGAATCTAATATTTGGCAATATACCTGTATATTTTAAACTAGTATTAATAAAGCTATAAAGTTTGTTATATATCTTTGGAACTACTAGGATAATTTATAAAATCCTTCCTACATGCATATGATATCCTGATCTTGAGAAATTGAATTGGCTAGTACATATAAATCACGGGCGGGAAAACCGTGGGGCACATCTAGTCGTTTAGAATATGAGACGAAAATTCTGCTCAATGTATGTATGCGCATTTAATATAAATTATTTACAAGTATTAAAAGAAAAATGGACTCTAAGTAAATATTATAAGTAGGTTATTCATTTCTTTATAGTCAGGATCATGAACATTTCACATATTGGCTCAAACTATCTCGGCAAGTAGTTCGAAATAGTCAAAGCTAGATTTAAAAAAGCGTCTTGTATAAAAACAGAAACTTTGGAAAAACAATGAAAATTCAAATATTTTCTTTGTCCGGCTTCCGAGATTGGATCTAATAATGGACTTTCCTTGGCAGGTATAATGCTGTTTTACAGTAAGTTAGTTGTTCATTCGCAGTTTACGAGGAACTAGTTTGTGAAGCGCTGCTGAACATAGCGACTTGAGGCAATCATGAAGTTGTATTATCGTGAAGTCAAATAACGAACGTATTCCCATTATTTATCATATAAGTATGTTAAAAACCTTAGATATTCCTTTTAAAAACGTACGACTTAACGGCTGAGATATATGTATGTATCTCTATTAAATCTATAACTAAACTATATTTGCGTAATGCATCTAGAGACTAGGGTTTCATCTACAAATAGGCTTGATTTATTTACAAATATCTAAGCATACATGTTTACATTTATAATATTAGTTTGATATGATACATTTCGTTCATTCCATATTTTTATTAGATCACAAAAGAAAACCGTATTACTTCACGAGATATGTATGTCACTCATATAGAATACGAATTTAACGTGAGGCGAATATAATAACGGCATGTCCTCATGAAATATTCCTCGATAAACTGATAAAAAGCACACGCCGGCGATGGCGCGTCGGAGCAAAAATTGGCGGCGCGCGTCCCCGCCGGCATTGTGCCCGAAATGACACGTGAAAGCAGAGTGAAGAGCGGCGCGTCATGACTTCACAAAAGGCTTACAGATCCGGGCACCAGAAGATTTTAATGAGGCAACGACTCTGTGTGATTTTATCGCGTGTGCCGTAATGAGAAATAACCAAGCGCGTCCTCTTTGACTGCACTTGTTTGGAGCTAGCAAAAATGATACAACTGACACCTTTGCAACGACATATCCCACTCCCTCGCATTGAATGTGCAAATAAAAAACACATATAAGCGCGCTACAAAATAAGTAGGTTACGCGTGGGAAGTTTACAATTTTGTGTTTGATTTTTGTCATGAACTATTCAGAAATTTTATTTGACATCATTCATCAGCATTTCAGCCGCAGGCTCTCCACTACTGGACATAGGCTGCCTCCAGGGACCTTGTTCTTCAAAGCCACTAGTGAAAGATGCAACCATGACTTCATACATTGATAAACAAGAAGAATTTACCTCTAATTATCATTAATGTCGACCCGAACAACCAACTTGATAATGTGCATAAATAATCAAAAACAAAATATTATCACACCAATCAGTCATAAAATCGCTTCAGTTTTACAATTGCAATATAAACAAATTAGGCGCCAAGTAAGTTACGACAATCGGGTATACCGGCCAATTTTCATCAATGCAAATCACGTTGTCGACTCGTCAACCCAATTACCAAGAAGTGAATTTAAATAATGATAAGTATCGCCCTCCAGGAGACAATGCTAATAGGAGGCGGAGGCGCGATAATAGGCTCCGACTGGGGCTGGGGCACCGCTCGGTGGCTCAGCGGCGCACCGCGGTAGGTGCTTTAATTAGATCTCTCGACTTACGCCCGTCAGCTTCAAAACACTTGTTCAATTAGCGATCAGCCTTAAGAAACTTTATTATGTAAGCGTTGATTCGCCCTAACAGTGATGAGCCATTTCATTGTTTGTTCTGAATAGCAATTGGAACCGGTTTTTTAAATAGGCGATGAGAAATTTTGTATTTGTCGCTCAATTACTTTAAAGCGACCACGGGTATATAAAACCATCAAATTAATAAAATAATAAGTGCTTAATCATAACAAACCTGTTTAACAATTTTTTGTAAAGACGCTCATTTATGAAGTCGTACATATTTTATTAGGGAAATTCGCAAAAAATTGCAAACAGGGATGTTGATTAGAATTATTGACCACGTTAATGTTTTATATTTTCGAAAAAAAAGTGTCTATAAATTAATTAATATATATGAAATCACCTGTGCTCTTTAACGAACTACAACAAATAAAAATGGATGGTATTTTAAATTGTGCCAGTGAACAGAGAGCGAACGTGTCGTTGGGGTTGTTCCTGCGTTCCTAAGCACTGGTGACAGGCGGCCAGATAAGAGCTTCCGCCTAAACTGACTTTGACATCTTTCGATCTACTGGTTGTTACATCTTGTTATTGACCGAGCGAGCGAAGCGAGCGAGAGTCTCCATTTCGAGACTGGCAAATTTTGCTTTTGTCCGGATGTCTGTCTGTCTGTCTGTCTGTCTGTCTGTCTGTCTGTTTGTTCCGGGCTAGAGGTCGCATTTCTGAACGGATCTTAATGAAACTTGGTACACGTGTTCCTTGATTTATTTGCAATTTTTTGTCGAGAGTTTTTTTTGATTGGAGGGAAAAGGGGGGAAAAAAGGGGGAAAGTTTTCTGTGACGTTGTTTACGAACGGATCTTAATGAAACTTGACACACGTGTTCCTTGATTTATTTGCAATTTTTTGTCGAGAGCGTTTTTTGATTGGAAGGAAAATGGGGGCAAAATGGGGGAAGTATGCTATTTGTTATATTGCTTATACCACTGGCCGCTTGGTACTTGTTCTTTTACAACTTTGCGCTTTGAATTCGTTTTCGGTCATTTATTTTTATTTTCATTTTCATTTTCATTTTCATTTTCATTTTCATTTTCATTTTCATTTTCATTTTCATTTTCATTTTCATTTTCATTTTCATTTTCATTTTCATTTTCATTTTCATTTTCATTTTCATTTTCATTTTCATTTTCATTTTCATTTTCATTTTCATTTTCATTTTCATTTTCATTTTCATTTTCATTTTCATTTTCATTTTCATTTTCATTTTCATTTTCATTTTCATTTTCATTTTCATTTTCATTTTCATTTTCATTTTCATTTTCATTTTCATTTTCATTTTCATTTTCATTTTCATTTTCATTTTCATTTTCATTTTCATTTTCATTTTCATTTTCATTTTCATTTTCATTTTCATTTTCATTTTCATTTTCATTTTCATTTTCTTTTTCATTTTCATTTTCATTTTCATTTTCATTTTCATTTTCATTTTCATTTTCATTTTCATTTTCATTTTCATTTTCATTTTCATTTTCATTTTCATTTTCATTTTCATTTTCATTTTCATTTTCATTTTCATTTTCATTTTCATTTTTATTTTTATTTTTATTTTTATTTTATTTTATATATTATATTTATATACTAGCTGTTGCCCGCGGCTCCGCCCGCATGTAGGACGCTTTTCGCGTAACCTGTGGAAACTACAACTATCCAGACCTTTAGTTAAATCTATAGTATCCTATTCCCGTGCCAATTTTATAAAGCCATTACATTGCTACGATATCAAACTAAAAATATTAACAATCATACTATCACATCTTTGTCTCTAAAAGAGTAGATGCAGTCTATTACAGGGTCATTTGGACCTAAAAGCCACTCCTAAAGTTATAGTGGGCGTGAAAAGTGGAGAAAATCTAAATAAAAAGTGATAAGTTAGTTAAATTAAACCTTACGACACGACCGTATGTTCCGTCAAACAACAACTGAACTGACTTGCCGATTTGATTATTTTTTAAACCAAAGCCAAAGCCAAACCAAACCAACCAATCAATTCAAATAGCTTACAATACAACACGACCGATAAACAAACGAATAATAAACGAAACATATGCGAAAAAATAATTAAAATAAAGTCAGCGCCATCTATTGATATTTTATGTAACTAAATTATACGCCCACACATATTCAATGTGTTATTTTATTAAAATTTAATAGACACTGCAGTGTGTTTTTCTCTTTATTGATATCGATAAAACAAAGTAGAAATTCTAGCTTTATCTAAATTAAATACTTTTATGTAAACCGCATTCAACTCTGTTTAAAAGTTTTGAAGCAGTGCTAGAAGTAAACTTCAACTGACCATAACTTTTTTCCCTTAACCGATTTTGACGAAACAAAGTTTTGACAACGCTCCTAATTATATGTAATCCACCTGTGAAAACCGCGTTCAAATCTGTTGAGCAGTTTTGAAGTTATAACGTACCAGAGAGACAAAAATTCCAAAAATTGTTTTTTTTTTTTGTTTCTGTTACTCTTCTTTAATCGCTCCATATCAGTTTTTTAGAAAAATATTTAATGTTTAGACACTCGATTTTTACTGTCCTATTATTTTTATAGATAGATAAGTACAAAATACTGATATATTAACGGACTTAACGCTAAGAGCGTTCTCTACCAGTCAACCATTCGATAATCTTCTTCAATGTCGTCAATGACAAACTATTAGATTTGATTTGATTGGGGTTGCGATATCGTTTATCCGGAAATAAATTTGCAAATGAATTTATTCCTTCCTTTTCAAAATTAAAATAAAAGTAAGAAAATAATTCTAGAAAACAAACAAAAAACGAAAACAGAAAATTATTGTTTGTGGCAGGATTCGATCCAGCTACTTCCAGCTATTTCTTGAAACATTTCTTTACTAAAATATTAAAAGCAAAAATATAGAATTCTAAAAAACTAATACAAAACGAAAAAAAAGTAAGTAAAAAAAGTAATGTTTAGCAGGATTAGAACCCTCTTATTTTCAAACTACTATTCGAAATCCGGAATCCGGAATCCTTTTCAAACTTAAATTAAACGAATCAATGAGTAGCCCAAAACGCAGACATTAACTATACATACAATATAATGCCGCAATTACCACTCCATACTCCAATCAATTCCAATTTAATTTTATTATTTTATATTTAGCAGGTACCAAATCGTCTAAACACACAATCAAATCGTCAGAAAAGCAAAAAAAAAATGCGAACGACAAACCATATCGACTTTTAAAATGTATGGTAGCGCCATCTATTGACACATTACTGAACTTATAATATTAACAAATAAATAAAACCTTTGCACTCTGTCTTCTATTATGTATTGCATCCTATTACAATATATTGTGTACATACAATACAATACAAAATATTATACCAAAAGACATTTTCAATTTTAATTCCATGTATCTCACTTCAAAAATGACAAAGTTTCATACAAACTGGCAACCCCTATTTCACCCCTATAGGGATGTAATTTTCAAAATCAGATTGATGCATTATTATTTTTAACCAATTACAAATTCAAATTGAAAATTTCATGTGTCTCACTTCAATAATGACAAAGTTTCATACAAAATGGCAACACCTATTTCACCCCTTTAGGGATGTAATTTTCAAAATCTGATTGGTGCATTATTATTTTTTACCAACTTCAAATGTAAATTAATAATTTCATGTATCTTACTTCAAAAATGACGAAGTTTCATACAAACTGGCAACCCCTTTTTCACCCCTTTAGGGATAAAATTCCCAAAAGTCCTTTCTTAGTGGACGTCTCTTAGTCACAATCTACCTTCCTGCCAAATTTCATCTTCATCGGCTCAGCAGTTTTGGAGATTTCGTGATGAGTGAGTGAGTGTTTTTCGCTTTTATAAGTAAAAAAAAAAGTAATGTTTAGCAAGATTAGAACCCTCTTATTTTCAAACTACTATTCGAAATCCGAAATCCGGAATCCTTTTCAAACTTAAATTAAACGAATCAATGAGTAGCCCAAAACGCAGACATTAACTATACATACAATATAATGCCGCAATTACCACTCCATACTCCAATCAATTCCAATTTAATTTTATTATTTTATATTTAGCAGGTACCAAATCGTCTAAACACACAATCAAATCGTCAGAAAAGCAAAAAATTATTTTGAAACCTCAATTACTTCACATGATGATTAAATGCGAACGACAAACCATATCGACTTTTAAAATGTATGGTAGCGCCATCTATTGACACATTACTGAACTCATAATATTAACAAATAAATAAAACCTTTGCACTCTGTCTTCTATTATGTATTGTATCCTATTACAATATGTTGTGTACATACAATACAATTCAATACAATACAAAATATTATACCAAAAGACATTTTCAATTTTAATTCCATGTATCTCACTTCAAAAATGACAAAGTTTCATACAAACTGGCAACCCCTATTTCAACCCTATAGGGATGTAATTTTCAAAATCAGATTGATGCATTATTTTTTTTAACCAATTACAAATTCAAATTGAAAATTTCATGTGTCTCACTTCAATAATGACAAAGTTTCATACAAAATGGCAACCCCTATTTCTCCCCTTTAGGGATGTAATTTTTAAAATCTGATTGGTGCATTATTATTTTTTACCAACTTCAAATATAAATTAATAATTTCATGTATCTCACTTCAAAAATGACGAAGTTTCATACAAACTGGCAACCCCTTTTTCACCCCTTTAGGGATAAAATTCCCAAAAGTCCTTTCTTAGTGGACGTCTCTTAGTCACAATCTACCTTCCTGCCAAATTTCATCTTCATCGGCTCAGCAGTTTTGGAGATTTCGTGATGAGTGAGTGAGTGTTTTTCGCTTTTATATATTTAGATTAAGATTAAGATTATGACCGTCTGACCAGAATAAAATAATATGGCAAAATAAAAAAATATAGAAAAAATCCTTTTGAGAATATTCGAGGGAAAAAATTAACAGAATAAGAAATACCTATATATACTCTATATAGAGTAATAAAAAAAAACGAAAAGGGGGTTAACGGATGAGGTTCGCGAGGTCTACTGTTCACAGAACCACTAGTATTATAACTGGTGTAACAGTGTTTTTAACAAAAATCCTCCTAAACGACTTGACCAATTTTTATGTTTTTTTTTGGTGTATGTTCGCTTGGATAGGCCTAAGAATAGGTGATAAACTATTTTTATACCTCCAGCCGTAGAATTAGGAATCGCGCGCGCTAAGGCATATTATTTAACCTATGCCTCTAACTATAAAAAAAATAAATGGCAAAACAATCAATTGTGTAACTAACACGACTGTGTTTTATTTATATAGAAGATACATATATAGATAAACATCAAAAACCCAGGTCAATCAGAAAAAGATATTTTTTTCATTTTGACCTGACCGTTATGCTGCATATTAATCATCACGCCACGGAGGTCGTCATCCTACCACAGAGCTATTTAGTGCTTTATTTTATATGTTATCGGATTAAGAATCACAGTGTCTAAAGTGATAGATAGATGGAGTTAATATGTCTCAGTATGACTATTTAGAAGATGTTTTATGTGCAGTTTGCACAAAATCGGTAGAGCGGTTATTGCGGTTCTTCATTCATCACATTGTTTGAATTTTAAGCGGGCGAAGCCGCGGGCAAAAGCAAGTTCTCTATAAAAAATATATTTTTTAATAGTCTTTCTAAATAATTTTATAATTTTAAATCTTACATATAAATTAATAAGTTGTATTGAACTTATAGTTACCGGCTTAAAAATAGACCACTCCCAATTATTATTCTCTTATAATTGTGGATTTTACTAAAGGAGCGACATCACGCCTAGTGCGTACAAATATTTTTTTTCGCAAAATCAATCATTATCATCACAAAGTAATCAAGAGGAATAAATTAAATAAGACAATACATTTTGTAGAACTTAACGAAAAATTGGTATTTATACGAGGTTAGATGAACACCCCTTTATTAACCATCATAATATAGGTCTATTAATATACCACTTGACCTTTGATTATATAATCAAAGCACTTGAACTACTTCTATACCTCAAGTCATACTTAAAAATAATAAATAAATTTCTCGAAGACCGCTATTTCACGTAAAACTTCTGAAAATAAATAACACAATTTGTCCCGCATCCAACCATGGCGCGTAGTGTACGCAATAAAACAAAATTCCTATTTTCCACAATCCGTCCACTAAAAGATAATATGTTACTTTATTTCTATTTTCTGTATTCACTCAGGGTTTATGTATCTCGAATAGTCACGTCCCCGTCCCGGCGAAGGGTAAAGCATACAAATAAGTAAAAGTCCGAGACCGGACAAACACCCAACGCCGTGTTCTTTATCTGTGGATCTCTTAAAAGAATTTGATCATGTTTGAGAATATTACGAGCAACATCTGCGGCAAGGGACGAATAAACTTAAATATTTGGATACAAGGATCGTACTTATCATAAAGAAATCATCTGGTCAGTGCAGGCTTTGTTTACTTTTGTTGAAGTCAAGACATTGCTTAAGGATAAGTTAAAAAATTGAATGCACTTTAAGATCTTATATCTCTTTAAAAAAATCTTATCACATGTGACTTCTTCAAACATAAATTTTGAGTTTTCCATTTTGCAAAACCTCCATACGAATATTAACTACCTACATCCGGTTAAACAGTCAGGGTGATCTACCGAAAACTAAAAAGTGTGTTAAAAACTATTTATTTATTTGTTTATTTCCAAATTCATGTACACAGAAAAATATACAAAAGAAAAGAACATAGAATAAAGAATATTAGTACAAGGGTGCTGCTTATTAACTATATTTCATTTCAAATTAATTCAGTCATTTGTTTGAAGACAAATGTCATATCTATCGAACTAATTAAGTTTTTAAAATTAAATGATCTGTTTATGTCTTGTTAAGCGCAGACTGGTTTACAATAGCATTGAAAAATTAACAAAAATTACATATAAAAAAAAAAATATTCTCAATTGTTTTGGGCAGACTATTCTCACCAAACAACAAGGGGTGGAAAAACAATAGGTTATTTGTCAGCGTGTACGATTGGTGTTGTTATAACAAGGTCCGCGGCGGCCACAATCAATCTGGCGCGGTTGTCAATTTGCGGCGTCCCGGCCGGCGGCCTGATGACTTCCGAGTGACCGCTTCTGATTTGCATAAGGGCTAGCTTTAATATGAGATTATTCTCGAGTTAGACCGTCCGAAACGGCCCATTCATTATAGTTTCGGAATATTTAGTTGACCCAATTCCGGATTTAATTATTAACGTTTTTATTAGTATGTAGTGGATAGACTAAAGACACAGTGGGCCACATAGAAAAGTATATTTATTATTCATGTTGGGCGAGGTATACACAGAGTGAACACGAATGCTCAAAAATACTCGCAACTGCACTTCATTTTAATACATTATTCCTTATACTAATCGGTTACACGTGGTACATATATGTATATTATCTGAGTATATATAGAACATGTCAGAGGGTTAATGTTTTCAAAGTATATCTATTATCCAATAACAATCAGATGCCCCTGTATTCTTATCTCAAGTTACAATAAATAAAATCTATTTAATTCGATACTTTGAAAGAGTTTCACGTTAGATATTAATTTGATACATTTTTCTTTATACCTATTGACTATCATACATACTACAATCACCTTAGATGTTAGTGTACTTGTAATGTTAAAATGGTATACTTATCTCTTTAGGCCACTGTATATATAATTTTCAAGAAAATATGTTATTAGCCTGTAAGAAAATGTAAAAATAATAATGAAAATAATCGTAAGCCCTAGTTATTTAACGTACGTACAATAATGTTACATATTGTACAGTAGTCATGGCAAGCTGCGTCTTCCTTCGGTGACAAAGGGATTACCCTCCGCCCGCGCCGTCTGTGGTTCCTTAATTAACCCCTAAATACCCCGCACGCCTTATGTGGTGTGTAAGATTATTGCGAACGTACCCTTGTTAATTTTAATGTACGGTATTATTGAAACAAATAGAACGTCTTCACGACGAGCTCCTTATTAACTTACACGTGTTGTTCTTGGAATTCACACATTTGAATATAATAGCTTCATTCAATGAAAAGAGAAACTCATTT
Organism: Apomyelois bistriatella; assembly: GCA_947044815.1. Taxonomy (NCBI): domain Eukaryota; kingdom Metazoa; phylum Arthropoda; class Insecta; order Lepidoptera; family Pyralidae; genus Apomyelois; species Apomyelois bistriatella. The sequence continues at coordinate 8,706,522 of OX345689.1, forward strand.
TAATGTTTACTCATATTAATACAAAAAGATAGTAAGTACTTTACATATCTCTTCTGTATATTCTAATATAGCGATTTTTTAAATGCAATTTAATAAAAAAAAATTAATCACTACATTATATCTAGGTATATTAAAAAACCGGCCGAGTGCGAGTAAAATTTTAACTGTCTAGCTAGCACGTTTGATGGGATACAGCCTGATGACAGATGGACGGACGACGGACAGCCGAATATTAGTAATAGGGTCCCGTTTTTATCCTTTAGGTACGGAATCCTAAAAAAACACTGATGTGTTCTGAACTCGTGTTACAGAAGCAAATCAAAATCACATTTACTGTCAAACGATGAGTATTGAGAATGTGATCTAGAGCAAAAACATATTATTAAAAATGTGATTGAATAATTTAATTAGTCGAATATAAAATGCCGTATTCATAATATTAATGGAGAACGCATGCACAGCTAATAGGGTGCGTTATGGTCGGTAATGCGCGATTTGCTCAGGACGAGTTAGGAGCACCCGAGTAGAAAATGGAGCGACGTGTTCAGGGCTAATGCGATCAGCTGAACAAACACGCAACGAGATGCTTTCATCTTCACTCGAGTATCTCATATAGAAAGCATCCCACAGTTGTGGATGTATCAAAATCAGAACAACAACCTACCAAATTTACGATCGCAATAAAAATACTCTTCGTCATCATTATCTTAAGCCGCATTTGGTGCCCGGGGTCTGCTTAAACGTATGTATTATTTTTTTCAACTCTTATAACAACTTCTCATTACACTTAAAACATTTATAAAGTGAAGCATTATTATGTAATGTCTTACTCCAATATCTAGACGTCATCAAAGAGAGGGGGCGTTCTATTCTTCAGCCGAAGACAACACGGCCATAAAAATACATAGATAATTTTATCAAGTTACAAAAATATAAAATAAACTGTCGCGTTCATAACTCCGTGCCAAAGTTTTCTAAATATAACTTCATTCCTGTTACAGTACAAAAATAAACGTGTTGGAAAACTTTTCGACTATGCAAAGACGAAAATGTTTTTCCATATAAAATCCATTGTCCGAAAGCGGGATAAATAAATCTATTGTTGTCAGTTTGAGCGAGACTGTGATACGTAAACAAGTGCAAACCAGACGGACCACGGAGCAAGTTTATTCTCCAAACAGCGGTGTGAAGCATATGCATGCATGCCATGCCGTGTCGCGCGAACGACGCCGCGCCGCGGTACTCGGTATTCCTTGCAGCGACTCTCTTCCGACCGGCTTTGCTCACTGAATGACAAATATTTACTCTATTCTCGACAACCTCACGATAACTTACAAAGTTGACGGTGACTACGCGGGTACACATAAGCTTATCGATTGCTTAACTGTTCGATGCCGCGGTACCTAAAGTAAGAACTTGAAAAGAAAACAAAGAGCGCCAATTTGGCAAGTCGAAGACAAACGCATTTAAAATGGGCAGAGCAGAGCAGCAGCCATCTATCTTTGAGCTTGATAAACGACGACATTATTCCTTATCGTCTACTCAATTTGTTTAAAAGCGTTCTGCTTTTATAATTTGAAAATTACAAATCGTATTTTGACAAAAATGTCCTCATAACTGCAAAGTCTTGCCAGATTTTTGATAAGACAAAGGGGAGAAAGATCGGTTCAATTTATCTAAATTTATATCTTTGGAATACGCTGCGGGTAGAGTAACAAATTCGGTATAGGATATGTAAGAACTTAAAATGTGTATTATCAATTCGTTTAGTTTTGTATATGTTTTAGTCTTACTTATGAAAAATATTTTAGGTTATAAATACAGGATACTTTGAAAGAAATTCCCTTTAGCGAATAAAGTATTCAAATAAATAAAGGTCTTATTGTATTTATACATATATCTGGTACAAATTCATCATCTCAGTGTTTTCCCGATCGTAGCAAAGCCACAACGACTTTCAACTCAGGACTCGGGATCTTCTAGCTAGAGGTTCAGCTGCCTGCATGATTCAAACTTTTAAAATGTTATGTAGGAAGAATATGCTACCTTTTGGAGATAGATATTAATTGATCACTTTCTAGTTTATTTGTACAGTTCCTAATAACAGAAACATCTATATTGATCCCTTATTTGCTTTTTCAGCGACTACTAGAAAAAAGTAGTAGCATATTCTCAAGCCAAACACATCAAATAGAGAAAATAACTGATTAAATAACAAAAATGTTTTATTACATTTGTTGCAGTTGTGGAGGAGCCAGAATTTACGGACGTTATCCAGAACGTGACGGTGCCCGCGGGTCGCAGCGTGCGCCTCGCGTGTTCTGTGAAGAACCTCGGCTCTTATAAGGTACGTGACCCTTTTTTTTTTTTTTTTTTTTTTTTTTGTTTACGGAGGGGAAATGCATTTACGCACAGAGTGTGGGACTCCTGAGCTGCTAGTCAGCCCAGACTACCCACTAAAACCCCTCCGGCGGCCGCACCAGCCGTTGTGAGGGCGTCATGGGATCGCTAAGCATTCTACCACGACGCCCTCCGGCTTGACCCAACGGTCACCTCAGTATTGGGCCAGGCGGGCATATCGTGCCCGCCTTCGGCCCCGACCACGGCCTCGCCGAAGCCGTGGTGCGTCCGCTCTGGCCTCGCGTTCTCGCTCGGCCGCCTCCTTCTGCGACATTACTGTTTCGCAGAAGGAGGCCATTGCATCCCAATACCTCTCGCCACACAGCATCATTGCGACGATGCTGTGTAGCGAGAAGTCTCGGTGCCCTAGGGCTACCCCCAACTGCACTCTTTCAGGGGCCCACATCTGACAGTCTGCCAGAGCGTGTTGAGCCGTATCATCCGGCTTCCCACACTCATGGCAGACCGGGCCCGGCTCCCTGCCAATTTTGTGCAGGTAATGACCGAAGCACCCGTGTCCGGTCATTACCTGCGTCATCCGGAACGTCAGCTGGCCATGGCTCCGGTTCAACCACACCGGGAGCGATGGGAGGAGCGCCCCAATGGTTTGAACTCCATATGGGGAATTCTCCAGCTCTACTCTCCATCGCCCCAATAGCCTGACCTCGGCCAGCTGACGTATCCTATTCACCTCCGAGGGAGCGGGCTCAGCGCCACCCTCTCGCATCCTTGCCCGCTCCCTATATACTTCTGCCTGGACAACCGCGTCCATCTCCCACGGCGGAGTCCCGGCCAGGGCGCATGCTGCCGCCCAAGAGACTGTAACATATGCCCTTGCTAGACGATTTGCCACAACTCTTTGTGGTCGTCGTAGCAGGGCCTTGTTGGCTCTGGAGAGCCTGTCCGCCCAAATGGGCGCCCCGTACAGCGCCATGCTGCGGGTGATTCCCGCATAAAGGCGGCGGCACGGGGCCCCAGGCCCTCCAATATTGGGCAGCAGCCTGGCCATGGCCGACGCTGCACCAACGACCCGGGGAGCTAGCTGTTTGAAATGCTCCCCGAAGTCCCAGCGTGAGTCCAGGATGAGGCCCAGGTATTTTATATTGGGCCTCAGCTGAACCCCTACTCCGCCAATTGAGATGGTTGCGTCGGGTGGTGGACGCCATCTTCGTCCCTTTCCGAAGGCGATGACCTCGCACTTGTTTGGGGCCACCTTTAGGCCGAGCAGCCTGATGCGAGTTACCATCAGGTCTGCTGCGACCGTCGCTCTACGCAGGGTCTCCTCTATATTCTCACCCCGGACTGCCAACATTGTGTCATCCGCATAGCAGATGACAATAGTCCGGGGTAGATCGACCCCGCGGATGGCCCAGTCATACCCAATGTTCCACAGCAGGGGTCCAAGCACCGACCCCTGTGGAACACCGCAGGTCATCGCCCTCACCATTCTGCCATCTTTGGTGCCGTAGAGCACCACTCTTTCGGTGAGGTAGTGCCCTACGACAGCCCTCAAGTAGAGGGGCACTCCATGATAGCGGAGTGCCTCCTCTATGACTTCATAGGGGAGGGAGCCGAACGCGTTGGCTATGTCAAGAGACACCGCCACGGCTCCACTCCCCTCATCCGTTGCCTCCTCCGAGAATGTCCTTAGCTTTTGAAGGGCGTCAATGGTGGACCGCCCGGTTCTGAAACCGTATTGGCGGTCCGACACATTGGGCCCTTCTCCCTCTAGGTGCTGGATGATCCGTCGCGCAATAATGCGCTCGAGCATCTTGCCGGTTTCATCCAGCATCAGTAGGGGCCTCCAGCCCGAGGGGGAATCCTCGGGTCGGCTCTCCTTCCTTAGAAGGCAGAGCCTACCCTCCTTCCACGGTCTCGGGAACCGCCCTGTCGACAGACAATCATCGAACAGGTCTTTCAGACGGTTCCCGAGGTGCGCCAAGGCCACCGGCAGGACGAGGCCGGGGACGCCATCCGGGCCCGAAGGTACGTGACCCTAACCTAACCATCTATACCAAATGCGCTGTCTCATCTTAGCATTTTTTCGTGGCATCCTCTCATTTTTCCAGAACAGATTCCGATTTCTGCTTAATTACCGTTTTCACTGTAAACTAAACAAGTATTTAATAATATATAAAATACTTACCTATCCTTATTTGTTATGGAAGACAACATTATTAAATTATGAGGTCCTTCATATACATATAGTTCAGTACTAGTTGCCTAGTAGTACATTTGTTTTACTTTTTATTATTATTTGCTGTTATAGCGACCACAGAAATATTTACATCAACTGTAACAATTTAAACACTATTAGTTATCATAATTCATGAGAAACAGCCTGGTGACGGATGGACGGACAGCGAACTTAAAAAGCACTTTTTGTATATGTGGTAAATAGGTACCTACCTATAAATGTGATTCATATTAATTAATGTCGCTATACATATATTTTCATCAATATCTTACTGTATATTGCTCTTAGTAAAATAATACTCATGTAGTGGATAAAAAGGCACTCACAACATCATAGATGACAGCACCCAAGTCTTCGCTTGGGAATACGACAATATGCGTAGAGGAGCGAAAGGAAACATAAAATAAGAAGCATTTTATCATTTGATTTAGAAGGCGCCGTCGTAATAAAGTGTCCATATAAATGGAGGAAGATATGATTTACAACCTCTACGCCGAGTTTGCACCTCTTCGCATAGCGACAAATATTGTGAAAACTTAAAAAATGAAATCGCGTAATAACATTTTTTTTTTTAATTAAAATATATACATACGGACTACATTGGCGGACATTATATTTACTTTATGAGGTTTAATATAAAAATGTAGAGAAAAGCAAATTTGTACATGGATGAAAATTCAAAACCTAACTATGTACTATAAACATAAATTCATCCAGAACCGTTCAGCCGATCTGTAAAAACTAGTGGTTCTGTGAACAGTAGACCTCGCGAACCTCATCCGTTAACCCCCTTTTCGTTTTTTTTTATTACTCTATATAGAGTATATATAGGTATTTCTTATTCTGTTAATTTTTTCCCTCGAATATTCTCAAAAGGATTTTTTCTATATTTTTTTATTTTGCCATATTATTTTATTCTGGTCAGACGGTCATAATCTTAATCTTAATCTAAATATATAAAAGCGAAAAACACTCACTCACTCATCACGAAATCTCCAAAACTGCTGAGCCGATGAAGATGAAATTTGGCAGGAAGGTAGATTGTGACTAAGAGACGTCCACTAAGAAAGGACTTTTGGGAATTTTATCCCTAAAGGGGTGAAAAAGGGGTTGCCAGTTTGTATGAAACTTCGTCATTTTTGAAGTGAGATACATGAAATTATTAATTTATATTTGAAGTTGGTAAAAAATAATAATGCACCAATCAGATTTTAAAAATTACATCCCTAAAGGGGAGAAATAGGGGTTGCCATTTTGTATGAAACTTTGTCATTATTGAAGTGAGACACATGAAATTTTCAATTTGAATTTGTAATTGGTTAAAAAAAATAATGCATCAATCTGATTTTGAAAATTACATCCCTATAGGGTTGAAATAGGGGTTGCCAGTTTGTATGAAACTTTGTCATTTTTGAAGTGAGATACATGGAATTAAAATTGAAAATGTCTTTTGGTATAATATTTTGTATTGTATTGAATTGTATTGTATGTACACAACATATTGTAATAGGATACAATACATAATAGAAGACAGAGTGCAAAGGTTTTATTTATTTGTTAATATTATGAGTTCAGTAATGTGTCAATAGATGGCGCTACCATACATTTTAAAAGTCGATATGGTTTGTCGTTCGCATTTAATCATCATGTGAAGTAATTGAGGTTTCAAAATAATTTTTTGCTTTTCTGACGATTTGATTGTGTGTTTAGACGATTTGGTACCTGCTAAATATAAAATAATAAAATTAAATTGGAATTGATTGGAGTATGGAGTGGTAATTGCGGCATTATATTGTATGTATAGTTAATGTCTGCGTTTTGGGCTACTCATTGATTCGTTTAATTTAAGTTTGAAAAGGATTCCGGATTCCGGATTTCGAATAGTAGTTTGAAAATAAGAGGGTTCTAATCTTGCTAAACATTACTTTTTTTTTTACTTATAAAAGCGAAAAACACTCACTCACTCATCACGAAATCTCCAAAACTGCTGAGCCGATGAAGATGAAATTTGGCAGGAAGGTAGATTGTGACTAAGAGACGTCCACTAAGAAAGGACTTTTGGGAATTTTATCCCTAAAGGGGTGAAAAAGGGGTTGCCAGTTTGTATGAAACTTCGTCATTTTTGAAGTAAGATACATGAAATTATTAATTTACATTTGAAGTTGGTAAAAAATAATAATGCACCAATCAGATTTTGAAAATTACATCCCTAAAGGGGTGAAATAGGTGTTGCCATTTTGTATGAAACTTTGTCATTATTGAAGTGAGACACATGAAATTTTCAATTTGAATTTGTAATTGGTTAAAAATAATAATGCATCAATCTGATTTTGAAAATTACATCCCTATAGGGGTGAAATAGGGGTTGCCAGTTTGTATGAAACTTTGTCATTTTTGAAGTGAGATACATGGAATTAAAATTGAAAATGTCTTTTGGTATAATATTTTGTATTGTATTGTATATACACAATATATTGTAATAGGATGCAATACATAATAGAAGACAGAGTGCAAAGGTTTTATTTATTTGTTAATATTATAAGTTCAGTAATGTGTCAATAGATGGCGCTACCATACATTTTAAAAGTCGATATGGTTTGTCGTTCGCATTTTTTTTTTGCTTTTCTGACGATTTGATTGTGTGTTTAGACGATTTGGTACCTGCTAAATATAAAATAATAAAATTAAATTGGAATTGATTGGAGTATGGAGTGGTAATTGCGGCATTATATTGTATGTATAGTTAATGTCTGCGTTTTGGGCTACTCATTGATTCGTTTAATTTAAGTTTGAAAAGGATTCCGGATTCCGGATTTCGAATAGTAGTTTGAAAATAAGAGGGTTCTAATCCTGCTAAACATTACTTTTTTTACTTACTTTTTTTTCGTTTTGTATTAGTTTTTTAGAATTCTATATTTTTGCTTTTAATATTTTAGTAAAGAAATGTTTCAAGAAATAGCTGGAAGTAGCTGGATCGAATCCTGCCACAAACAATAATTTTCTGTTTTCGTTTTTTGTTTGTTTTCTAGAATTATTTTCTTACTTTTATTTTAATTTTGAAAAGGAAGGAATAAATTCATTTGCAAATTTATTTCCGGATAAACGATATCGCAACCCCAATCAAATCAAATCTAATAGTTTGTCATTGACGACATTGAAGAAGATTATCGAATGGTTGACTGGTAGAGAACGCTCTTAGCGTTAAGTCCGTTAATATATCAGTATTTTGTACTTATCTATCTATAAAAATAATAGGACAGTAAAAATCGAGTGTCTAAACATTAAATATTTTTCTAAAAAACTGATATGGAGCGATTAAAGAAGAGTAACAGAAACAAAAAAAAAAAACAATTTTTGGAATTTTTGTCTCTCTGGTACGTTATAACTTCAAAACTGCTCAACAGATTTGAACGCGGTTTTCACAGGTGGATTACATATAATTAGGAGCGTTGTCAAAACTTTGTTTCGTCAAAATCGGTTAAGGGAAAAAAGTTATGGTCAGTTGAAGTTTACTTCTAGCACTGCTTCAAAACTTTTAAACAGAGTTGAATGCGGTTTACATAAAAGTATTTAATTTAGATAAAGCTAGAATTTCTACTTTGTTTTATCGATATCAATAAAGAGAAAAACACACTGCAGTGTCTATTAAATTTTAATAAAATAACACATTGAATATGTGTGGGCGTATAATTTAGTTACATAAAATATCAATAGATGGCGCTGACTTTATTTTAATTATTTTTTCGCATATGTTTCGTTTATTATTCGTTTGTTTATCGGTCGTGTTGTATTGTAAGCTATTTGAATTGATTGGTTGGTTTGGTTTGGCTTTGGCTTTGGTTTAAAAAATAATCAAATCGGCAAGTCAGTTCAGTTGTTGTTTGACGGAACATACGGTCGTGTCGTAAGGTTTAATTTAACTAACTTATCACTTTTTATTTAGATTTTCTCCACTTTTCACGCCCACTATAACTTTAGGAGTGGCTTTTAGGTCCAAATGACCCTGTAATAGACTGCATCTACTCTTTTAGAGACAAAGATGTGATAGTATGATTGTTAATATTTTTAGTTTGATATCGTAGCAATGTAATGGCTTTATAAAATTGGCACGGGAATAGGATACTATAGATTTAACTAAAGGTCTGGATAGTTGTAGTTTCCACAGGTTACGCGAAAAGCGTCCTACATGCGGGCGGAGCCGCGGGCAACAGCTAGTATATAAATATAATATATAAAATAAAATAAAAATAAAAATAAAAATAAAAATGAAAATGAAAATGAAAATGAAAATGAAAATGAAAATGAAAATGAAAATGAAAATGAAAATGAAAATGAAAATGAAAATGAAAATGAAAATGAAAATGAAAATGAAAATGAAAATGAAAATGAAAATGAAAATGAAAATGAAAATGAAAATGAAAATGAAAATGAAAATGAAAATGAAAATGAAAATGAAAATGAAAATGAAAATGAAAATGAAAATGAAAATGAAAATGAAAATGAAAATGAAAATGAAAATGAAAATGAAAATGAAAATGAAAATGAAAATGAAAATGAAAATGAAAATGAAAATGAAAATGAAAATGAAAATGAAAATGAAAATGAAAATGAAAATGAAAATGAAAATGAAAATGAAAATGAAAATGAAAATGAAAATGAAAATGAAAATGAAAATGAAAATGAAAATGAAAATGAAAATGAAAATGAAAATGAAAATGAAAATGAAAATGAAAATGAAAATGAAAATGAAAATGAAAATGAAAATGAAAATGAAAATGAAAATGAAAATGAAAATGAAAATGAAAATGAAAATGAAAATGAAAATGAAAATGAAAATGAAAATGAAAATGAAAATGAAAATGAAAATGAAAATGAAAATGAAAATGAAAATGAAAATGAAAATGAAAATAAAAATAAATGACCGAAAACGAATTCAAAGCGCAAAGTTGTAAAAGAACAAGTACCAAGCGGCCAGTGGTATAAGCAATATAACAAATAGCATACTTCCCCCATTTTGCCCCCATTTTCCTTCCAATCAAAAAACGCTCTCGACAAAAAATTGCAAATAAATCAAGGAACACGTGTGTCAAGTTTCATTAAGATCCGTTCGTAAACAACGTCACAGAAAACTTTCCCCCTTTTTTCCCCCCTTTTCCCTCCAATCAAAAAAAACTCTCGACAAAAAATTGCAAATAAATCAAGGAACACGTGTACCAAGTTTCATTAAGATCCGTTCAGAAATGCGACCTCTAGCCCGGAACAAACAGACAGACAGACAGACAGACAGACAGACAGACAGACATCCGGACAAAAGCAAAATTTGCCAGTCTCGAAATGGAGACTCTCGCTCGCTTCGCTCGCTCGGTCAATAAAAAATATAAAGAATAAAATTGTTATTAGGTATCGAAAAGGGTTTTCAGTTGTTCTACTTTTAAATTCCAGTATGATTTAGTAACAAATATCCATACATCCAAACTTTTACATTTCTTTATTAGTTACTAAAAGTTACTCTAGCGTAGTAGAAATAAAGTTCACAACTTACATACAATACTATTTCCTAAAAAAATACTCGTAGCACTATGAATAGAATTGTCTATGTTAATAGACAATTCGCCTAATGATGTAGCAAGTTCGTAGCCTAATCGTAGCATGTATGTTTGTAGCAAGCTACACAAAGAAAAATAGGTGTTGCATTTTCATATGCACATTAAAGATTATTTTAGTCACTTGATATTTAGTTCACGGACAAAATGTTATTTTGTAAATAAAAAAAAGGGTTACTCTAGTGCAGTAGAAATAAAGTTCACAACCGACATACACCACTATTTCCTAAAATAGTACTCGTAGCACTAACGTAGACAATTCGCCTAATGATGTAGCATGTTCGTAGCAAGTTCGTAGCCTAATCGTAGCATGTGTTTGTAGCAAGCTACACAAAGAAAGATAGGTGTTGTATTCTCAAATGCACATTAAAGCTTATATTACTGTTAATATTTAGTTTACTGACAAAATGATTTGACCGACTTCAAAAAAAGAGGAGGTTCTCAATTCGTCAGAATGTTTTGTAAATGACATATTTAAAAATCAATAAGCAAACGGCCCGCCTAGTATATAGGGGGACGCGCGGTCACTGTAACTTTCAGAGACAACATTTCTTTTGAATTTTTTAATTTAAATCTGTCAATCCTAGTCACGTACGATGAGCGCGGCTGGTGTAAATGGAAGTTGTATTGAAGTGAGCTCCGAGACTAGTCACCGGACGAACGATAAGCCACAAGGTGGCGTTTTGGGCTAACTGCCCAGACCGCTCGCCGCTCCAGGGAGAAGGGGTAGTGTCGCTTCATTTGACTCCAGCTGCACCCTCCTATGATTAGTATTAGTATTCGCTTATCGCTAAAGTGTTGTGAGTTTATTGGATAATCTGATCATTAGAGCAAGACGCTTGTAATGACTTATATCGTTATTGAATAGAGGAAACCGAACATATACACAGTTGAATAAACTTCAATGAACAGGCGGCTTTATTGGACAATTGTCCAGCTATCAGTAGGTCATCCTATATCGTTAAGTCTCTCTATTTATATTTTAAGCTTTAGTCAGAACTACGAGTAACAATAGGTACTATGTAGAGATTAAATTCTAGAAGTTGACGACATAATCATTGTTTTGTCCAAATGGGGATAGTACTGACATCTCTAACAGCTTTGCCTAATAAACTTTATAAAAGAAGAAAAGTTTCATACTTAATTACTTTTTAACAGTAGACTATTTAAATTCTAAAACATTTTAAACGCTTTGCAGTAAATTAATGCAGAGTCATGGTTTGCAAACATTGCTTATCGCGTTTATTACGCAATTGTTTGTACTCACAGGTTGTTCTGTACCTATGAATCACATAATAACCTAAATTAATACCTATGTAACGCATATTTGATCTTACTTCCAGTGGGAATTTCGTGATATCATAGTAGTCTCCTAAAATTTTGAAATAAAAGTAGTTTGTATATAATTTTTAGGTGCGTTATTAGGTCGCAGCCGTTAAATTGAGAGAACACACATTTTCCATACAATCTTTCACATTTACAATACTAACGTAGTAATAGACATTAGTTCTGTGATAACAATATCGTAGCTTATTGGCATTAGCTTGAAATCACGTGAAGTGTATTCCATCAATTCCCCAACTGAAGGCCTTTTTCTGTTCATTTTATTGCATTTACTTACGCAAGGAACTGTCGGCGGTGCGAGCGCAATAAAAGCCGAGATAGTGTTCTTCTGAAATAAAGGCTTAACTGAGGGAGCCATCACCGTTGCCCTGTATTGACAACAAGAAGCGGATTTCCCGAAAGCCTCGCCTCTGCCATTAGTTTTCCGCATCGGTTAAAAAGATTTGCTTCTGCGATCGTATTTTTTTAGAAATATTGTGTTATTTCAAATATCGCTGCCAGCGACAAAATATATTTATTTTAAGACAAATCTATGTTTTTGTGGTGGCAAATGTAATGGAAGTCATTTTATAAGACCTTACCTTGTAGTTCTTTTTTTAAAACTAAATATAGATTTAGTTATGGTCACAATACACAACAATATTATGGTCGAATTATATGTCTATCTATATGCCGAAAAATGTCATTTTTATTTAACCACTTAATCATTATCATCTTTTGAGCTTGATGAAGTCCCCTCTTGTTCATAAATGGCCTTACCTACATCCAAGTCCAGTGTACCACCTATATAAAAAACCATTTATTTTTAGTTTTGTTGTGCTTAGAACCAGTAACAACATTTTCAAAATATTTGTCGAATATCATAACATCATACTCGTAGTTAGCTATTCGTCTATTCATAGAGCAATGCAAATATATTTGCTATTTATACAAACATTTGAAAGTATGCGCGCACGTAGCCGGTTCATCGGCATGAAATGTCAGATAGTCGGCTGTGGCACGTATGTGGGTTTGCAATAACATGCCACAACGAGTCGCAGCAATGTTACACTCGCGCCGCATGCGAGCGCCGGCTGTTCCAATTCTGGCATATTTCTCGGCCTTAAGAGGAAATTATACTTGAGCTTTCGCAACACAAATTCGAGCATTCTAATTCTTACAAATTGACGATCTTGAACCGAACCAAAAAAAAAAAATACATTATATTTAATTTTGTGAATCTCAAAAGGAAAAATTAATTAATAATAATTTATTACACATATTGAGCTAAGTAGTTCTTAAGAAAGTTTGATACTTGTTTTCTGTTATGGGGTACTTGCTATTAACTCTATGGAAGTCGTCATATTACATTAGAAACATAGTCTAAATTCTGTATTACTTATAGCGTTTTAAAGATCGGTTTGTAAGCCAAATCAGCCTTCCAGGCTGCTCTTTATTTTAAAACCGCAGTGTCATATCCTCTTAATATTGCCGCTTCGGGAACCGAGGGGTGCAGGACATGTCTCCGACCCCTCTGCAACTGGAATGTATGGAATGATCGCAATCACGAATAATAACAAACTCACTTACATTTTAATTAAAATTGCTGAGAAGTGAGTACCAAATCTTTTTAATGATCTAGCATCCACCTCATATAAAATGACATCTAGTTTTATACAAATTCACTCTGAATAAGAAATAGCTTGTGAGTTCATGAAATAGTTAGTGAGCTTTTTACTTTGTTATAATGAGTGGTGAATTAAGAAATAGGCAAAATACAACCCAAGGTGTAGATCATTCCATTTCTTCACATTTATATTAAAGATTTGTTGCAAAATTTTGAGAAAAAAATATTTACATTTAAATGTTTGGTTATTCTGAATGTTTCCGATAGCAACTATCAACAATCGATCTTCCAAATAACTTATTGGCTTGAGATCCGGCAAAAACTTCCAAGTGCCCTCGGCAAATCCGCAACTGAAGAGACCTCTAAGTGGGCTTTTAGTTAAAGTAAGCTAAGCCGCCTCGCGCACGGTGTTAGCTCATTCTATGTCATTGCCACTGCATTAGTTCGAAAACGCTCGTCCCGAGTTCTGATTTAAAGTGAAAATTTATTTTATGCTACCTCTAACAGAAGTGTTATTTTATATTTAATCTGTGTGATTGGTCCATATATATTTATTTATTATTTATTAATGTTTGAAGTTAAAAATGGCGAGTGTGTGTCTGTGTGTATTAGAAAAAAAAGTAAATGTACCTAATAATTCAACGCTGTAGTGTTTTGCCAAATTGCTCAACATATTGATGAATTGACCTATACCACAGAATTTTTAATAGTACCCTATACATTCACTTTGGTTCGTTCCTGTTTGGTGTGTAGAAAAAAAACTTAATGGACTCCTTCTCTGTCGTTGCCTCCAGCCAGATTACAGGACATTTTACGCTAGGTACGTCTAATAAACATGTGCTACAATCATTCTTCAGGTGGTCCTCTCGTGAACTAAGATAATTGGCATTATTTACAAGGATAAACTGTGGTCTTTTGCACTGTATGCGTTCAACGAGAATTATTATCAGTTTTTTTTAGTATATGAAAAGAACATAAGAGGAATTTAAAACTGAAAACCCTAATATGTGTTTAAAACCCTAAATAGCTTCCAGCTAAAAAAAGACAATATACACTACCGCGGGGGAGTAAAACACCGATGCATAAAGGACTATGGTATAGTTGCCTATCAATTCCTAGATAAATAGTGTGCACTAGTCATACTTCGCGAATACCCTAAAAAAAAACTCTACACAAAACGAAGCTTTAAAGTACATATTAAACTGTAAACAATACATAATAAGTTTTAAAATGGCTATGTATAGTAATTATTATAAGTTAGGCAATACAATTGTTCCGTCGCCTACCCTTTAAATTGCAACACAACAATTTGTATTGTTGTGTTTCCGTTTGCAAGGGAAGGGCTTCAACTGCAACGAAATTGCTAGATAGATCCTGCTAAAATTGGCGACACATGAGAAGCAAGCATCATCAAGATTGTCCAGTTTCGTCTATTGCCCCACGCTTCATCTCATACAACTCATTATACTTATTTAATTACATACTTAACTAAAAAATGATTGTATAATTTGACAATTTTAAATTCTATTTCTATGCACCTTAATTAAAGGTTCACATAAAACACAAATTTTAACATTTCCTTTCAGAATTCGCTTTTGTCTATCTGTAATATTTACAAGAAATAAATGTATTATCCATATATTCAGTTTATTGATTGAAAATTGATATAAATACAACTACTACTTGACCATACAGAAGACATGATAAAGTATTGAAAAAACTCGGTTCCGACGATACAGACGATACTTACCGAAGTTTTACAAAACAGCCAAGTTTGCGACCTTTTATATCCACAGCTTTGAAGTTCTCTTCATAAAATAATACTCACTTTGACAGACCGTCTCTTTTTACAGATTTATTTGTCAGTTGATGGATTTCTAAGCAAATATGTTCTTTATAAATTATTTTCTGCATATTTTTTCATCTTATCTAAAATATTGTGTATTTGTAACACTAAAGAAGGCAAGATAAGCAACCTTAGACGACGCCGCGACCTTTAGTATGTCGGGAGAGCCGTCAAGTCATTGGTACTAAGATGGCAGTCGTAACGTAAGACTAAATTGAAAATCTTCAGGCTGCTTAGAAATCAAACTATTATTTTTGGCAACACATGTTTTAACATCGCACGCAGCACACGGAAAATTAGTTTTCAGTGATGAAAGCGTCAAGCGTTGGTCAGATATTTAAAATCGATTTTACATATACCCGGTTGGTTTTATTTATACATATATAAAACAGACAAAATCAAAGCACATCCTTCTAACATAAAATAATAAACTCACTTTTACAAATACTCACCTTCAAGAACAACAATTAAATTAATAATTATTTAAAAAAACAGACATATTTAAAAACTATAGCAGAGCGTGCTCTAAACAAGCGAACAACTTCTAACAAACAAAGTACGATAACAGTGTAACATGAAGCTCCTTAAACGTTTCATAATTAAATCTGTCGTAATATTATTAAACACGTCTACGAATCATCTCCTGCGGCGATAGGGCCCCGTCGTTAAAGAGGTTGGTGCGGTGCGCGGCAGAATGGCCAAAGTTTGCAACGAGTCCATTATAAATCAAACGACGCCTCCGGGGCATGTCCTGAGGGACGCTGCCGTCTCCCAGAGTGCCTCCAAACTTCAACTTTGCCTCCTTAATGCTTTAACAATTAAGATAAAAAGAAAGAAGGGCTTAAATTGAAGGTGGTTAAAAGATAACGAGTTAATAGAGCCTGCTCGGATTTTTTACCTTCTCCTGTAAGGCATAACCTAGTTTTAAAGTATTTAGATAATAAGTATATTTTAAAATTACTAATAATAATCTTAGTGATTTATTTTTTTTTCCAATAAAATAATATTTACTGTTGATGTAAAAAAGGGAAGGGGTAGGTACTTTCACCTCCAGCGGTGATATTTAACCTAGACGCGTTTAAGATCTATAAACAAAAAATACAAAAAGCACAGCTGGTTCTAATAATGAATTTGCATTGACCAGGTATCCGATTATTTAGATTAGCTCTGCTAATATAAACTAACTAAATAACTGTATATTGCTTATTTAGTGACAATGAAGCTGATATTGATCGGAGTAGTCCGAATATAGTACAAGAGATACGTATTACAATTTGTTTCCTATATTTCTAGTTATAATTCTAAATTATTTCGTAGCACAGAGCGTTGAATCAGATACTGTTATGTTTCATACAAACCTTAATTCGCAGTCAGCAATACATTTCTAAATCCATTTTAATTTTCATTAATTCTGTAACTTCCCTTAATAAGCAATTTTATAATCCTAATTCCAACAAACTTGGGACGTTTCAAAATATTGTGCCGACCCCGATCCGCCACGCGATGCCAAACTTCTTCAAGTTCAACACTCAACGCTTATCTCCTAACCGCTTACAATTTTGATTCCTTCTTAATTTTATCTTTACTGTAGGAACAATAAAAGAGAACTTTCAGGAAATACCTTTTATATTATACGGATCCGAGATAACCCTGCGGATTCGGTGTTCTCAACTTGTGGTTAAATCTTTTTGATATTAATATTAGAAAGTTAGAAAAATTATAAGAACAAGCATATCATTCGAAGAAATTAATAATTTGAGTATTATTTTTATTTTTCATACCCCTCGCCATAGAGCGAAGGTTACTGGGGGCTACCAGGACCAGGTATCAAAACACAGTTGAGAATAGAATTTGTAACATTTAATCTTAATTTACTGAGTAAAGTTGACTTTAATAATATTTTAAAATATAAATCAAATCAAAAATACAATTTACGTGAAGAAAAAATGTCTTTGATATTATCCATTATTTTAGACAGGCAATCTCGCTCTACCGTAAACAAACAGGCTTGACCGGCACTAATACGGAATTTTTATATGTATACCAATTATTTTAACTTGTGATTACATGAAAATACAGCTATCATTAGTAAGGTTGTACATCGCGATGAGACGCGCAATAAGTGCCAGACGGAGAGGCAATGTAATTGAATGAGCGGTGCAGAGGCACACCGCAGCAAGATTAGATTAGATGCCGGCCACAATTACGTAGATCAGATTTACATCGTCTCCGCTTGTGTCGCCGGGCGGCGCCACCTAGACTTGATGTCAGCACCAAAT
The DNA here is from genome assembly GCA_947044815.1 of Apomyelois bistriatella. Taxonomy (NCBI): domain Eukaryota; kingdom Metazoa; phylum Arthropoda; class Insecta; order Lepidoptera; family Pyralidae; genus Apomyelois; species Apomyelois bistriatella. Next base: position 8,723,797 of record OX345689.1, read on the forward strand.
AACAAAAGAACAGAAGCATAGCTAGTTTTATCACACTAGTCAAATGTGTTGTTTATTGTAAATAATATTTACATCCTGGAGTAAGGAGTATGCTTTTGAAACTGTTTGAAGAAAATTACAATTTAATTAAATATGTAAATTCTTTTGTAACTAAGGAAACATTTTTTTTTTATAATACTGAGTAGGCACAATCTCGCCTACGGCCCACCTGATGGAAAGTGGTTACCGTAGGCTATAGACACCTGCAACACCAGGAATGACACGAGGGCATTGCTGATCCTGAAGATTTTTTTCACGCCCTTCTTTCTTTTTAATTCTACCCATAAATTAAAAAGAAAATTGTCTCCGCGCGTGATTTCCAAATTCTTTTATTCTACCTCAACAATTATCATAACTAAATTTATGTTTTTCGTAAATAAGTATCTCAAGAATTTAATTCTGTTGTTCTTGAAAGTATGGTGCTGGGCGAATCAACGCAAGCATGATAGAATATTAAAATCTAAGTTTTTTTATTGATAGTAGCACGGATATTGTTGGTTAAATTGAAATCTCTAATACTCATTTACGAAATTGATATATTCTTCTCGACTGTGTTCTACACTCTCTTTATTGCGAGGCGCGAGGCGGCCGCATTTCATATTGTTCACAGCTCGGATTTACGTTCGTTAGCCATTACGGTGTTTGCACAGGGAATTGAATTTTGAAATATTTCAGGAAATTTTTATTGAACATGCGATATCCTAAAAAAAATGTAGTTTGTAGATTAAACTACTGAAGTTTTAGATTTATTAGTCAGATTTTTGTTATTTTCCATCATGGCGGCGCGACGGCGGCAGCGTATGATGGTTAATAAACAAGCCATATTCTCTTATTCCGCTAACTTCACTGTCTCTTTTACCCTTCAAACCAGAATTTAATAAGCGATTAAGTTTCATTACATAAAGTATAAAATATACTAAGCGTTTGCTATCCATTTGTCCTCCTGCCATATATCTCGTGAACCGAACTTAATAGCTGTTTCATACTTTCACAGATCAATATTATTATATAGTTGCTATAAAAAATTTAAAATATTCTGACGTTAAACTAGAAAAGTTTATGTAATATTTTTCATATTCGTCTCCTGTCATCAAAGATTTGACTTTCAGAATAAAACTTTCACCATCTATAACTTTTATAAATTAGAATGTACAAACGCGCTTTTGAAATTTACATGAAATTATTTTAACATAAATCACTTGTAATATTAAGCCTTGTTTAATATCCCTGAGCCCCAGGTTACGGCGACAAGTCAGGTCACCGTCATTAGAGGGGTTACCGTCCCATTGCATAATAAAATGGGCGAAGTTTCCTCAAGTCCATTATAAATTAGACAGCGGCTGAGAGCCGCATCACTTAAGATAGGTAAGATGTGACCCGGCACGGGCTGGGCCACCAAACTTCCTCTTATTGCCCTCCCAATCTTGATAAAAAGAACTACCCGGCAGCCATGATTCAAACTTAAAGCTGGATTAAGAGATAAAGGATGCACGTCGAACTTTACGACTTCGATATCTTACAACTTTTAATTTGACAGCGCTTTTGTCAAAATGCAAGGTCAAAGGGTATTAAGAATAACCTTAATTATGTAACCAGTCAGGAACTTGAAAATTCTTTATCAATTATTGTAATGTATGAACAACAAAAGTTTTTAAAAGAAGATATTCATGCTTTAAAGTGTGGAAAGACAATTGTAAAAGGAAATTTAAAATCTCTTTGTCCCTTTATTGATGACAATGGTTTGTTGCGTGTAGGAGGCCGGTTGCATAATGCTAACATACCATACTCACAGAAACATCCGATCATTTTGCCTCGAGATTCGCGTGTCACCAATTTGATAATACACAGTGAACATTTAAGAAACCTTCATGCAGGTCCTAAGTTGACTCTGTCATCAATAAGACAAAGATTTTGGATAGTACATGGTCTTAGAGAAGTTAAAAAAGTTATTCATAAGTGTATCATTTGTTTTAAATTGAAAGCTGCTGCTTCCAAGCAATTGATGGGCTCTCTGCCACCTGATAGGGTGAAAGCTTGTCGCGCCTTTCAAAAGGTCGGTTTAGATTATACTGGGGCAATATCATTGAAAATTGCGCGTGTTAGAAAGCCAATCATTACAAAGGGTTATGTTTGTCTGTTCGTGTGCTTCGTAACCAAAGCTATTCATTTAGAACTTGCTTCAGATTTGAAAACTGAAACTTTTATTGCATGTTTAAATAGGTTTATTTCCAGAAGGGGACTGCCTACCGACATATATAGCGACAATGCTTCAACTTTCAGGTGTGCAAAGAAGCAATTAGATGATATGTACAATTTACATAATTCAGCAGAGCATCAAAGATTAGTTTCTCAATTTACATCTCAAAAAAGAATAAATTTTCATGCTTTACCCTGTTACTCCCCGATATTTGCGGGATTGGCAGAGAGTGGTGTAAAAAGTTGCAAGAACTTGTTAAAAAGAGAGTTACAAAAGGCATGTTTAACCTATGAAGAATTATACACAGTTTTATGTCAAATTGAAGCTATCTTAAACAGTAGGCCTTTGATGCCAATAACTAATGATGTAACTGACTATTCCTGCATTACTCCAGGTCATTTTTTGATAGGCACTGCTCTAAATACATATCCTGATGCTAATGTTACTATGATATCTAGATCACAATTTTGGAAAACATGTAATGAGATGAAACTCTCCTTCTGGCGAATATGGAGTAAGCAATATTTAAATTTGTTACAATGTCGAGCAAAGTGGCAGGTTCCTCAACCAAATATAAGAATAGGTGCACTTGTAATACTTAGAGATGATAATTTGTCACCAATGTACTGGCCCTTAGCCAGAGTAATAAATACCTATCCTGGTGATGATGGGAAGGTTCGTGTGGTTGAAGTTAGAACTTCAAATGGCCACACACATAGAAGAGCTGTAATGAAAGTTTGTGTCTTACCGCTCGACAGTGAGGATAATAACAGCTGTGTCTAGTGGTTCTCACCGATTCCAAGACAGTATAATTATGTCGTAGGACTAGACACAGCATTTGACTTTATAAGCACTTTTGAGTATTATTTGTTACCCTCTAGTAGTACTAGGTATAATTTGTTATTGGTTCGATTACTTTCTATTAATGATTTCAAATGTAAGTTCATTTAGTACATTAAGCTTATGTAAGTTTATTAATATTGCTATAAAAAGCAAATGTCTGCAGGTACCGTACCTATATATGAGTATTTTAATAAAAATACATTTGTTTTGCTTCTCAAATATTTAATTCAAATTTTAACGAATATGTACTTGTTTCAATGGCAATACATTTCTTTTATATGTTCATGATAATACAATAAAAGTCTTTTCTAAATTTCCAACTGTATTAAACATAGTTTATTAAGAACTACTTATTAAATGTATTGTTTCTGTAATTCTGCAATTTTGTGTTAACGCATAGAATATTGGATAGACAATGTTTCTATTTTGTATTTTATTTGCCCCGGCAATATGTTGGCAACCCAACATTAATATTTTGTCACTGGCAACCTTTTGTAATTCCTTCTTTCTGATTCAAGAATAAAATCAACACGTTTGCAATTTCTGTCGTGGATTTATTATTTTACCAGCCTTACATACAGTCCGCTTTCACAAGTATATTTACATTATTTTACAGCCGTCCTATATTGAGTTGTCGAAAGTTATTGGATTTACTTTACTTTTAATCACAAACATAGATTTTTTTAAAGTACCTAAGTTGTAATTTTGTTGTTTTTCTAATACCTGCCAAGGTTTAACTACCATTGCAAGCATTTAGCGAATATGAGCTATAATATAATTAAATGCGAATGTATCATATCCGAAATTTTAATAATATACTTTGTGGTAATTAGTAGCCCGAGTATAAAGTACACTCACTCTACGTTCCTCACAATATCCATACAAAAAATCTCTTCAATCCGTCAATTTGTTTTGACGTTTATTAGCTAGGACCGAATTACCCATTCGTGTCTAAGCTTTGGCACTAATCACGGTAAAGATAGGAGCACCAACCCCGCTCCTATCACTGGGATCCAGCCTGAAGCGTACCAATCCCTCGTCCGTGCCTACCTATGTTAATCTACAGTTACATTTGAACACATATTAAAATGATCAACAGCAATATCATATCAATATCAAATACTAATAAAGGCCATGTCAAATCACTAGAGCACAATACACCGCTAGGCGAACCCAAGGAGAAGAGAGCGTTACACTCATACTCACCCCGACACTACTACTGCCAAGACCTGTAGTGGGGATATATCTGTCACGTGATGTTACCGGGCGCTAACACGTTAATGAAGGACCAACTTAACAAATACACATGCCTAGAATAGTACAGTTGGTCTATTAAATATTGCACAATATGACGCATCTAAGCAAACCAACATTCCACAGGTTCATTTTAATAAGATTGAATCATTCCGTCACGAATATTAAAAGTAGAGCGAGATTGCTTGAAATAAGTATAACAATCTCTATAAAATGCATTTTAAGCGCTTAATGCCGTGGAAATTTGGTGTGAAGCGGCGACGCGATGGCAGCTCCTTGCAATTACAAATGGTGTGCCATGCGACCTCCGCACTAATGGCTGTTCAAAAAGGTTCAAGTTCGCTATTACTGGTGTCACATACATAAACATTTACACTCGCTGTTTTTCGTGTAGATTTTCCCTCTGGTAGTGGTTACTGATGATGTAGTCTCACAAATGGACAGTTTTAGATTTTTAAGATGCAAAGCATGACAGACAAACAAGAGAAACGCTGTAATATAGTTGAAAATAATTTTATCCTTCACTCATGATAGAATAGGTATCCCTATATGTGAACATTTTCTTTTGATAATATTTTTAGAATATTTATTTTGTAAAAAAGTCGTATAAGAAACGCCACGTTCCTTAATTTCCGTTACGTCACCGCTCCAATTGGAAGAACGATTGGAAATCACTGAAGCGACATTCTCCACCCTACTTTTTACTCGCTTTATTAATGTTTCGTAACTCAAAAAGTAACGTACTCGACAATAATGTAATTTCTTGTTTGGATATTTCTTATTATTTATTTCCACAAAAACGGTGATTTCCCGATAAAATATTTTTTTATTTCACAAATTATTAGCCGTATTTTTGAGAAAGCTGTCAATGTTGTTCTTTACTACTAGAATCAAGTTGTCGGGAAGGCATCCGCTTGGGCGTTAAAATAGTTATGACATCACATCTAGAAAAATATTTTCCCTTTTCTTCTTAGAAGATAGATTGGGGACCATATCATCTTTTGTAACTGTAAATCTAAAAACTCCTTGCAGTTTATATAGTAACTAGCGACCCGCCCCAGCTTCGCATGGGCATTAAAACCTTCCTCTTGAATCACTCTATCTATTAAAAAACCGCAACCAAATCCGTTGCGTAGTTTTGAAGATTTAAGCATACATAGGGACATAGGGACAGAAAAAGCGACTTTGTTTTATACTATGTAATGATAGTGTCAATAATGTGCTTATATTTTCATTATAAATAAAGAAGAAACAATGTTATAAGTAATGTTTACTAATATTCCTAAGAAAGATAAATTTTAGTACCTTAATTTAAATCTTTTTTTACACCAGGTGGCGTGGATGCACTTCGAGCAATCAGCAATCCTCACGGTCCACAACCACGTGATCACGAGGAACCCTCGGGTCAGTGTCACCCACGACAAACATCGAACATGGTTCCTGCACATTTCTGACGTACGGGAGGAAGATAGGGGGCGATACATGTGTCAGATCAACACTGTCACTGCAAAGACTCAGTTTGGCTATCTTCATGTAGTCGGTGAGAATCATTCATTTTTTATTCATTCTAGCTTATTATATTTGGGAGGACTGTTACTGCCCACGACAGTCTGATTTTTATACTAAATTCATTTAAATTATAATTTCTATATTTGAAGCTATGTAAGTTTGAATATCTATTAACGAAATATAAGAGTAAAAATTAAATATATTTGTACGATAAAAATATGTCCCACTATGCCAACTGCAATGAGCTAAAATGTGTACATTAGCTATTAGTCGGATGCACAATAAAGTGGACTTATCGGCTGTCGACAGTGCCGCCGACGATCGACGACTCGCTGAGCTCCAGCGACGTTATCGTGCGGGAGGGCGCCAATGTCACGTTGACGTGCCGCGCTAATGGCTCTCCTAAGCCCACCATCAAGTGGAAGCGAGACGACAACTCAAAAATCTCCATCAGCAAAGGACATACCGGTTAGATATCTCGCAATAATTACTGATAAGTATCTCAGCCTTTTTCGATCATTCGATAACGATCTCGAAATTTCAGTATCCGAGTGGGAAGGCGAGGTTTTGGAGATGGCTCGCATTTCGCGATTGGACATGGGAGCTTACTTATGCATTGCTAGTAATGGCGTGCCTCCGACGGTTTCGAAGCGAGTCAAAGTTAGCGTGGACTGTGAGTAGTTTCTACGAGAGGATTCAATCGATTTTATTGCTGTCATGTTTGTAATCCATTTTTGTTTTTTAGTTCCACCGATGCTCTGGATACCTCATCAATTGGTCGGCGCTCCTTTATTTTATAATGTGACGTTAGAATGTTTTACGGAGGCACATCCTACATCTCTAAACTACTGGACCCGTGATGACGGACATATGATTCATGAAAGTCATAAATATCATATGGAAAATACAGTCGGAATACCTGCCTATAAAACGCATATGAGGCTACTAATAAGACATATTGATAATGAAGATTATGGAACTTATAAATGTGTTGCCAAAAACCCAAGAGGCGAATCTGATGGCACGATAAGGCTCTACAGTAAGTATACCAAATTTTTTAGGTCTGAGTTTTTAAATGAGGCGTTAAGAATTCTAGTAAGTTTCAAGTTACAAATACTGTAAGTTTATTTAAAACGCGTACTCTGAATTTATCCGAATATTTTCCTGTCACAGTTTTTCAAGTAAAACTAAAAAGGCGCGAAACGTTGCAAAAATTTAAGAATGCCACTTAATAGAACTTAAAAAACATATATAATATTGATTTTGTTGTCACTGCAGCATCTTCTCCACCAACAACGACTCCAGATCCTCGAGCCGTGACGGTTCCCCCGCCTTCCAGACCTCCACGCAGAGAGAATCCACTCAACGAAAAAGGTACCTAACTACAATTTTTAATAGTCGAAAATATATATTATTAAGTCATACTAATCTATAAAGCTTTGTTTGTTTGAACAACGCCAGTGTTTGGAAAAATTAAGTTGTTAAAAAAAATGCAATATAAATTAGGCTTACATGATAAATAATATATCACGAGTCGATGAAAAATGGAGGCACAGTATTATGTACCTATAGGCCAACGATTTTCTGATGGTAATTTATTACTATTCAGGCAAAATCAATAAGGTTCAAGCATATTGTGTGTTTAAAAGTATCAACAGCAACCAACCAACATAAATAAACAACACCAAATACTGAAATAAAATTAAAACGCTTACAACACATTGTGTGGTCGAATGGGTTCATCAATTTTTGATACCATCGATAAAAATGCCGGGAACAACATTTTTACGTCGACGATTTCGTTTATTAAGAGATAATATTACCTTTACGAGTTGTATCTCGGCAAGAGCAGTATGGTTTGATTGTTTGCTATTTCAGTTATTATTAGTAGTCGTTATATTTGTTTATAGATCATAAACGTTCTGTTAGGACGATCTGCTTGTCGCCAGCCGCAGTTTGTTAACCGGCTTCGAATATTATGGCCGATCGTAAAACGTAAACAAATCGTAACATTGAAACGTTTATGAAGTGGCGTTGTAGGGTTTGTTGTTACAAACCATAAAATTATTTTTATTTTTACTAAATGGCCATAAATTTGAAGGGTTTATGAATTAATTCATTATTATTGAATTAAATTAGCCTAAGTTCTTTGGCATAGGCATTAAAAACTAGTTAAAAGTGTAATTACTAGTAATGGTTTAACAATTTAAAATTATGGCAAAAAATATGATTGGCCATATCTAGTTTTTATATTAATTACAATAAAACCATTCACTATCATTTAAGTATGTAAAGAAGATGTACTTGTTTTTAACAATCGATAAACCAAAGTCATAAGTTGGGTGCGCGTCATTACGCCTCAGTTATTGGGAACTGGCCATCCCCCGGACATGCCGTCGGACGACAGACGACATCTTGCGCGACATCCTATTACTGCCAAGTGTTGATTCTGACTCCCTCGTTACAAACTTACCGACTTATATCTCTCCGCAAGTTTTGCAAATAGGAAAAGTTATGACTTCAAGAACATTTTAGTTCAGGACGCAAGGATTTGTTATATATCCTTATTCAGGCGGAGGTTTTGAAATACACGGTTTATTGATTTTGCCCGTGCAGCATATCATTTTAACGTGCATCGATGAACTTGAAAAATCCATTTAGCGGTCTCCTAACTTACCGCGGTATAAGTTTTACTGGGGGATGTTTTTGCGCGAGCGTCGACACTGGCCGCCAGCCGCGCCGGGCTTCGTTTTATTTTTTGTACCCATTACGAATTTACGGCTAGCCCGGCTAAGCGACAATATTGCACAACTTTTCAATAACTGTTTGGTGACCGGCCAGTATCCCTGCTACTGTTGAATATTTTTGGAAACAACTGCACTTTTTAAACTTTTGTTATCATTATTATTTATTGACTGGCGCACTGTTGCTATGGAAATTAAACTGTGATATTACAAAACTATTTAAGTATACTTATGTTTTGTCTTGTAAAAATTTTGAAGAGCTAGCAGAGATGCATTCGTGTTCATAACCCACTAGTTTTTGCTCATGTTACAATTGTGATAATTCGATTAACCGGCCCCTCGCTACATCGTTAACCTTACATGCAGTACTATATTGCAAGCCATTTACACCCGGACTTGAGTTGGTCACTACTAGTGGTGGTTAGGTTTTTCGTTTGTTAACATTTCCATCGGTGCTTCAGAAAGCACCCTAAACCGTAGGTCCTTTCTGTTATTACCTATTTGTTTGTTATAATGTAATAACTTTATTATACAAAAAGGATATACATTTACACGGCCTAATAACTACGTTTTGATTCAAAAAATAAGTAATAGTTGAGTATTTACATTGATTTTTTTTACCAGGAACCAAATATCAGTCGAACCTGAATGAGATCGATAAGGGGAAGCAGAAGACAGACGAGGGTGGTGGGAAGACGCACCTCAACTGGGTGGGAGGCGCTTCGCAGGTTACAGGTAAACTATCTCTCGCTCACATTTTATTACTCTGAATTCCTAGAAATTAGATTTCACAGATTTATTAAACCAAAAAAAAACTCATAACCATCATCAGCTTACTTTTAGGGCTGGTACAGGTAACGTAAGTAAAAAAAATGGTTTTATGTAACGTTGATTCACTATGTTTTCATTTAAGTACCTATTCAAATTTTAATTTTCTGATGTGAATATGAATACCTCGTATTTATTTTGTACTAGCTTTCGCCCGCGGCATTGCCCGCCCGAATTTCCCTATGTCTTTCTCAATACTTATAACTATGTGTATGCAAAATTTCAGGAAGATTGGTTCAGTAGATAGAGCGTGAAAGCGTAACAAACTCACTTTTGCATTTATAATATTAGTATGAAGTATGAAGCGAATTTGTGGCAAATTACGTATTTGATAAAGACATGCCGATTTTAAAATGCAGCGAAGTCCTAAATTAGTTATTTATAATGGGTAAGATTAATTTTATAGATATTCCTAAACATCCAAATTTATTTACAGGGTCGGCGTATCGGATTAAGTGTCATCTATGGCTATTACTTTTATCAGCTGCACGAATAATTCACTTTTAAGTATTTAATTATTTATTACTAGACTCACTTAAATCCACACTGTCCATTTTGTATATGATATAATGATATTTTATCAGATCTAGCTTAAACAACTTAGTAAAAAAAACTATGTTGGCAGTTATTAAGCTTAACAACTACGCTAATAATAAAATGAAATTGGTCACTTATTTTATTTTGTACTCAGTTTGAAATCTATAAGAAAGAAAGAAAATGACCAAAATATATTATTTGTATAATTCTATAACCTATTCTCCTTTTTATTAAATGAGCTTAGGAAGTTTTAAAGCTTTTTGACAAGAATCTTATGTACCTGTCGTCTTAGCCGACAACAAGTTTAAAAAAATGCATTGTTATCGAATGTTAATGAACACACTATTTTAGAAGAAAATATAATAAGTTTAAGAAAGTCCTTGAAAACAGGTAAAGTAGACTAAATATATCTAATATAAAGTAGTAGGCTCCACCGTCGTCGTTGTATTATTATACAATAGTTAAAACTCTTCTTTTTCTAATCGAACTATATCTATTATATGTAAAAACGTTGTTGTTAATTGCATATAATATAAAAATAAATGCTGTACACAGTTCCTTGAACTTATAATGTAAAGAAATAATAACGATTTGGCAGATTTTCCATTTATTTTCTATTCACTTATATAAACTTAAATTTTAATTATACTTAAATCTGCCGAGCCGTTAACACTACATAATTAAAATAGATAATTACTGCACACGTATTACTTAAAATATAAAGTGCACTATTATATCATATTATCAATATACATATATATAGAGTAAGACTGAAAGAAAATAAAATAGTTATATAACCATCTCTTTAGTACTCGTAATTGATAATTTTGTTTGCTTTTGTCAACCTCATGTTCGCTGTGATAAGGCTTTTAATTGAAGACAAACAAAATTGGATGGTATGCAATAGATTTTAACATTTAACGAAAAGACAAAAGAATTTCACATGGTCAAAAATTAGTTTATTCATATTATAATTTGGTAGTAAATATTCACTGCGAATTATCAATTACCGATAACGGACAGTTTATGTATTTATTTAAGGTCCCACCGATTTTGTCCTAAGAAATACTCTCCTAATTTTTTATTTGTTTAAGTTTACCACATTACCATGATTTAATTTACCATTTTTTTTAGATTTAATTTACCATTTAGAATTAGATAACTTCATTCAACTACTAGTTATTTATATAATGCTAACAATCATTCCAAATAAATGAATAAACGACATATTAAGGATTGATTACTTTGCATTTTACAAAATTTTGTGTAATTTAGTTTACCAAAAACACATGTTTCTTCTGTCAATTATAGTTTATATAAAAAGTGCTGTATGTAAATGTTACCGTTATACATGTTGCCAAATTGCTAAGTATAAGATAATGCTACATAGATAGAAATATTGTAAATATATCCGTAAGCCAAAGCAATGGAGTGTTTTTGATAAAGAAATTGTTTTAAACATTAGGTCATTGTATGAAATCTGAATGATTGTAAACCGTAACTACACGTTAAGACATTAAGAATGATTAGAATATAAATTAAATAAAGCTTGTTTTAAATAATGATGTTTTATTATAAAACCAATTCGGTTAACAAAAGTAATTAAGTACGCTTTCTTCTTGGATCAGTTATTGTTAAGGTAAATGTTCAGATATATTTTATTTCTTTTTAAGGATTGAGTAGGTACTTCTCGTGCTGGTTTTATATATACTTGATAATTAAATAATAGCTAAAACAAAAAAAAATGCTAATTCCCGAAGACGCTGCGTAGGTACTCATTTCCAGAATTTCTTATTTACGAAATAATTTATCCGTGGAAAGTTTTCTTCCGTCATATTTTGATGGGCCGAAATGCTTGCAAACAATCTGGGGCGAATCTTTGAAGATTAGGGCTGGCTTTGGAGCGGCGAAAAGGCTCCAACTACGTATGGCCGCACGCCAACTCCAGTAAGCCAATCTAACTTCTTTTAAATGTGTTTTTGATGTAAAGAACACATTACGGTACGCATTACTTCCCAAGTCCGATATCGGAAACTAAATTAGCTTTTGATTTATATGGGCTTTAAGTTTGGGTAGTTCTAATATTAAACATATATCAGGAGGAGTTACTTCAATCGTATTTACTCTACGTACCTTTGCGTACAAACAAATTGATCCCTATAATTTTTATAGTTTTCATATCATAATTCATTGTCAAGAATGAAAACTGTTACTCAACGAATTAACCTCGTCGCCGCACGCCGCCACTCGATGAGAGAAATAATTCTAAAAATTCTCGCACGGGACTTTGTACTTAGAATTTAATGATTTTAAACCTTATTTTCAAACTTCTAAAGCTGCAAATAGATCGTATGAACTATGTCAATTTACTGCGTTTTACAATGAAAGTAGTGCTTGTAACAGTAGCCTCATTACTTAGCGGTGGCAGGGTAGGCGTGAACTTCCGTCGGAACCGGATATCGTCGGGCGTACAAATAAAATTAACGCTTATTGCCAACCAGTAGAATGACCCTAAATTAGCGGTTCGGTTTTCATTGAACCTCATTACTGGAAAAAGGACTTTCACGTGGTATTTTAAAATTAACGAACTGAATATGTAACGCAATGTTAAAAAACACAGAGTAAAAATGAATATTAGCGAGTAGCGAGGCAACAAGGTGTCTGGTTTTGGTTGAGAATAGACCACTCATCCTTATCCCGTAGATGTCGTTAAAGGTGACTAAAGATTAAAAAGAATAAAATTTTCTTGTATTTCTTACAAAATCTTGAATGTATTTCCTAGGAGGGTTGAAATTAGGCATGCGGTAGATCATACCCAGGTGCTGAGTGAAAATAAATAAGATTTTTAAAACTGCTGCTACTTATATTCTATGATGTTTTTCTACTGTTATAGGGAGCTAAATGTCGTATAATCTGCACAAGAGTGCAGATTATACTTGTTTCGAAATTTATATAATATAAAATTATTTAAAATATCTAAAATTGCAATGTAATGTCACGTGCAATATAATATACGCTTATATTCTTTATGATAACAACAATATACAATACCATTATAGTTTCTTCATCAATCATAAGTATGCAGAACCCAACTTAAAATAAGATTATAAACCGATCAGTTTTATTGTACCATCAAGTTCTCAAACTTCTCAGTTTCAAGCCAAAATCGTCTAGCAGTGCCAAAAATTCAGGCAAAATTATGACAAAATTCGTAACATAAAATATGAGAGATGTCAATTGTAAACAAACAGTAGTTCGTAGTAATATAAGGCAACAAAAAGTTACCACTTAAAAATAAAATATGATCCTTTTATATAAAATTTTGGATATTAAAATTTTGGTATCTAACAAAGAAAATGGAATAAATACTAAGCGTCGATTGAACAAGCTGAGATATTTTTTTTTAAAGAACTGAATATTAAATAATAAACTTTTTTTAGGAAAAAGATATATATATATATATATATATATATATATAATAGTTTGAATAGATATAAAAAAAACATTTATTATTTATTATACGGCAATTAAATAATATTTATTAATATCATAATATTAGTTCGGGTGTACATGGACTGGGCTGCTTTACACGGTGATATAAACTTATATTTTACCTGCATTGAATCTGGTCCTTGTCATTAGTTTGAAATAAATTATAAATTAGTATAGAATAGTAAGGTTAAGTACTAACCAAAAATATACTAAACTCTTAAATTGGCTGGCAAAGTCTAAACTCTTAAATTGGCTGCAAACGTTTAAACAAATAGGGTTGAGTATATTTAGTATTTGTTATTGTTGAATATCGATGAGAAAGCAACCTCTGTACAAGTGAAAATAAACGTGTATTGTACGGGCCAGTGATCGTTACGGTTCATATAGAGCCTCCGTCCTCTATAATTTCCAGAAGGCAAATTAATCCGAACACGGGTGGCTGATCGGCGGCGGTCAGCGCGTCCTCGCATACTAATGCTATTGTTTATCGAAGGGGCTAATCTGTGCGTAGCAGCCGTCACTGTCCTCCCTCGAAATTATAACGGATCACTTTCGGTCGCAGCTAATCCGCCGCCGGCGCCTCGATCAACCAGAACGTGCCTGGAGTACGGACTCTGCAGCTGTTTGCTGTTCATTCATCATATAAGGGTACATCGATATACCTACGAGGCGAAAATTAAAGTAAAGAATTAAAACGGTTATTTAAAAAATACCTAGGTGGTGGTCTCATTGTTCTATTTTCATGGCATCGTACACGGAGTGTACGATTTTCTGTTTGGTGCTATGGTTTGACTGGCAAAGAATGCCTTATGGCATTAAATCTGCCTATTGTATTTATTAAAGTGCAATAAAGTTTAACTTTTACTTGTACGCATATGTAACTTTGACTTCTATACTGCAACACCTGAATCAATTTAATTAAGCTAAAGTATCATAATTTTGTAATTTCAGAGTTTGGTTTATTTATTTATCCATAAAAACATCCGAAAGTTTGTTAAGCCCGTCTTTCACGTAAATTTCGAAAAGAAATATCTCAGACGCACGTCTCAAAGACAACAGAAAATCTAACACGTTAAAATATAATTTTTCGTATTAGTACCTATGTGTTAAATTATAATATTTCTATTCCCATCATCGGGTTTAACGCAAAAACTAACGGTTAATTGTTGTAGCAATCAACCTTTTGTATACTTCGTATAGTAAACAGAAATAGATAAAATGACGAAACAGTTTAATCTTAATAAAGTACCCAAAGAGTGAACCGAAGGAAACTTAAAATAGCGCGAGCATCCCATTTCGGTGGTCGTATAACATGTGTAAAGTTGTAAAAGAGTCGTTCCACACTGAGTGATAATAAAGGTAACCCTCTGCGGCACCTTTATTGTTATCGAATAAAAATAATCCAGGGATTTTTCGGGATGATCGTAAATTATAACGGGATTCAGAGGGGTGGCCGGAGAAGCCCGCTGCGTAGCTAAAGGCTTTCACACCAGACTTGGCTTCTACCAAGCCATATTTATAAAAAAAATCTTGAAGTTTTCTTAACGACTTAGTGAATATAACACTCCACAAAGTATGCTTCGGTATACTTTTACAACAACTGTTACTTTCTAGGATACTTTAGGATCACAACCACTAAATTATCCATAAATATTTCACAAAATTATGCCTCTTCACGAGGCATTTAAAACGAACGAGATGGTAAAGAGCACAGTGTAACAATAACCAGCCCCTCATCGCATATTTTTGACGGTGTGAAGCGCTGAAAATCCACCGATACCAACAAAAGTGGCAACTGAAACTAATGAATTATTCATAGCGGCGGCGCGGTGCATGTTCTATCACTGTTTTATCTATTGCGGGGCTTACCCGCGACCCGCTCCCCTCGCACACTTGGTCGCGCAAGGGTTAACTACCTTGCAACCAACAATTTTAGTACCGTTTGAGAAAGCTAGATAAGCTTCATGACCAAATGAACATTAGCGTAACGCTCCTGCCAACACAATTATTATTAGAGAACATATTTATTAAATTCGAAATGTTTTCGCAGAAATGCAAACAACTGAATATTTGAAATAGACATCTGAATTCTGTTCAGTGCATTAAACTTTTGATTGAGCTAATCCATATTTCTATTTTTACTAGTAAAAATATTCACTGCTTGAACTAACGGCTAAAATTGCTTAAATCCGACGCAATTTTTTTTTTTAATCTATGCTTAAATCGTAATTAATGAAACAATAGCTGTTGCCTGCGGATCCGCCTATATAGTACTCAGTTATATCGTGCTAAAATAAACCTCGGTCTTTAACTATAACCATACCAAATTTCATCAAAATCGGTTTAGTGGTTTAGCAGTGAAAGCGTAAAAGACAGAGATTTTCATATATTAGAATGGAAGTATGGTATCGGCCATTCTCAATTTTGGCATTATTAGTCTAATTACCACAACCCTTTTAATTTTTTGAACTTATTCATGAAATATAACTGTAGAGAGAATGAATATGAATCAATTGCGAATTTAATCGTATTGGCATTTATTTAGCTTATGTAGTATCCAAGTTATCGGTATCTAAAATATTTGATGGTTGTGACAATTAGAAATTATAATTTTACCTCGTCCCGGTAATTAGAAACTTGAATTTTTCCATATAAGTATATTGAATAATGACCGCTTATGTATTCAAAGAAGATATTTAAATATTATATATTAATTTTGTTAAGAAACTATCATATAAAACGCAACAATTCAACATTATAATTAATTTATCATTCGTTTGAGTTTGCTTTAATCTAACGGAAATAACAGCTGTTTTGGTTTTTAATTGACGTGGCGCTAGTGTTCACCGAGGTATCACCTTAAATACAGCTGTTATATACTTATTTTTAAACAACAGCAGCGATGGCAATTAGAAAAGTTGTGGCAATAAGCGTCGTGGCTCTTAGAGAGAAACATGATTATGAAAAAAAAAAAGCTACTTAATAAACAGAATTCTCATAAAGACACATCATAATCCATAGAGCCCAGAAATCTGCTTTATTTTCAATAAACAAGAATAAGTTAACAATAACTCGCAAGTTTTTAATCAAGGCTACATGAATTAGAAAAATCGAAAACCAAAGTCATGGCAATTGGATACTTAGGTGTCTAATTGGCGATTACTCGACACAGCGCACAACCACACTCGACGAGTACCTCGACAACACAGACAGCTCGGGACCTGTGCTACAGTGATGTGCCAGAGATTCTTATTTAGGGATGTGCGCCCTCGATTGTAAGTGGTTTTGGCAATTATTGTCCAAGGTCGGACACGTCTTCATTTGATAATTTTGACTAAGAAAGTACTAGTAACTTGTTGTATTTTTGATATGTTGTTAAATATATATTCCTTAATATAAAAAACCATCTAAAATAACTAAAACTCTTTCTCTGAATTAGTATTAGACAAGTTTCCAAACTGGGAGAGCGCGTGGACGCGTCGTGGTAATTTAAGAACAATGTTTTGAAAAAATAATTCTGTTATACTATGCAATATAGAGATATTTTTTAAAGTGCAACACATAGAAAAAGTTGTTAGCTACTTTACAAAAAAAACAGCACATAATATTATTATGTTTACATGAAAATTTTGCACTGGACGCTCTAAATTAAGCCTTCTGAGAATGGCCGGTATAAGTATATACTTTTTCTTACTATTTCACAACAATGGATTTAACAGAAAAACGCATTACATTACATAATTTCCCTATCAGTCATTTGACGAAGTCTACGTGATATTCTAGGATTAAAAATCTGTTAATAAGCTATTTATATAGCCACTTTTCGTATTCAAGCCTATATCGAAAGTAAAAAGAGGAAAATAGTTTTGTGGTAACAATATTTTTGCATTAGGCACCTTATTGCAGGTCCAGACACGGGCGCAGACGCGTCGACGCCAACGCCATTGCCACGCGTGCTAATCTTGGGCTGTAAACAAGATAAAGCCAAGCTCATAAAATAACAAAATTACAGAAATAACGTAACGCCACATCTGCTTTGCCATAAGGTTCAACCGCCACATCATTGTGAAAGGCGATTCGACTATGGGACTAACATTTCTCTCAAATAAAATTTGCATCGAAGGCATGATAGAGATGCATTTTAGATTATAATTATCTACGATCATATACATATCAAAAAGTTATGTGACAAACTCACCAAACAAAATACTACTAAAGCAAATAATAAATGTGTGATCGATGTACCTAGATAAGAAACAGAAAATGCTATTTACATAATCACAACTTGTGTAACCTCTTCATACACCTTATTTTACAAGCAGGTATGTGGCTACGACGTACGGTGTAAGACATAAATCTGAGTAGATTTCATTATCCAAACCTACTTGTTCCATGATCACAACTTATCAAGTGCCGGTTGTTTTGTTATTTCTGTACAACTTGGTCTTCTTTTCATATTTGGTAAGACAAAAGTTTTATTTTTATAAATATCACCAACACAAAACTGGAGTTTATATCAGTCTAACGTAAGCCTGTCATCGCATTAGGCCATGTAGATCTTCTTGGTCCGAGCGTGTTTCCCGGTTACATCTTCAGCTTACGCCTCAGAGCCCATGTTACGCTATTAATCATGGTCCTGATTTGGTGGAACTGGTTATTCAAGTTAGGCCATGTAGATATAGTGCATAAATCTAAATATATAAATTACGAGAATATATAAATTTATCTATTTTATGAAGACGAACCTTTAAATTAATTATATAGACATATTTATATCTATATAATTAATCTACATAGAATAGAATATATTGATATAATTATATTAAATTAACCAAAGTTGAATCGTTCAGAAAAAGAACATAAAAATAGGTTCATCTTAATAAAAAAGATATTTCTTATAACAGATGACTTTCAAACTTGATTCTTAGAAACACATTATTATACCTATGTTTTCAAGCAAAGCAAGCTAAAATAGATATATGGATTAGACCGATTTTAATATACCTAACATTATAATTACCATACAGATAGTATAAGAAGAGATTTAGGAAGGTTGCGTAGATACTATCACCATCATCCCTTTAATTATATCGCTTGACGTAACAACTAGGGCCGAAAATAAAACCTATTTCGATGATCTTTCGTAATATAGACCAATATTGACTAAACCTAATACCAAATCCAGGGTGTGCCGGGGCAAGTGACGTTGTAATCCGCACAATACAAATGTATAAAAATGGCCACCAATTATCAGTGATTCTATATATTACGAGATATTTCAAATGTAGTTGCTAGCGGTTGCGTTAGGAAATATAGTAAGCAAAATTGGTACAGCATAGTTGACTGCTAGTCATCATGATCATTTCGTGTAGGTATCACGGTCAATCGACCGTACAAACACTGGTGTCAAAATTCTTCGAAACCGCCTTAGGGCCTCTGAAATGGTTCCTTTAACGACTACCAGTTGGCAGCCATGCTTCGGAAGGCACGTTAAATAGTTTTTATTATCAGACAATCAGGTAATTCACGCATACAATACCCTAACTAAACTGTAAACAACTAAACAAAGTATGCTTCCCGTGGGAATCGAACCCACAACTCCTGTGTCTAAAGGCAAACGCCTTAACTACTGAACCACGTACTGATAGTGTAAAGTAACAAAGAAATTCTATACTAAATCCTACAGACGCTAGCGACAATTTTGTATGCCAAATCAGTAAAGCGCCCTTGGCATATAGAAAAACAACTAAGGAATTCCATACAAAATCTTAACACAGTCGCTTACTGCTGTTACACTGGCTGCGTTACTAAGGTCTCATTGTAGAAACACAGCACGAGAGAGTTGACGAGTAGGTTATACAATAATACAATTTACATCAGATAGTTATATCAAGGATATTGTGAAGACAGTATCTCTGAAACAAAGTTACTGACCAAATTGAACCCGGGTCTTATTAAATTCTGTTATTGACGATGCAAGTTGACAAACTGTTTAACAAGGCAACTATCCTGGTTGTCTGTCAGAGTTGGGACCCGCGAGTGAGCTGCACTGTCTGCGCTGTATAAACAACTTTAGCAATTAAACTTTTATTCAAAACATCGATATTGGCTCAGCGGTCTGGTGGTCCATCGTCGTGAATTCACAATTCTAAATTAAACGTCAAACCAAGTCAGAAATCAAGTACATGTTGCTTTTTCTATCACTGTCGTAGTAAGGTTTACCATGAATTCTTTTTAAGACATCCGTCAAAAAAGTTATTAATTTTTAAGCAGTTAACATAGATTTAGCCCCAAGATTAGTCTAAAGTCTAATTATTCGTCCCTTTTTATCAATCATTCCACAATTCATTCCAGTAAGTAATATCTTGCACTTGTTTTATTTTATGAAAAACTAGCTGTTACCCGCGGCTCCGCCCGCGTGTAGGTCGCTTTTCGCGTAACCTGTGTTACATTGCAATGAAATGACGCAACCGAAGTAGCCAGGACATTATTCAAATATAAACAAATATCATGTTTCAGAGTTAAGTTCAAAGAATCTCTTTGTAGACAACATTAGCAGTTCTTCCCTCAGAGGCTAATAAAAATAGATTTTCGGCGCTACTGACCCGCGAGCAAGACTCATACAGTTGTCCATGCGAGAAACATCTTGTTGACTTGTTCTTAGGTCGATGCCAGCTGCTTTTAGGGTTTGTCCCTGCGACTTATTTATCGTCATGGCAAAGCATACAGCAACTGGAAACTGGGTGCGTTTAAATTGAAAGGGGTAATTGTTGGGGATGAGTGGTATTCGAGGTATGACACCGTTTCGCCTGAACCACACCCTGTGAGAATTTCGTCCTGTATTAAGTTGCGCTGCAAAACCGTTACTTTGAGTCGGGTCCCGTTGCATAGTTTAGGCGAAAGATTTCTTAGGAGCATAATGGGAACGCCGACTTTAAGGGTAATGTTATGAGCAGGAAGACCACTTGCAGCCAATGAACTCAAAAACTCGATAGGGTAGGTGGTAGCATCATCCTGATGCTATGATATGATGATTATGACATGTAAATCACGCTAAAACCTTGAGTTTCGGTAAACGTTTCCGAAGCCCGAGATGACGCATGACGCTCGCAGTCAGCGGACAACCGAGACTCTCTGTCAGAAGAATTTTCTAAAGACCGAGACAATGCATGGCGTTGCCTATCTTCATCGAGTCGCATCTGTCTATCCGCATTCGATTCTTGAGATCTAGCTAACCTTCTGCTTTTAGCTATTCTGGAATGATGCGACAGATTAGATCGTTTCCTCCTAGGCATTATTTAAAATAATTAAAATCCATACTAATATTATAAATGTGAAAGTCTGTCTGTCTGTCACCTCTTCACGGCTAAACTGCTGGACCGATTGTAATGAAATTTGGTAGGGATGTAGTTAACGACCTGAGGTCAAACATAGGCCACTTATGGGCGCGATATAACCGAGTCCCACGCGGGGCGAAGCCGCGGGAAACAGCTAGTTCTTTATATAAGGTAAATTTAAATCAACTGCAAATATTTTAAGGGCAGATTCAGACCACTCAACTGAACAACTTTCCTAAATAAACTTATGTCGAAATACGAAAAAAAATTTTTGACCTCCCATACAAATTGAGAATCAGCTGATCTAGTTTAGTATGGAGAGTGACAAATAAAATTTCGTATTTCGATTAGTTTATTTGGAAAAGTTGTTTAGTATAGTGGTCTGTATCTGCCCTTAAAATATTTGCAGTTGATTTGTGTCCACCTTATATACGACACGATCGTATGTTCCGTCAAACAACAAATTCAATTTTCAATTCAAGCAAGACAACTAACAATAGCGAACTAGAGGTGAGGCATAAATATTAGATTAGGTGCGTGGATTAGGTATTTTTCGATACCAGTGCATACCTAATATTTGGCACCCCGGATTAGGTACTTTTCGATGCAAGCAATATTCATCCTTAAATCATACGACGTAAAGTTCAAAATCGACTGAGAAGATTTTTGAATATTCTTGTCGGCTCTTGTATTGGGTATGTACCTATCCAATACTTTCATCCATCAAAGAACACTGACCCTTAAACTAATTATTATAAGATAAAAAATCGGTTGCGAAAAATATTTGCTACTAGAATTAAACGTATGGATTAGGTACACTTTTATCAAATATTTTCATCTAAACAACAATAACCTTTACGCACTTTAAGAATAAGATCAAAAATCAGTTGCAAATAAAGTATTAACAATTACTGGGATTAGGTGTATTAGATTCGCTAGTGCAGCAGTGTTACTATTAGGAGCTTCGATCCAGAAATGTTATCTAATACACAGATTAAGGAACAATACTTTGAAGATCTAATACTATCGTGTTAGAAACAATATTGAACTTTACGATGTATGACATAAGGTTGGGAATTGGCTGCGAATGGCAGGGATTAGGAAGAGGTATTCGGATTAGGTATTTGGATTAGTTATTTTTTGGTATTAGTATTAGATAGAACAGGTACGGGTTTTACCTAATCCAACCCACCTCTATAGCGAACCGAACCGTCCATTTAGTAAATGGACGGGTTGGTTGTAGAGGTGAGGCATAAATATTAGATTAGGTGCGTGGATTAGGTATTTTTCGATACCAGTGCGTGCCTAATATTTGGCACCCCGGATTAGGTATTTTTCGATGCAAGCAATATTCATCCTTAAATCATACGACGTAAAGTTCAAAATCGACTGAGAAGATTTTTGAACATTCTCGTCGGCTCTTGTATTGGGTATGTACCTATCCAATACTTTCATCCATCAAAGAACACTGACCCTTAAACTAATTATTATAAGATAAAAAATCGGTTGCGAAAAATATTTGCTACTAGAATTAAACGTATGGATTAGGTACACTTTTATCAAATATTTTCATCTAAACAACAATGACCTTTACGCACTTTAAGAATAAGATCAAAAATCAGTTGCAAATAAAGTATTAACAATTACTGGGATTAGGTGTATTAGATTCGCTAGTGCAGCAGTGTTACTATTAGGAGCTTCGATCCAGAAATGTTATCTAATACACAGATTAAGGAACAATACTTTGAAGATCTAATACTATCGTGTTAGAAACAATATTGAACTTTACGATGTATGACATAAGGTAGGGAATTGGCTGCGAATGGCAGGGATTAGGAAGAGGTATTCGGATTAGGTATTTGGATTAGTTATTTTTTGGTATTAGTATTAGATAGAACAGGTACGGGTTTTACCTAATCCAACCCACCTCTAGTTGGTTGGTTAAATTGGTTTGGTAAATGGCATTTACCAAACCAATCAATAGATAGACAACAACCAAAGAAAAGAACCAAACCAAAAGAAAGACAAAGACTATCTGCTAGCAACCATTGCTAGGGTTAATTTCAATCTGCTATACCATAATGCGAAAACGTAACCATAGCGAGTTGTAAAGTAAGTCAGCGCCATCTATTGAGATTTTATGTTACTAAATTTACGATCAAATTCAATGTGTTATTTTATTAAAATTAATAGGTGCAGTGCGTGTTTTCGTCTTTATTGATATGGATAATATAAAGTAGAAATTCTAGCCTTATCTAAATTAAATTAAACGTAAGTAAACGCATTAACAGTTTTGAAGCAGTGTTTGAAGTAAATTTTCAATCGACCATAACTTCTTTTTCCCTTAGCCGATTTTGACGAAACAAAGTTTTGACAACGCTCCTAATTATATGTAATCCAACTGTGAAAACCGCGTTTAAATCCGCTGAGTATTTTCGAAGTTATAACGTACCAGACAGACATACATACATACAGACAGACAAAAATTCTAAAAACTGTCTTTTTGGTTTCTGTTACTCTTTTTTAACCGCACTCAATCAGTTTTTATTGGAAAATATTAAATGTACAGACACTCGCATTTTAGTGTCTTATTATATGTATAGATATAAGTAGTATCAAATGTACTGTGTAACACATGAATCAAGTAAATAAATGAACTTAAATATAGAAATAAACATTAATGTAGTTATTGAAAAAACATAAGAAAGTTTATAATTAAGTCGGTTTTTATTACAGCAATCGGTTTTTATGAGCGCAAATTCAAATGTTATTGATAAAGTTTCCTTATTACGATTCCATGAGAATATGTTCTACAAAGCCACAAACTTGTTTACATCGAATTCAAATAGAGTTTTTAGCTTGAATTATGCAGTCGCGGCTACTGCCAAATGCAGTAACACGGCGTTAGTATGTAGATACTTTGGGATTTCATATTGCTTTTAGTTCACGACTTGTTTTGAGTTAAACACTATGTTAAAAATATTCAGTATTATAGAACTTACATTTGGAACAATTAAATCAGGCCTAAAAGTTCAAATGAAAGTGTAAATCAACCATGTATCCAATCGATTTTAACCATTATTGTTTGGAGCTACTATAACAGTAATCATACAGTGTGAATGGACAGACCAAAATGCATGTAAAAAAATTATTTTATTCTTCTTCTTTTCGAGTCGAAATGCCTGTGGTATATATAAATATATATTTTAAATATGTTCCGACCAGTACATAACCACGTAAACATTTAATTCTTAATAGCGCTGTAAAACACCCCGACCTATACTAAAGTACGTGGCCCTAGCCACGTCAAACTGAAACCACTCTTTCTTCTTTAGTATGGATCGAAAACTAAATTATAATGTTAATTAAACAAACAAGTAATTGGCACCCATGTAATACGTATCTAATTTTGCCGACTAGATATTAAAACTGAAATAAAAAAAATCATTTAAAAGTAAGAGAATCACATAATAATCGATCCACATGGTGCGAATATTTCGTTTGGATCACTTATAACACAAAATAATTGGTCATTCTAGAAAAAGTCTACGAGCGTCTACGCGCTGCTACGAACTTGCTACGAAGCAACGAGAGTCTCCTTTAAGAAATGAACGCCATGGCTATTAGTTTTTATGAAATTGAAGTAATTCAATTTTACTTATAAAGTAGATCTTGCAGAATTTTCTACGTAAATTTTTATACTTTTAAATGCATTGAACTAATTAAGTAACAATCACATACATTTTAAATAATAATTATGTAAGTATTTTATCAAACAAGTTTAAATATTTCCGATACGAATATCTGTAATCATCACTAGACTATGATTGATAAAATAGACCTGTATTAACCATAACTCAGTTCGTAGGGACGATCGAGTTGGATATCTTCATGCGTCGCTACTGTAGGTAGCGACAGGCTCTGCCACATGCTGGCCGCACATAAATCTCGCTGGCAATATGAAACGCCCGTAATATCACAATAACCCGTCCCACAGCGATGCCATCGCCTTACTGCCAACGGAAATTGGAATTAATATTACAAGTATCTAAATATAATTGGCTCAGTAGTGTCGTTACATAGTAGTTAAGTCATTTCGACTCGAAAAGAAGAAGTAGTGTATAAATTATTTGTATACTAAGACCTAACTTGTGATAGATACTTAACAAAATCTGATAAATAGAACGAGCTAGATTAAAATGGTTTTACTTATAACTTAACTAGCGACCCGCCCCGACTTCGCATGAGCATAAAAACCTTCTTCTTGAATCACTCTATCTAAAAAAACCGCTTTAAAATCCGTTGCGTAGTTTCAAAGATACATACAAAGGGACATAGGGACAGAGAAAGCGACTTTATTTTATACTATGTAGTGATATATTATATGTTTTGTAGTAAGTTAAGTTTCAGCTATATAAAAATAAATTATCAATGTGTACTTTTATAAAATATTTTGTTTTTTTTTTACAATTTAAGTTGACCCAAAATATTCAAGTTATAATTTGTTACAGTTCTTTGCAAGTTATGAAACTAATATGAACTATACAATCTACAAATTAAATTATACGGGGGAATCGGTTTAAAGGTTAATACTTCCCTATTAATACTGGGAGTGATAATACGTTTCATAACCGAGTAAATTTCATAGATATCCGAAGGCAGTAGCAGAGGGAAACACGTCCTCATTATTCAAATGCATCGAAGCAAATTATGGTAATCTGGGTAACCTGTTCTGTTTCACTAATATTAATACACAAACATCGTCGGTCTATGCGTTCGCATTGCTTTGCTCAGTCGAACCTCCCCTCATTGCAAAGCGGACGTCTCCTTCTCCAGTTACATATTGTTTTATACGTTATCCAATCCGATATTGTATTTGATGTTCTATATGTTTTTATATTTTTGTATTATAATTTTGAAGTACCATTATAATGTTGTTCTTGTGTTTTTTTTATAGCTGTAAGTATGTTTTTGCTTATAAAAAGATAACTACGGTTCGATTCTTTTTTAATAGGTAGAGTGATTTAAGAGGAAGGTCTATATGTATAATACATGCATTATATAGCATTGCGCCCGTGCAAAGCCGGGGCGGGTCGCTAGTTCCGATATAAACTTCGAAAAATATAAATATTACAAAATATATAATGCAAAAAAGTACTGTACACTAAAATAATAATTACTTATCATAAACACGTGAAAGTACTGAGACAGAACTGTGGGTCTAAAAACGCCACTTTAGCAATTCTGCGAATCGAATTCATATTACGAATTCCTTAGCAATTCTTTAGCAATTCCTAATGATTTCAAATTTTTTAAAGAGGAATTGCATAGTTTAGTTGGCCATTTTACAAAAAATAGAGGAATTGCTACAGGATTGCTGAGAAATTCGTAATATGAATTCGATTCGCAGAATTGCTAAAGTGGCGTTTTTAGACCCCCTGTAGTATTAAATAAAGCAATGTTATTTCCTACTGTCATGGGTCGCGGACGTCGCTCGTCGCGGTGACGTGTTCATCGACAACGGAACATCTACTCTACTACGCGTGTTACCGGCGCGTCACGCTCGCGTCACGCCACGTCCCGGCCCGAATGTCGCATTACAGCAGTGACACCGCGACATTGCGCTGTTGCTACATTACGGTACATGCCATTCGAATGTGGATGCTTTATTAATACTACATGTTTATTAATACGTTAAAGTACTAAGAGTTACTTTTGTTTAAGATTTAACCTAATGGTAGCTTTTGTTAGTGGTTAGAGATTTCTAAAACTTATGTATCGTATGCAGGCCGAACGCTTTACTAACAACTTGATTATAGAAAACAGTATTTTGAGTGCCTCTATAATAAACTGACACATATGACACAATGGTTGACTGGTAGAGAATGCTTTTAGCATTAAGTCCGCAAATTGTATAAGTATTTTGTACTTATGGAACAATAAAGTTTTAATAAATAAATAATTAAACTGACACGTATATTTTCGAGTAATGTAAGTAAATATGATGTCATTCGTGATATTTATAATAAAATTTAAACTTATATGGGATTAATTATTTTTATGAATAAAGTATACAACCACAGAACTAAGACGTCTTGAATACAAATTGTCTAACAAGCTTTATAATCGAAAAATTCAAAAACAAATTATCTTATATTTTTAGCGGTTGAATTTTATGGCATCGGAAATTTCATGCGGCTAAAGTAATTTTCCGCGAGCACAGAGCGGAAATTACCACATAGTGTAGTGACGTGTTCGACAAACGTCACGTAGCCGTATCCGAGCGCGCAGATCCTTATATCCAATTTCCGGCCGTTTTTGTTGGAAATGAGAATTAGCTGACGTGACGGGACGGAAGGTTAAATATCAATGTCGATCGTATCATATCTCGTAGCCCGTTGCGAACGCTTTTTGAGATAATAAGATAATCCACTACTGCTCTTTAAAATTTTATCCTATTATACATATTAATTTTAGCAAAGAATAAAAAAAACAAATTGGGAAACTTGGGAAAATATATTTATGGTAGTGGCTGTTACTTTTTATGTTTTTCTTTTTCTTCCAAACCTGCATGAAAGTAGACTAAAACTAGTCCTATCAAATACTCTTTTTCGTATACCTAACTTTTATTTACTAAAAAATATATATGTAAATTTGTTAAAATTATATGACCATAACGCTTTATCATTAAGTACCTGAGTAAAGGGTTCCACTTGACAAAAATCGCAAAATGGCTACAGAATCTAAAAAGGGCCAAAATACCTTTTATCTACTAACATTATTATTATCAAGTAATATTCTCTCAACGTCCAATAAACCTCATTTGGCTTGTTGACGCTTTTGCAATAGTCACATGAAATTCACTTCAAAACTTACTTAAGATCCACGACTTTTGTCCCTTCGGGTTGTTGAAAAAGTTGAAAAGGTGTTTTAGTTCTTACATTTTTTGTGGGTTGTTGAGAGACTCGCCGGTGTCACTCGCGAGCTCAGCCAAGCGCACATAACGAACTCGCGGCGCGCCACTGTGCTCTCGTTCAACCTAAGAGCAGCATAGGCCACGACATCAGCGTTTAAAGCTTGTTAACATGTAAATAATAAATATTATTCATCCGTTGAACTATATAAGTATGCTATTATCAAGAAAAGGATAAATAATAACTTACTTTACATTCCAGTTGATAAAATAATAATGGTTTGGATAAGTGGCGAATATTACCTATAGCCTCTAAACGTTGCGAAAAGTTGTCAGCTTGAAATAAAACACATGAGTATTTACAGTTATCGCTTATTAAATAAATGTTTAATTACTTAATATCTATTTACAATAAAATCCTAACAAATATATCTAAGTTTAGATGTATTATTGATGTTATGGAATGCATCTAAATATCAATAACCTTTTTATAATAAAAAGAGAGATAAAAAAAGATTGTTATTCATAGTTACTTGAGAATCAACGAGGCTGATTGATATTCAAATTTAATATTACTGCATTGAGATTGTCATTGTATAACATAGATTTTTAAAAAAATTTGCCTGCGCGATTTCTAGTTCTATGTTGTATACCAAGTAGCAAGAAATATTTTTTTAATCAAGTTTGCCGTCACGCGTCCGTTTTATGGCCGCAGCTAGAAAAGTTCATTTTTAATTGATATATATTATTATTATTATTGATATATATTTATTAAGATAATAATTCAAACTAAACTAGTTGAGTTAATGAAGAATAGATTTTTTTTTTATATAGAGCTCTCTATTTTGTTTGTACTATTTTCGTTTCTAATAAATTAAGCCTTATGAATTCTCAAGCATGCTTTTGTATAGAATCTTCACTATCATTACATAGTATAAAACAAAGTCGCTTTCTCTGTCCCTTTGTCCCTTTGTATGCTTAAATCTTTAAAACTACGCAACGGATTTTGATGCGGTTTTTTTCAATAGATAGAGTGATTTAAGAAGAAGGTTTTATGCCCATGCGAAGCCGGGGTGGGTCGCTAGTAAAGTATAAAAGTGCAACGAAGCTAACTGCTACATAGACCTAAATATCCGATGGCAAATGTATTGCAATTATACGAAATACTTTTATGTTAACAATCTTTGACATGATGGCTCAAAGGTGTGTTAGCGCCCGGTAACATCACGTGACAGATATCTCCCCACTACAGGTAAACCCCTCTTGGCAGTAGTAGTGTCGGGGTGAGTATGAGTGTAACGCTCTCTTCTCCTTGGGTTCGCCGAGCGGTGCAGACGTGTATTGTGCTCTAGTGATTTAACATGGCCTTTATTAGTATTTGATATTGATATGATATTGCTGTTGATAATTTTAATATGTGTTCAAATGTAACTGTAGTTTAGCATAGGTAGGCACGGACGAGGGATTTACTGTCATTTTCGATTTTAGCATAGGTGAGGGTTCCGATCAGTTAAAAACCAGAAGTGACTGAAACGGAAAAGTTATAATGGTCTCGGAACACTGATAAACAACCCAAGATACTATGCATTATCGAGATGGCGAGGTCATTATAGAAAAAGCATAAATGGTGATTTGTATTCAATCAATGAATTATTGTTTCATGGTTCGAGCTCGACGGTCGGGGACGACCGGATTTTTCAGGACGGCCGAGTGTTAGCGCCCGGTAACATCACGTGACAGATATCTCCCCACTACAGGTAAACCCCTCTTGGCAGTAGTAGTGTCGGGGTGAGTATGAGTGTAACGCTCTCTTCTCCTTGGGTTCGCCGAGCGGTGCAGACGTGTATTGTGCTCTAGTGATTTAACATGGCCTTTATTAGTATTTGATATTGATATGATATTGCTGTTGATAATTTTAATATGTGTTCAAATGTAACTGTAGTTTAGCATAGGTAGGCACGGACGAGGGATTGGTACGCTTCAGGCTGGATCCCAGTGATAGGAGCGGGGTTGGTGCTCCTATCTTTACCGTGATTAGTGCCAAAGCTTAGACACGAATGGGTAATTCGGTCGGATAGCTAATAGGTGTTACAAGATTATATTTTAAAATTCATGTAAAGATATATTATTTAAATTTAATATTGGATTAAAAACTGCGTGTACATCTAACACAGGTTTAATTAATAACCAAAATATTTCATCAATTACCAAGTAAATACTAATTACCCGTAAAACTTTTAATACATGAAATCCTACCAGCGTAAGTAGCTTTACCACTCAGACAGTTATCAGCTCATTGCTTTTGAAAAATTACTTTTTTTACTTTTTCGTCTCACCGTACGTTCTTTGGCCTCCCTTTCGTTCCAGTCTACGCTCGGATGAAAATACAAGATTCTTTTCAAGGTTTACTAAAGCACAATAGACATAATATGAAGTTCTTCCACTGGAAAATGTTGATATAAGATTATTTGTCTGTTTCCGTTAATAGTTTGCATGAGCAATATGTTAAATAATTGTATGATTCAGCTATAAAATATTTGAGACACTATTTATTAAAACCATACTAAGTACAACTAGTATTACACTAAATTTTGTTTTTTTTAGCATAATCCGACGCATACAAAGCTTAGACAAGTCATCTATGTGTACTTCATCATTATTTTATCATTAACAACTGGCGTGTTGACGTCACATCAACAAAACATTGTAGCAAAACTAAATATTGTTCTATCAAATCGATTCTTTGAATGCACAGTATATCGCTAAATCGCATGAGTACAGTCTGTCCCATGCTAAACTACATTAATTAACCATAACGTGCAGCTACATGAATAAATGTAACACATTAGGGATTCTTTGTCGAAATGAAGCAAATCATATGATAACATAAACGACAGACGGCAGCGCGGAGTTAATATTAGGCTGAGTTCTGGCAAGACGGTAAAAGTCAGAGCGGTTGGTTAATGTGCTAAGGGGTAGGAAAAGTTTCAGGTAAGCGTCTTCTTTTGCAAAACGTGACTAGCTTACATGCCGGGTTCATACGTCGGCTAAGTCCGTGTACGACGCATATAAAAAATAACTGTCACTATTGTCACGGAAATTATAGCAACATAGTGAGCTAAATATGCTATCACGTGTGTTATAATGAAGTAAGTTATCATTTATATTAAATTAAATTTTATGTTAGAAAAATCATTATGTCAAAACTTAATTGATCTTAAATACAAACTTTTGTGGTAAATAAACGTGCTCAAAAATAAATCTAAATTTTAAATGTGACCAAAAATTTATAGAACTGCGCCAATTCCCTGTCATGGGACCGGTTGGAGATGAAAATATAATAATAGAGGCGCATCAAACGTGATGTTATTAAGGGCTTCCGTGACCGGCGTAGCGATGGCGTAGCAACTCCAAGCGCGCGCGGGGAGCCCGGCGCGAGGCGCGCACGCACGATCGTGCGCCGAATACGCACCCATTCACATGCAAAATAAAATACTTTTCGAACTCTCGGTGACAACTGAAAGTAACCTGCAATAAATCGTACTACCTACGTCAACTAAATTGCTTTCTATTTCTTCTTACTATTGACAGAGTGGATTATATTATAACCAGTTCCATGGCAGAGACTTACTATCCTCGATTTATTAAAAGCAATGTTTTGTATGTAATTAGATGATGATGATATAAATTTACCTTTAATTGCACATTTGAGGCAAGTATATACAAACGTATAAATAAATTGTTGTGAGTAGATATATACGCAATATTCTATATTGCTTGTTTGATCAATATTACAATCAACCTGAAAGTTTTCAGAATACCGTTCAAAACATTTGCTCGTCTTTAAGCCACAATAGATTTCTTAGTTGGCCGCAAAGGGGAAATTCTTTTATTTTGTTGTAGAAGAGAAGCAACGCCCGACGGCGCCTAATCAAGGAGTTGGCCGGGACTCGCGCAGCTAACGAACAGGTGTACCTATAAATACTTTCCGGGGCGATTGCTCCAGGCTTTAATCAGCGCCGCGGCACCACTTTACCGCTTTTCATTGACTCCCGACTGACCCAGCGCCGCGCCGATTGGAAACCTACACTCCGGGGAAATACTGCCAAAGGAAAATTTACGCACATTTTCGGCTTCTTCGCCACTTTATTTAGTTATAACGAAGTATTAACAACTCCCTAGGTACTCCTTGATGACATTTATTCTCTTGTGGTATAAAAGTACATAAAATTTATGTTTAAATTAACAAAATTTATGTACTAAAAATAAATATTATTCTGATTCGTAGACATAATAAAACTGAAATGAACTTTAAATTATTATAACTTTGGACTTTTATATAAGTACATCACTTAGTGTTATTATTATATATATAGGTATATATATATATTTGAGAAAAATATCTAAGCTTTAAAATATTGAGGCACAAAGTCACATCGAACCGAAATAACCTATCGTGAATATTCGGAACACATCGTAAGTAGTGCTTTGTGCCAACTTCGAGTGCGAGTACATTAAATTAAAAATGAATACGACGTATAGCGGTGCTGGCTAGGGTTGTGTTAAACATTCTTTTGGAGGGTAAAATAACTTTT
Organism: Apomyelois bistriatella; assembly: GCA_947044815.1. Classification (NCBI taxonomy): domain Eukaryota; kingdom Metazoa; phylum Arthropoda; class Insecta; order Lepidoptera; family Pyralidae; genus Apomyelois; species Apomyelois bistriatella. The sequence continues at coordinate 8,756,085 of OX345689.1, forward strand.
GCTTTACTTGAGACCTATTTAAACTTGCTATTTATTTATAGTACCTGCATACCGTTCAGGCACGATAAAATATACGATGACACTAAATTTTCACTGCCTTTTTGCGACGTTGCAATGTATAATGCATAAATATTCTTTACATTTTTTTCATATAATCAAAAACAAATAACCATCTTTGTGGTTAGAGAAATGGAATTTAATTTGCGCGGTAATTGAGAAGTACTAGAAGAGGTAGCTAAGTAAGTTGAGGACTCCTGAGTCGATCAATATTAAAAACAACCTTGCCTAAAGGGACTCCTTTTAATAATATATTTTAGTTAGTTGTAATTTTATATTTTTATGTTTATTTTAAAGTTTATTTTTAAGTTTATTTTTAAGTTTATTTTTAAGGTCATTTATAATAGTGTTTTAGTTTCTTAACATTAATTTGGAGTAAATATCATTTATAATGTCAAAACAATATAGATCAGACATTTAGCTAACCCTAACCTGTGTAGCCGTGAACGGTACTGTGTGCGCTTTACAAGCTGCTACGACCTTCCTATCGAAGCCAGGCTTCGTTGCTGTTAATTGGATTCGCACTGATTTTTATGCCATATGTGCACACTCGTTGAATTTCTAATCTACAACTAGCTAGCGTGTAAGCGATTTCACAAGTTTGCGGTGTTTATAGGCTTCGTCAAACTAACATTTATTTTACTATTTCTATAATACTTATTTTGTTACCTTAAATATACTTAAATATATTTATTTTATACATTTCAAGAACATTTCAGTGAATAATGATTTTTAAATAATGGTGGCGCTAGTGTTCACCAAGGTATCACCTTAACAGTATACACACGCTATATAGGTTTAACCTCGTGACACCACCTAAAAAATTAACAACTTCTGCCAAACTGTCGCTACTAATTAAAATGTTCATTTGCGTTTTCACTCCAAACCACTAATTAGGTCCCGGATAAAAGGATAAGTTATTATATTCAATAATTTTGCCTCGTTTCATACATAACATAACTCAAAGCACTATGAGCAATGTCCTATTATTATTATTATCTAGCAGTATTTTTAATTCATGTACATTGATTAATTTCTCCACAGTAAAGTTATAAATCATATACTCAAAGCAGTAACTTTATACAAACTAAACAAACATGCATGCATATTATATATTAGGCCCTGTGATTATGGCATACACTGGTACTGGTAAAATTTCTCATGTAAAACCTTTAGTTTTCGCGGAATTATATTAAATTATATGTTATATGTTCGCGGAAAGTTTGAAAGATCAGTTTTATTTATTTTTTACTCCTTGAAAGGTCTAAATTAGAACAGATTTGTCTGGAAAATTTGTTACCTTTTATTCCGATATGCCTATGGAAGCATACCACCCCGCAAGCCTATTGTAATATAGTTAGGAAAAAAGGTGCTTGACCCTAGCTTAGCTTTCATTTCATTTCGAAGATGCAAACCAAATTAATATTTAGAATTCATAATTATTACAATCAGATCATAAAAAAAAAAAACCAAAAACGTTTCAAACCCAATGATTTTCATTTAAATAATGCGATTGGTAATAAGTTATAATAAATCACGGAGACCAATCGCAAACTCCCCGAGTAAATTAATATAAAGTTGTGCAATTCTGTGTCACAAACTAAGTTGAATATAGAACAGACTCAACAAACAAAACAATCTTTAACAGAACATATATTTATAGTTACTTGTTTATGTAATTGCCTTAAAGCTGTGTAAACACAAATATCACTAATACCTAGGTCGCCGAGGGTTAATAAGGAAATGCGGAGCAGGTGTAGTGTAGTTCTTAAACAGTTTTAAATTTAAGTCGTTCTTCTATGCTCTTATTATTTTGTACTTACGTGCATTAGTATTCAGAGTCTACGTTCATATAACGCGGAAACGAAAGATTTTAATGAAAGCCTGGCATTGCGGGAGCTGTACAGAGTTGATGTTACTGCGGTACGTGTCTGATTCTCACTATTTTTACTATTCGTAAGTTACATTCATCAATCAATATGAACCTATTTTGCCACTATTTCATGATAAATGATTGTAGTTTTAGGAAGAAGTGCAGCAGTTATTTTTAATGATAAAGCTACAAGTTTTATTCTTATCATTGATTTTACTATATTGTATTAAAACATATCAGCTTTTTTCCAATGCTTTCTATTTAAACAATTTTTTTAAATATTTGTACTCATAATATTAATAACTAGCTGTTACCCGCGGCTCCGCCCGCGTGTAGGTCGCTTTTCGCGTAACCTGTGTTACATTGAAATGAAATGACGCAATCGAAGTAGCCAGGACATTATTCAAATATAATCAAATATCATGTTTCAGAGTTAAGTTCAAAGAATCTCTTTGTAGACAACATTAGCAGTTCTTCTCTCAGAGGCTAATAAAAATAGATTTTCGGCGCTACTGACCCGCGAGCAAGCCACATACAGTTGTCCATGCGAGAAACATCTTGTTCTTAGGTAGATGCCAGCTGCTTTTAGGGTTTGTCCCTGCGACTTATTTATCGTCATAGCAAAGCATACAGCAACTGGAAACTGGGTGCTTTTAAATTGAAAGGGCTAATTGTTGGGGATGAGTGGTATTCGAGGTATGTACACCGTTTCGCCTGAACCACACCCTGTGAGAATTTCGGCCTGTATTAAGTTGCGCTGCAAAACCGTTACTTTGAGTCGGGTCCCGTTGCATAGTTTAGGCGGAGAAAGATTTCTTAGGAGCATAATGGGAACGCCGACTTTAAGGGTAATGTTATGAGCAGGAAGACCACTTGCAGCCAATGAACTCAAAAACTCGATAGGGTAGGTGGTAGCATCATCCTGATGCACAACACTGTTATATGACGTGTAAATCAATTCATCCCCGACAATTTCCGCCAGCGCCGAAGCCCGAGATGACGCATGACGCTCGCGGTCAGTGGACAACCGAGACTCTCTGTCAGAAGAAGTTTCTAAAGACCGAGACAATGCATGGCGTTTCCTATCTTCATCGAGTCGCATCTGTCTATCCGCATTCGATTCTTGAGATCTAGCTAACCTTCTGCTTTTAGCTATTCTGGAATGATGCGCCAGGTTAGATCGTTTCCTCCTAGGCATTATTAAAATAATTAAAATTCCTTATATCAGGTGAATTTAAATCAACTGCAAATATTTTAAGGGCAGATTCAGACAGACCACTCAACTGAACAACTTTCCTAAATAAACTTATGTCGAAATACGAATAAATTTTTTTTACCTCCCATACAAATTGAGAATCAGCTGATCTAGTTAAGTAAGGAGTGAAAAATAAAATTTTGTATTTCGATATGTTTATTTGGAAAAGTTGTTCAGTATAGTGGTCTGTATCTGCCCTTAAAATATTTGCAGTTGATTTGTGTCCACCTTATCGTTGATCGTGTCGTATGACACGATCGTATGTTCCGTCAAACATCAAATTCAATTTTCAATTCAAGCAAGACAACTAACAATAGCGAATCAAACCGTCCATTTACCAAACCAATCAATAGACAACAACCAAAGAACCAATCCAAAAGAACCACAAAGACAAATAGGAACCATCAAATTTTCTAATTTGCTAAGGTTAATTTTAATCTTCTATATCATAATGCGAAAACGTAACCATAGCGAGTTGTAAAGTGAGTCAGCGCCATCTATTGAGATTTTATGTTACTAAATTTACGATCAAATTTAATGTGTTATTTTATTAAAATTAATAGGTGCAGTGCGTGTTTTCTTCTTTATTGATATGGATAATATAAAGTAGAAATCCTAGCCTTATCTAAATTAAATTAAACGTACGTAAACGCATTAAAAGTTTTAAAGCAGTGTTTGAAGTAAATTTTCAATCGACCATAACTTCTTTTTCCCTCAACCGATTTTGACGAAACAAAGTTTTGACAACGCTCCTAATTATATGTAATCCAACTGTGAAAACCGCGTTTAAATCGGTTGAGTATTTTCGAAGTTATAACGTACCAGACAGACATACATACATACAGACAGACAAAAATTCCAAAAACTGTCTTTTTGGTTTCTGTTACTCTTTTTTAATCGCACTCTATCAGTTTTTTTGAAAAATATTAAATGTACAGACACTCGCATTTTATTGTCTTATTATATGTATAGATATAGATTTATGTAACTGTATTAATATGAATAAATGAATCTTTTAGACGACAATCGGAATCGTAGACGTGCTACAAAATCGTAGCCGCTCTACATACAACGTCAACGCAGGCGTATAACAGAAAACGTAATAGGTACAGTGTGTCACTTGATGGCAGTCAGTACTCAACAGATATTTTACTATTCTTAAATATTTAAGACTAAGATAATCATAGACGAGCTACAAAATCGTAACCGCTCTACTAACAACGTCATAGCGTAACACAAAACGCAATGCAGTGTGGACTACTTGTTGACAGTCAATACTACTAGTACTGTACAAAAAAAAATTCAAATTCATGAAATATTTCTTGACATAAAAAAAAATGTATTAACTTCATCACCTATTTAATATATAGTTTTACCTGCAGCGTTTCCAGTTATTTTTAAATTTAGATCTATAAACCTATCTATCATAAGATAATTATATTTTGAGGGTTTTAATATCTCTATGAAGATTCAGTCTCGTCTTGACTCGAGCCACAACCAGCGTCACAGCTGCTTCTATAAGTACTTCTGCGGTGAGCCTCCTCCTTCACCATCCGTTATTATTTGTACCATTATATCATTACAATAAGATAATTATATATTGTTATGTTACTTTCAGTGCATGGACAAAGGAACATTGTTATAAAAGTACCTATAAAATGAGTATTTTCGCTTTAGTTACATACAACATAGTTGTTTAATGCCCATTTGTTGGAAATACACTTATATTAGGTATACAATAATGACACAACACACTTTATTTATCTAATAACTTTATATATTTTGACGGCAATAACTGAAAATCAGTGCTTCTGTACTAACGTGCAGTAAGATCACTGAGTTATGGCCCTTTTGCTTTGCTTTAGCACACTATTTATTTTTTTGTGTTACTTTTACTTGCCTTTCTTTTTCTTTTTAAGCCTTTTTTTATCATTGTTTTAGTGTCTAAATTAACCGTTTCTCTTCTATTCTATTCTAATTAAACATGATGAACTACTATAAAGACGAAGTGACTTACAAATTTTAATATACGGAAATAGTTTGATTTTTTTAATTTTCCATTCTTTTGTTTGACGGGACATTCGATTTACAAATTGATGAAATTCTGTTATTTTTTGAGTATTTGTTTTGAATTCTATCACTGTTTAACCGCAGCACTTTTGTTAGATGTTGTTTTTTCATAAAATATTCCCCATCTATTTAAAAAATGAAAAAAAACATTTCCGTTTTTTAGAAAAATCATATTCCGTTAGAAAAATTCTATATACCATAATTACATTTAATATGTATAAATTTCGATTCAATTTGTGCAGCTGTTTCAAAATATATTTGTCAATTAAATATTTAATTAATACATTAAAAACAAAGTTAGCGTCCCACGGAAACCTCGGCACAACTGAGAATGGTTTCGTGGCGTCCCTCAAAGTCCGCACAGCACGCCGCGGCTGGCCTCATTAAATCCCGCTGTTTGTTCAGGACGCGCAAACATGCGGACATCCCGCAGGAATAACGGATTTTACGATTTAAAATATTTAGACCGCAATTATACCTTCCTGCGTTTGCAAAAACAAACCATCTGCTTGTTTTGTTATCAAAGAGACAGTTATTTTCGCATTGGTGTAATATTAAGGTAAATGGGAAGGCTGATTTATCATTTATGTGAGCTTACTCTTGCCCGCGGGTTCGTTTACGTAGTAATTTTCCGCATTAGTATATCTCGATTTTTAGGGTCACTGACATAAAATGACAAAACTCAAAACTTATATATATATATATATTATTAAAGTAGATTAATTTTCTTTAAATCTATTAGACTTATCTTAAATATATGTATTTTATACCATAAATCAATGAATTTTCAGTATAAAAATAAATTATATATGGAGAAATAAAATATCCGATCTGAAATTTCAGGACGCAACAAATTTTACGAATTTATAGAAAGAAGACATTTCTTCAATTATGTGAATATGCATGCAGTTACAAACCGTAGCAGATGTCAGTTCGCAATTGCAGCACACGTTGACACAGTAAATTTTCATTGCAAATTCCGACTTCGTGCACCGTAGGGGTTCCGTACACAAACAGTCGCGTTATGGATGTCAAACTTAAACGAACCGAAATCGACCCCAAACGTCGAAAAGCGAAGGATTGAATTTAGAAAATATTTTTCGTCTTTCATATTCTGCCAAGATACAGTAGCAAGTATTTGCTAGCAACGTACAGGATCGTAAGTATTCCGATCCCGAAGTGCTGTAACGAACCCAGTACATGTTTAATGTTATTCATGGCACTGTTGTAGATTCACAAATTAAGTTAGGTAGATTCATGTATTTAAGTCACACTGTTCAGATATTTCATCGATGGATTGTGTAACTAATGGAAAAGGTAAATAGTTCGTAGCTTGGCTAATGTATCACTACAACAGCCATAGGCTAGATACTAGATAATAGTACTATACTCTCCCCTAAGAAGTCCTCCCATTAAGATTTGTTGGATATTGACATTGGTTCATTGTCACATATTTTTTCAGAACATCTTTATTTCTTTGGTACTGGCTACTTGAACTCGCCGCCTAGAATCCTGTATATACTCGTATAATCGTAAGAGGCACAGAACAGGATAGTTCTGTGGTAAGAAGTATTAACGACATTTTACGAGTAGCTATCACAAGCCGATGATGAAGAGGAACATGTTGAATATCTGGAAATGCGAATCATCTGTATTTTCTACAAATCTATATGTAGATATTACACTCGCATATAAATAAGTTAAGGTACGTTTTTAATCTACTTCAAAAAAAGGAGGAGGTTCTCAATTCGTCGGAATGTTTTTTTTATGTATGTTACCTACCAGATTACTCGAAAACACCTAGACCGATTAAAATGTTTTTGTTCAATAGGGTAAACTGTCCGATTGGTCCCATATTCATCAGGTCAGGATCTGATGATGAAATCATGAAGTAATCGAGGGAAATCTTCAAGTTTTATAGCGGTTTGGGTATTTTTTCATATATTCCATGTCTATAAGGTGAGACGATGCTGATGACGTTTACTCGACTTTCCAAATTGCAACATGTTTACAACTTTTTAGTTGTAATGTAGCCCGTATTCAAAACTAAAAAGCAAAAAATAATTGTTTTTGCCAATAAAACGAAACAGAACTCCACTCACTCAACTAAAAAGGATAAAATAATTAATGGATTGACGTTTAAATATGCTTCATACAAAACATTTTAATAAATTTGAAGTTGTTGCCAATTTTACCAATTCGTAGACTAGCTGCTCGCTCGTTAATTCGACACTGACTTCAGATTTACTAAAATGTGCAAAAACAATTATTAATATTATGGTTAACGTCGACCTCCGTGGCGTAATGGTTAACATGCATGCCCGCTATTTAAAAGGTCCCGGGTTTGATCCCCGGTCAGGTCAAAATAAATTGGTAAAATAAAATGATATTTTTCTGATTAGCCAGGGTCTTGGATGTTTATCTATATATGTATTTGTTATTAAATATATCGTTGAGTTAGTATCCCATAACACAAGTCTTGTACTTACTTTGGGGCTAACTCAATCTGTGTTATTGTCCCTAAAAAAAAATGCGTATCCAGTAAACATGTTCAATCTAGGACTTCAAATTAGATAAGGAAAAGGATATAAGTTTTATTGAAACATACACAAACCATAAAAGGAATAAGAAATCATTGAACCAAAACTTCGGGTCAGTTCGACAATACCGCATGCATTCCGAATTTGATCTAGAAGGAAGATGTATATTATAGCGTATTGATCGAATCATCGATGCGACAACAATTTGCCGGTCCGCTCGGCTCGAGTGTCGCTATGCAAATGCGCGCTCCATTTTACGCTCGGGCCGCCGGCGGCGGCTGCGGCGCGGTGGGCGCCCGGTCGAAAAATAATGAGTGAAAGGACGAATAGCTCATGTTAAATAAATAAAAAAAAAAATTCTTTATTTTCTCTTTATAAATAAGAACATTAACAAAATTAACAGCAAAATAACTACCATAGGTATAAGTTTTTTGCCCAAAAGTTAACTGTTTGACCATGCTCGTAGTACTGAGTGCTACTATTATGCGATGTGATGTAATAAAGGTAATAGTAAATATAATGGCATAAACTAAATTTTAGGCTTAATGTTGGTAGGCGGATGGCCTAATTCTATCTTCTTACTAAAATTTATCGTATTTATATTAATTTACCTCTAGGCTGTGGGCCAAAAACGGCGCAAGTCTCTAAAATTTTAATTTATTAAATAAATATGCTCGGGTACAACGGATAAATAACTGAACTTATTATTCTGTTTGTCTTTCTGTCAGATAAAACCTTTTTTTCCTAACTTTACCTTTAGTTAATTTTAGACCTTATTCAATTTTATTAATGTCCCAAATATAGGAGCCTTGAGCCAAACATACCATGGATTTTGAAATTGATGCATGTCAATATGTGAGAAAATAACTATTATATTATTCGTCTCTCATTATATTAAACAAATTAAAAAAAAAATGTCTGATAAATAAAAGGGGCGAATATAACTAGCTACTCGAGATTTTGTTTACATAGCAGAACATTTTGATTTGAATTAATTTGAAAAAGGACTGAATAGAGTAAGAGGCTGATATTTTGTAAAGGGATATTATTAATTGCACATCAAATAAATAATCACCCATCAATTTCTGTACATCAAATAAATTATTTTACTTTAAATTAAATTAAAAACTTGGTGACAGAAGCAACTAACGGTCAAAAGACGACTTTGTGACAGAAGGTAGGTTAGGTTATGGTTATACAGTGACCTTAACAGTGAGCGAGCGAGCGAAGCGAGCGAGTGTCAGACTTGGTGACAGAAGCAAAACAAATTTTGCTGTGCAATCAGTAATTTTGATATGTATTTAGGTTATTTTTGCATACAAAAATTGTTTTTATTGATTTGCGTTTAAATACTACCCTTTTGTAAAAAAACACCTTGTAGGTAAATAAACCTTCACAGAAATATCAGCCAATTTTTAAAGGGTTATTTATTTGACTCTCTTTAGTTGTCACTTGTCACATTGTAGTGTGATTTCTATACTTATTTTATTTTGCCTCCGGAGCCGGTACGGCGGCGTGGCGGGGGGCGCTGCATGCCGGATGTTCCGCTGTCGTCGCAGGAAATTGAGAGCGCTGCATAAATCCTGATCCTACAAACCAAATTTGATTCGACCTAATCCGGATATTGATACGAAACAAATACCGCAGACGAATATTTTAATGACATACTCATCGGTATATACTACCCTTCATCTTCAGAATGTAAACTGACTCTTGTACACATTGCTATTCAAAATACATTTGAGTTATTTTTGCGGAGACCTTTCAAATAGCGTAGAATGTCAGTAGGGTGAAATATTGTCGGGAAAATTGAATACGTGCAAGTATTCACCGTCATTTCGACCTTCTACTAGTTGGCTACAGTGAATTATAACATTTTCATCGAGTTATTCTATTATTACCATCATCACCTTGTGTGATTATCGCTTACGATTTTGAGATTATTTATCATTTATTCTAGTCGACTTCTGAGGCGAAACGGTTAACATGCATTACAAATTATTTATCACTAGCTGTTGCCCGCGGCTCCGCCCGCGTGGGACTCGGTTATATCGCGCCCAAAAGTAGCCTATGTTTGACCTCAGGTCGTTAACTACATCCCTACCAAATTTCATCACAATCGGTCCAGCAGTTTAGCCGTGAAGAGGTGACAGACAGACAGACAGACAGACAGACAGACAGACAGACAGACAGACAGACAGACAGACAGACAGACTTTCGCATTTATAATATTAGTATGGATTTTGACCTGACCGGGCATCGAACGCGGGATCTCCTGAGTATGATGCTACTCAGGAGATCCCGCGTTCGATGCCCGGTCAGGTCAAAATGATAAATAATCTGTTTCTGATTGGCCTGGGAAGACGTAAATCTATATGTATTTGTTATAAAAATATAGTATTCATTGAGTTGGTATACTAAAACACAAGTCTCAAACTTACCTTGGGGCTAACTCAGCTGTGTGATTTGTGCCAAAATATATTTTAAAAAATATTACTCGACTATTTAGTCTCATTTGTTTGGTTTTTTTTATGTAAATTGTAAAATTTATATATTCTTTTTTTTTTCCTTTATACATAGCTTCAATTCTTGGTAGGTTGGTACTTTGTTTTTAATTACATTTTTAATCCTACTAATTTCCAATGATTATAACACAAAACAGAAAAACAAAACCTTGACTTTAAGCGACTGTCTGAGGATGAAAACGGGAAAGCACTAAGAGAGTTTATTTTTGCTTATTATATGCTTATTTGCCTTTTCCATACAGTTAAAAAAAATGTGTGGAATCGGAATTTATTTAAAAATCTATAAAAATTGCGACGTTTAACGTTTTTGCATTCTTTGATCGCGTTACTCTGATTTCCTGAAACGTTGACTCAGACAAGACGCCGTCGGCAAATGTTGACATATGGAAACCTTTTGCGGCAACCCAGAGAAACATTTACACTTTAGTAGCTGCTTAGTTTGAACGCCATTTGCATGTTTTCCAAAAGACCGTGTTCAAAGAACATCAAACATGATTTTCTAGTTCAAATAAATTGTTTCAACTTTAGCGAGCAAAGACGATTAAGGTAGATTGACAAATTTCTAACCTCTCCTAAAAGATTACACTTCAATAAATCACTTACATATTTTATGTTTCTTCCTTATATCCTTATTTTATATGTTAAATTTTAGCGACCTCGTCGTTAAGGAAGGGTTTGCTATGCGTGTATTTGGTAATATTTACATGACATTTCTAAAAACATAGTTAATCTTCCGTAAACTCAGTGTTCTAAGGGTTAGTTGTATTTTCCGGTTCCGCTTCTTCATACATAATCAAGTAGATAAGTACATAATACAAACATAAATAAGGTAAATAAGTCGGCAATTTTAAGTGGTGTTATCTTGAGTCGTCACAATATCAAACTATATTCCGTACATACGGATACATTAAATTCAATAACTCGAGTTAGAAGTTCGTCTCTCACTCGACCCGTCTCCAAAATAAGTGTGAAGAAAAGTTTTAAAAACTCCTCGCAACTTGCGTTGTGCTCATATGTGTAAATTTCCAAGGAAAACTAAATAAAGTATGCATGTTTTTATTTATCACTTGACAGAACCTTTTCGCAACGTTTGACTATGTCTTGTACACCTACTAACATACTTGGTATGCAACCAGAATAACACAAATGAGAATGATGATCGACGCGAGATATTTTAACACAGTGTACGTACGAACTTATGAATAATATTCTGAATATAGAATAATCTTATCACTTATTGACGTGAATCATACTCATATTAAGTTACTCATATTAAGTTTACCACCACTTCTAAACCGCAAGTAGAGAAGAAGCGGCGCATACAAAATTTGAGTCAGAACAGACGAATTTACATTTGTGTGAAATATTTTAATACTTTTTTATTGAATATTAAAAATTGTTGAATCAAACTTAGAATCAAAGAATATATTCATTTAAAGTATCTACATTCAAAAACAATAATATCGTGTCAAGTATTACTTTATTTTGTTACTAGTTGTTCCCCGCGGCTTCGCCCCGCGTGGCACTCGTTTATATCGCGCCCAAAAGTAGCCTATGTTTGACTCAGGTCGTTAACTACATCCCTACCAAATTTCATCACAATCGGTCCAGCAGTTTAGCCGTGAAGAGGTGACAGATAGACAGACAGACAGACAGACTTTCGCATTTATAATATTAGTATGGATTTGGTAGAGCTATCACAACGCAACGTTCATATATCTAGACATAACGCAAAGTTCTTCGTTGTTTTTCCGTTACTACTTCAGCATCAACCAATGTCTGAGGTTCTCATGCTCTACCTGCACTTCTGCAGTTGTTTGTCGTTGTTCATTTATTATTGTTAAAATAATAAACTTGTTTTTAACTAACTTAATTACGATGTTGCAAAATTTACTATTAAATACGTCTGGAAAATTTGTTATTGTCTATTCCAAAATTCTCCTCACGTACTAACTAAGGCCCAGGGTACTGCGGAGAGCGGGAAGGGAAGTGCAGCACACTGACGCGACTCTCATCAACCAATCATTATGGACGCGCCATGTTTTTAAAACGGCTTTGAATACCGTACAGCCCGCTCCAAATTAATCCCCTACTACAATATTATAAACTCGACCTAAATTAAAAATACGAAAAACAGAAAGAAAACTTTCATAATCTTGTACCGTCCGACGAAAATAATTTATGTAATCTATACTAATATAATAAAGCTGAAGAGTTTTTTTGTTTGTTTGAACGTTTATAACTTGAAAACTACTGGTCGGATTTGCAAAATTCTTTTTGAATATGAAAGCCTGATTTTTTGTGAAGGTTATAAGCTATAGTATATACACACTAATGGTGAGTGAAACCGCGGGGAACAGCTAGTGAAAAATAACATACAACAAAATAAATTTAGGACTAGATTGATGTACATGTGGACCATAGAACAGGAAATGTGGTGAGTAAGTAAGTATATCTTTATTCACAAAAAAACATGGTATACATTGGTGTTACAATTATTAAATATTGTGCCACATGTTTTGTCATATTAAATGACGTGTGAATGCATAACGTGTCATATTGAATTATAACTTAAAATTTACATTATAAACATATTATCAAAGAAAATTGCATATCATAACAAAAAATAATAATAATAGGAAATTCACATGCAAATGTCATTGTTTACTCTGAAGGTCAAAAAATTCATTAATGTCATAAAATGGTCTGTCATGTAGCCATATGCTTAGATTCTTTTTAAATGAGTAGTTAGTCAAGTGTTTCATATCATTGGGCAAACAATTATAAATACGAATACACATATTATGTGGACTGTTTAAACATTTTTTTGAGTGTGCTATATCATCTAGTACAAGTCGATGTGGATTTCTTTGAGGTCTATTATTTACATCAATAGCTTTCCTGAACAATTTTATGTTTTTATGTACAAATAAACATATTTCATAAATGTACAGAGATGGTAATGTCAAAATACCCATTTTTTTATATAGTGGCTTACATGTGGTGCGTGGAGGGACTCCACATATTGCCCTCACGCATTTTTTCTGGGCTATGAATGTCTTTTGCCATTCTGTACTATTACCCCACATCATTATACCGTAGCGCAGTACCGATCCCACATAAGCATGATATGATGTGGTGGCCGTTCTCATATCAGTTGCTTTTTTTACCTGTCTCAGAGCATACACAAATTGATTAGTTCGCTTACCTATGACATCAATTTGTTTTTTCCAATTCAAATCTTGATCAATAATTACCCCTAAGAATTTAGCACTTGTGACTCTATTTATGTTTTTTATATTTAATGTAAAATTGCAGTGAGGATGTTTAGAATTATTAAATTGAATGTAATTTGATTTATTCAGATTAATATTTAAATTATTATATTGTAGCCATTGAATAACTTTGTCAATTGTATTATTAATGTCATTTTCATGCTCATTTATTCCTTCATTGTCACGTTTTTTTGCTTTTGTTGTTATAATTATAGAAATGTCGTCAGCATATAAGATGCACTTATGGTTTGTTATATTGAAAATGTCATTTATATATAGCAAAAACAACAATGGGCCCAGCACACTACCTTGTGGTACGCCATTATTTATTTTTTTGTAGGATGATATATAAGATGACATTTCATTATTTAATATTTTGTTAATTACAACGCCTTGATACCGTTCATTAAGATATGATGCTATCCACTGCAGCGCTATTCCTCTTATACCAATTCTCTCACATTTATTCAAAAGCCTATCGTGTGACACAAAGTCATATGCTTTAGATAAATCGAAAAAAAGTCCTGTAGTAAAGTGGTTATTATTCAAGCTGGTGAGGATTGTATTTATTAGTGTATAGATAGCTAAGTTGGTAGATTTATTTTTTTGAAAACCAAATTGATTTTCGTGTATTATTCCATGTTTGTTACAAAATTTCATTAGCCGTTTAAACATACATTTCTCGGAAACTTTAGAAAATATTGATAAGAGGGTAATTGGTCGATAGTTATTTATATCATTTCTTAAACCTTTTTTATGTAATGGTTTCACCAACGATAGTTTAAGTGCGTTTGGAAAGGTTCCGGAGGAGAAAGATAAATTTATGAGGTGAGTAAGTACAGTGAGTACTTCAGGGCAGCAAGATTTTAATATTTTTGTATTAACTCCGTCATATCCTTCCGAATTTGTATTTTTAAGGGATAGTATTTCCATTTTTACCTCCTCTTCTGACATTGGTTCTACAAAAAAGGAATTGGGTAAGATTTCGTTTGAGCATGTTTGCGGTCTTATATTTGATGTCAGGTTTTTATTAGTCAAATTAGTGAAATAGTTATTAAATGCATTCGCAATGTCACTAGGTTTATCTAATTGTTGATTATTAAATTTAATTTCCGTTATAGAGTCATGTGATTTTTGATTAGAAATTTCATTCTTGATAACCGCCCATGTAGCTTTTGTTTTATTTTGACTTTTATCTATTAGAGCAATATTTGATTTCTTTTATAATACATTTTTTTAATAATTGTGAGTACTCTAAATAGCTTTTTTTATTTAGTTCAGACTTATTTTTGTAGTATTTATATCTTAAACAATCTTTTATTTTTACAACTAATTTTTAGGCCCCGACTAATCCATTTTTTATTGCTATTTGTTATATTATTAATTTTTATTCTTATTTTAGGGAAACAAAGATTATAAAATAGACAAAACAGTTCATGAAAGCGGTTAAACGCATTGTCTAAGTTTGATTCTTCATAAATCTCTGTCCACGAGAGACTACGGAGACATTCACGAAATTTGCAAATATTATCAAAACTATAATCCCTTCTATAGATCATGTATGACTTAGGTTTAGTACAGACAGATTGTATTTTAAAACTAAGCATCTGTGCCGTTTCGTGATCAGAAAGATACAGAGGTAAAACATCAGCAGAAGCATCCTCTATATTACTTAATATATGATCCAAACATGAGTTTTTTCGTGTAGGAACATTTATGTGGAGTTTAAAAGAGTAATTATTACATATATCATTCAGGTAGGTACTCTCTCTACTTGAATTGAGCGTATTGATATTTATATCTCCAATTATAACTACTTTGGACTTAAGTTTATTTTTCTTAGACATTTCGTGTAGCAAATTGTTAAGTTTGTCCAAGAATACTATTTTATCAGAGTCTGGAGTTCTATATACACATATGATAATTAACTTGATGTTAGGGACTTCTATTCCACAAACTTCAAACGTTGATTGTGCTTTGTATTTATTGGATAAAGTAAATTCATTATAAATTAAACCTTTTTTTACTAGAATGCAAGTACCACCTCTACATTTTGTTCTATTATATGAAGTAGCAAACTCATAGTCATTCATAGTTACAAATTTTTCAAGTCCATCCTTTAAGAATGATTCTGAAAAACACATTACATCAGGATATTTATTTTTTTCTTTAAGTTCCTCAAGCGTCAGTTCCAATAAATCTTTTTTGTCTAAAATACTAGCAATATTCTGATGAAAATTTTTAAATATTATTAGTGTGGACCTATATTATTGTTTCCCAGGTAAATAAATATATTATTGTTTCCCAACCTTAAGATACTTAAAATACAAAACAATATCTAGCTATCATTTAACGACACACCGTCTAATGTTTGAATTTCCATGGCCCGACTAGTAGCGAATGCTACATTCCCAAAAAGAGTTGACGTCAAGATTTATGTATAAACTAGCTGTTACCCGCGGCTCTGCCCTTTTGGGGCTTCGTTATATCGCACCCAAAATCAGTTAATGTTTGATCCCAGTTCCTTAATTATATCCATACCAAATTTCATCAAAATCGGCCCAGCGGGTTAGCCGTGAAAGCGAAACATGGCATTTATAATATTAGTGGGATAGATATGATCTACATAGTACCTACATATTTCTTCTGACAATCGGTGTTTGAAATTATTTAAAAATATACATATACTTATAGTATTTCACACAGTACGTTGACATCAAAAACATGTAAATTATATGTGAACAACGCATTTTAAAACTCAACAACAGTTCAAATCAGACATGTACGTCACTGCAATAGATGCAATGTAACTACGTGTGCCAATAATTCTCGTGTCTGTTCGTTCAGGCAATAACCGACACAATGCGACACAAGTTTCAAAACAGGGATGCACCTCATGCACCATGCATCCCTGTGTTGCATGCAAGCGAAAGTAGAGAACAAAAAACAGTACAAAGTGTAGAATTGATACAAGATTCTGTTTATACACGAAAAAAAAAGTTTATGGTGATTAATAGCGTACCTGGACTCTGAAGGGTAAGCTGAAGAAGCGACCGAGAGAACACACACGGGCTAAAAAAGGTTAGTAGGAGAGAAAAGAGGTAAAACATAATTTAGTTGAAATGGGCTTATGTGGATAGCAGCCCTAGTGCCCGTGACAGAGCCTGTCGGTACCGGTAATAAAACCACGCATTCCACTTGCAAGTCACGGACTAGATTACCGCGGACACCGCGACGTCCTTTTGGTGCCAATCGATCGAATGAACACGTCGAGTTCATAGTGTCAAAATTATATTATCAATTTTCAGCTAATGACAACGATTTTAATAAATTTTGTAATAAAAGGTATGCAACGCGGACAAGTACAAGAACTGTATAACTATTTATAAATAATTATTATTATTTTTTCATAACTTTTTGAAAACGATATAACCGTCTGTTCGTACCACTATCTTCAAGCTACTCTGCAATAATAATTACAAAATCCCGTGTAATCAAACGCTTAATCTTAATTAAGTAGGAACCTGCCCTTACAAGAACTCGCATTAACCTTTGAATGGTAGATTCCACCAGCAAACCACACTGTAGCGTTACTTGCGGGTAACCGAAATCCCCTGAAGGGTTAAAAAGGGCCGTGAAACGTCCCTAATTGACGCCCCTGACTTGAATTACATTAAAATAATTAGCACATTATGAATTTTATAATCGGTACAATCTACTTTTAAGGTTATGTTTCAACCAGACGATTAACGAAATAAAACGGTTTCGAATAGATAAAGTTTCAAGCAAATTTAATCAGAAGTTACATAGATGATTATGATGGTATAAATGCTGATAATAAAAATATTTGCAATAAGTATACGTCAATATTTTGGTTCCTTACATATCAATTAATTAAGTAAGTCAATTGTTTGAAGAGAATGTCTAGCAAAGGGTTTTCAATGTCTTCAATAAACGCATTCTCTTCTAAATTAGAAAATACACTTAAAATATTGAAAATTAAAAAAAATGTATTTTATTTAATACATAGTTTTTAAATATAAACACACATTTTCAATCTATATATATTAAAATAATTGCTGTTCATTAGTCTAGTTGCTAAAACTCGAGAATGGCTAGGCCGATTTGGCTAATTTTAATCATTTAATATTTGTGGAAGTTCTGGAAAGGTTGTACTGGCGAGAAAAGTGCGTTCAGGCCGTATGTAGTTTGCCGGGACAGCTAGTATGTAATATGAAAATCTAGAAGGCAACCTGACTTAAAAATAGCGACAGAAAAAGTATTACATTCGATTCGCATCGAGCGCTGCGGCGACGGCAACAAATTAAGGAGATACGAAGAAAGTATGTCCTATCAATAAGTGGCAGTGGAGTTGGCAAATTGAATTGAATAAAACACACAAGTCCGCTAACGAGCCGCTGTTTGCCCAAGTGGACACTAATTGGCTTAGCCAACGGTCGCCGCGCGCCGCTGTCAACTCGGAACTAACAATAAGAAGACTTTCGGATGTGGTATTCTGTAAGTAGTTTTTCTACAGTGTTATTGATGATTTACCGATAATAAGGATGCTTTGGAAACTGCCTGTAATCTGTCTGCCATATTATAGAAGTTTAGAAAAAAAATAGTTTTGCAACTGTTGTAATGAAAATAATAAGTACTTTATATATTAAGGAACCAAAATTACAAGGTTTAACAATGATTACTACAAGGATGTCTAACTGAGACCCTGGTAGGCGTAGCTAAGAGCTGATGAAAATTGTGCGAGATGGTAGAGCACTGAAGCCATCAACAGTATTTTAAGTTAAATTTCTCAGAAATAGACATATAAATGCAACATCTTCGTCCAAGCGTGTTTTTCCGGTTGCATCTCCAGCTTACGCTTTAGAAACCAGGACAGTTAGTCGTGGTCCTGGTTTGGCGGTACTGGTTATTAGGAGCGACTGATCTCCGTAACCCTTTTTACGGGTGAATTTTGGATAAAAATGCTACTAATGGCGACCCATCCAATCATTGCCGCGCACTTGCCGTCGCTTGACGCGAGCTGTCGTGACGAACACGCGCGTCCCTCTATACTATTGAGCTCCTTACATATAAATGCAACATACTTTTATAAAATGTCACATCCATAATTGGGAGATATCTTAGTTCGGTAGTTGGGCAGCATTTGGTCTAGTTGACTTCTGAATGAAGATGCAATCACTGTAACTAGACGCAGGCACGTGACATCGTGCCAGCTGCCGCCTGACCTTGTAAGATAATTGACAAAATAACGCGAAGAAAGCAAACTCAATTTAGAAAATCTCTGAGCTTCCAGCGAGGAATTCCAAAAAGATAATGTAATAAGAACACATTCTTTTTTGCAGAGGGTACAATCTACCAATGCTGATAAAGAATTTGATTCTAGCAGTTGTATGGTAGCAAGTAGCAATTATAAAAAGATGATGAAACTTACTTTAAGACTTCTGTCAAACTTTTTTTTTCTGAGGAACGCCTGAACGTATCAAGATGTAATTCATAACATATAAGTACTCATACTTGCGGTCTCTTTCGGCTGTAGAATAATCAAATTATACGTTAACGCGATCAATATATCACCCTATGTTGCAAATTTTCAATGGAATCAATACCTATGGTATACTTCCCGTTGAACTAGAATCTTAAAATTTAGTAAGAAGCAATATCACACGGCAAAACTGTAAATTTGAAAATAAACAAATAATCAAAATTATTTTTATAAACAAATTAAAAGAAAGCAAAAAATTTAAAATAGCCTGTAGTCTTTTAGTATTGTAGGGTGGTACGGAAACCTCTAGAGTACAATCTTGATCATTTATCACCTGCTTCACGTCAACTCTTCTTGGGACGCTATTATTGGTTGAATCAGTCACCACTCTGACTTTTATTTTCAATAAAAAAGCATGTATTTAAAATTAAGCTATTTTGTATAATGAATTATCATATTTCTATATGGATTGTTGAATTATTGTAATGAGAAGTAATATGGCATATGAATGCAACAAACGATGTCGAAAGTATACATATAATATGGCATAAATGTCCAGTTCAATGTTTACCAAGTAATCAAAAAATAGAAAAAAGTGTTTCCTTCATCACTATCACTGCATATCATGACTACATAGTATAAAACAAAGTCGCTTTCTTTGATGTATGCTTAAATCTTTAAAACTAGGTACATAACGGAGTTTGATGCGGTTTTTTTTAATAGATAGAGTAATTTAAGAGGAAGGTTTTTGTGCCCATGCGAAGCCGGGACGGGTTGCTAGTTCGTGATATTTGCCATGAGGCCGTCATTGACTGTTTAAACCTTCTGTACAAATAGGTACATTATGTTGTATTTGTAAACTATAGAAATCATTTTTGTTAAACATAGATTTAAAAAAAATTGCCTCGAGAGACGCTCTGTCGAGGCATGTTTTTTTAATCGATTGATCGAGCGCGATTCCAAATTCTTTGTTGTATTACAGCTGATCCATTGAATACTTACTTCGTAGACAAAGTCTACGAGCTGCTACGGCACTACCCGCGGTAGGCGTAGCAATAACGCTTCGAGTCTTTTCACACATAAAATCAATACCATCAACTATGTACAGAATTACCTATTGACACAAAAACCTAATATAAAATATTTAAAATCTGTTAAAAAATATAGGTATTGCTTTGAGATACCAATCTTCCAAATTGTTATATTTATTTTTCCGATGTGATACAGTAAATCTAGCAGAAAACGCAGCGCCGCCGGAGGCTAATTGTTAGCTTAGGATATTATTTGCTCATCTTGAAAGAGAAAGAACATTTTATTAAGGACAAGCAAACCGATTTTAAAATAAATAGGTATTTATTTTATATTTTTATGACGGCCGGGTTCTATCCTTTTGTAAGTTAGAAAACCCAGAATAAGAGATTTACTACTCTAGCATATATACTGAAACTTAATATTTACTCTTTTATACTTTTAAAAGTAAATAAAGAAATAAACTTATAACCACCTATTTGGCTACAACTTCTATTAACTTCAGATAGGTGGGTATAATAATAACATATATATATTTTTATTAACCCATATTGTCCCACTGCTGGGCAATGGTCTCCCCCATCTCCATCCAATCCTCTCTCTGTTCCGCCACATCCAGCCACCCGCTCTCGAACCTTCTCAGGTCGTCACACCAGCGCCTCCGTGGTCTTCCCCTCCTTCACAAACCACCGTCCGGGTGCCACTTAGTGGATACCCACGATAATAACATAGAATCTTTAAAAGTTTTATGCCTCGATAGTTTTAAAAACAAAATGAGTTAATATTATTGTAATAAGATACTGTTCCGTACAAAAGTAATTTCAGAAGTGATAAACAGAAGGCGTATGCGCTTCACAGAGGGCGGGCTGTGAGCGGGTGCTGGGGCCGGCGCCCGGCGACATCAGTGGCTTGTATCTTGTGTTCAATTTGCATATAAATTGTGTCTTCCGGTCAGAAAGCTATCCAAGATGACGCACGTCCACAATCAAAAGGTTCACAACTTGCTACAGATTATATTCTAGGAGTTGGAGAACATAGTGTTAGGTATTATTATAAATACAATCCTACTTCCTAATATAATATTATAAATGCGAAAGTGAGTTTATTTGTTTGTTTGTTACGCTTTACGCCCTATCTACTAAACCGATCTTCCTGAATTTTCGCATACACATAGTAAGAAGTATAGAGAAGGACATTGGGTACCTTTCGTCCCAACTGTTCCCGAAGGAAGTTCACGCGTGCAAAAGCTAAGTAGTAGATACATAAATCACGAAATCTACATCCAATTACGTGACTCACTAAAAAGTGTTCCACTTTTTTTAAAGATTCAAAAAAGAAAGATTGAAGTTTATTTTTTTATTCTTTTTTTTATATAATAGGTGGTTGGTTTATAAAGAGATGTTAGTGGGCGCCTTTATAACGAGGATTTAGTTGAATTTTTTTATACAGCTTTCCCATCCGCCCTAGCGTCTTGCTTGTAGAGACGAACTTCCTGACCCGTTTTGCACTATGTTGTACCTATGTTACCGAACAAGTATTTTGTATGTTTCCGTCCCATAGCGGATTCCACGACAACAGTATTCTAAAAAGGGATTGATGTCAGATAGTCGACCGGTCAGTATAATAATGTTTTCGTTCGATTTTTTCGAAAGACTGGACACGCTTTTATCTAAATCTTATGTAAAATTGGATATTGCATATACATTAAAGTAAAATATGATCTAAATATAATGCCAAAAAAATAAATCTGTATTTACCGTTACTAAGCAAAATTAACGGTAATATTAGTCTTCATCACTCTCACTTCCCAAACGATGCGGGGCAATAAAACGATGAAAAGAAGCTAATTTTTCAGCAAATCATCTCCGGGCCCCATGAAGTCATCAATATTCATTTTGCGGCGCGCCTCCGAAACAAACACCTTTCCGAAGGAGCATAACACGCTTCCTTTGAAGGGAACTATGACGTGGGGTCTGCCCGTGGGGGCTAACTCAATTTATTTGGATAATTGGTTTGTTTCACTAACGTCCCCGCATCAAGCCAATAAATTTTTACATATTCGAGACGTATGATATTTAGTTAGCAATGGAATAATCGCATATATATTCCCGGCTGCCATCTGGTATTCGTTAAAGGAACCATATTAGAGGCCGATATGCGATTCCGTAGAACCCTGACACCAAGGTGTGCATGGTTATTGACCGTGATTCAATTAATGATGATTGTATATTCCTTACCATGTGACTGCTTATAATTTTTGTATAAATTTATATATACATCTAACACATTTTTTTTTAAAGCAACAAAAAAAATACCGTCTCAAGAATTCATAATTAATAAAAATCCATGAAGAATAATGAAAAAAAGGAAACGTGCGTGCATACACAAATGACTCGAAAGGAGCGCCAAATTGGAATTCGAGTAAATTTTACTCACCAAGGCGCGCCAATAGAACAAAATTAACTAACTTAAAGTTTTATACATTGTATTTTGACGTCACGTCTGTGATTATCAAATCACTTCACAGTCACGGACATGTATTAATATTCAGAATGGGGGTGTAGTGGAATAATTAAAGGAAGACCGGTGGACTTGGGTCCCTCGGCGAACTTTTGTAGTGGTCGCCAGTATTATCATATAAATTATAGCACACAATACATACCGTAATAATAAAAAAAACAAGTGCTACAAAGCTTGGAAGTTAATATTCCATGGCTTTGAAGTTATTATATACTGAGCTACAATCCAGGGTTAATTTTATTTATTGAATGCTTTGTTCAATTGTGCCTTATTGTTAATGTAGACCTTACGATACACAGCCCTCAAGCAAAGAAAATAAACACCACGCGAACCTCAACTGAGGGTTGCACAAAATACTAAAAGACTTAACAGTTTATTTTAAGTTTTCAACTTTTGTGTAATTTTTTTTGGAAAATATAGTTAACAGTTTGTAGTGTTGTATGATAATTCTTCTTTTCTAACCAAATTTCATGATTCAAATTCAACGAGAAGTACTCCATGGGTTTTGATTTCCGAAAATTTGCAACATTTACCATCATATTTTTTGATAACGTTGACGTATAATTTTAATTATTTTATAGCCGAAAGATACTTACTGTAGTTCTAAGTATATGTTATGAATTTTTTAACTTGAAAGTCTTATGCGTTCCTCAATATATATTATATATATTGAGGAACGCATATATAATATATATTGAGTATTTTTTAAATACAGACAGAGAAACGGGCAAAAAAAGTGATCTCTATCCATTTTTGCCTTTTGATATACGGAACCTTAAAAAAGGTTAAATGAAATTAATTGAAAGTTATTATTATCATTACTTTGCTTATTTATTCTCATCAAAGTATCATTAATATCCTGCATCATCATCGTAAAGATACATAAAAATATTTAATAAAAAATTAATAAAGGGGTGATCACCAATAAGGGTCACGTAAAGCGCAGTCCACAACCGTCATTATCATTACCGCAGTCTGGCGCCAAATTATGATATTCTCTTGGTGCTGTTCCTTAAACAGCCTGCTTTACTTTTGCTAGTATAGTATTCCGTAATATGTATTTTTGCCGTATGAAATAAATGACCTAATGGGTGACTTACATGTGGAGTAAAAATAGTTTGGTTGAGTTTCAAATTTTATCCACTTTCTAAGCAAGGCAAAACTTTCAGACAATTTATCAGAATCAGTCCACGTCAGTACTCCACGCATGCTTGTAATACGGAAAACCAAAATAGTAAGGGAATAACAATATTATTAGAAAACGGTATCTTTATATATATAATCATTGTTTTTATTCTATGTTTAATTTATCTAGTGATGTAGACTTTAAAGAGTCACAGACAGCCGAAATGCCAGGTGATTATAAAATGGGTGATCAGCAATAACAGGCACGTACGGCGGCGGCGCGGTGACCACCCGGCGCGCGGCGTGGCGTCGTCATTACCGCGGTCCGGCGCCAAATTGCGATATCCGGCCGGCTACCGGTTGCCGGCTCAGAAGCGAGCTTTTCGTCTATACTTCTATACTTACTTTACTAATATTATAAAGAGGAAAGATGTGTATGTTTATAATGAACTCAAAAACTACTGATTTCAAAAATTCTTTCACCATTGGAAAGCTTAATTCACGATAAGCTGAATGGCATAGCCTATTCATGTACCACGGGCGAAGCCGGGGTGGACTGCTAGTTTACAATATATCTATTTATATGTTTAATAAAATAATAACGCTGAAGAGTTTTCTTGTTCGTATGAACGCTCTTAAATATTGTATGAAAATAAATTCATGGGAAATTTATTGCACAATTGATCATTTCGATTTACCGAAGTATATTTTATTAAAAAACAGCAAAGCCATTTTTAATAATTTCTTTACAAATAGCTCTCATTTAAAAACTTTGAAAATGAAAATCAGAAGCAAAATTAACTCTTTATAATTTCCAACCACATCAGCTCGAGCTCAAGAAACCAGAGTTAACTTTATGACGTCAAAGCGCTGCAGATAAGGTCCCACCGCGAATGCTCTGCTGTCCACATTAACAAGCCAGCACTGTTTATTTTACCGCAATGAATTTCTTTGCAATATTTTGCTCGTTTTTTAATTTTGAATACATTTGAGTACAATTCTGCGCGGTGGTTGCGCGCCCCCGGCAATCTCCAAATTGCCTCTTTATGTGCAGATGTTCCGACCCTCGGTTTTTCCGTCTTTTGAATGTCGTTTTGCTGTTAAATAACGTGCTCTTTTATTATAATTGAGGTTTGTAAGTTCACTTAACTACTGCGACAGTGCGTCATTGTAGTCAAGGAGACTTGGTCTCTCTAGACAAGAAAAACAGGTTGATTCGAAAATCTTAAAAGTATAATTTCAAAGTTTAATTAATATTTTGTTTTAAAATAAAATTCGGAATCTTTTTCTACCCAGACTATTTATATTAGGTGATATATCAGCTTAAGATGCAAACTTCTTCATCTGCGTATCAATATCTTTCTCTGTTTTCTAATTTTATCACATTGTCCAATCCTTAGAAGGTCTTCGAAGGAATACTTGTCAGTGCAGGACGGGTATTTTAAAAGGAACGTCTTTTGAATTCCATTGTCTGCACTCAATGTCCACATCGGGTGTCTCTACCATTCATCAACCCAACACACCAAGTCACTTTTAGCTGTAAAAGAGACTTTGTCTGATCTGGGTTTCAGTCTATTTAATGTCTTCCACACCAGCCACGTCACACTCCCGCAAGAATTAAGCGTCGTCACAAGTCGGGAAATATAATTTAAAAAATAATATACCCTATCCGTAAAGAAGGCGGTCTAGTAATATTTAACCACCATCTAAATTGATAAAAATCTCATCTGTCCGCACCCGTGTTGTTCATAAAAAAACATCAATCCAACTTTTTCTAAGAAAAAACTTAACTTAGTAAATACATCCAACAATACGACACTAATAAATTTCATAAAAGTATTCACTTCAGTAGATAATATTTCTTAAACCACAAAATCTAAAACAGTCAAATTCACAGATTCACTTCAAAAAACCTTCCAAATAATGAATTTCATAAGCATTACAAAAACAAACATTTGCGCTAAGCGGTTCCTGGGTAAACTCGACTTTAAAAACGCCTACTTGGAATGAGTTCCTTTGAATTTAATTTTACTAAAGATCACAATTACACGTTTTACAAGATTCGAACTCATTTATTTTCCGCGAACAAATTATTTCTCGTGAAGCAAATTAATTCCCCAGCATTATACTTCTTTCAAGATCTGAATAAATTTGAGCGAGATTTCATAAAAAATAGACGAGCTGAGGGCCCGCGGCTAACTCCAAATTACGTCTTTATTTACAAGTACCAAAACATTTCATCTAACTGAAAAATTAAATACTTAGGTATCATAATATTTTTCCTGCAATGGCAATAATTTCTTGTTTCTTTTTTCCATACCATTTTGCAGCCGCTGTTTATTGTAGCTATATGATCTAAGTGTAGAAATTACATAACAATTAAAGTAAACTAGAGTTCAAATCACGGGAAGAATTGTTGGTTTCGTGATAAATATACCTTCCTAATCGTCCAAATAACATTAGGATATTTTGAAATTATCGACCTAGTTCTAATTATCAATCTCGACCTCGATTAGATCCATTACTACAAACAAATGAGAACGGTATATTTAGAAAACTACTGAAATCTGATTCCATTTCCATAGCTAGGGACTTCTTAAGAAGTCCATCTAAAAAAAAAACTTATATATATATATATATATATATATAACTTTTGTGTCGATACCTCCTGTTATTTAGAAACAATGATATTTGCAATGCAATAAGTAAGTATATTGAAATTGATACAATTCAGCTTCAAGCACAAATCTAAGGTTTTGTCTACTCCGAAAAACATAAAGCTGTGTAAAAATGTATGTTACAATAGTAACCTCACTTAGTTACTCCATTGTTTAGCTTTTCCTGAGCACGTTTATTTTCTGACAAGTCGTTGTCCGAAGTGTCTTTCGAATACCTAAGTAAACGGGTGCATACATTTCAGTTTTCGTAACATTAAGTACATATAAAGGTACATATGCACTTTTTTAAGAAAAACTGTAATAATAAGGCATAAACTGTTTTATCAAACTGTTTAATAAATTATATCACAAAAAATCTCCCCAAGTATAAGTTCTCAAAATACGCCTTAGAATAAAAAGTAGAACTGTAACAAAGAAATACATAAATAATATTAATCATATAATCATAACAATAAATAGACTAAAAACTTGTTAATTTCATTGCTAAATACATTAATACAAATAAATTAATTTTGGCAGTTAATAAATGAATATAAAATTCGTTAAAGAAACCACGTCAGAGGCCGAGAGGCAGTTTGGCAAAACTCTGACACTAGAGTGTGCAAGGTCAATTTTTTTTTAGTTTTAAAAAATACTTACATCAGGGTCTTTGTCGTACGAACATTTGTGAACATCGAATGCTCTCTGACATTTATCTTTATCGTTGGTATCTGAAACACAGAAACTGATATTAGCGAATGGTTATAATATAATACTTTCTATTTAATTCATTATCATGAGTATCTCTGTTTTAAGATTTCATATATAATTTCCAGATACCTAAATGTTTGCAACCAAATATCATTTTTGACGCTCTATCGGAGTACTCCTCTGGTATAAGACTGACCAACATGTCGTAATCTACGGCATTTTCGTCGTCCACCTGTAAAACAAATATATATAAATATATAGCTTTGTCTCATTGACAAAAACTATTTAATACATAAGGTTGGCTGGAAGAAATTGCATTAGCGATAAGTCCGCCTTTGACCTTTGTACTTACTTTTATTTTCGATCCTGTACAATCCTGTACAGTTTATGAAATTAGTGCAATAAATTTAATTCATTCAATAACAAAAAGAAAAAATATTCACCGTTCATTCGGTGAATACATTTTTAACTTATCCATGGGATGGGAGTGAAAAAGAAAAAAAATGACTAAGCTTGTAGAGTCCGACCATGTAGAGTTAGAAGCTTAGATTTACACAGTCTCATAGTTAGTCTTTTGTACGTAAAAAATCATGAAGAGTTTGCTGACACTTGCAATATTTAACATTTGCTAAAATAATAACAAATACCTAAATTAGTGCAAAGTGCATCGTATGCTGCTCTTATTCTACATAACTAAAAGTTGATAAACTAGTTGCATGAATATTATGTTAATTAAAATAACCTTATAACAGAGAGCCTTTGAATGCAAGACGTAACTATAAATTGAATTCAGAATAAATTCAGCGGCTGAAATGATAAAATAAATAAACAAAAGAAGGATCACTCACGAGGTTTGCTTCCTCCAGCAGACAAAACATATAGCACTTCAATTTCACGTCGTCTTTAAATATGCCGTTTTCGCAATTCGCTATATCCCCTGGGGAAAGACAATAATATAAGTTAGAGATGGGCACACGCGCCTATTTTTTTATCCAAACAAGCGGATTTTTATCCCACTGTTATCACTTATATCCACCCATAATGTTGCCGTATCTTACGTTATCCTATCTTAATGCACTATTTAATAAACTCTGAACTCATCTATCATTCATACTAATATTATAGATGTGAATTTTAGGAAGAGACTAGTTATGTTACTTAATCATGCCAGAAGCACTGGGGATGAACGGATCTAGATGAGTTTGAAACTTACCGCAAAGAACTGTGTCTGTTCACCTAAAAGCTAGTTCAGCATAAACAAAAACACAAAAATAACTGAAGACTAGTTTATTTTTAAATGGATATTTCTAAAAATAGTTTGACAATCCAGTTTTAGTTTTAGACCACTCGTCTTTGCCACTACTTACTTACTCTTTTTAACTTTAATGTTTTCAAAGAATGGGGTTCGCTAAAATATACAAAAATCAGTATTAAACCAGTCTAAAAGAGGCACTTATAAATTAAGACCTCTTTTTTCTTTAATCGCCAAATAATAATAATATTAAAGTAATGCCACTTCTAAAATAAACAGTAGCTATAGCATCAGCTAAGCTACAACGATTGTTTCCGTCATTCGCATACGCATTCAAAAGGCAAAATAAAATGTTTCTTGTGATGTGAACTCACCCTCGGCGACCCCAGTCTTACTAACGCACTCGTTGTGAACATGCTGGATTATTTCTTTGATTTCTTCACTAAAAACCTGCAAATACACAACACAGGTACAGTAAAAATCAATTTGCAGATATTCTCTCTGATCTCTAATCTTTATGAAAGGAAAAGTGGATTATTACCTACACTACTAAGAATAAGTTAAGTCGTAAGAGATAATCCACTAAGTGGAATAAATTGAAATAAAAATTTTATTTAGGTATATTTATAGCTGTTGCCCACGGCTCCGCCCACGGGGGACACGGGAGACATATCGCGCCCAAAAGTAGCTTATGTTTGACCCCTGGTTCTAAACTAAATTTAATATGGACCAAATTTCATCAAAATCACTTCCGAGGTAACAAACAGACAGATAGAGAGACAGACAGAGACATATAATATTAGTATGGATTGATTAGGTACATTTTAAGTACTCATACGGTACGGGTAACTTGAATATCTGTGAATTTTAATGAGAAAAATATGGAGGCCTATTCTGAACTAGTATCTTGTACCAAACGAAATAGAGTAGTAGTTTAAAAAAATATCTAGCATGAATTTTCTTTTAGTATACCCCAAATACCTTCTAAAAATCACTACACATAAATTAAATAAATAGGTTAACAACACAAGAAAATATATTCAAAATACTATAAAGTACATGTATAATTTGTATGTATCTTTTCCTTCTCAAGATTTTATGTATTCATATAGGCTGCATTGGCTCATTATTATTCAGTCACTACTGTGCCTCTGTCTCTTGATCTACACGCGTTACCTTTGTGAGCACCGTAGGGAAAATAAGTCGTTTCAATATTAAAAATAGGATAACGTTCTCAAAGAAAATATTAAGTCGTGATTCCATCGGGACCCCCCCAATGCGCATCAACTTGTATCATAATGTTAAATATTAATTTAAATGGCATTGGTTTGTTTCCATCATACCTCACAGATTCTCAACTATAACATTTAATATTAAAATTTAAATAAACTTATATAATGATTGTAAAAGAATAAAAAAATAATACCGTTGTCTTAGGTTATAAATTATTGTCCGTTGATTTAGGTTAAGTACTTTGTAAAACATTTATTTATGTTTATTTATACGCAAAATTATAACAAGTTAGTTTCAAGTATTTTTGTAAAAGCCAAGAACTTATCTTGCATAATGCAATATAGTTTGAACAAAAGCTAACCTTTGACAATAAAATTATTGGAATTTGAGAATTAGAAGTTGTTTTCTTCAACCGAGTTGTAACCAATGTACA
Source organism: Apomyelois bistriatella (assembly GCA_947044815.1). Taxonomy (NCBI): domain Eukaryota; kingdom Metazoa; phylum Arthropoda; class Insecta; order Lepidoptera; family Pyralidae; genus Apomyelois; species Apomyelois bistriatella. Next base: position 8,786,143 of record OX345689.1, read on the forward strand.
AACACAGTATGTAGGTCGTAGGTCATTGTAATTTTAGATATCTAAAAAAAACACATCAAGTAAACACGAATCGTGCGTGAACGGAAACAAATCTTTAAGTAGCAACAGCATTTCAAATTCGCAGACGAAGACTTTGAGCGATAGTTGCGAGAAACGCGTCTCGCGATCTTCCTGCTCCGACTTTCATCCATCACCTCTATGTTAAAGCATTTCATAAACTTGCGTGTCGCGAAAAATTGATGTGCTGTGTCAAGGTGTCACGCTCGCATCTAAATGATCACGGGGTGACTGTATTTTTTACATTTGTCAAGTGCTACAATACTTGGTCCTTCGAGCATAGATCTACTAAGGAAGTCACCCAACTATTCTCGAAACAGCTATACTTATTATATATTCATACTTGTAGAATTCCGTACTTCAAAAGACAAAATCAGAATTTTTGCGGTCCGTCTGTCTGTCGGTCTGTCTGTCTGTCAAAATTATTTTTCTGAGAAACGCAAGAAAGTATCAAGTTGAAATTTTTTACATATACTCAAGCCTGCAGTATCTTTCGGCTGTAAAATAATTTAAATTATACGTCAACGCGATTAAAAGATATGGCCGTAAATGTTGTAAAAAATCATGAAACCAAACAAGAAAACTCTATTACTGTTTCACTATCGCCCTTTTTTGTAAATTTCTTCAATGTACAGACACATTTATTTTACTGTTTTATTGTATGTATAGATATAGATATTTCGACTTAGTAAATAATTAATAATACACCTGTTTATTCTCTACAAAATTTATAAATCTTTAGACCTGTGCCTTTCTCAAGAAATTCACCGTCGAAATTTAAAAGAAGAATGAATCTTTTTTAAATAAATCAATTAATAAAAATGAATATAAAAAAAAATAAAGCAATCAATATCGATAGACTCACAGGCTTATGTTTTTGCCCATATCCAATGGACAGTATGACGAGGAACACGGGCAGCGTCGCCGTGGTCATGGCGCCTCGCTGCCCATCTGCAGGTGGACGCAGTAGACGTACCCAGCAATGCGCAACTTATATTGCAACAATGCCTCACCTGGACAACTTTAAATGATATAGCTAGTAGCGGCAATTGTCTCAAGCTACAATTATCGTATTAACAGCGCTCTTGTTGCACAGCACTACATCATAAAATACGAAGAGTGCAAAAGCAAATCAGATACGAGTATTAACCATGTGGAGACAGAAATGCCGTCTCTTGTGCATAACATTTTAATATCTTTATTTAATATGGTTATTGTAGGACTACAAGAATTGAAAAAAATAAATTTAGCTAAGATTCCTATTATTTTTGGCGCAAAAAGAGTGTAAATTATAAAAACACGCTTTTAAAAGTATTGTCAAATTACCACACACTAATTTAGTGCTTCATTTAATAAGTTATGGAATTTTGAATCATAGTGTCTCAAGTGATAGATAGAAGGCGTTAATCTGTCTCAGTATGAGGAGAACTCTAATAGTACACTAAAAACCAGAGCGTGTCTTTGTATGGCGGTTAAATATCTGTATTAACATAGTATTATGTAATCTGTGGTTAATTAATTAACCGATATTTTTGACTACTTTAATTAACTAAAAACCCTTTTTTAGGGTTCCGTACAAAAATGTACAACGGAACCCTTATAGGATCACCCGTGCGTCTGTCTGTCCGGCCGTCCGTCTGTCACAGCCAATTCTCCTAATCTACTGGACCAAAACAGATAAAATTTGGTAGGATGGCGTAATCCCTTGACCCAAACACAGATGTGCAAAGAAAATAAATATATTTTTTTTAATTAGAGTCATTTTCGGGGAAAAAAAGAAGAATTCTATCAATTGACAATTAAGTGGTAAATTTTATATAAAACGTTCACTTACGGAAAACACAACTAGATAGCGATAGTAGTCGCATCTCATAATCCTCTTACATTAACATACCACAATTGAATATAAAAACTGACATTGGCATTGTACGGAACCCTCTCCACGCGAGTTCAACTCGCACTTGACCGGTTTTTTTTATTCTACACTTGGTATAACTTTATCTCTGACCTATTAGTGTTTCATAAATGCAAGCTATAATCATGAGGCGGAAACTTTCGGAACATGAATGAGTAAGCAGGTAACTGCCGGTGGCAGTTAGTCAACTACCTTGTAGTTAGCGTTATCTTTTCAACAATTTGTACCCGAAACACTAATCAATTCCTTAAAAGATTTTTTTATTTACTTTACCTATCGAACCCAATATCAATTCTGAAAATGTACTAAGTACTTTTTGTGAAAACTATTTATATTAATTCAATTTTCATGAGTCAAATTTAGGAAAAAAAAACAGCACGAATTTAAGAACCCAGAGGCATTTCGGTAGTTCACTTGAATGAGAGCGACAGTTTTCCCCAAGTCATTTTCCAACCAGTTTCAAACAATCATTCATTGTTTTCGAGCTGAACAATGAGGAGGAGCTTACGTGTTTTTGTACGCCCGTCTTTTGTGCTTCACACAATAATAATTATAAAATTAATGTCATAATTTGCGATATTCTGTGGCCGCAGCCACAATAAACCGGCGATATCAGACTAATGATTATTAATGGCTCAAAGACAGCTTGAAAATCATGCAAAAGGTACGGTGAACATGAATATAAAACTGTAGGTATGGAAGAGGCATTTCTCTATTAGGTATAAAACTAGCTGTAGCCCGCGACTTGGTGCGCGTGGGCTTCGTTATCGTGGGAATTTCGAGTATTTTTCCTTAAATTCCCACGGAAATTGCCCGGGAATCCCCCTTTTCCTGTTATACAGTTTGTCATGACAAAAACCAACACAAAAATTGCATTATCTAGCTATCGTGGGAATTTCGGGATTCCTCTCGAAATTCCCGCGGGAATTGCCCGGGAATCTTAATTTTTCTCTTATACAAAATTTGTCATGACAATAACCAACACAAAAAAGCATTATCCAATTTGGTGCGAAATTGCTATTGTTTATTTGCAGGCAAACATGCCTTGACTTCATTCAAATTCAGTCTCTACATCCAAGCAAAACACGAGAGTTATTCCTTCCGATTAATCGTGATCTTCCCTAGAAACCCCTTTCTTCGGGTTCTAGAACGGCATGGAAAAAGTGACAGAATGATCAAAGGTGGCAGACTATAGAATACTTTTAGTGGTAAGAGCTTTGAAAGTCTATAGAGCCATCATAAATGCTTAACAAACCCACTGACGGAAACCATCACTCTCGAATTCAGCAAACTAACAGGTTAATACCTACGTCTAGCCAATCAAGTCTGAAAATAAAGATATATTTTGAAACATTCGATTATTATACCCATAGGCTTGGCTTGTTCAATCGACATGAAAAATCCATTAGAGTTGTTTGCGTCGGCAATAGGCTGGGAGGCGGCGGCATCAGTGACCGTGCCTAAGCGGATTTGTTGCTTCTCTGTCGGTTGCATCCTTTATGCATATGTGCGTGCGCATTCGCATCGTCGAATACAACGGATGCCTTTTATTGCAATACTATTTTTTGCATTTGTTCAGATTCATAGATAAATTCAATATATTTAGTAAAAATACTTAAGTATATTGGTAAAGGGTGATACATATGAGTACTTATTTTACTTCAAGCAGTGTTAGTAACAACAAACTCCTTCCAATCGGCTTAACCGATTAATTCTTTTATTTTTGAATAGGTAGGCCTAAGAATAGGTCCTAATTCCTATTCTTTTTTTTCTATCTAAAAAAATATATTTGAAAACAACGTCTGCTAGTTTTACTATAAAACTACATTATTATCTTACTTATTTCATTCGCAGATGATTAACGATATTTTATTTTTTGGGTTTTACCTCTAAATTCCAATTAAAACTTTAACGAACATGTCGTACTATAGGTGAGTAATTAAAAATATACTGTCATTAATTCGTAAAGAAAATCATGAAGATAGTAAAAAGAGGAGTGGAGAAGGGCAGAGAGACGTCATTACCGCAATCAAAGCATTCCGGAGCCGCAGCATGCCCCCGCAACGTCGAGTGCTCTCGATAAAAATTAAAACACGTGCAAGCCTGAGGAAAGTTTTAATGAGAGTACACGGCCGCTCTCCAGCAGATATAACTGTTCTACATACACGAACACGCACTTCAGACGAATACATCCACCTGGATATTTTGGAATTAGGAAACAGTGAAGTTGCTCGTTAAAATAACGACGTTACCAGATTACTACTTATTTTTATAGACTTAATAATAATGATTGAGCTAGTATTTAGGTACCTACTTAATAAAAATCTTTACCAAGTATGTACGTACTACATACATAGCAGCAGACTTATTGTCATTATATCTTTGTTTTGTCCCAAATGTTTGTTTGCAAAGGATTGGCAACTACGATAAGCGAACACTGCTGTGCATATCACCTCCTTGGTCTGTATTTGAAATTAAGTCTTAAGTATAAAGCTAAAGAGAAGAAGTATCCCATTATATTGAAAGTGGACTCGCTTCAACGCTGAAAAAATCATCTATCCAGGAAAAGAAATTTCGATATTATCTAAGAAACACATGCACGGATAGGTACTCAGTCAGTACCTATTACATATTTGATTCATTAATAATCTACAAAATAATGAGTACAAAAAAATCTCATAACGCTCCAAAAAACCGTATCGGAAGATGTGTACTCGATTTATTCATACGAGCACTTTTTCTGGCAACATAAAAAATCCATTAGATTTGTGCATCGACATCAGGGCGGGCGGCGGAGCAGGGCGCACGAGATTCGCCATCCACTGCTGCAGCTGACCGTGCGTAAAGTAAGCGGCTTTTACTCTGTCATATATGGTCTATAGTTTACTTAAATACGTTTACATTCGAAACTTGATTTTGTCTCCTTTTGTTTCTTGCTTTGCCCAAAGACTTACTTAGTGACTCGTACAGACATATCGGTCACGGTGTCACATAATCGTCTCTATATTCACACCCTAGTATCAGAGTTCTTCGGAACCGCCTCTCGGCCACTGACGTGGTACCTTTAATGACTACCAGAAGGCAGCCGGGACCAACGGCTTAACGTGCCTTCCGAAGCACGAAATAAATGAATTATGAATGAATTAACTACTTAGTATCTCATGAAGGAAGATAAAGCTCCTAATAGTACGAGAAGATATCTCTCTAGTAAATATAATGTGAAAACCTTAATTTCTTATGTCATAAGTACATATTTCTTTTACTTAGCTTCAGTTTCAACAAAAACAACTTTCTCAATAACCCTCTTTCACCGAGTGCAGTCGAATAAAAATGGGAATAAATTGTGAGGATCTTGCAAAACAATAGTTGGAAATGGTACGTACGCGAGAAAAAGCCGGATGCAAATGCCATTCATATTAATTAGCAAAGCGAGACGGAGCTTTTACGAAATTAGACCGTGATTTCAGTGAAGATTTATTGTTGTGTTTCAAATGGTTTTCGGAGCAAAGGTAGCCATTTAGTCGGGAGGCAAATTGGTGTTGTCAAAGTGGAGTTTAAATTGAATTGACTGCGCGCTTGTTTGTTTTGGTCAGTGAGTCACGGAAAAGGTGGTTTAAATTGTTCATTATTTGTAGTTTGTAGTAGAAGGGGCGGGTTAACGAAATGATTAATACATTCAAGTCGTCGCCTATCACAAAACTCAAAAAATGTCAGTACACGTACGTACTTTTCTGTTCTATAGTAATATAAGTACCTAAGACCGAGATTTGCTCGTTTCATCCAGGAAATGTTTTTGCGTGATATTATGGGTAGAATGAATTTTCCCAAACATGGAACCTAGCTAGATTATCTTTTTGACTATGTAAGAACCAAACTTATGTTTAAAATCGTTAGAGCTGTCTTCGAAAACGCGAGTACAAAAAATTTTATATATATTACATCGCTCGTTTAATAGTATATATATATAGGATAAAGTTGAAGTTTATTTGTTTTTTTTTTTTTAACCTTTAGAGCCGAGGTTTATATAACAAATCTGAGACAAATATAATTGGAATTTAGATTAGAATCAAGTTTATACTCCCGTTATCACCATTGGCCATGTGTCCATTATGGTGACAAGAATGGAATGGAGGAAGTAAAGAGGACGAGAAAACACAGAAAGAATTCTCTTCTTTTTAGTGTACGTTTTTGTAAGAAATTATCTTTAAAAAGCTAGTGTTGGCTAGTTTTGATTTCATCTATATATATTTTCTAACTTCCATAAATTGGAGAAGTAACATTGTTGGTACCTTTCGATGACTTCGTACCCAGTACTCCTATATCTATTATGTGCTAATAATCTTTATTAGTGACCTACACTAAAACTAGACGTATTTTCTTTGTATAGGATTGTTTGTGTGGGATTCAAAAAACATATTTATTGTTCAAGTTTTATTGGCAAGATAAAGAATACATAATGTAAGTACATAAAAAATAAATAAAATCAAAGCTAATAAGTAACCAGATTCGTGCATGGAAAAGGGGTGTGATTTTCTACTAACCAAAACTTGTGAATGTTTTCAAATTTTGTATTCTTCTATATTAGAAGGATTACAAAATTAAACCAATTTAGAACTTATAGTTCAACCAACTTTACCAACTACTTATTAGCCTTATTGACTGTACGTTAGTGCTTAACATTAGTTAAATAAGTGTATATTGTACCTATAACGCGGCTTGTGCGTATTTTTTAGTTCCCTACAAAACAAAATAGTTAATATATTTTGACACAGTGCAGGTCAATCGGTATAGCCTCTTCATCATCATTTCGTGTAGTTGACACGGTCAATTGACCATGCACAACCTGGTGTCAGAGTTTTCCTCTCGGCCTCTGATCTGATGTGGTTCCTTTAACGACTACCAGATGGCAGCCGGGACAAACGCCTCTTGAAAAGTAATAAGGCATGGAATCGTTTTTCTTCTGACAATCAGGTAATTCAAGTCTGCAATGTCCTGGAAACAACAAAGGCGGCTAAGGGAACAAAAGAGGTGGCGAATTCCACCAACAAATAGCATTCCCTAGCAATTGACGTCAGGCAGTTATAATGTCTTAAGTACCTCATTAAGAGAAAATCTCTTTGGCTGACCTTGGGCCCCAAACCTCCAGGTATGGAAAAACGGTGAGAATGATGAATCACATCGCCCTATGTGGCCTTGATCAGTAAAATGTTAACAGTAGAGTAGAAACATTCTTTATTCGATTACTTTGGAAATTATGCATTTTAAATTTTTTTTTTGTTTCTTAAAAATACGTAAAATAAAAAAGTTTGTAAAATACAACCATGAAAAAGATACTTATAGGTATCGTCACAAAATAGTACCTACTAACGTAGTATAGTCTTAAGTATTTTACTCAGCTGCATAAAATTACGAATGTCACAATCACAACTACGAAATTTTGTGTTTACAAATCTTTATAAGCAAAATCCTTAAGTTTTCTAGTGTACATTAAATGCAATTGTAGTCGATTATACTTTGCATAATAACGTATGATATAAATTATGTTAAGAAATTACTTTTTACATAATAAATATAACATCTTATTCAAACATACACTTAGGAATATAGGAGGTACCTAATTACACAAAATATGTACTTACGCTATGCAAGAATTATCCCAAAATATTTATGTAAATCAAATGCATAATACTGTAGGTATAATTAACATCAACAATCACACATAGTCAAAATTAAAGCAGCTTACTTAATTAAATAAGCACAACCAACAAAAATGTTCTTTTAGTAAGTCTTTTAAAAAATATTTTATAAATTTACTTGTTTCATAGTTTAAGAATATTTCTGTAGAAAATATCTATATTATCCTTAAATATATATAGCTATCAAACTTAAATCAAGGAATTGAATTCCTGAAAAGTTGTTATTTTTGATGACATGTTGCAATATAATTACAAATATATAATAATAGCCTCAATGACGCGACCTCATAGGATATAAAAAAGTACTCAAAATGATTTAATAATAAATAAATATATTTTGTGACTACATTAAATTAGGTCATCTGCAATTTCATTGTTTAAGTTGTGAATTATCATGTTGTGTCATATTAATATGTGACCAAAATTTTGTGACAATGTTATTACTTACTTAAAACTTAATTCCAATTTGGTTCAATTCAAACGTGACTTTTTTAATATTCACATACTCATATTTATTTTAAAAAATGAGTGTGTGTATGTACCTATTGTGAAATATAGTGCTTAAGAGCTAAATTTGAGCAATCAGAGCCATTTAATTGGCTCCAATGTTGTCTTATATCTTGATTATTTTTACAAAACATACGAATGTTTGTTTGACTCCCCAAACATAATTTGTCACAAGCAAGGGGGAGGTAAAGGCATGTCAATTAACTTACACACTTCCAGGAGAAAATTTTTAAGTATGGCTGCTTGATTATCTTTTGATCCATTCAATGTTATAGTTGGTATAAATGTAGGATTGATCATGTGAGTATCATCCCCATGTTTTTTCAGCAATGCTGATCCACGTTCACTGGTAGCACAATCATTGATTGGCTCTGGATCAATTTTAAATTGATTTGCACACTGAAACAAATACCAGATTAACAAGTTGTCATTACTTTTTTAAGCTATTGCAAAGCTTTAATCGCGGGCTTTGAGCGCGGCATGCGAATTAAGAAATTCCGTAACGAAAATGAAACCTAACATCACCTACCATGTAACTCGGCCGAGCGTTCGTACTACACCCCCTATCATGTAGATCGGCCGAGCGTTCGTACTTATTGCATTAGTTCATATTCATTTTTATTTATTTATTTTATCGCGGGCTTTAAGCGCGGCGACCGAATCAAGAAGTTCCGTATAGGAAATAAAACCAAACACCCCCCACTCCGCTGACCATGTAGCCCGGCCGAGCGTTCGTTTTAAATCTATATCTAGATAGGGATTCGGTTGTAACCTAAATGTATTTATTTATAATATTAAAAAGTAAAGGGTAATTTTTGTTTGAGCCTCTTGCAAATGACTGTTTCTCAATAAGTTTGTTCAGCCATTCAAGTTACATTGATTAAGATTTTTTTGTCAGACTTAGATTTATTAGGAGTAGGAATTACCTACACCCAATTTACTCATCATTTTATTAAAGAAGGCTATTTAGCCCATTCTGGCCCCACAGGTAAATCTCGGAAAACCAAAGGATTGATTATACAAAAATAACTATCTCTAATCCTTTTGAAATACCTGCACACATGTGACCTGTGAAAAATAAACAAATAAACTGAGACATCAATCTACTTACGCGGGTAAGTGCTGCATCAGCATCCATATTATCAAATATCATACACTCTGTGATCTGAACAGCTGTTGTCATATTGTTCACAGCGTCAATGGCACATGCATGAATCTTGTTTGCGTAACATTCTTCCTCCCCGTGTTGGCAATGGAAAACATAATGACCATTTTGTTCTTTAGTCTGAAAGTACATAATGATATCACAGGTTTATTTATCTATACATAAATATTAACAGGCCTTATTATAATAAAAACGCTAATGATGCCGCTGGCAATAGCTAGTGTAACGTGTTATGATTATAAGACGACGGATTTGTTTGACATTGATTTAAGTTTTGGGATGGATTAATTTTTATTTGTGTGGTAGGTATAGTTAGATTAGTTGGAAATATCATTGTAAATGATATGGAGGTTCCTAATCCTAAATCCATTCCAAATTCCATTATTATTTTGTAAATATTCGCTTTTAAAGTCGTAAACAATCTGTCAACGACAATTCAAGATAATGAAACATTAAATTAAAAATTAAAAAAACCCACGGCAGAATTTGTTTTTAGTAGTGAGGGTCAACTGATTTCTCCCCCCTCCCCCCACACATATTATTATACCCCCAGAGATTTTTCACAGCTCAACCGATATTCATTGAACATAATATTTTGTAATGTGCACGTTACGCGCTTTCATTTGAGACCCCACTCGAGTATATTTGCGAGAGTATCTAAACGGCTCAATCGATTTTCATCAAACATGTCTAAGAACACTCGCCCATAAGTCATCTTTAATAAAAAAAAACTAAATTGAAATCGCATCATCCGTTCGGGAGCTATGATGCCAGGGACAGACAGACAGACCGACACACAGACACGTGAGACACGTCAAACTTATAACACCCCTCTTTTTGGGTCGGTTTGTAAAAATTTAAAGTAAATGAAGACTGATTTTTATCTACGCCTACAGATTATTGTAAGGTAGAATGTCAAAAATACTCCATATTCCAAATTTCAGCGTTCAGCTGTTGCAGACATTACACTCTCGTTTGTTTAAGAACAGATGTTACAATGAAACCATATCGAGTTTTAAAATGTAACAGCGCCATCTAGCGGCAGAGTGACATTCAATTTTTATGGTTTCAGGTAGAATAATCATTTTTCCCAAAAAAAGAAAAAAATAAACAAAAAAACCGACTTCTATTCGTTTACTGGGGCCAGCTTCAAAACACTTAAGTAGTGCTAGACGTCAGTTTCGAAAACCTTACACAGCTAGGTAGGTGTGCAGGGTCAATTTACCTAGTACAAAAATAGAATTACAAATAAACCTAATAGTAGCATTGTTCCATTTTCGAAACAATATATAGGTACCAAGACACCAAGGCCTACAGGGTTGATTGACCACTCTGACACCAAAGTGTGCAGGATTAACAGCTGAGCCTTCAACTAACACAATATGAATTAAAAACAAGGGAAATCGATCGTCAAATATATCACAGCGGGCATGAGGGCTTCAACTTCAAATGTTTGATATGAAGCATATTAAAACAACAATGTATTAATCATTTCATCCTTTTTAGTTGAGGAATTGGAGTCGGTTAGGTTTTTTTGGCCTTGTACATTTATGACAAAAACTTATGTTTTTTGAGATTCTAATATGTACCCTATTTTATTACTAACAAAATCATCATTGATAGCTTTAGCATCCCACTGATGGGTATAGGTCTATCTCAAGTTGTGCCATTCTCTTCAGACCTGTGCCATACACTTACCCCCTTATTCATAAAAATAAACAAACATTTGTTAAGCACATTTTAACTAAAATATGTTTTGGCCCTTTCTCTCTTAGTGAAATTTACCGTGAACGAAAAAGCCAAAACACATTTTAGTTAAAATGTGCTTAACAAATGTTTGTTTATTTTTATGAATAAGGGGGGTAAGTGTATGGCACAGGTCTGAAGAGAATGGCACAACTTGAGATAGACATATACCCATCAGTGGGATGCTAAAGCTATCAATGATGATTTTGTTAGTAATAAAATAGGGTACATATTAGAATCTCAAAAAACATAAGTTTTTGTTATAAATGTATAAGGCCAAAAAAACGTTATGTTACGTTAAAACGGGCTTAACAAATGTTTGTTAATTTTTATGAATAAGGGGGTTAACCATTGTCAACCCGCGATTTTTGTTATATTGTCAACTTAGCAGCTCTTACATACTCATATAATATTAAAGCATAAAAACAATACTTACTGTGGCTTTTCCATATGGAACCAACGTGATATCCAAGAAATCTGAAAGCTTCTCAGTCACAGGTCTTAGGTGGCGGAAGAAGAAATGTTTGGAATCTGGGCATAGTGCCTCATAGTAAACTCTTACTTTCACCTTATCTTGTTTATGCTTATTATATTTGTCATCTTCCAGCTTTGCTATGTCAGTCTGAAATTTAATCAGTTATATTTATGACAACTAAAAAAATTAACAATTTATCAAAGGACAAAATAGTTTCAAAACTTAATTAATATTATATTATTATCTATTAGTTTTGATGGGTATTATGAATGTATATAGTAGTGTGTGCACTTATCACTACACACTACACACCCTGCCAGATAAATGTTGTAGTAGCTAAAGTTTAAGACTTAGTTTGTAGGGGGTAATCTGTGGAGCTACTAAAATAATTTGTAAAATTTGTTTTCATATGGTGGCCTCATTCTTGGGGAAGGTTTTAGTACACATCATGGGCGAATAAAACCACCAAGTGGAACAGAGGAAAGATATTAGAGGAAAAGGTGGATTCCCGCGGGAATTTCGTGAGCAATTCCCGAAATTCCCACGATAACGGGAAAATGCAAATTTTTGTGTTGGTTAATGTCATGCTCATGACAAACTTTGTTTATCAGGAAAAGGGGGATTCCCGGGCAATTCCCGCGGGAATTTCAGGGGCAATTCTCGAAATTCCCACGATAACGATGTCGCGGGCTACAGCTAGTACACAATAATACAAATATGAATTTTGACATGGAGCTAGTACCCAGTTAGGATGTACTACCAGTCGGATCCTGCACTTATCTAACATTTGGTTGTTGTTTTCAGAATCCATTGGCAGCAAAGAAGTAACAAATTTTAATGCCTCAAATCCTAAAATCTATGATGCCCGATTGGGTAAGGTGAAGAGCACGCCTCATGTTTTTGCTGCTGGGTAACAGGCCGGGTCCCCCTAGTACTACAGCCACATACTCGATTGCAGGGTACCTAACCAACCATTACGCATCCTATGTCTAGAATAAACAGTTTGACTATGAGGAGAGGACAATATGAAAGTTGTCGAATGCTTCGAAAATTACTTTTTCAACCTGATGGTTACATTTCTGTCATGAGTCTTCGATTTGATCAGATGGAAATGGTAAATAAAATAGAGATTTGGTATTTTACGTACAGTTAGTAAGTATTCTATCCTCCTTTTTTTGTGTTATCCGGCGTTTACGTCAAACAGTCAATATAAAACATCTGCTTACCTCAGCGATATCAGCTGTCTTCTGCGGCAACAAATGGAAAAATTGCCACATAATCAGTGCTAATAGCACTAAAACTATTATTCTATAACGATTACAAGAATAAAATGCCATTTTTTAAATTGCGACACTCTGACCATTAGTCTCTTTACATAAACATATTATCATAAATAAGTATTAGTCATTTAATTTTTGCGCAAAGAAATATAAATTATAATTTACTTAGTTTGTTTATGTACATACTGTTTTTTTATGTTATGATATAGGAAACCTATATAATATATTATAATAAATATGCACTTTAAAAATTACACAATATTAAGCCTAAATAGGTACGAAAAAACCGAAAAACAAGGTCTGGCTGGCTCGTTCTTGTTGTCAGTCTTGAGTATGACATTGACATAACTTTATGACACTAAACTATAAAAATAAAACTAGACTAAAAAAATAAAACTAGACTAAATAAAACTAAACTTTATGACATAAACAATTTTGACGTGTTGACATTACACGCATTAAATCACATTGATATTATGCTTTTTTTATTATTTTTACTGGTGGCCTACTATCATCTCTAAAAACCATGCAAGTTCCAGTGAGTAAGCGTGATGTAAGGCGACATCCCCCTAACTCACTGGATCTTGCATGGTTTTAAGAGATGATAGTAGGCCACCTTCTCTGGAAACTAGTAGTTAAAGATCAATCTTTTTAGTCCTATTTTAGTCAAGTCAGAAATGTGGTCAGGGTGGTTACTACCGTCTCTTAAAACCATGCAAGATCCAGTTAGTAAGCGGGATAGCGCCTTACGTGATGTAAGGCGACATCTCTTTGACTCACTGGATCTTGAATGGTTTTAAGAGATGGTGCTAAGCCACCAGTAGTCTAGTCTAGTCAAGTAAATCTAATCAGAATCATTTTAATTAATGACTTAAGTGATACGAAGGCCAAAATCCAGCCGCTCCATTGTAATAACTAGTACCGCTGTATAGGACCATGAGCCTGGGCTGTCTGAATTCGCATTGAAGTAACTATAGTACCTGTAAGTCATCATCATTTCGAATAGGCGGCACGGGACCATGCACATCCCGGTGTCAGAGTTCTTCGGAAACGCCTCTCGGCCTCTGACGTGGTTCCTTTAACGACTACCGTATGGCAGCTGGGACCAACGGCAACGGCTTAACGTGCCTTCCGAAGCACGGAATTATCTTTATTATCAGACAATCTGGTGATTCAAGCCTGCAATGTCCTAACCAAACTGGAAACAACTAAACAAAGTATGCTTCCCGTGTGAATCGAACCCACGACCCCCGGGTCTACAGGCAAACGCCTTAACCACTGGACCACGGAGGCAGTTATCATTACATAGTATAAAAAAAATCTCTTTCTCTGTCCCTATGACCCTTGGTATGCTTAAACCTTTAAAACTACGCAACGGATTTTGATGCGGTTTTTTTAATAGATAGTGTTTGTTTGTTTGTATGAACGCTTATAACTTGAAAACTACTGGTCGGATTTGCAAAATTCTTTTTGTATATGAAAGCCCGATTCTTGGGGAAGGTTATAGGCTATAGTACGGAATCGCATACTTCTCCGGATAAAAAGTATCCTATGTATTAATCCAAGCTACCTCCATACCAAATTTTATAAAAATTGGCCCATACCAGCTGATTGAGTGTGAAGAAGTAACAAATACACAAACTTTAGCCTTTATAATAGTAGTATGTAGGTAATAAAACTTAGATGTCGAGGTGTCTGTTCCATGATTTGGCTATGCTTTCAGTCATTGTCAATACTCTTTATGGCACTTTTGGTGCTGTGATACCGTACACTAAGCTGAAAATTGGTTTAACACTTGATTAAAAATGCATAGGCCCTTCAATTAAATAAAAGTTTATTCAGTTAATTTCAAGGTATTAAATTTTTCTACATCGTAGAAACCAGCTTTAACTTGTCTGCCACCAAAAAATCTTCCGTTCAAGTCCACTACTGCTTTTATTGCACTCTCAATGCGCTTGAACTCTACAAATATTCTAACTGCTTCGTCTGCAGGAGCATTTGGCAGTTCAAATATCAAAACTTTGATGACATCACCATATTTTGTGTTACATTCATCTTTAACTTCTGGCTCTAGCTCTTCATCCACGTCTCCCGGTCCGACCATATTCTAAAAAAATGATAAATTATTAGAACGAGATAGGTGTAGTTTACAACCAATAATTTTTCTTTCACTGCACGGACATAACTCAGGACAAGTTAGGTAGATTTGTGCGAAGAATGAAGCACATATCCTATCCGTGATAAAATAATGCCTATAGCATTTATATTTTGTGATGTTTTGCAAATGGCGAAGTTAGTCTGCCGCACGAGACAGGAAGCTCCCGGAAATAGTATTACTTTGAAACATGCTGCAGGTGTCAAAAATTACATGTCTAGTGTTAGAAAATTGTTACTCGGACGAAAGAAATGGATCAAATTTAACATGCTGAATTTGATTTTTTTTTTTTTTATTGGAAATCCAACAGCGATCCAATACATATTGATTAATGTACTAAACTAAGGCCAAAAAAGGTTTACACAGATATATCAAAAATACAATTCTATTGTTGATATACAAATCTCGTTTATGCATACTTATGCTTGATTATACAGAACCGTCAATAGGTTAGGTGAAACTAAATATAAGTTAGTAAAAATGCTAATAATAAGTGAAAACTTACTCTCAATAAAACCACTTTACTTGGAGATTTCATTATCTCTGTAATAGATGGCTCCTGTTTGGCTTGACTAGATGAATTAGGCGAATCTGAAAGTTAAAAAAAAACAAGTCAAATATATGAATAGGCAACTTCCTAATCAACACGAACTTTATAACGTTATTGTTATACAGTAGAACGAGATAAATAAAAGATGATATTAGAAATATATACTAGTATTTAATTCGATAGTTATGCTGTTTTAAAATGAAGTTAGGGTCGTGGAGTACAAGCACAAAGTTGGTGACGGAAGTAAGAAAAGCAGTAATGTACTCAACTGGCAGATGTCAAGCGAAAGAGGACGAACAACTACCAGTCGAGCCATTTAAAGGGCCCTCGGGGACGCCGCGGTGAGGGGAGGTGGTCCGGCTGCAGGGGCTGGTAATGTCGACAGCGTTATCACTTAGTTAAGATTTTACCTGGTCCAGGCGGAGCCGGTACAGCGAATGCAGGGGGCGGCATGACATTGGCATCCTTTTCATGTATAATTCGACCCCCTCGTTTTGACGTCTTTTCCACTTGTAGAGCAACTGACATGCCCTGTTCTTTTTTACCCAAGCCTTGGCCTTCCTGTAAAGTGGTAAGTCATAAAATAAACCAATAGCTTTTCCAAAAAGTTTATCAATACTAATTTAATAACCTATACTTATACATATTAATACATATATCAGAAGAGTTTGTTCGAACACTCATAACTCTAGAATTTTCTTTCTGCATATGACACTGATTCTTGGGGAAGGTCAATTCTTTTCCATAGACAAGATAATGACTAAGAAATCATCAAGAGCTTGTATATCAGCATTGAAATTGTTTGCTTGACCAACCTTGAAGCCATATTTTGCCATAATTTTTGCTGCAACGGAACTAGCTCCATACCCTCCAAGTGAGAACCCAGGAGATGGAGTGGGAGCGACCGGGGCTGCGGGCGGCGGCGGCGGCGGCGACGCAGACTCAGCCGTGAGCGACGGTGGTGGAGCTATGGCCGCGCCCACTGAGCGCTTTGTTATCTCTTCAACCTCCTCCTCTTCAGGTTGCTAGGAAAATTTAAATATATGCTTATTCTTCCTGATCTCTTTTTTTTAAGTATTTTTTATACTTTTATTGAAAAAATAACTACTTACCATAGGAATAAGAGTTTTTTCTGGAATGATGTCTTCTTCATCCCCAAATCTACTTTTACGCTTTCTATCAGACCTGTCACTTCTATCATTTCCATCTGATTGGAGCCTTTTAGCTTGCATTTCTGTAAAGGAAAATAGTAAATGTAGATTTTTACTCCACAAGCATAACATAGGACATTTATGTAACAAATAAATGACAAGTAGTAACTCATTATTATCATCATTTCAACCCCAAGCTTGTCCACTACTGGACAAAGATCACTTCCATTTGAACAATAATGGGAGGAACATGTAGCAAGCTAATGAAGAAGAAATATGTCCAGCTATAGAAGTGTAATGTATCTCTCATCTTAACGCTATTTATCTTTCATAATTGGGGAACTTTCCTTTTTGACGTGACAACGTCTTATAAATTGGTTTGCCGGGTGAGGTGACACTTCAAGAAACTGCGTTACGCTCCGCTCACGTTATGCGCTCACAATGAGAGCGAGTGAGAGGCACGCGTTCCTTCCACTCGGGCATGGTTAGCCCGCCTAAGAGATACATACCTAAAATTATTTTACCACTCAAAGTCGTTGTCACGTAAAACTTTCGCCCGTATACCGACTTTACAGGCAACCAATTTTTTTTTTTGTAGTGACAGCTTCCCACTCGCACATTAGACCAAATAATAAACAATCAATCATTATTGATTTTGGGAAATATAATCTGAACATATTTACTGTTTCCACATTTCTTTATTTAGAGATTTGAAAAAGTTAGTTCATTATCTTTTAAAAAGTTAAAATTGTGAGAGTGAGACAGATGTCAACGGTAACAGCAGCCTTAGACAACTTTAGTATGTATGAGTGCAAGCCGCGCCTTGTGGTTGCAACAATGGGTGTAAGAGAAATTTTATTAGAGTAATACTTACCCTTAGCCACTTTTTCATAATCATTCGGCCACATAGGATCATATTCATTAGCTACATTCCAATCAAAATCTCTTACATTTAATGATGCTGTGAGTGTCTTAGGTTGCAGCTGTGGGCTATTTGAATTGGACTCATCATCATCTTTTTGTTTACTCTTCAGATCTATTACTGGTGTCAGCACCTGTGTAAATAGCTTAATAATGCATAATTTATATGTATAAAGAAGAGATAAAACAGTAACCCAAAATGAGTATTTGCCTTTAATCAAGATCTCTTTGCATCAGCATGCAGGTCATGCATTTTCATTCTTTATTTGTCAATCTGGCCATGTCTGAAATGGATGACCAGATACAGTCATCTCGGGTTTCCTACACATATAGCATAGGAAGAAAATTCAGCAGTAATAAGCCTCCTTATCATCTATATTTTGGGATCAAACCAGACACAACAATCCAAGCACTGTTTTTGGCAGAAAAAACGAGTATGAGCAAGTTACACATGCAGAAGACCTTTACCAAAGAAAATATACTTACAACCTTTGCAAAAAAGGGAGTGAAATTAACTATACAAAGCAAGCATAACAATAATACTCCTAGGTCATTTTAACGATTATGGTAACAATCTGATTTCAATTATATGATGACATGTAGGTGTCACGGTCGATCGACCATGCACGCCCTGGTGTCAGTTCTTTGGAATCGCCTCTGACATGGTTCATTTAATGCCAGATGGCAGCAGGGACCAACAGTTTAACATGCCTTCTAAATCATGGAATCATCTTTATTATTAGACAATCATGTGATTCAAACCTGCAATGACCTAACCAAACTGGAAACAACTAAACAAAATATGCTTCCAATGGGAATCGAATCCATAATTGGTCTACAAGCCAACATCTTAACAACTGGACCACCAAGGCAGTTCATGAAAGTGATATTAATCCCTTGATTATTGATAATCCAGAAACAATAGAAAAACTTGTTATGCATATGTATGTATGTTTAGTTGTAAACTAACACTGTATAAAGTAATTAATAGGCACTAAGACAAAACAATGTTATTTAGATAATACCTGAGCAGTTCTTCGAGCAGCTTCCCTTTTTGGCTGTGTTACAGCAGCTTTTTTAAGCTGCAGCTGTGATTGCAATAGTTTTATACCAGATGACCACCCAGCCACTTTTTCGGTGGTCCTTGCTTTGATTGTATCAAGATCATCATACAAAGACATCTCATTAATAATAATTTAGTAAATCTGCTTGATAATTAAAGGAATTTATAATTTTATTGTCTTATTCTAAAATGAAAACTTTTATATTGATATCATCTGTAAAAATAAAAATAAAACACTGACTGATATTGTATCTATTTTTTTTAAGCTCCCCCTAAGCCACATTGATAGTATGTTACTCTTAACCCTTATCTGGTGAACATATCTATGAGGCTCACTAGTAGTTCTTTCTTTGCAGTAAAGTTCACTTGCATAAGCTTGCGATTCTTTGCCTACTCAATTTACCAAAATTACAGATGTTATTCTCAAGTACCGTTTGTGGTATATATATTTTTTTTCAAGTCATGTCGGATAAGTATGTTATTCCTGCGGAGTCCAGGATACAAGATTAAATAAGGAGGAAAAATATTATATATCGGCGTTACAGATCGCCCGCGTCAGACTTCTTTGTATGTATCTGAATAAGTACTCTGTGATCTGAATTATTTTCCTAATCATAGGCCGATTACTGAATTGCAAAAATCAGAGAAAGGTCACAGAATTAGTGAATAGTACTGAAAGGTACTAATTGACCACATAAATACTTACCTGGGCCTAACTTGCTTTACTTGACTAAAGAAAAGACATCACAAAATTCACAAATTAGAAAGAAATATGACAATCTCTCCGGTACGCTAGAAGCTCATCATCATGATCACAATCACAAACTAAATAGAGATAATATCACAATCATGATCAACCAACATCAGTGTTGTGTTGTGTTGTCAAAGTGGACACTGTCAATGACTGTCAATGTCAATGCACGCCACAACTAGAGAACACAGCAGGGGGGGGGGGGACAGTCTACTTTACGGTTCTCATAAACTAAGTCGATAGTATGAACTATTTTACTTTACAATCACTAGATGTCACTACAGTTAGTTTTATTATATTTGAAGTAGAATTGAAAAACTAAATACAAATTAGTAATGGTTGAAAAATACATTAAGTAGTATTTAAACTTTAGAGGACTTAAAAATAGTTAACAATCCTTTTACTTTGCCTGGTAGTTTGTTTTACGTTACTTTGCATTACCTACCAATAGATGGCGCCACATGTAAACAAACCATTTCATAAACGCGCTATGGAGATTTTCTTCCAAGGAATTACCCCATCTGAGTTACACTCAAAGAATTTATATACAACCCTAGAACTAGAACTAGAATGCTTACGAATAATAATAATCGCAAAAAACAACATTCAAAATTAATCCTTATTACTCTCCTCTCCTGCAAAGTTGATTTTTCTTTAAAGCCTACATACAAATACCTAAAGTTCCAGAAAAAGGTCCAAAATTTGTAGTAGGTGTCCCGTTTCCTCTTGAATATTATACAACTTACTAGAAAGAGATACCTACAAACTTTAGGTTTTATTTCGGGAACGGCTTTTGTCCTCCGTAAGCATTCTAGTGTTAAATATAAATTCTTTGGTTACACTAGTAGGTTATTGCTTCTCGGCCTTTTGGCTAAGATCAAAGTGTAGTATCTGTTCTTTTCATCTTAATATCTGAAAGTTCCCCCACTGGGGGACCAGTAAAATAAAATAAACAAATTAAAAATCTAAAAGGTGACGAACGAGAATATAGATATCTAGGTATAATAAACAAGGACATATATCTATAGGTAGGTATGTATATCAGTAGTAGTATTATTTCCGGAACATAATAATAGATGGCGCTTCAAAATGAGCTACTCAAAATTTACGAGAGAGGGCTCTCTTTTCCTATATACACTTTATTACTCTTTGGAACATAGTGCAGTGAGTGACTGACAGTGACGGACGACAGTGACTGTGACACACGTATGCAGCGTATGACAGTATTTTATAATAATCATTAAAATGGTCATATTTCTATTTAGTTTGTGAAAATGGTTTATTCCAGGATTTTGGATGGATTGAAGCATCTCAAAAAAAATCGCGGTTACAAACTTTCGCGATAGCATGTGGCCTACCCTACTACAATCTCTTAAAACCATGCAAGAACGAGTGAGTAAGGGAGATGTCGCCCTTAGATCATATATTATTAGATTCCTAAATAGCGTGGCCGCATATGAGACAGCAGATCATACCATCCATACCCAATTTCGTGAATCTCTTACGTACGCCGGCCAAATATCATAATCCACCAATGCACGAACACTAATCATACTATTTAAAACGAGTATTTGTCTTTGAAACGCACATATATTACAAAAAACAATAAAAATCACTGTTTGTTTGGCCTAAGGGTAAGTATGGCGTTCAAGTAGGCCAAACAAAGAAAAACGAGCACGCTGACAAAGACAGAAAATGTATCTTTGGTCCTTATTGTTTTCATGGACTTTCCTATTTCGCAATCTTTTTTGCACCAAATGAAAAATCATTTATACATCTTCTCTATTTCTACGTCTATGGATTTAAGAGATGGTAGTATGCCATCTGGGCGCTTAGGCGCTTACGCTTACTAGAAAATTACTTTGGCGCTTCCTACCATTTCTTATAACCATGCAAGAACGATTGAGTAGGTAAGGGAAATGTCGACTTACATCATGTATAGCGCTGTCTTAAGCCCCTAGGTGGCATACCACCATCTCTTAAAACCATGCAAGATGCAGTGAGTAAGAGAGATGTCGCCTAACATCATGTATTGCGCTGTCCTGCTTACTCACTGGATCTTGCATGGTTTTAAGAGACGTGATATGATAACCCGCCTTTCTTGTTTGTTTGTGATATTTTGCTCTATGCCTTTTTCAACGAGTTAGTAGGTATGTTTTGGTTGAATTCTTAAAAATATAGATAAGTACTTATGATATTATGAGATGAGACATTGATGAGACAATTTGACTTTTTGGACAATCTGGGAAATCAAGATTTGGAAATACAGAATGTGTTAATCATACAAAATTATTATATAGTAAATACAAATGATATGGGGACCATAGCAAGCAAAGATACCAGACGACGTATTAGTTTCGAGAATAATTTTGTTTTGTCGCCTGCTATAGTACCTAAATGTATAGAAAATGATGATATTTTAGAACTTGAAACTTTAACAAAAGCAAGTATTATATAGCTAGTATTACAATACAATAATTTAATTTTATAAGTAGTCTTTTGTTATCGACTTGTAGGTACTAAGGATGGGATGGATCAGATGGATGGTAGATTGTAGAGGACATTTTATCGGAACTGAAGTCGGAGTCGGAGTATTCAAATTTGATTTATCGGTGTCGGAACCGGAGTCGGTCGGAGTGGGTGGGAGTGGGAGGCAGGTCAAAATGGTGACAGGAGATATTTTTTTATTTGTGTACAAAGAAAAACATAATTCACTCAACCTTTTCTGGTTTTAATTTATGAAATGCTAAATTTACAAATAAAAAAAAAAACAATAAAATAACCATGTTTCTCAATAAACAACAAATTAAATCATAGAATTATTTGAATCCCAAAGTAGGATAAATAATATTTAATTAACAAAAGCTCTAAAACAAATTAATCGTATTGTTAGGTATTATTAGAAATGGACTTAGCGGGAGGCTGGGAGGTTTCTCGCGCGAGATGATCCTGTCGGTCAACGCAGGCCGCCGCCTGCCGCTATTGCCTACTTCGACCTCCAAAACCTATTAAATCCTCCGATTCAAAAGTTTCGAAGTTAAAGTTGGAAGTAAAGGTGTAGGATTAATTGGAAGCGAGACGAAACTTCGTGACATCTCTGGTAGCTTACCACCATCTCTTAAAACCGTGCAAGAACGATCGAGTAAGGGAGATGTCACCTTACATCATGTATTGCGTTGTTTCGCTTACTCACTCGTTCTTGCATGGTTTTAAGAGACGGTAGCAGCCTCCATGATCTGTGTATAATCACGCTTATCTCCGAAAGTACTAAACCGATTTACTAAAAACTTTCACCAATTGCTTTGTTTGTTTCATCAAAATCGGATCAACTTTCAAGGCATGAGTTTATCTGCAAATATATGTGTTGGTTTTTGTCATGACATGACAAACTTTGTATAAAAGAAAGAGAAACTAATCCCGAAATTGCCACTGGAACGGGAGCGAAGCCCACGCGCGCGCAAGAAGTTAGCTAGTACATACATAACTGGATCTGGTTGATAGAAGTTGCTTTATTTTATAACTAGCTGTTGCCCGCGGCTCCGCCCGCGTGCGGCTCGGTTATATCGCGCCCGAAAGTAGGCTATGTTTGACTCCTAGTGCATAACTATATCCATACCAAATTTCATCACATTCGGTCCAGCAGTTTAACCCTGAAGAGGCGACAGACATACAGACAGACTCGCATTTATAATATTAGTATGGATAAAACTTTCTCGGTAAATTTGGTAGGGGTAGGTATTTAGTGGAATTATTAGGTTCGATTCAATTTTTGTTACAGGATACAGACGATGAGTTGCTTCTCAAAGAACCGAATGCTGTTTCTTTTGAATCACATGAGATTAATGATGGAGATTATTGGGCTCGTAGAATAGAAAACCTTAAAAAAGAACATCAATCTATTAATAAGATAATTGAAACAGAATATGAAAGGACTGTTGAAAGCACAAAATTTTATGACACTCCAAGTTACATAAATGACAGAGTGCAAAAAATTAAACCGTGTTTCGATTGGCGCGCAAAAGTAAATATAAATTTCAAATTAGTAAGTTTTAATTTTTTTTAACAGTGGACAAAAAATAAAAAGTATTTTGGCTAATTTTACAGATCATGAAATGTTATGAAGATAATCCGCATCAACCTTTATTATGTTCAGCTGCTGTACAAGCTTTCAGTCAATGTGTTAAGTCCTGCAGAATGGAAGACTAAATAATTTCGATTAAATTTCTGTTTTTTGTACCAATTTAAATTTACATTGAACATATTAAAGTCAAAGGAAATAAAATTGTATTTTTTGTCCACACAAACCTATCATTATTCCTAAATATTATAAATTCGAAAGTCTGTCTGTCTCTGTTACGCTTTCATGGCTAAACCGCTGGACCGATTTTGATGAAAATTTGGTATGAATATAGTTAAGGACGCGGGTAAAAACCTAGTTTTCTCTAAATCGAGTTGTGGTGTGGCTAAATATCATTGTTTGTATGTATGTAAGCACGGTATGAAAGTATGCAGGTTAGTATCTATGTTTGTACCGCGGTAACTGCCTAACCGATAGTCCGATTTTGAATAAATTTGGTAGGCATGTAGGAAATATCATTTTTATTTAGTCCGAATTTGACCCCGGGAGAGGTGGTAAGGCCGGACACTTATTCCCAACGTAACTTTCCATTTACCGCAAAACGGGACCGTACTATCGCAGGATTCGCAGGCAATTTATCCGAAGCTTGTCCGATTATAAGAGTACTAGCTTTTACCCTTCCGGCTTCGCTCGCGTGGAATTAGAAAATTTTTGCCAGGAAGAAAAATTTATTAGGTTATATGGCCGATATTTGGTGTACACATACAAATATTTCAGTAATCTCCCTTGGGAACTTGATGCTTTTTCAGGACCAAAAGTAGCCTATGTTAATCTCTATATTATATTGTATGTATAT
Source organism: Apomyelois bistriatella (assembly GCA_947044815.1). NCBI lineage: Eukaryota > Metazoa > Arthropoda > Insecta > Lepidoptera > Pyralidae > Apomyelois > Apomyelois bistriatella. Next base: position 8,810,509 of record OX345689.1, read on the forward strand.
ACTATATACAACTAACTCTATGCCAAAACTCAGGTCGATTGGTTGCTTAGCTACGGCGTGAAGGAAGGACAAACAAACAAACACACTTTCACATTAGTATGGATTTAACAACTGCACTACTACCAGCGCAGCATTTTCTTCTCCGTGACACGCAGCTGTTGCTTGTGCCGTTCAAGTACGGCTATGAGAACCAAGACTCAGGCAGGACGCATCACTTCGATGTAGAAGGACAGGCATAGTGGCGGTGTTGACGACAGACAGCGCGCCAATCAGGAACGCTGATTGCGACGGCAACGAGCAACGACTCAACGATCGCAATACTTGTAAAAGTACGACCAATCACAGCAAGGGAATTCTTTTGGCCAATAAGAAGCCATTTTCCCCGCACCAAACGATGCGCAAAACGTAAACGCGCGCTGTGATTGGCCGGCACTTAACGCGTGCTAGTACACTACTGCGTGTAGTGTAACTTAGATATAAGATAGCACCTAAGTATGAAAATTTGGATTCTGGGTTGCGCTGTCGAAGTGTACGGACGTGCTGTCGCGGCTGTCTGTCACTGAGAGAGACTATATAGAATTTTCTGACCGATCTCTGCTGGTGCTCCGTATCGTCGCTGCTGGAATATCAAACTTCTCTACGACTCGTCGTACTGTGGTGCGGTTTCCGTATCGGCGTGCGTGGCCCTGCATTTATCGCGAAGAGCGACTGACGGGTGACCCCGAATTTTAGACCGTACTTGTACGTGTCTAAAGGACGGGAAAGCCTTAGCTCGTGTAGCGTCCTTTTCAGGGCATACCGAGCGTCAACCTCTTTCACACGCCCACACGCCTTCAGTGTGGTTGAGTCCCACATTTAGTTGGGCCCTCCGGAAAGCAAATTGGCCTGTTTTCTAACGAACGCAGGCCGAGCTTGTTGCTCACCGGAGGTAGTGCGGACCCTGGCACTAGCCCTCTTACCCCTTCAGGGTATCGGGCAGAAACAGGCTGGGCCCGGAACCACTGGCCTTGGGGAGGTCCCCTAGTCAACCCCGGGTATCGGTTAGGTAGTTAAGTTGATAGGTACACACCTGTTGACCCTAACAAGGTTGGCAACAGACCCCTACAGACAGCACGTAGTAGGGCCAATAGGCACACACCCTTCTGTCTACACCCGGCAGAAGGAAGAATTAGGACACCCGAGTGGACCCCTCGGGTTATCCCCCACCCCTTGGCGTTCAATCGCCACACTGTCGCCGTAATGGCGGCCCCCACCCCTCCTCCCGATGAGGACCTATTCATTAGGTTCCTCACCGAGAAAGGAAATTTAGGAGAGTTTCTCCTTTACAAGGAGGCCCTCCTTGCAACCCCTCCCCCACCCCCGACCGCGCCCGCGACCGCCTCCCGCAACCGATATGGGATCCTCCCCGTCGAGGACTCTCAACCCCCTCCATCCCCCGTACACCTCAGGGACATACGTCCTCCCGTCCGCGATTCGCCATTGTCCCCAATGGCAGAGTCAGAGCCGGAGTCCGATGAGGAGCCATCGTGTCCGATGGACACATCGCCTCCCAAGTCCCACTCGGACGCCTCACGAGCGTCCTCTTCCGACGAGGAATTCGTCGTAGTTGGTGGCAAGCGTCAGCGCAGGCCCAAACCCAAGAACAAGAGGCAACCGCCCTCCAAAACCTCCAGAAATGGAGAAGGAAAGGCCATTCGCCCTCCCACCCCGCACAAGCCCACTCAAGGCCCCTCCACGGCCGCAGAGACCTCCGGCCCTAAGCCAAAACCCCCACCCCCGGTCATCATTCACGACTCCAAACATTGGGAGTCCATTTCCCGGACTCTCAATGATAGACACATCCAATACTCTAAGGCGCACAAGTGCGACATAGGTATTCGGGTGACAGTCCCCACCCTTCGGGACCACAAGGCCCTGACAAGCCTCCTCCACGAGCGAAAGTACGAGTGGCACTCGTACACGCTCGAAGAAGACCGAGTCCTCCGGGTAGTAATAAGGAGAATCCCGCATGACGTCTCAGAGGAGTTCATCCGAGAGACGCTCGTAGCCCAAGCTCTTCCCGTCCGGGAAGTCCACCGGATGTACAAGGGCAAATCCCCTCGGACCCCCTACGACATGGTCATGGTCGTTCTCGACAAGACCACGGAGGGTAAAAGGATCTTTAAGATCCAGTCCGTCGCCGGCCTCACCGGCTTCTCCGTAGAGACCCCCCGCAAACGCGGAATCATAGGGCAGTGCCACAACTGCCAATACTACGGGCATTCCGCCCGTAACTGTCACGCTCGCCCCCGTTGCGTTAAGTGCACGGAAGACCACGCAACCAAAGACTGCGAGCGCACAAAGGAGTCCCCGGGCGAGCCTGCGTGTGTGCTCTGCGGAGAATCCGGGCACCCGGCCAACTGGCGCGGTTGCCCGAAAGCTCCGAAGAGCAAACCAAGGCAGGCGCCGGCCGGTCGCTCTCCCCGAGTGCCCAAGCAGCAACCCAGCCCCAAACCCAAGCCGTCCTTCTCGGCCGCACCCTCCGAATTCCCGGCCCTCGACAAGAGGCCATCCGGGCCCCCTCCCCCAGCCCCTCTGGCTGCCCCTCAGGCCCCCAACTTCGCTGCAGCGGTTGCCAAACCCTCAGCCCCCCGCCCCCAGACAACGAGGCAGGCCCAACCGCCCGCCGTCGCTGCCCGCAGGGAGCCCGCTACCCCCCGTGGGAACGCGGTGCCCCGTGTGGCAACCGCCGACGAGGCGATTGAAGTCTGCTTCAATGTCCTCCGCGACGTCAACCTCGACATCATCGAGGAACTTGGCCATGCCCTAATAGCCACCGGCAACGATTGGATCGCCCGGACGCAGGTTATTAGGAGCTACAGAACTGAAATTGCGAAGATCACTGCGTATGACATCCCAGCACATCTTCGCGCCAACCAGCGTCCGTGATGGGTAGTACGGCCCAAAGGAACAAACCCCGATCGCTGACCTTGGCATTCTACAATGCCAACGGAAATCTCCGCGACCAAAGGACTGAAATTGCTCAGTACCTCACCCAACATCAGGTTGACATCCTCCTACTGCAGGAGACCTTCCTCAAACCATCGCACAGAGACCCAAAAATTGCGAACTACAACATCATTCGCAATGATAGATTAGAAAACGCCAAAGGCGGAACGCTAATCTATTACAAGAGGTCCCTGCACTGCAGCAAACTCAACCCTCCTTCCCTAATAAACTTGGAATGCTCAATCCTCCGAATAGCGATGACTGGCCACCCGCCAATCAACATCGCCTCCGTATACCTCAGCCCCACCAAAAGCTTGCTTGAGAGCGACCTTCAAGCCCTGTTTTCTATGGGAAACGCTACCATATTGGCTGGCGATTTCAATAGTAAACACACCAGGTGGCATTCGCTAACCAACTCGACGAACGGCGAAACCCTAATGAGGCTCGAAGAGTCCCTGGATTTCGACGTTGTAGCGCCCCTGGCTCCGACCCGCTATCCTACCGCGGAAGGCCAAAACCCCAGTGTCCTGGACTTTGCCCTACTAAAGAATATCACCTTGACAGTGTGTTCATTAGAGGTGCACTCAGACCTAAATTCGGACCATAGACCGGTCCTTCTCCAACTAGGACAGACCGACAATGGGCGCCCCGCTCATACAAGGACAATCACGGATTGGAAGAGACTAGCGAAAGCACTCAACCAACCCTCCCCCGACTTAGACGCGATACCCGAAAGGATATCGTCCACCGAACAGACCGACATGGCGATCTCCTCCCTCACCAACCACTTGCAAGCAGCCATCAAGGACTGCTCCAGGCAGGTCCCTTCTGTGGACCCTAACCACAGATTCGAACTGCCGGAAGACGCAAGGCGGTTGCTGACGGAGAAAAACGCCGCGACAAGGGAACACGACCTCTACCCCACCGAAGAGGCCCGTTCTAGATTACGCTACCTTCAACGTCGAGTTAAGGAGCGCATGAAGGAACTCAGGGACGAAAGGTGGGGCGACTTCCTCTCTGAACTGTCACCGTCCCACGTCACTTACTGGCGTGTGGCACGAAGTCTCAAGTGCGATCAGATCTCAACCACTCCTCCTCTCAAATATCCGGATGGTTCCATCGCTTTCGATGATGACGAAAAAGCTGAATGCCTAGCAGACAGCCTGGAAAGCCAATGCTCTCCTAGTCGTGAACCAGTTGACCCAGATCACCTACGACGGGTAGAATCGCATGTAGAGAGCATCACCGCCTCCGCATCGGCTCCCCCCGTGACCGCACTCCCTCCAACTACGATTGAAGAGGTACAATCGATAATCAAATCCCTAAAACCCCGAAAAGCCGTCGGAGCTGACGGAATATCTAACGGCATATTGAAATGCCTACCCCAGACTCTATTACTGCTGCTAGTGAGCATCTTCAATGCTTGCCTAGCTAATTGTACGTTCCCAGACGCCTGGAAACAAGCAACGGTAATAGGCATCCCAAAACCAGGCAAAGACCTGAAAAATCCGTCCTCATATCGCCCAATCAGCCTCCTTAGCTGCATCGGGAAGATATACGAGAGAATCATATCGGCCAGACTCAAGATTTACACCGAATCTATGAATCTGATCCCGAATGAGCAGATGGGCTTCCGCGCAAAACACTCTTGCGTACACCAACTGCACCGCCTAACCGAACACATCCTAGGCAACCGCCGCCGCGGAAGACCCACAGGAGCACTCTTCTTCGATGTAGCGAAGGCATTCGACAAAGTCTGGCATGCCGGCTTGGTAGCCAAGCTGGCCATCATGGGCCTGCCTGACAGTCTCGTGCGCATCATACGAGAATTCTTGTCGAATAGATCCTTCCGCTACAGAGTCGAAGGAACTCTTTCACGCCCCCGACCACTAAGAGCTGGAGTCCCGCAAGGGTCTGTGCTCTCTCCCATACTGTATGCATTGTACACCAATGACGTACCCCGGACCCCGCACGTGGAGTTAGCCCTTTTCGCTGACGACACTGCTCTATTCACATCCAGTACAAGTAAGGAGCTTATCTCCAAACGCCTCCAACAAGCAGTCGACGCGCTCGGCGCTTGGTTCAGGAAGTGGTGCATCGAGGTGAATCCGGAAAAGAGCGCAGCAGTGTTCTTCTCCAAAGACTCCCGCGGTGCAACACGACCCCCGGCATGGAGCACACAATCGCTCTTAAAAACGATATCTTTGTTCGGAAAATCCATTCCATGGGTTGACCGCACAAAATATCTGGGCGTTATCTTTGACAGCAAGATGACCTTTGGACACCACATCCAAAGAGTACGCAACAGAGCAGCCTTCTATCTAGGCAGACTCTCACCCATGATCAGTAACGTAAAAATGTCGCTTAGAAATAAGTTGACTCTTTACAAGCTGTGCATCCGACCTGTCATGACATATGCGAGCGTTATTTTCGCACACGCAGCACCATCTCTTCTGAATAAACTCCAACTCATTCAGAATAGGTTCGCACGTAGAGCCACGGGATCCCCCCGAGGTCTACGCACACGCGATCTACACAAGGACCTTGAGCTCCCATCCATGTTGAGATACCTCAAAGAAACGTCAAAACGTTACTTTGAGAAATGCTCTTCCCATCCGAACCCGTTAGTGGAACAAGCTGCTAACTACAGCCCGTCCAAGGATGTCCCCTTGCGGCACCGACGCCCGAGGAATGTTCTCTTTGATCCCGACGACCCCATCACGGTAGCTAATCGGCCATACGAAAATCTCCAGTCTCAAAGGAGACGGGGATTTTCCTTAGGCACACCGACACACCGCACTCGCCGGCGAGTGCGACGAAGTAGGAACAGTAGCTCGTTTTCCAGGTACCAAAATGTACCAGGGCGCTTCTCGCCACCAGTAGGCTCTTCTTAGGCCCTTAAGGCACTCTAGTGTCGGCCCTTAAGGCAATGAGCGTTTGCATCGCTCGCCATTGATCAAAGGCAAAGCCCATGGCCGAGGTTCGTCCCAACTGGGAGCCCCTTGCGCTTTTGCCGAAAAGGCTGAGTGGCGTCAAGCCCTCGCCTCAAACCGTCCCGCTGTAAATATTAAAGCTCTTAGAAGCTAATATTGTAGGTCCTGTCAAAAAAAAAAAAAAAAAAAAAAATGAAAATTTGTAGTAGTACATTCGTAGTTCAGTAGTCAATTTGGAATTATATTGTGGTTAAGCAGCAAAATATACTCAGTGATCAACAAACAGTCTACAAGTGACGAGCATCGGCAGCGACAAACAAGATGTGAAGAGCCGTCGTGTCAAGATCACAATCAAGGGCACCGCTGGAGAAAACATCGAGATCGCCGCCAGAACGATGGCGGGACTGGACCTCACGCCGCAATCAATCCCGGCTGAGGTGCTACAACTGCGTCACCTGAGCGACCTCAACGTGAACGACGTGGTCTACAACGACGCGAAACCGAAGGTCCTGATCGGGACAGACAACTGGCAGCTCATCGTGACAAGAGAGCTGCGATGCGGAGAAGCGAACGAGCCGGCCGCCTCAAGAACCGAGCTCGGCTGGGTGCTACACGGAGCGGCACGACACACGAAGCCGCCGAGACGCAAGCACGACGTCTTGCACACAACCGTCTACGAGCCCGCCGACGACGACGCCGAGCCACCAGAGGACTCAGCGGCCAGACACTCCACACTCGATGCCTGGGAGATCTGAGAGCCACGAAGATCTTCGAAGACACAAAGCGCTACAACGATAGGCGCATCGAAACTGGCCTGACGTGGCGCACTGACAGAACGAAGAATGCTGAGCTACTCGCCGCAACACAAGAAGATCGACGCGCCGAGGCAGCAACAACACAGCTGGGAGGAACGGAGAAGATGCTGGGACTTCTGTGGGACTCTAATACGGACGACCTAAGCTTCAACACAGCGATGAACAGAGTGCCCGAAGCAGTCCGGACGCGAACGAGGAGACCCACGAAGCGAGAAGCCCTGTCAACGGTCATGAGCATATATGACCCACTTGGACTCTTAAGCTGCTACACGATCACCGCTAAAATCACTCTGCAGAAGCTGTGGCGCTGCAAGACCGCCTGGGACGAGCCGGTTCCGGAGGACGTCGCATCCGACTTCGACGCCTGGCTGGCTGGACTACAAGCAGTGGGACAGCTACGAGTGCCACGGAGCTACAACGGAGGGAGCGACGTGCGACGCAGAGAGCTCCACATCTTTTGCGACGCGAGTGAAGACGCCTTCGCAACAGTGGCCTACTGGAGGTTGCAACTGGAGAGCGGCGAGATCAAGACCGCGCTAATGGCAGCACGAGCTAAGGTGGCACCGCTGAAAACACAAACAGTGCCACGCCTGGAACTACAAGCCGCACTTATTGGTGCAAGACTCGCCAAGACAATTAAGGAGGATCATCGCATACAAGTAGATGACACTTGTTATTGGAGTGATTCACAGACCGTCCTCCAGTGGCTGCACAACGGGAGCCGCCGCTACACCCCGTTCGTCGTGCACCGCCTCGGCGAGATTACAGAGTCGTCGAAAGCAACCGACTGGCGATGGGTGCCGACCCATCTCAACGTGGCAGACATCGCAACGAGAGGCGGCTACGTACCGAAGAAGGACGACGTGTGGTTCGCCGGACCAGAATTCCTGACGCGGCCGAAGTCTGAATGGCCGCAATGGGAAACCTGCCGAGAAGACACGCAGGAGGAAGAGGTCCACGTCGTCACAGAAGCCGTCGACTCAGCACTGCCCGACATCGAGCGATTTTCATCGTACGACCGGCTGATAGGAACCACAGCACAAGTGCTCCTATTCACCCAGCGCTGCAGAGACAGAAGCGCAACACTGAACCAAGAGCACATCCAGAGGGCGACCCGACTGTGGATAGAACGAGCTCAAAAAGAAGCCTTCCCGAGGGAGCTAGAAGAGCTGAAGAAGGGACGCGCCGTGCCGAGATCCAGCCCGCTACACCGAGTCGCGATCAAATTGGAGGACGGGCTGCTGAAGATCGACGGACGCGCAAACAAAGCGGACATCCCAGTCGAAGCCAAGCACCCTATTGTGCTAAGCGGACGACACGCCTTCACCCGACTACTAGTGGCCCGGGCACACAAGCGAGCCGGCCACGCCAACCTCGAGCAAGTAGTCAACGATCTGCGCCAACAGTATTACATTCTACGACTTCGCCCCACAGTGAAATCAGTGGCGGCATCCTGCCAGATGTGTCGCCTGAAGAAGACCCAGCCGACGCGTCCACCGATGGGAGACCTGCCAGCAGAGCGCCTACGAGCCTTCGAGCGACCCTTCAGCTGCTGCGGGTTGGACTACTTCGGCCCGATGACTCCTCCCGATGAGGACCTATTTATTAGGTTCCTCACCGAGAAAGGAAATTTAGGAGAGTTTCTCCTTTACAAGGAGGCCCTCCTTGCAACCCCTCCCCCACCCCCGACCGCGCCCGCGACCGCCTCCCGCAACCGATATGGGATCCTCCCCGTCGAGGACTCTCAACCCCCTTCATCCCCCGTCCACCTTAGGGACATACGTCCTCCCGTCCGCGATTCGCCATTGTCCCCAATGGCAGAGTCAGAGCCGGAGTCCGATGAGGAGCCATCGTGTCCGATGGACACATCGCCTCCCAAGTCCCACTCGGACGCCTCACGAGCGTCCTCTTCCGACGAGGAATTCGTCGTAGTTGGTGGCAAGCGTCAGCGCAGGCCCAAACCCAAAAACAAGAGGCAACCGCCCTCCAAAACCTCCAGAAATGGAGAAGGAAAGGCCATTCGCCCTACCACCCCACACAAACCCACTCAAGGCCCCTCCACGGCCGCAGAGACTACCGGCCCTAAGCCAAAACCCCCACCCCCGGTCATCATTCACGACTCCAAACATTGGGAGTCCATTTCCCGGACTCTCAATGATAGACACATCCAGTATTCTAAGGCGCACAAGTGCGACATAGGTATTCGGGTGACAGTCCCCACCCTTCGGGACCACAAGGCCCTGACAAGCCTCCTCCACGAGCGCAAGTACGAGTGGCACTCGTACACGCTCGAAGAAGACCGAGTCCTCCGGGTAGTAATCAGGAGAATCCCGCACGACGTCTCAGAGGAGTTCATCCGAGAGACGCTCGTAGCCCAAGCTCTTCCCGTCCGGGAAGTCCACCGGATGTACAAGGGCAAATCCCCTCGGACCCCCTACGACATGGTCATGGTCGTTCTCGACAAGACCACGGAGGGTAAAAGGATCTTTAAGATCCAGTCCGTCGCCGGCCTCACCGGCTTCTCCGTAGAGACCCCCCGCAAACGCGGAATCGTAGGGCAGTGCCACAACTGCCAATACTACGGGCATTCCGCCCGTAACTGTCACGCTCGCCCCCGTTGCGTTAAGTGCACGGAGGACCACGCAACCAAAGACTGCGAGCGCACAAAGGAGTCCCCGGGCGAGCCTGCGTGTGTGCTCTGCGGAGAATCCGGGCACCCGGCCAACTGGCGCGGTTGCCCGAAAGCTCCGAAGAGCAAACCAAGGCAGGCGCCGGCCGGTCGCTCTCCCCGAGTGCCCAAGCAGCAACCCAGCCCCAAACCCAAGCCGTCCTTCTCGGCCGCACCCTCCGAATTCCCGGCCCTCGACAAGAGGCCATCCGGGCCCCCTCCCCCAGCCCCTCTGGCTGCCCCGCAGGCCCCCAACTTCGCTGCAGCGTTTGCCTAACCCTCAGCCCCCCGCCCCCAGACAACGAGGCAGGCCCAACCGCCCGCCGTCGCTGCCCGCAGGGAGCCCGCTACCCCTCGTGGGAACGCGGTCCCCCGTGTGGCAACCGCCGACGAGGCGATTGAAGTCTGCTTCAATGTCCTCCGCGACGTCAACCTCGACATCATCGAGGAACTTGGTCATGCCCTAATAGCCGCCGGCAACGATTGGATCGCCCGGACGCAGGTTATTAGGAGCTACAGAACTGAAATTGCGAAGATCACTGCGTATGACATCCCAGCACATCTTCGCGCCAACCAGCGTCCGTGATGGGTAGTACGGCCCAAAGGAACAAACCCCGATCGCTGACCTTGGCATTCTACAATGCCAACGGAAATCTTCGCGACCAAAGGACTGAAATTGCTCAGTACCTCACCCAACATCAGGTTGACATCCTCCTACTGCAGGAGACCTTCCTCAAACCATCGCACAGAGACCCAAAAATTGCGAACTACAACATCATTCGCAATGATAGATTAGAAAACGCCAAAGGCGGAACGCTAATCTATGACAAGAGGTCCCTGCACTGCAGCAAACTCGACCCTCCTTCCCTAACAAACTTGGAATGCTCAATCCTCCGAATAGCGATGACTGGCCACCCGCCAATCAACATCGCCTCCGTATACCTCAGCCCCACCAAAAGCTTGCTTGAGAGCGACCTTCAAGCCCTGTTTTCTATGGGAAACGCTACCATATTGGCTGGCGATTTCAATAGTAAACACACCAGGTGGCATTCGCTAACCAACTCGACGAACGGCGAAACCCTAATGAGGCTCGAAGAGTCCCTGGATTTCGACGTTGTAGCGCCCCTGGCTCCGACCCGCTATCCTACCGCGGAAGGCCAAAACCCCAGTGTCCTGGACTTTGCCCTACTAAAGAATATCACCTTGACAGTGTGTTCATTAGAGGTGCACTCAGACCTAAATTCGGACCATAGACCGGTCCTTCTCCAACTAGGACAGACCGACAATGGGCGCCCCGCTCATACAAGGACAATCACGGATTGGAAGAGACTAGCGAAAGCACTCAACCAACCCTCCCCCGACTTAGACGCGATACCCGAAAGGATATCGTCCACCGAACAGACCGACATGGCGATCTCCTCCCTCACCAACCACTTGCAAGCAGCCATCAAGGACTGCTCCAGGCAGGTCCCTTCTGTGGACCCTAACCACAGATTCGAACTGCCGGAAGACGCAAGGCGGTTGCTGACGGAGAAAAACGCCGCGACAAGGGAACACGACCTCTACCCCACCGAAGAGGCCCGTTCTAGATTACGCTACCTTCAACGTCGAGTTAAGGAGCGCATGAAGGAACTCAGGGACGAAAGGTGGGGCGACTTCCTCTCTGAACTGTCACCGTCCCACGTCACTTACTGGCGTGTGGCACGAAGTCTCAAGTGCGATCAGATCTCAACCACTCCTCCTCTCAAATATCCGGATGGTTCCATCGCTTTCGATGATGACGAAAAAGCTGAATGCCTAGCAGACAGCCTGGAAAGCCAATGCTCTCCTAGTCGTGAACCAGTTGACCCAGATCACCTACGACGGGTAGAATCGCATGTAGAGAGCATCACCGCCTCCGCATCGGCTCCCCCCGTGACCGCACTCCCTCCAACTACGATTGAAGAGGTACAATCGATAATCAAATCCCTAAAACCCCGAAAAGCCGCCGGAGCTGACGGAATATCTAACGGCATATTGAAATGCCTACCCCAGACTCTATTACTGCTGCTAGTGAGCATCTTCAATGCTTGCCTAGCTAATTGTACGTTCCCAGACGCCTGGAAACAAGCAACGGTAATAGGCATCCCAAAACCAGGCAAAGACCTGAAAAATCCGTCCTCATATCGCCCAATCAGCCTCCTTAGCTGCATCGGGAAGATATACGAGAGAATCATATCGGCCAGACTCAAGATTTACACCGAATCTATGAATCTGATCCCGAATGAGCAGATGGGCTTCCGCGCAAAACACTCTTGCGTACACCAACTGCACCGCCTAACCGAACACATCCTAGGCAACCGCCGCCGCGGAAGACCCACAGGAGCACTCTTCTTCGATGTAGCGAAGGCATTCGACAAAGTCTGGCATGCCGGCTTGGTAGCCAAGCTGGCCATCATGGGCCTGCCTGACAGTCTCGTGCGCATCATACGAGAATTCTTGTCGAATAGATCCTTCCGCTACAGAGTCGAAGGAACTCTTTCACGCCCCCGACCACTAAGAGCTGGAGTCCCGCAAGGGTCTGTGCTCTCTCCCATACTGTATGCATTGTACACCAATGACGTACCCCGGACCCCGCACGTGGAGTTAGCCCTTTTCGCTGACGACACTGCTCTATTCACATCCAGTACAAGTAAGGAGCTTATCTCCAAACGCCTCCAACAAGCAGTCGACGCGCTCGGCGCTTGGTTCAGGAAGTGGCGCATCGAGGTGAATCCGGAAAAGAGCGCAGCAGTGTTCTTCTCCAAAGACTCCCGCGGTGCAACACGACCCCCGGCATGGAGCACACAATCGCTCTTAAAAACGATATCTTTGTTCGGAAAATCCATTCCATGGGTTGACCGCACAAAATATCTGGGCGTTATCTTTGACAGCAAGATGACCCTTGGACACCACATCCAAAGAGTACGCAACAGAGCAGCCTTCTATCTAGGCAGACTCTCACCCATGATCAGTAACGTAAAAATGTCGCTTAGAAATAAGTTGACTCTTTACAAGCTGTGCATCCGACCTGTCATGACATATGCGAGCGTTATTTTCGCACACGCAGCACCATCTCTTCTGAATAAACTCCAACTCATTCAGAATAGGTTCGCACGTAGAGCCACGGGATCCCCCCGGGGTCTACGCACACGCGATCTACACAAGGACCTTGAGCTCCCATCCATGTTGAGATACCTCAAAGAAACGTCAAAACGTTACTTTGAGAAATGCTCTTCCCATCCGAACCCGTTAGTGGAACAAGCTGCTAACTACAGCCCGTCCAAGGATGTCCCCTTGCGGCACCGACGCCCGAGGAATGTTCTCTTTGATCCCGACGACCCCATCACGGTAGCTAATCGGCCATACGAAAATCTCCAGTCTCAAAGGAGACGGGGATTTTCCTTAGGCACACCGACACACCGCACTCGCCGGCGAGTGCGACGAAGTAGGAACAGTAGCTCGTTTTCCAGGTACCAAAATGTACCAGGGCGCTTCTCGCCACCAGTAGGCTCTTCTTAGGCCCTTAAGGCACCCTAGTGTCGGCCCTTAAGGCAATGAGCGTTTGCATCGCTCGCGAGTTTGCATCGCTCGCCATTGATCAAAGGCAAAGCCCATGGCCGAGGTTCGTCCCAACTGGGAGCCCCTTGCGCTTTTGCCGAAAAGGCTGAGTGGCGTCAAGCCCTCGCCTCAAACCGTCCCGCTGTAAATATTAAAGCTCTTAGAAGCTAATATTGTAGGTCCAGTCAAAAAAAAAAAAAAAAAAAAAAAAAATTGTAAATTTGTAGTTCAGTAGTCAATTTGGAATTATATTGTGGTTAAGCAGCAAAATATACTCAGTGATCAACAACTCCGACGTTTTAATTTGGAAAAACACCAGCAAGAAAATACAGTCCACAAAGCTCCGTCCAATCGTTGAGCCGTCACCATCACCATCTTCGACGAATCCAAGGACCAGCGTTAACATCTGGTATCCAGAACGATTGGATACCACGGCTGACGCCAACAACATCAGGTGTCGCCAATAGGCGGTTTAGTTTAAAGACCTCTCCCTTAAGCCTGGGGGGTTACCACCATCTCTTAAAACCATGCAAGTTCCAGTGAGAAAGCGAGACAGCGCGATACATGATGTAAGGTGACATCCCTCTTACTCACTGGAACTTTTTAATTATTTATATAATACATTTTAACTAAAATAGGCTAAACAAACTAGTATCTCTATTTAGTTTGTGTAACAAACGTTTCTTAATACGGCGGTAAGAAGCTAATATTGTATTGATATTGTAGGTCCGACATGCCGACAATAATATCTCCTCCCTAGTCAGTCTGTGCCGTTGCCGGTTATCTGTCATTATAACAAATTCAAAATGTTTTTGTGCTAAAGTTGTACTTTATTAAATTTCAATTCTATAACTAGGTATCTATTTAAGTGAAAACCAATGTATTAATGTCAAATTAAATAAAAATTAATGGATGATATCGTTTCATGAACTTTATTTATGTAGAATTGGCATAAGTATACGTAGGAGTAGGACAGTTACAAAGAAAGAAACGTGTTTGGAAGAGATTTTTTTCTCATATTATGCTGCATTCAGGCCATAATATGGCTTCTAATAATGAATCAAAAAGTGAAGATGGTTCTGCGAGTCATACTATATTGGAAAAAATTAATGCGATAAATGATAGTGTGATCAATAAGGTTGGTTGAGATGAACCATGTTTGTCCCATCCGCATACGTCCGATCCCGCCTTGGCTTACCTAATTTAATTGTTGCAGGCACCTAATATTAAGGATTTCACAATCATAAAGCCTATTAGTCGTGGTGCCTTTGGTAAAGTGTTTTTGGCGCACAAAAATACCAACAAAGAACAGATGTTTGCCATAAAGGTGATGGAAAAATCTGATATGATAAATAAGAACATGGTAGCTCAGGTCGTAACCGAAAGAAATGCACTTGCTTTGTCGAGGAGTCCATTTTGTGTCCATTTGTTTTATTGTCTGCAATCTGCTTCATCTGTTTACTTAGTGAGTATATTAATTAAAATGTCTATAAAGACATTTTTTTTTTGTTAATAAACACTGTTTTCCAATTCAGATATTGAGCTACAGTGTTACTCAAAGAAAAAAAATACTGTTGGGATATTTTCTCCCAATATAGTTTCGTGTAAGTGTCATGGTCAATCGACCATGCACACCCTGGTATCAGAGTTCTTCGGAACCACATCTCTGCTTCTGATGTGGCTCTTTTAACAACTACCAATTAGCAGCCAAGACCAAAGGGTTAACATGCCTTTCGAAGCATGGAATCATTTCTATTATCAGACAATCAGGTCTGGGGTCCACGCCTCCAATGACCTAACCAAATTAGTAACAGTGTAACACAACATTGAATTGAATGCAAACAAAATGTATTCAATCCCTTAGTATTTTGCAAGCTGCACCTTCATTGATTCTTAGGTTGAGAGTTTGAGTAAGAGATGAGCAGTAGGTAAATACCCAAAATGTATTTACATAGTAAATAACCGATTTGGGTATTTAAGAGGCAGGTAAATACCCAAAGCATGGACATGAACAGCAAGTTTTATGTTTAGTTTTATATTTTGGGTACAATATTCTTGGTAAGTGTGAGTGGTTTCTACTAACTTACTACACTGGCTCAGCAG
Organism: Apomyelois bistriatella; assembly: GCA_947044815.1. Classification (NCBI taxonomy): domain Eukaryota; kingdom Metazoa; phylum Arthropoda; class Insecta; order Lepidoptera; family Pyralidae; genus Apomyelois; species Apomyelois bistriatella. Next base: position 8,825,595 of record OX345689.1, read on the forward strand.
CCCAAAGTAGATCTTGGCCTTCGAAATGAGAGAGCACCACAGTTTTCTATTCTGCGCTATGGTTTCCCAGTTTACAGCCTGTTTAGACCTGTATGAGATGGGAAATGGTTTAGTTTAAAAATAAATGAAGCATGTCGGAAGATGCATGCCACTTTTAATTTATTTACTGAAGGTTGGTAATATACTAAGCTCCATTGATCATAGAGAAAAAACAATTTGACATTATAAGTAAGAGACCTTATTTGGGATCTCTAGGTTTACTTGGGAAAAATACACATATTGATAAGCCTTTTCTTGATAATATATATAAATACATGACTGTATTTTTACAGGTGATGGAATACATGGTTGGTGGTGATTTAAAATCTTTGTTAGGTGTTTATGGTTTTCTTGAAGAATCCATGGCTGTGTTTTATGTGGCTGAGGTTACTCTTGCTCTTGAGTATCTTCACAAACACAATATTGTTCACAGGGATCTAAAACCTGACAATATGCTCATAGCAAAGAGTGGACATGTCAAATTGACTGATTTTGGATTATCCACAGTCGGTGTTCAAAGAGGTACTGAATACTATATAATATAATATTTTTAAACACCTGCAGTTATACATTCATTAATTTAGTGCCTATTTCAGCAGTGACTGATAAAGATATAAGCTGATTGGAATCATAGGGTTTTTTTTATTTGAATGATTTTTCTTGTACACTTAAAAGATCGAATATATATGCTTTATATTATATAACTAGCGACCCGCCCCAGTTTCAATTTATTTTAACCTCTCTCTAGAATCACTCCATCTATGAAAAAAATTGCATCAAAATCCGTTGTGTAGTTTCAAAGATCTAAGCATACATAGGGACAGACAGTGATAAGCGACTTTGTTTTATACTATGTAATGATAATGATGTTTCATACAGTCTATTATTTACTCTTCAAATAAATACCTTAAGGAATAATCTTTTTTCCATAATATTTGGACAATAAAATTAATCATAAAAGTAGGTACAATATTTGTTTATTGCATGATTATCCATAAATTAAGTTAACATTTTTGACAATTAACTAATTGCACATACATTTTTTTCAGATTTGGAAATCTCTGACTTCGTAAATCGTACCCCAAGTTTAAATTTGAGGACACCTGGGCAACTGCTGTCTTTAACATCTCATATATCTTTTGGCTCTGGTGGTGGAGAGAGTACACAAACATCTATTGTTTCAGTTGATGCCTGTGAGAACCTTCTTGATGAACTTAGGGAGACCAGTATGATTTTACTACAAAGAAAATGAATTAATTATTTTTATATTTGAATGTTGTTTTAACTACTTAAAATATTTATAGGTAAAGCAAAGGATGCTGGTGATACTGGATTGGGAAATTCGCACATAATGGATCATTCACAGTTGTCTGGTATACATCCTTTTATGAGTGCTGACAGCATTACATTGGATGATGTGGTGGTAAGTCTTACTTGATGAAATATTTTTAGTAAATCTGAGCTCTTGTTTCCTGGAGATGGAAAAAGTGAATTCTATAACAAGACTCAGAATTTTAATTTACAAAAAAGCATCAATAGGCCATAGTAGTAAGTATAAAAATTTGGCATAGGATTATGCTAGGAAGTGACAAAGCGCACTTCATTCATCATTTCAAACATGAAAGAACACATATAAAATAAAATTTCAAAAGTAAGTTTCTCTTGCAGTCTCAAGATTCAGGGTCGGAGTCTATAAGCTCATACCATACATGTGAAAGTTCTAAAAATAGCAGCATCTCCAGAAGCAAGTCAACAAGTTCAAGCAGCCAAAATAGTTCCTCATTAGGAGAATCGGCAGTACTCTCAGATTCGCAACATAGTACAGATAACTCTACTTCACCGCTTTGTCGAGGCAATTCATTGAAAAGGATACCTAGGTATTTATGTTATTTTTTTATTTTGTTTATTTATAAAATCATTTGTCCTGATGGCGACGGCTTTGATTTTTAGACTTTAAAACTGTAATTTTTAGTTTTAGAGCAAAAAAAAGAAAAAGAATTTTGGATTGTGAAGGAGATACACCGACGGGCGTAACTAGTCTTGCAGAGTCTAAGGAGAACCATAGCGGGCTCACACAAGAAATAATGTGTTTGGAACTCAGTCAGAATACTCCTAAGCGCATTGCCTTGCACCCCACTCCAGAAAGACATAAGAATCCTATAAAAGGCGTTTTGAAAAAGAGGTTTGTATTTGGAGGATTGTTTATAAATATATTATATAACCCAGTAGATCAAAGTGGCAATGAGTAATAATATAAATAATAAAATCTATGAGGTCATGTCCAGCTGTGGACGTTTGCAGCTAAAATAATAATGATGATTATGAAATCTGTTATTGCAACTAATTCATATTGAATTGTCATTACCATCATCATTTAAGCTGCAGGCTGTCCTGTCCACTGCTGGACATAGGCCTCCTCCATAGATTTCCAGAATGGAAGCGGCCTGCATCCAGCCAACCTTCTTATGGGTTCGAAACATAGTTAGAAAGTTCAAAGTCGCCCAAAGAGCTATGGTGAGGGTTATGCTTGGTGTTTCCCTACGAGACTGACTCAGAAATGAAGAGATCCGTAGGAAAACAAAGGTTACCTACATGGACCAACGGATTAACTCTTTGAAGTGGCAATGGGTGGGGCACTTAGCGCAAAAAATCGATTGGGCAGAAAGGTTCTCAAATGGCGACCACGCACCGGCAAGAGCAGCATTAACACCCACCGACCAGATGATAAATGACCTGAAGATTGTATAGTATGTCTCAATAAATATTCCTTCCATGTTGACGTTCTTCGTAAAACGTCGTCTTTTTCGCTAGGGGCCACGGGGTCAAAATGACACATAAGTACATATTGAGTGTCAGAGACGCTTTATGAATAAAATTAAATTTAAAATTAAAAAAAAAAACCCACGACATTTTCTTTTTAGTGGTGACGGTCCTCTGATTTACATATTATTTACATACATTAGGTATTTTCCCCACTTGCAACCCCAGAGCTCTGTAACAGCTCAACCGATTTTCATTAAACATATTATTTTGTAATGTGCACGTGATGCGCTTTCATTTGAGACCCCACTCAAGTATATTTGCAGACATTCGGTTGTTCTTCCCCACTTTCACCCCCACAACTTCTAAACGGCTCAACCGATTTTCATCAAACATGTCTAAGAACACTCGCCCGTCCTCCGTCACCTTTAATACGAAAAAAACTAAACTGCGTCGGGGGTTAAAAATAGAATAGAAAATCATCTTTTTCATCTTAATATTTATGTAACTGTTATAGACAAAATTTGTCTAAAGTTTAAATTCAATATTACACTTTGTTGCCCTTGAAATGATGAATGTATCATCCAATATTTCGTTACTAGCTGTTCCCCGCGGCTTCGCCCCGCGTGGGACTCGGTTATATCGCGCCCAAAAGTAGCCTATGTTTGACCTCAGGTCGTTAACTACATCCCTACCAAATTTCATAACAATCGGTCCAGCAGTTTAGCCGTGAAGAGGTGACAGACAGACAGACTTTCGCATTTATAATATTAGTATGGAAGTATGGATCTATTTCAGATGGGTATCTCAAAATGATAGCCATCACTTCAATGTGGGCGTAATTTTTTCAACACCAGTTTCAAATAACAAAGCAGATGCAAAGAAAAGGCACAAATCAACCCGTTTTAATTTGCCAAAGGATGAACAGCTTTCAAATGCTAAGGAGAAATCAATCATGTTTAATAAACACATATCAACTAGTTTGGAAATATTTCCTGCAAGAAGGCCAAGTAAGGTGAGGATGCAATATGTAATTAGCGGTGATACAGCGATCCCAGTTGCACTTACTCTGTCCTGGGCTAGTTACTTCTGATATACCTAGATATATTACTGCGTGCAATTCGCGGAGAACAAATAAGATTTCTTGGTCAATTCAGCAGTATCCAGAATAAAATAAACCAATTATCTGGCTTTACCACTATATACACACATTCTTTAATATAGATAATACTCAAACTTGATAATTTACACGTTTCCCAACGCTTGCAAGAGTTAGAGCAAATTTTATAGTCTTTGTTCTTTCGTTTGATTGATGATTATTCGGTATGCCGCTACTTATTATACATACCTAATTTTTTTTAGTATATTTGAAAACAATTTTGTATGTATATTGATACATAAATGAAATTTAATTTATGTATTTGTGAATACAGGGTGAAGGTTCGCCAACAGATCTATGCAAAACACCACTGGCCGCAGCTCATACGCCATATCGTACACCCAAGAGCGTTAGGCGAGGCAACCAAATATCAGACCAAAGGATTTTGGGCACACCAGATTACTTGGCGCCTGAGTTATTGTTGAAGTAAGTATATCGTGATCAGGGTCAAAAGTCGACTCATACTAAAACCATATACATAAATGTTCACATTATTAAGTTCGCGTCACTGAGACGTCGGGCCTATTATATTAATATTCGTTAACAATTTGACAGTTCCAGCTATCAAATCCAATTGACAGCTTTGAACCATCTGATATTCGGTTGAACCTGAAGTGTCACTAGCGCCGCCGTAGGGGTAGAAATATATTTATCACATCAGGGCGTCGATTCTGCTAACGTTAAGTCAAAATCGTATCAAAATAGTGATTCAATAGTCGTGCTTTTTACACACTATTTACAAGAGTTATGACAGTATGATGTGATGTGAATGTAGTGTGTGGTGTGATCATCAGAAGTGATATAAAAAAAATATAAATTTGTTGTAACTAGTGTGTAAAAAAGCACTACCATTGAAACACTATTTTGACACGATTGTGACTTAACGTTAGCAGAATCGACGCCCTGTTTGTTTGTAATATCTTTATTGTATAAAAAAAAACATATATAAACATAGAAAGTTTAACCAATATACAATGGCGTACTTATCCTATATAGGGATATCTTCCGACTGGAAGAGATCCCAGCGATTGATTGAGAATCTTTATTTATTATGTCAGACATAGTACATCGCAAGTACGTAGGCATAATATATCTAAGTACGCATATTGCTATGCGCCTATACACGGATCTGACGATAATCGACTTAATTTCCAAAAAAAACCCGTTCATGTATTTCCAAAGATTTATTTAAAAAAAAAATACTTACCTACGTGATATAAACGGAAAAATCGCGTATTGAAAAGAAAACATTTGCCATCTTGACCTGATCAAGGTTTGAACCTGGGAACTCCAAGACCATGACTACTAGGCCACAGAGGTCGTTATATTTATTTATTTATCGCCGAGTACTAAAAGCAGTCAATTCACAGGCAAGGACACGGCCCAGCCGTCGATTGGTGGGCACTAGGCGTATGTCTCTATGAATTCATGACAGGAGTGCCGCCTTTTAACGATGAAACTCCTCAAGCTGTGTTCAAAAATATATTATCTAGAAGTGAGTACATTGTTTATTTATATAATAAATTCATGAACACAGAATAACATATAGATGCAAGATTAAACATTGAGTAGAAAACATTAGTACAATTTATTTTTAATCTTACATAACAGTTAAAGTTCATTTGTAGGAATTGTGTACTTCATACTTATTTTATATGTGGACAGATAGAATGAGTTGAAGTAATCATCTCAGTTGCATGCCAAGCCTAGGTCCACTAAAACGCAATGTCTTTTTTATTCAAGGTAATAATAATTTGGCATTATTTTATGACCAGCTTTCCATACTTGACATAAAAAAACGAAGCACATGACACTTGAATCACTGCCAAAAGCAGCTATTTATTTTATTTTCCTGCTGGGTTTTGTAGTATGTATGCGTCTGTATGACTCTTATCACACTAGTGATTTCCGAGTGATTTCTAAGCCGATCTTGAGCAAAGTTTGCTTTGTTGCTTAGGCATCATAGGAAACACTGGAAACGACTACAAAAGCATCAATCCATTACCGATCGACTAATCGCTTGGAATAGAGCGTCTACCGTGCGCTGTTTTGCAAACAAATCATAATCAACCATTAATAAAATATGTTTCTGCATGCGTTTTTATGAGTTGGTGCTCCGATTAAATACTGGTCTATACTGGAATTATGTACGAGAATATACAAAGTGGTGTGCATTGTATTTGACGCGGCGTCTGCTGTTTTTCCTGCGCTTGTGCTATGGCTAGAACTAGTGTGATTTGACTTTTACAGTCATTAAAATCGATCTAGTAGTAGTTACCCAAAACTTAAAGATAAACAGATTTATGCTGCATGCAAGGAAATAAGTTATTTTATTTTTATTTGATATGTTTCTATTACGTTAAGCTATTAATTTGTACAGATGTTATAATGTTGTTTTCTCCTAGATATCGAATGGCCCGAAGCCGATGAAGCGCTTTCAGCGGAGGCCGTGGGAACCATCGAATCTCTCCTTACGATGGAGCCCGAGGCCCGACCGGCCGCCGAACAACTGAAGAGCATGCCTTTATTCCGGAACATCGATTGGGAAAATCAACTGAATGCGGAACCGCCCTTTATACCCACACCTGATGACTTGCATGATACAGGATATTTCCAAGGTAAGGTTACTCTAGCGGTAAAAAGTGCCGTCTCTCTTACCCATGTGTCAAAATATAGTACTCACCTATTAAAATTTTATAGATAACTAGCTGTTCCCCGCGGCTCCGCCCCGCGTGAGACTCGGTTATATCGCGCCCAAAAGTAGCCTATGTTTGACCTCAGGTCGTTAACTACATCCCTACCAAATTTCATCACAATCGGTCCAGCAGTTTAGCCGTGAAGAGGTGACAGACAGACAGACAGACTTTCGCATTTATAATATTAGTATGGATTTTGTACTCCTTATTTTATCGGCAAAACATAGCATCCCATCTAGTTATGTCTGTATGTCAACTCCATATAATATAATCTACATGTAGCTGACAACATGTGTTTCACGAATAAATAATTCAATTTTTTTTTTTTGTGATTGTTACAGCTCGCAACATTCTACAGCAACTGCACGTGTCTAACTTCGACATGTAAATACCATCGTGACCGTATGTAGAACAGTATTCATTGTAGATGTAACAATGTAGTTAGTTATTACCAGTGATTTTAATAAAATATATAGCTATAATATGATGTTAATGCCATGTTATCAGTAATTTGAATAGCCATAGTATGGTTTATTTAAACATTAAAGAAATTCATGTGAGTTTGTAACTGTGTGTGCTGTTAAAGGCGCCTAATATTATAAACGAAGGAAAGTGTTTTCTCTCTCTGGTACGTGATGAGCCCCCATACATACTTCTCACGCTTGGGTGAATTACCAATCTCATCGCAAATCGTATGAAGTTTTCCCTCTGGACATACAGGAGCTATCTACTTAGCTACTCCCTATTATTAGCTGCTTAGTATGCTCAATTGTTTACTTTGGTTTGTAACCCCTATAAATCAAACTATTAATAGCTGATTTTGTGTGTTATAATTTTAGATAAGTTTTCAGTATCAAAGGAATGACCCTAAAACATTTGCATGTATAATTTCAATTTGATGACATAATATGATTTTGATTTTGTAATTGTACTCTGTTCTGTATGTTCATTGTTATATTGAAAACCCTTGTATGTCTCTGTTGTACGTGCTTGTTACTCACTGGGCTCTTGTTGAATTCCGGTCCACAAGCGCTAGCAAACACTACACATACACATACAATATTGCAATCATTATATTGCGTATCAATTATGCGTCGTTCCCATACAGTTACAAAAAAGACTGATTTGAGGACTGTTGTTATTACATATTATTAAGTCTTATAGATTATAAATGGCTAATTTAATATATTGAATTTATAATTATATAAGTCACATAATGTTACATTAGAATAGAAATTGGATTTAGAAATAAAAATTATGAACTTACTAATATAGCTTTATTTCGAAATATTATTTATATATTGGCACATTTTTCGTAATAAATTGGAAAGCTCGTATTAAATAAGGTGGAAAAAGACAAATATCATCAATTTTCCAGTTATCAATTAATTAAGAAAGCCAAGTCTACTTAAGTATCGGTTGTCTTTCTCAAAGTAATTGATGTTTAATATTTTTAAACTAACTTAACTTCATCACATTTTTTTTAAGTTTTTGTAATGTAACATGTATTTATTTTGAATTCTTTTGTATCCAGGGTAGGAAGGCTGTAACTCTGGTGTATACTCCAGGGTACTGTCCTTTACCGCAACCAATGCCCCAAGAGACTATTCCAACTTGCGTCCAACGACCTCCTTCATTGACCATTAAAGGTCCGCCGCTATCACCCTGTTAAAAATATAACAATATGATAAGACAATTACATTATAGGATATACCGGAAATCTTTTTTTGTAACTTTTTGGCGTGCCTAATTCAAAATTGCAGACATACTCTATACTTTTAGTGTGAAATCTACTTTGAAACATGTTTTAAAGATACCTGAGAACGTCATAAAAAAATCAAGAATCTAAACTTACACTGCAGGAATCCATACTAGCTTTGCCAGCGCATAACATGTGCTCAACAATTCCTCCCGGTGCTGCCGCGCCATACTTCTGTCTGCACTCGGCGTTCTGCCATATGGGTATTGATACTTCTTGCAAAACCGATGGCTGTGGTCCGCCTAGTATAATACAAAATAACGTTTAAAGTTACAATTAGTAAATTCTTATATCATTAGTAAATGTTTCAAAAACAGGTTGTACAAATTCTCCAAACTCAGTCGCACTCACATTTTTCACAAGATTTTGTTATTTTTTACTAATATTTTGTTATGAAACTTACTTTCACGCAGACTGCCCCAGCCGATAACAGTGGCAACCATCCCTGCGTAGGCTTTCCCTGCACCCGGCAAGCATACAGGGTGTACTTTCTTCGTAAATGGTACTGGCTGATCCAATGTTAACACGGCTACGTCGTTATACTGAAAGAATAGTTTTATATAATGATAATTTCGTGCCTTTGGACCCGGCTGCCACGTCAGAGGCCGGAGGTGGTTTTGAAAAACTCAGACACCAATGTTTACAGGATTCTTGTAACGCTAAAGATCTGCTTATTCTGTTTAAATTAAGCCCAGTAGGATGTAACATTCTCGGATGAGAGGCTCAGACCTCATATCATCTTTTTGTTAGTCACCCCTTCTTCTACATTCAACTGATTTCATATTTAATTACCTATCCATACTAATAACACAGTATAACCAATCCATACAGTAGGCCGACGCCTTTGAAGTTCGGAGATGCCGACACCTGTATAGGTATTTATGCAAATACGGAAGGGTTGCCACAAATTTTAAATTTGGAAGGTGAATGTCTTTTGCCAAGTATTGCGAAATTATATAAAATATAAACTAGCTTTTGCTTGCGGCTTCGCCTGCGTGCAATTCCCTCGGGAACAGTGTTTTTTCCCGGGATGAAAGGTGTATGTCCTTCTCAATACTTCTAACTATGTGTTTGCAAAATATCAAGAAGATTGGTTCTATAGATAGGGCGTGAAAAGTAACCAACAAACAAATAAATTAACAAACAAACTCACGTTCGCTTTTATAATAATAGTTGCAATGGAATTAGCTTTTGCTCCGGAACAGTGTTTTTTCTCGGGATGTAAGGTACCCTTTATACTTCTAAATAGTTCTATGTGTATGCAAAATTTCAAGAAGATTGGTTCAGTAGATAGGACGTGAATGAAAGCGTAACAAACAAATAACGACACGACACAACGAAATGTAATAATTAATAAATAGGTACTTAAATAGGTAATAACTGCTTACCTTTCTTCATCGTGCGGAAATTGTAGTTTAAGTGTTGTTAAATTTCAGTTCTTTATTTATCCGAGATGAAGATTTGCACGCACTCACAGAACATGTCGTATGCTGCGTATGCACCATAATATTACTTAAGTAAAAAAAAAAAAAATAGTAAAGACGCGATAGCCCTTTCTGGTAGATGTGTCCCCAGCTACTAAGAACCGTCCCACTCGCGTCTCACCCCTCACACCCCGCACGATTGCCCTGTCTAGACGTCTCCGTCGGCCTACTGTAGGGAAAGATTGGTTATACTGTGCTAATATTATAAATGCGTAAGTTTTTTTGTCTGTCTGTTACGCTTTCAAGGCTAAACCGCTTGACAGATTGCATGGATATAAGTTAAAACCAGGATTAAACGTAGGCGTAGACGCGATATAACAGTCCCACGCTGGCGGCGGCGGCGCGGGCGACAGCTAGTACTACATATTTTGAAGGTTTCTGATATATCTGCAATACACTAGAGATAATGCAATAGGGATCAAAAATCATTTTAGTTTATGAAGGTGTATATTAGTCTACTTACTAGGGTGCGCATATCAAATCCTCTATGTCTTACTACCCTCTTGATCTTTCGCTCGATGTGCTGTGTCTCCACGTTGGAATGAATATTGTAGTCCCCAAGTCTAGCAGTCAGTCGAGCAACATCCCAGGAGGTCATACTGCAATATGTTCAAAATTAAAAAATTAAGAACATGATGAAGGCGGAATGACCTAGTACGATAGCAAAGTACTTTTTTTTTAAATAAATTTTACTTTTTTATTAGAGTACTAAAAGCACTTACTGTGCCACGCAGTGGGCAGCCGACAACACATGTCTGTCGTCAATGAGCGATCCTCCGCAAAATTGGCGGCCATTATTGAACAGCGCTACGATCCAGGGCCATTCGTTTAAATCTGCATTGTGTCCACCCACTATACGCTCCTCGTCTTGGAGATCGTATGCCTGAATAAAAAATATGAAGTATCATTAGCTCATTCTACCTAAGCAAGGAGCCCCTTAGTCCTATTTCGTAGCTGGCTTCGATATGGGAAATAAAAAACCCATCTCGCGTCAACGTATTTATCGATTTCGACCGGTATTGATTCTTTTCGCCAAATATTGACATGACACAGTAATCGTAAATCAGATAGTAGTGAAAGTAAACATATGCAGACTGGATTTGATTAAAATGCGAAAAAGTAACACTTGTTTAATGAAACAGGTCTAGAAACTGGAAACGACATTTATGTAGTGGTGCGTCACATATTTAGTTCATGGTAAATGACTAGATTATAATATAAGGATACTATGTCGTATCGTAGTGCAGTCGCTTTCGAACCCTAGATTTAGAACCTTAATTCAATTAGTATAGGCAGTGTAGGTTGGTGTGGAAATGAGTTACCTACCTGATGGGCGCCGTTTTTAATGCCACATTCGGTTGATGGTTGCGGTGAAGGCTTCACTGGCTGAGGTTTCGCTGGCTGTGTTGGAAAAGCAGGAGGCCAAGTCTGTGAAAATAAAAATATATTTACAGAAATTGATAAATTGACTATTTAAAGAAATCAAATATTTTAGTAAATAAAAATATTGATATTAAACCTGTTTTGTTGTGCTTGGTGTTGGTTTGGTTGCCCATGTGGTCGTGGTGCCCGCAGTCGGAGGTTTAGTGGTAACTCCTGCAACTAAACAGTTCAGGTTATGTTTAGGTTACTCTACCATAATCAGGAAGCTCCTTATCGGATCGGAAATGATAGTGTCTCAGATTCCACAATAATACTAATAGGGTAGCAAATTTGGTCACTAGGATTTATCATTTCTTCTCTCCTGTTACTTACACAAGAACAAGAAGTTTAACATAAAATACATTCTCTGATTTATATTTATACTTATTCATTATGCATTTGAGCACCAATCACCAAGATATGGTTATATTGGACGACTGAACAATTGGATAAATAAATAAACAAATAAGTGACATTGGGGGAAACAATGTACAATAGACTGTGAAGTGATTGATTATAAACACTGCTTGACAGAGACACCTTAGCTGTAACAGCATAAATAAATAAATATTAAAATTCATAATTCTACACTGCATGTCACTGATATAGACCCAGATTTGATAACTGATATACTTTGCTAATATATTATACTTAGGCTATGAATAAGTTGATTACTTTTGTGTAGTATTATACTACAGTACCTAGTGAAGGTGGGTGAGTAGGTGCGGTGTGGTCTGGCGGGTGCGTCGGCAATGGCGGCAGCGTCGGTGGCCACTGCGCTGGAATTTGTCTGATGTTCACATTCTGGAACTGGGGCCATTGCGGCGCTAGTGCTGACAAAACATTAGGGAACCTGCAATAGACATGATTTATATAATGTCCGGACTACACTTACGGACTCTTAAAAGGAAACAATTTGGTGCAAATTTATTTTTGTGTGAAAAGGTTTTCTGAAAAAAATATCGCCATATTAAAATTTGCGCTCTGCGAATTCATAATGCATATTAGGCATTAACCTTCTTAGCGCACTACACGTGGCGGGGTTGTTATTCGGAGGTCCACTCACAATGAATTGATGGGTGGCAGCTGCATCGGCATCACCGGTGGTAGAATTCCTAGTCGCTGCACGTCGGGTTCCTGCTGAGGTGGTGTGCCTACAGGTTCGGTGCAACAAACACCGAAAACCTGAAATTGTAAAAAGGAACCAACTCAATCGGCGTTAATCTTATATACTTATTTGTCTTAAATTTCTGGCCTAAACTTTTTTATGTTTTCGCTTGGTGCTTTGCCACATTACCATAGTTTTTCTATTGAACTGTAGGAAGATTTTGAAGAGTTATGGAAAATTTTCGTTTCTATTCGGGAGAAGTTTGATCTGTATTTTATTATTATTTTTTCAATAAATATGATATTTATGAGACTTCTTACCTCCATGTTATCGCCGCTGATGTAGCTGCAGGTATCATAATGCCCCATAACCCAACCGTCGAGGCCCGGCAAGTTGGCTACCTTAAACAATGGGTAACAGTCGTGGAAACTCTTGCAGATTCCTTTCTTCCCAATCGTGTTCTCGCAGTCCAACCCAAACGCTTCGTCTGTCTAAAAGGATATATCACATCTATAAAGTGGTAAAATAAGATTCTGTTTCGGACAAAAGTTTAGAGAAGCCTAAATTCATATTTTGTATGTTTTGCTGACATACCTGTCTGGGTCGTAAAAGTATCAGTTGTTTTCCTTCCCTAGTGCTATTTGACACATCCCGTTTTGAGCGGCTTACAGGAGCTGAAAAATTAAGGCATCGTTAAGTTATAGCAATGTTTGACTGGTGTGGAAAAGATTGTTTGTTTTTTGTTTGTATTAACTTTATTCTACTAAGCAAAAGTGAATACAAAAGTTTTTATTGTTCATGTCAAGTGGAATGAAGTCTGCCAGTGTACAAGAAGCAGGTCAATGATTTTTGAATATAGCTTTTTATTTTATAATTTATTATTAGTAAGTACTTCGTCTATCTATAACATTTTGTTTCCTGTGTTAGCTTTAAAATGTTTTTGTATTCTTTACCGCGGGTGTCTATACATTATGTCAAGTCGTCCATATTTACGGACACTGATCAAAGATGATCGGCAAGTATATAAAAAGTCTAACTGCTAACGGTTTATTCATTTAGTAAGTACCGTAATAACATTAAGGTATGTAGATTGTAGGTATAAGTGATTCCTCGAAACCAGTTGGCGCCCACAAAAGCTGGTCCGACCACTGCGATTATTTATTTAGGTTGATTTTTTTATTTTCGATTTCGGATACGCGAGAATCTGATTACAATTATGCACTTCAGGTCAAAACTACGCTTTTGTGTTAATCATATGCCAAATAATTTATTAAAAATGAAAAAAAAAATGTCTATAATTGCGTCGTCGTAAGAATTCAGTTTGTTGTGTTATTTCATCGCATTTCAAGTTATATTTTGGTAAATTAAATTTTGTGCTTGGCATTATCAGATCGTGTGTCGATATTTATTACTTAAATATACCACACTAAGCATCTTTGGTTTAGGATTTATAACAGAAGTTCTAATTAATATAACTTTTGTCTAATTCTAATTGGCAGCTTTCAGTAGCTGAACACCAACAACGGCTTTAACTAAAGCAATGCTTATACTTGGCTATTATTTAAAATATTACCTATCATGAATGTTTAGGGTATCATGTGGTGTTGTAGTAAGTACTACTTCTTGTAAAATATGTGATAAGACTGACTATTATTGAACCCCAAAACCATCTAAGAGTATACTACTAAATCGAATACGGGCGTGTATGGTATAATTTATAGTCCATAAAAATAATAAATTACAAACATAATTACAACGGGCTGAATGCCATTTTTTATCAAATGACCCTTTTTATACTCATAAAATATGAATGAAAAAAAAAAAGAAAATTTGTTCATGGTTGACAGTACTTTTGATATAAAATCATTACCATAGGGGATCAAAGAATAATCATTTATAGTTTAAAAATTTAAGTTTATTACCTATTAATTATTATTTGCACTTTGACATTTTAGGTTTTATTTTATGTGATAAAACTCTCCTATTGCCACTTATTTATTTCTATTACACGTACTTAGTCTTCATGAGTCACTGTATGATCCATGAACTTACATTTTATTTAATCGAATCCTGCGTAACGGTAATTTTCAACAGTAAAAAATGTTACTGGAACGAAGATTATATGATGCTAAATTCAGACACGTCCTGCGGTCAGTTTGTAAACACGGGAACTCGTAAAAGCTACTGTATGTGCAATGCTTACGATATTTATCTAAACATAGTCCTACTACAACTAGTTCCACTCTACGCACAGCCAGTCTGGTCTAGATATCTGAAGTGTGGCAGGTATTTAATTAAGTTAGTTTGTTCGACAGTAAAATAGTTTGGCAAAAAAAAAATATAAAATGATAAATCGTATAAGATGTATTTTGTAATTTTGTTGTATACTTATTTTTTCCAAAACTATTATTATTTACTTTGTCGCCCTGCGTTGCTGAAGAATCACAATTTTGAATTCTTCTTACTTTTTTTATTTAAATATGGTTTAGGTATACAAATTGTAGAGAAAGAAAAGAATATCTATGATTCTTTACAGCTGCTCGATTCGATAACATCGAAGTTTAGAAACGTCTTACTAGTGATAAGTACTTTTATTATCTGATGATTATGCTCACAAAATATAAAGGGAAATGACTAGTTAAAGGGAAATTAATGTATTTTTTTATTTTCTAACTAGCTGTTGCCCGCGGCTCCGCCCGCGTGTAGGTCGCTTTTCGCGTAACCTGTGGAAACTACAACTATCCAGACCTATAGTTAATTCTATTGTATCCTTTTCCCGTGCCAATTTTATAAAGCCATTACATTGCTACAATATCATTAAATATTAGGGCCACTTCTTTTTCAAATACCGTTTTTAAAATCAATAGGAATCAGTATTAAACAGTCGTAAAATTCTGAAAAAAATATATGTTTTTAGTTGAGGATATAGCAGAGTGAAATTCGCTTACAGTAACAGTACCAATATCAGACAAAATTCGCTCGATAGAAAAATCTAAGTTGCCTCCTTTGGAAGTTTATTTTCAATACTATGCCTAAAATAATAAACTTATTGTCCTGCTTTTTATACCAACCTTTAGATAAAGTATTTATATAGTGAAAATAGCTGAAGTAGATTTTGTAGTGTTATTTTCCCAAATATGATGTTTTAATGCCTACAAAATGAGTGAGCGCCGCGACTACGCGGCTTACGGACAACGGACCTTCAGAAGAAGGAGCCCTTAACATTCATACTATCAATCTTTGTCTCTAAAAGAGTAGACGCAGCCTATTACAGAGTCATTAGGACCTAAAATTCACTCCCAAAGTTTTAGTGGGCGTGAAAATTGGAGAAAAGCTCAATAAATAGTGATAAGTCAGATAAATTTGTCCTTACGACACGACCGTATTATTCCGTCAAACACTGATTTGATTATTTTTTAAACCAAAGCCAAACCAAACCAACCAATCAATTCAAATAGCTTACAATACAACACAACAAACGACCGATAAAAAAACCAACCAATAGTACTAAATCAACAGCCAAATTTTTTTTAAATAATTAGAATGAATTGCTGCCGTAAGGAAAAATTTCAATCTGCTATTAAAATAAAGTCAGCGCCATCTATTGATATTTGATGTAACTAAATCATACGCCCACAAACATTCAATGTGTTATTTTATTAAAATTTAATAGAGACTGCAGTGTGTTTTTGTCTTTATTGATATAAGTAGAAATTCTATCTTTATCTAAATTAAATACGTTTATGTAAATCGCATTCAACTGTTTAAAAGTTTTGAAGCAGTGCTTGTAGTAAACTTTAAATGGCCATAACTTCTATTTCCCTTAACCGATTTTGATGAAAAAAAGATTTTACAACGCTCCTAATTATATGTAATTCACCTGTGAAAACAGCGTTCAAATCTGTTGAGTAGTTTTGAAATTATAACGCACCACACAGACAGAAAGACAGACAGACAAAAAGTGCAAATATTGTTTTTTTTTTTTTGTTTTTATTACTCTTCTTTAATTGCCCCGTAGAGGTTTTTTAGAAAAATATTTAATGTACAGACACTCGATTTTTACTGTCTTATTATATGTATAGATAGATAAGTACAAAATGCTTTTATATTAATGGAATTAACGCTAAGAGCTTTCTCTAAGTAACAAAATAATTCTAGAAAACAAATAAAAAACGAAAACAGAAAATTCCAGCTACTTTCTAGAAACATTTCTTTACTAAAATATTTAAAAAAAATAGACTTCTAAAAAATTAATACAAAACAAAAAAAGGGTAAAAACAAAAGAAGTGATGTCTAGCAGGATTCGAACCCTCTACTTAAAAATATGATCCGCTACCTCTACCGATAGGCCAACATGCTTTGCTTATTACTGCCGAAATTTCAAATGGGTTTTGTCTATAAGTTTTAAAGCAGTGTTTGAAGTAAATTTTCAATCGACCATAACTTCTTTTTCCCTTAACCGATTTTGACGAAACAAAGTTTTGACAACGCTCCTAATTATATGTAATCCAACTGTAAAAACCGCGTTTAAATTCGTTGAGTATTTTCGAAGTTATAACGTACCAGACAGACATACATACATACATACATACAGACAGACAAAAATTCCAAAAACTGTCTTTTTGGTTTCTGTTACTCTTTTTTAATCGCACTCAATCAGTTTTTTTGAAATATATTAAATGTACAGACACTCGCATTTTAGTGTCTTATTATATGTATTGATTACTATATAGGCTTAATTTGGCTTTGATTTACCTATGTAGGGACCTTTCTGTACCTAACCTTTCTTTTTACAGGGTAGTACTAGTAGGTACTTAATTAAAAAAATTGACAATTTTATTTATTTCTAGTTTTATATTATATATTTTAGACAATTTTTTACTATTCTCTATCCCAAATAATATGCAATCAAACAATAAATTATTTTAATTTTTTTCTTTTAGACAGAGTCCAGAGAGGAAGAAAGATGTGAAAATATAACACCTTTTTTGTTATTGGCAATTTTCCAAAGAATTTGCAAATCGCGCGCGGTCTCCACAGGCATTTTTTTTAGTCTATGCAATTTTCGGTCTCACTGTCAGCAAAGTTGCTGTTTCTGTATAGGTAAAAAATTAAACGAAATAGAAACCTTAATAAACTATGTACCTGCACTATGTACTATGTAATAAACTGCATGTCGTGAACGCATTTTTAATCCAGTCCAGTGGGTAAAACGGGATTCCATTGGTAAATAAAAAGGGTAACGTACGGCCTTTAAAGGTTTCTAGTTCCCACGAGTTTACGTCTTTTATATTTAGTTTAACCCGATTCATTTAGGTAAGCGCCTATCAAATAGTAAGTCGGTTGATGAGTCCATTTATTTAATAATTACTAATACTAGTGGTTCTGTGAACAGTAGACCTCGCGAACCTCATCCGTTAACCCCCTTTTCGTTTTTTTATTACTCTTTATAGAGAATATATAGGTATTTCTTATTCTGTTAATTTTTTCCCTCGTATATTCTCAAAAGAATATTTTCTATTTTTTATATTTTGCCATATTATCCTATTCTGGTCAGACGGTCATAATATACATAAAAATAAAAATAAAAATAAATGCCCGAAAACGAATTCAAAGCGCAAAGTTGTAAAAGAACAAGTACCATGCGGCCAGTGGTATAAGCAATATAACAAATAGCAAACTTCCCCCATTTTTGCCCCCATTTTCCTTCCAATCAAAAAACGCTCTCGTCAAAAAATTGCAAATAAATCAAGGAACACGTGTGTCAAGTTTCATTAAGATCCGTTCGTAAACAACGTCACAGAAAACTTTTCCCCTTTTTTCCCCCCTTTTCCCTCCAATCAAAAAAAACTCTCGACAAAAAATTGCAAATAAATCAAGGAACACGTGTACCAAGTTTCATTAAGATCCGTTCAGAAATGCGACCTCTAGCCCGGAACAAACAGACAGACAGACAGACAGACAGACAGACAGACATCCGGACAAAAGCAAAATTTGCCAGTCTCGAAATGGAGACTCTCGCTCGCTTCGCTCGCTCGGTCAATTATAAAGGTGTCACATTGTAATAAATATTACACTGTCTTCATAAGTAACAGAAAAATGAATAAATAAAGGAAACATTACACTGATAATAACTGTGATGAACCAATCAGTCTTTTATCAGAGGTACTACCTTGAAGGGATGAACCTAGATATTAATTGGCGGTGATGTTGTAAAGGAATACAGGTCGTTTGAACGGGTACTAAAGTGGCTTTAGGTTATTCCAGCTCGTTTCTTTGTTCCGATCGTAAACAAGTCAGATTGTTCATTAAATCGTAGCCTGGATTCCGGGTTCAGCGATCCAACGCAAGGAAATGTCAGCGACTCAATCTTCAGCCTCCGATCTAATTAATGTCCTCGAAGAGGACCGCAAAAAAGAAGCGCGTCAAATGGTGGCGTGGACAATGCTTTGATTGATGTGATCGGCTTCGGGCGGTGGGCGTTGAGCATTTGCATTGAATCGATTGTACAGATATTTTCCGAAATATAGCCCACGTGTGTCAGAGCAGCTAAGTAGCCTGCGGGTTGACGACCAGCTCATGATATTCAGTCTCGTCTTCATCAACTGAGTACCGCGACTGTAGCTATTTTAATAAGTATTTCATTATATAGATCACATATCAACGATTATTATACTTGTTTTGAAAAGTGTTTAAATGTTTACTTATTTCCGACAGTGTTTTCGCCGTGGCCGGACATCTCGGTTGCAAATTTTAACTTTCTCTAGCCTCAAAACCTCATACGCATGTGGCGTGCATTGTTTGAGTCCACACCATACGAATACATAACGCTATTAGTTTTTCGAAAATCGATTCTTATCCAACGTAAAAAAAAAAATGTTTATAGAATTGTTTGTTTTTTATATTTGCGTATGAAATATGAACGGACAATATTTTGGAACATAAAGCCGCAACACAACAATGCTTTTGACATTTTTTTATTTCTAACCGTCGTCATTTCAAAAACTTCATTCATCTTTTAATTGGAGAAAAATAAGATAGCACGTAAGTTTTTTTTAAAGAAGACAGTGATATAAATAATTAATAAATCTGCTTAAGCTACATATTAACTTTAGACAACTGGCAGATGAGGCAAAAAGGTAAATGTGGGAGAACTAACCATTGTCTCAAGAGAGTCTCAATCCTCTTTGGTTTGATGGTATTATTACCTTGGTATAAAATAACTTTTCATACTAATTTCTTCGTTATTTTCTTTAAATATTATATAACAATTACATAATACATTATTTTTATTATTATATTTAAATAATATTAAATTCTTGCTCACCGTTGAGTATAACTGCATCGTCTGTGTAAAAAGCACCATTGTTTGCAGAAAATCCTTTCCCGACATCAGAAACACTACCACAGGTTGTCGCTGACAGACATACCCAGATAACAAGGGATGAAAATTGAAGTTTCATGTTTTACTACATTCACAAAATTGATCTAATCGTGATAGAAAGAGGTAATCACAACGGATGCCTCGCACGGATGTGTGTCCCGCAATGAGTCTCCTCGCAAAATGTTTCGCCCACGATCCTCCGCGCCTTTATAATATGTTTACATTGCCGCTCTACATTAGGTTCCAAAGATAACAGAGCTTTTTCTCCTTTTGTACAGCCTGACAGTCGCTTCTCGAGCTTTGTAAAATATGACAACGTTTAGAGCGCCCGAAAAGGCTTCTTCGATTGATGTGGTTATTTTTGTTATGTTCACACGTATTAAAAATGTATTCAAAGAAAACAAAGAATGCGCGGAGAGCAATGACCCCAACAATTTCTTTATTAGGTACGGTTTATAACAGCGATAAGGAAAAATTTGAAGTTCTTGGCTGTAATGTAATATAATTTAAGGATTTTAAAATGTGATTTCACATGCAGTCGGCGCCAGGTCTTCGTTGTAATTAACGTCAATTTTGGAACAATGTACTAGGTAATTAATACAATACAATATTTAGTTTATAATTTGTTGTTTATACTTTACTAAAACATATTTCTATTTCTTTATTTTAAAAATGATTTTTTTATGCTGATAAGTTTTTTTTTTAATTTATGTTTTGAACAAGTAGGAATTATTAGCTAATATTTTAATATAATATAAAATCAACAAATACTTAAAGATGACAAAATCACAAAAAACTTTTCAAACCTTAACATGTAGTCTAAGGTTAAGCTAAGTATAATATAACTTTGCCTTTAATAAACATATATCAATTTGACAGAGTTTGTCTTATCAGTACGATATCTGTCAAGCACTAATGCAGTGCAGGCAAAGGTGCAGGTATGATTTAAAATGTCACGTCACTCTGCACTTTTATTAATATATTTTGATATAGATCGGTCTGCTTAAGGATTTTACATAGGTACCTATATAACTATTTGATTTTCCTGTTAGGGTAGTAATTGGAAACAGTTTGGCTCTGAGCATTGCCCAAGTTTTGTGACTGTGGCAGGCAAATCTTTAAGGTCAACGATCCTTTGGTAACATACTGTTGATGACTGCGAATACTGCGATCAACTTTGCTCGTCAATTGTACCTAACTGTTTTATTAAGTACAGTACTAGCATTGCATACCTCTACGAACACATCAGGATAAAAATATTATCTAGATTAGACAAAAACTAGATGGTGGACGGACGACATGAAGAACATAAAACCGTGTTCAGGGTTCCTTGTAGACTAAGATCAAGACTCTTTCTTTTTCAAGAAAATTTCAGCTGACCGAGAAATTAACCATTAAGAAAATGCGTAAATAGTTATTATATTTCCTTCCCACCATGTACCATGTCGCTTCCTGCTACTTAAGTCGTTTATTTTGTTTTAGCACTGTTTGGTATAGGCAATATGAAAATTTATATAATGTCAAAGGTTAAATATTGTTGCTATAGTTATTATTAATTTGTATGATAATTATTGCAAAGATGCGTAGGTACAGTTTCAAAAGGAGTTCAAAAAGCCGTGAAATGAAGTAAATTTATTTCTATTGACACATTTTTTTTTAAAATACATCTCGTTTCCAGTGTTTTCGTTATTTACTAGCGACCCGCCCAGCTTCGCATGGGCATAAAAAAACATCATCTTGAATCACTCTAGCTCTTAAAAAAAACCGCATCAAAGCCGTTGCGTAGTTTTAAAGATTTAAGCACAGAGAAAGCGACTTTGTTTTATACTATGTAGTGATTTGAATTGGCGAAGAAGCGCACTTATTTAGAAAAAAGTAATACCTTTCTTTTTCCATATACTTTTTGTTGTACCAAAAATACCTTTATGTTCACCATTCCTTTTCCCACCAAGAAAGCTATTGATTACTCTAGAATAAAAATAATCAAGTTGTATGCCATGTATTCGTTTGCTGTTAGAGAATTCCACACATTCGCTAATTAAATTTTAAAAAATGTTCTGAAATAACCAGCTTTGAGTACACAATTAAAAATATTCACGTAAATTTATTTTTCTAAAACATACTAT
Source organism: Apomyelois bistriatella (assembly GCA_947044815.1). Classification (NCBI taxonomy): domain Eukaryota; kingdom Metazoa; phylum Arthropoda; class Insecta; order Lepidoptera; family Pyralidae; genus Apomyelois; species Apomyelois bistriatella. The sequence goes on from OX345689.1 coordinate 8,847,532, forward strand.
GCCAAGATTTGTGGAATACTTTCATACTACACAATGTTTATATTTCAATGGATGTCATTTCACGTACAGCACCATCTCTTTTAAATACTATAATAGCATCATTAATCTCTTCCAGTGCCGTTATATATGCATGATCGGGATTTAGAGCAAAGCAAAAAGTCTTACAACGAACTGTCACACTGAGACTATTGATCATGCGATATGTTGTCGGTGAATCATAAACAGATTTTATTGTCGATCATGCCATGCATACCTACAGGATGAAACAGGATGTTTCTTTATTCGTTAACTAGCTGTAGCCCGCGACTTCGTGCGCGTGGGCTTTCGCTCCCGTTCCCGCGGGAATTTTGGAAATTATTCCCGAAATTCGCAACTATTCGACAAACTTTTTATAAAGAAAACGGGGATTCCCGAGGAATTCCCGCGGGGAATGTTTCCAAAATTCCCGCGGGATTTACCCAGGAATCCCCGTTTACTTTAATACAAAGTTTGTCATGACAATAACCAACACAAAAAAGAATTATCAAATTTGGTGCATTCGTTCGAAATTGCTATAGGTATATTTGCAGTCAAAAAACTTCATAGCCAATAATTAACATGCTGCTCAAAATGTACAGGGATTTTTACAGGATTTTGTTACAAAAAATTATATAAGTCCCAAAACAGCTTGAAGATTCTGAAATTTTAATTTATGATTTATATGGAGAAACAAAAAAATACTTCCTCCTCCTTTTTTAGAAGTCGGTTGAAAATAAAATTTTTAGGGGATAGTAAGTAACTAAAATTGTAATAAGTAAGTACTTATTAAAAAATTAAATACAAAATGCGATTATGACTGTCTTAACTGACACCCTATATAAGAAAATTACACTATAATTTTTCCCAAACAAAAGATTTCAACGAGCTCGGTGCTCATTTTTGGATTTTGCGTGATTGACGTCTTAATATACAGACAGACAAAATTTAAAAAAAAATAATTTGACTTCTGTTACATATTTGAATAGATGCTAAATATAATATTTTTTTGAAAATATCTTCCATGTTCAGAACAGTTTTCTACGATTTTATTATTAGTATGGATCTAGATTATAACTGCCTCCTTATTAAAGTATAGGGGTCCACATAGAAAAGTATAGTTACCACATAAAGTGTAAGAGTAACTAGTAAGTAAGTAAAGTTACTCTTACACCTTATCTGGTATCTATTCCAAAATATAAAGCTGAAGTGTTTGTTTCTTTGAACGCTTATAACTTTAGAATTACTTTTCTGATTTCAAAAAATCTTTCTGTATGTGGTAGCACGGTTTATGGAAAAGTTTATGGGCTTGTGGTTATAGGTTATAGGTGAACGGGCGGGTGAAACCTTTACATGCCTTATAACCATAGTTTAAAAAAAAAATCATTGGCTTTGTCAGCATGACTCAATTAATATTTTGAATATAATAAAGCTGAAGAGTTTATTTGTTTCATTGCTTATACCTTTAGAACTATCGAGAAGGTAGTACAAATACAAGGAGGATAGTGAAACCGCGGGAACAGCTAGTCTCTATATAAAAACAAATTCGTACTTATTCGTAACGCCATTTACTTCAAAATCAAGAGTAGATCAATCGATACGGGTGAACTTTATTAAAATGTCAATGTACACGGGAGCAAAGCTATATAATATATAAATATTAGTTAAAATAACACAAAGATAAACTAAATGTTATTTTATGACCATTACTTATTGCTTGGCCTTAACGATGATATGATCTCTTGAAAAAATTCATACAATCTTATTGTATGGGACGTTTTGTTTCGCACCATATTCTATGAATATAGGACATATTTAAATGTAAAAATAAAGATTTTACTGTATGTATTTTTTATTTATTTCAGGCTATGACAATTACAAGAATTAGGCCCATGTGTAACAAACATTAGCTATATTTACTTAACCACGACGTTTAAGCAATATGCCATTTTGATATCATTGCTTAACCAATATATAAGGCAATTTTTATTTTATGCGAATGACGCTATTTACTTTTGACTTTTGAGAGGCTTGTGCGGGGCATATGGATCATTATTACCTATTATAATTGCATTTATTTCAGAAAATAATAAAAACGTAAAAGGTAAGTAAGGCTAAGCATTTAGAACATTATGTGTTTGTTTGCTTCATAGATATCGTTGATGTTGCTACGGCGATACTTAAATTGAATAAACCCTATTTTTTAATGTGCCCATGATACTAAAACCTTTTCCACAGTTTCAATACAATTAACATTTATCATTATACTAGCGACCCGCCCCGGCTTCGCACGACTATAAAAACCTTCCTCTGGCATCACTCTAGCTATTAAAGAAAACCGCGTCAAAATCCGTTGCGTAGTTTCAAAGATCTAAGCATACATAGGGACAGACAGCGGGAAACTACTTGTTTTATGCTATGTAAAGATAAGGATATAAGACCACCATCTACTGTATTTAATTGTAAATAAATAATTTATGATTGTAAAACCCAACTTTACTAAACCTTCGCAGTACGCCTGCCTCTGTCAGGAATCTTAAGTTTGAGCGGTTGAACGAAATGCAAAAGTGAACTCTTGTGGACCTAAACATCTTATATGTGTATAACTAATACATCTTATTTTAGTATACAAGACATTTTAGGTACAGTACCTGGGCGACCAAGCTTCGCTCGTTTTATGTAGACGATCTTTTGCGTGAATGAATTTTCCCAGACATGAAACCTAGCTTGATTTTTTTTTTTGACTATGTAAGAACTTATGTTTAAAATTTCAAAGTAATCGTTAGAGCCATTTTCGAAAACGCGAGTACAAATAAATTTATATATTGCTCGTTTAATAGTATAGGAGAAAGATCTTCTACTAGAGCAGGGTAATATTTTTTTTTTACTTCCCTTATATTCGAAATGAAAAGTAGAGTGTTTAACACGGGTAAAAGGAATAATTCCTTCTCGGACTATAGCAGCCCTCGCTACGCTCGGGCGTCTAAATGCCTTGCACGGGAATTATTCCTTTCCTTCCTTGTATAACAATATACTATTTTACGTCAACGAAATCGTAAGCAATGGCTAGATTATGTACTTGCTGTTGCCCGGGGCTCCGCTTCTAAAATATAGCTATGTGTTGTTCCAGGGTCTAAGCAATCTCCAATCTAAATTTCAGCCAAATCGGTTCAGCCGTTTTTCGGTGAAAGAGTAACAAACATCGATAAAAACTTTGGCGTTTATTATTTTTAAAATACATCAACAGGTTCTCTTTCTATGAGCCCTAACTATTATGTATTCCATCGAAGTAAAACCACGATGCCATTGAGGGTCGAGTTTATGCAATCGCACGCGGTCTCTCGGCCCGGTCTATACGCTGACACAACACCTCGCTTGCTGCTCCAGATAACAGTCTATTGGTGAATTAAATAAATAAAATTATGAACGAGATGAAGCCAAAAACAATAATATATTTACTTATTCTGCTCGCCAGTTGTAATGGGCAAATTGATATAGGTAAGTGCTTCTTTTAATTTTACATTTTTGTGATCGGTAATTTAGGATCATATATTTTTTTTTTTTGGTTTTAGTTATATTTGAATATGTAATACATAGTACGATAATGATGAACTATTGAACTACAACCTAAAAATAAAAACAGATAAAAAATGCTTTCGGGCCCGCTAGCTTGTTGCGCGAAACTCTTTTATTATACATTTTTGGCTCATAGTGTACTTGCATGAATAAAGTTATACATAACATATTGAGGCCTAGGGTTCTCTATTCATAGGGAAAAGCCGGACATTAAATAAAAGCCCCTGTAGTCTGTCAGAGGGCTGGTATCTTATGAAACGTTATAGGTAGAGACCTAAAATTATCTTTGTATGATTTTATTGCCGCTATAATAGCAAATGGGAGGTGACCCATACAAATAAATGTCCCGTTCATACCATAATTGCAGGTTGCTGCTACTAAAGTAAGTACCCCCTGATGCTTGAATCTGACTCGAGTTTAAACGATACTATTTTATTAGGTGACCTTAGGAATGCTCATGCTTAGGCAAGGCAAAAGAATAAGTTCACTCTTGATAATCATTAGAACGAACTTTGATTTATATTGTATGGAAAAATACAAGCGATACCGGTTTGTTCTAAAATAACGTAAACATATATTTTTGCACTACTGACCCACATGTCATCAGACAAAATGCCAGACAAGTAATAAGAATTAAATAATTTTAATATTAAAAGTCATGTGTCTCCAATCAACAAACATAAAAGTGTTTCGTTCCTACAAAAATACTTTTTTGGACTGTAAAGATAGGTTAAAGATAAGAAATGCATTATATATATTTTAATCCAAGCATTTTAATGTTTTAGAGAAATATCTTAAGGTGTGTGACAGAAACTCTGTAGATGTTAACGATTGTATTGTTGAGGCTGTACAAGATGGGTTGGCAGTCTTAGCTAACGGTATTGAGGATTTGGGTGTGCCTGCTGTAGACCCGTATCACCAGAAGGAATTGCGAGTAGAGTACAAGAATAATCAGGTAAGTGCTATGACTTAATCATTAGTAGTAGCTAAACTAGTGATGGGTGTCTCTTGCAGAAAGTTTTTCTTTAAATATATCGGATTGAGACTGTGATAGAGTTCTTAATTCAAATCTATATATTTAAGAAAATTAAACAAGACAAGCGGTCCATCCATTTTCCGTCCGTAAAGTCGCGTACGATACGACAGGGTTTCATTATGTATTCAAGGTTGTTTTAACATCTATGACGACTATATTTTGAGGATAGCACGCAAAGACTGGTCCGGCGAATAATGTATTGGCGGCGTTACTCTTTAGCTTAAAATTAATCTTTCTTGAGTTTGCATCCAATTGATAGCCTCCAGGGACTATACCCAATAAAATCGAACAAATTATATACAAAGGACATATGCATGTAATCTAAGTAAATAATACCACTAGGTCACAGAATAGATTATGGTTAGTAACGTATCTAGGTTAAGGGAAAATGAGGAAACCTGGTAACCTTTAAATACTTTTTATGGACAATCCACATACAGTAACACCGTAGCACTGTTTGCTTGCTTTATAACATAACTAGCTTTCGCCCGCGTGAGATTCCCTCGGGAACAATGCTTTTTCCCGGGTTGAAAGTTACCCCATGTCCTTCTCAATACTCCTAACTATGTGTATGCGAAATTTCAGGAAGATTGGTTCAGTAGATAGCGCGTGAAGAGGTAACAAACAAATAAACAAACAAATATACAAACTCACTTTCGCATTTATAATATTAATTGGATAGCTGTTGCCCGCGGCCTTACCCGAGTAGTCTGTTATATTGCTTCACAAAGTAGCCTATGTTTGATCCCGATCTTTAACTTATACATACCAAATGTCACTTAAATCGGTCCAGCGGTTTAGCCGTGAAAGCGTAACAGACAGACAGACTTTCGCATTTATAATATACTAGCGACCAGCCCCGGCTTCGCATGAGCATAAAAACCTTCCTTTTGAATCACTTTATTTATTAAAAATACCGCATCAAAATCCGTTGCGTAGTTTTAAAGGTTTAAGCATACATAGGGATATAGGGACAGAGAAAGCGACTTTGTTTTATACTATGTAGTGATGATAGTGAAGTGATAGAGATAAAGTTTAGATCTATTCAAATTCAAATGGTTTATTCTCAATATAGGACATTCTTATCACTTATTGAAATCTTAATTCATCTATGATATTTGTCTTAAGTCGATCTTCAAATTTCCCTAGGCAATTTTATTTAATTAAAAATGTACTTCTATATATATAAAAGAAAGTCGTGTTAGTTACACAATTTATAACTCAAGAACGGCTGAACGGATTTGGCTGAAATTTGAAAGGAGATTGCTTAGACCCTGGAACAACACACATAAGCTATATTTTATCCCGGAATTCCCACGGAAGCGGAGCTTCGGGCAACAGCTAGTATTCTAATATTTACGTAATTTGATTCTACTTAATCCATTACCTCATTGCAGTACAAAGTGGAAGAAGCCTAAGAATAGCAATAAAATAACATTGAGTACTTATATTTTTTCAGATAGCAGCTAAAATGTCTTTACGAGACATTTTCGTATACGGCTTAAAAGAAGCTAAAGTACATGATGCTAGGTAAGATGAATTTAATTGAATTTTATTTAGTTACGTGTATATAAGCGTTTTTCTAACTTCAAAAACTTAATTCACGGCGCGTGTCCTTATATCACATCCACAATACATTTCGCGTTTAAAATATTAGTAGGAATCTTAGATCATAGGTAGGAATATAGCTACCCAACTACATCCCATGTGATACACACACACATATTTAACTTTACTACACTATCAATGTTCATATGCTTGATCATATAGTAGGCATTTTCATATGTAATTTACTTGTTCGCCAAGACCCTAATTATAACTTAAGTCGCTTAGATTGTTAGTATAACATTCTATAATTAGTGCTTAGATCTTAGGTAGGTTAAATAATAATCATCATTGGGTATGCTATTCGCATCCTATGTGGATTGAATTTAATAAATAAATAATGGAGTAATATTAAAATAATAATATATTAAACCAGGTTGACTCTTTTATGCATATTTATTACGAGCTGCACACCGCGGTGTTAATCGCGGTTTATCATACACAGCAGCGCGGAATCGCGTACCTTAACTTTTCGGGATAAAAAATACCCCATATGTTAATCCAAGGTATAGCCTTGTTCAGCTATCTCCATACCAAACTTCATTAAAATTGTCCAAAAACTTAAGTCAATATTTGTATTATATGCATGCATATTATATTGATTGTTTGCGAGCTAAGTTTGGTTTTACTTTTTCGAGTTTTTTTCATAAAAATACCGAGATGGTATTTTTCGTTTGTGGTATTGTCATTCGAGAGTAAAGTGGAAGGAAGGTAACGCTGCCCCGAACTGTTGTTCCTAGAAGCGTAGTATTGAACCTGATTTCGTATTTATTTATACGTCAGGTATGTGTCTTATGGAATGAAGTTCGGTCGCCCACGTAGGTACTACGATGTAGTAAGAACTAAGTTCAAGGTAACAGTCTATGCTACTATCAATCTTCCTACTTATTTTTTATTATAGTGGATGCAAGTCATGATGTAAGACCCAAGTCATTCACTGCAGGAAATTACCATGCAAAATAAGTACTTAGTTAACTTTAACCAATTGAGTATAATTTTAATCTAACGGGTTGTGAAGTCATCAAATGTCGAGAAAATAAAATAATTCTTCTTCTCATTGCTTTTCGAGAGATCAGCGTTTCATTTCCAGAGCGTACCGTTTTTCTCAAGTTTTTTACTCTTTAAAGGACCATGCATACTGCATTATCCTAACTTCTTAACTAATCCTAACTAATATTATAAATGCGAAAGTGAGTTTGTATATTTGTTTGTTTGTTTGTTACCTCTTCACGTCCTATCTATTAAACTAAACTTCCTAAAATTTCGCATAAGTACACATAGCTAGGAGTATTGAGAAGGACATAGGGTACCTTTCATCCCGGGAAGAAGCACTGTTCTCGAGGGAATCTCACTCGTGCAAAGCCGCGGGCGAAAGCTAGTAATATTAAAAATACGAAAGTACTTTTTTTGTTTGTTTGTTTGTTACGCATTCACGGCCTATATCTATGTCGCAGTATGATAGATAAAGCCGTAATATAGTTATAACCCTAGGTATATGATTATATGCCGTAACATAGTTATACGAAAGCAATTCATGACTATCTTACTAGGAACATAATTATAATACGGTTCTAGTTTAGTGATATGGTTATATTACTGGATTAAGTTTAGTAACTTAACGTTTAGTGCCTTAAAACTAAGTCTTCCACCAGTGTTTGTTACCAGTGATGACATGAGTTTGTGGTCCCTTACTATAGGCCTCATAAGTTAAGCTCAAGGTTGCCCAAAGAGCCATGGAGAGGGCTATGCTCGGTGTTCCCTAGAAGACCGAATCAGAAATGAGGAGATCCGTAGGAGAACAAGGGTTGCCGACATAGCCTAGCGGATTAGCTTTTTGAAGTGGCAGTGGGCGGGGCACATAGCGCAACGAACCGATGGCCGATGGGGCAGAAAAGTTCTCGAATGGCGACCACGCACCGGTAAGTGCAGCATCGGACACCCACCGACCAGATGGTCAGATGACCTGAGGAAGGTCGCAGGCAAGCGCTGGATCCAGGCCGCTTCCAACCGGTCATTTTGGAAATCTTTGGGGGGGTCTTTGTCCAGCAGAAACAGTATTGTGACTAATTGCAACCTTAATTTTGTAATAAAAATAAAAACCAATATAATTAGTATTGTTTTCTTTGTTTCTCTGGCAGATTTATAACCATCTGACTAGATTAGTTTAGTCAGATAAACATATTACTAGATTGCAACCGTATAGTAATTATATTCCTAGTAAGATAGTTATAAATCTCTTTCATATATCTATGTTACGGTATATAATTATATCACTAGGAATATGACTATATCACGGCTTTATCTATCTTACTGCGACATCTACACCAATCTTTCTGAAATTTTGCATATACATACACATAGATAGAAGTATTGAGAAGGACATAGGATACCTTTCATCCCGGGAAAGAGCACTGTTCCCGTGGGAAATTCACGCGGGCGAAAGCTAGTTGAAATATACTTACGAGTAGGTACCTACTATTAATTTGTTTTTGTTAAATATTGATTGATAATATTTTTTCAATCGCTTATAAAATACTAGCTGTCCCTCGCGGTTTCACTGGTTTGTGATGTGTATGTACTATATAGCTATTCTTCAAGGATCACAAACATAATTATATTTTTAAAATCCTACCAGGAGCTTTTTTATACTTACTAATATACTCGTACATGCGAAAGTTTGTCGGTCTCTTATGCTTTCACGGCGAAACCGCTGAACCGATTTTGATGAAATTTGTTATGAATGAATAAAGTAAAGGACTTGGATTTAAAACATAGGCTAGTTTTCCAAGTACCAAGCGGACGAATCTGAAACAGCTAGTAAGTTATAGGAGTTCAGACAAAGAAACAAACTTCATATGTATAGATATGAATTTTTATTTATTGCAGATTGCGTGCAGATGAAGACAATTTCCACCTCGAGTTGGATATGTCGACGCCGAAAGTGTTTGTAACAGGACAATATGAAGGAGAAGGGCGCTACAACTCGCTGCGTATTAACGCACACGGCGCATTCAATGCTACTATGAGTAAGACATATTTTAATTATTTACAGTCAAAATCACTTTTTTGCTAATAAAAGTCTATGCTCAGATAAACCAAACTAATCACTACTTCTGCTGCATAAGGCCCATGCTGTCAGAATGAACATCACAAGCCTGGTATTTTCTTTTTTTTTACACTGCATCCAAACTAATATTAATGCGAAAGTGAGTTTGCATATTGTTTGTTACCTCTTCACGCCCTATCTACTGAACTAATCTTCCTGAAATATCGCATACACATAGCTAGGAGTATTGAGAAGGACATAGGGTACCTTCGTCCCAGGAAAAATCACTTTTCCCGAGGGAAATTCATGCGAGCGAAGCCGTAGGCAAAAGCTAATAAATACATAGCTTTGTTTTTTTGCATTAGTTATTAAATTCCTACCGGTACACTAGGCCCTACCAACGTATCCCTCCTGGTGGGTAAGAATGTTTTTTTCTACCATCTCTACCTACCGTTGAGCTTTAGTAGTTCACAAAAACCTCTGTCTTGTCTCTATATCTTCATTCAATATCTATTTGAGGGTTTTTCACGCATAGCGTCCAATGTTTAGAATTGGTATTGCTTTTATGGAGCACAATGGTCTCTGGTAATATAGGTACTACCAGAGACAGCGGAAGGAAGCTGGTGGTTGTCCTGTTTCACGCTAGTTAAGCATTTGTTTACTTGTATATTTTTCAGTCGATTTAGTATTTACCTGGAAATTAGACGGAAAACCGGAGATGAGGGACGATAAGACCTATATAAGAATCAATTCGTTCTACATGCGGCCAGATGTGGGAAATTTAGTGTCTTATCTTTCGAACGACAACCCAGAAACGAGAGAACTGAGTGAGTGACATTTAAGTAATTTTAATACCTCATATCGTCATTTATTTTATAGACTGGAACGGTTAATGCCCTCGCGCATACATCATTGGGTTCATTACCAGTCGAAAAACTTCCACCCGGGGTGGTAATCTCCCCAGGCCAGTCTGGAAGTCTTTAAATAGACTCCGGACTGGTGTTGAGAGGTGCCAAGAGAACAGAGTAAGATGGGGTTTTTCGACTCACAGCCTATGCAATTGCGGTGCTGTCCAGACTATGGCTCATCTGATATGGCCCAGTCTCATGTACGACTGAGGATTGGGGAAGGCAAACGGCAGGGCGGTGTACGTGGCTATGTTCTTGTCGAATCATATTTAAAATATATACAAAGTGAGGAACACCAAGCTGTGCTCCCTAACAAAATTCAGGATGTAGGAACAAAAACAGCGAAACTGAAATGGGACTGGGCAGGACATGTTTGTCGTTTGCGGCCAGAAAGGTGGGCAGCAAGGACCACTTTTTGAATACCGGACGGCCGGCGAAATAGAGGTAGACCAAGGAGGAGGTGGCGTAACGATCACGACAACTTTTTGGACAAGTGGCCAGAGATTTTCATGGATAGGGGTGAGTGGAGAAGAAGGGCAAAAAGGCCCTTGCCCAGCAGTGGGACACATACTCGAAAAGAAGAAGAAGAATTTATTTCATAGTTATTATTAATTAAGTAGGTAGCTCATTTTATGTGTTGGGTCGACCGGTACCCAGCTCTTATAAATATACCGAAATAAAGAGCCGCGATTGCTAATGATTTTCGTTGGGTGAGTAAAGATAATAGGAAAATTCGGAAGAAGATTTTGTTTTCCCTTACGTAGGATAGTAGGGAAGGGAAATATAGGTTATACCTGATTTTTTAAGTCAATGTAGCTGAGCCCCTCCCACTTTCTGATGATACTTTCAATATATTATTAAGATTTCTGTGAAGAACCCATGTGTCCATACTCCATAGGCCACAGTAACCGTTTATCAAATAGGCCATGTAAGCCCACTTGCCTTCTCAGTAGTATAATTAAAACTGCCTCTATGATTCAGTGGTTGTGACGTTACCCTAAAGACCTTGAGGTCGTGGGTTCAATTCCCACGGGTCTGATAATAAACATGATATCGTGCTTCGGAAGGCCCATAAGACGTTTATCATGGTTGCCATCAGCTGAAGGTAGGAACCATGTCGATGCCGAGATGTGGTTTCGAAGAACTCTATACACCAGGTTGTACATGATCATTATTAGTGAAAAAACTAATTGAAAAACCAAATCTAAACTTTTTAACCGACTTTATTTTATTTTAACTCAGAATAATATAGTGCTTAACCCGCCGTTTATGCAAACATACATTTACTGAATGATCTAATTATGTAGGAAGTAGGTATGTATGACGTCAATGGTAGTCTATTATTAAAGATCGTTGAAAGTTTATCATGCATAGATGGAACCTAGGTAGGTACCTATTTATTATAAGTGTACTTTTGTTATTTAACTACCAATTGTCAGACTTCTTGGTGTCATACAAGATACTTACAATTTGTTGGTTGTGTGTGATTTTCATAACAATCTAATGACGGTTATAATAACATTTCAGAGTTACCTACATTGTGTTTAGTTTTTAATTTTTCTCCATAGAGTTACTAATATAGAGTAAGTTATCTTATTTTGAAAAGTGTATCTAATGCACAAAGTGGCACATTGAACGAATAAGGATTTAGATGTCTGATATTTTTTTAATACTTACCAATGTTTTATTTAAAAATAAGAATTGTGAGAAAAGTTCGTAATTGTTATTTTTATCTATTTTACAGCAAATTTGGGCAATCGATTCGCAAACAATAACTGGAGAGCACTATATAGGGAGTTCCTGCCCTTCGCGCAGGACAACTGGAATAAAATAGGAATTCGTGTGTCTAACAAGATATTTCTAAAAGTGCCTTACGATCAACTATTTCCTGCTAATTCCTAATATTGCTATTTCAAGCATTATGAAATTAAACTTAAGGCTGCTATTGTCGTTTACAACAGTTTCTCTCGCATATTTGAACTTTTTAAAAGATAATGATTGAATTGATTGTAAATGTTTTGGAAAATGTTAGAATCATACAAAAGTGCGAATGTATGCAGGAGATAGCTTTCACTTTTGAAAAAAATTAAAAACCATATGGTAACCTAACATGGTCTAAGTAAGGTCTAGTCGCTTATTACAATCGATTAAATTGGATTCCTATTATTTTACTAATTCTAAGAAAGGTAATGTCTTGATTTTAAATAAATAATGAAATAGAACTTATAAATAGCAGGAGGAGTTAGAAAGATTTGGAAAGTATAACTTTATTATACAGGGTGTTACCATGTAAATACCGTTACCCCTTGTAGGTACAGTATCATGAGTAGACTTCAAATAAGTTTAAAATAATAACATTTTAGTAAATTAATCAATCCACGTTAACGAAAACTTAGTCACCAACACCATACCAATAATAACAAGTACGCATAAGTATCTTAGGCACACATTACATGCTCATGCACGCATGATGGTTTTCCATCAAACAAAGGGATGGTACTCGAAAGATGAATTGAATCGACTGATTTCCACATAAAAAATTCTAATTTTTTTTAGTTTAAATCAAGAATTTTGCGATGATTTACGATGGAACAATTAAATCAACTGATTTCCAAACAAATCATCGCAAAACTCTTGATATAAATTAAAAAAATTAAATTGATTTGTTTGGAAATCAGTCGATTTAATTCACCTTTCGAGTACCATCCCTTTGTTTGATGGAAAACCATCATGCGTGCATGAGCATGTAATGTGTGCCTTAGTTGTCGCACGCGCAGCCGCGCGTCTTGGAATAGTAGGGTGAGTACATTTAAACGATCTTTGTGGAAATAAACATTTTAATTTTATTATTAAACTAATTAGATATATTAGTTTTTATTTGATTAGATATTTTTATTTTGGAGTTATCTATCCGCTATAAGAAATATAACGATGTTTACCCTTACATTTATTGTGTGTATTCTTATAAATTTCATTTTAATTTGGGGGTAAGTACTTAGGTGTGAGAAATTAATTAATCTGTGATAAATATCATTTAGGTCCTGATTTTAAACAATATGTAGAAACGTGTTTAATTTCTAAGTGCTCACACGAGTAACGTGTGTACGTAAAAAATAAATTAAGAGCAGTAAAGTTTGTTTTAGGTAAGTTGTTAGTAAGTGCTAAGATGAAAGAGAGAGATTCTTTTAATGTTCGTTAATGCAAAAGCACTAAGAATGTGTTTATTATTTTTGCTTTTAGTAATAAATCAAAGATTTTGGATGGAATACATTTTTAAGCAAACTAATAGGCGTTTTACTTCTTGTAAAGGTTCACACTTAATTGTTCTTTTGTGTATAATCGCTATATTTATAAAGGTTCAGTAGGATGTAACCAGTGGCGTAACTATACCATCTGGGGCCCGTGGCAAATTCTTTTGATGGGGCTTTATGGATGAATGGGAAATAAAGTACGTAAAATTACTCGTCACGGGGAACGTGTTCTACTACATCTCTAAAAATGAATCAACATCTTTTTGTTTAGGTTGATTGAAATGCTTTACGATTAACTTGAAATTGTATTATGGTCTGCGGTTGTCTCACTTTGGATTTTAAGCAGAACTTATAAAAATATACTTTTCAAATAAAATAAAATACTCACACTATGTAAAAAAATATTTTTGAGCTCGCAGCTTCTTGGGCCGGGGGGGTTACTACCGTCTCTTAAAACCATGCAAGTTCCAGTAAGTAACCGAGACATCGCAATACATGCTGTAAGGTGACATCTCCATAAATCGTTCTTGCAGGAGTAACACCCAAATTCTCAAACGTTTCAATGGTATTCATAGTTGATTAGTTTTTGGAGAGAGTGACGGGAGCGATAGTGTTATGCTCGACCGCCACAAAGGGAAGATCTTCCCGCCAGGCTAGGTTGTTATGCCTGGGGAACCGCGGCTCCGATGATGTCTTGTCGGAGGTTGTATATATGCTCCAATCCGTAGAAACTTTGAAAGCCCGATTTAGACTTTCATAGTAATTTTGCTGTTTTTGTACTTGCTTTTAACGCCATCTGTTGTGCGACTTTGGTAGTTTGTTTTGTTGTGGCATTAGTGTCGCCACAAGTTGATACAAAAGCACTCTGTGTATTTGACACTAGCTTTACTCAATGGAGGTGAGGAACGAACTGTCAAATATAATGTAGGTCGAGAGGTACCTTAAGGAAGCCTCGAACGTTTCGTTTAACGAAAATTAGGGGCTTTTATTGAGGACAGATTCAAAAGAACTTGTACTCTCTGTAATAAGTTCTTTGTGTATAAAGTATTTTGTTGTTTTATAATAAAATCTATGTCAGTAAGCTAAAATTGAAAAAGAAACTGTATAAACCTCTCTTTACGTCAAAAAGATAAGCGGTTTACTAACATACAGAAATGAAACGGGACGTCATTCCTTGACTGATATATCCTCACTGGAGTTTTCTCAAGGAAACAATTAAGAATACCATTTTCAAGAAAAGTTGGAGGACTTCCTTGAGGTGTCTTCGAATGAGGTTGAGTGCAGGCGACCTATGAGGAAACGTTTGAGAATATGGGTGTAAGTGGATTTAAGTCGACATCTCCCTTGCTCAATCGTTTTTGCATGGTTTTTAGACGTCGTGGTAAACCACATGAGCGGCAGAAATAACTATCGATAAGATTTTTCATTTTTTTTTCAATATAACATTGAAAAAAGAAACACTTTATCCATGGCTGGAGTTTAGAAAAATAAGTGTAGGACTGGTGGCTTTCTACCATGCAAGTTCCGGTGAGTAAGGGAGATGTCGCCCGCCTTTCATCATGTATTACGCTATCTCGGTTACTTACTGGATCTTGCATGGATTTAAGAGATGATAGTAGGCCACCTGAAGAAGAAATAAAGAAAAAGGCCTTAAAGAACTAGTTTATATTGCCGTAAAAAGTATTCAAAAAAAGAATTGTCAACTGTCGATTCAATGTCAAATGAATACAAATGTCAAAGTAAGTAAGGATTTTTTTTTATAAGGGTTGTATGTTGTGATTCGGAAGTTGATGTTTTTCTAGTCGTAATTTCATTTATTTACCAAAATAATGGCTGTAATATTTAAATATTTAGTTGCCGGTTTAGTAAGGTATTGGCTCATTCACATCGATTACTGGCAAACCATAGCAAACAGAGTGGAAATAGCAACGCCGCTAAACTCATGGAAGAGGTTAATCGAGGGAGTTTACCTTTATGATCGCAATATTAATCCATATGAAGGCGATTCATTTCACGAATCGCCTATCATGCTACTATTATTTCACTTTCTGATGAAGAAAGCACCTTTCATATTACCGGCGTTGTTTACCATACTAGATCTACTTACAGCTCATCTTTTGTACCGGACATCCAAAGCGTTTACACGTCTCTACAAAGAATCACAAGAGAAAAACTTACTTCTTGTGGCTGATGAATCGAAGCCTATGCTTTTAACTGATTCACAATTGAGAGAAGCATCAGAGTATGTGTTATCAGTGTATTTGTTTAATCCTTATTCTGTACTGAACTGTGCTGGAATGACTACTACTGTTATACAAAATTTGCTGCTAGCTGCATCCTTATGGAGTGCTACCAGTGGATATAGAATTATGGCTTGTGCTTTTATTGCACTTGCTACTCACCAGGCACTATACCCAGTGCTACTTATAGTACCAATATCTATATTACTGGCAGATGTTAATAAAGGATGTAATAAGTGCTCATATATAAGAACCCTTCTAGTGTTTGTACTGTTTTGGGGTTTCTTGATTTACATTTCAGCTCATATAATGAATGGTTCCTACAACTATGTCAGAAATACTTATGGGTTTATGTAAGTAATAATTGTTTTTGTTCTTGTTTTAGGCTTTCTATTTTTTATTTTATAGCCAACTGGCTGTTCTCCGCAGTTTCTCATGGCTGTGATGTGTATGTACTATAACCTATGCCTGCCTATAACCTTCCCCAAAATCAAGCTAAAACCCGACCAGTATTTTTCAAGTTATATGCAGTCAAACAAACAAACTCTTCATCTTTATTATATTAGTATAGACTAGACAAGATTTAAGTCTACTTCATCTCACATTTCAACGCTACCATTGAAGAAGAAGAATGCTGCAGAGTATTTGTATATGAGTAACATAATATTTGTAAACTCATAATTTTTTTACTGTTCATAGAATACACCTATAAGAAAAACCATAAAAAAGTTTAAATTAAAACAGCTTTTTTGTCTGTTTGCTTCTCACTCTCTATCAATTAAATTGATAAAATTAAATTGGGATGTAATTTCATTGTAATTTAAGGATTTAAATTAAATACTCACCCCTGTATTAAGAAACGTTTGTCAAGTCTATTTTAGTTAAAATGTGTTTTGTCTCGTTCTTATACATGAAGTGTCAGGTAAGAGAGAAAGAGCCAAAATTTATTTTAGTTAAAATGGGCTTATTAAATGTTTCTTAATACAGGGGTTACTATTTTCTACAATATATATCACTAGTTTTGGTCGGCGGCTTCGCCCGCATGAATTTCCCACAGGAACAGTGCTTTTTCCGTGATGAAAGGTATCCTATGTCCTTCTCAATACTTCTATCTATGTGTATACAAAATTTCAAGAAGATTGGTGCAGTAGATAGGGTGTGAAAGCGTTTGTTCAAACAAACTTACTTTCGCATTTATAATATTAGTTAGGTAGGATTCTGGTGGTGATTAGACGAACAACATCTTGTGACAACTGCGCAAATGCATTTTACACATATTTATTATATTTTTGTTTGTCCTTTTTGATGGTAGAATTGATTGAAATGATCTATTCTGTCACTAACATCATTCATTTCATTTAACATTCCTTAATTATTACAAATTTGATATGCTATTCACACAAATAAACGTTACTTATTTTTTTGTAATATTTATATTCCAGATTAACCGTGCCTGATTTGAAACCCAACATTGGACTCTTCTGGTATTTCTTCACTGAAATGTTTGAGCATTTTCGATTGCTGTTTGTCTGTGCATTCCAGATCAATGCATTGGCATTGTATGTGGTGCCTCTCACTCTGAGGTTTAAGAAAGAACCCATTCTATTGGCAACAGTTCTCATTGCCCTCTCCACAATATTCCGCTCATATCCTTGCATTGGGGATGTTGGATTTTACTTGGCCCTATTACCTATGTGGAAACATT
This sequence comes from Apomyelois bistriatella, assembly GCA_947044815.1. Classification (NCBI taxonomy): domain Eukaryota; kingdom Metazoa; phylum Arthropoda; class Insecta; order Lepidoptera; family Pyralidae; genus Apomyelois; species Apomyelois bistriatella. The sequence goes on from OX345689.1 coordinate 8,864,914, forward strand.
TATTCACTTGTAAGTATGAGAATATATTTTAGCTTTTTCCTGTTTACCCACCTGTTTTGTGTATGTACTATATTGCTATATTATGCCTATAACCTCCAAGAACCAGGCCATCATATGCTAAAAGAATTTTTGAAATCCTACCAGTGGTTCTAAAGCTACAAGCGTTTAACACGTTGGCAGACACACGACTGTTACAGCAGTTATAACAATAAAACTTCTATTGTGTTTTCAAAAACGTCCGCGTACGTGTTAAACAAACTCTTCAGCTTTATTAATATTGGTGTAGATAATGAGACTTATGTTTTATGAATAATAGTCCTCTCTTTCTTTGGATGACATAAAAGCGGAGACAGAGGAAAATAGCTCTAAATTTTCTTATACCTTTTGCCAACTGGTGACAGATGCCATCAACGTCAGCTTCTCCAAAGAGAGTTGAAGACAGACATTACTTTAAAGCCAACAGCTTGGCAGCTCTTTTACTAACGTTACAAGATGATGAATTTTTAAATTAATCACTATTTTTCTCTGTCTTTCAGTCATGCAACAGAAGTTTATTGTGGGCAGCGCTTTCATTATCAACTCTGCTCTTGGACCTACTGTGTGGCACCTTTGGATATACTCAGGATCAGCAAACGCAAACTTCTTCTTTGGTGTAACCCTTTCTTTTGCTACATCTCAGATTTTCCTTATTACTGATTTACTCTTTGCTTACATAAAAAGAGAGTTTACTTTGAAGCATGGCTCTTCACGGCAAGTAGATGGTAAACCTGCAAAATTGGTCTTGCGATAAATTTTATGAAATGAGGACTTCTGGGATTGGTCACAGGATAGTTGTACATAAACTATCATAATCAATTTGAAATTTATTCATAACTTGTGTATTTTATAATGCTATGTAGTAAAGAAGAACAAAACATAAGACTCACAAAAATAATTTTATTATTTGTTAAAATATTTCTCTCTAACTTATAAAAAAAGACTTGAACGATATAATTATTTTATTTATCACGAGGGCCCATTTATATGGCTAAGGTATAAAAAAGTATAAAGCCTATACTAATGAAAATTGACATGTGTTATTAAATTTTAATATACTGTTTCAATGTTATAACCACAGACTATAGAATGCTTTGTTTAACACTAGTAAATAACATATTTATGTAGTCAAGTTTCAGTTCATGGTGCCAACTAATTATATAAATGTTCTGTTCATCGGTGATTAAATAAGATTGAACTAAGAATGGTATGCCATACTAACATTATATCATTCATTATTTTACTACATTATTTATTTTGATGGAATTTTCATAAAGTATTACCACCTTATTGATAAAAAAAACAGTTGTAACCTTTAGCTGCTTAGATATAATTTACTAAAAAGTCAGCTGAGATTACTACTATACATTACTAGCCCTATAAAAAGAGATCCTGTGCTAGTTTTAGCTTCGTAAAACGCCATCTCTATTGCACAGCACATATTATTTATGGACATGGAATAATTTAAGTACTGTTATTATTAATTAAGTATTGTCAATGCATAGTCGCAAACTTCGTGCGAAATATTACTATATTCAATTATCTACGAAGCCGAAACTGGCCCATTATTTCGTTCCAAACGTTGCCGGCCAATGTTTGCGAAAACGTCTTCTTGTGGGGATTTTTAAATTTAGAAATAGGTATTAAATTGCATTTACAATATTATATCTTTAAATAAGTGCGTTTGGTTGTGTTCATTATTTTTCCCGGTTAATTTGCCGAGAGTTAAAGCGTGTAATTAAGTTATTTTTATGAAATTGCTTCTTTGTATATTGAAGAATTATCTTAATATCTATAATTTATTTAAAATATATATTATATCCGAAAAGTGAGGAGTTATGCAGAAAATTTGTTCCAAAATGATGTCATTTTTTTAAAGTATATAAATTTCATTTTGGCTTTATTTCCATAATTTTATACCATATACATCATCACAGGCTTACTATCATCTCTTAAAATCATGCAAAAACGATTGAGCAAGGGAGATATCACCTTAACATCATGTATTGCGCCATGACGCTTACCCACTCGTTTTTGGATGGTGATTATAAATGATGGTCCTTGATTAAAACAAACAGACTATCTATATACGTCTTGTTACTATCAAATATTAAGGGTTAGTCTGATATCTATCGAATGTTCAATAATGCTTATGTTTGTGGTGTTGGAATCAGTTAATTTTGTTTTTAACATAGACAGACCAGGGCGTCGATTCTGCTAACGTTAAGTCACAATCGTGTCAAAATATTGTGTAAAAAGCACTACAATTGAAACACTATTTTGATACGATTTTGACTTTTAGTATTTTATGTAGTCGGAATACTTGAAAGGACAATCCAACTGTAACCTTACCATGAATGTTGTACATGGAGGTACTTTTTTGTATAGCATTGTAACAAAGTGAAAAAAAGTATGTACAATAAATTTATTTTAGTAAAAATTTATTGTGATTATTGCATAATCCCTAATAGTTTAGGACATTTTTTTTGTTTTACTCTTTGTGTGCTCATAATGGCTCACCGTTTGTTATCTTATCAGGCGAGATATAACTCGCCCTGTGTGTTGATAGTACGCGATGAGTTTCATGACAATAGGCTCGGATTAATCATGTGAATTAAAATTATGAAGAAGTTACTATTGGTTTTGTCGTGCGCTTGCCGTGAGTAAAACTAATATGATTTATTTTTGTTTTATTTTTAGTTGGTTAATACAAGTTATAGTAAGCTTTAATTATAAATGTACTCATCCTGTCTGTACTGAAGTGAAAAATTTTTTTTAAAGAAGTAGAGTTACACAAATCAAATTATAATTTTCAAAAGATGCTAGGTAACTTATTAAAACCATTCAAATATTTACTTTTAAAAATACCATTTGTTTTTAGTTAAAATATTATAAATACATTTTTTTTTGAGAACAATTTATTTTATCTTATTTTTAGTGACATACTGTTTTGTTTTACCAAGTATCCCTGAGCACTTGGTAGCATGCTACAGGGGAGGTGGCCCACCCTTAAGCGCTCCAAAGCGCTTGGATGTGTTTTTGTCTCTTCTGAAGAAAGTGGAACTTGATTCTAAACTTGACGTACGACTATTGGCTACTACTTTACTAAGGAGGTAAGCTGTCATTGTAATATTAATTAGTGACTTTATTTCAAACACAATTAATAACGTAATTCGGACCGCGTGATAAATAGAAGAAATATGTTCACATAGGTACATTTTTTTCAAGATTGTTCATGTGTTGTAGTGGTGTAAGACAATACAACTTGAGTAGTAATAATTTTTTATTACTTAATAATAGTTTTATCATCGTAGAAATTTGCTTTGGATATAGCTTAAAACCGGGGATCAAACATGGCTACTTTTGGGCGCGAAATAACCGAGTACCACGCGCCCAGAGCTGCGGGCAACAACTGGTGATTTGAATATGAGCTTAGTATTTTGATGTACTGATTGATATGATTTTTTGATTACAGTCTACGTCTTGATGGTATAGAAGAAGCAAAAAATCCGGTAGAAACTGACTTCATATTGCCATTCAGAGCTTCAGCTTTCCAGTTCTACAAATATAAGATCTTAATGGATCTATTTCTGCCGAGTCTAGATCTTCTTACTATTGACGAAGTTCTTCCGTTGGATGAGAAATGTATGCTACATAAGATGTTGAGTTCTACGGTTAGGCGTTGGGAGAGAGGAGACGAGAATGTGGTGTGCCCAATCTCTGCTCAGATGCGAGACACAATGGCAACTCAGAGTTCTGGTAGGTTAGTATACTAAAGCAAACTATATATTTTTAAATTATTTTTTCTTCTTTAGTTTAGTTTTTTTTATCAAGGAGTTAAACTTACGTATAAAAAATAAAGGAAAAGTATCAGGATGAGAAAAGGCTGACGAAAGATAAATGCATTTTGAGCGATTCTACCGATAAAAGCACTGCTCTTAAATTTTTGATAAATAGTTGTTTGTCTTCAAAGACAGTCTTGTTTTCAAAGAATAGCTGGTGGCAGCATTTATAGAGCGGTCCATAGCACTGGTGATCGCATAACTTGAAAGCACATTATGTGGTCAGGATTCCCAGCAGTTAGGGACCGATGAAGAAGATCTTTTGTACGCGTGTAGACTGTCAGGTTATGTTGGTGAGTTAGTTGCCTCTGTCAAAGTGTTAGTTTTTCGGGTCTTCCTTGGCCAAGCCTAAATAGAATAGAAAAACTTTATTACACCAAAAAATTTATGCATAATTTTTAAAACTATATTTTTTGTTAAATTTATTTAAGTATTTCTTGTCATGGGTCATAAGGTAAATTGTACTTACCAAAAACCTTATAAGCACTTTGTAGACATGATCATAATTTAATGTTTTTAGAATCCATAGCCGTTGTCCAGTAGAAGATGGCGTCATACAGACTGATTGGGGACCCGTCGCCATTGGCACCATAGTGGCTGGTGTCGCGGCCTCACTCGAGACCCAAAATGTAGCGGTCACCGAGATTCTGAACCAAGACGTCTTCAGTGCGGGTATAGCGGAGCCTTTGATGACCTCGGCGAAGCAGGAGTGGTTCGATGACATAGGTATCTTACTCATCTTCTTTCTACTTCCTTCTTATATATGAAAATGAATTGCTGTTCGTTAGTCTCACTAAAACTCGAGAACGGCTGGACCAATTAACTTAATTTTGGTCTTGAAATATTTGTGGAAGTTCAGGGACCTCTGAACGATGAACGACGAACTAAAACGATGAGATTAGTGCGTGCTGTACGGAGTTCGCCGGGTCAGCTAGTTTGCAATATATCTATGATAGATAAAGTGCATTATCGGCGCCCATTAAGCATTTTGGGACGGGAAGAAGATTAATATTCACGATATTACTTAATATCTACTTTAATCAACAGGTTGATTGCTAGATTTAACTAGTGTAGTTTTGGCGTTCCCGTTATCTCAACACATAATTTGTATCTATATGTGAAGACCTATTATTGGCTTTTTGTTATAAAATCTGTTACCTATGTAAATTTATTTGCTGTTGGTCATCCAAATGTATAAAATAAAATAAATAAATAAATATATTTGATCATTAGATAATCACATTTATTAATGAAAAAAAGAACTCAAATTCCCTTGGAGGTGTTATCCCGTGGTTATAGCATAACTTGAGTGACATACTTGTTAATAATATTTATTTACTTTCAGAGACGCTCCCGGGTAATGAACAGACAATTACAACTGAAGCAGAAATTAATAATGTTTGGGTTGCTACCCTTGCAGGTAAATATTCCGAAAAAGTTTCGAAAAAAATTAAAAGAGCTCATTGCATGCCACATATTGTTTTGGCTATGCCTCGGTGTTAAACACCATTTTAAGGCATTTGTGATGCTGGCTTCCTGCCCGATACGATGTCCTAATTAAGAATACTGTTATTGGTATTATGTATCTAAGTACCACACCGCCAACACTTAACATCTTATGAGGAAATTGTCCCATAGTCGTCATTTGCGTTATCTACGCTATGAAATAAGGGGCTTAGAACCTGAAACGATAATTGATCGATACATGCAATATTTGTTTAATTTCCAATTTGGAAAGTATTCGAATATGGTGTCCGCTAAATTATAATATGGGCACGATTTTATTTGCGAATCTTGCACATGTGTTAAATATTTTTTTATTGATTTTCAGGTGATTTGGCTGAAGTGGTAATCAACCAGGGCCCACGATTCGGAGCTTCATCTCTCCTCGTGATTGGCACCAATAATAGATGGAACGACACGCTATTGCCCAGAGACCATTACATTTTGCCACAAAACGCATCTTTTGTCGACTGGCAGTTCACGGACGCGGAGATCTTAGCCGGGATTGATGGTAATTATTAATTTACTATAGGATACACAGATACATAATACACTACCTGTACCGCGCGGTTTATCGTACACAGCAGCGTCATCCTTTGATCAAACCTACCAAAAAGTATCCTATGTGTTAACCCAAGGTATCAGCTACTTACCTCCATACAAAATTTCATAAAAATATAGGCCCAGCCAATTGAGGGTCAAGAAATAACACACGTTCAAACTTTATATCTTATATCAGTGGGATACGTGTTTAACAATAACGCAAAGATTAGAGAGATATGAGAGAGGGAGAAGAAATAAATTGTATATTCATGACAATATCACAAACAAAAAATATAAGTATTTTGTCGGCTAATTTGCATATTATGTAAAAATGTGGACATGGCCACATTCACTTAGCAACGACGCTTCTAATTATTATGACGTATTTACCTCTTTACCTACATGTTAGTTTTTTCAAATGTAAGGCGTTCTAAACTACGCAGGTATATTAACAAATATATTCAAAAACCTGGTTAGTAGAAAATTAATTATAGTTTAAAATACGTAAGCATTGAAATAGGTACCTATTTGACGTTAGAAATTGCCAGCGTTTTTCATAAACTTCGCTATGGAACTGTCTGCTATTTAACCGACTTCAAAAAAAGGAGGAGTTTCTCAATTCGTTGGAATGTTTTATGCATTATACTTTTTTCGTAAGACTTTCTATTTAAGCTTGATACTAGAATGTATTCTGTAGTTTAGGCGTGAAAAGTTAACGACATATACCTTTGTAATACTAGTGGGAGGGACTTTATCCGAATAAAGTGTTTTGAATACTGTTTTCCATTTCTTGTTTTTTGAACCTGTTACATTTCAATCTGTTTTCAGCAAACCTGTTTGTGCCTAAACAGTTTTAGTAAGCAGGGATTTATTAGGGATTAGCGGTAACTACCTATTTAAAACACTGTTTTGATCTAAAAAATAACGAAAACCCTTTATAAACAGGTTCAAACAGAAAACGTATATCTGTTACAGTTTCAAAAGTGTTTGAAGCCAAACAGGTTTTAAACACCCAAACAAGTGTTACAGGAATATTTCTGTAACAAATTGAATGGGTAACCCTTATGAAAGTGTTACACTTATTATGGTGTTTTTGAGTCCCTGCTAGTGAGATAATAATGAATTAGTACGGACACTCTTATATTACTATTTTACTTTCAGGTTTAATCCTATCAAACTACGTACCAAAATGGTTAGAGGAGAGGCGTACATTACGGCTGTCTCAGATAATAGAGATGTACTATTCCAATGAAGGTGTATCATTTGACAGCAGTGTGCGGGCGTGCGACCGGCAGTCGCTGTTCCGAAATGTGTTCAATGCTTCACAGCTCGCTTCACAGACCTCCAGGTACATTATTAAAGGGTTACTGGTGATAATAATAATGTGTTGTGCTGCCCCTTATTAAATATTTCAAGCGTAGTTGTCACTAGCGACTGTGTTTATGAAATCTCATGGTAGGAGGGGGGGGGGAGGGAGCAGGATAGGACCTTACTTGGTACTCACTTGGTAAAAAAGAAAGAGGTTAATATAATATCTATCCATATTTCACAATAACTATAAGTTTGAATAATTAATTGAATCCAAGGCAAGGAGGGATAGATATGGGCCTTATCTAAAAATAGCTGAGGGTCCAACCGGGAAATTGCTAACACAATGTAATCCATACTTAATATTATAAATGCGAAAGTCTATCTGTCTGTTACGCTTTCACGGCTAAACCACTGGACCGATTTTGATGAAAAAACTAAGAATATAATCCTTTTTACCTGTTTCTAGGTTAGCCCATATATTATCTCTATGGCAGATCACAGTTTACATCCCCTTTGAGGAAATGGACAGAATCAGCGCGGCAGCGGTCACTGTCTTTGATAACTATCTCAGTAAGTTCTTTCACAAGCACTTTTCTAATACCTAATTTAAAAACCTAGCCTGATTGCGGAATAGATTATGCATTAAAGAAGTTCATTTTAACAAATTGCTTTGTGTGTTTCCTCCAGCAGTTAAATTACTGCTAGCCAGCATCTACCACACCCAATACTGGTCCCAGCATGTCTGTCACCAATAGTAGGCAAATACGAACCGTGAGACACGTGTTTAATCTCTACTAGATTTTTAGCAGTTAATCATTTAAATAATTAATGAGGACTTTTAGTACGATTTAATCTTCGAATGAATTCTGGGGGAAAGGAAGTTTTAATCTGCATTCTCTCTGCTCGTTAATAATTGTTTTATATGCTATTGTGATAACATTTATTGGATTTTTCCCCCTCTGGTTTTTGATGTAGAAAATAATAATTTCCGATATAACGTTTGCATTATTTGACACGCTCATATAGGGAACCATTCAATCGATTTAAATAGTAAGAGAGTAGGTATGCTCATATGATAATATACTTACCGCTACATGCATATTAGGAATTGGCTTGACAACTGAAATACAATACACGGACGTCACAAAAAATAAACGTTATACCTACCCAGTGTAATGAATGATACAGCATAAAGTGTCATACTGTAGTGTAACAAAGAAATCCCGAGTCACTCTCTTTTTTTGCGGTTTCAATATTTAAACATTATAAATTACGTTGTGGACGCTACATAATATATCAATACCTCAGTTACCTATTACTTGAAGAGTAAGAGAACGTTACGCAGTAGCCGGATACCGATTTGGTACTATTGAGGCTTTAATTGAGTTTTCTTCCTCTTGCTTAGAAATAGCTTCATTATTAAAATAAATAACAGCCAACAATGTAATTTAAAAATCATTGCCGGCCGCTCTCATAGAGGTATTTTAATGTACACGTTTTCATACATTAGGTTTTTTAGTTTCACTCTGGCCAGTCAACAAAAAAAACCTATTGGTCGGACTACACATTCATTCTTTGATTGTTTAAAAATATGTATGAACATTTAAAAAATAAATAAAAAATAGAACAAAGCGAGTGCTGGCTTTATGTTAGCGCCATTGTGAAATTTGATACAATGTTGTTTCATCTCAAGAGGATTCCAGAGGAAGAAAAGTACCGTACAAGACTTGACCGAAATTGCAATTTACGTCCTCGTATTTTTCAAAGCCCTCTGCTTTTCGCCTCGTCCTTATAAAAACACTTAACAAGGACTTAGCTGCGCTTCGGCCTTGCAATATAACTCGGCTGTAAATTGCTTCATTTCTGGCCTCGACAGTAATGTACTATTAAAGTCTAATTGGTCTTAATAAGATATAAAATGCATGTCTATCTATATGCACGTTGTTGCAGATAGCGTATTAAGCAAATACCACAAAGCATGTGGACCCAGCCACAGCATTCCTGTGATGGACCTCGTGGTGGCTACTGATGGCTCGTGGAAAGGGTACGACGTCGAGCAGTTCATGTCGTGAGTCTAAAATAACTGTTTATTGTTCATTATTGTTTATTACCTCTGTTGTTATTGTCATAAATCGTGCATTAGTTATATTGAACTCTTAATTGTTTAGTAGCACCATAAACAGAATAGCATTAACATAACATAAAAAATGCGGGCTTCGCTCCAATCCCCAAGAGAATGTTGAGATAAAAGTAATCTTATTATATATAAGGCTAAAAATACCCTGTGTAAGTACTAATCCAAATCTATACTAATATAATAAAGCTAAAGAGTTTCTTTGTTTGTTTGAACGCTTATAACTTGAAAACTACTGTCGGATTTGCAAAATTCTTTTTGTATATGAAAGCCTGATTCTTAGGGAAGGTTATAGTACATACACACTAATGACACCGCGGGGAACAGCTAGTACTTAATAATATAATATTAAATATGGAAGATTGGAGCGAAGTCCCAAAAATTAATTTAAACGAGTAGGATCAAGTAGGTAGTCCTTCAAACTCTAGACATTTTCAGAGACCTGACTGGCATTTTTTGTAGTTGAGTGAGATCGCAACTGATGATACAACAATTAGATGAGTATTCAACTACTGAATGCTTCTTGTAAAGAGAGAACCAAAGTCATAACACTAAAAACCACAATATTGTAAAATGTGATACGCCGACGCCTAAGAAAATCTTAATAGAGTACTTGGTGATGACATTACATAGTAGGTACCTACATTATAGTTATAATGTAAGCCACGATCTTATGTTCATTTACATAACTTGAATTGCTTAGTGATTATACAATAGGGGATTTCGCGAGGCTCCGCAATTATCTATCCTTGAAACAATTATGAACATTTATAGATCAATGATGTTTTTTCTATATTTAAAATACTTAGGTACTTATCAATACATATAATAAGACACTAAAATGCGAGTGTCTGTACATTAAATATTTTTCAAAAAGACTGATTGAGTGCGATTAAAAAAGAGTAACAGAAACCAAAAAGACAGTTTTTGGAATTTTTGTCTGTCTGTATGTATGTATGTATGTATGTATGTCTGTCTGGTACGTTATAACTTCGAAAATACTCAACGGATTTGAACGCGGTTTTTACAGTTGGATTACATATAATTAGGAGCGTTGTCAAAACTTTGTTTCGTCAAAATCGGTTAAGGGAAAAAGAAGTTATGGTCGATTGAAAATTTACTTCAAACACTGCAAGTTGCGTACCTATAGACAAAACCCATTTGAAATTTCGGCAGTAACAAGCAAAGCATGTTGGCCTATCAGTAGAGGTCGCGGATCATTACTTTAAGTAGAGGGTTCGAATCCTGCTAGACATTACTTCTTTTGTTTTTACCCTTTTTTTGTTTTGTATTAATTTTTTAGAAGTCTATTTTTTTAAATATTTTAGTAAAGAAATGTTTCTAGAAAGTAGCTGGATCGAATCCTGCCATAAACAATAATTTTCTGTTTTCGTTTTTTATTTGTTTTCTAGAATTATTTTCTTACTTAGAGAAAGCTCTTAGCGTTAACTCCGTTAATATAAAAGTATTTTGTACTTATCTATCTATACATATAATAAGACAGTAAAAATCGAGTGTCTGTACATTAAATATTTTTCTCAAAAACCTCTACGGGGCAATTAAAGAAGTCATAAAAACCAAAAAAACAATTTTTGTCTGTCTGTCTTTCTGTCTGTGTGGTGCGTTATAATTTCAAAACTACTCAACAGATTTGAACGCTGTTTTCACAGGTGAATTACATATAATTAGGAGCGTTGTAAAATCTTTGTTTCATCAAAATCGGTTAAGGGAAATAGAAGTTATGGTCATTTAAAGTTTACTACAAGCACTGCTTCAAAACTTTTAAACAGTTGAATGCGATTTACATAAACGTATTTAATTTAGATAAAGCTAAAATTTCTACTTATATCAATAAAGACAAAAACACACTGCAGTCTCTATTAAATTTTAATAAAATAACACATTGAATGTTTGTGGGCGTATGATTTAGTTACATAAAATACCAATAGATGGCGCTGACTTTATTTTAATAGCAGATTGAAATTTTTACTTATTTAAAAAAAAATTGGTTGTTGATTTAGTACTATTGGTTGGTTTGTTTATCGGTCGTTTGTTGTGTTGTATTGTAAGCTATTTGAATTGATTGGTTGGTTTGGGTTGGCTTTGGTTTAAAAAATAATCAAATCAGTGTTTCACGGAACATACGGTCGTGTCGTAAGGACGAATTTATCTGACTTATCACTATTTATTGAGATTTTCTCCACTTTACACGCCCACTAAAACTTTGGGAGTGGATTTTAGGTCCTAATGACTCTGTAATAGGCTGCGTCTACTCTTTTAGAAACAAAGATTGATAGTATGAATGTTAAGAGCTCCTTCTTCTGAAGGTCCGTTGTCCGTAAGCCGCGTAGTCGCGGCGCTCACTCATTTTGTAGGCATTAAGACATCATATTTGGGAAAATAACACTACAAAATCTACTTCAGCGATTTTCACTATATAAATACTTTATCTAAAGGTTGGTATAAAAAGCAGGACAATAAGTTTATTATTTTAGGCATAGTATTGAAAATAAACTTCCAAAGGAGGCAACTTAGATTTTTCTATCGAGCGAATTTTGTCTGATATTGGTACTGTTACTGTAAGCGAATTTCACTCTGCTATATCCTCAACTAAAAACATATATTTTTTTCAGAATTTTACGACTGTTTAATACTGATTCCTATTGATTTGAAAAACGGTATTTGAGTAAGAAGTGGCCCTAATATTTAATGATATTGTAGCAATGTAATGGCTTTATAAAATTGGCACGGGAAAAGGATACAATAGAATTAACTATAGGTCTGGATAGTTGTAGTTTCCACAGGTTACGCGAAAAGCGACCTACACGCGGGCGGAGCCGCGGGCAACAGCTAGTTTGAGAATAAGGAAAAACAAAGCGCATAACTAAAGGCAGTGCCATTTGTGGCCAAGTGATTAGAATGTTAATGAGTTTACGATGCATATAGTCGGTCATGGTAAGTGACTATTTTAATGGAGTCTCGTGGAAATTTTGGTCAATTTTCCATGCGTGAGTCATAACTCAAGGTTTATATACCAACGCTTGCGTTATCGATCGTAAAACTGTTATGTGTTAACATTATTTTGGCACTGGAGACGACTCCAAACAAATAAGTGTTTGTTATTTGGATGTTTTGATTAGGACTATACAATACATATAAGCTACCCGAGCCAGGGAGTTGGATGTAGCAGAGTTCGAAGTAATGTCGCAATGGATGTAATGGAAATCCAAGTTTAAAGAGAGAATTTGGTCCATTATTTTGTCATAGATAGCTTGCATGCTTCCTATGACAAAAATACTCATCAAATACACAAATGCGTTATGAAAAATAAAAATACTTCATAGCATATTAGAGAATAAAATTTTTGCCTATGTAAATGACTTTTGCGCGTTTATTTTTTTTAACACTATTTACCCCTGTAAGTTTTAGTAGAAACCGTTCACCCGTCAAAGCGTTAAGGAGTTTATCTCTTTGTTTCACAGACTAATTCCTCTTTTAGACGAAAGCACGCAATATTAAAACAATCATGATCAATGATTACTGATTCTTCCTACATCAATAGTTAATGTTTTATTGACATCCAATTAAGCTCAAGCTACAATTTCTTTATATTAATGAATATTTAAATTTAAGCTGGTTGGGAGCCGCCCTCGAGATAAACATGCAACGAAGCACCCTAAGCCTGTTACACGGAAATACTGCACAGTGGATTGTACCGCCTGCTGATAATCTCACCACTGTTTTTTCACACATACATAATTTTGCTGACGAATGTAAGTAAGGGATGATTATATGTTATGTTCTGTTGTTGATGTTATAACAAATCGAGGTAACATTTAAGATGAGGGTGAGCGAGATGCACTATCAATATTTACACTTTAATACTAATTTCTAGTATAGTTATTCTATAAAGAAATATGATATATTTATTTTTGCATTATTTTTATTATTATTTAGCTCTATTCTCGGGTAATGAGTGAAACCATGGGGCACAACTACTTTATAATAAAATGTTTTTAAACAATTTGTTTGTAGGGCCTAACCGCATAAATATACCGAACATAATATCGTCAATAATCCAACACGAACGCAACAAGACGCTCGCCGCCGTGGATGGCCGTGCCAGCGCAGCGCCGGCCACCGTGGTGCTGGTCGTGAGCCCCAGCGACCGCCCTTCCTCGGCCGATCTAGAGAGATCACAGTCCCTTATGAAGTCCCTCAGAGAAACCTTCTTCGATGTCTACTTTGTGTATGCGTCCACGGATTTGTCAGATTTTCAAGACATTAATAACATGAATTTGGATTATTCAGAGCTATTTTTACAGGTAGGTACTAACTCTTCTATAGACTCTTGAAAAAACTTAGTGTATTATGGATTATGGGACAAAATTACAATAATTGGTTAGTTTCTGGCGCGTTTTATATGTAAGGCAGTCGTTATCAAGTGATCTCTACAAGTGATTATCCATTCATTCTTCTTCTGGCAAATCTTTAAACAAGAAAATATAATATATAAATAACCAAAATCTTTTTGTCACAGTTGCCTTCCGCCAATATACACAACATAATTGAATCAGTGGATTTATATATAGTGCAGAATGAAATTCCGACCGCTTTGATGGGAATGCACTGTCCGTTCAATGGAACCACTTTCGAACAAATCGAATACGAGGATTTTGTGCTGCCGAGTCGAACTAAAGGCTACCGTATACATCCATTCTATTTGAGACAACAACAGCTTGTTTCTGTTCAGGTAAGTGAAAATAGTTCAATTAAGTAGTACCCTAATTTCTAATCAGTCTGGTTTTCGAAAGCTTCAGACTTGCTCCAGACTTGGCTGGCGAATGCTGGATAAATTTGTTTATTTTAATCTAACTGTTCTAATTTATTTGTAATATAACTGTAATGATACATCTCAATACTGTCGGTGAACTTAATAACAATAATAATGAGCAAAAAGCACATCCCACATCGTCAGATCTCTCGTCTATTCAGACTGCTTTCGTCTTTTTGCCACAAGCCCGCGTCAGCAGATAAATCCACAAAATTCATATTTGGGAGAAATTAAAAGAAATATAAGTAATTAAAAAAAAAACGATTTATTGACGAAGCTTGTTATGGATTAATTTTTGTACTTTGGACGAAGCGTGATGCGGATTATTTCTTATATTTTTTAATGTAATTGAATAAATAGTTATGTTATAGACATTTAGTTATTTTAAAAAAATATGTAGTATTTTCCTCTATTTCCCACTATAGTTGTGAATATACAATCTATATTGCTTAAACGATAAGCCGCCTATTGTATAACCTATTGTATAATTCATGGTTATAATTTGTTCATGGTTATAATTTGTCCATCGTATATTTTTACTGCTGCAATAAAGAATTTTTATATTGCTTTAAACGGCCACTTTTAACAGTTTTGCAATTTGTAACTATAGATAACTATAATTTAATAATATAATATGTTTAAAATTAACTTCGAATCTTTTTGAAATTGAAATCTTTCGAAATTGATGATTTGTGTTCAGTGAATGATGATTTTTAAATGACGGTGGCGCTAGTGTGTTCACCGAGGTATTTTGTTACTCGCTGAAGTGCCATCTAGCAGATATGCATGTAAATACTCAATACAACAACAACAACGCCCTCTATAGTTTTAATTTAGGTGTTTTCATCTGAATTCTATAAAATATAGTATACTTTATTTTTACGGTGGTGTTTTGTTTTTTGTATTTAATTAATGTTGCCCTTAATTTATTTCTTTTAGTTTCGAAATGATGGACAAGGACAATTGTTGGTATGCACTTATCGTGGCGTTGAAACTTCTCACACCTGTCAGACAATAGCCGAACGGGAAACATATAAATTTAATTTGACTAATCCATGTCAGTCACCTGACTTTTGTTTGCCAGCACGATTTACAGTAAGCGTTCATTCAACATCAAATTTTTGTGCAAGTAAGTTAATAAAAACATTGATTTATTTATTACTATACTTACCATAATTTATGTTTTTATGGGTTAATTTTAATATATAATGTGTTATTTATAAATAAATGTATAGACTTATACCGTAATAAATAATAAATCTGGATAAAAACAAAAAAAATGTAACTCATATTGCATGAGCTAGGCCCCGGGGGGATTCGAACCCCCGATCTCCTGTTTACTAGACAGGCGCTTTAACCAACTAAGCCACGGCGCCGTTGAGCGAGTTGGCGAAAATAACAATCATTTTGTAATGATTTCTTCCTTGATTTACGAGTCACGAGACTGCAAAATAGCCAAGCGCGTTTTAGATTCGCGCTCTGGGTTCTATACCAGCCACGAAGCAAATACACAGTGTAGGTACCTATTTGCTTTGTGATACTAGCAGCCTCTGGGAATATAACTGCAGTTGTTGTTTGACCATTCATAAGAAAAACGGGCGGATAGCTAATATGTACTTAATAATTACTTACCTACTAGGTATAAGTTGTAAGCACGGAGGATATTGTAAGTATTTGGTGTATGACGATATAAAATTGTCTTCAGATACAGATTGCCGCCTTCCAAACCAAGTGGGATTCTACATTCAACATTCCGGTCTGACCTGCCTGGCTATACGAGGATCCTCCCCCAAGACGTACTGGAAACTTCAGACTACGTTGGCAATAATAATCTCATTATTAGTACTTAGTTATACGTAATAAATATCTCTGATTTTTATCTTTGAATATTTTATTTTGGCTTCTAGTCAAGCAAGACGAAGTTCGCATTCCCCTGGATCAATTTTATTTCAGGTTTTCAATCGGGTCAGAATTTCACTCGGACATGGGGAATCCCAAATTCAAACATGAAATCGTGAAATCGGTACACCTCTTCTATTCTGATTGGAAGCTGGGGGCTTTTTAGGTATTCTATAAACGTACCTATAACATGAAATCTTTCTGCATTGCTTATAATCGGAGGTTATAAACTGTAATACATACAAACTATGGAATGAAACCGCTGCTGCTGCTGCTGGGAACAGCTTACTAATAATGAATAACAAAATCTCATTAGTAGTTAGGTAGACAAAAAATTATGTATAAAAAAAGTAACCTTATGTATAAAAGAAAAAGTAATGATTTACCCCTGGTGGGACTCGAACCCACAATCCCCGGCTTAGGAGGCCGATGCCTTATCCATTAGGCCACAGGGGCTTGATTGTATATATTGAATTTACTTATCTCATTCAATTGCCAGAAAAAAATTACTCTTCACTGGTTTTTGTTACTTCTTTTATTTTATTTAAATTTTTTCACTGTTTTACTACCACTTACACACTCACCTTATAATTATTTAGTGAAAAATACATTCATAGTCAAACATTTTATTACTTATGGATTTACCTGAACCGAATAAATTTTCAATATTTTTTGGCTGGCCCTTTCAAGCAATTATTTATCACAGATATAGTATTGTTTTAAAAATAATAATAGCAGATATTTTAGGTTCAGTCCCTAGAGGAATTGGTTACAACACCATCTAGTGAGTCAACAAGGTAATTACAGTTGTCGTAATGTCATTTGAGATGGCGTTGAGTGTTTAGTTTTAGAACTGTCATCTCATATTTTTAATTATTTGTGGTTATAGTAAATATTATTGTAACATAATGTGTTATGAGATTAACAATAAATAATATAATATATACCAACAATATAAATTAACAGGAGTAGTGTATTTATAAACATAAATTTCATACCTATCTGCAACGACTCCGTGGCGCAACGGTAGCGCGTCTGACTCCAGATCAGAAGGTTGCGTGTTCAAATCACGTCGGGGTCAAAAGTCGAAATCTCTTTTTAATTCATTTTTTATTTTCAAGCTAGTTTACATATTTGTAACATGTAATGTAACCCCCCTGGCTAGAAGGAACGATGGAAGGTGGAGTAAGGCTGTAACGGAGTGTAACCCTAGACACGGAAAGCGAAGTACTGGGGGGTTACTACCGTTTATGATCCAGTGAGTAAGGGGGATGTCGCCTTACATCATGTATTGCGCTGTCTCGCTTACTCACTGGATCTTGCATGGTTTTCCGAGATGGTAGTAGGCCACCTGGACCTCCAGCGGCTAGATGGGTCGATGATATTAGGAAGGATGCTGGCAACAACTGGATTGCGCTGGGCATAAGTCTTCCTCTCTGTAGTAGTAGTTGTAGACAGCTGATGACGACGCTGTAATATGGTCATGCCCTTTTCTTTCTTTTTTTGCTTTAGCAGTTTGCTAAGTGGATGTATTCCTCAAAGCGTAATCATCTTGAGGCGCACCATATATTAAAACTTCAGTGGGCGCACCTAATAAGGCGCACGCATATACCTCCAAGCACATCTTTTAGTTGCGCTCACAAAACAATACTTAATAAAAAAAGGTGCGCTCCGAGGCTCAATATTATGATTGCGCTTCGAAGAATAGGTACCTACCTCACAAATTGAAGTGTATTTCGTTAAAATTGATTTCAATTGATTGAGCAAATGGTACCTACCTAAATTTAAATGGCGCTGGGTATACTAACCAAATTGCAAACGGTTGAAGTCACTTAAAACCAGTTAGTCACGACTTTTTAGCGGCGTTAGCGTCTTATTAAGTTTACATTACAGATTTATGACAATGCAAATACGTTATAGGTATAGGCAACATAATGTTACTATCAAAATATATTTTTGGTCCTAGGCACAGAATACCTACCTAATACTGCTAACCATAGGATACTAACTCCTTTAAAGTATGGTTGGTTGCCTGTAAGAAGTTGCTTTAGCGATAAGGTTCAATTTAATTTTATTTCTCGTTGCAATATAGTTTTATTAATACTCTTATAGATTATGTATATACCTATCTATCTTATATACTTATAAGATCTACTGGTTGTATTCTGATTCACTCCCGAGGATATCAAATTTTTCCGAGAGCTCTTTTTAGCTACAGCAGATAGGTAGTATTATACCTTCAAATGCAAATAATGATAATAATCAACTTGATAACAGGCTATTTTACAGGATGTATTGTAGGTATTACATTGTTGCACAACCAGTTTTAAAAAGGACAACTACCTAAAATTCACAAAAGTACCTATACGATTACATTAATTATCTACTTAACTGACTGATGGTAGGTACCTATGCTTGGCTGTAAACCAAATTGTCAATTTTCAGGGGCCGACGGGTTTTTTAAACGACTTAAAAAAAAGCTTTTTTTTTGTGGTTATCGACAAATGATCTAAGTCCACAATATGGCAATAAAAATATAAAGCTTTTTTTTGCCAGTATCTAGTTTTATTATTCTTCTTCATTTTTAGTATTAAGTCAGCAATCAATCTATTCAAATCCAAAAGCTGAGTAAAGCTGCGGAAGATTATTAATTAGCATTATCTTGGAGATTTCGCGGACAAGGATTAAAGTCACTTATTCGAAACTGATTCACTTCTCAAAACTTTTCACGATCGCTACGCGATCGATAATCCACCATTATTATGCACAAATATATACTCGAAAAACACAAATTTTAGCAAATAAATAAAATTACTTTATAACCCACTTAAATGACTTTAGCTTGGTTCTCTCGTCTAAATATTTGTCACAAGTAGAATGTATTAATATTTAAAAATTTACCACTAAAAAGCCGACTGGCAAGAGACGACACTGAGCAGGCAGCGGTGGAGAGCTCAGGTCGAAGGCCAAGAATCCTTTTTGGGTCGCTGAGCCATCGCAAGTAAGTATAAAATGCTGAGAAAATTATATAAGGTGGACACAAATCAACTGCAAATATTTTAAGGTCAGATTCAGACCGCTATTCTGAATTACTTTTCCAAATAAACTTATATCGAAATACAATTTTTTTTCACTCTCCATACTAAAGTAGATCAGTTGATTATCAATTTGTATGGGTGGTTAAATTATTTTTTCGTATTTCGGTATAAGTTTATTTGGGGAAGTTGTTCAGAATAGCGGTCTGAATCTACCCTTAAAATATTTGCAGTTGATTTGTGTCCACCTTATATAGATACCACGGCGGCGTCGCGCCTCGGTGTAACAAAGTGTGTACAAAGTCGTTGGTACAAAGTAACAACACTTAGCCGGTTCACTTTTTCGATCGTAGCATAAGTTATTAATAGAAATTCGATAAAGCTGAAATGAATCAGTTGTTTATTGTAAGTTTACAGTTCCGTCAACGAGGCAGTGCCACTCCCACGATTATGAAAGTGATAAGTAATTTAATAACTAGCTACTCAGCTTATTTTAGTAACTACATAGCTCAAAATAATATGCCTTTCAGGATTGTGCAATCGTTCCTTTTGAAAACTGGTGATTAACTGCGTATAAGAATGATGAAAAATTACATTGTATTCGCGCTAAGGCTTTAGACTATACTTAAAAATATTTATACACCTTGGAGTATAATTTAGTACCTTTCGAAATAAGTGCCTACATTCTAGCCGTCTGTTCCTTGCCACTGCCCACCAGCCTGCTGACTATACTATAACATCAACAAGTTTAGTGTCGTCTGTGCACACATGCTTGTAATGTTGTGTCGTGTGCTCCTGCATATAACATCTTACAGTCGTATGCACACAACACATCTACAGTTAAATTGCATTGGTGTGCGTATGGAGGTTTATTCGTATTCTACTTGGAGGTCATAAAGTGATTGGAAAACCAAGCAGTGTTTTTATTATCGATTCATTGTATGTTCAGTTAACACGTCTTATTAACAGGCTAGTTTTGGTAACTGCGCATCAGTGGTTTATTTTCAGCCATGAAGTAATTTCGGTACAATACCAGTTCAAGTTAGACTCATTACAAATAGCAATACGTATTATTTGCACTACGCGACATACTTACAGATGGCAAAATTTGAAGATCGGGTATACCTACATAAATTATTCATTTAAGTATTTTAAACCGATGATTGATTACATTTTATAATCTACTTAAAAATATAAATTATAATGAATAATTAATAATAGATACTTACTTACCTATTCAATAACATTTTTGTGTTTTTACATACATACATAATCATCACGCCTGTCTCCCGTAGGGTAGGCAGAGACTAGAGATTTCCATTGGCTATTTAAAAATAATTATAACAATAATAATGTAGTAAAAACTATAAAATTAAATCATTTCTTCACTACATTAACATAACCATGCCAGTCAGGGTGTTTGATTTAGACTTATTTCAATAGTTTCAGAGGCAAGGTGGGTGAACCATGGAAGGCTACCGGACGTTTTAGAAGAAGAATAAGATAACTTTGTTGTATTGATATTTCTTTTTTACCTAAAAATATTCTAAGACAAACAATAGAATAAACGAACAATATTCTTTAAAAACTTTGATGAGCTTGGAAAGAAACAATATTACACGGCTAATTTATACCATTTATATTTTTAAATGAATCAGTGAAAGGTTATAAGTTGTTTTACTTAAAATCGAAATTCCGACGTCCATAACCAAGGGAATCCCAAAAATTCCATCGAGTTAACGTCAGTTAACTTTGTACCCTACCTACCCTTTTCTCGAACAAAATCATGGAGTCACGTGCCACACATAAGAGTGCTTTTTGGCATTTTTCATGACAACATTCTAATTTATTTCGGCCTTGATGGTACAATGCATACAAAAAGTCATGACGTACTTTGTGTGATTTTGACGTACACCGCCTTATGTCTGGTAATGAATCTTCATTATGGCCTATTAAGTTTTTTGTGAACTCCGCGGACCAATTGACCCTCGTTCTGGTGCGCGCGTGAGCGATGTCACATCCCCCACAAATCGTTTAGAATTGGCGAATAAGACTAGGTAGGTATACAAAAAATAAATAGATAAAGAACATATATACAGGGATTTTGTAATGAAGAAACTAATTGGTTGTAATCACAATGTCGACTACATTGTGTCTACAAAATGTAGAGCCTATAAATATAAATCCATACTAATCCATACTAATATTATAAATGCGAAAGTCTGTCTCTCTGTCTGTCTGTCTGTCACCTCTTCACGGCTAAACTGCTGGACCGATTGTGATGAAATTTGGTAGGGATGTTGTTTACGACCTGAGGTCAAACATAGGCTACTTTTGGGCGCGATATAACCGAGTCCCACGCGGGGCGAAGCCGCGGGGAACAGCTAGTATTAAATAAATTTATTCAGAAAAATGTACATGAAAATTGAGTTTCGTAGTACAAACAAAACGATATACAATAGAAATGGTATCAATTCTCTTTTCGTATGGAGATAATCTGACAAAAACATTAAAATTAGGTACCTACTTACTAACAATAACACTCCTCTTAGGTATTACAGTCACTTGGCTTGGCACACAAAAACGGAGAAGTTTTGTTAATTAGGCCAGTTTATTTTATACTTAACACTAATTTATCTAATCCGTGCCAATAAGAACGTGTAAGTATTATAATAGTTAGAACTATTTTAAGTACCCGTCCATTTTATGTATCTATGTAATTTTAAATACCAATGATAATCACAATTTACATAAATCTTTACAAAATGTGGAAATAATGTTTAAATTTTAAGTAATTAGATTGGATTAAGATATTTTATATTAATCGAAGGCCTGCACAGATTTTGATTAGCCATTGCATCTAAGAGATCCGATTACTGCTACAGGTCTCGTCGTCAAGACCTTTGTAATCATATGTTTTAAACAAGATGTCTAATGAAATTATATTTTTTTTAGTGCATTTAGTGAGTAGTTTTACGGCGTTCTACAATACTTGGCAATATTATGATATTGGCCGCTATTGTAGAATGTATTATGTGTAACTGAATACTATCCTAATACAAAATGTACAAATTTTCCATTAATTAAAACAGCTGCTGTTTCAGGAAAACGTATTTGTTTGTGCGAATTGGATGACGAAACATTATGATTAGTTTCAGGCGGTGTTCAATTAGTGTACACAATACACGACACACCCACGATATGGCTCGCCGCTTACGGCAAGTCACACGAGTTTTGCATTATGTCCGTGACGGCTACTGCTTCAACAGAAGACACGTGCCTGGCCACTCCGTCTTAACGGCTAGCATGAATTTTATTCTTGTGCTTATAAGCAATTTTGTACTTCAACTTGGCGTTTAAAGGTTATTCCCTGTTCTGACGCTTATTTATTTTAAATACCTTACCTACAAACGATTTTCATATTCTTTTCAATGTAGTTAGTAGAGTTAGATTTGTCTAATATGTAATTTACAATTGTCTGTTAATTTTTTGTCTGTCTGGAAGCTATTAGTTTTTTTTTTTCTTTTCCGATTGTATGTTAGCAGAAACACTTATTGTTAATGATCGTAATAACGAAGTGCACATTACTGTAATGTTCTGCAGCTTTTGGATTTGGCTCACTCATAATATCCGCATGATAATCGTAAGATTAGCGATACTTATGTCGCCATAAAACTTTGTGTACATTATGACCACCCATAATCTCTAAATGTGGCGACTCATTGTATTTATTTAAATAAACTTTGGATTATGATAGGTGTGTTTCAGTTATCAGTACAAATGTGTAGCAATGAGTCGTGGTTTCAGTCACGTCGATGGCCTTGGTGGCATGAGCATGACGTGCGGGGGCTTGCTTGAAGCGGCCAATCAGGAGCAGACGACCGCAATGAAACTTACGTCATCATTGCCGTTCAATATCAGAAATCATTGTGAAAAAAACAAACTAATTGATAAACTATTTGCAAGGTCATATCGGTTTTTTCAGTCAGCAAAATAAACTTGTTCCTCGAATGTAGAGTTAGCTGTTTTGATTGCAGGTATCTATTTCATCATCGCGCAAATTGTTGAGTAGGCTGAATAATTTTGAATGAAGTCATCGTGACTATAATGATAGAAACTCAGAAATATCGTTATGAGATTACGGATTATTAGAGATTTAACTTGCAATTGTAATCTTACATTTAGCAACACAGAAAAATCTGTTGCAGAACCCATACAGTAGACTTATGAGAATGAAATGTCAATAGATGTTGATTTTATTAGAACAGAAATAAAATTTTCTACCTACCAGTTAATTATTGGTGTTCAAAATTATTATTTTTTGAATAGTATAAGATAGTTTGTAAATATAGATAAAAGTATAGCTCAAGAATGTTAAGGAGCAATGAGACGACGGGCCCAGCTACCATAACTTAATACTTACTTAACTATAAAGTGAGCAATGCGAATGATTTTACGTAAGATATTTTGTAGCTGACGCAATCGCTTTAGTGGTTTTTCAAAGTACCTTTGTCTGAATCGAGACCTGTCATTATTTGGCTGCAGCATCAGTGGCATGGCGCATATAGGTAGATACCTATAAGTAGTGAGTAGTCTGCCATATAGGTGGGTACAAAAATCATTTCACATAGGTACCTACTATTTCAAATTTTGCATCTACCTGTCACTTTATTTGAGTTTAGCTTCATATCTCTGATATATTTTGATGTTGTTTTGTTTATGAGTTAGCTTCTATTTAATGCATGTAGTGTAGCTGTACCTATTTACGTTTTAGTATAATGTGATAGATTGGACCCGTAATGCAGAAGTACATCGTGTAATGGAATGGAGTTCTCATCAGTTCAAAAGTATTTAATACACAGATTGGATTAGGACTCGCATTACTAAATAAAAGCATCTCCAATCATCAATCAGCACTCGCTTGCGTGTGCGCAGGTGAAGGTCCCAGCTCAGTCTGATCACAGCCAGCTTATAGTTGCATGCAGTGCCACACCTCCACGCTACCTGCCTATATAACTAGACAACTTTCTACATTTGCTTGACGTCAATGACCTCTTGTGTCAAATGTGGCTGGCTTCATTTAACACAATGAATCAAATGCACCAATACCTATATCTCCTAAACATTGTGGAGCCTACCTATTACGAACGGGACAGCATATTTAAATACGTGGAATCAATTAAATACGAATTATGCACCTCAAAAAATCGATTAAGCAATTTTGGTGTCTACATTATAACTTCATTATTTATTTTAACTACTTTATCATCATTCGACCGTGATTCCTACTTATGCTACTCGTAGTACATCTCTATCTTACGCTATAGAGTGAATTCAATCATGGTCATAGATTGCGCGGTACTGGTTATTACATACTTTACCTACTTTCTAAATAATATTTTTACTCAAAAAATAAAACAACTGTGACGACGCCTCAGTCGGGTTTAAACGCCAGGATTTGAGATGGGCAAGAAAGGAAAATCTCATATACCTAGACTTGCCCTTGTGACCTTCACGAAAAGAATAACATCTAAATCTAATACTACTTACCACATTTCAGATTCATACTATAACTCTCCAATTTCACGTTAATTTTTATTTTGTACCGCAAATAAATTCCTATTCCAATGGAGGTACTTACTTTTTGACCACCATTAAGTATACTTTTATTTTTCGTAATCAATTCACCGATGATGAGAACCAACTCGATGTTGTTAACGATGTACTCGGTGCCATGCCAACATTGAGTAAAAAGCGAACCAGCTATTTCTGTAGGCAGAACCAGGAGTAGTAGTGCCATAAACAGACAGCTGGTTCTTAGGGTTCCTTACCAAAGGGAGTTACCCTTTGGGTAGGACCATAGCTCTACGATTCATTTCTACTACTTACCTGTACTTCTACTTCTTCTTTGTCTGCCTATTAATACATCAATCATCAATCGTCTATGCTGTCAGCTGTAATTCATTAGTCAAAAGTTAAGAAAAAATAAAAAGTTCAAAAGTACCTACCTCATAATAATTACAGTCGAGAGGGGTTTAACATAACAGGAATGGATTGACACAAATAGTTTTTTCCCGTGTTACTTGTTTATGTAAAACGTACGATACTAAACTGAAATATTATAATAAAATCCCTTTAACTGAAAGACACTGAAGAAACCTTATATGCTGAATAGACTCTACATAAAGTGGGACACTAGATTGACACCAGGGTATACTGGCACAATTAACTTTGATTTTACCCTCACTATTTGAATTAATGAAAGAGCCTCACTTTTTGAATTAATGAGATTATACGAATATATAACAAAAAGAGAGCGAACTTTCATTAGGTTTTAAATTTTTGACTATGTAAAGAACCCTTAATGTGCAAATACAAATCTGACTTGGCCGGTTATTATCCGATCGTTATTCCAAAACAGGCGTGAGAATCACTAAAAATACAGCCGATTGATAGTTAAAAAATCTCAAACAAAAACCAGTCAAGTGCGAGTCGGCCAAGCGACTATAACTAAGTAAACTAACATAAATTAATTTTGTTTTATAATGGCTTGGAGCCGATAAAAGCATATTTATAAGTATGTAACAATTTAAAACAATATTTTAAAAGGTACCTAAGTACACTTGTAGAATCTACTTAAAATAATATTTTTTCCTTTAATGACTTAATAAGCCATAAAACTAAAGTCTGAGGTGGATGAACTTTTTGCTCTGCAGATCAATTAATTTAATGGCAACGAAGATTCACATTGGTACTGGTAACTAGGTAAATACTGTCAACAAAAGCATATTACAAATTAAAAGCAAATTACAAAGTGTTTTAGAATATTTTAAAGTAGTTTAACTCATTAGACGTAAAAATAGGATTTACTTACCCTTTTTTGTAAAAGTAATTTGCCATCGCGATCGATTTGTTTTGTAAAACTAGTAATTTAAGGCATAATTTAAAAAAATAAAAATAAATATCAAATGTTTAGATACCTTATCTACGTAAGATATATTTTTTTAAATGCAGGTATTCAGTGTTTAGCTTTGTTGGCTGTACCTACCGAGTACTCAAGGTTGTTCCGTTGGTTCCTTCGAGTGAGCTGGAATCAGGCGCCACACTGCCGTTAGATTGACTAGCTAGATTGATATAATTGCTGGCGATCAAGAGTGGAATTTTCTGACTGCCTAAAGTGGAACACACTCGCCGTTTTATTTGCTTAATTCAACTGATCTTAATCCTGCAACCTGAAATCTTAACTGCTTATCATACTGCTTGCTTATTTATCTGCTTTTATGTCCTAACATTACTTAATAGATGTCATGACTTTGTAATATCTAGATCTTGCTATTAATACTTAAAGACCACCATAAAATTGAACAATTTCTTTTTTGTCAATGTACTCGCGACGGCTTCAAATTGCAAGACCTGTAGCAATAAAAACTTGAACCTCCTGGCCTTTTTTTAAAGTCCGCTAAAATTACTTTGGAAATTTTTTTCGTGACATTTTAAGCAGAAAATACCACAATTTACCTAGTGCTCTATATAAGCATGGTTTACAAGTTCTGTCCAGTAATCTCTTCCAAAGAACAATTAAACAAATATTTGGATTAATCCAGCGTTGTCGTGTTGTAAGTACTTCTAATTAAGGTTAGTTTAGCCTACAGTAACAAATTGATTCAGATGTTTCGTTATATTACGGATTCTAAACATTTACTAAATTTATATACCTACCTAACATAGATTTATATATGAATAAAATATTAATTAGATACTATTTCGTAAACTAAGTAAATATTAGCTGAGAACCAAGTGACATAATTAATATACGAAAAAGATTTTCATACATTTCAATTTGAAAAAAATAATTAAAACTGATATGCTTAACGCACCTCTTACTTTAAAATCCATTAATGTAAAGTAGCACAAAAGCGTTATCGTACTTAATTAAAAATTTTGCAATATTATTTAACAATTAATTTGGTTGACTGGTATAAAAAGCTTCAAGCTTTATGTCAGCTGTTTACAATTGGTGTAATAAAGTGATAAACAAACTAATACAATACATGCCATGGACAACAAATTTCATGCTTACTAGGATAACTTATATGATCCTGTAACTTTAATCCATCATTTAAAAATTACATTGCTAGTTATCTGTGATAGTTATCATCAGCATACTTATAAAAGTTGAATCAAATAAAAAAATACATTGCTAGTTATCTGTGATAGTTATCATCAGCATACTTATAAAAGTTGAATCAAATAAGAAGATTTTCATAGCAATTAGTCGTGCTTGATAATTTGTTGGCTGGTACTTGCGTTTTATCGTTTTCAACGCGGCTCTGTGCTGTAGACCTGTCACGTGCTTTTAGATGGTTATCTAATTTGTTTGATGCTGGAGACCTTAGACTTAATGTTAGTATAATTTTACGACTGATCCAAGGGTAGAGCTGGACATGGCGCTAAGCATATTAAAACTACAATAAAATGAGCTGCCTACATTTATTTTATCACACATGCAATCCATAAAAATAAATTGCGCATATTGAAAATAAAAATATTGTAAAAAGTCACGATCACCACGCCATTTCCGATATGTAAACATAAATGATCATTGTTAAAAGTAGTTTGAAATAATGTCGAATATTTACAAAGCGCATCCTGTGTTCATAAGTGTATTCAAACAAGTGCATTCCCCAGTGACCTCTCGAAATTTCTGGTGCCGTTTCATATTACAGCCTTCCGAGGTGTATACAGACAGTGTATCATATTGGCATCTGTGAGGCGTTTTGTTTCATAAACAGCTTCATTATTCAGCGGGCGAGTGGAAAATTACTGCATAAAAGTAGTGTGACCAACTCACAATGTGTGCGGGACATGTTAGAAATATGACTGACATTTGGCAACTTTCAACTCCATTGTTTTAACTTCATTATGGGATTATTGGATGTATATTGTTAGTACTTAGGTACTTTAGAAGAAACAATTACTTACATAAAACTAGGTTTTCTGTAACTGTAATGCTTTTTGCTGAAACTAATTAGTTAGGTGTGTGCCTAACCACATCATGATGTGGTTTTCGAATTACCTTGTTATTCTGCTTAACAGTTTTTTTTTTACTTATGCTATTTTTTATACTATTAAGAGGGTAAACAGGCATTACGGCTAAGCTGATGAGAAGCGATTATCGTAACCTATGGGAGACGCCTGCAATTCAATACTACGGCCATTGCCAGGGCGTTGCCGACCCTGGAGGGATTTCTCTCACGCTTTATTGTTAGAATGTCAAAAAGCTTTGAGGTATGAAGAGACTCGGATAAGTATTTTTTAAGATAAAGGTAGCCAAGTTTTCTTATTCAAGCACCAAATCGTCAGTGTCAACAAATTATTATTTTTCTGAAAAACTTAGCCAAATTGTTTGCTTAAATTAGATGGAAAATAACACAAAATAGAAGCTACCTATATCCATCTTTATGACGCGCGACGTTATGAAGTCATGGTAATTTGGAGGAAGTTTATGCATGTGATCAGACCAATATTAACTAAACTATTAATAGATTTATTTAATGGATTATGTTCACGTTTTACAAACAAAGTAAGCTTAGAAATTTATTACATAATAAGGTAATGTATGCGCTGGGTGTTTCTCTGGTACAAAGTCGTGCGTGACTGTTTGGATGTGCGTTTGTATTTGCGTATATCTTTACGAACCTTGGTGTTGCTAAAAGTGCCAACTTACATTCTGCTGAAGCTAAAATGAACGTGACTCTAGGGTTAAGACAGTAAATGGATAAACGACGGTAAGCGAAAAATATAGGTTTTTTTATTTAATCTTAAAAAAGTCTGAAAACTCGTCAATCGTTGTAATGGATTTAGACAGTACATAGGTAAATAGTTCGTTATAAAACGCCTTTACCCTGGAATTGGCAAGATAATTTGTATATAAAGACAAATACTTACATTAAGTGAAATGTTTTATATACTAGTCAAAACTACTTAAACAATCAAGCAATTTGGACTCGATAAGAGGAAGAAAAATATATGAAGTGGCGGGGAAGTTATTGACAAAAAAGTTAAGTAGTTTATATTTTGGGTTAGAAGAAAATGGCAAAAAATATCACCATCATCATCATATTTGCCACAAGACCTCCACTGATGGACATTAGGTCATATCATATATCATATCCCTCATACATTTCCAATCTGAGAGATTCAAAGCGGCCGCATCCAGGGTTTTCCACACTAGTTCCATAGATAAAAAAAAGATATTTTTATTTACTAGTTCCATTGAACTATGCAGACAATGAATTCTCAGTAGTTCCATGGAACAAATTGCCGATGGAACTAGTGAGAATAATCCTGATGACGAAACATGGCCTCTTACTAGTGTAGTGCCTTCGTAAAAAAAGCTCAATGTCCCTCAATGCGCTATGGAAAAAAAGCTATGCTCAGTATTTCTCTACTAGATCACATCAGGCATTCCTGATTTCATCATTCAGCCCAGGGTCCAGACCAGAACCAGGGTGACAGACAAAGCCCGCCGGATTAACTGATAGCTGTTGAGGCAAAATGGTCCTGGAATGGGCGACCACGTTCTGGCAAACGCAACAAAATATAACTAACTAAATAAATATTTATTCATTTTGAGTAGGTAGCTCTATTATTAAACGTCTTTTTCTAAGGTGCTGAATACACGTATGTTTACTAGCAATACAGTAGCAAACCATAATGACGTCATCGCCTTATTCATGCTTCTGTTAATTTTTGCATTTCTCTGCATTCACTCTGTCAGCTATTTTTAATGAAACGTGCCAAGCACATTCATACGTTGTTTCTAAGAGTAGGAAAAAATTTCACGTGCTCACTACTTGGCACTTAGCAATACGAAACAAACAGGAACCTATTACAACATATTTAGAAAGCTATTATTTTCCGTTTTGTAAACGAAGTTATACTCCGATTACAATTTCTGGATACATACAGCATAGCATACAGATATGCTATTTTTATTAAATACTAGCAGTCCAACCCGGCTTTGCCCGTGGTACATACCTACATAGCCTGTGTCACTCAGGGCAAATGTAGCTTTCCAATGTGGAAAGAATTTTTGAAATCGGCACCGTAGTTTTTGAGTTTATTCATTACAAACATACCTACATACAAAAATACAAATCTTTCCTCTTTATAATAATATAGTATATATAGTATAGAGTATCTAGATTCCTCATGTTATTATAAAGATTTAACATGAGATTCAATACAAGAATATTGTAGAAACAACATTTACCTATATGCGTTTTGAAAGCTATCATTCAAGTCTATCCAGTATTCATAGCCAGTATCATATAGCTGCATTGAAATTAAACGCTTGAAATAGCTATCAAGATTTTATTATTTATTAAAAAAAAATTTTCATGTATTAATATTTTTAAAAGTTGGAATGTACACACATCACACAAGTACAATATCGGTTTGAAAAGTATTTTTATTTAAGTATCATAAGTATATCTTTAGAAATACTTAATTTATTTATATGAAACAACAATGTGTACCTACCTACTAGATTACACACATAAAAACATTATATAAAAAATAAAATAAAAAATATATGAAATGCAAAATATCAATTTTTTTAAGGAAAAATAATGTATTCGGCTCTCCGGCCGACTAACCATGTAGTACTACCGTGCCATGATTTACCTATTTAGTTAAGTATTAGCTGTAGCCCGCGACTTCGTGCGCATGGGCTTCGGGAATTTCCCGGGAATCCTTTTTTCTTTTATACAGTTTGTCATGAAAATAATAATCAACACAAAAAAAAACCTAATTCGGTGCATTCGTTCGACATCAAACATGCCTTGATTAAGTTCATTCAAATGAGGATAACTTTTTTTTTAATGAACCGATTTTGATAAAACAAACTTTAAATGTTTTTCCGAGTTGAAAAAAAACAATTGATGCAAATTTTAAGTAAATCGTTTCAGTACTTTGGTAGATAAGCATGATCACACATACAGACAGACAGCAAAAAAATTAAAAAAAATTTTTTTTTTGCCTAATATTATTTTAGTCAAATTGACAAAAGACAAAATTTACTGTTTTATTATAAGTATGTATAGATATAGATTATTTTTTGTATTTATTTGTTCCCGTTTTCCTATGTAATAATTTTTTTTCGTAAAAAAAGGCATTATTTAATTTTAACTTCCCAAATTACAATTATTGTGATAAGTTCATATCTCAATCAATATCGTACCATAACCAAGATACGTAAGCCGCTTTTCTGGAATTTGGACTAGGTACCTGTTAATCAGCATAACATAGGTTAATATCATATTATATCATAATGTATCTATGAATGTTAGATATGCCTAATATCGGGCTGACGCAATGTTTGTTTCCACTCAAGGCAAGGCTGCCGATGCATCGAAAGTACTTGTACTGTTTGCGTTGGAGGCCTGTGATTGGCTGATGGCGGAGGCCTGGCCGGGTGTGGCGAAACGAAACGTGTTCTTGTTGTTCGTGGAAATGCATGTACCGGTTCTCCAAAGTGCTGACTGAGCAAAAAAATTATAGGCTACCAGGAACCTGATTAAATGTGTTGCTTGTCATTCACTATTATTTGGGATAAACAACCGCATGTATCTTGGCAATTGCAATTTATATTTCGCTTACATCGTGTCGCGCATTTTAAACTAGGTAGCTGAATCGGCTGTGAATTAACAAACACAAAATTATATTTTTGATTTATAATCGAGGTCATTTCAATGTAAGTGCAAGTATACAAGGAAGTATAATTATTGCGAATGCGGGCTTTTAATAAGGAAAAATGTGCGAGTATATAACGAGTATAGTAATAATCTACTAAGTAATTTATTCAAAAATGTTGCCCGCAACTTCCCATGCCACGTAGCTCCAGACGGGATCAAAATGAACTTTAATTATCTGGATTCCAGACTTAGCCGAGAGTCGCCAGTTTTTTTTGCATACCAACACTAGGCTGAAGTTTATTTTAAGACTGGTTAATCTAGATTCAAGTATGAGATAGCATTATCATATCACCTGGATAATTAAGCTTATAATAACTACATATTTAGCAAGAAAGTAGTAATTTTATAGGTGCAAGGCATATTTTCACTTACGAAGCTATCTAAACGACAGAAAAAAAATGTAAAAAAATTGCTATTTTGGTCCTTTCTAAAATATGCGAAGGTTGGGAGACTTGCGAAGAAACTTCGATAAGATACAATTTTTTCATGGTCGGCTGAATATTTTAATATTTGTGAAATACAACTGCGTCACATTTGCACTGACAGTGGCCATCTCTTATGGATTTGCTATTAGAGGGGGGGGTTAAAAAATATAAACCGTAAAGCTTACCTAATACTTTGATATTTTTTTTAGGATTATTACAAGCAACAATATAAATAAAAAAATATTGTTGATTAGACTTGTTTAGCATAAAAAGGGTACGCTGCAGCCTGTGGCGTGGCTGCGGCATTGTGATGCAACCGTAGATGCGACCTCAATGTTTTAAGCTGCATTACAGAACGATACCTCGTATTAGCCACAATTAAATCGTTAGTTAATTGTCAACTTTGTTTCAACGGCTTTAACTATTGTAACTTGATTATTTCATTGTATTTTTGTTTTTATTTAGTTATTTCACGTCTTCGTATCAAGCACACATGTATTGTCAAATAGTTTGGATAGTAATTCCATGGGACCATTCTTATGTAATAAATCCTAAAAGTACGTGATGATTAATAAATAAATGAGCTGGACTCTGCTTTCTGCTTATTGGATGCCTAGAAATAGGTATCAAGTGCATTATGTACATATATAAAGAAATCTGCTCGATAAGACAGTCACGACACGAATTTTGAATTTGGGTTATGTACATATACACAACACTTTAGATATGGACGATGTTTTGACGTGCGATTGTAAAAGAAATAACATTTATGTGTGAATTAGGCATCAAAATACTCTCGAAGATTTTAAGTAAGTGTGACAGCTAATAGGTATACAATAATAAGATATAATCAAACGATTTACTTCCTTAAATTATTTCTTTAAGAACTTTCAGTTTCCAATGAAATGCTTAATTCATTCCCACAGAATATACAGATCAAATAACTATCAATCTTAAAGTTCATCAAATTTATTGCCCTTTTCCAATAGAATACGAGTACAATCCAATCTTTGTATGCATCGATAGCATTGCGCATCACGTAGACAGACTAGTGCCTTTCCATTACTGATAGTGGAATAAACCATAGTTTGAGAAGTCCATATCACAAGTCAATTTGTTTTTTGTATCTTTCAGCTTTTCAGATCTGAAAAACATGGGCATTTGTGTACATATAAAATGCACATCGAGCTGTAATAGCTGTATTGACTGCCATACGACCAACGACTGAAGTAATTCTATTTCATTTATGTAATAGAAATTCTATTTTATTTAATAGAAATAAAATAGAAACACCAGGCCAGAAACAACACAGCTGAAAATGCAACAGGGATTTTTTTAGATCATACACATACAAATAAATAGTCGGTTGAAAGCGTTTGATTTGGTAGACAATATTATATTTGGTTTACACGAGTTTATGAAGGAATGTTCTGTTATTTTATTCAAAAGTGTGGCAATCACAAAAATCTCTTAGTATGATGTAGGTATGATGTAAAAATTTTGGACTTAGACCTCCACATAAGTTATTATTGTTGCAGGTTCGATCCCCGGTCAGGTCAAGACGAAAAATGTCATTTTTCTGGTTGGCCTAGGTCTTGGATATTTATTTATATATCTACTAGCGACTCGCCCCAGCTTCGCATGGGCATAAAAACCTTCCTCTTGAATCACTCTATCTATTAAAAAAACCACATCAAAATCCGTTGCTTAGTTTTAAAGATTTAAGCATACACCATAGGGATAGAGAAAGCGACTTTGTTTTATACTTTGTAGTGATGATTATAAAATATAATACCGCTGAGTCAGTATCCCATAACACAAGTCTCGAACTTACTTTGGGACTAACTCAATCTGCGTGATTTGTCCTCACATATTTATTTTACTTCTGGTATTTTGAGTGACTATCGTCGCTTTAATGATTGGATATTTCTATTGTTGCCGACTGTATTTTGATTGTTAAGGAGGCTTGTTCACCTCGGGTCATGGGTCTGGTTGTCGTTGTGTTGTGCGTCGTTCACAGTAATTCAATGTTTCAACTGTTTCCATTGATTTGACATTGGGCTTGTCGATCATGATGATTGATGCGCACTTCTCATTTACATCTGTGGAACATATCAACCGCATACAGGATTATACGAGTATCAGTTGCTCATATGATACGCGTGACACTTTCTGGCTTGGGTACTATCACCGATTTGAATTAGACTAGCCATTGTATAAAAGAATGTGCCTTCCAAACCAAAGAACAACAAATTCTGAGATTAAGTGACTAATTTCTTGACTAAATATGCGAGATAACGATTGTCGCTATGTGTTATAGTTTTCGAGATACGGAGATTTTCAGCTGCCCAAGCCAAAAAGTGTTCTACCAAACATGCTTTTAAATTCTAAACTACAGACCGATTAATTCAGAGATTTGGCGACAAATTTAGACGAATTTGCGACTAAAATTTGGCATGATCAGAATTTAAACCAGTGATGGTGAAGCCAGAAAGTGTAATACATATGATACATACAATATGCAGATGTAAAGTTAAAAATCTTAATGGTATAAGTTTTTCTTCAAAGCCTAATATACATTTAAAACTAAATTCGTTTCCGAAGCTCCACTGCCCTAGGAAATTTCATCTCATAGCCTGATACTCTATGTAAGTATACATATGTCGCAAGGAATGTGAATGGTCAAATCCTTGCTTCCCTCATTTCCCAGCGAAATGA
Organism: Apomyelois bistriatella; assembly: GCA_947044815.1. Classification (NCBI taxonomy): domain Eukaryota; kingdom Metazoa; phylum Arthropoda; class Insecta; order Lepidoptera; family Pyralidae; genus Apomyelois; species Apomyelois bistriatella. The sequence continues at coordinate 8,899,952 of OX345689.1, forward strand.
CCATTATCCATTATAGCCATTTGGCAAAATGGAGCGTAATGATATGGTAAATTAATTAGATTTGACATTGACTATATTTTTTCTTTACACACCATATATTATGTGTATCTGTACCCTTATCATGACATTAAAATAGCATTAACTGAAACTTCTCTGGTGCCAACTTGTAAACACGATTTTCCAACAAGTTCTCCGATACTGACGCACATGATCATGTGATAATATTCGCACTTATTTGCACTATGACGGAGAAGGATTCTGTCGACTTTTCTGATTTATGTTTGAGTTACAGTGATTAATTACGAAGCTTGTTTTATGACTTCTTTAGTTATTAAGTTAATAAACTTGTTGACTTTTACCATTTAAATAGTAAAAACAGATAAAATAAGGCTGAAATAGACTCCAGCAACAAGAACTTTGGTGATGATAACAGAAATCTATAACATGTACGTTACACAGCTAAGAATTTCGGGGTTACAATGTAACCTAATTTATCATAAAGTAATTACTTCATGAGCATAAATTTTAAAGACGTAGGTAATTATGTTAGCAAGTTTTAAGGCACTAGTACCTACCCACAGCAATAGAGGAAACCACAAAAAGAAGAAACAAGAGTTCATTTTCAAATAAATTTGATTACAGTCGGACACTTTTTTTTCAAAGACAAGTTTTTAAAAATCGTAAACATATAGATAGACATATTCATAACAAGTGATAATCGTTAAAATAATTTCATTTAAGGATCCCTAATGTAATTAGTAGTAGTAGTAGATATAGGCCACATGTCACTCGCAATATGGTAATATAAAACCGATTTATAAATAGATACGAACAGAACACCTAACTTGACGATTGTGTATTTGCGGTCTGATGAGATAAGATTCTGTGGATTATTTGTAGTTCGGTCAGAGAATTTTAACAATATTAGCTGCTCGGCTCTCTTTCTATGCTCTGCCCGGAGTTTCGTTACGTGAGAATTTCGGTAAATGAGTTTTCGCTCAGTCTGTGTTGATAAATCAGTCGACCAGGAAAATGTATACGAACCCACGATAAAAATAAAGTGCTTTATCCTGGTCGACTGATTACATTAATGGTACAGGTACTATTATATAATGTGTAAAAATAAAAAGAAAATCAAATATATAGACTTATATTCACTAACCAAAAGACTACCTACAAACATTTCATTTTTACACTTTTAGAAATAAATCTTGAACTGATTTAATATGTTTCATACACATTCGTACTCGCATCATCATCCAGCAAAATGAACAATAAAATTAGAGAGAATATTGAAACAGCCAGAATAACATTGCAAGTTTACTTCCCCATACGCTGTATGGACCACTCCTGCTGGCAGAGAGGACAGCGGTTGTTCTGCTTGACCCACAAGGACATGCAACAGAAGTGGAAACTGTGGTTACACTCGCCCCACACTACCACGCAGTCCTGTTTGCCGTAGGAATCTTTCTTGCTTTCACCTTGGCATCGCAGACATGCATCTGTGAACAAAAAATAAACATTTTCAAAAATATATCTATTGAATCACAAGCTGTGCTCCATGGCTACATTCGCTCGTGGTGTGTATGTGGTGCTTATTATTGCAAAATTTTAATTTTTATATTAAATAAGTACATATGTGTAACCTAATAAAACGTAAAAATATTTTTCTCAGAGGCAAACCACCTTTTCAGTTTTATATTTACTCATACTCACTGACCGCGTATGACTAAGAAATTAATCCGAAATCTTACATTTGAGTATGTTAGTGGAAGAGGACAGCTAAGAAGCAAAACTAATTATACAATAGTACCTAATACAAGTATAAATTGAAAATTTACAAATCCACCAAATAGTTTAGACCCTTGTGCTTACACGTCACGTCTGTTTATTTCAAATCTATCGGATCTACACAGTGCTAAAGACATAGTAAGTATTCAAACTTCTTCTCTGTTTTTGCATCAGAGGTAAAAAAATAAAGTTTTATTTTTTGTTCAAAAAATTGTACGTATAGCTGTAAATAAAAAAAAATATAGATGAACAAACCGCGATAATCATGGGACGAATAAAAATATTATTAAAAGTGTTGAACATACATTCAAACCAAAATTGTTTTTTTACGATAGATGCAATAGAAGGTTAAAAGTGTAGAAAACGAAAAACCTCATATTAAGTATCTGTAAAATATCATGATGTAAAAACATATAAAAAGAAAACTCCAAAATGGTGTCAACGATATTTTAACAGTTGAGAATATAAAAATGAAAATTCACTTTTCATTTTGGAAGACAGATATAAGTACAAATATTCATGAAAATAATATTCAACTTCATTTAAAAATAACATTTTCTTCAAATCTTACCAATGAAACCTTAATCTTTTGAACAACCATTTAAGCTAAAAATTTATTTTTGTCAAACAGCTTGAATATTCACGATACATTGTACTATTTACAGATTACTTACATAATACATAGAGCGTACACTTTACAAGATTTACAACTCACATGAACTGACGCACGGTTAACTTATAGAAAAAATTGCGTACTTTTTTCGAAATTAACTAGAAAATAAAAAAAGAACTAACTCTATAGAATTAGTTAGTAGCCTTTAAATTAATTTAATGGTACAAAATTGCTCATGTATGATCTACCAGCTAGACAAAACTGTCACCACTGAAATAGTCGTTAATCACTTTGATTTATTGTTGAAGATTAGCCGCTCTGTTAACACAGGGTAACTGATCGTTATCACAAACAAAACAAGATAAATCTATCATAAAAAATAAACAGATCATGAGGAAAATAACAATTAATGACAATAACGTAAGTATAGATCTTCCCCTTTTTCATGAAAAGGTGTCGACACTGTTGTCTAGCTGTTGCCCGCGACTTCGTGTGCGTGGGCTTCGCTCCCGTTCCCGTATTATCCGCGGGAATTTCTGAAATCCCCGCTATCTTTCGTTTGTTACGAGAATAACCAACACAAAAAAAAGAATTATACAATTTGGTGCATTCGTTCGAAATTGCTGTATATTTGCAGGCAAACTCATGCCTTGAGTTCAAATGATGATCTTTTTTTAATGAACTTATTTTCATGAAACAAACTTTTAATGTTTTGCCGAGTTAAAACAAAGCAATTGGTAAAAGTTTTAAGTAAATCGGTTCAGTACTTTCGGAGATAAGCGTGAACAAATATAAGTACATACAGGCAGATAGACAGACAATTTTGTTTGCTTTCTGTGTGCCTATAGAGGCATAGTATTTTTGACTGAAATTGATAGCCATTTCAGTCAAAAATACTAAATTTACGGACAATTTATTATTTTAAATTTATATTATATTATATATAATATAGATATATAGGTATAGATTACTGAATTATGGTACCTATTTATACGTTTACGAATACATATAATACATACTATAAAGTTGAAGAGTTTTTGTTAGAACACTTGTAACTTTAGAACTACTGGTCGTATTTGAAAAAATATTACTGCATATATGATAGCCTGCTTCTTTGGGAAAATTTATAGGCTATACACATCACAGGCGGGTGAAACCGCGGGCAACACCTAGTTTGGGAATAAATTTGCTTGTTCCTTTTACCTTCTATTTAACAAAGGAACATAGTGCTCGACCAGGCGTGACTCTACAATTAAAAGAGCTTGCGGAGAGACAAAAAATGGGAAATTCACCGACAAGACCGCACATATAATGAGATGCATGTAAATAAGAAATAGAAGGGTGTAACTTGTGCAAACAGAATTCGCCAATTCGGACTATGTGACTTTCAACACGTTCATAAACAACGCTTTCTAAGTGACATCTAAGTACTCTCACTTATCCGATCATTATGTGATAGCCGGACTTGTCATGTCCTCGAGTCGACCTGGCGGCGATGAGTTAACAGTGCCTGTGGTTATTTAATATAAGCATATTTTATAGGGTAGATACATCGTGAATTTTAAATAACCAAGGACCATAGACTCAGCCAGCTACTTTACTTACTATTATGCCAAGCATAATAGCCAAGACTCCATAATATATTAATTGCACATTGTGAATAAACGATTATAATTTTGGATAGGTTTAGCCTAACGAATTGAAAACTTGCTACTATACAAAACCAACACAACTAGCGGATATTTTTGTGCATTTTCCCTAGTTGGTAAAGCTATTATAAGAATGCGCTTAATATCTGAACATACGGTTATTCGCTTTGATAACGTTATTCTTCACATGATGAGACTAAAATATGTTAAGCCAATAATCCTTTATTTATTTATTTAAACTTAATTTTATTATTTACTTAGTAATTTGTGTCCATACTTCCATACTAATATTATAAATGCGAAAGTCTGTCTGTCTATCTGTCACCTTTTCACGGCTAAACTGCTGGACCGATTGTGATGAAATTTGGTATGGATATAGTTATGCACTAGGAGTCAAACATAGCTTACTTTTGGGCGCGATATAACCAAGGCGTACGCGGGCTGAGCCGCGGGCAACAGCTAGTAAATTTATATATTTGATAGGCAAAATATATCTAAATTTAAATGTTTCTATTAACAATAAAATCAATATCTAGGTATTCTTATGTGAACATTTACATTGATTTACGTCAGAGATAATATCACTGACGCTTGAATACATGAATATGATGAAAACTGAAGGTTAATGTCTTTTTGTTGAAGGCAGAGAAATGTTTGAGCCAGGCAACGGCAAATACGTGGCCGCCTACTCTCGGGTATATTGACATCCCGGAGTGGGCGGCGGAAGACGCAGGTGGCGGCTCTGGCGACCCAAGTCATATTAGCATAAACATAGCTATAACTAATACATAACATAATTTCTTCAATGTGATTGTTTAGTTAGTTTACTGCACAGGTAGCGACAGTAGCGTAGACCTATAAAGGATGTGAACGATTATCAATTTCACTCATATTAATAATCTCAGCGTTTTCCCGTTGCATCTAAAGCCATATGGTTTCGGAGCCCAAGGCCCACTGTTTTCTCTCCTTATTATTAAATACTAGCGGTGCGGTTCAGTTCGCAGTTAAAGAAAAATTTTAAAAATCAAAGTAAGTTACTCTTTATTACATCAGCTTTCTGTCAGTGAAAGACCCGTCAAAATCGGTCCAGCCGTTCCTGAGATTAGCCGGAACAAACAAACGGAAAGACAGACAAAACTTTTAATAATTGCTATTTTGGTATATATCTACCGTGTATACATCCATATGCATTTAGTAAAAAAGCGGTTTTTTTTAATATTACAAACAGACACTTCAACTTTACTTATTGGTATAGATAAAAATAAAATATCGGGTCCATACTCCTTACTAAACAGATAATTTAAGATTTAGCAGCCTTGAGATTGTCACCCATCGTACAGAAGTGCATAAATATTTTGACATTCATGGTAGGAGAGGAATTATTTATAGTGACTAATCAGATGATTGCGACTCGAGTCAAATGTTCACGTTGAACTCTATGTATAAAAGCGATTGATTTGGGTTAATTATCGAAGGATATTCTGTAGAAATTAGATTCTTTATTATTATATGCAACTTATGACGGCGATAAATAGTAGTTCTAAATTTATCCATAAAAAGCTGAAAAGATAAACTTATCTATGGTTCCAGAGCTCGTGGACAGGAAACCCTTACCGTGAACTTTGTACTTTTTGGGAATTTTTTTATTCTTAGTATTTCTTGTTTAAGATGACATAGGTACATAATTTTGGTATATGGTAATTGAATTTCACGATAAACGAGTTTAATTTGCACATAATATTGAACAGAGTGCGTGTTAACAATGATGATGCCATCTACGCAAATATGTGTTGTAGGAAGTGTTTGTACTGTACCTAGTGCAAATTTGTACTCTATGAGGACTAAGTATAATAGGCACTAATGATAGCGAGCTATCTCGGCCGCGCATTCTGTCAAAATGTACAAGGAATATACTGGTTGTATTTATAAAAGAAATCTTCATTATATGCAAAAGTATCGTTGTAAAACAAAGTACCATTTTCTAGGCTTCAACTGCTTTTTTCTGTTAAAAGGCAAACTTAATGATTACACTTAAAAATGTCTCAAAAGGACCATGGGCATCAACAGGACCATGGACCACACCAGGTCACCATGCTCTATAATAAACTACACGATTATGTTAATCTCATATGTTACAAAATATACGTACCTACAATGTTTATTTACTCCACATTTCATAAAAATATACTAAGTTTAAATGCTTCTACTCGAACCACAGTTTTACTTTAATTTAAATGATTGTTAAAATGGTTTAAAATATATTTTTAACTGAAAATAATATACTTACTTAATTAAAATAATTTAAGTCATGTAATACTGATTCAACTTTTCAATCGTTCTCATCGAAGTAATTTAAAAGACGTGAAATGTAGCGCCTATGCTACATATTACCCGTATTAAGATGTTCTCTCGTTAATAAATAGCGTGGTTTGGACATTTTATTATATATTTAAGTAAATAATGAAATAACCAACAATCTCTGTAAGCTTTTTTATAAATCATATGGCCTAATGTCGTTTAGAAGAATTAAGTGAGCGGAGAGTTTATTCTTCTCTGACCGTTTTCTTTAATTCAATTCACCTTATTACGTTTAAAAATAAGAGTAATTCAGTGATTCGTCCCATGTACCTACGGCCCATTTGGGACAAAACGCAGAAAATCAAAATTAATCAAAATTTCATTCTGCAATTCGTCCCATTCTTTTTTTGTATTTAAACCTTATCAACGCTTGGTACAGTCAGTGAGACAAGAATTAAGATAAATGTATATGTATTTCGTTAGAATTGTAACATTTTGTTGTGGTTTTGTTCATAGCTAAATATAAAATAATTGATTGTGAAAAAAAAGAGATACCGCGAGACGCCTAATAGCAGACGTCGTTGATGGTCGTGTCAAATATTGAATTTTGCGGGCGAACTTTTCACTATTCTTGGACGGTTTAAATCTTTAGTAGGTAGTTTTCTGTTGTAGATTACTGTTATATCCAGGCGGACGTTTCACGGCTCTTGAATTATCTTATAATTTTCTTTTATAATTTCTATATTTTGTTTAAATAATTGTAGGTGTAAGTTTTTACGATGATTTTTTGTTAATTTTGTACGGAACTCTTCGTGCGTGAGTCCGACTCGCACTTGGCCGGTTTTTAGATTTTATGTGGTCAAACTATTACTTTCATACCGACTGATATCCACATTCTCACCTCTGAATTCCAGATGAAAGCCTATAGGTACTTTAGGGTTAGCCTCCACTGATCGTATTTTCCTAAATTTATATCAAACCAAATTATCATAAACTAATCATATTTAAATTAATAACAATTCATTATTCAACTGAGCTACTTATACTATACTATAATAAAATTAAGCATTTTTTAACCTTTATCCCACACACACAAAGATCTCTCTTTTATAACACGCCACGCGGACGAAGCCGCGGGCAAAAGCTAGTCGTAAATAAGAAACTAAAACGGACAGTAAGGCCTAATGTCAGTTTTAGTTTACTAGTAAAAATACTTCTTGATTTTATGTTTTCTGGTTTTTTTTTTAAGTCCCTTTCTGTATGTATAACTATTCTATGATTATTACATTTCTTAATGAAAAATTCAATGTTTATTATTTCTACACTAACACTTTTTTTACTGATTGTACCATTTATAAACATGGGACGATTTGCAGAATGAAATTTTGATTAATTTTGATTTTCTGCGTTTCGTCCCAAATGGGCCGTAGGTACATGGGACGAATTACTGAATTACTCAAAAATAAAACATGTGTCAATCTGTCCAGTCCATAGTTAAACACACTTATGGAGATTTTACCATTTGTATGCATTAATGAACCACCTACAATCCTACATCATCATCTGTATTCGGTCATAATTTTTTTTGCCGTTGTTAATTTTTTGCTTTATTTGTTAATTTTATAAAAAAATGTATATGCGCTACAAGTTTATTAAGCTGTAGGCCGTAACTGTAGGTATTTGCTATGTAATCTATAATGTTTTTGCATAATTTATATCTACATGTGTCTCGACGTAACAGGACTCGACATCGAGGGAACAAATCCTCTTGCACTGTAAAAAATCTTATAATTTTTTCAAATAGTTTTACTGGTAGAGTACTTAAGGAATAGATAAAGTAAGAGTTAAATTAATACACCGTAAACAAAACGAGGTTTCACAAAGGGTGAGGGTATAACGTTTCATGTTATTAAACAAAATATTTTTTTTAGGTGTACACCTAAACATACACGGGTAGTGATAATGTCACGAAGGCGTTGGGTTTTCTCGTCTCTACTTCGATTAGGGTCGCCAGCACAGGCTTGTTATAATAAAATGCGTGAATGGCGTTTCGGGTTATTCACAACACACAAGATTTTATATACATATATCAGATGTAAGTGTGCGTGCAGTGTTAATATTTCGAAATCATAAAAGAGTGTGAGCGCTTCATGCTTGTGTTAGTTGACGGTCCAAGTTTGTCAGCGGTAAGAAACATTTTTGAAAATCAAAGCAGTTATATCGTAGTTTGTTCATGATGCGCACATGCTATAAGGACATTAGTACTATTATTTATTCTGTAATTACAATTTCATTTTGAATTTACAATTGCTTTTTTTATCCAATAACACTCCTCATTTTAATTCATTAAAAAAATGCTTATAAACTTCAGTGAAACGACCTATCACTAAAAATATTTTAGCATTTGAACATAATTATCACAATTTTTTAGTAAGATATCGTAATAAACAAGAATATTGGACATCTTCCATGATTTCGTGATACACTATCCCAGAAATTTCGTGTAGTTTAGTATCGCTATAGTAGTATCCTTATATCCCTATGACAAAAAAATCTATATTATTAAAACACATTAATGATTGGGTTTGTCGGAGTGTATATGTATTCAGCTAGAACTTGAATAAGTCTAATTTGCCCAGATAAAATAGGTATGGTAGAGATAAACAAACTTAAACGAAGGTCAAGATAAAAATAAAACTGCAGGTGACTAAATTTTAAGCCCATATTGCGTTGAAAACATTTTTCGCATGTGTGGGAAATATTCCATATCGAATAACAATTATTGTTTGATCAGAATACTAAGTTCTTATTATTATGTGTTATGCAAATATGAGCGTGAACAGAACGTGCTTACTTCATGTAGCAAGTAGCTATTTCACGTGATACAAGTTATATTTACTCAAATAAAAGGTTGAACACCGCTGGAGTGGTTTGTGCACTTTTCTTCCAGTACTTTTCCATCGAAACTACGGTTCATGTTTAAAACGGAAGCGAATAAAATATATTTGTCTCTTTCTTTCTGTTCGTTCTGAATAAACGTACTTACTATCTTTAGCATATTGAGCATGAGCAATACGTTGATTTAAATGACTTATGTACTATTTTCTTAATATTTACAGTGACCGTTGTGCAATGACGAAAATTTTCTCTTTTAGCACACCTAACGACTTTTTTTTAAGAAATAGACTGAACTAGATGGACGGACCTAAGCTGAAATATAACTGTTAGCGACTCATTTTATTTCAACTTAATTCATTTTTATTTTATTTTAATCCCAAGGATACCATGGAAAAATACGACGAAACACAACAGCGACATCTATGCATCCTGCATTTTTTGTAACTAAAATTACCTGATTTTGAACGTTTTATGATAATGTTAATCTTAATTCGTTTTTTGTAATAATCAATGAGAATAATTGTTTGAAACCTCATATGCCCAAGAGTAGGTAAAAAGGGGAATGTAATCACAATAATACTTTAATGTTTACTTTTAAAGGAAGCCAACAATAATTAGATTTGTAACTTAAATTTTCATGAAAACGTAAAATATTTAGATAATTGTTGGAATAACTCAGCATAATGTAGCTTTTATCAGTGAAACTAATGTTAATATGCAAAACTGTCACTTAAACTTATCTAAGAATAAGCAATAACAAATGTAAAGTGCTGAAATGATTTAAAAATATACGAGAATACTCAAAATTGTCACTGAAAATATCAAGGGCCAAAGTATTAAAAATACGCGGTTCTCGTTATAGTAGAAGCAAGGTCTAAAGGCCATTGCATAACAATCGAAAAGTAGTTCATAAATCAAGAAAATAAATCAAGAATAATAGTGAGAAGATCCCAGTTCGAAGTGCCCAGTAGTGAATTGCCTAGAAAGTAGTTTCAGTGATAATTCAGGTATTATTTCAATTTTAAATTGTTTTTAATTTTCTCCGAAATATTCATTTAAATTTAAGCTAAAAATAAATAGTGCTCAGTGTTTGCAAAATATAAGTACATAACTTCAGTGTTTGAACTTTTACCTAGAGTCAGTGCTCGCAAAGTATAAGTATATAGCTTCAGTGTTTGAACCTTTACCTAAAGCCAGTGCTTGCCAAATATAAGTATATAGCTTCAGTGTTTAAATCTATACCTAGAATCAGTGTTTCTCCAGTGCGTAACTGGAAACAGTGTTAAAAGAAGTGCAGTGAAAGGTCAAAGGTCATTGACCTTTTGCCATCAAAAGTCAGCTGTTCCATCGAGCACCTTCGGTCAGCTGTTCACAAGTATGAACTCCTATTGGTATGTACGCTATTGAAATAAAAGTGAACTCAAGTTTTAGAAATTTATTGAAGTGTTAGTAGCAACGTCTTCGTCTTCGTCTTCGTCTTCAAACAGCATCTAGCATCCGACTGAGTTGATGACCCATATGAATAACACCAGAGGGTTACGTGTTGACCTCATTGCCGTGTCAGCATCTGTGGAATACCTATAGGTGCTGACAATTACTGGAACGGTATCGGGACCCCAGGAGGGGATCAACGAAGAGTAGGCTTACCTCTTCCGCCCGCAACAATAACGCAAAATGGACACAAATAAATTCGCAATACCACATACGTACATATAATAATAAAAAACGTAATATTGTAGATTAATATAAAAATAAATAATGCTGTCAATATCATAGGATAAATAAACATATTTTTAATATAACGTTGACATCCACAGATTTTAATGTGTTTGAAGAAAGTGGCTCTATAATAACGTTCAGGGGTATATTTAATACTGAAAGATGGCAACAAACTGAAATAAAAAGACTTAATATGAATGAATGCGGCAGTAATTCTTTCGACAGTTAAAGGTCGGCTGGTTCAGATGGCGACTATGAATGTTTTAGTTTCCCAAAGAATGTGTTCCAGTTTATTCGAGGACAGGTACAATGTATATTACATACATACAGATACATATAATCACGTCTTTATCCCATGCGGGGTAGACAGAGCCTAGGGCCATAAGACCTTAGGCCACGTTTAGCATAATGGTAGTTGAAACAGAAAATCAATAGTGATGGGTTGCTAGCCGCATCGCCTATGTCATGATTTCCCCATTCGGCGAAAAATGTATATTAACTATCATGAAGTAGATGTCGATATTTCAGAAAGTCATTGTAAAATTTAGGCATTTTGCTTCATAGGCAAATCAAAACTTATCTTGATAGACATTTGATATATATATAATCAATATTATCAAAAACATATACTTTATCACTTGATGATTGATTATTATTGAATTTTTTAATTAAAATAATATCTGCATTTAAATGGTACGGTTTATGGTACGATTTCATATAAACAACAAATCAAAATAAATTGTAAAACTCGGCTTAATTGATAAGTAACTCTAATTGTAAAGGTATTATAAAATTTGTATGTTTGTTAGTAAAAGGAATAATTTCGTTGCTCGATCCACCCGCGTTCTTCAAGACCATGCTTTACGATCTTTAACAAGTTCGTCGGTAATTTATTCGTGTAACATAATGTGTTTGAGATAACATTAATATGTAACAAAATTGTAATCAATATTAACAGATCTTTTATGTTTATACTAATAATTAAAATATTTTGTAGGGTTTTAACTAGTGTAATGTCTTTAATTAATTTCATTTCTCTTTTAAAGACTTCAGACCATGATATCAAAATAATATGTTAGGTGTCGAAGCAAAATCTGCTCTAACGAAGTCTTTATCTATAAATAAAAATCGTTAGATACAGTTGGCGCGTGCTCTTGTCAGCAGCATGCAATTAGAACGATATATATGCGGATAAGGCAAGTTGACTTGTGTTTTGTTTTTGTTAAAAATAATTATTTTATATTTGTTTAGATGGTAACAATTTTTTCCATATTTTTCTGAGCCCTCTAAAGGCAGAAAAACTTAATTTCAAATGTTCACTTTTAAAATTCTACCGAAAACACCGTCAGCAGTGCAGTTTTATGACGTAATTATTCTGTAAGATGCTATTTTTGAAACCTAATTCTCGCCAAGAACCAGAGTCGCACGAAAATCATGCGATTCCACAGTTTTAGCAAATGAAAATCATTCGTATTCCTTTAGTCTTTGAACGAATGACAGAAGTCAAAATAAAGTCTGAACGACAGTTTACCACAATAGTTGCGTCACGTCATGGCGGATGATGGCCGGCCCGCGTTTTAACAGTTCCGAATTTTTAAGTAAATTTGAAATTGAAATTGTAATGCCATCTTGCACTTTTCTTAGCGGAGATCGATATATTTCGATTTCATGGGTCAAATAAAGAAATAAACATTTGTTGCATCAAAATTGATATGAGTCAAAGCCTATTAGCGTAAGTCATTGTTGTAATACCAAAAAGCAATTGTTAAACAAATTTAAATAAGTATATATTTTTTTTATAATTGTATCTACTTATTAAAATTTAGAGACTGAGAAATTTGTTTTTATATTGTGACAAACTTTTAATAAAAAATTAAGTTTATTCACCAATAGGAACTAATTTAAGAATTATATTTTGAATAATTTTTTAGTTTTATATTATTATTTTTTAATTTGAATATGTTTTTTACGTACTTTGTTAGAAATAAAGAAAGTAAAAGTAAAGAAAATAGGTACACAAAGTACGTAAAAACTAAACAAGTGAAGTACTCAGTTAAAAATTCAAGCTAAGTGTGCAAGGACGGTCGACATAGGAATTACGCTCTCGTATTGTATTATATCGCGTTCATCCAAACGGTGTTATGAAACTTGAAATAACATTATTATTTTCGCTCTGGCATCTGTCAGCGCCAAAAGACAAGTTTTAGAAAGTATATTTAAACAACATCCCTTAGATATTTCATGCACGGGAAACAACTGGGAATCAATTTTTTTAAGACTCAAACCTGTTAATAGATAATTTCGAAGCTTATAACGCTTTTAATGAAATATCGATTGGCCTAGATAGTGCAGTGACCTAAAACTAAAATAGAAGTGAGTAATCTAGCGAGGACGACAGTGATCGATTTTATATAAATTACTTAACACGACTTTTACCCGTGACCTTTACCGTAGTCAAAGACGACAGAATATGCCCATAATTTTAACATTCCAGTATTGGAAAATCATAATTTTTTTAGAAGCTTCATAGAAGCTTTATAGCTTGTAAGTTGTAGTACTGGTTTAACAATGAGATGCGAAATGACTGTCTTTCTGAATAAATTATTTATCTACGTTAATCAAGTTGATCTTAACTTGATTGACGTTATGTTTAAAGAATTTTGCATAGCGAGTGAATCACGTAAGTTGATTAATGTTTAATTTTTACATTTATCTATAATAGGCCAATACCCATAACGCATGAAGAAATCCCGTTGAGTAGTCACAAAAATTTCCTTCGACTCAAGAGTAACATCCGAATACCAAACAAATTGTAATACCAAATACCTACACTTGCTCACCGGTAAATGATAATGCTATAAATTATATGAGGAAATAAATGAGAACTGACTAGACGCACCACATTCAAACATTTATATACTACTAAGATCCGCTTATCGTTTTAAATTGAACAACTTCAGACACACCACGTATGGGTTGAACGATATAACCCCAACCAATATTATAAACGCGAAAGTGAGTTTGTATATTTGTTTGTTACCTCTTCACGCCCTATCTACTGAACCAATCTTCCTGAAATTATAGAAGTATTAAGGACATAGGATACCTTTCATCCTGGGAAAGAGCACTGTTCCCGTGGGAAATTCATGCGGGCGAAAGTTAGTAAGTATATAAGTAATTATATATATATTGTTTTTTATGTGTATGACACTAGGTTTCAATTCATTCTTCTAATGATGCTCTCTCTTAATGTAATTATCACAAAAAATCATTAAAAATAACTTCAGTTTTTATATTAGTTCGAGTATATATAGAGGCAACAATACAGATTGTAGCGTTAAATTTTCCGCTCATGATACATTTATTTACGTAAATTAAGCAACTGCCACCGACAACGTAGCATGTTGTATGAAATAAAGTTGGAAAATTTTAATCATATAATTTATCAGCCAGTATATCTACAATATAAAAGGATGATAACACACGATGATAAGATAAGACAACTAAGTGACGCAGGGGCAACTAGACGCGTGACACATTTTTATCTGTCGTCAAAAATATACCTAAGTTAGTACAGTTTACAGTTTTTTTGTCTCATCTTTTTAACCATCCTACTATAAAAAGCAAATATTTAACAATTATGTTTAAGAGAAAATATGAATAAAGAAACAATTTTCTATATTTGTAAAATACAGTTAAACCATCAATTATGTTAATTTTTAACTATTTTTTACAAAATATTTTTTTTTTAAATAATAAAAAAAATATGATTCCGAAAACTTTACAAATTTATTAGTATCTAGCTTATAATTTATTTATTTTACACTATATAACGACCCGGCTTCGCACTGGTGCAACGCTATATTGTATTTTACATATAAATCATCCTTTAGAACCACTCTATCTATTAAAAAAACCGCATCAAAATCCGTTGCGTAGTTTCAAAGATCTAATAGCATACATACAGGACAGACAGCGGGAAGGGACTTTGTTTTATACTATGTAGTGATTATAGTGATAGTGATGATAATCAAAGTTTTTCTCTTCTTGCAGCTCAGAATGCATGGTGATCGAACGCCTTTCCTATGTAGAAGATATAGCGAAATTCCAATATTACAAATGTATCGACTCTACGGCTGAAAACACAATGACTGCAAATAGTTTCGTTCATCGCTGACGACGTGAGCCGTTTGCAAGCTAAGTATGTTTTTTCGGCGAGGCTACACAATGACAAATAATAAAAATTCAGTCCAAATAAATATTATTTCCAAAATCAGTATTATTTTCAAAACTAAGTGGTTAAAATCTTCGTGATTAGACCATGTCTAGATTGCATCTTATTTTCAATTCTAATGCGTTTCCGGTATCTTAGGTAGGTACCGGTGAGGTAGGTAGGTAGGTAATAATCCGAAAGAAAATAAAATTTTTAAAATATTATGCGACAGACGATCTAGACACGCGGCAGCGTGTCAAGCCAAGTTCAAGCAAAGGAACTGGCTAGCCAGCGCCGAGTGTAATATTACACGAACCACTTGGTGCCACTTTTGACCCTCGGTTCTATAGACGGCCGAAGGGCTTCTATAACTCGAAACCTCTTTAATGTAAACACATAAAACTACGTGTGTTTAATAAGATCCATCAGGACATGTAGAAGCCCAAATTTCATGAAGCTAGCTCAAACGGTTATAAAGATATGAAGGTCAAAAAGTTGTAAATTTTAGCACTGACTGACTGACTTATAGTACCTAAACCTAACCTACTTCCAGATGACCTAGAAGGATGAAATTTGGAATCCAGCTCGGAAATTGTGTGTAAGCGTAGGAAAAAATCAAAAAATAAAAAAAAGTCAAAAAATAAGTGGTGTCCCCATACAAAAAACTTGTAATACCTACGCGCTAAACAACCGGCCAACAACGGTGTATCGTCAGCGGCGCGCGGCAGCACACCAGCCAATCAGCGTCACGCTCTGACTTATGGTACAAAATTATAAGCGGTAGCGATTTACTTAAAATTTAGCGGGTCGGTTGGTTTATACCTGCATAGTAGTTATCTTATAGTCCACGGCTCACTAAATTAACAAAGATCAGTGCCCAAGGTTCGTTTCTCTGATTTCTTTTGAAAATAAGAAATAATATTTTAAGGTATAAATTTGTTAGTTCGAACTCTTTGTACCCTAAAAGAAACTCCAATGTGTATGTATACCAAGGTCAAGGCAATAGCGAAGTCTTATTGTACCGATATATGTATGTATTGACTAGTCTAAGAATGCTGCTTGAATTCGCTCGCGCCTTGCACTTGTGCGCGGCTCACAGCGCTATACGACTTAAAATGCGAACGAACCAAAGTATGCTCTTAGCGGCGCTCATTCGCGCCAGTGTCCTCGTTATGCCCGGTTGTTTAGCGGAAACCCACCTATTAGATTGCGTTTAATGCTGCGTCGTTCGACTAAATTTATTTGAGTTATAGCTGGAATAGTCCAGATATAAATTATTCCTTTTTAGTATTGTACTTTAACGGCATTTGTGAGTTATTTAATATTACGTAAATCGTTTCTTTCAAAACCTCATTTGTTTGTAGCTCTTTTAGGTTAATTTGTCACGCAAAAAAAAACATTAAATAGGAATACTTGCCTAGTTTTCTTTACAAAAAGTAATGATATCCCACCAAAAACATAAATGTAAAAAACGAGAGCCAAGTTCAATACAAAAATTATGCTTGGCGGTGAGCTTCGCCGCAAAAAGAATGGCGATCTAAATGAGTGCCAAGTTCTATGCAAAATCGAAATATGTTTTTATAGGAACAAAATAACATTATGAACAAGTATTAAACTCTATTTCTTTGCTTTATTAGATACCTATAACAATTGCTGTTATTTAAAAATGTGAGATCTTGAAGTAGGTCAGATTTGACTTGGCCAGTTTTCATTACATAAATCATTTTATAAAGTTATTCAACATTTTAATTGTGTTAAAAACTGGCCAAGTCAAATCTGACCTACTTCAAGATCTCACATTTTTAAATAACAGCAATTGTTATAGGTATCTAATAAAGCAAAGAAATAGAGTTTAATACTTGTTCATAATGTTATTTTGTTCCTATAAAAACATATTTCGATTTTGCATAGAACTTGGCACTCATTTAGATCGCCATTCTTTTTGCGGCGAAGCTCACCGCCAAGCATAATTTTTGTATTGAACTTGGTTCTCGTTTTTTACATTTATGTTTTTGGTGGGATACGATATCACATCGCACTGGGGTATGGTGCCGACAAAGCGGAAAGTCAAAGTTCCTTCTATGCGATAAGGGTCCGTCCGTTGTTTCAAAGTTCAGCTTCAGCGGTTATTTCGTTGTTAGCGTTCCTTTCTTTATTTTTAGGATATTTGCAGTAAAGCGGATGCTGCTTGATATCGATAACAGCGATTTATATTGAGATTTATACATAAATATCCTGAATATTAATTATAATCTATCTCAAATCTTAGCTCATTTGGTAATTTGGAAATGTTACAAGTTTCAATAGTTAATTCATAACACGAAGTTATCATTAGCAGAAAGCAATAGCAGAGGGAAGTGATGCCGACTTATAAAAGCTACTTATTTCATCGCAAATAATTTCACAAGAGTAAATCAGATAAAATACAAAGGTAAATCTGTCTGTAATAATGATAAAGATTGAAGATTATCTATATCATATTGAGAGATGAAGGAATATGGAATAGGTTATGGCTCAATCAATAAGAATTTTAACACAAATAATGACAATGCGAGTAAAGGAACATGCCGTGGCTGAGCTGAATGAACTATTGTTTGTATGTAATGTAAGTACACATTCGAGAATATGGGATCCTATATTGATTGCGATCTGTAATATATCTTTTAAGCAATATTGCAATTTGTAACTATAATTGAACAATTTAATATGTTTAAAATTAACTTCAGATCCAGAACCTTAATTATGTACATAAGTTTTCAGTAAATAATGATTTTAAAATGATGGTGGCGCTAGTGTTCACCAAGGAATCGTCTTAATGAATATTTTAGCACTGACATTTTTGAAACCATGTCTCTATAAAATATGTGTACTTTCCCAGTCCCAAATGCAAATGCTTAGGACCTGAGCCAAATGCTATTTGAGATGAGTAATTTTATGTTCATAATCTGAATTTGCTACTTCAAATAATTTAGGTATGTACCTGATGTATTAATTAATTTGTAAGAACAATTTTCTACATTTGCATGTAAATAGAATAAGTTTCACCGAATGGAAGAATTTTACTCAACTAAAAGTAAAAAGTTCCAAAAAATTTGGCATAAACAAATAACACTTTAATCTATTATTGTAGTTGCTGGTTTAATGTAGCCAAATCAACATACAAAAAACATCAACGACATCACAGACACTGCTGCGTATATGACGCTATGACGAAATAATGGGTTTGGTTAAGTCAATATGGAAAAGGTTGACCTGGGACTTTAATGTCTACATGATATACGAGTATATATGAAATAAGCTCTTATTTGGTTTAACCTGTCCCAAAGTTTATAATAAAACCTTATAAATAAAATTTGACCTACTTCGCAAGGAGTTTGAGTACGAGTTGAATTTTTGCACGACTATTTAATTATAATATTATAATTTGAACCAGATTCAATGATGAGTTTGGACTCAAATTAAGTCTTTGTAATGAGACCTTTGGTCGTAGATTACTATTTTTATTTTGTACTGATACAATTATTATGAATTACAACAATGGTATACCAGCTCAACTAGCTGTGGTATACCATAACATAACTGTTTGTATTTACCTACGGTCCTTACGTTTATAATTATTTTATGACGCAACGAAAAGACACACCGAAGTGGGCACGTCCACATGATTTATTTTGAGCAATATTTCGGCTGATTCATTGTGACGCGGGCGCTTGTGTGACGTCTAGCTGGAGTTTCCTAAGAAAGCTTAATTTGTATGCGTGTGGGTGCGGCACACACAGCACACAGTCGTCCGCCGAGCTTTCGGGAATATCTCGCAACGAGAAGGTGCGCGAGGCACGTGGTTCTATTTGAACACACCACATTTTCAACGTGACATGGGGCACGTTCCCATCCAAAACAAACTTCTGACAATGATGAGTTTTAAATCTCGAATGGCGACCTTGGATTGAAAGTTCTAGACACTGTCTGTGTATTTGGAATGCAGGTGTGTGCGCACAGGTGGAATGGTAGAGAATAATGTTTGAGGTAATAATCTGATGTAAAACACTGACAATGATAAATCGAATGAAGGCAATGTCATTACCTTATACTTGTTTGTTTCCTTTTGTATTTCCCATAAAATGTTTAATAGGATTATTCATTCAATAATTAATAATTTTAATATAAGTGTTACTAGGATATCATGAAATTCTAAATGAGAAAGTAATTAGAGTCTGCAAGTACTTACTAATGAAAAATCTTTATTTGTATGAAGTTATTATAGATATATTATTTGTATAGGTGTATTTTATTAAAATTCAGTTTAATATTTTAATCTTCTATGACACGTTGCATGCATGAACATCATTATGTGCAGCAATTTAAATGTTATTTCATATGGTTTTACCTAATATGATTTAAGGATTTAACGTCACTTATCATACGGTACTAATTTACATTAAATAGTTAAATTTGGGTTAAAATTCTATAGGTATACATTTATTTATATAATATTAAACACACATTTTTATTATAATAATATTTAACTATTAATCCATACTAAATTTTATAAAAATCGGTCCAGCGATTTAGCCATAAAAGTATAAGACATTTAAAATATAAATATGAATACAAGGAAATGAAATTGGCCAAATGAAAATGCCTGATGTGATGTGACTGAGGCTACAATAAAGCATTTCACATTCCATTTAATCAATCTAAGCATACGTGCGTATAATGACGTCTGCGTCCCGCCTACAAACAATAATGCGATCCTACTGCATTGTAAGGTTGTATGTATGTAGACTATTGTAGACCGACCACAACGAAACCACATGGTGGCATGGCAGCGCCGCTGTCAATATAGCAATAGCATACTGTTTATTTATTACACCTGATGGGTAAGTTTACCTACTTGACCTAGAATTTCAAAAACAATAAAGTATTTGATGGTAATCACAGCACCGGTCCAATAAAGTTAACAAACGTAAGCAAAGAGTGAAGTCTGATAGTTGACGAACTTTTGAAAATTTTGAACCAAGAAGTCATCTCTATAGGATCTATATACAACAAACTTATAGGGATGTCGTGTCAAAGGCCAAGCGTGTTCGTCTTTCTGTTTTTGGTATATGTTCAAAGGCCAACTTTCCCAATACCTAGGTAGAATGCTATTTTAGCATTGCGGTACATAGAAAAAGCTGATTCAATAATGTGGCCAATTTGGGGCCTTTTAGATGTTATATTCATCGGTCATGTTTTTTGTGTAGTTAGGGAAATTATTTTTTGATTCAAAGTGAAGTAAGTATGTGTTAATACCAGAAATAACATTTTCAGGGAGATCACAAAATTCAAATTTATATCCATCGATACCTCGATCCTTGCAAGTTATTTTATTTGCTACGAACTGGTTTTCGTTGCAAGGACGAGTGGATGATTTATTTGTGTAGGTTTAAATTGTAGGTATACCATGTTACGTAATGTCGTAAAATTAATTCAATTAATTAAGCAATGGGTATTATATAAGCTACATAAAAATATGTAGAGTTCATATTATGCGTACACAATAAGTAAGTACCTACTTACTTACCTTACAAGAGGTAATGTTGTAATCTGTCGCATCACTATACACAAAGTAAGCACCTCAGTTTAAATGTATTCTCATCTTGCTACTCTTATTCTATCTATTTTAAGATTATTCACAAATTACAATATAAGTCACTAACTTAATGAGATCTCATCTTATTTTACCTACCCCCAATACTTCAAAACCAAATCTAGAAAATGCAATGACGTGAACGAATTAAAAACGCAATTCTTACTTTATAGTATTATAAAATTCAGTACAATTTTTATATACTGCTCGCTTTGATTATAATCTAAGCCTGCTCGATGGCAAAACTGCAAAGGTGTTTCTGAAAAATAAAAATATAACAGTCGGAATTTATAGAGCCCCGGAAAGAACTTGCCAATCACCAAAAGTTGTACCTAATCTTGGAATAGATATATTGAAATCAGAAATAATCAAATTGCAGGGGGCACGGCGGCGACGACGACGGCGGCAACGGTTTGGCTGTGTGCATGGCGCACACTAATGTAGAGTTGACGGTGGCGCGCAGGTAGAGCGGCGGGCGCGGCCCGCCCGCCCCGCAGCCCTCCCCGCGGTGACGCCGTGGCGCCGCTGCGCCGTCCGGCGACCAACCTTTCCTATATAAAACACTGCGCTGCCATCTGGAGTTACAATAAACAACTTGAACTCAGAGGAACCGGTTCGCGCTGCCAACATTTTCGTTTGTTGTGCATGATAAAGTTGAATGTTGTGCACTCTTGCAGGTCAACGGCGCGAGTTTTAAGTTTGTTAATGAAATCGTAAAAATACGTAGTGAATTAATAAAAAAGAATAACTTAATTTCGTCCCATTTCGTGACGAGTGTGTCGGGCCGTTGAGGCTAGCCGGCTTGTGCTGAAAACTGAAACGTCCATAGTGATGTAAAAGTTTGCCGGTAAATTCGAGAACCTGGATTATAAACATTATAAGTTTAGATTACATCCTGCTGAAAGTGCTATTTACTTTAGACATTATCATTTCGACGTTCCCTGAAAAAGGTTTCAGTGAATTCAAGGACTATTTGCTATAATAGTGAAAAAGAAGACATCAAGATGAGCTTCAATAAAAACAACCCCAATGCAATGGGGAAGATCATGGGATATCTTAAGCAACTCTCCACCGAAATGGTATGTTGTAAAAGTATAATTACTTATTTATGATGTAATAGGTACTAAATTTAAACTTTCAGAGAGATGTCGCTGTTTTTAGTTTATGTATGGGCCAATAACCTAACTAACCTAACTTTATGTAAATTAATTTAATACAGGGAAATTATTTATCAACTACTGGAAACCGCGACATTCTTGCATAAATTGTACCTGATTAGGCTCTAGTTTTCTCTTTTATCGAATGATTGGTCACAATAAGTTCCGGTATAATTATGTATGAAATTGAAATACAAACAATATAATATATTACAGTTATCGATTAATAGGGATGACAAAGCTAATAAAAGAGGAGAAAATTTTCGCGGCTTCTGGAATTTTCTAAGTTCGGAAAGCTCTAGACTAGACGCGCCGCAGCATTCCTTCGGCCGGCAATGCTAAGCGGTCGATGTAGCCGGTTGCCTGGCAACTACTAACCTATCAGCTGTTTTAAAACACAATCGATGCTGTTTGTTTTTATATTATACTATGTAGTAATAAATCAGACAAATTTTGTAAATCATGACATGGATGTTCGCAAGTATCATTCTTATTATATTAATACTTTGGAGGTTAAAGACGACCTTGAAAGGTTGACGGCTTGAGGCCATGGACGGAAATCCGTTTTTTTGCGATTGGGGACATACTCTTCATACTGGGGTATTATAGGTATAAGTGTAAATGACAATAATTATATTAAATAGTAATATTATCTGGTTCATACAAATGCAATGCTGGCATCAAATTAATAATATAATACCGTTGATAATACTCTATTGGGATAGGGATGAAAAGACATGGAAAATATAAATAATGTCAATGAAGGAAGAAAAGAAATTGTACACTAATTTTAGTATTATCATTTTTTTTAAAGATTAATAATTTACATAAAACAGATAACTAGCGCCCTCTTTCATACGCAGTGAAAGTTCAGTTAAGCAGGTTTATTCCAACATTGCATGGTTCATATCACTAGCGAGAGATGGCGCTACCAACAAAATATGCAAGTTATGATAGGGCTTTTAAGCTACTTTAGAATTTAAAATACCTACGAATACAATAGAACGTTCATTGTTACACATAAAATACACTAAGTATTTGCATAAAAGGGTTTAATTTTGTATTAGTACTTGAGCAGAGATTTTCAACTAATTGGCTAGTCAAAAAAAAAATTATAATAGTGATTTTTATGTTGATTTAATAGACCATTTAGGAGATACAATTTGAAAGAAAAAAATATTAAAATAGTATAAATTTGTTTATATATTGGTTATGTTTACTGGAATAAAAATATGACAATGACAGATCATGACAATTTGACTGACTTCTGCTCGCAGAAGTTCCAAGCATAATCCCATACATAAACATAAAATGCCAAATTAAAGAAAACTTACGTCACACCTTGACCTTATAAAAATTTCTGATAATGAAGGTCATTGGTTGGTTTTTTTAAATTATCTCAAAAAATACTTGCCTTATAAATAATCTGATTACCGCAAACCCTAAGCCTTGAAATGGTTTTCCGAATTAGACATATTTGTAAAAAATGGCACTAGCTAATTATATTCTGTATGGAAACTCGTTTTATTTTTACATGAAATATTTAAGAATTTAATTAAATAAATATTGGGATTCTATTGCCACTAAATAAGGACCCACAAACACATAATACAGCTTACTCTTGTGCCAAAAAGGTAGATGGCAAAAGATACGATGACCAAAAAAAATTCCCACCGGGGTATGTTGGGCCAAGGGCCATAATGTCCAATGTGTCAAAATGCCAAGGAAATAATGTCCTTTTCTTAAAATGCCCAGTGGTCTTTACATCCAGGTGAATTAAAACCAAATTTTTAAAAAGACAAACTGATACTAAGTCCATTTGTCAAAATATCCTATTGTTAAAATGCCCAGTTGTCATAACATCCATGTGTCAAAACAACAAATTGTTAAAATGTCAATTTGTCATTATGTCCAGTTATCAAAACACCCAATAGATAATATGCGCAGCTGTCATAATGTTGAATATTAAAACACCCAATAGCCGAAACGTCTAGTTGTTATAATGTCCAGTTACTGGAACCACAAATCAATTGTTAATTACCCTCCATCTATGCAATTTCTTAGAGCCTTATCACATTTGCGATGTGCGAGCGAATTTCTCATACAAAACTCGTACGCGGCGAACTCGCTGCGTCTTCGCCTTTATACAAAATTCGCTCACAAATCGCAAGTGTGATGAGGGTGTATTTTTTTAGCGAATTTTAAATGAAGACGAATACCTACGCAGCGAGTTCGCCGCGTAAGAGTTTCGAGTTATGTATGAAAAACTCGCTCTCAGTTACACATTATATAACACAAAGTACAAATGGCGGACTTAATACCGTAGGCATTCTCTGTCAGTCAACCGTTTGGCCAAGTAGATAGAACCACTAGGCCATAGAGAGTATTTGTGTGCGTTTGCGTGTGCGTGCGTGCGTGCGTGCGTGCGTGCGAATATAAATATCTTTGCGAATCGTCGTCGTAACAAATAAGACATCAATTAAAGCTTAAAATTTATTTCTTTCCAACAAAAATCAACAGAAAATATAACTTAAACAATTGTCGCTTTCACATATTCCCTAATTTTAAATCATCGATAGGAACAGGATGTTATCTACTTAAACTTACAATTGCTGGCACATACTTATTATTTACACTGTTTCTGTAATTTTATGCAGCCTTGAAGAAACTGCAGTGGCGTAATATTTTTCTCAATTACGTCGTGTAATTTTTCAGTATACTTTTTATTGAATAAAATCACACTCCTTTTTCTCTTATTACGGTCAAATAAACTTCTCTTTATTACGTAATCTTTGTGTTTTGCCTCTTTGCGTAATAAATCAATAAATTTGAATAAATTTCGCTTCGTGCCGTGCATCCTCTTCTTGATACGACTGTGCCAAGCCTCGACAGAGTTGTTCGTTCTGTGTCTATCACTAGAACAACTTATATCAGCCTGTAATGATTTTGACAGCCATTCTTTGACAAAATAATGTTCAAAATTTTCGATTTCTGAACTTTTTTCAGAATTGGAATTCACGATATCATTCCAACCAGCAGAAATCAAATCTTTTGGCAAAAGTGGCAAATTGGAAGTTAAGCGAGCTAATTTCCTTCCCTCCATTTTATCACAAAGATTGAGCTGCTTTGCTTTTCTCCATATAGCTCTTTGGAAATGAAAAAAACAACCTGTTAGTTCACATTCTGGGAAGACCATTCTCATAGCGTTAATCTGTGCCTTCTCGTAATCGCACTTGAATTTATTAATTACTATGTTAAATTTATCTCTTAGTGTAGAGAAGACACGTAAATATGTTTCAGTGCTTTTGTCCGGGAGAAGAGCGTATACCACTGGTACTACGCAAGTATGTTCATTGGTGCTCTCTATATCCATGTGAATACTGTACAGTTGATAGAAGGGAGAAGGCACAACGTCAAAAGTACCATCACCAAAGAAGGTTGTTTTGCTTGAAACGAGGGCATTTTTCATAGTCTTCAAAGAAAGTTCGGTACTAAAAATGAGTAACTTATTTGTGTCTCCATCTTCACTAATCAAAAATTTATCTTTCAGAATATCTGGTATTTCTACATCTGACAGGTTGTTGAATTTTGTCGATGTAACATTAAGTACATTATTGCGAGCCCTATACATTGACCGCTTTAGTGAGTCAAACGTAGGCACGTGTGTTGTGTTGGAATCGGAATCACTGTCGTCATCCGCCTCATGTAATGCACTAAAACACTCCTCATATATCTTACGCACAGGAGAGTAGCGAGTGCATACATTACTTTTAAAATCTTGTTTCGCTAGGTGTATTGCGTTTTTAGACGTACTCGCCTCGCAAAGATGCGTACTCTCTCTTATAACCCTCGTCCCTTCACTATTTATCGTGATTGACGCCGCACATTCGTCTCGGTTCACGCATCTCCACAGAGTGGTGCCGTTAATGTTTGAACCATTTCTATTATACCTGTGCAATCCAACTAGCACTGTGTCTTTTCCTTTTTGATTTTTACTAAACGTTATTTCCTCCATATTACGCCGCGGATATTAAACCCAAACGAGATCGACTGGATGACAGGAAATGTGGTGACATTTCAACTTCATTTATTTTATTATTAATCATTAATAGCCTCTTCAGCCAGTATCTATCGGAATTGATTAAAACCTTCCTGTTGTATGTAGTTGTGTACAGTTTGCAGAAAAATGCATAAGCATATATATTAATATTTCATACTAGCAGCCCGTCCCGGCTTCGCACGGGAATTGAAAGAAAACGGTAATATTAACAAAAATTACAAATTTTAGCACACTGATACACCAATCTGGATACACCAAAAATGAGAAATCAATGCGGGGTCTCCATACAACGACTCGCTTTATTTACTACACCAGTAGGGTTCCGAAGCCGTTAGGTACTATACTACTAAGAAATGCACTACTGATGAAAATTGTGACTTAGAGACTTGTACACATTCACTATAATGGTCTTATATCATCTGGACATTATGACTCCTTGGGTATTTTGACATTTTTGCATATTAACAAATGGTCTTCATATCATCTGGACATTATGACTCCTTGAACATTCTGACTCTTGTACGTATTGACCAAAAGTCTTTATATCATATGGACATTATGAGTCCTTGGACCATCTGACCCTTGGACATATTGACTTATAGACTTTTTAACGTCTAGACGTTATGGCTACTTGGACCCTCTGACCCTTGGACATATTGCCTTATAGACTTTTTAACGTCTGGGCATTATGACCCCTTGGACATTCTGCCCTTTGGCCCAACATACCCCGGTGGGAAAAAATTAAAGGACAATGGGCAAAAGAATTATTTATATTGGAAATTTATGCGCTACATAGAGACCATACCTACCTACATGTAAAGTAATAAGGTTATGATGGATAAGAGTATTTTAGATACTGAAATCTTAGCAGATGTAAGTACATAATAGATAATTAATAAGTATATATATATAATTGGACTGTAAATATATATAAAGTCTATTAGAATACATAAAGTAGATACAAAAATTTCTACTGCATACTAAAACGACTAAAGCTAAATAATATCAAGCAATCTCTATAAAACATGGACTATAAGGCCAAAAATGAACACACCACATGTTTTAATACTTATGGACAATTAATTACAAACTCTTATTGAAAATAAGGTGTTTCTTGAAGTACCAGAATATGATAGAGCTATTGTTGTCAATTTTATCTTGTTTCAATGTTTATATACAATACATATGTCGATATGAATACACACGTGACTTACATGACCCCGGAGTTTCATTGGCATCAATACAATAATAATAAAAATGATGTTAAATGAAAAGCGAGATTTTCTGTTTACGTAGTACGAGTGACTTAATGAATTTATAAAAAAAATGATTCAAGCAGAACCCGGTCCTATAGATAGACAATGGAAGATAGATCACGTTGGACTTAGAGGCAGAATTGCATTCAGAATCAGATTCATGTTGCAAAAAAGTATGATCCGGTTTGATGAGATTAAAATCCAAATAAACATAGTGACCAATATTCAAACAGAAAGTCTCTATCTGTTTATCTGTTTTCATACTTGCCATACCAAGGATTTTGATGTAGGTATCTAATTTACCTCACTTTTTTTGTTAATTATTTTAACTAAGCTTTAAGTAAAGTAGTATTCTTTTGTAGTAATCGTAGTATTCGTTTTAGTATTCGTTTTAAGTAAATTATTATGATCATTTTTATTTCGGACACATTTTGATAATTATAAACAATTTACTTGTGTTTTTTTGGTGCACTATTAGTTTTTGTCCCACTTTTTTTTCTTCGACTTGCCCACGAAGCAAATACACTGCCGCCGCCGTATACTATCACATAGTCCTGTAAACCTACCCTTCAAAATACAAACCGATTTTTTTTTATTACATACGTAAAATGAAACAGGGAACAGACTAATCAAAAATGACTGACAATAAATGAAGACATTTAAATGACACAAAATTTTGAGACACATTCTCAAAATTAAATTCAAGTGTACACGTAAAGATTTCCCCCTTTTGAACATATGGAAGAAAACATAAAGCACTTTTTAAAAAATTATAATACATTTTATATAGATCCCCAGATAACCAAGGTACATAATTAGATTGTTTTTGTCATCACTCAAGGGTACCAGACAATTATTGTTGTCATACAATCATACCATTGAATAGCCTTAATGTGTGATGAATGCGAAGAAAGTGTTTATACAAAATGTTTTATAAACATAGTTACATTTACATGCAACGAACGATGGCTCGATAACGTCAAGTATAGACATCGCTGCCGAGTCTGTGCTCATTATTTACCTGTCCGCGGCTTCCAGCAAATGGTCCACTATCACCAGTATTGTTTTGATTTATTATACAGTACCATCACATTCCTATGCCACATCTTAGACGGGAAATAAGTTGTCGATCAGGTCAAGGTCTATACTTATCATTAGTTTATCAGGAACATGCTGTGGCCAAATGATATTTTGATCAATAAGCAATGGACGTTCTCGAACTGACCCACACCCTTGGGTCATAACTGTTATCACTTCTCTGGCTTACGCATATTAGATAGCGGATATAATAAATGGGGTAATTAACTGGCACCTAGTCCAGTATCGTCTCTCCAGTGTTATTGAGTGACCAATTCTTTAGGTACCCTATGATTAATCGTTTAAATGTGAATAGTATAAATATATAAATAAATGTATGTCTTCATGGCATTAACGTCGGTGTTTATTGTTTTCAGGGTGGAAACGAGCAAGCCCGACGCGGGCAGAGCGACGAGGAGCGGCTGTACAGGTCCCGGGGACCCAAATACGCGAGGGTTCCTTCAAAACCGACTCTCTCCACTTCGACAACCTGTACATCATTGGCGACGTCCTGTGGATCTCAAGGAACACTCGCACCCCATTACGCTGCGATACCCGAGAACGTTTCTACAGAGAGCAGCAGTGAAGACGAACAGGACTCTTTTGAGAAAACACGTAGACATTTTCAACAACTACGCCAAATCAGTCTCGGAAACGAGTTTAAATACAAAATGGAGATGGAAATCAAGAGTGCTAAAGATGAGAACTTAAGGAACTCTATTCCTTTTGTGAAACAGTTGAGTACGGACAGTAACAAAGTTAAGAGTGACTATACGATCAATGGAGACACTCAACCATACAGACCTACTACCCAGCGACTGTTTCTCTGGACTCAGGTGAGTTATCATTTATTTGCAGTTAAAGTAAATAACCATAATCCTAAATATACCTACTTTTATTGAAAACATATTGGCGAGGGATCAGCAAATCAGGAAATAAAAGTGAAATAACACCGATAACAGCAATAAAAAGGCAAAATAACAAAGTCGAGATTGAATTTCGTGATTGTTCAAAGTTTTATGGATCGAGAGGTTTCAATATGTACACTACTTAGTAGGCATTCGACGTGTATACTACAGGCAATGAATAAAAAAAAATGTTTTTTGAAGTTTCTAAAACATTTTTGCTTTTCAAACAATATATACACTGTGTAAGTAAGTTCTATTTCTAGTCACATACCCAAGTTTGCTTAGCTCTAAACCCCATCTTCATTCACTAAGCAAACAATGAAATCGTTTCCTACAAACATATGTACACATTTTCTTACGTCTGTAGCAGTGAAATAAAGGTACATAGGAAAACTCATACACCCGACAAAGTCCATAGTTCAACATGGAGGGTTTGTGGGATAACGTCTAGTGAAAAAGTTCAGATATTTTTATATATATAACGAAAATGGAATTATTTTCAAATGAGGTTTCATCACTGGATTTGACTTTCTCATTAGACAAATACTATGTATGTATAAAATATTTAAGAAATTTTGTTTTTTTGTTTCAGATATTAGCTGCATTTTCAGTTTCGATGGGATCATTAATCGTTGGTTTTTCTTCGGGCTATACATCACCAGCCCTTACCAATATAAATTCAACGTTGGATATTAACACCGAAGAGGTAAGTTTAATTATAAAGAAACATACAATACCTTAAAGGTACATATTGTTGTCGGAGCTCTTATTATATTTTTAGTAAAATTTTAGTAAAATATGAACCCCTATTTCCCTTGGCCATAAATATTTAGACTTCAATTACTTTAAAGGTTTTATGGAAATAAAAATTATAACTGCGTCATAAATGGAAAAGTTTTAGAAAACTATTATTACAGTTTGCCCAATTAACTTGCGTGCGAAAAAGAGGCGGGAAGCTTGTATTTTGTATGAATACTTATTTCATTCCATGGTATATTTAAAATAAGTGACTTATTAGTTAAATCTATATGAAATTTTTAGTCTATAAGACTGTCTGTAAGCACAGTTTTAGTCTTTAATTATTATATTAGTCTTTTTGAAAAAAGTAGTTTGTAAACTGTATATCAATACTGTTGTAGTAAGTAAATCTTCTAGCTAGGACCACAGACTGATCAACGCAATATTTCCCAATAATTATTTTATTAAAACAATTATCTAAAATGACCATTTTGTTGTTTTGCAGAAAACCTGGGTCGGCGGACTGATGCCTTTAGCGGCTTTGGTTGGAGGATTATCTGGCGGGCCGCTAATAGAATATTTGGGCAGAAAAATAGCTATAAGTGGAACAGCTATTCCCTTCTTCGTGGGATGGATGCTTATTGCGAACGCATACAATGTACCTATGGTATTTGCTGGAAGAGCTTTATGTGGAGTCTGTGTGGGAGTCGTATCTCTTGCATTTCCTGTCTACCTCGGAGAAACACTACAACCTGAAATAAGAGGCGCACTTGGATTACTCCCAACGGCATTTGGTAATACTGGCATTCTGTTGGCGTATTTCGTTGGAAGTCATCTGAATTGGTCGAATCTTGCGTTCTTCGGTGCTGCCCTTCCCGTGCCGTTTTTCTTGCTAATGTTACTAACACCGGAAACTCCATATTGGTATGTCTCCAAAGGCAGAGTTGAAGAAGCTCGCAAATCTTTACAATGGCTCAGAGGCAAGAATGTGAACGTGGATAAAGAAATGCGGGATCTTACAAGACTTCAAGCCGAATCCAATCTAATGGGCGGTAGCGCCCTAGGACAGCTATTTAGCAGAAGAAATACACCCGCTTTGCTCATAGCACTAGGATTAATGATTTTCCAACAATTCAGTGGCATTAATGCAGTCATATTTTACGCCGAATCTATATTTGAAATGTCTGGAAGCAGTATCGATAAAAACTTGTCTAGTATTATCATCGGACTAGTAAATTTCGTGTCTACCTTTATTGCAACTGCGCTCATAGACCGTCTTGGAAGAAAAATTCTTTTGTACATTTCATCTACGTCCATGACTATAACATTAATTGCGTTAGGGGCCTACTGCTATTTGAAGATTGCTAAAGTAGACGTGTCAGCGTATGGGTGGCTGCCTTTGGCCTGCCTTGTGATATACGTTTTGGGATTTTCCGTCGGTTTTGGACCTATTCCATGGCTAATGCTTGGAGAAATATTACCAGCAAAGATCCGCGGCAACGCTGCAGCTATGGCAACTGGACTGAATTGGACCTGCGCCTTCATTGTTACCAAGACATTTCATAACCTAAGTGAAGCTATACAAATGCATGGCACATTGTGGCTATTTGGTGTTATATGCCTTGTAGGACTATTTTTCGTCATTTTCTTCGTACCAGAAACGCGCGGTAAAACTTTAGAAGAAATTGAACTAAAACTAACCGGCGGTTCTCGGAGAGTCCGCAATATTAAAAGCAGTAAGCCTACTCAAAATGGATGCTAAGATCATTCATATACGCAACGGAGAGCCGTTATGTAAATACTGTATACATTCCAGAATGTAGAGGCTGCAAATATGCTGCATGATGTAAAGTTAGTTTTGTAAGAAAGAGGTGAAATTAGGCAAAACACTGAGATCAGTGTGTGCAAAGACTGATTTGGATTGTAGCCAAGAATTCTCTGTAATCCCTTGTAAATATAAAGAAATAGGTGCTTAAATAATTATAATTCTCAAGTAACTAGTTCCTTTAGTAATAATATCGAATGTAAGCATTCCGCCCAGGCTCAACATGGCCGCACGTATTCGTAAATTATTTGGCAAGATTCCTTGAGTATATGTTTTCAAAATCTTGGGCTGTTTAAACTGTGGTATTTATTCAAAGCTACAGATTAATAAATTGAGATCTGAAAGAAATAATAAGTTATGATATATTTAGTTACCATGACAAACTTAATAAATAAATTAAATAATTTATGACCAAATGTTTTGTTTTACCAAATGTTTTGTTAAGTAATTTTAGCTTCAAACTGTAAATTAGTTTTAGGGTATATAAATTCCGTATATTACGGAGTCATATTTATTTGATTTGTTAACATTTTTTATTATTACAGAATATTCTATAGTAGCAACTGTATTTCTTTCAATCCCTATCAACTACCACCTAAACAACAGAAAAAAAACATAGATACATATATTTTTTAATACTACAAAAAAGACAGTTTTTTTTTAATACACAATAGTAACTTTATTTTTATTTCACAATATATAACAGGTGTACTCAACAATTCAACATTTAAATATGCATATAACATATAATTCAAGATTTGTCCACAGCGCAGGCGTCAGTTCAATGATTTTAATTTCATGAAAACATCACAAAAGATGTATTTATTTTATTTTCGGGGCACTAAATATCTGTGCACCTTATAAGGCCACAGGCAGGCCATATAAACTAACACAATATGTGCAAAAGGATAAAAAAATATACCTACAGACATAAGTAATGACTTATGTAGGCAGCACCGATGTTTTACAGTCTATACAAGCAATACACTAGTTTCAGAATATATAGTACTAATCTATAATACGGTAATCTAATTGAAAAAACTATTTATCAGAGCCACGATATTTCATAAACCGACTAACTGCGTTAGCGATTTTGTATCGACAAACCTGTATAGCGCCCCTGGCGAATAGTAAGGTAATCTTGTGGCAAAAAATACTGCAAATATGGCGTATATTTGCAGTATTTTTTGCCACAAGATTTGCAGAATTTTGTATGGAATTTTTGGGTTCGCCAAGACTAGAAAAGAGAAAAATGTTTATAGAGACGAAATCACATTATTCTACTAATAATAAAGGCGAAAGTTTGTATGTTTGTTAATTATTCACGCTGAAACGACTGGGCTAATTTTTATGGTTGGTATTAAGGTAGCTGATACGAGATTTGGCATAAAAGTCTGATAGTCAAAGCCGCTTTATAAAGAAGATGGCGCTGCTGTGTATGACAAACCGTGTGTAACACCGCGGGGTGCAGCTAGTATACTGTACCTATGTGACGCGATTGTCTTGTCAGGCAGGGCAAGATATAGACAAGTTTCTTAGCAGTGGATGCGCATACCCATGTTTTTTTAAATATAATTAAATTGAAATTTAAAAAACAACTGATTTTTCCATATATATATTTTATAGTCATTAGGTATTTTCCTCCAGAGCTTTATCACAGCTCAAACGATTTTGATTTAACATATTATTTTGCAATGTGCACGTGATGCGCTTTCATTTGAGGAGGTCTCGAGTATATTTGCAGACATTCGGTTATTCTTCCCCTCTTTCACAGCCACATAAACGGCTCAACCGATTTTCATTAAACATGTCTAAAAACACTAACACATACATACATACATATAATCACGTCTTTATCCCATACGGGGTAGACAGAGCCTAGACCCATAAGAGGTCTCTTAGGCCACGTTTAGCATAATGGTAGTTGAAACAGGAAATCAATAGTGATGGGTTGCTAGCCGCATCGCCTATGTCATGATTTCCCCATTCGGCGATTCCCTTAGACGACTTTTACGGCTTGCGCGGGAAGAGAAGCAGCTGGTACATTTTATGTTTTTCTTTTTCTCCCAGACCAGCATGGAAGATTAACAACACTAACACTAATAATACTAATACAAAAAAAACGCCCGGAACCCTCAGGGCGTGAGTTTACCGTACCACTATTGATTGGTACTCTCAGATCACATTTGGTACTACTGAACAATAATAAAAGACAACCAAGATTTTTAATATTTAAACTTTTTAAAGGCTTTCATTAATCCTTTTTTTTTAAATTAATTATGTTTATTATAAAAAATGTAATTAATTTAGTTTTTAGAATACGTGTTTTTTTTCTGAATACTTGCTATATGGTATTGCCTTACCAAATTTCAAAGATTCTAATACAACGGGAGGTACTACATGGGTTTTAATTCCCAACTAAAATGCAAAATTTTCAAAAATTTCCTACATTTTATGTAAGTTTGACAGACAGACGGACAACAAAGTGATCTAATAAGATTTCCGTGTATTTTTTGAGGTGGCATGCGGAACCACAGACTATACGTAGTGTGACAGAACTCTAAATCCATATCACAGAATACCTAATAGGAGTGGCATGAAATGACAATTTTTAGAGTTTCGTGCTACCTCAAAAGTATAGTCGATTTACTAGTAAAAAAAATGTGAAAAAGTTTATTTAATAAAGATCTATTTTACTCGTATAAAAGATTTGTGTTACCCACAATAAGTTTCCCTGTTTTATGGGAGTCAGGCTCCTTCCTAAATAGACTGTCACACATAATCTTACTTTAAAAATAATGTAAACCCAGATATTTGTTGGGCATATCCATCAAACCGATTCTTTATTTGTAAGTTATTAGTTCTGATGCTGATTTCAATGAGTTGATCTTTTATAATAGTTTTAGCAAGTATGTAATTTGTATCATATTCTAATTGTTGATCAACTGAAAAACAGACATATCAGTAACATCCTAACATCGTAATGTCACACGTGACGGTAAGCTTGTTTATGAAAACACAGATTAATAGCTCATCAGTAGACATGTGGTGTATAAACGGTTGTTTTTTCCAGAGGTTTTTAGGTAATGAACTATGTGAACCAGTCTTAATTTGTTAAGGCTTTGACAACGTATTAAGTCCAGAATACCTTATAATAAACACAGAATGAGTAATAATTGTACAGGGGGGTTACTACAAGATCCAGTGAGTAAGCGAAACAGCGCGATACATGATGTAACGCGACATCTTTCTTACTCACTGGATCTTGCATGGTTTTAAGAGATGGTGGTAAGCTACCAGTTCGGTGCGAATCAAACATTAAAAAATCTGATATAATATAGCGAAGCTTATAAAATTTAAGAATTTGATAAATTCTAGATGACAATAAAAAATTAATCACCAAAACTGTATAATTTAAAATATATCATTTTTTTTTATAATGATATGAGCAATCTATTTTAAACCGACTTGAAAAATATTCGTCGGTATGTTTTTTAATTTATATTTTTTACTAGCTGTTCCCCGCGGCTTCGCCCCGAGTGGGACTCGGTTATATCGCGCCCAAAAGTAGCCTATGTTTGACCTCAGGTCGTTAACTACATCCCTACCAACTTTCATCACAATCGATCCGGCAGTTTAGCCGTGAAGAGGTGACAGACAGACAGACAGACAGACTTTCGCATTTATAATATTAGTATGGATATGGATATGGATGTATGTTATAGGATTACTCGAAGTCGCCTGGATCGATTGAAACATTATTATTTTTTGTTTGAGAGGGTATTTTTCCAATTGGTCCCATATTCAGCAGGTCAGGATCTGATGATGGGATCATGGAGAAATCGAGGGAACTCTTAGTTTCATATTAAAAATTTTAATAAATCTTAAGTTGGTGCCGATTATTTTAATAAAA
Source organism: Apomyelois bistriatella (assembly GCA_947044815.1). Classification (NCBI taxonomy): domain Eukaryota; kingdom Metazoa; phylum Arthropoda; class Insecta; order Lepidoptera; family Pyralidae; genus Apomyelois; species Apomyelois bistriatella. The sequence continues at coordinate 8,935,699 of OX345689.1, forward strand.
TATGCTAATTAACAAGCAAGCAGCTAGTCAACGAATTCGTAAAATTGGCACCAACACCAAATTTATTATTATAAAAACAATTATATAGCGAACGAAGGGGAGAAAGAGCGCACAGCTAGTATTTCAGTGACTTTCGACGTTCTAATGTAAGTTTAGGATACTAAGCAAAAAAGTTGCGCGAAGATTTCTGATAAGCTTATTTACAGAAAGATAAGTTATTTTATTGGGAAGTGGCGCTAGTTAGACCTATGGAACAGCCTTAAGATCAACTAATACAAAGTGTAAGAAACACATTTTTTATTATGTAGTAGGTACGAAATAGGTAGGTAATATCGACTGTAAATATTCCATGTTAAATTAGAAATTTTTCATGTAAACAATAAAGATCCTGTGACCATGTCGGATACTTTATATATTGTTTTGAATCATATGCGTAGAAAGAGCCAATCGGTTTTGTCAATCAATTTGAACCTACTATATAAATTGAGGTTGTCGTGCCACCACCACCAGACACATTTCGCGGGTAACGCAGCGCATACACAGATCGCTTGGTGACCGTTCAATTAAATCAGTGCAGTGGACTATTTGTATGGATAGTGATTAAGAAAGCTCTTACCATGAAGATCTTGATGAGAGCTGATACCCACTACAGCATAGGCGTAAGGGGTAGTGAATATGAAGATCCCAAATACACGTTTTCACAGGTGCGACATTTACATGTAGTAACTTTATTTTAAGATTACCACATAATTATATACACTTCCGATAGCGTCCTCCCTGTGATAATACATGCTAGTAGGTATTTGTAGTTACTATTACCTTAATTTGATCTGGATATAGATATAAATAAAGTAGAAAAGGACACTTGAGCACGATGCAAATAAAAAAAAATAACAACATTTAGACAGAATTTTGATTAATGTAATGGAAACATAACAAATGTTTTTAATCTCATTTTCTCTTATCATTTTAAAAGTTAACATTTTATTTTATTTTTTTCCTATAAGGTATTTATTTTAATACTCGACATTTTGTATTCATTTTATTTGCACATTTAAATTACAAAATAACATGCTGGTTGTTCCACACCAGACGTTTAACAAAAGATGCGCACCAATTGAACAATTTAGCAAGACCAAATTAATTGGCAAGATTACCGAACTGAATGTTTATGTAAACTTTATTTAATTTTACATTAGTGAGCGCGAGCGCCAAACGTTAGTAATATTTGATAATTTATATGGTAGTTTGTATTATTTATCCATGTATCATTATAGTTATGTAGTGGTACGTAGTCAAAGGCGCGACAAAAATTACGCTTACCAGTTTTTTAACAGATCTGTTAATTAATTTCAATTTTGCAGTGTCCTAAAACTGATTTTTTGCTTGTATAGAGAATATATACATACGTTTAATGTACGGGGGCACATCAGTTAAAATCATTGTTGTTACCTCACCTCACTCGTGGTACGATCATTTATTAAATACTGTTAAACTTCAGTTTCCCATGTTTTCATTTTCAAAACGGGTAGACTGAATTTGAGGGAACTTTTACTTGCAGAAAGCTATCATTCTAAGACAAACTTATACTACTTTTATTTAAGAAAAAAAATATTGGTCCTCATATATAAAAAAATAATTTAAGATATCTCTACCGCATAATATTTGCTTTTTCCCAGTTCCATAGTCCACTTTGTAGCTGTGTAGATATATGTACTCATATGATTATTATTTGTCTCTTACGAGTTGTGAAGACAATCAAAGTCATGATTGCTTAAATTAATCGTAGGCGGGTGTGCGCAATCGCGGCTGTGGACTGTGGGCAATGTGGACACACCTCCCGACAAAAACGTCATATCACATATAACTATATAACTATATGTGTAATGTAAACTACCTATGCGAAATGTACAGAACGATATTCATACAATAACGCAAATCTAATCAATTTAAGCGATTGACTTGCAAATATATCCTAATTGGAGTAGGTACTTAATTGTTAAGAGCTCCTCAAGTAAGAGTTTCAATTTCTGATTTCACTACATACAATCAGACAGAAAATACAATCATTAATTATCTATCTTATCTAATATCTATACTTAACTTAACTCTTCTTCTTTTCGAGTCTAAATGGCTATTGGCCAATTTTGCGAATTCGTCGACTAGCTGCTCGCTCGTTAATTAGAATATTTTATTTAAATAATCATCATCGACTTCAATTTTTTTTAAATGTTTGATATGAAGCATATTTAAACAAAAATGTATTAATTATTTAATCCTTCTTAGTTGAGTAATCGGAGTCGGTTTTGTTTTTTTGGCAAAAACAATTATACTATGTACAGATGTTGACGGAGCGCGCCACTTTTTAATCCATACTTCCATACTAATATTATAAATGCGAAAGTCTGTCTGTCTGTCTGTCTGTCTGTCTGTCTGTCTATCTGTCTGTCTGTCTGTCTGTCTGTCACCTCTTCACGGCTAAACTGCTGGACCGATTGTGATGAAATTTGGTAGGGATGTAGTTAACGACCTGAGGTCAAACATAGGCTACTTTTGGGCGCGATATAAGCGAGTCCCACGCGGGCGGAGCCGCGGGGAACAGCTAGTCTATACATATAATAAGACACTAAAATGCGAGTGTCTGTACATTTAATATTTTTCAAAAAAACTGATTGAGTGCGATTAAAAAAGAGTAACAGAAACCAAAAAGACAGTTTTTGGAATTTTTGTCTGTCTGTATGTATGTATGTCTGTCTGGTACGTTATAACTTCGAAAATACTCAATGGATTTAAACGCGGTTTTCACAGTTGGATTACATATAGTTAGGAGCGTTGTCAAAACTTTGTTTCGTCAAAATCGGTTAAGGGAAAAAGAAGTTATGGTCGATTGAAAATTTACTTCAAACACTGCTTAAAACTGTTAATGCGTTTACTTACGTTTAATTTAATTTAGATAAGGCTAGGATTTCTACTTTCTATTATCCATATCAATAAAGACGAAAACACGCACTGCACCTATTTATTTTAATAAAATAACACATTGAATTTGATCGTAAATTTAGTAACATGAAATCTCAATAGATGGCGCTTACTTACTTAACAACTCGCTATGGTTTCGCATTATGGTATAGCAGATTGAAATTAACCCTAGCAAATTAAATTAAAAAATTTGTTGGGCTTTGTCCTTGTGGTTCTTTTGATTTGGTTCTTTGGTTGTTGTCTGTCTATTGATTGGTTTTTTCCTATTTCGACATAAGTTTATTTAGGAAAGTTGTTCAGTTGAGTGGTCTGAATCTGCCCTTAAAATATTTGCATTGCAGTTGATTTAAATTCACCTTATATAAAGAACTAGCTGTTCCCCGCGGCTTCGCGCCGCGTGGGACTCGGTTATATCGCGCCCAAAAGTAGCCTATGTTTGACCTCAGGTCGTTAACTACATCCCTACCAAATTTCATCACAATCGGTCCAGCAGTTTAGCTATGAAGAGGTGACAGACAGACAGACTTTCGCATTTATAATATTAGTATGGATATGGAAGTATGGATTTTAATTATTTTAAATAATGCCTAGGAGGAAACGATCTAATCTGTCGCATCATTCCAGAATAGCTAAAAGCAGAAGGTTAGCTAGATCTCAAGAATCGAATGCGGATAGACAGATGCGACTCGATGAAGATAGGCAACGCCATGCATTGTCTCGGTCTTTACTTCTGACAGAGAGTCTCGGTTGTCCGCTGACCGCGAGCGTCATGCGTCATCTCGGGCTTCGGAAACGTTTACCGAAACTCAAGGTTTTGGCGGAAATTGTCGGGGATGAAGTGATTTACACTTCATATAACAGTGTTGTGCATCAGGATGATGCTACCACCTAAGCTATCGATTTTCATTGGCTGCAAGTGGTCTACCTGCTCATAACATTACCCTTAAAGTCGGCGTTCCCATTATGCTCCTAAGAAATCTTTCTCCGCCTAAACTATGCAACGGGACCCGACTCAAAGTAACGGTTTTGCAGCGCAACTTAATACAGGCCGAAATTCTCACAGGGTGTGGTTCAGGCGAAACGGTGTACATACCTCGAATACCACTCATCCCCAACAATTACTCCTTTCAATTTAAACGCACCCAGTTTCCAGTTGCTGTATGCTTTGCCATGACGATAAATAAGTCGCAGGGACAAACCGTAAAAGCAGCTGGCATCGACCTAAGAACAAGTCAACAAGACATTTCTCGCATGGACAACTGTATGTGGCTTGCTCGGGGGTCAGTAGCGCCGAAAATCTATTTTTATTAGCCTCTGAGGGAAGAACTGCTAATGTTGTCTACAAAGAGATTCTTTGAACTTAACTCTGAAACATGATATTTGTTTATATTTGAATAATGTCCTGGCTACTTCGATTGCGTCATTTCATTTCAATGTAACACAGGTTACGCGAAAAGCGACCTACACGCAGGCGGAGCCGCGGGTAACAGCTAGTAAATAATAAGAAGAAACAAACATTTTGAAAAACCGAAAGAGAGAAATACTTGTAGGTACTCTTTATTCCTAGTCTTTTCAAAAAACGTCACTTCTTGGCTTTTCCCCAAAAAGGCTATATGGAGAATTTCACAGCCTGTGCCAGCCAGCCACAAGCTGGTGTCAGGCTTATTCGGAACCACCTCTCGGCCTCTGACGTGGTTCCTTAAACGACTACCTGTTGGCATGGCAGCCGGGATCAACGGCTTAATGGTGCCTTCCGAAGCACGGAATCATTATCAAACACAATTGTCCAAATCAAACTGGAAACAACTAAACAAAGTATGGTTCCCGAGTAGGGTTGCCAGGTCCTCAGAAGCAAAAGCCGGACAGACCTGTGAGTTTGTCCTGACATTTGGGTAAAAAATCCGGACATCTTGTTTTTTTTGTCCATTTTTTTATAAAAAGTGTAAAACTATTTTTTTTTTGTCCTAACATTCGGCCGGATGCCGCTTATTTTGGCCGGACAAAAAAACAAAAATCCTACGTATGTCCTGCTTTATCCTAACACCTGGCAACCCTATTCCCGAGAGAATTAAACTAACGATCCCTGGGCTTAAAATCTACAGGCAAACTCTTTAACGGCAGTTCACTCCACCAGTATGTAATCAATCATAAGTTTTTGCAATTTTTTAGTTTTTTTTTTTTAATATACTTCGTTGTAAACAGGTATTGGCTGCCGTTGCAGTTTCAATGGGATCTATGATAATAGGCTTTTCATCTGGATACACTTCGCCAGCTATAGTTAGTATGAGAAACAGCACCGTGTTGTCAATAACAGAAGAACAGGTAATTATTATATATTAGTACTTTTACTGTACTTTGTTTCCTTTTTCCATTCAATTAAATCTGAAAGCAAACATTTACAATGGATTTACCAATTTTTTTAATAAAAGCGGTGCCATAAGAGCTTGTTGATTATAACTTATACTTATACCTACTCCTATTTGAGTTCTACGTTTTTATTTATTATATTTTGTCTTGTACTTGTACCTATGCTGTGTTCAAATTAAGAAAAAATTGTCAGATTATTTTCGTAAATGCATTTGGAAATATAACCGAACTATATCCATACTTTCATATACATACTAATATTATAAATGCGAAAGTCTATCTCTTTCTGTCTGTAACGCTAAACCGCTAAACCAATTGTGATGAAATTTGGGTAATGGGAAGACAAGGTAGCCAATGTTTGAAACATATTATACCATACCATACCAAAGGTAGCCTTCAAATATATTTGAAACATATATTTGAAGGCTACCTTTGGGCGCGACAAAACCGAGTCCCACAGAGACGGAGCAGCGGGCAACAGCTTGTTATTTATAAATTTAAAAAGATAAATTTTTTGAGTATTAACGCAAAACTGTATATATTTATCTAAAATTTACAGGTAAGTTGGGTGGGCAGTTTGATGCCACTAGCAGCGCTGGCGGGTGGCGTCATTGGCGGACCTCTAGTCGATTATATTGGAAGAAGAAGAACAATATTATACACTGCGCCACCCTTTTTTCTTGGCTGGATACTAATAGGAGCTGCTACTACAGTGACGATGATCTTGGCCGGCCGTATAATATGTGGTCTATGTGTAGGAGTGGGATCACTTGCATTTCCTGTTTACCTCGGAGAAACTATACAACCTGAAGTCAGAGGTACACTCGGATTGTTCCCTACGGCTATCGGTAATGTTGGAATTCTGATAAGTTACCTTGCTGGTAAATACCTTGACTGGTCCCAACTTGCGTACTTTGGCTCTGCGTTACCGGTACCATTTTTCCTTTTAATGTTTATGATACCCGAAACTCCGCAATGGTATATATCACGAGATCGCCCAGAAGAGGCACGTAAAGCACTTCAATGGCTTCGTGGAAAAAACGCAAAAATAGATAACGAAATGCGAGACATTGCTATGATTAACGCCGAAAATGAGGACAGTGATTCTAGAATCAAAGACCTTTTCAATGTTAAATACTTAAAATCAATATTAATTTCTCTTGGTCTAATGACCTTTCAACAATTATCAGGAATAAACGCAGTTATATTTTACACTGTAACGATTTTTCAAATGTCCGGAAGCGCTTTAGATGAAAATTTATCAACAATTATAGTGGGAGTTGTGAATTTTCTATCTACATTTGTTGCTACAGCTCTTATCGATAGGGCGGGCAGAAAAATGTTATTGTACATTTCATCAGTAACTATTACAATTACGTTGATAATACTTGGTACATTTTTTTACGTCCAGAATGATTTGAAATTAGATGTAACGTCTCTAGGTTGGTTGCCTTTGACTTGTCTCATGGTGTACTTAGTTGGATTTTCTTTAGGATTTGGACCGATTCCATGGCTAATGATGGGAGAAATTCTGCCAGCAAAAATAAGAGGTGCGGCTGCATCAATCTGTACTGCGTTTAACTGGCTTTGTACATTTACAGTCACAAAGACTTTCCTAAACATCATTAGTGGAATCGGTCCCGCCGGAACTTTTTGGCTATTTGGCTGTATAAGTTTTGTAAGTTTATTTTTTGTAGTGATATGTGTACCAGAAACTCGCGGAAAGAGTCTTGAACAAATCGAAAATAAAATGATGGGCAGAAAAAGCACGAGAACACGCAGAATGAGTTCGATAGCAAATATTAAACCATTGCCCAGTGGCTGTTGATAAAAAAAAAATATTACTTAAGTTTTATACAAAACTTCAAAAAGTATGAGAACAAAATATTATGCAGTGATAAATTTTTCGCCTATAACAAAGCCAAAGTAATAATACCTAAGTGATGCCGCTTCGTGTAGGAGTAAAACGCATATCAAATGGAGACATAATTAATCAAATAAAGTGCATTTTATTTAGAAGCAGTTTAAACAGAAAACCCAAAATATTGGTTCACACTCAGATAAATGTTATCTCTAGTTTTATAATTTTTGTGATAGTACCTATTAGGAAAAGAAAAATTGTAGGCAGAGTAATAAGAAGTCTTTTCTGAGAACTAAGAAAATATAAGGACAATTCTTATGTACCTAAGAAAACCTAGGAAAGGTATAAGCAAAATGTTACAAGATCATAATACTATACTCATACAAATGCATATCATGAACAGAAAATGTGTGAAATATATATATATATATATATATATGTATAATATTCCCATGTCACAATATTAGTTACCTTACTCCTCCGAAATGGCTTTACTGATTTTTACCAAATTTTATATGCATATTTAGTAAGTCTGAGATACAAATAAATAAATTTGGAGTGTTGACAAAAAGACAGCTTGTTAAAAAAACCATATGAATATATACAAAGCTGTGATAGCTAGATACCTTGTAACTTTGTAATAGGTAGGTATGTACTTAGTGTGTGTACTACTGTCCTAAAGTTCTTCAAATATCCATAAACAACTGTGTAGATGGCATAGTGTGCACTTGACCCTAACAAAAATTAGCACTTGATGACTTGCCACACTGAGCAAAACTGCAGATGGGCAGACAGACAGACCAGGTGAAACTACAAGGATCCCTTCTTGTTTTTTATTTGGTTTGTTCAATATTGGCTTAGGGGCTTGTATGCAAAATTATTTTAGAAGACTTGGCACCTTGTCTCATAATGCTGTTGAGTATATCTCTAAGATAACAACTGGCAAGAATGCTGCCAATTTACTGGGTGTGGGCCTCAATGCGATTTGGAAGGGTTTTATTTTTTAATACCTAGAATGTTATTGACTGTAATTATTTATTTGTTTGAATTAAGGGTGTAGTTTGTAGTCTCACAATTTTGTATGAGACATCAGTTAAGCTGTTTTTAAGTTTATATTTTTAAAAAAATTTATGTTTAGTGAATTAAGTAATATATTTTATTGTGAACAAGAAATTTTTTTTGTTTCATTTTATCAATATTACATTCTGTATAGGTCATAAAGCAAGAGTTATTATTTATCAATACAAAGATAAAACATATTTTGTTTTAAATAATTCTGTAGTTTTAGACATATCAGTGGGTAATTTATATTATATAAGTAGATTAGTAGATAGTAGAGACCCCAGACCATGACCCAGAGACATAGAAAAGTATACCACCTTAGATCCAAGTTTGATGGTAAAGTGGTATACTTTTTATTTGTCCTACTGTACATACATATATATACTAACTAGATAAGTTAAACTAGAGACTTGACTTCAGTTCCAAGTCAATCAAAAAATACAAGTGATTTGGTTTTGGAATATCTAAAATTCCCAACACCCAAGTGAAGAATTGAACCCATAATGCTATGTGGTCTAATGAGATTGTGTGGGAACAAACACATACACTAGGCTGTGTTAGCTGTTGCTTGACAGGTGCTCAGCTATCATGATCCATGGAGAATGATGTGTACAATAATAATCATCCTCCCATATATATTTATCTACTTCTACTTATATATATGTCGCAGTACGATAGATAAAGCCGTGATATAGTCATATCCCTAGGGATATAATTATATACCGTAACATAGATATACGAAAGAGATTAATTACTATCTTACTAGGAATATAATTATAATACGGTTGCAATCTAGTAATATGTTTATCTGACTAAACTTATCTAGTCAGATGGTTATAAATCTGCCAGAGAATCAAAGAAAACAATACTTATTATATTGGTTTTTATTTTTATTACAAAATTAAGGTTGCAATTAGTCACAATACTTTTCCGATACTACGCTTGCCGGTGCGTGGTCGCCATTCGAGAACTTTTCTGCCCCATCGGCCATCGGTTCGTCGCGCTATGTGCCCCGCCCACTGCCACTTCAAACTTCACTGGTCTATGTCAGCAATCTTTGTTCTCTTACGGATCTCCTCATTTCTGATTCGGTCTCGTAGGGAAACACCGAGCATAGCTCTCTCCATGGCTCTTTGGGCGACCTGGAGCTTTCTTATGAGGCCTATAAGAAGGGACCTCGTTTCGAACTTATATGTCATCACTGGTAACAGACACTGGTCGAAGCCTTAGTTTTAAGGAACTGATTATGGTATTTTGGACGAGAAGACATTGCGGAGCTTCCCGAACGCTGCCCAGCCGAGTCGGATTCGACGAGAGCCCTCATCCTTGAAGCTGGAGCTATCAGCGATATCAACTGACACAAGAAGATATATTGGTCCACAACTTCAAGGGTGCAGGTCCCAACAGAAACCGGCGAAGGTGTAACATGGGCATTAAACATTAACAAAAAGTACTTACAGGCGCGTTTTTTAGTAGAACACTGTGTACTTATTAGATTTTTTACAAAAAGTTTTTAATTACCTTGGCCACTAAATGGCAATAATTTTTGGCATATTTCTCTAAGCGACACCTCTTCATTTGGTATAGGATCATTCAAAGTAATGTTTTTTAGCTGTATTAATAAATAAATAAATTGTACAGCATTAATTAAGCTGCATTGTAATTAATCTTTCAGAATACCAACTGAAGTTACAATTTTACTAAACTAAATCCAGTAATATAAGCATATCACTAAACTAGAACCATATTATAATTATGTTCCTAGTAAGATAGTAATGAATTGCTTTCGTATAACCATGTTACGGCATATAATCATATACCTAGGGTTATAACTATATTACGGCTATATCTATCATACTGCGACATATATAAAAGAAAATTGTGTTAGTTACACTATTTATACCTTAAGAACAGCTGAACTGATTTGCCTGAAAATTGGTAGGGAGGTAGGTAGTTTAGAACCGGGAGAAGGACATAGGGTACCTTTTATGCCGGGAAAAGGCACTGTTCCCGAAGTAAGTTCAGGCGGGCGAAGCCACGGGCAAAAGCTAGTTAGTCATAAAAAGGGTCAATCAGGGTAATTGTAAACATATATGTATGATATTTTGGTTACCTTCAACAATATTTTATCTTTTATTACTTCTATGTGTACCTATATATTTTACATATTAACACAAATATATTATTGTTATATAATAGATACATTTTAATGCAATTATCAGGAAGCACTCATTGCTTACAAAGATCATAAAAAGTGTTTACAATTGTCTTATTTGTTTTGTTATTTTAAGGCAATTGGAAATATCAAAATCAACTCCTAGTATTGGAAGATATAGAAAACATTGCTTAATATTAAAGAAGCGTACTTACCCATAACTTGAACTCTACAAATAGCGCAGGTATCGCATTCAACATCCCAGCTCCACATAGCCACAGCATTCCATTTCTTCAATGTGAACATTTTGTCGGATTTTGGCCCGTCATTGTCACCACGATCTAAGTCACAGTCCTCCCCAGACATTCTTTAAATGTGCTTGTTTAGTTTTTGTATATTTACAATTTATAACTCACAAGATAAATAAAGAGAATTAATCTTTAATAAATTGATTCAGTTTGACAACAACTTAGTTATTATTCTGAGCAACAACCCCACAACAAAAACAAAATGAAATGACAGTGACATTACATTACCCCAAGCAAGCGAGACATTGACTTGACATTGGCAGATGGGCAAAAGTGCCAACTTAAATAAAGTGAGATGGACTTGTTTTGTAACGTGTTGTACGGCCCTGGGGGATTACTAACGTCTCTTAAAACCATGCATGATCCAGTGAATAAGCGAGACAACGCAATACATGATGTAAGGCGACATCCCCCTTACTCACTGGATCTTGCATGGTTTTAAGAGATGGTGGTAAGCCACCTGGGCGTCGATTCTGCTAACGTTAAGTCACAATCGTGTCAAAATAGTGTTTCAATGGTAGCGCTTTTTTACACACTAGTTACAACAAATTTATATTTTTTTTATATCACTGCTGATGACCACACCACACACTAAATTCACATCACATCATACTGTCATAACTCTTGTAAATAGTGTATAAAAAGCACTTCTATTGAAACACTATTTTGATACGATTTTGACTTAACGTTAGCAGAATCGACGCCCTGGATATAATATGCTTAGATGTTTTTGGGCTTGCGAAATATGGATGTGTAGTTACCGTAGCCTATTTATTATCTTGACACCTTGAGGGTATTACTAGCGCGCTGTCCATTCTTTGCGAATGGACTAGCTGTACCGCCAGATTGATGTCCTGTTGTGCTGTTCCTCAAGCAAGGTCTACCTTGTTAAATTGTAAGCCTAGGTGGCATTCGGAGCTATGAGGTACCTACTTAGTTATTCAAAGTAATGCAGCATGAGAAAATTATTTGTCCCACATAATAATAGGTAGGTTGAATGCTAAACACATGCTCGCTATTCCTGTTGCTTCCTCAGCTAGTTGCTTCGGAGCCCAGGGTCCACTTTCCTGCCAAAACCATGTCATACACACACATAATAATCGGACTCGGTAGAAAGAGACTTCTAAAAAAATAGACAGAAAAAATATATTTAATATTTAGTTTATTGGTATAAAAACGTATCGTAAGCCAACTAGCGCCACCAATCATTTTATTTCTTTTACTCTAAAATCAGATCAAATTGAAAAAATCTAAGAAGGCAGGTCACTCACTACTTAGTAAAATAACGTTTAGTATTTTGGGTATTTCTTTTCATTATTTTTCATGATTTTAGAGTAAAAGAAATAAAATGATTGGTGGCGCGCTAGTTGGCTTATGATAGCCCCTTAAATACTTGCACATGCAACTTGAAATCATAGTGAACAAGAAAAGCGTAAAATATTTTATTAAAATTAATTTGGTTATGTAACTTAACTACCTACCCTGTAAATAAAATCTCAATGCATGTAAATATATTATTCCGAAGTTAATACCTATAACTATTTTAATTACATCATTAAATTCAATCTTATTAACACAACTAGGTATTTGTAAATTCTTAAACATTATGTTCATTAATTAATTTTAAATTATAATTCTAGATATTAGCTATAAAAATAAAACAAATCACAAGATAATGTATTTGTCATTCTGTGTATATAAATACATAATAAACACACTATCCTAACTAATTGGCGGGATTTACAATTACAAATTAAAAATTAGAGCAAGAATAACGAAGAAAATGCTGGCTCCGTAACTAGCTGCACTACTAAAGCATTGAAAATCTTCGATCTGCACGGTGTAACGGACGTTGTATGGGAATCGGCATAAACGGGTATCTGCACAATAAAAGTTGTAATTATGTATTTACCACAAGTATTGTGGGTATCTATAAATAAGTATATATGTTACAACTTACTCAATTCATTTATTATAAGTACTTACCTACTCAACCAGGCAGTGCAGTGTGTACTTCTTATTACTAAATTCTGTGGCAGTGCGCAGGCCAAACTACAGAGTACCTAATACTTTGATTATTTATACCTACCTAATACATAGTAGGTACTAACGTAACCAAACGAACATATATCAACAAAACTGACTGATTCGTATACATATTCAATTTAGACCCCCTGTTGCATTATAATCACGGTGTGATGGTTCTAGTGGTTCTAACGGATGATTTATAGAGGCCTATAGGCAGTTACACAAAAAAAAACTTGACAGGATAAGTTGTGCAATCACATTCTGTGCAAGTAACCTTATACCCACATACCTACATTATATACCTAGACGGGTGACAAATAAATCCAGTGGCGTGATTCAATTTTATTAAGCAGACCCGGCTAACTTCGTACCAATGAACTGTTATTAGAAGGTATCTATACAAAAATAGAAACTCATTTAAAATCCAAAATAACTAAGCCAAATCGGTCTTTGAGTTGCCTTAAGTCTGAATAGACTTACGCCATTTCATTTTATACTTACACCTTTGAGAGAACAAATCATCAATGCCTTACACAATATAGATAAAATATGATGTACTTTTTTGACACTCTTACCGGTGCAAACTGCAGTGAAGGTGGTGGATGCAGCGACTGCTTGCACAGAGATGTACATCGGAGGACACGCGCCGATGGTCGGGTGACCACCACATGCGTCACGCAGACTTATCTCTACATTTCCGGAACTCGCTAAATCTTCACATGTTATCAGATTATCGTCAACACCGATGATTGTACCATTCCGCCTGAAATACAAGTGTACTTATGTTGATTCAAATATGTCACTGTTCACAAAACAATTCTAATTATTCCTGTCTGTTATAGATCCAAATAAATATACCTATTCGGACGTACGTATCACACATTTTGAGTAAGTTTTCATTGTTAATGATGATCACATAGAACAGCCAATAGTCAAAAGTTAATTTAAGATAATCTCATACCATATGTAATGAATTATTTTAATAAATTTAACAATGCTAATGTGATAATTGTAATGGGTGAATAATCTTTTTATCACAATAATTAAATAAATACCAAATTAACTATAGACCGTATAAAAGAAGTACAGTGAATCTTTGAGTTGCTCTGTATCTTCTTAAAATGTTGTAAGATTAGAACTTACCTTGGATGCACAATTGTCCTAGAGTAGCAAACAGTAAGGGTTCCAGTGCCGGCCGTAGTCCGAGATATGCGCACTTTAGAATTCTCATTGTTTCCAAAGAAATAGTTGGGGCTAACTGCGTAGAACTGAGTGTAACCTGGTTCTATAAAATCGTCGAATTGTCTAGTTCCAGAAGACCCGGCGGTGAACTCGAAATTACAAAGAGGATTTATAATTCTTCTGTTAGCTGTAAAAATAATAGAAATTACGTAGGTCGGTTTAATTATAACTAAAATTGGTATCACAGATTTTGTGTACAAAATTGGCATTGGAATATAAATCTGGTTAATTATTATCCCAACCATTAACACTATCTTCAGTTATGTACAGTTGGTGGCAGATAAATCTAACAACCCTAACGAACCTACTAATAATGAATCACATATCAGAAAACAGGCAGGATCAGGTTTTTCTGCCCCCGATGTGTATCTATGATGATCTATGTGTACACACATAAAAAAGTAAACCACCTTTACATCTAAGGTGGTATAATTTTCCATTTGGCCCCACTGTGCATGAAGTAAACAGACATTTAATGTATGTTAGCATAAATATGCTGCGGTCCCGTTCTGTCCTGGCAAAATATGGGCAAAATATGATTGGCTAAACATTCTTACTTATTTGGATTCTGTTTAAGACCTCTGCTACTCTGGATGCAACGCCGACTCCATTGGATGTTAGCGAAATGACATGGATGTCGTCATGCATGTCCCGAACCAAGTTCCATAAGTTATCAAGTTGATTTGTCGAGGTTGCAAACAATACTCTTAAATCTGAAAAAAGGAGTGTTCAATTCTACAAAGAAGAAAAATGGCTCCATTTTAATTTTTAATACCTGCAGACTGTAACCTTTTACTCACTATTTTCAACAAAATAGTTCAACTAAGTAATGAAGGGTAAATAAATAGGTAGTCACATTCAAAGAAATCATATTATTCTTTTTTTTTAAGCTTTTCTTTAAGCTTTATTTTATGATCTAATCGCAAAATTTAATACTTAAGCGAGTCTAGGTCAGAAATAATTAAGAAAAAGATAGGTATTTGAATATCGCCGTCTTACGTTCACTTCATGCCATTATTTATTACCCTATTCTGTGCCTCAAACCTATCTCCAGCGAAGAAAGCAAGTGCGTGCAAATTTATTATCTCTCCTATTGAAAATACTTACCAGGGATGGTTTCGTTTAACAATCGTGCTTCCTCATAGGTTGCATCATTATTTTGTACAGTGCCTGTGTTCAGTAGGAATAGTAGAACAGAGGAGTTGCCACCAACATAGTTCGTGGCAGTCTCATTTTGAAGCGACCACTGCATTAAAGTCCGTATGTTTCTATAAGCTGTTTCCAAGTTGACCCCTGTCATAACTGTGATGGGACACAAAATAAATATATTAGTTGCCTAAGCAATGTTCGTGTCTTGCAAGCAGTGGTCTTAACCATAACAACTTAACATAACAACAATATCTTCTTGATATTAAGGATACCTAAAATCTAGCAAGTATCGGTTCAGATAGGTCAATGACCCATTGATGCAAATTTACTAAATTTTATTATTTTAAAATAATTTACTATTAAACGATTAATGAAAATTTTGACTCAAAAAGAATAAAATAAGTGAAACTTACTGCTTTGATGCTTCAGTAAAGTATACTCTGAATGGAAATCTGAAGGACTGAAAGTCTGGTTGACCACAATGCTGCCATCGAAGGCACTGAGTAATGTCACACTAGATCCAAATTTGCCAACATCGATGGAGTCCAAAATGTAAGAAATTGCCGGATAAATAGTTGCATACGGCCATGTTGCGTCAAGCACTATATACAAATTTGTCCTCAGCCGTACATCAGATGCAGATTCTGATATGCTGCAGCTCAAGTCATTCATATTATTCTCTAAAAAAATTACAATCTATTTAGTAAATATAGCGTGCGTGTATCCATACTTCCATATCCATATCCATATCCATACTAATATTATAAATGCGAAAGTCTGTCTGTCTGTCACCTCTTCACGGCTAAACTGCTGGACCGATTGTGATGAAATTTGGTAGGGATCTAGTTAACGACCTGAGGTCAAACATAGGCTACTTTTGGCCGCGATACAACCGAGTCCCACGCGGAGCGAAGCCGCGGGGAACAGCTAGTAGCTAATATAGGCGGTTTTTTACTTGTACCTAAGTTCAAATTTATAGCGATTTAATAACTTTTCTGATGATTTCCGTAGATATTCAATGAAACCAAGCTATGAGTTGAATATAAAAATGCACGGACGTTTTATTAGATAAAATTTGCAACAGGTACAGAGAGAATTGAGCGGGAAACAGAAAAAATGACAGGACTAAAAGGTTGCCAGTATATAACTCTAGATGACAGTGTGCCAATAACAAAAAACAATTATGAGTGCGTTCTCAATTACTAACACTCCCTCTAGAACGCAATCCCATTTTATTTAAACAAAATAAATGTTTCTCTAGTGTAACACCTTTAGTTAAATTATCAGCTACCATATTACAACCATTTACAAATAAAAATTTAACCTTAGATTTAACAATATTTTCCCTAAGAAAATGCAATCTAATGTCTATATGCTTAGTCTTAGGTTTATAACTGTCTGTTGATGCTAATTTTATCGCACTTTGGTTATCACTATATATACACAAGACACTATTGGAATCTTGACCGAGTTCAGCTTGCAGTTGCCGAAGCCACAATGCCTCCTGAGTAGCTGAAGCCATCGCCATATATTCGGCCTCTGCTGTAGAGAGTGCAACCGTCTGTTGCTTACAGGAATTCCATGAAATGGCAGCATTTTGAAATATAAAAGCATACCCAGTGCAAGACCTCCTGTCCTGAGGGTCACTAGCCCAGTCTGCATCACAGAATCCGGTTATCTCTCTTGAATCTTCCTTTAGATAGCATAACTTTAGGTTCTTTGTACCTTGAAGGTACCTCATAACCCTTTTAACTCCAAGCCAGTGTTGAATCCCTGGGTCATTACAAAACTGACTCAATTTGTTTACTGCATGAGTGATATCAGGTCGCGTAACTTGTGCCAGATATATGAGACAGCCCACTGCTTCCCTGTATGGAAAATTGCTATCTTCATTCTCTGGTTTCTTTAAAAATTTTGTATTTACCTCTATGGGAGTGCGCACTGGTTTGCATTCCAACATACCAAAGCGTTCTAATACAAGGTTTATATATTTCTCTTGGTCTAAATAGATCCCACCTGTCTCTCGATCTCTGATTATATTTATTCCTATACACTGTTGTATCTCTCCAAGATCTTTCATAGAAAATTTCTCTTTTAATTTATCTTTTATATCAGTTGCTTTTATTTTATTATTTGTGAATATCATTAAATCATCAACCCACACTGCAATAAATATTATTATTGTGTCATCAACAGCATAATAAATACATGGATCTATTTTTGATCTTTCCAATCCAATTTCAAGTAAAACATCGTTCAATTTTAGATTCCACTGACGGCTTGCCTGCTTAAGCCCATAAAGTGATTTGCGAAGATGACATACCTGAGCATTTTGTTCATAGAGTTCTGGCTGCGACATATAGATTTCGGTGTCTATGTCGCCTTGAAGAAATGCACTTATAGCATCCATTTGCATAATTTCTAGGTTATATTTAGCAGCTAAAGCGAGCAAGAATCTTACTGATGTATATCTAACAACTGGAGCATAAACTTCGTTATAGTCATTTCCTCTCCTTTGTGCACATCCCTTAATGACTAGTCGAGCTTTAAATCGAATAATCTCACCCTTTTCGTTGGTCTTACTTTTGAATACCCATTTACATGGCAAGGCTCTTTTATCTGACGGTAAATCAACAAGTGACCAGGTCTCATTCTTTATTAAAGAGTCATACTCCTCCTGCATTGCCCTTTTCCACTGATCAGCATGTGGAGATGAAAGAGCTTCGTCAACTGTCTGAGGGTCACTTAAGTTAAGTATAGGACAAAAGTAACTCACGTCATGGTCCCCCCTTTCTGCATACCGGACAGCTCTGCGTGGACGTAACGTTATATTACGTACTGGTGTCGAGAGGTCAACTGGTTCCTCTGGTATGTAGGTCGGATCATCATTGTCGCCAGATATATACTCTTCACTTGACGAATGATCTGAGACGTCCTGAGTTTCTTCCTTGGAGGATACTTCTGACGATTGCATTTCTGGACCACTGTCAGGTATATAGGGTAAGTACACATTTTTATCAAATCTTTGCACATTTTCTAAAAATACTACATCTCTACTCTTTATTATTTTATTAGTATCAGGATCAAGTAGCCGGTATCCTTTACTAGATTCACAATAACCAACAAATATAAATTTTCTAGATTTAGAATCCCATTTTTGGCGTTTTTCTTTGGGTACTTGAGCCATGACTTCAGAGCCAAAAATCTTTATATTTGATAAGTTAGGCTTCTTACCTGACCACATCTCCATCGGAGTTTTACCATCAATTGATCTAGTCGGTGATCTATTTACTATATAGGCTGCTGTGGCCAGTGCCTCTGCCCAAAATTGCTTTGACAATTGAGCATCAAACAGCATACACCTGGCCCTTTCCACCAGTGTCCTGTTCATCCTCTCAGCAAGACCATTTTGTTGTGGTGAGTATGGGGTACTTGTTTGATGTTCAATACCATGCCTACTTAGAAAATTATCAAATTCTTTGTTACAGTATTCTTTACCATTGTCTGACCGAACAACATTGATTGTACAACCAAGCTCATTTTCTACTCTGCTTTTATAATCTTTAAATACTTCTAGTACGTTCAATTTGTCTTTCAGAAAATAAACATTAACTTTTCTGGTAAAGTCATCGATAAAGGTAATAAAATACTTCATACCTCCCAGTGATGTTTGTTCCATCGGTCCACATAAGTCGGTGTGGATAAGTTGCAGTGGGTGTGAAGCTCTGGAGCCAATGTTATTAAACGGCAGTCGGCTCTGTTTACCTTTGAGACAGGTGGCACATGTGATAGCTTGTTTACTATTAGCAGGAAATGGACTCACTCCCTCTGCACACTCCGGTAACTTGTTAACATCTGAAAAATTGAGGTGTCCCATGCGCCTATGCCACAGGACGACATCATTTAAATTATCTGAACAAGTGAGGTGTGAAAATACTTCTCTGTGAGTGTTCAACTGATACAAGTTGTTTACTAGTGTGGCTGAACAGAGGAATTTGTTATTTTTATCATAAATGTCACAACATTTGTCTTTGAAATTTACCTTACAGCCACTTTTCACCATAGCACTCACTGATAAGAGATTGGCAGCAAGTTTAGGTATGTATAAAACTTCTCTTACCTGTATTTTGCTTCTTTCATTCCCATTTAAAAATAAATTGACCTTTCCCATATTTTTCACAGATAGCGGTGACTTACTGGCAACTGTTATGGTAGGTATCGGTGGGCTTGTCATGTCATACATCCAGTCACATCTATTAGTCATGTGCATTGATGCACCAGAGTCCACATACCAAAGGTCCGGATTCATTGTCTCTGAACATGCTGAAAATGCTGCAACAAAACTCTTATTTTCATCTTCTTTATTTGTGTTCTTCTTCTTCGGAGCACGACAGTTCTTGGCAATGTGTCCGTGCTTATTACAATTATAACATCGGGGCCCCTTCTGGCTGTGGGCCTTCTCTGTACTGTGACTTCCATGAACGACTGACTTCCTAGTGAAGAATGCTGTACTTTCAGAGCATTGGACTTCCTGCAGGAGTTTTGTTTTAATGGAGTCTGCACTGATCTTAATCCCTGAGCTCTCCAAACCCATAATCATCGGCTTATAAGTTTCCGGTAAGCCTGCTAACATCAGGGTTCCAAGCCATTCATCATCAATGTCAAATTTAATGTTCCTGAGCTTATGGGCGGTTGACATGATTTTATTAACATAATCATCCACATTCTTAGAGTTGTCCAGCGTGGTTGTGATGAGGTCTCGCAATAAGGCAACTTTCCTGTATAACCCGCTGTCATCAAAAGCTTGACGCAAATTGTTCCAGACTTCATTACACGTAGTCGCGCCCTGTACATGTACGTAGATAGTCGGGTCCAGTAACAAAATAAGCTTAGATTTTGCCTTAGTTTCCTTTTTAGGGTCATCGTTGGTTCCTTCAACACAGGTCCACAAGTCTTCCAACTTGAAATATGCTTCAATTGCGAATGTCCACGTATTGTAATTGTCTCTTCCGACAAGTCTGTCGATGTGGAATGGATTATGGCCGGGAATGGACATTTTTGTACTTGAAATTTTTCGTTTTTCAATGAGCACGCCGCTTCAAGCCCGGAGAGCACGCCGCGCCGGTTTTAAGTTCTTTCGGAGTTTGTTTTCACTTTTACTGATATCTATGAACTACGCCTCTTCTACCATGATGATTTCCGTAGATATTCAATGAAACCAAGCTATGAGTTGAATATAAACATGCACGGACGTTTTATTAGATAAAATTTGCAACAGGTACAGAGAGAATTGAGCGGGAAACAGAAAAAATGACAGGACTAAAAGGTTGCCAGTATATAACTCTAGATGACAGTGTGCCAATAACAAAAAACAATTATGAGTGCGTTCTCAATTACTAACATTTTCCACTAGGTAATATTAAAAAGGCTAAAAAGTTTGTTTGTTTGTAACTAATACACGCAAACAGATACTTAGGCCAATTTTTATAAAATTTGGTACGGAGGTAGTTGATACCTTAGATTAACACTACACAGGATAAGTACCTACTTTTTAAACTGAAAAATACCCGATTCCCGATAGGTTTGGTAAATAACTTTAGAAAGTAAATAGAGCTGGGCCATACCATCCACATACCATCAATGAATGAAAAACTTCGGTTAAAACCGAGGGGTGCAGCTAGTACTTATGCCTAAGCAAAAATATGTACATCACGTATGGTACAAGCAAAAATCATAAAGATCAAATCAAACATCATCCAGGTCAGATATCATAAATGATGATTGGGTATACTATACCTATAATATCTACTATCGCTCCCGCATCAAGTACATATGTATAAAAAAAACATAAGTACATATACTTACGCGTGTAGGTTTGAAAGTTTGTGATAGAGCTGGTGACGAGTTGTGTCAGGCCCGTTGTTATAGTCCCTGACAGAAGCATGTTGGCATTTAAAGCAGCTGCAAAGGACTCAGTCTGTGTTACCAGAGCATTGTTGCTGAGAATGGAGGTCGTCTGATCGCGGCGGTTGCATGCTCGTACAGTAGAGTCAAATACTCCATTCTAAAGAATAAAGATAATGCCTATAAACTATAGCAGTAGTAGTAAAGCTAAGTAGGCAATGTTTATTATTTATATCGAAGTCCAATTATTTTTAGGTCAAGAACTCCCCTCAACAACGTCTGATGTGACTTTAACTTATTGAATACTAGCTGTTCCCCGCGGCTCCGCCCGCGTGGGACTCGGTTATATCGCGCCCAAAAGTAGCCTATGTGTGACCTCAGGTCGTTAACTACATCCCTACCAAATTTCATCACAATCGGTCCAGCAGTTTAGCCGTGAAGAGGTGACAGACAGACAGACTTTCGCATTTATAATATTAGTATGGATAGTATGGAAGTATGGATAGTATGGAAGTATGGAAGTATGGAAGTATGGAAGTATGGAAGTATGGAAGTATGGAAGTATGGAAGTATGGAAGTATGGATATGGATATGGATATGGATATGGATATGGATATGAAAGTATGGACTAGCTGTTCACCGCGGGGCTCCGCTTCCGTGGGAATTCCGAATAAAATATAGCCTTTGTGTTATTCCAGGGTTAAAGCAATCTTCTTTCCAAATTTCAGCTAAATCGATTCATCCGTTAAAGAGTAACAAAAATACACACGCTCACAAACTTTCGGCTTTATAATATTAACGTGTGATTTGATCCTATATGGAAGATGATTGTTCTTAAATTACACAGACCTTTTATTAAATGGCTGTGGTAAAAAAGTAGTATGATCAAAAATAGAAAAATTTTTGGGCAAAATAAAATAAATACATATAAGTAAAATGAATAACAAAAAGTCTGAGCATTTACAAAATATGTGAGTGCAAATAAAATTAAACGAATAAACCATACATACCCTAGGCGAGTAGTACATGTCTAGAAGTTGCGACAATTTTAATGTGGAGAATGTTTGGAGAATATTCGTCATTCTGTTCCCGAGGATGAAACCATCGAGGTCACCCCGGATCTCGGGGTCAGTCATTTCCAAATTCTGGCGATTGCTCAGCATGAAATATCGCCGCGCTTGTGAGGTATTAAAGTTGCCACCACTACCAATGGAAATATCTGTTCTGCCTCTTGTTCCTTGGATTAGAACTGCTTCGGCCAAATCACCTGTAAAATTAAGAAGTCAATTGTTTTGTTATTGATCACTTTATATTTTTCCATCTCGCTAAGTATTTCGTGTATATTAAGTACTACGAGTATGTGGCAAATACCTTTCACAAACCATTTGACAAAGAAATCTAAGAAAAATAATGATCGACGCCTTCGTCCAGCAGTGGCTGATATGACGATTATGTCTTTATAAAAATACTAGAGACCTGCCCCGGCTTCGCATGGGCATAAAAACCTTCCTATTGAATCACTCATCTATTAAAAAAACCGCATCAAAATCCGTTGCGTAGTTTAAAAGATTTAAAAAGCGACTTTGTTTTATACTATGTAGTGATTTATTTTGGTATCTATTTTTATCAAGAAATGTTTTTCACCCAGCATTAAAATTTACTGATGAACCTATAATGGGCTCTTTTAATTTAATCTTTGGTGGGGGATACCTGATAGAGTTGCTGGATATAGGTTTACAACATTCTGTTGAACATTATCGTAAGTCTGCACAGTGCCCTTAGTAAGTTCCGACAAGGAAACAGTCTGCAACTCTGCTCCTGCAGCGATTCCTGCAATCACATTGCCTGCAGACGTGGCTCCCCAAGGCGTGTGTATGACTCCATCCAGTACGGGACAGGTACTTTCTCCCAGCAGTTGACGGGCAGATCGCATTGAACCAGAGTTGATATTGAATTCAATTTCAGCATCAGGGTTGAATTGTCTCATTTGGCCGTATTCTGTGTCCCTGAAATAATGTGAATCTGTTGAGAACATGCAATTTGTTAGGTGACTGCAAGACGATGTTCGACATTAATTAATAATTCTTCTGGAATAGATGATTGCAATTAAATAAACTGTAAAGAAATAAATATCAAAGATAATTACTCTATGGTCGCGCTAGGCACGAATATTTCGACATCGTCATCTACTCCAGCGGCGCGAGGTGTTCTGAGAGCGCGGTACTCCGCCAGCTGGCCGCAGGTGTTCTCGTCACCGCGGACCCTGGCGTCGATGGTCGTTGACAGCATGTGATGGAGGGCACACTGCGAGTAAGAAATAATTGTAACCTTAGTTTCTTCCGGGGTGAAAGTAACTCTATGCCCATCTCAATACTTCTATGCGTATGCGAAATTTCAAGAAGATTGATTTCAGTATACTTAGATAAAACATGAAGAGACGTGACAAATATAAAAACTCACTGAGGTTTTTTTAAAGTTTTTTCGCATTTATTATTCGTTTTGTATTTGTTGGAATTCAATTAGTAAAATTTTAAAAAGATTCGTTAATAAGGTGGTACAAATAGGTAATCACCAAAGAAATTGTCAGAAGATGCGGACAGCGGTTGAGGATGCGGACTCAAGTTTTATTTAATATCTTGAGGGTATTTGAATGCCGCCAGGTTGCAATTTTCAAGGCTTGCAGTACAGACCGTATATACCTATATAGATTCAAAGACTGGGGTCAGCTAAAATGCTGTCTTATTTGTTTTCCTTTTCATGATATTTACTTACTAGACAAATAATTTTATTGTTAGGTATGGAATCCGTATGGGACCGTAAAAATGAGCTTCAGGTTATGACGAAAGCGAGTGGCGATTGCAAAAAACTAACTTTACTTACTTTCAAAGGCGAAGACAGAGTATTATTGGCCAAAGCTTGAAGATTGCTAGGAATCAGTTTGGTGAGGAGTAGTCTGTGGCGATGAAAAGAGTGGAAGGTAGGTGCGAAAGGCAGCACAGAAGAAGGGGTGGTCCCCGATTCTGGTGCGTGGTACTCGATACCGTCCTGTCGATATCTGAAAATGTTTAAAGATTAATTAAGATAGAATTAAGATTATATATTATAGGGTTTGACGCCAGGCATTTTTTTATCTATGATTAATTAGGAAGGTAAAGAATAGGAGCAATTAAATACTACCTACAGTCTGCTTTCTTCAGACTTTTATTTATTCTTGGTCAGTAAAAAGAAATGGAAAATCATAATATTCGCCGAATGGGGAAATCATGACATAGGCGATACGGCTAGCAACCCATCACTATTGATTTCCTGTTTCAACTACCATTATGCTAAACGTGGCCTAAGGTCTTATAGCCCTAGGCTCTTTCTACCCCGCATGGGATAAAGACGTGATTATATGTATGTATGTATGTAAAAAGAAATTATCGTGTCAATGGCTAAAACCTATGTATACTCGTATTTGGCCCAATAGAATAGATATAATTAGAATAAGCAACACAATCATAATCCTACAAGTAATTATAGCTCTTTCAAAAAATTTTTTTTTGTTTACATTGTCAAATGTCGAATTTAATGTAAACAAAAAAAAAATAAGCTTTTTGTGTGTTAGGCGGAGCGAAATGTGGCTCAGCGATACAAGTAGCCATTTCGAGAGGAGAAAATGGAGATCGGCGGTCGACCTGCCGGTCATGCGATCATACCATGCAAGTGCAAGCGGAAATATAGCAATAGAAATAATAGTAGACGATTGAGTGCATTAAATACCTAAGTAGAGAAGCATGCAAAAGATTTTTGCTCAGAGCTTCCTATTTATTTATAAAAATGTTTTTTTCATTGTAGTAAAAAATAGGAAATAGGAATCCAAGGATTTTTGTCCGAAAAAAATTAGGGTTCGAAAAGCACAATGGTGTACGCTAAAAATACCACGTCAAAGAGTATAAAGTGGTTAAAATCTTAAACCAGGGTGTGTAAGTTTAATTGACCTAGTAAGTCCTACTTTTCTAGTGATGTGAATAAATGAACTTACGTATGTAGTAATAGAACGGCCATCATACGCAGATCCACATTAACATTGGGGTTGTCTTCAATCTTCTGTATAATGTCTACGAGAGTCTGCACAGAGGGAGGCGGCAGGTTGTTCCTGTCCAACAGGACCGGGTTGGTGTAGCACTCTCGCAGCTCCGGAGCCACATTGGCTTGGGCGGTGACTTGGGCGTGAGCGCCGCCCAGCATGCCGAGTACAGTCAGTATAATGTATTGATTCATTTTGCTAATCTGTAAACATTTGTATAATTTATGTTATTGTTTAACATATTTCATTGTAAAGTATACATAAAAATACTGTTATATTGCATACAATTATTGTACATACATACTTCCTGTTACAGACAATATTTCATATGGGTAAGTAGGTACCTAACGTATTTTCTATGGTTGATTATAATGTTAACTAAACCTTTGCATATTAAGTACATCAAGAAAACATAAGAATCTTTTGATTCTTCCCACAACTACCTACGTTAGTACTATAAGGTATATATTATGTGTCACATTGTAATTAAATTTATAAAATTTTGAGGTGGCTTGAGATAACTACTTTTACCTACTTTTGTTTTGAACTAACTACAGCATAGTTTCAAAATGAAGCTTTATAAAGGTGGTATAAAAAATGTTATCCAACCTGACTACCGCTCCTTTATATTTTAGATATGAATAAGAATTTACTAAGAATCAAATAATATCAGTATTGTCAAAGATAAGCGCTTTATAATGACGAATTTAAGAATATGACTTCGATACTTACTACATACATGTGTGTGAGTGATACACTAGCCGATAGATAAAACTGCAAAAACATTAATCTATGAGACAAAAACCTAAATAAGGAAATGACACATTTTACGAGTACAAGGGTACAGTTAATACTTTTGCTTGTGAACAAGATCCTTCGCTGCGACGACGTCAAGTTAATTTTTGGGTTTACCTCACAGAACTGGGAATGTTTTCTTCTACGAGGCCCCGAAGGGGTAGGCATGGCCATACACTTGTTTAATAGTGACTCGCCCTGGCTTTGCAGTGGATCATCGTACATGGATGTCATGTCACCCACACATATTGAATGTAAGGGTACATTCCCATACCAAAAAGTAAAAAATAATAATATCAAAATATTATTTATTCTTATTGACAGCGGTGTCTTCCAAAACGTACAAGACTTACGTAGTAATCAATTTATATTTAAAAAAAAGAAAATTTGTGGTTTGTGTTGGTTTCGTAGTTACATTACAGTAGTACTTAAGTAGTTAAGTACATTAGAACTAGGTTCATAATTTACTACTGATTAGTATCGTTTCTGAACGTTATCAAGTCGGAATTAGGTTTAGAATGAAGGTTGCCCAATTTTATTTGCTTGTTCTACTTTTGATAAGTATTTGGCTCTAGTATTTTGTCATGTGAACGATAGGTATCTCATAGTATATTATAATTGAGTTACAATTAAACCTAATGTGCTTAATATATAAACTTAATTGTATACTGTTACTCATAGTACCTTGTATGTATGCCAGGACAAAATTCGTCATGACTTAGGTATAGGTATACTTATCTATTCCGTGGTATATAGGAATGACCTATCTACTTCCTTCGCAAATAAACTAACAATAACATACTTGTTTATGCTACATAATTATAAACTGAAATATATTAATATAGAAAACTATTCAAATGTAGTTTAGCTGCTGTCCGGAGCTCCGGTTCCCTCGAAGTTATCCCCAGTTATCCCTTACCTACTTATACCCTTACTACCTTTCAACTTGATAGGTCGAGTAGTTTTTGTACTCCAAACAAAAATAAAAAAATCAAGTATTTTATTAATGAAACTAATCAATATCATATGAGAGTATATTATTTCGTACAAAAAGTGAAAATATAATGTACCTACCTAAAGTTAAGTACCTACGTATTTCAGCATTCATGTGTGTGCATGAAAAACATGACGCATAAGGTATATCCCTTTCATTATAATACCTTTCATTGTCCTAAAATGATTATACATATTTCTGTAGCCTGAAGATAGGTAAATACATATTAATTACACTCTATAAGTAAAAAAATATCACTATCAACTAATTAAAACCTTAGCTTAAGAAGACTTACTTTAAAATATAAGAAGTTCCAAAGTGTAAGTATACAATATATTCACTCTATCTAGCACTATGTCAATCACAACCACATCATATTGATCCACTAGTTAAGTACAGTTCTTTCAGGTGAGACCTCAGAAAGCTGGTAGAAGTCGATAAGACTGGCTACACAATGGTCACACTATTTCAGTACAGGGCGCACCCATAGCATCGTGAAATACAGTACCTACCTGCCGGTACCGTGATAAGATAAAAGAAACAGGTCTAGATAAATTTGTAACGAGTGATATTCATACCAAGCGGAATGTTATCTGTTTTTGCTAGTGATTAGGCGAGATAGTACCAGATTACGGTGAAACCAATGCTATTGTGGTATATAAGCGACTAGCGACCTGCCCCGGCTTCGCATGGGCATAAAACCCTTCCTCTTGAATCACACTATCTATTAAAAAACCGCATCAAAATCCGTTGCGTAGTTTTAAAGATTTAAGCATACATAGAGATATAGGGACAGAGAAAGCGACTTTGTTTTATACTATGTAGTGATTATATTATCCACTATCCGTTGACCGCGTTTCTGCCTGCGTATTGCGTTAAATTGTAGAGGGATTCTCCAAAGAATTCTCTTTGGAAAATTCGTCTACAATAGGTCTTCCTTTATATACCTATCCTTAATATGTTTATTCAATGGAACCTTTTAAGTCCTTTACCAAGACAGTGAGTTACGCTGCTTTCTTCCATGATAAATAAGTAGGTACCTAAAGTCTGTTAAAACAATAAAAACTTTTCCTAAATGTAACAATTACTTTTCCGATAACCAATCGGTTTAGCCAAACGCGAGATATTCGCCGACAAACATATAGGTCAAACTGAGAACTTCTTTTTTAAGTCGGTTACAATTAAACAGTGCTGTTTTTTGTGGTTTTCATATAATATAATTGCTTTTGCCAAAAAAACGAAACCGACTTCAATTCCTGAACATCAACATTTTAATAAATCTGAAGTCGGTGCCGATTATTTTAATAAAATATGCTTATTAACGAGCCAGCAGCTATAGTCAACGAATTCGTAAAATTGGCACCAACTTCAAATTTATAAAAATATTTGATATGAAGCATATGTATTGAAACAACAATGTATTAATTATTTCACCCTTATTAGTTCAGGACTTGGAGTCGGTTTCGTTTTTTTGGCAAAAACAATTATTTTTTACTTTTTAGTTTTGAATACGCAATACCTTACAACTAAAAAGATGTAAAGACGTTGCATTTTGGAAAGTCGGGTAAACGTCATCAGCGTCGTCTCACCTGAT
Source organism: Apomyelois bistriatella (assembly GCA_947044815.1). Taxonomy (NCBI): domain Eukaryota; kingdom Metazoa; phylum Arthropoda; class Insecta; order Lepidoptera; family Pyralidae; genus Apomyelois; species Apomyelois bistriatella. Next base: position 8,964,206 of record OX345689.1, read on the forward strand.
TGACATGGAATATACCAAAAATACCCAAATCGCAATAAAACTTGAAGAGTTCCTTCGATAACTCCATGATTCCATCATTAGATCCTGATCTGATGACTATGGAACCATCTATAAAGTATGCCCTTTCTAACAAAAAAAGAATTTTACAAATCGATTCAGTGGTCTTCGAGTAATCGAGCAAGATATATTACAATCAAAAAGTTGTAAATACCTCGCTATTTTTAAAGTGGGTTAAATTTTCCAGCATCGTCTCACCTACGTCTTACCTTACTAAAAACATGGAATAAGTATATCAAAAAATACCCATGCCCAATACAAAACTTGAAGAGTTCCCTCGATTTCTCCATGATCCCATAATCAGATCCTGACCTGCTGAATATGGGACCAATCGGAAAGTATACCCTCTCAAACAAAAAAATAATTTTTCAAATCGTTCCAGCCGTCTTCGAGTAATCCGGTAACATACATAAGAAAAAACATCCCGTAGAATTGAGAACCTCCTCCTTTTTTTTAAAGTCGGTTAAAAAGACATCGATCCGGTATAACTTAACAATTTAACTATTAACAATATTTATAAATAACAAAAATAATCGACGAGGATGGGATTCGAACCCACGCGTGCAGAGCACATTGGATTAGCAGTCCAACGCCTTAACCACTCGGCCACCTCGTCATATGACTCAAATGTTAAATTTTATAATTACTATCAATACATGGATAAATTTTAACATAAAGTGATATTGATTATATATTAACTTATTTAAATATCAATGTAAATTAAAATATTAGTAAAAATGACAAAACAATTATACGTATCGAATTATACTTAAGTAATATCTTACTACTAGTGACATCTATCCCTAACTCATCAAACTAAATAGTATATTCTTGTTGACGTACTATTTGAATGAATAGAACATTGTTTTTTATTTTTAAATATTCTATTTCTTTCAAAATTTTATTTATTACAATATAAGCCGTGATATTTAAAATTTTAATGTAGAAAGGAAATAATAAACGGCACATATGTAAGGAACATTCACATTCAACCAAGTATCAACCTTGACGGTGTAAGATAGTATTAAACAGTGATAACAGATGTCGCTGTGAATAGTTATCTCGTTTAGATATACTATACTTACTACGAATTTATACTGCTCAACAAAAAGTTAAATCATAGACGAAAAGAACTAATTAGCTGATCTAGTTGTTTCATACCAAGAGATATTAACAAATAAGTAGGTAGGTGAGTAAATACCTAATGTAGCGGCTGTTACAAAAAACCTGGCACACCAGGGTTTGCAGAATCGATCGACCTTGCACCCAACTTTATAAACAAGTTGTAGGTATTTGTAAGAGGTTTGCAACCTCGCGAAAATTGTCTCAACAATGAGTGAAAACCGCAATCAAGTCATAACAATAAAATAATAGTCTACAGCATGTTCAATTATTTTGTTTGTATTGTAATTTGGTGCGTGCGCCGTTTATGAATGAGGGAGGGCTAGGACCGGCTGGCGGTTGCATAGCAACGCGCCCCTCTCGACTCACCGTCTGACCCTGAGGTCGTCATCCCCAGTTTAATATAGGTGTATGTATAGCGGGTTCAAGTTAGGCGAATCTATGAGGTTACTTCAATAAAAATGCACAATAGATTCTTACAGACATTATTTCTAATTTAATATGAACTAGCTTTCGCCCGGGGCTTCATTCCGATAAAAGAAGCCTACGTGTTATTCCCGAAAACCAGGAACATATTGTATTTTATAAAAGTGGGTCTGGAGAGACTTTGAGGCCTATGAGTGTGGAAATTCTAAACAGACGGTGCCACACATCATCTTTGAATGTCCCAATACCAAATAGGTACAAGGGAGTGCCAACGGAATTCAAGGCCTGTTGGCTATTTAATAGAGTGTAGTTTTAGATTATGAGTAGGCACAGCGGAGTCTTGTTCGCTGGGCCATACGATAAACTCATCCTTGCAGAGGTCCATTCACCTACCCCAGGACAGGATCGCCTGGGGAAGATTGATCGTGATGGTCACGGGGACTGCGGTATCAGTCATGAGGAAACGACAAAAAATAATTCTGTGTTTAGGATTGTTTGTGCAATCCAGGTTAAAATAAACTTATAAGTAGGTATTTTTTTTTTTACGCATAAGTCACAGAATATATAATAATAGAACTAACGCTGTAGTTTAGAGGCTCGTAAACTCGAAACACTAAACTACACAAAATCATAAACAAAGAATTTAAATTAGCTTCCTTAACTTGAGGGAGTTGAACAACCAACTGTATACAAAGGTCAACTCTACTTTTAGTAAAATATTTCATATTGTACTTTACTTAAAAGTTCCAAGCTACATTACAGCTGAACCTTTCAGCTCCCACATGTGCTTGTATCACAAAAGCCTTCCGCTCAATATTATCGAGTGGAATATGCTTTCCGCCGATATCGTCGCATATGTCGGACTTAAATCAAATTCAATTCTACGGTACAGCTCCGTACCTAAGAGCTTTAGTCAATACAAATACTGGTGCCATCTAAGGCTTACTATTCAAGTATTATAGTGGTGTAGATAGGTACCGATTTGGTATTATGTATAAGGAGGATCTTCTAGAGATAAGTATGCCATTGAATACGGCGAATATCTTCTATTGTACCTACCTAAATGTTTATTAAATTTTATTTATATATGAGTTTCAACAGCCAATTAAAGAATTAATACCAGGGTTTCTAATATTTTTTCATGAGACAGAGTCCAGTAAAGAGAGTAAACGCTTCTCAGTCTTAAACATTCCGAATTTAACGTTTTATGATATACTTACAAAAGATTGAGGAGCTCGATAGCCTAGCGCGGCGCGCATGTTCGTAATGATAACGCGCGTCAGGCGGCGGCGAGTGCGCGGCCATGTTTGGATTGGTCGTCATTAGTGGTATTTTCTATCTTGAGCTCCTCCGTGCTTCGGAAGGCACGTTAAGTCGTTGGTCCCGGCTGCTATCAGTTGATGGCAGTCGTTAGGCTATGTCAGATGCCTTTAGGCAGCCTGAGAGTGTTGGCCAATAACACACCCGAGTCATGTTCCTGCTGATCTGGTTTCCCTGTAAAAAGGGTTACGGAGGTCAGACGGTAGTTGCTCCATTCTAATAACCAGTTCCGCCAAACCATGATTAATAGCGTCCCCTGGGCTCTGAAGCGTAAGCTGAAGATGCACCCGGGAAACACGCTCGGACGAAGAAGATATCCTTACAAAAGATAAAGGACTGGTACATCATACAAAACTTTAAGATAGTGTGATATTTCTCATGTAAATAAATCTGATCTTATCATTATTCTATTTCTTATAATATTTATAACAATATTCTGTAAGCATCTTTTGTACAACACCGTATGGGTATACGGTGTTGTATGAAACCAAGCAACCAGAAATTTATTTATGTAGTTTTACTAGGTAGACGTAAAACTACATGAATAAATTTCTGGTCCTTAAAGATGCCATGTAATAGACTAGCTTTCGCCCGCGGTTTCGCCCTCGTAAATTTCCCACGGGAACAGTGATTTTTCCCGGGATGAAGGTATCCTATGTTCTTCTCAATACTTCTATCTATGTGTATGCGAAATTTCAGTAAGATTGGTTCAGTAGATAGGGCAGGAAGAGGAAACAAACAAACAAATACTTATACAAACTCTCTTTCGCATTTATAATATTAGTTGGGATAGAAGCCAGTGTTCGAGATAGTCTGTCGCACAAATCAATGTAATGCTGATACTGCATCGAAAGCAATCCAAGGGCCTCGTCTATCGTCTAGACAGTACAATATAAGTACCTATACCTCTGCTTACATAGATATTTGTAAATTTTTAGCTGTACTATCTGATGAATAAGGCTATTATTCAAGAAAACAGGCAAATGCAGATGTTTTTCAGGGTTTGAGATGGCACTTTACCTAATCCACTAAGCCTCCGTTGCATTTTTTTATAAGTATAATTATTACCACGGAAATAATTCTGTATCAACACCATCCCGGTTCCCATTGTAAATAGTTCACAAAATAATATATTTTTTTCTTTATAAAATAACAAACGATATCTATGTATCTTTTATTATAAGTAATAAATTTCATGCAATTTTGTTACATCTAATTAAATATTGCATTTTCACAGTTATGAGATTAAAAAAAAAACTTACACGTGGCTGGGTTGATCGTAAAATACTATTATAGTTATATCTAGGTATTTCTACTTCATTTGTTTCACTATTTCTTGGAAGAAGACATAAAAATGCCAAGACTGAGACTTAACTTGCACTCGTACAGCTGTATTGGCGAATACCTACGAGGGTCTTCGAAGTCGGTTAATGTATTATATGTATCCATATCCATATCCATACTAATATTATAAATGCGAAAGTCTGTCTGTCTGTCTATCTGTCTGTCTGTCTGTCTGTCTGTCACCTCTTCACGGCTAAACTGCTGGACCGATTGTGATGAAATTTGGTAGGGATGTAGTTAACGACCTGAGGTCAAACATAGGCTACTTTTGGGCGCGATATAAGCGAGTCCCACGCGGGCGGAGCCGCGGGGAACAGCTAGTGTTTTTAAATAAAAAAGAAAACATGCCACCGAATTGAAAATGAAGTCCTTCGTATATTACTTAACAAAATTCGGTTTCTAATAGAAATACAACAAAATCTAACTGCGTTTCAACTATCTCTTTACTAGTCTTTACACAAAGCAACCTTATTTTTTATTAAAAGTGATTTATTATCTACTACAACTCAATCCCACATCGATATATTCTGAAAACCATTATCCGATAAAGTAGGGGAGACTATTATAACATTTCGCCAGTATAACATACCACAATGACAAAGTCTGGCGACGGATTATCCACTTCAGCGAGATGAAATTTTCTCCTTCCTTTATAAAAACGTATGCTTTGTATTTTTTTATGAAATAATATTGTTTGTTTTCAGTTTTATCGATACAATAGAACAATAGAATTAAACCATAAAATATTCCACTCCATTATAAAACTGAAATTTTGTGAGTAGGTACCTATGTTGCTTTTTCTTTGTTTTCAGCCCCATGCCGTTTTTAGCTCATTGTTTCCGTTGGTTCGCGCACGAATACGTCACATAACAATTTTCTATTGCAACAGCCTAAAACATATACACCATGAATTGCACTGTAGTACCTATTCACCTTTTATTGCTATAGAATCGAACCCTCACTAAGTTCCTGGCTGGCTCCATTCATCACTGGCGCTGGAAATTGTCTGCGGGAGATCGAAAATGTGCAGCTCTGCGGCGCGGCTGCGGTCACTCGTTGGCTTACCTCACTAGTGGCAAGCTTAGTCTGCAAGGGTTACTTACATTTGGATGACCAACAGCAACAGCATAGGTTATAAATGTATAACAATAATATTTTTACATATAGATACAAGTTATCTTACTAATATTATACCTAAAGACGAAAGATTTGTATTTTTGGATATTTGTAATGAATATACTCAAAAACTACTGAGCCAATTTTAAAAATTCTTTTACCATTGTAAATCTAAATTCACCCTGAGTGACTAGGCTATGTATGTACCACGGGCAAAGCCGGGGTGGACTGCTAGTGATTTGATAAAACGGGAACGCCAAATTTTTTATCAAATAGTAATCTGTCTGCGGGTATCTCTGAGGCCTGTGGCTCACTTTCACTGTCGCCTTGTAATTAGCTTACTAAACCATACCTCCATAGCCTTATATTTTTTTTTTTTTTTTTTTAAAAACTTAATTAAGTATAGTATAAACTAATTTTCGACCGAGGCTCTCTCCCGTATTTTTTGAGATAAAGTACCTAGATTAAGTAAGTAAGTATATGTTATTCCCGGTTACACCCGGATATAAAATATTGCATATTAAATATTGTGTAACAAACTCGACTTTGTTTTATGCATATCAGTGTACTCAAAGATAAGTACTTATATGTTATAACTAGATTTCGCCCGCGGCTTCGCCCGCATGAATTTCTCCGGGAACAGTGCTTTTTCTCGGGATGAATGGTACCTACCCTATGTCCTTCCCAATACTCATAGCTATATGTATGCGAAATTTCAGGAAGATTCGTTTAGTAGATAGGACGTGAAGAGGTAACAAACAAACAAATAATAAGAACTCACTTTCGCATTTATAATATTACCTAGTTGGATTGGATATATAAAGGATAAAAATAAAAACACACACGTGAACTCAACGCTTATGGGCAACTTTCCGTTTGCGTGTTTTTGTTCGCTAACGAAATTAACTCCAAGCAACTTTTTCTTGCACACTCCCATTCAATTTGAGCGAACGTGCCCATATTAATTGCAGTTCCGACTTAAGTTAATTACGTCAGTCTCACTGCGGATTTACTCCGCATGAACTACTCTACGTATTTAGGTATAATCCTGCCATTTTTACGTCAATTCACTTATTTACTAATGTGGTGTTTTGCTGGGTGGGGTTTTGCAAGTACGAGTAGAAATGCTGCGTACCTATACCTATTTAAAAGAGTGGTTTTGCGAGTTGAGTCCGCGATCATTGGTTCATTAGTTCAGTATTTCAAAAGCTAAGGACATAGTTAATAGATTATTTTTTATTAATATACTGGCTTTTGCCCGCGGCTTCGCCTTCATAAACTTTCCTCAGAAACTGTGCATTTGGGATGAAAGGTACTCTATGTCCTTCACAATACTTATAACTATGTGTATGCAAAATTTCACATAGATTGGTTTAGTAGATCTTGAGTTATAAGTGTTGTAACTAACACGACTTTCTTTTTTTATAAATTTAGTTAGATTTGACACCTCCGCTCCGGGTTGTCCGGGTCGGGTTTATTTGGTACCATCAAAATACATTTAAAAAAATCATGATTGGAATCTCTTTTTAAGTAAAAGTGTTAGAAGGTTCCGCTCTTCAATAACAATATATACTACTAGCTGTTCCCCGCGGCTTCGCCCCGCGTGGGACTCGGTTATATCGCGCCCAAAAGTAGCCTATGTTTGACCTCAGGTCGTAAACTACATCCCTACCAAATTTCATCACAATCGGTCCAGCAGTTTAGCCGTGAAGAGGTGACAGATAGACAGACAGACAGACAGACTTTCGCATTTATAATATTAGTATGGATAGTGTACACGATGCAATATAACCCAATAGAATAAGTTATGTATGAATAAAATGAATTGAAGAAAATATGCATTGGAAATTAGGATTCGCTCGGGGCTCACTTTTTCTACGTATAAGAGAAAAGGGAAATATAGCTACAGCCAAGAACAGATTGAACCTGCAGTACCTTAAGTACTTACATAACTGCAATAGAATGATCGGTTGGTCTTAAACATCAATACAGAGGTATTTAAATTTAATACAAATACAAGCAAGACTGTAATACCTTAAAAGACATTAAACTAAGAAATATAGAGAAGGATTGTTAAGTGCAGAAGGGAGGAAATTAGCAACCACCGTCCACAACCCCTCGGAGTACGTTCGCATAATCATGGCATTCTTTGTCTGGCTCAGCTTTTTATTCGTATTTATTATAAGAAATAATGCAGATTCTTGCAAAGTTGCACCAAATAAAATAAAGAAGGTAAAATAATCTTCATAATATGTACATGTACATACTGTTTGAAAAATAATTATATATTTAACAAGCAAAATTTAGCAGTGTTTAGTGTAAATATTTATTACTAAATAAATTTATCGTAATTACTATAAAAAGTTTTCGACCTCTAAAGCAGGGCTGCATTATTTTTCACGATAGGTTAAGTTAGCGTTTCGAGAAGCTAAATCTAATTTTCATCATTTAATGACTTATGACGTCGTGTCCAGCTACGAAATGGGACTAAGGGCCTCGGTTTCGTTATGACGAACGAAAATTTTATTTTTACTGCGGATTTCAGGTCCTTCGGAATGTTAATAATTAAATGCTCATTGATAATGATGATGATAATAACCAAAATTTTAATTTACAATAACTAGTAACAACCGTTTTCAAAGTATCGATAAATGTATTATTTTATTAATTTATGTTTACTTATACTTCAATGAGGAGATACTTAAAGACATGTTTGCAATTTTTCTTGAATAAAAACATGCTAGGTGACTTTCAATGAGTTTCCTTTCATACATCGCCATTCAATGATATGGTTGACCTAGTCTTAGCTCGGCTTCAGCCTAAGTATATTCAGCCAGCTCCATTCATCGCAATAAGCCATTGAGCCAACAATCATCTATAAAAGGCTTCTTGGGGTCAAGGTTGCTCCCAATGTCGAGCTTTAAGTACGTTCAGTAACCTCACATTTTAAAGCAAACTTTTCTTCACAAATTATTCTTAAAGTTTTCTCTGGGGACTCGTGTTCACACAAAATATTTACTAGTCAAATCATCACTCTTACTTACATATTTTATTTCAGGTGATTCTTATCTTGCTAATAAAATGATTCTTTTATATTTATTATAATTTAATATTAAATGTATCATTACTAAATCAATATTTATAATTACATATGTAAGCAACAGTTTGCTGCACTGCACATTACATTTCATCGTTTATAACGGACGTAATTGGTTCTACGCTTTCGTAGCACACATGCGGAGCCGTAGCAGGCGCTACGAATTGTACCACTTGTACGTACAATCCCTATATTTTCGAAATAGTTTGATGTCAGTAAAACACACGTAACAGATACCTAGTTTAGTTCTTGTTTGGCTTTATAACAAAAACTGCTTTCTACTACGTCTACGAACACCACTAGCTAATTTAAATTAATATTTTACTTTTAAATAAAAAAAGGTAATGCAATTTATTATTTGGTTAATAAATAATATAAAGCTACGTTCAATGACGTGTAATCCACATTAGCAAAGTGTGTGTTTATTTCTTTATTGTATAACATTTAACATTTGGCCGGCGCCTCATCGCGACACACAAAATTTTACATTTATAATATCAGTAACTATGGAAGAATTAATTATACTCATTTAAGAACTAAGATTTTAAGTAAATTAGAGGTCACAGAAGATATACAATTAATTATCCTTACTTTCTAGATTTAAATTTCATGAAAACGAAATATGAAAAAAAAAAAAATTTATTTTACTTACAAGAAATGACGTACTTGTAGACGTCAAGTATGAGACGAAAATACATCGGGTAAAATTAGATATAGCGTCATCAGTGTCGGCCTTGCAGGGTTTGGTATTTAAGGGTCTGAAATAAAATACTACATTTAGATTTTTTACTAAATTTACACTTTTATTTTTAATTTGTACAATAATGTTTTAAATAAATAAATAAATGTGTCTTTCCGAAATTCCGCTTTATTTTTACATATGTACAGTGGATCGCATAGAAAAGTATACCACTTTACTCGTACACATTATATCTATATACATAGTTGGTGGTCGGTATAGATTTCTATGTGGCCCGCCTACTCGAACAATCTGGATCATTGTTTTTATCCCTAAATTCTCACAGGAGCCCTTCGGGAGGTGTTCGGCAGAGATGGCCTCCGGATAAAAGAAGTTTGCATTATTAAATTGTATACATTTGTTCTCGGCATGTACTTGTTATGAGTTTTATAGTTCAACTAGCTGTAGCCCGCGAATTCGGGCGCGTGGGCTTCGTTCCCGTTATGGTGGGGGTTCCCGCGGGAATTGCCCGGGGATCACCCTTTTCTTTTATACAAAGATTGTCATGACAATAACCAACACAAAAAAATATCCAATTTTATTTTATATCCAATTTAATTAAATTGGATTATAATTTTATTTTTATTTGGTGTATTCGTTTGAAATCAACATGCCTAAAGTTCATTCAAATGACGATAACTTTTTTTATGAACCGATTTTGATGAAACAAGCTTTACTGTATTACCGAGTTAGAACAAAATAATTGGTGAAATTTTAAGCAAATCGATTCAATACTTTGGAAGATAAGCGTGATCATATATACAGATATACAGACAAAAAATTCAAATTTCTTTTATTCATCATAGTCAAAGTTACTAGATGTACAGACAAAATATTTTTACTATTTTATTATATGTACTAAAAATAACAACCTGTACAAATTTTACCTACATTACAGGCAAGCTGTATGTTAAACCAATTATATATCACACGGGCAACTGACGCAGTATAAGCAAAAAAGACAAAAAAAAAGACTCTCCCATTTCTCAAATGATAATTTAAATATCCACCCAAAGGAGGAGTAATGTGAACAAATTAGGAAAATGTATGGTCGGAGTTACGTGAGGGAAATTGAATCCTAAGAGACCGTGCAACCGCGCTTCACATACGCGTACGAATTAAGTATAACGTTGAAGCCATATAGTCCATTAATATTAATTACATAGGTTACTCTAAGTAATAAAACTTAAGTTTACTTAATTCATACGTAAAGCCATTAATTTTTTAAGATTCACGAATAAGTGTAAGTTTTTTGAGCATCATGCTTAAGGACTTATTGCTTTCATTTAAAAAAAAAAACAAACTTTAATTTGTTAGTTAACTGATCAGAATTACTACTGAAAAGTACAACTGGCAGAAATTTCTTTGTACAAGTTTTTGTCTCTTATTTTTCTTAATTAACCAATAACCGTAATCACAAACATAAAACATTGCTACTTAAGTTGCTTTATAGATTATCTTTGCAAAAATAATTTTAAAGCATTGATAGAAACTGTCTCTAATATACTATAGTATATGAGAAATTATTCCTACAAACAAAGATAAGAGAGAGAGAGAGAGCAAGTAAATAAAAAATACACCAACAATGATATTTACGGCTAGCATTTTCGTTCAACGACCCCAGGGAGTGTCGCTGCAGGAACGTGTCTGAAGATACACATACACATTTGTATATTCGTTCGAATGCGTGTAAAAATTTTGTGCTTGTCTACGCACCCTATTGGGAGCGAAAATAGTCATAAAACTGATAGGTTTTTTCGGCTAAGTATGTGTAATTTTCAATTTTCTTTTCATTCTACAGTTAACATTTAGAGTCAAGTTTGTTTGTCTAAAATAATTATTCTTACTAAAGAATTTGGCTATGTTTTTAAAGGCATGAGCAACGACATAAAAATTTAAGTATTAGTTTACAATCAAATTTAGTTTCGAGTAGTTTCATAGCTTGCAACTTTTAAAGTCTGTGTAAAAAAATTCTTATGTAAAGCTCAGTTATTATATCAGTAAGTTTTTAGAGCCTTAATTTTCATCTACTTCAAAAACGTACGACTTAGCACATGACATGAAGTTCTCTTAAGTTCAATTGAATGAACACAAGATGATCTAGTCCAACCTACAGCCTCAAAGTATTAGATGCCCTTACGATATACTCGTACTTACCTATCTATAGAGCATTAAGGGCGGGGACGAAGGTTCAATGTGTAAGTTGTAGCTAGCCTTTGATAACTCGTGAAAAATTCAAGTGCTCGCGTACTGTTCACACCCTGCAGCCCAACATTTTTACAAGCTATGCAATAAAACTTTATCCAAATTTATAGCTGTCACTCTGTCACTAATGTATTCGAATGAATTAAAGTACAGTGTAAGTGACAGGAGAGGAATATTTGAATATACAATAACAACAAAAAGTAAATTAATAAATAATAAAAATATTAATTGTATTAGTTTGAGGTACCTAAGTAATCTAAATATGGCAAAAGTTATATTTAACTAGGTTTTAAATAGTTTTGTGTATTTAATATCCCTTTTGCAACAAAACAAAGTCGGGTTATTAACACCCCATGTAACTCAAGACTAGCTGAACAGAATTACACGGACGCGAAGCCCCGGGCGAAAGCTAATTTGTCATAAAAATACGATTTTAAAGCTTTAATAGTTAATATTTTATTTGAAAATGCAAATAACATTTATTCACAAGCTAGGTAGAATACTCGTATAACTAGTGTCGCGTTTGTTAACCCATTCTTCAAAACAAAAGAAACTGAATGAGATCGAATATTTTATTCATACTACGTTATTTTTGCATGAATAGTAGATGGGGAATGAACTGAAATTGTATAAAATATCTCGGAAGCAGTGGCCAGCGCAAATACGCAGTCTGCTCAGCAATTTTAATTTCGAGGCGACTTATGCAAATAGAAAATATTTTCATTCCGCAAGCGTAACTATGTTTATCTTAATAAAACTGGTGTAATAGTGCAATCTCAGCGCCCTTCGAAGATAGCGCAGAAATATTGCCCCCGTTCCAACAACGAGCGGTAAATTGACGGAGAAATATTGTTGATCCCAAGCACAGAATATATACTACCAAATACATATTTCATAAACTTTCATGAAAGTGTTTCATGATACCTATTGATTATATTCGTTGAGATTTATCGGTATAGAATGTATTTTCTTTGTTATTTGCCTAAAGATGTTACAGGGTTATGTTTTGTTTTCGAAAACAAAATATGTCATTTATTTTATATAGATTTTAGATGATAAACAAGGAGCTCGTATAGGAGTATACCTATACAAGTTCCTTGTTTATCATCAGTAGTGAAATCAAATCATGTATTAAGTATGTAACATGATATGTACTGAATAAATAATCCAAACAGAATACATGCTACTTATTTTTATGAGTAAAAATGTCTGCAATTTTTATTATCCCTTGAGCCTCCAGAAACACCGGTGAATCTAAACGAAATCAGTCACGGCTGAGCTCCAATTTCAATGGAATTTCTATGCAAATTAGTTTATCAGACGGCAATATGATTTGCGCTGAATTGATGAGGTTTTTCGTCACATTTCACAGCTGCAAATGTTAAGAAGTGTGAAGTTATATTATACGTGACATATTTTTTGTGTCAATAGGTATCTACGTTTATCGATTTTTAACAATACTTATAAATGAAATATTATTAAAACAACAACTCTTAAGATTGACATTATAAATGTTATTTTACGTAGATGAATATATATTACAAAACGAGCGATCCATGGGTGCAATATTTTGGTTTATACATAAAAACCTTTCTCATGAATCACTCTATCTATTATGAAAAATCTGCATCAAAATCCGTTGCGTAGTTTCCAAGATCTAAGCGAATATAGGGACAGACAGCGGAAAGGGACTTTTTATACTATGTAATGATAATGATAATAATTAATTTTATTTCCCTTGCTCACGCTCACTTGAGAATAGTTGGGAACAACTGTGCCAATTTCATTCGTCACTTTTGTTAGTTTGGTTCTTTATTTGTTTTAAAAATATAATTATGTGCATTTAAAAAAAATTAATATGTTTTATATTAATGTTGTTTAAAAGGTCGAGGATGTCAACTTACAATATTACTCTCTAGTAATTTGCTTCTTATCCGGCCTCGACAAAAATGAACTTTAGGATTCAGGAAAATAACAAATATTCATTCAGTCTAACAAAATACATTTTGTATTTATCTTACTAATTAGGAGTACTTAGCTATCCTTTTGTAATCTTTTGATATTGTACAGTAAATAAAGCGGGATGTAAACGATGTAAATCATGTCATTAGGCGCCCGCTATCGGCCGCTCTAATTGAAAATAAATCTCATTAACGGAAGTTATTTTCATCCTTCGGGTGCTGGTCTTAGCCTCATTGCTTTATTTTGGAATTCAAGAAATGCAGAATTAAATAAATAGCTCCAGCTTTTATTAAATAGGTAGCTCTTTGAATTGAATTAGCAATTTTCGTAAGTACTTGCCTATAACTGTCCGGTTCGAACAACGTAAAAAGTGAAACTAAGTTGGTTATTTAGTACCAACATAATTTTGCAGTATAGTTAAAAAAACACATACGAGTAGTATATCGTATGTATGACAATATTATTCAAGACATAAAAAAGGAATCAATAAGTGTTACCGACAGATTCCGGTCGTCGGGCCACGAACACTTTTTATTTTAGCTACGAAATGCAACAAAACAAAATTACTTATATTAAACAATAACATCTATGATGATTAAGGAGGAGCTTTGACATGCCCCTGACGCCGCCGCGCTACAGTAAGATCTGCTCCCGCCCCGCTTCCTAAGAAATTAATTTCTTCGGCGAACACTCGCAGAACAATTAATTTGAGTTTGTACCTGTAATTTTCTTCTTAACTAAGTACTTACATACATATATGTTTATTTATAATGAAGAGCTCAATAGTATATAGCAGGGCAGCGCCGACGGCGAGTCCGTCCTAGCTTGAATTGGTTCCTCACTAGTGGCATTTCTATTTTGAGCTCCCCCGTGCTTCGGAAGGCATACTAAAGCCATTTTTCCCGGCTTATCGCTTAACTTCAGTTGGTAGATTTTGTCAGGTACCTAAAGGCAGCCTGAATAATTTGACAGTGTTGGTCACCAAGTAACACACCCGGATCTTGTTTCTATTGGCACAGATTTCAGAATACTATACTGATACAGTACAGATACTCAACCGCCATACAAAGAAACGAGCCGATTTTTTATTTTCTAATAGTCTCCCCATACTGAGACATACTAACGCCATCTATCGACCACTTGTGAAACTTTAGATTCTAAATCTGATAACATCCCAACTATACCGAAATTTTGCATACACATAGCTAGGAGTATTGAGAAGGACATAGGATACCTTTCATCCCGGGAAAAAGCACTGTTCCCGTGGGAAATTCATGCCAGCAAAGCCGCGGGCGAAGCTAGTATTTATAAAGTACTTAATCATATTCTTACTTTAAAAAATCATCACTACATAGTATAAAATAAAGTCGTTTCCCGCTGTCTGTCCCTATGTATGCTTAGATGTTTGAAACTATGCAAGGGATTTTGATGCGGTTTTTTTTAATAGATAGGGTGATTCAAGAGGAATGTTTAATATATATATTATATAGCATTGCACCCCTGCGAAGCCGGGGCGGGTCGCTAGTAAAATATAAAAACAATAATTGTACACCTGTTGTATTTTTTTCAAGAATGTAGGTCAAGCAAATAATAATACTTGTATACGTTATTGTTTATATTGTTAGTCGTGAAATGATGAAATCAATTTAACACGAGGCGCGGTGAACACAGTTCAATAAATGTAACTTGAATTATTAAATTTTTTTGTCGGAAATAATTTATCGCGTTACTCGCTTGCAAGAGAAAATTTCAATGATGAGGCCACGAGAGCATGTGGCATTTTTATCATAATAAAAATTTATTTTTATAATGAAATGTCAATATTTTATATAAATAATTGCAGGAGATCCGCAGTAATTTACTATTAAACACTAAAAATTATGATTCAGAAAAGTGAAAAAAAAATCGACTGTATTCTTCGTATGATGAATGATAGGAGTGAGTTCCGAAAGCCTTTTGGCGCCGAAGTCTATATTAACACTAAGTATAACTGCATATATATCCATTCTTATCTGATTCCAATATAATTAAATATTACTAACTACTTACCTACCTATCAAAAAGCTTCGTAACTCCAGTGTGTTACAAAATGAGTTACTTTTGCTTTGGTATAGTAATAGATTATCTGTGAATCCAAAATGACTGACATCTTTGTTTTAACTTTCTATCAAAAACTATATTATCTCATATCAATTATTCAAATCAAACTTATTCGATCACTCTCATCCTGAACTTCATTTACTTACTACACTTAAAGTTCCAAACACTCAGCAAGAGATCAATCGGGGAATTAAAACTACCCAGTGCAAAGATAAAGATCATAACTGCCGCGGTTTGTTGGAGCTAGAACAAAGAGCGAACACTGTTTGACCTGACTCAGATAACCTTCTAGGGTTGAACATGTTGATAATCGGAGGAAATATTAAAACTATCTTCTTTCTATAAAAAACAAGGATCGGCCTATCTGCATAGCTAAATAAGTAAATGACAAGTCCCCATACTTGTTAATTTGAAAAACTGTTTTTACAAGTCGAGTAAATACAGAATATGGATCGATTCAAGTGTCAGTGACCAAAAATTGTAAATTAATAGGCAAGTATTAAAATATTGGTTGTAGAAAAATATTCTCCTTGAACGTCAACCCTACTATGGGTTCGAAACGAGGCCAATTGGAACTATATTGGCAGATTTTATTTCAACTTCACCCGCTCGTAACTATTGTTTCTTATAAATAAATAATATAAAATTTAACTATGTCTACCCTAGCCTAGTTTACCAAGTTTTCTGCCTTTTGTGTTAGCATCCCATCCCAGACCCATCATATATGTTATAAAAAATAATAATATATATAAAATAAGTTATATAATATCAGTTGATAGTAAATTCAGTGCACGGCACGATGTGCAATAGAAATCCATGCAACACAACCAATCCTCACATTTTGTCCACTCCGACTCCTTGGTACGTACTAAGGGAGACCAGCAATTTTACACTACTATTTGATACTTAAATAGAAAATATGTTTAAGTTTAACGGTGTCAGAATATAAATCATATATAAATAAAACTTGATAACAAATCATTATTTAAATTATCAATATGAACGTAAATATAATACGAGAACAAACGAGGCCACAAGCCGCAATAACTAAAACTCCATTAGGAGCATTCTAAGTGCAACAAAACTGAGGCGTATAATTTAAAGAGGTTACAGAAATCACACTGTTATTAAATTAACTATTTAGTATATACATACTACACAATAATATAATCAATAGATAACAAATTTAGTTGCAGCATTCATCAACATTGGAGTCGGAAAAGTTTACTCAATACTTACAGAAAATTTTAACCATATTGTATGGTATTATTTTCTTATTTTTATTTACCGTTATTATCATCAGTGATGATAATAACGGTAAATAAAAATTATTCATCACCATCATCATAAACCACGCCAGAGTTATGTGGTCGATTAACCGTGTCACCTACACAAAATGATGATGATCATGATCATGGTCATCAAAAATTAAGTTAGAGAAATAGAAATAAGGAAGTAATTCAGACAGAAATCCAGTATTTATATTTATACATAGGTACTCAAATGGTCATGACATGGCAGAGCCGTGGTCGCACTCACTGTATCTATTATACGAACAATGTTCGTTAAAAGGTGTTTCTGGCATCTATTTACAGAGGATGTGACCTCGGCTTTACCATGACCATTGTCGTACCTATAATTTCTGGATTTCTATCTGAATTATTATACATACATACATAGACTGCCAAAATCATTACCCTTATTCCTTTTGGCTTCAGCGTCGTCGGGTATAAAAAGATCAAAGAAGCTGTAGTTTCTGCAGTTCAACATATTTATTATACTTTACCTTTCTCTATACTTTTTATTTTCCACTGTACGCAGTCCGGCATCAAATTAATATTTAACATGGTTAGGGGGAACCCTCGACGAGGCTTTAATACTGGTATTCCGTGAGAAGCGTCACCTGCTACAAGAAACATGCATTATCAGGATAAACTGTGGTATTCTCCAGGAAAAGCCCGGAAATTGTAAGTCAGTCTGGTTTTGTACCGCTTTGTACAAACAAAATTACTTGTTCATCTAATCACTCTGATAGATCTTTAATTCCGTATTGAGTTGAATAGATTAACTATTTGCTAAGTAAAATGAATGGACTAAGATTATTCTATTAGTGCTTGCATCTTTTTTTTTCACCTTTAATTATTTATCTATATTTATAATCAAAGATATATTACAAGCTGTAATTAAATTAAGTTTTATTAGGCAGTATTGTTAAATCGGAGTACAAGAGTTTGGGCAGTCATAATAACAATGAATTGACCAGTCATGTAAGCTATTTATTCTACTCTTCTAGAAATAATCTTTGGTTATTTCTAGAAGAAGAGTTGTAGAATGTCACCACTCAATAGAAACACCGGCCGGTAAATACCTTTCAATAGTTAATAGCTGATAACATCCCGCAACTCTTAGACTTATGAGTGGTAGAAACTTGATTATAAAGTCCTAACATCCTCACTATCCTTAATTTGCTACTGCACACGCGATTGCACGTCTTATTAGTCCGGTCAAATTAGACATTTGACCCACGACAAATTCAGGGGAAGCTGAAAATTCTTACAATTGTTTAAATCATAATTATAAACATTGTCTTAAAAGTCCCAATCGATCCCATGTAAGGAAAAAAATTTAGCGGGGTAAAAAGGTCCAAAAAATGGGTTTTTTGCGATGTTCTTGAAAACGGTAAGTTTTATCGCAAATTTACCTCAGACATAATTTGTAGATTAGGAAATTTCCTATAAAAAAGGTATTAATATTTTTTTTCTTAAAAGCCACCGCTTCTGAGATATAACGATGCAAAAAATTGCAACTTGTAAGCGCGCGCCCATATACTTGCGCTAAGTACACTACCCCAGAGGTGGCGTGGAAACGTGAGCGTTTATGACGCTTGCAATTTTTTGCATCGTTATATCTCAGAAGCGGTGGCTTTGAAGAAAAAAATTATTAATACCTTTTTTATAGGAAATTTCCTGATCTACAAATTATGTCTGAGGTAATTTTGCGATAAAACTCGCCGTTTTCAAGAAAATCGCGAAAAACTCATTTTTTGGACCTTTTTACCTCGCTAAAGTTTTATCCTTACATGGGATCGATTGGGACTTTTAAGACAATGTTTATAATTATGATTTAAACAATTGTAAGAATTTTCAGCTTCCCCTGAATTTGTCGTGGGTTTACTAATTTTTTGGTCTAATTTGACCGGACTATTATGCTGTTTACCGATTTTCTTTATTTTATGATAATACTAGCTTTCGCGCGCAGCTTTGCCCGCTTGCGTGAATTTCCCTCGGGAACAGTGCTTTTTCCCGGGATGAAAGGAACCCTATGTCCTTCTCAATACTCTTAGTTATGTGTATGCGAAATTTCAGGAAGATTGGTTCAGTGGATAGGGCGTGAAGAGGTAACAAACAAATAAGCAAACAAATATACAAACTCAATTTCGCATTTATAATATTAGTTGGATTTATAGAAAGTAGGATAATATTTATAGAAAAAAAGGCTTACTTAATATTAATATGTAACTAGGTTATTAAAAATACTTTTTAAAATTTGCTCGGCGTACATTCCTATTGGTTCGAGGGCAGCAGGCACGGGCTCACGGGCACTAGAACGCCCGCTTCAATTTTTCATTTCACTGCAGATAAATAAACGCCTCCACGTCGACCACCTGCCTGACGAGCTTTTCACTGTATTTTCTGCTTTTCCGTTTTCTCTTTTGACGTTGAACATTTGGAGAGCTACGTTGGAAAGGCCAGTAATACATTATTTCTTTCACTTTAGCTATTTTATATGACAGTCAAAAGCTTTTGGTTAAAATATACTAAACACGGAGGATAACTTTAGACAAGTCTAACAACAGACTCATACCAACCCAAAATTACGAAAACTTCACACTTAAATTAAGTAGGAATTACATAAGTAGTAAAGCAATGAGGATTAAGAAAACCTTTCAAATTGAATCAAAATCCTCCCAGTTAGCAAAGTTTAGAGTTCAGTATTGAAGAGGTAGCGGAGCATTCGATGGCTGTAGATTTGAACCGGCGAAGTTTTTATTAAGTTGAAGTTGTAGGATTGCAGGCTGATGCCGCAGTGAAATCAACTGACTAGGAACTCTATTTTTAGTTCCATTATTTATAAAATTCCAATTTTTATTTTAAAAATATTATACTCATATGTCGCATATGTGTATTGTGTATGTTCTATTTAAAAATAAAATTTAAAAGTTCTATATAAAAAACAATCTTTGATATATTATTAAAGAAGACTATAGCATAAGTATATGACAAACATCCTGTACGGGGTTTCATTTCAGTGGATTAGGTATAGAAACTCGTAACAACTGGTAGTGTAGTAAATATTGATATCTCATATATTTTCTTTCTACTATATTTTCGGTGTGCCTTTTAAATATATTAATGTACAATTGTTTTGCAACGGAATCGCATTACTATAACTGTTTCATAAAGGATCTCTCACCGTTACGGTATCATATCGTCTTACTAAGTTATGTCGGTCAACCAATTTCACATAAGACTTTTTATACCAGTTAAAAATAAAAAGCAGAACTACCTTTTCAGTTCAGATTTTAATCCGAACATAGAGGTGCATGTTCAAAGGTTATACTACCAATTTAATCGAGGGCAAAAAATGCAGCGCAGTTCAGGTGGCCGGGTCCCGGTACTGGGTAGATAACCGCTGGCGATCAAATCTGACGATAGGGCACGTTTCCCATTGGAACAGCCTGTATTTGCATCTTCCGATTCAAAAACTTTTATGGCAATCATTTTCTTTCATTTCTAATGCTTGTGATCATAACAGAAAACAAAATAACTTTTAAGCTTTTGAAAGAGACATCGCGTGGAAAATGCAAACTATGATAGGAGGCTTATAAAGAGTATTAATATCACGTTGACCTCAAGACCTCGCATTACTAATATCATTATTATAGAACTAGGTATTCGAAGTCAGCTACGAAATGGGACTAAGGGGGTAAAACTTGACTTGACATTCGATTTTTTTTACAATGTACAGCGATTGAGTCGAATCCACCCCTGATGTTAAATGCAGACATGGTCTAACCATACTTATATGGAGTTTGTTGGATGATGGCCAAATTGTCAAATCAATTGGACATTTAAATTTCAAATTATTATATTATCATCTTATAATCAAAGATTATGCGCCACCGACCGGTTGCACTACTGTAACAAACTATTATAAATACCTAGAAACTTTTTTCAAGATGGCTATCAATGTTACCAGGAAGGAACTCGTAACTGTCTCCGACGACGACTCAACTCAATTTCGTAACAAAAGTAATATGTGAGGCTGTGGTAAGCTAACAAAGGAGCGACAGCTTAGCACGATGCTATTGTGCCGAGACTGCTACATAACACAAAAGAGAGAGTTTTACAGATATGACCCATGTTAATTAAAAGAAAAACCAAAAAGTAAATGAAATACCTCTAACTTGTTATTAATAGAAATTGTTTTACGTTTTCACATATTGATTTCATACTTTTTGCATTGGTCATCAGCGTGATTATTTCTACAACTGCTGCTAGTTTGACTATTCGCCTTTTCACCTGTAGATGAAAAAAATTTGCTCAACGAAACGCTTCTCTGTTTCTTTAAATAAGAAAGGAATAAAAAAAAATTGGTTGCCTGTAAAGTCGGTATACGGGCGAAAGTTTTACGTGACAACGACTTTGAGTCTGTCTCTCTCGCTCTTAGGGGACGCGTGCCTCTCACTCGCTCTCATTGTGAGCGCATCGTAACGTTACCGAGCGTTACACTTTTTCATAAGTGACTCCCAGCCGCAACCTAATTTAAGACGTTGTCACGTCAAAACAGTATTTAACCACTTCGCCGGTTACTACCTACTAACCTGTTAACCATTTTGATAAAACAAACTGTTCTTACATAATAAAATAAATCATTATTTTAATTAATACCTATATAAAAAAATAAGTAAAAACTAATCTTAAATTAAATATAAAACCCAAATTGCTTTCATCATATCATATTATACATAATATGTAGGTTTGTTTCTGTAGCCATAGTAATTTAGCTGCATGGCTCGCCGCCGTCTGCCCTTCAGACATTTTACAAGAAATTTCAGACTGCATGCACTGCATGTGGGCGACGTGCGAATGTATGGGCTGGGATGAGGCTCTTGAAACATGTTTTTAGTTTATAGTTTCGCTAATTTGGGATTTATGGTTGCTGTGGTTTATTTTTTATGGCAAGTTGGAAGTACGCCTATTTTTTATTTATTTAGTTAACGTTAAAATAATTGTTAAATTTGTTTATTGTAGTTTGTGTTAAATTTAAAAAATTTCGTGTGGGGCGAAGTTAATGATTTTTCTATAATATTTTTTTCTTATAATTTTAGTAAGAACTGAGTTGATTGCGATTTTTCGGCTGGTAGAATGGAAGGTCCATATAACCAGCTGCTTATTAGTGCAATATGATAGAGTCCCACCGATACATCAGCTTATAGTTAAGTATAATATTTACTCTACTTCTATAAATGATTTATTTTCGAGACACTATAAGCATGAACTTAATTATTCTTAAACAAAAATTGTTCGCTTCGATCCATATACTTACCTAATATTTACTCTTAAAATAACTCTTCATTCACCTCGTTTCGTTTCAGTAGGTGACCTGAAGCTACGTTTTTTTCTTCTTTTAAAGTTTAAAACTTTACTGGAAAAATCAATCAAAAAGTTTTCAGTCCTTTATTGGCGGCGCTCCCTGTCAGTTCTCTGGATAAATTTACCTTTGTGCCAGCAGAGGGCAGGTCGTTGGCCGTTCATCAAATAAACTCAGCGCCCAGAGCGATCGTTGGTACGGTCCCTTTAGTAAATATGCAGCTAATTGCAAGCCTCTCTAGCTCTAATATTATTTATTTATTACATGTAGCCGGAAATCAGGCACTGTTCCCATTTCTACAGTAAAGGAAAGGAGGCGGTTGTAGTTTGAATGAATGACTGCCATCAGCAGTGATACTTATGTTCTGAAAAATCAAAATTGGTATGTCCTACAATAATAATGTTGAAGTTTGAATTAATGTTTGAAATTTCTGTAAATACATAAATTAAATATTAATTTACAAACTTTTCGCTTATCAAGAAAGAGTATTTCAATAATTAGAGAAACGCCAATTATAACTAAGTATTATCACTTAATACAGATGGCATGTAGGCTAATCATTATCTTTCTATAACGACCAGTTTTTCAAATACGTGGTAAGTAGAATAATAAATTATTACTTATTTCCTTATCATTTAAGTATGTTAACTTTAAAACTAATAAATAATAAAACAAAGAACATTACTTGGGAGTAGCGCTTATCGTCAGTTCGTTGAGAACACTGTTAGATAAAGAACGTAGTGGTTATAAGTATTATATCATTTATAATGATTGCTGTTCATAGTTTATTTTTTATTAGTTTTCTGTGTGTTTTCAACGAAGCTTTAGCTCAAAATTATTATGGTAAAGTAGTTTATCAAAATATTATTTTTAGAAGATTAAATATTTAAGTAGGTACGTGAAGTCGTAGGGCCATATAATTATAGGTAAAACAATCAAGCGTTAGCGTGAGATTTTAACACGTTTGCCAAGCTCGCAGTGTATAAGAAATTGATAAATAAATTTTAAAATAAAGTAAAAAAATGAAGTAAAAAGAAGTATATAGAAGCTCATGTATCGTACAGTGTTAGATGATAAATGATCTAAGCGTACAGTAGCTATTTCGAAAATTGACGTCTAAACTTGATTGCATTAGGAACTCTTGGGCGGGGCCGCCGTTTTCGAATGCGTTTGATTGAATTTATGGTCAGACGAAAGAGTAAGCAATAAATATACCGGCTATGAGTGCAACCAAATAAAGAAAGCCCGAATCCCAAACTTTTCTCGTGATTTAATTGTGATAAAATCGCTAGCCATAATCAAAGTGGAGAGGTGGTGGCAGAGAAAATCCTGGCATATACTCGATAACTCATATAAGTAGATATATATTTTTTGTAAAAAAAAATTATGTTTTATTATTTACAGATTGGTATAATAATATTTTACGATTCAGAGGTAATACAATTAAACCACGGATACAAGATATATATTTCATGGAAAATAAGGTATTTATTCAAAATGGAGTTTTAATTAGCAAATAGTAAAGTTTTCCCAGTTGCTCAACTCTCCTTGGGAATGCTGTTATTGTTAAGTTCTGATACCAATAGGACAAGGAAATTCAGACATCTGTTTCTCCCTAATCGTATCTTCACATCACATCAATGCAGTGTTGGAAGAATCAAAATTAATAAAGATTTTTTTTGTTTTAGGAAAACGAGCTTACAGAAACAGTTGAATTAAAACTTTACTACGAAAGTCTCTGTCCGGGCTGTATACAATTAGACCGAACACAATTCAAGAAAGTTATCAATCTTTTAGTCTCGTATCTTGATATCAAAACGTATCCATATGGAAATGCTAAGGTAAATTTTTAAGGAATTTTATATTGTATTTCAACTAATATTATATACCTATGTGAAAGTGAGTTTGTATATTTGTTTGTTACCTCTTTACGCTTTATCTACCGAACCAATCTGCTTGAAACTTCCTATACACATAGTTAGGAGTACTAAGACATCATCCCGGGAAAAGGTACTGTTCCCGAAATTAAATCAGGTGAAGCCGCGGGCGAAATCTAGTTATTCATAAATTCGGAATGCAATATTGGGTGATTGATCTTTCTATACTCTCCACGGATACTTGTTCTATTTAAATAATAAAACATAAATATAAATACAAAAAACTTTTTATAAATATGTATATTTATAATTATTTTTAGTTGAGATTTATTTTATTGTTTGTCACCCAGTTGTTAAAATAAATAAAGTTAAATAAAAATGTAAGTAGTAAGTGAAAAACTCCATTCTATTTTCTATTATAAATGAATAAATAAATAAATTTAAGGACTTAGTAATATCATCGATAAAATATTATAGTAATATTTTATCGATGGTAATATACACAGAACCGTATTTTACCTTTTTAATACTACTTCACAATCTATTTAAGTTTGGTTATTGTTAAGTTAGTTCATAATAATAAAGAACAACTTCTTTTGTTTTAGACGATTGATAAAGATGGAAAACTTGAATTTATATGTCAGCACGGACCCCAAGAATGCTACGGAAATAAATTACACGCGTGCAGCCTTAAACATATTGCTAATCATACACAGGCTTTACTCTTCAATATTTGTATCATGGAGCCAAATAACAAGTCGAAAGGGTCAGACGATGAAGCGGCTGTCAAGGTAAAATAAAACTAAAAAATAATACATATGGTGGTAAAAATTAGTACAAAATACCAAATTTGTGAATTTTGTATAATTTTATTTACCATTTTTGATTTGGATTTTGAATCGCTAGATTTAATCAAATAAATAAAAAAATTGACAAATCTTAAAGGTTAAAATATGTTCATGAAATCGGCGTTTTTCCAAGCAAATACCTAATTGCTTCGGAGCACGAGGACTGCTAAAACGCGGTGTCTTATTTTTTCCCTTTCAACAATGATATGATTCGACATTATTCTAATACATATAAATCGTCATAAAATTCTCTTTAAAAATATTTTTATGGTGGAAAAAGTAAAAATATATTACATTCGCAGGAAGATGACAAACCAACCAATGACCAAATCCATATATATAGGTACTTACTATACTAACTGTATAAGAAGAAAACCAGATCGAACACTAGATAACCTAAACTGATACCATTTATTAAATTTCAGTGCGCAAATGACATGAACGTTAATAAAGATGAAATATTACAATGTGCCAAAGGTGAAGAAGGAATCCAATTGCTGAAGTATTACGGTGAAGAAAGTAAAAAGGCCAATTTCCACTATGTTCCCTACGTGCTAATCAACGGAGTGGAATGGCAAGGCCACGACCACTACAGCTTGATGAAGGACGTCTGTGCTGCATTCCTAAGTCCGCCAGATGTTTGTCATCACATCAATAAAGCTAGAACTTTATAATTCAGTAGACATATATCTCTATGTACTTAAATGAAATTAATCGCTACACATGTTGTAAATATAAATATAGTATAATCGTATCGAGTAGGTAGGTATTTTATTATTTTGGAAAATTTAACTTTTGAAGTGTCTTACCTCGGACCAGATCCACCTTACTCTACCATGAGTTCATAGTGCCTAAAAAAATTTAAGTAGTTCTTTTTCTTACTAATAGGTGGCGCAACAAGGATTGAAAAAAACTTATTAAGTTAAGATCCTGCTTATTTTTGGCGAAAAAAGAGTGATTAAAACTGAATTTTAAAAACACATTTTTTATAAGTATCTGTCTTTATCCTACCACAAACTGATTGTCTTTATTGGATTTAGAATCACGTGTCTCAAGTGATTGATAGATGGCGTCATTATGTCTCAGTTTGGGAAGGACTCTATTTTTACACAAAAAATCGGTACGTGACTTTGTATGGCGGTTTAATATTTGTTCTAAGTAGTAGAGTATTTTGTAATCTGTGACTCTACCAATTACAATCTAAGCTGTGACTGCGACTCTACCTACCGAAACTTAATTCATCAGTTGAGGATTCTGATATTTGCTATAGAAACGATAACAGGGGCTTACA
The DNA here is from genome assembly GCA_947044815.1 of Apomyelois bistriatella. Lineage (NCBI taxonomy): Eukaryota > Metazoa > Arthropoda > Insecta > Lepidoptera > Pyralidae > Apomyelois > Apomyelois bistriatella. The sequence continues at coordinate 8,990,364 of OX345689.1, forward strand.
AGTTTAGCTTTAATTTAATGTTGTATACAGTTGATAGCGGCATAGGTTCTAGTTCTAGGTACGTTGCTTTAAAAATATTTCGCTTTAAAACTGCATTTGAAACCAAATGTAGAGAGAATGATCTTGCCAGTTTACTAAATGTAGGTGACATATGATAACCAATCATAGCCGCGACCCATTGGCACGCTTTTATTTTACTCGTTCGGCGCAACAAGGCAAGGTCCGAGTGAAGGTGGGGAATGCAGCGGTTATGCACCTATGAATCATGAGTTTAACATTCCAAATATTCGTTTCTTCTTATGACTAAGAGAGTATTGTAGCCATTGACCATAAAGCGGCATACAAGTTTCAAACAAGAGATATAAATTTTATGACATGTCAATTATCTTTTACAATAATTTCTAATTGGATAAATACCAACATATAAGTACGAGTATAATGGCAATGGTAAAGGTAGAATTGCTTCGGCTTTATCTATTTATATACTTGTCCATTTTTCTAAATGAGTACCTAAGTAAACTACTAACAAAAGTAAAAAATAAAAGTCGATTGAATACATACAGGGTCAATTGAAATCTACCTATGCTATATGAGGATTCTTCTACTAAGCATATTAAATTAATAAATGTATATAACATTAAGTATAGTGGGTAAGGTTTTCAATATTATAATACTTATCTAATTTTCAACAATTTCGGCTTAGTTGGACACAATACTATTGTACATACATCCAGATCGGGCAAATAGTACCAACCTAAATAAATACTTAGATTTTTTTTCTAACACGGATAAACATAATAGAATGTAGTAAGTTTCGGGTCCTCCCAATACAAAAAATAAGGGGCGTTAATATAATACAAATTTTTAGGCAACCTCATTTATTTTGAACTAGTTATAGTCCGCATGGGACTTTGTTATATAGCGGCCAAACTTGAACTATATCCAAACCAAATTTCATCACAATCAATCCAGCGTTTTAATCGTGAAAGCATAACAGACAGAAAGACTTTCGCATTTATAATATTAATAATATATGAAAGTATGAATACTAGAGCCAAGTATAAATAGAGGAAGTAAAACTAATTGATATACATTCGTTTGTTTCGACGGAAGTCGAGAATACCTTGGAGACCAATTAATTGGCATCGGACATGATTGCTGCACTTCCAAGTGTCAATAGCCAATTGCCAATAGAACGCCCGAATGTATTGTAACTTCTAATTTAGGTACACCGTATACAAGTTGCTGGGTTTCTTCAAGTTCTTATGTGATTTAAAAAATATGTGATAGCTATATTTGCCCTGCAATAAAAGCCTACTTAGTTACCTACTTGTTATTTTAATTTAAAGCCTCTATTTCTTATCTCTATTATAATATATTTTCATACAGATTTTCAGCCATATTTTTTTTATTGCAATCATGAACGAACGGTAAATAAAAACAATAAATAAATTTCTCCTATCTTCTAAACTTTACTATACGTAGGTACGATACGAGTAAGTCTCATAAAATTCAGACCAGCATTGGCCATTTCGTTCATTTACATTTCACTCGCGCACATTATTCATTATTTCCACGAAACATTAGCCAAAGGTTTAACTGTGAAAAATTGTCAAGACTTGGTTAAGTTGAAATAATGTTGATATATTTTAATGTATGCAAGGTAACGACTCGTTTATAGCTATGGTGACCGGCCTTCCGCTTTGGGTTCCGGTTTCGTATTTAGTGACTGACGACGTGAACTAATAATTACTTACACAACATGATTTAACTTTTATAGCGTGTTGGGCGATACGTTCGTTTCAGCTACAGAAATTCACTGCCGGGAACGGGCTTTCCCTGTGTATTAAATTATTTCGGTATTCTTTTCTGTGCCGCACTAAATTTCTAATAAAACCATAATGGCTAGTTAATGTTTAAATATTACAGTAGTACTACTGTAAGATTCGTTACAATGAGAATTTCCAAAAATTCGTTCTATCTAAGCTGACGTTTCTTAGTACAAACTATAAATCTAACTACCTTTAAAATTTCGGATACATAAATCATGTAGATTTCGTGTTTACTACATTTAGTTTATATTATATAGTTTCAGCCCTCTATTTACTTACAGATTATACAGAAAACTTGTCTCTTGCCTAGCTAAAACGCACAGTTTTAATTAAAAAGTATCGTCTGACTACACATTTAGTGGTATACAAGGGTATCAAACATACTTCATGCACATTTATTTTCCATCTGTTGTGGCTGTGGCACCGTACATGAAACATGGGAAACATTCCGTATTTACAAGGGTGCAATGCTTTGAGAGACCTGCTACAAATTAAAATTGCACCAGTTTAAAATTTTAATACACACCTACATCACATAATTTCCTACGTACTACAGTAGAAAGAATTAAATTACAATACACAATACAAGACCATTTAACTAATTAAAAACATAATATTAGTGTAAACATTGATCAAAAACAAACAAAAAATCAAGTGCAAAGACAATATCTTCCGGTAAAGGTATAGTGCGGGTAGAGTTATTATATAAAGCAAAGAATTTCGAATCGCGCGGTCTCATCAATTTTTTTTTTTTTAATTTTTGATGTGAAGTTAAAAATTAGGTTTCTTCATAGAATTTGGAATCGCGCGCGGTCAGGCAAAATTATTGTTTAATCTATAGGTTTCTTAATACCTTTACACTTACATCTTCCTCTTTTACAGCTCTTTTCTCATCGGATTTGTGCGACTTTCCTCTAAGTAGAGCCCCCAATCTTGACGAAAGATATCCTTTCATAATATAATTTCATATTTCGATATTATAAGTTTATTTGGGAAAGTTGTTAAGTATAGTGGTTTGAATCAACCCTTAAAATATGTGCAGTATATAGTGCAAGTTCGAGTAGTCGGGAATCCCACCCGTGTGTTGGAATAAAATTGATAGAATGAAATTGGCATGAAAGAAACTACAAAGAGTAGCGATGCGAGTACTTGTATGAATCCAGGCTCATGTCAGATAGTATAAGTACCCATTATGTTGGTAGTAGACTACTACTACTACATAAATAAATTTTTTTTTTTTTTTTTTTCTCCTCTTCTACTGCAATCTGTCTCCATGAATGGACATTAAGCAGTATTTGTAGCTTATTATATTACAATTTTTTCGTGGTCCAAATCCAGTGACTTGTCCACCTCAGTCATATCGGTAGTCGATCTTTAAACAGTGACATTCTACAATTCACATATCTAGAGGAGATGTCCTCTTTAATCTGGAGAAAACTGCTCCTGGCTGCACGAGTCTACTTGCAAGCTCGTTTTCATGAATTAATAGACGATTCCTGTATTTGGGCATTCTTTCTCTTATCTCCTCTTTGATCGTTGGGATGCTTAAGTCTCTATGTATCTGTTGGTTTTTTACATACCAGGGTGCATTCACAATCATTCGTAAAAGTTTAGATTGGAATCTTTGTAGAATCTCCAGATTTGAGTTTGCAGAAGTACCCCAAAGTTGTATCCCATACGTCCATATAGGTTTTATTATGCACTTATAGATGAGAAGTTTATTTTCTAGAGAAAGCTTTGATGTTCTGTTTAATAAACAATAATATTTACGAAACTGCAAGCTAAGAGCTTTACGCTTGGTAAAAATATGTTTCCTCCAGGTCAGCCTTCTATCAAGATATACCCCAAGATATTTAGCTTCCTGAGCCTGTGGCAACTGAACACCGTTCAGGGTCACTGGTGGGCAAGTTTCTTTTCTTAATGTATATGTAACCTGGACTGATTTGGTTTCATTTGCTTTGATGCGCCATTTCTTGAGCCAGGAAGAAATATTTTCCAAGCTTTCCTGTAGTAGCCCGGAAGCTTTAGTGGCATCTCTATCAACAGCAAGAAGAGCAGTATCGTCAGCATAAGTGCCTACTGTAACACCATCAGTTTCTGGCAGATCTGACGTGAATAAAAGATATAATGTGGGACCCAGCACACTGCCCTGGGGCACCCCAGCATATATTTCTTGGAGGCTGGAGAACTCCTCTCCACATCTCACAAAAAAGTGCCGCTTATCCAAGTATGATTTCAAAAATAAAAAATAATTTATTGGCAGCATTTCTTTAATTTTGAAGAGAAGGCCATCGTGCCAAACTCGGTCAAAAGCCTGAGATATATCCAAAAAAGCTGTGGAGCAGTATTCCTTTTTTTCAAAGCAGTTTTGTATCTCATGGACAAGCCTATGAATTTGTTCGATTGTACCATGCCGTTGCCTAAAGCCAAATTGATGGTCAGGTATTAACTTTTTATCTTTAATAATTGTGTTTAATCTAGTCAGAAACAGGATTTCTAGTACCTTTGAAGCAATAGGCAGAAGGCTTATGGGACGGTAAGATTTTGGATCCTCAGCGCTCTTTCCAGGTTTTAAGATCATAATAATTTGGGCTACTTTCCATTGGGGTGGGACGAAGTTTCTCCAGAGAATGGCATTGTATATCTCCGTCAGTACTTTTAGACCCGCATCAGGTAGTTCCCTTAAAATCTTTGCGGTTATGAGGTCATAACCCGGCGCCTTATGTTGGTCCAATTTAAATATAGCGTTTTTCACTTCCTTTTTAGTAAACCTGGGCATGGGTGGATCAAGCTGATAAGTTTCGTTTAAGATGTTAGATATTTCATTCAATGTATCATTGGGCACCTCGCAGGTATGAGGTTTAAACACCTCCTTCAGATGTGCAGCAAAAGTTTCAGCCTTCTCGAGATCACTTCTAGCCCAGGAACCATCAGTGTTACGTAAAGGGGGCTGATATGTCTGTGTTTGATTTAATTTTTTAGTAGCCTTCCACAAAGAATAATCAGTTGCGGCAGTAGCATCCAAACTCGTTAGACGTTTTTCAATGTTCCGATTTTTGTCATCCAAAAGAAGAGATCTCAGCTTGGCTGTGAGGAAATTTAGCCTTTTTTTATCGTCGGGGTGTCTTGTCTGTTGCCACTTCTTTCTAGCGGAACGTTTTTCAGAAATTTTATCTCTTATCGTTTTTGAGCAAGGGTTTGCTATTCGCTCTTTTGTCGGGGGCGTTGCCTTCCAAGCCGATGTCTGTATACAGCTATTAAAGTGTTCAATGGCCAATGTCAATTCGTCGTCAGTTTTTAGCGCCAGGTTTTTATCAATATTGGAGGATACAAGACTTCGAAATAAGTTCCAGTTTGTATTGCGATTATGTAGTCTACACTGGCTATGAATCTTTGTAACTTCTTTTTTCAGTGTTACAATAACTGGAGTGTGGTCGGATGAAAGTTCCAAACTCGATTTCGCATTTATATAAGTGCTGGAAATGCCTTTTGTCACGCAGAAGTCAACAAGATCTGGAAGACGTTTTTTGTCTGTTGGCCAATATGTAGGTTCTCTCGATGTAATAATGTTCAAATTAAGCTCCTGACTCGCTAACAGCAGCTGGCGCCCCTTGGGTGAGGTAACTCGTGATCCCCAGTCGACGTGTTTGGCATTGTAGTCTCCACCTGCTACGAATCTACTTCCCAAGGTTTTGAAATAATCAATGTAGTCATTTTTTTTAAAAGTGTGCTTTGGTGGACAATAAATTGCAGATATTGTTATGGGTCCATTGCTATCCTCAATGACAACATTTGTTGCTTGTATCCTATCTAAGCAATATGGTTGTGTTAAGTGGTGCTTAATATTAGATTTTATAAGTATCCCAGATCCAGCATGTGCAGTACCATCGGGGTGGTTTGTATTATAAAATTTATAATTTGGTATCGAGAAGTAGCTTTTCTTTGCTAAATGCGTCTCGGATAACAGGAGGACGTCAATATTGTTTTCATACAGAAATGTCTTTACTTCGAGACTATGTTGTAGCAGCCCATTGGCATTCCAGATGACCATTTTCAGATTGGTGAATGTGACAACCTGCTCGTTAATGTTATGAGCAGGTTGTTCATAGTTGTGAGCTGAGTCATCATTTGTTTTAACATGTCTATCATTAATTCGAAAAAGTTTTTATTTGGATCTATATTTGTCTTATCCGAAATTTTGTGATTTTCATTGGGTTTAGATTTTTTTTCGGCTGCAGTCTGCGCGTATGTCATTTTTGGAATTTCAGATTTACCATTTCCATTTGATTCAGGTACCTGGCATTCTGGAGAAGCATTTCTTTGCCGTCGTTCGCGTAGAGGAGGATATTTAATCTTTTGTAGCTCTCTATATACAGCGCAGCCCTTGTAATTTGCTGGGTGATTTCCTTCACACAAGACACATTTAACATCTGTCAGTTTACCTTTTGTAGCACAAGTGGATGACAGATGGTCTCCAGCACACTTAATGCATTTTGGTTTTCTTCTACAATATTTCTTTGTGTGGCCGTACTGCTGACAGTTGGAGCATTGTGGTATCTCTCGTTTGGGTCGCAGCGGTTCAAAATATATATTACAGTTTAGTAGTTTTTTAATGTTATAGATTTCTTTATTGTTATTTTGTGGCTTGAGTTCAACAATAAACATTGGAAGGGGCTTCTTGGTAGTTCTTTGTTTTATGTTCCATATATTTGTTGCAGTATGTCCTTGTTCATTCAGTTCAATTCTTATATCTTCTGGATCCATTGATGAGTGCATATTTTTCAATGCTACCTTAAAACTTCTTTCATTTTTGGGTTTATAGGTGTAAAATTCTGTTTCTTTTTCTTCTAATAGTTTTATAATTTTAGGATAAATTTCCGATGTATGTGGTTGTATTTTGATCTTATCGTTTTGTAGCACTTTGATGGTGAAGTTGCTCTTGACATGTGTGTCCAATAATTGTAACAGTGGTTGGATGTTTCCCACTTTGTCTACAAATATGGGTGGAGGTCTTGGCTCCTTTTGTTTATCCTTAGCTGATGTCAACGATTCTTGGTCTTTGTCCAATTCCGAAAAACTATTAGATGTTTCTATGGGCTGGCTGAGCCAGTATGTGCTTAGTTTTGACAGTTTATTTTTATTTGCTGTCTCTGGGCTTGGTCTTGGTCGTTTTTTGCTGCTAACTTCAGTCCAGTCCTTTTCTTGGGGAGTCTTGTCATCGCTGTCTTGATAAGATGATAGATCTATTACATCTTTAGTCATCGGTGAATTACTTAGTGAGTTTGATCTTTGTTTGTTCGTAAATAGACTCTTGTGGAATATTTGTTGAGTGTAGACTTTAGTTGGTTCTCTAGTTTTATTACTCGTCGAAGGTGTGTTACAGCGAAAGTCGCCCCCCCCCAGAATCCGAGGGGCGGCCTGAACACTGTTCTGCCGCTGGGACAGGACAGTGTTCAGGGAGGGATTCTCCGCATCTCACGGTACCCTCCTGGGGTAGTTTTGTTTTAAATTCCGCCATTTCATAAAGGGTTTGCTGATCCACAGCTTTGTCTTTTGTATCAGGTAAGATCCCTTAGGCCGTGTCTTCCTGGACTCAAGGCACGCCCATGCCTACTGGTTTTGGTTCACGCTGAGTATTTTATTTCCTCAGTACCATCCCATATCTGGGAGGCTTTCCCGATTTACCACCTGGGGACGTGTTTGATGGGAGACCAGCATCTCCACACATAGGGGTTTGATAACGGAGTGTCCTCTCTCCGGCCTGTTTGGTCCGCGGGAGGTATTTTATTTCCCCCCTACCCTGCATATCTGCCGAGCTTTCCCCTATCCGCCACCTGGGGACGCGTTCCCTAGGGGTAAGGCTCCCCCGAGAAAAATAAATAAATAAAATAGAAACGTAATTCTACGTGACGCCTTATTAACACGCACTCGTTTTATGGGGTTGGACACGGTAACCTGTAATTATCTCTATCGCAGTCTGATCTACTGAAAGTTTTGTATCTAAACATAGTTTCGGAATCCAAAATTTTTTACTAAGAAATATTTTGTTAAAAAAACTAATAATTTAAATATTTATAAATAAAAAAAACAGTTATTATAGCTTGTTTTCATAAATATGATCTCCATCTGAGCGTTTTCCTTGATTCATTATTCATTCTAATTCATTCTGATGTTGCTTTCTACATTCAGAGTCAACGTAATCTATCTACTTTATCCCTCATGAAGAACTTAAATCATCTTAAAGAAAAATAACAGTAATAAATCTAGGTCTTCGGGGTTATCTGGATATCTTGTTTGTTTTCGACGAAATTGATTCGTGAGGAGGGTCTTGCCAATCTATTTACCAACACCACTGGCATACCTATGTTTTCACCACCTGTCTTTTTTGTCTTGCTTACCTTCCATTCGTGCCAAGAAAACTTTATTATACCGCTAAAGGAGTTGTTTACCGGAATTAGCCCTAAGAGTTTGTTAGAATATTCTAAATTCTATTAGTGATTGGTCTCAAAGTAGGTAGTAACCTACTTTGAGACCAATCACTAATTAGTTAGAAAGAGTCGATCCTTCCACTACGACTCAATGGCAAGAAATTTGCCAGAGTCGACTCGCTAAGAAGAAGAAGTTAGAAAGAGTTAAAAGGTTGCAGAGCAAAATATCCAATGGACACTATTGTGTACATTGGATATTTTGCTCTCATCTTAATTTTTCTCTAATTGCTTGAAAATTCTAATTGATTTATTTTGTGACAATTAGATTATGAGGAGTATGTATTAACGACTGTGCGTTTAAACATATGACAGGGTGATTAGATGAGTAAAACGTCTTTCCTACGAGAAACAGACTAATATTAAGTAGAATGTATGTAAATGATATTGATTGATATAGAACTAAAAATAATACTAACATGATGTGACAACAATCGACCTTTTTAATTAAAAGTCATTTTAGTTAAATTAAAAAAAATGTTCATTTGTTACGCAGAAGCATTATCCTCACAATAATAGTTAGACGTCACACTGCGGCAAATCCATCGAAATGAAGGTCCCTTGCTATTCATCGGTTTATAGGTAAGTACCTGCTTCTATAATACTTCATTAGACTCGGAACCTTGAATCATTGAAATTGAACACTGTTACCGCAAAAACTACAGGTACGCAGTATTGAAATATAATCTTAAATCTAGACAAAGTGTTATAAGAAATTGATTGGATTAATAAGCAGTAGTTATACAATATAGACAGACAGTATATGTACAAAAATAATTATAGGAGACCTGCCAAAATCAATAACTACTTATTTAAGTACATACATTTATAACAGTATCTGAAACAAACTGGTATAACTAAATTTAAAAATATTAGCTATCCGACCGAATTACCATTTCGTGTCTAAGCTTTGGCACTAATCACGGTAAAGATAGGAGCACCAACCCCGCTCCTATCACTGGGATCCAGCCTGAAGCGTACCAATCCCTCGTCCGTGCCTACCTATGTTAATCTACAGTTACATTTAAACACATATTAAAATTATCAACAGCAATATCATATCAATATCAAATACTAATAAAGGCCATGTTAAATCACTATAGAGCACAATACACGTCTGCACCGCTCGGCGAACCCAAGGAGAAGAGAGCGTTACCCTTATACTCACCCCGACACTACTACTGCCAAGAGGGGTTTACCTGTAGTGGGGCGATACCTGTCACGTGATGTTACCGGGCGCTAACAAAAACCCTATTCAAAAGTATTTTAACGTATTATAAATAAAAATCTTATGAGTTTCGATCTATGAAAATGGTCATATAATAGAGCTGGCATTTATATTTTATGGTATTATACTCTGGGGTAACAGTACAGACGTGGATAGACTCTTAATTATACAGAAAAAATGCATCCGAATTATTACCAATATTAAAGGGACCGCGTCTTGCAAACCGCATTTTAGGGATTTAAACATACTGACTTTACCGTCAATATATATATTAGAGGCCTGCAAATTTGTACGCAAATACCCCCAATTTTACACAAAAAAAGATGACCTCCCACGACGATACCCTACTAGAAAGAAAAATATGTTAGTGATACCTACCTCCACGCTTAGACTTTTTGCCTCTGGGCCACTAGCCATGACCATCAAAATATATAATGCTTTACCTGACTGTTTAAGATCCGAAGAAAATGATAATACTTTTATTAAAAAGCTAAAATTAATGTTAATAGACAAAACTTATTACACAATTGACGAGTTTTTCAACGATACATTTAATGAATATAGCTAAATAATATAAATAGGACATTCTCATAATTCAGACATTCAAAAGTAGGTATTTATCTGCAAAAATATATAAATAAAAATAGAAAAAATAATAATCATAAATGACGAGTTTTTAAACGATATTAAATATTATTTGGACTTAATTTCTAAAATTTAAATTATTCTCTTCTTAAATTTACTTCATCTATCCATTTACCCGCTTGCCGTTCCACTTTCTAATGTGCTACACCCGACAGGGTTCAATTGTACCTACTAAAAAGACAGTGACTTGTGTATTGTATACCTATAGCTAGAACTGTTATTGTACAACATGAAATGCAACAAATAAATTGAATTGAATTGAATTGAATATTAATAATTCTTCTTTCTTTTAAACTAGTTAATGAATGGCTTCATACATACATTTAAAACAAAAACAAGATGTAAATAACGATGTAAATCAACTCGTTTCACCATCCTGTCCACAAAAGGTTCTCCAGAACTGCAATTACAAAAGTTGCTGGAAAATTGAAGTACAAGAATAATCAACAATTTTTATCTTCAAAATACTCACCCGTATGTAACTGTTTATTTCACAAATGATCCAAGTTCTGAATTGCTTATGAACATAGAATTAATGACTGTTTTTTTTACATTTGTTGGTAGATTCCCCTTCGTATACATAAGTTTACGAATCTATTGTGCCACAAGGTATCGAATAATTAGGTATCGGAATTAGTTGTGCCACATGGTGTCGAATACCCTATAAAAGGTTTAATAGAATACTTTACCTTGGAATAAGCATTATCAAGTATCTCCATTCTACATAATTCGCCTTGCTCTGACATCCCTGCGCCCTTCCGGTTGAATAACATCGCAAGTTGGTCGAGTCGAGCCTTATTGTTTGTCCGTGTACTATTGCAGTATGTACCTCCTAACATATAAAAAAAAAGATTTAGCAAAATTTCTAGGCCCGGTCACCTGCCTGACCTTAACTATCCTTATCAATCTGCTCAGGCATCTACTTAGGAATCTGCCACCAGTCAGAGAGACAAAGTCATTCAGACAGAAAGAAATTAATTATAACAGGAATAATAAAGACGGATGCCCAAGGTTTAATATGTACATAAAAGATACGTACTTTATATGTTGTAGTTCTAATAATAAAACTAAAACATCCCTGGCTAGTTACATAGCTAAATAACAATCATTGTCAATCACATCACAGGCACCTTGCCTTCCTTGTAATGAATAAAACACGATTGTAGTTGTTCGCTTGCACGCACAACCAGCTCATATCGTCATAGTAATATTTCATGTATTTATAATTAGCACGACATCGAGTTTCCTCAACTTCTTTACAGCAAAAAATTGTATATGACATGCAGAATACATAATAAAATATTTTATTTCACTGTTGTATTAGTAAAATAATGGAATCACCTTAGAAATCACTTGTAAATTTTTGGAATAAAGGTTAGTAGGTAAATATATGGGTAAAGTAGAATAATTTCAATATAAGATTACATATTTAGTATTGTACTTTAGTGTATCCAGAAATATGTGAAAACATCAATCAAAATATAATAGAAGAGACGTTTGGTCTTAATATCATTTGAATCATCAGAAATAAGTAACTATATAGATTTCTCTCGTCTATTACTTTCCCCGAGAATTGCCCCATTAAATGCACCAAAAAACTTAACAAATCCGTCTGGTAGTTCAAACTTCAAACATTCTCTTTAATTTTATTATATTAGTTAGTATACAATTTTAAATATATAGACAGCCATTTTGACTCGTCAAGAATAAGAAGAATGCATTGTTAAAAATGCACAAGAAAGTAATAGTATCAAACTACTTAGCTATTTATTTATACATTTTTATTTATGTATACATTTGTTTGGTGCAATATAGAGTTTTTCTATTCTATTCTATTTAGAAAGGTTCCGTCACTAGTGGTGTAATATTCATCCTCTCCGTGACAATTCGCCCTACTAATCACTATATTGTAATCATAGTAAAGAAACGGCTAACTACCGTGGTGACATCAGATATCTGATTCACGCAATGAAAAGGATGGTAATATTGGTGAGTCTTTCTGTACGATGACGCTGCCAAGTGGCAAGGCCAACGCTTTTGTTATGTAAACTACTGGATGGCATGGTAATTTTTGAGATGTTTTCACGGGCAACGTTTATAAGGTCATTTTGCTACATTATTATTGAAATAACAAAAACATACCATGACAACACACATCACTACAAAAAAAGACGAAAGTGATTTATATAACAAGTGTGCAAATAGTCTTATAGGTACAAATAAATTAAGGATGTCGATGATCGTGTGGAGAAAACCTTTTGGTTTGTGGAGCGGAGCTCGGATTCTTATGCAATACAACTGAGAACCTAATCGGAATATTGCTAGAATATTCTAAAATTAATGTACTAACGCATAATTTTCAGCATCTTATTTTAGCCTCGATGTCATTGTCCCTTTGGTACGCTAATTGGTTGACGTACTAAATCAAGCGGCCTTGGCTTATAAAGGGTGTGTGTGGGTTTAATGTAGTGGGTACAATACTTTTGTGTGACATATATAAACTAACGGTGCCATTAAATCAAACGTTTTGCCAAAACATATATATTGTGTAAGGTCTTTCTAACTCTAGTAGTTTAGGCGTGAAAAATATCAGACTCACAGACCAGAGTAAGTTGTATTTTAATAATATTAAAACAGCTAAGTATTTTATGATGAATTTGGTTGTAATAACAAGCTTTAGTGCTAAAGTGTAGATATAGTAACAAAAATGCTTGAAAATAAGGCAACTTCCAAAAAAATTAAGCCAGTGTAATCTATTATAAATTTGGAGTCCCTGGTTGCAAATTCCTGGAACAGGAAACATAAAAACGCCCACGATATTACTCCAAGGCAGAGGGCAAGCACGCGCCTCGGGGCTGTCTGCGCTAATCGCCGCGCTAATGTGCCAACAATACCATCACGCCCACTAATGACGGTTGAAGGACGACTCTGCAGCGCCGCAGAAAATTAAAACCAATGCACAATTGGCAAGGTAATAGCAATATATAGATTCCATGTAAAATTTTGTAATCTATTGCTTGACCATTTTTATATTTGTTTAAAATATGATATTTTTTTTTTTTATTCGATAAGTTTGAATTATTTTATTTCATATAATAAATAAGAAAAGTCAAACAATAAAACAAAAGGATATATTTATTTCGGTACATAAACAAAGTCCAACATTGTATTTGTCAACATTGTAAAAACTGAGTAGGTATAGAAGTAAAGAAATAATAACATTTTGTTATTTCATGTTTTAGTAATGAATCATCTCCCTATAAGGAAATTGAATTGGGGATTTGACGCGTCATTGTTCATCAATAAATAGTACCAAAAATTGCATCAGTGACTGGCGAAGGTAATACAAAACTTTAGCTATGTCACTCGCAATATTACTTTGAAAATACGTAACAGATTATATTTTTTTAGACTGAAATGAAAGTGGAAGCAAAACTTTTACTCTCGTTCAATAGATGGACGCGACATAGGTAGGAGGTGACCTTAGTGAGTTTTCTCGAACCCGACGGATTACAAAATATGTACATGCACTACTGAGTTATCATAGGATACACGGCACATGCCTTATCTGTTGTTAGCAAGTGCGAGTGAGCTAGAAGGAGATAGCACAGCAAATCCGCAGACAGCAGGGGTGCCGGGTGATACGTTGGTAAGACCCCCGTCGCTCGTCGCCTGAGACTTGGCAGCGAGCCCAGGTCTCGTGCCAGCAGTAGCAGCCAGGCCACGTGCTGATCAAACAAATAACAACTTCGTCGTACAAAAACATTGGTTCGTCAATTTAAATCATTGATGGCGTAACACATTAATCGCGTGATCAAAAACATTACCAGAATATGCAAAAAAAAAATTAGCTTGAATTTAAACCTAGATTGGATATCCAGTTTGTTTACAGGATGATTCAAACGTGAAATATGTCACTTACAGTTTTATAAACGATGACTGCGTTTAGTCAAAATAACACTTGAACTAGTTATTTTCAGATTAAATTTATTATTATTTCTGTTTAAACTTGTAGTGAAGTTTAACAAGAGATATGTTTTTACGTCAACACATACTCACAAGTAAGTATGGACTTTCTTACAAGTACAACGGAAAATTCTTCAAAAGGCAAGTTTTTGTACATTCCTGTTCTGTTCGGAAAAATCCAACTTATATGTATAAATGTAGTGAATACAAAACAATTAATATACTGGATCGGACGTTGAAAGGTCAGTTTTCATTAACATTGTTATCACTGTCTGTGCTAGGTATCAAGGTTTTAGGAAATCGCACTCATTTTGATTACACCAGCAAATTAATTAGTCTATGGAAATAATATTGTATACGTATACAAAATCCTACCCTTTCCTTTTTTAATATTATAAACGCAAATGCGTGCAGTGCAATGCTGTATAATACATGTATAGGAGAATCTTCCTCTTGAATCACTCTATCTATTAAAAAATACCGCTTCAAGATCAACGGATCTTGCGGACATTGCATACTTAAGTTCTAAGCATACATAGGGATAGACAGCGGGAAGCGACTTTGTTTTATACTAGGTAGTGATGTAAATTTAGAAACCCCTCAAGTCTCATAATTTTGTTTACATGAATCTTGTATATATAGATAAAGCATATATGTACGTTATCTAATGTATAAGCAATATAAAAATAAGCAATATGAAGACCGAAACACTTAGTTGGCTAAACTATGAACCAACGATAGTATAAGGTTCTTATTAATTCAGTGGGCTAAACTCACTTTTTGAAGACGTCACACTGTCTGATTCATTACGCGAAGTCCGTTGCTTGCCTATTGACTTAACATTCTATACATATCGTCTGCATCCTCGTCTGCTATATTCGTTCGCGACAATGAATAATGTACCCGCAATGTTGCCTATTACCCGCTATAAAAATATAATGTTTAAGTCTGTGCTCAAGTCTACTCTTTTATAAGTACCTACTTACTAAAATATCGATTACTATTAATACCTAAATACTGATACAAAATTATTAAATAACTCAATTATTTAATAATTTTGTATCAGTAAAAGATTAATCAGGTAGACTTGAAAATTATGAAATATTTATTTATTTATTTTATTTATGTACACTCAAATACAACTACAAACATAAATATAAACATTATGTTAATCCTACATTATCTATTGTATGCCACTTAAATTCATTGATGGACCTTTTTGTTCTTATGTCCACTTTAATCCTTGATTAAGGTTTTTTTGAAAAGTTAAGGCAACCAAAAATATTGATCTATTATCTCTCTAATCAATGATATTACCTATGTCTAAATAACTTAACGTTATCAGTTTCTCACTACCAGCTATAGAACAATAGATAACACGTAGATGTACAAGAACAATAGATGTTATGTCCGTGTTTGCAAATCGACACACGTCCGATGAGGCGCGCGGCTCAGCCATCCGGGACATAGATATTCTCCGAGTCCTCAATCAAACGTTTTTGACATGTAGATTAACTAAACACCTTTTGTTCTATTTAGGATTATGTATGGTAACAGCGCCAAATGGTTCTATTACTTCATCTTTGTGTATTTCCAATTACATTAATGATGCTTTGGTCTTAGTAACTTTTTCTCCTACATTTTGTGCAACTCTTAAGCTTCGTTACCTGTCCCACTTTAAACAATAAATATGGTTAGGCAAAACCAGAAATATTTGTTTTCTTTATGTTTTGGTACCTACCTAAGTTGAACCTTAATCAAAGAGTTGAACTACGTAGGTAAGCAAGTTTACGGGTCGTCATTACTAACTTGTAATATCTTGAAGATACCACGCGCGCTACCAGGTTTTTTATGGTCTCACTGTATAGTATTATCATCAGTGACGATGACTGTCATGCGTCCAGTTTTTTTAATTTACTTATCAAAAAGTTAACGTTCCGAATTCAAAAACAAGGTTAACAAAACAATATTCGACATAATCTATACAATAGCAATGTTTTTTTTATTGTTCCTTTTGCCGCAAAGGTCACTGAACTATTAAGAATTTGTACAAAGATTTTAGGCCGGCAACAATAAACTATCGTAGTTGCATCCTGTTCATTAATGTTATGCATCAGTTGAGCATGCACTGTTTCTTGGATGCATTAATCAAGAAATGATAAGAAGTTCAAAGCGTGCTAATATGATTGTATAAATCATTGCTCTGTTGTTATTATGAACTATAAATCAATAATCAACGGCTTTCATGTGTAAATCATAAACGTGTCATCATTTACAATTTGTTTTGGGTACTGTTGGTAATTCCAAAAGATTCACGGAAAATTTTTATTTAACCGTAAAATTAAAATCCAATCATGTTATATAATTGATATATTACTTACACATTCAAACATGTATGTTGTGCTTCATTAAAGGATGTAGCAATGTAGAATAAAAGCTTAATAAACGATAATGTTTACATTAAGGTGATACCTCAGTGAACACTAGCGCCACCGTCATTTAAAAATCATTACTCACTGAAAACACAAGTTATTAAAAATCCCTCTGCTGTAATTATGGTTCTGGATCTGAAGTTAATTTTAATCATATTCAATTATTGAATTATAGTTCCATATAGTTACAAATTGCAAAACTGCTAAAAGTGGCCGTTTTAAGCAATAATACAACTTGTAATTATAGGGAATTATATTTTAATAATTTAATATGTTTAAAATTAACTTCAGGTCCAGAACCTTGATTACAGCAGAGGGATTTTTGATAATTTTTGTTCTCAGTGAGTAATGATTTTTAAATGACGGTGGCGCTAGTGTTCACCGAGGTATCACCTTAATACAAAAAAATATATATTGAAAATTATAAAATACTAGCGACCCGCCCCGGCTTCGCATGGGCATAAAAACCTTCCTCTTGAATCACTATCTATCAAACTCCGTTGCGTAGTTTTAAAGATTTTAGCATACAAAGAGGCATAGGGACAGAGAAAGCGACTTTGTTTTTTACTATGTAGTGATAAATCTAAATCATTCTGGCTTATGATTTTTTAGACTACTGGATAACTGTATAAAATGCTAAAATTCTTAAAGTAGAGCTCACACATACTTACTGACGGACGACGGCAGTTTGAATTATATAATCCATACTAATATTATAAATGCGAAAGTCTGTCTGTCTGTCTGTCTGTCTGTCTGTCTGTCACCTCTTCACGGCTAAACTGATGGACCGATTGTGATGAAATTTGGCAGGGATATAGTTAATGACCTGAGGTCAAACATAGGCTACTTTTGGGCGCGATATTACTGAGTCCCACGCGGGCGGAGCCGCGGGCAACAGCTAGTATTACATATATATATTACTCACTTCACCTGCTTTTGTGGCCAATGGTGATACATTTCATGTTCCAATTGACGTCATAGAAATCATTATATCGCGACCATGAAACACATGTTAAGTATTCCCTGATTGCTTGCTCGTAGTAAAAAGCCTAGAGCCGCGGTCAGCTTATTTTCATAATTATATATAAACTTTTTATACACTTTCGAGTTTGGAATGAGCTAAAATTGTAGGTAGTACAAATGGTCTCTCCATTTGCATATGAAAAGAAAACAGTCAGTAGGATATTAGATAAAACTGACAGGACGATGACTAATAAATAAATGAACTGATGATGACTAAAACGACGAAAAAGAAAAAAAAACTACGTAAGTGGATTGTTCGAACTATGTTACTGCAGTACTGCATATGATACTTCTTATATACATACTGTCTTATTAATAAAACTAGCTGTTGCCCGCGGCTCCGCCCGCGTGTTAATCGCTTTTCTCGTAACCTGTGGAAACTACAACTATCCAGACCTATAGTTAATTCTATTGTATCCTTTTCCCGTGCCAATTTTATAAAGCCATTACATTGCTACGATATCATTAAATATTAGGGCCACTTCTTTCTCAAATACCGTTTTTAAAATCAATAGGAATCATAATGATTTCTTATGTTTTCGCGATTGTTACACATTCAATTGGAATCAGTATTAAACAGTCGTAAAATTCTGAAAAAAATATATGTTTTTAGTTGAGGATCTAGCAGAGTGAAATTCGCTTACAGTAACAGTAACAATATCAGACAAAATTCGCTCGATAGAAAAATCTAAGTTGTCTCCTTTGGAAGTTTATTTTCAATACTATGCCTAAAATAATAAACAAATTGTCCTGCTTTTTATACCAGCCTTTAGATAAAGTATTTATATAGTGAAAATCGCTGAAGTAGATTTTGTAGTGTTATTTTCCCAAATATGATGTCTAAATGCCTACAAAATGAGTGAGCGCCGCGACTACGCGGCTTACGGACAACGGACCTTCAGAAGAAGGAGCCCTTAACATTCATACTATCAATCTTTGTCTCTAAAAGAGTAGACGCAGCCTATTACAGAGTCATTAGGACCTAAAATCCACTCCCAAAGTTTTAGTGGGCTTGAAAAGTGGAGAAAATCTCAATAAATAGTGATAAGTCAGATAAATTAGTCCTTACGACACGACCGTATGTTCCGTCAAACACTGATTTGATTATTTTTTAAACCAAAGCCAAACCAAACCAACCAATCAATTCAAATAGCTTACAATACAACACAACAAACGACCGATAAACAAACCAACCAATAGTACTAAATCAACAACCAAATTTTTTCTTTAATAATTAAAATTAATTGCTGCCGTAAGGAAAAATTTCAATCTGCTATTAAAATAAAGTCAGCGCCATCTATTGATATTTTATGTAACTAAATCATACGCCCACAAACATTCAATTAGTTATTTTATTAAAATTTAATAGAGACTGCAGTGTGTTTTTGTCTTTATTGATATAAGTAGAAATTCTAGCTTTATCTAAATTAAATACGTTTATGTAAATCGCATTCAACTGTTTAAAAGTTTTGAAGCAGTGCTTGTAGTAAACTTTAAATGACCATAACTTCTATTTCCCTTAACCGATTTTGATGAAACAAAGATTTTACAACGCTCCTAATTATATGTAATTCACCTGTGAGAACAGCGTT
Organism: Apomyelois bistriatella; assembly: GCA_947044815.1. Lineage (NCBI taxonomy): Eukaryota > Metazoa > Arthropoda > Insecta > Lepidoptera > Pyralidae > Apomyelois > Apomyelois bistriatella. The sequence goes on from OX345689.1 coordinate 9,009,567, forward strand.
CAAATCTGTTGAGTAGTTTTGAAATTATAACGCACCACACAGACAGAAAGACAGACAGACAAAAATTGCAAAAATTTTTTTTTTTTGTTTTTATTACTCTTCTTTAATTGCCCCGTAGAGGTTTTTTAGAAAAATATTTAATGTACAGACACTCGATTTTTACTGTCTTATTATATGTATAGATAGATAAGAACAAAATACTTTTATATTAACGGAATTAACGCTAAGAGCTTTCTCTAAGTAAGAAAATAATTCTAGAAAACAAATAAAAAACGAAAACAGAAAATTATTGTTTGTGGCAGGATTCGATCCAGCTACTTTCTAAAAACATTTCTTTACTAAAATATTTAAAAAAATAGACTTCTAAAAAATTAATACAAAACAAAAAAAGGGTAAAATCAAAAGAAGTGATGTCTAGCAGGATTCGAACCCTCTACTTAAAAAAAAAGATCCGCATCCTCTACCGATAGGCCAACATGCTTTGCTTGTTACTGCCGAAATTTCAAATGGGTTTTGTCTATAGGTACGCAAATTAACGCATTATAAGTTTTAAAGCAGTGTTTGAAGTAAATTTTCAATCGACCATAACTTCTTTTTCCCTTAACTGATTTTAACGAAACAAAGTTATGACAACGCTCCTAATTATATGTAATCCAACTGTAAAAACCGCGTTTAAATCCGTTGAGTATTTTCGAAGTTATAAAGTACCAGACAGACATACATACATACAGACAGACAAAAATTCCAAAAACTGTCTTTTTGGTTTCTGTTACTCTTTTTTAATCGCACTCAATCAGTTTTTTTGAAAAATATTAAATGTACAGACACTCGATTTTTAGTGTCTTATTATATGTATAGATAACCCTAATCCAAGCTTACACCGAGGTTACGCTTGGAATAGTTAAACTAGGAATAAGGATGTTTCAACCAAGTTTTAATATCCTTATTAATAAACTTAGATTAGCGACGTTTTAGCTATACTAAAGTTACACCTCGGTTTAAGGTAGAAAGTTGCAACACTGACCTTTTTACCATAATAAGAAAACGAATATTTTGTTTCTTTTTTTCATTTTGGACTTTTATGTCACATTGTTGACAGAAGTGGTATATCAAAACCAGATTAATAAATTCAAGAAATCCTTAAAAGACTCGTTCCCAGGGAAATACAAAATAAATAAATAAAAATAATCTTATTTGTTAAAATTGGTTTGTAATGTATAGTAATGTTTAATATGTTTATTGTGTTTTTGTTGTTCACGCTCGGCTGGTGGATACGGCTTTAAACGAAACGTGCCGGATAATAACAGTAGAAGATGAAGAAGAATTTATTGTGTTTTGAGCAAAAGAAGCAGGCAGAGTTCCAGATGATTACTGCTCAATATAATATGGAGGCTGCAAAATCAAAAAGTGATAAACGAAATATATATTTATTTTCTCTTGAAAGCATTTTATTTTTAACATGTGTTATCAAAAATTTCCTATGAATGCAGCTCAAATAATAGTCATCTTGTAGCACTTATGAATTGTAATGCTGGTACCACACATGGCTATATGGTACTACCATCTCTTAAAACCATTCAAGAACGATTGAGTAAGGCAGATGTCGTCTTACATCATGTATTGCGCTGTCTCGCTTACTCACTCGTACTTGCATGGTTTTTAAGAGATGGTAGATAGTAGGCCACCTTTATTTGCCTATTTGGAGCGCGTATTCGTAACGATAGCACGTGTCAAGCAACAATGACGGAGAGTGCGCGACCATGTTTGGATTGGTCGCCATTAGTGACATTTCTATCTTGAGCTCCGCCGTGCTTAGGAAGAAACGTTAAGCCGTTGGTTCCCGGTTGTTATCGGTAGATGGCAGTCGTTAGGCTATGTCAGAGATGCCTTTAGGCAGCCTGAAAAATCTGACAGTGTTGGCCACTAACACATCCGGATCATGTTCCTGTGGGTCTGGATTCCCTGTAAAAAGGGTTACGGATGTCAGACGGCAGTCGCTACATTGTTGGTAATAACCAGTTCCGCTAAACCAAGACCATGATTAATAGCGTACTTTGGGTTATGAAGCGCGAACTAAAGATGCAACCGGAAAACACGCTCGGACGAAGAAGATACCAGACTTGTCACCAAAATTTTAGGTTAAATTGTCCTTAATCTGTCGCTAAACCTAATGGTTGCTAGGTATATCTTTACACCAAGGTTGAACCTAGGTTTAAGTTATTCTATCCTTAAGCTGGGTTTATTAATAAGTATTTTTACTAAAACTGCTTTAAACCTTGGTTTAAAGTTAAGCGGACCTTATAACTGGTTTATTAATAAGACAGATACGTTCAACCTTGGTGTAAAGATATACCTAGCAACCATTAGGTTTAGCGACAGATTAAGGACAATCTAACCTAAAATTTTGGTGACAAGTCTGGTATCTTCTTCGTCCGAGCGTTTTTTCCGGTTGCATCTTTAGTTCGCGCGTCATAACCCAAAGTACGCTATTAATCATGGTCTTGATTTAGCGGAACTGGTTATTACCAACAATGGAGCGACTGCCGTCTGACATCCGTAACCCATTTTACAGTGAATCCAGACCCACAGGAACATGATCCGGATGTGTTATGCCAACAGTGTCAGATTTTTCAGGCTGCCTAAAGGCATCTGACATAGCCTAACGACTGCCATCTACCGATAACAACCGGGAACCAACGGCTTAACGTGTCTTCCGAAGCACGGCGGAGCTCAAGATAGAAATGCCACTAATGGCGACCAATCCAAACATGGTCGCGCACTCTCCTTCATTGTCGCTTGACACGTGCTATCGTTACGAATACGCGCTCCAAATAGACAAATAAAGGTGGCCTACTATCTACCATCTCTTAAAATACATGCAAGTACGAGTGAGTAAGCGAGACAGCGCAATACATGTAAGACGACATCTGCCTTACTCGATCGTTCTTGAATGGTTTTAAGAGATGGTAGTACCATATAGCCATGTGTGGTACCAGCATTACAATTCATGTGCTACAAGATGGTAAGAGACTATTATTTGAGCTGCTTTCATAGGAAATATTTGATAACAAATGTTAAAAATAAAATGATTTCAAGAGAAAATAAAAATATATTTCATTTATCACTATTTGACTTTGCAGCCTCCATATTATATTGAGCAGTAATCATCTGGAACTCTGCCTGCTTCTTTTGCTTAAAACACAATTCTTCTTCATCTTCTGTTATTATCCGGCACGTTTCGTTTAAAGCCGTATCCACCAGCCGAGCGTGAACAACAAAAACACAATAATAAACATTACTATACATTACAAACCAATTTTAACAAATAAGGTTATTTATATTTATTTTAAAATTTTTGTATTTTCCTGGAAACGAGTCTTTTAAGGCTTTCTTGAATTTATTAATCTGGTTTTGATATATCACTTCTGTCAACAATGTGACATAAAAGTCCAAAATGAAAAAAAGAAACAAAATATTCGTTTTCTTATTATGGTAAAAAGGTCAGTGTTGCAATTTTCTACCTTAAACCGAGGTGTAACTTTAGTATAGCTAAAACGTCGCTAATCTAAGTTTATTAATAAGGATATTAAAACTTGGTTGAAACATCCTTATTCCTAGTTTAACTATTCCAAGCGTAACCTCGGTGTAAGCTTGGATTAGGGTTATTTTATTAATAAGACAGCTAGTCTTTATTAACTTAGCGTTAATCTTCGTCCGAGCGTCTTTCCCGGTTACATCTTCAGCTTACTCTTCAAAACCCAGGGTATGCTATAAATTAATCATGGTCCTGATTTGGCGGAACTGGTTATTACAATGGTTATTAAGTTAGCGTTAATATTCAGCATTAATGCGAAACTTATAGAATTACAAAATTGCGCGCGGTCTCTACAGGATTTTTTATTTATTTATTTCATTTGTATGCTTTTCTTTTGCAAAATTATCGTTATTACATCAATAAATTAGTATTAAGTAGATATTGTCAATAAATTGAAACAAAAAAAAAATACTATTAAATTAATTATTTACTATTAAAATTGCTTAGACCTTTAAAAATAGCATCTCTACATCAATATTTTTATCAGGTATCAGCGATAGTGACTATTAAAATTAGGATACTTTGCTTGGATTATTGCAAAATTAGCATTTCTTACTCTACATCAAATATTTTAATAAGGTATCAGCGAAAGTAACTAAAATGAAATTGGATTACTAAAACTATTCATTTACATAACTACCATCGCAATCGCAACCCGCCCGAATTGCAATGCAACACTTGACACATAAATACAATTTTTACTGATAACAATCTGATGCGCGATTATCGAGAACTTTATCGTGATTGCAAATTTTAAGTAACAACTCCACCGCGCGTTATGAATCTTTTATAATAATTATTTGAATACTATTTATTTATTAATTTAGTTCATGAAAATGAAAAAGTTGCGGCAATGGGACACGTGTTTCTGATTACCCGCAGGGGTGAAGAACCTAAAGCGTCTGATAAGCCTTTCACGAAATAACGTGAGTGTAGGAAAGAGTGCTGCGTCTCATATACTAGGTCCCATTATGACAATTGTAACGCAAGAAAAACAGTTCTCCCTCTTGGTCCGTGGTTGTGGTGGTGGTGGTGACAAAATCCTGGGACCATGAGAAATCAGAGGGCATGAGTAATAGTTCATAATTAATTATCGGAGGCTAAAGGGCTTCTCCTCCATCCGACCCAGTACCTACCTAGTTAATTACTTATTGTGTATTCAACATCGCTTAGGATAGATGATAATACTGCAAATAAGCGGTACTTTGTGAATTCTGAAGTGTTTTTTTTTTGCATGGCGTCTCGGAAACTCTTTCTTTCTACATCATCTGAGAGTTTTTTCGATTGCTTTGGAGCCCAGGGTCTGCTTTCATGCTATTTTTTCTCCATTTCACACTGTCCGCGGTATGTTAAATCTCCCAGCTGTACTCTATTTAATTTGTAATAGGCGATCATTATAAATCACGAACGCAGTAGTACATATGCCTATGACCCCTCGTTAGGTTTGGCGTTCATTACTCATGCTCAATTACAGCTGTGGATATTAAAATACAGCTGCCCATGATATTTTTGTATGCTTTCTTCAGACTCACAATTTTTAATTTATTTATGTTTTAAATTAAGAACGTTAATTTGAAATATATCCCATCCACATCAGATTTCAACAAAAAATTTCGAATCGCGCCGAGGTAATTTTTTTTTTAATCTTTGGATTTCAAAATCAAATTTCGGTTTGGTTTTGTTTTTTGAAGATCAACTTTTAACAACTTTAAATATAAAAATATAATATTTAAAAATTTACTTATAATTTAAAGAAAATTATAACCTCTTAATTTTTATTTTGATCTTAATTTTTATCATCTATAATTTTTTTTAAATACTATCACAACAATACCAAAATATGTATTTTTTAATAATCAATAAAATATGTCTCAGGACAAAGCATAACTCTATTATAAGAGAGTTACATCCACATCCATTATAGGCACATTAGATGTCCCTCAACAGTCCAAAGATAATAAACAATTCGTTGGCAATCAACAACAAAACTATTTGCCTAGTCCCTTTGATAAGGCCGATAACAAATGCTAATAAGGAGGGCACACATAATATCCGTAACTATTTCTCGCGAATGCAATATCGGTGCTATCTTAAAATAACGCAAATACAGAATATCATAGACTAGTTATATTTTAAAAAAAGATCTCTCCGCGACTGTGCCCCTAGTATGAGTTTTTCTTAACGCAGACGCTAGCGACTGCGTTAGCGATTTAGTATGGCAAACCTATACAGCGCCTCTGGCGGATAGTAAGGCAACTAAGAAATTCCATACAAAATCCTAACGCAGTCGCTAGCGTCTGCGTTAAGAAAAACTCATACTAGGGGCACTGATCTCCACCGCGAGCTGCCGACAAGAATGCTGAATGCTAATTCGCCCAAATGATCCGAATTGCTTTGCTATCCAGAGAGGGAACGCAGCTAGTGTTCCCTCTCCTTCCTACCATGCTTCAGATGCAGTTGCAAGAATTTTTAATTTTAGATTAAACCTTTTAATAGTTTTAAAATTGTAAATATTACTTAATTAGTTTTATTGATGTAACAAAATAGTAGATTGTTAGACAAGGGAGGAAAGGAATAATTCCCGTGCGAGTCATTTAGACGCCCGAGCGTAGCGAGGCCGCTATAGTCCAAGCAGGAATTATTCCTTTTACCCCGTGTTAAACACTCTCCTTTTCATTTCGAATATAAGGAATGTACAACAGAAGTTTTTCTAAAATTTATAATAGTAAAAACATGAGTAGTGCCTACTTAAATGATATTGGGTTGGTAATTCAAATTTAAATTTTAAATATGTTACATACCGCGCACCTCAGGGGGAGCCTCTCCTTTCCGCTTAAGAAAGAGCATTCCAGAGGCGTTACCACGTTACCATCAACTGTTTTAGCGAGTTTAGTTTTATCCGAAAAATAAAAACGTAAAATTGATTAAACCTCTTAACGTGATGTTCAGGACCGTAGCGTTTGTACATGTGTTTATTTTGCACTGTCTAACCATATTCATGAAGTTAATATTTTAGTGTTATTAGAAAATGCTTTGCTCTTGGTGAGTGCTGACCCTAATAAGTATTTTTTAAATTAACACTGGCTGTTTATACATTCACGTATTTTTTTTTTGTTGTTGAAAGTTTTTGTTGCCGATTTCCTACCAAAATCACAGACAAAATTTTGTTCTATTTTTGAAATTTCATTCCCGCCCTAAGGAAGAAAGTGATTACTATGGGTTTTTCGACCCGTGGGAGGGATGAAGCGTTTTCCACCCTATGCTCAGATCAGGAAAACACTACTTTCCGACTATGATAAATGAAAAAGTACTTATTTATGCTTGTCTATGCATAATCTCATTCGGTCACGTGAAAATTTATGCCAAAGTTAGTATAAACATTGAACGGAATCGGTTTTTATGAGAGATTCATTAGGAATACAATGTGTTAAAAATATGAAATACTTTTTATGCCAAAACCAACTGATCCACGGCCGCAAAAAGTTAGTTATCTTATAGTTAAATTCAGACGAATTTATGTATCAATTAAACAGGACCATGCGTAACCATTATTAATCTGTGACCATAGCAATAAAGCCGTTTTACATTTATTTTAGACAAAATAGGATAGTCAAAGGAAAATAAGATGCTGTACTTGCACGCTACTACAGTCTAAAGTTTATTCTTCTGTATCTTATCCTTTTTGTGATGCTGTGAAGCTGGCCATGCTGGCGTTGACCACCCGTTTCCTGTGATAGGAGGCAAGCCCTCCCCTTCCCCTGACCCCTGTCGATAAGTGTGGACCGCAACACTGTATTTATGACACAGTGCAGTTTAACAGGATATTACGACCCTGTTACCATAGATAAAATATATCTCTTAATATCTAAACCGACTTGCTAGTCTCTTTTGCATGTTATAAGCAAGCAATGGGCGATTACGATATCTACCCCGAATTACTTTACGGCTAAAATAGCTTAGTATTATCGGATAACTGATGATGTCTGCGACTTGACAGCAACTTTATTTAAGTTCAAGCCAATCTCTTCTTTATTAGATAGTGATAATTAATTTGCTTTCTTCTATCTTCTTGATGGCGTCTACTCACTTTGTAAGTGGTCTTCTTCTGGGACCCTTTTGTCCATTATGGTATACTTCATTCTAAGAGTTGTGCGTGTGAAAAGAATGATTTATCTAGCCAATTTTTAACAAGGTATTCTTTACTCTTAGTTCAGTGCCTTGCGACTTGCGGAAAAAGTCTGGCATCTAGCATGTATAAAATCAACCCCAGTAGCGATTATTGCTAATGATAGGACACCTAACCCCTCTAAGCCAGAATTACAAAGAAGTCGAGACCTTTTTTTCACATCCACGTATTTAACAATATAGGCACTGAAATGCAAAAGTACTTACACGTAACTGTAAAAGATAGCCGCAATCCATATTTAACAATCAATCTAATCAGTTTCTGAAATAACACAGTTCATGCTTGATTGCAGACGATTTTCTGCACGACTTATATTTTAATAATTGAAATGTATTTGAAACGAAATTAATAATGAAGTCTGTCCGAAACAAACTTTTATTTAAATCTGTCAAACGTCTAATTATTTATTTAACCAAACATTTCGGATGGTATTTGACCTATGGATCTTAAACTTAGGAAACATCAGCTAAGAACGGCTAAATCGGAACTTTGGGAGAGAAATCCCGGACAAAACTTATTTAGTTGGGGATGAGGTACCACATGCAGGGTGATGTAACCGTATCCCCTGCAATTTAGAAAAAGCCGTACCGGTGTCTCACCAAATTGATTCTCAGGAGACCTAATTACGTGAACTGAGTGGTTTCAATACGGATTGCATAGGCCATGAAACAACGTAATTTATACAGTCGCAATAAGTAGTAACACTGAATTCCAGTTAATAAGCGAGCGTGAAGCAACCGAAGGTCATCATTACGTGTCGCAAAGGCATCATTATTTAGGCACCAAATTGACATCGATATTTCAGATACCGCATTTCTTGCCTATCCTAAGTCCGACGTCAAATTCCTAATATTATTATAATAAATGCGACAGTACCTTTTTACACTTATACCGCTTGGCCGATTCAGATGAAAATGTATGCTTATAGTTTCAAACCCGAGAAATGACATATTCTATCTATTTTATGACGCCATATAACGGAATGGAATACCACGCGGGCGAAACTATACTACAGCTTTTTTTTGCGCTTAAAGTAAGAAAAAATAAAAGTTTATTTCCACTTCACCTTCCTAAATTTTCGCATGCTTATTACAAAGAAAGGCGTAATGTCCTACGCCTTTCTTTGTAGACTTCGTGTCCAACTTCAAATAAACTCTTATTCTGTATTAACTGCATCAATTTTATTGCGCCAATTATATAAATAAATAAGTTGACATAATAATACAAAACTTAAAATAAAAATGGTCCCTGCGGCATTGTACCCAAGACGCTGGCAGCATTTCCTCGTTGGATAGCCAAACAAATGCGTTGGCCGAGGGAAGTGCCAGCTCTTCGATCTCCCGTAAACATCTCTCTCCCTCTCTTTGTAAACTGTCTCAGGAGGACATTCATAATAGATATTAAGAACTTAAGTACGACTTCTCTTAAATCGAATTTGATAATGTGAATCAGAAAATATTCACTTGTTGATGTTCTCCATTTTAAGGTGATACCTCGGTGCACACTAGCGCCACCGTCATTTAAAAATCATAACTCACTGAAAACACAAGTTATCAAAAATCCCTCTGCTGGAATTAAGGTTCCATATTATTATAATTAAAAAAACATATTAAATTATAATTCCCTACAGTTACAATTGCATTATTGCTTAAAACGGCCACTTTTAGCAGTTTTGCAATTTGTAACTACTTATATGGAACTATAATTTATTAATTGAATATGATTAAAATTAAGTTCAGATCCAGAACCATAATTACAGCAGAGGGATTTTTGATAACTTGTGTTTTCAGTGAATAATGATTTTTAAATAACGGTGGCGCTAGTGTTCACCGAGGTATCACCTTAAGAGTTTTAAAGGACCAGAAAACTAAAAATAAGGTGTACATGAAGTCGGCAAAATTGTTCTCAAGTTATGACGTCACCAAGGGAAATAGGAATTCATGTTTAAGTATATAGGCGATGATGTCATGCAAATAGATGTTTATTAAATTGATTGAGTCATTTTAGAATAAGCCAAAATTTTAAGTCTCTACAAAAAAAACTATAATACCAGTTACAATATTAATACTATCTGAACATCACGTAACTGATCTTTCGATCCTTGTGGAAGTGGGCCAGCTAACGCGCGGCGATAATTCGGCGTCAACTGATATTAGGGTCAATTGCCTTGCTCGGTATGTTGGGCTAGTCTATGATAACACTATTTGAACGGCTACCGACGGCGACGGCTGTGTAAACAAAATGTGATTATATAAACTCTATCTGTAATGAGTGATACACATTTATATAATAATAGAAAAATCTTTAATGATTATTTGTTTTAATTTATTTATTTTCTATGTTCTAGCATACAATGGCAATGTAATCAGTATAAAGTATGGTTCCTATTGCTAATCGCCATTTTTTTTATTTTTTATTATTATTTATTAATTTTCTTGCCGGAATTTGATGTGCTAAATAATGGACTCATCAAAGATATTAATGATTTTATGGTTAACAGGTAATGGAACACGTAGTACAATCACTTCAAATATTTATATTTAATGGTAGAGATACATCTAATCAAGATAACATTTTTTTTTTATTATGTCTAATATACGCAACATAACTAACAGTTAGTTACCTACGTATAATTATAACGTTATACTAACTATTTTCTAACATTCCCTATAAATTGAATGTCTATTTAACATCTTCCCTATTTGTACTAGTTTAAGTCTGGTTTCTCATTGTGTGATCAGTGATCACAATTACGTTAATCATTTATTAGAATCGATGTTATTAATATAGTCGTAAGACCGTGAACCGAACACTTCATTTTTTATCGATACCTACACCAAGCTTCCTGGTAACTTCCATATACTATACTTATTAAAACATACCTACAAAAACCTGTTTCTACCTGCCCTCAACCGCCAAGGGAGCCGAAAATTATCCTTAATTTTTTGTCATCAAAAATAGTTTGAAATTTAAACCAAAAAACTCAAATTGTAACATATGATCGTAGTGATGATTACCAATATTTGAAATAATCGCCTTTTCTTTGTCTTTAAATTGTCCAATGAAAGGACATAAGTATATGTTTTAAGCTTATTATGTAGTTTGTCTTTATAGTTCTTTGATGCTTCATCAATAGAAGTTAACAAATCCAAGTTTAAACTTAAACTACTTAACTAAATCCAGAAAACAAACGAAGCTTGGTTATATACCAATTCATAGTAAGTAGATGTTTTATTATTGAAAACTAATCAACATCATCATCATCATTTCAGCCGCAGGCTGTCCACTGATGGACATAGGCGTCCCCAAGGATTTTCAAAATGACCAGTTGGAAACGGCCTGCATCCAGCGCCTGCCTGCGACCATCTTCAGGTCATCTGACCATCTGGTCGGTGGGTGTCCGATGCTGCGCTTACCGGTGCATGTTCGCCATTCGAGAACCTTTCTGCCCGATAACAACGACGATAACTTTTTTTTTTTCAAATATACTTTTAGCAATTTCTTACGAATGCACAAAATTGGCTTGGTTATTGTCATGACAAACTTTGTGTAAAAGGATTCCCGGGCTATTCCCGCGGGAAGTAATTCCCGATATTCCCACGATAACGTCCACGTCCACGTGTGTTATAAAATAAATCATATATATCAACGACCCGAGGATACGATGAAAATTCACCCCTCTCTTTGTCATTTTGGGTATTTACATTATCCTCTTACCGAACAGGAATCAGCAGATAAAAAAGAAGATAAAAACCCAAAAAATATGTATCATTTTTAGTGGTGACTGTACGTACTGGCATTTGATTGATGGCCGAACAGAGTGAGTCAGACAACTCTCGATATTGTAATGAACTTAACAAGTGCATCCCGGAAGATGCATATATAAATCCAAATAAACTATAACAGTAAATCTAATAGGTAATATTTGAAACTTGCCGTTAGTATTTACCTGAACAAAAATCATGTAATCTATGGTTGGTGTAAAATGCTATATACGTAACTTATTCGCAATAATTTATTTATACCATTTCCATTTTGGGAAATCCAGTATGGTCGTTGACGATTCAAACAGACAGGTTTTTTGGTTTTTAAGAATAAACGCTTATGATGATAACAGACCCTCCGCTTGGGCACTGCACGTCTTGCTCTAGATACGGCACTGTACATACATACATTGTTTACAATTTGTTGTCCATTGGATACGGTAAGAGTCCAGCATTAGGTAGGCCGTAATTATGTTGGCCCAACTCATTAATATAATAACATATAAAGCTAACATGCATCACGATTCAGAGGCATAGTGTCAAATCAGAGCATCTATGATGTATATAGATGTTATAGCTATGTCACGGTCACGCACGGTTGCGTCACTTAACATAAAGTCACGTTGGAATATGCGGATCACAAGATCAAGCGCGGGCTGTGTGCAGCCGGCCTTACAGCGCTCCACTGCCCTGCCTGACCAGTGATCTGGCGATGCCAAATCTAGGTTAGGGGGCTTTTCGATCAAGTTCCTTTAAAATCTATTGAAGCGATCGCAGTCTTAAACATCAAAGGAACTAAATTGAAACTAAAGTTCGATGATCTCGATTTAATGCAGCTAGTTCAGAAAGCTGTTCAATAAAACACAGGCTCTTAAGTAACTCGGACGATTACTCACACGCCTAATAAATAATACCTATTGCAAATATGGATGGATAGTTAAAAAAGATACCTACAATATAAATGGTAGGTCACATAATAAATTTACAATGATGGTGTGTGTGATAACCAAGGAGGTAATGGCGTGAACATCTTAACATTCTGAAAGAAACACTTATTACGAACAAAGATTGACCTGAATGGATAGGAACGAGTGGAGACAAAAGGGGAAGCCCTGGGCTAGTCAAGCTAGGAATAATTATAAATTACATATCAAATAATTAATTAATCTTTTACCTAAGTCGATGTGCTTGCTAAATATACCGCGCAATCACAGGACGAAGTTCTAGCCATGACATTCTCGAGACTCCCAACATAGCCAAAAAATATAGTTCCTGATAAATTCCACAATACTTGAACCTCATAGCTGCATTTCGAGAAATATTATATTTTCAAAATGCTGCCAAATAAATAAATTTATAATAATGCCAAATAGATACTACCATGATTCTGCGTCTCATCCCTTGTTATACAATTTAATGCCGTGCCGATTTTGCCGGACGCGGGCGAACGCAATGTGACGCGATGCGGATGAAGTGCTCACTCTGTTAATAGTATTCCAACTACAAACTGATTTTCCAATAATAGGTTCTGAAGCCACCCAGCCAGGCTACGAACTAAAGAGAAACGGAACTGGCAGTTTATTAAAAATCACACAAAAACCCGTATTACACGATAGAATATGTCTACGAACAAAATCGTGCTAAAACTTGCGAAAATTATATTGTTTGCTACACTCTTGTGAATCTTCTCTTTGTTATTACTTTTTGATCATTGGCTCACAAATAATAGTGTTTTGCTCTTAAAATAAAATTGCCAGGTGAAGTAGAAGAGAAAAGCACAAAAGCGGATCCTGGGCTCCAAAGCAATCCACTGAGAAAGCAACCGGGAAAGCGCTAAGATAAGAGAGAGAGAGCTGTTAAAATAAAATTGTACAAATATACCGTTTGGAATGTAACAAAAAAGCGTCAGGTAAAGTAATTGATCGGTGCGATATCAATACCTGCAACCTGCATCGCTGCGCTGCATCCACCTTATGTGCCCTCTTTCGAGCAACGCGGCTTCCGTGGTGCCCTCTTTACTTTTAACGCCCTACTACAGCTTTCGTCCAACGCCGCCGCTCGGTAATACTTACAACTACTCTGATACTCAGTGACTTTTTGATCTTCAGTATTCCCATGCCAAACTTTTACACTTTACAGCATGTTTATTCTCTAGGTATGTCTAATTTTTTTTTTTTCAATAAAAATGCTGTCAATCGTTTTCTTAATTAATACGGAAGGGCAAAAAATATTTCGCATTTCTCTTATGTTTTATAGATAGTTGTCCAGTTTCACGTACTAAATGGTCGGTAAGATTTGGCTGGAGTTTAAAAAGTCACATATGTTACTGACTAAACTATTATAGTCACTGTACGGTTGAAATAAAAATTAAGAATCGAAAAAAAGCATAACAGCGATTACCTAGCCTATATCTTCGAACGACATGAAGGCACCTGGGCGACCGAGCTTCGCTAGTTAATCTTTTTGCGTGAAAAGATGAGTAAAATGAATTTTCCCCGACATGGAACCTAGCTAGATTATCTTTTTGACTATGTAAGAAATTATATTGTTTAAAATTTTAAAGAAATCGTTAGATACATTATATACAAATTTTGCTCGTGCTAGGTAGATATAGTTATATCACAATTTGAATGTGGAGATCACAGGTGGAGATAAATTGTGTCGGGGTCTACAATTAATTCTTGCAGGTGAAACGATAATTTGTGTTTGCAAGATAGACATTTTCGTGTACATCTTATATTCAAAGACCTATGCTATTGTGACTACTTATATGCACAACGTAAATACCTACATTATTATATACTTATATCCTGCGGTCTGATTAGTTTATTCATAATGCGAAATGGAATTTCCTATCACCGCGCATAAATCGTTCAAAGAAATCAAAATATAAATTAAAATATTGAAAAAGCTTGTATAAAACTGTCCAGCCGGGACAGCAATCAAATTATTCCGCGTCAACAGACTTCATATTCAAAATTCGAATATTCACCAAGCGTGCACACATGGGGTTGATTTCCGTAGCTTTACATCGACACGCGTAAACATCGAGACGGATGACGGCGGCCGGATCCACGAGCCATTATTTAAATCCCTTTGGATGCGAGTTCCATTATTCCCCTGCGCCATGCCGGCCCTTTGGTGAGTGGACACGACACTACTCGTATAACGACGATCAACAAAGAAGTTGGTCCACCCTCTCGAGTTGGAAATAGCTACTCAGACCTTTCACAGAGACACCACTTACATCCATCTATTTGTTTTTTGTGCCCGGCCGCAAGATTTTTCTATTGGGCACAGTTACAGTGGTAATCGTACAAATTGACATTCAACCAGCAAATTTTCAGCTATCAATTGAAAAAGTTTGATTGCGAAATATATAATTAAAATAAATCTATCACAAACTTGGTAATATTAGCATTGACCGGAGTTTGGAATCAATTTGGGTCACTTTGTCGTTCGCTTTGTAGGGTTTTTGTTTGATGGAGCAATAATAATTAATCAGTCTCGGGCCGCCGCCGGCGATGGCTCGCGTATTTACAACTTCCTCTCAATCAGAGATCATCTGATGGAATGGAACATTGTCTATTGTGGTTTTGTTGTTGTCTAGCTAGACAGATATTGATTTTCAATGGAAGGACATTGAACACCCATTATTTAAATATACCTAGGTATATATGTATTGAAAATATAATATTGATATTTTATAGTAGTCCAATTACTAAACTTATTCTATGCCCATGTTCCGATTATGTATTTTATTTTGTACGTGGAAGAGTATATAATTTATCAACCACAATTTGAACAATAAAGAGACATTAGACTTCTTTTGGCTCATGTAAATATTTGTACTTATTGAAAACACATTCTGAAATTATGCACGCAACAAGGTGATGAACACATATTTTTTAATATGGGAAGATTCTACATTTTGTTGGGAACAGCAAATACATTCACAGCAAAGATCTATCAACAAAAACTCATCTCCTTATCTTACTTTCTCAATAACTTTACAACAACGCACCTACGCGATATTGCTTTGAAACGACAAAGAATCATAAATTAATTACACTCCACTTTTTGCTTTCATAAAAAGAAGTAAACAACGAGTAATTACGTTCACTGAAGTCTAATTATCTTTCAGATATGACAAAGTCGATGTAAATGATGAACGACTGCTGCTAGGAGTTGGCCGTCTGAAGTGTCAGAGCAACTTCGTGAGGAGCAGTGTGGCGGACACACGCAATGGACTCATATTTCATTACGGTTCACATCGCATGCAATACTTTATTTAAATATAACTATGGGTATATTTCAATACTGTAATACTTACTTATTTTTGTACTTAATACCTTTTTAAATATATTTTTTTTTAATTTTGTTTATTTCAGTCATCAAACAATACCTTATAGTTGTACTAATACATAGAAACACAAATTGAAACGTGGTACGGAACCCTCAAGGTGCGAGTCCGACTCGCACTTGGCCGATTTATTTATGTGTTACTTTCATCATTACAGTCAGGTGACAGTATTAGTTTCGTATGTACATATGCAGAATTGTACTTGTGTTTATATTACCAAAATAGTTTATAAATGTATTACAATACTGTATAATAAAATACGCATTATTTAAATAAAATTAAATTACCAAGCACTCCTTTAAAATGCATGTTTCAGATTAAAAGTCGTTCTTATCTACTAGTACTTATTTGATTTGCAAATTTGATAAGTTAAGCATTATCATCGCACAAGTACCTACTTAATTGATCAAAAAATATTTTACTATGTAGGTAGCTCTTGCTGCTTTATTATATCGCGTTGCAAAGTATTAATGTCTTTGTTACACACCAAACATCTAAATCAATTTAGTTTTAAACGTGAGAATAAACAGAAATATTCGCATTTATATAATAGGTATTTAATGCTGTGACAGAGTGATAGTTGTAAATATTTATTAGTTTAACTTTATAAATTACTTTTTATCTTTATTTATATAAGCATATATTTACATAAACATCATTCAAATCTAATACCTAACAGGGTTGCTGATATAGAGTTGAACCTTGTACAAAGCGCCACAAAATTTCCAAGCTCTCAATGCACGAACTTTATACTTATATTATTACTATACGGTTCATGTCGTGAACGCTACCAGGGGATCTTGCCTTTAAATATTTAATGGAACTTTACCTTGGAATCGAGCAAGGGTCGAATCACGTAATATTAATACCTTGTTAATATCTGAAGTGGATATAATTTGCCACATTACCTCGATTTTCGCACCTACTTATAAATTATTGACTGACAAAACAGTAGTAAATTGTAATGAGGAGACGAATTTTTCATGCCATAAAGTTTGAATTTTGATCTGCTTATTTGAGTACATAATGAAGGGATAAATTAAGAAATCGCATAGGTATGTTGTGGAGAACACAAACTTAACTTATTACACAGCTCTACAAAGATCCCACTTATAAATTTACTTATGTTTACTAAAATATTTCTCAAAATTAATGGCGTTTTGTGTCATATTCATAGTCAGGAGTGGCGTGGTAAGTGGTGAAGCAGGGTGTAGGTAGCGAAGCCGCAGCGACAGTAATTATCGCGGCGTGTCGACGACTCCGACAGATCGTTCACCCTGGGGTCGGACTCCGTCGTACACAATATGCAACTGTAGGGATTTCTGGATGCTATCACAAATCCGAGACGAGTATGATGCACTCTCGACTCAATGCGCCTAAACTTAAAAACACGGACTTGTAAAAAACAGCCCTTCTCTTCTATCAAAAGCCAGTGATGGTTTAGGAAAACGGCCATTAATTAATCGTTAAAGGTAATAGCAATTTTTTAAAGATAAAAACAAAGGAAGACATTTCTGGGAATAAGGTTTGGAAAAACAGTTTAGCGCATATATTTCTAACTTTTTACATTAACACTGCGCATTTTGAGTGTTGATTAATTAATTTATTTTTTATTTTACTTTCTAGAGATTATTATTTACATACTACACACCTTCTTCAACGCAGAATTTTGCACAGCGATTCACAGGATTTTAAGCTCTACAAAATCAACTGATTCCTTGGCCATTGGTCTTTACTTAATCAAAGCCTTTGGAGTTATTAGCTGTGGCTTGGAAGCTATCGTGGAAGTTCGTTGTAAGAAAAAGCTCAATACTCAAATAAGATCTAGAATTTCAAGAAATGAAGAAACATTCGTTTAGCTTCTATAGCTGTGGCTAAATAGGTACCTATATCACATATTATTCAACATTCGTAAATATTTTCAATAACATTTTAGTTTCAATCGTTAACTCTTTTTTAGTTTAAGTTTATTACATATAATAATTTATTATTACCTATGTCTCTAGGTATAAATAAGGTCATGAGTCACTTTAATAGGGCGACGACCAGGAAAATTATTACAAATGAAAATTATAACGCACATTACCCTAAGTTACATTATTATTGATTTCTTCATCATAAAACAGTATCTTGTTTATTTTATATTATTTCTTCTTTTTATCTATATGCTGCAAGCTGACTTCATAATAATTAAATTATTTGGTTAAACTAGTGTCGTAAGAGAGTTCGGGCGCGGCCCGGCCCAGCTAATCGGTGCGGCGGCGGCGGCTGTCACGGCCGCCTGCCACCCACTCGCCTTTTAAGACCTTATACAGTATTCGGCAATGCACTATAATATTCGTTTTATTATATTTATATGAAGAAATATGCTAATTGGTAAATGTGAATGAACATAGAAATAGATTGATATCTTAATATGACGAGCAAATCCAATTTATAGGACTGAAGGTTTCAAATTTGTATTCAGACGATTTTTTTAGAAAATTGATTTCCAGATGTAATACAAAGTATATGTTTTCACAAATGCTTCCAACAAAAGACGTCAATATCATGTTTTTCTTAACAATGCTGTTTTAAGGGTTCCGTATACAAATTTTGACGAAAGAAAACCAACAGATACAGTATGATACCTATAACTAATTATAGTGTAAATCTACTTATACTAAATATATACCGTTTCTAAATAGTTGTATACTGACTCTAAAAGCCTTTTCAAAAATGTTGTGTAAGAAATCTCAGTATGTAAGCATTTACCTATAAAAACAGAAACTATCATGCGCAATAGGCATTTTCGTGTACATACGGCGCAAATGCAGCTTCATTAAACCGTGCTGTTTATTTCATTATTATATTCTATGAAAATATATTTATACATTCTGAACAAAGAATATCGCGGATAATATTTTCTCAGTCCTACTCACCCTTGACCGGTTTATTCTACTTTAAAGCTAAAAGTGAATCCAATGTGCCATTGTTCTAGCCTGGCTAGTCTATCAACATTCCGTATCGAATGTCAAGAACTAGCCATTGGATTCTACTGATGTCTTGATGTTGATTCCTTCGAAAGTCTATTTTCGGAAGTACATATAATATATTTTCCTAAAAGATTTTATTAAAATATTATAGGTTCACCCAGACGAACATTGGCAGTAGAAAGAGACAATATGTCGCCATGTAGAGACGACTCCTGTGTTATTTTTTATATGGTGTATCAGACAGAATTTATTGACGTCAATAAATGATAAGAATATCCTGTATTGAGAATAGACAATTTCACTCTTCCAGTATATATTATCATTAGTTTTCAGCCAGGTGATAAGTATATAAATTATATATTTGAACTCAAATTGCTTTATAGCTACAAAGACTATTAAATTATGCTGCTTAGTTTAGTTTCATCACACAAGTTCATCACATCAAAATGTCCTATTATTAGAATTACCAAATTGTCCATTTAACCAAAATACACTTATAAGCTTAAGTTTTTTTATATATGTAGAACTTACAGGAAATCTGTATGAGTAGGTATCATTTGATTATTTTAATTGCGACACATAATTAATGCGTAAACAACGCCATGGTTGCACTGTATATGTATATACTTGTTTTATAATCACCTATTACTATTACTACCGTTGCAGATTATGATGGCATTGGAAATATAATCAAAATACGAACTTTATTTCTATTGTGCAAATAAATTACCTTTTATAATGATAATAGCAGCTAGAAAGCAGCAAAATTTCAAGTCAACATAACCGATTAAGTACTACAATAATTCGTTTTAACTCTTTTTTTTACTTAAAAGCTTGCTTCGCAGGCTTTTCGATCTGCAGATCCTACCCTATTGTGGAATCTGCTAACAAAATATGAAAAAGATTTTCTTTCACTTTTTGACATTCTCTTTGGTTATAAGGACTAGGATATATATACACATTGCCTAAATTTATTTTTTAACCGGCTTCAAAAAACGGAGGCGGTTTCTCACTTCATTCGTACCTATATAAAACTATATTTTATAACTACTAGATGATCTCCAAAACTAGCATCAAAATTTTATCTTACATCACAGGATTTTATATTTAGGACTCAAATATCAATGGTTTATCGAAAATAGCTAAGTGCAGGAAACCTGTAAGTAGCATTCTGCATTTTTCTTTAGGTATATTGACATCGTTAATATGTACCTGTTGCCATTACTGTATTTGTCGATATTTTAATTAAATATCAATATCATTTTAGAATGCCAGCATTGCAAGGATTTCCCATATACGAATTGAACACGTGAGTAAAAGCCTTCAATAAATCAGCGAAGACAGTCAAAATAGGACCCCATGGCAATGCCATTAAAACCTAATTGTGATCAAAACAATGAGTCGTTACCTTTCCCCACTTGGGCGGATTCCCGCGATCTTCCGACATCTCTATACAGGCAATTACAACGTACCTTACAAACATCCGGAGGCGAAAGCTTGTTTTATAATGGTATTGTGCCTGCTATTTTGTTGTTTAACACTTCTAACGAAAAACGTGAATTTAGGTTGAGTATGTAATATGTACGTATAAGACTAACGACCATTATTAGAATATATTAGAATCAATTATTTTACATAAAGCAGCATTTTATTTTCATTCGGGATTACAGGTCTCCACAACTCGAATTTCTGAGCGGATTGCGCCCCCGAGCGTGGTATCCAACTCGATGAAGCCTTTTAGTTCTTGTTACCTGGTGCTCTTAGCAACTCTCGCTTTCTCCGGTCTTGATATATACGAGTAATAATACTGTTATAAAACTGTTGAGTAGGTATGAATAAAGTGTCTGCTTCACAATGATAACCATGATTCATATGAGTGTCATCTTTATCTAATTGTAGTATTCCAGCATTTCCGATGATTTAACATAAAAATATTAGCCATCTATTCCACTATTTGTTGGTATCTATGTTTTATATAAATAATCAGTCGTATCGCCAAATCGTCTCCCTGACAGCAAAGAACGCTTTGTTAAGGTCGTCGACCTCTTTATCTGCACCTGCCCTATTGGTCTACTTGCATCCGCAACAATGCTTTTAAAAGATTTGTTTTGCTGTTCCTTTTGTGTGATAATTGATAAGGAATCGTATTCTTCTTCAGAAGCATAAATTTGCCAGTTTTAAATGATTTATTTCTTAAAAAGGAAATTTCCCAAGGACTTAATTTTTGTTATACACCAGTGGTCGAAGAGATACCGAAATATGTTGTGAATTTCTACCACACTTAAACATACTAAGATAGAAATTTTGCCATAATTTGGTGATCTAAGCTAAGCACAGTACTATAATATTGTTTATGCTTTGGAAAGTGGTAGGTTCGGTATCAATATCATAATAATTTATTCGCATGATTAAAAGATTAAAGTATTACTATTGAGTAAGTGTACATAATTTCTAAGACATAATATATCCTTTCCTTTTGCAAGGTATATTCTGCTTCTCCAGTCATTTGAGAACAACATCGCTAGGGCAGAGCCGACACCTCTCTGAACATGATATTAGACATACCTTCATGCATGACATCGAAATTTTACAAACGCACCTTATTTCTGTATCTGATAAATAAATAAATATACATACTCGTATATAGGGACAAATCACACAGATTGTGTTAGCCCCAAAGTAAGTTCGACACAGACATAGTCACAGAATTTATGTTAAGTGTTTGTTAAATTTAAAAACGTCTACTTATCATGTGCATTAAAAACGTTCGTATATTTTTAGTATAGTTTCGTAATATTTTAAAATCACCAAACGTCCGTTCAAAACTTAGAAAATAAACAAGCCTTTGAAGCATCTTCCCGTTGAATGCAATGTCAACAGATTTGTTACCAAAATTAGTCTGTGGCGGGTAGTTCCAGGGAGCGATTCGAGGGGCGAGAGGCAAGCGACGACGCAAATAGCCAAGTGACCCGGCCGTTGACTCGGTTTATCCTAATCCGTCCCACTACTCCAATTCGCTGAGGCACTCGTGGCTTACCTACTTATATGTATTGACAGATGTCACGCCAATTATAACTTGGTATAACATATTTTATAATGCAAGTTCTTATAAAACGCATAATAACGATGAGACGTATCTACTTTCGTCGACATGTTGACAAACTGGTTGAAAAATGACAAATTTTTCTTATTATTCACAGGGGTTTATTTACATTGAAATTTGGTGCTTTATAGAAACCAAAGAAAAATCAGTTTCGGTGTGAGTTTAACACCAAATCACATTATAGAAAGAAAACCGAATCAGTCTAAAATCTTGTTTGCGAGAGCTTTTATAGATCTACAATAAGCAAAAACTAACGGAATATTGAACTAATTGCATTCATGGGTTTTCGTATAGAAATGTCGTGACTGATTATGATGATTGAACGTGTTTTTATGCTCCTTGAAAAATGTTACTTCACTTTATACGCACGACCATAGTATAGAACGAAAATACAAAAGGTTAAAAGTAATAATACATATAAATAATTAGTAGGCCAGCAGGCCTTCAGCCCAAGTCCCGATGGCAGGCGGATACCAAAAATAGCAAAAAAAAAAAATATTTGTTTTGGTAACATTTAACTAGGTCGAAAGCTTGAAACAAATTTACAAAGCTTCAACATTTATTCATGGGAATAGAGCTATTGAGGTTACATAAGCAAATCCAATGACGCGATGTGATGAAATAGGTACATACAAACACACGCTGTTTTTCACATTATGTTGCCTAGTGAATAGATAGATTTTAGAAACTATAACAACAATATATAGGCAATGTTGTAAATACGTAGTGATATTTAAAAATAATTCGTAACAGCCCTATTAATTAACATATGATCGTAACATTTATGATGTATGCACCCACGCCACGACTTCATTACAATCACCCATCAGGCAGCAGGCTTGAGTGACGACAAGTCGGAGCCTATCGGCCCATAAGCGATAGAGTGCGCCTTCGAAAGTCATTTATTACCATTCCTACACTTGCAGTGCCAGTCTGTCCATTAAGTAGAACACTCCGATAAAACTAGGTAGGTAATCAATATCCACAGCAGCAGACATAATGATTGTTATGCAATATGACAGTTTTCGCATGTTACGAAGTGTATATTTGCAGATCCCCTTTTGGTAGTAGCGGGCGCCAGGTTGAGTCGAGCCTGCTGCACTGCCGTCAGACGCACACTTTCAACTTGCTGTTCACACGCTTTGTTCGAATACAATGACTCTCTACGTTCTTTTTGTTTTCATTCAGACGACCTTTGTTGATAATAAACAATATCGCGACTTTAATGAAAGAAATCATGTAGCGTGAGATTTCTTATCATTTATTTTGCAATAGTCGCATTCCTGTCCGTTGTTCTCTATGTGCCCTGTTAACTTAGGTGATTTCATAACCAATTTCGTTTATGGAAAAACTAAATTCCTTCAAGATATAAAGTGCTTCTTAATGCACCGTAAAACTATGGAGCGACTGACTAGGATTTCGCGGAGCTTCCCACGTCCATCGAATAGGTTTACGTCAGTGCGCTCATTAAGTCCAAAATACCAAACGAATTCTAGCCTAAGCGCTCGCCGCTCAAAAAGCAGACCAATTTCAATTTTTATTAGGCCATTTAGAAGCGCCAGAGATAAAAATGAATGCATACGTATTAACCTAAGCAAAATGAATCTATAGCATTTGCAAATTTAGGTAGTGCAATTTATGTCTAATAGTAAATTTGAAATTATAAATCATTGTGCTTTTTAGCAATGTATTTAGTGCACCCTTCAACTTAAACTTTATAGGACTAGACTAGTAACATCATCTTCCTTTTGTTGGCTATTTATTTTACATGAATCCGCACGATCGAGTTCTGTGACTCCGCATTGACTAATAATAATACGAATCTTTGCGTTGTACCCCCAGAGTAGGGAGGAGACACTATAGTACCTTTAGTTAGATATTTTATAGGACTCAATGAATGAAATTTACGGACTGCATCTGCATAGTCTCATATTCTCAATTTCAATTTATCCTGTAACATATAATATCAAAGTGTTGCTTCTTGCCTCATTATTGCGGCGCGACTTGTTATGTAAGATTATTGTGTGGGGACAGTGCGCTCGCGCATGACATTTACGGTCGGGGAGCGAATCACGCGCAGCCTCAACTTCGCCCCAAATTGACTTCTGGCCTTCGATTCATACCACTGAAGTAGGACACGAGTCTAGTGAGTTACTTCTCTTGATCTGTTCAGCTTTTGCTCAATGATTACCATAACATAATAAAAAACACACAGATATTAGGTTTCCATAAAGTAGGTCAAACATTAAATTCTCAATAATTTCAAAAAAATCATTCCTTAACGTATTTTTAAATTTTGCAATAACAACATAGAAACGTATTTATTTAGCCGCCTCAGTGAGACTCGAAAATACACAATCCCATTGAGAAAAACCAGCAAAGGATAATTCAATTAGGAGTCTTTTTTTAATAAGCGTGTTTGATTATACCTGGTTAATAAGATTCCAGAGATTATGCTCAAAATTCATTCGGCAGAGTTGAGAAACGAATAAGGTGTTTATGACACCCAAAACCGGCTTACTATTGTATCAATTGAAAGCACTCCCCAGCGCTATGTTTAATGTTATTGTGCAGCTCCTTGCAACACCAGCGACGAGCCTGTTACATGACAGATTATCTGTCTGCGACGCAAACCCAGATGCTCGACGACACACCCAGATAGGTCATTCCACTTATCAATAATAATCATTATGTTAATCGTCTCTTGCACTGACATGGCCTCATTATATCCAGTTATTGGAGAAAGTACTAATCAATTGAACAATTTATTAGTGCCGCTTCCTTGAAAACCGACAAGTTTCACAGGTTTTTGATCAATTAGTTTGCGTAACATATTGCCGAAATTAAGTCATATCATTAAATAATCATCGTTTGTTATCTAAAGTTGTAGGGTTAATAAAACTTAAATTTATGTTATACGACCAAAGGTATACCCTTTAAAAAAGGCGGTAATAAACTAGGCAGCTAGCACCCGCCCGTTGTGTGTATGTAGGTACCATAAACTTTAACCATTATTAAACTTTTTCAAGAAACAGGCGAAATATGAAGAACGTATTTTTGAATTTCGACTAGTAAGTAATTATAGTAAAAGCGTTCAAACAAACAAACTCTTTTGCTTTATTATATAAGTATAGATATTAGCTAAACTTATCCTTTGGGAATTCGGAAATATTAACTTGATAGTTACCTATGTGGTTTTCTTTTTGTCTGATATGGTAGTACAGGCGCTTTGTACCATGTAAAAATCACATTACCGTTAGACATGTGTCATCGCGGCCTCGTTACGAGCGCCGCACAGTGGATTGACTCCATACAACCGGAGTGACATAGTGCATTTAAAATCAAATTTTGTAAGTTGCATAAATAAAATTAAGTCAATTTTGAAATTACACGAAAAATGCGTATAAAATAATTTTCGACTTATATAACATTGTAAAATAGCGTCATTTAATGTTTGGATTTGGCACAAAGTAATTTTTAAATTTAATTTTATCAGATCTTACAAAAGGTGGGTACGGGGTATCAACAATGTCTGGGTGTTTATTCAATAATAAATCATTTAATCCCATGATAGTCATCAAATTTAGGTTGAAAGGTCCGTTTTCTTACAATGAAATCAGTATTCTTCAAAAAAAATCCCATAATGTGTAAGAATTTTTTGCTACAAATATAATATCTTAGAATACATTGCCATCACTTCATTTTTTAAATCGCATTATTTTAAATGTTCTACGCCACTATGGCTCTGTCCTGTGTGATCCACTGTGCGCCGCGGGCCACGGGCCACGGGCCACCAAACCTGTTCTTTCACTGGTACCCTTATTCAGCATCTGTGGTACATTTCGCCGAAATTGCAACACCCGCATTAAATATGCGTTTTAAATTTACTGATAAGTTGACAATACATATATTTCTTTTTTTATAAGACTACTTTAATGAAAGCTTCATTAATAAATTGTAAATTCTTACAATTGTATTATGAAAGTAATCGTTTTGGGGAGTAGGTAAATATGGTGAAGTCGAATAAAATTGCGAAAACAGTAGACTTGGTCAAAATAAACTGCTTCTTGCCATCTTTGAATTACTACCTCATCAATCTGAATTAACTAACGTTCATTTATTAGGACAAATCACAGTAATCGTACTTAGTTCAATCCATCCATCTATCATCCATACTATCCATCCATACTTCCATACTTCCCATACTTCCATACTTCCATACTTCCATACTTCCATACTTCCATACTTCCATACTTCCATACTTCCATACTTCCATACTTCCATACTTCCATACTTCCATACTTCCATACTTCCATACTTCCATACTTCCATACTTCCATACTTCCATACTTCCATACTTCCATACTTCCATACTTCCATACTTCCATACTTCCATACTTCCATACTTCCATACTTCCATACTTCCATACTTCCATACTTCCATACTTCCATACTTCCATACTTCCATACTTCCATACTTCCATACTTCCATACTTCCATACTTCCATACTTCCATACTTCCATACTTCCATATATTATATTCCATACTTCCATACATTATAAATGCGAATGTCTGTCTGTCTGTCACCTCTTCTCGGCTAAACTGCTCGACCGATTGTGATAAAATTTGGTAGGGATGTAGTTAACGACCTGAGGTCAAACATAGGCTACTTTTGAGCGCGATATAACCGAGTTCCACGCGGGGCGAAGCCGCGGGGAACAGCTAGTAATTCTATAAATTTGTTCAATAGTGTTTCTGTGTTTCTTATATAAGGAGATTATGACGATAAAAAGGAGAAGAAGAGTAAGAGAATGGATAAAAGGACATAACGTTTGCATACGATTCTGTGCGCCCTGGTGTTATTACTACAACTAAACATTGAACAGTTTAAAAACAATACTCTAGAGTTGCATGATTACTCGCAATAAAACGTATAATAAAACAAATATGTAGGTAGCTTTATTTCCGTGCCAATATACTTATATAATATAAATAAATAATATAAATAAATGCTATAGGCAGACAGAGTTATTGTTTCTGTAAATAACATGCGTTTATCATTCATTTTCCGCTCTACTATTTTTACCATATGATGCGTAATTCACACAACCAACTTTATGATCATTTTAATATTCTTAATATTAATACGAACCGTTTTATTGTTTTCAATATCTATTTCAATATTACATAATTTATTAATTTTATGTACACTCAAATACAAACATGGGAATCCTAAACTTAGGACATTTACCTAGTTGAAAGAGTGATAAAATAATATATCAATTTTATAACTTTTTTATTGCACACAAAATATAAAGTAAGTACACCAAAGAAGAAAAACGCAACGGCGGACTTTGTATATCTCGACCAGCCAACTTGATGGTCTCTCCCTTATCCCCCTTATCATCATCTTAGCCCTTTCCCGGTTATTCCGTCAGCTGGTTGCTTCGAAACACAGAGTACAGTCAGCTTTTTCTCCTCATTTTAGCCTGGTCTTCGGTATCAAACACAGGCATACGGCCTACTTAATGTTAAATTGTCAAAGCAGCCCATGGAGCAACACCAGGCATGTCACATACGAATTGCCGACCCTTGAGTCAACACCCCATTTTGAAGCTTCGAATTATTTGTAGTACTTACTTCTGATCCGGAGATACAAAAAATTTTTGCAGACTGAAATAATAAGTACGCAGCCGTTGACTCCTTTTTTTTCAAATTTGTTAGCACACTGACTTTTGTCTAGTACTACGCAAATAGTCGGCCTTCATGCTTTGCTATAATAGAACAGATAAATAAGCCACTGAATAAAGAAGCTGTATCTATTGCTGTTGGATATTAAACAGATAATATCTGAGAAAATGCGCTGGCACGGGGTAGTGCCATTACCAGCAAGTTTTTAGTTACTCAAAGAAAGATTAAAACCTTTTATATGACGGTAAAAGTAGTGGCGAAGCCAACTAATATTATAAATGCGAAAGTGAGTTTGTTTATTTGTTTGTTATCTTTCACGCCCTATCTACTGAACCTAATCTTCCTGAAATTTCGTATACACATAGCTAGGAGTATTGAGAACGACATAGGGTACCTTTCATCCCACCGTTCCCGAGAGAATCTCACGCAAAGCTAGTTTATAATAAATTTAAATAGCGTTATTTAATGTTGAAACAAGTGTCTCTATGTGTACATAGAGACAGGAGTTATATGTTAAAAATTAATAAAATCATGTTTTCTTTTATAAATACTTGTATTTGTTTTATAAAAACATTCTAGAAATTTAGTCGTTACCAATACAACAGGTTTAAAATATATGATTACACCAGAAACCATCGAGACGTCACGTTCTGTCTAACTGCCTCCTCAAGGGCATGCAAACGGTTTTACATTACGATAAATCTGTTTACGTACGTGCCTGGCCGAATTGTGATCAATTCCGCAACTGACTAACCTACGACATTTTTATTATTACATATTTGAAAGATCATCATGCATGAAGACTACTTCTTGCTCAACGAGCTAAACTCTTTCTATTATTTACTCGTACGTAAGAACTACATTATCAATTTGATTTTTCTAGAAATAAAAATTAGGTATATTACTAGATATGCTATCATATAATTATTACCACCGATAAGACTATATCAATGAAAAGAAAAACTTGATAAATGACGTCAATAAACTAAATAACAAAGCGTCAACACCACCGTCAACTGAGTAGCCAAACCGCAGGTATATGTATAGGTAATTAAAGAGGCCTTCCGCACCATGTGGCTGTGACGTGATGAATTCCTCATCAGTCCCAGCCCAGTGAATGTCATTTCTAAGAAACCTTTCATTTACTAGATGTATATATGTACCGATACTTAGGTGCATCATGCAAGCGACAGTGAGTCAACGCTAATGACGTTTCAAATGAACTAATGCCTACTTTGAAGGTAAATACGTTCACATAATTACTAAACAAACGATTATCGGATGAATAAATAAACTACGCACAATAATCGTACAACGCTATTAGATAAAGAGTAATCGTTGGTAATTAACATTAACAACTAACTGAGTATAAAGAAAAATTGGAGTTAGAAAAATACCAATGCAGCTAGTCACGTCTCATTTGATATACTGAAACATATCTAAAACTATGTTCTTACCTATCTTATTTCCTGCCCCCGTTAGGTACATCCATTAATTGAATGTAGAGTCAAATGCAGTACAATCAATATTCTCACAATTATTATGACTCATTTACATGACACAAAAATCTGTACAAAATAAAGAAGCATAAATTATTAAATTATAATAGCTATAATCTGCGGCGTCGCCCACGAATTAGTCATTATTAATGCGATAAAAGTAGTTTTAATATTTTTTTTTTCTTCTGGGTGGCAATTAAACTTTCCCAGCTTATTTTTGCCAGTGTCAAGTTATATAAATAATTTTATTTCCAAACCAAATTGGTCCAAACCGACGAAACTACTATATCTACTACACATACTCGTATAGAAATTCAGCTTAAATTGAGGAAAAATTTTAAGTAAGAAAATATGTCTATCATACCATAATGTCAGCTCAACATGTGTGACAATGACATTGTTGCATGTGTGGGTAAAGAATGTTATGATGTGATGTTCGTAGTGTGAAGTGCTTATCGCTCGGCAGGAAGTGGCTTGGTTTATTATTCGTGTCGTGCTCTGAGTCGTCGCAGGCCAGGATATCAGCTACGCCTGTCCAGATACCACACTAACGGGACCTAGAAGATAATAATCTCTAATTAACAGAGAAACTCATAGATGTCAACGTTTGCCTGCAGTAATTGCGGACTAACAATCCTGTCGTATCATTATGCTTTTGACAGCTACAGTGATAAGGAGAGCTTGCAGCCGAACAAGGTGACAACTGCAGGCACGTAGCACAAGGCATGAGCATGATGTATTTCTAAGGAAATACACGATGTCTTCCAAAAACCAATCATGCGTACTGACATAGCATATAATAAATACTACATGTACTGTGAATGAATAGTAATACATATGTGGCATCTTTGCTTTATACTTCATATCTCCCGTCCTTGCCCCATCCAGAAACGCAAAGACAAGGGAAATTATTGTTCGCTCTATTGTTTTACTTTTGCAGGCAGAACGAACCGGCCCGAGGGAACAGGTTTGGCCGGAGGGTGCAGGGTCAATCGTCTCTGGTCCAGTCTTCGCTGATATGCGAAAAAGCGACGTGACGGCACCCACGCGATGCCGTTCATTAAAAACTATCTCTACATAAGTGCACAATTAGGTATAGACACCATTTAGTTTATAGTTTGAGGTTGATTGAGTTTCATAAATTTTAGTAGGTATCTATAATTATTGGTATCCAA
Source organism: Apomyelois bistriatella (assembly GCA_947044815.1). Lineage (NCBI taxonomy): Eukaryota > Metazoa > Arthropoda > Insecta > Lepidoptera > Pyralidae > Apomyelois > Apomyelois bistriatella. The sequence continues at coordinate 9,039,919 of OX345689.1, forward strand.
CTAGAAAATTTTGTAAAAGTAAGTATGTTTCTACAAGTGATGAATTTTAGAGCCTATACTACTGCACTGAAAATTGGTAGATATATACTAAAGTATATAAGTACATACGTGGGGGGTAAAACATTGTGGATAAACACACTAGGCTTTTACTTTAACTAGCTAGATACATTATATGCAGCCGATGGAGAGAGCCATTTTTTATTACAAATTGCAGGTGTTTTATAACATTCTTGCAGAATTTCGAGTTAATAGGAATCACATGAGCAATACTGATTCACCTTCTATGCGTAACTTCATTATTCTTGTTACAACCGATTTGGTATTTGCCGTAACTAAATTAATTTATTTTCAAATTCATGTACACAGAAAATTATACAAAAGAAAAAACATAGAAAATAGAATATCGCTACAAGAGTGCTGTTTATTTCTAAAGAAATCTCTTCCAGCAGATCCAAGAGAAATAATAAAGTAATTAATTTAATTACTTATGAGCTTTTGAAAAAATCGCTGTTTGGATGTAGTTGTGGCCGTAACTAAAAATTATAATAGGTATATCTTCTTTAACAGATTAGAAGTTAAGTATAATACGAAAAAAGGTATGATGACCACAAAAATATTGTTACATATGACGAACAGGAACTTTGAATATATGGAATGAAAGTAACATATTGTCAAATTAATTATGATGAGAAATTTTGTACTTATACAAATGAGAGAGTACCTAATTTTCGTTATCTATGTGATACCTGTCACTAATTTTAAATTGAAAACAGAAAATACTTTGGTCTTGTACCCACAATGTGTTTCGAGCAAAGGCAACTTTTAGCGCGATACTTCAGAGAGCAAGAGGTAGGAGCGGCGGGCAACATCTAGTCCCAATCTTTCAGAAAGTCTCCATTTCCAAAGTTAACAAAACGTCAAAATATTGATAAGTACAATAAATAGCCAGTCAACGGATAAAAACATATTTGTAAACTTGAGAAGAACCATTTGCATTTGCACTTAGCAAGGATGCAAGGAGCAAAAAGAAAAAATAAATAAGTAAAGCAGTTAGTCCAGCCGTGGCGCGCTGGCGCACGCTCCGCACGCCGTACATTTGTCCAGCCCTAGAAAACGTACAGAACTACCAAACATCTCTAAAATTATTATATATTTGAAATAATTTTTGTATACCTTATTTAATTTTTTTTCTTTACTCCTTATGTCGGGGTCACTAAAACATGCCAACCAATTTCTTTCAGGCAGGTCTATTCTAGGAATAGTGTGCTTATGACAACTTGGGCGTTGCAATTCAAAGCATTTCATAACAAAAAATATCTTGCAGCCTACATTCTTCAGCAGAATAATTAAACCTCAAAATTATTAACATCTTCGACTATAATATCTCTCTTCGACTGAATAGGATTATATACGCTAAACTTTGGCCATATTATAGTTTGACCTAGTGACTCATTATTTAGCTAGAATTTTGGTGACTTGTCATATACTTCAAGAGGATTTTTGTAAAGCCTCTTACTGACTGCAGTCTCAGTTTCCATTATAAGAAAATACTCCGTTAATAAAATAAAATAGATAAATGATATGATAATGGCAGACTAGTCTCCGAAACAACCATCTGAAGGCGTACACAATAAAATGCTTAGATCAAAGAGAAAATGAAAATGTATAGAGAAATTATGAGAGAGTGCATATTAATACTCCATTTCTAAAATGGAAAAACTCGTTAATTTATATGATCGAAACTATATGTGTACAATAGGTACATAACAAAAATATATGTACCAGTGATAGAGTTTAGTCCATTAGAAATTTTATTTAAACATAAGTGATGTCTCTTTTAAAGAGTTAAGATATCTATCAAGAGAGCCGGATGATCCAATCAGCACAATGTGAGTCACACCACACACCAGCAAAGCAACCGAGAATCGTGCACGGGTTCCCGTATCGTTGAAGGACCCTTTGCTGCGGATGTCTACCCAATGTGGTCGGTTTATGGCCTGTCTCACTCGCACTTATCAAAGAACCAATTATACTGGCGACAGATATAAGGATCAACATAAAGATAGAGCCGATGCGGTGCAAGCCGTATCTTGTCTTGTTAGAGGCAAATGTTATGACGCAGCGCTATGTGCTACCGACTTGCAGATGCTGATCTGACGTGCGTGGATGCTTACGCTGATAATACAGAAGTGGTTTGTAAGAATATATATTAAAATGTAAATGCAAATAAATTGCTCGCTTGATCAACAAATTACGTGACTCTGCAAAGATGCTTTATGACTACTTACAATATTGATTCAACAATTTCCATAGAGTAAAATCTATTTGGTGCAACTAATATAAAGTAATTTACTTATTTTAAAATAAAGACAAACCTCTTCAAAGACTTATAAACAAATGGCTGCTACTTTTAATTAATCTGAGGTAACAAAAGTTAGAAATTACTTACCTATTGATACAATACTTGTTTTAATGGAAATAAGTACTTTGATAACAAAAAATATAAACAAACACCATAACTTTTTCACATTCTAGGTAGCAAAGCATAAATTACATGACAAGTAGTACCATTGAAGGTTATAATATAACAAACAATAATCTTGCTCTTGGTCGGTAATGAAATGGAACGACGTCTTGCAATTGCGCCAATCGTTCTTGAAATCGCTTTCTACGTCGCGTCACGTTGGACGGTGATAAGCCGACCTTATCTTACGTAAATGCTGCTTGTAATGAAACTGCCACCTACGGTCTGAGCTACGTCATCACACATTTTATATCGCATGTTGCGCATTTTATTTCGCTAAATGTCCAACGAACATTTAGAATTTATTGACACCCTAGATAGGAATATATTAGAGTTGATTTATTTTTACTACATTGCGAGCAAGACGTAGATATGTCTTATAATAACAAGCTAAATGCACTGGTAGACCTAGACCTTTATTTCTACATTCTACGTAACAAAAAAAAACAACAAAGCCTTTAATACTAATAAGTAGTTCGACAATAAATTATTCGGCCCTCGTATGATAGCATATTATATTCGTCAAAATCTAGGTGTGTATTTAATAAATGTGCCAGTCCCTAAAATTTTCTTAACACCAATACAAATTTTAAGCGACGGTCGTGGCCTACAATATTGAACAATGGTTATGGTTATCCATATAAATTATCCATCTGTTAGCTATTATAACTAAGGAAATTCAAATAATACTTATTTTTCGCAAATGACATTATAAAATATCATCATCATAATATTGTGTACGTTACGGAGTCAGTTGTCCATGCACACCCTGATATCAGAGTTCTTCGACACCGCCTCTCGGATACTTTAACCAGTCGGTGCCGGATGGCAGCCGGGACAAAACGGTCCATCATCTTTATTATTATCAGATATTCAGGTGATTCAAGCCTACAATGTTCTAATAAAACTAGAAACAACTAAATAAAGTATGCTTCCCGTCGGAACCAATCTAACGACCTCCGGGTCTTCAGTCAAACGGCTTTTAACCACTGGATCACAAAGTAAGCATTACATATTATAAAGTGAGATGACTCTACAAATACATAAGTATATTTTTACTATGAAATAATTTAAACTCGTTATTGACATCTTTTAATAAGGTAAAGTTTTTGGTCGTTTGTCGCCATTTTGTAACTCAGTACATAAACTTACCTAATCAGAATAATTATCAACAAAAATTCTCTTTCATGAAGTATACTGCTCTACGCCTCGCACGCAACATTATTGTTATCGCCAACCATATGGTTGTTCGTTTCCAACAGGCTCGTTGTCACATGATGCATTGTTATTTTTATAGATTTATGATGTTCTGAATTCCGGCCGCCGACCGTGACTATATATACGTCTGCGCCGCACAGCGGCCTACTCCAAAATTGAGCGTAATTATGACACAAATTACACTACTCTTCCGCCAATTAACCCCACACCGACCTTACACAAACGCTATTTAGTTACTTCTTAGCTTTTTCTTAACAAACCAATTGAAAATGGGTCAGAAGGTATTTTAGTAATCTATTATAATAATAATTTAATAATAAGTTACCTATACAAATATTGCTCGATTAATAGTATAGTTTATATTATTTTTTTATGGACGTTATTAATTTATTTCACAACACAAATTATTTCATAAAAATGAAATTGTTTTAAACCTTTAGTAGGAATAGTAGGTAGACGATGGAATCTTTGGTAGAGTTATTTTAAATGCCCACCGCACTAAAATAATTGAAACGCCATCTATAACTATATTAAGATAACTAAGTACTTCGTTTAAATTTTTAGAATAGACATAAGATTTATGTATATATTTTCATGCAACAAAAATTGTACGTAACTAAACTACTTCTCGAAATGGGATTATGAAATTGGATTTGATTTGGGAATAAACAGAAAAAAATGAGTGTTAAGAATTTGAGGGACCGAATAATGGCATGGATTTAACACTATAAGACATAGATTTAAAAAAAAAATTGCGTTAGAGCCGCGTGCGGATTCCTAGTTCTATGCTATAAGCCGATACGAAGGGACTCGTTTTTTGGAAACATCTCTTTAACTAGAGCGTGCCATTACATAGATACCACATTAATTGTGAAAAATTGATGATTACTTCTAATGCTATTCTTAATTATGTTAACAACGTACTCTTTTAGAACACATGATGATAGAACACAGTCTACATAGATAAATTCACAGTGATTATTACAATGACCATCATTCCAACATTATCTTCTTGATGATAGAATAATAGCAAACTCGAATGATCAATGAAGGTCAGATACTTACCCGTCAAAAGTTTGTCACTTGTAGAGGGCAGTGGTGACGTCACGTGGTACAGACGTTGCGCCTGCGCAGCCAATCTAGCTCCCATCCCACGTTCACTTTCTATTAGGCTATCTGTTGAACACAATTATAACTTGTTGTGCCAAATATTATAAATGCAAACTGCTGACTGCAATTTTGTAATGTTTCGAATACATTGAACCATGGCAGGTTCTTGTTTGTATTTAACAGACTGGGTATAATTAACTGATCAGACATTTATTTTCTTAATGAGTTATAAATGTACCGTACTATGCGATGTACTTATGCAACTAGAATACTTACTGAAAGCCGGTAAGTAAAGTTACTTATTTATTTCTTCTCATCTACGCGAGACGTGCAAAACAATTTAATTTTTACCCAATCACAGCTTCTGAATCTGTTTGTTTCGCTATTTTCATTGACTATAGACAACATTACGTGTATCGGTACCGGTTGGTCAGAATCGTCGGAAATATTGGCGATTTGCCATCGCAGTAACTGTGACTCAACCGTGCACACGCACGCCCGATTCCTCACAAGAACGCCGTTTGTAAGGCGCGTATGTACCACATATTTCAATACAATTAACTGCCGTAGCGATACCAGCGATTTTTTGCTGGCGCGTGTGAGAATACGCGATTTCACTGGGAAACTCGGCACTATGATGATACCTTTCGCTCGATTCAACGCCAGATAAAGAACAGTAAAAACATCTGTGCCACTTCCCAATGACCTTTGTTGTATGCTACTAGAAACACTTGTTGCCTATTAACGCCGCCGAGCCGGGAGAATACCATTTCTCAGTTGGATCTGCTTTCAGGAAATATATTCTCTAGGAAGCTTACACAAGATGTTATGTAGTATTTCGTATTTACGTGCCGACATTGAACTTTGCGGTATCTTCAGAAATTGGCAAAACACCAAGCGACAAAATATCGCTCTTGCTGTCATCTAACAAAGGCAGTCTTGTTTTTTTGTTACAAGTTGCTACGCTCCATCATGCCATGCGCAGACTATACTAAACACAAACTTTCCGAGAACTTCTAACAAAGCCACCCTCACCCCGAGCCACGTGCGTCGTGCTGCATGTTTTATTTATGAATGAGCTTGGCAATTTCTTCATATTCGCTTCATTACTTAGGGAACAAACAGAGGTTATTATTAAAAAACCTCGCAGTGGAATATCGATGAGCATCCTTCGCCATTCGCTTCCTACATTTGCAGCATAATTTAATCAGAAAAAGATAGAGACATCGATATCTTGACATGAAAATCAAGGTGAATACATTAAAATATTTTATTTTATTTAAGTCATTGTTTATCTAGAATTAATAAACTACTGAACTTACCCATAGGACGTGGGTACTTTTATATATTCTGTGCTATAGGTAGAGTTCCTGTAGGTATTTTGTATGCTACTAGAAACTAGGTAAAAGATAGCAGACCTACCCTCCCTGTACAAGTAATTTACTTAGACATAACAATATTAAATACGAGTAAACAACAAAATGTTTGCATAGAATTAATAAATCTTATGAGTTTCCTAATTTAGGTGGTAATTTAACTTAATGATAATGATCACATATTATATGAGTAAGAGCTATACCAAACCGATTTTTTCAAATTAAAATATCTAAGTAAATAAAATACAAAGGCATTATTTTACTATTTTACCACACAATAGATAATACTAGGTTATACTGCCCGCGGTTGACTTTTTTCTGCATAACTTATATTTGTTTGTTTTTGCCTAATATTTAGATCCTGCTGCCCGTGCATGATACCGATAATGTATGGAAGACACTCATGCTCTTTGCTACAACACTGACTTCAACAAGACAATTGCGTCGCAAGAACAATAGATGATATTCATATAACACTTACAACAGTTGTTCGATGACTTAGATAAAATGCTGTACTAGTGACACGAATTCTCTCAATACAATTAGCATTTTAGTACACTGAACATTTAGGCTTTAGATACATTACTTTCCTAGACTCCTAGAGTCGCCTCTATATATATAGTCTTGTCATATATCTATACCGTTCTACATTATTTTCATTACTAATGATGACGTTTAGACATAGTAAACCCAATCCAACGTTTTTTTTATATTATATACCTCATTCGTGTGCAAACTAATCCACATATAGATAAATCTACATGTACTGCTCATGTACTAAACACAAAATAGTAATAAGTTAACCATTTAACCTAGTGCTTGATTGATTTCACAGCACAGCTACGCAGATAGCAATATTCAATAGCGATTGATGATTTCACTTTTACTTACATTTAATTCAACGCCAGCGCTACACTGTTCATCTTTCTCGTTGGTTGTTGGACTATTGCATGTTGGCAATAGTAAAACACGCACGCAAAAAATCCTATGACATCTAGACACGTACAAAACGACTTCGTGATAAACTATTCGATATGGTTTCACTTGTAATGTCTAGGTAGGCGCCTATACGTTACCAGTATCTGTATGCCGTGTCTAGTCTACTATTGATATTAGCGTCAAACAATAGATATTAGTACTAACGCGCGTTTGCGTCGTAATCATAAGACTTTTAACTTCGTTCGAGCGTGTCTCCCGGTTGCATCTTCAGCTTACGCTTTAGAGCCCAGGGCACGCTACCAATCATTATCCTCATTTAGCGCTACTGGTTTTACAACTGTCAGATTTTTCAGGCTGCCTATAAGCATCTGACATAGCCTAACGTCGACTGCTATCTACCGATAACAGCCGGGACCAACGGCTTAACGTGCCTTCCGGAAATGCCACTAATGGCGACCAATCGTCACGCCAGGCTATCGAGCTCCTCCAGTCTTAATCATAGACTACACACCTTCTTTCAGAAGTATGGGAATAATAGAGGTCTAAAGTGACATGTACTCTGTCCAATTGGTGACGGATTTCATCAAAACAACAATCCCAAAAAAGCACACTAAATTGTGGGGGAAAAATTGAGATATTGCATTTTGGAATACCCGGACCCCAAACTTTTGGGATGCCGGGATAATGCTTAGATTATGATGAAGTAGGTATTATTTTACCTATTAGTACTTTTTTTATTGTTGAATAATCTTACAGCACCTGAGCGACCGAGCTTCGCTCGTTTTATGAATAAAATCTTTTTGCTTGAGATTATGGATGGCTTTAAATAGTTAACAGCTTCTCTATAGCTATAGCATACCTCACAGTACACAACTGTTAAGTATCGTTTGTACTATCATAACATCTATTTACTATTATTAGTTTAATAACTAATAATAGTAAATAGATAGAGACAGAACAAGCACCCGTGGATAAGTGACAATTTCAAAACGCTAACGAATGTCGACAAGTACACAAAACGTATGGGATTGAGATAAGCTGCGGTAAATCACGTGGTCAATCTTATTTCAATCCCATACATTTTGTTCTTATCGTACCACGTTTTGTGCGTCGTTTTGTGATTATGACTAGCTAAGCCCTCAGTAGCCTGGCCCTTTGTGGGTTCAAAATGTCTATGCTGTTATCTCTGTATAGAAGTACTGTTGAACTAACGCAAATTAAAAAAGAAAACTTTCAATATTTTACCTCGTGAAAATAGCTTTCGCCTCCGTGTTGCCTTCGGAATATGTGTAGATATTGAGGACAAAAAACAATAGAAATACTTAAAAGTTATTAGTTATAGGTACTCGTTGTTTCTTCAATTTTATACCAAAGCGCCAACGACAAAATTGCTTTGTGCAATTGGCTATTCACTTGCAGTTACTTACATTTACAATTTCCAAATTAGTTACGATTTTCCCAGGATGTAACTAGTACAACATCTAATATACATTAGCTGTACTATACATACAAGTATAATTATACATAATTACTTATACAAAGATGTGCATGGCCTGAACGGAAATTATAAAGAACCTGTTAAACACGTGTTACCATCCCAAGCCGAGGGCAACTAAACGAGCTAAACAACGAACGTCTCTCATTTTGTTATTATGAAGACTACCCGGAGCACGTGTCCATTCCATTCGAAAATATCTCATCTCAAAATGTTATCTATTATCTTAATTTTAAGATACAGTGTTGCACTTTCAAAGTAATTTGTCACAGTGACAATACTAACAAAAACCACTGGACACTCTCTGGCCCTATCGCGGCCCAATTTCATTTATTTTATTGAAAACTACAGCACAATCCAGTTGCTTATTCGTTCTACGGTTGTCTTTGACTGAATACAAGAGCAGTGCATGTTATTCGGATCCTATGAGAAAACCATCTCTAAAACCTTGTCCGTAGTTAAATGATGATGTTAATGAAGACCCGAAGCACCTAATGCTTGTTTATAATCTTTGGATAACAAATTGTTTTCAATAATCAACACACTTGCATATCGACAACACGTCTTTATTAATATTTTCACTGATTTTTTTCTTAATGAAAGAAAAGTTTTAAATTATAAACCTAAATTCATACTCGTCCTTACTTAGGAACAAAAAAAATTGATAGGAAAAGGCAGTTTGTCTTAAAAAATATTCTCCATGTTATGGATTTTACTCCCGATATTAAGGTAACGATGAGTCTCTGAGAGATATACTTGATCTACTCGGAAGCAAGCCATCGACATGAAAATGATATCGTCATTGCTCAGAAAAGGAATGGCACGTCTAATCATCTGTGCTTGTTCCCTTGTTCGGTACAAGCAATGCAATGCAAGTCAAGGTGCAGTTTGCGTAACCGCACATTGCAGCTGAAGCGTAACAGACAAGCATGCACTACATCCGTCAGTGCGATATTCTATGGTATTTTACAACTATAAACTTGCTAGAAACTAGAATTAATTAGTATTATACTAATTAGTTCTACCAAACCATATGTTACTTCGAGATATATTTATTATTAGCTGTGCCCGCGAATTCATCAGCGTATTATTCTAACTTAAATTATTTTAGATTATGTACATGTAATTCATATGATATAGGTATATATGTAATTTTTAAAACGGCTGAACCTCTATAAATTATAGAAGAACCATCACAATAAAGTAAGCTTTCAAATATACCTATTATCTCTTTTCATAAAGCACAACCGACTTCCATTTGTGCCAACATGGTAGCGGGTTTTAACGATACAGCTCGAGAGATTGCTAAGAAAAACTCAGACACCTAGGTGAACAGGGTCGAATAACCATGTAGTCCAACGAACATGTAATTATCGATATTAGATAATAGTGCCAACGATTTTTGTAACAATGATACCAGGGCTTACAGGGTCGATTTATGGGACCAAATTGAAATTACTTACCTACCTCCTTCTTTATGGAAGTCGGTTTTGGAAGGTAGGTGTAGGTTTTCAATAAACCGCTAGAAAATTGTGCAGCAAAATTTTGAAAAATAAAATTATTAAGTCCACACTACATGTAACTGAGTGATGAATTTTATTTTTATACAAAGCCTTGTGTGGGTTGGATAGGTTTTTGTAAATGTTATATTGGAGTTCTTAAAACAGTTTTTGTTATTATTTCAATATTTTGCGAAATATTCGCTTCTAAAGTAGGTAGGAAAAAGTTTGAACCGACTCCAATTACTCAACAGAAAAGGAAAAAATAAAAATTGTTGTTTAATGCTTCACATCAAACATTTTAATAAATTTGAAGTTCTGTATCTTCCATTGAACTATAGAATCATGAAACTTGATAATAAGCAATATCAAACTGCACTAATTTAGGACTAAATCTAAAAACTATAAATTTGTTACTATGTAAATTTTAAGAAAATGAATAAATTAATAAAAAAGAAATATTTTTTTCAAGCAAATTAAAGGAAAGCAAAAGACTTAAAATAACCTGTGCCCCTAGTATGAGTTTTTCTTAACGCAGACGCTAGCGACTGTGTTAGCGATTTAGTATGGGAAACAGTACAGCGCCTCTGGCGGATAGTAAGGCAACTAAGAAATTCCATACAAAATCATAACGCAGTCGCTAGCGTCTGCGTTTATAAAATCTCATACTAGGGCTACTGTTGTCTTTTAGTATTGTGTGGTGATTTTCGTGCAAAATAGTTCTTTATTCTTAACTATACAACTATGTGAAGCCCGAGGAAAATTAGAAGCTTCAGGCATCTAATTCACAAATATTTGCAGGTTCGAAATACGAACATTAAAAGTTTTTATTTTGGCTGTCGTCACACTCTCCACCAACCCATCGTAGCGAGCCACCGAGCCGAGCGGACGGAGCACGAAGCAAGGACGGAGACTCTAATATGAATAATAATAGAGTGCACTTGAGCCAGCAACTTGTTTATTCATTCAGATGTAATCAAGTCGCATTGTGCCCTCACATTCGTATGCGGTCGTTCCTTCTGGCGACCCTTTCAATTCAATGACCAAACCGATATTTTTTGAAGACGGCGGCCACAAATCTCCTAAAGTTGTAGGTATGTAAGTACTTACCTGATTTATTTTTTTATGAAGGAAAAAATCGTTGCATGTTATTTTCATAAATCCATAAAAACTCCAAAATACTAATCGTATCGTAAACATTAAACCTCGATAGATGATGTTTGTGATGAGATGTTGAATGTTGGTCACAAAATCCCCCCAAGCCAATTAATTAGCTTTTATTATTTCAGTAGAATCAAAAATAATTGTCGTTACTTTTTACAGCTTCTTTGTATAAGTATAATCTATGGGCATTACAAGGTCTGTACTGGAATAGAATAGAAGCGTCGAGTGAGTCTCCCGCGCCGCGCACCTCGAGTCGAATCGCGCGCGCCTGCGTGTGGGGCAGCTATAAATACTTGCACTAACACACTGCACGTCCGTTCCATATTATATTGGGTAATACTTACTACACTATAAGGCTTACCAAAAAATAATAAAAATCAGAATGGTAAATTGGTTACAATATGTATGCCTGTTGAAATTATGATCTATGGTTTGGGAATGGTGTAGTTTTAATTTAGCAGAATTTCTGTTTTCATATGAAGGGGACTTTATATCAATTGTAATGGTTCTGTTGTTTGGCCGGAGTTCGTTCGTCGACATGAATGGTTGGGTGCCTGCCTTCGTTCCCATGGTTCCGAGGTTCTCATGGAAACAATCAATGCGGGTGCAGCAGCATTATTTAATAAAATAGCATTATATTAACTTTTATAATTGTTTCGTGTTATTTTTAAGTTTGCAGTTAAGTAGGTAAGATGCTTTCAATCAGCTGAAAAACTAACACCAGAATTAGCATTTGCATAAAGTAAACCTCATCTCGAGAATTATGGATACATCATAGCATAGACCATAGAATGTTTATGGAGAAAGTACCTAGTTTAATGATTAAATTTCGTATATTAACTTGATATTTGCGCAGATAAATCTTGGTGTAGGTACCTACATGCTTGAGTTTTAAATTGTATTCATTGTACTAATATAAATAAAAGAAAAAATAAGTACAACTAAGTACCTAAAAGAAGTTTTACTTTAATCCAGTTTTAATCTATCCATTTTACCTATACACTTAAGAATACTGCTTGTTATTAGGTGAGATAGATTAAGTAAGTACCACACATATTACACTAATTATTAGCGTATTTATTAAAAAAAACACTAATTGTACTACTTACTTAAATTTAATACACAGAGCCACTTGGCACACGGAAAACGTGTTACAACTTACAACCATCGACGGGCTTACAGGACTGAATTCATTCATAGAAAGGATACCAGTGGACAAAAACGAGCACAAAAATCTGAAAGCTGTTCATTTTACGCTAGCAATCACAAACTTTCGGGTAGGTAGGTACTTAGATCAGTCAGTTGCAGATCCGTGTGTGCTGGGGATGGCGATATTAAGTTATCAACTACTATTCGTACTTATGTAAAATAGTACCTAAAATAGGTATTGCTTCTGCTGCTGCTACATTTATTTATGCGCGCCAACCCCAAACCATGTGGGAGGACTGCCTAAACTGCCTTAGGCCTTGTGGATCCGAACATGGCTGCAATATGATCACGTCATTTTTTGTATTTATATAGCAAGAACCATATCCTATAAGTATGTCTTATGTAGAATATTTATAAATTTGTTGTAAAGTCCTCGAAAAATTGGTAGGTAGTAAAAAATAACATTCGCGTCCTAATACCTACCTACTGTTTGCTTTTGCTAACCTACAAATTAAATGTAATCATATTAACATATTTCTATCGCTCTCTATTTAAGAGATGACTATTGTGTAATCACGCACAAAGGAAACAAAGGTCGTTCGTTAGACGAGGATAGCAACTTGTGTTCCATTATCCTCTTTGTCGTCTGAATTCTTGTTGGAAACCTTGGTAATGTTCTAAATATAAGTAATCTTATGATAATATAATTATTTGAGCCATTTGTGTTATGTTATTATATCAAATACGCATACCTATGACTTATGCATAAAGTAACAGAAGTTAACTTCACTATTGGTCAACCCTTAGTTTTACACGCGTTACGTTGTATACAAGGCCATTACGCTTCTATAGTGTACTGATTGTATACAGTGGGCTGCAGAGAAATCTGTCCCCCATCCCACAAGAATCGCTATTGAAAGGGGATCAGATTTCTCAGCAGCCCACTGTACATTATACTTACGTTTGGAAATGCTAATAATCTTATTTGCAGCTACAAAGTATATACGAATTTTCCGTAATGGTCGTGTATATTTCTAACTAGCTGTTCCCCGCGGCTCCGCCTTGCGTGGGACTCGGTTATATCGCGCCCAAAAGTAGCCTATGTTTGACCTCAGGTCGTTAACTACACTACATCCCTACCAAATTTCATCACAGTCGGTCCAGCAGTTTAGCCGTGAAGAGGTGACAGACAGACAGACAGAGACTTTCGCATTTATAATATTAGTATGGAAGTATGGAAGTATGGAAGTATGGAAGTATGGAAGTATGGAAGTATGGAAGTATGGAAGTATGGATAGCATGGAAGTATGGATATGGATTATCTAATAATGAAAAAATAGAGTATCGTTGAGTTAGTATCCCATAACACAACTCCGAACTTACTTTGGGGCTAACTCAATTTGTGTGATTGATTTGTTCCCTATATTAATCCATACTATTATTATAAATGCGAAAGTCTGTCTGTCTGTCTGTCACCTCTTCACGGCTAAACCGCTGGACCGATTGTGATGAAATTTGGTAGGGATGTAGTCAATGACCTGAGGTCAAACATAGGCTACTTTTGGGCGCGATATAACCGAGTCCCACGCGGGGCGAAGCCGCGGGGAACAGCTAGTAATTAATAAACTCACTATTAACTACCTGAACGGTAATCAATAATCATTTATTTTTTGTATTACATATAATAATCATTAGTTTTTTGTAAACTGTGTTGTTTTTCATAAAAAAATGCGCACGTTTGCAACTGCAAAGTAGGTATACATGAATTATACATACACGCTCCTCTTGTATAGATGCAAAGCCCGTTCCGATATGTACCTACATGAAAAGTGAGAAGAAAAAGACCTGCAAATTATCATTCTATATTATATATATTTACAAAAGCGTAATAATAAGTGGCGTAGTGTATTATCGCAGTAGGTATAGGTAGGTATTCCGAAATAAACACGTTTCTGACATAATGCTGATGTAGGTATACCTAGTTTATAAGATGTCAGAGAAAACTTTGAATTGAAAACTATGCGTGAAATTTTCATACCTTGGCGTTGTAGCCTTGTATACAACGTGAATACGCCTTTTACATAATGATATTAAAAATATTTAAAACAGAATAAAAAATATTGCAGAGTTAAATTCCTCTCTCCTTCATTCGAGTCCTAATTCTATGATTTAAAACGTATGTGGATATATTTTTAAGTATTTAACTCCACTGTCTGCCCTTTACTCGACCTCGTGAACTGTGTGATGAACTTTCTTAAACAATCTAGAGTATAAAGGGAATACATACAACATACAAGCAAGTATGGAGGTCTTATATGCTACTCTGCAACCGCAATATTTCTAGCTAGATTTACCTAATGTTAAATAAAATAATTTGTCAGAGCAAGCAATGATATTATTGGATAGAGCAACGATCTCTTTTAAGGAGCGTGCAGTGCAAGTTTAAGGCCACGGTTCTAATGCACAGTCGTTTCGTGCGCTACTACCATAGGCTACTACTGTTTAGATCCCGTTACTGGCCCAGATAAGAGTTAATTCGCCCGGACATTGACGGCAGGGTGTTGTAATACCATGTTTAATCCCTGGATCACATGCCATTCAATATTATCCCTAAGTACTATGTTTGTGTCACAAACCGTGTTTGTGATTTCAAAGAAAACTGGGCTTCGAGAAGGGTTATCGTAAACTTGCCACAAAGTTAATTCGTCACGAAAAAAAGTATGCGTAAACTTGCCACACTTTTATTTTTTTATAGTTAATTCGTCACAGTCTAATATTTAGTATAGTAAATTCGTCACACTGATTATTTTTGTACAGACAGCAAGAAAATTAAACAAAAATTTAAATAACAACATTTATTTCTTTCATCACAGTTTTGGGATATTAACCTTACCTACATCTATTACAAAAATCACAGTTCTATCTGAATGATTTACTTAAATATTACGTACAAATATAACCAAAGAAGAAGCAAACAAAAATAAATTTGCTGTTAATTTCTAGGAAGGTTCTCAAAATTTACAGCTGTTTTATTTAAAATATTATGTAACAATTTGTAAAAATCACAGTTCTCTTTATAAATAGAAAGCGGCTGATTTGCCTAGGTAACATGCACAACCTACCTACTACCTACCTACCTTATTGATATACCTTACGTGTATAACATAAAAAAAAAAAAACAAAATATATCTACTTAATGAATCACAGATAAAATCACAGTATTTTTTGTCATAATTCATCACTTGCCTTCCCCTAAAATCAAAGATTAAAGTCGTAATTTAAAACTTAAGTATAGGATTAACTACATCTATGTAACAAATTAGAACAACCTACAATAAAACAATAGTAAAAAGAACTTTTATTATATAAAGTAAAGATATTGCTTTTTGTTTATAACATTAGTTTTCCTTTGAAATCATACATTAAAATTATTAATTTAAATCTTAAATGTAGAATTAACTACATCCATGTTACATTTCTTTAAAATGCTGCATATAAGAAATTTTCAATATAAATTCAGACAGGGGCATGTTATTATAATTTTCTAAAAGAGTTTTTAACTCCCTGTCATATGCAATTGACCTGCGCGTTCTTAAGTTTGATGGTATGGCTAGATTCAATTTTTTTATTTTAGTATCTACATAATCAGCTTCCTTTTTGAGTGTTTCCAGAAACTGAAGCATTCTAGGTTTTTTTTGAGGCATCATATTGTTCAAACGCTTATGCCATGCTTCTGCGAGATTTATTGTCCTATGACGAGAACCATGTATATTCCAAATAAATTGTATATTTTTATTTTCTAACCACTGGGATACGAAATAATCATTAAATGTTGTTACTGTTTCACTCTGTGGCGCATCTTCCATAATCCACAACCAACCGTCTTCAATGTCTTCTAGCTTTACATGCGCCAATGCAGCACACAAAGCCAAGTGTCTCTTTTCGTTGATGCTGTTCATATTTAAGGCGTGAGCTTTTTTAGCCAATGCTTGTTTGAAGTGGAAGTTACATCCTTGTAGTTTAATATGTGGAAACATTTTTTTTATGACGTTGATAACTGCAATTTCAAAATCGACAATCATTGTAACCGGGTTCCAATATGGCAAATTTTTCTTGAGAGCAATAAAAAGTCGCTCATAAGACCGTTCTTGCTTATTAGGCATTAGAACGTATATGAGAGGAACTACGTTTGTAAAGTTTTCGTCACTTCTCACATCACCATGTATGCAGTAAAGCTGATAAAATGGTTTACAGCAGCTTGAAAAAGTTCCATCCGAAAAATATGTTCGAATATTTCTTACAGCTTCACGAGCTGTCTCAGTACAGAAAGCTATTATTCTGTTCTCAGGATCACTGTCGTCGTCAAATAATAAAAAACAATCTGTATATTTGAACGGGATTATTACATCTTCACATTTAGCAAAATGTGTTTTGGGTACGTTTAATTCACGATTCCTTACGATATAAAGTGATCTTGAAAAGTGTTTAAATTTCGGTAAGGCACTTAATAAATCGTAACCCGCGTCTTTTTTTGGTTGAAAAACTTCTTCAAATAGTTGAGGCATAGGTGTGCTGGTGTTTGCTGCTGCTTCTTTACAAAGATTCTTTGTCTTGATAATCTCTGTTTTCACTACATTTGGTTTACACTTATGAGCCGCTTCATGCAAAACTCGAACGCTATGATTCTCCGAAATTTTTATACTTGCACTGCATGCACGATTCGTACATCTCCAAACAGTTCCAAGCTTAGTTTCCCGATGAAAGGTGTACATATAACCACCTCTCACAAGCATTCTCCGTCCCCTTTCAGTTTTCGTAAATGTGACCTGAAAAGGTGTTGAAATAGTATCATAAATTTATCTATACTTAATACTATAAAGAGGAAAAAAAGCTACTGGACGGAATTTGATAACTCTTTCAATATAAGAATACTCTTTACTCTTAACAACAACGGAAATAAATGCCGCAATTGAAGTCACGGGAAATAGTCAGCATTTTATAAAATCACCATAAAAATTACTACATGCTTTAAAACCCCTGTATGTAGTTGAATACTTTAGACATTTGTAGTAAATAAATGTATTTAACTTGTTGTCCGCTTCAGTTCCGCCCATGGTACATACCTTCATCTTTACAAGAGTGGTTTTTTTTTGTAAATCTAACCTGTCGTCATGTCATAAAACCAAATAAACAAACTCTTCGGCATTTTTCATATTGGCGTAGATTTAAACCACTAAATAAATAAATCACTTTGCTTGCTGTCGGTACTTTGCTAATTGTGGCAAATTAACTATAACGCATACCTACCTGTGACGAGTTAACTAATACTTTTTTATGCATGTGACGAATTAACTTTGAATGTATGGAGTTTTAAAAACGTGACGAATTAACTATGTGGCAAGTTTACGATAACCCTTCGAGAATGACGCGCGTCTTTTATTTTATAAACTGCCTGAACGGTAATCAATAATCATTTATTTTTTGTATTACATATAATAATCATTTATTTTTTGTAAACGGTGTTGTATAGTTGACCCGCTCGAAACAAAATAGTTTGTTCATTTACTTCCAGAGCAACCAAAAAGTTGATCCGCTATGAAAAAAAAATAGTTAATTCGTTTCCATTTGTTTCGTATAGTTATTGATCGGATGGGAAGATGAGAATAACTGAGCTCATTGCACGACTATTTGTTGGTGTTATTAGGTAAAGTTAGTTGAAAAGTTCATAAACGCCACTTATACATAGGTATAAGTGGTGTTTAATATAGATTAAATAGTAGCTGTCTACTCTCTGATACGTCGGATCTCTTTAAAATATTTTTCAGGGGATTTATCTCTTATCCTATACTATTAATAAATATCCCCGAACATGTGTATATTTTAAAGTGAGCTACTCGTACGGTTCATCGTCATTTAACACACATAATTGACGCTCCGACAAAACACGTAGGTGCCGTTGACTCCTAAGTTTATTACCATTTAATGACTCCTGTAGGTACTCCCGGTTCAAGTTCCATCCAGCTAGCAGAGAACATATTTTTTACATCTTGTATACGCTACAAAATTAACATTCAAGCATACAAATTATCACCTCAGGTGAAGTATGCAATAAGTTTTAAACAATATAAAAACCGACTTCCATTTCTTTACTGAGGCAGACTTGAACTTTGACGGATTAGAAAAACAAACATAGATATGAATCGAACGTCAAATAATAAACCATTGGAGCGGCCGTGAAGGGCATATGGGGTCAATCGACCTTGAAAATAACTAAATTATCAAGCAAGCAACTTGTAAACATAAAAAAAATCAAAAGTACTCTATTTAACTTAACCGATTTACGTATTCCAGTTATTTTGATTCCAAAACCACTGTACTGGGACCATGAGATCAAATTAAAAGAAACTACCTATATCCTTTAAAACAAAAAAATGATTTTCGAAATCGGTCCAGAAATGACGAAGATAAGCAATAAAAAACTTTAATTTTTTTTTTTGAAAGCCGTTGGAGAGGGGACTTCATTGTTACGGAACATTTTTTTATTACCACCTACCTACCAGTAAGACGATGAAATACCTAGAATTTTATGGTAGTTTGACTCGATGCACAGTAACTCGATCAAGTAGTTTCAACGTATGGGATAAATTCGATATTTGTGAATAAAAATAAATACAGAGGTTCCGAAATCCATACTTCCATACTAATATTATAAATGCGAAAGTCTGTCTGTCTGTCTGTCTGTCACCTCTTCACGGCTAAACTGCTGGACCGATTGTGATGAAATTTGGTATGGATGTAGTTAACGACCTGAGGTCAAACATAGACTACTTTTGGGCGCGATATAACCGAGTCCCACGCGGGGCGAAGCCGCGGGGAACAACTAGTAGTATATAAATAAGTATGTATACTTATACTATTTCGGAATCTCTACAGTGTTTCTATATGGCGCCAAATGTCACATTATGTCGCTAGGGACCATTATTAATTGCCTTACGGAACCCTTCGTGAGCTAGTCCCGACACGCTCTTGGCCAATTTTTTTACGTTTATATCCTCCCAAAATAAAAATGATCTGCTACTATTGGAATATTTTTAGCAAATGCAAGTTTGCACGCAATTCATTAGAGAAATTCGAGTTCTGCATGAAAAGACTATCGCAATATAGGAGTTAGTGCGGTGTTGTAGAAACCGAGGATGGTTGCGTTGCTCAGCGGCCGTTCCGCTCCAACAGCTTGAATAGCTAGCAGCACTGCACACGTCCTCCAGCATTACTTCTATTTGTGCGACTATTTAGTGCGCAATACGGTCTAGTTGTTGTAGCATTTACTTTTAAAATTAAACAATCAAGCGCTAAGTATTTATCGTATAAAATCAAAAACCCAGATAAGGCAAATTGTCAGACAGGTGTAAAAAGTTGACGGACACCTCTGGTTTGGTAATTGTTTATACTTGTTTTCTTTCTAGCCAATATTTTATTTTGTCTTAAAGTACATTCGAGGGCAGATAAATTTGACCCCCTTGTCACTATCACTTATCTGCCCTATAAGAATTCTTTGTTAAGTACTAACAAATGGGCCTTCCAGCCATTGTTGCCAAAATAGATTTTTTATTATTAAGTACCTACTTCCATATTTGCCCAATTCATTTAAGCTAGCACCAAGGGTCAATAGCAATCTGAGACAGAGAAAAATATTTTATACCTAAATTATTATGCTATAACTACCTAAACCTATAGACAAGTGGTTGTAGAAACCGCCAAGGTCGGATTTCCCCACATGTTTGTGGCTATTTCGCCGACGTCAAATAGATATTCCAAACCAACTGTAATTTTAACTTTTCATGGATCATTTTCATGGGTCTGTCTGGGTTGGTCTGGGGGCACGACAACAAGTATGAAGTCTGGTGGACAAACTATACGTAATCTTATCAACAACTGATATCGACATGAGCTTGACTAAACTATCAAATACCAACCACAAGAGATTTTACCTTGATTATTTTGGAAAATAAACGACCTATTAGGTATAAAATTTAAAATTGAATACATAAGCTTTGTTCCGGATACTGTTTGTTATCTTCTTCTTTATTAATATATATATTAAAATTCATATTTTTTATCAACTTACTAAAGTATCAAACGACCGTATATACAGTCTATAATGTCATATAAGACTGGACTTAAATCACTACATACATAGTATAAAACAAAGTCACTTTCTCTGTCCCTATGTCAATTTGTATGCTTAAATCTTTGAAACTGCAATGAATTTTGATGCTGTTTTTTTTAATATAGTTGACTGACATTTATTTTTGATATATAATAAAAAAAATATTTTCTTTAAAAAAAATGTTGTTTAAATAACAAAATCACAAAAGATTACTGTCTTATTTTATAAATCCTTTTAATGTTGATAAAAATAGAAAAAAATACATACTTGGCTTTTCATTGAATTAATACTGCGTTTCATCATTTTTTTTTGCTGAATTTTGAATTTGTGTAGCTAATGTGGTCAATACAAATGCAAATCCATACTATCCATACTTCCATACTAATATTATAAATGCGAAAGTCTGTCTGTCAGTCACCTCTTCACGGCTAAACTGCTGGACGGATTGTGATGAAATTTGGTAGGGATGTAGTTAACGATCTGAGGTCAAACATAGGCTACTTTTGGGCGCGATATAACCGAGTCCCACGCGGGGCGGAGCCGCGGGGAACAGCTAGTAGGTTATATACTGTTGTTACTTGAGTTTTTCCTGTATTGATTATCAAAAATTCACTCAAACATAATATTTGAGAAAGTGTTTTTATTGGATATTGAAGATTTACCACTAAATACGATGCTTTTTTCAAAAGCTCAAGCGTTGTTCTACTTAAAGCATACACAATTTAATTAATAAAATCTAACATATTCTCACAATCACAAAATGAGTTGATTAACAGAATGGACTCCTTAAGATCACCCACCATGTTTTGCTAAAATAAACCTGCTTTTCTATGCAAAGCTAGACAATATACCTAATTACTAGTAACAAAATCCCACAGGTACATAAATTAACGTATAAAATATATGTATAAATAGAAAATGGTTTTACCTGTATTGTCCTTGGAATAAAACTGCACTTTTTAATCTCCCACTTAAAACTTTTATTATAGATATTTTGTTATATGTATTATCACAAATCCTGGTAGACTTTAAAAACACAATCACGCAACTGACAAATCTTACTGTATTTCCTTGATTATTGATTTCTCATATAAACATAATTTACACAATAAAACACAATCTGCGATTTCACTTAGGTATAAACTCTTACTCGCACGCCACTCTACACAATTAAGTTTATTGCATATTATTTGGATGGCTTTTTAATTATCTAAACCGCCCTTGTCCCCCATCATTAATCTCATGAAATTATATACAATGTTGACTAATATTAATTTACAATACAATTTTTGTTTAAACTGACATAACTTTTGCATGCATCTTTGTTTGTGACTAACAAAATCAAACATTTTATGATGGTATGTCAGACAAATGCTCCCCAACAAGGATACTTAGTTCATTTATATGATATCGGTTACTGCGGGAGTATCTACCAGTACTAAAGTATGAAAATATAAGATAAAGCACCTCGATTGGACAATGGTATGTATCAAAGATATTAACAACATGATATGACGCGCAACGCAGCCGCCGAAGTCCCAGCGGCCGAGGCCGGCGCGTCGCTGCGGACCTCCCCACTGGAGGCGACCGGCCGTCAAGCCGAGGCGGACGGCATCCAGCCTCGCCCTTGCAGTCTTACGAGAAATAAATGCCACATTACACTCTAAATATTAAAGCACTGTACAACAACAATAGGGTTTCTTTTCCTTTTCGGGACTAACATTCATTTCGCGCACAATTTCAGCAAACATTTCGTTGACATTGGTGCGGCTTTTGGCGGAGGCCTCCACAAACGGGCATCCCCACATTTGCGCCAGCGCCGCACCCTCTGCCGCTGACACTTCGCGTTGGTGATCTAAATCGGCTTTGTTGCCAACTAACAGGATAGGCACGCGTTCTGAACCTTTTACACGTGTTATTAATTCCTTCATAGGTTTGATGTCTTGAAACGTCTGGTGATTCGTTAATGAATAAACTACGACGAAACCTTGGCCATTTTTTATGTACAGGTCTCGCATTGAAGCAAATTGCTCTGTACCTGCAGTATCCAATATTTCTAAAACACATGGTGAATTGTCCACTTCAATTTCTTTTCTATAAAAATCCTCTATTGTGGGGTCATATTTCTCCATAAAACATCCGGACACAAACTGCACTGTCAAAGCACTCTTCCCGACCCCACCCGAACCCAGGACAACCACTTTAAATTCGCGCATTATTATGATTTGGTCTCCAAGCTAGCCAGTCTTCCACACGACGTTTTAGAAACGTGTACTCACTGTGTGCTATAAAAATGTCATTGCTATGTCGGTTTATGACTCACTGATGCGAGCACTGAGTAACGTTCACATATAACAACAATCTAATTGATAAACAGCGACGCCATTTTAGTTGACTGGATGGCAAAACAAATCAGATCGCATCGCGGTCGCGGTGCTAGTCACTTCAAATTACAATAACAAACACGGAAGCAAACAATCCACTGTAGGTACTGACTTTGCTCCCTGCTGATGTCGGTCGGTAGCTACAGCAGGTTGGTCAATGCACTTTAGCGCAATGGTTTGATTTGATTGGTGAATGGGCTTACCGGATGCCAGTATTGCTAGTTATAAAACCAAAATTACCTAATCTATCATGTTCAGGGTGGCCTACTACCAGCTCTTAAAATCAAGCAAAAAGAACGATTGAGTAAGAGAGATGTCGCCTTACAAAGATGTAGATGTGACATCTACATCTTACATTGCGTTGCGTTGCTAACTTGCGAAGTTGCAATTATCATATTCCGATTTATACATGGGGGTGTGGTATTTACAAAGTGTAAAAAGCCCGGCGCTCACTATCATTCAAAAGGCAAACGAGCATGGCGGGTTCAAATGAAGCCAAATGCAAAGAATTTATATAAAACACTAGAATGCTTACGAATAATAATCGCAAAAAAAAAACATTCAAAATTAATTCTTATTACTCTACTGGGGGGTTACTACCATCTCTTAAAACCATGCGAGATCCAGTGAGTAAGGGAGATGTCGCCTTACATCATGTATTGCGCTGTCTCGCTTACTCACTGGAACTTGCATGGTTTTTAGAGATGTTAGTAGGCCACCTGCAAAGTTGATTTTTCTTTAAAGCCTAAAGTACCTGAAGTTCCTGTAAAAGGTCCAAAATTTGTAGGTGTCCCTTTTCCTCTTGAATTTTATACAACCTACTAGAAAGAGACACCTACAAACTTTAGGTTTTATTTCGGAACGGCTTTTGTCCTCCGTGAGCATTCTAGTCCATATCCATACTTCCATACTAATATTATAAATGCGAAAGTCTGTCTGTCTGTCTGTCTGTCACCTCTTCACGGCTAAACTGCTGGACCGATTGTGATGAAATTTGGTAAGGATGTAGTTAACGACCTGAGGTCAAACATAGGCTACTTTTGGGCGCGATATAACCGAGTCCCACGCGGGGCGGAGCCGCGGGGAACAGCTAGGGTATATTTATAAATTCTTTGGCCAAATGACATCAAAACAATCAATAGCTAATCGTCATGAGTTTTTCATCATTCATGTAGTTTTAACGGAAGCACGAAGTGGTAGAATGGATCAGGCAGGGGGGTTAACTTACGACCGTCTCTTAAAACCATGCAAGATCCAGTGAGTAAGCGAGACAGCGCAATACATGATGTAAGGCGACATCTC
Source organism: Apomyelois bistriatella (assembly GCA_947044815.1). Classification (NCBI taxonomy): domain Eukaryota; kingdom Metazoa; phylum Arthropoda; class Insecta; order Lepidoptera; family Pyralidae; genus Apomyelois; species Apomyelois bistriatella. The sequence continues at coordinate 9,064,246 of OX345689.1, forward strand.
CCTTACTCACTGGATCTTGCATGGTATTAAGAGATAGTGGTAAGGTCTGTAGATTTTTCAACATCTCATGCATGAGTGCATGACATGACTATTTCCGTGAATGACTAGGTGGGTGAAAGAATAAGCCGCCGGGCATCATAATAATTTCCCAATTTTTACCTAATTGTCCAAATGTAGGCAACATTTTACCGGAAATCTATACTTTTTTTTTACATATTGCCATCATTCAAATATAAAAATAGTTCAGAAACTATCTTGTTCCGGTAGTAATGTGATCCGGTTGTACCATGATCCACATTAGTCAAGCAAGTAGCCTATTTGGCCACAGGGGGGTTACTACCGTCTCTTAAAACCATGCAAGAACCAGCGAGTAAGCGAGATAGCGCAATACATGATGTAGGCGGAAGGCGACATCTCCCTTACTCAATCGTTCTTGCATGGTTTTAAAAGATGGTGGTAAGCCACCACGTCTACAAGATCGTTTAGGCGCACATTAGACACTTCATGCATGATGGTTTTCCATCAAACAAAGGGAATCGACTGATTTCCAAACAAATCATCTTATTTTTTATATTTAAATCAAGATTTTTGCGATGACTTACACCCATATTTTCAAACGTTTCTTCTTAGGTCGCCTCCACTCAACCTCATTTGAGGACGCCTCAAGGAAGTCCTCCAACTTTCCTTGAAAATGGTATTCTTGATTGTTTCCTTGAGGAAACTCCAGTGAGGATTAGTCAAGGAATGACGTTCCGTTTCATTTCTGTATGTTGGTAAACCGCTTAACTTTTTGACGTAAAGAGAGTTTTTGACAGTTTCTTTTCAATTTTAGCTTACTGGCATAGATTTATTATATAACAATAAAATACTTAATACACAAAGAACTTATTACAGTGGGTACAAGTTCTTTTAAATCTGGTCCTCAATAAAAGTACCTACTTTTCGTTAAACGAAACGTTCGAGGCTTCCTTATATTTGACAGTTCGTTCCTCACCTCCATTGAGTAATTTCCTTAAGGTGAAGAAGCTAGTGTCAACTATGAATACCATTGAGGTTGAGTGAGGATGAGTGGAGTTTGAGGAAATGTTTGAGAATATGGGTGTTTAAGATGGAACAATTGAATCAGCTGATTTCCAAATTGAGGTCTTTTGAAGTTCATGATTTAAAAAAAAAGGTTTTAAAACTCCTGATCGAGGAGACTATAAGAGAGGCCTTTGCTGTGCTTTTATTGAGAATCCAATTTAAAGAACTTGTACCTACTGTAATAAGTTCAATGTATATTAACACCCATATTCCCAAACGTTTCCTCATAGGTCGCCTCCACTCAACCTCATTCGAGGACGCCTCAAGGAAGTCCTCCAACTTTCCTTGAAAACGGTATTCTTAATTGTTTCCTTGAGGAAACTCCAGTGAGGATGTCAAGAAATGACGTTCCGTTTCATTTCTGTATGTTGGTAAACCGCTTAACTTTTTGACGTAAAGAGAGTTTTTGACATCGTTTCTTTTTCAATATTAGCTTACTGGCATAGATTTATTATAAAACAACAAAATACTTAATACACAAAGAACTTATTACAGTGGGTATAATTTCATAGTTGACACTAGCTTTCTCCTTAAGGAAATTACTCAATGGAGGTGAGGAACGAACTGTCAAATATAAGGAAGCCTCGAACGTTTCATTTAACGAAAGATAGGTGCTTTTATTGAGGACCAGATTTAAAAGAATTTGTACCTACTATAATAATTACTTTGTGTATTTAAGTATTTTGTTGTTTTATAATAAATCTATGCTAGTTAGCTAAAATTGAAAAAGAAACTTTGTCAAAAACTCTCTTTACGTCAAAAAGTTAAGCGGTTTACCAACATACAGATATAAAACGGAACGTCATTCCTTGACTCATCCTCACTGGAGTTTGCTCAAGGAAACAATTAAGAATACCGTTTTCAAGGAAAGTTGGAGGACTTCCTTGAGGCGTCCTCGAATGAGTTTGAGTGGAGTAGACCTATGAGGCAACGTTTAAGAATATGGGTGTCATCCTCGCTGGATTTTGCTCAAGGAAACTATTAAGAATACCGTTTTCAAGGAAAGTTGGAGGACTTCCTTGAGGCGTCCTCGAATGAGTTTGACACCCATATTCTTAAACGTTGCCTCATAGGTCGCCTCCACTCAAACTCATTCGAGGACGCCTCAAGGAAGTCCTCCAACTTTCCTTGAAAACGGTATTCTTAATTGTTTCCTTGAGCAAACTCCAGTGAGGATGAGTCAAGGAATGACGTTCCGTTTTATATCTGTATGTTGGTAAACCGCTTAACTTTTTGACGTAAAGAGAGTTTTTGACAAAGTTTCTTTTTCAATTTTAGCTAACTAGCATAGATTTATTATAAAACAACAAAATACTTAAATACACAAAGAAATTATTATAGTAGGTACAAATTCTTTTAAATCTGGTCCTCAATAAAAGCACCTACCTTTCGTTAAATGAAACGTTCGACGCTTCCTTATATTTGACAGTTCGTTCCTCACCTCCATTGAATAGTTTCCTTAAGGTGAGGAAGCTAGTGTCAACTATGAATACCATTGAGGTCGAGTGAGGATGAGTCGAGTTTGAGTAAACGTTTGAGAATATGGGTGTGAGTGGAGGCGACCTATGAGGAAACGTTTAAGAATATGTGTGTGAGAGTACGGGTCTGAATTTGGCAGTGATGAGACGTGCGTGACACTTGACAGCTATCATCAGCTATGCTTGAGAAGTTGACAGTGATTTTGGCAGTGCATATGCATATTCTCTCTCACATATTCTTTGGTCATTGACTTTGGTATGACTTTCTTTGGAATAAAATAAATATATTATTACACGATATCATCTCATTACTAAACTTTTTTTTATCTTTCATGGGAATTGAGAATTGATAACTCGATTGCTTAAATTTGTAATATAAACAAGCTAAGTTACGAAACACATGAAAAAGCACTGTCTAAAATCAAATCAACTGCCTAGAACCTAAAACCTTTATTTATTTTGTAAACAACCGATTCCATTCCAGTAAGTACACACCTATATTACGTGCATCATAGATTCCTTTATACTTATCTTTAATTTTAGTGAGATATGCAACTTTTTATCTTCGGAGTTTCATTGGTAAACCATGATTAGTTCACTATGTATCTACCTATTTTAATTTTTGTTATGATATGTTGTTAGGTACATACCTACTTCGATTATAGTTTTCATATCGTCGTCTACAAGAATGACTCATAAAGAAAACTTGGCCAAAAATCGTACTTACATAACATTTATTCTATATTTATAAGATTTGTATTGCATAATAGAGATTGTTTACATCATTTCATGTAGGTGTCACAGTCAGTCGACCATGAACACCCTGGTGTCAGAGTTCTTTGGGACCACCTCTCGGCCATCTCTTTTATCATGTGGGGTAGGGTGTTGATCAGGTGGTCCACAAAAGCACACTGGTGACTTCCTTAATCCCATATAATATTAAACCTCATAGGTTAAAGGGAGTCACCATTACATATTCCATGGTTGAAATGGAATCTAATTACTTGGTAGTATGCTCGAGTTGCTATGTACAATTAAATCACAAGTAAAAATTTAACTAAAAAACATTTACAGCTATACAATTGCGATTCTTGACTCCTGGTCCCACCGATTTTGTCCCACTATTGCTTGTGTAAGTACCCACTAACCTGAGCCAATCACTGGATATAAACTACTACATTTGGGTCGCATTGAAATCTTAACAAAATTGTTGCTGTAGTTTGGTTTTAAAATCAAAATTTAGCTAAGATAACATAAATCAATTAAAATGTGCATTTTTTGTATGTTTACAAGTTGCTTGTTTGATAATGGACTAATTTGCAAGGTCAATTGACCCTATTTGCCCTCACTCAACACTCTATTTCCCCTAGTATTAATTCATATGAGTGTTAGTACCAAGCTCAGTTGACCCTGCACACAGTGGTATCAGAGTGGTCAATCAACACTAAATGCCTTGATATCGTCACAGAATTAGTATGGTATCGTTTCAGAAATAAGGCACTATCACCGTTATTGTATTATTTTTATTCCATATCAATTGACCCTGCACACAGGTGCTTTTTATTGAGTTGTTTGAGTTTTTCTAATCTGACAAAGTTCAACTTGACCTCGGTAAACAAATGGAAGTCAGTTTTTATTTTTGTGAAAAGAGATTATTCCCATATAGGTCATTACATAACAATGAGTAAAGATTTTCGAGCAAAACATATTGATCAAACGGCATTAGATTTCAAATAGGGGAACCGAACCTTATGAAATAAAAATAAATTGTATCTCCCATCACATACTTCCAGAATCAACCATTAGTTTGTATTGTCTGAACAAAAATTTAGACCACATGTTAAGAATTTGCTTTGTAAAAAAGTCTATTAGCTTGGTGCGGAGTCCTCAAAACTGTAGGTAAAAAATAATTGATGGTATGTACAATAAGTATGTACATTATTATTAAAATGTTATTATTTACAATAGGTACTTACAACTTTTATTATTTGGCATTTTTGTTTATCAAACAATTAATTTAATAATTTCAATTTATAAAAATATTTCACGGAAACGTAAGAAGTAAGACTAAAATTTTGTAAATTGACGTTTTTGGAGAAAATGCTGCAGTGGAGTTTGAGGCGCCCCGCGCCGCCTTTTTTCTTCTCCACTTGCGCTTTGGAATTGGTGGTAAACTTAACATATGTAATAATTGACTTCAATAAATGATAAGAATACCCCATATTGAGAACTAATGAGATAATTTTTTTTTCTTCCACAGAAATACAATGGCCCATAAACCATCACCATATGCCCCGAACTTCCCACCAAGCCAAGGGTATTCTCCACAGCAAGAAGACAGTAAAGGGGAGAGTTACCCTTTAAATCCACAATCTGGTTATCCTGGGCCTCCACCTGGTCCTATGCCGCCGGTACCTGGCATGCAGCCTGGTTTCCAAGCCGGGTTCCAGCCGGGGTTCCAGCCAGGTTTCCAGCCAGGCATCGCACCTGGTTACCCTCTACCACAGCCAGGTTATCCCCATCCACAACAAGGATATCCAGTCCCTGTGGTCCAACAACCTGCACCAGCTCCAGGTATGTAAGCAATATGACCCCACAGATTTAGACTATTTTCAACTCGCTTCAAAAAAGGAAAATGTTCTCAATCGGGAATTTTTTTTTTTACTTTTTTTCTTTATATCTGCGTCATTACTGGATCATATCAATTTTTGACATTTCGCGAGAGAGATAGGGTTCCATTCTTCTAAGAAAACGTCTTACAACTCTCTTAAATTGCCACGTATTGGTGTTTGTCGAATAATTTTCATTCAATAAGACTGTAGTGTAGAATAGCATGGTTTTCACGCGATTCGGTGGTCTTTAGCGGTTTTCGAAAATAGCAACTTACATAACAATTACGTCACAAAACTGGAAAAATGGCCGACGCCTTTTTTGATAGTATTTATTTTATACTAGCTGTTCCCCGCGGCTTCGCCCCGCGTGGGACTCGGTTATATCGCGCCCAAAAGTAGCCTATGTTTGACCTCAGGTCGTTAACTACATCCCTACCAAATTTCATCACAATCGGTCCAGCAGTTTAGCCGTGAAGAGGTGACAGACAGACAGACAGACAGACTTTCGCATTTATAATATTAGTATGGATAGTATTTAATATAGTAAAAAATACATAGAGAGATCAGCCAGCATAGATGTATGTTGCATTCACTGTTGCATTTGATATCATTATTTGTTTGTTCTCTCCACGTCCTCTTATAAAGACTTTACACATAATTCGTGTTAATGACATCTCTTCTGTAAGATAACGGTGTTTACTATTGTACATAGGTGCACATACTTGTTAATGTAGGGTTGTCATCTTTTTGTTCTCTAATAATTATTGCCCCTTGCAGCAAGGGCCTTGCTTCGCAATATTTTTTTGTTACATTACTATAATTAATATATATATTTTCCTTTTAGATTAGTTTAACCATGTTATGTTGCAGTTTTGTATAACTAAGTTTGTTCTAAGAATTCCTATATATATATATATGGGTGAATCAACTATTCCTTGCACGGATTCAATTTTTTTTTCAAAAAATAAAGTTATTGTTTTTATAAAATTACTTAATGATTCTATTAAAGCAACTATTAAATTTTGTTATAGCAGATTCAGCACCGAAATATTTATAATATTTCAATACTTTATACACACAAATAATAAAACGGAGCTTGATCAGATTCCCCTGGGTAACAATTTTATATGTGCTTTTTAAGCAAATAAAACTACACATAATAGGAAAATCAATATTTATATTAAAGAACCAAATGTTAATAAACTATAAATGCTTTGACAAAAAGCTGTAAAAACTAACATTAATTATTTTCTTAATGCTATTGTGTCTCTTGGGTCACTTTTATTAAAAATCAAACCGATATTTCTCCATAATTTTGATTTGGGTAAATTAAAATAAAACATACAATCTCTGCGCTAACTGGTGCTAACTACATAATATATTTGTTTTAAAATATTTATTTATTTAAAAAAGATTAATTATAAAAAGAAGAAAATTCTAAGAGGATGTTAGGGACAAAACCGTTAGCCCAGAGACATTTTCAGTGACTCAAGAGACATAATCAAACTTTTTCATCATTTACAATTAATATATCATAACCGGTCTTGATTAGAGATCATATTTTAATCTTGAAAGTAAAAAATTCTGCAAAAAAATAATAAACAACGGAAATCCGTGTAAGAAAGTTGTTAGCAAAGTAATTTTTGGTAAAGAAAAGAAGCAAGAAATTCGAAATACTGTTGTCCTCGTTTTATATATGTTTTAGGTTCAGGAAGATTGTAATGTCTGTATAGTCGATATCAGATATATTATTTTTATCGAGGCGATATACTCTTTTACCTTTGATACAACGTAAAAATTTGACTTTTAGTTCTCCATCGTCATGTAAATCATTGACAACACAAACATACTTAAAAACCTTCCCTTTCGTGGCAGGCACATTTATAAGAAAATAATCACCACGCAGAAATGCCCTATTTCTTAATCACATGACCTATGAGCTAAACCATAAGAATTTGGGGCATCTTTATCGTATTCGTCATCTGAACCTTCCCTAAATGATACTATTCCAGTTCTGACGAGGATGGCATAAGTCAGACATTTCAATTTCTTCCAACGGTGACTTCTGAGATGTTTCAAAACAACTAAATGGTAGATAGATCCTTATCAGAGTTTGAAAAAGCCAGTCCAGATTCTACATCTGCTTGAATTTGGGACACGCTGCTTACTTCGTGAGTAGATTTATCTCCAGTGTAATTGTCTTCATTGATACTTTTGTTCATGGAAGTGTTACCTTCTTCACAAACAGCAGCGACTGTATCAACAGAGTTTGACGTATTGTCAAATTGAGGTTCAACTGGACGATATATTTTTGGAGATAGACAGTCACAGTTTCCTCTCTTACAGACACAACTTAAATATCTGTATTTTATTTCTCCTCGAATTGTCGTAAATATTTGGTGAACATTTTTTGTGCCTACAAGAGTTGAAATTTTCTTTGGGAGGTCTATCTCAGGTTTATTCTTTTTTACCTGTATTCTCTGCTTTTAATACCTTCATTACTGCTATTTCAATATTTTATTTTCTTCTTGTAGTCGTATATAATTTTGAACGGTCTCTTCCTATTTTCTTCTAACCCTGTTACGCTTTATTAGATTCATATTTAGGAGCTGGCGGGGCTATATCGTCTCTAGCAAAATTAACATCTTCAATATCGCTTTCATTGAGAGGCGCTATTAAAGGAGAGCTAGGTGGTGTGATACCAAGGATATGGTTTAAGTTTTCCTTTCGCTGCCTTAACTGTTTCTTTCGCATCCCATATATTATATTTTTCTTTTGCTGACAAATCTTTTACCAGTCTTTTCTTTTTGTGATAGTCCTCTCGTTTCTTCTTTTTATACTCTTCATACTTCTCAGAATTAAGTTTTAATTTTTCTTTGAGCATGGCCGCTGAAAGAGCAGATAAATAGCGTCACCAAAGCCAATACTAAAAGCATTATATTAGTAAGAAAACGTGACAATCGAGCAGAACTAAGGTTAAAATGGCGCAATTAGCTTGTTAATTTTCTCATCTCCCAGTTAGCATGAAATTTGAAGCGTTACTATCCTTTAAATTTGATAATAAACACAGAAAGTCTCTTGACTAACGAAAATTGTCTCTTGAGTCACGTAAAAATGTGACTCAGTGGAACTGTGACCCAAGAGAAATTTGATGGTTAAATACCTTTTTATGTTAGAAATAAATAAAAATGTGTTAATGCGACTGCACCCAAAGCATTTCAGACTTTATTCCTAAATAAATACAACACATATACCGTAAATAGGTCAAATATTTACCGGAATTCGATGTCACCCAGCGGAGCCTCAGTAAAAACACGCTGCCTCACTCAGGGTTACGGAAGAAATGGCTGGGCAACCGGACCTTTCTCAGCAGCATGCAGACGATCAGATGATTCGTAGAACAGAGCGCATTGGTCACACCATTTATAGGCTATCTCTGTTGTTTTAACTAGTACGTTATATGGCGTGAGTAAGCAGACAACAGTTTTATTGTATCTTCAGGGACAAAGTTATTAAAGTCGCGTGAATATACTAAAATGATTTCTAATCAGCTGTAATTAGAGTATTAGGAAGGGTAATGTGTCCTAGTATTTGATTTCCATTTTTAATTCCTGCTCGCCAAGTAATATTAAGGCATAAAACTGTAATTTTGTTGACTAGTGCATACAAGGGACATCGTAAATTTGTATGGCAGTACAATTTCTTCTACTGGGTCACACTACTTTTTTCGTAATAATAGAAGTAAGTTTTTATTGATTTATATTTAGATGTTTTGGAGATAATTCTGATTAATAAAGTAAACTTACAAACATAGTGTGCTCCTAATAGTTTATTCGAAATTTCGTGTTGATTGTAAAGGACACGTTCTAGCAAAGAAAAGTTGATTCACCCATATATATATATATATATATATATATATATATATATATTAAATTGAGCGTGACCATTAATATACTCGTATCTCTAGTCAATAGCGAGACAGTTGTGCGGGCGCATGGAATTCAAATAAATATTATTTTAATTTTCTTTTTTCTATTTATTTATGGCATTCTGTAAATTTTTTGTTACTCATTATTTTTGGGTAAATATTTGTTATGTATACTAGCAATAATTGCTACGATCGTTCTTTAATCCTACTGTACAAATGTTGAGATTGGATTGGATTAAAGAACCACACAAAGCTATGTTTAAAAAAACTTACTGCACAGTTTTGTAGCGGTTCATTGAATACACCTACCTTCGAAATTTCAATCTTCTAACACGCATAGTCTCCGAATAAAATTACTGTGGCATAAGGGCAGAAATATATGACGAATCTATCAGGGTTCCGATTTTGCCATTTGGCTACGGAACCCTATAACAGGTGATGTTGAGAAAGTATTAGTAACTAATTTTAATATTCATTTTTTCTGGTTTTGTTGCAAGTTCTCAGCCCTAAACATTTACAAGTTTCTAGATTACGCCAAATGGAAAATAACACTTGACAATTATTACTTTATCTGTTTCACTCGGTGTGGTCAAACAAAACGATTTAATTATTATTAAATCTTAGTTTAAAACGATGTGGAAAATAGCCTCAGGAGATAATAATATTGAAATATTTGATAAAGAAATAAAAGAATATGGAAAGCCAAAGTGGTTAAAATGTAAACTGTATGTGTCTAAAAAATGTGCACATATTTACTCAAAAGATAAAAGTGTTTATTTTGAAACTTTAAGTGTAGCGAGCATAAGAAGAACAATTAATCGTATTTATAAACAAATGTTTAGATCCCGATACGATGGTTACGAAAAATATTTGTCCGATGAAGAGAAAAGGTTGAAATTGTTTACTGTTAATAGATATAACTTGGTGGAGGGTGTATAGCACAGGTGTATTGTTTTATATAAAAACCAAATTTCCGAATTTATTTAAGTATATGTTTTATTGTTTTACGATATCGTTTTTTTTTAAATATATTTTATACAAATCTAATACATTGAATATATATTCATCGCAACCACAGTGTAAGTACTTCCTTTTTGCTCTTTTAACTATTCTGTCTATACTAATTTTATAAAGTAAAATGTTTGATTGTTTGTTATGCATAAAAAGCTGCTTGAAATATTTTATCCATTATTTCACTAAGTGTAGGAATGCTATATGATCGCCGAGTACCTAGTAACATAGGTATGCTATTTTCCAGCGGATGTGGTACATAATAATAGTACTTAAGGTAAGAGAGTCCTATATTCCCTTTCTCCTCTGTCCGACTAGTGTCAGATTTTACCATCAATAGCATTTCCAAAAATTGTTTACGTCAAGCAGACGGCGGCTGGATAAAGCGAAGTCTCATCAAGGGAAAATAATTAGACATGTTTTTGTGGACACCAAAGCCATTTTATTAAGGTGAACGAAAAAACGAAGGCTTCAATGCATTTGGGATACTTTTTTTCTTAAATTACCTCAATTTAAGAAAAAAAGTACTTAGGAAGAGGTAGAAATATAAAGAAGTCATGTAGATGTAAATGGCAACAAACGGCAACCTTTGCTCAGCAGTTATCATCATACAGTAGGTACTGGATACGCGTAACTTTTTTATACTACATATTTGTTACTAGCTTTTGGTCTTTCCCGGAATTTCTGAAATGCCCTGTTCTTTCGTGTATCATGACAATAACCAGCACAAAACAAACTATTGGTGCATGGGTTCTATTTGGTGCATTCGTTCGAAATTGCTATAAATATGCAGGCAAACACGTGCCTTGAGTTCATTCATATGACGATAACTTTTTCTTTAACGAACCGATGTTGATGAAACAACTTTAAATATTTTGCTGAGTTAAAACAAAGCAATTGGTGAAAGTTTTAAGTAAATCGGTTGAGTACTTTCGAAGATAAGCGTGATCATACCTACAGGCAGATAAAAACTAAAAATAATTTTTTTTGCTTCTTATTTTTCTTATTATGTGTACAATTTCAATCAAAAATATTAATGTACCTACAGACAAACTATGTTTAGGTTTTACTATGTTTACTGTTATTTTCTATTAATTCATGCTTGTAACTTGTCCTTTATTGTATATTCTTACTAATGCAACAAAGAATTAAAGGTTTGTATATAAAAAAGTAAGTAAGTATTTTATTTGTCTTTTTATAAGTATACTAGCTGTTCCCCGCGGCTTCGCCCCGCGTGGTACTTGGTTATATCGCGCCCAAAAGTAGCCTATGTTTGACCTCAGGTCGTTAACTACATCCCTACCAAATTTCATCACAATCGGTCCAGCAGTTTAGCCGTGATGAGGTGACAGACAGACAGACAGACTTTCGCATTTATAATATTAGTATGGAAGTATGGATATGGATAAATAGACAAATAAAATACCGGTGCCTACAGAACCTGTACTTTTGGTACCGTTTTCAAGCCTTGTTCCTAAGTCTAAAGAAAACCTAACACTCTCTTTTGAAAAACATTGTAATAAGCTCTCTGGACAACAATCACTATTCGATGATTTCGGACATAATACTTTGGTCTTTTCAGGTGGTTGGATGACTATTCCTCAAGGCCTCAGCAACTGTCCTCGCGGTTTGGAATACTTGTCTATGATTGATCGTCTGCTCATCCACCAGAAAGTGGAACTGTTGGAGGCATTTGTCGGGTTCGAAACTAACAATAAGTATATGATCATGAATAGCGTCGGACAAAACGTGTACTGTGCCGTGGAAGACAATGACTGCTGCACCAGAAACTGCTGTGGTCCCAACAGGCCTTTCGATATGAAAATTTATGATAACTTTCAAAACGAGGTGAATATATATATATATTTATATAATATATAATACTAGCGGTCCCGGCGAACTTCGTTCCTTAGAATATTAGTAATATCCTACATTTTTCACTCAATTTTTATAAAACTCTATGTTATATATTACTATCGACTCGCCCCGGCTTCGCATGGGCTTAAAAACCTTCCTCTTGAATCTCTATCTATAAAAACCACATCAAAATCCGTTGCGTAGTTTTAAAAATTTAAGCATACAAAGGGACATAGGGACAAAGAAAGCTACTTTGTTTTATACTCACTTTATATATAGAATAAATAGAGATGTAACATCCTTAACGAAAAAAAAAGAATTATACATTAAAATTTATATTTCCAGGTAATACATCTTTACCGCCCTCTAGCCTGCGATAGTTGCCTGTGTCCCTGTTGGCTGCAAAGCATAGAAGTAACTGCACCGCCTGGCACTGTGATCGGCTCAATAGAACAGGACTGGTCTATCTGCAAGCCATGCTTCTCGGTTAAAAACGCCGCTGGAGACGCCGTACTGAAGATCAAAGGGCCATGTTGCACTTTTTCGATGTGTGGGGATGTCGAGTTTCATGTTAGTATAATACAACTTTCACGATTTTAATTATACCAAAATGTTTGTACTTAGTAAATGCTGGTTTGGGTATTTTTCACCAGTATATTTATCATGCACTTTAATTTTTAACCGACTTAAAAAAGGAGGAGATTCTCAAATCGTCGGGATGTTTTTTTTTTTGTATGTTATCAGATTTTTCGAATATTCCTGGAGCGATATTAAAAATTATTTTTTTGTTTGAAAGTGTTTACTTTCCATGGTCCCATATTTATCAGGTCAGCATCTGACGATGGGATCGTTGACGATTTGGGTATTTTTTTGATATATCCATGTGAATAAGGTGAGATTGCTGGAACTTTAAACCGACTTTCATAAATGCAACGTATTTACAACTTAAATAGTAGTGTACAGGTCGCATCATATAAAGAGAGCGCTGGAGTAGAGCGGAGACGGTAAACTTGCGCAACACGGGAAGCCAACGAACAAATCGCGTGCGCCGGACGACACCCGCCCGCACCGCGTTTATCGCATACATCGATAAATCGCCTACTGCACAGCGTTCATCTTACACGACGCGACCTGTATCTAGCTCGATTACTCGAAGACGTTTAGCCTGATTTGAAAAAAAAAAAATTGTTATAAAGGTTAAACTTTCCAGACAGTCTCATAGTCATCAGATCATGATCTAATAATGGGATCATGGAGAAATCGAAGGAATTCTTCAAGTTTTATTGCGATTTCGGTAGTTTGTGATATATTCCATGTCAATGCGTTGAGACGATACTGGAACGGTTAACTGACTTTCAAAAATGCAACGTATTTACAACTTTTTAATGTTTTGTGTAAATTATTGCGCGCCCAGAACTAAAAAGTAAAAAATACGCTCGTTATTTTCCCAATGAGTAGCAGTGTGACTCAACGAAAATAAACCTTAACCACAAGCTCAGTTGACCCTGCCCACTGTGGTGGGTGGTCAATCGGCCCTGTATGCCTTGGTATCATTGTTTCAAATATTGAGTGTCACTGTGTGTGTGTGTAGTCTATTGGATTACTAGATCAATTGACCCTGCACACCTAGGTGTCTGTAGGTAATCAAATGAAAGTAGGTTTTTGTTTTTTTCGGGAAAAAAGTTATTGGAACAAAGATTACTCGCGAAGTTTTATTTAACTTCCATTGTAGATTTATCACAACTTTTACTTTTCCCATTGTTTTCATATGAACCAATGCTTCAAAATTATGCGAATAGAGACCTACAACAACAGAGCTACACATGTTCTTTTTTTATATAAAAAAAAATTATTCAGCCATAGAATTTGGAAATAGCGCGCGGCTTGACATGTACCTACTTGTTAGTTAGCAAAAATCTTTCCTTAATAATAAGCGTTTCACCTATTGACACGATAGAAGAAGAATAAGCGTTTTATATAAAAATTGACAAATTAATTGCTTACCAATTTTCTTTTTTTATCTCGAATAAATCGTTCTAAATCATATTATATGTTATTATTTTTGTGATAAACTAAAAATAGAATTTTCCCGTCGTAATATAAATATTTTGTCACTCTCCAGGTGTACTCCCAAGACGGCGAAACAAAAGTGGGCAAAATCACCAAGCAGTGGTCGGGACTGGCGCGTGAAGTGTTCACTGATGCTGATAAATTTGGCATTTCGTTCCCGATGGATCTGGATGTCAAAATAAAGGCGGTGCTGCTAGGGGCGTGCTTTTTGATTGTGAGTTTTGTTATTACACTGAAGTCTCCATGTAACTATTCAGCCTAAATAAAACGTATTGTACTTGTATGAAACTGTAGAAAAAGGAGCTTTAAACGGCTAAACAGATCTCCATTAAATTATTATAGCTAAGAAATAAATAAGAATAATCTCGATCGAGTCAGCCTACGACTAAAAAAATCGGTCAAGTGCGAGTTGAACTCGTGTGGAGAGGGCTCCGTACAATGCTAATGTCAGTTTTTAAATCCAATTGTGGTATGTCAACTAACTACTACTATCGCTATCTAGTGGTGTTTTAGTGAACGATTTTCCGTGAACGTTTTATATTGAATTTACCACTTAATTGTCAATTGACAGAGTTCTTGTAGGTTTTCCTGTAATCTACAGGCTATATCTATATTTTTTATTTATTTCAAAATTTTAGGCTTTGTAGTTTCGGAGATCAGGGGGAGAATGGTCAATTTTCGTCTTCTTTCATGAATAAAATCAAAACTATTTATGTTCTACATAACGAGCCCTTTCATTTGATATATATAGCACGGTAAGGTTTGCAAAACTTTTTTTTTAAACTCCTAATTTGTCTCCCGAAAATGACCCTTATTTAAAAAAAATATTTATTTACTTTGCACATCTGTGTTTGGGTCACAGGATTACGCCATCCTACCAAATTTCATCTGTTTTGTTCCAATAGGTTCGGAGAAAATTGGCTGAGACAGACGGACGGACGGACAGACAGACGCATGAGTGTTCCTATAAGGGTTCCGTTTTTACATTTTTGTGCGGAACCCTAAAAACATTATTAAAGTTAGCCCATTCCCTTACTTTAGGCAATTACGATGCGACACAGTTACTAAAATCTTTTAACATCACTCTTTTGTAGTGGATTAACACATTCACAGCTAAGCACGTATCTCATACGTTACGTGGTTGCCATGCCAGCTTAGTAATTCGAGGTAAAAGTCACAAAATGTCCGTATTGTATTTATTTTCCATAAAAATCGTGGGTTATTATTCGCTTAGTGTTCGTGAACAAGCGTTAGTGTTGGGAAGTGGTACTACCAAGATAATGCTAAGTTAAATTCTTCCACCGCTTTACGAAGCACTCTTACTTTTAAGTAGTCAAGTTGACTAGACATGACTACTATTGTGTGGATCAATGCGACAAAAAAATACATCTTCAAAGATTTACACTTAATATTTTGTTTCAGGACTTTATGTTCTTCGAAAAATCTGGCAACACAGAGAGGGACCGACCGGGTCTATTGTAATCGTTTATTTTTTATTATGAACATGTGTCGTATTTCGCAAGTTTTTCGAATCTCAATGAGAAAAATATGAACTCTCACACACTATTTGTCAATTTCAAAATGCTCTGAGAATTCTATGTCTGTAGGTAATTATCTTTTATGTCAAAATTGAAATAAAAAAGAGAGTACATATTTTTATCATATTACTCATGCATTAAATATTTTTTTTCTTGTGCCTTCAACTGAGTGTAAAATAGGTTTAGTTATATTGACAAACATTACATATTTTATTTGGTAATTATTAATTTGAAATGTAAGCACAATTTTTTGAAAATTTACGTTATTATATTAATCATAAGATATTAGTACGTTAACCATAAGATTTTATACTTTGTTAGTCATTTATTTAAGTCGAGTCGAAAAAGCTATTTTATTCAATTTATTTTCGACGTGCATTTATATAAAGTATGCTATTGCTAGCGCATATTTTAACCACATTTTTAATATACCAACAACATTGAACCTTAATGCGCAATGAAGCGCTCTCCAATCATTGGCCTTTAATTTCTAATGTTTTAAATTTAATCATCCCTAAACTGAATTCGATGGCACATTTTATGTGCAAAAGTTTATGCTCATACAATACCTCAAATTAGATTTATTTTTGTTTCCTTTTATACTTTTTGCGCTTCACTAATTTTCTGTTCCTCCTTATGGTTGACTGGTAGAAAATGCTTTTAGCATTAAGGCTGCCAATTGTATGAGTATATTTCTTTACTTTTGGAACGATAGTTTTTATGAAAATTTTATAAGTGGCAAAGTGCTAGTTCATACGATATGCTATTTAGGGTAAAGACTAGAGCCATATCACTATGCCACACACATGAACATACGCTATGTTTAATCACGCGAGTATAGCTAAGTCTTGTAGGGATCTTGGGCCAAATGTATATTTTTCCATGTTTCATTATTTAAATCCTTATTGCACAATATAAAATTAAAGAATAAAAAAATACAATTTTCTATTAGACGACCACTTATTGCACAGATTCTATACGTAAAAATATTTTGTCTGTACAACGTATTTTTGACTGAAATGCATAGTGGGACAAAGATTAAAAAGAATAATAAGAAAGCAATTTTTATTTATATTTTGTGGTCTGTCTGTATGTATGATCACGCTTATCTCCGAAAGCTTAAACTTATTTAAAACTTTCACCAATAATTTGCTTTGTTTTAAATCAGCAAAACATTTTAGTTTGTTTCATCAAATCGGTTTATTAAAAAAAGTTATCGTCAATTGAATTAACTCAAGGAACGAGTTTGCCTGCAAATTTGAACGAATGCACGAAATTGGATAATTTTGTTTGTAATATCTTTATTGCTTTAAAATACATAGTAAATAGAATATTATTAAAATCAGAAGACAATGGCGGACTTATCCCAGGAAGATCTCTTTGTGCCTTTTTGCTTTGGAAATTTTTTTGTGCCTTGTCATGACATATTTTGTATAAAACGGGGATTTCCGAAATTCCCACAGGAATGGGAGCGAAGCCCACGCGCTCGTAGTCGCGGGCAACAGCTAGTATTCATTAAATAAAATAATAAAAATACAATACCATTTTCTACCAGACAACCAATAGACCGAAAGCGTTTGTTTAAATTTGACAAACATTAGGTTGGTAATTGATTAAAAGCAGTCAGTCGAATTTTTTTCTGTAATTAAAAAAATACGGTTTTATATTCAAATTTAGCATTTTTAATTGACAAGCTCTAGAAATTAATTACTTATGTTATCGTAATAAATGTTATATTCAATTATGTTCCTAATTTGTTTCAACATAAATATATTTTTATATTGATATTGAATGAGTGCTTATAAAGATATCTTATTTATGAGTTATAACTCACATGTTGTGTAAATACCTATGTATTTGTTTAATTTGTTTGATTTTTATTTAAAAAAGAATTCACTGATTATAGAGTATCGCTTTCCAGTTTTTAAAGTGCCTATTTCATCATTTTTACAGCCCATAAGATTTGTCTCTTATTAAATATTTTTGATTTCAATTCATACACAGATCTCACTCTCACCACTTGCAGTATTTTGTTATTCTATTTACTCGTAATCTAGTCTATTAATTATTATACAGGCAGGGTAAACACTGTTAATCTTGATACTTGAGGTTCATTATCATGAGAAGACTTCCAAATAAGTATAAAATAATATTATTTTTTTAGACAATAAATTTAAAAATCCACTTTCACAAAAACTTAAGTCACCAGCACCGTGAAAAACTGCCTCCGTGGTCCAGTGGTTAAGGCGATTGCCTATAGTCCCGGGAGTCGTGGGTTCGATTTCCACGAGAAGTATACTTTGTTTAGTTGTTTCTAGTTTGGTTAGGACATTGCAGGCTTGAATCAGCTGATTCGCATCAAAATCCTTTGTGTAGTTTTAAAGATTTAAGCATACATAGGGACATAAGGGCAGAGAAAGCTACTTTGTTTTATTCTATGTAGTGAAGTAATTAATATTTTATTTGATCAGATATTTGAATGATAACGGTGTTTGCCCAGCCACTTTTTATTAAACGGAAGTCTCTAAGATCTCAAATTACTAGAGATATATTTTGGAAATTATAACAAAAATTTATAGATACTGGCCTTAGATCATATACTGGCTTGTGTATTATGGTTAAAATAACAGAATTTAGAGTGTTTCGTGTGTGCACTTTCAGCTTTGTAACTTGTAACGCATAATTCCTAAGGTGTACAAGGTTAATATACTTTAAGTAATTACCATGCTAGCGCTTTGGTCTGTGTTTATTTACACTCCGCCTTGTTGTTGTTGGATATGGACAGGGAAGTAGGCAGCGCAAGTATGTTAATATACATGACAACCGGCGTTCAAAAATGAAAATTTTTAACTGACACTCACTCGCGGCATTTACTGCGGCACACGGGTTCAGAAAATAAAAAAAAAACCGGCCAATATCAAGTCGGTTTTTTGATATTATTTAGTTTGGACCTTTCCTTTAATTTGTATGTAAAAATAAATAAACGGCTAAACTAATTTGGCTGAAAATTAGTGGGAAGGCAGCTTAGAACTGGGAGAAGGACATAGGGTACTCGGCATCCCGAGAAAAAGCACTGTTCCCAAGGGAAGTTCACTAAGGCGAAGCCGCGGGCAGAAGCTTTTTTTTAACAAAAAAAAAGCTTCTGCTTGGGCTAAAGCCTCCCCTCGTCTTCCACGCGTCCACTCACTCCCCGCTTGTTGCCATCCAGTCTCGAATTTGTCCAGGTCATCCCGCCATCTCTTGCGTGGTCTGCCCCTGGCCCGACTAGCAACATTCTGGGTTCCAGAAGGCCGTAGACCGAAGGGCAGAAGCTACTTAACAATAAATTTAAAGTTTTTAATTTATTTGGGAAGTACTCCATAGGTTTTGTATATGTAATATATGTGATCTTATAAGGGTTCCGTTTTTTTTATTTGAGGTACGGAATTCTAAAAAGGAAAAAGACAGAATCAGTGCGATTCCAAAATATCTTTATCCCAGAGAAGTGAAATTTTAGGAATCCCACCCGATTTTCAACATTTCGAATAAAAACTCCATAGGTAACGTTTCAGACATAATAAAGACAAACAAAATATATATATATATATATATATATATATATATATATATATATAAAAATGCATAGTTTATATATATATATATATATATATATATATATATATATATATATAAACTATGCATTTGCAAGAAAATGCAAGATATGTTTCTAATAACGTTTTTAATTTATTTGGGAAGTACTCCATAGGTTTTGTATATGTAATACTAGCTTTTGCCCGCGGCTTCGCCCGCGTGTACTTTTCTCGGGAACAGTGCTTTTTTCCGGGATGAAAAGGTACCCTATGTCCTTCTCCTGGCTCTAAACTACCTCCCTGACAATTTTCAGCTAAATCGGTTCAGCCGCTCTTGAGTTATAAGTGGAGTAACTAACACGACTTTCTTTTATATATATATGTGATCTTATAAGGGTTCCGTTTTTTTTTATTTGAGGTACGGAATCCTAAAAAGGAAAAAGACAGAATAAGTGCGATTCCAAAATATCTTCTTCCCAGAGAAGTGAAATTTTAGGAATCCCACCCGATTTTCAACATTTCGAATAAAAACTCCATAGGTAACGTTTCAGACATAATAAAGACAAACAAAATATATATATAAACTATGCATTTGCAAGAAAATGCAAGATATGTTTCTAATAACGTTTTGTACACGATGCAATCGAAAGAATTCGACTTATCGTTAATTTCATTTCATTTATTTTCTAAATCTGTGTGTGCCGCAGCAATATTTGCGGCAATGTAGGATAGGGGTAGGAGGAGCAGTGGCAGGGACTGAGTGTGGCGTTACATGAAGCATTACTTATTGCATAGTTTTATAGCAAGCAGTGTTGAGAAAAAATATCGTAATCTGTTCTCTAATTAATTTTCTCAACAAACCAACTGTTTTTGGAAAATTTTCCACATAGAATTTTGTTTCATTTATCTTTAATTTGTTGTTTTTTCTTTGTTATTCTTGGTTATTATTTATTTTATGTTGGTTGATCTTGTGTTGATCAACCATAGTGATCAATCAGTCAAATGAGATGGATGGAAAATCCTTCCAAAAAAAGGTCTGATTATCTTTCCATCAGGTGCGCCGTTAGCCTGTTCACCAACCCAGTAAAATAAAATAAAATGGGAAAATAGAGTAATATGTTCAAACCAACTTTATTCCTGTAATTCTGGCTTATTATACAATATGCTTTTAAAATGTAACAAATAATATTTTGAATGTATACCCAATGTTATATTATGAATCTGTACTGTAGTAAATATTAATAAAGACATATGAATATTAAGTTTAGTTTTTAAACAAATCAAACCATTTTGTGTGCTAAATATAAAGTTTTTAGCAATGTCAAATAGTTTACAAACAATCTACGAATAATATTATTCATAGCAAACAAAACTCAAGTCTTTTTTGGGCGGCTAAAAGCTGATTTTTGAGTACAAACCGATACATCAGCCTGTTTTAACGAAAGATCAGCGCAGCTGTCCTCATGTTTTGACATGAACATTCTCTTAGCAATGTTCATTTCTCTTTGTCCATGTTTCATCACTAATGGTCTTGGTAAAGATGAAGTTATCTTTTTTACCCATTGGCTTTGTGGCAATTTTTCTTCATCAGGAATATTAATCTGTAAAGCAAAAATATATATAAATAGTGACTCCGGCTCTCCTTGCTCGTTTCTGGTGCAAAGGATTGCCATTGCAATTCAACACGGCAATGCAGCCAGCGTCTTGGGCACTTTTGTACCGAAAACCTTAAGACTTGTGTTTTCAGTGAATAATGATTTTTAATTAAATGACGCTGGCGCTAGTGTTCACCGAGGTATCGTCTTAAGTGGATAGTCTAGATCAAACATTTTAATAAATTTGAAGTTGGTAATAATTTTACGCTCGCTCGTTAATGGGCATATTTCATGTATATAATCGGCACTGGCTTCAGATTTATTATAATGTTTGATATGAAGCATATTTAAACAACAATTATTAATTATTTCATCCTTTTAAGTTAAGGTAATACCTCGGTGAACACTAGCGCCACCGTCATTTAAAAATCATTATTCCCTGTAAACATAAGTTATCAAAAATCCGTCTTTTGTAATTAAGGTTCTGGATCTGAATTTAATTTTAAACATATTTAAATATTAAGTTAGAGTTCCCTATAGTGACAAATTGCAATATTGCTTTAAACTGCCACTTTTAGCAGTTTTGCAATTTGTTACTATATGGAACTCCGAACTATAATGTAATAATTGAATATGTTTAAAATTAACTTCAGATCCAGAACCAAAATTAAAGCAGAGGGATTTTTGATAACTTGTGTTTTCAGTGAGTAATGATTTTTAAATGACGGTGGCGCTAGTGTTCTTCGAGGTATCACCTTAAGGAATTGGAGCTGGTTTCGTTTTTTTGGCAAAAACAATTACTATTTTGAAAAATCAAAATGTAGGTAAGTGCATGCCTAGAGTAGATCTAGATTATTAAAACAAAAACGATTACTTTAGAGACATTATCCAGTGGGAAAACAGGGTAATTATTTTGTATAGAGAAAATGTAGGTAGTCTATTTTCTTAAGGGTCCGGTTTTAATTTTACCTATTCTTTTAGTTGCTATTAATTATAGGGGTGGCAGGATAAACACAGTTACTTTTTATACTGGAGGTCTAGTCCTAGTAGGAGTTTTTCTAAACGCAGACGCTAGCGACTACGATAGAATTTTGTATGGAATTTCTTAGTTGCCTTACTATCCGCCAGAGGCGCTGTATAGGTTTGTCATACATAATCGCTAAAGCAGTCGCTAGCGTCTGCGTTTAGAAAAACTCATACTAAGGGCACAGTTCAGCCTAGGTACCACTAAAGAATGAACTGATTTGGCCTAGGAAACTATTTTATCCAAAAATCTCTTTGACCTGTAACATATCCGTGGGCTGTCAGCCTGTTTATTTACTCAATAGTAATAAAAAAAAAATTATTAACCAGTAAAAATTGCATTGGGTAAATGTAATACTTACAACTTCGGTTTTCTTTGCACTCTTATATGCAACTGAAGGCAAATTCACATTTTCTTTGTTGCCTAGTTTGTTTTGAGTACTTTTGACAAATTTTGGTATTGCAGAAGGCCCTAGTAGTGGTTTGGTTGGGCGTACTTCCTTAATTAGAGGCACTACTGGACAGTTGTTGATGTAAGATGCAACAGGACTAGCTACATGTTTATAAATATTTGTTTTTGTCAAGGGTTTTTTTTGGGAACTATGCAGTGTTTTCTTGCTGGATACAGGGTTTCCAGGAGTTTTAAAAACAGGTGTGTTGATATTTGAACAAGGAGTTGCGAATTGCTCAGTCTTGATACATTTCTTATCTGTTTTTGTTGGAGTTCTGTAGTGTGTGTTACTTTGTTTTTTACTCTCTACCGATTTCAAATTGCAATATTGAACTGTAACTTTAGGTTTTAAAGAGTCGATTTCAGAACTCGAAATTTTAGTGTCCTTTTGTTCATATTCATTAGTTTTTAAATTCAGATTTTCATAAGTCTTGCCTGGACCATTTTTCAGAATATAGTCAATAACATCTAGAGTGTTATCTAAAACCACACTTTTATTTTCTTGTGTTGAAACACACAAATCGGTCACCATTTTTTCAATTTCCAAAAAGCTATCATCTGAAGATTTTTTAGCACAGACAGGATTCGGAGTATGTGGAGACAAAAGTGGATTTGAATATGCTTTAAGCTTTGGAGACTTTGGAATTAGCTGTGAATCCACCTGCAGCATATCAGGTGCTGAATGAGTTTCTATAATTTTTAAACTTCTATCCACTGCTTTATCTTCTGGAAGATATCTGAAAAAAAAATCCAATTACTAAATGTATATCAATATATATCTTGGCCTCAATTCCTTGTAACATACATGAGTTAAATAAACATAATTGGTAGCATCTGTATGTATTGTAATGATAAATGTTTGTATGGATATTAGTTACTCTTTCACAGGAAAACGGATGAATCAATTTGGCTGAAATTCCTAGAACAACATATAGGCTATATTTTATCCCGGAATTCCCACGGGAGCGGAGCCCCGGGCAACAGCTAGTAAAAGTATGTTTGTTAATGCAAATGTGTATAATCCATCATTGTTTACAATTCCTAGAAAAATTATATAATTTTATAATTTACTAGCTGACCCGGCGAACTTCGTACCGCCTTTCTTAATATTTTTTTCCGTAAGAACCTTGTCCAGAGTATTAGAAAACTACAAAAAAAAAAAATCAGCCAAATCTGTCAAGCCGTTTTCATGCTATGTCGTGACAACGGAAAACGGGTTTAATTTTTATATATATAGATTGGCCTTGATTGCCTACTCAGAGTAAAAAATTCCCAAAATCACCCAGAAACGTGTGCAATAAATTATATTAGACACAATCCCTAAATTGCAATCAGAAATGTATTTTTCGAAACATTTTTTATTTAATTTGTATTGAAGGTCTGATAAGTTATTTAGGTAAAAATTAAGTACTCTACTTAATTTTTACAGATTCCTGGACGCCTGTACTATACAGGACACAGCGGTTGTTATCTTGTGGTCATATTAAGCAAGCATTCGGCTATAACAGCATACAATTACTAACAATAATCATTTTAAGCCGCATTTGTTTTATACATTTCCTAGTACAATATCAGAATATCTTACAATCATAGGTAAGTACAGGAAATAATACATTTTCTAGGATAAGTATAGCCTTGACATTCTATAGATAGATAATAAATAGATTGTATAGATAGATTGTTCAACTATCAAGCATAAAAACTTTACATCACAATATACAACAAAATTTAATAAAACTGCAGTTATAATTAGCTAGCATGCAATGAGTATATGTGCCACAGCAGTACAAGTATAGGCTATAGCTTTATATACACAAATATAGGTTTCAAACATCCATACTAATATTATAAATGCGAAAGTCTGTCTGTCTGTCTTTCTGTCTGTCTGTCTGTCTGTCTGTCACCTCTTCACGGCTAAACTGCTGGACCGATTGTGATGAAATTTGGTAGGGATGTAGTTAACCACCTGAGGTAAACATAGGCTACTTTTGGGCGCGATATAACAGAGTCCCACGCGGGGCGAAGCCGCGGGGAACAGCTAGTATATAACATATTTAATCTTGATAAGTAACAAAAATCCATTTTTTTTTGTGCTGCCGCATAATTACACTGGCAGATAGCCTATGTAATGAGGAGTAACTTAGGTAACTTTTATTATTGTAGAAAAATAATTAGATTCAGTGCAAGTCTTGAAAAGAAGTCTTCTATGGTTTTAGTAACTGCTAGTCCACACATGAGAATAAAAATCTCACACATAAATAAATAGTTCAATCAAAATATTTTAAAAAGGATGCACCTGCACAGCTGAGGATCTTTGAACAGCTAAAAGAGGAGTTATTTAGTCATGGACATTTACCTACATATAGGTACATATATATCATCACATCTGTCTCCCGCAGGGGTAGGCAGAGACTAGAGATTTCTATTGGCTACGACCCTTATATTTTCGTCATACACTAACGCTGATTAAAGGTACTCATAATGTCTCTTTTTCAAAAGGTCTGCGATCAAAAGATTTATTTAATTCTTAATCTATTTACAGACATTAGGCATATGAGGAGTATTTATTGCATGTACTATACATAGTAATTTCAAAGACTAGATGGAAAGGGTAGAATATGCGAATAGATACTTATGAACTTACTTGTCACGTTGTGCATTGTATATTACACGTTTCTTTATTTCTTTAAGGGATAATTTCCCGATAAATATCTCCTCGTCGCTCAGCTGTTCTTCGGTACTATCCATTGCCAAATTGGGTTGGGAAACCCGGACAAACCACACCCCACCCGCTACAAAGTGTAATAATAATTAAAATTAATTTCAAATTTATATAAAAGGATGTACGATGCATGCACAAAACGATGTTTAATACAGTAGTAACTGCCTACTGCCTATTGAATTATGACGGGACGTTTACTCACAAACTAAAGGATAGGTAAGGACTCCATTAGAGTATTACGGTGTTTTATATGTCTAAAGGCCTTAAAGGCAAAAGAGACAGTTGCTTACTCAAAGAATAATGTATTGTTTGTTTGATAATTATTAATTGAAACTTACATACCTATTACAACATTTAAATCAAACGCAAAACGCAAATCAAACATCAAACGTCCGGAGTTTTTTTCTTTTTTTTGGTTGTGTTTTTTTTTTTTTAGAATAATTTTACGGCCATGGAAGCTAGTCCTTTAAGGCCTTTCTTTTTATTAATCTTCTTCAGTCCTACTTAAGTCAGTCAAGTCAAAAAGTCAAGTCAGTAGTCTAGTCCAGTCAATTAAATAAGTCTAGTCAGAGTCAGATGGCTAAGTGAAGCGGTGGAAAAATTTCACTTAGCTATAACATGGAGATTTTGGTGACAAAGATAAAAGGTCACGTAATCGACACTGTACCACTTCCCAACACTCACGCTTGTTCCCGAACACTTTGCGAATAAAAATCCACCAATATTAAGCACATATACTCGAAAAAACCTAAGTTTTGGAAATTAAATACGGCGCGGACATAGCGACAGTTTACTTTCCCACCAAAAACTCTTTTTTTTGGTTGTGGACTTGTGGCATTAGGCGCACCCTAAACGCTCATGCGTGCATGATGAAAACTATCAATCAAAGGGATGGTACTCGAAAGGTGAATTGAATCGACTGATTTCCAGACAAAAAAACCTAATTATTTTAGTTTAAATCAAGAATTTTGCGATGATTTACGATAGAAAAATTAAATCAACTGATTTCCAAACAAATCATCGCAAAATTCTTGATATAAACTAAAAAAATTAAATTGATTTGTTTGGAAATCAGTTGATTCAATTCATCTTTCGAGTACCATCCCTTTGTTTGATGGAAAACCATCATGCGTGCATGAGCATGTAATGTAATGTGTGCCGTGTGTGCCTTAAGGTTGGCACAGCCTTGACGGCACAGATTATGTATCAACTATCCCAGTGTGTTTAAAACGGCGCGGATAGCACAGATTGAGTAGCATACGAAGTAGGAAAAGTTAAATAATAAAGTGTATATATATGGTACAATCAGTTTTTATTTTTGGTACAAAAACATTATATTATATACAAAAATCTAGAAAACATTATTTTTGTTTTATACTAAAACTATAAATTTAAAATAACAGATATACATGTTCATAAGTACTAGCACCCAAAATACCAAGTAGATATGCCCCGTTCAAAACACACGTTTAAGGGGCCGATCTACCAGTGCCCCTAGTATGAGTTTTTCTTAACGCAGACGCTAGTGATTACATAGGTACTCTTTGCTAGCGACTGCGTTAGGATTTTGTATGGAATTTCTTAGTTGCCTTACTATCCGCCAGAGGCGCTGTGCTGTACAGGTTTGCCATACTCGCTAACGCAGTCGCTAGCGTCTGCGTTAAGAAAAACTCATACTAGAGGCACAGGTCGATGAAACGAATTTATCCCAGTTTTTTTTTTTTGAAGTGGCTATAATCCACAATATGGCAATCAAACTTATAGCTTATTTTTGCCAGTATCAAGTTTTATATATGTTCTTTATTTTGTCGAGTCACAGAGTCAAGTCGGTAGTCATGTCTATTCAAATTAGACAAGGGCTAAGTGAAGCGGTGGAAGTTTCACTTAGCATTATCTTGGGAGATTTTGGTGACAAGGATTAAAGTCACTTATACGACATTGTACCACTTCACAACACTCACGCTTGTTCACGAACACTTAGCGAATAATAATCCACCTTTATAATGCACAAATACTCGAAAAAACACAAATATTAGAAAAGAAAAACCATGACGATAACTGAGTGACTTTAGCTTGGCGCCAAAACTCCCGGATGGGAGTCACTCCCAAATCAAGACGCTCGGAAGAAGAAGTAAGCTCCCTGGGCGCCACTACCGCCGCCGTTTGCAGAAATTTATTTCAGCTGACTTAGAAAAATTTGCTCACAGAATCATAATTTCAGCCGAAGGCTGTCCACTGCTGGAAAGCGTTATCTTCCCAAAAGATTTCCAGAATTACCGGTTGGAAGCGGCCTGCATCCAGAGCTTGCCTGCCACCTTCTTCAGGTCATCTGACCAGATGGTCGGTGGGTGTCCGACTGGCTGAGTGTCATTCAGAATTTCGACAGTAATTGAGATAGAAAGGCACTTTTCCGCTTTTATTTCTAGTAATGTTTATAGAAAAATAAAAACGAGAGAAAATCAATTTAATTTTATAATAGGTAATAATATTTGCATTAGCAAAAACTTCTAAGATATTACTATACCTATGACTTAAGTATGTACCCAAGATTATTATGTGTCAAGCTCTATAAATATATAAAGGTCATTTTAATTTTTTTAATAACTCACTAGCTTCTTTGTTAGCACGATGATCGTCATTTGATTTAGCTGGATAACTTGCTGCTAATTTTAAATAATACTTTGCTTGATCTTCTTTATTCAGTTTCATATAGCACGTACCGAGTCTGAGTAAATTTAAACTGTAAAATCTGGGCTGAACTGTTTCAGCTCTCAAAAAATATTCAAGAGCATCTTCATACGTAGAGTATGGAGGCGACGCAAATAAAACTTCGGCAATTTTTCGTTGATGCCATGGTAGTTCTGTAATTTGGTAACACCATTCCCCTAGCATGTGCAAGGTTGTTGCATCCCTTGGATTTAATGTAACAGCAAGCTAAAATAAAAAAATATTAAAATTAATTTACTACTTCTAAAACAACATGATCAATTTTCATTTATCATGAACTAGCGAGCCGCCCCGGCTTCGCATGGGCATAAAAACCTTCCTCTTGAATCACTCTATCTATTAAAAAAACCGCATCAAACCCGTTGCGTAGTTTTAAAGATTTAAGCATACAAAGGGACATAGGAACAGAGAGTGACTTTGTTTTTTATTATGTAGTGATAGTGAAAAATAAAGGGTAATCGATTTTTATTCAAAAAATTTTTTTAACTCATTTATTATCGTGTTCCACCACAGCTGGGCGAAGGTTTCTCTTTTTTTGAGGAGGGCCGCCCGTGTTCGTTACTATAACGCGCGTCAAGCGACGACAAGTGCGCGACCATGCTTGGATTGGTCGCCATCAGTGGCATTCTATCTCGAGCTCCTCCGTGCTTCGAAAGCACGTTAAGCTGTTGGTTCCGGCTGTTATTGATTGATGCTGAGGATGTGGACGGGGCCATGCACGGTCTCATGTGTGCGCTGAACCCGGATGACGACGTGTCTAAGGACTCCGCGTACCACAGACAGGTGCGTCGTGTGGCTTCGTTCATACCGTCAGGAGAAGATGCGCCTTTGCCATCGGATGAGGACATAGGGGACATAGTTAAAGAACTTCCCAGCACTGCTCCGGGGATCGATGGGATCAGCGCTTGTATTATCCAGCATGTCTGGAAAGCCGCGTCCGTAGAGTTCTCGGAAATGTATAGGCGATGTGTCAAGGAGGGCTGCTTTCCGAACGTATGGAAGGATGGTAGGCTAATTGTCTTGCCCAAGGGCAACGGCAAGCGGCTTACCGACCCGAAAGCGTACCGCCCCATCGCGCTGTTGCCGATTCTAGGTAAGGTTTTAGAACGTATCTTGATAAAATGCGCTCCGCAGATGACCAGAGGTCTTTCAGAATGTCAGCATGGCTTCACACGAGGTCGGTCGACGGTAACCGCGCTAAATTCCATCTTTGGCGCGGCTCGGGATAGCTCGTCTAAGTACGTTCAAGTGATCTTCTTAGACATCTCTGGTGCCTTTGACAACGCCTGGTGGCCGATGATCCTGCTGAAGGCAAAAAGGGGAGGGTGCCCACCAAACATCTATAAGATGCTGGTGGACTACTTCACTGGACGCCGTATCGGCATGTTCGTTGGAGGAAGGGCCTTATGGAAGACAGCAACAATGGGTTGCCCGCAGGGATCGGTGCTGGGGCCCATGTTATGGAACCTGCTCATGGACGACTTGCTTCGGCTCCCGCTTCCGGCGGGGGTTAGGATTGTGGCGTATCGAAGCTCAATCCCGAGCGAGCATAGAGACCTCTGCCTCTGCTACTTTGAAGCTCGTTGGCCAATGGGGGGAGAGGAACCGACTGGAGTTCTCGTCGAGTAAGTCCGCCACTATGACAATCAAGGGAAAATTCAAGCGGCCACCTGTCATCAGGTTCGGTGAAGCTTCTATCAAGAACGTCACGTCGGCTACGGTCTTGGGAGTGGTGGTCGACTCGAGTCTCTCGTTCGCGCAGCATGCGTTGTCGATAGGGATGCGCGCGGCAAATTGCTTCGGCAAGATGTCACGGGTATCGGCAACCTCATGGGGTATTCGGTACAGGGCACTCCGGGTCCTGTACAAAGGCACTTACATCGCCACGGTAACGTATGCTGCGGCGAGCTGGTTCCATCGTGCGTCACTGCACGTTGTGCGGAGCGCGCT
Organism: Apomyelois bistriatella; assembly: GCA_947044815.1. Classification (NCBI taxonomy): domain Eukaryota; kingdom Metazoa; phylum Arthropoda; class Insecta; order Lepidoptera; family Pyralidae; genus Apomyelois; species Apomyelois bistriatella. The sequence continues at coordinate 9,093,860 of OX345689.1, forward strand.
CCTGCGCACCCAGAGACCCGCCTTGATCCTTCTGACCAAGGCGTATCGTTCGACAAGTACTGCCGCTCTACCAGTATTGGCTGGTGTTCTGCCGGCCGACATCGAGGTGGGCCGTGCTGGTAGGTTAGGGGAAGCACGCGAATCCGCGGTTACCCGGGAGGAGCTACAGCGCGCGAAACGTAGCATTGCGGAGACCGCACTGGCCACATGGCAATCGCGTTGGGACGCGTCGACCGATGGTAGGGAAACATATCGATTTTTCCCGGACGTGGCGGGTCGGCTCAAGGCAACTTGGGTCGAACCGGACTATGAGACCTCGCAGATCTTGTCCGGACACGGCTGCTTCAGGGGTAGGCTCCATCGCATGAAGCTTTCGGACACCTCAGCCTGCTTCTGCGAGGAAGCGGTCACTGAGGACGTCCATCACGTACTTTGGGAATGCCCGATTTATGAGGAGGCGCGTAGGGAACTATTAAATAATGTTGTTCCGCTCGGGGTGGGCCCGGTCTACTATTGCGATCTCGTGGGATCTGAGGCGAACTTTAAGCGGCTAAAAGAATTCTTGCATCGGTGGCATAAAATTCGAAGCGGCCTCGAGAGGGGCATAACTTGAAAAGTAGGAGCACATCAAGAATACTGCCACAAGCAGACAAAGAAGACGAAGAGAAAAACTGAAACTGTAACAAACTCAAAGACCTAGAAGACAGAAGCTGGCCTCTGGCCGAGAAGGCAAGCGAGGCGTACTTGTGAACGTAAGCCCCCTAAGGATGGGGGAGAGTTATTAAAATGCAATGATTGCATAGATAGGCGACACTATAGAGAACTTGTAGGGAGATCAAGCAGGTGCGACTGGAAAGAGATGCGAAATGCTAGTACAGCGCACTCTCCCGAGATTCGGCTCGTATAACCGAGAGGTTGGTAGAGCCATGGGAGGTGGAGGGAAGTGTTATTGATAGATGACAGTCTTTAGACTATGCAGCCTGAAAAATCTGACAGTGTTAGCCACTAACACATCCGGATCATGTTCCTGTTGGTGGCTTACTACCATCTCTTAAAATCATGCAAGATCCAGTGAGTAAGCGAGACAGCGCAATACATGATGTAAGACAACACTCCCTTATTCACTGGATCTTGCATGGTTTTAAGAGATGGTGGTAAGCCACTTGGTCTGGTTTCCCTGTATAAAAGGGTAACGGAGGTCAGACGGCAATCGCTCCATTGTAATGTAAAAAACAAACCAATAACGGTTCCAATCCAAATCCAAAGGACCGCTTTTTCGAAGATTGCTGAGCAAAGGTTTCCTTTTTTTCTTTCTGCACTCATCTCTATCCCATAAAAATATACTTAATAGAGGTATTATTATAAAAACAAAACTGAAATTTGTTGCTATCTATATCTATGTATACTTCTACATTAATCTTTAAAGGTGAAGTCTTTGTTTGTTTGTTTGAACGCTTATAACTTTAGAAGTACTGTGTGTGAGCTAACTACCATCTCTTAAAACCATGCAAGAACGAGTGAGTAAGTGAGACAGCGCAATACATGATGTAAGGCGACAAGTCCCTTACATCATGTATTGCGCCCCAAGTAAGAGATGATCAGTGGTAAGCCACCTGGACCGATTTAAAAAATTATTTCTTCATGTGGCGACACTAGCGCCACAACAAATATCTACTTAGACGCACAACAGATGGCGTTGAAAGGGAGAATCTCGGAATTGCATACAAGACAGCAAATTACTATGTCTCATGATTGCAAAGTTTCTACGGATTGGATATGTCGCAACCAACTGTTTAAAATAGCCGTTCAATTAAACAACTAGCCCTTTGACTGAACAACGCCATTCAACCCACGGCTAGCTTTTTGATTGACTATTTGAGGCGCTCAAAACGTTCAACAGTACAGCGAAAGTACTACAGTAGAGTAGTACTTTAGCTGTACTGTACGACGTGTACGTGTGTGACGACCGAGGAATGTTCCCTTTGATCCCGACGACCCCATGCATCACGGTAGCTAATCGGCCATTCGAAAATTTCTAGTCCCACAGGAAACGGGGGTTTTCCATATGCGACACACCGCACTCGCCGGCGAGTGCGACGAAGTAGGAACAGTAGCTCGTTTACCAGGTACCGGAATGTACCAGGGCGCTTCTCGCCACCAGTAGGTTCTTTGTAGACCCTTAAGGCACCCTAGCGTCGGCCCTTCTGGCAAAAGAGCGTTGCATCGCTCGCGAGCTTGCAATGCTCGCCACTGCTCAACGGCAAAGCCCATGGCCGAGGTTCGTCCCAACTGAGAGCCCCTTGCGCTTTTGGCAAAAAGGTTGAGTGGCGACAAGCCCTCACCTCAAACTGTCCCGCTGTAAATATTAAAGCTCTTAGAAGCTAATATTGTTAGTGAAGTCAAAAAAAAAGTCGAGGGAGGCAGTTTGTGTTCAGGGGGGATACAAGTGACTTCGAAGTGACAAGTTATACCAACGACCTCTGCGATTATTCTGGACAGTAAATACCTAGTGATTTGGATATTTAGTGACCATCAGTGGACATATTCGTTGGAACTATTGTGAATATAGTCTCTTAAGTGTCATCATCAAGGTGTTTCATCTCCGAATTGCGAACCCCCAGCTCGTAACGATAATTTAGTACGTAGTAGGAATGGTATCTGATCCTGATATGGATATATCAGGTCAAGGGGAGCACTAAGAAAGGCTTTTACAAAATTCACCACCTATGGTGATAGAATGGAAGTCCCGAAATTTGTGTGAGGAAACAGCAACTCAATAAAGTCACGGACCTGAGTTTCCTGTTTCTGCCTCCGCCTTTGCTACGACCAAGGTCAGAATGAATATTGATATGGCTTAATGGTTATATGTAAGAGGTCAGAGATATGGGAGATACACCACCGTGCGAAACTGCTAGTGTAGTATACTTGCTTTGGCATTGCTTGAACTGAAATTGAATTTTATTTATAATATGATAAAGTAAATTCGGATACCCACATCCATATGTTTCCGAACATTTTCCAATTGCCTTATTCTTTCTTTGGTTCCTTCATAAGCACTTTTAGCGTCTAATAATAAGGCATACCACTTGTGTACTTCATAACGATCATAGTTATCTTGAATATGTTCAGAAATTATTTTATATGCATCCATTATGAGCAGCTTCCTATATCCTATATCATATTTCACTTCTTTGGACATATTATACATCACACGACATATACGCCAAGAAATTTCAACATTTTTATCCTGTAAACCAAAAAAAACACCTTTAGGTAAGTTCTATGGCAACTAAAGATAGAGAAAGCAAAGGCAATTTTTTATTTAATTAAATCATATTTCCATACTCTTAAATTGTGAAACTTTTCTTATGTATTGTATATAAAAGTCAAGACCACCCCTTCCTGTAAGGGTCATAAGAGACTCCAGTTGTTATTAATACGTCAGCGGACGCACGACGTCTATAGACATTATAACAATTAAACTTCTATTGTGTTTTCAAAACAGTCCGCCAACATGTTAATATTATAGAAAAATCCGCATCAATACAAGTGCATAAATTGAGATTATAGGATCATTGGCATGTCTTTCTGTGCATCACATGAGTAGTATGATGTTTTCATAATAAAAAAAAAATATATTTTATTCATTCATATTGTGCGGGTTACAAGATCAATCGACCTTGCACACCCTGGTGTCAGTTCTTAGAAGAAGCGTAGCGTGCCTTGGCGGGGCCCTGTATAAAAATGTTTTGGGGCCCTTAGAAAGTGTATTTAAAAATTTCTCACAAAAGAAAAAACAAATTGCATAAAATTTAATTAAATAGGTATTAATTTTAATCTATCTGTCACCATTCCAAAATTTTACGCGTTTTAACAAAGTTAAGTAAAGTATTGATAAATTAAAGATAACTAGCTTTTGCCCGCGGCTCCGCCCGCGTGCGCCTCGGTTATATCGCGCCCGAAAGTAGGCTGTGTTTGACTCCTAGTGCATAAATATATCCATACCAAATTTCATCACAATCGGTCCAGCAGTTTAGCCGTGAAGAGGTGACAGACAGACAGACAGACTTTCGCATTTATAATATTAGTATGGATTTTGTTCATAACTTACATCGCAAGATTTAAGAATTTGGTAGCATTCTTCAAAATGACCATTATCAAACAATTTATCTGCAGTTTCAATAATTCCATGCACAGGATTTTCTTTTTCAGTGACTGATCCACTTATGTTCTTTGTTGGCCACAAAAATGCAAATACAGTGGCAAAGAAAATTTTATTTCTATGAACCAATTGAAGCTGTAAAATAAACAAGAATAAATAGACAATATCCCTACTTAGTGATTATTCACACACTTTTTGAGTGACCACATACAATATACCAATGGTTGACAGTAGATTATTTTTATTTGTAGTACAATAAAGTTATAATAAAATTAAACATTAAGCGATACCTAGGTGAACACTAGCGCCACCATCATTTAAAAATCATTATTCACTGAAAACACAAGTTATCAAAAATCCGTGTTATTTATTTATTTAACTTTGTTACATAACTAGCTGTTCCCGCGGCTTCGCCCCGCGTGGGACTTGGTTATATGGCGCCCAAAAGTAGCCTATGTTTGACCCCAGGTCTTTAACTACATCCCTACCAAATTTCATCACAATCGGTCCAGCAGTTTAGCCGTGAAGAGGTGACAGACAGACAGACAGACAGACTTTCGCATTTATAATATTAGTATGGAAGTATGGAAGTATGGAAGTATGGATATGGATATGGATTGTAAACGGCGGACTTAAAGCCTGAAGCTTTATCTACCAGTCAACCAAATGAGTGATGCAGAGAAAGGTAGGGGGTAGTGCAAAATTTTGAATTAATTGTGATAATGGGTTATGTAATTAAGGTTCTGGATCTGAAGTTAGTTTTAAACATATTAAATTATAGTTCCCTATAGTTGCAAATTGCAATATTGCTTAAAACAACCACTTTTAACAGTTTTGCAATTTGTAACTATAGGGAACTATACTTTAATATGTTTAAAATTAACTTCAGATCCAGAACCCAAATTACAAAATACAGAGTTTTCATGGAATAATGATTTTTAAATGACGTTGATGCTAGTGTTCACCGAGGTATTGTCTTAAACATAAACATTGTGTTAGTAATTACTAGCTGATCTGGCAAACTCCAAACTGCCTGAAAGAATTTTTTTCACAGTTTAAACCTTCCATGAACTTCCATATATATTTCTATTATTTTCTCTACTTTTAGGTAACATACATAAAAAAAAAAAAAAAAAAATAAACATACTGACGAATTGAGAACCTCCTCCTTATTTTGAAGTTGTTTAAAAATACTAAATGTACAGACTAAATATTTTTACTGTTTTATAGAAGAAAATATTGTTTTCATTGGAAAGTGTTGCTGTAGCCATGGTCATATGCTGCCTATTGGTGAAACACTATGTAGTCGGAAAGTAATATACTTAGTCAAAGGCGTTATATGAGCAATTTCAAAAATATCGTACAACGCCTTTTTGGTTTGTCCCTTAACTACGTTTTAGATATAGGTTTATCAACGTGTTGGTAAAACACTATGTAGTCGGAAACACCTGTCGGCGAAAGGTCCATAAAAAGATTTTGCTGGTTAAACAGATATAAATGAATCGTCATGTAGAGGAACAGTCTAATGGCGAATTGGCTGTAGGACAACGGTTGTGGAATCAAAATCAATTGCTGTTTGTTAGCAAACAGCAATTGATTTTAATATATAAGAGGTTACATGCAGTATTTACTAACTAGTATAACCACAGAATAGATAATAGTTGGGTTAGAGATATGTAGGGTGAGCAAAAATTTTTACTGAAAATTTCTGTGATTGGCTCATTATATATGACACCCATTTTTGGTCAGTGTCGCAAAGGGTGCGCAAGTCGAAGTGCTTGCTTATTTTGGGGGTAGCAAGATAACCATAACCTATTTCTTAGATCACATCATTAGCATGCACTTTTGGTCATGTAAATTTTTTTTGCGCGACGATTGGGTCAGTGTCGCAAAGGGTGCGCAAGTCAAACGCTCGCTCGCTTCGCTCGCTCGCTTATTTTGGGGGTCGCAAGATAACCATAACCTAACCTATGACCCTCCATAAAGTCGGATTTGTGAAAAATGCCGAATTCCCCTCACCCCTTTTTGGGTCGGCGAAATCGAAAATACGGAAAAACTCGGAAAATAAGCGTCGCACAAAAAATCTTCACATGACCAAAAGTGATGCTAATAATGTTGTCTACGACATGGGACAATAAAAAATGGGTGTCAATATGACGAGCGAAATCACTCCGAAAAATTTTCTAAGTCCCAAGTCTTGCGCACCCTTTCGTATACTCTAACCGACGATTGTTTTCCGAGTTCTAGCGTTTTTTAGATTGATGATCGAAAAAACCAAACCGAATATTGCACGCGCACGTTCTTTTTATTCTCAAGACAATGGTCTACAAAACGATAATTATTATATATTTTAAGCAATAAAAACTGAACTTACTTGTGATGAAACAACTCTAAAGTTTCGCGAATAGGAAAGTCGGCAGTCCTTTAACAATCGTAAGAGCTTTAAAGATGATCTTAACCTTTCCATGATTGAACTTAAAACTACAAGATTACAAGACCAATTAGAGCAATTAGGTATTTTATTATTGAAGTATCTAGTTTAGAGTATTTATTTCAAGTTGTAACTAAACCACTATTTCGAAGATAATATTTTGATTAAAATTTGTTTAATGTTTGTTTGTTTGCTTACTTTTTTTTTTTTTTAATTGTCTTTACGGCCATGGAATCTAGTCCTTTAAGGCCTTTCTTGTTTTTTTATTTTTTAATTTATTAATCTTCTTCAGTCCTACTTAAGTCAGTCGAGTCAAAAATTCAAGTCAATAGTCAAGTCCAGTCAAGCAAGTAAGTCTAGTCTGCTGAGTCAGATGGCTAAGTGAAGCGATGGAAAAATTTCACTTAGCTATATCATGGAGATTTTGGTGACAAAGATAAAAAGTCACGTAATCGACACTGTATCACTTCCCAACACTCACGCTTGTTCACGAACACTTTGCGAATAATAAACCACCAATATTATGCACAAACACTCGAAAAAACCTAAGTTTTGGAAATTAAATACAGCGCGGACATAGCGACAGTTTACTTTCCCTCCAAAAACTCTTGTGTGCTTACGTAGTGGATTACATACTCCTTGTTTTTTTTTTAATAGTTTATACGGCCATGGAATGTAGTCCTTTAAGGCCTTTCTAGAATTTATTAATTTTCTTCAGTCCTACTTAAGTCAGTCGAGTCAAAAATTCAAGTCAATAGTCAAGTCCAGTCAAGTAAGTAAGTCTAGTCTGAGTCAGATGGCTAAGTGAAGCGGTAGAAAAATTTCGCCACCTTTTTTTTTTTTGTTAACGGAGGGGAAATGCATTTACGCACAAAGTGTGGGACTCCTGAGCTGCTAGTCAGCCCAGACTACCCACTAAAACCCCTCCGGCGTTTCCGCACATGGCTGTTGAGGGCGCCATGGGGTCGCGTTAGCATTCTACCACGACGCCCTCCAGCCTGGCCTTTCGGCCCCGTCCAGTGCGCTGGGCAAGAGTTGACTTGCTTGACTTCAGTGACTTGATTAAAGGAAGAAAATTCAAATAAAACTTGATACTGGTAAAATATATATATTATGTAATATTATAAATGCGAAAGTCTGTCTGTCTGTCACCTCTTCAAGGCTAAACTGCTGGACCGATTGTGATGAAATTTGGTATGGATATAGTTATGCACTAGGAGCAGTGCCGTAAATAGCCTTTTCTGCGCCCTGTGCGAGCTGACCTTGTTATTTTTAGATAATTTAGATGATACAAATATTCTGCGCTCTAGCGGAGTTTCTATAACTTAAATGCGCCCTCTAATAGTCCCACTGGTCTGGCCATTTTTGCGCCCCCCAAAATCTACGCCCTGTGCCTGGGCACCGGTGGCACCGCCCTATTTACGGCACTGACTAGGAGTCAAACATAGCCTACTTTCGGGTGCGATAAAACCACGAAGCAAATACCTACAAAGTTTGCTTCGTGGATAAAACCGAGGCGCACGCGGGTTGAGCCGCGGGCAACAGCTAGTAAGCTATATATGTTTGATTGCCATATTGTGAATTTCCACAAAAATTCCACAACGAAAAAAAAACATTTAATTTATATAATGGCAACTTTATTCAAAAATCAATTTCTACCCGGTATTGTACAAGGGCGGATAGGACTGTTGGTTGACAGTTTGGTGAAGTGGAATGGAAGTGTGATTTTGTTTTTCAATTCAGACATGTTTTTAATTTGACTAAAGTTTCAGTGCTTACTTATATCAAAATGCAGAGATCAGGTAATTAATTTTACAGTTCTTCCTCTTTGTATCTTTAATCTATTACTTTACGACAACCTACTTCGCGCCAACTAGAAGATCGACAGCTTCTTGTAATTACTGCGCTATTATTTACATCTTGTATTTGCAAGTTTTTACCTTTTTATTTCAAAACAACTACCGTATTTCAGGAATTCAAACGCTCATAGTTTTTATTTAGATTCTGATTGACCCAGAACTTAACCAATCTAAACATTATTTTCCTTGTATTAATTTCTTTTTTTTTATTTAATATTTTGAACATTGACAAGGAACCTACACTACATATTTAGTATGTCTGCCTGTGGCTTAGCTTAGGGAATTCTGGAAAACAGTGTAGTCAGTGTATATGTAATCATCATCAGATCATAAGTTTGGCAAACTGGGGGGTTTGCTTAATAGTGATGTCTTTGGATTCTACCTTTATGTAAGTAAATTTTAAAATATTTAATACATTCAACTTCAAATTTATTAAAATGTCTGTTTGTTTGTAATATCTTTATTGTATAAAAAACATTACATATTAACATAGAAAACATTATAAACATGTTCAATATGAAGCATATTTCAACAACAATTTATTAATCATTTCATCATTTTTAGTTGAGTAATTGGAATCTGTTTCATTATTTTGGCAAAACAATTATTTTTTACTTTTGTTTTGAATGCGCAATACATCACAACTAAAAAGTTGTAAACATGATGCATTTTGGAAAGTTGGTTCAACGTATCAGCATCGTCCCACCTAATTGACATGGAATATACCAAAAAATACCCATACCCATATCTCAATAAAACTTGAAGGGTTTCTCGATTTCTTTATGATCCCGTCATCAGATCCTGGCCTTGATGAATATGGGACCTATTGGAAAGTGTATTATCCTTTAAAACTTATCTACCTGTGTAAGGCAACTAAAGGACAAACCCAGACCTTACTCGTAAATGCCTTTGTATTGTAACTGACGTGACATAAGCGGAGCGGTGAATGGTCAGTTCAGACCTATTATTGAATTCTGTGATTCGTCCAAAGTCGGTGATTCGAATGAATTTCATTCAACCAAACTGGAGAATCGTAGTAGTAAGAAGAGTAGTAAGAAGTAGGTATTGAAAAAATTATACATATGAAAGTCTATCTGTCACACTTTATCGGCTAAATCCCTGGACTGAAGTAGATGAAATTTGGTATGGATATAGTTAAGGACCAGGGGTCAAACATACTTTTGGATGCAATATAACCGGGTCCCATGTGGGTGGAGCCGCAGGCAACTGCTAGTAATTAATAAATGGTAGTTTAAATATGGTTCATTATCAAACATTTTTATGAAGTTGGTCTCTGATTACATTTTAGTGTGAAAGGGTACACTTTCATGCACAGAACAGAGAAATTATCCAAATAGAAATGTTTTGATGCTGACACAGAATTAGTAATAGTACAAGCTGATTTAGTTCCAGGATCAGTGTGGCAGCGTATTCTCTCTTCTTATCTTCAATTAATACATGTAAACCCATGTTTACCACACCACACCTTATTTGCAATGTACTACGTAGTTTACAACAAAGCCACCTGATATTATCAACCAATAACAGTGGCAATAAATGACGCAATCAAATTCCCCGCCCATTTTTTCTGTGTGAAACGTTGGCTTGCAAGCCAAACTAGTGACACGTTTTTCGTGCGTTATGCCACTTTTTGTTAATATTTCTAAATTCTGTGCTTCCATGCTTACCTCTAACACTTTTTATAGGGAAATCAGACCATCAAGATATAAATGCATTTGATGGCGATTAATCCAAGACAGGCCGCGCTCACTGTCGCTTGACATGCATGATCGTTACGACACGCTTGCCCCGCGCCTCATTTGGCTATCGAGCTCCTCACATGTTCATTTTCACTTCCTATCTAAGCGCCTATAAGTATGCGATTATTTTCTTGGGGTTCCCCACCAATAATATTATTCATAATATTCTAGTACACGCCTGTTATATACCCTTTTCTTCTTATTTTCTCTCTTGGGTCTACTGGAAGATATTTCTTTAGAAATAAGCAGCACCCTTGTAATAATAGTACGAATACGAAGTAACATTTTTGATCGCGTTAACATATAATTTTTATTATTTTACAGCCAAAATAGAGCGTAGGCCTGAGTATACATTTTAATTTTTGAATTTTAACTTGATACGTTCATGCGTTTCTCATAAAAACAAGTTTGTAAGACAGACAGACTGACAACAAAGTGATCTAATAAGGTTTCCGTTTTTGCCTTTTGTGGTACAGAACCCTAAATGTCATGCCTAAAAGGTGCATACGAGTATATGTGATGTGTGAAGTATATATGTTATACCGTGGTCTGCGTAGTCATTGTGTCGTGCTCAGTAAGCGTGTGACCTCATCCTGGAGATAGAGTCCTCCCGCGGAACCCAGCCACTGTGACGTCGCGGTCGTGAGTGTTTCTGTAATTCCAGACATCACATTCTACAATAAGGACTATACATTTTGATGTTTTATACTGTGCCAACTATACAACTCTACAAATAATAACATATTTTGAAATAGGTACAATAATTAACTTAAAGTAGGTACCTCATTATCTATTTTCTGCCTATATTATGCACATTTCTTCTTATTCTTTATTTAACTTACCAGGGTAAGCTTTTGATAATTATTCTTGTTTTGACTATACTGGAGCGATTCCCTCAGGAACAGTTCTTTCTCCCGGGATGAAAGGTAACCTATGTCCTTCTCCTGGTTCTAAGCTACCTCCCCACCAATTTTCAGCCAAATCAGTTCAGCCGTTTTTGAGTTATAAATAGTGTACAACTAACACGACTTTTCTTTTATATATTAAGAATATTAGAAAATTAGAATAGATACTCGTACATAGATAGAAGTATGGATATGGAAGTATGGATTTATTTTATGTTGTTTTCTTATATCATTTAATGTATTTCTTGCTATAAGCATAAGAGATGGTTGACCTTAAAGGGCGCATACGCTACCCCGTCGCTGCGGAATCTGCCGAGAAGTGAATTCCCTGCATGTATTGAAATAGCTTGTAATGCAGTTGGCCGTGGTGCATGCAGTGCAGCTCTGTCGCCACGTACGGGCGATCACACCGCCTGCGCAGCCACCGCTTCTCGCGGCTCGACTCAACGCATTCATTTCCACTTATTTCACACGTAAACATTCAGTCATACGTCTGTGTCCCATCACATCACTGCTACATCCTAAACTTTGTTTCTGTTGTCAATATTTGCTGCTAACCGGGTCGATGGATTGTTTATTTTCCGATATTATACGGAATTCAGATTTATTCTTCTGTGGTTTGGACGGCTAAATACTCGATTTTAGTTATGGTTATTTTTTATCTTTTTATTAACTATACTTGTTGTAAAGAATTGAATACATTGTTGTTGTGATGGAGGCCGTGGACTCTTCGTGCCTATCAACATGTAAGACTAAGATCATTTCTCATTCTTATAATTTATTATCAGCATTTTCTTTCATATCCTTCCATGCCACTTATTTTAGATGGATGGGTCATGGTTGATTTGTTATAGTGTGTTATATAAATGTGTAATTTGATCAATTTAATTTTTAGCAAACGCGATTTTTTCATGAATATATGTATTATAGAAGAAACAGATAGTCAAATATGATACATTTAATAATTGAAATTTAAAATGGCATTATACAAATAAACACGTAACTGGTGTACATTCATCTCCTATTTGACTTCTACATTTTATTATTATAAAGGTTTAATTCTTTAAAGAAATTCGAGGTTTCGTAGCAGATTCTTTTGTTTCACTATGAATCTAGTATGAATCTGAGATAAACAATGCTTGTTATTGATATTAATAGTTCACGTCATTTGTTTTATGTATTTGGTTGATCGAAATTGAAAACAATCGGGATTTAAAAACAATACCAACATACTGGTCCAGTGATTCACGAATATGTATACCAACTTACAGTACAGTATGCCTTGCTTTATCACGCGTACCTGTGTGCCATTTATTTGTAGAATCATTCATATAGTAATAATAGTTTTAAAAATTAATGGACGAAGACTACATGAGTACAGACAGTCTAGAGGACGTGGGCACGTGTTGTCTGCCTTGCTTAGGTATAAGCAACCATATGGAATTTATAAACAAAAATTTATACGTCTCGTACTGTTGTTAAATTAAAAGCCTTCTTATAGCCTAGATGAAATGGATTTATCCGATTTTTGTACAACATTCATTAATCCTGTCTACTGTGCGCTACCTGGTAAAAATGTAAATCACGTATTATCAATAAATAACGTTAGACTTTTCATATAATTTGGATTATTTTACTTGTTTCATGTGCTGTTCGTGGTCATCATCGAAATATATAGCGGTAAGTAAACATTGATACTTTAAGCACAACCAAATACTTAACATGCAGTTTGTCATTTATTACTATAGAATTTCTATGTCATTTGTATTGAGGTGATACTGAACAGAAGTTATTAGGTCATCAGGACCGTTCGCCAGTGGTCACGTATTTGTCGTGTGCGTTGTTAGAATTACGAGTAGGAATTCGCCGACCGCTATGGCCTGGGGGCCGGTGGCAGCAAGCACCATGACACCGATATCGAAGTCCCTATGGGCAGTATTACCAAGTCGACGACACTTGCTTATTGCCGCCTATTGCAGTGAATAACGTTTGCTATCTTGGACGCGCAGTTATCATTATTTCAGTTCGTGAATATGTAACTGTGAAGTGGCCGTTCCCCTATGTTCCGTGATTTAAAATAATATAAAATTTAAAATAAATAAATATATATGATACGTATAGTAAAGATGTCATGAACTTTTTGGCTAAGCGTAACCAGTGTTGTCAATTTTTCACAAACTTGATCTACATGGTTCCATTGTGTTGCTTGAATACTTACATTCCTCGGGATATTAGGTATCTGGAATTACATTAGTACATTTTGAAATGTAGACTTCTCTGATAATACGAGTAATTTTTCGAAATCATATTATAGTTATTAAATTCTTAATATCGTTTATCAATGTATGCCATTCTTTAAATTGTTTATCAATATTTTAGATAGAATATTTAATGGTCCTCGTAATCGGTTGATTCATCCGGACGCTGTTCACATTCTGCGGATGTGGTTGTCGACTGAAATTTGTATCGTATTCGTTATTAACTCGTATTACTTCAAAACGGTTTGATTGTAAACAATCTGTAAATAATTCTAAAATTGGATTTATTGTGTAAAAATATAATAATATAAATACAGTTATGACGTCGATTTCGGAATCTCCTCTGAACAGAACAAGAACAAGACCTGTTTTATCCCGGTACAGGGAAAATACAAATCAGGTAAGCACCAATTGAATAAAATAATCACTATCACTACATACCTACTTAGTATAAAACAAAGTAGCTTTCTCTGTCCCTATGTCCCTTGCTTAAATCTTTAAAACTACGCAACGGATATTGATGCGGTTTTTTTAAATAGATAGAGTGATTCAAGAGGAAGGTTTTTATGCCGCTATGGGCCTGGTCGCTAGTAATAATAATAATAAAAAATTGTATTGGTAGACAGTAAACGACTTCAATGTGCAAGGTAGTGCATTAAAAACCTGGGCAATTGTGGTCATAAGCTAGTGGTCTTTGTATACTTAGTACAATTCATTGTAAGTAGGTACTTATTTTAGTCTAAGCATGAATTTGCTTGGAACTTTGTTTGGACTAGTTAGGAGATATACATAATAAAAGTCCTTACCCAAAAAAGGTCCGTTTTTTGTTTTTTTGATTATATCTCGAAAACAGTGCGCCGTACGAAATTTTGTTGTACTACATAATGAAACTTTGCCCTTGACTTGTTTATCGATCTACAATCGTTACATAGCTATGATACAGCATACTCCGGAAAAAAACGATTTTTCAAAAATGTGTTTAATTCTCTGTCTTTGTGTAATTGTTTACACCTCTAAAACGGTGCGTGGTAAACGGTACAAAATAATAATACAAGACTGCATTCATACTCATTTTTTGTATCGACTGTGTTATTAATCGTATTCGTCGTCGTACTCATTTATGCCGACTAGTCCCATTGCTGGGTAATAATAATAAAAATTATGAAGTCATGTGCGTCATATATAATTATAGCATTTTTCCTTCCTTCCATTTAGTATACCTAAGTATTCCTTATAGCAAAAGGTTTTAAATGTAAACAAGTAATCCCATCCCACTAATATTATAAAGGCGAAAGTTTGTGAGTATGCTTGTTACTTTTTCACGCTCAAACGGCTGGTCCAATTTTTATGAAATTTGGTATTAAGGTAGCTAGCTGGTACCTTACATTTACACAGGGTACTTTTTATCCCGAAAAGTAAGCGATTTCCATAGGTTTGGTCAAAAAGTCTAATAGTCAAATGGCGCTTTATAAAGTAGATGGCGCTGCTGTGTATGATAATCCGCGGGTAATCATAATCATAATCAAACACACCGTGGGATGCAGCTAGTACTAAATTATACAAAGGTTGCCTATATATGTATATATTACTAGCTTTAGCCCGCGACTTCACCCGCGTAAATTTTGGGAACAGTGCTTTTTCCCGGGATGAAGGTACTCTATGTCCTTCTCAATACTCCTAGCTATGTGTATGCGAAATTTCAGGAAGATTGGTTCAGTAGATAGGGTAGGTAGATAGAAGAGGTAACAAACAAATATACAAACTCACTTTCAATTTATAATATTAGTTGGGATTACTATACATGATTTAAAGTTTGTAGGTAGCATACGATGAATGTAGGTTGGACTATTGCCGAATTTTGACGAGTATCATCTATCATTGCGTAGGATTTCCATTGAAGCTTCTCTACATGATCATTATGGTGGGATGTGATCGGCAAGCTATTTTGCAATTGCACGAATCAGAAACATCAATTTACACCAACCAATAACATTTAGCCTTCCCTTCTCGTGGGTGTCATTAGAGGCGACTAACTACAGAAAGAACAGAGCCAAATAATGCAAAATCTTATAATTATTGCATCAATCAATATCGGCCTAAACTACGATGCTGCAGATATTTATTTAGTTTTCAATTTATCAAACTTTGTACTTCTATTACAGACCTAGCGTCCCGCGCCGGCTTCGCATGGGCATAAAAAGCTCCATCTTGAATCACTCTATCTATTAAAAAAATACTAAGGGACATAGGGGCAGAGAAAGTGACTTTGTTTTATACTATGTAGTGATAATAATAGTACTAACATGCTAAAAAAATCGCGGGCTCACCTTGTCGGCCTGTTAGGAAAAAAACCGGTCCAGTGCCAGATGGACTCGCGCCTTGAGGGTTCCGTACCACCAAACAATTATTAACAGTTTATTTCGAAATTAAGTCTTTGTAAGGTAGTACTTTGTATTGTAAGTTTTTGTAAGGTTACAAGTTGCTTACTTGATGATGGAGTAATTTAGAAAAGTCAATCGACTTTGTATACCCCGGTGTTGCCCGGCCGCTGCCATGATTTATTCTCCTTTGGAATTGATTTATATCGTTTTGGTTGCAAGCGCAGTGACCCTGCACACTGTGGTGTCGGAATGGTGTGGTTTAACTTTTATTACGTAGTCTTATTATAGGTTTTCTTCCGAGTGTGTTTTGAGAGGTCTAGATCAGAATATTGGCAGGCACTACATCGAAGGTCGCTGCATCGCCACCAAAGAAATTGAACTACAGGCATTAGTAATTACGGTCGTTTTATCATCGTGGACATTTTGCTCTGAGAATCACCCACTCTTAATTCATAATTCTGTGATCGCCACGGATTACCGTATCATCACAAGAACAAATCTTTATAAGTATCATAAATTGTGTGCAGGGGCTAACTCTAAATAGATACTGGAAAAAAATAATAGTACAACTGAAAATAATTAGACTTTCTGACTATCATAATAGGGCCTGGCCATGTTAGTATACTTCCGGTCCAGTTTGGCTTCGTCGAAGTGTGAGTTAATGTTGGCGCTTTGAGTATTGG
This sequence comes from Apomyelois bistriatella, assembly GCA_947044815.1. Classification (NCBI taxonomy): domain Eukaryota; kingdom Metazoa; phylum Arthropoda; class Insecta; order Lepidoptera; family Pyralidae; genus Apomyelois; species Apomyelois bistriatella. Next base: position 9,110,299 of record OX345689.1, read on the forward strand.
ATTGGGGTTTGTTTTAGAAACATTGCCTGCTGAAACGCACGTGCCTGTTTGTCCATACGGCACGTACCATTCTAAACAATCGGTTGTCGTATAAAACTGATAAATCACGTCATTAATAGAATTGCCAACATATATATAATTTATGTGTCTAACTACACCACAACAACACCTGACAGTTATTTATGTATAGAATACTTACCTACCTTTATATTTCCACAGCAGCGTTCTAAACAAATGCATTTGTTCAAATTAAGTTAGCTATGTAAGTTTATTTACATACTTATCTTATATATTTGATATCTACTATCTATTTTTTGCACCCATATTCAAACTCAAACAACCAATGGATCACTGTTAGATAATGATTTTAGCCTAAGTTCACGTATTGTGCCTTACAATTTATATTTTGTAAATATAATATACCTACTTTAAATTCCACAATAAATAGATTTGATTTGATTTGATTTGATTAATAAAATGAAATCAATGCACATTGCTTACTAACGTGCTAGCAAAGAATTTATATACAACACTAGAATGCTTACGAATAATAATAATCGCAAAAAACAACATTCAAAATTAATCCTTATTACTCTACTGCAAAGTTGATTTTTTTTTAAAGCCTACATACAAATACCTAACTTTCCAGAAAAAGGTCCAAAATTTGTAGGTGTCCCTTTTCCTCTTGAATATTATACAACTTACTAGAAAGAGATACCTACAAACTTTAGGTTTTATTTCGGGAACGGCTTTTGTCCTCCGTAAGCATTTTAGTGTTATATATAAATTCTTTGCGTGCTAGTTATATAAGGTGGATACAAATCAACTGCAAATATTTTAAGGGCAGATTCAGACCGCTATTCTTAACTCTTTCCCAAATAAACTTATATCAAAATATCAGTTTTTTTTGTTGCTCTCCATTCTAAACTAGATGAGATGATTGTATGATGATTTGTATGGGAGGCCAAACATATTTTTTTTATTTCGATATAACTTTATTTGGAAAAGTTGTAAGAATGGCAGTCTGAATCTGCCCTTGAAATTTTGCAGTTGATTTGTGTCCACGTTATATTGTAGGACTAGCGACCAGACCCGGCTTCGCATGGGCATAAAAACCTTTCTCTTGAATCACTCTATCTATTTAAAAAAAACCGCATCAAAATCCGTTGCGTAGTTTTAAAGATTTAAGCATACATAGGGATATAGGGACAGAGAAACTGACTTTGTTTTGTACTATGTAGTGATAAGTATATAATTCCCTCATTAATTCATTCATTTCGTATAGATGACACGGTCAATTGACCATGCACACTCTGGTTTCTCTTATAAGCTTTGACGTAAACAGATAGATTGCATCTATATAATACATATAAGGGCGTGTTGTTCTTGGCCACTTGTAACCTAAATAGTTTTATCTTGGCTAATGTCCATACATATTATTTACTTGTTAGACCTGTCTTTATCAGTAACGATATCGTTATCCTGCTGTCACAATGATAGCTGTACTTAGGTTATCTTTAGAACAAGTTATTTTATTTTAAATGCGTTTTAAATCTTCATTGTGTTGTCCTGTTTTATTTTGAAGTTTTTCAACATACTTATAGGATTGGATACCATTAGTTTTCAGATGCAAACACTATTTAATGAAGCGTGCCAAGCCGTGCGCTCTCCAGCCTCATACATACGTTTCCAATCACACATGCCTACAGTCAGTATAATAAAGAGCTTGATCGATTCGATCTCTACAAAGTAACAAATGTCTTTATTACGACTGTTTGTATATTTAAATAACATCACTATCACTACATCACTTCACTACATAATATAAAACAGTCGCTTTCTCTGTCCATATGTCTCTTTGTATGCTTAAATCTTTAAAACTATGCAACGGATTTTGATGCGGTTTTTTTTAATAGATAGAGTGATATTTTTAATAGATAGAGTACATAAATTTATTGCTCATTAAATAGTATAGAATAGGATATACTTACACATGCTTGTGCTAGTTATAGTTCTGTATCTATAGTCTATACCTTTATAATCCTAATGGTCATGGCAAATTTCTATTTTCCTAGTTGAAATATGCAATTTAAAGTATTGACAGTAAAGTACATACATTGCAAGACTTTTTAAGTTGAGCGAGGCCTTAGGGAAAATAATTGCGCCTATAATAATTTACCCTTAGTAGGTTTCACTAACGCCATCTAACGAATACAGTACTGACTGTAGCAAGCAATAATGATTTGATTCGAACAGTAAGCAACGCACGTTTTCTGCGTTGCATGTTGCATGTATATTCGATGGGCAAAAACGAAGTATAAAATGGCTTTAGTACATGTATGACTATTTCGAGCTTACAGTCGTTAGATGGCGCTTCTGTAAACAAGTTTCTAGCGGTATGCCTTCGCCAGTCTTTAAAATAATTCACAACGAAAAAAATTTGTGTTAATTATTTTTTTACTTCAGTATAAATGTAAATGACCGACTCAAAGCCGTAAGAGTTTTCTACCATTCAATCAATGGTACAGTTTAGAAAAACACCCTTTTTTTGAGTATACAAAATAAATATTAAATACAAATATTTATAGGGGCTATTTTATTAAAACCAAAAAAATTTAAAAGCAATAATATATAAGTACTTTAAGTATGTACTAAGCAATAAAAATATATGCTAGTTTTTTCCACATTCCAAATTTTTTTTTGTTTTTAAAGTTTTGTTTTGTATTATTTCCAAAGAAGGCCTGAGTTATTTTTATCCTCTTCCTATTATTGAAATTTTTGATGATGATTCGTCTTCTGGCAATGAATATATGATAAATGTCACACAAGCTACCACATTTTTTAAAGCTCAAAATGAAGAATAGAGAGAATGAAGTAGGTAGGTACTTATAGGCCATATGCCACTAAACAGTTGGAGGCAGTGAGTGCACACCACAGCATGCAACCGAGGGTTGCAGTGGCGGCCGCAGAATTGGGGTGCGGGCGCGCTTGCGCGATGGCGACGAGCCGGTCGATCTCTGGACAAGAGACAACACGAAAACATTCAATGAGCACGTGCTCCCATGTGTCGGAAAACTTGATGCTTGCTCAACTATGTTTCCGCCGATTACTCATTATGTTATCTTTTCTATTTATTTGTAACAGCTACTTCGTCATGTAGCTTTTGCTGATATTTCAACATATGGTTGCAAAGCGAAGTATTCTCTATGCCTTAAATGTACTTCCGCTAATAGACCTATATTCGTGTCAATCGACGTCTTGGGGTCAGGTCGATGAACCAAACGTCACTTCCTTTAGCTATTGAAAACATTGAATTCGCTCCTCATTTTATACCCACGAATAATTTTATGTCACAGTACACTAACAGTATGCCAGAAAGAATATGGCTTGTTGAAATCTAGGGCATAAATGCAGATTGCATAAACACTTTTTTATCACCATATCCCATATCGCTATAAATATAAAATTTGCGGTATGCAACATGTAAAATGCATCATTTAGAAATACTTAATAATTTTAAGTGATATGTTTGTTTAGATAATATAGGTACAAACGCATATTGAACTTTTGACCTTGGCAGAGAAGCGTCAATGCATTTTTGCCCCTTTAGTATGGGTTTTGAAAGCCATAAGGGTAGTCGTCGGTGGCGTGGCGAGTTACGATGACGGTGGCGGCGGGCAATCGGCACGGCATCGAGTGCGGGGTGCCGAGAGTCTCCGCCCGCGCACATCCATAGCTACGCTCGAGCTGTCAAATCGCCTCCGACGGGCACTCGGCTTGTACGTTCTTAGGTCGCTTCGTATACGCGACCCATTGTAGTACGCAGTCAGTGGTTCAGTGTGTGTCGGTTTATTATTCGCATGACGGAATCAGGAATAAAGAGATGAACGGCAGCACGACGGTGAATGGAAGCGCCGTCAATGGTACCAATGGAACGCTCAATGGTATTGGTACAGCACCACGTACTGCCACATTAGGAACACCAAGCAGTTATGCGTACACCTCCAGCGGCTCTTTGCTAGGTCGAGGAGCTGCGGCTAGGCCTGTACCACCGCCAACCCTTCCTAAGTACAGTGGATCTTTCAGTGCAGGTAGCACAACGGCTAGTTTGCGAGAACGGGACAGAGAAGGTACAGGGGGTTCTCATCGTTTGGCAAGCCTTGAAAGACTTGCGCTGCGACAGCGCATTATTGAACAAAATGCCAATAATCAGGTGGCTAGTCTGACAGCGCTCAACAACACGGCGGCAAGCAATGGCGGGCCCACCTCTGCTACCGTCACCCTTACCGACACGGCTACGGTGAGTCCCCTTGCGATACATCTTATGCACCCTCGGACCGTTCCCCTAATCGCAGTTTGCGCACCCCGTACAATAGGGGGCTAAGATAGCTTTATTTTAGCATTGCTAGCCTCATGACACATTTTGTCTTAGACTATAATTAAATAATAAAAAAAAATTAAAATATTTTTTATACTTACTTGAAGTACAGAATACCTAATTTATAGCACTAATTGAAGCGGTATGTGTAAGTTTTATTTCTGAGCTTGTATCGACTAAATTAATTGGTTCTCACTCTGTCAATAATTAGACTTGGCTTTTTATTTGTTGTTATTTACTTCTTTTCTTTCTTTTTTTTAGTTTTTTTTGTTGTAAATTATTCAGTACAACATTTTGGTCTCTATTTTTATTACTTGTTGATTATATCATAAATCAGATACCAAACAAACAAGCACTTTTGCTATCTATATGCGAAAACATGTAAATGGTCTTAGTATTATAAATAGCTTTATATTTAGATATATTGACTGTATGTTTTCCGAATAAAATAAAATAAAATAAATACATATGAACACAAGCACTTTTGTTCTGAGCGCGTTGTATTGTGTGCAGGTTAGCATCACACACATTACAACACCCGCAAAAGGGTGCAATATATCAGTTACATGCTTTAGAAGACTGGACGTGTAATAGCGCAGCGTGTTCTGTTTACCTTATTTAAGAATATTTGCTACTAGCTGTTGCCCGCGGCTCTGCCCGCGTGGTACTCCGTTATATCGCACCAAAAAGTAGTCTATGTTTGAGTCCCGGCTATATCCATACCTTATATATTTAATTAGAATCGGTCCAGCGGTATAGCTGTGAAACCGCGAATATTATCTATCTACTAGTATGGATGATTCGAGAGGGTCATATTATATTTACAGCTTACCTGTGGATGTGACGTGCAATCTGTTGCTTTTCTCTTGTTTATATTCCTACATGCAGTCAGACTTATTGATAGTTACCGACAGTGTCAGGTGTAGTGTTACATCACAAGTCAGATAGGATTGCAGTTACCCATATCGTAACGTAAGACATTCATATACAGAAAACCATAGAAGTATAAAATTGCGCGCGATCTCTACACGCAATTTTTTAAAATCTAATGCAGAAACCCATCAGATTAAAATCTTTAGCTTTTGAAAGACTTCTTATCTATATACATATAATATATAAATAATAAAACAGTATAAATATATTGTCTTACAGTTAATAGGTATTTTTGGCTGAAATGGCTAGAGGGACATTTAAAAAGAATACATATAATAGAAAAGAATAAAATATATTTATAAATTGTTTGTCTGTCTGTATGTCTGATAATGATGATGTATGATCACGCTTATCTCTGTAAGTACTGATCAGATTTATTTAAAACTTTCACTTATTTAATCTCTAACATTTAAATGAACTCAAGGCATGAGTTTGCCTGCAAATATAGCAATATCGAACAAATGCACCAAATTGGATAACTCTTTTTTTTGGGTTGGTTATTTTCATGACAAACTTTGTATTTATAAAAGAAAATGGGGATTCCCGAAATTTCCGCGGGTACGGGAGCGAAGCCCACGCGCACAAGTCGCGGGCAACAGCTAGTTAAGTAGGGACTGTAATTCTTCGAGCAGCGTATTTATAATTTATCAATCAGTTAAATGATTGAAAAGATACATTTAACGGGTAATGTACACGTTTGGATTTGGACCGTATCTCACGTGTCCTTAAAAAGAGATATGTACCATAAAACCATAATCCTAACTGCTAACGCTGGAAAGTCTGAACTCTTAGCACACAATAGATAAAAACTCGTAGGAATATTTTATTTCCATATCAGGAAATAGATAAACAAATCTCAAACTTTGAATAAAAATCTTAATTATTATTAATTTAATTGCTAAATGGATGAAAAGTGATAAAAAACTACATATGTACTGTCGGTTGCAGAGAAGTCTGACCCCCATGCCATAAGTATCACTATTGAAAGGGGGTCATATTTCTTTGCAGCCGACTGTACTTACGTAAAGTGAATTAAGAACTATTTGCATCAGACTTTTTACAGACTTAATAAGGATATTGACATCATACTCATGAATTTACATATGATTAGGGTTGCTATCTCTTAGCTTGGGCAAAGGACAAGACGATTGATAACCCCGGATTTTAGAGCCCAGACCCCGAACATGTGAAAGGGATGTTTAATTAATAAAAAGTATGATAGTAAATTCCAAATATTACGTTTGTTTTGCCGCTTTATATATAAACCTCTGTTAAGCAAGGAGATATCAAGCATCTTACCATATTCCCACGCAGTTCCTCATGTGATAGGATAGGACTGGTTCGTAAGCGGGTGGGGTGAGCGGGTGAGTGAACCCATGCCTACAGGGTTAAAAATAACCTCGTGCAGCCGCGGCCATTCTGCTCGCATGTGTCGAATTCACTAAACAGACATTAACTGTTTCACGGTCGCACCAACCTGATGATTCTCAGAAAAAGTAATAAACATCAAATCAGTCCGCCACTACTTAACGTACCAATATCCAAAAGCGATAGCTACGTTAATCTTTCAAATTTTGTTGTGTGGTATAGATAAAAAAAAAATCATTTCCATATCATAACATAATTTAATCACAAGACGTGATTGATAATCATGAGCATTCATTCACAGAGACGTCGCTGTTCATGTTTTCCATCTGTTGTAACTTCTGGCACAACACAGAATAATTGTATTGACCACAGGTATTGACTAAAACTAATGCAAACAAAAGTTAACCAGTCTATGATTATATGATTTGGATATTATGAAGAAAGAAAGAAAGAGAGTTCTGCTTTCATACTGATAGTACGAGCTTTACCCTACAAAAAGATGATTGACCCGGGTCGTTCAATAATACCTTCATTCATAACATAATAAAACCTCTCGGCTTGGGTTTTCGTACAATATATTAATTGTTGGTTAAAGGAATCGCTTATTTCATCATTTAGAGGCGGCTATTGAAGGATTCCTTATCACTATTATAATGCTCACAGACAGATGCCACATAGTATAGTCATTGTACTTACATAGGAAAGTTCTTTATCAACATGCATTGCATTTTATCTTGTTGGGTGGCTCAAGTCAAGAAAGCTGCACATAATGTGTAAATAATGCTTATCACCACAAATACATCTACTCCTTTTTTGTGATACCGAATATAGAGTAAGCTATGTTTTTTGGTGTCTGCCTTACCTAGACATTTCTTAGGCCCCCCTCTCCGGACGGAAATCGTGAATCCTCTCATAATTCCGATGAAAATAATGAACTTAGTATTGTATTGTCATAGGTCCATGATAAGTGTGCACAATTTTTCATATAATAATACTGCTGCTGCTACGGAACGCACGATGCGCGAATCTGACATACGCTTAACGGATTTTTTGTTTGTTTTTATTTTCCAAAAATATTCCAAACATAATAGAATTTAAATTGTTATTTTTACTTAATAAATTCAACTTGTATGTTAACTTTATTAATTTCTGTGTTTTTTTTTTTAAATACTATGAATGGCGGCTAAGGTGCTGTGCTGTGTCCTTTTTAAAAATATTGCCTCAAGTTTTTTATACAGCGGCAAAAGCGGTTGGGGCACGTTCTCCGCTTGTGTTGTAAGGTACGGTGAACAAAAGGGCCGACTGCAATCAAATGGTATCCAATTTCCGTCCTTGTGCATTTATTCTATAAGATCAATAATTGCTGTATGATGATTGCTTAGTTTATGTTTATTTGGAACTGTCACCATCTGCTTTTGTGTGTGGTGAGCATAAGTGTGACGGGCTGGCTCCTTTTACGTCCGTATATGTATGGAGTTATAACCATAATTAACTTACTCGTATACCTGAGTTTAGCCCACTTCTACACAGGGCGTTCTCTTGTTTATACTTATATAATACTAGCTGTTCCCCGCGGCTTCGCCCCGCGTGGGACTCGGTTATATCGCGCCTAAAAGTAGCCTATGTTTGACCTCAGGTCGTTAATTACATCCCTACCAAATTTCAACACAATCGGTCCAGCAGTTTAGCCGTGAAGAGGTGACAGACAGACAGACTTTCGCATTTATAATATTAGTATGGAAGTATGGATTAGTATGGATACTTAGTTCGAGAGTAACCATTTAATATATGGTTTAGATTGTGTTCTAGCTATTTTATTTCGCTTTGCATTCACAATATACAAACTTACACACTAAGCTGGTAACAAAAAAAAATTTAGAATTACAAGACTTGACCACAGAACAGAGAAATTATCCGAATAGAAATATTTTGACGCGGATTTAGTGTGGCTAGCTTATTCTCTCTTCTCACCTTCAATTCATACATGTAAACACCACACCTTATATTATGTATTACGTAGTTTACAACAAAGCCACCTAATATTATCGACCAATAACAGTGGCATTAAATGACGCAATCAAATTCCCCGCCCATTTTTTTCTGAACCGGTCAAGTGCGAGTTGAACTCGCGTGGAGAGGGTTCTGTACAATGCCCATGTCAGTTTTTAAATTCAATTGTGGTATTTCAACTAACTACTACTATCGCCATCTAGTGGTATTTTAGTGAACTAAAACGTTTTATATTGAATTTACCCCTTAATTGTCAATTGACAGAGTTCTTGTAGGTTTTCCTGTAATCTACAGGCAATGACCTATATTCCGTATTTTTTTCAAAATTTTAGGTTAATAGTTTCGGAGATCATGGGGAGGGAATGGTCAATTTTCGTCTTCATTCATGAATAAAATGAAAACTATTTATGTTACAATAATAACAAAAATATACTTGAGATCCTCATAACGAGCTCTTTCATTTGATATATAACACGGTAAGGATTGCAAAACTTTTTTTTTTAATTCCTAATTTGTCCCCCGAAAATGAATATTATAAAAACATTTATTTTCTTTGCACATCTGTGTTTGGGTCACAGGATTACGCCATTCTACCAAATTTCATCTGTTTTGGTCCAGTAGGTTCGGAGAAGATTGGCTGTGACAGACGGACGGAGGGCCTGTTGTACATTTTTGTACGGAACCCTAAAAAATACCCAAATTGCAATAAAACTTGAAGGGCTCCCTCCATAACTCCATGATTCTATCATCAGATCCTGACCTGATGAATATGAAACTAATTGGAAAGTATACCCTCTCAAACAGAAAAAAATATTTTTCAAATCGTTCCAGGCGTCATTGAGTACTCCAGTAACATACATAAAAAAAACATTCCGACGAATTGAGAACCTCCTCCTTTTTTTGAAGTCTGTTTAAAATTATTGCAACTTTACAAATGGTGGCGGACTTCTCCTGCAACAATAATATTTGATTTTTCTTTTATTCTAATGTGGTGTTGTGGTGCCGTGAAGAATCAAACGATGAAATGTTATAAACATTAGATTTTCAATTTATATTAGAATCTCGTAAATACAAAAAGATGCCGTAAAAATGCACCCTGTGTGTAGGGCACGCCATGATGCGCTCGTTGCCCCTCGTCGCGTCCGCCACAGCCGGCAGCCGGTACCGCCAGTAAACTTAACCTCAAACTAACACAGACGTGAACAGTGCGTCATATCAGTTATAAAATTGGATTCGAAAAACAAGTTAGTTGTCTGTTAACTATTCCCAGTGCAATTAGTGATTTTGATGTACATATCGTGATAAATATCGTAATCTTACCATCATTTCATCAACAAATTTAAGTATACGCGGTCGCACACGTTAGAAGTTTTAAGTGACAGAAATATGTGGTCGTTAACTTAAAATTTAGTATCACTTGGTGTTGGTGTTTTCAATTCCTTACGTGTGAAGTTGGAATGTGTGCAGAATGGCTAATCGGGGCGTGACAAACGGAGTACACCAGATAAAATTGGTCAGATGCACAAGTAATGTAAGCGACAGTGCCAGTGATAGAAATAAAGTTGGATGGACGAGTCCTCGCGATATCTGGAGGAATTTGTCGCTACGTAGAAAAGCAGAGGTTTGTTAGGTTACTTACTACATTTTAATTTTAAGTACCCGGTGCAATAACTGATATGATCCTGTTAAATTATTTCTATTTCTAAATGATACTCGATAAAAACACAGTGATTATCGGCTTGCTGATTGTTTCTTTGTACTTAGTCTTCTTCTTATCGATTCGATGGTCTATTTTTTAAAGTACCGAAACTAGAGCTATCTGCATTTCTCCATAGCATTTGTTGTGGCTATAAATTTTCAGTGTGCAGGTCGGTGGCAGGTGTACCATTCTTATAGGTAACGCACCACATAACATTTGCAAGTACTATCGATTCCGTAGCACTGTCGGACCAGATTATCCATCCAACAAGTCCCAACTAACAAAATTTGGTCTTATCCTTATCCTAAGACCACCTTTTCTTTACTCTTATAGTGTACTTACAAACGTTTGTAAGTGGGGATTTGGCACCAATGACTGCTTTATCCTGAATCAAGAAGCAACTCTAGAGACTGAAATGATCTGTGAGAAGCAAGCATTACATATTTATACAATTATTTGGTTCATTTAATGTATGCACGACCTGGAAGTTCGCAGTGTTAATTAGAGAGACAATTAATTTAACCTCAATTTAATATTCATGGCCAGTTTTAATGGTATCATTATAAACTATTGTCTTTATTTCATTCACGGTAAATAAACTATCACCGCTTTGTATCTTGTTTTAGTCGATGTTTGTGTAAGTGTGTGCATTGTGTATGTATTCTTTGGTACCAGGATCTGTGGTCCAGACTATTAATAAGTAGATAGATTTCTCTGTAAAGAAGGTTAGTGGCATCGCGCTGTTAGATAAGGGGTCCGCACCCAAGAGTGCCAAAGGGACCAGATTATTATGCCTTCCCTCTATCCATCTTTACCGTTTTGGTGGGAACGGAACCCTTAAACATTTTCGATTAGTAGAGCTCGTTTCATTTGCTTCGACTCCGGATTATCCTACTCTATGATGCTACGCCCTCAATTGGTTACTGTTTCCATAAATTTGCTATTTTATAAGGATACTAGCTGTTGCCCGCGGCTCCGCCCGCGTGCGCCTCAATTATATCGAGCCCGAAAGTAGGCTATATTCGACTCCTAGTGCATAACTATATACATACAAAATTTCATCACAATCGGTCCAGCAGTTTAGCCGTGAAGAGGTGACAGACAGACAGACTTTCGCATTTATAATATTAGTATGAAAGTATGGATTAGTATGGAAGTATGGATATTTATGTTTTGTGGGTGAAATACTAGTAAGAAATAAACATTTGTTGCATCAAAATTGATATGAGTCAAGAAGCCTATTAAATTCTTTCTGCATACTAATACCGTGAGTTTTGTGGAAGGTTATAGTTTATATGTTACATACATACACAATACGGGCGATTGAAATCGCGGGAAACGGCCAGTACTGTAATATGGCTGTGATTATTATCTTCCATAGAGCCAAAGATGCAATCTGACAAAGTCTAGAGGAAATATTGAAGCAAATCGCGCAGAGAAAGTAAAGTAAATTAAAACCGTCGACCCAAATTATCGCTTTATAGTCGGTGGATACTGTGAAATCGCCGCGATTAAACTTGTTTCAATAGGTTTCATAATGTTGTGAAGATTGGGCAGCTACTGCAAATAAATAGTGCATTTAAGGTGATACCTAGGTGAACACTAGCGGCACCGTCATTTAAAAATCATTACTCACTGAAAACACAAGTGATGAAAAATCCCTCTGCTGTAATTATGGTTCTGGATCTGAAGTTAATTTTAATCATATTCAATTATTAAATTATAGTTCCATATAGTTACAAATTGCTAAACTGCTAAATGTGGCTTTTTAAGCAATAATGCAATTTGTAACTAGGGAATTATATTTTAAATGACGGTGGCGCTAGTGTTCACCGAGGTATCACCTTAAGTCAGTGGAACATGTTTTATATAAGCCAAAGAATTTGGAAGTCGCGCGCGGTCTCCGAGGCATTTTTTTAATATCTTTGTATCAGGCCTTTACTATGGAGTCACAAATACACTAAAAATACGAACAAATAATACAAATTGGCTTTTATTATTAACCGACTTCAAAAAAAGGAGGTTCTGAATTCATCGGATAGTTTTTTTTTATGTATGTAAAAATTTACGTAACTTACGAAAGGGTATACTTCCCGATTGGTCCCATATTCATCTGGTCAGGATCTGATGATGGGATCATGGAGAAATCGAGGGAACTCTTTTAAGTTTTGTATTTTAGGTATTTTTTATATATTCCATGGTCATGAGACGACGATGGGACGTTTAACCGACTTTCAATAATCCAACCTGTTAGCAACTTTTAAATTGTAATGTATCTTGCTTCAATTTCTAAAATATATTTTTTTGTTCGAAAAAGTAGACTTTCTAGATGGTCCCATACCCAAGCAGCAAAAGTCGTATGAAAGTCGAGTGTTTATTTTTTCATCAAAAGCTGAGAAAAGGGTCTTTTAATTGTCGAGTAATAGATCCGTATACGTTTACTCGACGCGATTTGGGCACAAATTACTCAGCTTAAATTGTGTTATTTTATTTTATTTTTCATCTGGGTGAACCAGGGGTATATTTTTAACCATAATCTACTTGTATAATAAATGAACTAACCAATACTACCACGATAAAAGCAATTAACTTCAACCTCATTCCTATTATTCAAATAAAATCAGTAATTAACCTACCACTTTGATTTTTATTGAAAACTGAATGCGATTTAATCGAGCATTTAATGAAGGCTCCGAATGTTTGCCCGCCAGCCCAATTAAATGTGATACAAAATGTAACTTTGTCAGTTAATTGGGTTAATCCACTGTGCGATGACACCGGCTGATTATGTTTAACCACGGAATGTGACGGATTTAATTCGCCTTTTTAAATCTTATTTAATTTAACGTACCAAGGTAGGTTGATAAGTTTTGATAACCAATGCCGCCATCTCTGTAATCATATTTATAGGCATTTGCTTCCATTGACTAAGAAAAAGATTTAGTTCTTTTTCTTGCTAATAGGTGACGCTATAAGAATTGGTTTTTGCAAAAAAACAGTGTAAAATTTTAAAAGACGATTTTTTTAAATACTTGCATCCTACCACAAACTGATTTAGTGTCTTTTTTAATAATTATCAAATTTAGAAATACAGTGTCCCAGGTGATCGAAAGATGGCAATTTAATGTTTCAGCATGAGAAGGACTGTCGTAAAAAAAAGCGTTAGGAGCCGAATGATGCTATAACAATCGAGATAAAGCGACATACAGCACCATTAATGCTATAGTAGTAATCATTTCACCATTAGTCGACTCAAATTGTGAGCGTCAAGATGACAGGACCAAGTCTCTTGTCGGTTAAAAGCAACGAAATTGCTTTTACTCGACTAATAGTGCTGTGAGCTACTTTTTTGCATTCACTCAGCTGTTTAGTCGATTAATTGCACGAGGCGAGCTTTATATGTGTGTCAGAAAAGAAGAAAACAATTGAAGTACAAAATATATATTTTTCTTACCAACTATAGAATGGTAGTCATATTCTTTCATATAAGTAGGTAATATGTTAAGACTAGGCTCCCAAAATTTGGTATGTTTTTAAACAGAAACCGAGAATGAAATACAAACTTTAAGGATGACAAATTCGGACACATGATTGTTTGAACCTTTATCTATCTTTCCACCAATCAGTTACATGATTTGTTTAAATTGGCTCGATACTTATTTTTTTTTAGAAACTTGTTCTTTGTTTTTGATTTATCTTATATTTCTAATGTATCATACTTTTTCACATTACAAAAAATTATCGATCATAATATAAATAGCATAAACTAAAAAGACACTAAAGGATATTTGTCTATGTGCTTTATTTTTTTGGTTATAAGTGAAAACAGTTTTGAGACTTACGTCCTTTACTTCCGTGATAAAATCAGCACGACTGAAGCAAACGATAAACGGCTTTATTGCGTCTAAATAAAATCTACGAAAGCGAGCGTGGCCGTGACCTTCATTACTTTTTAGTCTTAACGGTGTAAGCTATACTATTCGTGATACATAGTAATTTTCATTGCCTAATTTTATTTTTCGATTTATAGTTAATATTTTAATGGGCCTCCTTATTCTAGAGGTATAAAGATACTAGTGGTTCTGTGAACAGTAGACCTCGCGAACCTCATCCGTTAACCCCCTTTTCGTTTTTTTATTACTCTATATAGAGTATATATAGGTATTTCTTATTCTGTTAATTTTTTCCCTCGTATATTCTCAAAAGAATATTTTCTATATTTTTTTATTTTGCCATATTATTCTATTCTGGTCAGACGGTCATAATAAAAATAAAAATAAAAATAAAAATAAAAATAAAAATAAAAATAAAAATAAAAATAAAAATAAAAATAAAAATAAAAATAAAAATAAAAATAAAAATAAAAATAAAAATAAAAATAAAAATAAAAATAAAAATAAAAATAAAAATAAAAATAAAAATAAAAATAAAAATAAAAATAAAAATAAAAATAAAAATAAAAATAAAAATAAAAATAAAAATAAAAATAAAAATAAAAATAAAAATAAAAATAAAAATAAAAATAAAAATAAAAATAAAAATAAAAATAAAAATAAAAATAAAAATAAAAATAAAAATAAAAATAAAAATAAAAATAAAAATAAAAATAAAAATAAAAATAAAAATAAAAATAAAAATAAAAATAAAAATAAAAATAAAAATAAAAAAAAAAATAAAAATAAAAATAAAAATAAAAATAAATGCCCGAAAACGAATTCAAAGCGCAAAGTTGTAAAAGAACAAGTACCATGCGGCCAGTGGTATAAGCAATATAACAAATAGCAAACTTCCCCCATTTTTGCCCCCATTTTCCTTCCAATCAAAAAACGCTCTCGTCAAAAAATTGCAAATAAATCAACGAACACGTGTGTCAAGTTTCATTAAGATCCGTTCGTAAACAACGTCACAGAAAACTTTCCCCCTTTTTTCCCCCCTTTTCCCTCCAATCAAAAAAAACTCTCGACAAAAAATTGCAAATAAATCAAGGAACACGTGTACCAAGTTTCATTAAGATCCGTTCAGAAATGCGACCTCTAGCCCGGAACAAACAGACAGACAGACAGACAGACAGACATCCGGACAAAAGCAAAATTTGCCAGTCTCGAAATGGAGACTCTCGCTCGCTTCGCTCGCTCGGTCAATTATTTATAAAATTAAAATATTGAAACGAACTGTTCTGCCATTAAATAAGTAAGTTTGCCATTTTACGACCTTTACTCGACTTTTAGTTGAAAAATAGAAAATATTTTTTATTTCATTTCTACTAACATTTCTATTCATTCTATTTCATTTACATTACTATGCAGACGCCATTATGGAAAATATTGGGGTTCCTTATTGCATATGAAAAATCATCTCTCTTTTTAACAAAGTACTTATTACAAACACACAGTTTAATATTTTTAATTGAAATAAATTAGGGTTTCTTCTTGCATTATTTATGAATGTCGACTCACTGGGAATTATTATAATTTGAATAATTTATGAAATAATTTATTTATGCGGTTTGGTGCTGTAAAAGATTTCAAAGATCATTTATGCTACTTCTTGCTTGATGATGGCTTTACAAGTGCATTTGAATTGCTGTAGGTGCTAGAAAACGTTCTAAATCGATATTTTTATATAATACTTAGTGCTTTAAGAGTAACAGAGATGATATTTATTCACATAAGCAATTTTTTACCACTATAATGCTTCCACGGGAACTATAAAATTAGAAGTTTTTATACAGCTAGTTTAGAACTTTGCAAAATTCGCGTCAAAATTTGACGCATTTATACAATTATTGAGTAAACGCGCTGTAATATCCATACTAATCCATACTTCCATACTTCCATACTAATATTATGAATGCGAAAGTCTGTCTGTCTGTCTGTCTGTCTGTCTGTCTGTCTGTCTGTCTGTCTGTCTGTCTGTCTGTCTGTCTGTCTGTCTGTCTGTCTGTCTGTCTGTCTGTCTGACTGTCTGTCACCTCTTCACGGCTAAACTGCTGGACCGATTGTGATGAAATTTGGTAGGAATGTTGTTAACGACCTGAGGTCAAACATAGGCTACTTTTGGACGCTATATAACCGAGTCCCACGCGGGGCGAAGCCGCGGGGAACAGCTAGTATTATATCTATACACAATACAAGTATAACTTCATCTATTTGTTTGACATTTTCACGGTATATCTACTTTTCATCTTAATTTTCCCCTGTCAATTGCCCATCAGCTCAACTCAACGGCATAAGTTAGTATGCTTGCGGATGGATGACATAATTGAAGCTCAGGCAGGAATACCCTAACTAACTAGGAACATCCTTAGGGCCTAAGGATGTCGTTTTTTTATATAGGGCCATGATTTCTCAAAAACTAGCGAATTTATCAAAATTGAGTCAGTAGATTCAATAAGGTATGTTCTCAATGGCGTGGAAACTTCGTATTCAAGTATACTTCCTGTATAGAACCGATTGAAAGTTTTGTTTAAAAACAAACATCGCCGCTGAAACTATCTACTGAAAAAAATCTCCTAGCTTCCGCCCGCGGCTTTGCCCGCGTGGCTTATCTCTATCAATAATTTCGATGATGTCTTATCCACTGACATTTTTTGGAGTGAGTGATTGACCCTATTATTGATTGGGCGTAGTATTTTCTAGCTGCTGTGTTATATTATTTTTGCAGAGTTCAGTATTACAACGGCGGACGGGTATGGTGAGTCACACACAGTAGGAGTCATTGCAACCGCCCGTCATCTCGGCGACAATTCTTGTTCCCGTCTCCGTTCGCTGGCGCCACTGCGCCGCCCAATGTCACATTTTATACACGTGAATTATCATAGCTGCCATTATACTATATATATTATACTATAATATTATATTATACTAGCTGTTTCACGGGCCATGCGCGCCCTGGTGTCAGAGTTTTTCGTAGCCGCCTCTCGGCCTCTGACGTGTTTTCTTGAAGGAAGGTGGCAGCCGGGACCAACGGCTTAACGTGCCTTCCGAAGCACGGAATCTTTTTATGATCAGACAATCAGGTTATTCACGTCTGCAATGTCCTAACCTGGAAACAACTAAACGACGTATTAAGTGTAAACTATTTAAAACACGATTTATCGGTAGTAGGTCATCCTTATTCTACCACTAAATGATTTTAGTGATTTATTTAATAAAGGAAGTTAACGGATTTAAATATAATGTCTCATGGGATTGATAGCTGGCGTTAGCCAACGCTGGGTTCTATGTTCTATCTAATTATTGTTCCCTACCTGCCTATAGAGCTCAGTTACCTTTGGCAGGTTTGATTGTGAATTTATAAATTAGCTAATCTGGTTTTCATTGTAGACAAGTTCTTAGTAGGTACCTATAATACCGAAGGAAGGTAGGTACCTAGGTACTTATTTACTACTTTGCAGTTGTGAATGTCAAACAGTAGGCAGTTAAATTTTTAGTCACTGTAGTCAGGACTGATAAACGTTTAGTCACCTTATGAGGCTTATGACGACATCTTGTGTAAACCAATAACAATTAATGTAAAATATTGTTCACTAGGAACTTGGGTGAAACACACGTATTTTGTATGCGTGCATGTAGTGTAGGTATAGTGTGGTACCTAACGCAATTCAAACTACCTATTTTGTTTTGAAATGAATCATATTAGTGATTTTTATTGGCATTTTAATCGTGAATATGTACAATTTCATGAAAAAGACGTTTAGTTTAAGGAAGAAGAGGAAAGATGTGACTGAAAATGTTGTCAATATTCTTTTTGTCAACAATGATTTAAATGTAAGTAAGCTTTGTTTATAGTCCGGTCAAATTAGACATTTGACCCACGACAAATTCAGGGGAAGCTGAAAATTCTTACAATTGTTTAAATCATAATTATAAACATTGTCTTAAATGTCCCAATCGATCCCATGTAAGGAAAAAAATTTAGTGGGGTAAAAAGGTCAAAAAAATGGGTTTTTCGCGATTTTCTTGAAAACGGTAAGTTTTATCGCAAATTTACCTCAGACATAATTTGTAGATCAGGAAATTTCCTATAAAAAAGGTATTTATCATTTTTTTCTTAAAAGCCACCGCTTCTGAGATATAACGATGCAAAAAAATTGCAACTTGTAAGCGCGCGCCCATATACTTGCGCTAAGTACACTACCTCAGAGGTGGCGTGGAAACGTGTGCGTTTATGACGCTTGCAATTTTTTGCATCGTTATATATCAGAAGCGGTGGCTTTTAAGAAAAAAAATATTAATACCTTTTTTATAGGAAATTTCCTGATCTACAAATTATGTCTGAGGTAATTTTGCGATAAAACTCACCGTTTTCAAGAAAATCGCGAAAAACCCATTTTTTGGACCTTTTTACCCCGCTAAAATTTTTTCCTTACATGGGATCGATTGGGACTTTTAAGACAATGTTTATAATTATGATTTAAACAATTGTAAGAATTTTCAGCTTCCCCTGAATTTGTCGTGGGTTTACTAATTTTTTGGTCTAATTTGACCGGACTATTACAAACCTTTATCAGGTACAAACCTTTATTTAGTTCCATCTGTTTGTTTGAAGTATGTATTATAATTTTGAATATTGCATGTTGCGGATCGAGTTGATACGCTGTTGACACCAAATCCATAATAATATTATAAACTAGCTGTGCCCGCGATTTCGCTTGGAATTTAGCCAAAAGTATTGTTCAGTTTGCAGTTAACGAAAAAATTAGTAAATTGAACTAGCCTAAATGACTGCTTATTACATTATATTAAAGATGTAAAATCGACATCAATATACGAGAAGTTGGAAAATTAAGGTATATCGAAGGACGGTGCTCGATATTTACAAACACCGAACAAACAACCTTTCGCAGTATCGAAACACGCACTATGAAGGCTTCGCACTGAGGTTGGCGATGTATCAATTTACGAAGTAAAGTGTTTTGCATACACATAGGGAACCCGTGTGTGACAGGTAGGCAGCGAATTGTCGCTGCGACTATCATTCGCAGCAAGTATTCGCTTCGTGTGACCGAACGTTTAGCGAAGCATAAACTAGAATCGCGTTCGACTTTGATACTTGGCTAAGGCCCATTTTAGGTAAAGTTTTATGTTTACCCGCTGATTGTTTGTTTATACTAACATGCTTCCATTGAAAACAAACAAATACCTTGCGGTTTGATGTTTAATCGATTTGATTTATTTAAGTTACTATGTCCGTGCTCTGGTAAACATTCGCCGGATGGCTGTGCCCACAACACAATCAGTAAGCAATCGGAACTTGAGGTTTACTAGATGTTTTACCTTCTTTTTGTGAAAAAAAAATATTTCCTTTACAAAATACTTGTGTTTTTATTAAATTATTTGCTTCGGTAATGTTTTTTTCGTTATTTGAATAGAGGTATATTTATGTCCAATCTCGGTGAAATGGTTTTGAGATGCTTTTTCGTGAAATGCCGAAATGTAGTTATTGTCTAATGCGTCGAATCTCGTTGTTGCAACTGCTTAGTGAATGCAACTGCCAGCTCAATGAAAAGTCCTTGAACTCGGTAACTTGGATCGCTGTCAAAAAAGAAATGGTTAGTAAAATTCATTCATTAACACGTATTTCTGGTCACAACATAATCGTTCATTACTCATACTCAAGTGATTCATACCTTCACCATATAAATGGATATTCCTATGGTGCACATGAACTGTTTTGTTAACCTAAACTAAACTTCAATGAGAACACTGAATATGCAGAAGTGCGAAAAAAAAACAAGAATTCATACCACAAACTTAAAATTACTCAAAATCCGTGAAAATACCAACTGCAAATATGAGATTAGGTAATTAGATGTATTATAGCAAAATGTTACTAAATGCGGATTTGTCGGAAGGCACCTAAGAGAAGAAAGGAAATTACGTCACCAAGGTGTGTAGCGTCGCTTAAACTCCTAGTAACCTGAGATTTAATTAAGTCAACACAATCTTTACAAGTTTACTTGTCTATTTAAAGTTACATAGTTGTCCAATAATGGTTTTGCGGATATAATTAGAGTTGACCGTGCCACCAGGCGCACACGGTCATTAAACTTTACAAAACTGCACATACAACGCAATGCTATCTAAATTCTCAAATTGATAAGAATAGATTTGATACAATATAAATTTAAAAAACACATAACAAATGCATCCATTGTGTTTACAGCGTACACATCGGATGGCTTTTAAATCGTCGTTGAATTTTATTTCAATTGTCTTTATAGCCAACTTGACATTTGAATAGGCGGAGAAACGTTGACAGGATATATTTATCACGGCAATCATCGATGCTGTTCCTATCACCCCACTTAAGAATAGGGCACTGCACTGGTGAGATTGTGTCTGGTGTCTTTGGCGCATTATATCCAAAGACGATACT
Organism: Apomyelois bistriatella; assembly: GCA_947044815.1. NCBI lineage: Eukaryota > Metazoa > Arthropoda > Insecta > Lepidoptera > Pyralidae > Apomyelois > Apomyelois bistriatella. Next base: position 9,131,067 of record OX345689.1, read on the forward strand.
TAGCAGAAATGCACATATTCTCAACGCATCCATGAATTTTGTAGCTATGTTCAGCATAATTACTCGATGGACAAGATCCGCGTGACTCACCGCTTTCTATCTTCGCAACTTCTCACTTACATAATTATCGTACGAAGTGTACGGCTTCAACAGGTACTCGTTAAACAATCAGTCACAGTAGATTTGCATTGACTCTGGCGGACCGTTAATATGCAATTTGTAAATTTATACATTATTGTGTACCGTCCGATGTATGAAAATGCTCATTACATTACGATTTCACCTCATTGGTTTTTATTGACTTTTAAGTAGCTAGACAATGTTAAAGGGGAACAAAATACGAATATAATTAATATGAATATCGTTGCTTACAAAACAATGAAACAAGTGATATTTTCATATAACAGTTAAAGCTCGCCATTGTCAATTCGCCATTGTTTCGTTAGTAGTTTTGTCACAAAACATAAGTTACTATCCTGGATGCACTGGCAGTATAGAATTAAAATTGAGACGATTATAATATACTCCGGTTACTCACCCATTGCAAAGCCGAGAAACTTTACCTTGGTTTTGGTGAGTCATCTAGCTGTTGAGCCGGCTAGACCGACCCATATCGTATTATTATATCTACACAAAGTCCTACTTTTTATAAACTGCTTTTTAAGTGTAGAATCTAGAGTAAAATTGATTCATTATTTATTGATTCGTTTGTTTGACCTACCTACTGATGTTTTCAGTTACACATCGATTTATAATGTATGTTAGTTACATAGTTTTATATGTAAATCGGCATAGTTATTCGGTTCTTTAAAGATATAATGGGTTGTAGCTTAATACTCTTTTTCGATTTTCTGAAATTATGTATTCATAAAATATTTCTAATTGGTTTCAGTTACAAAGTAAACGTGAGCTGTTCTTCAAGTCGGATTCAGTAAGTGGTGGGACGGGCCCACCGACAGGGGCTCCGCCTGCACCACCAATCGCACCCTCCGCTCTCAAGGATGCGCTGGCGAAGCGCTCTGCAACCCTGCCGGAACCGCACGAGAATCACCACGAGGCCAACGGCACAGCGCCCGCGTCTAAACTCAGTAACAGTGTGTCGGTGGACTCCAAGCCCCCCAACATGGCACCTCCACCGACTCCGGCGCCGCCCGTGCCTACTTCAGCGCCTCCCGCTGCATCAGCTCCTCTTAGGAGTACAGAGAATATTATGAAGGTGTGTATTGCAGCGATGAATATCATATACCCAATACTAAAGCAAACATACATAGTGACGTGCACTGTGATTTGCTATAGGGATATTTATAGGGTATACAAACGTGTAAACTGCAATAATTTCTGTTTACTTATTTACAGACTGTACAGGGTAGGGTAGACCATGTTTAAACGTATTTATGATATGCACGCCAGTGATAGTACACAATAATTGTATAACGCTAAATAATTTATCATTTAATTACCTCTTTAATATAAATCCTTTTGTAACGCGGAGACGCTTCCGGCAGCTTTCGAACGGGGTCGGTGTACAGGGTAAGCCATGTTCAGTAGTAGTAGTGGATGTTTTGTTGCTAAGATGATGATATACGAGATACGGGATATTCCAGACCAGTTAGTCGGAACCTACAAATACTTTGGTTTTTAGGTGTCCTCTTTAGGTAATAACACAAGTCTATCAATGGTGTTTTTCGTTAGTAAGAGTACTTTTTTTAGTTTTCGTTAGTAACTCCTTGATTTGGATTATGTTCAACGCATGCTAGAATGGAAAGGTTTTCATATCTCCGTAACAATAATAAAGGCAATTATCTCATAACACTAATGAACTCCTAACAATGGCTGTCATGTTGATATCACTGCGCGATCTTACAAAAACAATGCTTAATTTTTATAGTAGTTGTATAAAGCGCTAATTCAATTTAATAACCGTTACGTTTTTTATCATTCTAGAAATCAGATCACCCACCAGTTGCGCCAAAACCAGAATTACCTAAGTTAGAAAAGCCAAAAACCAAAGAACTAGATGGATACGTCGGATTTGCAAATCTACCAAACCAGGTGTATAGGAAGGCAGTCAAAAAAGGATTCGAATTCACATTAATGGTAGTAGGTAAGTTGCTCAAACTAAGTTATTCTAGAAAGTTAGGCTGATGATTCCCTATATCTGATACCGGAGAAGAGAGTATATGTAAAATGAAGAACTTCTGTAGAAACACTGCAAATAAGTCATCGACTGGAGAGTTTGCCAGCATCTCAATACCAGGCTGAAGAATGGGTGAAAATAAATATAATTTTCAAACTTCAACAGGAATAAGATATAAGATTTCTGAATTCAACATTCTTTTCACCTTAAATTGATATTCTTACACCACAAGGATATACCTAGTTAATACCTTATTCACTCTTAACTTCATTCACATAAGAAAGGAAATGTTCCTATTTTAACACGACTGATTAAGCATAAAACGACAGAGTAGATTTTATGCGCACATGGACCAAGGCTCCTACAAAGAGAAGTAAAATCTGATGTTAGAAAAAGAAAGATGTGACAAATTCTTTTACGAGATACATGCTGCCAAAAAGAAAACAATTATCGTAGTGGAATTGTGACAAATTATGAACTAAAACCTAAAGTATTTTTTTTTTAATTTTCAGGTGAAACAGGCCTAGGAAAGTCTACTTTAATAAACTCTCTGTTTTTAACGGACGTTTACGATAGGGAAAAGCATCCTGGTCCATCATTGCGAGTCAAGAAGACTGTGGGAGTGGAGACCAGCGTGGTGTTGCTCAAAGAAAACGGCGTCAACCTCACACTAACCATTGTTGATACGCCCGGATTTGGAGATGCAGTCGACAACAGCAATTGGTATAGTTTTTTATTCTCTGATACCACGCATGGTTAATCACGATTTAAAAATTATAAGGTTGTATCCCTTATAATAAGAATGAGTGGATTTTTGTTAGATGTAAGGATTGTCTGGCCGATATGTTCTTTGCAAAAGAAAAGTAGAATATGAGGACAACATAAACAGACGCTTGCGCGGAGAAATATCTTCATTCTCACGGCCGTCATTGTTTTATAAGTTTTCCTCACGAGTATTTTTAACAAACAATTTAGACTGTCTGGAGCTGGAGTTTAATGGTGTAGTATAAATATTAATGTAATTTGAAAAGTCATTCATTTAAATGAAAATTTCATTAAATTTAAGTTTTATCAAGACTGTTAACAAAGCTACTCTTACGAATCTAGTATTTAAGGAACTGTAGGTACTGAATAAATTAACACGATAATGTGATGAAATTATTAGGTAAAGGTTTTATTACAGTACTCCTTCTTCTGAACAATACAAAACATTTATTAGTTCAATAATATTGGATATGAAAAAGGAAACATACTACAATATAATTAAAAAAATTTCAGCTGGCAACCAATAATTGATTTTGTCGAATCAAAATACGAAGAGTTCCTGAATGCGGAGTCGCGTGTAACCCGTAAGGCGGCGCCGCCTGACACCCGAGTTCATTGCTGCTTATACTTCATTGCGCCCAGCGGCCACGGCTTGAAGCCCCTCGATGTAGAGTTCATGCAGCGGCTGGGCGATAAAGTCAACATCATACCGGTTATTGCCAAGGCTGACACCATGACGCCCGAAGAGTGCAAGGAGTTTAAAGATCAGGTATATATATTCAAAATATAAATAATCACTTAAATGCGTACGTAATCACGTAATCTCTGGGCCATAATATTTTTGGAGATTATAAATTATTTCGTTTATTTTAAAAACATATATAAAAAATATGGCATGCATGTACTTTTTTTTAATAGTCAAGACTGTAAATATATTTGCATTATTGTTTTAATTTGCAGCTATGAATAAAGCCGTGTCATTAGAGCACTCGATGACTTTCTATTGAATCACTGACAATCTATGCCATTGTGTGTTATTTTACGGTTGAGTAATTTTCCTAGAACTCTCACTTCTGTTGTATAGACTAGTTATATTAGTAAGTGCCGTGAACACTAATACCTTACAGCTATGTATGTTTATGTTGGTAAAATTTGTTCATAAACCATGAATAGCATCCTCTCTGATTTTTGGTCTAATATAATAAAAACGCCTAAAGCAATTGGCTAGTAAAAAAAATATGATAGTGTTTTTTATGTGTTATTTCAATTAAATAGATTATTTTTCACCGACTTCAAAAAAAGTTTCTCAATTCGTCGGAATGTTTTTTTTTGAGATACAATTCAAACGGAAAAAATATTAAAATAGTAATTAATGTTTACTTAATTTTAAAGATACATACAGTGATGACGTTACTCCGCGTTGAAACACTGTCATAACACAACCATGTTTACTAAAATAAATATTTGACAATGACAGGTTATGACAATTTGACTGCAAGCAAGGAGTACCTATATAATCCCAAATATAAATATATAATCTCAAAGAATGATGGCGGAATTTGTACGAATAAAAAATTAAATATAGAGAACTTAAAATAAATCGCATTAGTAAGAATACTTCACTAGTAACATGTTTACAACCACAAAAAAAATTTAAACCCCGGGGTTATTTTAATATTCCATTTTATAAAAGTCGACCTTTAGTTTCGTTTTCATTCGCCATTTTTAACGCAACTGAAACATTATGTCACCCTGACAGTTGTTAGCATTGTCAAAGCGATATTGACAGTTCATTATGGTAGGTTAGATTCATCGATTTAGTACCTGGGGGGGCTATACCATCTCTTAAAACCATGCAAGATCCAGTGAGTGAATGAGATGTCGCCTTACATGATGTGTTGCGGTGTCCCGCTTTCTCACTGGATCTTGCATGGTTTTAAGAGATGGTGGTAGGCACCCTGGAATGTGTTCCTGAGCTACACAATTTAGGTAACAAATGCCCTTATTTTTTGTATATCTTTCGTACAAATTCTACTACTTAAAATTAATATTTTTCTTAATACAAAAAATAAATAATTTCACTGTTAGTTTGGTGTAAGATTTTGTTTGGCGTCGAATTGGCCAAACAAAGAAAAAATTCCACGTTGACAGAGACAAAAATATATAAAATATCGTTGGTCCTTTTCTTACTCATGGACTTCCCTATTTCGCCATCTCACTTTTTCACCAAGTAAAAATTAATTGCTTAATCACAGGTACAACTACTTAATCTATGAACCTAACCTACCATAATGAACTGTCAATACCGTTTTGACAATGCTTACAACTGTCAGGATGACACAATGTTTCAGTTGCGACAATAATGGCGAATGAAAACGATGCTAAAGGTCGACTTTAAAAAAATTAAATATTAAAAAAACCCCAGGGTTTAAATTTTTTTTGTGGTGGTAAACATGTTACTAGTTATGTATTCTTACTAATTCGATTTATTTTATGTTCTCTGTATTTCAATTTTTTATTCGTACAAACGATGTATGGAGTTTCGCCATGACTCTTTATTGACCATATAGAAACTTCTGAAAATGAAGGTCATTGGGTTTTTTGCAAATATCTCAAAAAAATACTTCCTTAATAAAAAATCTGATTGCCGCAAACTGTTTTCTAAGCCTGTTTCTCGAAATGGTCTTCGAATTAGACATCCCTGTAAAAAATTGCACAAGCCAATTTGTCATTCTTGTAGAACATCTTTAGTTACACTTATGCATTCATCAAATCCGCTTATAGTATGTTTACGGGTACATTGGGAAAAGTGTTCAAAATTTCCGGGAACCGCTCATCACTTTTTGCATATGAAGAAAAAAATACTTTAGAAAGGTGAATACTATATTTACGACAGGCTGATGTTTTAAAGTTTACTCATCGCATGGTATACTCGCATATGATTCGTTTTTTTTCACAGACGCTGCAATTTTTATTTATTTTTATTAATTTTAGATAATGAAAGAGATCGCGCAGCACAAAATAAAAATCTACGACTTTCCCGAGAGCACAGGCGAGGAAGGAGAAGCGGGTGAGGCGACCCGGGCGATTCGCTCGCGAGTGCCGTTCGCGGTGGTCGGCGCCAACACCGTCATCGAGCACGACGGCCGGCGCGTGCGCGGCCGCAAGTACCCCTGGGGCATCGCCGAGGGTGAGGACACGAATACACTAGCTACTTAGGTCCCACGCTGGCAGAGGGTAGCATCACAGAATCTAGAGGAATGGAAACTACTACTCTATTATTGAAAAAACAAAACAAAAAAAAATAACGAAAAATAATAAGATGATGATGAAGATAAGAAGAGAAGAAGTACCTGGGCGACCGAGATTCGCTCGTTATATACAGAAAATCTTTTTGCGTGAAATTATGGGTGGAACCTAGCTAGATTGTCTTTTTCACTATGTAAGAACTTATGTTTAAAATTTCAAAGAAATATTTAGAGCCGTTTTCGAAAACGCGAGTACAAATAAATTTATTGCTCGTTTAAAAGTATAGCATATATGCGTAGACAGGTTTATGCCTAGCCTATCAGTGAGTAGACAACTAGACATGATGATGATACATACATGTGCTCTACAAACATAACCCCGCATTCAAGGACAATACAGACTTGTTAATAACAAGTCTGTATTTAAAAATGACTTACGTAGGTCAGCGCAATAAACCAAGTTTCGAAAATGAAGATGAAATTAGGTAGTTATCAAATTCAACAGCTCTTTCGAACAAATTCTTTGAATCTCAAACTTGCGTCAACTAAATATTGAAAACGCTTATTAATTTTATTTTTGTAAGAAGAGTACTCAATATTTTTTTAATTCTTTCCTTTAGTTACTTTAGATGCAAGTCGTCACAAAGATAATTAAACCAATGACCTTATTGTTCAGAGACAAGGACATTTTCATTGCGCGACAGAGATCCCAATTTATAAGTAGGTACATTAAAAGAAAATCAGTATCAATGACTGAACTTTAAAATACATATTTTTGGTAATTTAAATTAATTACCATATAATACAGAATGGTTACTCGCTTGCGGACTTCGATCATATATTATATTCTACTAGCGACCCGCCCCGGCTTCGCATGGGCATAAAAACCTTCCTCTTGAATCACTCTATCTTTAAAAAAACCGCACCAAAATCCGTTGCGTAGTTTTAAAGATTTAAGCATACAAAGGGACACAGGGACAGAGAAAGCAACTTTGTTTTATACTATGCAGTTAAGTGATAGATGCAGGCTCCCATACAAAATCCAAGACGATTTCCGATGCAGCGTCTAGTCATAGGATATATTGAAAACGTAGTTAATTATATTTTGGCAACACATTTACTGTTATTTAAAGTAAGTAAATTTCGTGATGTCGACTTGTGGCTCCACTTTTAAGCGGCCGATCATACATCGACCGACATTATGGTTAAAGTATATGGAGCGCGAAATTTTAAATTTAATGTAATTTTGCAGTGGAGAATCTGGAGCACTGCGACTTCCTAGCGCTCCGCAACATGGTGATCCGGACGCACCTGCAGGACTTGAAGGACGTGACGAGCTCGGTGCACTACGAGAACTACCGCTGCCGCAAACTGGCCGGCCTGTCGCACGACGGGAAACCGCACAGGATCAACTCTAACAAGTATGTCACTGTTTGTTCTATTCAAATTATTATGCTCGTTTGGTTTTCGTGATAAGGGTGATCGATATGATTTAGAGTTTTTCTTCTGTTTGTTATAACAATTTGACGGGACATTCAAGAAGAATAAAAAGGAATTTTATAGAGTGGTCTAAAAATAAAATAAACACACATTAGCTGTATTTACCTGAGATCCATCTAATAAATGTAGTTTACAATAAAACATTACTGTGTTCGCACAAAAAATCTTAGAGTGCATTTTCAGTACAGTAGTTTAGTCAGATTCTTTGCCACAATAAATCTAGTATACCATAAATGTTAAAGCCATTAACTTGAATCATTTCAATAATAAATTGTGTGTCATTCACCTTATGTTAACTACTAACTAATATCAATATCTATTCAGTAAAGCCGTGTACTGCCGTGCCATGTTATAAATAATTAAGTAATTTTTTTAAATCGGGGGCACGTGATAGAGACAGATAATCTTAAAAAACTGTCCAGGAGATTACACTTATGAATACATAATGTATATCGATCACCCTTGGCTTTCCTACTACAATCAACTTTATCCATATGCTATTAACGTCATACTCCGTTTCACAATCAAATTTCATTTATGTATTGAGTGTCAATACCATTGTTTTCTAACATTAAAAAAATAATATAATCAAATCTAAAACAGGCATGGGTAGAGTAAACCAGCCTAAGTAGACGAGGTTGGTATATCACATATGTACTAATATAATAATTAATTTTAATTCAGCATTGTACTGCAGTCACCGCATTTAAGGTGACCAGACTTTTATTTCAATATGCTAATCATTAATATTGTGAACTAAACATGTGTTTCTAATAAGCTTAACTGTATTGATTTATTCAGTCATTTCGTTTCTGCATGTCTGGTCACCTTTTAAACTCTGCGTCTATGTTACTGTCGCATTGTGCTACAGATATTATTACTTATTATTTTTATTTTATTAGGTTAGTAATGTCTATAGTTGCATAAAACATTCTTTGATTATCTGAATGTTCTGTGCTTGGGCATGCAGAAATGGAATACTAATTTTAAAATTATATTTACTTAAAATTCATGGTTTATTTTTAAATTTTCATAAATAAGGAACATTGTTATTAATATTTATGCTAGACGACTGCGCAAATGCTTTGAAATAGATAAACTGAAGCAGTGAAATTAGCTGGGATCGTTTTGTAGTGCTTTTATTGGGCAGGTCAGCAACTCATTGAGGTCTAATTAAGAATTTAAAAATAAACCAATGTAAGTCATCATTTGTCATAATAACATTCGCTTTAACAGTGGCATTGATAACAGTCGTTGACTTCATTTCATTCGTCATTCAAGCGATTACGGCAATTTGCGTGCGTCGCACATCGCTGCACTGCGTGATTAAACCACATTTCAATTGCATTATTTCATTGTGTGCCAAATTTCAATGTATGTTTTCCTTCACTGCATTTAGTAACTTCTTATAAAGTTCCTTGAAATATGTTTAACCACTTATGTTCAAGCACTAATATGGTTTTAGTTAATAATGAATCAGATTGACTAGAATGCTATACAAATAATGCTAAAACTAATTATTAAAATATTTATCAGTAAAATTTTAATTTTTTATCTATCCTAAATTAAACATATACCTAGTTATATATGCAATTTTCTACTAATCGGTAAGAAAAAATAAGTGAATAATTTTTTTTAAATGAAGTATTTGTAGTGTATAAGGGCCAATTTCGCACTCAAGTCTATACGCCCTATAATATTCATTATCTCACAATAACAACTTGTTACTAATGCCACTGTCGAGTCTAATGTTGGGCAAGCACACCGTGCGCTAACTCAGTTGTTGGTGTTCAGTTTGTGCCCGCAAGGACTGATGAACACTTTCATGACAGTGTGGTAAGTTCCGCGCACGATCTCTTATACTCTACCACGTAGTACCATTTAGACACTAGACACTGTTCATTGTGGTGGTTTACTTTTTGCTTTCTTTCATTACACGTGCCAATATTATTTTTGACGTTACATATTCTATTTGATGACCAAAAATATCATATGAGCTTTTTATTTACATTCCATAAAAAAACTACTATTAAAAAAATATGCACATTACATTATTTCCCATAGGCCATATGGCTTGGCTAATGATTGCATAGATAGGCGACACTATAGAGAACTTGTAGGGAGATTAAGCAGGTGCGACTGGAAAGAGATGCGAAATGCAAGTACAGCGCACTCTCCCGAGATTCGGCTCGTATAACCGAGAGGTTGGTAGAGCCATGGGAGGTGGAGGGAGTGTAGGCCATATGGCAAAAGTTGTCTTTAGAGTCACTCCTAGATTGGGTCAAATGCGAACTAGATGAATTTCAACGAAGTCGAAAGTAGGCGATTATATATTTGAAAAATTCTAAATTGTTGTCGATCTCTTTTTATCTGGTCACTATGCATCGACTGCATCGACCGTAGGAAACAAAAAACGGCTGAAACGAACGTTGTTGAACGCCTTTTTTGCACTTGAAAAGGACTAATACCGAACCAATACAAACCACTCGACCTTCGAGCCAATCTGCAAATTGTGTATCTGTAACATAACCAATCTAAATAGTTGCACATCATATGTTCCGCCATCTCGCTTACTTGTATTTGATTGATACTGGAGTGGCATATACGAGTACAATGTTCTTCGAAGACCTACTAGTCGGTTTTACTCTCTAAAAGTCGATATGAAGTATTTATGTCTTTGAACATTGACTGAACTTAGACCACATACTACACGATAAACATGCTTGTCTGCAATAAACAGAGTAGGCACCTGTATTGTTTTCGTGAAAATATTAGTTATTGGCCAAAAAACGCTTATATCGCTCGGTTTTGGTATTTTGAATGCCTGTTTAACATTTTTGATTATTTATTTTTTATTTTACATATTATATTTAAACAACTACTAACTAAATCATCCCTGGTATCCAAGTATGTTGGTATTATACCTACTATTGTATATTGCTTGCTTTATTGTTGTGTTGTGTCGTGTCAGTGCAACTCCGTTTTTGTAAATTTCCAGCATTACACTCATTCCATAATTTTCTACACGCATGGTTATCAAAAGTGCTAAAAACCCTTCAATACTTATATTGTGTTTAATCAGATCCAACAATGCTGATTGAATGGATTGTGTTAAAAATATATAGATATACTTATATTATAAAGTACAATAAATGTTAAGTTGTAATTTTATGTTCTATGTAGAATTATCTTTTTCGCCTCTGTCATTACAATCATGCAAAAATATTAAATTACTCTGCGTAAAATGAAACGCATGTATAATAGGAATTCAATCAAATAAATTGTTAAACTTATGAAACTTTTGTCAGAGAAATTAAATATTCGTGTCTATTTGTAAACAACAGCAACAGCGCAGTCGGGTAAAAAGTTAGGTATGTTGCAAAATTGACAAAAGTATTAATGTGCAGTGTAAATGAGATTCAAACATTTCTATCGTTACATAAAAAATAAATATATAGGGACAAGTCACACAGATCAAGTTAGCCCCAAAGTAAGATCAAGACTTGTGTTATGGGATACTAACTCAACGATACTATATTTTATAACAAATACATATATAGATAAACATCCAAGATCCAGGTCAATCAGAAAAAGATCATTTTTCATCTTGACCTGACCGGGGATCGAACCCGGGACCTCCTGTGTAGCGGTCAGGCATGTTAACCATTACGCCACGGAAGTCGTTACATGTATAATTAATCTTTTTAATTTGCTAAAATTTACCTTTTGCTATGAATATAACAACTTTGCAAGTGATTTTAATGTCCTTTTGTTCTCAGGAATCCTTTGGCTCAAATGGAAGAAGAAAAGAGAGAACACGATCTTAAAATGAAGAAAATGGAAAGTGAAATGGAACAGGTTTGTACAATTTACATCTTTCCACAGACTCTTACCCTCTAGACGTAACCTATGTATGCGTAAGGGACAAAGTACTCTTACCATCTCACTTAAAAAACACTACGTCATTTAGGGGTATATTATCAATACTTCCATATTTTTTCAGAATTTGTGTAAATTATTGGGATTATTCTATTGTTGATGTTTATATTTCTTGAAGTACGAGTTGTATAACATTTTTCCAAAATTCATGGGAACAGCACAGTTCAGTGCACGTTAAAATCTAATGTTAGGTTTTTGCGATTTTTTAATAAAAATGCTACTAAGCTTTTATTCAGCAGAGGTTAGCAGATTTTAACTTGCTACATACGATCCTTAAGATCTCCTTTGCTTTCTCTACATTTACCACTCATCAAGCTCGATTGATATAAAATAAGGGAACCCCTATTTTTCCATGGGGGCTTACTATTATCTTCAAACGATGCAAAAACGAGTGAGTGGGATATGAGTTGTGATGTTGCAATACATGATGTAAGGCGACATCTCCTTCACTCAAATCGTTCTTGCATCGTTTTTAGAGATCGTAGTTAAGAATAATAGACAAGAACCAATTTCGATCGATTTGTTTTTTATTTGATGCTATTTTAGGTGTTCGAAATGAAAGTCCGCGAGAAACGTGCGAAGCTAAAAGAATCCGAAGCGGAACTGGCGCGGCGTCACGAAGCCACGCGGCGAGCGCTCGAAGCGCAAGCGCGGGAGCTGGAGGAGCGACAGCGAGCGCTGCAAGCCGAGCGAGCGGCCTGGGAGCGCGAGACCGGGCTCTCGCTCGACGAGCTGCGGCGGCGCTCGCTCGAGGCCAACAGCAAGGAGTGAGTACACACGCAGTCACTAGTGTAGCACGACAGCGAGCGCTGCAAGCCGAGCGAGCGGCCTGGCTTTGCCAATATTCCGTGAAAGAAGTAATCTTCTTTATAAAACCTGAAAAGTTCTTGTTTATAAAACCTGAAAAAATCAGTTTTCGAGAATAAATAGTCACTTTCGCAGTTTGATAGCTTGGTTTTTATGGTGTTGTGTCAAAGAGCTGCAATAGTGATGATGACATGCGATGCGAATTGTTCAAATTATTCACTATAATGAAATGATAGAATCGACAAAAATAACACATGCCGCAACTTTTCAATAGGAATTTATACTCTTGAATTAATTTATTAAACATCAGTTTGTTAGAAAAGCCCATTTCAAAAATATGAAATTATCAAAAAAATATTTTGCTTTTGTAAAATATCCAAAATATTCAATAACTTTTGTTATGACCCTATCCTCTTAAACGCAATAAGTAATATAAATGTACCTGTCGAACAAATATGATTCTTGCTGCAAACTAAGAACTATAGCGTGACGTCACCGTTGATTATCATTTAGTTATGGGCGTTTTTGTATCGTCCAAGAAATGCCAAGAAATGTGAATTTGTTTTTGTTGTATCTTGGGAAGTATTTTGTTATATGTCTTTCACTGATGTTTCTATAATTATGAGGTATTTCAAGAATATAAAATAAAAAATCATGCCTATTGGTCTCAAATTATAAGTAATTTAATAATAATAAGCTTGGAAAACATTGTTCGTGTTTGTTCGCTGGAGGGCAAATAGTGAATAAATTATTCATCGTATAAAAACCCGGTTTCTTGATTTTCTCAGTTTCCTTAGTATTTTCTAAGTTGCAAATAAGAATTCGAACTAACATACTTATACAACTGAAAAAATTCAGAAGTACATCATTTTGCGAATTGAGCCTCTTGAAGGCCAAATGAATAAGGAACAGAAAATTTACATGTACTATTTGTATATGTTTGTACATGTATTTTTATTTTCAGAACGGTGGACGGCAAGGACAAGAAGGATAAGAAAAAGAAAGGTTTGTTTTAAACAATCGACTTGTGGCCGGCACCGGCCGTGACTAACTGGCGCCTAGTATGCGCGGCACGAGTAGTAGATTACTTCCTAGTGCATATTCTAATCAAACTTTATGCGTGTTCTCACAATGCGGCCACATTGATCAGAATTACTCACTATGTGTAAGTACATATTTACATAAAATTTTAAATGCAATACTATAAAATCGTGTGGTTTTGCTGTAAGTATACAAATTGTAAAACTTCACTTTGACAATTAGCAGAGAGATCTCAATAAATTTTTACACAGTGCATTAATCCCGCAAATCGCGAATTTGAAATCTAACTAGCCGTATAACTGATGAGATTGTCGTAAGATATATTTTAAAACATAAATTTTTAAACCTGTTTCTGAGGTATAGTGCCATTCTCAGTGTTTGTGACTTGTTGCTACACTTATGTAATTAATTTTTTTGTGTGGAAATTTTACCAACATATTTTGTAGTTTGTGAATCAATTGGCTGAAATGTGCTCACTCGACTTTTCTCTCACTTAGATCTTATACTGACTACCTATATTTCTATTTTGTGTACTAAAGCATTCTGTTGTAAATATTGACGTTCCTACTGTAACAGTTACAATTTACTCTTTGTATTTGCTTGTATTTAAATTTGTTTGAGCTGAAAAATATTTTCATTAAGAATTTATTTGATAACAAAATATTGTTATCGTTTTAATTCAATATGAATTAATGTAATTTTCAGATTGGTCTTTTAAGAATGTTTCATCTGGAGTAGCAATATAATACGGACCAAGGTGTGACCAATCTAGATTAGTGAGTTTTAGCTCTTTTGTTATATAGCTTAATGGAACAACGATTTAAAAGACTACAATACGTAATAACACTGACATTTTAATGAGTTTACTCAAAAATTATTAATATTAAAGCTGAGATTACTTTTTTTTACGTATTTATTTATAAGATTTTTATTTCGGAATTAAAGATTTTGTTTGCGATAAGTGAGGCCTAATTTTATACACTTGTGTTTCCAAAGCCATTTTTTACACTGTTTTATATGGTTATTTATTTGAGACATTTGAGATTTTCGCCAATAACGAATAACGAAAAAGAAAACCAGTTGTAGCACAAACATACATACAACTTATGAATAGACATAAACGTCCACGAAGATGCCAAATAGCTTGTAATAATGGTCTGCTTTTATAACGACTAACGTTTGAAACTGTACTTTAACTTAAAGATTCAATTAGGATTTGGAATGTCTTAAAATTGACTGTCAGCTCCCAGCTCAACAGAGTCGCAAATCATGACAATGATATATTTACTGGTAAATATAGCAACAGGAAAATAATGTTGCTGTATTAGCAGTAGTAATCGAATAACTTTAGGAAACTACACACTTCAAAATTTTAATGTTAGTTAGATGATAAAATATTTTTTACTTCGTTTTGAACCTTATTGATACGATTTTGGCTTGTATCTTTGCATTTGAACAAAGAGTGGTGTTAAATGTGTAATTTGGCGGTCGTACGGATCATTCGGCGATGCTGATACAATTATTACATTGATTTGAAATTAATAATGAATGAAATAAACAGACATTAATCTGATGCCATTTTTAATCTAAACGTATATATCCTGTACGACTTGCCTTAAACATTAATATATTGTGCTTAGTAATAATGATATATGCTCATAGATAAGTTGTGACATAGAGCCCTAGCTAGGTGGTAGCGTTCTTTAAAGTACTGTAAGAGATTGCAATAAAAGTGGTTCATTATAAAATTGTCGCGTAATCAACACTGCACAAGTTTGAAAATTGATTATGGGTTTGCATATACCGACTATTAATTTCATTATCAATTAAATCTTGTATTAAGTGAGATGTGGCGTATCTTCCACTTATACTGCGATAGATCACTTCTTTGTAAATATTGTTTTTTGCTTATTATGATTATATAACAGATGATATAATTATCGAGTTACTCAACTATGACGTTATTATTGACACATGCATAATCTTTATCTAATCGACATACCGTGGTTAAATTGTATTATTTCCTACATTACAGTATTGACTTCCGCATTAAAGTTACGAGTAGTTTAGGTGTTAAGATATGCTTAATTTTTATATTTGTGTAGGGCGGTGGCCCACTTTACCACACTGATCATTTGTTTAGTCATTACAATGGGCGTGTGATGTATGTTGGTTTAGCAGTGAAGCGCAGACGATGTAATATATTGTACCTTTGAATTAAATATAAATAAATACGTAATATATAGGAAACATTTGTTTCATTTTACATTGCTTTATCCAGTCGTTACACCTAACTGTTATTAAGTAGGGAGGGATAGGGCAACTAAATAATAATAAAACGGAGCCATAATTTCTGTATGAATTCATTTATTTGGTGATGTATTAGATCACGTACACAGTGTTATACATTCGTCGGCCACGTCAAAATACAATCCATAAACCCACGAACAACCTCAAAATATTGTTATGTAAACAACATTACTACATCTAGGTATTAATATTATCTTTGGCAGCACTATGGAAAATATACTTCTACTTATTTATTTAATGAAAATGCAACTTCAAATATATAACAATCACAACAGTTCTCGACAATATTTATTTTGTTAACACATAAATTATTATTTAATTGTTTTAAAATATTCGACAATACGCGATTAACTAAGATCTTCCAATGAGTTAACACTCTATAAAATTAATTTTATTTACATCAAGTATCTTCCTATTTTATCGGGGTTTTACTCCTTCAGGGTTACAATTAATGTATACATTACATGTAAGAGAACAATAAAAATATACTATAAGTAGGTACTTCGCACCTCAGTTATTAGCTTGTCTGTATTAGATTAGGCTAATTTTATGGTCACGTCAACTTTGGTTCATTTCTACATTCTTCTATAGTCACATCTAGTGCTATAATTGTCAGTTTTTATAAACGTAAATATTCTTTGTGAAAAAACACGTTATAATTCAGCTTTTTTCATAAACTACTAGTAGATATTGCAAAAATAATAAGTAGGTACATGAGACCAAACCTATGATTGCGCTTGTGGATAAAGATATCTTGTAGGAACGTCAAGCTTCCATCCTATTGCGTCAAGTAGGTGCATAGTAGATCACTTTTAAAAGTTATTCGTTTATGGAAATAGTTGCTGTGCTTCTTAACGACGCAATTAAAAAAACTACCTGACGTCTATTTACTCACATTTGCTGAAGCTATTTAAGAATGCAGTGCCTAATAGCACCGTATGATTAAAATCCGGGATCCACCACTTCTTGGAATCTAACATCCCCATCTACCCAAAATACTAACTAAATTTTCGTTTACTACATTATTCTATCTATAAAATATTCCTATTTTTAATGGTTACTATTTATTGGTGTTCTTGTAGTGTTCCTCTAATTTAACGACTATTAAAACATTGAAATTATATAGGACGTTGTACTAAATTTCAATAAGTATCTTGTAATATCACAAATCACTGTAACGCTAATGACTATACACTAACCAATAATATGATATCGTTAATGCGATGGAAGTCAAACGTGTCTAAAGACTCCACTCCAGCTATAGAAGTATCGCGAAGCCTGCGTGATGCTACATCGTCCCATAAGTACGCAATATAATTCTTTAGTAAGTAACACTACATGAGGAGGCACAATGGCACAGCTATTGTATAAATGAGCTACTTATTCTCGTGATTGACACCCACTCATTTACTTTACGGTATTTTGTACGTAATCCAGCTTGCAATGACAAATCGAGGTGATTTCACATCTGCTACCGAACAAATTATTATTGAAACGTTATATTACTTATAATTTAATTAAAATTATTATGAATATCTTAGAATTAGGTAATCTTAGGGTGAATTGTTTTGGCACAATTCTTTATTTATATGATCATCGTTTCAAAAGCTTTTAAGTAAACGCACGAATTATAATTATTACTAAATACAAAACCTCAGTACTTAAGTAGTAAGTTTATTAAAAAGATAATTAGGCAGAAGATTTAAGGAGAATTTTAGGTATGTGATTTTATAATATAGTGACAAACGTGCAAGGCAGATGTGATTGGGATATTCCTGTATGACAGCCCCTGTAATGCCACTGTGTTATCTGAGACCACTAAATTAATTAGGTACTTACTCATGTAACAGATTTATTAAGAACATATCTTTAACACAAATGAGGGAAAATAGTAAAAACAGATCAGTGCAGGCACCGATGATAAATCTGTTAGTAAGGTGTTGGTTGGTATACAGGAATATACTAATTCACAAATGTTTGTTTACACTTAAAATTGCAGTTTAGTTATATTCGTACCTACGGGTGGCCGTATTATACTTAATAAAAAGTCTGATACACAGATATTGATTTTGTATTGATTTTTGATTTAATGAACGATGAATGGAATATGTATGAGAAGGCGCGTCACTCTTGATGGCCGCTTGTCGCGTACTGATTTGGGTTGGTCATTCGTACAGCGCCCTTTTGATTAGGTGGTACGTTTTTTTATTGACTGTTCTTGCTCGTACAATATTAATAAACTGCCGTTTGACTGTAAATGGTTGTTTTATGTTGGTGAACTCCGGTAATCTATAAATTGTTTATAATCATAAGATTTCAACATTTACTACCAAAGTATATTCTTAGATAGTTAGCTGTACTTAACATGATACTGATAAAGTGATGTCATAAGATCATACATTATGTAGGTAAGTAATTTAATAAGGTTTCGATTGAAACATTGTAAACTTATAGAATATATGAAAAATCTTAATAAACTTAACAGTCAAAGCAGTTTAACGCTAGTCTTTGAATTTAAGTTACGTGGCCACAAGTTCGATTCACAACTCTTCTTTATAAAGCTTTATGAAGCTCTTTACATTAATCAACTTTACTATCCTATAGGTATTTATTACAGAATTGAAACTGACTTATCTACGTAGTAACTAATCTATACATCTTAGTAAAAGAAGGCAATAAATAAGATCAAGAATACTTAGTTATTACAGTATTAATTGTAGTGATAATTTAATTATAAATGTAAAATGAAAGCTTATATCTTTTCAAGATTTTACACTTAATGAATAAATTGTTCCTAAGTAGGTAGTGCTGGAAACTAACAGTGTTATATAGACCAAGGATGAGCACAAGACAGCCGACGAGCTTAACGACAGCCAGTAAGTAAGATGAAGCGGTGGTACATGTACTATTAAGTTTAAATATTAATCACAACTACAATCAAAGTATTTACAACATAATTTAGTAAAACGAATCCGTATTTACCTCTATGTAGGCCGGGCGCCAATAGCACTATTGAAAAGTAGGTACTCATTAAGATTGTTTTAAGTTTATAGCACCTACAGAGAAAATGTCGACTACAAAATATAGACCGCACAAACCCTTTTATTAATACAATAACAATACGACATCTAGGTACCTATACTCCTAATCAACGACCATGTCGTCTTTCTGTCAATTAATTAAGCTATTAATAAAACTAATTAGTTTGATATGTTTATTATTGCCATAATAGATTAAGTAGTTGACACTAGCAGCATTGCAGATATGTACTGTAGGGCAGCATGCCTCGCGATATGATAGCGCAATACCAGCAGCCAGCAAGTCGTAAAAGCAGGACAGTATCTAGGACAGAGTGAATTAGTAAATGAACGCGATTGTGTCATTTTAAGATTTCCTAAAATTTTAGGTCCCAAAGAGTGAGCATATAAATTCGGTGGTAGGTACCCTAAAATAAAGATACGGCCCTGCTCACAAGCATGCAAGAGCTGAATGTTATGCGTCGACCATCTGCTGTGCGGTAGATAACTTCGTTGAGTCTATATAACACTGGTCCAGGCGACGTGGGAGTTGTCGATGCAACCACCAGAGTCAAGTTCCCTTATCTTAACGTCAACTATCCTCCCGTCGGAAAGATGAAGTACGACATTCATTACAATAATCACATACACACATGCAACACACATCTATTTATTCCGTTTCACAATCATGCAACGTTCGAGCGCCGCATTAGTATAAGAAACTAACCGTTTTCTAATATGTACACGAAATTCTTGAATTAGAAATGATTGATGCGATAACATTGAATATAAGAGTAACACTGTGTAGTTATGAAAGTTCGAAGTGGTAGACGAAGCATGTCCCAAAAATAATGCCAAATACTTAGAAATCAAAGCTGATACGTGCAAAAAAAAACAAAAAAATAACATTGTGCAACAGGACCACGGAATGTGCAATAGGGTGCATTGATAAAGATAGCTTGAGAAGTAAACTAGAACAGGGTACAGGTTAATAGATAATAGATACAGATACAAATAGGTAGGTAGGTAAAAGATATAGGACACTTACATAATAGGCTCTAAACTCTAAACAAGGGAAACTTAAAAAAATAAGTTTATCTGTGTTGTTGTTCACGTATTATTATGTAACAATGTGTAACATTATGAAAGTGTAACAAGTAGTTATTATTATTGTACGATTTCACTCTTAATATTTATTGATCACATGTTTGTAAAGTTAGTACTTAGGCATGATTTTGTAATTATGACATTGCTTAAATGTTGCCAATCTACTCTACAGAAGATCGAGTAAGTAAATATGACATGGTGTTAACAATGAAGGCGCAAATAGTAACAATTGTATTATTAACAATCACAGGATACATTATAAGTACTAATGTAGACTGTTTTGTACCGAGCAAAGAGCAAACGCATTGTGTGTCGCAAGTGCTCTAAAAAACTTAGGTATTTTTATATAGGTAGATATCGTACTATCAATCTTAATATAACATAATAGCTGTGATCCATCGAATAGTAATACGGTTGCATTGTGCTATCTATTAGATGGATCCACAGTTAGTTTGGCTGGGGTTAAGCATCAAACGCATTAGAATCTACAGTACTTTTCAGTCGATAGGGTAGATAGTGATGCGTGTGGTACTTTGGACGCATATCTCATATTAAGTGCAGCTTTGCAGACCTAATTCGTTGTCGATATATGTGTTAATAGCCTACTTATCATACAAAAATTGTAAAAATAATATCTTGTTTTATTCAAGTAGGTCAGGGGGGTTACCACCATGTGGCACCATCTCTTAAAACCATGCAAGATCCAGTGAGTAAGCGGGATAGCGCGCTACGTGATGTTAGGCGACATCCTCCTTACTCACTGGATCTTGCATGGTTTTATTAAGAGATGGTGGTATGCCACCAGGTCGAAAATACGTAAACATTAACGTAGATATTATTTAAGAGTTTTTTTTTATAATATTCTCTATAGGACTTCCTGTTTGGCGAGGCTTATAAAGAAGAGACTTGGCGCAGACGTGTGGCGAAGACGTATTGTTAAAGGAACTCAATATGAAACTTAATAGTACGCGTAGTATATTATAACGTCGTCGTCGGCGTAGCCTGGCGGTGGAAACGATGCGGTGTGACGCGCGCCGTTCGTCTTACGCACGACAATAACGATGCTAAGCTATATTGTGTGTGTTTTATCATCATCAAACTGCCTTCGATACACGTCCGCGTCACGTCACGTATCTTCTATATAAACCGCGCCTAAGGGTAAGGTATGCAAACAAGCGGCAGGCTGTATGGAATCCTGTAAAACCAGAAGTTATTTAATTTTGTGACTTTATATAAGTAACAAATCAGAAAGATGCACTTGCGAGTATCGTCCCCCAGCCACGGCGACGTGGTTTCAAAGGAGTTGACCCTTTAAAACAGGAGGAAGCTGACCCTGGTCCGGCGCGCGTCGCCTTTGCCGCGCCGGCCCATGCCGTACTGTCACATAGCCGTGTCGGACGAGCTCCCCCCAGGCTTCGCGTCGCCTCCGACGCCGGCGCCTCCGTCGTCGTCGCGAGCGCCGCTGGCCCCACGGCCTACGCCGCCCCCTCCCACGCCCGCTGATAAACCCGTGAAGTCCAGTTTGTACTGCATCACAGATGAGACTAGTTAGTGTTACATTTTGATGACATAATATTATTATCGGTTCCTTTATTTACGGATTCGTATGCTCGACAATGTATTTTAGTGCAAAACATGCTGACATGACAAACGAAATGCCTTTATGAAACATTATATAAATATGAATTTAATAAAATTTAATACGTCTATAGAATTTGGCGTATAATAATAATAATCCAAATCAAATTAGTACCTTAACACATGAAAGCCGATAAAAAATATTGAATCCATAAATAGCGGAACGAGGAATATGTTTATCCTATCTCTTCAATGAGAATGCGAAACACCATGCAAACGAACGACTCCTGCGTTTACAAAGCATATTTTTCTGGCACGATTTTATTATTTTACAATATGTCTCTAATACAAGTTTTAATTTGATTCTGTATTTTGTGAAGTTACTTCATCAGATACAATAAAAAGAGTTTGCGTCAATAATAATTTCTAGCAAACATGAGCACATTAGGTACTTACTTAAAGTTTATAATTAGGTTTATAAACCTTAAGAAGATTTCAATACCACACAGATTCTAAACTATGTAAAATTATAATAGAAACAACACACCAACAACATTCAACATTAGCTATAAGATACACCACCAAACAACGTCTACACTAATTCCAATAAATTATAATAATTAATTTAATTTTATCAGAATTGAAATACACAACTGAACTGAAGTTGTTAGAACAATCATAGCTCTGAATCCACATAAATACCTACGTCAACCATTCAAAACACTATTTTCACTCTTAAATGTGGATGCTTTTCGTAAATTTGGTTTCCAATGCATGGGAACTCTCTCGGGCATACACAGGGAATACTGAAAATAGCAAATAAAAACAAAAAAATATAAAAATTAAATAAAAAAAAATAAGTAAAAAAACTAAAAAATATCTGATAAGTAGTCAGTAAGTAATAAAATGCGTCGTCTTTAAAAGGGAGTCAAGTGGAGGATATCTTTAAGTTCAAAAGTAAGTATATTTTCTTATTAGCGATGTATTAAAATTATCTAGCTTCTTACGAATCAATCAATGATCATGTATTTAGCAAAAAACGATACAGACAGATCAATTCTAATAAAACATCAATTGATGAGCATGATAATACAGAACATGCTTTGTTATTATGCGAATTTTCTACAAAAAAAAGGTACACATAGACAGGTACAACACGAGTTACATAGAATTGGGAAATATTTATGGAAGTGCAATACAGAGACAGACCGAGTCGTCCCTTGAATTCGCCGAGGTTTTGTTTATCGCTTTGTCCAGCGGTATAAGACCCTGGAGTAGAGGACCAACCGATGCATGGCAAAAGAAAAGAAACAGAAAACAAATAAAATATATTGTAAATCAAATGGGGGGGGTTTCGTATTTCAAATTTATCTAATGCTATGTAATTTAAACTAGTATCTAATAAACTAAAAGATTCATTGTTGATCGGAATACCCCAAGGTAATTTAATCAGATAATTTTTTTTATCTTAGAATTTTAATATAGGTATCAAACAAATATTTGGTTTTATTATCAAGAATGAATCTCATGATCACACTGTTTCACCCTCTTCCCGAGTCTAACAATCACCAAAGAAATATAATCTTCAAAGTACTTAACAGGTGCAACACTCTGGTGCCTTTTAACCACTCCCACACTGGCCTCCCACGGCAAAGGTACCTATGGAACATTACGTTCCAATGCACTAACATATTTATGTTTCCTAAAGAAAAAATACTAAACTTTCAAAATGTGCGACGTGTTGCTCAGAAATGTCGTAATATATTTGAAAAATAAGTATTTGACACAAAAAGAGATTTGGCGTGAAGATTACCTTATTAGCGCAATCGAAGCACGTTGTGACAACTTTACTGATGACATTCATGAGATGCTTCGTCTCCTGAATGACGTTGTCTACTTTACTGAAGGTGGCGGCGCGGCCTACAGTTGGCTCTTTTACCGTGAACTGTAGTTGTTGCACGTAAGTTGGTACTCTATCTAAGTGTTCTAATAGTTCTTTCTTTGTAGTTCCTGCTGGTACCTAAGTAATATTTTTGAAATTATTATTTTAATAACAACATTTATCTCAAATATATCTACTTATTAAATTTAAAAAAATACCTGATAAGAAAACTGTCGTACAATCTTATATAATCTATTGGCTTCTTCAGCGAAATATTCCGCTTGCGTGAAGAGGTCTTGTGTAGTATTTAGACGGCCTTCACCTTTTGTAAACTGGTACATAGCAAAGGCCATGGAAGACATATTTTTCGCCCTGAAATTAATTGTGATCATAAATTAATAAAATATTTCCCGAACCCGAGAGCAGCAGTTGCAGGCATTTTTGAACTGATTTATTAACAGACATTGTACACTGGTATTAACAAATTATTATTAATAACTACTATATAATATTTGCTTAAAAGTAATTTTAATATTTGAAATTAAGTAGGTCTTCTATTATTTACTTAATCAAGCCTCAAACCTTATTCGAGTTAATTTCAGAATTTAGTTTGTTGCGTGTAAATGTAGTACTTAATTTATGTCTAATCCACAACTATTTAAAAGTTAAACGAAATTTATAAACAACAATGAGTTTTTTTTGTTATAAAATTTATTCAAGCTTTGGGTTAATATATAAAAAGATAAGCTTAAGAAAAATGTTTTGGATAGAAAGGTAAAGTAATATAGACAGTAGTAATACCTCTTCACAATGTCGTTGTTTTCGTCGGCAGCTGCGCCCTGCCATTTGTCAGTCTCGGCGTCCATCTCAGAGGACATCATTTTCATTTCCAGACCTGATTTTGCAATTTTCGCTTGCTCGTCAGAGTCCAGTCGGACTGCTTTTAGCGGCTTACTCGTCGTACCGTGTTTCTGCAGTGGGATATATAATTCACAAAATTGGATTTTAGATGATGGCGTAATATTGACTAACATGAAAGACATGTATAAAATAACGTATTTTAATATCATGATAACAGATCCTTAACATACACCTGGGTTAAATTTTAACTTACCCCGGGTCTGGGTAAACTGCTATACAGTTGTTTATCGGGCCTATCATCCGTCAGGTCTAATAGCTCGCGCGCTAGGCGTGCAGCATCCGCCAGCAGCCACGCCCACATGTCGACGAAAACATCGAGATTTTCCCTCGCCGCGGCACTGCTTGGGTGGGCTGCTAATGTCCGCGCTGCCGTCACAACTTGAGGACCGTATATCCTCAGATTGATCTCAGCAAATTTCGCGCTCACCTGCAGCGTCTCAGACAGCGCTATATGTCTAAGCAATTTGCAAACCTAAACGAAAAATAAGAATCATTATTACTTATGCGAGTTCTAAAAACCATTGCACCGGTAACGTTTAGGATAGTTAGAGATAGATAGGATAGTTAACGTTTAGGGTCATAGATATACTATATACAGGGTGTAACATGTAAGTGTAGTCATATTTTCAGGGCCGATAGAGTCGGTCATAAGCAATGTATTCCAATTGGTATTAAATGGAAAAGTTAATAATCGAGTGAGTTTTACTTTATCGTAATTTTAACGTATTATCGATATCGATAAGTGTCAACAGACATCACTGTCTGTATCAGCTGACAATGTGAATGACCTTTTTTACCTAAGTCTTAACCACCTCCTGTCGAGCACACATTTTCTCCTGGTAAGAGATCTAATGCAAAATAAATTAAGCAAAAATTTAAGGTTCCGTATGATTTATTTTTTTAATAATTTTGATATGTCTTCATTGCTAAGACAAAAACCAAAAAGGAAAACTAAGGGATTTTATTACCAATCAGTGGCTTGAATAAGTGTCTGGTTACCGCTTCCCCAGCAGCGGCCCAGCAAAGGATAAACGCAAAAACTACTTGGTAAATGTGTACAAATAAATGGTCTTACAATCAGACCGAGTGAGAGAGTAGAAAGCAAGAAAGTCGACCTTGGGACGACGATCTGAGAATACAACCGGGAAATCGCTTGGAAGAGAGATAAAATTGACACAAAAAATTAAAACAAACAGAAATTGATGAACTGGCTAATTGACGTTGTAGTTATTTTTCCAAGTGGCGTACATCTTACCTATTTCGGAGCCGGAGGGAGGTGCGACCGCTGTCGCCTACACGGTACAGACAAACAGAACAGAGGTGTGCAGTACTTTGTTTCCATCACCATCTTTCACTTTTGTCATATCATATCACTGCCTCCGTAGTCCAATGGTTAAGGCGTTTTGCCTGTAGACCCGTGGGTCGAGGGTTCGATTCCCACGGGAAGCATACTTTGTTTAGTTGTTTCCAGTTTGGTTAGGACATATCAGGCTTGAATCACCTGATAATCACCTGATTTGTTTTACAATAAAGATGATTTCGTGCCGTGCGTGCACGTTAAGCCGTTGGTCCCGGCTGCCATCTGGTATTCGTTAAAGGAACCACGTCAGAGGCCGAGAGGCGGTTCCGAAGAAAACAACTCTGACACCAGGGTGTGCATGGTCGATTGACTATGACACCTACACGAAATTAATGAACTTTTGTCATAAACATTGTCTTACTTAAAAAAAACACCATAAAAGCACCGCGGAAGTACCTATTGTATGCGCACATGTAATATGATATGCCCCTGTGACACCTGGTACATTAGCAATAAAAATTAAAGAACCCTAATATTATTTATGTGCCTAGGCTACGCCTATTTACTTATGTATTGTAAGAAAAGGAGATATTACTTTCTCTTTTTGTTTAATTTTATTTTGATTATTGGTTCTGTACAAAATAGGCAAAATATGCAAGGGCATTGCAAGGGAATTCAAACCTCTGCCCCATAGCAGACTTTTACGTCATTCTCGAGGGAGAAAGTTCGAGGGAGTGGTCTATTCCTAAGCTGGATATACCACGCGCTTGCAAGAACGTATCAATAGTATTAGGATAGCATAAGTGCTAGAGAGCAAATACATAATTTTTAAGAAAACAATCATATTGAACCCTAATTAAAGCCACACCCACCTCACATTCAAATTTACCATCTCTTTCTTCTTTTTGAGCTGGATATACCACGCGGTCATCTTACTAGTACTAGGATAGCATAAAAGTAAAGAGTAAGTACAAATTGGTGTAGATACTTTTTATTTTAATCGCGCGCGTGACACTTTCATTTTTTTGAAAATGTCATTTTTAAGTCACGCCGAATACTACGAAATTATTCTTTGAGTGGGGGCTGCCGATGGTAGTCTTCGTGGAGCTCGTGAATTGTATCGTGAGAGGTTTATCGAAGGACGTCCAGAAGCTGAGCAAAGGCATCTGCCATCTTTGGAGTGCTTCCGTAGGATGGTGCTTCGATTGCGTGAAACTGGGTCATACCGTGGCTCCACTTCCCATGAACGCGCAAGCACCATCGACCCGGACTTTTAAGAAGCCGTTCTTGAGCATTTTGGTCATGTTCACGTGTTTATTTGAATACCTACGTTGCGGTAGTGCACTACAATAAAAAGTGATTTCATTAATAATGTGTGTGGTGTGTGAAGTTAAATTTAAACTGGATAGGAAAAGACAATTCAATGTGTTTTGTGCGGCAAGTGATACGGTGGCTACGATGTTTCTTTTCGGAGTCGCAGAAACTCCTTCCCATTCGCCGCCAAAGATACCGCCGCCACGCGCGCCGCCATTGTGTTTTTCGCTCCCTGATACCAGGCGCGCATGAACAGGCAGAGCTAACAATATCTCCACATCACGTAAGTAGGTTTGATTAGTAGAGTTCATGACCCCACTAGTGATGGGACACAATTGTTTTCATTTTGACGTCACAAAGAAATATATTTAATTAAATTTTCATTTTTTATTAAAGTAGCTTATTGTGTCTTATGAAATTACACACAAGATCTACATCGATTACACTTATACCTCCTTTAATATGACTACACTTACATGTTACACCCTGTATAATATTATGTTTTTTATTTTTTTTTATTTCATTCCTGTGCCCCGCTGTTTTACTCACCCGTAGTTTGTGGGTATGTACTATAACCTATAACCTTCTCCAAGCATCAGGCTATACTTATATAGTATCAAGTTATAAGGATTCAAACAAACAAACTCTTCAGCTTTTTTATATTAGTATAGGTAACTAAATGTAAGGTACGTTTTGTTGTATTTCAAATGAATAAAATCTAAATAGAAATTTTTCGTTTAAGTAAATTATAACAACATAGATATAAACAGTGAAATCGTGGGACGAACCTCTATTATGTGATCTAATTGTTCATGTAGCCGGCCGGCTATATTGTGCAGTCTCTCTGATTCTCTCTCACCACAGGAACTAGCTGAAATCAAGGGTTATACAACAATAGATTCTGCCGGAATTATTAATATAAATTTACTTTTCTAGCTAAGGTTATTTATACGGAGTGGACGCTCATTTGACTTGGTGTGAGACTGAAATCGAATTTAAAAATTATAATTTTTTTGCAAAATTATTATGCAGGTGTGCCTAATCTAATTAAGAGTAAACTAATTAAATACACATTCAACCAGGCCACAAAAGCATACGCTCCTTATAAAAGTACCGCTGTACCTATTTTCCGTCGTTGGTTACCTATGTGCGCGAGGTCGGACGCCAAGCGGCGTGCTTCTTCGGCTAAAGGGGCTAAATCGCGAGCTTGGTCTCTAGCTGAGGCTACTAGGGCTCGTTCTAGTTCTGTTGCAGCAGTGGTAGCTCCTGTACACGCACTCTCGAGAGCCGCTCCGGAACCACTAACACCTTGTTCTTCCTAAATAAAAAAAAACGTTGTACCTGATTGTTACATTATAAAGGCAAACAAAAAATTATAACGCTTATATACCTACCACGGATACAGCAACAGCAACTAATCTCTCTAACTCGTACGCAATCCTTTCAGCAAGAGCCAATATTCTCTGTCTGTGTTCGTGCGACGTGTAGGCAGAGTCTGTAAAGTCGTGTGTGCGTTCTACCAACGCACGCAGCGTGCCGGCCAAGGCTCGTCTTCTAGCCGCGTCCGCGCCGCCCCTAGCTCTTGCCGCCCTCACTTGTCCCGTCAGACCCCGAAGTGCCCCAAGCGCCGTCCCCGCTTCCCACTGAGCAGCCTGTCGGGATTCCAGTATAGTGTAAAAAAATAAACAAAATTTACAATTGGTAATTATATTTACCTAATTATCAAAAGAAGCAAGTAATTAATATTTTCCATCCACAAATATAGGATATTCGCCCTACACAATTATGTGCTAAGAATGTATAAAGTGCTAGAACACAGTAAGCAAAAAGCTCAAAATTAATACTTGATTTTTTCCCGAGTTAGAAGAATTACATTTATACACATTACAGTTACATAAGTGTACAAGAATATTTTTTGAGGAAATACCAATAATTGAGAAGTTTACACATTAGTACTTAGTGTGTGCGAAAATATACTCGTATTTTCATCCTTGCTCGGAAATAGCTTCATTATTAAAAAAAAACAATACGTCATCAACAATACGTCATGGCCTTGGCCAACAAACAATAAAAAAAACATTTTATTACATTAGGTTTTTTAGTTTCAATAATAATTTTGTTAAAGAAAAAAAGTAAAAAAAAAACTATGGCCAGCCTACCAAAGAAAAAACCTATTCTAGGGGTCGGTAATGGAAATTGCTGGTCACTTTTGTTAGGTTGGAATCAGCCATTTCGCGCGCATTCCAAAAATTAAAAAAGTACAAAGCGAGAACTGGCTTGGCGCAAACCAATGTAAAATTTGAGTCGCTGTTATTTCATCTTAAGAAGAAGAAAAGTACTGTACAAGCCTCGGCTGAAATTGTAATTTATGCCCTCCTTTTTAAGGTCTCGGCTTCGCCTCATCCTTTTAAAAGCCTCAGATGCAGAATTACTCGTCCGTAAATTGCTTTATTTCCGGCTTCGACAGTAATGTACGATTATTCATTTTTCTAAGTAGGACTATCCGGCGATACCAACATAGCAAACTAGCAATGGGATTTTTGTGAAAATTTAAAAACATACCTAGTGTTCATTTTTTCGCTGAAGCTGTATCAATTCCTAAATACTTAAGCTAAATAAATGAAATGTGCTAAATAAGGTGACAAAATATGCTTCCTCAGTACTACAATTTTTTTATAAGTAATTAAAATTTTGTTAATAAACAATGCGATGATATTACATAGAAAGGTGGTAAATCTAAATCTGCGGTGGTAAACATATATGTAATCTAGCTCATGAGGAAGCAAGAAAGTTCTAACATTTATCTGAAGCGTTTGTTATAGCCTACGAAACAATATGCAATTGTAGTTAAAAATTTTGAAGACACTTGTCTACCTTACTGGTCTTTATACCTGTTCATGACTATCCGAGAAAGGTTGCAACTACAAGAAAAGAAATAAATATTGTGTATACGTCTTGAAAGTCTTAAGGGAAAAGAAGACGAAATTGCGAAGGATGAAATAAATATAAACTTTAGATTCACTAGATTTAAATATTGAGAGAAGGTAGGTACTACATACTAAAATTTGCCTTTTTAATTATAATCAGCATTACTCAATCTTTTATTTGTGAAAACTTAATAACCAAAATATAAGTGTCTCAGTTTAAATTTTAATTTATAATTTTGCTATCATTTGCTATTATGAGTACTTATATGACTATTGATTGAATATCGCTGACTCATGCATACTTACCTATCGTGCTCCTTCCCAAGGAATCACAATGTTTAGAGTGCTTTCGGAGGTAAAGTAGAGGATAGAGAGTGCTTACTCATGATTCATGATCATGTAGGTTATAATATGTAATATTAAAATGGAGAAGGTTTCCATATTATACTTATATAGCAGAGTTAATTATATATATAGTTAATTATTAGCAAAATTATTAAATAAGGTTAGAGGCGAAGTTATCTCATTAGGTACTCTAATTATATTAGGTAATCGTATGGTTATGAATATGGGACGCGTGGTGTAAAACTAACTCCTTGGCTATTGCTCATCGCGATAGCGCTGATCCTTATCGTCTGAAGTCAATAACTTCGCGGGACATACTATTATATTAATTTACATTTTACTTACATTTATTAAACGGGTTTCGCATAATGTATTACTTATTTTATAAAGTATCCCGTTTCTTAAATTTACTTCTGCAACGTTTTTAGTTATAACCCACTCATACTATCACTACTTGATTTGACGTGATTTGTGTCCAGCTATTTACCCAAGTACTGGGCACGTATGTATTTTGAATATTTTTATTAAAAAAACAATTGAGTTATTCGACTCATACGAGATAACAACCAACACTGTTTAAGTCCTACATTCCTTGCTACTGTGTTTTTATTTGTACATCGTATAATATATTTAAGCTTTCAATTTTCTTTAAGTGAAAGTCTTTGCTTCAAAAATCCAAAAAAACTATTTGCATACCCGAAATCAGGAAGATTAATATAGCGAACGTTGTTGCCACTGATAATTACTGTGCTGTTGGAGAGACAAACATCTTTTAAATATACATGTATAATTAATGTATCAATATCGATAACAATACAACCGAGTATTTGGCGTCCATGCTGGTGTAATCCCTTGGATCGTCTATTGTCTGGCTGGCTGTTCCATTTGCATTTGTCCACAACATAATGGGGCGGATTTAGATACGGACACCGACGTCGTGGCTGCGGCTTTGTGTTGTGGGCTTGCGGCGACCACACTTTCATACATCAGATGTCAAATTCAAACGACTGCAGTGCAAAAGGATCCCAACATAAATCCAGAGCGCCTTGTCATTAGCAAGTAAAATTAAAGACAGTGATTTAAGATCTTTCATTTGATATTTCGCAATGCCAAATTATAAATATTTTAAAATGTTTTCACATAAACCTATTATTTTTGATCAGGGATTTGATCTTTATACATACTAGTTACTAAAAACCGAATGAAATTGAAATTACGAGTAACATCCTATCTATCGCATGAATCTGACGTCAGTGATATGTGCAATGTACCTACGTTTGCTATTACCGAAGTGTGTCAGATATATTTATCTTTATCTCCAGCCGATATCTGTGTTGGTTGTTTATTCTGTATCTGCAGTAAAGTGCTTCCAATTTCCAATACGATATAGGGTAAACGAAAGCTTTTTGTTTATATAAATATTGTGATGGTTGAATATATACCTGAAAATATATGGGGAATTCTGCTTTCTGTATTAATTGTTTTATTTCAAAATGTATCATTATAGCTCTAGGTAGTCTATTAAATATGTGACTATGAGGAGACGGTAGTATATTCTTTAGATCAAAGAGTTTCTTCAATGTGGTCCTCTGTACTGATTTCCCCGACCGATTTCGGCCATGGCGACTACCTACGTCGACCATAAATTGTCCTAGCCGGCAATTTGGCTCGCAGGTGGCTTAGTTATGTCCTTGTATAAAAAACAAACTATACTACGCGTAACGTGGTACCAAGTACTTTTATGGTACTTTGATGTTATAATATTGTAGGTATCTAATGAACATTAACATTTAAAATTGCATGAGTTGTATCAAAGACAGTAGTTTGCTAACTTTTACGAATGTTTGTTTGTAATAAGTTTATTGCAAGACGGTTTTGGCATACAAACAAATGTTTTTATTTTTTGTGATTTTCGTGAAAGGAAAACGTTATCATAACAAGCCAATCTAAATTGTTTAAATGACAAAATTAAAAAATTACTCAGTCCACGGCATGCCTTTTATGTGTTCCCTAGAAATTGCAAACAATTACTCCATTAAATATTCAGTGTGCTATTTAAAGTTGATTGGCTTGCTTTCTACTGTCCTATTTACCCGATACGGCATTGTATGTGTTTAGTAGGAGAATGTAGTCACCAGGGTGTAGACAAAGGATCAAACCTCATGTGAGTGCTCCTCATGTCCGGGGAGCCCGTCACGGACCACGTAGTGGATGAGGTCCATGGCTCGCCTCATCTGACAGAACACCGTGTCCCGGTTCTCTCGAGCAGAGGCGCTTCCTGGGTGCCGCATACATGTCTGTTGAAAAATTAAGCGTTAATGTTGAAAATACGTCTTTCCACCATCTACATTTAAAAAAATATAATAAATTCCTAATAAAGAAATTATTTTATTACCTGAACATATATTTGATTAAAATTAAATTTCACATGGGAGCTTTTCTAACAACAAAAGAGTAAAACGCAAAATGAACATCATGGCAAATTAAAACTTAACAAAATAGTGATTCAAGAGTTATAGTGTCACAGTTTAGTAACAATAAGAAAAAGAGAAATGAAAAGTTTTGTGAAAAATGTGGCATGAAAGGAAGGGGGTAGGTAGGCACTAGGCATCATAGTGGGTCGTCCGGAAACGGTGACATATTGCTTTGCCTCCCAGATGTACCCGATTGTGGCCGCTCAAGGACTCTCCGACGATTGTGAAGCTTACTTTATTTCAGGTTAATTTAAGTTTACCAAATAAAACTTTATAATGTGGTAGATTCAGCTATACTAATGAAAATGATTGATTTTCAGGTGCCTGTAAGCTGTACATAGCGTACCAGGGGTAAAGATTTTGCCTTTGCTTGTTACTTAATTTTCTTTCAATTAAGAAAAATAATGAGAAAGCCTGCAGATTTGTTTTTTATTTCCAGTAAGATGGAAAGAAGGAAAGATGTAATGTTACAGTAAACCGAAAAGTTAAATAATAATGATGTATGAAGTAAGAATAAACGATTTTTTATTCATATAGTCATAAGTATAATATCTCATTAATCTGTAATACATAATATAATGTATAACTAGATAACTTGGCCATAGTCTGACTTATATCAATCTATAAAAAAAAACCTTATATTTATCAAAGCCATAATTTATATCTTTTCATATACTGTCTAAAGTACCTTCTAATTAAAATTATGATACCCACAGTTATATTGTAGGATACAAATAGAGCCTTTAAAGACATAAAGTAGATTACGACAGGCACATTAAAGTTTTTGCTCACTTTGGCAAGCTACAGATTGAGGCGTCGCTTTTTGCAAATCATGGAGAGTTTGTCTCAGTCACAGCGCATTTGAAGTTTACTTGTTAAGATTCGTGGATTAACACGATTATTTGGATTTTTTTAGCTATTTATGTTCCACTGCTGGGCAAAAGCCTCCCCATTCGTTTTCCATGTATCCCTAGCCATGGCGCTTTGTCGCCAGTTTTTTATCGAAAGCCTGTTCGTCTGACCATCTAGTTTTTTTTTGGAACATAAGATTATAATTTTTTTTTCTGTAAAGTCTACATTTTGCGTAGTCATTTCTGAATAACAATCCTCACAAATTTTGCTACATGAAGGCTCTTAAAATGGAGTATTTAAGTGCGATATAAATCTCTTCAAATAAAAGTGGTGCCACGCGAGTTTAAGAAGGCCTGTGATTGCGACAAATATATAGCCTCTGAGAGATTTTTTTTTCTATTGCTTTGTTTCTTTTTTATAAGTATGTATTTTTAAAGATATTTTTAAATATTTCATAAAAATAATCAAAGCATCACAAAAACCTATCTCCTTATTCAATGTGTGGTTCACACACATTGGCAGCGTGGGTGGCCTTCCTTTTCAAATGAATAGGTACTTTGTACACGTAGAGAATATAATAATATCGAGTGCGTATAATCTTCTAGTCAGAAACAAGAAGGGCCAGGATGGTATTGTGTAGTCTAGTACATAATTGATAGGAGGTGCGGCGACCGAACGACAGGCCTAATTTACGGGAACCAACGCCCTCACCGGACACTGGGATTGGAAATTTATTGCGATCCATCGGTGTTAATATCCATCCCCGAGTAGGTCAAGGTGTCCAATTCAATATTGACTGCGAAGTCCATTGTTTAAATTGACTGATATTGGGATTCAGCACTGGGCATTTGTATTTTGGAACAAAGTTATCGCGCGTTGCGAAAGGGGGTTAGACGGGAAAAAGTAGGACCAAAAGTTGTAACGACCCTTTTTGCTATAATTGTAAGCCGTGCGGCAAGCGCGTATTTCTCTGCCTGTCTCTCTCTCTCTCTCATAAGGAACTTCGTTCCATCTAAAAAAAAAAATAATACCGGATCGGTTTAACATGGCTAAATGGCTATTGAATTTTGCCACCGTATAAAATACTCACCTTAGAAGAAGTAAGGAGCATGAGTGTAGACCGTTCCAGGACGTTTCGTGCTGCGGCGACCTGCGCGCGCCGCCGCTCGTCGCGCAAGTCCGCGCGCCTCTCTGCCGTCAGCCGGGCCAGCTCCACCATCCCGCCGCCGAACTCCGTGAATGCACGCACGAACTCAGCAAAGTTTGATACGGACTCTAGCCTATCTAGTGAACGTGCCACCTGTGTTGTTAAAATGGAATAGTTTCAACGAAAAGTTTAATACCAAATCAGGAGTTTTATTTTTCTTTCGTGGCCTTGTCAGAGGTTACATGCTGCCAGTACAGACCAGAAAGAAGCGACCTCAACGGTTGCTCAGATACCTCCTCAGAAATTTCATTAAAAATTATAGGTTTTAAATTCAAACTTTAAGCATTTTCAGGGTTATTTTATGAACGAGCACAGAACATACCTACCTCTAGTATTATGCGTTGAATCCTAACACTACTGTTTGAATCAATCTTGACAAATGGGTCATCAGTTATCTTGTGATACTTAATTTACTTTACAAATTATTCGGAAACTAAACTTTTTGTTTATTATTGTATTATTTATTATATATTATTATAAATTAATAAATTTAACAATATCTTATCAATAGCCGCTTTATAATGACTGCATCAAAATAATCTATAGATAGAGATTGAAAGAAATCTTAGTACCCTTTGAACTTTAGTTAGAGTTCGCAGTGTTCCTTTTTTGTGAGTTGAGACTGTTGTGCCCTATAAGTATAAATTTGATCCATTTAGTTCCTAGTAGGAACTTCCTACATTTCAGCTGTGGTGTCTCATGGTGGCTTGGAATTGTGTAAGTTGGTACTACATGTTAAAAGCAAAGTTACTGCATTAAACTTTTTCAACTTTTAATGCGAACATCTAGAAAAGTTACTCTTCCTTAAGTGTATTTTTCTTATACAGGTACGTATGTGTGCCATCACGTAGAATCGTATTGTTATACTAACACACACACTAAGATTCCTAAATAAGTGCTTTGTGATATTGCTTTTTACCAAAATTTCATGATTCTATTGCACCGGAATGTACCCCACAGATATTGATTTCCACCTAAAATCAACGAAAAATTTACAAAAATTTTCCACATACGGTTATATCTTTTGATCGCGTTGACGTATAACAGATTATTGTACAGGCATAAAAGTTTCAGTACACCAAAATTTTAATATCTCGTAGTTCGTACATCGTTGAGATCTCTACGGGTCATCTACGCCGTAGCTATCTCTAGGAGTCCGCCAAGCCGTAGCTATTACTACGAGCTCTCAATTTCAATAGGACAAAATTTTAATATCTCGTAGATCGTACATCGTAGAGATCTCTACAAACCGTCTACGCCGTAGCTGTCTCCCTCTAAGCCGTAGTTATTTCTACGAGCTTTCGATTTCAGTGGGACAAAATTTTGATAGCTCGTAGATCGTATATCCTAGAGATCTCTACGAACCATCTACGCCGTAGCTATCTCTACGAGCTCTCTAAGCCTCTCGATTTCAATAGTATAAAATGTTAATTTATCTCGTAGATCGTACATCGTAGAGATCTCTACGAACCATCTACGCCGTAGCTGTCTCTACGAGCCTTCTCCGACTCCATTCACACGAGTTTTTTGCTCGACCTACAGTATAATATTACCTTATCTTTGGCGAGTAGCAGCTGCCTCACGACGACCATGTCCGCCAGCAGCAACACCCTGGTGACGGCAGCGAGCAAGGCGCGCGCCGCCGACACCATGCCAGCGCCGTCCGCGCCCATGCACACGCGTTCTATCGCTCGACCTATAAATACAACTACATTAAGTTGCAAGTCCATCGGAGTATACGAAACTTTATCGTGCACTTAATCAGTGCGAGCTCTGACCGGATATTTTGAAAAACGCCGTCACCTTTTTTAACTGAAACTTGTTTAAATGTACGGTATGCGCAAAGTACAGGAGTCCACGAGCCATATTTGTGTTGCTGTGACTCACTGGTCAGCAAGCGAATGGACCTCTTTGGAGCAGCGTACCCTGTTCTTAAGCTCATGCAGTCTTTCTTCAGAAATCCCAGTGTAAGTGATGGGGTAGTTGTGAGTTAGGGATGGTGTAAGTCCAAAAGGACCCAAAGGTTCGACGTGCTTCCTTTAATTTAGAACCCACACTCTCTATAATATAACTGTCTTGAAAATGCTGTTGGTGTAAGAATCCTTCATGTATCTTTCTTACAATTATTATAAATTAAGGCTGAGGTCCTAAATATTTTAAAACCCATTGCCATCACTGCCTATACCGGCAAATTTAATATTTTTAGGTAATTCAATTAACGCATTCATCAATTAGCAGATTCTATGTAATTCATTGCAACGTCTTGGCAACAAAGGCTCTACAGTGGCATTCATTAAATTAATAATTCCCGAGGCTAAATTTTACCCGTTTCTCAATTAATTTCAGTGACGTCTTGTAGTAATAAAACATATTGCCTTCTATTTATTGATAAATGTGCATTTAAATTTTGATGACTTAGTAACTACTTCAATTAATGTAAGTACTTAAATTTAATTAAAAAGTAGAGCACCTTATGTGTATAGTTAAGGATTTTCTTTGCATCATTTATAAATAAAATAATTCATAAGAGGCAATATGTGATCGGTAAGTCGAGGAGTTTTTAATTCTACACGTATTCATTCAAAAATATAAGTATTTGTGTCGGTATAACTCTTATACTTTTCTTAATAAGCCAGCTTTGTATATTAAAATGTAATGTTTTATTTGGGTTTAAATTTGGCACAATGACGAACCTGACTAAAGACCAAAGAACTGCGTTGTTGTGTAGTAGTAATTTTAATAAATGAATGTAATCGTCGAGAATGATTATTTATTAAATTTTCGTATACAAAAAGTAGTCTCATTGAAGCGTTGAAGAGTAATTTATAATTTTTCAGATTATAACATTAATAACAAAATAGTAGCGCTAATTAATTAATATCGCTCGCATATTCATGCGGTAAAAACAGCTGCGCGCAGTCGTGTTCACTACGAGCGTATAACGGTAATTCCGTACTAACATCTACCAGTAACAATGTGCTTAGCAATCCATGCAATATCTTTATTTTTGCTCATAAAAATAATTAATAGCATAACGCTAAGTTCTCTTTTGGTAAAATTTCCATCTTTGAAAACGAAACAGAATTGAACAAAAGTTCTTCTAATGCAAAATAATTAAGAACTTAAAAAACGACCTAGTGGTTTTTTTTCTTCTTCTTTGTGGCAGTCAAACTTCTTCATAAAGCTTATTTTTGCCAGTGTCTAGATTTTTTGTAGTTTAATTTAATGATCCTCTTCATTTAGTCAAGTCAGTCAAGTTAATTTAGTCATAGGGCTAAGTGAAGCGGTGGAAAATTTTCACTTACCATTTAGATGAAGATTTAGATTTAATGATGAAATTTTAGTGACAATGATTAAAGTCACTTAATCGGCACTGTACCATACATCATTCCATAAGTCGTTTATTTTGGTCACATAAAAGCACAATCAAAAGTGTACGTGTTTGGATGCTACGGCCATGTATCATCGCAATACCCAGGGGGATGGTGTGAATTGCGGGGTCAACATCTCTGATACAATATACAGAGAAATTCAGTCAATCTCTAAATATGCTTTGTTGAATTTGTTGCAATTGGCAATCTGTGAAAGTACTTGCCGTATTTCTATATGTTTATTATAATTCTTTTTTTAATTTAAGAATATGTTAAGTATTGTTTTGGAATATAATGACATCTATAACTCAAAACTTCTCGCTCAAATAAATCGCCGAATAAGATATTCGACAATTGATTGATGCGAGGAGTGGAATGATTTTTAGTCGTCTCGTACGACACACCAACAAATAAAAATAAATATAGAAGTGAAAAAAGAAGCGATGAGAGAGAAAAAAAGACCAAGATAGAGATTTAAAACGGAAGTCTTAAGACAGGGAGACATGGAATTAACGCCAACGAGAAGAACAATGTTCTTACATTAGAGATAGATAGAAGTTATTCAGCAAGAGAAATCTTTCTATAGAACCAACCCATTATGCATTTCCCAAGAATAATAAAGTAAAATACTTAAAATTAGTTTTTAATAAATTCGTAAACTTTCTCGTGTTGCCGTGACGGCAAGCAGTTACAGTTAAGATTTCCACTGATTCGAGTTCAACGATATCTCCAAATCTTCAAGTTTCTGCGAATGCCGCAGTGTTTCAATAACGGTTGTCATCTGCAGAAGGTCGTGAACAGTTACGGGAAACAGAAGTTTGGATTTTAATTTTAATCATGATAACTAAAAGACATAAAAATACTTTTGTATTTGTCCAGTAAGATATAAAGTCTAAGTTTGGACGAGAAATGATGAACTTCAGAATGATTGCTATTTACAACAAAGTAATATTTTTTTCTTATTCTTACTTACCCTAAAAATTTGATTTTCTGCACCACTGGTTGTTAGAAAAAGATTATGGCTTTAAGTCATCAGCTATTCAGCAGTTCTATATAATAAAGTGGTGGTGTTGTATATATAACACAATGTATATTTGTTTGAATTTTTTTTGTGTTATTTTTGAAATTTTATATTTATTTTAAACTAAGTTAAATTGTATATTTCAGCATAACTTTATAACTAGCAACTGATTGTATTCCCTTGTGCAATGTAGGTAACAGTTACTGATATCCGAGTAATTAATATTAACTAACGTGGGGATTGCTAATACAACACAAAGTTTTGTAACTATTCGCAAATGTTATCATTTAACATACTAATTTATATGCAACTTTATATAAGTACTAGCTGCATCCCGCGGTTGTTACACGTGGTTTATCATATACACGCCACGTTTAAATTATAAAGTACCATTTTTTGACCAAACTAACAACGTGAAACCGAAAAAAAATCTATGTATTTCTAACCATGGTATCAGCCTCTTCCATAACAAATTTCATAAAAATTGGCCCAGCCGTTTGAGCTTTAAGAAGTAAAAACCTACAAACTTTCGCCTTTTCAATATTAGTAAAATTTAGCAAACCCTGAGCTCCGATCAGCTGGATCCAATAGCAACTACTGAGAACCGGGAAAACGCTAAGATGAGAGGGAGAGAAAGAGAGTAAACAAGTTGTTTTGTTTAATTAATTAAGTCCATAATTCCACTTATATTGTACAATATTATCATCATAACTTTCAACTACCATTATGCTAAACGTGGCCTAAGGTCTTATGGCCTTAGGCTCTGTCTACCCCGCATGGGATAAAGACGTGATTATATGTATGTATGTATGTATTATCATCATCACATTTGAACTATTTAAAAAGAAAAATCTTTGACAGATTTGATGAGTAAGGAAATTATATAGATATACCTTTGGTTCAATCAAAAAGACATACATAGACATTCTTACCAATAGTTGGGTATAAACAAACGTTTTATATAATATAGTAAAGATTTGCGCGTGTTTAGCTTTTGCTCGCTGGCACGCAACCTCTGATCGGGCTGTGGACTTAATTGCGTGTCAACACGTCGCCTAATGTTTAGTTAAATCGACTGTTACCTCGCATCCGAAACTCGTCGTCATTAACACAAATTAACTAGTTTACAGACAGGTTACTTTATGCAAAGGAGGTTACGGCAAGATATGTATTTAAATGTGTTACAACACTTTGATCCGAGCAAAAGGTGTGTTATTTGTACGCACTTTATTTTATGAATATAATGCATTGCGTAACTCTAACTTACTAAAATCGTTAATGCAATAATGGGTCATTTATAGCTAATGGCTATTTCTGAGACGCTAAGTGATGTCTTTGTTTGACATATAAATTTGATGTCCTATTATACTAGTGGAAACTTTCAGGAAACAAAGTGGTAAACAAGTACAACCTTAAATTAAACTATTTTATACGGTTTTCTATCGCGTTTATTGCTTACTTATTTATACCTAACGTTTCAAGCACTTTACAGAGCTCATGGTCGCAGGCAGACTGAGTTGACATTCGTCTGTCAACTCAGTCTGCCTGCGACCATGAGCTCTGTAAAGTGCTTGAAACGTTAGGTATAAATAAGTAAGCAATAAACGCGATAGAAAACCGTATAAAATAGTTTAATTTAATGTGTAACAATCGCGAAAACATAAGTACAACCTATCATAATTTTATTTATTATCAAGTTTGTAATTGAGTAATTATAGAACAATACAAAACGTTATATTAATAAATAAACCCTGAAAAACTAAAAATAATCTAATATAATAAATAATTGGTAGGACGGTAGGACGCTACTCTAGCCAGTGTCACCACCACGCAAGCAGCGTTTCCGCGCTTGATAGCGATGTGACTATCCTTTGTGCAAGAAAGCTGGCGCGAGGGTAGGTATATAGGTTATAGGCCTATAGGTCCTAAAGAAATGTTTATTACATTAAGATACATTTTTTTTTTGAAAAATCTACGGTTTTTCATATAAATATTGATATAAACCAATAGTCATATACTTGTAATATAGAAAAATAATTCTATTCCAACCACGCAATATTAACATTATGAATGCAAATATTAATAAATAATTACCTATGACAAATCGTACGTGTAAACCTCTACGATTTAACTAAATTTTGAGATAGGTTAAAGCATAAAATTTCAATGCTGGAGTTTATAAAATTGACTGTGACTGTGGTTTATCATACATTGGGCAAACAAAGAGAAGCATTGGTACCCGTATCAAAGAACATATTGCTGACATGAAACATAGACGCTCAACCAAGTCTGCAGTCTGTGAACACTCACTTGACAAATCCAACCACTACATGCGTTTTGATAATCCTCAAGTCCTTGCAAAAGAAAACAGATTTATACCAAGGATGATACGTGAAGCGATCGAAATTAAAAAACATCCTAATTTCAATAGAGAGGATGGTTGGCAAGTACCACCAGCTTGGGACCCAGTTATCAATTTAATAAAATCTCAAACTCATCGGAAGACTACAAGTGTTTTTGATACTGTCAGCCAATACTGTGTGAATCGAAATAGTTTTCAATGATTTATGAGCTATGGTTTTGTATTCTTGTGACATCAGAAACAAATGACACAGACGAATGTCAACTCAGTCTGCCTGCGACCATGAGCTCTGTAAAGTGCTTGAAACGTTAGGTATAAATAAGTAAGCAATAAACGCGATAGAAAACCGTATAAAATAGTTTAATTTAATGTGTAACAATCGCGAAAACATAAGAAATCATTATAAAATTTCAGTAAAGTTTTGATCGTGATTGTAATATTTTTGCAGACTTTTCTTATAGTTGCCTGTCTCTTGTACAGCCACCAATAGGTACTGTACTCTGGATATTTAAATCTTTACTAATATGATAATGCTGAAGAATTTGTGCGTATGAACCCGTGGTTTGAACTTTAGAACTACTGATCCGATTTAAATAATTATTTTTGCATTTGTAAGTTTTTTTTAGCCTAAAGTACGACGGGCGTGTGAAACTGTTAAGCTCAGCTAAGTATAAATATCCAACTAAATTCATGCGGGCGAAAGCTAGTATAAGTATAAATTACAAAGTTTTTAGTTTAAAGGACAGTTAAAAAATACAGAAACTGATTTATTTTACACAAAGCATGAGAATTAAAAAAATCCAGTGACTGCATAAAAAAATCAAGCTGGGATTGCAAGCATGTTTCCTTAATTTCAGTGTCTATAATTTTTGCTGCAATAGAATGATATGTTGGACCATATTGCTAGTTCCCACAGAAGTTCTTATATTGCCTATTTATACTAGAATTATGGAGTAATTTTATAGGATAATAAATTTGATTAGAGAACACTTATATATTTTTATCGTCATAGATTAAAAAAGAGCAGTCAGCCGCGATTTCGTTATAGTAGAAGAAAATGACGAGTGATGGAAACAATATTCGTGATTGTGTGTGACGACTACGTCACACACAATCACGTCGGAGTGGAAGTTTAGCTTATAAACCATTAGGTTTAAACTTCCACTCCGGAGCCTTAGTTTTTTTATTTAACTTAAACATTGGGGTTAACTTCATTAGTTTTTATTTCCATTCTAAGAAAATATAACAAAAAAAGATTAAGTGTACTTAACTAAATTATATAATAAAATATTTTAAAATTTCATGAGAGATTAGGGTTTTAAATTTATAATGATACGAAGGTGATGTGATTAGTTGTCATAATTTTTTTAGTTATAAAATACTTAATAACAAATTTCATAAAAACATATTAAAAATAAATAAATGAAAAAAGGTAGTTATATCAAAAAGTCAAAAATCATATTACAAAATCAACAAAGATGATCAAATGACTTTTAAGAAGGTATTTTACATGTTCGTGCAAATTTTTTTCCATTCGGAAATTCTCCTAGGAAAGTTCTGTCGTTCGCTCGGCGGCTCACCTGCAGGAGCCATTAAGAAACTAATGTTAAGTAAGCTCATAACTTTACTCACTGGTGACGTTAAGAATGATTGCATGCCGGCGATTTAATATTTTTTTTTTAACGTAAGTCAAGCAAAACCTTATTACCTAAAAGTACACACTAGTTGGATTTGGATACTAGGTTTGGGTAAACCTAGTATCCAAATCCAACTTACTTTAAGAGGACGAATATTGAAAAACGACACGTTGAAATGTATTTTTAAACGGTTTTATTTAGCTCACCCCGTTTGTTTTATTATTTATTCTTGGGTCAAATTTAGTAATTCAAATTTCACCCTCTTCCTGTCAACCGATTAATCTGAAATTTTGTATACACTTTGGATTTTGTACAATTATGTTTATTCATTATCATTATAAATTCAAGATGGCCGCCGCTACAAAATGGCGGATAATTTATGTTTTATTAATCCCATCAATATGGGTATCAAATGAAAGGGCTCAACAAGCAGAATACAATATACTATAAAAAATTGAAATCCAAAATGGCGGCCGCAACAAAATGGCGGATAACGTAGGTTTTATCAATCCCATCAATATGGGTATCAAATGAAAGTGCTCAACCAGTAGAATACAATGTACTATATAAAATTAAAATCCAAGATGGCAGCCTCTACAAAATGGCGGATAACTTAGGTTTTATCAATTCCATCAACATGGGTATCAAATGAAAGGTCTCAACAAGTAGAATACAACTTAGTATGCAAAATTGAAATCTAAGATGGCCGCCGCTACCAAATGGCTGATAACATTTTTTTATCAATCCCACCAATATGGATATCAAATAAAAGGGCTTGACAAGAAGAATACAGTGCACTATACAACCTCAATATTTAAGATGGGCGCAGCCACTAAATGGCGTATAATAATAAGATTTAAATTTAGAAATTGAAACTGTAATTTAGGTATCTGATTAATCCAGCCTGAATCCACCACCCAAATCAAGATTTTGTATCGTGTTGAGGACTGTGTGGCGTTAGGGTGGCTAAAAATGATACGTCGTTAGCGGTACACCACCCAAGTTAAGGTGAAAGGTTAAAACGCGCCGAGAACTGTATGGCATTAGGGTGGATATAAATGAATTAAACAGAATGCGAAATAAAAACTAAAAACTAGAAAATAAAAATAGGTAAAAAAACTTTTTAAGTTAAACGGTTTTACGTTAAACATACATTGCAATTAAGATAAATGTACTAAAAACCAAAAAATAATAAAATAGATACAGTCGTGGGAATTATAAACATATGCATAGACGACTAAAATAAAACCGTGGGGCACGTCAATTGTCTACAAATTATCGACTTAATGTGCGATAGAAGAATCGTTTAATTCGTCTTTAGGCAGTTGGCCCGCAGACGGTGAGGAAATTACTTACTATTTTCTTGCTCATGGAAATTCCAATAGTTATACACTGTAAATAAAAGAGATGTTTCAACTAGTTTATCGTTGGCATTCACACTGCTGGCTGGCGAGGAATCGTTTCACTGCTCGTAGTTTGTCTTTAATCGACAAAACATATGATAAAAGTACCGCTCACCACTATGAAACCCTAAAACTCGCTTATAATCGAGCTTGCTAGCTTGTTTCCACATTCTAGCCCTACTTATCACAGGTCCATCGTTGTCGGTTGAACAACTGCCTTATTATAGTGTAACATTACAAAACAAACATTTTAATCAACGATTGTAGACAATTGACGTGCCCCACGTTTTTATTTTAGTCTAGTCT
This sequence comes from Apomyelois bistriatella, assembly GCA_947044815.1. NCBI lineage: Eukaryota > Metazoa > Arthropoda > Insecta > Lepidoptera > Pyralidae > Apomyelois > Apomyelois bistriatella. The sequence continues at coordinate 9,175,838 of OX345689.1, forward strand.
ATGCATATGTTTATAATTCCCACGACTGTATCTATTTTATTATTTTTTGGTTTTTAGTACATTTATCTTAATTGCAATGTATGTTTAACGTAAAACCGTTTAACTTAAAAAGTTTTTTTACCTATTTTTATTTAAAACTATTTTTGTCAGCCACAGAGACTTTACAGTAAGTTATGTAAATGCACAAAAGTAATCATTACGAAAATGATTCAACAATGAAAATTGTAAAAGGGTAAAGATTATAAAGAAAATTAGTGTCAATTCTTTATCAAAAAAATTTTGATATGCATTTTAGAGTTCTGGTACCTAAAGACTAAAAATAGGTTTTATGGGTATTTTAAGGTATCCGTCTGTCTGATGTGCTGTTCATAAGCACTTGCTGCGCGAATCTAATTCGTATCTCAATTCATTTTTTATACTTAGTACTTTTATTAAGACACGCGACACAAAATACTCTTATTAGACATATTTCAATTGTTCAAATAAATAAAAAGTTTTAAATAGTTTCATTTAATCGCAATAATAAGATTAGATAGATAGTACCTAACCTATAGAAATTAAATGAAAGTAAGTAGCCCCAGGTGGTTAAGTCAAACGGCGGTACTCGTAAATGGGCTATTAGAGGAATTAATAGGACCCGTTGAGATACACGGACAGGACCTTAGTTTATCCGCCCAAACGCATTACCACTTCGTGACTAGAAACTTAATAAACAACCACCACACACTTCAGGTTATGTTTGTTTTATACGGGAAGCAGGGCCCATATGCAACGTGGATAATCCATTCATTTTCCTTTTTACATCGCAAGATACAAGATATGGAAATATTGGCGGGATGACGCTAAAATCTGCAAACGTTTTTGTAAGTATGTCACGTACGTTCCGTTTAATATAATATTTATCTGCTTTTTGGATAAGGCATCTATGTTCTGTATAACGCAGGTTTATAAATTAATACTATAAAACTTAACTCCTTTACCTGACTTGTCACATGTCGTGGGTCGACCGTAAGGATCGTGATAGGCTTAGCTAGATAACAAGTTGCGTTTTATGCCGCAGTTAAGACATTCGTTTTTTCGCCAATTAATATGATGTGTCCAATATTTAGAGTAAATGGATGAAACAACCCATTTGTCATTTTGTCCAACTCGTCAATATCAAGATTATCTAGTTCCGTAAACTCTCGCAAATGGCGCTTTTTACGGTGTATCTGCTCAGTATCATCATATTTACGATACGAATGAGATGAGATACGTGTAGTTGTGCAATTTTGAAAATTGAAACCAAACGGTAACAATGCTTAATTCAATTTAGTGGTTCAGATAGCACGGTGCATTCTGAAATTTGCAGCTTTTAAAGCTTTTTTGCCTTGTGTATATCCTACTTCCTACTAAGCTATCCTTTATTCTTATTACTTCCTACTATCCATGATGAAGTATCAATAAAAGCACGTTAAGTTATTCATTAAGACGATACCTCGGTGAACACTAGCGCCACCGTCATTAAAAAATCATTACTCACTGAAAACACAAGTTATCAAAAATCCCTCTGCTGTAATTATGGTTCTGGATCTGAAGTTAATTTTAATCATACTCAATCATTAAATTATAGTTCCATATAGCTACAAATTGCAAAACTGCTAAAAGTGGCCGTTTTAAGCAATAATACAATTTGTAACTATAGGGAATTATATTTTAATTATTTAATATGTTTAAAGTTAACTTCAGATCCAGAACCTTAATTACAGCAGAGGGATTTTTGATAACTTGTGTTTTCAGTGAGTAATGATTTTTAAATGACGGTGGCGCTAGTGTTCACCGAGGTATCACCTTAAACGGAGCTTGTTGTTTCCGAGTACGTATTTACCTCCAGTTTGGCAGTAACATGTTTGGAGATCGAGCCGAAGAGTCATAAACATAAATTCCGCCGTAAACCATTTATCTCTTCAGCGACTTAATGTATCGTTAGCCGCTGCCTACTCACCGGGTTAAGGACTAGAGCAACCATACATATTTTTTTTATTTTATACAGATGCTGATGGGGATATTTTTATCAACCATCATTCGTGAGATTTTTCAGGTTCATCTTAAGTATGAAATAAGATTTGATATTATTATCATAACCGGCCGCCTGCCGGACGTCAAACCTACTTGGGAATGCGAGTTGGCGAATTGAGTCACCTTTGTCCCTTGGTCTCCTTTTACCATGAAAAGAACTGAGGGATTTATAATTAAAACATAAAATATTTTTTTATAAATTACTTTCACGTCTATGCAAGCAATGGCAAAAATATTCATAAAAAAATATTGTCTCCAGCTAGCGATTGTATAGAATTCATTGTAGATAGCAAAAGCAAGTAAGTAAATTAACTAAAATCAAAGGATCCTACATAGATATTATAAATTAAAATGTAATTAACAAACATGGATTTTAATCGAAATAAATGCGTAACTTTATAATAATTTGAAATTAAAATGGTTTTAGTGCATATGTTAATTTGATTGTAAGGTCAGGTTCTACGAACAAATCTATATAGGTATATAAAAGAAAGTCGTGTTAGTTACTCCACTTATAACTCAAGAACGGCTGAACCGATTTAGCTGAAAATTGTCAGGGAGGTAGTTTAGAGCCAGGAGAAGGACATAGGATACTTTTTATCCCGGGAAGCCCACGCGGGCAAAGCCGCGGGCAAAAGCTAGTTTTATATAAAAAAAGCATCTGATATGTGTTAAGATATACCTTTTTCGTATGTAAAATCTTTATTTACACAAAGAATATAATTTAAAAAATATAACAAAACATGGACTTAACGTACATAAGGCTATATTCCAGTTAATTAATGCTCGTAGATCAAAGGAAAATATAAATAAAAGAGTACCTACAAAAAGTAAAAAATTAAAAACTGTATACTAACATAAACTGGAAGAGACTCCACCACAAGACTCCACCGATAAGAGCACAGACAGCTTTTAAATTTTAGATAGATAAGTATCGTATCGTATCGTAGTGTAAGCTAAAAATAAAACATTAGCGAATATACCTACTTCGCGCGGGTTGATGTATCTAACCTACATATATAAACTGCTATATTAGGTACTTAAATTAATTTTCCTAAACTAACTACAAAATTCTACTAAAGCCGTAAATTCAATTCAGTGACCTGATTCAAGTAGGAGTTATATGCACCTGGAACGGAACAGTTTAATCCGCGTGTGCCGTAGGTATAGACCTCTGATTAATATAATAAAGTAGATGCACGATCCTATACAAAACCAAATACGAAATCCGGCAGTGTCATAAACATATTTTCCTTATTATACTTATATATTGTCCCAATTTAATAATTGGTTTGTAGTTGGACACAAAAGATAATAAGTGTCACGTTCCTTGTAGATGCGGACTGAGCGACTGAGAGCGAAACATGTTAATTTCATAAAATCATTTAGTTGCTCCAATTTTCATGCATCTACCTAATATATAATCGAAGGTAAAGTCACATAATACGGAGTGGAGTTGGGTGGTCGTTCAAGCGTTGCGGAAGTATTGGCATACTACCATCATCGCCTGCTAGATTGGCTGCCGGCCGTTCTCAATGCGTCCGCATGTCGCTTAATGTATTTGACATTACATTACGTTGATTTTTATTGACGACTGGGGCAAGCCCTAGCCTACTTGAAACTGTTCCTGTGGCTGTTACAAAACAAAGTCGCTTTCTCTGTCCCTATATCCATTTGTATGCTTAAATCTTTAAAACTACTCAACGGATTTTGATGCGGTTTTTTTAATAGATAGTGATTCAAGAGGAAGGTTTTTATGCCCATGCGAAGCCGGGGCAGGTCGCTAGAAGATTTATATAACTAAAAGTAGTTTATGACCCGATGAAAAGGTTATATAAAGTGCGTTTTTATTAGGTACAAATATATTTCAAGAGGCATAAAAAAATATTAAATCAAAATTTAAAAAATCTACAAGCTTATTTTGGAACATTAAATATTAACCAAATGACTTGGCAATCGCACGAAAACATTTTTGTCTCACAATTGATTGATACATTTAAACTATATTAAGTTAGATTGTTCGATGCGGTTGCCATGTCATACTGTTTATATAAATATAACAGATTTTTAAGCTATTGCATAGCTTTTATCGCGAGCTTTGAGCGCGGCGAGCGAATCAAGAAATTCCGTAACGAAAAAACCTGACACCCCCCTACCATGTACTCCGCCCGCCTACCATGCGAACTTATTGCATAACTTGATACTTATTATTTTTTATTTTTTTTAATAATTAAAATTGCACAAGTTGATAAAAAATGCTGTGCAATAGCTTTACCGTGGCAGTCCCCGAGTGCCACACGTCTTTTTAATATTGATATGCTCACTATTAGATGTTGTTAGATTAGCTTATACTTAATAACTGAAGACAGAAGGTCCCTGAGAGAACTGAATAAATTAACCGATTTGGTATATGTATCTCACAGTATATGGATCTCACAACTGAAGCGGTACGGTAACGGTAAACGCTAGACAACTAAACGAGACTTGGATTTTGTACAAGTTTTGTTTTTGATGGCATATAAATGTTCCTCCAATAAACCTGTAAACATCTCCGTCACGCTAAATTTAAACATGCTCAATGATCTCACAACACGATTACAAAGTTTCGATTTACCTTGAAGTCAAACCATGTTCCCATAAACGGTGTGTACCTCACTCTAACAGGCTAATATCGTTACGTTCCCGGGAACGTGATCTTTATTACGATCGGGAAGTTTCATGTTGCTCAAAAGAGTACCTAAAATAAGGGAGCATTTCCCGAATATCTGGTACACGCGCTGAACGTTATTTTATCCGTATTTGGTAGTGAATGTAATTGAATTGAATACGATATAACTTTTTATTAGGTGCTTTTATGAAATGTCATAATATAACTTATCTTATTTAGACAGGATAGGTACTAATAATTTTTAGATTAAAGTATCTCGTAATATTTTTAACATCCTAGCAATTGAATTGAGTCTGTAAACTTATAAAACATTTTGATGTTGACAAGACAGTACTGTTTGGTTCAGAACAAGATGATGACGTTAATACCAAAGATGCTGGATGATGGTGTTTGGCAAGTGGAAAACGGCCTTAATGTGTGGAATTTATAATAGCAATATTTAGTAAACACTAACTGTTGCCCGCGACTCCGCCAACGTGGTCTCAGTTTTATGGCGTCCAAAAGTAGTCAATGTTTGACTCCCAGTCCTTAACTATATCCATACCAAATTTCATTAAAAGCGGTTTTGCCATGAAAGCTTACAGACAAATAAACAGGCAGACAGACTCGTATTTATAATATTAGTATGGAAGTATGGATATTCAAATCCCTCATAATTCTGTTTCAACAGCACCCATGTCAAATAATTTTGGCGCTGTCTCGGTTGTCTTATTTCTTCGAAGATTTATTTACTTTCGGTACAACAATATCCTTTGATATCGCCGAGTGATTTTACTACGCCTTCCTATAGCTTTCCGACATCAATATCAATTACAATAGCCCGGGTCATATCGGGTTATCGGGTCATAGCAGACATGCAACTTTTGACACTGGCCCAAAAACACATTTATAGGAGTGAAAATCATGCAGCAGGTTGTTTTTGGGGTTCCATATTAAAAATAGTAGTTTAATGTTTATTAAATTTATGTAGATGCTAAACCTCGTCTTCGAAAAGAGAGGGATGCTAAATGAATCGATAAGGTATTTTAGTTCAAAATAAAAAATAGTCGCAGATCTAAAAGTATTGTGTATACTTTTCCCTAAGATTAGTTGCTTTTATGTAGGCTCTTCGAAGGTGACACAAAGCCAGAGACATGACACGAGTCGTAGCTACCGACTGCGGAGATATACCTATGTGGGCATTGTGGAACGTGCGGTCGCATAAGAGGTTTTAAAACATACCTACCTACCTTGCCTTTATTTAGATAGGAACTCGTACATAAATTATTTATAATATAATGTACTGTATACGACATACAAGTATTATGATGGTAAGTTATAGTAGATGAACGTCCCCAAAACCTTTTTGCTACAAACATGCTATACCTAGTGTTGATTAATTTAGTTAAGTATACTTATTGCCTTATCAGTAAACTTATTCATTTTATCGTGATCGTATTGTATAATATTCAAAATAATAATAACTAATGTTATGACCAATTGCCTAAGTATTCCCAATTGGTAGTCTAGGTTGGTGATCTATGGGTACACGGTATTTAACTATATCAGTAATTTTCTGTTGTAAAATCGTAAAATTTTATTATTTGACCAGCGACCCGCCCCGGCTTTGCATGGGCATAAAACCTTCCTCTTAGAAAAACCGCATTAAAATCCGTTGCGTAGTTTTGAAGATTTAAGCATACAAAGGGATATAGGGACAGAGAAAGCAACTTTTACTATGTTTTATACTATGTAGTGATTTTTGTAGAATAAGAGTAGGAAAGCGGATCTCCTGGGCTCAGAGGCAACTGGCTGAGAATGCAACCAGGAAAACGCTAGGATAAACTGGATGATGAAGAAGAAAACGTTGCAACAAAACAATCATTGTCTTTCAACACGAGAGACACCAACTTGCACCTTTGAATCTGCAGTTAGTGCACAATTACACCTATCTATGTCCCTTTTTAAAATGGAAAGTTGTAGAGCACATTTTATGTAAAAAGGCATTGTCAACGAGATTGATTGAAAGCTTCTTCGCTAATTATAACATGATAAACATTGTCCTTGAAAGAAAATGGCATCTCATTAAGTGTTAGAAGCTATCTTGAAAGTGTACTAAATAACGGAACAAGAACAAGAATGAATGAAAAAAAAGGTTTGTTAGGTGGTTTTCGTCAATAAATTTAATATTTTACTGCTCGGGTATCTGCGGGTGGCGAGGTTGAATTTATGACGACAAGGCTCTTTCGCTTCTAAGGAAATGCGCAAAATTGTTTATGATCTTGTTGAACTAAGAGTCTTTAAGTTGAAGAGCATACGACTATTAATATCAAAACCAAGTCCACAGGTAAGCGTTTTTGACAGCTATAGATAATCAAAAAACTAATGGCAAGTAAACACAACAGCAAAACTTTGGTATCAATAGAGTCTGCTAATTTATTTTTCTGCATTTTTTCTTCATGGCATCTAAATGCAAAATGCAAAAATCTTCAGTAGCTGAAAGTTTATAGAAGAAATATATCCTTCTTTGATATAAACATATTCCTACGCATATTTCATGCAAAATAAATTGGAGGCTGTTTATGAGTAGGGTAACAAAAGTGCTGAGTGGCTTAGCTGCCTTTCTTGACATCCTACTAAGCAAACAATGGCTAAGAAAAACGCATTTTCTTTGTTTTTTTTTGTTTACTAGATTTATAAGATAAACAAAAAAAAACATCCCTTAAATTCTCGACAAAAAACAAGTACTTATGTTAATTTATAACCTGATAATTTAAGATTCAAATGATTTTAGATTAAATGCGTCTAGACCTTCTGTGGCTTTCACTTGATTATGAAAGATTTGCAAATTTATTAAATAAGGTTCTATCACAGCTAAGTTTGGTTCACAGAGTTGTAGTTGCCCACGGAATTTAACATTAGAGGTATCATTTAAACTTTTTAAACTTACTTAATGTATGTTAGTTGCACAAATGCATTTGCGTGACAAATGCATTTGCTGTTACTGCAAACCCCTATTAACCGCGTGGCCATACATACACTCACTATTTAAAGTGTTCTTGTACTATATGGAGAGGAGTGTTACAAAACATCATTATATTATATGAATATTGTACTGCTAGGTAGCAGTTTGATTCACCCATATATTTCAATTTCGCCATGTGCTGCGAATCTGGCTAAATGTAAATCGAGTAGCATAAATCAGATGGAATATTAAATGTGTTGTCGCCATCGCCACGGGCACGGGAATTGTGCAAGTTTATGAGAAACACGTTCATGGGGTTGGCCTTGTTTATCGGTCAACGTTTGATTTATGATAATAGCTACAGATATAAATTTAGTTTCTTATCCTCTAACTAAAAAATAACTCCCTAACTAATATTATGAATGCGAATATGAGTTTGTTTTTAAAATACCACGCGTAAACCACTCATGCGTTTTAGATAAAATTTGGAATTGAGTTAGTGGATTTACAGACACTAGAATATTTTTCTATATCTGCATCAATAGTAACTTTATATATTATATATCTGTATTGATTATTTGCATTTATATGTAAAGAGAAGAGCAATACTAAAGCGGACCAATACTAAATAAGAAAATCGGGACGCAGACTTCGAATTTACAGACCTATAATATTTATTGGTAGGTTAGTATTAGGTACATACCTATCTCTTAGTGGAGAAAAATGAGTGTCCAAAACCACTCATTATCACGCTCTCTGCTTATCAATTTTTATGATGCACAATGAAAGGGAAACAGCAAATTCAGTATTTGATCGAGAAGCAGATGATTATACTGACTCATCGTCCGCAAATGGAACAGACTAGGCTGCGTGTATATCATGCAATAACTAGTTATGTCAGACTAGACGAAATTTATGAGATGAAGTGCCAAGGACATACACTGACGATGTGACGGTGTCTTAATTAATTCTCACAGAGATTGATGAACCCCCTGTACGACGAGAACGACGAACGACGGGGAGTGACACTCACAGAACGTATGTAATTTTGTCTTGCATATTTCATTATGACCCACATTACCCACATATCGCCGACTCATCTACATGTTAATTAATTTTGGACGAAATGTTTTCCTTTTGCGATAATATATACAGTTAATAAATAAAAAAATTGTATTTGCTCATTATTTAAAACTTAAGATATTCATGTACCTAAAATAAATAGGAAGTGAGTTCTCGGAATTATATTTGGTTGCATTATAAATTGTACAAAGTTTCAAGTGTTTCCGGAGTTATATAAAAACATTATAAGTACTACTGTTTCTATATGCTACGTATTTATTACCATTAGCTTTCCCGCAACCGCAGCACAAAAGATCTTTCAGGATTTATTTCATTTGTATTCGGGTCGGGAGTGGGCCATCTGCTATTTGTGGAGGGACCGCAATGTGCTAAGAGAATTTTGGGAAATCACGTGTTTAACTTATAATAACAGAAGAAAAATACAATTTATAAATCCTAGCGAACGAGGTATCAAAGATGTAGTTACAGGACAAGTTTAAGAAAAACATATCATTGTTGTAAGTAAATATTTTCTTTGGTGTTTTGATACAAATACAAATTCTGCATCTCTGAGAGAGCATTCAAAGTACTTTGATTTAACTGTAATCTCTGAAATAACACCTAATATTGTTAAGATCTGAAATAAAGCAATTTCTGGCACAGTAATATTAAAAGGCCGAGGCGGAACCGAAGTCCTATGGCGTGGTATTAAACGGACGGCAAAGCCCGCTTTAATAGTAGATTGTTATACAAGGGAGGAAAGGAATAAATCCCGTGCGAGGTATTTAAACTATATATATATATATGTTTAGTATAAGAATATATATATCCTTTGTATATTTTTTTTAAATTTGAAAGTAAATGCGTATTCAGTTTTAAGCCTATAAATTTACAAATACAACATTGGATAGTCAAATCGCGTTACAACCATAGAAAAGTAGCAAAAGGGTTCATGGAAACATGCTTGACCCTTGGAATTTCATACCGTACCCTTTTGCCCTTTAATCAAAACCTAATGGTATTATAAATATTAGTATGTTTAATTAAAGCTGAAGAGGCTCCATTGTTTGCTTATTGGGGTATGACAGAAGAACTCATAGCTCCTACCTAAGTTTTTTTTTGAGCAGTATTAAGTTTAGTGCCAAAAAAGAAACTATTATTTTTACTTTTGTACGCACACACCAGATAATTTCATGAGTGGTTGTAATAATTTAGACTATTCATTTATGTCGATTAAACCAAGAAAAAGTAAACAGCTAAACGTTCCTTTGTATTAGTTTCCTATACTGTAATATAATACAATATAAATGTTATGCAACACTGTTGCATAACGTTAGCCGACAACTTTGAGTTGTACTGAACGTAAAGGTTACGTCAATCACATACATTTTATCCATGTCAAATGCGTTTGATAAAATTTCCTTAAAACTTAATTTATTCTTAAAATAATAATGGGCTCGTTTTTTTAAAAATTAATTGATATTTTTTTTCTAATGTAATAAAAACAAACACCTTTAAAGGTTCCGTTTTCGATTATTGCAATAATTGTTGTATGTGTAAAAGTTGTTGTATGAGCACAACAACTTTTACACACAACATTTTCTCCGGGCTATAGCCTGAATCGTGTACTGTAAATAGAATTAAAATTAATTAATTATTTTTAGAATTAACTGAATTTATCTACCAAGTTAAGTAAAAATAAAAAGAAAATTTTAATTTACATTTTGATTTGATTTTATATTCACAATTTACGAAACTAAAATAAAAATCTTATAATTCTAGTGACTATTAAAATTGAACTTATGTTGTGATAAACACTCAAAGATACACATATTTCTGTTTCCTTCTTGCGGCACCTGAATAACTAAGTGTTTTTTTCTGAAAGTAAAGAGGCACTTTTGCTCTAAATAGCCCCCATTGACAGAAAGCGGGAAACACGTGGGGGCGGGGAGGCAGGTCGAGCTAAAAATAGACGACCGCCATACTGGGGCAAGGCCATACTCCCTGGCGCCTTAACCCGGCCCGCAGGTACGGCTTACGAACATCCTTGTGATTAATCTGTGCGTATTTGCGACTCCTGTTGAGGATCGGCTTAGGGACACTCGGCACAAATCTGAGGGTCCTTCACACTTCAGGCGTGGATGGACCTTGTTATATTATATTATAAAAGTACACAGAACTTCGGTCATATATATCTGAGATATATGAAGTGTATAGAAAAAACTGAATCATATGCTAATCATTATGAATACTTTTGAAATATTTTGGTTAATAATTGGTGGCGCTTTAGAATACAGAAGCTGTTTTGTTATATACTGTGGTATATATCTGTAAAATAAATTAACAAATCACCTTAAAAAGAAAATGTATATTTTTGTAAGTAATTCTTCTACAATCTGATCTCTTAAGTAGTTATTGATGAAACCCTAAACGATTAGTAAGGCAATCACGAACGTATTTATTTGGGCCAGTAAAAAAGGGGCTCGATCAACAGAAAACTAATGCTGGCCAGAAAGCTTCGTTTTACAATTTCCGCTGTCAAGCTTTTCGTGGTAGATAATGGCAATAATCGCCACTATAAAGCCTTATTGCAACCGTCAAGACAATTTCCTCGGGAAAGTTTAGGGTTGAGTGTTTTATGTCGATCTGAATTCAATATGTTTCTACAAGCGATTCATATACACATTTCCTCCCTCACGTCTACGGGCCGTCGATTTGATGGGATGCTGCGATATCGGTACCCTCCGAGAAAGTGTCTCCATAATTGATTAGAGAGATTTGTTTTGGCTTGTTCATAGGTATTAGTAAAAATGTATGATGCGATAGTTGTTTTTCTTACATTTAGATAAGTATAATTTGATAGTGAAGTAGGACGAGAATTGTTTCCTTTTATTTGGTGTTTCTGAAAATAGACTTCCGTCCTCGGTATTGTCAAAACTTATTATTACTTGTATAAAATGATAGGGACGCATTAAAGATAGGAAAGGAATTGGACTTTTTTATACCTGGTAATTTTTCCTGATGGTAAAGGCTTTTGGCCAGCAGTGGGAGACAAATAACAGCAACTAAAAAAATTTCAAAGAACCTAATGTTATAAAAACTAATAAAAACTATTGCATGATAAATGAATGTTGCAAGTTTATATTTTGATAGTAGTTTCCTTCTCGCACTAACAATACATTAAACATCGAGTAAAACTTCAGTTTACATGTGTTTAACTGTCAACAACAACTGTGTTGCTATGTTACATGAAGTTTACCACTGACTGTATTTAGTGCAAAAATATTAAGAAATAAATTAAATTTTCCAGATAATAAGTCGTTAAAACTTAAAAATAACACAAGAAAAACTGTAAATAAATCAAAAACTCAACTTATCAACTTAAATGTCAACTATTTGATATTATCGATTTAGAAGTGTAAAGAAAGAGCCAAACGCAAAGAGGTGTTCAGTTCCAGTATTCTAAAACAAAGTCAAGGTATTAGAGGAATAACGAGCCATTATTCTATCAGCTTTTAAGACGATGTTGGAGTTTTTTTATACTTTTAAGTTTTTAAGTCATTTTCTCTAATTTAGTATCTCGGCAGGAATAGAATTAGTTAGGGCGGGACGAATTTCCTGATACTTTCTATGGCTGCAGGGTTATTTATGTTTACGATGTCAAAGTTTAAAGTAAAGAATGATGGCGGAATTTTAACGAATAAAAAAAAAAAATACGGATGAGTTGATTTTTTTTTTACAACATCATAAGAGTCCCAGAAATACATTTCTGTAAATAAAATATTTTTAAACCCCCGGGAAAAAAACTAGATTTTTATTATAAATTATGTTACCAGAACTTAAATATGGCAATGTAGAAAGTGAAACATTCGCATAGAGCCACGACTTACAACTGCCAATGTCACTGTCATTCAAACTGACTTGAACTCTGTAGATTGCGGTCTACATAAAGAAAGTGCAAAGCAATAAATATATTGACTTTCCTAATATCCTAACCTAGTACTCTACTATAATCAATTAAATCAACTGTCAATGTCGATTTGACAATGCTAGCAACTGTCAGAGTGACATGATGTTTCAGTTCAGTTGTGGTTGGGTGGGTTTTGTTTTAAATATGGCGATGGAAAATGAAACAAAAGGACGACTTTTAAAAAACGGAATAATTAAAAAAGCCCGGGGTTTATAATTATTTAGTGGTGGTAAACGTGTAATTAGTTAAGTGTTCTTGCTAATGCGATTTGTTTCAAGTTATCTATATTTTTTGTTTTTTTTCGTACAAACGATGTATGGGGCTTCGCCAGGATTCTTTGGGTATTAGCGCCAACTGCCATTGCCAGCCGATTATGAATAGTGATGGATGGCGTGATCGTTGCCGCTCCGTTTAATGATGACCTCATTTCACTCTACCCTAAGATGAATGCGGTGCTCAACCCTTTTTTAATTATGCAGCTTTTGTGCTAGAAGTGCCTGAGTTTTTAATTTGTCGCCAACAACTTAAAAAAGAAACGTGGACCTTTCATTTAGTTCCAAATTAGCACCTTTTTAATTAATGCCATGCGAATTTATTGAAACAACTTTACTTAAATTTAATTTTTTTTAATGAACATTTCATGTAGAAGATAAACAAAATAAGAAATGTAACAATGTAGTTTGTTTTGTTCAGCCACCCACTGTATGTGTCTGAGTGTCTGTGAATGCTGTTTTCGCCGAAGTATGAAAGGAAGAAAGCGCTTTGCAAGCACCTGTATATGGATTCAGGCCTTTGTTCTGCGGAGAGCGGTCGAGTGCACGACGAGACATTCGACACGTTTTTAGCATCATTTTTTTGACTGAGTATCCCTACTATATACTTTAAATGATTGTTAACTGAATATGTATCGTTAAAAATTCCATAACTAAGAACATATAAACATAATGGCGATAGAAAATTTATATGAGAATTTTGCCCAAAAAGTTGTATGAGGCGAATTTTCTGTTTGGTTCGCCATTTAACTAAAATATGTATTTTGTGCCTTCCTATTTCTGAGCCATTATTAAAAAAACTGCTACAAGTAGGCACTTTGCCAATTTTAATGTCCATCCAAAATCCATAAAAAGAAACATAAACTGTGAGAATATAAAACTCCTCGTAATAACTGAAGGACAATTTAATTTTACGGACATTTTCACGATGATATTTAAGGATAATCTTCATTTTATTTATTTCATTAAGGATATACTTCATAAATAAGGTATATTTATTAAGTAGTTAATAATATATATATGTATATATAAGATACAATTACCTACATACAAAAATCTGTCATGTACATTTCACCGAACAACTATTTTTTGGATGATAGGCAGGTATTCATTTCTTGTCATCTAGACGAGCAAGTTGCACCAGAAATGTGTGATAACGCTTTGGTTAAGTGTCAAGGATAACACACATCCGAGATACAAGTATCTTATATTAGAGATTCAATGTCTACCAAAATCAATTTAGTGACTGTGATATAGTCATAAATAAGTTGAAGCTGTATTAATATTATAGTAACAATTCCAATTTTTAATAAAAACATCTAGTTTTAGTAGTTCAATGGAAATGTCCTAATAATCCGGTAAGTTTTAATACATTGCATTGTGTGCATCTAGAAATCGGCTACAGTATCGTTAGTTTGTCGTGAGACCTCTAACGAGCTGCATCCAGGCTGAGCGGATGGCAGTAATGAGGCCTCACAGCTATGGGATATACATGACTTTCTTCGAGTATATGGGTTAAAAATGATAAATAAAAAACCCAGAAAAAATTCTTTGAACCAAAAATAAAAGTTCAACATGTAATATGAAGTTTTAAGACTACTCGTGATTTGAGCGTCAGAGGCAACTGTGCTACAAGCAAAGTTATATATATCAGTTTTACAGGCCACATTCATAAAGGTATGTAAGATGGTAATAGAGCTAGAATAGTATCAGTCTTAGGTATAAAAGTAATGGTTGTTTAAGGACTTTATCCACCCTTCATCAATGTAAAACTATAGGACAAATGTTACAACTAAATTTTGAAAAGATATTCCGTTCCGTCTAAATAGCTGAAACGTTGCGGTTGTAGGGCGGAGAACTCAATTAGTCGGGTGGATGGTTGTTACCTACCCGACGTTTGATTTGCATTGTATGTTCGTTATTTTAGGTAGGGTTGAATAAATACATTTATTATGCCAATTCTGTAGTGTTTACAGGCCTAATTATTAGTTAATTGTACTAACAACATATTGTTTCTGTAAATAAACTACTGCAGTAATAATATGTGGTAGAGCAGATCTAACCACGTACTATGTTTGTTAAAAACTCAAAAATCGCAAGAATGTATTGTAACAAAAGCAAATGTAATACTAACATTAATTTATGTTAATTAAATAAAATTAACATGTAATGGCTAGGGGACGCGGGGTTAGAATTCACAGTCTTTCCAGGATTGTATGGAAGGCACGTTACGAGGGCGTAACGTGCCTTCCGAAGCACGAAACTATTATTTTTATCGGACAATCAGATGATTTTAGTCTGTAATGTCTGACTCAAAAAAAATTAAACTGAAATATGGAATATGATATGAATGAACTGCTATATTTTGAAATAAATTAGATGAAATTCAGCATAGAAATTGTTATTTAAAATTCATTTTCATTTTGAATTCAGCTTCTTTATACCTCTTTATGCTGACTTTAAATTACTTTCTTAATTTGCATGACGAAATAAAAGGATATTTCAAAGAGCTTAAATATTTTCGTCACACTCATTTGTTAACATTTCTGATTTTCATTGTCTTCTTAATGCAAAGATAAATAATAAGACTATATTAAATGTTCAAAAATTATTTTATATATTATTTTATTATTTCATTTATTGTAGTATTTATATCACCTTATGCTTAGGGTGCAACTTTTAAACAAAGCACCTAAACGTTTAAATGTCAATACTAGTTAAAAGAACAAAATTAAAATGGATAGCTGAACGATTGATTCACTACTTAGCACATGTGATTGTATAATGCGCAATTAGTCAAATAGTCAAAAACAACCGATTACAAACCGACTAAACTGTAAAATATTTCCACATATTTGTATCGCTTTTCATAACTATATGCCAAACACACAAACAAAATAAATTTACCTACATATTTGTTTAAAATTCATAACAGATATACCAATTTCATATTTCTTTCGATTACTCAAAGCAATTTCATATTACTTTTGATTACTCATTTAAACAAAGTAGTCCCAGAGCGTATACAGTTTACAAAAGTAATAAAGCAGAGTTCTTTAGGCCTCGAATAAGCTCTTTCATTTCTTTAAAACTCCATCTTGATCCCTCCCTTAATATAAAAAGTAAGGTCATTTGAAAATCTCATACCGTTTGGAGTTTGTACTCGTAAAATAGGTAAGTAACTAAGCATTTGTCTGTTACGCTATACGTATACTTTCTGCATGATAAATTTAGCGTCTACTAATAAGCAAATAGTAACTACCAGCTTGTACTGAAAACAGCCGTGAAATATGTACTTACTTACATGTAATTAATTAAGTACAATCTTATTATTTTACATTTCCCTCGGGAACAGTATATATAGTTTTTCCCGCTATGAAAAGTACTTTGTGTGTGCGAAATTTCAGGCAGATTGGTTCAGTAGAGAGGTAAAAGCGTAACAGACAAAAACACATTCATATTTATAATATTATAGTTGGATGAGTTGGGATAAATTGGGATAGCATTAGAGTTTTGTAGTAATAAGTTGGAACGGAAAGAACAAGATTTTATTCAGGGTTGCACTGAAAAATAAATTAATGAAATGTAAATAAGAAAAATTAGTTAGTTAATTATCAAATAATTAATTTTTCTTATTTTTTTTTAAGTAATCGCAATAAGTGTATTTACAAGACAATTACAAAGACAATAACTTAAAAAAAACAAAAATAAATAATTTATTTATTAATAATTAATTAATTATTTAGTTTTATTATAAGTTAGTAAATACACTTATTGCGATTAGTTAAAAAAAATAAGAAAAATTAATTATTTGATTATAATGATGATTTCAGTTTAGTAAAAACTTTCACTACGATACTTATATCGGACATTGATAAATTTGATCCGAAGCGATTTTTAATTTTAAGTTCGTCATTGCGGCTAACTTTTATTCTATCGTCTCTCAATTACTTATCATTTTATCTGTAGCCTTATTAGTTGTATGACTTTAGTACCAAACTATAACTAAAAATATCTTAGTACATTCAGTCAATAAAATTTATAAATTCCTCTCAGGAATACAAAAAAATTGGCAATAAAAAAAAAGTTTGTTTAAGGTAAGTCGGCTCTTGCGTCTTCAACGGAGGAAGAGTGGGAGTGCAACCATATGCTGTATACATTTATAAACCAATTGATAATACTAACTTAAGATTGATTTAGTGTCACCAATGTAACGATTTTATTAACAGCGAATTTTCGATTGCATCCGAAATGTTTGAACTTAAGCTAAGGGTTAGCTAATACGTGGTTTTAATATGTTATACAATTAGGTCTTTTTTGAACAACCTGTCTGACATCAATCCTCTATGAACATGTTATTGTTGTTAGATTCCTTCATTAGTCGAAAAAAATGGTCAACATAGGTTATTTTTTTCTAAATAAGGATATAAGGACTTCTTCTTATTTCCGAGTTGCCTTTTACGACATATACAGAAAGACATAGTATATATACCTTTTCTAAAGCTGCATATAACAAACAAACTACTTTAAAATATGATTTGACAATACGGAAGAGTAAGTTCAAGTGTAAGGACGTACTGAGCGGTATGCCAAATGGAATATAAAAGACATATTACTAAAGAACTGTTCGGCGTATCCCGTCTCAGTCTGCGCACTGTCGTGGTCCTGGCATTTTGCCAATGAGAGCTATCTTACCTACATTTCGTAGTGAGAGTCTTAAGAAAGCACAAACAATTCTTTTCCTGGATATTTGTTAATGCCACGGTCATGGTCGGTCTTTCATACGGACAGTGATCAAAGACTTAAAGCTACTATGATTTTATCTTTGAGGGTTTTTTTATCTTCAAGGCAGTTTTTGGTGCCTATTTGAAACCATAGTATATTTCGGTATATTTTTATGTAGTATTTTTGATATGAGAAATTGGTAAACGAACAATCGTCAGTCATTTAATAAAAAAAAGCTGCGCTTTTATTATTAGATTAGGGACCTATGTAAGACCAGGTTTCTTGCAAGGCTATTACGTCACAGACGTAATAGCCTTGCAAGAAACCTGGCTTTTGCCTAGCGATCTATCATACTTGAATAACATCGACAGAGACTTCAGCTGTACGGGAACATCGGCAATTGACACAACAGTGGGGATGTTGCGTGGGCGGCCCTACGGTGGAGTTGCAATCCTGTGGCGGCGAAATTTGTTTCCTAATGTTGAAATTGTTCAGTGTGCAAATCCGCGTGTATGTGCGATAAAAATAGTGCTAAATACGACCTCAATATTAGTGGTAAATGTGTACATGCCTACTGACGAGACCAAGAACCTAGCGGAATTTACGGACACGTTCGCAGCGGTGAGTGCAATAGTAGACGCTAGTTGTATTGAGATCCTGGGGAACAATTTTTTAATGAAATGCTAATACATTGTGAGGAACAGATATGGACTTGTATAGATTTCGATATGTTACAGGGCTCAGACGATTGCTTTACTTTTATAAGCGAGGCTAACGGGTCAAAAAGGTGGCTTGACCACTGCTTAGTATCTAAAGCAGCCGCACCCTCTGTGAACAATGTAAACATACAACATGATGTACTATGGTCAGACCACTTTCCCTTGTTAATAGAATGCAACCTAGGCACAGTATTAACTAATAAATGTAAATTAAAAGTTTTACATAATGAGGTTGTATGGGGTGAGAGAAATAATAAGCAAACTGAAGTATATTATAATTTATGTCATTCTGAGCTCAAAAATATTGATTTTCCCTCCGAATTTCAAACTTGTGGCGACCGGACCTGTAATAATTTGTATCACAAACATATTATTGACAGCTTATACGATAAATTTATTGATACATTAAGAAAGGCTTCTATTGCTAGTAAAAAATGTAATTTCAGTAAACAGAGAAAAAAGGTGGTAATAGGTTGGAATAAGCATGTCGGTGAGGCGCACAGGAAAGCTAAAGAAAAATTTCACATATGGTGCTGGTATGGAAAACCCAGTTCTGGCATTATTTTCAATGAGATGTGCTCAGCTAGAAAATTTTTTAAGAACCGTCTTAAATGGTGTCAAAATAACGCAGAGCAGGTAAAAATGGATATTTTGGCCTCACATCATGAGAAAAAAGATTTTAAATCGTTTTGGAAAGCCACAAATAATTTAAATACCAAGCCCGCCATTCGTGTGTGTGTCAACGGTGTTAGAGACCCCAAACAGATAGCAGATCTTCTCAGGGACCATTTTAATGTAAAATCTCCACTGGGGCCATCGAAAATGGTGCTCAATGTTGAGACTGGAAAGGAACTATTAGTTAGATGTAGTACTAAAGAAATACAGAATATTATTATAGCAATGACAAAGGGTAAATCACCTGGTCATGACGGTCTCAGCATTGAGCACCTGCAGCATGCGGGTCCACACTTGCCGAGACTACTCTCAATGCTTTTTAACATATGTATTAGTCACTCATACATACCCGCTCAGATGATCAAAACAGTGGTGATACCTATTGTGAAAAATAAAACCGCCAACCTGTCAGACAAACATAATTATAGGCCTATCTCGCTAGCTACAGTGGTCTCGAAGGTTTTTGATAGCATGCTGAACTCGCGTCTGAATAATTATATACAACCGCTCGACAATCAGTTCGGCTTTCGGCCGGGACTCTCAACTGAAAGCGCTGTATTGTGTGTTAAACATGTTGTGAGGTATTATAAAGCCCGCAATACACCGGTACACGGGGCCTTTCTTGATCTGTCACAGGCTTTTGACCTGGTGTCGTACAATGTCCTTTGGGAGAAGCTTGAAAAAGCTAATTTACCATTAGAACTAATTAATATCTTTAAGTTCTGGTACGGGCATCAGGTCAACGGCGTGAGATGGGCAGGAACCATGTCTGGGTCATACGGGTTGGAGTGTGGGGTAAGACAGGGTGGGCTGTCTTCGCCGACACTTTTTAACCTCTATATCAATGACCTGATCGTTGCGCTCAGTAGCACTCGTCTCGGTTGCCACATAGACGGAGTTAATGTCAATAATATAAGTTACGCTGATGACATGGTGCTGCTGAGTGCGTCGATATGTGGTCTCAGAAAATTAGTGGCAATCTGTGAAGCTTATGCTAAAGCTCACGGACTAAAGTATAATGCCCTAAAATGTGAATGCATGGTTTTTGGGGTCGGAGGAAAAAGCTTGGTTCAATATCCGGAAATCAAAATTAGTGGGGTAGAAATAAGAAGGGTTTATAAATTTAAATACCTGGGGCATCTTTTGACCGCTGACCTCAGGGATGATGATGACATTGAGAGGGAGCGAAGGGCGCTGGCGATGAGGGCGAACATGGTAGCTCGCAGGTTTGCTCGATGTTCTCCAAAAGTTAAAGTTACTCTTTTTAGAGCATATTGCACCTCATTTTATACCTGCAGCCTGTGGGCTCAGTTTAGCAAAAAAACGTACAGCGCCCTTCGAGTTCAATACAATAATGCTTTCAGGATGTTGATGGGGCTACCAAGACACTGTAGTGCATCAGGGATGTTCGCAGAAAACCGCGTTGATTGTTTTTATACCACGATGCGTAAAAGATGCGCATCCCTGGTGCGCAGAGTGCGTGCTAGTGCCAACAGCATCCTGAGCATGATTACAAGTAGGTTGGACTGTACTTATGTCAATCACTGCTGCTCAATCTCAAATGGGATTGAGCGACAATATTATTGAATGGCAATATTATTTCATTTTTGTGAAATGTGTTACTAACACTAGGTTAAGCACTATTGTTTACTAACCAAATGGACTAAATGTCTGAAATAAACTGATATTATTATTATTATTTTTATATTTATTTTATTTTCTCGGCTTTTAATAAAAACCGGTATACTGAAATATACGGACCTAAGCCAAGTGTATGTCAGGTAAATCTAAAATTATATTGTCAGCAATATTATTTAGGTTGGGAACTGTCGGTGTGAGACGATTCTGTGACTGTTGTGGGAGATTGATTTGTGAAGTTGTGTTGGGTGTGTGTGTATCAAGTTGGTTGTCTGTCTGAAGAAACTTTCTTACTAATCGGCAAGTATTTAGAATGGCGGCCTTTTGAAGGAGATGATAGGATTCAGGTGCCAGGTTTAAAGTTTGAAGAGACTGATGTAACTGTTTTGGTATGACTCCAGTTGTAGAGAGTACTATTGGGACTATAGTAACTTTTTGGAGATGCCAGATTCTAGTTATTTCGTCTTTTAATTCAGTATATTTAGACAATTTTTCTGAAATAGTGTTCTGTAGGTTATGTGTATTTGGTACTGCAATATCAATCAAAAAAGCGGTTTTAGTGATCTTATCAACTAATGTAATGTCTGGTCTATTGAAATGGATAGTACGGTCTGTTAGAATGAGGTTAGAATAGCTCTGTCAAAGTATAATTTGGCTGTTTGATTTTCTAGTACTGTTTGGGGTGTGTATTTATAATAAGGTTTTATGGATTGTATAAAGTTGTATTGAAGGGCAAGATTTTGATGAATAATGTTAGCAACTTGGTCGTGTCTATGTTTGTAGTCGGTCTGGGCTATTGTTTTGCATGCACCTGTAATATGTTGGATAGTTTCTGGCGCGCTATTGCATTTTCTACACGAATCTGAAGTGGCATTCTTTATAATGTATCTACGATAATTTCTAGTTTCTATTACCTGGTCCTGAATCGCTAACATGAAGCCTTCAGTCTCCGGGAAGAGTTCGCCTCGATTAAGCCACGCGTTCGACGCATCTTTATCGACAGATGAGTGGCAGAGGTCTTGGCGATGTCTTCCGTGTAGAGACTTTCCGACCCATTCAGCAATTTTGGTTCTTTCTTCATTTATTGTTTCATTAGGTTGTTTTGTGTAATCGTTCAAATTGAGGGGAGTCAATTTAGTATCATTTATTACTATTGCTTTGTGGAGAGTGGATAGAGTCATTCTATTGAAAAAATACTGTCGTAAGTTTGTAATTTGTTTATTGTGCAAATTTACTATGTCAATAAGTCCTCTACCGCCTTCCTTTCTTGGTAAAGTTAGTCGCTGTATGCAAGAACGAGGGTGATGTTTTCGGTGTCTAGTCATAGAGGTGTTTATTATTCGTTGCAGGTTTTTTAAATCTGATTTAGTCCAATTTATAATTCCAAAGGAATAGGTGAGAACCGGAATAGCGTAAGTATTAATAGCTTTAGTTGTATTCTTTGCATATAGTTGGGATTTAAGTATGGCATTAATTCTATGTCGAAATTGTTGCGTCAGTTTTTCCTTGGTTTCTTTATGCTGAATTCGAAGTGATTGGTTGTATCCTAAGTATTTGTAGGTATCCTGTTCAGATAAAGGGTCTATTTGTTGTCCAGTTTGTAATGTATAATTGTGTTGGTATTGTTTTCCTGATTTTATTGAATTTATTTTACATTTATCTAAACCAAACTCCATTTTTATGTCATTTGTGAACTGCTCTACTATGTCTATCAATTTGTTAAGTTGGTCTTCGGTTTTGGCGTATAGTTTTATATCGTCCATGTATAGTAGGTGATTAAGGGTGATGTCCGTCTGTTCATTTGCAAGTGGTATCGGATATCCTAGTGAACTGCAATTTAATGCATTGGAGAGTGGATTTAGTGCGAGACAAAACCACAATGGGCTAAGGGCGTCGCCTTGAAAAATCCCTCTCTGTATCATGATCGGGTTTGTTTCTATAGTTTTTGTAGGTGTTACAAGTTTAAGTCGAGTAGTCCAATTTGCCATTGCCCCCTTTAGGAATTTTATTAGTGTTGGATGTATTTTGTATATTTCTAACGTTGCTAGTAACCATGAATGTGGAACGGAGTCATATGCCTTTTTATAGTCAATGTATATAGTGTACAAATCGGATTTAGTTTTCTGAACTTTAGATAATACAACTGAGTCTATTACAAGTTGTTCCTTACAGCCCTGACATAACTTTCGGCATCCTTTTTGTTGTTCCGCTAAAATGTGATTGTTTTCTGTGTGTTTATATATAAGTTCAGCTATGCAGGATGTAAGAATTTTGTACAGGGTTTGCAAGCATGTGATTGGTCTATATTTTGCAGGGTTTTGGAGATCATCTTGATCTTTAGGGATCATAATAGTAGTACCGGTTGTAATGTATGGCGGCATTAATTGAGGGTTTTGTATAAATTCATTAATAAATTTAAGTAAATAAATGTGCATTGTTGTGAATTTTTTGTACCAATAACTATGAATGAAATCTGAACCTGGGGCTTTCCAGTTATGAACGCGGCTTATAACTTTATCGAACACTTCTATGGGGACAGTTTGGAACTGCATAGATTCAGTGTTCGTGTTATTATATTCTTTTTCTGTGTTCATCCATCCTGCCAGTTGGTTGTGGTCTACTGGGTGTTCCCAAATGCCAGCCCAAAAGTTTCGTAACTCTTCGGCATTTGGGGTATTACTAATGTTATGTGAATCTGTGTCCTGCACGTTCGACGAAGTTTTTCTTATGTTGCGATAAAATTGTTTTTCATTATTTCGGAATTGATTATTTTGTTGTTTCCTCAAAGTGCATGTTGTATATCTTTTTAAACGAGCCGCCGTGACGGCTAATTTTTGTTTTAAAGTATCTAATGTGTGTGAAAGAAGTGTGTTCTGGGATTCATGAATAGAGTGGGTTTTATACTGTTCAACAATATTGTGTACGTGTGCTGTGAGTCTTCTATTTCTACTTCCGTTAATAAATTGTGTTACTTTTCCTATTTTGTTCCTAAGGTCGTTTATCCTATTTTCGAGTCGCCGTTGCCAAGATGGTTTGTATTTATTTTGAGTGTTTGTGATTTCTGTGCTAAGAAGTGTTAATTTAGCTCCGTTTATCTTAGCCGCGGTCCAGGCGGCACAGTAAATAATAGTTTGTGCTGTAAGAAAGTCAGTATCATCATTTATATGTTCAGGCAGTATTATTTTATTCATGTATTCAACTATAAGGGACAGCTTTTTTGATGATTTTTGTTTAGGAATATATGTTCTTTGAGTTGGATGTGTATTCTTATAGTGCTGAAATGCCGACTGAAAAGTTTCGTCAATATCTTGCCGTCTCGTTGAGTTTGTTTGTAGTTCAAGTGTAGTGTCTTGTACTGAAGAATTAATTTCTATGTTAGAGTCATGCTGTTCATTATTATTTATTGCTATTGCATCAGAGACTTGGGTAAGCTCTTTAGATATCTCAAGTTTTATTTCATTAAGTCTAGCATCACTTATATATTTGTTATTTATAATAAGTCTTCTCTGATCAGCTATTCTTTGTTCGCTTAAGTGAGCTAGGGACGGAAATATATTGACGAAACCCTCATGAAGAAGTTTTCTGTATACGGTTCTGTTTGTTTCCAAATGAGTTATTCTGTAATATATTCGCATTATAGCTTCGTTCTGCTCGTTCGTCCATCTCATCCTGGTTTGTGGATGACTACCCTGTGATGGTAATGATTGTTCGGCTAGAGCTGGTGTATTTGTATAGCTAGATTTTGGATCGGTATTATGATGTTGTAAATTTTGAGAAGTGTGCAGTTGGTGATGTGTTTCAAGTTCATCGTGTACTTCACTATATATCTGGTCTATTACATTTTGTGGTAGGAGTTTGTTTCTCATAATCGCTCTGCGTTGGCCGCCTATTCTCTGACGGCTTACTGTAATATCCGGATATTTTTCTAAAAATTTAAGATGTAAGGGTTCAAGATATGTTTTTGTGTCGGTATCTAAGGCTGTTAACTGTAGGTAAGTGCGCAGTATAAACATGTTCATTTCTGTTGACCATTTCATGCGCCTATTTTGGGCGCTCTGGGTGGGTGCAAGCTCCAAGTCGTTGTTGACTTCTTGCACAACACTGTCGAGCGTACTAGTAGTTGACAAGGTTGCTGTCCGTCTTGTCATATACGAGGGGCGAGTTGAGGGGATGGATGAGAATAGAGAGTTGGTGTCATCGCCAGATAGTTCGGCTGTAACCTCCTCGTCGTGAGCCCGCCTGCAAAACCCACGGCGACCGGCTGTAGCATCTTGCGTGACGAGGGCCCGCCTGCTCAGCTCCTCGCCACCGGTGTCTCGCGAACTGGAGCACCCAGCACCGGCTCCAGGTGCGCCCCGGCGACCCCCGGGCAGCGGCCGTAAATTATATTTTTTATTAACTTTCTCCATATTTAGGGTTTGGTTTTGGGATGATTGGTTTGAAAGAGGTTAGCCTGGGTGTTAGTGGCGATGTTCGCAAAGTGTTATTTGAACTTACCAACTTAGTATTTCTGGTCTAGGTGTTCAGACCATGGTAATACCTTCTTTCATTAAGCCCCCCCCACCACGACAAGGTTCATCCCCTGGGGGGGTTATTATTATTATTATTATTCTCTCTATGGGTAGCATAGTGGTGATGGATGGTAAGGAGAAGGAGAGAAAGAGGACTTGAAAGTCCGAAGAAAATTGTAGATAAGATGGAATCTAGATTGAAATCATCATAATTTGTGAGCATATGCAACTTTACTGTTAGTTGTTGAAAAAAAGATTTAGCTACTACTTCCCTATAATAAAATAAAACAAACCTGTATATTTATACAATTATCTTGTCTTTTATATTTTCAAACTAATGTTATAAGCTATGTTCTAATTGAAATTAATTTAATTTAATTTTTACTCCTTTTTTTTTTTTAATAATTGCGTTGATTTACCTTAGAGGCCTTAGAGCTGTCAAAACATTAATCATAATTTCCATCTCCATTTTTATTCCAGCTCCATTTCGTATTTAAACAAAAACAGAATTAGCGAGTTTTTTAATATTCATATACGAAACCTTCTAGGGGAGTACAACTTGATATTAAACTACCAAATTCAAATGCCAAGAAAATATAACTTCTGTAGATACCTATATACTTAACAGTCACAATGTAAAAAGTAAAAACTTACTTATGTAACAACGGCAAGTTGAACGAAAGCACAAACACTACGACATTTGATTTCGCCGCCGCCGCTCCCTAGTTGCCCATTTGTTTGTCCTTGACAGTTGGAATCGATTTCGAAGAACGTATATTCTTCCTTGAGAACTCCCTACTATAAATATAAGCAACCGAAGAAGTCTTGCAACTCGGGAGTAATGCAGGGAAAACTTATCCAGTTTAACTTCCTCCCTCCACAGTCATTGCGAAGAGGCTTCGTGTTCAAAATTCACTGACTGAACAACTAACAAACTGGAAACAACAGAGCCGGTCACTGACCTACAAATGTCTCAAATGTATCTTGTAGAGCTAAATATTTATATGGAGATAGAAACATAACGTCGTGAATATTATAATTTAAAACAAATACCAATATTATAAAGTAAAGATTTGATTGTTTGTTTGTTAGCTTCGTACTACGACAGATTTGAAAAATTCTTTCACTGCTGCAAAGCCACAATTTCCCCGAGTGACAAAGACTTTGTATGTACCACGGGTGAAGCCGGGGTGGACTGCTAGTACCTAATTTTAAACAATAACGATGGCATTCGAGCATATAGATCGCGTGGGCACCACGACGCCGCCGCCGCCGGACATATTGTCGTAAGATAATTTAGAAACTGGTCAAAAAAGGGCCCTTTTCAGGATCGCACACGATATTATTTTAAAACAGAAGAGGACCTGAACGTTTACCATGCTTTAACTTCTTAACAAATATACCGATATAAGTAATATAATACTCGATTGGGTTTAGAATTTTTGTTCTTCGAGTAGCAAGTGAAGCATCAATCTTAACGGACAACAGTCTTTGATCATATCAGATGCGATGAGTAATGATATTTTAAATACTAAATATCACTCACTACATAGTCTAAAACAAAGTCGCTTTCTCTGTCCCTATATCCCTATGTATGTATCTTTAAAACTATGCAACGGATTTTGATGCGGTTTTTTTAATAGAGTGATTGAAGAGGAAGGTTTTTATGCCCATGCGAAGCCGGGGCGGGTCGCTAGTAGTCAATAAATGGTATCTCAATATAAAAAGGAAAAAATATAGATGGATGCATTTGCTACCTACTATCACTGTGCTACTGACTTTATTAGGTAGTTAATTAAGTCAAGTAAAACATACTGATATAATAATAGATTGTGTGTTCATAAGGAATGTCTGAAAAAGTTTCTAATGTATTGAAAAAAGCAGACTCTGGGATTCCCTGGACAAGGAACCGGAAAAACACACAAAATAGTGATTTGGGCAAACACACCTGAAACTAGGTTGCATAAAGGTAAATGAGGCAAATCCTCCTCAGCTCCAGTAGCGTTAGCGCTATTCTAACAAGCTCTAACGTTGTTGCAAAGTTCCTAGCCCAAGGCTTAGCTATTAGATTACTTCCCATTAGACTTTAGTTACACAATTTGGAATAGTATCTGTTTGTTGCTGACATCGAACCGGAAATACCTTTCTTCTTCTTCTTCTTCAGCCCATCGTCACCCAATGCTAAGTGTAGACATCTAGCAATGCACGCCATTACGCCTCTCGGTCTTGTGCTTTCCTTCATCCAACTACATACGGCAACCAACCAGTAGACCAGGTCATCGGTCCATCTAGCATTAGGTTTACCGACTCTTCTTCGTTCGGTCAGGGTCTGTACTCATGCGCAAATTTTTTCCCAGAGCCACTTTCATTCCGCTACCACTTTGTCTGTTTGATATGTCGGTGAGTCTCGTCAGTCTTCGTATCCCATGCATGCTTTAGGTGCTAAATTAATTAGATATTTTTATGGGAATATCTCATGCATAGAATAACGTTGACGGTTAATTATATGTATAATAAACAAACAAAGAAAAATTGCAAAATCTTGTTAATTTTAATTCTGATCGATTCAATCTCATTATATAAATCAAGACTATGAAAATCTGTATTTATTTTACTTTGAATGATACTACTAAGTGTATGCAGTGAGTAAAAATAGTGGGTTTTAAAGTAAGAATCCATGTAAAAACGCAAAATTAGAGTCGAACCGGTGTAATAAATCTCCAGTAGCGCCCTCTCTCGGGAAATTATTGACGTTTTACTTGGAGCAATCGCAATGTTGTTGCAAATCAGTGTCTATTTTACTGTTGTTACAATTTCTCTTTTAGGTATATTGTCGTCGATTTCATAAGTATGATCCATAGAAGTAAAAAGTGCAAACTTACATACAAGTATTAGAAATGTGTTTGTGGTATAGATAAATAATGGTTAGTACGATATACCTCATATGTTATTATTTAAAAAGGATTATTGATGACAAAAATCAGTATTGAATATTTAGTCTCAGTAGATACTTACTTCATTCGAGATTTATATTATTTCTCGTTGAACAAACTTAAAAACTTATGTTCCCCCACAAACTTATGGTTGACCAAAAGCATGTTACTGTTACTTAGTTTATTTAAGTATTTATATGTATAGATGGACTATTTAGTAACATTTTTTAATTAAAGAGTTTATTTTATTTGTTCACAATATTGTATAAATCACTTACATACTGACGTCGTCCATTGATGCTTGTTATATTACATTTGTATAAGACAATATTAGCAATGCACAGCCAGCCAGGTTATAGCTTAGCGGAGCCTCATCACCACTAATGTGTCAAAACTAATTGTTATGAAAGGATGTTCCAACAGCAACTGTAAACCTTGTTATTTTGTTACCTAATAAATATTTAATTATTTATTATGTGGCCTGACTATGTGACTCCTTTAATGAGACAGCTGGATTCGCAATCGATACCCAACTAAGTGATGACCGCCGACTTTCCGGCCACGCCGCTTAATGCGCCTCTAATGGAAAACTAAACCTTTCTTAACAAGACTGAACCAATTAAGCACCTCGTGACTGACTCTTCTAACTAGATAAAAGCTTAAATTTGGAAAAGCCTACCTAACAATTCCTTCTTTTATGAAAAAGTTATGTTGTACTTACTGTTATTTTCACACATTTGTCTTGAAATGTTATTTTAGATAAACGTTTTGATGTAATGTTTGAAAATTTTATATTAGTAAGTAGTATAGAGTAAGTAGATATGTGAGTAGAGGTATATTAACAACAGCATGCGAAGTATTGTTTTAGTCTCAAGAGGATCATAAATTCTCCGTATGTTTCATCGCCATTAAGGTTTTTAAAGTGGATACGAAGCAAAATGTTAATAATTAGAGTAATACGAATAATTGTTGTTTATTCATACATACTACATACATAATACTTGTTATTTAAAAGTACATGCCAACTGCCTTTTTGTTTTGAATCTCCTATCGCGGGTCTACTGGAAGAAATTTCTATAGAAATAAGTAGCACCCTTGTACTAAGTTTCCTAATTTTAAGTTTCCTATGTTTGTATTTGAGTGTACATGAATTAAATAAATAAATAAATAAAAGGGGGAGAAATGCTAAAAGCATTAGCCCGGTCAAAAAACAAAAGATTTCTTTAAATAAAGCTGAAAATTAGTATACCTACGTAAGTTTTTCTGAAAAATACATAAAATCCGAT
This sequence comes from Apomyelois bistriatella, assembly GCA_947044815.1. NCBI lineage: Eukaryota > Metazoa > Arthropoda > Insecta > Lepidoptera > Pyralidae > Apomyelois > Apomyelois bistriatella. The sequence continues at coordinate 9,205,299 of OX345689.1, forward strand.
GCGTATTAGCTGAAAATGCAGCTTGAAATAGAAAATAGCCGGCTTATATATGTACATACTTATATTTGTTTAAGTACTCGTGTGATAATCGTGGATTTGCAATTTTAAGGCCAGAATTTAAGCGTATCATAAAAGAAATCCCCTCGAGCTCGACTAACTGCACCCAGACGATTGAAGTGCATAATCCCTACGAAGTGAAGTGGCTGCCTTAATTACATATTTATTGCTCTGACTACCGCCGTCGTCGCTATTCTGAGAATTTATTCGGTATTCTGCGCTAATTTGTTGAGTGCATTATTAATTTCGAGAATTGCCACTGTTCCGCGCTTCCACTCAAAATAAATTGACCATTCGGAATTGTATTAATAGACTCTAGGCTTTGATTATATATTCTTAATGTATGCTTGTAAATTTTAAATTTATTTTGTAGATACTTGCGACCCGCCCCGGCTTCCCATGGGCATAAAAAACTTCCTCTTGAATCACTCTATCTCTTAAAAAACCGCATCAAAATCCGTTGCGTAGTTGTAAAGATTTAAGCATACCTACATAGGGATATAGGGACAGAGAAAGCGACTTTGATACTATGTAGTGATGATGTAGTAATATAGTGATAGTGATCTTCTTAGTATGTCTCTAAATTATCGGTGGTCGATTAATTAAAGCAAGTTAGCAATCAGTTATTTGTTGTGTTATTGCATAAACTATTATTTATTATTGTTGTAACTTGTATAAGTAAGTGTTTTAATAAATAATTTATGACACGTCTAGCTTTTGCAAACAGGTACGAAATTTATAATCCTGGTTTTATTCACTGGTTTTCGGCAACGGTTTCTAATATACAATATCCAACACGCTCACCAAGAGGGATCTATAATATATTAATCACAAGGGAATCCATCCACTAACATAACGTTTCTGATAAATTGGCTTATTTGCATAGAAACTCCATAAAAGAAATCTAAACTGCTCGGTGGGAACGTTATACACATCAGCATATAAGTAAAATGCGATCGATGTACCGCTGCCAAACGTAAGAACGTGTGAATTTAGTAGGAATATAACCAAGGTAAGTTATATCGCCGTGAACCCAAACAGGTATTGCTTTAAAATAAATAATAAATACAATATTATTAAAATCAGAAAACAATGGCGGACTTATCCCAGGAAGGGATCTCTTGCAGTCAACCGGTGAATGACGAAAGAAAATTCATGAAAAAGGGGTAGAAGTGTATTATTATTTTTATAATTATTTTTATGTTTTTACATTTTTAAATATCATCAATAGTTTCAACAGCCTAAAATCATCTATCTCGCAAGGTTATATGTCCACCAGAAGTTCAAAATTGGCCCCATCTTCCTTATAAACTAACTTATGGCGCGAATTTCGAGCGAAAGCAAGCCGAAGAAAACATGCCTTATTGACCCAAACTGAATAAGCCAAACATGTGTAAGCATCTTGACATACTCATTAAAGAAGTATATTATTGATAGATACCTATAATGATTTCAAAAATCCCAAAAACAGAATCTTAAATTATCACTACATACTTAGTATAAAACAAAGTCCCTTTCTCTGTCCCTATATCCCTTTGTATGCTTAAAACTATGCAACGGATTTTGATGCGGTTTTTTTAATAGATAAAGTGATTCAAGAGGAAAATTTTAATGCCCATGCGAAGTTGCTAGTTACCGATTAAATAAGCCACAATATAATCTCGACGCCGTTTGGCAATATTTTCAAAACAATACTGATATATCGTGACATCACACCATAATACTATCATGCAAATTGTATGTTTTGTTATGACACTCGTGTGGATAATACTGCATCAACGTCCATATCGATTTCCTTTCCGTGTTCCACACTACATCAAGTGAATTCGCCTCATTTACCATTATTATAAATCAGTTGGTAAAGTAATTATAGACTTGAAATAAAAATATCCAAAGGTACCAAGATGGCCGTGCTTTGTTTTGTTTCTTGCTTTTTCCTAGTGTTGAGATTCTAGCTAACCTAATTGTATTAAAAATAATGTTCATAAGTATTAAGATTTATCATCATATATACAAAAATTGCTGATCTATTATAAATTTAAGTAGGCCTTTTCGATTTATTTGATAGTTGTAAAAATTAATAAAGGTTTTAGGCTTATGAACGTGTAGCTTATTGAAATTACGTGACCAATTTTCCAAAGCGACCGAATAATTCAAAAAATCCTTTTTGAGGGTGACCCTCATATTTTTTGCTCTTTAGATAAAGCAGATTTTCTTTCTAAATGTTGGGTGAGCTCTATAATATGTAATATGGCGTTTTTATAACTAGTATTACAGTTTCATAATAAAGGGTATATTTTTAAAATTATTGCAATAAATAAGTAATGAATTTATTCAATTGCTATTGATTAATTAAAATACATTCATAATATAACAACGTTATTGGTTAGTGGCGTCAGAGAATGGAAATAATGAATATGCCTTTAATAGAGTCGTTATTAGATGTGGTTACAATTAAAAAAGACTGTTCGAAAAATAGGCCATGACAATTAAACAAGTGCTGCTCTTTTTTTCCTTTAACCATACAGCATGCATCCACATGCTTACAAGTACTTTAAGTGTGTAAAATTAATTCAGCACTTTGTTGAAATGTAGCGGAATATTTAATTACACCGCGAAACTGTAAACGCGGCGCGAGCCTGGTGTGACTGGACAAAGCTTCGTAAACAAATTATTGTCGTTTGTTTTACCGCACGGCTGCTCTGCATGAGCGATTGCTATCTTTGTGAAAAATTGGAATACTGTGTTAAAAGTGACCTACATTGCCTAGGTATTCTGATATATAGTACAATTCAAAAGGTTATATGTTATTATATATAGCCTTAGGGCATGCATTTTATGTATTGACAGAATATTTTTTTTTATATTTTTACTCGGTTTAAATAACCGGAAGTTGGGTGAAGTGATGAGAATAAAGATATAAAAGAATATGCAAGCAGAAGTAATAGTACCAAGATTGGTTAATAGCATGAAGTGAGAAAGTATCTTTTTCAGGTTAGCGTTTTCCTACGATAAATTGCAATTTAAAGCCATACCTTATTTTTTTCCTTGCTTTGCTTTGAAGAAATATATAGGATGCAATACAAAAAACGTTAGAACAATAGAAAACATTTATCGAAAAGCTCACGTAATGGCAATAGCCGCAACACTAATGAGATGATGGTCCTCAGCGAAGCGATTTATTTGCTTATTTATCGATTCATTACCACGCATTCATTTTAATTACTTATCAAATTACATTGAATTATATTGTTTGTTCTTACTAACTGTGAAAATGTGTATGTATAAATGACAAGACGAATGAAATTTATTTTTATAAAAATAAAAGCTAAAGTATTTCAATACTGGTCAAGCGTTTTGGCTTTAAGTATGTATTTACATGTGGTAATTTGTTACATGCAAAACAAAAATAAATTTTTAATATCTTTATTTTTCTCGGTGGTGGTTGTTTTAACACAATAAAGGCTTGGGAAAAAATTGAAGTTTTTTAATGCACAATATGAATGACAATGTAGTTGAATTATGCAAACATTAGCATTAAATAAAATTCCAAATCTCGTATTTCTTCATAGTTAAGGGTCATGAAAATCCATAGTAAAGCGTCATGTTGACTTTTAATCAACTACAGCCAAATTTAAACAAAAAAAAACTAAAATGAAAAATTTGCTAACGAGTAACACGGCCACTACACTACAGACTTGTTTCCTGGAAATGTTTAAGCGAAACAACAAATTGCCAGCGACTTCGATGAATTTCCGGCGGCCGGCTCGACATTTCCGGAAAATGACGAAGCGTTCCTCTATGGCCAAATGGACCTTCGTGACCCAACTAATATTTTTACAAAAACGACAGCAGCATTGCTCAAAATATCAATTCCACCTCAACAGTTTCATCTGTTAATAAATTACAATGTTTGACTGTTGCATGTTCTAACACATTTACGATAGTATTATGGCGAAAATATCACGATTTCTCCGGCAACTTCCGCGGGCGGCGGCGTCATAAACATGTCAACATGACTTTTTATACGATGCGTAATACATGTATCATTTTTTGCGATAGCAATCCGACAGGCCGATTATAAAAATGTCTCGGTAAATTTGTTTGACAACCAATCATATAGCAATGTTGAAGTAAGAGTTATGGGGAGAAGGGATGTGTTTCATTTATTTTTGTATGTTTAGATGTTCAGACATATGAGAAATGTTTGCGTTCATTCAATTTGCTGCGAGAAGCCCCAAAGGGCGGTAATCCCGGGCTTAGGCCTGTTGCGTCCTGCTTTCACACATGACACACGGGGTACTTACCGAATTCTTTTTATAGTTTACTTACACCTTTGTAGGTGAAGTAAATTTAAAAATAGGTTTTTATATCTTTATATCGTATATAACCACAATTGTTATTACCTACCTACTACCTTTTTATGAAAGTTTAGCATGTTTCGTTCAAAGGTATTTCATGTGATGATTATTACATCTGTAATAGCTATAGCCATCGATAGCTATAACAGGAAAGCTATTCATAAAACAGATTCGCACAATTATAAACCTAATTTTAAAACATACATAGAATATCAAACACAAATTGTTATATGGTCACAGAAGAAAAAAAATCATAAAACTAGCTAACACGGCACACTCCGTACCGCCATAACGCACTTTTTTCACCGCTTAAACCTTCAGCTTCCAAAAATATTTCAAGACCAAAATTAATCAAATCGGTCCACCGATTCTCGATTTTAAGGTGATGATGAACCTCGATGAACACCAGCGCCACCGTCATTTAAAAATCATTACTCACTGAAAACACAAGATATCAAAAATCCCTCTGCTGTAATTATGGTTCTGGATCTGAAGTTAATTTTAAACATATTAAATTATAATTCCCTTTAGTTACAAATTGCTTAAAACGGCCATTTTTAGCAGTTTTTCAATTTGTAACTATATGGAACTATAATTTAACAATTGAAGAAGAAGAAGATAATGAATTGTAAATATGTAATAATAAGATTGATATTTATCGCGATAGGGTTCCCCATTTTTCCGCGTTCTATTTTTATGACGGTTGTCCCGTCCCGCCCGCGTTAGCTTCTGTAGTCATGTCGTTTATCAAACGATGCCATGAAGCCGGCGTCGCGGCTAGGCACCCAGTCTTAGAAAATTGCTTTTAAATTGCACACCTAGTTATTTGCTTATTTATCTATTCGATATTGCGACTGAAAATCTGTGCGAATTCGTGTGATATTGAGGCGGATAAAATCGTTTAATATCTATTCAACTTTTGTCACGTAAACCCTATAAATATTTAAAGCGTAAACCATTGAAAGTAGTTAAGTGCTTTCACTTAACTACTTTCAATGGTTTACGCTTTCAAAATTATAATAAATATAGTATATCAAAATTTCTGCATTCTCAGAAGATAATTTAAAAATAAATAACTCTTAATAACAGATTATTGTTCATGAATATATTGAAATATGGTTAATCAACATCATTTAAGCGTGTTTCCCAGTTATATCCTCAGCTTATGCTTCAGATCCAGACCGCAGCCAGAGACGATTTAATTATGGTTCTAGATTTGTCTGTACGTACTGGATATTACCAATGGAGCGACTGCCGGCTGACCTCCATAATCCTTATTACACGGGAACTAGAACAATAGTTTTATTATCCAGGTGTGATAGTGGTCATCATTGTATTTTTTTTGAGTTTATCTCATCACACCGCTCCTATTTTCTTACTAAAGTAATTGTATACTTCTTAATAAACAAAAAATATTATTTTTTTAGTAAAGACGAAATCTTGGCGCAATTGTCACCTTTGAAATAGCCTAAAGAAAATTGACAAAGTATCAAAGTCTGTTCAAAACAACAAACTTAATAATAGGCTAGTTGACTAGTATTTTTTTTGTTTAGATTGAAACAATTTTTTCCATATTTTTCCGAGTCCTCTAAGGCAGCAAAATTTTATTTCAAAAGTTCACTTTTAGAATCCCGTCAAAAACATCGTCGGGCATTTTTGCAGAGTTTTGTGATGTCATTATTGTGTAAGTGTTGTTTTTGAAACCTGATTCTCGCCAAGAACCACAGAGTCGCATGAAAATCATGCGATTCCACAGTTTTGTCGAATGAAAATCATTCGAATTAATGACTTTGAACGAATGACAGAAATCAAAAATAGGTCTTAACGTCAGTTTACCAGAATAGTTGCGTCACGTCATGGCGGTTGATGGCCGGCCCGCGTTTTGACAGTTCCGAATTTTAAGTAAATTTGAAATTGAAATTATAATGCCATCTTGCATTTTTTATAGCGGAAATCGATATATTTCGGTTTCGTGGGTCAAATACTGTAAGAAATGAACATTTGTTTCATCAAAATTTATATGTCGTTTTTTTTTTTTTTTAATTGTCTTTACGGCCATGGAATCTAGTCCTTTAAGGCCTTTCTTGAATTTATTAATCTTCTTCAGTCCTACTTAAGTCAGTCGAGTCAAAAATTCAAGTCAATAGTCAAGTCCATTCAAGTAAGTAAGTCTAGTCTGCTGAGTCAGATGGCTAAGTGAAGCGGTGGAAAAATTTCACTTAGCTATATCATGGAGATTTTGGTGACAAAGATAAAAAGTCACGTAATCGACACTGTATCACTTCCCAACACTCACACTTGTTCACGAACACTTTGCGAATAATAAACCACCAATATTATGCACAAACACTCGAAAAAACCTAAGTTTTGGAAATTAAATACAGCGCGGACATAGCGACAGTTTACTTTCCCTCCAAAAACTCCCTATGAGTCAAGTAGCCTATTGTTTTTGTCAAAAAACGAAAACGACTGCTGATCCTTCTTAGAATGAAATAATTATTACATTGTTGTTTAAATATGCTTCATATCAAAAAAATTAATAAATCTAAAGTCGGTGGGGCCAAAAGTTCAACTTTGTATTATTTGGTTCTTCTGTCAGATCTACCTAAGCCCTAAAGTGATCTTGATATTCCTATGTTTTGTTTGTTGTTGTTAGTCTGTAGCAGGCTGTAGCAGTTTTCGTAAAGTAATATCAATCAAAAAAGTGGCGGAAGTCGTTGGCAGCCCCACAAAGGTTGTCAGTTGGCATTGAAACACAAATAAGATAGACATTCAAGCAAACGGGAGCCAAATGCCTTAATAAATTTACACAAGTTGCTTATTCTAGCACACGACCTTTTGGCTTCAAGTAAATGTCAGGTCTGTAATATTTTGAATTGTGCCGCATATTAATGTCACCTCACGGAAAGATTTACTTTTAAAATGGGACTTAATAATAAGTTCCGTTTTCTGCTTTCTGTAAATGGACTGCATAATTAGAAAAATTAAATTACCAAAGATTATATTTCTATGTGTTTTGTTATAATTTTGTATTTAACCAAGAAAAATAGAACTTTATTATTTGACACCTAAAAATAATTTTTAAAGTACCTTGGTAATTACCATTACCATTTATATAGGAATTAAAATGGATTAGAAATTAAATATTAATATGTAGTTTTAGCACCGAAAAACAAAACATTTTAGCTATTGATTAAATATCATTAGAAATGTCGCAGAGGTAAAGCGACAACAACATCGGTATCTCAAATAATTATTAATGGCACGTGACAAGTTGAAATTAAATTCTAAATGAAAAGTCTTCGGAGTTGACGGCTCGTTTTGATAATTTTCTATAACAAGCTTTCTGTTTCAGAAATGACTGAGTTACTTCTTTTGTCATCGCAATTGATAACAGTGGAGTGAGATCTCAGGCCATTATGCCATCCTCCAACATAAGCCTATCTCTAATCTCGTTCGGAAATACCGTGAACCTAGCATGAAGTTGATGAAATTATACTTATTAGCTATTTTTCTATATATACGGTATCATAAAATATGCATGTAATTCATTAATCGCCCAATCAGATTTTCTGCATGGTCCTATGGTTGACTGGTAGAGAATGCCAAATGGCATTAAGTCCACCATTTGTACACTTTATTTTTAATTTGTACAATAAAGTTTTAAATACATAAATAAGACTTAGGATTTTTATTGATACGAGTATAAAATATTCTAAAAAAAATTCATATCCGAATAATATAAAAATAATAGATATTCTAATACTATCCTAACTAATTCCAACTGTCCCAACAAATATAGAATAAATGCGAAAGTAAATTTGTTTGTTTGTTATCACGTGACGATTTATGTTTTCAATTAATCTTCCTGAAATTTCTCATACACATAATTAGAAGTACTGAGAAGGACCTCCGAGAGTAGGTACGTGCGAAGCCGCAGACAGTAACTAGTATAATATAAAATGTATACTTTCATGATACATTTGTTATGTCACGATACGATTTGAAATGCAATCTAGTCCGTACAGAGGATATCCGGACCGGCATAAAGAGCTTATTTGGGCGTGGAGCTTTCGGCTATAATCCGCAGGGTGCGGGATCTAGGCCGCTCTCAAGAAGCACATTATCACAGCATTATGCTGATGCGTGCCTGAGGTTTCTCCTCTGACGTCACGTTTATAGCACATTTATGCCAATAGTAGCGGAACACGTCTTTTACAGCAAGCTTTTGGAATAATGTTTAAAGGCGAGTATTCATTACGCGGCGTTTCATGCAAGTAGGTCGTTTTAGCTGAAGTAAGCTGGCCGAGGAATTGTAGCACCAATTCACGTCCTTCGCTCAGGTGTGCTATTTGTGTTCAGTTATTTTTGTTATTTTATAAAATGTTGAAAATATTCTTTCAACGTTGTTTTGCTGTTTTGTTTAGTAGATAATATTAACCTAATTTTAATTGCTTTTAACATGGCTTACACAAGGTATTGTTGATGCTCGCATACACCTAAGTTTTTGTTTTAATGACATATTAGTATACTTGGACTGGGGAGGGGGAGCTTCACCATCATTTTTTTCTACTCTTCAGTAACATTACATAATAATAAAAAAATTACAAAAGTTAAATTGGTTCCGAACGTATTAAGTACCATTATTTTATTAATTTTAAGACTTTTGACACAATAAAACAATGAACGTGTACATGTAAATTAAACAACAATAATGTTTCGCATCGATTTGTAACTTCAATACTGCTCTGATAATTTCCACGCTAAGTTTCTCTTTGAAACTGCATCTGAAAACTGAAACGCATCCGTAGTTACAAAGTGAGCAATACAAACAAATTGCTAGTCGGTATCAAAGCTGTGCTCGCTCATGTATTGAATCTGGGGATCGGTTAGAGATTTGAAATGATATCGTAAAAATAACGCCTGTACAAACTTGGTGTCGTTAAGTCAAGAAGCTTCTTATAAATGTGTAAACAAATTGTACGACTACGTTACTAAACGAAAACTTACTTTGTGATACTATTATCCCTAAAATTCAGAGTAGTTCCTTTTTTTACAAGATACTGAAATTAATTTTATTAATGCGACAAGTAACAATTGTATCTTTTTTTTATAATAATATGACTTTGTTGCATTTTTGAATATATCGGACGAACCTAAGTGAAAAAATAATGTGATTTTGTAATTTTTCTTTGACCTCAGCAGACTCATTTGCGTGTATAGTTGAACTTTTACGAGTCTTTATAATTTCATTGAAACATTTTTGTGCGTGACAAGGGACGAGTAAATGTCGCGAGAAAGGCCAAGCTTTGTTCTTAGATTAAAGTGTTTAATGCATAGATATAAGGTTGATTTTTGCATGTATTGTGTGAGGTCGTGGGCGTCTCTATCGGAGACTCACGCGTCGTTGGTTCTGTGCTTTTGTTCAATGAGTTCAAACTAAACTCTCTTGACACTTGGACGAATAACCATCGGAGATGTGATTCCAGTAATTCAGAGTTTCAGGCGCTCATAAAATAGAACATCGATTTGAATTTTTCATGGACAGTAAGCGCAGGGTGAACATTTGATCTTTAAGCTCGAATAATCTCAATTTTCGCTTCCTAAAATAGCTTTTAGGTTGTTCATCCATGATTTAAGATTTTTTCTAGTAAAATTGTTAGGTAGTTTGTTGTACATACATTTGAATTCCTTAGAAGAATTAATAAGTCATTTAAAATACTACTTATTAGGGAGGTATCTTGTATTTGAATTAGGTACTTACTGTTTATTTTGATTGAGCTTATAAATACATATATCTGGATTACATCCTTAAAATAATCATTTTCATACGTAATCCAGTTTTCCGATCGCTACCTATCCTAGTCAGATCCGACTTTTTGCCTAGTTACCCTGTCAGTTTTATCTAGTGAGTCCATCTGACCAAGATTTATTTAGTTATCTAAGACCAAAGAGGATCGAGAACAACATCTTGCAGACGATAAAAAAACTTTTCTTAGCTAAGTTGCCTGTTTGAAGTTAAATGTGTTGTAAGCAGAACCGTTATCCAATAAAGCTTTCACAACTTCAGTTTACGATCCCCATGAGTATATATCGAAACCTAACAATTCATGTGCTTAGTTGGTAATAGTATATTAAACGAATGAGGTTTTATCTGTGTTCAATATTTTTTTAATGATCACTGTTTTATAGCTTGCTTTAATTTTCCACGAAAAATAAGTTAAGTGCCGTACTAAAGATAACAATGTTATTTTTTACATACTTTGCGTGTCATTTAGGTTTTCATGTTGTTAAACCTTGAATTCATCTTCAGCATGGCTTTTTTGTAAATATAAATGTTTACACAGTTATTTTCTTTTTATAAGAAGAGAACTTTTAGTATGGACCAAATATCGATCAGTGAAAATTGCCCATTCCTTTATTCGATTTTTATAATTTTCTCAAAAAAAAGAAATCATTGTATACTAACACTATTTACTCCACCAAATTATTACAAAAATAACTAGGTTTGTATTACTCTCGTTTCTAAATCAGCAATCTTATTAACATTTGCAAAGAATAAAAAAAAGGACTTAATTTTATTAGTTAGCAATAAATGTCTGTAGTAATGTTCATGAATAAGGGTATAAAACGGAGAATTTGTGCGGATGCTTTTACGAGTGTAGCGTGATGTTCGGCCGACGGTAAAGTTCAGCTGTAACTTCAGGTAGCTACGAGCAGCAGTTTTCTCAGGAGTATTCGTAGGGTTCACACATCTAATCTACAGATTATGTTGCAATTATTATAATTACCTATTTTAGTTTGCCTGATTAGCTTTTGTAAATATCTATGAAGTTTATTGATATCGTTTACGATGAAAAGGGAGTGATTTTTCTATCGCTTAAATTCTCTTCGCCCGGTCTTCGGCATCGTTAGTTTTGAGACCATTACATTGACAATATTTTATAAAAATAAAATATTATTATTAAGGTACTTATACAGTTTTTTGGGAATACGAATTTTGTGTTTGGTTTACCTTACACTCATAAAATGAAATCTTTGAAGTTCTAATTTGCCTTTTTATTCCTTGTTAGATATTTTTGTAAATAATGACAAGAGTTTTTAAACAACGGCCATATTGTTTCAGTGTACAGTTAGTGCTTTTAGTGAAACTGTACAATTACTAAAGAAATTAACCCTTGAATCAGTATGCGGTAAAATGTATACGTCTACGTATACACATTAAGGGATCACTAGTCAGCAGATCAGTAGTAAGTAACCTACCGAACTCGTCGTAATTTGATTAGAAGCCAATTATTATATAATATAAAGGCATAGCCCTATAGGTTAATTTTTCAGAGAAAGCGGCATATGGGTATACTTCAGTCTCCGAGAATAAAACATTCAATATAGCAGCTGTTACAGGCGATGCGGTGTTGTTTACAGGAAATGCAACTTCCGTTTGTAATGGCCTGTTTAACTAGTTAATACTACTTTTTTCTAACCATGGAATGTAGATAAGGTTAGTGTCAGTGATTTCTATTATATTTTTTCATATGATATTTAATTTGTACATACTTATTATATGATACATAAATTGATTCTGGTTGAAATTTTCATTGTTACTTATTAGCATGAATTCAAATATTTGCATGCCAATTATTGTTCGCGCAACACGCTTGTTGTATGTATTGTCTATTTGCCTATTTACGCCTTATTTCCAAGTTATCAACTAAGCTACTTCTGTTTTGTGTTTATTGCTAAATCTGGATGGCTTATTTGTTCATTTTATGATATATTAATACATAATATTATAAGATTGGCCATTATTTTTTAGATTTGCCATCCAGGCAAAATCCACCCCTTATAAATGCTATTGTTAGTGGAAGAACACTAGACCTGATCACTGTTGATTTCTTAGTTACTTATCTTTTAAAACACAACGCAATAAATTATATATTCTAAATCCTGAAACTTACTACATAAATATTACTAAATACTTACTAAATAAATATTAAATATAAAAAACCTACACACAGAACAGTTTATATCAGGAGACCCAGGGACTCGAGATTGGTGAAAATTCAAATATTGTCCCAACAAATTGTGCTTAAGATTAACGTGGCATGTAAGTTAAATAGGAAAACAAAGTTGCCATAACTAAAGCAGTTTAAAGCCGCATAAGCCACAGACGTGTAAATATTTTGTTAACATTTGTTTGCCTTTATTATGACTTCAGTTACTTAAATTTAATTATAAACCTCCCCTCCCAAAACACAGTAAACTGAGATAGCTGATTGTAAGTTCGTGTCTTCTGGCGATAGAGTTTGTCATAAGTTTAAACTCTTTTTTTTTTAGCCTACATACAGAATCAAATTACCTAGGTAATGCCTAAATTCTGTCAATAATAACCAATAAACATAATTTTACTTTTAGGGTTTAAGTGTACTTACTAAAGTGTGAAAACAGAAGCCTAAATTTTACTTGGTTTTCTCTCAGTCTATCAGAACTCTAAAAAGGAAATGTTATAATGTTTTTTACCTACGTAGCAACCAAACCAAAAAAAACAATGAAATTTATAAACTTGTATTTTAAATACAAAATAGCTTTGATTGAATTTGTAGTTTCTATCCAAAGTTTCTATCTATGTGCTAGTATAGCATTCTATAATCTTTGCTTTGCTAGTAGCTAGTAGTAACAATATATATTTTTTAATTAAGTACAATATTTATATTTGTTTTTTGCAAAAATACTGGACGTGATGAATGAGGACGGACTTTAATATTTTAACTTTCCTTACAACATTGTGGCGTTCAACATCGTCTCTTGTATTTTTAGGACTATGTTATCCAACATGACCCTCATATGGTTCACCATTACCGTAGACATAGTCGCAAGTAAAATATGGCAGGTTTTTAGAAAATATATATATATTTTTTTATATTGAATAGGCCAACAGATATATGAAATTTGATTGCATAGCTAGCATGGTCCTGTAACACGAGGAAACTCTGTGTTTCATTTGGTAGCATAATTATGTAGCTTGTAAAAAAATCTATCGATCGCCGTATATTAGATCGGATGGTATATAATATATATAATAAAAGGTGTAAATTATTATTATATATTAATTATTTATTATGTTACGAAATAATCGAATAAGTTAATACACTATATATTTCGAATACAAAAGCCGGGGTCGACACCTGTTATATATTAAGTAGATTTGTTTCGATCTGGGATAATCTTTTTATACCCGTTTCCACCAGGTGCGTTATACTCTTTCCTATTTTTGGACCGTGAAAAGGATTTATGGTTTTTCTACTTTTTCCAATTTTATTTCTCATTTGGTTCAAATGTTTACATTGACATTGCTCTACAAAGAGTATTTACGAATATACTTGGCGAAAGGAAATTCCTTATTACAATTTTGCTAAGAGATGTTGTATTATTTTCACTATAAAAAAAACTGAGCTAAGGCTACTTATGACGTAATTATACCATTTTAAAGCACACCGGCGAAGCCTTTATAAGATAAATTTTATCAGTAATAATAGCCAAGCGACAGGTATTAATATTATTACATTACCATTAAGATATGTATCGTAAATTATTTAGATGTCATATATGTAGGTAGGGTATGCCGAAGACCGGGTGAAGTGGAGGAGAAAAAGTAGAAAAGTGGACCCTGGGCTCGGAAGCAATCAGCTGAGGAAGCAACCGGGAATGCGCTAAGATGAGAGAGAGAGAATTAAATTAAAGAGATTACTTGAAATAAATAAACAATATATGTCGATTTGAATATATTATAAATTAAAATATAGACTTTAAGAGATGTTGACAAACAGTCCTAAATCAGTACCACTCGTAGAAAGGGCTTTAGTGTCGTATAAACTAATTTATTACTCGTAAAAATGCCTCCATAAACGTGGAATAAAAGAAATGTGATTTATGCTTCAGTTACACTGATTGTTATCACGGCGGTAGGTGGCTTTGTCGTTACAAACGTTACAATGGATATCATATACATATAGATGAACGTTTTTGTAATATACTTTAGTAAATGATCACAGAGTAAATGCTTGCTGGTCTTCTTAAGTAAAATATGGTTGTTGGTGGTGGTGGTTGGTTTTATCCATATATCTCTTTTCGATCATTGTTTTCCAGCTATCGTCAGATGGCAGTCGTCAGACTGTGTCAGATGCAACGTCTAGGATCACTATGCCCTGGACTCTGAAGAGAAAGCTGAAGAAGCAACTGTCACCAAAGACTTTACTTTTTATTTCAAGTAGGTACTTTCTAATTTACTCTTAAAAAATCAAATATGCGTTGAATTATTTTTAAATATTAATATGAAAAAATGGTTTGTTAAAAATATTAATGACGATGCATATCAATGAAATATTTAACAAAAGAGTCTTAAAAGCTTTGAATACTACAGGTTACGTAATACAAGAGCTTTTTTTAAATTAAATTCTTCGTCGTCATGTACGTTGGCGTAACCCTATAAGATTATATGGATCCCTCCAGTATTTCCGACCCTCCCAGCGATCTACATAAGACAACACAGACGTAAGAACGCATACATTTGAATGGTTCTATCTCAACGAACATAAACATGTACCTACATATAATTACGACGACTTGGAGACGTAACAATGGGATACGCATCACATTCTATTTGAAATGTCGCAATGAGGACGAACTTTAAATTAAGGGGCAAATCGGGACAATCAACAGTTTAGTTTTTATGCCAGTTCGAATTTCAGTTGTTTGTTCTGCGTTGTTTCAGATTTAATTGCTGTCTTAATGGTTTGGATTTCCTCCTTAGCACTGAGTTACCTAAGTATAAAACCTCAATGCGAAACGTGATAATTAAATAAAATTTTAGCTGTTTTTTTCGCTGATTTATCAGATAAGTAAATTAAGTTATTTCAATAAAGGGAAATAGTTAAATTGTAGCTATGAATTTAACTTGAAATAAACATTTTTTTTTAATTTAATTTTGCTTACAAATTAGAAGATACCGAATTTTATGTTTGAATGATACTTTTATTTTCAAAAGTCTACTTGTGTTCCGTGGATACTGGATCTTACGAACGATGAAAAGTCACGTACGCGTCACCGACCCTGAAAAAAGCTATGTACACCCTTTTTACACGACTGACCAAAAAAGGCGTGTTGTTTTCAGATCATGGTAAGTATGCGATTTTTTTAAAATCCTGAATATAATATCTGTAGATTCCTTGTATTCTTTTGAGTAATATAAGCTATGTCAGATATACCTCATTAAACTGTCAGATCTACATTTATGTGTACTTTGTTTGGTGCAATAAAGAGTTTTTCTATTATATTCTTCTATTCTAAATAAAAAATATAAGCTTGTTAAAAGCTCATTTTGTTCCTAAAAGAGTAATTTTAGTAAAAATGAATGCTCTATATACTTATACATCATTATTTTTGGAAAAGTACAAAGACTTTGAAACTTTGATTAAAGATGGCTTTTTGAATTTAATATTGCTCATTAATATCTCCTATTTGCAAAGTACGCTAAAACATATGTTTATTTATTAATAATATTTACAAAAAACTATTCAACCTACCTTTGTATTATCCGCAGAAACAGCGATGTGTCTCGGCACCCTAATGCACAATAGAGATATCGGTGAGATTTATAGGTCACGCAAGCCTTGATTAAAAGCCTCTAAATGGTATGAGGGCGGATTAAATTCCTCTCATTTCCATTTATATTATACGTATGTGTGTGGGGCGGGATATCGATTAACGAAATTACTTTTATCGTAAAAAGTATCACGTTTGGAATCTGTTTCAGGTCGATCAGTCATTGGTTTTGATTGGAAATGAATATTGATTATAACAATGCAAAGGAATTAAGTATTTATCCTTAACGAGTTCTTATTAAAGTAGTTTGCCGAGCTCATGTTCTATGTACGAGTATTTAAAAAAATAATGTCATGATTGCACATTTTTTATATACTAAGGTCAGTTAATTTATACGAGACATGTATGACAAATGTTTTAAGTTCAAAATCTGTTCAGTAGATTTTCAAGATAAAAAGATGTGTGCATCTTGTTTGAAAACATTACGGTATTAAGGTTGGTGTAAGATACAATCACGAGACTATTGAACATTGAAGATTCTTAATCATATTGTTGGCACAGTGGGGGGCAGATAAAAGTAACCCCTCTACTGTACTTGCCATAGTGACCAGCTCAGCTTTATGTGCCCACGACTGTACACTTTTCAACTTACGTAGGTGGTATTGTTCACATTTGCTGCATTAGTGGCTATAATGTATGTGCCAAACTACTTCGGGAAAATAGTTCTAAAACTATTCCAAATTTGCTCAATTTCTATGCAAATTCGTGACCCGATCATACATTTAGAATACCTATTTGAAGTCATTTTCTATAGGATAAGTTGGAGATGCTTACTAGTATATTATGCATATCATAGAATTTTAAAGTGTGTACTTAAATTTTATATTGCTTATGTTGCATAATATTCAAAATAATAATTTAAAGTATTAGTTTGTCTGTCATATGCTATCAAAGTAGTAAAATGTAGAATGAGCTCTCATTACCATTGTTTTCGGTCGAAGGTATCAAATAGTGCGTAAGTCGAACGCTCGCTCGCTTATTTTGTGTCGCAAGATAACCATATCCTAACCTATGCCCCTCCATAAAGTCAGATTTGTGTAAATGCCGCCATTGACTCCCCCCTTTTGGGTCGTCGAAATCTAAAATATGGTATAACTAGGAAAATAAGCATCGATAATGAAACAATGTTTTATATGACATAATGGGAATAAAACATGGGTATCAATATGACGAGCGAAATCACAACGAGTAATTAGTGCGCAGCCTTTCGTATATTCTATATAACCCACGTTGACACCTGGCGATGAGGCGTCTATGGGCTACGACCACTAACTATAAGGTGAGCCGTATGCCTAATTGCTTACTAAATTGTATATGAAATAAGTACTCGAATGGGCTATAACTAACCTGCAGCTCTTGCATCCTTGCAAGCGAGCACCATACTGTGTCGCACATCGGGGTTGTCATCAGCTATAGTCTCGCCCACGGCCACGAACCGCTCGACGGCGCAGCACACGGCCGCCCCGACGCGCTGCACCGCCGCGCCGCTCGCAGCCGCCTCACCGCGGGTCGCTACCAGGCTGCTGATCTGTTGAACAAACATTTGAAATCATCATACCGACCTTTTGCGACATGAGTTGGTATAGTACTTATAGGATTTTTTTTTAATTCAAAATAACATTGACCACGATCGCACCTGATGTTAAATGCAGATGTGGTCTAAGATGAAGCCCTGCTGCTGGCACATTAATAGCCTATTCACTCTAGCCTTGAAAAGACCCAAATTGTATGTCCGGGAATACGTCTGCTGGCATGGGAGTCCACTGGATAATAAGAATAGGATAAATCAGTGTTGGTACTTAATTTTTTTTATAATTTTATATGAATCATTTGTGATGTACCCTCGTCAATGCCAATGTCCTTTTTTTCCATTGGTATACAGGTTGACGGGAAAAGATCCCTATTGGGGATAAGTCTGCCTTTTGTTGTGTGCAATGTAGTTTTTGCATATATATTTACACTAGCTGTTCCCCGCGGCTTCGCCCCGCGTGGGACTAAGTTATATCGCGCCCAAAAGTAGCCTATGTTTGACCTCAGGTTGTTAACTACATCCCTACCAAATTTCATTACAATCGGTCCAGCAGTTTAGCCGTGAAGAGGTGACAGACAGACAGACAGACAGACTTTCGCATTTATAATATTAGTATGGATACATACAGCTCAGTTGCAAGCAAAGCTGTAACTATTTCTTGAATAAACATCATTTTAAACAAGAGTTTATTTTATTTTTTTATTCTTTTATTAAAATTTATTGTTCCCAAAGTGAGTTTTTTTTACAAATCAACTAGTATCTTGGCACCTCTTATTTGCAAGGAAAGATGTTCATCTAAGCTCGGTGTCTGCAAACGCTTTGTCGTTTTACTACACATAATGACATTTCCATTTTGAATTCATTTTGTTATTGGATTGGTTTCCCTTGAAAAAATAGTTACAGAGGTCAGACGGCAGTCACTCCATTGTAATAACTAGAATCGCCTTTGGGAGCATAATTACAGCGTACCCTGGGCTCTGAAGCGCAAGCTGAGATAGGTACTACTATAGGAAACACGCTTGGAAGATGACATGAGATACTAGGGAGACATTTCATAAGCGTTATTTATGTCGACAGGTCACAAAGAATGTCTTATGTTAAACTAGGTACCTTATTATTAGATATACTGTTGGGAAAATGAAGAGATAAATGGAAAAGGATTTTTGTTTTTTCGCCTTTTCCAATATATACAACAATTTTAACATTGCTTGTTTAAAGTTCATATATTGTTGCTCATATATTTTTCTATGGTATTAATTAGTTTTTATCATTCATCTTTTTGCTCATCTCAGCGCAATCGCGGGCTTTTAGATATTTTCTTCTTCTAGTCTTTGAGTTTGATAAACATTTGTGAGTATATTCCTTCTACTGAGTTCTATTGGTATCTTATATGTTACCGCTACTATTATTTTAACATACATTGAGTTGATGCATTACGCATTTGGAATATCTGATAAGTTTTGCAAGTGCTACGAATTTTTCGAGTCATAGTTCGTAGCTCATAGCGTAGTTCTAGCACCGTAGATGTGTAGAAAAAGTAGTGGTATGTAAAGAAATTTGTGATGTAAACACTACCTAGTGTACTCACAAGTATTCAAATTTCGCCTTTTTGAACCTGTGAAATGCATAAATAGTGTTTTTGTAAACAACGATCCCAATTATGTTGCCTGACTCGAAGCGCGAGCTCAATTGGATTGGGACGCCCTACAAAACAAGATTACAATACATGGAGGTACTTTCTTTTTTGCTGCGATACCAATTGGGACGCTTGAATGTCAATATAATATTATCACACAAATCTATAGCCAGTTCAGATTAACTATTTAAAACACACGTATTACCCGAAGATTATAATTTATAGGGTACTATTTAATGTTTTATTTTTATTTTTATGCATTTATCAATTGCCTTTGTTATCTATTCGTGCAATAGAGTTTTATATTGGAATTTAATTTAAAAGATCTGATTAATTTCAAACCTTACTACTACTGAACTGATTTTCATAAATTCGTTGAAAAATAGAAGGCGGAATTAACGAAAAGGCAGCTACTAGTAATGGTTGTTGAACGATTTTTTAACTGAACAACCATTATTAAAAATTTAACAAGTACTTGATTTTAAACATTAGATATGCATATTGTTCAGACATATTTGTTTCTATAGAGTTGGCTCTCTTTCATATTGAATCCAGAAACCAAAATTATTACCGCAAATTACAGGTTTGCGAAAACTGATAGCTAAATGAAAATGATTTATGAAGACTTAGGGCAATTGAAGTATTATTAAAGGGCAAGTTTAGACATAAATATAAAAAGTGATAGTGGTGATTAATATCGGACAGTATTGTGGTATCGCAAGGAAAATTACTGGCTGTTTTCCATCCACCCTAAGGTTAACTGGAAGAGATTGCATTAGCGATAAGTCCGCCTTCGTACCTTACCTAGTTTAAAAAAAATATGTATACATTTGTTTGGTGCAATAGTTTTTCTATTCTATTCTTACTTTAGCGGTTGTTGCAAATCCATGGACAAAGTATGATAGTGTTTTTTTTTTGTAGGTTAATATCATTTTTAGGGTTTCGTACCCAAAGGGGAAAATAGGACCCTATTAACGTTTTTTTTTATTTGGGAGAAGAATTATTTTGTACTGAATATTGTAATCGAATGTACTCTGTGTGAATTCAAAAGGATAGCCATGTGTGTAACTTGCTACAATAATATACATATAACAAGTGCTGAAAAATTAAGGCTATCTATATTGCTATAGTTGCCAACCTGTAATGAAAGATGCTTTTGTAAATAAATAAATAACTTTTTACCTAACTTACACTGAATTGAAAATTAATCTCACTTCAAACATGTGGATCAATCACAAGATCACAACTCCTTATCGTAAGAACTCCCCAAATAATATTTTCTTAAAACTGTCCCATTTAAGGGCTCTGTAAACAAATTTTAATTTTAATATAGCCTGCCAAAATGTAAAGTACTAACAAATTTTCGTAGCAGTCTGATTTCAGATACAATTCACTGATTAATTAGACTTAAGATAACTTGTTAAGTGGTTGACGGCGCGGCGGCGGCGGCCGGGCGAGACCGCACGGCGCGAGCTTGGCTCAAGGTCGTTCTTGCACGCAAGCTTCTTTGCTAGTGTAGCTACTTGTTGCACGTCTTCTCTTCCAGCAGTATGCGTGATCGTGCACCTTATCTTATTACAGAATCAATGGTTCCGATTGAATAATAGTAATACCTGAGCTTCCCTGCGCGCATATTCGTCGTCATCGGAGAGCGCGTCCATGTCTAGGATGGGGTGGGTGGCGCGCGGGCCCGGGCGGTGGGCGCGCGCTCGGCGGCGCGCAGTCCGCGGGCGCGCGCACGTGCTCCGTGGCGCTGGCGTGTCGCTGCGGCACCGCGCCGCTCCGCCCGCGTTCGCCGCGGCACTGACGGACCTGGCAGCCATCGATCGAGCCTCCCGCCCGCCCTCGCCTTCCACCCTCCAGTCCACGTGGCCGCCCACCCTTTTACTTACGTACGAAACTTAACTTTTCAGCAAAAGTATTAAACTCGTTTCTTCTCATACTGCAGATGCCTGTCCGTGTTCAGCGGAATTTGAATATGCATATATGTAGCTACCTAAATTAATAATAGTGTCAAAAAATATCATAGTCTAGTTGGTTCAAATATGCCGCTGATCAACATCTCGTCACTGCGTCGGCGTCAACTAGAAGCGCAACAGATTGTTGACGCAGCAGGCGGGAAATTTTAATACAGTAGTAGATTCTGGGTTTAAAACGTCAGTGTGTGACATGACGACAGAATGGGTTGTGACGTAGTCAACGTTGCGCAGTTCCAAAAATAAAGGTGCGTTTTTAGAAAACGCGCGTTAAACCCGTGCTATCATTGGACTTTTCGTGCGACGTCAGCATGTCGACGCAACAATAGGCTAGTTGACAAAATTTCAATAACTGCTTAATATTTTAGCTTATTAGGCATTTTATCGAAAAAAAAGGTTTATTTATTTTTAATCGAGCGTTTACATTATAAATTTCGCGTTTTAAAAAACCATTTTTCAATTTGGTTCCAAAACGCATAAGACTGTCATGGCGTCTTGAATGACGTCACGCCGTGCGAAACAAACCAAAGAGCGATCGTGTCTTCGTACGTTATAGCTAGTTTTAATCGTTTAAAAATAAATTTCTCATATTATAAGTACTGTATAGTGCCCCAGTGTGATAGCACGACTATAAAAACGCCAAACAAGTTATTTATATATGTTCCAAACAATGGAGAAATACGAAAAAGTGGCTAAAACTTGCAAGAAGAGACGATGCTCATACTTTAGAGATCATACTTTATGCTAAGAGATCCCTTCCTGGGATAAGTCTGCCATTGTCTTCTGATTTTAATAATGTTCTATTTACTATGTATTTTAAAGCAATAAAGATATTACAAACAAACAAACTTTATCAACAGGTTCAAGAATGTATTTTTGTGAAGATCATTTTGATTTTAAAGTATTTCACACAATACAATATATTACTTAATTCGAGCAAACTAGATGTGTTTTGTAGAATCCCTAATAAATACATGAGTTCAGGTTAAGTTGTTTCACTTTTAGGAGTGAACGTTTCATTTTAGTTTTCTAATTAATGTTACAAACATACTTTTTTTATTATTCTAGTTGCCAAATGATATGGAGTATCATATGAAGGGAACAGTAAAATAGTAAACAGTATCTTGCAAAATGTACGTCACAACATTAAGTTCTTGTGTACCGAACTGAAATATCACATAGCATTTAAGCTTATAATAAATATTTTATACTTACAAAGAAGTTTTAACATTGCGAAATTCAGATGAGCAAAAGTTACTGTTCGACGCGAAAAAATTTCCAAGCATAACGGCAGCGATTCTGGGCAAATTATTACTGTCTGCTTTGCTGAATCCAGATTCCATGGTTAATTCTTTCAAATTATAATTAGCAAAAACTGTATCAACTTGATATTAGTTGTTAAAAACCAAAATTTTATCAAGAACCGGTAGTGATACTCGAAACGTCAAAGACAAGATTGGAGTTTTGCACGGCGTGACGTAACGCTTTCTGATTGGTGTTCACTGTCACGTGACTAAAGGTTTAATTTTACGAAATTTATTTTTAAAAAATATTATTAATCTTTAACGCTTTTAATAATTAAAATTGTTTGTTATTTTCTCCATAATATAATTAATTATTATAAACCCCTATCCATTTTATTTATTCTTAATGGACACAAGCCTATTGTGGCGTAAGGCGTCACTCTTTCGCGACGGAGCGACTATGGGCGAGCAGATAGTCGCATATACCGATCGTACCTGCTTGATGAGGGGTAGTAGAATTCTCTCGACCGAGCGCGTTTTGATCTGTGAAATGTCGAAATCTGGCAGGCCGGCGGCCGCCATGGTTGGCGCGGGCGCGGGCGCGACTGCGCGTGTGCGCGCGCACGCGCTCGCTGCCGGCCATTGGCGGCTACCGTCACGTGGCGCCGTCTCCCCCCACCCCCGCTTCCGCCCGCCTACTGCTCGCAACACGCACGCCGCCGCCGCCGCCCGCCCGCCGTAAACATCACGTTGCGTGTTTTGTGTACTCTTGTGGGATTTAAAGACTACGTTTCACTTTGTTTTGATTGCTAATGTATACGGAATGACGCTATTTTGATTTTATGTCTTTGATTAAAGTTTTGTTCCGTTTTATGCATATCTCATGAAAAATTAAGATTGTTAGTCTAAAATAAAGTTTTTCTTCTCTCCAATGTGCAGTTATGAGATGATTTGTAGGGTAAAATAAATACAGTTATGGATGAAAATATTTTTAATCAATACTTCTGAATTGACAACTAATTTACTTAACAATAATCATTGGCACATTATCACAAGAGTTGTCAATGATTTAAACATCTTAATATATATTTTTAATTGATGGCAATATAAATATCTTTTGTCGAGATCTAAATAATCTGTTTTTAAGCCTGATAATAAAAGTAAGTACCTAATACTGCTTTAACAAGATGATATTTTAAAAATGTATTAAATATTTTTTAGAGGACATGTGTTATACATAGTTAATAGCATATAGTTTTAACTTATTTACTTAAATTTAATTCAATGACTTTGGTTCACAATTGCATAATATAAACGATATAACGATCGAACACCTTATTATAACACTTGAATTATTTACTACATCAATATAGGTGGTTACATTTATAATCTAATATTCTAGTTTTATATAAACAATACATGACAAATTAATCGTTTATTGGACTACGGAAATAAAATAGTACCTACTGTGTGGACCAACTATAAAAATAGTTGGATCATAACCTCTAGCGAAGGCCCGTAGTGCGGCTGGTTAGATGGATAGCGCAGTGGGACCATTATTGGACTGCTAAATTATTGATTCACAGTGTTGTAACACTTAATTAAGAAGTATTCCAAATAATTTATTTACGTGAAATAAAAAACAATAGAAAAAGTACAAGATCTTAAGTAAATTAAAACCCGCCAGTGCTAAAAGTGTACAAGTGTTCAGAGTTTAAAACAAATTCTACTCTACAAGATAGTTTTTTCCCTATAATTAAACTAATTATAATAAACTCCCATACTTATTTGTGGGCGGCGTTTATTGTACATAGCTTGTCTGGAACTAGTACTGTCCTGAGAGCTGTCCGATAACCACGGACTTTGGCCTGGAGAACTCCGAACTTTGCGCTTCCTGAGACTCTCAGTAGGACCTAAAGTCGGTCGTAGGAGTTGTTTGAACCGGAAAGGCCCCTCTGTATAGTCGTCATCAGAACTGAATACAGGTGTAGCGAGAATTTCAGGCGAGTTGCGAAGAATTTTCCGAAGATCTGATTCAGGATCGTGAGATGGGTTGTACACAGGCCGCGGGGCGTGTTCAGCTTTCTGAGAATTCTTCACTAACTCATTAATTTTGTTGCTGTGAAATAAAATAATTATATTTTTAAGGCACAGGAGTTAATTAATATGAAATCTATAAAAACTATGGTGGCTTTACTATAACAGATAATTATAGCTTTCCGCGCTTGCTTTTCGTGGTTGTTTCATCGTATTAAGTAATTCTTACATTTTACGATATCTGTACATTTTATACACTTATTGAAGAAAAAATTTAGTCAAGTCTCTCTATATGCTCATAAAGCAAAACATATTGCATATAATTGAACAAAATTTTCAGTATTGCTAAAAATGTAACTTAAAATGGGATGAGAAAAAAATAAATAAATTTATACCTACTTGAAGCGTGTAATTTTAACGCTTTAAAAGTTAACCTACACTTTTATATCATAATTCTAGATTTAAAATCAATTGGTGACATCTATTTAAAGATACGAGTAAACTAGCTGAAATAACTTTGCTCTAGATACATGGCGCCAATGCTTTCAATCTATAAATCAAAAATAAACATACTTAATCATAGAAAAATTCTTATGATCATCCGGTGGCCTCGCTCGTTTCAAATGTTTTACGAGTTTTGATTGTCAACAGAGATTATTTATCGAATAAACTACATTATTCTATGAAGAAAATAAAAACCGTACACTAAGTACTACACAAGATAATCTACTTAGATGAATGATCGTTTAATGGTATGTATTAGAAATAGAGCCATATTGACTTTCATAACATTTTTTTTTTATTTCCCAATTGAATTGCATTAGGCTGCCCAGCTGGCTTCGAAATGGGAAATATAATTCCCAGCTACGAAATCTAGCTACGAAATGGGACTAAGGGCACTCAAACATTATGCTCTGTAAATTTAATGTTTTGTATGTCTTTTCTTTATTTTTTTTAAATAATATGATAAGACAAAAAGCGTATGTGCACAGAAATGCGACTTTATTACCTAATCTACTTATTAATTTTAGCGTGCCTATAACATTAAAATAAAAGTCCATACCGCTTCCTGAGCCCCAAATGTAAAGCGTGAATCAAAAGAAGGGTATTAGTAAGTCTACGGCCAGTATGTGGTGATATCGTGTTTGTCGTACCTGACGAGGCCGCTGCACTGCCGGCTGCACGGCCGGTTCTGCCAGTTCTGGTTCTGCTGGAGGAGCCGGTGCGAGCACTGCTCGTTGTTGTTATGCTGAAATCTGAAAATGGAACAATTTTGTACAGTAGAAAATACTACTTTTAGAACCGCCGTTTGTATAAGCAATTTTGAGAATTAGCCTTATGTGAAATGACAATTTTCGACTTTTGCAAATTTGCTCAAATGCCCGTATTCATATATATAGCGATATAGTTTAATAGCTAGAAAACTAACAGACTGTAATACATTAACTACAACGATGCCTATAAATGTTATAAGTACCAATAAATAAGATGAAAAGAAATGCATGTATTTTATAAAAATACTAAAATGTTACAAAAATAGGTGATTGATGATTATACCTACTACATTTCACAATAACGACAGTAATAAACCCAAACAAACATACAATGCAAAAATGATTATGTTTGAACTACTTATTATTAACTAGAACCGACGAACCTGTATTTTTTGATCTCAATATCTTTTTTACTCAGCAGAGGCTCATCCCACGGTCTAGCCGGACTCTCCAGAAACTCAGGCGATGGACTGAGTTGGTCCCGTGGAAGCAAGTTACGAGTAAATATATATATATATATATATAGTAAATATATATATATAGATATATATATATATATATATATATATATATATATGTTATGTTTATATTCAGAGAATACACAATTTATTAAGTTTCAGTTATTCGCAAAAGTTTCAAAAGCAGAGAGCATAAATAGACTCAAATTCCTAGAATGGCGACTACGCCATATAAGACAAAATTAGAAGAAAAGCTTTAGTTTGCTTTCAGTCAGTTCAGATGGAAAATGGAAATAAGATTGCAGATATGAATTGGTTATGAATTACATATTTTTTTTTAATTAATAAAGTATTCCATAAGTCAAATGCCAAAATTATTGAGTTTTACATCTTTCTATCGTCATAGCGTTTTCACGGTTGCTCTTGCTGCAGTTTCGGGTTCTGGAGCCCTCTAAAAATTTATTAAATTGACTTTGTGATATTAAGTTGATCTTTACAGGGAAGAAGAAATTCACCTTGACATTCGACTAGCGTCTTTCTCGAGTTGACTAGGCTGTCCTCGCACGATGGAAGGCACCAGTGTGAAGCCAGGTGGAGCGCGGTACTCCTCAGGCGGCCGCTGCACTGCTTGTAACCGTATCCCTGGCTTATTGCGACGCAGGTTCTTGTGAACCTCCTGGTTCTTGTTGTGAACCTGGTACAATGTTGGCATAAATAATTTATTAAGAGAATTCTTTGAAAATTTTGAATCCACTTACTATCAATTAATTTATAACAACTCATTATTGATAAACTCCAGTTTAAGAAATTAAGGTTTAAAGGGTCTTTTAACCTAACAATCCACTCGGTAGGTAAGCAAGCAAGGATGTGCCTTTTTTCTTAACATTGTTTACTGTTTCTTAAAGCTTTTTACCTGATCAGCAAATGCGTGTAACTGCGCGGCTCGTTCCTGCACAGAATAATGCTGCATGAGCTGTGGCGTGGGTGCGGGGTGGCTCGGCGGCGGCGGAGCGCGGCCTTTTGCCCATTTGCGACGCGCGGTATAACCGCGAAAATCTGCCAAACAAGAGCATCAAAATCTGAATATTACGACCAGATTTTTTTCTAAACTTTGTAGTATAACCATATGACCGTAGTAAACGATTCTTAAAAAAATCGTCATGATTCGAGCTATTTCCCAGTTGCTGAGTATTCAGCGCGAAACGAGCCCAAGGTACGGTATGGTAGGTAGTAGATTCGTGGTCCAAGAATTGGAGAAACTGATTATTACAACAAAGCGACTGACCTCTGAGCTCCTAATCTTACAGAAAAACTAGGCCATTATGTACATGAACTGGATGTTAGTGGCCAACACTAAAAAATTTGTCAGTCTGCTTAAGACAACTCCTGAATGATGAATGTCATCTAGTGGTATAGCCTATAGCCATCTGAATTACGGAGAAGCTTGAGATAAAAATGCCACTATTGGTGACCGCTTCAAGTCCGGCTACGTATATAAACTACTTTATGAAATGTGACTTACGGCTCTGTATGACGACAGCGGCGCGGTTTGTGTCCACATTCTCTTTGTTTCCAGAGTTTGTTTCATTGCTGTCGCTGTCATCTGACGTCATTCGCTGGAGCACTTTCGCTTTTATCAATGCTTTATTCTTGTTGCCTGCAAAAACAAAACTATTATCAAAACCTTTGCACCGTACGCAAGTTGGATCGACCAAAATTTCCCATGCACCTACCTAATGTAGAGTCATATTAATACCAAATTTTAACTCATGTAGAGTCAAGTTTAGTATAAATATGATGGGTAACATAACTTAGAGGCTATCATTCGGTTTCTCCTAGTGAGATAACGTTAAAATACTAAACCATTGGTAATTATGGGCAATCCTGTCTGTACATGCTCGCTGATTTTGAGCTCTTACTCCTAATATTTCTATATTTCTCTTTTTAAAGAGAGCTGCGATTTAATTTAATTTATTTTATTCACTTAGATAACAATGATCCACTGATTTGCGTAACCCACCCGCGCTCTGTAAATTTTCATTTGATTTCCCCTATAATATAATAATTACCAGATTTTAGCTGTTTTCTCTGATTCTCTTGCTCCCTCTGAAACTCCCGCGCTAGTTGCCGCTGCCGTTCCTGCAGCTTCTTCCTGGTGAGCCATCCCCGGACATGTCTTTGCAGCGTCAAGACGGAGATGGCCATTTGAGCCTTCAGCCTTTGATAGCGCCGCCGCGCTATCCAGCCTCGGATGCCAGCTTGTACTAACACTATTTTCCTTATCTGAAAAGACATTGGATATTTGTAGAAAGAAAGACGTAGTTATGATTATTTTGTTTGTTTGATTTGTTCATAATTTCCAAGATAAGATAGTTTTTATTATGATGTACGGGCATGTAAACGTTAAAATGCTTTGATGAGGACGATAATGACTTAGTATAGAAGAACAATAGATTCTAGATTTGCATATAAAATTTAACTGGATTTTTTAAATGACTTACCTACATTATACAATACAATAAAATAAAATACTTATTTTTCACCATTCTTGCCAAAAAAATATAAAAAAATTGGTAAGTACCTGTTCCTCATATATCCTGGCTAGAACTTCAACATGATAGTATTTTAAGAAAACTTTAGATTTTCCCAGTGCCCACCCATCCATTTTTAGCCTCATCAACAAAATCCTACAAGTATCCCGACTAGGTTTCACTTCTTCATCGTAACTGAAGGCTAAGAAGCCATATCTGGAAACATAAACTTGGATTTATTGTGTTTTCTTATTAATACGAGTTGTTTACTTGATTTATTCATTTTTTAACTTATATAACTGATTCATCTTTGCGTACAACAGCCTTGTAAATATTGTAATAAATTATTGTGAAAATTCATTTCATTAAGAAACGGTACAATTTTTTTATTGACTTTTTTAGTCTATCCTATATTAATTTAAACCATAGATTTAAAAAAAAATTTGGACCCCGCGCCTGATTCCAAATTATTTGTTTTACCGTTTAAACATATATGATAATATGATAATATGTATGCATATTACTATCTACATGATTAAATCATAATAATTTTTAAAGAACATTTTATAAAAGGAAATTAATTACCTTTTTAAAAATTCTTCAAATGTCAGCCGGTGAGAGAAACCATTCTGCCGGATTCTAATTGTCTCTAACACTCCGGTGTACCTCAGCTGCTTAAGTATCTTTGCAGAGTCGAAGTGCTTCGGCGATCGTGAATCATTAGGCTTCAGGCAGCGCACAAACTGCGGTGTGCCGCTCACCATCTTCTGGAGCAACTCCATTAGGGAATATCGGAAGTAGGTGGCGACGGTCTGCTGCGCTCGGGACTGTGAGGCAAGGCCGCGGCTGTTGAAGCGGTCCTGGAAGGTTTAACCAGAGAAATATTGTTTGCTAAAATTACTATAAAAATGCGCGTAGACGAGGCATATCAACCAGAAGGGAGAGGAATAGATTAGGAAAACTTAACCTCTCAATCCCAAAAAATTCAAATAACACTGAAGACCTCGCGAGAACTTGCGTAGGTGTTTACAAATAATTAATTAAGTACTTTGAAACCATGCCATATTTTATCATTCTGTAAACGAAAATTCATTAATAGATATGTTTTCTTGCTGCATTATTTTACAACCTATTATTTAAACTCGACCACTCGACATTATATAATACTAAAAAAGTTAAAGAGAACGCTGTATAAACGCATTGTTTAATGGAGCATAGAAGAATATACCATAATTACCCTGGTATCTCCATTAGGACTTTCCAAACTCCTCGAATCCACATCACCCTGCAGAGGTGAATACAGATTGCCCGTCTTTGTAATCGGGCATTGAAATAGGAATCTTATGATGTCATATTGGCTCTGCCTCATCAGCTGCACGACCTCTGGCGGTAAAAAGTTCCGGTTTTTCTCCAGGAAACCATCGGCTTGATACACCACGCGGCCAGCAAAGTGGTGGATCGCAAAACAAACAGCATCAGATTTTGGTCGAACGTAGTACTTGCTCTTGACATTGTTGTGGAATTTTTCTGAATCGTAGAAAATAAATATTTGACAATTGGCATAATGGCTAATAAGAGTAAAATAAAATAAAAGGCCGAATATTTTCTTACCAATAAGACTTCTATCAGTAGAACGTGGGAAACGACTTTCTTCATCAAGCAAAGCCAATAAACCCATAGGTCTAGATAACAACATGTCCAGGACTGGTCTATTGTCAGAAAACTCTACTAGGTCCACAGGAACTCCCTCCGCCATATACTCTTGTTGTTCCCATGTGAAGATGTGTTGGTTGAAGTAATATTGGATTTGTTCGTTGGCGATGTTAATACAGAGTTGTTCAAACGAGTTTCTTGCGAAGTTTTCGAAGCCAAAGATGTCCAGTATACCAATTGAAAGTTGCTCATTACTGAAATTATCCAAAAGGAACAATAATTATTTCAGCTTTCTTTGTGTAATGCAATTTTTGTTTATTGATGAGAGAGTTAGGTACTGTCTAGTATGGAATTTATATATAATTTATATAATAACACGTAAAAATGCCATTTTGCTCAAATGTAAGGTTATCATTAGTTTTTTTTTTGTTATTCCGAAAAAATGCAATACTTACGCAGGTCTATTCTGACAGAGTAAGGCATTGATCCTCTCAACGATTCTATCGAACGCTCTGGCATAAAGACCTCTTGCTGTGGCATCTCTTGCTACAGCGGCTTCTGTCGGAGAACTATGTCTTGCAATAGTTTCACCTCTAGCAACAACACTGCTGCTGGTTAGACATTCACGAAGATCTACGGTTTCGACACCGAGGAGACATGATGCTGAAAAATAAACATATAACTTATGTATGTTACTTATAATTTTAACCTTACGGCCATAGATTTTTTAAACGTATTCATTTATTACTTAACCAATATAAGAGGATTTTGTATATGGAATGGAATCAAGGGAACTCCTATTAAAAAATTGCCGAAACTGCTATATCGTTGCACATTGACGGTAGCAAAATTTTATATTATAATTGAAATTAATAACAGCCCACTACTTTTTGTTATGATTTAACAGAGTATTACACTAACGGAGTCGCAGGCAATAGTATTGTATTTTATATACTAGTGTTATTCACTTTACCTCTGTGCAAAGGAGCGGTATCTATAATCGTCGCCCTGTTATCAGTATTGTCTTCACTGGCCATCTCGCTAAACTCTATATCGCCAAGATGCAAGATGGCAGCTAGCATTTTGTAGATAATTTGTACCTCTTCTTCTTGAAATCCAACAACCTGTAATTTAACAATTTTTCAGAATAATTGAGTAAATAATGTAAGGTCATACATCTATAATGACCTAAAGAAACTATAATGCGATTTCATATTTTCTACTTATGTTGGTGAAAGACTATTCTCGTCTATAAAATTAGATGAAATCTTTCTTAAAAGTAATCAAATATTAAAATTAGAAAGGAATTAATTAGTCATGATTATGACACTACAATGTCATTACTCATCGGAAAGATGCTTCAAACCGGTTAACAACATGTTATCATATATAAATCTATCTAGTGATTAGTCATCTATATTGGTCATCGACATTTAGTAAATATTAATTTAACATATACATATAATAAGGCGTGGTTTCAAGGCACCTTCATTAAAAAGATATCTGCAAACCTTGTTAAGCGCACAAGGTACTGACCTAGTGCCAATTGTAAAAAGCGAAACGTCTTTGAAGACTTGTAATATTCTCACAGTCAATTAAAGGTTAGCTACCTCACGATAAGCGACTGTATAGAAGTGGACAATGAAACGTATTTACCTTGAATGCTTGATTCAGTTGCCTCCATCGATGCACATTATGTTCCCTGTGGACCACTGAAAGTGGCTGCAAGTACCGGTGTCTAGACTTAAATTGTTCGTCAAGGTAGAACTTTCTCCAGCGACCTTCGCTTTCGAG
Organism: Apomyelois bistriatella; assembly: GCA_947044815.1. Lineage (NCBI taxonomy): Eukaryota > Metazoa > Arthropoda > Insecta > Lepidoptera > Pyralidae > Apomyelois > Apomyelois bistriatella. The sequence goes on from OX345689.1 coordinate 9,237,512, forward strand.
GCCGTCGTAAAGGTAGTAGAAAACATGGAAATTACTTTCTCCCCTAAAATAGGACAATCCTTTAAGCAGTGTTAATATTATTCTTTCTCATTAGTAATACGAATTTTCATGAAGTTCTCTTAATTTAAACTGTCACTAGGCCTTTTGTATATTCTCAGGTCATTAAAAAGTAGGTTACCAGGTGTGTATGTATGTAAATATATGCAGTAGTGAAGTTCTATTCAACAATTTTCAAGTACTTCATAAACATGAACAAGGTATTCTTTGCGTGGGAATCAACAGGTAAGAAATTTTAGTACTTAGGTACTATATTGCAAGAAATTCCTATGAAAAGATTAATGTTTGACTAAACTGCATAATAGCTCAGTGTGATCAGTATCTATTACAAACCTTTGTAATTTAAAATTTCTTAGTTTTTGTTTGAATATATTCATAACTAAGAGAATGGATCATATAAAGACAATAAACGAAGAAAACTAATAACGAAATGTAAAAGAGATAAAACAGAGCAAGCGTAAAGTGGGAGTCGGTCAAAATCAGCCTCAGAGAACAAACTGCGACCAATTGCAGGAAAAAGGAGACATTAGGATTTATTGACGAGCGTGAATAAGTTAGAAAAAAGAAATAAGTTAAGAGTAAGAGAAGGAGATCTGTACTGATCATAGTAAAGTCTATCCCCCTTATTCATAAAAAATTAAGAACGTTTGTTAAGCCCGTTTTAACTAAAATGTTTTTTGGCTCTTTCTTTCACGGTAAATTTTGATAAGAGAAAAAGGGCCAAATCATATTTTGGTTAAAATGGGCTTAACAAACGTTTGTAATTTTTTATGAATAAGGGAGTATGTATATTAAACAGCGTTATATTGACCATTTAAAATGACGTTTAATCTAATGTGTAGAACACATCGCCAACAAAAATACTTTTAAGTGACATAAAAAGTGTTAACTATGTTTATAGGAAGAAATTCCGAGGTGAATTGTGTAGGTACTTAGAATGATAAAAGACATAATATTTAATAATTAACCTGTTATAATTATGTATAACTTTGCGTGGCATGCATGAGTTAATGATAGTGTGCGCCAACCACTAAAGCAACTAGATATTTTAAAAACAGTATTTCACGATCATGGCAGTTTAGTCACTTGATCGTCGATTTTAAGGTACTTAATGTAGGGTCCAAATGAGAATCTATATAATAGTATTGAAGTTGTTTGAGTAATTAAAAGTGAAAATAGCAAACTATGCGGATTTATTCGATATACTCAATGCGAATTTGGCGAACGGAGACCGAGAGCGTAATGACCGATGTACACGCATGTTACACGACGTTTTCTCACTTGCGGTTGCGAACAAATTGAACATATTAACAAAAGGTTCACGTAACGTGTAAAGAAAGAACAGGGTTCCATTTATAAACTGTAATAAAATTTTACTCGTTAAAATTACTTTTAATATACTTACAAGGCTTGGTGAACCACTCGAGACTGTTCTAAAAGATAAACAGAAATCCGCGCGCCGGATATCCTTCCGACTCTCATCATCGACAGATCCAAATATTTTCCGAAGCGAGAACTGTTTGCGTTAATTCCCGTGCGGGCGTTCCCAAAGGCCTCCATTATTGGATTTACTTGGAGTATCTTTTCCTCCAAGTTGCGATTTTGTGTCTGTAAGTCAACAACATTATACTCAATATGTTTTTTTTTTGATATATTGAAGATCTTTTCTCTCTCTTCTGCTTTAAAAATGTATTTTTTTTCTTGATTAAGAACATGCGCATTGAAAAGTACTTTCAGATCCAATTTTTTTGTTTCGGTTGATCAATATGTTCAACCATGGCATATATAGTAGATTTTATATGGGGTATAAGTGATTACCTACCTTTGACAAAAACACAAGCTGCTTCAACAGCAAATTCGCAGATTCAGTCTTTCCAGCTCCACTTTCCCCAGATATTACGATAGCTTGATGTTGTTTCTGGTGCATCAGCGCCTGATGCGCTGCATCGGCAACTGCATAGATATGAGGTGGGTTGTCCGAACGACACCGCCCTTGGTAAATCTGCTGAGTCTAAAAGGATAAGTTTCAAGTTTTCGAAAATTGCGAGAGAACTCTTTCTATACCAGCTAGCTTATACTTATTGCGTTTATTAAAATTAACCTTAAACGGTTCACCAATCACAAAGTATTTACAGATAAACATAAAACATCGTTTTAGTAAAAAAAAGTTAAAAGTACTTTACCTTAGATGTATAAATCCCTATATCAGTGAATGGATTGACAGCAACTAATATGTCCCCTATGTATGTGTATATGTGATTCTGTGTATATCTCTTCTGCAGTTGTTCAACTATGGCATCTTCAGTTAAAACTTCCAGCGTCGCGAGGTCGTCTGTGTACATTTTCTCAGGCCGGGCCTTCCTATGTGACTTGAGTTTGCCTCGTTTAGTAGTAGCCTCCGGAGCTCTACTACCACGACCCTCAGCTCGTTGTCTTTTAATTTCTGCTTGAAGCTCTTTACGAATCTAAAATTGATGAAACTGCCATGGTGTATTACTTAATAAAGACAATTATCATATTCGATTACCCTAGTACCCAACTGTTAATGCTTCTCTTAACTTTTTAAAGAATATGTAGCATTTTATCTGATTTACATAATTTGCAAGTTAAACATGATTTCAAATTTAATATATTTAATTACTTACCTTGTCTTCAAAAGTGCTCACGGCTAATAGAAGAGGATGTTCCAATAATTCTCTAGCAAATGGTCTTTGGTTCATATCTTTAATTAAACAATCAGCAATAAAATCTACGAGATGAGGTGAGAATTCTTCAGGATGGGAAAGAGTAGGAGGCGGGTTTCGAGGTATTTGGAACAGAGCTCTCATCGGATGCAACCCAGAAAGAGGAGGCTCTCCTTCGGCAAGTTCGATAGCAGTGATACCAACAGACCATACGTCACAACGGCAGTCGTAAGAGTCGTCTAATTGCTGTTCGCATGCTATCACCTAAAACAAAAATTTTGATTACATAATTAACATTCTATTTAAGAAAGACTCTTATTCGTATATTAGGTGCCATGAGGTCTATTTGAATAAGCTCATGTTGTCTGTATTTGGCTCATACCTCTGGGGCCATCCAATATGGAGTTCCCACTGATGTGTTCCTGCGTGCCGCTGTCGCCGCCAAATGTGAGGATACTCCAAAATCAACTAGTTTGACTTCAGCATCTTCGGTTAATAAGATGTTGTGACCTTTGACGTCACGATGCATGCACCGGTGGGCGTGTAGATGTGTAAGGGCTCGAACAGTTCCTCGTAGTACATACGCGAGTTGAGGCTCGGTGAGATTATTTCCATGCGCCCGCATTCCAGCGCATAGGTCCGTCACCGAGCCTCCGGTGCAGAGCTGGAAATTATGATACATCCACTAAGAAATTATAGAAAATTGAGTAATCAACTATCTAGGCTTCAAATTAAAATAAAATCATATAATCGATTGTCACTGTTATTATAATTTTGAATTCCACCAAAAAAGTCGAAATATCAAACATATAATAGTTACGAAAAATTAAATAAGTTCTTTAAAAGTCTGTGGTCGCAATCTGTAGTATAGAGTTAGGTTACTGACCTCCATGACGAACCATATTTGATCATCGTCTGAGTTGATTCCACGTTTCAGAAATAATCCGAAAAATTCAGGTATATTAGGATGACTCGATAAATCTCTAAAAACTAGAAATTCTTCCTCAATTTCCTCTATATTTTCTGCTATATTCTCCAAAATCTGTAAACAAAGAAAATAAAATAATTATCTTTCGACTTAAGTACTTACTTACTCCGCTGGCTCAGCGACCCGAAGTGGATCTTGGCCACCGAAACGAGAGTTTATTATTAATTATTAATCGGCTACTATTTTTAATTCAGAACTAATGAAGATATTTTTGTTCTGTTGAAAAATAATTTTTAAATTATTGTAGCCAGCCATACTTTTGTTAAGTAGGTATTCGAAAAGAGTTTAAATTAATTAAAAAAAACCTATTAGAAAAATATTAATAATGCATTGAAAAAATTTTTGAATGGCTATCGGTAAAACGTTTTATTTCAACTTATTCTTTCTGTATAATGTAATATTTATCATAATGCAAACATTGACACTAGGCCATGTAAACGAGAGGCTAACCAACAGAATCATGTATTGTTGTGGTAGCCTTGACACAAATGCAAAGTTTTGAGATATCATCTACACGATCAATTACATGCTTTATGCTAACAATACAGTCCATAAAAAGCCTCGGACCTACAATTTGACAATATACCTATATCCTAGCTTTCATGCTAGTAATTACGTTTATTCCATGGTTCAAAGTTGATACTCAAAGTTGATACTCAAAGTGTGCAGTCTTAATCTCATAATATGATTTACTTGATAACTTATACGTATATTATATACAATCAAACAGTTTGAACATTGCATTTGAATGTCAAATTGTTTGTTGACATAAAAATACTTAAATATTCAAAATCTAAACCGCTTTGCGTATTTAAAACGGAGAAATCAGAGGCATAGGACCAGCGCAGTCACAAATAAAATTTCACTTGGGTTCCGATTTCTCCGTGTTCTGCCGTAAAGTGCCGGTCGCTCGTTATTGTCCATTGCACCCAGCCCAGCCCTTTGAGATTATGCTAAAAGACTGGTTAGATATAACGGGTTTGTTTACGTTCGGAGTTAAAAGTGCGGTAGAACTTCTAATGTATTTACAGAATTCATGGCGCGACAACCTCTACCTGTGATTTCATCTGCGTGAACTTTGAATGTATGTCATTATCCGCAACGCAATTTCTCTGTGCAAGTGATGCAATTAATAAATTTGGACTGCTTTTACAAATCGAACCAGTCCTCCGCCCGACCGTCCAAAAGGTGAAGCTGAAGCTCTACAAGAAAACTAAGGAACGTTGTCAAGATTTTATATATTATTATATTACCTAGGTACTAATACATTCGGAAGGTTACGTAAAGCCCGTTTACTGATATAGCCATACATCGAACAGATACATTGTCGTTCTCTTTTTGTAATGCAGCGAAAACAGTGGGTATGTCTGAGTTAAGGGTAGATAATCTTAACATCAGTATTCACCTTAACAGCGACTCTCTTCCCCGTCTTCTTGTCTCTGGCACAGAACACCTCTCCATATGTTCCTTCTCCGATGAGCTCCTGCAAGGAGAACCTCTCTCGAGGGTCGGCAGCCCGGTCCAGCTCCACATGCTGGGAAAGGCCGCGGTACGCCATGTCGCTCCGCATGGCTCACGCTCCTTACTAACTATGCATCTGAAATAATAAAAAAATATATATAATCCATCTTTCATAATGTATATAAAATATTAGGAGAAATACTTATATAGCTGTTTTAAAAGGTTTTAGATAAAATATATAAATAAGGCCAAATATGAAAGGTTCGATACCATACCATTATAATTTAAAGTGACAAAAAATATCATGGTGACAGACGGACGGACAGCGGAGTGTAAGAAATTAGGGTCCCGTTTTTACCCTTTGTGTACAGAACCCCAAAAACGCAACTTTTATAAGAGTTGATTTTTTTCATCTATTGGTCCTTCATAGAACTAACGTTATTTGAAGTCATTGGTATTTTGGACATTGGTAAGTTTAAGGTCCAGACAAGCATGTTTTTAATCACATTTCACTTAGCTACTACTACTTCACCTACGTATCAAATTATTTTTCAAATAAGGTATTCAAGCTATTTCAATAAACCAAGATTGTTGATTTTATAACTTTAGGTTGCTTACATAATATTTTGTATTTTTATATATTGACCTAAGTTTTATAATCTCATTAATTTAAAAATCATTACAGAGTATTATATAATATCTTAAATCTTTAGTTATCTTCGAAAATGTTACAAATAGTTATTTAAACCACTTAAATCGAATTAGTTAAATAATCAGTATGCAAAATGCGTAGTTAATTCATCCGACCCGCTAATCGCCGCAGTTAAAAAAGGAAAGGAACTTGATGTTTAATTAATTTATTCTTGTGCATACATTTAGAAATAGAAGCGTACACACGTTGCCATACGTGGTCCTGAGGATATCCTTGATGGTCGTCAAAAGCTCTCGACATTCGGCTGTGACGACTGATGCCATTAACCCCACAGATTAGTAGGTTATATTATGTGCGTGTATGAATCCCTGTCTTTAATCACAAAGAAGCTCAATAGCTAACATAATAATGAAGTAAAATGAAATCGGGCTGTTTTTATGGCAATATTAAAAATATCTAAATTTGAGTTGATTTGATTTAGTTTATATCCAAGTACTTCAAAAAATTTTGATAATTGCAAATGTTCTAAGACACAATGTTTTCTTTTTAAAAAATCATCAAAGGAGGTTGCCCAAGTATGTAGTTATTTCATTAGGATTCCGTTTCCGACGTGTAAGGTACAAATACTTATCTAATTTAATGGTGTAATACACTTGATTAGTTATGTAGTTTACTTTAAAAATTTAGTAAAAGTTATACACAAACAAACAAAAAAGGTACAATAAACATCGTTTTAACTTAGGTATATAAAAAAATTGGAAGATCTTAGTTTTTCAGAGGTCAACGTATTATATATATATACCTATATACCTACGGGAAACGTGGGACATACTCCGATTCGCGCTTGACCAGATTTTTTAACTCAATTTGCAAATTAACTATGTTAATCGCTTCTAAAAAGATTTAATTTCCTAATCTAATTTTAAACAGTGATAATATCTCGGCTACTTCATGTCGCATAAATAATTATTTTGAATAATGAATAATAAAGTGTAGACGAATGTTCCATTGCATTCACTTTCAACTACAGGTTGGTTTTTTGTTAAAATGAGAGAAGTTATGTATGTCGTTCGACATACCTATTGGTTACATGTGGCGTAACTTCAGTTCCTATATTGACATCTTTTGCTCAAGTGCGCCGGCAATTGGTGTCAGTCTTGTTCTGCCTATGTTAAGTATGTCGCAAGACCGCATGATTTGCCAATATTTGGACAAGATTACTGAGACCGCTATATAAGCAAACGTATTCATTATTATTTAAGGTAACATGATACGGTTCAACGATCACATAGTTGATCGTTGAACCGAGTTCAATCAAAATTTGGCATTAGTGTAATATAAAGTGTAATAATTTGTTATGATTGCGATGTAGTACATGAAATGACGAGCATTTTTATATGTGTAGAAAGAAGCTCTCTGCGAAACACATAATTTGAGATTTTGATGTGTCTGTTTTGTGTATGTATCGCAGCTTCAAAACTAATGACTATGACTTTGTCCCTTTTTCATTTTGTCCATCATCTCTGCGGTACGGCTATTAGCTGATCGACTGACAGGGTGACTAACGTCAAAGGTCTGGAAGGAATTGGCCAATTAACTTAAAAAGCATAAATAGTAACTGCGATGAACACTTTCGATGCGTCAAATCAACTAGATTTTCTTAGTTGAAACTGCCACAACAAAGGTCAAAAAAGTGACGAGATCGTAACAAGTGAGGCATTGAACTTAATCCATCATTAATCGTAGTCACACGCAATTACATAGTTAACACAATGTGACATGGGCATTTAGACATTTTCATAGAAAAAGTCTCAATAACTGTGATAGCCGGACGGAAAGACGAACAAAACACTTTCACTGGCACGAAGATTGCTGTGGCAGCGGACTGGTCGCATGTGAAATTGATTAACAGTCTGTTTATGAATTATATTATTTAAGTAAGTATCAACCCATATAATCCAATTTTCATTTAATTAAAAAAGACTTTAATAAACAACAACAATTTTAATAACCTTAATCAAATTATAAATTAAACTCCCAAAAAATTGATAAAGCTTTAAAAATTTTAAACATAGCTGATTACTTAGTTAACTTGTCGTTTATTTTAGAAGATTTTATTTTATTGTATCCTAGTTTACATCTATAGTTTTTATCTATATACACCTAGGTATATCACAGTCATAAGAAAATTGACTAATTTTCAGCTCAAAAGTACGAAATTCATTACTTACATATAAGAAAAATAAAAAAAATACCTATATTTTTTCCTACGACTAATAATTTCCTGGTCATATCACGATATTCATGTATTTGTAAATAAATTGGCAGTCAGACTAAATAGGAAGCAGTAATTATCCCATCGTGTCTTATTACGTCTTCTCGGTTCAGCACCTAAGCTATTGTCTTACTATGTTCTTCGTCCACATTATACTCTCAATCTTGTCTTAATCTAGACTGTGACTTTTAATTATAACTTGGCCTTAATTAAATAAAGGAATTTGGTTTAAAGATTTCCAACAAAGTTTTCACATGGCTCTCATTTTATGCTAATGTTATGTATGAGTTCCCAGTCGGCATTGTATGGACTATACAATTTCCTGTTGTGTGTTGTATTCTTTATTGTTTTGTACCATAGCACATGTGCTATGGTATATATATATATATCGCATAATAATCTATTTAATCATGATTAAATAGATTATTAGAAAATCCATTTAGTATGTGTAGGGTTTGATTTGAGTCATGAGAAAATGTAGAGCAAATCCGGTCAAATGTGAGGAACAAAGTCATACATTTTGACGTTAAAATATTAGTACCTATACAACAAATATTTGCTGTTTTGTAAACTTTTCATTTTAGTTCTTCATTTAGTAATATTTTTTTTTTCATAGTGTAACATAAGTTCTTCTAAACATTGAAAACATGTCAAGTATATTTAGGAAATTATAGAATATCTTTCCTCCTCATCAAATCATTCACAAAAGTATCTACTTCTCACAGCTTTGAGTACAATTGTAGTAAAATTGATAGATGTTAAGATAACTTTCCAAATAATGATAATAACAACTATTTTCTGTTCGCATTTAAGTGAGAATATCATATGGTTTCGGTTGCCCGCCGCAACAGTTATACTTAAATTGAAATATCACCTCCAATAAGTCACTTAAAGTGAGCATTGGTGAACTGATGTTTCTTTTATGGCTTATAGCACACGCAATCAATTTTATACGTATAGCATGGGCGCAGCGAAAGCGTTAAGAATGTTATTTATCAATATTTGTCGATTCGTTCTGATTTTGCACGATTCTGTAATTTTGGTAGTGACGCTCAATGATAAATTTCACGGACTTTCTCCTTTTCGCAATTATTAGTACTGATAATTTTTCCACCTGTAGTCTCGCTCATATAAATCCCTTACAATACCATTTAGTAGGCCTTATTTTTATATGTCTAAATTGTCTAAATTTAAAGATAACAAACAACCCAACCGAATAAGTACATTTTTTAGATTTAACTTCCAATAATGAGTGGTTATATAATCAGCTGAGTATTTCTTTATTTCTTGATTTCATGATTACTACTTACTTCTTCTAGAAGATTTTTCCTTTTTTCTATGTCTTGTGTGAATGTTCAAAAGGCTCTTACTTCTTATTATAATCTATCTGAACATTTTCCTTTTTTTCTGTCTCTTGTGTGAATGTTCAAAAGCCTCCTTAACAGATTCAGATGTAGACCAATGAGTCGCTAGAAGCCTTTTTACTAATATTTACGTTTGTATATGTACTTTGAGGATTTAAAAATGTATTACGATAACACTGAAACCATAAAACTGCATAATGCAATCCTTTCACAGCATTAGAGAATATCCGATAATACGCCATGACGGTCACGCAGCCGTCTGCTGGCCATATGCCTACCCACACTGTGTCACAAATAACCGATACTACAAAAAAACATCCATACTTCCATACATACATACATATATATACATACATATAATATTATAAATGCGAAAGTCTGTCTGTCTGTCTGTCACTCTTCACGGCTAAACTGTTGGACCGATTGTGATGAAATTTGGTATGGGTATAGTTATGCACTAGGAGTCAAACATAGCCTACTTTCGGGCGCGATATAACCGAGGCGCACGCGGGGAACAGCTAGTAAATAATATATATAAAGAAAGAAAACCATTTATTTACTACCACTATCACAACAAAATTTTACATCCGAAAATTACTACGTATAACATAAGTCTATGATTACAACAACACAGTCTAACATCTGAATATACAGTTTAATAACTATCTACTGAAAAAATATTTTTGATTCATTGTTAGAGGTAGTTATGTACTTACATGTTTACGTAAAATTTTAGGCACTGTTATAGGTTACTTAATTACTAAATTTTGACAACCATGTACCAAATATTCACCAGTACGTAGTGTTATGGGCATAAGATCAAGCGAAGTGGATGCAGATTGTCGATGACGCCAAGACCTATAAAGGGTTGTAACATCCCGGAAACAAACAAACTTATTGTAGATCCATGATAATAATGTTTCAATTCTGTATGCTCTTCAATGTGTGACACAGCACACCCTGCCCACACACTCAAGAATTCAAGCCTTTAAAGTGCTGACCGTTGTGAAATAAAGACTTGGTTACAATATCAAAGAAAATGAGACAGGTACATAATAGTGACTCGTCTGTTCATACATAACAATGATCCGGTTATCTACTTAAATATTCTATATTACCATAATAGAGCAGGACCATAAATTTTGTTACCGTGGTATTGTATTGTTTTGCATCAAGTCAGTGCGCTTTGAATGTAATTATTTATTACACACACTAACTTGTTTAGTTTTTTTTTTAGTTATATTACACAAACTGTGTGTTTTTTTTTTATTCCTTGACGCAGTATTTGTCTTAAAAACTCAGCGACGGTTGTTAACCATCTCTAAAAAGCGTTTAAAATTGTTCTTGCAACTCCTTGAAATTGACAAAAATAGTTGTTTTCAGGGCGTGACGTGACGATGATAGTTAACTCGGAGACATTGAAATCGTCAAAGTAAAGTAAACGTGAAGTTTGGCAGCCATTGTAGAAAGTAGGAAATACTTTCTATTGGAATAAAAGACAATAGCAATAAATACTTCGGTTTTTAAATGTTTATTAGAAATATTTTACAAAATCTGCTTTCATATAACCAACGATGTGAATAATAGATATATGAGGAAGATTAAGATAGACATGTTGTTATTAGGGACCATATTACTATTACTACGTTAGTACTATTATATATTATGTGCTATTACTAAGCCTCATTATTATGTCTGCCCGTCCGTCTGTCTGTTATCAGGCGTTCTCATGAACCTATTGCCTGAGATAAGTTATTGAAAATGTTAACAAATTACATGTTAATATTTATTAGATTATATAATACAAAACTCGGTTAAGCCGTTGTGGAGAAATTAGTTATTGTATAATAAATAGTAGATCGGGGGACGATTGGGCACAGGGTGCGGAACTCAGGGGACCAACAGGTCACCTAAGTTAAAAAAAATAGTCAGAAAAAAAACTACTAATAATTTGGATTCAGTCATTACTAAGTATAGGGTTTGGACAACTCACTTGTTGTGACCAAGTAAAGATAAACTATCGGTCTTACCTACTACAAAAGCAGTTTACTTTAAAACTAGGTTTAAACTATTATCCACCCAAATTAAGTTAATATTGACAAGTGATAGTTAGTGTGATATTACTAGATGTCAACTTGATTAGGGCGGATAATGGTCTAAATCTAGTTTTAAAGTTTGACCTGCTTTTGTAGTAAGACGGATAGTTTTCAACTTATTTAGGTAACCTAATCATATTTTTTAACGTAGATGCCAAATCAAAGGTTAATTTATCGTGATTCGTATGCGCTGGTGAGTAGGTATGTTATTATCTTATCGGCAGGTCCGCGTTGCAGAAACATACCCGTTCTGAATTAATCAAAGTAACGGTTGATTATTGTCACGGTTTCAACGGTGCAGAATAATGTATGAAGAAATATCAGAAATACATCTTTGCTTATTCATAGGTTAACTAGCTGTTTCCACCAGTGTGTGTTTCTCGTTTGTGGTGTGTGTACATAACCCATACCAAACAAACAATTGGTACGTACCAAAATGCATCCCATAACTTATATAGTAATATTTCAGTTAAGGGTTTCATTTTGTTGCGTGTTTTACTATTAGGATTATTTAAATTAAATATTAATGACAAAACCATTGTTTTTCTGAAAAAAAATTAATATGAATACAAAGACAAATAGCACTGGTGTTGCACTAACATGAGTATAATAGGTACATATACTTTTCAAACTATATTCCGTAAAAGTAAGTAATACGTAAATTTTAATATTAAAAATCAATATTAGCACATGGTTTTCATGTAATCAACTACTTTCCATTTCGCCCAATGAATGCCACCTTGCAATCAGGTCGATCTGTTTGCGTTTAATTTGCTCAACACTACGTGCTTACTGCGGACTTGTACTAGCCAATAAATGTAGGTTAGTGTACATGATTTGGTATGTACTTATGCTTTACCTTGAAGAGATGATTTCTTATGTCTTGACATAGTTTTATTGGGTAAGTACATATTTTACAGAATTTAATTTGTTGAACTAACCTTTTTCTAGTTACATAAGCTTCTTTTTGTGGCTGAAATGAGATATTATTTCCTGCAGCTCATATGGTTTTAGTGGAAGAAGACAGAAGATGTATTACCTAGATATTTTAAAGCTGGATGTAAGAAATTGAATACCTAAGCCATAAATTAAAACAATGCACTGTATAATTTAATTTAACGATGTAGGGTGTAAATAGTTTAATAGTGTAAATTCACTGATTTATTCATTCATTCATTCATATTTTAATGGACGTGATGTCAAGAGTCATCCAAACGATTACACGCTCAAAATAATAGATGTCCAAATGCCGCTGTACAAATCGACCGAATGATTGACCATTTGCATTTGTATTAGGCAAACAAAGCCGCGCCACTGAAGCGCACTTCCCAAATTGCACCACTTAATTATACATTCTAAATCCTGCTGCTTCTGACTCATTTAAATACTTTTTGTCTACTATCAAAAAGGATAAAATTTACTTGTAATGAGTACCACTTTGATTATGAATACAAGTGTATTTTTCGATACTCTCAATTGACCAAGTTACAAAGATTATGAGAAGATAAGATACATTTATATATACTTACTGTAATGATTTGAATTTTTGATTTCTACTCACAAATGGTTTTGTTCAATAAATAAAGTGCTTACAATCAAGTCGTAACTCTCTCTTCACTAGGACTAAATCCCATCTACTTGGGGTCGGCCTTCCTTGTTCGTCTTTTCCACGTCGCGTCGCTCGGTCTTGAGCTAAATCGGTGTTCAAATTTTCGAGTGTTAGGTCTTTTTCGACCGTCGTCAGCCAGGTGGAAGGTGGTATTCCAGGACCTCGCTTAATTGTGGTTATATTAAGGGCAAGCTTAACAATATGGTCGTCAGGGCGTCTCTTTATGTGGCCATACCATCTAAGGCGTTTTTCTTTTAAATTTTCTGTCAATCAAGACTTAACTATGGCTAATTAATAAATATGTGTCGAATTTGCCAGGCTCCAAAGAATACGATACGACCGACCTTATTCTACGCTTGCAAGGTTTCCCAATTACTTACAACGATCACGCGACATTGCCCGTCTGCCAATGTCACGAGCAAGGCTAATCCCTGGCCATCACCTTTAGGCACGTGTGATCAAATACTTGGCACGTGGAAACCGTAAAATGTGAGCTTTAAGAGGGACTCCAAACCTAAACTGAAATAAAATCTATTGGGCTGGCCTACCACGAGCTAGTTACTGCGTTAGGATTTTGTAGGTATGTAATTTCTTAGTCATCTTACTATTTGCCAGAGACGCTGTAGAGGTCTGTCATACATAGTCGTCTCGTGTCAAATACCAGGCAAAATTTGAAAGTCTAAATCTAAATAGGTATATATTTATCTATTGCATATAATCACCATTAATTCAGAACAATGGCATCTAGCAAGCATAACCTAAGCATCAATTAAAACCGGGTTTTCAAACATGTTATAGAAGTAAGGTTTGGGCAAAAGCTAGCTCCAAAGCACAAAAAAATTAAATAGATTTCAGATGATACTAGTATTGTATATAATTGCCTACATTATTATCCTTCAATGACCTTCACTTGAAAGCGTATTGACGATTTCCAAGTTTCTACTTTAACGATGAAGTATAAAATAATCTGCAGTAAACACAACTATATAGTAAGTATGTAACTAACCTAAAGAAAAGAAAAATAAATGGTTTGCAGGTTTACTATGACGGTAAATATGTGTCTTTATGATAATGGACATGCATATTTGGTAAACTTTCTATATAGGTAGACCATAAAACTAATTCAGTAAAGTTATACCTGGGTAAAATTATTTGCTAATCATTGTAGAAGAACTTAATGTCAATTGAGTCAATTCAGATACTTACCTATTAATTTTAATTTATAGGATAACTAAACAACAACTGCCTAGTGTCAAATGAAAAGTGAGATCAATGCTTTGTAAGGAAATTTATGTGTCACTGTCACTGACATATAAGTTTGTTTTAGAATTTTGGAAAGAAAAATTTACAACGCAAAATAGAATTGCAATAAATTTGGGACTTTGTACCACGTCATCAGCATAGAGGAATAATCATATTCTGTTTGTTGTATAGTTATTGTTCTGCATACGAATTATTCAGTGCGTGTATACCACTCATCCGTTCAAAGTTGCAAAACCTACTAAGTTCTAACCGAATCTGTGGATCTAACTAAATTAGGGTACCATATTGGAGTTTTCAAACTGTATTAAACATAGATTTTATTTTAGCCAAATATAATACCAAATAAACTAAATTGGACAACCCGCCGAAATAAGTCAAAATACCATTTCTACATTTCCTTAAGAATCCAAGAATTTTTTTTTTAATTTTTAAGAAGTATTAACGGAGTCGATAATAAAAAGTAGAAATATTATAGTGGCGTGTATGGTCGATTGACTGTAAAACCTATACGAAATGATGATGATGAGCTTTAGGAACTTTAGTAGTTTTGCCAGCCAAAAATTTGGAATTACGTAATTCAAACAACTTCGACATGATTTGTGTGTTCTTTGAAAATTATTTAAATACAAATTATTGAAATTATCAGTAGAGTTTTGCTTACCTCTAAAATGGCAGCTCATTATTCTGTTGGGTTAACATCTTCGGTTTTATTTGCAGTTGGCTATAATGAAGGTAAAATGTCAATAAGGTCACTAATGTCTGCCTCATCTTCACCTATTTAGACTGCATCGGAGAATGTATAATTTCCCTTTGATTGGATCTTGATGATCAAAACGATTATGGTGTTAGCTTTACCAGAAACCTTTAGCAAAGTGATAGGTATGTTGAGATAACTGTAGTCATCAGAAAATAGTTACATACTTACATGAAGAACCAACATTTTATAAATAGTTATGAGTATGACACATTATGACAAATTATTAGTGTGGTATCCAAATAATGAAAAGTTAAAAATAAATAAATATGCCAAATACTATCGAATTGACAAAAAAAAATGGCATTAAACAGGAGTCTGTTTTAAATATTTTCCAAACTGTATCTAAAATTTGAACAACATAAGTGGACGAGAGATATTTTTACAGCATTGTATTGGCATACGTAAATACTCGTAAACTTCAAACAATCACAAACGGAATAACCAATAAAAGACAGTTAGACTTAAATGTGAATAATATATGACAGTTTCCTCGTACAGCGTAACCGCGTTGATTGCTTCTGGTTGTATATATCACTGGCATCTCTCATGTTACATCGAGATTTGTAATCATAATGACAGAATAACGACCACACAACCTTTGTGACTTCGCTAGGACACAGACTGGTAGTACGTATTATACGGATGTTATAAGTACTATAGTACTGCCTCCGTGGTCCAGTGGTTAAGGGGTTTGCCTGTAGATCCGGGGATCGTGGGTTCGATTCCCATGGGAAGCATACTTTGTTTAGTTGTTTCTAGTTTGGTTAGGACATTGCAGGCTTGAATCACCTGATTGTCTGATAATAAAGATGATTCCGTGCTTCGGAAGGCACGTTAAGCCGTTGGTCTCGGCTGCCATCTCGTAGTCGTTAAAGGAACCACGTCAGAGGCCGAGAGGCGGTTCCGAAGAACTCTGACACCAGGGTGTGCATGACCGATTGACCGTGACGCCTACTTGAAATGTTGATGATGATGATTGTACTATAGTAATAGTACAAAAGCTCAGCGCTTGATAAAAATGCTACAATCCTCGTCACTTATACAGCTTCGGTATTGGGTCGGTTGACAGTTTAACAGGTCTGATTGTGAGTGTTTATTTGGTTATTGTCTTATTAACCTAAAACGTTTTATAAAGGTATATAATAATAAAAGGTTAAATAATTTTAACAAGGTATAATGATCCTGATCCTTACTATTACTTTACTAATCAAAGTATACAACGACACGCTTGCAACGGGTAATAGCTGCATTAAATAACTTGTTGAATTGCATAATTGTCACGATGATATAATACAATAGGACAATAACATTAACGGTCTTTTCTATTTTAGTGGGAACGCATAAATATGCGTTTGTTAGGTTTTGTGTCTAGGCAAAGATGATACTGTTAGAGATCGTGTTCATCAATTTCTGTGTCGACTAGCGTACAAATAGCTTCAAATGGATACTTTTATTAATGAATAGCTCTAACTACTCATTCCATCCCATATGTATTGGCGATAAAAATATCTCACTTAAACCTATAAAGTCTAAACATAGTGCACATCTCATATTGGCCTTGTCTGGATTGTCCGATAAATAATATTTCTTCGAAGTTGGCCGTACATGGATAAGACTAAATTAATATCGGACATGGACTGTTCATACATAAGTTGCCAATATTACATTTATACTCACTACTTAGTATCTGTTCTGTGCCAATACATACGCAATTGAATAAATATGTTTATACGTGGTAATAAATGACACACACTGTTTGATTGGTGCACTCCAATGAGAACGCCGAAATGAAAGCAGATCATTACGCATATAATAACAGTAACAGTCACGTGGGAACCGACATTACCCTTAATTCGGGGAAAATAGTCGCAAGACTATTTCTTTGCCGACTCAGTGACTATATAGTCATTATATTATATTCCAAAGAATACACATTGACTGAATTAAAATCACGACTAGCTTCCATTATATTTTCTTTATGATTACAAGTCGAGTGGTCTAAATTTTCTTTCAATTAAAATAGTATATAAAAAGTATAAAATACCACTTACAAGTCCGAACCGAGTGTTATATCGCATTGCAAAGCATTATTTCAACGTTTAATACCACATACAAAAAATACCAACCACGATATTTTGGGTATTTTGCGTTAATAAAAATAATATTACTGATATTATGACTAATACGATGTTAACCATAAACGCAAAATATCATCTTTTTACTGAAAGCGTATCAACAAACTTAAGTATTTTTGCAATTACTATTGGAGTTAAATTTTGAATAACAGTTTTAAATAATTAATGACTATGATTACGTACAAAAACTAAAGACACTTCACTGGTCCAGTAACTCCAAGGAAGTATGTTGTCACCACTTCCTTCATTCTTATGAAGTAAAAGTCAAGCTGTTCAGCCTCACCACAGGCCGCAGGTTAATCGTTATATTTTCCGTGTTCCAAGTACCTTAGTTTGATACTTATTCCTTCAAAAATAACATTTGCCGGTTTCAAGTGTATACATACTTATAACAATAATACTAATAAACTGGTTGAGGGATACTTAACATTTATAATACGTCATACAAATGTCACTTTAATCTCCGCTCTTAAACTTGAGCCTATTGAATTCGATCCTGACTAATCAATACTAATCCTCTTTCTAATATAAAATTGTTTTATTTCAAACAATGGAGTCAACTGAAACAATTGTAAAAAAGAAGAACTGTAACTTATGGGTTAAATATAGATTATTTTTTCCACAAAAATAGGCCCATGAATAATGCTGTTTATCACTATTAAAATTTGTAGACTAAAATAGAAACGTATCGTGGCATTCGTGGCCAGACAAAGCCGTTTTTATTCTCAACAATGATCTGAATGGTCCGTATTATCTGTGCAGTGAAACTGCTAATAACGGGGTCGATATCGTGCCATTGTAGGCGCATCGGCCATCCGCTCTGATTGACAACTGCCGTGAAGTATCGATGGCGGAACACTTTTCGACCGAGACCGATGTTAGAATTAATAATTAGAGAGGTATGAAACAAATTGAATCGTTTTCCATTGCACCACAGTACAGTAAAGCTACAAAATGAGGAGTGTGCAGAAATGCCTGTTGGACTACAAAGAGTATGCAAATAGCTAATATACCTTTCGACAAATATCTACACCCTGACAAAAAAAAACATTATATAATATAAAAGATTACATATATTTATATATACTATACAATTTGATTAAATTATAACCGCAAAATCCTTGCTAGTTATCCTATTATCGGATGTTCATACAATATTAGTTATAGGTACCTATATATATAAATGTGATTTTTTTTTCAATATTCCTTGCTAAGGCAATACAAACGAGCCTAAAATTAACGTGGTTACGTTTCATTACATCTTCAGAACAGGTTAAATAATATTGTATGAACATCCGATAATAGGATACTTAGCTAGCAAGGATTTTGCGGTTATAATTTTAATTTAATCGAAAATGGAAAGTGTGTTTAAATTGCATGATTTGATTAGGTACCAACGCACAAGTACAAGTTTATATGGTGCTGCAAGCGTGTTTCTTATATACATGGCATCATACGTAAACAATCACTGTACTCTTTTTTATTTATTTAGTCTGAGCGGTGTCGCCATTAAGACCATTAGATGCGGAAGAGTCGCTTTGGAGTGTCCCTAATGTTGGCTGTTGTGTTTTGAGAAAATTGTCATTTTTAGGAAAATGAATGTAAGAATGTGTACTTTATATTTGGTCACCAGAGTAATTTCATGACACAGTGAAACAGATTTCATAAAAATACGTACAGAAGAACGATTGAAAAGAAAAAAAGTATCTATATTTTATAAATCTTTTATAAATTTTTATCCTTTTCGCTGCTATGCTAAGTACTGAACACATTTAGATATTTTTTTTGTTTTAAACTTTATCTGACTTTTAAGAAATATATATTATTATACAGAAAAGTAATTTGCTTCTAAATCAGTTATGCTATTGCAAACATTATTCCTCCTTAAATGAGATCCCTTCATGGGAAAAGTTCGTGTTTCTCCTGTAAAAGTAATATAATAAATATATTTTTGACACCTTATAAATCTTTTGTAATAGTTATTGCCAAGCACGTACAATATCCGGGTCAGATAAGATAGTAAGCGATGCAAAACCGTGGGTGTTTTATAGGAAATCATGTGAAAACCGCCTCACAATTGTGCAAAATGCACTGACTCCCACGTATGGAGGTGGCGTGTTGCAAAAACGAGATGAGCGTTGGATCGGAACGTGCGAGTTTAGTGATCCAAGCCTCACATGCAAAAGTATTTACTGATTTGTTATGGACGTTATAATATTTTGTGCCAAAATCATGTTCTGTGCAATATCTAAGAAGAATTTTGCAATTGTTTTTCAACTTCCACCTCAGATAGAATTATTGTTGATTGGAGTGAAATTTGTAAGTGCTCACTCATAGATTTCTGAGATATTTGACAACTTCCAAGGTTGCTTGAAAGAAATTGGTTTAAGCGATAAGGCCATATTTTGCCCTTTAATTTTTCAAATGTAATACTAATGTGACTTATGTGCACTAAAGTTAAGGTTATGTATTCTCCAAGGTATTTGTACCTCACCTCTTGCCCGGTGGAGAATACATAGAGTGGAATTGTCCAATTAGCAAAACACTAAAAACTTAAAACTTCCAGAAGGATTTCTGTATGAGTGACAAATACAAAATCATCTTTCAGTTCAAAACTAATCAAAGAAAAAAGTAAGCACAAGATAGTAATGAGCTGGAGTAAAGATATTCATTAAAGGCCAGTATCAGTAAGATTAATCTGTTAGGAACGTTTGCTCTCTGTAACCTTGTTAACATAGGATTAGTGAAACAAGAGTGGAATTTAATTGGAAGTGATAAGATTAAGTGTCTAGTTTTACCTACAGTTTTTTTTTTACTCATGACCAAAAAGGAGGTGCGCCCTGATGTAACTATTACGATTTATACCTACCTCTTTGTTTTTGAGGCAGTAACATGTTGAATTAAATGAGAGCAAGCTAACAAAGAAACGGAAAATTTAAAAAAAGGATGTATATGTAGATTGTAATAAGGGTATAAGAAATTTTTGAGCATGGCAGAGGCTTATTGAGGGTAAAAACATTTTGCGCCGAATGACCCCATAAAATATCAGTAGATATAAAATAAGGAACTAATTATTATTGAGTTCTTACAAGGAAATGTGGATGCCTTTTAGAGAGAACAGAACACATTTAACTAATTTGTTGTAACTTTATGTTGTTTGGCTAGGGCTTATAAAACGCATGGTCTATACTCTACAGTACACCCTATTATATTCATGCGCCAAGGTAACATTAATTTTTTAAAAGTAGGTATTTCAAAGAGTACCTACCTACTAACAATGTATAACATTAATGGATATTTTGCACGATAATTCATTCATAAATATGTGGTTATGTGTTATGGCAACGTATTTACATGCTGGAAAATTTGTCATAAACAACAAATAAATTCTTTTCAGAAGTTCAATTACTTCATTGCATACCTACATACCATTGTTGTCGCAATATTATAATAACTAGGCTAGATTTCCACTGGGCTCCGTACCCGTGAGAATTTCAGAATAATAACAGTTAGGTACTTACATAAAAACAGGAAAATAATTATTTTTTTCTTTCAAATTTTATATTATTTTAAAGATTTATTCCATAAAATCTCAGGTCCTGTCGATCTCGAAATTATGCATTAGCAACAGTTTTTTTTAAATATATTCCTATTCCGACTTCGTATACCGCAAAGATAAAAATAACACCACCTTTCTCTCCTTGATCAGTTTCGAATAGCTAATTAGCCACACTTACAATTTCACCGGAAACACCGAAAACTGCGGTCTCAAAACAATGTCACCTTGCAAATGAAACACCTTTAAGTATTGATAAGTTGATATCATACTATTTCGGCCTCAAAATAGTTGGAAATGAACCGGTTCGGCTCGGTGGATGCACTTGGATGCAGCTTCTAACGGCAATCACCTTTTTATGAAGTGTACGTGCGTTGCAGTCTGCTGACGGTGCAACGCCTTAGTAATCATTGCCCAAGTCAAGGTCATAAATTAGATCATTGTGGAATATAACCACAAATGCAATTATTAGTACAATATATTCTCTGTACACCCTACCTACCTAATAATTTATCAATACTTTTTTTTACATAAGGAATTATCAAAATACACATACCAATGACCTCATTTATTAAGTACTTCTGTACTTAAATTAAATCCTATACTTACTGAGGATTCTATGAAAAATACTAGGGTATATTTTTCATTTAATCTTACTTAACCTAATCATCATCATCATCATCATATCAACCACAAAACGTCCACTGCTGGACATAGGCCTCATATTAACCTAATAACTGCTCATTAATAGATAAATTGGTATTTTTAATATATCGTAAAGGTACGCCAATTACTGGATTTATATACTATAACTTACCCGCTAAAAAAGGATGTCGAGAGAAGCGGTATCCAAATACTCGTTTACAACTCGGCATCGATAACTCAATCGAAAAATAATCACATGCACATCATTTGAAAGGTCCGATAGCTGTTAAATTGCCGGCATTTTATCGACAACACGGAGCGCGGAGCGAGCGCGCGATTCACCACCAAGTCACATGTGAAATCAGCTGTGTGGCCGCGGCCTGCGGCGGACAACGGGACCTGCCCCCCACCCAACAAAGACCTGCTGCGTCAGATAGCGGCCAGATAACCTTATCGTACTTATTTATTTACGGATAAACTTACTACTAACAACAAAGGCGTACACGTGGGATAAACGATGCTCACTTTTCAATCTCAAATTGTTTATTACATTTCAACACACGGATCGAGTGCGTGACTTTGTTGCGAAACTCTATGAGATTTCGGTATAAGAAAAGAAAGGTTCAATCGATAAGATAACTATCATGTTGTATTACATATATTCTATAGGAATCACGCATCATGACATGACACGCAATCTAACGCGACTGATGTTATTGAAATTTCAGTTACAAATGCAACTGAATAGATTCAGATTACTGCTATAAGTGTGTTATAAATATATTAGTCATTCTTGGCAATACTAAACCAGATTATTTAGGTAAATATGACAAATAAATGTAAAAAAATGAGTAGCGAGTTTTTGCGTAGATATTTAATGTTTATAAATATAAATAACTCCTAAAAACCATAACCAAACACTTATACCCATTTAAAAGATGAATGTGATGATGTTGTCAAAGTTATTTAATTACTATAAAAATGTGCATCGAAATTACGTAGGACACTCCTTCTCGGTTTCAAGAAAACTTAGATAAATGTATTAATAATTTGTTAAACAAATTATATAAGGAAAAAGGAATCATGATACAAACTGACGATTGAAGTTCGATCAATAATTTTCAGACGTCGCTGATAAGAATAAATCAATTTTAATTATTCAACATCTAATTGAACAATTGAACTTAATTTCAAAAAGTTTTTTTTAACTGTGTCTATAGTACCCTAAAAAAATTAATATTTTTTTTTATAGAATTTTGTAGGCAAACAGGCATACGGCCAACCTGATGCATAATTACAATTTTGCCATTGAGTTATTTTGTGCATCATTTGCACGTAAAGTGAGATAAATTTTATAAGTTTTTACAAAAGGATAATTGTCTTGTAATCTTTATTTTGTAACACGATATCTGCAAACTTTGCATAAATAAAAATTGACAGCTTGTTAACACTAAAAAAACTGATCCGGCTTAGCTTTACAATATTTTTGCATTGCAAAACATGACTGTTTATAATACTTTAAGACTGTTCTCCACGTAACCATTATAACATTGTTTATGTAAATTACTGATCATGTTTTTGTGTTATATATATTTTTTATGATCTTATTTAACCTTAACTGACTTTAACTGTACGAACTCCTAGTTATAATGTAGAGCTAGGGTAGAGTTGGTCCATCCTGTGATACTTAGTATCTACTTGAAGATATTTAATGTTATACTTCTATAAACTGTAGAAATATTATTAAAAGAGAAAAAATAACTATAATTCGATGATTTTTGTGCTCGCGTTTACTATCATGAAATATAGGGCTTTGCAAGAAGGTTATTTACTAGTCCAAAAACGGTTACACTGGATGAAGCGAAAGTACCCAAGCACTTTCAACGGCACGACCACATGATCACGATTTAAATGACACTAAAATCTTTTGCCATGCGCTTCATGCTCTGATACCAATCATAGTCCTTCCTTACATGGTATTTACATATCTTAAAAATATTAAAATTATCACGAGACATCTTTCCTATAGGACTGGAAACCACACTCAACTAGGTAAACCTAACCTTCGGATGTCTAATATTTAGGCATAAAATTAGTGTCTAAGAACTTTGAATATTTTATTCCAAGACAACACTCTGATGACAGAATGAACATTGACAATTTAAAGATAAAACAACAAACGGTTTTTAAGAACACAGTACCTACACTGACGTTTATTGTACGTAACATACATAGAGGTATTGTATTAAGTGTTTAAGAGGACTTCATAAAAAATGTCCCCCCCACATAGCTCATTTCGTAGCTATTGATATTATCTGGTCAGTCACCTTGATCTTAGAAAAATGGTTACTGTATATTGCGACCTTAGTTGTCAAGCAGCCTTTCAGTTACGAAGGCCTTACATCACAGAGGTTACCTACGTCCATTGTAGTCTTCTGTTCTTTTATTATTAATTTATTGTTATTGTTCTCATGTAGGTTCACAGACATTTAAATTTTAAGTACCTAATAATGACCAATCTTCGTTGTCACATTTTTTTTTCATGCAATATTGTTATCTTAAATTGTATTTTATTAAAAAAATAATCATGACTAAGTCCACGTTTTTAATATATTTTAGCGTTGCACTGGATTTCCATATTTCTATTAATTAGTAGTTACTAAGTTTTTTTTAAAGGTGAAGTACGTACCACGACAATTTATTTTAAGTTAAACCTAAACATCCCTCAGATACGTACTCCTTATTTATCAATCCGTTTTGGTATGTTTTTTTTTTATTTAAGTCATGTGTTGCGCGTAAACTGCTTTTTAATAGTAAAAAGCGACTACTGACACATATAAAGAAATTATTTCCACATACCTATATTTTTAATTAATTTACATATAATCTATTTATAATAATTTTACTTTTTTTATTTGCGTAAAATATCTAGTTTGTGTTTGGGTAAAATAAGTAGTAAGTACCTACAAATGCACTATTTTATTACGATCGAAAATGAAAGCTTGACGAGGGATCGTGAACGTAGCCGGCCGTAGGTAACAATTTTCTAGAAACCTTGCTGTAGGGAAACCTGCAGGAGTGTCCAATCATCTGAATAACATCGCCAGAAGATATACAGCCAACTATTTCGTATTTATTATTGTGAATACCGTTACTTGCTCTTGTTACTACCTGTTGTAATAATATTTATATTGGTTAGGTACC
Source organism: Apomyelois bistriatella (assembly GCA_947044815.1). Lineage (NCBI taxonomy): Eukaryota > Metazoa > Arthropoda > Insecta > Lepidoptera > Pyralidae > Apomyelois > Apomyelois bistriatella. The sequence goes on from OX345689.1 coordinate 9,262,258, forward strand.
CTTCCTACTACTTTACTTCAGCATTAAGTTAAGAAGGAAAAAAATAAATAGCCCGTGCTACAACCGTATCTCACAGGAAAAAGAAAACAGGGACATCCGAGACAAAGGTGGGAAGACGACATAGTTAAAGTGGCTGGAAAAAATTGAATACAAATAGCTCAAGACAGAGACACATGGAACTCGATGGAGGAGTCCTATACCCAGAAAGGAATTCTAAGTATAAACAACCTTTAAGTTATTTAAATTTTTATTTTATTTTAATTTCATTTTGCTACAAGAAAAAAAAACATACCTAATTTTACGTTAATTTTTACTTTATCTTAATTTTTATTATTTCTTTATATTTTTATTAGAATTTTTATATTTTATACTTTTTATAAAAAGGAAAACTTGTAAATACTTTTTTTATATATTTTTTTTATATTTGTTACATTCTTCACTTAACTTAGAAATATACAGGCTTTTTTTATTTTTATTTTATTTTTATTACAACCGTATCTCTCATAGGTTTTTTTTTTGTATTGGTGTAAGACATACCGAAACAGAATAAAAGCTCCTTGTATTCATTTTATATAAATCTTAGTTTAACAACTAAAACCGCGGCTCATAGGCACAACTAAAGATATTAAATTTTTTCCTGAACTAAAATACTACTTTCTTAGTTTTCTACGTACAATAACCTCGCGATATCATTACCACGCATTAGTCTCGGTTTCAAGCAGCTATTTATGGTCACAAAACAAATCACCATCGTTTGTCATACCATGTCCACCCTAATCGCTGTAGGTTAGCAGCGGCGGCGGCGGCAGCGCGACATCAGCGATTTTCCCTGAACCGTCATTTGTTGAAGATTTCAATTGTTTCGTGTGGACTTCGTGTGAATGAATGAACTTATCAATTTACTCTATTGCATACGATATATAATAGTACTGACATACTATTGCACTATGTGTGTATATTTTGTTTGACCATGTACAAAAATACATCATGAGATTGTACCTACAGGATCGAAAATAAAAAGAGTACCTACTTAATGCAATTCATTCAGACATTTGATGCTGATTTATCTATAAGCTACCTCAGAGTCTTCTATAATTCAACGTATAGTAGCAATATAGGTTAGGAATCTTTAAAGTTCCATATTAGTGAGTAAACTTTCTATATCAATACATAATGTTAAAGAAAGTGGCCCTTGGCGTCGCGCAAAATCACGCAACGGATTTTTTATGCGAGTTTCACCATTCCATATCATGAAACAATACGAGTAGTCCTTTGCATTAAGCTCGATGGGCTCTATTAAATCTTATTTATTAGTTCAACGCTGGTAAATAAGAAGCTATCTTACTCTCATGTAATGGCTACTACTTTACTCAGGCTACAATAAATGATGATATTAGCTGATATTGTAATCTTGTAATACACGATATGTTCTTTAATTTGGATTATATTGTCTGCAATAAATATTTATTTACTTATTTCTACAGTAGTTATTATGCACACACTCTTTGCTAATTAATTTTTAAATGATTTACAATACGGCATATCTACATATAGGATTAACATAAGTCTAAACTCCTTTCTCTCTCGCTCTTCTACTTAAGGGGACACCACCAACAAACAATAATATATTAGAGAAGAATGTCGTCACTGGGGTAATTAAAATTCAGTCATTAAAAAACTAATTTAAAAGATATAAAATGAGTTGCAGTTGACCCCTGGGGTTCAAAGAAGAGCTGGCTAAAAAGAGAAAACCGTTCTCTATTCTCACCTCCCCTTGATAAAGTACACTAACTTACCGAAAAAATAAAGTCTAGCCTGTAAGTCTAGCATATGGCTGGTTGCATCTACGCTATGGCAAAGGAATCAGCAAAATATTAATAAAAAAAAAGCGTAACTTAAACACAGACTAATGATGATTCGCCAAGCTGTTTGCAATGAGCACTATAGTTAATATGATGATATTAAGCACTGTTTATTTGTTTTAATTTATATGTTGACGTCTACATCGGTGTGTTAGAATGGAATTTGTAAGATGCGTGATGAGACTATTGTTTCAACTTCTATTAAATCAGTATGATTAGTTCGCTTGTAGATCTAAATAAAAAAATTAAAATAATAATAATCTTCTTTATTTTATTATCCTCAATCTTTTCAACTTACTTCATTCATTATTTAAAGCAACGATGTCAAATAACTCCCTTAGCCCCATTTCTCACCATCGAACATAAAATGCCTAAATAGACTTTGATTCATACTACGACGCTAGAAGAAAAAGGAAGGAAATTTTTTGTATTTGGTATTAGATATTAGTTGGCCCCTGACATAACTTTTTTTTTGAAGGACAAAACCAATGTTATTTTGCAAAGCCGAGTAAGTACGTAGCATAAACTGCCTCCGTTGTTCAGTGCTTAGGCGCATTTGCCTGGAGACCCGGGGATCATGGGATCCATTCCCATGGGAAGTATACTTTGTTTAGTTGTGTCCAGTTTGGTTAGGACATTGCAGACGTGTATCACCTGATTGTTTGATAATATAGATGATTCCGTGCTTTGGAGGTTGATCCCGGCTGCCATCTGGTAGTCGTTAAAGCAACTACGACAAAGCCCGAGAGGCGATTCGTAGAACTCTTACACCAGGGTGTGCATGGTTGATTGTCTGTGACATCTATACGAAATGATGATAAGCACGTAGCATACAGCTAAGTTGCCGGGACGGCCAATTTAAGTTGTTAGCTTGTAGACTACGAACAAATAAATGTTTTTTCATCAACATATGCGTTGTACTTATATTTACAGAGCTATACACACAAAATATATATTAGGCAGATTCGAATTTTTTACAGATACAATATTTTTCTGTCGCTACAGCAAGAATTTAATGAAAATTAAATAAAGATTTATATTAAAATTTCTAATAACTCATATAAAAATGCTAGATTTGGAATCCAAGCTGCTGGATCGGAACCCTTGCTGCTGGTGCGCGAATGCAAAATGCGTTTGATCAAGTTTATATCTTTATAAACTTGCAAAAGTACTACTCATACAAATTGTTTTCCACAATACTACTTAGTGTTTGAGTATAAAGTTTAATGATGCATGAGAGAAAAGCAGTAAATCCATTGAATGTTTAGCGCAACCTGTCAACTGCACTGCTTCATCTCACCAGCGGAGCGCGACCAATGCAATCGCGAAGGTAATTAGTCCAAGACATCATTTATTAGTCCTACTTTGGAATAGTGTTATTGAATTTTACGGTCCATGGTTTTTATTGATATACTTCGAAGATTTAAGTCTCATCGATTTGGTCGTAATGTCAATTCAAATTTGACACAAACTATCTTTTACCGCGGATTTGCCCGTGTTAATGTTTTTGGCCCTATTTGCTTGTAGAATATTTTTAAATAAGTACCCTTCTATACTTCTAATATATATCACATTTCTATACTATTTACATTGAACCTCCTATTGTAGAACATTTCTTTCAACATTTTAAAAAGAAATGATTACCATGTTATGTTTTATATGCCTAGGATAGATTGTCTTTAGCACTTCAATTTAGATTTACTTTTTATTTAATTTATCTTAAATATAAACCACCTAAGCTCCATTAAAAAATTTAACGTTTCATTTTATTAGTTACATGGCTCAATGCCCATTATACAAATTACTGAAAATTGTACAGATTATCTTCAAAGAACAAAACACTCTTAAATAACATGATATTTGTTTCGTAATTTTTTTATTTTCAACATTAACAAATAATTCTTACTTTAGAAACAGTAAGTATACACTTTCAGTATAAGCAGGTACATTTCCCTAGATATTCACAAGTGGGCTTCGTGCTAAAACATTATACGAGTATACATTATGTTCGATTTGTAGTTTCCCTTTACCCTGCCAACCTTACGGCTTCCTGCCAGTCTTAGGAGATGGTATACGACAGCCTTTCAAGATCAAGTGGAAGTCGAAAAACGACATATTGTGGAAGCAGAAGTACTCTGGATTTTTGTAATACCAACATTTACCCGCGCATGGACCTATTCTCTGAAATTAATACAATAATAACTTGTTACTTAACTTCTAATCTTCACAAAATGAAAAGTGAAAAATAAAAAGTTCTTTTGTGTCCATACTTTAATTGTAAGAAATAAAAAACAAATCATGCAATGATTTTCCCAGACCTGAGACATTCCCATTCGGCAAGGGTTCCCTTTTCTTTAAAAACATCAGGCAATTAAATCAGTTTTGGTTGCTTGATATGCTATTGAAATGGTGTTATAAACATACATTAAAACCACATTTTTACAAGCAAATCTTTTTTTAATATTTCTATTTAATCACTCGGCAGTTAACAAACCAGGTCGATCCTATTAGCTATGAGATTGAGTGCTGACAGCGTTCCAGTAGAGCTTCGTATTTACAAACATAAGTAATGTCTATAGAATATTAAAGTAAAAAAAATCCCAGAGAAACTGACCGACCAATACAATATTCATCGTATAAAAAACATGCGTCTTACCTCTTCTTCTGCCGTACATCTAAACACGCCAGTCGGAATGTTGGGCAGGGGCTCAAAACATGTCATCGTGTCGAACTTTGGTAAACAGGGACTAAACTTTCGAGACTAAAATAAGAAACAATTTTTATAGTAATCGACTATCAATCTCAAGTGAAATCTGCGATTTTGAATTGGTTTGTTTGAAGTTTGTGATGTGATTGTCATGGATATATGTGATGGCATATTCAGAACAAAATACTATGAAAAATCAACTAAGTTTACCGGAGGGCACCATTGGGAAGCCTAGACTCTGAATTATTATCATAACGACCTACAGTATTGTAACAATAGATGTATTATGTACATATTCCTTTAAGCAGGCTGTGATTGACTCTTTTCACTCCATCGCAGAAAATGTCTACAAACTACATTGTTATCAAATAGAGCCTCAACTCTCTTGACATCTTAGCGCTCTCTTTAGCTGGTAGCTTTGGAGCTCAGGGTGTTTCCTGCCTTTTCTCCTGCAGTTCTCCCGGTCATCATCATCATTTAGCTATATCTAACAACTAGCTATTCCCTGTGGTTTCACTTGGCCTAAGGTATAAGTACTATAAGCCTTATAAACTTTACTACCAGTAGGTCTCAAATTATAAGTATTCTTTACTAGGTCGTAAGCTGAGAGGAAGGCCTAAATAAAGATGGTATGTGGCTGTGGGAATATGAAAGTAGGAGAGTTGGTGAGATGGGCGGATTCTAGCATAGGACGGGCGAGTAGTAAGTATTAGTAGTTACAGTACAAATCCGTACTTTGTTTAACTTACATCGTACTTATCACTGCGTTCACCTTTTTCTTCAGAAGCCATAATTTTTTTCTGGCCCGGCCACAAACAGGGTGCTTCCAATAGCCTTTTTGATATCAAAGCGGCAGCACGCCCCGCTCTGATAATAGAAAGCATCGCAGCATAGGAACAATATAATTATATACTGGTCCTTTACACTCTTGACATAATTTCATGGCTGGCGGGTAAATGGCTTCATCATTCATAATGAAGATTTTGTATTTTCATTCATTTTAACTTGAAATTTATATATACATTATGATTGTATTTAATGTTGATTTGAAAAATCCACCATGGTTTTGAACGTTGACAGTTAAAGGTAGAGCCTTTAATTTATCTATGGTTTTAGGATTGACCGAATAGCTCTTTTTTCTGTGTCAAATAGACGAGCAATAGACAATTTATGGGGAGTGCTGAGGTGGATATCTTCTCATACCATACCACAATCTTCTATGTACAAATTACCAGGCTTGTAAGTAATAGATACCTTCTTATTCTATCGTGTCAATGGCTAAAAACTATATAAATTTGGCCCAGTAAGATGCAACATTGATGGCAGTCAGAGGCCACAGCCAGGTCACCTTTTATATAGTAAAAAAAAAGTATAAAATATAGTAGTGCTGCAATACTTTTGAAACATATATTTGACCACACGGGCACAGAATATATAATAGTACTTACTAGGGCACCAGGCAAAAGCGGGGGGCTATATACATACATAGCTATCGATTTTGTTACTTAGGCTTTTGAAAATTTTCAATTTATACTTAGCACCCACTCAAACATAATTAATTAGGGTAAAAACTGAATTTGTATTCTTAAAGAATAGAAATTAGGTTACTATGAGTATTTCTTTTATCCCGAAAAGCAAAAACTATTTTCCCCGGCCCGGCCGCAATCCACTACATAATTTATTGTACTCATTCTCTTGTAACTGGTTAGGTAAATTTAGTTACCAGTGGACGAAGGGGGGCATTGGGAGTTGATTAAGATTTAGAGTAAGTAAGTTAAAATAAAAGAGTAAACCTTGTAAACTTTTTATATTACTTAGGAATTCTGAAAAACATCACTGTATGATATACAAAAAATTACTAATTAGGTAAGTATGTAATTAAATGAACCCATATTATTATCAAGACTTGTATGAGCTGTATTTGTGAGGCTTACTAACTTTACATAAAACCAAATAACGATGTCATAGACTGTGTTAAAACATTCCATGTGTTCAATTAGGTTTCCTCCCTGTAGGCATAGATTGGTTTCTATATATGCGTAATATCAGATGCATGTCATAGTAAGACATATGGTGATAAGCAAAATATTCTGGATTTTTGTATATTCCGCATTTTCCAGCACCGGGACCCAGTTCCTGTAAGATTGTAAAATAGAATTGTTTTTGAAAAAAAAAAAAAAACTAGACCTACTCCAAATCATGTTTAGTTTCTTTACTAAAATGGGAAATAATTTATAAGTTGTTATTTAAATAAGTAAGTGATCAAATATTTGAAAAAAATTGAAATAGAGAAATATGCTTATCAACGCGCGAGCAGTCAATGAAGTCGTATATTTGACACCAACTTCAGATTTAAAATGTTTGAAAATTAAACATATTCAAAACAACAACTTATTCATTATTACTTCCTTTTAAGCTATGCATGATTTGAAGTCAGCCCTGTTTTGTTTTTATCAATAACCTCTCTCCACTTGAATCACTCACTATCTATCTAAAAAACCGCATCAAAATCCATTGCGTAGTTTTAGATATTTAAGTACACATAGGGACATCCGAAAGCGACTGTTTTGTACTATGTAATAATAATAACCAGCGACCCGCCCCGGCTTCAAATGGGCATAAAAACCTTCCTCTTGAAACACTTACCTATTAAAAAAACCGCATCAAAATCCATTGCGTTGTTTTAAAGATTTAAGCAAGACAAGACAGAAAAAGCGATTTTGTTTTATACTATGTAGTGATGATGCGTATATGTTTCACTATTCTCAGCTGGGGAACCGGTATTCTTAAGAGCTATAAATAACAGTCTTTCATCTGTTTTAAATGTCGATTTTTGTGTAATAAATACCTGGTTAAGACTGTTATATTCAGGCAAATATTGGCCTACTGGAACTGTTATTAATGTGGCCGTAAAAATGTATGGGCAGCACAACGAGCTGTTTATATAATTGTAAAATTTTATTCCTTACCTCACCATCGGTACAACGAAAAACATCGTTTGGGAAATCATATAGGGATTCAAACGGTAGTTGAGTCAACTGGTACCCAGGCAACGAGTGTCCATATTTTCGGAGCTGTAAAAAATCATGTAAATAAAGAATATTATATTCATCACTGATAAATAAAATTCAAGCGTTTGTTTGTATTGTCCAAATAAATGTAGGACATTTAAATATACGAAACTTTTTTTATTACTTAGTAGAAAATAAGATGTCAAACTTATGTATCAACACGGTATTAGAGTAATTTAGTAGGTACATTATTGTTGGCAGAAAGGCATTTTTTTTCTTGATATTCATTATCATGGCTGATGTCTATTTTATGTTGGCAACATGCGATAAGTTGGGATTGGGAGCTGGTTAAACAGCAATAAATGAATCGTCCTGTCCACGAACAGTCCAATTGCGATCTGGGCGTCGATTCTGCTAACGTTAAGACAAAATCGTATCAAAATAGTGTTTCAATAGTAGTGCTTTTTACATACTATTTACAAGAGTTATGACAGAATGATGTGATGTGAATTTAGTGTGTGGTGTGAACATCAGAAGTGATATAAAAAAATATACATTTCTTGTTACTAGTGTGTAAAAAGCATTACCATTGAAACACTATTTTGACACGATTGTGATTTAACGTTAGCAGAATCGACACCCTGGCCGTCGGACAACGGTTGCGGAATCGGAAGCATACCCGTGGTACAACATAGGTAATATTGTGGGAATACGTCTGCAACAAAGCATTTTTGCTCTCATTCGATTTAGTAATCACTATAATTATAGGAGTATAGATAATCAGGCTGTCACGATATAGGATACACCATTCTGTAAATTCAACTTTTTACAAATAACATTTTAAAAACAACTGTTTGATCCTGAAGAGATCTAAAGGAAGTAGCAATCTATTTTCGAATTCACTTTTTATAGATTTACTTACTTGGTATGTATTTTGTTGTGAATTATCAGTATCTGATGTTGGGCATGCATGCGGGTTTTCAAATCCACAATCATAAGAATAAAATGGGAGATATTTGTTGAACGACTTGATATACGGGGAGCAGGCCAGTGTTATCAAATTACACCTGTGAGCCATGTTTAATTTTACAAAATGTTTTCTTCGATTTTTTGCTATTACGTTTGGTCCTGTGTTATTTTTGCTGTTAGTATTGCTTGTTCATTTCTATTTTGTTTTATGGTTTAACCTATAGGTCTAGCTCTCCATTTTGCTGATTGACAAAGTCTATTTAATCACTATGTTAACTGATAGACTTTTTTCTATTCACTTTTTTTGCAGTAATTTAAACGACCGTAGAGTTTGCGGACTTCCACAGACATCAAGAAGATCACATGATGGTGGCTATTTTATTTGCCTATTTGCCCATGTTTGATCGTTATCTGGGGGTACGGCAGTTGATCCGCAAGTCGAGCAAAAAAAAAGCAGCACGGCCGTACCATACTTTTCTCGAAGCAGTTCAGGCCATTTTCGAGTCCCTATGACTTCGTTGTGAAACTAAGTAGGCTTTATATAAATACAGTATATATATTTCAAATTTCATTCAATTTGAACCAGTAGTTTAGAAATTATAAATAAACAGTACGACTTGGCCATCGCATGAAAACATTATTATCTCACATATGATACTTATTCGACATATAAAATGTTGTTACAATTTACACCCGGGCCATCGGCAACAACCGGGAATAGACGGGGCCATGTAATGATTTTGGCAGTCTATATACATATGTATGTACATAGACTGCCAAAATCATTAGTACTTAGGTACCCTTCTTTTTGCATTCACCATAGACGGGTAGAATTTGGAATCACGCAATTTATGGGTAAAAAATTAAAATCATAGTTTTCTTAATACAGTGGCAACTGTAATACATCATCCGACCCATATTTTCTTTCTTTTGCTAATTTCTATCTTTTGCTAATTCTTCTTTGCTAATTGACAACATTTCATTTTTTTTTCTATTTGTTTTCTTATGCTCAGTAAATAGTATTTTTAAAACTAGGAAACACCTATCTTTTCTTTTCGTGATATTTTAGATCTAAGTTATAGAAAAATATTTTTAAAGTTTTGCAAATTCAAAAAATGCTTTAGAGGATAAATAAACCCATTACCTTTGTTAAAAAAATAAAAATAATGAAATTGACATTGTCACGACTGACGTTTGACGTTTGTTTGTTTTTGTTTTTGGTTGGTAGTGGTGATAACATAGATTTAGAAATAATATAGATGTAGTTACGATTTGTCATTTCCTGCGAAAATGAGTTGGCGAAATAGGAAAGTCCATCTTCTGTCTCATGTGCCGCAATGCTATTTGTACATCTATAGGTACATGATCTAAGGTGATAGGAGGAGGATAAAAGGAATGGTCAAACCACAGACTATCTCTTTATTTGAATTGACAATGACATTTGACACCTCAATTTTTTAATTACACTGTGTAAATGCGCAAAGGTATACACGACGTTAATCCGCCATTGAGACTGCACAAAGTTTTTTGGGAATATTTCGATAAATAAGCGATAAAAATGCTCGAATTTTTTTTACGGTATTATTACAACATAAACTTCAAAATAGTTAACAATTTGAGGTACCTATAAAAAAATGAAATGTGAATTCCTTTCGGTTCGTGATGAGTTCAAGGGGATCCCTTTGGGGATCGGTCTGGGGGGGATTCTGGTGGATGACATGGTGATGACCGCTTCCCGAAACGACATCTACCATATACGACAACTTTTTCCGGGTTCCATCTAGGTGAACTATGGTACAAATGGCACGTGGAATAGACGGTCATTCCTCATGTCATGCTCCCCAGCAGCGTCTATTCCCGGTTGTTACCACTGGCTTTGTCCAGAACCCAATCACTCGTGGACAAACCAGATTGACTAAAGTTTGACCACGAGAAAGGAAAGAACCATGTGTAGTATTGTGTAGTTCATGATTATTTTATCTTCATTTGGAAGAATAAACCTTCAATAAAAAAAACATTTAAGGTCAAACCGCACCAAAGAGGCGCGGCGCGGTGAGGCGCGGCGCGACGCGTCACGGCAAAATATTGTTTCTATTATTTACTATGAATCAAACCGCACTATAGAGATGCGGCGCGAAGAGGCGCGGCGCGTAGCGGCAGATTTGGGTCTGAAAGAATATTTTGGCGCGTCGCGCATCGCCGCGCCGCGCCTCTGTCGCGAATGCGGTATAGCTAGCGGCAGCGCGCAGGCGCGGCGCGGCAAAATATTCCTATATATATCCTGTGAAAACGATCAGGGTCCTTTAAGAGGCGTGGAAAAAGAGTGTGATATTCTCCCTCTTCATAGTGAGAATTTGGAATATCGTGCACCCATATGGAATGCGTTTTATTTCTTTTTTCTTTTTCTGCCTCTTCGCATAATAAAGACACTACTATTACTTCTTCAATGCTCTCTTCCATAGTAAAGTCTTTGGAAGAATCGTATCTCTCCACCCACTCTGAAATCAGCATTGCTACTGCGAAGAAAGTAAAGCGCCGTTCCGCTGAAGCGCCGCGCCGCGCGTACTTAGTGCGTTTAGATGAGGCCGCGCTGCTCCGCTGCCGTGCCGCGCCGCGCCTCTTTAGTGCGGTTTGACCTTTATAAATAAAATATATTTAATTGTGTTTATAAAAATATGATGGTATTTTGCACTTTTTCTTAATATTCCTGAAAATCAGCCTCGCGTAGAACTAGCAAAGCTTCATGACTAGCACAGGCAGCCCCGCCGCTGGCCCGCCGCTCGAGCCTGCCGCAGCGCCGCCCGCGGATGAACAACCTGCGCAATAGTATTAGCAATATCATTGACCGGAACAATATTCTGGTGACAGCACCACTACTCCAGCACTCTGCCCCTGGCCACCGCCACGACCTGATCCGCCCTCTATCATGCCACCACTCATATACTTATTGCGACCTGGCTGAATGCCAGGGTGAGCTTCAAAACAATCAGCTTTACAGGGGAGGTCCCATACGCACGGCGGCGGCGGCTGCCAGTGAACACAACCTGGCCTTGTGCAAGGCTCAGCTTTAGCAACAGGCTTCGGTGGTTTTCGACCATGACTATCACGACCATCACGGCCAGGTTTTGCTACTTCATTTTTATCGAAACTTTGAAATATTTTTGCAAGCGTTGCCTCGTCGAACACAAACATCGATGACTGGTTTTCAGGAGAGCTCGCACTAGTAGAGCACGGGCATTGGGCTTGACTTTTTAGAACCTCCGATTGCTTGACATAATTTTCAGGCGGAGAAATATATGCCCGAACACTAGAGCTTTGCATTTCAACAGGTTGGGAAGAAGAACACTTACAGCATTTTCCTCCTTTATCTGTGGCCACATCTGGCATAATGCCCTTTAGTTCGCAAACAATAAATCTTTTGCCACTGCCTGAACCAGATTCCGAAGACGCTCCACCACCGCCGCCGTTTTGAGCACGCATATGCTCTGCTAGAGGTGCCGGATCTGCAAGGCCACGTGCGCGTGCTAGCTGACTCGGAGCACACAGGGGATCTGGCAAGACCAGGCAGGCGGGCTCTCCGCCGCAACCAGTACGGCGACAATCGTGTTGTAAACCGTTTCGCTTAATACAGTGGCAACTGTAATACATAATTCCACCTCGAAGTTCTCTGCTTTTGATACGCTTCAACTGATTTTCCTTTTCATCCTTTTTTTCAGTGCCGCCTTCCTCTGCTCTCGAAGCTCCATCGGAGGGTCTTCCCTTCTGTAAAAAGAAATGCGATTTGGTGTGTCATGTGCTCTCAAGATATGCCCAGTCCGCCGTGAAAAATAGAAAACGAATTACCTAATTTCGAGAGCAGAGCACCAAGTACTACCACTGGGAAACAAGATCGAAGTCGCTGAACCGTGTGACGTAGGTCTTGCCGGGAGGTGGGCGTCGTACACACGGCGGACAGGGCGGTGGGCAAGGCTTCTTGCAGCACGGCGCCTCACGACAGAGGTACCGAACAGAGCCTTGCTGGAAGTACTGACAGTCTTGTAGCCCATTCCGCTTGAAAGCGGACCGTGGCAGACACTGCAGCTGAACATTTCATATCGTGAATTTTTACTTTGAAGTAATAAATGAAATTTATGGAGTAGATATCTACCTACCTATATATGCTTAAATTGTGAATAAGGATGTAGGTAGTGATAAGTAACAAAGATTAACTATATAAGGTGGACTCAAATCAACTGCACATATTAAGTTGTTTAGTATAGTGGTCTGAATCTGCCCTTAAAATATTTGCAGTTGATTTGTGTCCACCTTATATAGTGTGGCCATTGAACAAAAATAAATACTTTCAAAGAAAGGTTCTTAACAAAGATCCTTAGAGTGTGGATATATTGAAACCAGATTGATCGTAGGAAGATTAACTTACCGGTGGACCACAGTCTTCGTATTTGTAGCATACCATAGGACCACAAGGTGAACACCTGAAAATGAATTTAAAATTACTAAACTGCATCAATATAATATGTTTAAATACTGAGCTAGAAACCATACTTACATTTTGAATAACAAAGCAACCGCAGTCCGGTCTTATAATAAACAGAGAGAAGGGGATTTTTATCAAAAATAAATTAATATTTTGTTTAAATTTACTACATAAGTCGCAAAATTGATAACTTGTATAATTTAGAATTTTGTTACTATTCAATTTTTATGTAATTTTATCAAAAATACATCGACTCAAGACGAATCCAAAATAAATTATGTCAATCCTAGCATTTCTGGTGACAACTTTTTTTCTTTCTTCCTAATTTGAATTGATGTCAATAAAATTATTAAAAAGGTTTCACCTTCTGTCATACTTATATTATTTCTTGGCTTTGTCTACAATTTATTTGCGCATTTTACATATTGCTGTAAGAGCCTGTGCGTGTGGATTTAAACGATGTTTTTGACAAGCTACATCGGCGGGTTTGCATTTCGGCGCTGGGAGTGTTTCACAACAAGGAGAATTCTGGCATCCTGTCCTTCTACAATCGTATTGTAGGCCATTTCGTCGCAGACAATGACAGTCTACGTACAAAATTCCTCCTTTCAGTTCTCGACTTTTAGTAGCGTGGACTTGAGGCTTGTCACAGCGTGCACAATATGGACCTACTGGTTTTTCAGACCTTGAACATGTAGCCATTTTTTTACTGAAACAAATTATAATTTTTTTACAACTTCAAGTGTACCTTCTCCGACTGTCAATATCTATCTACTTTAGCAACATTTAATCTTGTTGAATAATTATGGTAATTATCTAGGTATGTAATTAACTAACCTATTCGGTATGTCAAACCACTTACCTTTTAATCTTAAATAATTAAATATTCACAAAAATTTTGAACGATCACAAAAATGTGATCTTGTTACTAAACAAAACACCAATATGAAAGATATAATTCAGGATGGCTATGCGCAAAAATTTTCTTTTTTGGGTTTTCGAAATTCAAAAAAGAAACACTTAAGCTTGGTACGCTTTTAATCATTGTCCTGATTTGGCTTAGCTAGTTTAGCTATTACAATAGAGTAACTTAAGTACCATCAGACCTGTGTTAACCTTTTTTCAGACATCAGATCAAGAGACATCATCCGAATGAGTTAGTTAGGCCAATACTGTTGAATTTTTCGGGCTGCCTAAAGTCATCGGACATAGCTAATCACTGCAATCTCACTAGTTATCACTATAACAGCCGGGACCGATGTCTTAATGTGCCTCCCTCCCTCTGAACTATCCTTACTGTGTTTGGAAAAACGCTATAATTAAGCTTCTACTTGGTCCGAGCGTGTTTCCAGGTTGCATTTTCAGCTTACGTTTCAGAGACCAGGCTATTAATCATGGTCCTGATTTGGTGGTACTGGTTATTAAATTAGAAGACTGCCGTCTGACTTCTGAGTTAAGCTGATATTTTTAAAAAGGTGATAAAGCAAATCGGCTAATATAGACCAATATCAATCATGTTACTCATTGTGTAGACTGAGCGACTTCTATTTATTCTAAGGCTGGGTTGCACCAACTTACTATAACAATAACTGTGTAGTCAAAGTACCGGTTAGGTGAAAAATGGGTTGCACCATTTTGTCAATCGTCAAAATACGTCATAACTTTTACGCTAACCGTGACCGCCCAAACTTGACCAGTTAAAGCCCTGTAACCCAAGCCTTGTAACCCTGGTAACTAACTATGCTACAAAATACGACGGTGCAACCTATGTCGCTTCAACGGTTATAGTTAGCAGTATTGTTACTGTTACATTTGAATTAAACTTTGACGATTACTGGTACTTTGGTGCAACCCGCCCTAAGCATTTCTTGATAACTTGTCTTACGTTATCAAGAAAAGCTTAGAATAAATCTGTGTATTTGCTTCGTGGAATAAATAGTCATGCATAAATCGGCATGCTCTAATGATTGGGGAATGGAGACCAAGGACCGGGCAACGGAAATCCATGAAAGCACCAAAACCCTGGGCCGACGATATAAAAATATAAATAACATCTTGCGCACAACTTGGATGCGTTCAGCAGGAGATCGTGTGGAGTGAAAAAACATGGCCTGTTCCAACTATGGGCAAAACCAGACTGGGAAAGAAGAATGGAGTGGTCATTATTTATTTAATGGTCAGGAAAAACACAAGTTTGCAAATAGTGAAATCCTAAAAGTGTGCAAAACCTATAAGGCCCTGAACACACTGGCGGTCAAAGTACCGAGTTCTGTTATGTATGCGGTGTCTTAGAATCTTTCACATACAAAGGCGCTCATATCGCCGCGATCTCCATACATTATAAGAACGCGGAATACAGAACTCTGAACTCTGACCGCCAGTGTGTTCAGGGCCTAAATACAAGCACTGACAGCATAAGGCTTGCGAGAGTTGCGAGGCATGATTTTATATTATTTATAAACAAACATACTGAAATTTTTTTTAATATTATGTAAATCTCATAATCGTCATACTGGCATTCAATTGAAGTCTACAAAAAAAGAATTCAATATATTTTCGAACAAATTTCTCGTTTCAAACAGCTTCAAAGGTGATGTATAGAAGTAATTTGGTTTCGAAGAGCAGTACAATCAAATCCTCCGAGTGATAAACTAAAAAAAGCTCCAAAAAAAACCACAACTTTGAAAACTTCAAAAATATTATCGCTGACGCAATATTTATTCCAGAATTTTAGCTAGTACTAAGTACTCTTCAATACTAAACCCAAGATGTATGTATCAGTGCTACGAGTAAGTAAGCGAATTTCACTGTCTTTATCAGGTGTTAATTTCATTTTCTTTTCCAGGTGTTGCGGAGGTTGCGGGCCATGCTGCGGAGGCTGTTGCTGCCCGTGCATCACTATCTACACATGCTGCACCAAGATCTGCTAGTTTCGTAGTGACTTTGGCCTGTACATACTATGGGTGTGTGCGGGGCTATGGCGCCTCGACGCGTCGGCTCTTCGTTGGTCAACTAGTGCCGTGTTTGTGAATAAACAGCTAATTTAAGCGTAATTTCCGACTTTCTTTTCTTCTTCCCTACGCACCTCTTCCCCTACACACTTATTACTCTTTCGACTGACAATTTCTCAAATCACTTTTCCATCGTCTGTCACCGAAAGGCTGTATTCACACAACTTTATTACTAGACAAATCGGATAAGTTTGACCACTTGGAAAGGTACGTGCTCCGTTCCTACCTCGTGGTCAAAAACCGTTTATTCCCGGTTGCAACCACTGGCTTTGTCACCACTGGGGACAAATGGGAAAAATAATCCCGAGTCACCATTGGCGACGTATAACACATACTTTCCCAGTTGTAGCTACTAGATTTCCTTCAGGTCGCGAGTTGAAGTCTCAAACTGGTTTGACCACGGGTAATTTTACCATTCTTCGTGGTCAGACACGTCATAATATGAATCGGGAGAAGTCTTATTTGTTTTTGATATTGTACTAAGACTGTTGTAATTATTTTAAAAATATAATTGGAATAACGATACTTATGCATAAAAAACCACGAAATATACCCACAGACCCTTTTTACACGAAGACGGCTGGACCGATTTGAATATTTTTTTTGTTCGGAGGGTATATACTTTCCGATTGGTCCTCAGCCCTCCGGAACGTTACGTCCTATTACCGGAATGTCCAGTCGGTTCATTAAGTCTACTTCCCTGAATGTCCATTTTCCTAAACGTCCTTTTTCCTAAACGTCCTTTTCCCTGAACGTCCATTTCCCTGCATGTCTTTTCCCTAAACATCCTTTTCTCTGAACGTCCATTTCTCTGAACGTCCATTTCCCTGTATGTCATATCCCTAAAATAGCGACTGCCATCTGACCTACACAACCCCACAGGGAAAGGCCCAACCAAGTGCAGGTTTCCTCATCATATTTTCCTTCACCGTAGGAAAAATCGGATAATGTACTTAAGTTAGAAAAAACTCATTGGTACATAGCTTGAGAGTGGGCGCGAACCCAGACTCTTGGGGAGTGGGCTCGCGCTCAAACCAACTGAGCTACCGACGCTACATTTTACATACAATCCCAATTGAAGTGTTCTAATGGTAATTGCTAATTTATTTCTGTATGCGTTCCATGTTCTGCAATGCAATCCGCTAATCGCACATGTAGGTGAATACTTATATATGCTACCTCTTTTTTATCTAAACTTGACATTTAATGATTCATGCGTGTGTAATGACACAAGGGGACACAATGACACTATTCTCCTTTGTTTCTAAACTAGGAAAAGCGTTGTTTATTTCAATATTATAAAATTACGTAATGGACGGGAATAATACAATACAGTTTATAAAAAGCAGAAAAGGAAAAACTTGTCTGTTAAGAAATGGGTTCAAATATAATTTCAGTAGGAAAAACAAGATAGGTACTACCCTGTGGAGGTGTTGGAAACGTGACGAATGTTCTGCAACAGTTACTTGTAAATCAAGTGAAGTGATTCGTGAAAGTAAGGAACATACTTGTCAGGCTAATGTAATAAAAAATGAAATACAAGTTATATTGAATGAATGTAAAAAAAATGTATGTCGAGATTTACGTCCCATTCAACAAATCTTCGATGATAATTTTGTGGAGTTTAAGATGAAGGGGGAGGAATACAGAGAGGCTATGCCATCTTTTTCTTCGATAAAAAATCAATTATATAAAGCCAGAAAAGATTTTTTGAAAGTGGACAGGCTTCATTACAACAATTTACGAGATATCAAATTATCATCGACATTGAATGACAATTTTTTACTTTGTGAAGATGGTGAGGATGAAAAAATTATTATATTTGCGTCGCCTCTTGTAAGAAGATTTCTCAAAGGTTACATTGGCATTTATTATGCCGACGGAACGTTCAAAGCAGCTCCTCCACCCTTTTATCAATTGTACGTTCTACACATTGATCTTGGATCAACCATAACTTCTACTAATATTGTACCAGCTATTTATGCATTCCTGCCAAACAAAACAGAGGGGACCTACCTTAGGTTATTCCAACTGATAAAAGATAAACTTCATATAAAAATTAGCCAATTTAAGAGTGATTATGAAATAGCTCCTATGAACGCTATGCGTACAGTTTTCTCCGGTGTTCAATTAACAGGGTGTTTTTATCACTTTAATAAGGCTATATGGCGCAATGGCAAAGAATTGAAAGTAAACAAGACGAGAGAAGGCAGAAAAGTCTTGAGAATGGTCGCCCTTCTTCCGCTTTTACCTAGTAATAAAATAGATGAAGCCTTAAATGCGATATGGAATGACGCTCCGCGATCTCCGGAAATGAGCAAATTTATAAAGTATTACCAACGTCAATGGGGGTCCAACATAACACCTGCAGTTTTGAGTTGTGCAGAAGATAAACATCGCACTACGAATTCACTGGAAGGATGGCATCGTAGGTTAAATTCCAGAATACCTAAAACGCCTAATTTATATTTAGTTATCTATTCTTTAAAAAAGGAATCTTTACATTATGATTGTATCATCAATAAAAGTTTATTTCAAACATTGACCCGAAAAAATAGAAGATTGCAAGACATTGTTTTCGATAAAAAATACAAAAGCTTGCTAAGTACATTACAAAATGGTGAGATGGACACAAACTGCTTTTTGAAAAAGATTATTTATTTACGATTAAAATGCAAACAAAAATTAAAAACATGTTGATTTTATACTTAGGTACTTTAGGTAATTTTTAATTCAGTATTTTCGAACGAGGAACGTCATTTAATTATTTTTTTTAGTAACATGAAAAAAGCTTTTGTATTTTTTATCAAAAATTAAATCTCTTGCAATCTTCTTTTTTTTTGAACGAAAATAAGTCTTAATTACATAAGAGTTAGAGTTTAAATTGTTTTGTCACAAATTTCTGAATTAAGAATTTATTATTACATTAGTCTTTAAAGATATTATTTAAAATACATATTGTGTTAATTTCGTTTCCTTAAAATTTGGTGGTTCAGTGCACGAAGGCACGGTATGGCCGCCCCTAATCATAAGAATTATTTTTTTCATCCTTCCAATGGATTTGTAGTGTAGTTAATAAATAAGCTATTATTAATGTAGGTATGTCTTAAATTAGTTTATTTTTATTACACATCTAATAAAAAATGATGTTTTTCTAACATTTTATTTTTTATTATAATCAATCGATTATCCCCTGTATTTGGAGAAAATAACATCATCAGGTATTAAGGGAGCGAGGTATCGAGGAAGTAGACATTGTAGGAAGTAGACATTCAGGGAAGTAGACATTCGAGGAAGTAGACATTGTAGGAAGTAGACATTCAGGGAAATAGGCTTTCGAGGCAGTGGACATTCAGGGAAGTGGACTTACGGAGACAGGACGTTAAGGGAAGTAGACTTAATGAACCGACTGGACATTCCGGTAATAGGACGTAACGTTCCGGAGGGGTCCTCAGCAGGTCAGGATCTGATGATGGAATCATGGAAAAATCGAGGGAACTCTTCAAGTTTTGTATTGGGCATGGGATGTGCGTGTGCTCTGAGGGCCACTCTCTCCGAATTCTTTGAAAATGTGCTCAGGATTTTGTGAATATTCCCAAACAATTGTGAAACTTAAAACCAGATTTTGTGAAAATCAAATAAGAGAGTTATGGGCTTTAAAGTCGGACCCTCAATCCACATATAGAGGATTGAGGGTCCACTTGTACCCAATTAACTAAGGGCACTACACAAAGGTATTTTTTGATAAATTCCATATAAGTATGGTGAGACGTAGGTGATACGATGCTGGAACCCACTTTTAAAAATGCAACGTATTTACAACTTTTTAAATTGTAATATATCTTGCTCGATACTCGAAGACCACTATGGTGCATTCCGGTACGACGGGGAATCGATTTGTAAAATTCTTTTTTTGTTAGAGAAAGGGTATACTTTCTAGATGGTTTCATAGTCATCAGATCAGGATCTGATGATGGAATCATGGAGTTACCGAGGGAACTCTTCAAGTTTTATTACGATTTGGGTATATTATTTTGATATATTCCATGTGAATAGGGTGTCACGACGCTGATGACGTTTACCCGACTTTTCAAAATGCAACGTGTTTGCAACTTTTTAGTTGTAAGGTATTGCGTATTGAAAACTAAAAAGTAAAAAAAAACGAAATAATATTGGTTGTTTAAATATGCTTCATATCAAACATTTTAATAAATTTGAAGTTGGTGCCAATTTTACTAGCTGCTCGTTCGTTAATTACCTAGCATATTTTTTATTAAAGAAACGGCACCGACTTCAGATTTATTAAAATGTTTGATATGAAGCCTATTTAAACAACAATTTATTAATTATTTCATCCTTTTTAGTTGAGGAATTGGAGTCGGTTTCGTTTTTTAGGCAAAAACAATTATTTTTATGCACAAATTCTCGAAAACACACATTTCGGAAAATAAATATCCAGAGCAGACAACATTCTATTCTCATTCTGTTTTGTAACGAACTCTATACTAATGTTTGTAAACCAAAATATTTAATACATAGATTGAAAAAAAGAATTGCTTTAGAGCCGCGTGCGATTCCTAGTTCTATGATTTAATATAAATGTCAAGGTGAAACAAACCAATCATACTATAACTTTGAGCTCTCATATAATACAAATCGCCTTGCCATAGAGTTTATTTTAGGTAGGTCATAGCCTGAGTGTTAACATATCATCATACTAAATTTCTCCGATATCAAAACCCGTACAGTACAGTAGATATTGCGTGATAGGGAGTTCGAATACATACTTTTACAGACGGGCAAGGAGTGAGACAGACAGACGCGCATACAAAAATTCTAACAATTGTATATACCTACTTATGCATTATTTTATCGATATATAGATGCTATATTAAATAATTTTTTTTGAACATTTCAACGTTTCGGACTTGAAGGATATCTTCCATGTACAGAACTGAGTTTTCTACAACTATGTTATACCTAAGTATGGAATAAAAATATACCTATAGATGTAGAATATATAGATATAGATTCCATGTCGCTAAGGTGAGACATATAAGGTTATTTCTCAAGTAGAAAGTGATAAGCTTAAGATCTTCAAACGGCTAAACAGTTGTTGATAAATAAAATGACCGCATTGTAATAAGACCAATCATATAGGTACTATATATGAAGTGAGTAGATACTATCATTTGATGCATTTGAATCGACGTAGATTTATCGATATACTAGCTGTCCCGGTGAACTCCGTACCGCCTGAACGCACTTTTCTCACCGTTTAAACCTTCCCTGAACTTCCAAAAATATATCAAGACTAAAATTAGCCAAATCGGTCCAGCCATTCTCAAGTTTTAGCGAGACTAACGAACAGCAATTCACAACATTTCATTTTTTTAAAGGTACCTCAAATTGTTAACTATTTTGAAGTTTATGTTTTAATAATACCGTAAAAAAAAATTCGAGCATTTTTATCGCTTATTTATCGAAATATTCCCAAAAAACTTTGTGCAGTCTCAATGGCGGATTAACGTCGTGTATACCTTTGCGCATTTACACAGTGTAATTAAAAAATTGAGGTGTCAAATGTCATTGTCAATTCAAATAAAGAGATAGTCTGTGGTTTGACCATACATCTATAGGTACATACCTATAGATGTACAAATAGCATTGCGGCACATGAGACAGAAGATGGACTTTCCTATTTCGCCAACTCATTTTCGCAGGAAATGACAAATCGTAACTACATCTATATTATTTCTAAATCTATGTTATCACCACTACCAACCAAAAACAAAAACAAACAAACGTCAAACGTCAGTCGTGACAATGTCAATTTCATTATTTTTATTTTTTTAACAAAGGTGTAGAATATCAAACCATTCTCAGAATTATATGGCTTTATTCGATAAAATTAGCGTATGGTAATAACAATCATATTAAATACAATAGACAGTTGACAATGTCGTGAAAAATAGAAAAGCTCTATGAAGAGAAATGAGGCCGCATATCACCACATTCTCCCCCGGTTAAGAAGATACGTCATAATCCTGAAGATAGATCGGCGGGCGCCTTTCTTTCTCTGAACGTCGAGGTTGAGGTTGAGGACTCTGATCTCTTACAGATTCGGGTGCTCCACTGACTGATTCGTCAGATACCTCATCATTAGATTCAGCAGAGTTCCAGCTTGAGGTATCCGATTCTTCCATTTCAGAAGAAGAGTTCCCCGTTGGTGCGAGGTGTCTGTTAGATACGACTAGCTCCCGACCGTTCTGCAGTCTTATGTGTGAATGGAGATTATTAGCTTCCAACAAATCCACTTCTTCAACAAGAGGATCATACTTGCTTTTCCTAACTTGGTTCTTATATAGTGCCTTTTCCGCCACCGTTAGCCATGTAGGCATTAATTGTCCATTAGAAGATCTTCGAGGATGATTAAATATTCGCTCGTGTGGTGTACACCCAGTCGCTGTGCACAGCAATGATCGTATGGCATGAAGTGACTTTTCGAGGACGCATTCCCAGCGAGTGATAGGCAGATTCATTGATTTTAAAGTTAGTTGTATTGTTTTCCATATAATGCCATTATATCGCTCCGTCTGGCCATTTCCTTGAGGATTGTATGGCGTTGTATAGCTGGTAGCTACTCCTATCCCGTGCAGGAAATTTTTGAGTTCTATTGTATTTAATATGATTGTTATTACCATACGCTAATTTTATCGAATAAAGCCATATAATTCTGAGAATGGTTTGATATTCTACAATTTATTCGATAAGAAAAAAAGTATGGATAAATATCTAAAGCCTGAACGATTCGAAGCGGATCCGACAACAAGCTCGGACAAATCTTCAATATGGATTCATTGGAAACAAACTTTCAATAACTTCCTACAAGCTGTAGAAAATAAAGGAACTAACGTAAGCGACGACTGCAGGTATCAATTGCTAGTTAATCATTTATCTCCAAACCTATATATACACATCAAGGATGTAAAAGAATTCGATTCAGCTATAAAGATACTAGATGCGCTATTTATTAAACCTTCAAACGAAATATACTCGAGGTATATATTATCACATCGACAACAAGAGTCGGGAGAGACTGTTGATCAATATATACAAGCATTGAAACAATTATCAAAGAACTGTAACTTTAAATCAGTAAGCGCGGAACAAAATGAGAGTGAATACATAAGAGACGCTTTCATCGCAGGATTATCGTCATCAGCTATACGGCAAAGACTACTAGAAAATTGTACCTGTACTCTCGATACAGCATACCAACAAGCACGAACTCTTGAAATGGCACAAATTCAAAATAATCATTATATTCATCAACGGACTCCACTCATAAACAATACTAGCGCTCAATCTTCTTCTACGCCTAAAATTCAAAGATCTCTAACAAAGAACGAAACATGTTATTTCTGTGGTAATCAAAGGCATCAGCGCTCGATGTGCCCAGCTTCTAATACCTTTTGCACAAACTGTGGAAAGAAAGGACACTTTTCTAAAGTGTGCCTCAGTAAAAAGCATCAAGTATCGGCAAGCGAACCTTTAGATAATAATGAGGTTGCTCAAGGAAGTATGTCTACATCGTCACATAAATTTTCATGCATAATAGCTGCAGCAGACTTGAAAAGAGCTATTATACCTGTGTTAATAAACAATAAAATTACTGCTAGAGCACTGATCGATACAGGTAGTACAGCTAGTTTTATCGACAGGCGTCTTGTCGATTTATGTAAGCTGAATATAGATCCATGTTATCAGAAGATTACAATGGCTACATCTAATCTATGCACGCAAGTAAATGGAATGTGTTCACTTAAGCTAACTATACAAAATCAAAACGTCGATGCCAAACTTATGATAATGGACGGACTTTGTGCTGACATTATAATAGGTCACGATGTCTTACGAAGTCATAATGCACTAGAAATGAAATTTGGTGGACCTAAACCCACACTAAAACTATGTACTTTATTACAAGCTAATATTGAACCGGTCAGTCTATTCACTAACTTACTGTATTTCAATAAACCAATAGCTATTAAGTCAAGAAGACACTCTGAAGCTGATCGACAATTTATAGAAGATGAAATAAAGAAACTACGTGATGACAACATCATCGAACCGAGTCGCTCGCCATGGAGAGCTCAAGTTCTGGTTACTTCTAATGAACATCACAAGAAGAGAATGGTTATTGATTACTCTCAAACAATAAATAGATTCACAGAACTTGACGCTTATCCTCTGCCATCAATTGACGAACTCATCGGTAAAGTCGCAAAACATAAAGTATTTAGTAAAATTGATTTGCGTAGTGCTTATCATCAGATACCCATCCTGGAAAACGAAAAACCATATACAGCCTTCGAAGCATGCGGTAATTTGTACCAATTTCGTCGTATACCCTTTGGTGTCACAAATGGCGTAGCAGCTTTTCAACGGGCAATCAATTCAATCATCGAGAAAGAAGGTTTACAAGGCGTATATGCTTATTTAGATGATATCACAATTTGTGGACATAATCAAGCAGATCACGATGAAAAATTACGTTTATTTCAGGAAATTGCCACTCGTTACAATTTAACTTTGAATCTACAGAAAAGTGAATTTTCAAAAACTGAAATAAATCTACTAGGTTATAATATATGTAATGGTGTAATAAAACCGGACCCTGAGCGTCTTCGCCCTTTGTTGGATATGCCAGTACCTAGTGATCGAGTATCACTCCGAAGAGTTATGGGCGTTTTCGCACACTATTCAAAATGGGTGCCGAAATTTTCAGATAAGATAAAACCACTTGCACACACAGATAAATTCCCATTAGCGCCTGAAGCAATACAAGCGTTCAAATTGCTTAAAATGGAAATTGCAAAGTCAGCTATCGAATAAATTGTAGAATATCAAACCATTCTCAGAATTATATGGCTTTATTCGATAAAATTAGCGTATGGTAATAACAATCATATTAAATACAATAGACAGTTGACAATGTCGTGAAAAATAGAAAAGCTCTATGAAGAGAAATGAGGCCGCATATCACCACAAAAGGTAATGGGTTTATTTATCCTCTAAAGCATTTTTTGAATTTGCAAAACTTTAAAAATATTTTTCTATAACTTAGATCTAAAATATCACGAAAAGAAAAGATAGGTGTTTCCTAGTTTTAAAAATACTATTTACTGAGCATAAGAAAACAAATAGAAAAAAAAATGAAATGTTGTCAATTGAATATGTATATATCGATATATAAGATTCACTTCAAACCTGCGTTAAAGAAAATAATACACTTGCCTCCGTTAAAAAGTGACTGACAAAAGGTTTCTCATTATTTTCTAAAAAAGAAATTTGCCATGAAAAAGAAAACTGACGTCAGTATAACTGTCATACATAAAGAAAAAGAAAGCAAAAAGAAAGGATAATATTTAAAAAATTCAAATCTTTTGTAAAAATTACAATTTTGTATCTATATTGAAAATGTGCAGCCCAATTCAAAAATTACCCAGTTACAAAGAACCCCTACCATGTATTCCTTGTTACAGTGTCCAAGTAAGTATGAATTCGGTCGTAGTCGTATGATTCTTCCTTTGTGGTGTATTAGATAGCATTGTATGCACCTATAAACAATGGAGTAAAAAAGACTGAAATAAAAGAAATTGTTATACCTAGCCGTTCATATATCTACCCATTTGGTTCACACCTCACACCTGCCCTAATTACTTCCTAATTCTATCGTCATTTACCCATGGTCCCCCTACATTGTCCCAACTGGGTGACTATGGGTAAACGACAAATTCGACCCTCTCATACTATATGTTTAAAAAAACTAAGTAAGTATTTAAATTTGTGGTTTAAACATTACATGAATGTTGTGACTGGCGAAAACATTGAGGAGTGAGCGCGCATTTATTTAACTTTATTACACAATTTTAATCGGCGGACTTAAAGCCTGAGCTTTATCTACCAGTCAACCAAATGAGTGATGCAGAAATAGGT
This sequence comes from Apomyelois bistriatella, assembly GCA_947044815.1. Classification (NCBI taxonomy): domain Eukaryota; kingdom Metazoa; phylum Arthropoda; class Insecta; order Lepidoptera; family Pyralidae; genus Apomyelois; species Apomyelois bistriatella. Next base: position 9,288,297 of record OX345689.1, read on the forward strand.
AAGGGGTTGTGCAAAATTTTGAATTAATCATGGTAATGGGGCATAAGTACTCATATTGCACGACGACGGCCGCGGCGGCGCTTATAGAATCACACGGCATTAAAATTATTAACCGATTCTTTGTCCACTAAGTTGCAACAATAGCACAATATATATAATAGTACTAACGTACTACTGATTTGCTCACATGTGTTTCATACGACAGGGAACCTGTTAAAATGAAACAAATAATAAATAACAAATGTTTAGGGCCCGAAATGCCTCCCCTGCGGAATGGATCCGGTGACGCTACGCCGGCCACTAATCGTCGGCGACAGCACCTTTGACTATAGACCAACCAGTTGGCCAGGAATGCTGCTCAATAATCAAGACAAGAAAGTGCGCTACCAACTGATAAATTACGAACGACCGGTAGGTATGCGATTCGGACGCCTTGAGGGTTTTGTACCACCACACGATACTAAAAGACAACAGATTGTTCTAAAATTTTTGCTTTCCTTTATTATTTTTTTGTATTTTTTTTTATTATTTATTTATTTTATTACAATTTAACTACAAATTTACTTACAATTGCGGAGCCCCGGGCAACAGCTAGTTTATTCCTAAATAAATAAGTGCCGTATAATATTGCATTCTACCAAATTTCATGATTATAGTCCATTGGGAACCCTATAGGTTTTGATTCCCATCTGAAATCGCAAAATTTAAGAACATTTGCTTTACGGTCATATATTTTGAACGCGTTGACGTATAACTGATTATTTTACAGCCGAAAGAGACCGTAAGCCTGAGTTCATTCATTTTTCAGAAAAATAAGTTTTACAGACAGGCAAACAACAAAGTGATTTTACAGAACTCAAAATATCGAACAACAGATAATATGCGTTAGAATTCGATAGAGAATCGCGTAGTTATTTTCCTTGCTTATAATTAGTCGCTATGTCGTATATTTATTATGAAGTTTAATAAATAAATATTTATTAAACTTCCTAAAAAATATAAATGGTGGATTTTGTCAATAAAACCTTTTTGGCAAATAATTTATTGTCCTATTTGCATGTGATTTTATTTTAACATGTTTTTATGAATAAAACTTCAAAAGTTTTTGACTTGTATTGGCCACTGACACCCCCGAATCTCATGATGAGAAAAATGATAATTCCTGTTGGCATTGGCGTAACTATACCATCTGGGGCCCGTGAAAAACTTTTTGATGGAGCCCTATCAGTAAAAGTCGTCACGTTGTACTCAATTTGAATTTAATAAACTTCGAGCTTTTCAGCGTACTCAATTACACATTGTATATGTCCCACTAATGGCCATAAGCCTCCACTCTTAGGCGAGAGGGAGTGGTCTGTATTCTCTACGCGTGGTTGAAATGATTAACAATTAACTTGAAATTGTATTATGTTCTTTAGTTGGATTTTAAGCAGAACTTATTAAAAATATACTGCCGTCGTACGAGAGAAGGGCACATGTATCATTTTGGTCAAACCGAGATATTTAGGATTAAAGTTTTCACCATATTCTGCTCTATAGAGTGAGAACCTATTGATTTATAGAAAAAAAATCACTGATTATATTTGCGTAATGGTTAGTACTATTATATTTTTAGCTTTTTAGTTTTAAAATATTATGATTTATTAAATAATTTCAAAAAATAACTCAACTAACAAATAAAATATTTTAAAAATACCGTTTACTACTACAAAGAAAAGGCATAGTTAACCAAATGTGACCTTTCTTTTTAATATTTCTAACAAATTTGTCACAGAGTCATAAAGAAAGGGCATATTTGTATAAGTGCCCTTTTTAATTTAAATGAAACTAATGTGTGTATGTAAACAAAAAATAAAAACAATAGTTTAATTAAATGTAAAACAATATGTTTTACACTTTAACTAGGAGATAGGCGTGAACATACATACAGACAGGCAGACAAAAAATTCAAAAACAAATTTTGCTTTTAATTATTCTTTTTAAATGTCCCTCTACACATTTTAATCATAAGTACATGTACAAAATATTTTTTACTGTTTACTTTACTGTTTTATTATATGTATAGATTTACTAAATAGCTCACAGCCATAATTATTAAAGGCACTCGTAGTTAAATATTCTTTATCCTATACGGGGTAGACAGAGCCTAGAGCCATAAGACCACTCCACTGGATAAAGCTTCTGTTTAGGCGGTGAAATGGCAATTTTGTGGAGTCGCTTCGACAACTCAGGCACAACTGGCACATTTTGCACTGAACCCTGCCGTCCTTTCCTCACATCTTATCGTAAATAATTTAAAGAAAAGTCACAACTGGTTATTTGTGCCTTTTATACGTAAAAAATTACAATATGCATGGATGAATAATTAAGTAAACAGGGCACATCTGGCATTTGAGCCTTTTCAACGTAGTTTTTAGTAAAATCCTAAATAAATTAATAGTCACAACTATGTATTTGTGTCTTTTCAATATAATATCGAATAAATATGCCTTTTCATTCAAAAAAACATGAAAATAAGTGTCTTTGTGCCTTTTGCGCCTATATACTGTAACTCCAAATTCCCTAAAGTTAAAATTCTACAAAAAATTGAGCAGATGCGCCTTTTTTTCCTGATTCTAAATATGTATATAACTCATTTTTTGAAAAATGTTAGTTGTGCCCTTTTTTTGTATGACGGCAGTATACTTCACCACATAGTATAAAACAAAGTCGCTTTCTCTGTCCCTATGTCCCTTTGTATGCTTAAATCTTTAAAACTACGCAACGGATTTTGATGCGGTTTTTTTTAATAGATAGAGTAATTCAAGAGGAAGGTTTTTATGCCCTTGCGAAGCCGGGGCGGGTCGCTAGTTTCAAATAAAATACTCAGGTACAATCAAATCAGGGCCCTCTTTGGTCGGGGGCCCGTGGCATATTGCCAGCCCTACCACCCTATTGTTACGCCACTGTCTGTTGGTCTAGTTTCCCTATATAAATTGTTAAACAAACCAGACGACAGACGATCTATTTGTGATTTAAATTAGGTAAAAGTAAGAGTACTTACATATTATCCGGGATTAGCATAAAAATATTAACGCACATGAAATGGAATCATTTATTTTCAATAGGTTATTCTTATCTCCTACTTCCAACTCCACTGCGCAGCATTTTGTCCTTGTTGTTATATATAGGTAAATTAACTTTCATGGATTCGACGGATAAGTAGTTCTGAACGAATACTTAAATTGATGTCTACACAATATTTGTTCCAGGTGAAATCACATTATCCAGCTTGTGCGCCTTCTTACAACTACTAAATCTAGACATTGAATATAGTTCAAAAAGGAAACTGGAAAAGAATTCGGCAAAGGTATTTTTTGATATTTTAGACGCGTTCTCATTGTAAATCTTGTAATTAATACGTTGTAGTTAGCCTGGGTCTTTATGTAATTTATTTAACTAACACAATAAAAATATTATTAACATAACCAGCTGTAACCCGCGACTTCGTGCGCGTGGCCCTCGCTCCCGTTCGCGTGGGAATTTCGGGAAATTTCCCGGGAATCCCCGTTTTCTTTTATACAAAGTTTGTCATGACAATAACGAACACAAAAAAAGAATTATTTAATTTGATGCATTCGTTCGAAATTGCTATATATTTGCAGGCAAACATGCCTTGAGTTCATTCAAATGACGATAACTCTTTTTTTAATAAACCGATTTTGATGAAACAAACTTTAGATATTCTTCCGAGTAAAAACAAAACAATTGGTGAAAGTTTGAGGCAAATCGGTTCGGTACTTTCGGAGATAAGCGTGATCATACATACAGACAGAAAAACTAAAAATAAAAAAAATTTGCTTTCTTTTATTCTTTTTAGGTGTCCCTCTATCCATTTCAGACAAAATTACTGTACAGACAAAAAAATTTTACTGTTTTATTAAATGTATATAGATTTGAGTATTTTACTATTTTATTTTAATCCTGCATACTCCTTTTTTCATCGGCACTGGCCAGTATCTGGCATTAAAACAAAACAAAAAAATAACACGGCCGCAGGCGACAGCCATTGACATTTCATTCAATCAAAAAAATTTCGGCTGTTTGCAAAATTTCGGTGTAAATAATATTTTTAATCATTATTATTCATTAATCAAATAAATATATTATTATAACGTCAAAAAATCAAAATGTGCGATCGCATGAACGTGATCAATCGGTTGCAAACAATCATGTCGGCGATTCAGTAAGATATATTTTAGAGCCATCTTAATCCTTTAGATTTTTTTCATTTAACAAATCATTAGTTAGATGTCGCCTTATCTTCCCCTTAATATTATTGCTTTTGAGTAAGATCTTTTTCGTTGTTACTTACATTCTTAAGTTTCTTGTCTTACGACCGCGCTTCCCAGCTGCATCCTCAGTCTACGCTTAAGAATCCTAAGTGGTAGGTGGTTCAAGATTTGGCGGTACATCTTATTACAATGGCGATTCTGCCGTCTGACCTCCGTCCCTTTTTACTAACCGAACCATTAGGAACTAAATCTCCCTCATATCGTAGAGAACGATTTGGCGATTTCATTTGCAAGATGTATTATTTCTGCTGAGCCCTCCATTTTTCCTTAAAGAAGACTTACCTAAGTGTTATCATCACTTAAAAATTTGACTTTTTGTCTCTTTTACGACATCTACCTACGGGGAGAGCGGAGCGGACCATTCATTAGCTGGAAAGTCAGAAACTACGTAGACTTTTTCCTTATTAATTGTAATTGTACAAAAGTAATTTTACAAAAAGTAACTTAATCTGTACATAATAATAAAATAGTAAAAAAATAGTTTCTGTACAGCTAGTGCATTATCTAACTGCCGTTCCTTGATCGTTGTTCCTTGATTGAGTTTCCTTTATCGTTGATCCCGAATGATACATGTGGTCTTTATAAAAAACACATTAAAGGCCAAGAGGCGGTTTCGAAGGACTCTAATGACCCGAATTCTATATTTATATATTTTTTTGCTACAGGTGCAATGGATGTCCGCAACCGTGCGCTCGGCCCCCGTGCTGCTCGCCGTGCTGCGGCGGCGGCGGCGGCGGCTCCCTCGTCACAGTATACAGTCAAGTAGCACATATCCAGTGACGAGCTACAACCGCGCTCGATCTTCGACTTGAAGTCACATATGCTTGTTATTTTAGCAGTACATTCTAATAGCCTTAACCATAATAATTATAACCTAGTTGATCATAAGCTTTAACTAGATAATTTTGAAGAAAAAAGAGTACATGACACATTACATAGAAGTATTATAGTTATGTTTGAAATTTTTTATACTTACTTTACGATGATAAAATTGGCTATTAAGTAGCTGATATCTTAAAAGCTTATTTATTTATATTTAGTAAAAATGCAAGTAGTTAGGCAGATGTATTTTAGTTAGATACTGAAGTAATCGGTTTTAATTTTAATATACGTGAAACTAGATTTAAAAAAGAAATTTGTAGAACTATCACAGATGGATGTTTTTGTTCAGCTCTTTGTTTAGGAAAAATCAAAATTAGCAAGCCAAAAAAGCGCAAGAAGAGCAGCTCCTTTATTCCTTCTTCTTATAATGCAGTCCATAGTACCTACTGCCGATTGCGCACTCCGGAAACATATGTTCTCGTTTAGGAAGGACCGATAAGGAAGACCTATTCGCTTATTTCCTGGCGTTTTTTCTCGATGCTATTACGATGTTGTTCACAGAAGTACAAAAACATGTTTCAAATTAAATTTATTTTGGCTTATCCTTAAACAGATGCCGTGCTTGCAATCGGCCAGCCTCCGAAACCAGTGGCAGCGTTCGACAAGGCCACCATAGCTCTTGGTTGCCATCGGCCACCTTGTGTATGCTGACTGCTGCAGCCATAGTTCATTGCACTTTAGCTAACGATTCTTCAGTATATTGGAATTTGTTGCTAATAACTTTCTAAATTTTGTGAAGTTTTGTGCAGTATAAATAGGTAATAATTTATTTGACTTGTAAAGTTCAAAATAAAAATTGTATTGGTCTGTAATAGTTGTTTACTTTTAACGTAAGTTCGATTCGCTAATATATTAGGTATTATAACCTCTTATAATTATTAAGGTGATACCTTGGTGAACACTAGCGCCACCATCATTTAAAAATCATTATTCACTGAAAACACAAGTTATCAAAAATCCCTGTTGTGTAATTAAGGTTCTGGATCTAAAGTTTTTTTAAATATTAAATTATAATTCCCTATAGTTACAAATTGCAATAGTGCTTAAAATTGCCACTTTTAGCAGTTTTGCAATTTATAACTATAGGAAACTATAATATTTGGTTAATATTGTTTGGGGATATCCGAACGTGCGGCAAATAGACGCTCGCTATTGGTCAATATCTCTTAACTTTTGAATGAACCGATCATTCGCAAGCGTCTGTCCAACGTTGGGACATCGCTTCGCTACAGAAGTCTACACTTAGTATCCGTCGCCGGCGGTCGTCTGTCGGGTCTACGCTTGGTACTCGTCGCGGGCAGTCATCTGCTCTCTTCTATGCGCTTCTCCGCGTCCCGTCGCAACGGTGTGCAGTCGTCTGCATTTAGACTGTTTGCTTGACGGTCGTGACGCATCGCTTAGCTTGCGATCCCGCGCGCGCGCACGCTAGCACGCATGTTGGTGGACTTAATCGCTTGCTAATTAGTTATTAGTGCATATTTTTCGTATTGGAACTGAGAAACTATATATCGCAATCGCTGTGTGGTGTTGTGTGCAATCTACCGCTTTCGAACTTTATGAAGAGGAACAACTTACAACTGTGACTCCATGACCTGCATGACCCAGACCTGGAGGAAAAGTAGCAGCTTCGGTGAGTCGGTTTATTTCAATGGTTTGGAGGTTTCGTCCTATAGCAGTGTCAGCCGCGTCTAGGTGCATTGTTCGGGATACAAATAGATGCTGGTCCCAGCAACTGACTCAATTCTCTAATATTGGGTTTCCGCGAGTTGTGTACTGAGAGCCCTGCTTTCAATACCCACCAATATTATTAAAATTAACTTCAGATCCAGAACCTTAATTACACAACAGGGATTTTTGATAACTTGTGTTTTCAGTGAATAATGATTTTTAAATGATGGTGGCGCTAGTGTTCACCAAGGTATCGTCTTAAGGAACAAGATAAAAATAGGAAAAAAGAAAAGATGTTTTTACAAGAAAATACTAATAAAATATTATAATTTATCACGCCTTAACAAATCTAAGAGCAAATTCTTATGTAGAATAAAATCCCCACCGGACCATCAGTACCAATGGACAGTATAATATACAATACTAACTGAAAAGTTGTTTCTTTGAGTAAGAAAAGAAGTTGAAGTTTCATTGGTCCAACTGCCTCCGTGGTCCAGTGGTTAAGGCGTTTGCCTGTAGACCCGGGGGTCGAGGGTTCAATTCCCACGGGAAGCATACTTTGTTTAGTTGTTTCCAGTTTGGTTAGGACATTGCAGGCTTGAATCACCTGATTGTCTGACAAAAAAGATGATTCCGTGCTTCGGAAGGCACGTTAAGCCGTTGGTCCCGGCTGCCATCTGGTAGTCGTTAAAGGAACCATGTCAGAGGCCGAGAGGCGGTTCCGAAGAACTCTGACACCAGGGTGTGCATGGTCGATTGACCATGACACCTACACGAAATGAATGAATGAATTGGTCAATTTAGTTGATCAGGCAATAATTTTTTCATATTAAAATATGTGATCATCTAGTTGTTTAGATTGAAAAAAATAACCTTTATCGAGTTCCATTCTACACAACCAGTTGGTTGGTTTAGTTGGTCGGAGTGGAAATACAGATCGCACCGTACAAAATTTCCAAGTCGGTACATTTATACAAATTATTACAAAAGTAAAATTCATCTTTTTGGACCCTAAGCAAGTTGACGGCATTGAATTGTCAACTTTGCTACTTATTAATAGAAAGCGTACAGCAAAATACCGATTGATAGGATGTAATATGTATAATATTAGTACCTATTTAAGTCTATGTAAGTTATTCTTTCTATACATATAAGTTTCCTGTCACAGGGCATTTTGGGCTTTTACTGAACCAACAAGTCCCTTTTCAACCGACTTCAAAAAAAGGAGGAGGTTCTCAATTCGACTGAGTATATATTTTTTTATGTTTGTTACCTCATTTTCGAATGGTTACATGTAGCTTGTTTGATATAGGATTAATTTGCAAGGTCAGTCGACGCTGTAGGCTCAGGTATTAGCTATTTATAACCCCAGTACGGCCGCTGTTATAGTATATGTTTGAAGTTCGATTTCCCTTGGTAGTAACTCATATGAGTGTTAATAACAAGCTCAGTTGACCCTGCACACTATGGTGTCAGAGAGATCAATCGACCCTGTATGCCTTGGTATCGTTGTTTCAAATATGCGGCACTACCACTGTTATCGTTTACTTGTGGTCTATTGGAGTACTAGGTCAATTGACCCTGCACACCTAGGTGCGTCGTGTTATTCTAATTTGACGAAGTTCAAGTTGGCTCCCAGTAAATAAATGGAAGTCTGTTTTTGTTTTTTGCATAGATTAAAAAAAAATTGCCTCGTTCCGCGCGCGATTCCAAATTCGATGTTTATTGGCAAAAAAAGTTACCTATTATGCCACATCTTGATTTGTATAATCCATAGGTTTATTATCCACCAGGATCCAAGTATTAATCTTACGAGTATACTACTCGTAATGCATATCTACAGGTTGATTAAATTTTAATCAATGTTGAATGGTGCATTTATTTTTGTTACCTTAATTAAACTTGCACCTAATGTACTTTCGATTATTTATTGTTGTCCACCAGGATCCAAGTATTAAATATTCATAAAAATAGTCCCTTGTTAGAATATAAAACTACGTATAAGTAATTAAAATGCAATAAATCTTTCAAAAATAAAAAAGGTGCACAACTTGATCGGTTTAGTTGGTCGGAGTGGAAATACAGGTAATATTAAAATGTATTTATGGTACACCTTGTATAGCAATCTTAACCACCCAGATTGCACCGAGCACTAGATTTGTTGAATAAATCTATATAGCCTAGCAACAGTTATATATAGACCCATATTTATTGCAGCCGCCCATTTCTTGGTTTACAACAGACCTATTAACATATTAGAATAAAATTAAAAAATTATTAAAATTTTCAAGTGAAAGTCAAGATGGGTTGTTGCATGCCTGTGACGTGTCAACCCTCCAGCCCCGCGTGCCCGATGATGTGCCAGAAAGATCCGCCGACTCAGCGGTGCTATTCACTTCAGCCAGTGATCAATATCTACAGCTGCACAACACAGATTATGTGAAGAATCTTGGGTCCCCAAGATTCCGATGTCTTCAAGCCAAAGAAGAAAATTTGAAAATGATTTGAAATTAGAAGTCACGATTTGGAGAAAAACCTAAGTCATGATTGGAAAAAATTGAAGTGTTGTTATTGTGCTGTGTATAAGTGGTCAGAAATAAATTATTAATTTACATTTTTGTTTTAATTCTCAGATTTGTAAAATGGCAACGCTGTACTCCAGTCGCCATTTCGTAATTTATTTATTTAAACCCTAGCTGACCCGGCGAACTCTGTACCGCCCGCACGCACGTTTCTCCTCACCTTTTAAACCTTCTCTGAACTACCAAAATTAGCCAACTCGACCCAGCTATTCCCGAGTTCTAGCCAGAAAAACGATCACCTTAGATTCAGATCTGCAACTAATGAGTTCCCATGTTTTAAATATAGAGAAAAAATTACTGAGTCATTAAATGTAGTTAACAGTTTAGAAACAAAAATTTGGACAGATATAAAAGATAGCTAAGAACCGATTTCCTGAAATTCCTACAGAAACAGGAGCGGAGTCCCAGGCTGCTGTTAGTAAAATACTTTAATTTAAAATCAAAGCATACTTTATTTACCACTAACAATACTTTGAACTTATAAAAACAATCACATAAATTACTTTAGCTGTAAAAATACTTTTCAAAAGTCGCCCTTGGCTGTACTAGATCAATGGGACGTCAACTGGTATGACGCATCCACTTTGTGGTCCCTGTAAATGAAGAGAAATAATTATAAAGCATGACTTCTTGCTGTCTATTCCCTGCCCGAGCCTTGAAGCGTTGGGCACGGAAACAAACTTTCACTTTCATGAATGACCATATCAATCATGAAAAATGACTGATCTCAGTCCCTCTGGTTTTTTAACGTAGATGCAGATTTGCTGGAAATGGAGTATGAAAACCATATATGTGGGTATTTATTATACAATTACGTTACCAGTCAAGTATATAAATGACCTATTTACGCCCGGAATGACAATAGTCCGTTGCCAACTCGTGGATTAAGTTGTCTTTGTCCATAAAATCCTAATTATTTTGAAGCTATTCTAACTTATGATGACGATGAAAAAGTTATTTCTAAAGTATTAAAGTTTAAACAGACCTGTCTCACGTAATTATTCACTGAATACCGCACGTTCGGATTGCGTCGTGTAAAGCAATCCACAGGGCGACCAGATTTCCTTGTTTGGAACACACTGTCGTGTACAATCAAAGGCCGTCGTCGTGTCACCGGGTCTAACTCGCAATCTGGACAGCAACTTCGGCAGACAGGGAGCATCGGAAACGGAGCAGGAGGAGCTCTAGGACATATGGGCCTTTGCTTTGGCAATATAGGGGTAGGGCATTGCGGATTGCAGCAAGGTAACACTGGTTGGTAGCACGGAGTCGGCTCGGGACATGGCTGGACCTGTACAAATATAGGTAACAGTTGCAATTATCTATACATTTAAAATCCTTTTCTATGTATTGTATCCGCGTGGCTTCGGAACATAGGTTTCACGCGATTAAATTTGTATTTGTAAGATTAGTCCCAATCATAAGACGAACCACAGAACATACATGAATAATGCAGAGCACAGGTGGATAATGCAGAATTTTTTTATATGACTGGTCACCAGTGATAGACAGGAAGAACAATAATCCGGGCAAGTTGGCTTAACTTGTAAGTTTTCACTTTACAAGGTTAACGTTTTTGACATCGATTTAATCAACCTAATATTACTATTCTTATTTCATGAAATTTACTTACAGGTGGTGGATCACAGGGCTCCGGTGGTGGACAGCACGGCAAAACTGGAGGACAACAAACTGGTTTCGGTGGGGGGAATGGAGGAGGGTCGCAAGGAGGCGCACGCCGAGGCCTGCAAGGCGGCAGAATAGGGACTATGGGCGCAACCAAATCTGGAATCACAGGCGCAGGGCACTGTCTATAGATAGCCTCGCATCTGCAGGGCGGACACGGCGTGCATGGACATGGTGGTGGGCAGCAGGGCTGGCAGCAAGCGGCCGGAGGAGGACAGGAGTAATAACAGGGCCCATTACCACACGGTATACACGCCGGGCATGTCGGGCAAAATGTACAAGCACACATGATCTAACAATTCAAGTCAATGTATTTTTCACAAATAATTTAGAAAATTTTACTTGTTTTAAGAGATTTTAAATTATTATTTTATTTAGTTTTTGTTGATCATTTTTATGTAAGAAAATTACTTTTTTGAATGATTCTGACAATTTTTTTTCTTCTGGCCGAAAAGTTGTCTTTCCAGCCAATACTTTTTGTCTTGCATGCCATTATTATTCTGTCAAGAGATCGAAGACGAAAAAATCAAACATCATTCAATTTATCATCATTTATCATATAGAATTTTGTATGAAATTATAAAAGTTATAAAAAGTCTATTTTGTATTAAATTTCTAATAAATTTACCAAAAAAACGAGAAACAATAAAAATGAGCGCTCCGTTTTATAGTTTCGATCCATGCGTCTGCACAGGCTTGCCCTGCGGGGCCTGTTACCCTTATACCACGAAGCCCTGCGTGGCGTCGAGGAACGATCTCAGCGTTTGTTCAGTGTGCCCCGGTGGAGGATGCTCTCCTTGTCCAGCACCAGTAAGGCCTTGTCCAGAACCTTGCCCAGCGCCGCCGATTTTACCCTGCCTGCCTCCATGTCCACCATGTGATAAGGTTCGTATTTTTTATATTGTCATTACTACTGGTATAATTACCTATTGTTACAATATTGCCGTGCGTATACCTTCGGCAAAAGAGAAATTATATCCGACTTAAAATTACCACTCCCTTGCTGTGTATGTCATTCAAAGCGATTAAGGAACTAGGCCTGAATTTCTTGGTACCTTTATTCAACTAGTAGTGTTAATGAATGGATTCCGGATTCCAACAGCATTCCCAAAAAGGGTTTACTTCAGGCAGGCGGCTTGAAATATAAATAATCAATGGAGGAAAAGCAATAAGAGCGGACGCCAGGCTCCGAAACCAACTTAAGATGCAACCGAGAAAGCGATGAAATGATATTGAATTAATGTCATTTAATACAAAAGCCATAATGTTTCTTTGAAATCTACGTAACTGAAATATCGCGAAAGGATGCTTGTTTAGTATTTAAGTAGGTTAATAACCTTCTTTGCGAGTCGACTTTGGCAAATTATATTTATGATGATGACCAAAAAATGACTTCGCGAGTAAACCAATCATCTTCTATCACAAGCATATTGTTGTTTTACAGCCAGGTACTCCCGTACCCAAGCCGGTGCCGCTATGCGACACCATCGCCATCCCCTGTTGTCGGCCGAACCGCTGCAAGCCTTGCCCCTGCTACTGCTGTACAGAACCAGCCGTCTGCTCGCCCAAGCGGTGCAGTTACCCTGGAGTGCCAGTGTGCGGGGGTGGGTGCTGCGGGCCTTGTATGCCGGTCTGGTAGCGGAGCGACAGAAAAAATACAATTCACTTGTCTTGTCACAGATAAATTTTTGTGATGTTTTTATAAATTATATTGCATTGATATACGAATATTTTGATTTTATTATAATTACATCATAGCGGTTACCCGGTTGAATTCTCAGCTGTTTCGAGGCCGGTTGAAAAACGTATACCACCAAAGTGTACCTACACTATTAAAATATACACATTCTTAATTTACCCCTATGTGGAAATTGAGAACCCTGTTCCTAATGTCATTTATTTTCTTTTCGTAACATTATAAACAAAATATTCTATCAAAAAGAAGCTAGATGTTTTTTAACCGACTTCAAAAAAAAGGAGGAGGTTCTCAATTCATCGGTATGTTTTTTTTTTCAGTCATCAGATCAGGATCTGATGATGGAATCATGCAGTTATCGAGGGAACTCTTCAAGTTTTATTGCGATTTGGGTAGTTTTTGATATATTCCATGTCAATAAGGTGAGACGACGCTGATGACGTTTACCCGACTTTCCAAAATGCAAAGTGTTTACAACTTTTTAGTTGTAAGGCATTGCGTATTCAAAACTAAAAAGTATAAAATAATTGTTTTTGCCTAAAAAACGAAACCGACTTCAATTCCTCAACTAAAAAGGATGAAATAATCAATACATTGTTGTTTCAATATGCTTCATATCAAACATTTTAATAAATTTGCAGTTGGTGCCAATTTTACGAATTCGTTGACTAGCTGCTGGCTCGTTAATTTTATTAAAAGAACCGGCACCGACTTCAGATTTATTAAAATGTTTGATATGAAGCATATTTAAACAACAATGTATTGATTATTTAATCCTTTTTAGTTGAGGAATTGAAGTCGGTTTCTTTTTTAGGCAAAAACAATTATTTAACCTATGCCTATAGACACAAGTATGCTTTAAAAAGAAATATTTTTTTTTGGCATAAGAGCAAAGAGCAAAATCGTTAAGGTCCAAAAACTTGTAAAGGAAAACGAAAAGTTAGACCTCATTTGATTTCATATATTTATTATATTTATTTTTTATTTCATATTATTTTTTTAATCTTCTGTTTATTGACAATTTACTGACAACATCATAGAAAAAAATGACTATTCTGGCATAAAAATTTTGTCATTTTTAGACAAACATAAATTTTAATAAAAACCTAAAAAAATCTGCCCAAAATATAAAAATAGGAAAATACATTTACAATTTAGAAAATATAAAACAACGGTATGTAATTTAGAAATTTATTGTCAGTAACTATGGATTCCTTCTGTGAAATAGACCACTTCATCTCTATCCGTGGTTGTCAAAAAAACTAATCGATAAACATTTAAACCTCTATCTCACAGAGGGTTAATTCTACCAGCAACAGCATTGTCGTCAAACAGGTGGTCGCAAGGCAGTGATACTTAAAGTTTGTATTTTATGTCCATATTTTGTGGAAGGGGGAAAAAAGGCCAATGCTATTTAGAGGAAAAAAGCTATTTTGACTAGTACGCAATTTATCATGAGATCCATTGTGCTTCATCGTAGACATACGTAACGCCATCATTCGAGCTACTAACGCTTAATGGCAGTCAGCCAAGTCTTGCCTTCAGGCAGCAGGAAAAATCTGACTCCAGTGTTGCTAATTACAAAGGACTTTTCTATTGCCTTTGCAGTCAAAAAGTCAAACATCCGTCGGTGACGATTTACAAGAATGTCAGTACTTCCACGAGGGTTCGAGTCTATCAGGCCGCCTCCTAGATACGGCTACGTGAAGGGCGACTACAGTATCTACTACAAAAGACCACGCTACGGACAACCCAGACCTCAACCATTCTTAAAAGAAGCAGCTCCTTACAACGGTGGCCCAAGCAATGCTCCACAAGAACCGTAATCAGCGTTTTCTATTGTTTGTTCTCTTTTTTGTGCAAAAGAAAATAATATCCGTTTGTTATAAGGCAATAAGACAAAAGGGAAGTAAAATAAAATCCAGCCTATAAATTTATGTAATACCCTTTATTTAATTAAACGAAACTTGGAAACAAAGCTTGCAGCACTAAGTTGGCTGACCACGATAGAGTTCTGTAGAGTATCTGTCTGGTTGTGATCCAATTAAATAAGTAGGGCAACTTTTATATAGGCTTGCTGGCAATACACTCATACACTCTGTCTTTACTCCACAGGTTGTCAACCGAGATAAATAACACTACACAAGCTTCGGTAATAATAGTTCCCACCAAAATCTACTTCCTATATATTTCACTTCCTGTACAATATATGCTCTTTTGCGAACTGTTTGTAAATAATCCTTATTTTTTTATTTTCAGACCATGTTGTTATGACTACCCCTGCAGAGCGCATTGCTTCAATCACGGAGCTTGCACACGGCCATCTGGTAAATACGCCCGAACTGTGTGGTATCCAGGCGAGTGCTGCCCCAGAGTCCCGCCGTGTCAAGCCTTTACCTGCCCCAACCCACCATATCATCCGTGCTGCTATCACACGTGCAATAAACTCGTGTAGCATACTTGTTTAAGGATGTCAAATTAATCGCTTATATTAATTACGAGTAGATTTACCCCTTTTCGGCTAATTTTGTTGCTCATGTTCCGAATTTCAAAACTCGTGTAAAAATGTGTGTGATTCTTTTGTTGTATTTACATGGCGCTTGTGAATCGTCACTTCATGCTGTCAAATAAACGTCAAACATAATAAATACTTAGTTCATTTCATTTCATTACATCAAGAACTTAATATATTTAATCACATTTCTTTACCTCGAATGGAAACGTTTTATAATTAATAAATTCAAAAAATTTAAATACTTTGGTTGAAAACCATGCCAATCACCAACCAAACAAATATTCAGTGTGACATTGACTTTGTCTTTGAAGGGGATTCTGATGAACAGATGAGTTCACGGGGATCCCCTGGATCGCCAGCTTAGTAGTATTTCACAATTTATTTATCTAATCTTTGTACCTGTTAAAAGAAGTTAGTTTCTTTGTTTTGCCAAATATTAATAAATTAAGCCCCAAACCGATCCCCCATAAAGCGAGGGAAAAGTAAATAATTATAGTAGTTTAAAATTTATTGGGTTGGGAAGACTAATACGTACCTACTTCTAACACCGAATATGGGTTCTTGGGAACCTTAACTAGGTGTGTAGCCATGGGCAGATAAACCTGATTCCTAGGTCCACCACGGGTCACTACGTAGGTAAAGGAAGTGATCCCGCACTTATTTTTCTCCGATATATTAATGAAGGTGAGGAGGGTGCAACAAGGTAGTCTCCAAAAAGTTTTCAAAAAGCAAGAGCAAGTAAATCTATAATTTATATACTACTTAAAAACGTATAAGAAATATGAGCATGAGCGCTTCCTACGCATCATTGCGATTTCGACTAGTAGTTTTTGCGCGCGTTTCGCGTTCAGTTGTTACACGTAGTTGAGTCTGCAGCAATTTCGTGTTATTATTTTGAGTACCCATCTTAAATAAAACTTAATTCATACTTATTCGTTAAAAAAGAACTTTCGTCATACTTAGTCTTGGTTGATTTCATGTTCAATGGTTTCTTCAAGATGTACCTTTTGTGTTATTTTATAATTATTATATTAATTGGTAAGTAAGTACTTTCATCATTTATAAATATAAATATCCATAAAGTTATAAGTTTCATTGTATTCTATAATTGTACCTAATCTTTGGCCTTTACTACACGTGAGATTTAGAATTTATTTAAATTTATTTTTCTTGTATATTAGGTACCATATTTATCTTAGATATGTCATTAAGTAAAAACTGCATTTAATTCTATGCAGTAGTTTTTGCGTGACGCGCGTACAAATATACACAAATAGATAATTTCTTAATTCAGTGGTTTTGGCTTCTGTTGCTCCTAAAGACTAGTAAAGTCTTTAGGAGCTAGTGCTGTAGAGTACCAACACACTACAGTTTTTATTAAAATAGACCTAAATTGGTTCACAAAATACCCCTTGCTCTAGATACTTAATATTATAGGTAGATACTGAATAATTTATATCTAAATAATAAATAAAATAATGAATTATAGATTCATAAGTTAACCAGGAAATATGTAAAGTAGCGACTACTTAGCACATACTTATCTCCTACACATTTTTTTGTAGCTACTAATAAGAAGTAGCCAATTTTTTATAATTAAATAAACACAATGATCAATTTAAGTAGTTACTTACTCATAATAGTCGTCAATAAGAAGGTACGCAAAAATATTAGTTATAGGAAATACGTATCTTTACAGTACAGATATTGTGAATCATTTATCTCACTAACGACATACTAATTTCTTGCAATCATAACAAAACCACACTTTAGTTTTGCTGTAAACTCATCTTCGTTGATAGGATAAGAAGCATTAGCTCTATGCTTTGAGGCAACAATATCAAAAGCGATAGACAAGGCATTGTCCAGCGTTGCATTCTTTGATTATATTGATTCAGATCCCATAGTCATTAATAATCTTTCCCTTCGTGGAGTACGTTTGAAACATGTTTTCATATTAGTCATACCTGCCCAGTTTCAACATTCTTTATGAAATATAGTACCAGTTATATGTCGGAAGAAAGGTACAAGTCACTAAAAATAAATCTTTTATTATACAAGTCTCCTTTTACGACATTCATGAGAGACACCCCGTGTTCCTTCGATTAAAATAAATAACTGTAATTAGATTCTACATATAATAAATCTAACATATATATCTAATATTAGATTTATTATATGTAGAATTGTTTATAGTTTCGTTTGTTCTTTTTTATGAATCCCTAAAAACAGAAGTCAGAATTTTGTGTCTGTCTTCGTATGTTTGTACACGTATAACTCAAAACAACGGCTCTACAAGGCCTACTTCACAAACTCTACACTTAAGTCAAATATGTGGCTAGTCGTATTGTAACTACTTGTTGAATTCATTTTTCACCTTACGCTTATCATATGTGTATTTAGCGAAAAGGTCAAGACACATATTTTGCCAGGTGTAGAGTTAGGCCTGAAATTATTTGTTATGTGTTTTTAAGTTCCACATAACCGTCGAACTCCCGTTATGGTGCCTACTGGGAAGTAGGCAAAAGCTAAAAAAAGGCCAATAGGCCGTGTAGATTAAGGGCGTGTAGAGCTTGGGCGCTCTATCTACATAAGATTTGTTAAGTTTTTGAGAGTAAGAGTCATATTGGTCTCGTTTTGGCAACATTTTGCATAAAAGTTTTTAGTGGGATAACTTATCCCTTGTCATAATTCTACGAAGTCTCGGGCAGAGCTAGTATTCAATAACACAAGAGTAGGTACAATATTTTTGAATCTATGTAAAGGATAATGGTTTCATACACTTATTGCTTATTATAATTAATCTGCATAATACTATCATTACAATGACAATAAATCCGGTAGAATTAGTTTATTATCTTAGCTATGCAAGTATGTTATTAAAATCATCTTACCTTTAAGTATTTACTATACTTATATATGGTAGAATATAAAATTACTATTGTACATTTACATACCCAACATACCTAGGTTAAGCTAGGTAAAAAAACAAACTTTGTTACAAGAAGTAATAGGTATGACATATATATATATATATATATATATATATATATATATATATATATATATATATATATATATATATATATATTTTTAATGAGCTTTGGCAATGAACTTGAGTGTTCATAGGAATAAGAGCTCAATTAGTATTGGTATCTACTTTTCAAAGTTAAATAGACTTTTCGTCCCAAAATTATCACAAAAGCGTAGCCCGAGACAAAAAATATTATGACTATTAATTCAAATATCTTAATTGTCAGAGTAAATTATTTTTGTCTTTATAGGAAGCTTTGAAGCCCGCCATCCGGACATAGACATCAACAGGTAGGTACAAATGACGCAATATGTTTGGCACTAATCAGTAGTCACCAGTAGTTAGTCACATCACAAAGATCGCGGTGCAACTCTTTCTTTAAATAACAGGACAAAACTGCCAATGTTCAATGTGTCAAATTATGTCAAATTAGCTATTTTTAATTAAGCAAGCAGTTCACTTAAAATCAAAGAATTTCGAATCGCACGCTGTTTGAAATTCTTTGATTTGAATCTCCCAAAAAATTTTTTTTTAATGTATGCTTAAATTGGATACGCAACGCGATAGACTTATTTAAGGTATAAACTATTCACCAGTTTACAAAAAAATATTTTTTTTTTGTTCATGAAATGAAATATATATTATTTATGTAGGCTATGGACGGTAATTAAAAAAATATTTTTTAATTTTTCGTAGCACGTCACAATTCTGAGATATAGAGGTCTTTGTTTTTTATCTACCCGCAATTGTTTAAATACGTTTATCGTTCTATTTTTTAAACAACTGTGTCATTCAAAAGTCTTATTTTTATATAAAAATGTCATCTAGAGTGTGTAAACTACATCCAAATAAATTTTGTTATGTTTGTGGAAAAATTGTTCAGTTAAATCGTGGTTTCCCTATAACAAAACCATTGCAAGAAGCCTATTTACATTATTTTGGATTTCCGGTGTCAAATCAAGATTAAAATTGGGTTCCTCATGTGATTTGCACTAATTGCAGATTGGTCCTCAGCTCCTGGTATTCAGGTAAAAATAGATCACTGAAATTTGGTAAACCAATGATATGGAGAGAGCCAACTAACCACGTAACCGATTGTTACTTTTGTTTAACAAAAACTTTTGGTTTTAACTCAAAAAATAAAGATAGTATAAAATATGCAGATGTTCCATCAGTGACTAAGCCGGTCCTTCATTCAGAGGATTTACCAGTTCCCACACCACCCGGCAGAAGTGACCAAACTCACATAGATACAACAAGTAGTATTACAATAATGCACGAGCATAGTGACAGTGAACAATCAAGCTCAGATAACTTTTTCGATGATAAGGACAGTCCACATTTGATAACCCAATCTGAACTCAACGATCTTATAAGAGATTTGCAGTTATCTAAGTCAAAAGCGGAATTACTTGGCTCCAGGCTGCAACAGTGGAAATTGCTTAATCCTAGTACAAAAGTTAGTATTTATCGCTCTAGAAGTAAGGCGTATGCTGTTTTTTTTACAAAAGAAAATGAGTTTTGTTATTGTCATGACATCAAGGGACTTTTTGAAGAAATGAAACAACCATATGACGCAAAAGAATGGCGCCTTTTTATAGATTCGTCGAAGGAAAGTCTTAAAGCTGTTCTTCTGCATATTGGGAATGCAAAACCGTCTATTCCTATAGGTCATGCTGTTAATTGTAAAGAAACCTACGATATAATGGCCAAATTGATTGAATTGATTAAAAATAAATGTCACAATTGGTACATTTGTGGTGATCTAAAAGTTATAAGTATGCTTTTGGGCTTACAAGGTGGATATACTAAGTACTGTTGTTTCTTATGCCTATGGGACTCCAGAGCAAAACAGGATCATTATAAAAGAAAAATTTGGCCTGTACGAAATGAATATGTTCCAGGTAAGATGAACGTTAAAAATACATGTTTAGTTGACCCAAAAAAAATAATATTACCACCGCTTCACATTAAGTTGGGCTTGATGAAAAATTTTATCAAAGCCTTGGATAAGTCCAAGCCTGCATTTCAATACCTCTGCTCTGTATTTACGAATCTTTCTGCGGCTAAATTAAAGGAAGGAATATTTGTGGGTCCTCAAATCAGGAGAATATTGGACGATACAAAATTCGAGAGCCTTTTAACCGAGGTAGAAAAAGCAGCCTAGAACTCTTTCAAAAGTGTGGTTAAAAATTTTTTAGGCAATAAAGAAAGTGATAATTACAAAGAGATTGTTGAAAATCTATTGCAAAATTATGAGCGTATGGGTATAAATATGTCACTAAAAATTCATTTTTTGCATTCCCATTTAGAATTTTTTCCAGAAAATCTTAATAGCGTGAGTGATGAACAAGGTGAGCGATTTCACCAAGATTTAAAATCATTTGAGCAAAATTATCAAGGTTTTTGGGACCAAAAT
Organism: Apomyelois bistriatella; assembly: GCA_947044815.1. NCBI lineage: Eukaryota > Metazoa > Arthropoda > Insecta > Lepidoptera > Pyralidae > Apomyelois > Apomyelois bistriatella. The sequence goes on from OX345689.1 coordinate 9,309,113, forward strand.
ATGCTAGGTGACTATTGTTGGTCTGTTGTGAGAGATACAGATGAAAATATTTATAAAAAAAGAGCAAAAATTACCCATTTTTAACTGTCTATTGTTTATTTCAATGTAGTTTTTTGTAAAAATCTTCTTAATAAATATTTCAAAAAACTGACGTGCTGGATTTTTTAAAATATTTTTTCCGAGATGTCGATACCCAAAGTAACGTAACCGTATATATTCCATTTCATGAACAAAACTCATGTAAACTAGTGTATTAATACCTTACGTGAAAGTATAAGTTTTTCACAAATAAGACAGTCGTTAAGCTATGTCAAATGTCTTTAAGCAGCCTGTAAAATCTGACACTAACACCCCGGATCATGTTTCAATAACTAGTAGTCTAGTACCGCCAAATCAGGACCATAATTAAAAAGCGTACCCCTGCGCTTTAGGCAGAAGTGTAAGTTGAAGATGCAACCAGGAAACCCACTCGGACGATTACTTTTTCCCAAATTTAGATACCTCTACTATGACTGTGTTGGAATTTTGTGGGTAAATTCCACAGAATTCCTAGTAATGTTATAAGTTACCATCTACCAGGGTTGTTATACAGATTTAATGTAATTTATTACATTACAATACAAGCTTATGATTTGCAGAGGCGCTAGAATTTGAAATGACAAGCGCATTAGACGCACCCGCGTCGTAAATAGGAACTTTTTAACCGGCTTCGAAAAAAAGGAATACAATTATAAAACTGTATTCAGTATACTTAAATTAATGCACTTGCAATGGCATGCTAAAAAGCTTCTTTCTATTATGATAATGTATACTTAAATTGTATCTATGGTTGGTCCAAACATTGAAGCCGTTTGTATATCAATTGACTTGATTCAAATGTATTGATACAATCGTGTAACATGCAACAAGATAATTTATTGGTGCAAAATATGTAAAGATGTAACGAGTAATCGAGTAATGCATTTTAACAATTGACCTCAATTTCATGTATGAATTGTACTTACTTAAACCATTCATATTTTATTGATTGAAAATAATATTGCAATCTATTGATCCTTAACGTGCCTTGGAGTTGTGCTGTCTGGTGTTTGCGTGTCCACCAGTTGGAGAGTCCTTTCATATTCTTTGATATCCATAAAAATAAAGGGAGAGGTATCTTCTTAAGTCCGAAACCTCATTACTTTTTAACTCTCTCCGTCTTTTCTTAGCATTATCCGGTTCATTATAAATTACTTTACTTCAAAGACCTGGGCGGTTTCTACAGTCTCTTAAAACCATGCAAGATCCAGTGAGTAAGCGAGACAGCGCAATACATAATGTAAGGCGACATCTTCCTTACTCACTGGAACTTGCATGGTTTTTAGAGATGATAGTAGGCCACCTGGATCGGAGCATCCTACTCTTTCTCCATCGCTTTATCAATTGTTTGTAGGTATCATCATAATATAAATCTATTCTAATATATTCTTAACAATATACAAGGTGGGATGAAAATAGCTCGTCCTGCGTCATTTCTATTCCTGTTTCTTATATTTCAATGCAGATTTCAAACTTGTGTTTGGAAAGCTTACAGAAGTTTTCCTAAATATTTAGACTTGTACAAGTGAAGTGGTGAAAATCGGTAGCCTTCAATGTTATACGAGATCAGCATTTTACACTGCTTAAAATAATCGTAGTTAATCCATACTTCCATACTAATATTAAGTATATATGGGAAAATCTGTTGGTCTGTCCGTCTGTTTGTCTGTTATACTTCCACAGCTAATACGCTGGACAGATTTTAATAATATTTGGTATAGAGAAAAAAAAATATGGGGTCATACCAAGGCTCCTTTTTGGTGCGATATAACCGAGTACCACGCGGGTGGAGCCGTGGGCAACAGCTGGTACTGTAAAATTTTCTTAAGAAAATTATAAATTATTTTCTAGATACTAGTCAAACATTGGAAAAAACAGACACAATTAAAAAAAAACTTTATAGCTTTGACTGTGATTTCTCTAATGTGTCTTATTAAAAACGTAAGTACCTATATACCTATTCTTTTTTCAGAATTAAACTTGTACCCAAGGAGAATTTACGTTACTATCAGCCTAGCACACACGAAAGACGTTCAGTGAACGAAATAATCCAGGAAAATGATCATGACCCTCGTAGCAGCAAGTTATTCGACCCAAAGCCGACGATGCGCCTTCTACATGGTGCCAGCGCATACCAAGACCCGAAACCAATTAAACTGCATCAGCCCCGTGAAGACCCCCGCCTTTTCTATCAGTCTGACGAATATCTTAAAGAAATTGCTTCAAAAGACTTGAATAATGAAGTTTCTTACGTCTATCCCGGAAGAGAAGTGATCCGCCAGGAAGAAAAAAGCAGTCTTAGATTGATCGAGCCAAATCTGGTTGATAGTCTCAAATATAACGTGATTAGTCAAGGTCAGTTTTGCTATTAGACTTTTACGAACTTAGTAAGTTACACATATACCTAGTTCCACAATGCTTAAACCCATGCGCGTGCAAACCCAGTGTAGAGATAAATTTTCAATCTTTCTGTAGGTATAAGACTGCTCCAACACGATAGGTACCCTGTTAAAGCGCATGTATTTCCATTTACGGACCCAACTTTAAAACTTTATTGTTCTAATATGTACAAAAATACTTAAATAATTGGCTGAGTTAGAGAATATATATAGAGAGAGTTAGTAGTTAGAGAATGCTCTTAGCAGCTGGTAAATGGTACCAATGTACCATTTACCATCTTTGATAGATTTAAACTTTCTAATTTAGATCTACAAGTAAGTTATAAGAATATAAGAAAATCACACACATTTTATACTGATACTTATACAATAAGTATTCCTCTTTTAAACTAACTAAAATACTGAATGGTTATTCCAGATGCTCCCTGCGTAAAATGTCCCCACGACAGAACACTAATCGCTAAAGCAGGTGTTGACCGCGTAGTTTTGCAGTACCCCCGACTACAGTCATGCTCTCATGGCAGAAGGCTACCGAGAAACGTTCGATTCGTTCACATGTACGGACCAAATTTTGGATCTTTACTCGAACAAGGCAACCACGTGGTAGTGGGAAAAATTATTCACAATCATAAAGTAAGTCCTTTGAGAATAAATAATCAAAGAGTAGGTAAGTAATAAGTACTTTTAGAAAACATATTTTGAACCTACACAGATTTAAGAACTCTTTTGTAATAAGATTAAACAAATAAATTAGCATAGTCAACCGTTTTCAGTGGAAATAAATATTTTTATTAAATACCTAGATGGATTTAAGTATAAACTACTTACCTACATTTTATCCTTTAGTTTACCTTTGGCAAGTCTGGATATCCCTATAAGTAGTTTTTATAAAATTTATATCTGCTTTGCTACGATAATTGACATTGATTCAAATTAAATTAATTCAAATGATGATAATGATATTTTTATTTTATGGAAAAGTGCCGTAGTAGTTTAATAATGATGCTACTTAACGTTTGTTTCAGACCCTACAAGTTTGCAAAATGCAGATAAGCGTGTTATCTCAGACCTGTATCACCCCCAAATCGCTGATTGCTCATTGTGAACCTAACAGCAAAAACTGCAGTTTTACCTGCCGAGATGCCAAACATGTGCTACATGGTCAAGCAATGTTATCTTGTGAAGAAAATAGAAAATGGTCTGGAAATCTGCCAATTTGTAAAGGTTAGTAGGTACTTTCTTACTACCATTTCATTGCCATGCTCAAAAATTATGATTTAGGTAATTGAATGTCAACCTTCTTCTTAAGATAAGACCCCTTATTTTATACACAACTGACAAAGTTTTAGGATTCATCTAGGTACTTATTGTATGTATGCGAGGTACAGATGTCTAAGGTAGGTATATAATACCATAAATAAAAAAAAATTGTATAATACCTAGGCTACGGCTATTACGTATTCTGTGGTAATATCTGTGACAATATTAGAAAAAAAAAAATTATTGAAAAAAAAAAAATTTTTTAATAAAAAACCTTATTTGGTTTGTAAAGGTTCTAAATAAAAAGGTTAAGCATCAGTTAGATATACGTTTATCTTTAAAATATAGGATCATTCCTTTAAAAATAGACATACTCATTTAATAATCCTTATCCCGCTCGCATCCATATCCAAGGCTGGTACTACTCTAATTAAGACATTTATAAGATTCATTATTCTTATCACCGGCCTGACACAATGAGAATTCAACATTATGTTCCGAAATGAACTGAAGTAAGTAGGTACCTACATAAGTTGAGACTTCTTTTTTTCCTTTCACCTCTTACGACACCTACGTGAAAAATGTTAAAAATAGTAATTATGCGCTTCAGTGGACCTTATTCATCGTAAATACTGTATAAGTAATTTTTTGTTTTAGCTCGTACCTGGTGTGAGCCACTGCTACCGCCAGACCATGGGCATATCAGCTGCAAAGGCGCCACAACTGACAACGGTGCTGGTCTTATAGAGGGGTCAACATGCCGAGCACGATGCCAGCGTGGGTGGAAATGGGCACCTCGGGCATCTGCTGTTTGTCGTAGAGGAACATGGACTCATGGCCTGACATGTCAACCGAAAAGAATTTAACGGTTTATTTTATAATTATTATTATTTTTATTTTATAACTCATAAATAATTAAATACTTAAACTAATTTCTCAAAGGAAATAACAAAAATGTCTTGCAAACCTTACCGTCATTATTTAAATGAAACCTTTCGAGGATCTCAAATATATATTTTTGTTATTATTTGAAAAATTTATTGTTTTTTAATTTTACTCATGAAAAAGGCGAAAATTCATCATCCCTGATCTCCGCAACCAAAGATCCTTAATCCTTTTATTTTTGAAAAAAAAAAATGCTTCTGTTTTTTTTTATAATATAATATATATTTTATAATATATACAAATGGTATCCCCATTTATATATATATTACTAGCTGTTACCCGCGGCTCCGCCCGCGTGGGACTCGGTTATATCGCGCCCAAAAGTAGCCTATGTTTGACCTCAGGTCGTTAGCTACATCCCTACCAAATTTCATCACAATCGGTCCAGCAGTTTAGCCGTGAAGAGGTGACAGACAGACAGACAGACAGGCAGACAGACAGACAGACAGACTTTCGCATTTATAATATTAGTATGGAAGTATGGAAGTATGGAAGTATGGATATGGATATACATAGGTATAGATTTTTCTGCATATACTTACAACAGAATTTTTTTTTTTCAATTAAAAATATACTGGTAAACTCAAAAACACAATAAAATAATTATGTTTATCAAGTTACTCAAGTCGGCGGGCTAGCTTATCTTGGATTTTGGTGACAAGAATTAAATCCATAGATTTATAGTTTTTTGATTTTACTCATGAAAAAAGGCGAAAATTCATCATCCCTGATCTCCGCAACCAATGATCCTTAATCCTTTTATTTTTGAAAAAAAAAAATGCTTCTGTTTTTTTTTAATATAATATAATATATATAAATGGTATCCCCATTTATATATATTATATACATAGGTATAGATTTTTTTGCATCTACTTACAACAGAATGTATTTTTTTTTTCAATTAAAAATATACTGGTAAACTCAAAAACAATAAAATAATTATGTTTATCAAGTTACTCAAGTCGGCGGGCTAGCTTATCTTGAAGATTTTGGTGACAAGAATTAAATCCATAGATTAAAAAAAAAATTGCGTCGTGATTAAATCACTCAAAACGACATTGTACCTACCACTTTCCAACACTCACGCACGCGTGTTCACGAACACAACGAATAATCAAAGAGTATGTAATCACTGCGAATAATCCATACTAATATTATAAATGCGAAAGTCTGTCTGTCTGTCTGTCACCTCTTCACGGCTAAACTGCTGGACCGATTGTGATGAAAGTATGGATATAGTTATGCACTAGGAGTCAAACATAGGCTACTTTCGGGTGCGATATAACCTAGGCGCACGCGGGCGGAGCCGCGGGCAACAGCTAGTCCACCATAAAAAAAAAATGTATGTTACTTATTACTTAGTACCGGATTACTCGAAGACGGCTGGACCGATTTGAAAAATTATGAGAGACCGCGGACCTGCACAAATGCTCAATAAATAAATAAATTTTGGAAAATAAGTACACAGCGCAGTTTTGTGACTTCCCGCCAAAACTGAAAAGATCTAAGTACTCTCTTTCTTTGGTTCTGCCTTAGGGCTCTGCGCCTCTGCCAAATAAAATGCTCTGCTCAGATGGTCGCTCGCTAGTATAAATAAATGCGATGAGATTCGACTCTACGCGCCTCTACAGTAGTCGACGCCGCCAGCCTGCCTTAGTACTACCGGTATTCTGAAATATGGGGTTTTGGCAAAGAATTCATTCGTAGAACCCAGCAAGGACGAAACGAGGAGTGGAGTGGGGAACCTTACATTCGGAGTTGGGTAATTCGGAAAATAATTCGGAGCTCGGGGTAGGTAGGTACTAGGTGTAAATATTCTGTGATGATTCTGGTGGCATAGTAGTACTACTACCATCTCTTAAAACCATGCAAGAACGAGTGAGTAAGCGGGACAGCGCAATACATGATGTAAGGCGACATCTCCCTTACTCAAACGTTCTTGCTGGTAAGCCACCAGGGGGGTTACTACTGTCTCTTAAAACCATGCAAGATCCAGTGAGTAAGGGAGATGTCGCCTTACATCATGTATGTCCCGCTTACTCACTCGTTCTTGCATGGTTTTAAGAGATGGTGGTAAGCCACTTGGTCCGCGTTGTATTTATTTTCCAAAATGTATGTTTTTCGAGTATTTGTGCATAATAATAGTGGATTATTAATCGCTAAATGTTCGTGGACAAGCGTGAGTATTAGGAAGTGGTACAGTGTCGATTAGGTACTTGACTTTAATCTTTGTCACCAAAATATCCAAGTTATTGTTACGTGAACATTATTCACGGCTTCAATTAGCTCTAACTCATGACTAGACTTCAGCTTACCTACTTGACTAGACCGACTAGTAGTGTTCTGTGGACTAGACCACTGACTTGACTTGACTGAAGATGATATTCAAGAAAGGCCTTAAGAAACTAGTTTCCAGGGCCGTAAAAATAATTAAAAATATATATTTGAAAATGGAACCAAGTTTTTGACAGTTTTGGCCGTTAGATTGTTTTGAGGAATCTCGTTTTGCGATTATATTTTGTCATTATTTATTCTTGCAAAGAAGCTAACATGGTTAATTAATTAATTATATAAGAAATTAAAATTAATATATCCTTGAAATGGGAAGTAATTCGAGTAAAGTCAACTCTGGCGGAGTTGTTCACATACAACAAAACGACAATGAATCTGGTGCTAATTCCGATCCTAGGTCTCCTACTCCTGAAATCATACGGACACCATTACAGGTATAATTTTCAATGATAAATTGAGTTTACTGTATACTCTTACATGTTAAATTTTGCGGACGCTGTATTATTGTGTATGTTTCGTCATGGTACCTAGCATTATTTCCTAACAAACTGTGCCCTCGGTTACGGGTGTCATTACGGTTATTTTATACCTCACGGGCGGGTGCCCGTGAGGTATAAAATAAAAATAACATCCTCATGACTTATTATTAAACACTTACTGGCTGCAGTTCCTGAGTTTAAAGCTTCAAACAATCCAACTCCTCCAGCTTTATATGTTATGTGGCGCATTCGTGGGAGATCCAAGCGGAAGCATTATTATAGGTACTAGTATAGCTACTAGAGTAACAACCTATTTATATTATATCCTGTAACCTATTTATATATATGGATCCTGGCCTCGACATGAGTCCTCCATTCCTCTCTATTCTGTGCCACCCCTTGCCAGTCGGCTCTTTGGAAGCCCTCCAAATAAATAACATAATTATTATTTTATTTAAATTTTGAATTTACTGTGTTTAAATCTGAGAGAATGTGGAACATCAGGATTTGCTATTTTCTGCAATAGGTAGGTACTTGTGACTTTTTAGTTTTAAATATTAGTACACTGACATTTACTATTAGAAAAACATGCAACACAAATCCTGTCACAACATTCCATATGCTCCAATTCTGATGCAGTAATTTAAAAGAAGGGCATTATGAGTTACCGCACATTAGTTAATTCAACATTTCAATTTTTTACATACTCATGAATGTGACCCATCTACAAATGGTGTGCCATTTGTAGATGGGTCACATTCATGTTGTCAAGGCTTGGAACTGATACCAAAAGTTGTGGTTCTGTACTGGTATTTAGAGGTTCTTGTCATTTTAGTGTCTGGGTAACTGTTCCAGATGAGTACCAGTATCTTAAAAGTACCTATTATTGATACTGAGAGGGCATGGAACCATGTTGCTACTTTGTACATGATGACACCTTGTGCTATCACTCAAACATAATTGCATGCAACAAGTCATTAATAGGTATAAATATTTGAGGAGAACTAGTATTGTTCCCGGTACTACACCAAAATTAATAATATCAGTTTCCACATATGCACAGTTGAGTAATGGGGAAGGAGTGAAAATTTTTAAGTGTTTTAAAATTTTCATTCCTCTCTATTATGTGCATAAAATAAAAATAATAAAATAAAATTCATTTATTTCAGGTAATTAAAACCCATATTCAACAAAAAAATAAATAAATATAGAGTTTCTAGTTAAACATTTATTTTTATACACAAACATTGCTAAAACACGTAGTTATATTATATAAAATTATAATGAGAACAAATATAATCTGATTATTACAATTAAAGAAAGAGTAAGATTAATTTTAGAAAATAAACAATTAAGATAAAACTAGCTACAAACTAAAAACTGTTTCTAGTTTATGAGATTACCGCTAAAATTCCTCTTATAATAATTCCTATAGATGTAATGTGTATTTACTTAATTTTTTGTTACAGGGTAAACCAGGGGCTAAACACAATATAACAAAGAATGTTGATTTACGAAAAAAATTTGAGAATACAAAAGGAGAAGAGAAACTAATACATAATAATCCAATCCTTTCTGCCGTCATAAAAAATCATTTACAATCATATGATCCTCGTTCACCAACACAGGATTTTGAGAGAACACCAATTGTTATAGCCTCAAAAGTTGATGAAAACTCAGATGAGAGACTTCCTGATGAGATTAATTGTGGTAGCCCTAGTTTACGAGATGACAATGAAGAAATTGACGAAAATGGTGTTGAAGCTACCAAGAGCCCAGATCTAGTGGTGCCAAAAAATCTGTGTGATAAATTCTTTGATATGACCTTTGATGACACATTTAAAGAAACGGAGGAACCATTAGGATCATCTACGGCTTCTAATGAGGCTATAGAAATTGATATTTCAAATGGCCAAGGTAATATGAAAAAACAGGTTGAAAAGCCATCACAATTGTTGGAAACAAACTTTGATTATGTTGAGAATGAATATGATAACTTTGAAGACAGTGAGGAACATGTGGAAGATAATGACTATGACAGCAAGGAAGATATAAAACATGTTCCAATATTTAAAATTCTTGATATAGACCCTCGTTCACCATCTGTAGGCATTGAAAGAACTCCTATTGTGGTTACTAAGATCAAAGAAGAGGATGCAAGGACCGACAATGTAGAAGAGATGTCTGATGACACATTGATCAAAGTTTTACAGAATACCAATGCAGAACTGAGACAGAATGGTGTGAAGCCACAAGAAAGAAAATCGGATGGTCTGCTCATCTATGTCGATGAAGCTAGTGATATTAATGATACACCAAAAAAATCGAAATCAGCTAGCAGTAGTGGTGTCAGAACACCACTGTCGTGTATGAAAAATAAAGATTCAAGTCACACTCGATCAAAATCAGCAAATACCTTGTTTGATCCAAAGACACAAACTGTAGTCTCTACAAAAGTTCCTACTAGGGTGTCTCATATCCCAAGACTAAAGTCCTTATCAAAGCAGTCAAAAATAGGTCCATCTGGAAGTAGCACATCTTTAAAAAATATTGCAAAAACTGCAGTGTTAGCTGGTGACTGTGAAAATACACCACCACACTCACATCGTGACAGATGGGATAAAGACAACAGCATTGTGCTATGAATGAATATCTGCTAAAAATAAATTGACTCTCTACTACACATTGGTGTGTTTTTAAAAATCAAACTATTTGTAAGTCACTGTTACAATTTAATTTTATAAATTCTTTATTCTCACTTGGATTATTGGGTTGAAGCCAGTTTGAACACAAGACTGCGTTTAACTGACATCATGGTTTGTGATTAACAAATAGTAATTAATGTTTCTATCACTATATTTAGCTTGACAATAAAGCAACAATATTCCTATGAAATTGTTTTAATATTACATTACTGTAGGACATACCAACTATTATAGAACGCGGACTAACAATAGTTTACAGAATACTAGTACATATACAATACATATGTCGTCCACCAGAATCCCCCAGTGTATCCCAAGTTGAAACAGGTGTTATAATGAAATACAAAGAAACGCGCCGATTTGTAGTTTAAATACAGCCCTTTTACAGGTCCATATCACACTGTACTGAATAATATTAACGCCATCTATTAAGACTTAGACGATACCTCGGTGAACACTAGTGCCACCATCATTTAAAAATCATTATTCATTGAAAACACAAGTTATCAAAAATCCCTGTTACTATATTTAATATGTTTAAAATAAACTTTAGATCTAAAACCTTAATTACATAACACGGATTATTGATAACTTGTGTTTTCAGTGAATAATCGATGGTGGCGCTAGTGTTCACCGAGGTATCACCATAATCACACTTTCAAAAATAAAGCGATTCTTTGCGGGGCATCATTACAAGTAAGTGATTCATTTCTCAACATTATTAGTAAGAAAGGAAACAAATATTTATAGGAGCCCATGTACCAATAATTACCATAGAGAAAATACACAGATTACCCACAACTTTTGTAAGCAGCAACTAGTCCGCGTTATAGGAACTGCGTGCTCTAGCTAGACGACTTTCTTTTGTATAATAATATAAGATGATGGAAGGTTAATCTTCGTCCGAGCGTATTTCCCGGTTGCATCTTCAGTTTACGCTTCAGAGCCCAGGGTTTGCTATTAATCATGGTCCTGATTTGGCGGTACTGGTTATTACAATGGAGCGACTACCGTAACCCTTTTTATACAGGGAAACCAGACCAATAGGAACATGATCCGGCTGTGTTAGTGGCCAACACTGTCAAATTTTTCACTGTCTAACGACTGCTATCTTCTGATAACAGCCGGGAGTGGGACCAACGACTTAACGTGCCTTCCGAACTTCCGAAGTACGGAGGTGCTCAAGATAGAAACGCCACTAATGGCGACCAATCCAAACATGGCCGTGCGCAATCATCTCGAACACGCGCGCCCTGCTAGGCTATCAAGCTTCTCAAGAAGAAAAAATAACAGACTTCCATATTTACCTGTTAAATAAAATTAAAAATTAAATATATCTGCGGCAAGATTTTTTAATGGTATCCCACCAAAAACATAAATGTAAAAAACGAGAGCCAAGTTCAATACAAAAATTATGCTTGGCGGTGAGCTTCGCCGCAAAAAGAATGGCGATCTAAATGAGTGCCAAGTTCTATGCAAAATCGAAATATGTTTTTATAGGAACAAAATAACATTATGAACAAGTATTAAACTCTATTTCTTTGCTTTATTAGATACCTATAACAATTGCTGTTATTTAAAAATGTGAGATCTTGAAGTAGGTTAGATTTGACTTGGCCAGTTTTCATTACATAAGTCATTTTATAAAGTTGTGACATGTGACACGTGAATCTTACTCCTACGGTCCTACCTAATAAACAAATGACAAATTAACCTAAAAGAGCTACAAACAAATGAGGTTTTGAAAGAAACTATTTACGTAATATTAAATAACTCACAAATGTCGTTAAAGTACAATACTAAAAAGGAATAATTTATATCTGGACTATTCCAGCTATAACTCAAATAAATTTAGTCGAACGACGCAGCATTAAACGCAATCTAATAGGTGGGTTTCCGCTAAACAACCGGGCATAACGAGGACGCTGGTGCGAATGAGCGCCGCTAAGAGCATACTTTGGTTCGTTCGCATTTTAAGCCGTATAGCGCTGTGAGCCGCGCACAAGTGCAAGGCGCGAGCGAGTTCAAGCAGCATTCTTAGACTAGTCAATACATACATATATCGGTACCAATAAGACTTCGCTATTGCCTTGACCTTGGTATACATACACATTGGAGTTTCTTTTAGGGTACAAAGAGTTCGAACTAACAAATTTATACCTTAAAATATTATTTCTTATTTTCAAAAGAAATCAGAGAAACGAACCTTGGGCACTGATCTTTGTTAATTTAGTGAGCCGTGGACTATAAGATAACTACTATGCAGGTATAAACCAACCGACCCGCTAAATTTTAAGTAAATCGCTACCGCTTATAATTTTGTACCATAAGTCAGAGCGTGACGCTGATTGGCCGTTGTTGGCCGGTTGTTTAGCGCGTAGGTATTACAAGTTTTTTGTATGGGGACACCACTTATTTTTTCTTTTTTTTATTTTTTGATTTTTTCCTACGCTTACACACAATTTCCGAGCTGGATTCCAAATTTCATCCTTCTAGGTCATCTGGAAGTAGGTTAGGTTTAGGTACTATAAGTCAGTCAGTCAGTGCTAAAATTTACAACTTTTTGACCTTCATATCTTTATAACCGTTTGAGCTAGCTTCATGAAATTTGGGCTTCTACATGTCCTGATGGATCTTATTAAACACACGTAGTTTTATGTGTTTACATTAAAGAGGTTTCGAGTTATAGAAGGGTCAAAAGTGGCACCAAGTGGTTCGTGTAATATTACACTCGGCGCTGGCTAGCCAGTTCCTTTGCTTGAACTTGGCTTGACACGCTGCCGCGTGTCTAGATATTTGATTACATTAGTTAAGATTCATCAATTCCATCGTGGAAATTGTGAGAATTATTTTTATCATTATTTCGAGTCGGAACTTTTGCCGCAGTTACAGCAAATAATAGAATTTTTTTGAAAATAACAAACCCAAGTGAGAATCTGTGATGATATATATATTTTTTTCTTCTTGGTGTATGGTGATGTAAATCTCCATCTTATATTACACTACTCCTCCGCTCCGCTCCCGTTGGAGTTCCGGGATAAAATATAGCCTATGTGATGTTCCAGGATTCCAATTGTTTACTGGACAACCTCTTCCGTTACAGAACCAAAAAACTGGAAACAGGAACTTGTTCCAAAATAAAACATCTAATTAATTCAATTTTACATAATATATTTTATTAATATTTCAAAGAATATATATTAGCAACACTACATAAATATTTTGCTAACACAATGTGTGGCATGAAGCCAAAATATTATTTCCTTTCAAAAGTACTAAGGTGTTTTTACTATATCACGGACCATTTGATCAATTTTTGATCCCTGGATAGGTATTTAAAAATGTTAAAAGTACTTTCCATCGTGATACTTTTAGTGTTGCTGTACTTTATCACATTCACTGACTTTTTAACCGACTTCAAAAAAGGAGGTTCTCAATTCGTCGGAATCTTTGTTTTTACTTTACTCGTTCACTGTGTGAGAAATAACTTTACAAACTTATTTATTTGTACAGTTCGTGATGACGCTACAATCTATGTCTGTGGCACAAAGCCAAAGCTGTATGAAGTATCCTTAGTTCAGCAGTGCTATATTTACCCGACTAGTAAGTAGTTAAGTAGTAGTAAGAAGTAGGTATGACTCACTCAAAATCGGTGGGTCGAATGGTTTTAATTCGACATAACTGGTGAATGATAATCATTCACCTTGCCGATTTTTAAGTGTCATACAATAAAAAAATAGCACTAGTTTTTGTCACCAGAACAGAAAACTTTCAGCGCTGAAATAAGTTGCTGGGCAAGATAAAATTTTTTACGAAATATTTATTGTTTACTTGTTACTTAGCATTTTACGCACCTATTTATAAGTTTTATATTGCACCAGCTACTACTGCATCTTTTATATATAATATATAGAGTATGGGAAACAAACAGGTACTTATTACATAACAGAGATCTACACCTCATTAAGTTTGACAGAAAACAAAATTTTACTTCAGGAACCCACATCTTAACACAGATTAATTACAATTACAAACATTCATGTAATCTAAATATTGTTAAATAAAAAAGAATATCATAAAGAAATACCAAGTTATTGCAACATTGCAAACTTTGTTATGGAATGGTTTTAGAACATCCAAATAATGATGATTTTGTTAATGTATAAACCCCGCATACATATTACTCTTACAACTATTTAGGCATGACGAATCAGCTTATCTTGCATTTTTACAGGCCACGCAGTGCTAGAAAAAAAAAACAAAATAATTTTACTCCAATAGTAAGTATTTGTAACTTTACCAAATTAGGTATTTGTAACTTCTATTACAACACTAATTATTGATTGATTTAGTATCCCATAGACCAGATTCTTATTAAAAAAAAATAGCTTCCTTGTTTGTCAACAAGGCACAACCTAGAGTTACTTTACTTGCCATGCTACAAAGCGCTTTTTTACTATTATATAATTTCCTTTCCCTTGCTCGGAAATAGCTTCATTGTAGTAGTATCTCCTCTGCAATGGCTTCAGTATTTAAAAAAATCAATGCTTCAATAGACTCATTGCGGCCGCTAATGGGTTTTAATGGTTTGTTTTTAATGTAGGTACACATTTATAACGTAGGTGGAATTTACTAATTACTTAAGGTATGTGTGAGGAGAGAAGATAAATCCAGGTTTCAGCGAATCGCACAATATTTATTATTTGTACTTTACAAAAGGTTAGACTCTTAAAGATAACCGTTAATGAGAGATTATAGGGGTCGTGAGATCAAAGTAGGCACGAGATCCAGTCAGGCAGCCGCTATGAAATAGCCAGCCACTTAACTTGAGATGGTGAGATCAGCCGAAAGAGGTCTTCCAGTGGGTGTGAAACTAAAAAACCTAAGGAGGTTTTTTAGTTTCACACCCATATTCTGAAACGTTTCCCAAACTCGACTCATCCTCACTCGACCTCAATGGTATTCTTAGTCGACATTAGCTTCCTCACCTTAAGGAAATTACTCACAGGAGGTGAGGAACGAACTGTCAAATATAAGGTAGGTCGCGAGGTACCTTAAGGAAGCCTCGAACGTTTCGTTTAACAAAAAGTAGATGCTTTTATTTAAAATAAATCTTGTACCTACTGGCATAAGTTCTTTGTGTATTAAGTATTTTTGTTGTTTTGTAATAAATATATGCCAGTAAGCTAAAATTGAAAAAGAAACTTTGTCAAAAACTCTCTTTACGTCAAAAAGTTAAGCGGTTTACCGGTTGACCGATACAGAAATGAAACGGGGCGGTATTCCTTGACTCATCCTCACTGGAGTTTCCTCAAGGAAACAATCAAGAATACCATTTTCAAGGAAAGTTAGAGCACTTCCTTGAGGCGTCCTCGAATGAGGTTGAGTGGAGGCGACCTATGAGGAAACGTTTGAGAATATGGGTGTCACTCTGGCCAGCCTACAGAAAAAAAAAAAACAAAGCGACCGCTGGCTTGGCGCTAAAGTACAATTTTACACAATTTTTTTTTTGTGGTAAGAAATGGTACTAAAAGGATCTTCGTTTTGTTTTCGTCCTATTTTTTAAATTATAGTATATTACTGTCGAGGCCAGAAATGAAGCAAATTACGCTTTTAAAAGAACGAGGCAAAACCGAGGCCTTTTAAAAATACGAGGTAAATTGCAATTTCGACCGAAGCTGAAACAACATCGTATCAAATTTTACAATGGCGCCAACAAGAAGCCAGCGCTAGCTTTTTCTACATATTTTTAAACAATAAAGTAATGATTTGTACCAACCTAACAAAAGTGTCCAGCAAATTTCATTAACGATCGCTAGAATAGGTTTCTTTTTGTAGGCTGGCCAGAGTGAAACTAGAAAACCGAATGTATGAAAACATGTACATCAAAAACCTCCATTAGCGGCCGGCAATATATAAGGTGGACACAAATCAACTGCAAATATTTTAAGGGTAGATTCAGACCGCTATTCTGAACACCTTTTCCAAATAAACTTATATCGAAATACGAAATTTTTTTTTTCACTCTAGTATGGAGTCTAGTACTTAGATCAGCTGATTCTCGATTTTTATGGGACGTCAAACATTTTTTTTCATATTTCAATATAAGTTTATTTGGAGAACTTGTTTAGAATAGCGGTCTGAATCTGCCCTTAAAATATTTGCAGTTGATTTGTGTCCACCTTATATATATTTTTTTTATTACATTGCTGACCTAGGCCAGCAATGAGTCTATTGACGGGTTTATTTTCGAGCAATAGGAGAAAAAATATTTTACTAACATAGGAAAGGACAAATTACTAACAAAACAAATATGGACGTTTTATTTAAAACAATAGTCTGAAATAAAATATTTCTCAGCCGTAAATTGCTTCACTCTGCATTTCCGGCCTAGACAGTAATGTACTATTTGTATGGCGTGGAAATGCACTAGAGCAACGCAATGATCGCTATTGTTAACAAAAAAAAAGTTTTTTTAACGGTAAAGCAAACCCTAACTAGGCACATGATTGGCTTATTCTCACTGACACAGTTCGATACCAATTATTTTTAAACGTTATAACATCTTAATTTACATTATGTAATTAAACCACAAAGATTGCGCGCATGTCACTTTTATAATGAGTATTATTTATGTAAGACCATTTATAACCTGTTACACATAAAAACAATGAATTTAGTTGTATGAAATCGTTTCACGAACTCGAACATTACCTCGTGTGTTCCAAAGTTTTGAGACAAACTTTGTACTTAAAAAATAAAATAAAATATAACTGATATCTATTTATTTCTTTTTCCAATTTTGAATTTGGAATGTTAACTTTTAATTTCCTTGATTTTTAAATTAATTTCTTTCAAATTTGTCGTGATAGAGGAAACAAAAGAATTACGTGCGGCCGTGATTTCGCTATTTAAGGTGGGGAAAAAAATTAAAGATTTTCCGTGAGGTGAAAAATTTTGGTGTGAGCCGTAACTTCGTGTATTACACTATTAAACGATACAAGGAGTCAAGTTCTTTGCAAGATAGCCAAAGGAGTGGTCAGCCACGCTCTGTAAGGACGCCTGCGAACATCAAAATCATCCGAGAGCGACTTTGCTGAAATCCATGTCGCACTCGGAAGAAACTCGCGCTTCAGACTAAAATTTCGCGCGTTTCATTTAACTGAATACAGAAATATGATCTTATGGTAAAGGCGTATAGCCGCAGGAAAGTTCACTTCTAAAACGATCGCCTTCGTAAATTGCGACACGAATGTTGTCCAATGCTGATAAGGAGACACGATGCGAGGAAGATACTCTTCACCGATGAGAAAATCATTACTGTCGAAGAAAAGTTTAACCGACAAAACAATAAAGTGTCTACCAAAAGTAGCAAGGATGTACCAGCTTCAGCACGGAATGTTTCGCGAACTCACCATTCGGCTAGTGTGATGGTATGGTGGGGAGTTTCGTATGAAGGTGTCACTCCGCTCCATTTATGCCAACAAGCCATCAAGGTGAAAGCCAAGAATTATCAAAGTCACATTTTAGAGCCTGTTGTGAAATCTCTGTCACATACTTTATTTCACAACAAGGATTGAGTTTTCCAGCAAGACTCGGCGCCATCCCATAAGGCAAAAACCACCCAAGCTTCGTTGAAGGCAAATGTGCCCGGCCTTCATCGCGGCGAACGAATGGCCTTCCTCCAGCCCATCTCAACCCGCTAGATTATTTTTTATAGACTGAATTAGAGCTCAGGGCCTGCTGAAAGTCCCACCCAAACTTGGAGTCACTGAAGCGAACCCTTGTCCGAGAAGCAAAGCCAATTTCGCTGGAAAAGATTCGTGCCGTCATTGATGACTGGCCAAATCGTTTAGGGACCTGTATTAAAAACAAGGGTGGTCATTTTGAATAATAATTATATTTTATTGTTGATTATTATCTACTTAATGTTTACTGAATTTTTTTGAAATATAAGTTTATTATTAAAAAAGTTATGCAACTTTTAGTTCGTCTCAAAACTTATGCACACACGAGGTATATAAAGATAAATATGCTATAATGTTTAAAAACGCTAAAACTCTGCCAGTGAAATTGAACCCTTATTGATCTGACCGCGTCGTGTCACTTAGGGTAGCGCATGTGTTTTATTCTTAAATGCAAAGAATGTGTCAAATTGACATTAGGTATAAGCTTAACAAAATAAATAAGAAATGAAGACAGGCCTTGAAAGGACTTTGAATCCAGGGCCGTAAAACAATTTCCAAAAAAAAAATAACAAAATAAACGTACCTGCTTTTATTGCCAACTTACACCCATATTCTCAAACGTTTCCTCAAACTCCACTCATCCTTACTCGACCTCAATGGTATTCATAGTTGACACTAGCTTCCTCACCTTAAGGAAATTACTCAATGGAGGTGAGGAACGAACTGTCAAATATAAGGTTGCTCGAGAGGTACCTTAAGGAAGCCTAGAACGTTTCGTTTAACGAAAAGTAGGTGCTTTTATTAAGGACCAGATTTAAAAGAACTTTTACCTACTGTTATAAGTTCTTTGTGTATTAAGTATTTTGCTGTTTTATAATAAATCTATGCCAGTAAGCTAAAATTGAAAAATAATTTTTGTCAAAAACTCTCTTTACGACAAAAAGTTAAACGGTTTATCAACATACAGAAATGAAACGGGACGTCATTACTTGACTCATCCTCACTGGAGTTTTCTCAAGGAAACAATCAAGAATACAATTTTCAAGGAAAGTTGGAGGATTTCCTTGAGGCGTCCTCGAATGAGGTTGAGTAGAGGCGACCTATGAGGCAACGTTTAAGAATATGGGTGTTAGTACACATTAAAAAACATTGCTTATTATCATTTACATAACCAAATACCAAGGTGGCGATCTAACAGTTTCATTAAAATTTTATCAATGTAGGAAAAATGTTGTATTCAACAAAGTTAACGAATTTTAAAACTTTGGCACTGTTATGTATTACCATAAGTAATTAATTAAATTATAAGGAATGTTTAACTTATATGCTCAAATATAATGCGCATTAAAATGTATGACTTGAATAAGTATCACAAATGCAATGTAAATTTAATAAAATTATAAGTACTTACACAAGATTTTTTTTTCTAGTGAAAAAGCCATGATTCTGTTCCTTATAACTAACAAATTGATAACTAAATCCAAATATACACAAAAAGCTTAGTTTAAATATTAGCACTTAGTTCCAATAGATTTATTTATAATAAATTTTATTGTGAATACTGTATTTTACTAATAATAAGGAGGTAGTTTGTGTAAACTTCAAACTTTTTTTTATTATTCTTTTGTTTTTGGGGCATTGAGTACCTTAAAATTACATCTATAACACCGATATTACATAAATAACATCAAGGAACAATCTATTTTTAATTAATTTGGCATTTCCTAGTTGGGGAAATCAATATGGGAAAGACCGGATGAACTGCATTTAATGCTACTCAAACAGTCTGTACCAGAGGATCTAAACAGGGCCACAAACCAAGTGACGTTTGACGTACTTTCTTGGTAAACTGTGGAAGAATTGTCAACTGACAACAATTTAATAAATTTTTAATGTACAGCATGACATAAATATTAGTTTCTTTTTTCGTATTCATGGCACACACACTCAAGGGATATCTATCAGTAGGCTACCTTTCCCAAAGCTGCTACGTAAAGTAGTCCAAATATATTCGGGCTTCGAACCAATACTAATGTCAAAAAACAAACATTATGTAAGAAGCACCTTATTATTCTCAATGCCAATTTTTTTTTGAACGCATATGACGACTGCCACCTAGCGATAGCATTCGGGAACAATTAATTTAACTTCCTTTCAAAGCATGGAGATGCTCATGATAATTAAGAGCTCATAAGAAATCCATCAATAAGGAACATCACAATTTCACATGTAATGTAACTAATGCTTATTATCCTGTAGAGGCTATGAAATGCCAACTTAATTTTTGTTATATGCAAGTCAATCCTAAAGTGTCTTAGACTAGTCGAAAGGTGGCATTCATGCTTCACTCCATGCGTGACACATTTATTTGGAGGCTTCGGTTTCTGTCCCTGTCAAAAAACGATTAGTAGTTGTTAATAACACTCAATCCACACAAAAATGACAAAAATTAAATGTTTAACACAAAACATGTGAAAATTGCAATCTTTCAGGTTATGGGTAAGCTTTGTATATTTATCACCAGCTGGTAAATTGATGGTATTACACGAAAATGAACCAACCTTGATCTTTGTCTTCCACATTCTGTGAAATAAATTCACGAAGCTCTGAGTATGCTTTGTCGAGGTTGTCATTCAGTATAGTGATGTGGAAGTTGCCTGGTTGTTTTCCTGAAATCATAACAAACAAGCAACTATTTAGTAAGTATAAGTTATATAATAATGGCACTTTTTATGTTAAGGACACACATCACGTTAGAAAAGAAACAGACATATGTTTATGAGGGTAATTTTCATGGATATGATTGTGGATTCTACAATGAGGTTCTATTAGCATAATAAAAATAGAGGTTTTAAAACATTAAGTATAAGCTAATTAAGTTTCCTATTTGGGTCATATTCTACGACGTCAAACATACGAATTTTTAGAATGGGTAAAGTTGCTGGAATGAAGAAAGTTTAAAGACGGAAAATTTTCGGCTGCAAACACGCACAGTGGTGTAACAAGCACAGCAGAGCAATTCCAAAGAGCTTGTTGTTGAAGTGGCACTTAAAAGAAATCAAATTTAAAAAAATGTTATTGGCACCTACGTCCTACAAGAACAGTACACTTTGCCTTGTTCTATGGACATATCCATATTTAAAAAAGGAAATGTAAATTAAAATTAAAAAGAATGTATGTTTTCTTTACTATCACTATCACTTCTCTATCACTACATAGTATTAAACAAAGTCGCTTTCTCTGTCCCTATGTATGCTAAATCTTTAAAACTTTGCAACGGATTTTGATGCGGTTTTTTTTTATAGATAGATAAAGTGATAGAAGATTGAAGAGGCAGGTTTTTATGCACATGCGAAAACGGGGCAGGTCGCTAGTGTTTTATAAGTAATTCTAAACAGATCTCATTGAGTAATAATCTTACAATTTTATTTTGATCTAGATTATGATTTCTAATTGAAAAATTGATGGATTTGGTTTGAGTGATGGTGTTGCAGGAGTCCATAGTCTATGGGAACCGCATACCATCAGGTGGGCTTGTTGTCCTACTCAATAACATTTAAAAAAAATGTTAATAAAACTTTGTATATAATCTATGGTGGTGGTTTTTGTGTATATAAAACACTTCAAATAATTACTTTGTCTCCATAGAAACATAGATTTGTCCCTAAGGAGTAAGAAAATATTAACAGAAATTTTAAAATCTGTTCATGGACATTCAGACAGTTTCAGTTTTACTCCCAAACATCAATTTCTTTTTGATCAAGGAATAATAGTATAAGATTAAAGAAAGTTTATTAGTGTGTCAATTCCTGTTTAATAATTTAAAACTTTGAACCATTTTCTTCTACAGAGAAGTAATTGCAATAGCATAGTATTTTCTATATTTTATATAGCATGTAATTTCAATATTAAGTATAAAAATGACTGTAACCAGATATTGTCAAAACAAGTGATAAAAGTACATTTGTTTATGTTATGAAGATAAGTGTCTTCATCACTCGTTATGCAATATAAACAATATATTACAAAAACTGCATAAGAGGAGCTCGATAGCTTTGCGCGCGTAAAAAGACGGCGAGTGCGCGGACATATTTGGGTTGGTCGCCATTAGTGGCATTTCTATCTTAAGCTCCCCCATGCTTCAAAAGACACTAGCATATATCCCCCCCCCCTTTTATTTTAAAATTTTTCCAGTAAATCATCACTAGTTTTGTTGCTTCAGAATCCAGGGTTTACTTTAGTATTTTCTCCTTCACTTCACCGGCTCAGCATCCTTGCATGTAGGACCATTTGCAGCCACAGCAATATTCCCCAATCTTTTTATGAATTGTAAAATGAATAGTACTCATGTATCATATTAGTAAATAAGTCAAAGAAATGACCAGTGCTGTCCTTAATGCTTCAAACTATACTTAAACTGAGTTTAGTTAATCAAAACTTTATTTTAACAATTTAACAAATTTTGTGGTCTGTAATTTATAAAAATAATTATGCTGTAGGTTATAAAGTGATAAGCAGTAGTGAATTTTAGACAGTCTATTTAGCCCTAGGTCTACTACTGCTTAAAAATTTTAACCAGAGTAAGATACAATTTATTATTCTTAACGCATTCGTGGACATTTTTGAAAACACAATAGAAGTTTTATTGTTATACTGCTACAGCAGTTGTGTGTCCGCCAACATGTTAATTTTTACTTTTTGCAGAGTTGAAATTTTCTTATAAATATTAGTGTACCAATATTTACCAAATTCTATTTCTCGTTTTGCTGTTTCAAGACGCTTTTGCAATGCATCTTCATGTTCAGTGTTGCGAGCACGCAGACGTCTTTCGAGTTCTTCAATAGATGGGGGCATCACAAACACAAGGAGGGGGTCAAGATCTGTACTCTTCACCTGCTTCACACCTTCCATCTCAATGTCCAGGATACAGATCTTGCCAGTTCGACGAACATCATCAACGGCCCGCTTGCTGGAACCCACATTAATAAATTTATGTATACCTGACAATAATAAAGTTTGAAACAAAGTGGAAAAATTATTTGGATTAGAGATGCTGCAAATAAACGCATTTATTCTGTATTTAGCATTATATTACGATTCTCTGCTATAAAGAATAGTGATTAATACATAAATACATACATAGGGACAAATCACACAGATTGAGTTAGCCCCAAAGTAAGTTCGAGACTTGTGTTAAGAGATACTAACCCAACAATATTATATTTTATAACAAATACATAAAATATCCAAGACGGTCCATCAGAAAAAGATCATTTTTCATCTTGACCTGACCGGGGATTGAACTGGGGACCTCCTAAGTAGCGGTCAGGCATGTTAACCATTACGCCACGGAGGTTGTCAAAAGTGATAAATAATCAGTATTCAACTATTCACTGTACGTACATACCTATCTACTTAAAACACTTTAAATCACTCAACACTATTTGTTATGGTATAATTCATAAATAATTTAAACAAACTATATTAAACTATATGTATTTAACTATATCAAATAAGGCCACATAAAGATGAAAAATGGAATTTAAAACTTTTTAATAACAATTTATATTAAGCATTTAAACTTGGTAAACAATGACGTTTTAATACTGAAAACTACATTTGGCAAATTGCCACTGCCTCCAAAACAACGAGCACATGGCCAAATTAAATTCTTATTCTTTGTGACATGCAAGAACAGGACTTACTTACCTGGTGCCATACATGTTCCCACTGAAAGTAGCAGTTTCTAGGAATTCACCTCTCTGAATTGCAGCTGCCATGTCATCTTTATTGGTAAAATGATAGTGAACACCATCTTTCTCACCCGGTCGCGGGCCTCTTGTAGTGTGCGACACACTAAATCCAAACTTATCCGGAAATTCTTTTAGTAGACGTTTTAACAGAGTGCTTTTGCCTGAACCTGACGGCCCACAGAGGACTAAAGGACGTGGACCTTTCTGCACCATGCTTGCAAAAACTAAAAACGAACAGTTGATTATTAAATTATAGAAGCTCAATGCAAACTTAAGACTTGCATTATAGTTAAATGCCTCACATCTGAACAAATTCGTTGTGATAAGATTAATGTGCCGTACTAGTTACAAAATATTCGAATGACAAAAATTATAATCCACGAGCGTTGATGAAAAGCAAGGTATATATATACTCTTTGTTTTTACACAATCCTCAAACAAATTCAATAAAGTGAATTAAATCAGGCAGAAATCACATTAGAAAATACATCCGCGCGTGTGCGTGCGTGGTACACAGGTAAAATCGGTAAATTCAATCGACGAAATGACATTGACATGACATTGACATCGACAAACTTTTTTTGTTTAAGACAAGACCAAAGAATTTATGTATACCACTAGAATGCTTACGGAGGACTAAAGCCGTTCCGAAATTAAACCTAAAGTTTGTAGATGTCTCTTTCTAGTAGGTTGTATAATATTCAAGAGAAAAAGGGACACCTACAAATTTTGGACCTTTTTCTGGAACGTTAGGTATTTGTATGTAAGCTTTAAAGAAAATCAACTTTGCAGTAGAGTAATAAGGATTAATTTTGAATGTTGTTTTTTGAGATTATTATTATTCGTAAACATATACATGTTGTATATAAATTCTTTGGACAAGACAAAGAGTATGGCGCACCCTTGACGCTCATGCGTGCATGATGGAAAACCATCAAACAAAGAGGTAGTACTCGAAAGGTGAATTTAATCGACTGATTTCCAGACAAAAAATTCCTAATTTTTTTAATTTAAATCAAGAATTTTGCTATGATTTACGATGGAACAATTAAATCAACTGATTTCCAAACAAGACATCGCAAAATTCTTGATATAAATTAAAAAAAATAAAACGATTTTTTTGCAAAATCAGTCGATTCAATTCACCTATCGAGTACCATCCCTTTGTTTGATGGTTTTCCATCATGCAAGCATGAGCGTCTAGGGTGCGCCTATGTAATCACTACGTTTAGTACGTTTACCACCATCTCTTAAAACCATGCTAGAACGATTGAGTAAGGGAGATGTCGCCATACATCATGTATTGCGCTGTCTCGCTTACTGGATCTTGCATGGTTTTAAGAGACGATAGTAACCCCCCAGGGGGCTTTTGTCCATCTCTAAAAACATGTAAGTTTTTGGCGCCAAGCTAAAGTCACTTAGGTGGCTTACTATCATCTTAGGCGCACACCCTAGACGCTTATTCACGCATCAAACAAAGGGATAGAACTCGAAAGGTGAATTGAATCAACTGATTTCCAAACAAATCATCTTAAATTGTTTAATTTAAATCAAGAATTTTGCGATGATTTACGAAAGAACAATTGAATCAACTGATTTTCAAACAAATCATCGCAAAATTCTAGATTGAAGTTGTGAGGATGAAAGTGGGGAAGAATAACCGAATGTCTGCAAATATACTCGAGTGCGGTCTCAAATGAATGGCTCAACCGTGGCAAAACTGACAGCATAACCTAGCGTGTAATGTGTGCCTAAGAGACTGTAGTAACCCCCAAGGTATATGTAGGCTGGGCGTCGAAAACATGCTCCGATCGGCGCAGTTCTTCCAACGTACGCTTCATAATGTATACAAGGCGACATCTCCCTTACTCAATCGTTCTTGCATGGTTTTTAGAGATGGTAGTAAGGAACCAGGCAGCTAACTACATCTCTTAACCCCCAAAAAGGCCTTAGAGGACTCGTTTCCAGGTCCGTAAAAATTATTCCAAAAAAATGCATTTAAACAGCAACAGCTGATATTTCCACAGAATATTATGCCTGAATATGTGCGAGTCAAAATGAATCTATTACTTTAATTTTAATTTTTGAACTATAGATATGGTTTTTTGAATGAGATTATTATAAATAAAAAATATTCGGTATAGTTTATATTTTTTATTTTGTTGTTTACTATAAAAAATGAAAGTTAAAATAATATTAATGTCTATTTGACTTCCGGGGTATTTATCTGGTACTCGATCAGCCAATGGGGGCAGCGCTGTCGGGTTTCGCTTTTGAAAATCCGTTAGTTCAAAATCAAAAATCAAACAAATCAGACAACTCGAGCACACAAGCGAGATCGATCACAAGCCAGGTGGCCAGTTTTCAATAAAAGTAGGATCTCATTTGAATGTATTTAAAGTCATTGAGGTGAAAAACATTGTTGCAATTACATTTCCCTGACAAACAAAAGCCTTCGTCCAATATGGATATTCAAGTGAGGCGGCAGCGATCGGTAAGTTTTCATGTGATGTGTAGTTTGTAACAATAGTCGTTATTTTTTTTTTACTTTGTATTATATTATTATTCTATATTCTTTATTCTTAGGTGCAGACCGAGAATCAAGAAAATGTCTATATTACCAAAGGAAAGAGTGGTATGGCTTTGCCAACCAAAAGGGGCCTTACTATGCGTGGGGCGTTGGGTGATCTAAACAGTAATGTTCAAGCTCAGCGTGATAATATTATTGGTAAAGTAACTTTATCAACAGCAGAATTCGAGAAAAAGGCTACATTGAACCGGGGCCTTGTACGTGGGTATGTTATTTTTTTATTGATACCTTCCATTTCACTACTACTATTAATTTTGTATGCTTTAATTACTTAAGTATTATTTATTTATTAGTTGTCCTGTTGATTTGCAGAATCTAGATACAATAGAAAAAATATTGTTAGATGACAATTTTGTGCACAAACTGATAGAATATCTATCTAGCAAACATAAGTAAAGGAAATTGAACTGTCTGTAAGGTTAAAATTATTTCCTAAAATGCTTTCTACTATATGCGGACTATGGATGTTTACATGGTACATATATCGAAATAACATCAATATAGCTTTAATTATCTGTTTTAGCAATTATAGCCATGTCCAGTCTAAGGTGGACACAGGCTTGGCCTGCAAAACAATTATCCAGCCAACATCAAGGCCGCCATTACGGAGGGAGGAAAGCACTGCCAACCTAGCTGCTCGAGCTGTTGCCCGCTCTCGGGTGAGTACTTTATTGAATTAATGTAGACATGGGGCAGAATAGATATAAGGACTCATGCTGCATGAAGGATTACAACTTTATATTTGTATATAAACTGGTAGGGAAAAAAAACAACTAATAAACTAAATGACAAATTTTCTATTTGGTCATTAGATCAGCCTAGCAGTGTCACTTTGTAAAATTTGAGTGGGTTTGCAATTGTTTACCTCTAAGCTCAAAGGTGGATGGCAGAACTCCAGATCACACACAATTGTGTAGTGTTGTAAGGCATACTCCTTTACAAAAAATATTCTATCAAGTAGGCAATAAGGCCTACAGCCCGCCTGATTGATAGTCCTTACCAATGCCTAAAGTGTGTCAAAAGTATGTTGCAGACCCTGAAGAATCTTTTCACAAACTTGTTTTAAAACATTAGATGTATGTAAACAAAAGCCCAACTCTGAACAATTGAAAAAGAAGGGCAAAGGGGCATTAAAGCAATAGAATGTCTCTTTCCCCTATGATGCAAGATTGCAACAAAGTAATTAAGAATGGAACAAGATAAGTTAACTCTAGCCATCTGCTGGAGATTTTAAAAATTTAGTGTTTCTCATTGAGGCAAATAATATATTGGGTTTGAATAGACCTAGGTTAAACAGAATTTCAATAATATTTCATTAATCTGTTTCCTACCTTGCAGGCTGTATTGAAGGATTCAACTAATAAGCAAAATGAGACTAAAGAGGCTATAAATATACAAATAAAGAAGACCACTCATGAGAAAAAGAATGGTAAGCTACCAACATTGAAAGAAAATAAAGAACCCAAAGCCTTGAAGCCTATTCTGAAAGATCCGACGGAGTCATTAGGTAAACTGCACCTGGGTGACTCAAATACTTATTCAGAACGAAGCACTTATATTATCAACAAATGTAAATTAGATAAAGAGGCGACAAAACTGATCTCATCGCCAAAGCTGCCTGAAGACATTGAGGATATTGATGCTGGTGATAACCAAAGTCCACTACTTATGTCAACATATATCAAGGATATTTACAGATATCTGACAGAGCTTGAAGTAAAGTATCCGGTAGAACCTGATCACTTGAAAAATCAGGTTTGTGTTACAATTTTTATTGTTTTAATTTATCTACATTTTGCAATACTGCACATTTTGATTTTATTTAAGGTACTGTTTCGAAAAGTTATATGTATTTTGGTAGATTTTATTTGTAACTTGCAACTATTTTTAAAACTATTTTTGCAAGCACTACCATTAATAAGACAAATAAATGATTCTGATTGATAAATATGTAGAAGTAAAACATAGATATTGGAATTATGTAGTCAAAAATACCTTATTCCTATAACTATGTTAGTATAGTTGCCAATATTGGTAAATTTCATTTAAGCAATTGCAATATGGCATTTTATAAGCTCACTAGTGTACATAATATGCTGGCAGCTTGAAAAATCTGAATATTTGCAGCAACTGCACTTATAAAAATATAAATTCTGTTGATTGATGTGAATCATCATAAATTTAAGAGCTAGGCTCTTGTCAGGGGAGTTCCTTCCATTTTTGTCTCATCATTTGCGAGTTCCTTTATTTCTTGATATGACACAACATTCGTTTTCTTTTTTGTTTCATATAGCTATGCCTTGGTCTACCTAGACCCCTTCTTTCTTTTATCTTTCCTTCAATAATGTTTTTCATAAAATCATTGTGTTCTATCATGTTTACTCTTCTGGTTTCAATCACTTGATTGATCTATGTGAATGGTCTATGCATCTAAATTAAATATATGTATACAATTTTATATTGTATGACCAATTTAAGTTTTAAATTAATGTGTTTACAGACTGTTATTACTGGGAAAATGAGAGCCACCCTGATTGATTGGTTGGTGGATGTGCAGCGTCAGTTTTCTTTAGTATTGGAAACCTTCCATCTTACTGTTGGAATTATTGACAGATACTTACAGGTAAACTAAAATTTTTTAACAGGTTAAATATTAAAATTGCATATCTTATATATTATTATAGAAGTAACCACAGTCTACTTACTCCATCTAAGATTTGTTATTTCTCTGGCTTAAGAAAAGACCATGTCCTCTTTTTTTCCGTGGGTTTCGTAAGAGTTAACTAAAAGAATGACCGAGGTCTCGATCAACTTTTACTTCTGTCTTATTGGTGGTGGATTTCATGAGTCACAGCATTCTCAATCTAATGGAGGTTAAAATGTAAGATATAGCTTAGTACTTATAGTTTACTAGCTGTTCCCCGCGGCTTCGCCCCGCGTGGGACTCGGTTTTATCGCGCCAAAAAGTAGCCTATATTCAACAGGTCGTTAACTACATCCCTACCAAATTTCATTACAATCGGTCCAGCAGTTTAGCCGTGAAGAGGTGACAGACAGACAGACTTTCGCATTTATAATATTAGTATGGATATGGATGGATATAGAAGAAACGTGCGTGAGCGTCGTTTTCTATACTAATATATAAAGGGATATTATTAATTGCACATCAAATAAATATTCACCCATCAATTTCTGTATATCAAATAAATTATTTTACTTTAAATTAAATTAAAAACTTGGTGACAGAAGCAACTAACGGTCAAAAGACGACTTTGTGACAGAAGGTAGGTTAGGTTATGGTTATACAGTGACCTTAACAGTGAGCGAGCGAGCGAAGCGAGCGAGTGTCAGACTTGGTGACAGAAGCAAAACAAATTTTGCTGTGCAATCAGTAATTTTGATATGTATTTAGGTTATTTTTGCATACAAAAATTGTTTTTATTGATTTGCGTTTAAATACTACCCATATATAAATACAACAGATTAGTGAAACCGTAGGGAACAGCTAGTTCTTGATAAATCACAACAGCCTGTTTAAATTTTTGTTTGAAAGCAGTTTTTAACATAGCTCTCTGTGTTAATTTGAAAGAATGTAAGCTGTTCAACCAGATCTCTAAGAATACATTTGTTATGCTTTTGAGTAAGAACCTTCAACTCTGTCAACAACCCAGCAAGCTTCCCAAATTAAAATGTAATCTTCCAGTAATAAAGGATATTCTTTTATATTCACAGGTGGTGCCAAATATCCAAAGGAATCAATTGCAACTGGTCGGAGTGACGGCGATGTTCATAGCCAGCAAGTATGAAGAGATCTACGCGCCAGACGTCGCGGACTTTGTCTATGTTACCGACAACGCGTACAGCAAGCATGATGTGTTCCGATGCGAAAGGGATATAATGGCAAAACTTGGATTCTGCCTGGCCAGGCCCATTCCTCTTAGTTTCTTAAGAAGGTAACATGCTTGTTTTTAAATGAGTATCAACAAAAAAATAAGGTGCCATTTTTATTTGTTTATGCTTAATATTTATTAGTTGGGCTACCGACAAAAAGCGAGAAAAAGGAATTACCCATATTTTTCTGAATCACATTATTTACGAGTTTTTTATTCATTTAATATTTTAAAAGTTAGTGACGCGCTATATAGCGTAACAAGCGACCCGCTCCGGCTCTGCATGGCTATAAAAACCTTCCTCTTGAATCACTTAGCTATTAAAAACAAAACCGCATCAAAATCCGTTGCGTAGTTTCAAAGATCTAAGCATACAAAGGCAAAGACAGCGGGAAGAAACTTTGTTTTATACTATGTAATGATGAAGTCAAAACAAGTGTGTTCGGCATGGCGCAACAATTAAAAACAACAAATAAAATTGGTCACTATCGTCCACATCATTCACTTACATCTATAATCTTCGTAACATTTATTTGAGCTAGAACCAATTTTTAGCTTTATGAAAGTTGTGTCAATGATGGACATAATGGTCATATATATCATTGACTCTTTCCTAGAGCTGTGATGTCACAAAACTATTTTAACGTTTATTAATTTTCTCTGATGTTTCACCTTATAAACTCAAAAAGAATCATCTTGAACTTTGGGAAAATAAATAATTAAAACAATAATATATATGGACAAATCACACAGATAGCCTCAAAGTAAGTTCAAAACTAGTGATCTTCTCTAATATTTTTTTTACATTGAAAGCTTAAGATTTTTTAGACTGGCAATATGGTCCTTATTGGAGACAGTTAATTGAAGTCAGAGCTAACCCAAACTCGTGGGCTACAAAGGCACACAGTGCCAGCTATTGTTGAAGTTTTACCTGACCTACAGACTTGGATGTAAATTAATACATACTGTAAAGAATGTATTGTGTGAAAAGTAAAACCAAGTGTTGGGCGGATTATTTCTAATCATAATCAATATTGGAATAATCATCATCATAAATTTAAGAGCTAGGCTCTTGTCGGTGGAGTTCCTTCCAAACAAGTCTTAAGACAGCGTTAGCGACATGGCGACTAAAGACCGCCAGTAAATAGGTCTTCCCCTAGTGTCGAGCGTTGGCGTCGTACTGGCAGAGGGCCGAAGTAATAGGCTGACAAGCCGAAAGGGCTTTTGTCCAGAAATCAGCGAGAGCAATCTCAATGAACCGCGGTGTGAAAGGCAAGTGGAGAAACCACCACAATTTTTTCTCTAAAAAAGGAGTATTGGAATAATCAACAAGAAATATTAAAATTATCGTTTTAATTATTTCAGGTTCGTGAAAGCAGCCCACGGGACTTCAAAAAACCATCACCTGGCTAAATATTTTGTTGACCTTTGTCTTGTGGAGTATTCCATGGCACACTACAGGCCTTCGGAACTCGCGGCGGCCGCTATCTGCCTCTCTCTCTTCTTGTTGTCCAGCAAAACGATGGAAGAGATTTGGACGCCCACAGTATCTTATTATTCAGGCTACTCACTTGAACACATCATTCCAATTATGAAAAAATTAGCCAAAATAGTTCTAAATGTAGAAAATTCGAAATATAAGGCAGTTTATAATAAGTATTTAGATGCGACGTTAGCCAAAGTCTCGAGTCTCCCACAATTAAAAGGCGAAGCCATAAATGAATTGGCCGAAATACCATCACCTTAGGTAAGTTTGGATATGTATTATTGTGACTTCAATTTTATTACGCTTGACGCAAGTAACATTGTGTGTGCATTGTTTTGTATCCAATGTTTGTATAGCGATGGACTGAGCCTTTGTTTATGATAATTATTGTATTTAGGGACCTGTTTGTTTAGTTATAATTTTTAGATATAATTTTATGTATGACGGCGAGATTTTCTTTAGAATAATTAATTCAGCTGTATTGTACCTTGATATTCCCAGTAATGCTTATCAAACATATATTTATAATTATTTCTGGTTATTTAGCATAAAATTTGTAATATCGTGGACCGTTTTAGAGGTTTCGGAAATCTCAGATGTTCTGTATATAATTTGAATATTATGTACTTTGATGCATATTTGAGTATTCTAATAAATCCTAACATTTCAGGATGCATGACAATTAAATTTGACTTGTTTTAGATAACAAACATTAATATATTATTTTAAAAAGTTGTGAGAGTATTGGTCCAGTTTTTGCCAATGAATATTTTTAAATGTTTTGTAGAGAAACAAAATAAAATTGTATGTAGTTAACAATGTTCTTTTAGTAAGTTTTACAAGTTTGTGATTATTAAATGTAATTTTGATAAGATATAATTAAAGTGATTTTGTTAAATGAAAATAAATGTTTTTTAGTTTTTCAATATCTTTTAATTTTAACCCTTAAAGCAACCACTGGTGTATCACAATCATTGTTTTGTGCTCACTAGTTGGCGCCATTGTTGAGTAAGGTTTATCTGAAAGACGATTCCGTGGATTCGTCCGTCGTGCTCTCACGAACAGGAACAGACATCCGACGAAGATGTCAAATATAAATTAGAACGATTCATCCTTATTTTTGTTTTTTTTTTCAACCAAGTCACTCTAAGGTGATTCTCTTTAGAGCGAGCTGTGCCCAGGGCGGGCCGTGGACATTGCCCGGACGTGGTACGGATTAAATTTGGTTAAATTTCATACATTATTACGAGTAAATAACTATGAGGAGTTTTAGTAGCTAAAAGACGATACCTTGGTGAACATTAGCGACACCATCAGTTAAAAATCATTATTCACTGAAAACACAAGTTATCAAAAATCTGTCTTATGTAATTAAAGTTCTGGATCTGAAGTTAATTTTAAACATATTAAATTATAGTTCCCTATAGTTACAAATTGCAATATTGCTTGAAACGGCCACTTAGCAATTTGTAACTATAGAGAACTACAGTTTTTAGTTGATGGTGGCGCTAGTGTTCAATGGTAAGTGGATGTGTGCTGAAGCGTTTGTTTTATTAAACACAAGTACACAATATAACTGAATGCTGGTCGGATTTGAATAAATCTTTCTTCACATTTTGATAGACTAATTTTTTGGAAAGGTTATATAGGCTTTATAGTACATACACCACAGGCAAGTGAAACCGCGGGAAATAGCTAGTATGCATGAACTGAAGGCGTTGTCAAGTAAATTTAATTTTACGTATTGCCTATTAAATCCTTTTTATAGGAACCACATTAGTAAGTGTTAAAAGAGAAAAATCTCAATCGTATCCCTTGATTTTTTCCAATGAAAATAAAAAATCTTTAAACTGCCAGACTCTCCAGCTAATTTACTTCAGTCGTCAAGATCTTTTTACATTTTATTTTTTTATTCACCATTAAAAGCTGTCGAACTTTAATGAGACCTGTCAATGCGTCCTCTTTCTCGCTATCAAAGATTGAAGATATTGGA
This sequence comes from Apomyelois bistriatella, assembly GCA_947044815.1. Taxonomy (NCBI): domain Eukaryota; kingdom Metazoa; phylum Arthropoda; class Insecta; order Lepidoptera; family Pyralidae; genus Apomyelois; species Apomyelois bistriatella. Next base: position 9,342,671 of record OX345689.1, read on the forward strand.
TCTATGTGCGATTAATGGGGAAAATCTGCTCTAGATTTTTTTGCTCGGCTCACTTTTAATTGAAAATTATTAGTTTACCGTTAGTTCTTGTCGGCTTCTCGTGGATGACGTAAAAGGAAACAAGGGATTTTTATCTTTGTAGGCGATAGACCTATGTTGATTTCTCCTCCTCGATGAAACAACCTCGAATAGAGGTGGCCTCTCTCCGGTTTCACCATCTTACTTATTGGGAGGAAATCGGCTGAGTTCAGACCTACAAAACAGGTTGCTCAGTTTATTTATTTAGAAAATAACCCTAACAATAAATGGATACCTAGTCCGACATTTAATTACCTATAAAAGAGAAAAATATATTTTAGTATTGTTATTATATAAGTTGAATTCCCTGTGGTTTTAGTCTTGCTTGATGCAACGGTATAAACACCATAGGACAATAATGAATAAAAATGCTACCTATATACTAACAAAAAAGAGGGCAAGATTCTTCGATCATATTAAAGCAAAATCCGTGATAAGTAAATGGTGAAATAAAAGTGCACGGTTTGGTGGTCCTCGTGCAGCGGCCGCACTGCCCGACAGCCGTTCTACGCTCCGTCGTTTTCACAGATTTTCCTGGTTTTTCCCTTCCGCCGCAAATTCGAAGAATTTATTAACGCTTGGCGGTCAGCCGAAAGGTTTTTGTTTCCTTTTTTCAGTGACCGGGCTCCCCCGTGGCTGAAAAACAAAAAAATCTGGTTGCTATTCAGAAATAGTTACCCTTTACAGATTTTTTCCGATGAGTTTGGTTTTCATCATACCACTTTTGTTTACTACTACTACTACTACTTATGTTTTTTTAGAATCTATATTTAAATATTGTAATCATTTAGGAAAGTTTTTATGCCCATGCGAAGCCGGGGCGGGTCGCTAGTAATAAATAAAAAAGACTCGCGGCTCCGCCGTCTTGGGACTCCATAATTCCGTAGGTATATCCAACTATCTAGTGTTAGGGTTCAATAAGGTTTATTCCCACCTGTGGGATATTGAAGTCAAGAAGATATTAAAATCTATGAAAATAAAAAGAAAATTATGAAATTATGCAAATGTTTTGCATGATGACTGATGACTCGTCACGCCCGTCATACAACCACAGAATAGATAATAGTATAAAATAGTATATAATAATAGTAAAAAAATCACCGATTTCACCTTAGTAGTTTTAGAAAGAATCTGCAGGTTGTTTCTAAATATATCTAACATATAACATGTCCCTTGTCTACACTTATGTTTAACTTTAAAATAAAATTGGGTCTATTCAGAGGCGTTTTAATGCAACATGAGCCTGCATGTTGCCGCATTTTTGCAACAAGAGCGCTATGTATGCACATAGTCGCTGTAATGCTGCAAAAGCCTGTCTCGTAAATATTTCGCACACGCAATTTACAACTTTGGGAATCCTCTTAACGGAATACTGGGGCAGTTAGTGAAGCCAGGGTATTTATAATTTTAGCGACTATTCTAACCGCTATTGTTTCCTTTTAAAACTTGAGTAAATTAGCTACTGATTTGGTAGGATTTGAGCTATCATGTTTATAACAGATTGTTAGCTGCATGAGATTTAAAAAAATAAGTCTAGTGTAAAGTGTCGATGAAAAATAAGTACCAACCTTGGGCTGTTGTCATATTTTTCTTTGCATGATAAACTTCATAAATGTCTTTAATGGCTTTCTTTTTGACGTCAACTGTCCATAGGAATAACGATATTGGTGGCATCTAGTTGTTCTAATACAGCCTTATATACCTAATGCAGACGTCAACTTGGTTGCTGTAAGGAGGAGAGAAATTGGAAACAAATAAACTTATAAAATTAAACATTAACGTATAAAAAATTATCACAATTTATAAACGAAATAAACAAAACAAGTTATCCTATAACGTGTTTCAGATACTGCGAACTACATTCTCAGGTTAATAAAGGTATCATAATTTCAGATACGGATTAAGTTGCTCTGAAATTTCCAAGACGGTCGTAAAGTGTTTGTGTTGTATCAGTGTAACACATGTGAAGGAGTATTCCCGTCGCCGGTTGCTCTACCACTGTCCGACAAACTCGTTAAAAGTTGGTGAAACAACGGAAGCGCCGTACTTGCGAGACACTTGCGACTTCTGACATTAAGTAGAAAAGTATAACGCGACAATAATACGAAACATTTTGTTGCCAGACGTGATATTGGAGCTGATCCTTGGGAGGAGAACTTTAAATTTTCTAATTTAGAATGAAGCATGGAGCATTTAGTTTAAATGAGCTTATAAGATGCAGAATTAGTTATAGGGTTTTGTTTGCACTTGGGTCATATAAAATTAAACGAATTGGTAGGATTAATTACTGTGTAATAGCAAGTAGGGCGATTCTTTTGATAACTTTTGAATATTAAATAGGGCTTTGACATGATTATGTACTAATAGACTGCTATTATTATATCTATTGAGAAGTAACTCCCATGCTACGACGTAGTTGCTAGCCGAGAACTCCACCGAATCTATAACTAGCTCCGCGCTACCCTTTAATTAGGATTTAAAGTAGTGAAACTTTTGGATATCACTGATCTCCCTTGAGTTATGAACTAATGACGTAAATGTGTCTCGAAACTCGAGCCAATGCTCATACGAACCGTCAAAGGTAGGCATGGATATTGTAGGCAATTTTATTGATTTTAAGTTGCTATGATTGTGACATGACTTGGAACAATCAGTGACGTCGTTATTGTTAAGCAGATATTCAGCCCGGGATACGGTACTGTAGTAGTTGTCTTCAAATAATTCTCTCTGATTTAGCTGGCCGTCTAAATCAGAGTCTACTACGATTTTCTCAATATTTGTTTGAACATTACAAAATTCAGAATACAGGCTAGATGCACCTTGCATGCGTAACTTTAAATCAATTATTTTTTGCGAATTTAACTGGCTTGTAGTAATGTTATTAAGAAAGCTCGTTAACCTGGTAAGCCGGCCTTTTATAATGCCCCTAGCTTTTATTAAATCACACAATTTTGCATTGTCGTCGTCACTTTGAGCAATCGGCCTACCATAAGGAGACCTATCGCGTGATTTAGACGTAGCTGTATCACCACTAAGACTCATTTTATTGGCTTGACTTACGGTTTAAGGGTGTTCCTGCTTGTGTAGGGAGGGTCAGCCGATGCTAGCGACGGCACAAAGCTGACTTTTAGGCGAAGCACAAGAACTGAAACGTGAATTAAGCACGGGATTAGCACAGATTGAAACCATAGGCAGGAGGTTAGGAAGGATGGCTGACCGTACCGTATTGCAGCTGCTCCTCCGACGTCTTAACCTCGCTGGTCCTGGGTCACTATATATGCGGCGACGAAGGTCCACAAATTATGTTTGCGCTTGGGTCATATAAAATTAAACGAATTGGTAGGATTAATTACTGTGTAATACCGTGTTAATAAAAATTACAAAAAATCGGCAGCGAGCCTTCTTGCGAATAGGACACGCGTGCACGGAATCGGAAACGGAATATAATGCAAAGACAACTGCGGTTGTCGTTCAAAAAATAAACATCGTCTATTGTATTTAAGGGCCCTAGACGGTCGCTCCAACAGGTTTAAATTTTTTTTTTTTTTTTTGTTTTAATCGCAAACATGATTACAAAACTGATTTATAAACATCATCAAATCTGGTATTGTTTTATAGAATACTAGCTTTCGCCCGCGTTAATTTCCCTCGGGAACAGTGCTTTTTCCCGGGATGAAGTTACCCTATGTCATTCTCAAAACTCCTAGCTATGTGTATGCGAAATTTCAGGAAGATTGGTTCAGTAGATAGGGCGTGAAGAGGTAACAAACAAATATACAAACTCACTTTCGCATTTATAATATTAGTTGGAATAAAAAGAAACAATCTACCGTTTGATGTAATTGTCAAATCATAGTAAAACTGCGCGCGATTTATTTTTTAATCTAGGTATTTGTAAGAAAACTTATCTGACATGGTTCAAAGAACCTGTTTCAAAGAAGAAGCAGGATGCTTGGCTTGATGGTCTTCCAAACAGACAATTCAATGTAGAGTTCGGTAGTGGTAACGCGGCTGAAGGGATGTCCATTGTCCAGTACCTACGAATATGTGAGGATTTTTTTTTAGTTATTTTGTTTGTGTTACGTCCGCTGGATTTGAGTGGCCTCATGTGCACTCAATGGAAAAATAGATTTAATTTTTAGTCAAAATGAAATCAACAACGCTCTGTACGTGGTTGTGTAGTATCTACATGTATGTAACATTGCGTGTTGGTCCAAGTCATAAAATCAAATACTTACCACTTTATATGGAGTGAAATCGTAATATTATATTTTTTAAATATATTAAGCTATTACAATTATATATATCATCATATCTTTTATCAATCATGTTATTTTTTTCAGTTTCTTCTTCGTAGTTCATGTAATGAATCGAGTTGCTCTAGTGTTGAAGGTTTTATAGAGATTGCCAAATCCGTAAAGCGCCACTGACGGATAGATCTACGTTATCTTGTATATAAAACCTAACTAGCTTCCGCCCGCGTGGATATCGGTTATGGCAACCAAAAGTAATGTCTGTTCATTCTCATGGTTCAAGATATTCACATGCCAACGTTCATTCAAATCCGTCGCTACGTTTCGTCGTGAAAGTCAAACATACAAAGACACTCTTTGTATGAATGTTATAGTAGAGTCACAGTAAAGATATTATTTTAGTATAATCTCCTGGACTTAGCCAAAGTCACAATCGCAAAACGTTAACGAAGTACGACAAAAACAAAATGTATGGGATTAACATAAGATTGACCACGTGATTTACCGCAGCTTATGTCAATCTCATACATTTTGTTCCTGTCGACATTCGTTAGCGTTTTTAAATTGTTACTTGGCTACAGGTGCTGATACAATTACTTATATTTTCACTACAAGCTCTGAAGTCGGATAAGGACCCACAAAAAATATTTTGGCCGAGTACGTCCGCCCATACCTCATGGCTTGTTCCCTTATATTACAGCGATCAGGGATCCCTACCGGACCGCCGGGTAGCACTTAAAAGTGCCGTTAAAAGGGGCACCGTTTCAAAAGCACCGTATAAATAACGCAGCCAACAGCATTTACGTTAGCGACGATATTTTACGATATTCTTTCATTTCCATTTGCCGATTCAACCGCGTTACCTATGGATACAACTTATTATGAATGTTGCTTATTTATTTAATGAGACCACTTGAATCTTTTCTATACTTCTGTTGGACTTCTTTTAGACTGTTTTACTACTTATTTGTTGAAAATATGAGATGGTTGTGGAGTAAGGTATAATTCCAATTTTTAAGCTATTGCATAGCTTTTATCGCGGGCTTTGAGCGCGCCGAGCGAATCAAGAAATTCCGTAACGAAAAAAACCTAACACCGGTAGATGGTACATGGTAGCTCAGCCGCTACCATGTTTATTTTTATTTTAATATTTTTTTTTTTTTAAGAAGTACAGTCTTTTGAGAATAGACGAGGGAGGAGGGTCGCGAGGTCTACTGTTCACAGAACCACTAGTTTAGAATTAATTTTGATGTTTCAATTATTTGTTTCGACTCGCTCCTTTGCCTTACAATGAGTACTTATATAAATAAACAATGTACACAAAATAGTGGTAAAGGTAGTGGTTCAACATAGAATATTAATACATATAGGGAATTGACGCTACACGTGCTTCAATATTAAAGAAAAAAATACTGCATAAATAAATAAATAATTATATAATTGCATAAGATGATAAAAAATGCTATGCAATAGCTTTACCGCGGCAGTCCTTGAGTGCCATACGTCTTTTTTAAAGTATTTTGCTTGGTCGATGTTATAAACAAAGTCGACCAGGAATACACAAGTCGCATTCGGTAACAGTAATTAATTTTATTAAAATAGTGTGGTGGGTAATGAAAGCAGGGCTCTCAGTACACAACTCGCGGAAACCCAATATTAGAGAATTGAGTCAGTTGCTGGGACCAGCATCTATTTGTATCCCGAACAATGCACCTAGGCGCGGCTGACACTGCTATAGGACGAAACCTCCAAACCATTGAAATAAACCAACTCACCGAAGCTGCTACTTTTCCTCCAGGTCTGGGTCATGCAGGTCATGGAGTCACAGTTGTAAGCTGTTCCTCTTCATAAAGTTCGAAAGCGGTAGATTGCACACAACACCACACAGCGATTGCGATATATAGTTTCTCAGTTCCAATACGAAAAATATGCACTAATAACTTATTAGCAAGCGATTAAGTCCACCAACATGCGTGCTAGCGTGCGCGCGCGCGGGATCGCAAGCTAAGCGATGCGTCACGACCGTCAAGCAAACAGCCTAAATGCAGACGACTGCACACCGTTGCGACGGGACGCGGAGAAGCGCATAGAAGAGAGCAGATGACTGCCCGCGACGAGTACCAAGCGTAGACCCGACAGACGACCGCCGGCGACGGATACTAAGTGTAGACTTCTGTAGCGAAGCGATGTCCCAACGTTGGACAGACGCTTGCGAATGAGCGGTTCATTCAAAAGTTAAGAGATATTGACCAATAGCAAGCGTCTATTTGCCGCACGTTCGGATATCCCCAAACAATATTAACCATTTCCCCCGGCTTGAAAGGTCCTACTTTCAAAACCCTAAAGGAAAGCTAAAGAAATAATAGCGAATAATAACTCTACAAGTTGCATATCATCACACACACTCTATCTACTGAAATTATATGATGACTCTACTTATAGAGATAGCGAAACAAAACTAAATCTAAATTGCGGTTATCGAACCGTAGCGAAACTTATCTTAAAATAGAACTATTTCTAAATAATTAAGCTAAGTGTAAAACTAAACTATTGAGTTGGCAAAGGGCACAACTTTACTACAGGTCGGCTTTGTAAGACTCCATCTTTTGTCTTTACAGAAGCGACTCTTACAACCCCGTGCTTGTCCGGAAAGATTTCTATTATTAAACCTAACGGCCATTGCAAGGGCATAATATTGTCCTGCATAGAGACGACTACCATCCCTACTCTAACAGGATTAGAAGGCGTGTTCCATTTCTGTTTGGATTGCAGTGTGTGCAAGTATTCTTGACGCCACCTGTTCCAAAAAGAATGAACCAGTTTATCCATCAATTCATATCGCGAAACAAGATGTAAACGCGTTTCATTGACGTCGCGAAAAGGTAAAAACACGAGCGGCTTCGTATGTAAGAACTGGGCCGGCGTCAGACCGCGCGAAAGACAATCACTGGGATTTTCTATCCCTTTCACATGAAAAAAGTATTCTGCCGACAAATTCTCATGAATTTTAGCGATGCGGTTGGCCACGAAAGTGTGCCAGCGATGGGGTGCGGAATGAATCCAACTCAAAGTTACAGTTGAATCCGAAAAAGCAACGACTACCTAGATGGCGTGTCGAGCTGCATATAGCGAATATACTCGCTTTATCAAAGTTGATAGAAGCAAGGCGGCGCATAGCTCTAGGCGAGCTAGCGAAACTAATTTAGCGGAGCGACTTTAGATTTCGCACAGACTAGCGATACGACAATATTGCCGTCTGGATTGACCACGTGGGCGTAGACAACTCCTCCGTAGGCCTTCTCACTGGCGTCAGCAAAACCTACGAGAGATATCTTACAGTTTTCTACGACACCGACGTGTCGCGGGAATTTCAATTGCGATATAAGGGGCAATTCAGATTGAAATTGCTCCCATAAACGAACAATACGACTTGGTGGGGTCTCATCCCAGCCAATTTTAGCGAGCCAAAGCTCTTTAATCAAAAGCTTAGCGTACAAGAGCATGGGTGCTACGAGCCCCAGCACATCGAAAAATCTAGCGACGGACGAAAGAATATTTCGTTTAGTACACGGACGATTATCAGGGTTCACCTGGAAGGAAAAGCAATCTTCTTCTGGGTACCAACGAAGACCAAGAATTTTTTGTGTGAACTCTTTACTCAAATCCACACTTTGCGAAAGTCGCAGTGAATCTGGAATAGTTTGAAGAACTTCAGCACAATTGCTTGACCACTTAGTGAGCTGAAAATCACCTAGCGAAAATAATTTTATCAACTGACTTGCGGACTCTATAGCAAGCTGAGGGCTAGATATAGAGCTAACTACGTCATCCATATATATGTCACGCTGCAATATATCTCTAGCGAGGGGAAACTGTTGACCTTCATCCAGGCATAATTGCTGAACGGTACGAATAGCTATAAACGGAGAACATTTAAGTCCAAATGGAAGAACAGAGAATTCATAGACCTTGAGGTCTTCATCCTCATTGAAACGATATAATATACGTTGCAGCGGACGATCTTCTGGACGAATGCCAATGTAAAGATACATAGCTTTAACGTCAGCTGAAATTGCGATACCAAAAAATCTAAAATTTAACAAAATGTTAAAAAGGTCTGACTGAAGGGCAGGACCTGCGTGTAAAATGTCATTAAGAGAGGTACCATTATCAGTACGCGAGCTTGCGTCCAGCACGACGCGAAGACGACAAGAAAGTTTATCCTCACGTATCACGGCGTGATGCGGAATATAATAGGCGACCTGTCTCTCATGACGATCTGTTGCGTGGGAAGAATCAGTAAGATTATTTTCCCTTACTAGTGAAATGTAATTGTTTTTTAAATAATCTTTAATTACGTCATCATACAATAATTTGACGTCAGGATGCGATTTAAGTTTTCGTTCGAGGCTATAAAACCTACGACGAGCGATATCTAACGAATTACCTAGCGATGAGGAGTCAGTCTTGAGCGGTAACGCGGCTACATACTTGCCAGACGGAGCACGTGTAGTGGTGGAACGATAGAACTCCTCACAATATTTGTCATCAATGTTCAATAAAGGAGGAGTGGGAATATCCTCGATTTCCCAGAATTTGCGCAAGTCAAAATCATCTGAAGCTGACGTGGCGAAAAATGACAATGTGTCCGTGGAAGGTTCCAAAACCGGTGCGTCTCCCATGAGAATGTAGCCTAGTACGGTATTTAATGCATCTGGAGAACCGGAAACCCCGGTGATATGACCTGGTCGCAGTAACTTAGCGAAGAGTGTCACACCAAGCAAAATATCTATATCACCTGGCACCCCCCAAGTGTCATCGGCAAGTGACTTAGGATCAATGTGGGTGAGTTCACTCATATCTACACCGCACAAAGGAAGATGTCCTGTAATTTGATCCAGTACTAAAGCATTGACTCGGTACTTGGACTGCGAGCGCAGTCGCGAGCTAATAGTGACATTCACTGCACCTCTAATAGGTTGCGAAGTACCACCTATACCTCGGACAGTACTAATAGAATCACGCCGAATAGGCAAACCAAGTTTTCTACAAAAATCTAATGAGATATAGTTTTTCTGTGCCCCTGGGTCTAAGAGACATCTGCCTATCACACCCTTACCTTTTTTATTTACTACAATTACCTTAGCAGTAGCGAGTACTTCAGTAGTACATTTGGTATCAATAGGCGTGGTATGATTTAACAATGCTACTTGATTTGTATCGGACGGTGATAGCGGGGAGACCGCGGGGGTAGCCAGCGGCGCGGGGGCAACCGGTGCGCTGGGCGCACGTTGCATCTCAGACGCATCTGAACGCGATAACGAAGACGAAATATTATTATCAAAATGCAACCAAGTATGATGTTTAGCGGAACATTTCCTACATGTGGCTTGAGATTGACATTTAGATACAAGATGCTGACTACTCAAACAATTAAGACACAATTTATTATCTTTTATAAATTTGTATCTATTAGTAGAATTCATTTTCTTAAATGAATTACATTGAAATAAATGTTTGTGTGCTGTATGACACAAAACACATTTAGCGGATGTAGCAACAAGCGCATGAGGCTTATTTACCGACGTAGAAGACGGGCTGCTACTAGCGGGGCGCGCGGGCGCCGTACGATGCAGAATTTTAACTTGATCGCGAACAAACTTTACAAAATAATCGTAATCGACTTTCTGTGAGTCCTCATGATCACGAAGCGACATTTCAAAATATTTAGCGATGTCAGAGTCTAATAACTTAAGACCCAAATGCGTAAAAATAAAGTCAGCTAAGTTATCTATTTTTAATTGTTTAAGACCAGCTATAATGGCGGTAAATTTGTCAAATAATTTTTCTATATTGGCGGGATTAGAAACACTAATTGGTTTTAGCGCGAACAATTGATTTAAATAACTAACCGCGAGTGCCCGTTTGTCTAAGTATTTATCAATAAGGGCTTCCCAAATAACACGATAGTTATCTGCGGAGGGCGTAAGGCCTGCCGAAACGTTCCTAGCTTTGCCCTTAAGACAGCCCAACAAATAATGTATTCGATCACTATCCGACAAATCCGAGTTAGTGTGAATGATGCGCTTGAATGTTTCGTAAAAAAAGGGAAAGTTCTGAATATCACCATCAAAACTAGGAAGTTCTATTTTAGGAACCTTAATATGATGTACTTTAGAACCAGGGTTTACACTTGGTGACTCTGTAGACACCTGTGGTTCAATAAGCGAACTCAGCGTATTTTTAATTTCACTTGCCAAATCATCAAAAGAATTTAAAACGCTATAACTAACTTCATAAGACTCGTAAATCTCCATTGATAACAAATTAATATTATCAAGTACGTCACTAAGTTCTATACGCAAACTGTCTATCTGTTTGGCTCGTGCTATAAAAGACTGACGTAACCTTTCGGTAGTCAGAGATTTCGAAGAGTCGTAAATCTCTTGAATACGCGCGTAATAAGCATCGCGTTTGCCTATATAAAGCTTAAGTTTCATTTCTTCACCCATAGTGAAAATATGCAAAATAAACTAAACAATTGCTAAGTAAGCAAAATTTCAATATTCAAAAAATATAAGAACCAAATTCTTATAATACTAAATGCATACGAGCATTAGAAAGGTCTAAACAATAGAATAACTTAGTACTTTAATTTTATTTCAATAATTAATGCGTACGGAACCACTACCGATACGCGCGGTACCCTAACGTTGCGTCGTTAAGATCGAGTAAACAATAAAAAAACTTATAAACAATTTATAAGTGCGGTAACCAACTAACGTAAGGCTCACGAGAGCGCGGAGAATGTTTACCTACTGTGTAAGGTAAGTTGCGGTTCGACACTACGACGAGTGTGTGTCTGTTTGGATGTCTATAACGCCGGAACGCTAATTTCCGAAGTAACTTATCGAGAATGCGTCGAGTATATAGATACTCCTGGCCTAGCAATTATAGTTGCGGTTCGTAAACATACATACAACTAAAATGTATATCTACTAATTACCTAATCTAAAGAGATCGAGTACACTTTGAGAACTAGGTAACTGAGCGAGCGAAAAATAAGATGTCTGAATTATACTAATTCAAACAAATGCGGGTTATAGTTATCTAACTAAGGTCCTTTCAAGAAATCCAGGATACCGTTAGGTATAAATAACAGCTAAGTTGCGAGAATAAGATGTTTAAATTGCAATAATTTAAACAAATGCGGTTGAATCTACACTTAGTAACTAAACTACTCGTATAATAAATCTATGGTATTACGACGAGGCGATATCAAACAAAACAATCGATTGGAAACTGAGTAGTTGCGAACTATTTTTACTAAAATAGGATAATGTAAGTACCTATTTGTTTTATTACGCAGACAAATAGGCGCCTACTTGCGAGCCGGCCACGAAGCCGGGGCGTGCGATCACCGAGTTCCTACCCGCAATACGCGGCATGCGCACATGAAAAAAGTCAATTTCTATGAAATAATGATTATGCTTCAGGCTTCGTCCGAAGAGATTAGCAGAATAAGACATGTGTAGTAACGCCAGTACTTACCGTTCCACCACATTATTTGAGTTTTTTTTTTTTTTTTTATTTGTGGGTAATTTCTCCGACCCCGCATCGACGGCGTTTGCCCTGTTCATTCGCTTTTTTGTGCTTCGCCGTTCCACTACTCGCGCGCGCTATTAAATTGTTTGATTTAAATATGCCGAAACGAAAGTCTAGTGATAACTGTGATGATATTAAACGAAAAATAAGAAGATTGGAAAGAAAGTTACGCCGCCGTCGTAGACGTCGTAGTGGTAGCAGAGTGGAGACCTCCGAGTCAGATATAGCATCGCGTGCATCTTTCGAGTCTTTGCCACCGCCGCCGCGTCCACAAGGTAGGAACTTTTGTTTTATTGTTTATGTGCAGATGTAACTTAATTACAGGCGCAATAAATAATAAATTGTGAAGGTACAGCACATTCGAGCAGTACGATCTGGGACGGTTATCGTGTTGTTTTTTAAATGATGTTAGCAGACAGTATGCGTTACTTTATACAAATAAGACTATCTCTTACAATAAATAGCCAGCCTACAGCTTTCAGCACATTCGGGTAGTACATTGGGGACTGCCTATCGTGCTTAGATATTGTTTGCGGACAGTACATGTTATTTTATATAACTAGGGACTGTCTCTTACAATAAAAGCCTTAATGTCATAGCCACATAAACAGCCTTCAGCACACTCGGGTAGTACATTGGGGACTGCCTATCGTGCTTCTTAGATATTGTTTGCGAGCAGTACGTGTTATTAAATATAACTAGGGACTGTTTCTTACAATATTAATAAAATGATATACTTCACGAAAGCTAATCTGTCTTTCAGGCAGTGAAGTTTGGGATCACGTGAATTGTACTGATGATGAGGCTATCCAAGATATATCACCGTTGCCATTAAACAACGATGTAACCGAGGCAGGACCCTGCGCTCCACCTGAGACTATCTCATCAGTTGTAGTGGTCCCCCCCCTGGAGGACAACCCGCCGCAGTCGGCCGCGCCCGTTCCGTCTTCTTCCGCCGCACCTGAAATTGAAAACCTAGATTGTGAGTTATTGGATATATTAGGTATGGATCCTACTACTGATAAAAAATATGGCAAAGAAGTTCATAAAGATTTGTCTATAAGACTTCAACATTGGGTTACAAATGGGTTAAATAAAGATTTACGAAATCAATTTAAGGAAAAATATTTAACACCAGATAATTGCAAGTTGATTGACCCGCCTGCCTTAAATCCTGAAATAAAAGCTGCAGTATCGGATATCAACGTCAAACGAGACAAAGCAATAGAAAATAAACAGAAGCAACTTACCTTGGCCTTGACAAGCCTCAGTGAGGCTATTACCCTGATTTTAATCTCTAAAGAAAGAGACACCAACTTATTAAAGCTTCTAATGGACTCTGCTCGAATCCTCGCCGACTGTCAACATGCTGATACAATTACTAGAAGGAAATTTCTTCTAAGTTCCGTAAAAAATGAAATTAAGGATCATATACAGAATACAAAAATAGACAGCTTTCTATTTGGCGAGAATTTGAACGAGGTACTTAAATCAGCAAAAGCTATCAATAAATCTGGAATAGAAATGAAGTTACCAGCATCGAAGGTTTTAAATAAAAAACCAACACCCAACTCTTCCAATCCGAGAAATTTAAACTCGAAGCATCCGGGTCCGACTCGCAGGCAGACGGGCCCACCGAGGATGAAGGAGCCTGCGACGAGCTCGACGCGCAATCGGCACACCAGCTCCTCGAGGCAGTCGCAGCGTCCTCCCCAGCGCGACAGGCAGACCTATCAGCGCCGCTAGAGGTAAACACGGCAGGAAGACTGTCCTTATTTTATCAACAATGGGCAATGATTACTCATGACCCTACTATACTATCATATATAAATGGCTATATTATTCCATTTAAGAGCATTCCACACCAAACAACACCACCTCCAGTTCGTAAATACTCCGAAACAGAAAATTCACATTTTTCCGAAGCCATTGATAATCTATTATCATTGGGAGCAATCACACGGTGTGAACCATGTGCTGGCCAATATTTGTCACCTATCTTTTTGATACCGAAGCCGAATGGAAAAATGCGGTTTATCTTAAACTTAAAATCACTAAATAAATTTATTGAGACTAAACACTTTAAAATGGAGGACTTAAGAACTGTACTAAAAATTATTTCGAAAAAATGTTACTTATGTACATTAGATTTAAAGGATGCTTATTTTTTGGTAAAAATCAATGAAAGTGACAGAAAATTCCTCAGATTCCAATTTGAGGATTCAATTTATGAATTTAATGTTCTTCCATTCGGCTTGAATACAGCCCCTTTCGTTTTCACGAAGATTATGAAACCGGTAGTTAGATTACTTAGAACTTGCGGGTATTTATCTACGATATACCTTGATGATATCTGCTTAATCGGGAAAAATTATCAAATTTGTCTTAAAAATTTGCTTATATCCAAAAAACTTTTGATATCCCTAGGTTTCGTTTTAAATTTAGAAAAAAGCCAGCTCGAACCTTCACAATCTTGCAAATTTCTAGGATATATAATAGACACAAAAAACTTTTGTGTAACCCTACCAAGAGAAAAAATTGATAAAATTAAACAACAAATCGAAAAATTCTCATCGTTGAATTCTTGTAAAATTAGAGCTTTCGCTAGTTTTGTTGGTCTGTTAGTCTCCTCCTGCCCCGCAGTTGAGTACGGCTGGCTTTATACAAAAATGTTTGAGAGATGTAAATATCTCAATTTAAAAGATAATAATGATTATGATAAGACAATGAGTTTACCAAAATCATTAGATTCCGACCTTAAATGGTGGAATCAAGCCATGCACAATCCGGTATGTAACATTAAAAGTGATAAATATGAAATAGAAATATTTTCAGATGCCTCAACAACGGGGTGGGGAGTAGCGTGTGGGGATCAGACAGCCAGTGGCCCATGGAGTGAGGATGAACGCCGCCAACACATAAACTATTTAGAAATCTTGGCGGCCTTCATCGGCCTTAAAATTTTTGCTAAATCATTATCAAACTGTCAGATACTGCTTAGAATAGATAATACTACCGCTATTTCCTATGTCAACCGAATGGGAGGCATCCAGTTTCCACACTTGACAAAAGTCGCGAAAGATCTCTGGCAATGGTGTGGGGTTATCGTAAACTTGCCACAAAGTTAATTCGTCACGAAAAAAAGTATGCGTAAACTTGCCACACTTTTATTTTTTT
Organism: Apomyelois bistriatella; assembly: GCA_947044815.1. NCBI lineage: Eukaryota > Metazoa > Arthropoda > Insecta > Lepidoptera > Pyralidae > Apomyelois > Apomyelois bistriatella. Next base: position 9,357,784 of record OX345689.1, read on the forward strand.
ATAGTTAATTCGTCACAGTCTAATATTTAGTATAGTAAATTCGTCACACTGATTATTTTTGTACAGACAGCAAGAAAATTAAACAAAAATTTAAATAACAACATTTATTTCTTTCATCACAGTTTTGGGATATTAACCTTACCTACATCTATTACAAAAATCACAGTTCTATCTGAATGATTTACTTAAATATTACGTACAAATATAACCAAAGAAGAAGCAAACAAAAATAAATTTGCTGTTAATTTCTAGGAAGGTTCTCAAAATTTACAGCTGTTTTATTTAAAATATTATGTAACAATTTGTAAAAATCACAGTTCTCTTTATAAATAGAAAGCGGCTGATTTGCCTAGGTAACATGCACAACCTACCTACTACCTACCTACCTTATTGATATACCTTACGTGTATAACATAAAAAAAAAAAAACAAAATATATCTACTTAATGAATCACAGATAAAATCACAGTATTTTTTGTCATAATTCATCACTTGCCTTCCCCTAAAATCAAAGATTAAAGTCGTAATTTAAAACTTAAGTATAGGATTAACTACATCTATGTAACAAATTAGAACAACCTACAATAAAACAATAGTAAAAAGAACTTTTATTATATAAAGTAAAGATATTGCTTTTTGTTTATAACATTAGTTTTCCTTTGAAATCATACATTAAAATTATTAATTTAAATCTTAAATGTAGAATTAACTACATCCATGTTACATTTCTTTAAAATGCTGCATATAAGAAATTTTCAATATAAATTCAGACAGGGGCATGTTATTATAATTTTCTAAAAGAGTTTTTAACTCCCTGTCATATGCAATTGACCTGCGCGTTCTTAAATTTGATGGTATGGCTAGATTCAATTTTTTTATTTTAGTATCTACATAATCAGCTTCCTTTTTGAGTGTTTCCAGAAACTGAAGCATTCTAGGTTTTTTTTGAGGCATCATATTGTTCAAACGCTTATGCCATGCTTCTGCGAGATTTATTGTCCTATGACGAGAACCATGTATATTCCAAATAAATTGTATATTTTTATTTTCTAACCACTGGGATACGAAATAATCATTAAATGTTGTTACTGTTTCACTCTGTGGCGCATCTTCCATAATCCACAACCAACCGTCTTCAATGTCTTCTAGCTTTACATGCGCCAATGCAGCACACAAAGCCAAGTGTCTCTTTTCGTTGATGCTGTTCATATTTAAGGCGTGAGCTTTTTTAGCCAATGCTTGTTTGAAGTGGAAGTTACATCCTTGTAGTTTAATATGTGGAAACATTTTTTTTATGACGTTGATAACTGCAATTTCAAAATCGACAATCATTGTCACCGGGTTCCAATATGGCAAATTTTTCTTGAGAGCAATAAAAAGTCGCTCATAAGACCGTTCTTGCTTATTAGGCATTAGAACGTATATGAGAGGAACTACGTTTGTAAAGTTTTCGTCACTTCTCACATCACCATGTATGCAGTAAAGCTGATAAAATGGTTTACAGCAGCTTGAAAAAGTTCCATCCGAAAAATATGTTCGAATATTTCTTACAGCTTCACGAGCTGTCTCAGTACAGAAAGCTATTATTCTGTTCTCAGGATCACTGTCGTCGTCAAATAATAAAAAACAATCTGTATATTTGAACGGGATTATTACATCTTCACATTTAGCAAAATGTGTTTTGGGTACGTTTAATTCACGATTCCTTACGATATAAAGTGATCTTGAAAAGTGTTTAAATTTCGGTAAGGCACTTAATAAATCGTAACCCGCGTCTTTTTTTGGTTGAAAAACTTCTTCAAATAGTTGAGGCATAGGTGTGCTGGTGTTTGCTGCTGCTTCTTTACAAAGATTCTTTGTCTTGATAATCTCTGTTTTCACTACATTTGGTTTACACTTATGAGCCGCTTCATGCAAAACTCGAACGCTATGATTCTCCGAAATTTTTATACTTGCACTGCATGCACGATTCGTACATCTCCAAACAGTTCCAAGCTTAGTTTCCCGATGAAAGGTGTACATATAACCACCTCTCACAAGCATTCTCCGTCCCCTTTCAGTTTTCGTAAATGTGACCTGAAAAGGTGTTGAAATAGTATCATAAATTTATCTATACTTAATACTATAAAGAGGAAAAAAGCTACTGGACGGAATTTGATAACTCTTTCAATATAAGAATACTCTTTACTCTTAACAACAACGGAAATAAATGCCGCAATTGAAGTCACGGGAAATAGTCAGCATTTTATAAAATCACCATAAAAATTACTACATGCTTTAAAACTAAACGGGTATAGTATAGAAATTTGTAACTGTGTTTGTCTACAGAAAACAATAAGCATAATACATGTCAAATTTCACAATGTATGATTAATCACACCACCGCTGGCGTCTGAGCCGTCGGCCATTTTGTTTAAAGTTTGTCATGCGTCATGTCTAGTTAAGACAAGCAGCATAAAACGGTATGATTTAAAATTATATCTAAAGTTTTAAACTGTACCTTTGCTAATAAATAAAATAAGAAATGTGACTCTTTTATTCAAATATTTATTTAATTATAATTAATAGTTCGTATTAGATCTAGTGCAGTTTAACTTGCAGATTATAATTACTAGAATCAATTAAATAAACACTTGATTAAATTGACATTGCTGTGAAAATAATGAGGGGTCAGTTAAGTATTAATTTTGTTTTAAAACCATAGGCTATCTAAAGTTAAATTAAATAAAATCATTGTTTAATAACTGTTATTAAAATCGAACTCCTTTTATATAAGAGCATTTGAGAGATAAAATAATAAACAAATAGCACATATTTTTTTTTGTATAGAATTAAATTTAAAAATACTTACACCATGTCCTCCCGTACTTGTTCCCGGCTGATTATCCATTTTTTCAAAGATGCACAAATTACAACATTTAAAATTGCACAGTAATTTTGCAAAACACGTCACCACCCTCTCGCAAGGTCATGTGAGTCACTGGACTGATAACAAGAATGCATTGACCGAAAGGGTTAGTTGTTACATTTAGAAAGAGATAGTTGCAGCGAGCGAGAGAGATAAAAGCATGTGCAGGAGTGCTACCTAGCTGTCTGATTGTAAATTTTCTCATCCTCATATAAAGGATTATTTAAAAAGCACCAACAGCCTCCTAGGGTATGAATGAACTCAAGATAACTATCAACATTTTGCAGCTAAAAAAAAAATGATGTCCTATTTGAATTGATCAAGTGATCATTAATTTATTCAATAATAATTCATACATTGCATTCCAATACATAGATCACATGACAATAGAAAAATAAAATTGAGTAATATAGAAAATTAAATTATATAATTTGGCCATCATTAAATTCAAATAAATAAACCCCTGTATGTAGTTGAATACTTTAGACATTTGTAGTAAATAAATGTATTTAACTTGTTGTCCGCTTCAGTTCCGCCCATGGTACATACCTTCATCTTTACAAGAGTGGTTTTTTTTTGTAAATCTAACCTGTCGTCATGTCATAAAACCAAATAAACAAACTCTTCGGCATTTTTCATATTAGCGTAGATTTAAACCACTAAATAAATAAATCACTTTGCTTGCTGTCGGTACTTTGCTAATTGTGGCAAATTAACTATAACGCATACCTACCTGTGACGAGTTAACTAATACTTTTTTATGCATGTGACGAATTAACTTTGAATGTATGGAGTTTTAAAAACGTGACGAATTAACTATGTGGCAAGTTTACGATAACCCATGGTGTGAGCAAAAGAAATTATATGTTTTCGCTTCATATATAAGATCTTCAGAAAACTATATCGCAGATGAGGAGTCACGGCGTACGCATCCAGATATCGAATGGCAACTCAATGATTATGCATATCGTAAGATAACGCAAAAATTTGGTACCCCTAATATAGACTTATTTGCCAGTCGAGTAAATAATAAATGCCCGACTTATGTGTCTTGGCATCGTGATCCAGATGCATACGCCGTTAACGCATTCACTATTTCATGGACTAATTTTTACTTTTATGCTTTTCCCCCATTTACTATGATTCTAAAATCATTAAGAAAGATTATATGTGATAAGGCTACGGGTATAATGGTTGTGCCATTATGGCCGTCCCAGCCCTGGTATCCGATGTTTCAAAGTCTTGTTATCTCAGAAACGATAGTATTTAAAGCTAACGAAAAATTAATTTTATCATATGATAATTCCAGCTGTCGACAAATGCACACCACAATTACCCTGGTGGCAGGAGTATTATCCGGGAAGCAATATTAAGAAGAGGTATTCCAGACATATCCATGGATATAATATTAAACTCACTCTCAGATAACTCTTATAAGCAATACGAGGGGTGCTATAAAAAGTGGTTCATTTATTGTAATCAAAATAAATTGAATATGTTTGAAGTACCAATTCCTACTATTTTACAATTTCTTACGCACGTCTATAATGAAGGAGCTCAGTACGGGACATTAAACTCTTACAGGTCCGCATTAGCTTTACTTTTTGTTAATATTTCAGGAAATGAGGATATAAAAAGATTTTTTAAAGGGGTATACCGTTCAAGACAACCCTTACCAAAATACAATGAAGTGTGGGACACTTCTATAGTGTTAAATTTTCTTGCACAATGGTATCCTCATCATAATTTAAATTTCGAACAAATTACAAAGAAACTAATTACTCTTTTAGCTATTGTTACAGCTCATCGGGTACAAACCTTATCCAAAATCAAAGTAAGTAACATTGAGAAACTTTCATGTGAAATTAGAATTAAAATTCCAGATATAATAAAAACATCAAGGATTGGTTCAAACCAACCCTTATTAATTCTTCCATTTTTTATTGAACGGCCAGAGATTTGTCCCGTACAGGCTATGCTGTCATACCTTGATATGACAGAACCGATACGTGGTAATAACGATACTCTTTTTTTAAGTTTTAAAAAACCTCATAAGCCAGTTAGTTCGCAAACTTTATCAAAATGGATAAAATTTGTTTTATGTTCAAGTGGAATTGATACCAATACGTTCACTGCGCATAGCACCCGGCACGCAGCTACGTCAGCTGCGCGCCATCTCGGAGTTAACATTGACCAAATAAGAAACGCGGCAGGCTGGAGCCCCAGCTCTCAGACCTTTGCCAAATTTTATAACAGGCCAATAAAAAATGTCTGTAACGATCATTTTGCCAGAACTGTGTTAAATTATTCAATGAGAAATTGATATCTTTAATCATTAAAACAACTGAAATTTTTTGAATCAATAAAATTAGGAAATATCTATTTTGTAAAATTGTTTTTAGTTTAATAAAGAACATTCTACTGAATCCTATATGGTATTTCAATAGTCTTAAATTGTTTTCTTTCTCATATTTTACGAAAACTTAAATCTCTAAAAGTCTACACATGTCTTATTCTGCTAATCTTGAGGACGAAGCCTGAAGCATAATTAGAGATTAAACGAACTTACCTGAAGTGAAGTTCTATCCTAATTATGCGAGGGCTTCGTCCGAAGAGATTAGCAACCCTCCCAACCCACTTGATTAACAAAAATCCCAGCTATTCGTAAAATATGAGGTTACAAAAAAGGCTAATCTCTAAACTAAATGAACAGGGCAAACGCCGTCGATGCGGGGTCGGAGAAATTACCAACAAATAAAAAAAAAAAAAAAAAACTCAAATAATGTGGTGGAACGGTAAGTACTGGCGTTACTACACATGTCTTATTCTGCTAATCTCTTCGGACGAAGCCCTCGCATAATTAGGATAGAACTTCACTTCAGGTAAGTTCGTTTAATCTCTAATTATAAACGCAAATAAACTTCTTTAGCGATATGAATGATAGTAACCATTGATATGAATGTACAAATTATTATAGTACAATGCGATATAAAGAAATTAACTGAATAAATTTCTGACGGTAGGTGAAATCGGTACAAAGCACTATAGCCCTTACTACTATAGTCATAAGGTCGAGATTTGTGTGACGATATGCAACAATCTAAATTAATACGATAAATTTTTCGAAACCTTTTTGATGAAATCTAGGTCTTTTTAGACACAAAATAGACACTAAATCCGGCTCGAAGGACCAGAAATGGTGGGTAATGAAAGCAGGGCTCTCAGTACACAACTCGCGGAAACCCAATATTAGAGAATTGAGTCAGTTGCTGGGACCAGCATCTATTTGTATCCCGAACAATGCACCTAGGCGACCTAGACTATGTTATGAAAACTTGTTAAAACTTTTGCATTTGTTAGTGAGCCAAGTTCTCTCAATATATACAATTGTATTATATAATGTTTCATTTATTTACTTACTGCGATGGGTCGACGACCCAAAGTGGATTTCGACCTCCGGCATAAGAGACGAGAATTCTTTCTTCCTTTTTGTTCTATTTCCGTTGGCTTTTAGTTTAGGATCAAAATTTGAGTTTACTAATTCATATTGTCTTTAGTAATTCAGCTGAATTACTTAAGGCGAACATTCGGCATCATTCTACTCGTATACTGCCAATCGTAATGGTCACAGAACTATAGAAAAATTGACCGTATTAAAAATAAACCATCTAATGAATGAATGAAAAAGGCGAGAACGGTCCCAACCTTGCCGGATGTTATCAGGAACTCTTATTAGGCAGCTTATTTTATTAGTGCCGTTGCTTTAAATCAGTCTGCCGCCGACAGGTGGGGCGACCGTCACCCCCACACGCTCGCAATAACTCTTCCTTCATTTGATTTGTTCTCCTTTAAAGATTAGCAGGTCAATACGTGCTTTGAATGAAACTCTATTTACTATTACCTACTACCGTAAGTTTCATCGACTAGTTTTATCCATTTTAGTAATTACAGAGGTTTTAGGGAAGAGTTGAATTGATGTAGGCATTATGTAAACAACACGAGTAGATTTACAACGTGATCAATAAATTTCAAGGGACTTGCTGGGATATCCGCGTCAGCAAGGGCCCAGGGCCTGGGCCTGATTGCTCCATCTATCTGCTCAAGCCCAAGGGTTCGACGAAAATAAAATAAGAGCCAAATAATCGGCACTTTACGGATAAAAGGTACACGTCTCGCTAGAGATATGAAAAGTGAGGGGATTATTTTTATTATTCAGCGCGAATAATCCTTTTGTGGTTTCACAAGTGCTAATAAATGTTTATGAATATTGACAGTTCAATTGTATGTGGACAGAAGTGGAGAGGTGTAGAATATTAAAATAATTACTATCGAAATCAGTAACATTATTAATTAAGCGGGCTCCGTGCTATTCGGTTTGAAATGCACCTGAAAAATGTGCAACGATGATGTTGTTGACGAATAAAGTAACCATTAGTAACTTCAAATCGCAAAGTGATTTAGCTGAGTCGAGTTGCATTAAATTCCTTTTATCGACGCACTCGGACGACATAAAGCAAGCTTACAAAAGCGTCGCGACGCTAAATTACTGATGCATTGAATGCATCGATTACCTCCCGTATTTCGACTTTCACTTTTGTTCAAACGGTAGATGCATTCAGTTCAATAATGGCTATATTCATACTATGGTTTGTAGTTATCAAATCTACCTTTGTAATTGTATCTATACCTATGTTCTTTTCTACAGATAAATAAACAAATAATCTATACCCCGTTTCCTTCCTTTTTTTTGTCTCTGTCTCTCTCTCTTCTGCTTCTTCCTGTCTTATAATAACTATTTCCTTATTGCATCCTAAGTTGTAATTTACCGGAGTCGAGTCAGTACTATATTTATCACCTAGCTATTGCCCGCGACTTCGTGCGCGTGACTCTTCATTCCCGTGGAAATTTTCGTTTGTCATGACATTAGTCTACACAAAAAAAGAATTATCCAATTCGGTGCATTCGTTCGATATTGCCATATATTTGAATGACGATAGCTTTTTTTTTTAATGAACCGATTTTTAAGAAACAATCTTTAAATACTTTGTGAGTTAAAACAAAGCAATTGGTGAAAGTTTTAATAAAATAGTTTTAGTACTTTTTGGGTTGATCGTGGTCATACAGACAGACAGACAAAAAATTCTAAAAAAGTTTTTTGTTCTTTTTTTTAAGTGTCCCTCTATTTATTTCAGAAGAAAACACTAAATGTACAGACAAAATCTTTTACTGTTTTATTATTTGTCTATACATATAACAACAACCGGGACAATATATTTATATTGTTCGGTCCGCTACCACGAATGTAATTTCTTTTACCTACACATGAAACGATTCAGCAATTTTTTTTTAAAAACAGTTGAAGAATAACAATAAAAAGCTTTTTACACTTGTGAAAATAAATAGTAAAGAAGTTATGAAAAACATATATAGCCAACATATAAATATATAAACCGGTCAAAATCATAACCATTCCTTTGGGTTCCTCGTATACGAGCAAAAAGGCTTTTGCTCGTATACGGGGAACATGGAAGAATTATGAATGAAAATATCTTATTACTGCTAACGGAGGAGCTTTTATTAGCATTATTTATTTTAATTGGGAAAATCTGGTGGTAGATTTCTATTAATTTCTATACACAAAGAGAACCTGGGCTCCAATATTTTCAACATTAATTTTGTGGTGTTTCAATGCACGCAGTAATTAAAATCGAAATAAATAAGAGTTGGAATAAAATGATTTTAACGAATCAATCACAACTGAAAATTTTCGTAATTGAAAGTCTGTGCTGATTAATAAATGAGCGAAATCCTTATTATTTGCAGCCGAACTTTGTTATTATAATATTTATATTTATTATAAACAAAGTTGAAATTTCTTTGCAGCCTGCAAAATCATAATTGGGTATTACCGTATTATTACGCCAAAGAAATTCCGTGATAAGGTTTCGAATAGAAGGCTTTTGGAGTAGATTAGCGTATCAACCAATAAAGTCGTATGAATATAAATCTAACACTAGGTTTTACAAACCCCCAGTAAAGGTGGAGGCAGGGAGGCTCAACGGGACGTCAGCGTCGATTGCTGAATCCTTTCCGCTTCCGTCGCACCAGCAGTCAACTTCCGGTTTAGATCTATAACTCGTCTGCTTAGAACATTGTTCGCGTTCAACTGAAAAATATCATCTTAAGCTAGCAGTGTTTATGATGTCGCTGCGAATTCCCGCTGAGCCAAACGAAGTTGCCATTTGTTTTACTTAGAATAACAAGTTGGAGATGAAGTGTCGTGTTGATGATAGAAGCATGATTACGTTAGTCAGGTCTATAGGTGAATTACTCATGTGGTTGTGGCGAACATCTACTTATGGAGGATTTCGTAGAAGAGAAACATTAAGACATCGCATTTAGGCGGACCATGGGCTCCAATAAAACTGCTTTTCACCAAGAAATGCTGGGCTGATGATGATAAAGGTAAAATATTAAGACAAAAAATTTTATTGTATGAAAAAGTATCTAGGTAATATAAATATTTATTTATTTCGAGACTAAGTCATTGTCTAATTACATTACAAGCTTATTTTAATAAACCAAATCATTTTTATTTCCAGTTCTTTTCTTTAGCATTTAAATAGTTTATTCGCCTACCTTAACCGGTGAAGCTGCAAGGGATTGAATATTCAAAGTACGAGAGCCTTCTTATTTTTTTACAAAAAAAAAACGGTTCTAATACAACCAGGACTAACTTTCCGGCAATCAGCAGACTCAAGTTAGGAAGGGTTAAATCAAAGGGTTCCGGTTTTATGAAGACTTATTTTCAGACTTACCTTGAAGTTGAAATTAGATTTAATCTGGCTCGTAGCTTTAGGATTGAATTTTGTAAACAATTTCGGATATCTCTACAACTTTCAGTATTTGTTAAAATACCATCGGGAGTTAGGGTGCTGTTTGAGAACTCCTTTGAAATGCGTACTTACATGTGAGGTCGAGTTCTATGAACACCTGCCCAGCGGGCAAGGTACGTATCTACTTAAATTTGAGTTGTTTTTCCGTTTCATTTGTATAGCTGACATTGTTACGTTTTGTGTGTGGGTAGATGAATGTAATTATTCTTGGTCCAATTCTCCAATGTACTCCTAAATGTACGTACAATCAGCAAATTATGTAAGTAAGGCTTCGACTTAAAATGTGACTGTTTTAATTTTTTTATTCACTAGCGATGCTTACTACTTCTTGGTTTTCACCCAGATACACTAGGTAATAAGTAGCTTTTGCTCTTTCTTTATGTAGCATTATATTTTTGTTAAATAATAATAATAAAATCTATGTATGAAGGACCAATGATTATACCTCTAGATATTGGAAATATGGGTCTTTCGTCGTTTCGCACCACAAGCGATTCGAACCGCGGTGCGAATCGCCCAAGAGCCGTTTTTGAATGGGTTTTTTCGCACCGCAGTTGTTGTAGCAGTTCGAAAGGCCCAAAGTATTTTTTGGAATGGGTCGATTCGGACCACAGGGCGAAACGATCCAATACTCTATGCGTGGGGGCGATTTGGACTCATATTAAAAATTTAAGAATTTGAATTATTTATATGTACAAATAAGAAGAAAAATGTAAATATTATATTAAAAAAAAAACTCAACATTGCATAATCATAGATTGAATCACTAACAGTCTAAAATCAACAAAAATATAAAACTTGTAAACTAAAACTAAACTTAAAACTTAGGCGGCGGCGATGTTCACATAATAAAAAAAAAACTTTGTGGGCTTATGATATCAATTTGTATTTTAAGAATTATTTTGTTGTCCTGTTATTTTGTGCCTGGTTGTACTACCTATATGAGATGTGTAATTAAAATATATTACTTTTGTCAGAATTCACCAATTCAAAAAGAAAACTACTTACTTTGTTATTCGAACCGTGGTGTGAAAGAACCCATTCATAAAGAGCTATTCGGCGATTCGCACCGTGGTGCGAAAGAACCCATTCAAAAACGGCTCTTGGGCGATTCCCACCGCGGTTCGAATCGCTTGTGGTGCGAAACGACGAAAGACCCGGAAATATAGGTACTTCACAAAATTCCGTATTTCCTTATAAGAAACTGAATTCTGTTCATTGAATATTTATTTCAGTAAACGTGTTTTAATAAAAACATAAACTGAGTATTTGCAAAGATACTCCTGATGTTGTTTACGTCCATAGGATACGGTAGCTACTTTCCAAAAAAGTGTACAAAAATATTGAAATACAAAACTTTACCAAAACATGTCTTGTAGGATTCGACGGAATGTCACTATTTCCTGTGTGCGGCAGGGTAACTCTTTGTAGCCTTAACGCGTGGACCGCACTCATTTCATTGTCCACATACTGGGTAGGAAATCGATGAATAGGATGCGAAATAAGTAACTATAGCATGACAACTGAAAGAAACGCCAACAGAAATGGGTCACTTTATTCCTTGGATAGTAATCTCTATTTGTTTATAGTGAACAATTATTATATTCATTATAGTGTGTAATAGTACTAGTAGTATTTGCCCTTGTTGAGTTTTAATCTAATGCTACTCGTATCTGTGGGGGCTTTTAATTGGATCTTTGTCATGAATTTTAGATACCATTTTTCGTATTAATAGCTGTAAATCTAAAATATGGATACCTAAATTTGAATAAATAAATTATCGAAAAGCGAACTATACAATATCTCTTAATGATGAAAAATGTCTTTAAAATATATTTCCTGGTTTGGAAAGCCATTGAAATACCGATAGGTGCATTATGAAACTTTCGATTTAGTATCTATTGAAAAAAATTATTGAAGCACTTGTTGTCATTAAAAATATACAGAACATAATATTCTTATTACATTTTGAATATAAGTAGGTTTCTCTCAATCAAAGATAAATTATTCCTTTTGAAATTATATAGAATTGAGAATGAAGCTCACTAACATCTGAAAATGTAAAAAATATGCTGACGGGATTACATTTTTTTATGTGAAAGTAAGTCAGGTAAAAAGCTAATTACGCCTTTCCCCGTTCAAGTATACGCCATCAAATCGCATGAATCGTTCGCTTATATTTATGGGGGAGCGGAGAAAAAACGACGTGCTGAATTAAGCCAACATTTTTTCTAAGTGGGCAGTAAACGGGCTGCTTTACCCATATATATTGAAGTGTCGTATATTTTACGATCCATCCCGCTTGAGGGCACTTCCCCCGCGGCAATAGGGCGAACATCCACATTGAGTGGACAAAATTACCTTCCTTCGTGTTTTACAAACTCGACCCTTTGTTTAAATACCAACTTAGCATCTTACCCAATCTTTTCTTCAGTATTTTATCGCAGCACATTTTTGCTTATATTCTAATAGAGTATTTGTATTGTAAGGCACTGTATGACCCAGTAGCAAATCGTCTGTTATTAGGCGAGAGGTAGTTAAGAGTTTCGTGTCAAATGCAAAACTTAGTTAATCACTTGGTTAATTAAAATTATACAGGAAATTTGCCAAAACGAGACATTTCTTTTGCCGACATGCAAACAATTAATTACGAGGGATATTAATGTTGGACATTTGTAAGGAAAGTCCATTTCGCGGTTCGGACGCTGCTAATGCGCACACTTGTATCTTTTTATCTGTTTCCGCTTGGTTCATGCACGAAGAATATGTCAAAAGAATAGTTTTTTCTTGTTTTTGGACTCTGCGAGCTGATGGCTAATGTTAACTCAAGTTCACGAACATGAAATAACCGTTAACACTTAAAACGGCAGTTTAAAAATGTCGTTTTATATAAAAACTGTTGTTTTTAATTTAAACAAACATTGGTAAACTCAGGTCTCAGTTATGAATTAGTAAAAGAAATTGAATTAATTGAACCACTGTTATTTTACAGTATCAAGAAGTAATACATACACTAAAAACTTCTTTGTCAAAAGCTGTCTTTAAATTTATGAAGATAATAATACTTATGATAAAAATAAATGAATTTTAAGTAGATCTTAAAGTTTTAAGTAGAAAAATTCATTTTAAATTACTACAGGAGAATCTACGATAATTCCATCATTATTTTTTTTTTGGAAAAAAAGAATACTATTGTGAATATCTTAAAAGATCAAACACAACATTTCCAAAATAAAGAATTGTCCAAACACCTAGTAATGTGATACAAGAATTGATACATTTAATCGATGCGTCCAATCTCGTCTGTTGTGGTGTTTGTGGCGAGTTAATTAGCCATCGACAAGCCGAGGTGTGCCCGGCTAGTGTTGTGATAGCGTTCACATAATCCGATAAAATATACCCGTTGGCTCGTCCCGCACCGCTGCTCATTATTTGTAATTACTCGGCGAGCTATTTGTGCCCAGTTGTTAATAAAAAGAGAACTTTTTCGGGTGTTTACATTTCTGAGGATATATATATCTTTATGACCAGTTGTTGAATTTTAGGAATATGGCACAATTTTTTTTTATATTTAGCTACCTAACCTAGGGCTTGCCTAGGTTAGGTAGGTTGAAACGACGCTGGGATTAGCTTGTTATTAGCAGATTCACTTCGATGTTTAATTAATGTTTAAAGTGAAATAAAAGCGTACAAATAGCAAGGAGTATGTTTAATCAACGCCCTACACTCTCGAAAGAAACCCTCTTCTTACCCGATGTTCCTTAACTTTTTTATTTTGTTGTTTAATTAACTTGTTTATTTATTAACACGTTGGCGGACGGTTTTGAAAACATAATAGAAGTTTAATTGTTAACTAATTACAAACCAAAAGATGATTTTTTAATAAAAACTATATTACATTAATAATTATGGATTTACTAATTAATAAAAAAAAACCACACCCATCATCCATCAGGTAATTAAATTAACAAAATTGCTGGGAACTAAGTTGTTCCATGAGTCTCTGCAGAATTAACTTTGTGTTAAAAGGCAGAAAATTTAAATTGAATCCTTTATTAGCGTTTTATGGGCGCCCCGTTTAAGCAGCGGTCAGAGGGCCGACCGAGATATGGTAAAGGCGGGCGCGCGAGACGGACGCTATTTATTGCGCAATTGAGATCGACTTTCCTTCAATATTTCACACACTACAACTTAACTCTAACCATGACCGTCGACGCCATAGATCTAGGAAATCCCCCGCGGTCTGGCTTTTTTTTTTTAAATCTAGGGTTTACGCAGTTAATAAATTAAGTGGGTAAGAGACGTCACCTTACACTTGTTAGTTCATCCATAATCATGGTACTACCTTAACTGCCTTTGACGTCCAGTGGTATGTGTTCGGCTTATGATTCGGAAGTCGTGAGTCCGAATTTTTTCCCAATAAAAATACTACAATTTTAAAGGCCGTGATTTGGTTCGGTTGCTCTGACGAGTAACTCAATTGCGACTTACTGAGAAAGAGAAATACGAACTAGGATAATTCTCACGTTTAATAATACATTTTGCTTTGTTTTTAATTTTTTTACTTATTTAACTTCTTGATAAGAAACCCTTGACTTATGCAGCGTGAAATCAATTGTATATTTTTTATCGGCAAAAATTAAGTGTATTACGTATTTATGATGGAATAGATGGATCACCAATTATTAAATGATAATTTTATTTTACGATTTGAAAATGTTTTCATATAGGTAAAATTAATAAATCAAGCCACTAATAACAGAAAGATAAATCATATCCCATATAAAATATACTCATAATTTTAAACAATATTTTGCAAATCCAATTGAGGCTACTTATCATATTTGCGGGATTGTAGTTTACATTCGATGTAATATTCTCCACCTTGTTTACGCCAGTATAATGATGATTATCAGTAAATCGAGCATTGCATAATTCGTTGCCAATAAAACATAAGATGGTGAGTACAGAGATATCTCTACATTCATAAACCAAAACTGTATCAAAACGAGGTTTGTATTTTATTGATACGACAAATTAATATGGGTGTCTTAATATGAATTTTATCTATCTATCTGTTTGTTTATACATGCATCGCGTAAAAACACTGCATAAAAATGCAATAAATGCGATTTTGCACCGATCGATGTAATTCTTATACCTTAGAGTATAATCTTCACTGTTTTAAATTGCACGAAATGGTGGCCACATTTTGTCTAAATACATGTGCTGTTTTATTAGGAACTAAGAAATGTCGTCTAATTATCTGAAATTAAGTAATCCATCTAAAACAAATAATTTGGAAACGCGCGCGGAGTCAAATTTTTCTTTTTTAATCTATGGTCTAAAACATGGCCTATGTGTCATGAAAAAGACACACTAAGAACTTCATTTTACATTTAAAAGTATGTATGAAAAACAACATGATCATCTGTATTTTTTTTATTTGTTCCAATGGATACAGATTGTACACCGCATTATCGAATTATGCTAATTGTCTTTTGTTGTTAGTGACTACGTAGTTAGTTACTTACATATATTGCCATCGACTGTTAGTTATGTCAAATTGTTATTGCAGTGATTAATGTAATGGTAACTATCAAGGCTATCAAGAAAAGCTATTTAAACTAAACTCATGATTCATTAAAAAACTTTTCGTATACTTAACCTCCATACATTTTTTTACAAATAGGAACAAGCATAAGACTAGCATAAACATCATTGTATGACGCTAGTAAAACCTTATGAATTCAATCGCGCATTGTTGCCTTCGATATTTTGCCACATTATAGTAATATCTCTCTCATCTATTTTTTCATCATCTGTTTCTCAGCGTTTTTCCACCCCAGTCTGGTTGCTGTGAGGCACCACCACCTTTCAAACTGGAAAACAACAAGGCAGCAGTAAAAGCAGCCAGGTACATGGGTGGAACATAAGTCGGATCAGAAATGACAAAGATATGAGGTCACAAAGTTAAAAATAATTATTTAGTCCAATTGAGAACCTCCTCCTTTTTTGAAAGAACACAGAGTAAGATGGCAAGATGGTAGAGCAGATATTTCATGTTATAATTGTGTTGATGTAGAGCTATAAAACGAGTCAGTTGAAGTCTAGTTCAATAAAAGCGTGAGGCCATTGATATGATTTGTATGGAAGTGACTATTATACTTAAAATTTGAAATTTATGCCAGAATGGACAAATGCTCATCAAATCGTGTTTCATGAAAATAACCTTAGATCGTTTAATCGAAAAATGATAATAAAGAAAAATATTGTGGTGACCAATATCTATTTTCGTTAAGATTTCGGAAAAAGATCTAACTAAGATGGCACAGTGACTCAAAAAAAAACAAAGCCTCCAGTTGATAAGGATCTTCCCTTCGCCACCTTTTGCCGATATCAGCAGCTCATGCAGATCCTTTTTCACTTTGTCAAATTGTGAAAGATCTAGCCAATTTATATCACTGTGAGTATGACCACTGCTGTTCCTCCGTCAGCCAGCAGTGACTGCTCAGCTTTGAATCGCGGCTTCAATTTCGCCCCGTTTGATGTGTTTAATTACTTTGTTTGTTCTTGTTGGGGTGATGCTTGTTGCGGTCGCCCTAAGTCGAACGCGTTTCCAAAACTGTTAGCATTCCCAAATTAAATGTAACCCGCGTCAAACTAACCAAATAGTTTTATGCTGTAAACGAAATAATTAAATTCGTATTCAGGGTCGGTAAAGTGTTTATTTACTGAGTTATATTTGGATATTTCAGCCTGCAGTTGATTTCAGCCTACGAGTGTAACTATGAATATAACTTTATTCAGTCTTGTTTGTCACGAACATCTTTTATTTATTCGTCATTATCATTCCGTGTAGGTGATACAGTCCATCGACTATGCACACCCTGGTGTCAGAGTTCATCAGAACAGCTTCTTTTATTACTTCAAATTCATTTTCACCAGAAGTTTTTAAGATATAGATATATCTTGTCTTTCATCAAAAGTGAATTTATTGACCTATTTCACTACATAGTATAAAACAAAGCCGTTTTCTCCATTTCTATGTCCCATTGTATGTTTAAATCTTTAAAACTACGCAACGGATTTTGATGCGGTTTTTAATAGATAGAGTGATTCAAGAGAAAGGTTTTTATGCCCATGCGAAGCCGGGGCGGGTCGCTAGTTTATTTATTAAGAATCGAGATGGATAGTGATGATGATGGATGGAGAACTTTATCTATAAACAAGCTGTTGCCCGCTCCCATGGGAATTCCGGGATAAAATATAGCCTATTGTTCCAGGGTGTAAGCACTCTTCGTTCCAAATTTCAGCCAAATCCGTTAAGAAATTTTCCTGTGAAAGAGTAACAAACAACCAAACAAACTTTCGTGTTTATAATATTAGTATGATATATTTAAGAACACTAATACTACCGAGATATTGTAGATCGTTTATTGCGTGATATTGTCGGGATAATTGAGGCTAGGCGCGAACAATGATTAAAACGGCGAATTTTAAACCAAAGTCTGGGTTCTAGGAGGATGGGGCGAGGGTCCACAATATATCTTGTGGGCAGGCAACCGCGATTTGACTGACGGCGCGCTCTGAAGGGACATTTATCAGCCTCACTAGCGGGTTACACTAAACCAAACAACAATGAATTCTCATTGACAAATTGTCTTGACGTTTCTTGTTCTACTTACAAGTACTATTTTTACTAATTGACCGGTATTAACTATGAATCTGGGTTCAAATATTTAAAAAAAGATATACTGTCAGTCAATACACTTGATTTAGGTATGATATATGAGTATCCATTGTTAATACTTTCTTACTTATACCTATATAAACTAGTGGTTCTGTGAACAGTAGACCTCGCGAACCTCCTCCGTTAACCCCCTTTCTCTTTTTTTCGTAACTATAGATAGGTATTTCCTATTCTGTTAATTCTTGTTCCTCGTCTATTCTCAAAAGAAGGATTTTTTCCATAGTTACTACCTATTATGGTCAGACGGTCCAAATAAATAAATAGAATTAAAAAAAAATATAATAAAAAAAATAATAATAACAAAACTAAAATTAAAAATTAACAGGGAAATTAACTTATCTATGACCGAAAACGAAACCATAGCGCATATTAGTTTGTAAAAGAACCATATAGAGGTATAATGTGATGATGATGTGGTATAAGCAATATAACAATATAGAAAACTTTCCCCCATTTTCCCCCAATCAAAAAAAGCTCAAGACATAAAATAAAAAAAAAAAACAAGTAACACGTGTGCCAAGTTTCATTAGGATCCGTTTGTAAACAACGTCACAAAAAACTGTTTACTTTTACTGTTTTAATGTTAATACTATAAATAACTTGTAGAGTCAAAATGAAGATATTTTGTAATTGTAACTATTAATGGTCAGACTAACTTATGGAACTTGTGTCATCAACATTATTTGTTCAACAAGTTGTTATCAATATCAGCATCAGATATTTTTTTTGCCCGCGGCTCCTTATATTCGCACAGTTGTTCTGTTTTGAGTAGCTTTCTGCAAATCTATATCGTCTTTTCTAAACTATCTATTGGTTCATAGCCCGCTAAAATGCAGACTCCATTATCAAGATCTCAGCGGTTTCCTAATATTGTAGGTATGATCCGCCTGCAATCGAAAGGGTACAAAGAAATGCAGTCTTTATCAAGAACAAGCTTTCGGGCGCAGCTTCGCCTGTGTGAATTTTCCTCGGGAACAGTACCTTTTCCCGGGATGAAGGGTACCCTTTGTCCTTATCAATACTCTTAGCTATGTGTATGCGAAGTTTCAAAATTGGTTCAGTAGATAAGGCATGAAGAGTAACAAACAAATAAATATACAAACTCACTTTCGCATTTATGATATTAGTTGGGATTTAGTTCTTATTGAATAGAAATGAAATTCAAAGAACAATTTCTATTATTGTCTATGTCCGACTGATAACAGTCGTCCGTCGAATGTAAGCCACTTATGAAAATGAATGTAAAACGCGGATAAACCAAAGCCTATTTTCCGCGCCAAGTAAAGCGGGCGGTTACAAATTGCTTTGGGCAAAGCGTAAATTTTAATTTTATCTCTAATACCCAAATGAGCAGCGTGACTCGACATAATAAATGTACTCTTCCCACGTTAGCTCGCGGTCGATTCGGTTACTACTATGTCTGCACTTTCTTGCAGTTTGCGCTCTGTATACTTGAATAAACGCTGACTTTTGATTGTGAACTTACGAGTAGTTCATCACTTGACTTGTCATAAGAGGAGACTGTAATAATAACACAGGTCTAAGTTTACTCGTACTTCTTTTAAATTGGAGGCACTTTCCACCACCAGAAAGAGGGACATTGACTGCTTTTGCGGACCTTGGACTCAAAAGATAAATATTTTTTGTTTTACATTAAATATGTGATGATGATATATTTAAAAAAATATATAATTTCTTTTTAACCAGCTTGTACCCGCGGCTCCCCATAAAGTTTCCTATATTTGACTCCGGGTCCTAAACTATATCCATACCAATAAAAAATAATATAGCTTCATCAAAATCGGTCCAGTGATTTAGCCATGAAAGCATAACAGACAGACAAATTTTCGCATTTACAATATTAGTATGGATCATTATATATTGCTGTCAAAATTCCTCGCCCAGCCAAGTGCGCAAACCGCGCGCCAAACAACTCGATCTCGTTATCGCAGCGCACGCTTCACTTCACATAATGCGACCACCTGCTTCTAGTTTTTCCACTTCAGTTACAATGCTAAATATTCCGGATGTAGATTTGGGATGACCGGGGCTTCTGTTATTGACCTACATTGGATAATAGCAGCCGTGGAATATTTTCCAGCCACTTTTGTTGAATATTGTTGTATATTTCAAATAACAGTAAATGAAATCGTGATGTAATAAGTAATATGAATTATTTTTTCATGTTGAATATAAAAGAAATATATATAGAATACATTTATTTATTTATTCAACTGATCACTACACTTACAGTTAAATATAACATAGAAGGATATATAGCTAAAAATTTAACTGAATAGTTTAATAGCCAATATAACTATTATCGGAAAGATAGAGATGGTCGCCGTCACTATTGGTATGTTATCATAAGCTCTTCCTTAATTAAGAAGTACTTTGAACAGATGGTGGTTTAGCCATTTAATAGGTAGTTTTCCGAAAATTATCTAATGCTTATTAAATCCTTACTTAAATACATTCTAAACTTCTACTAATTAATATGAAAATATAAAATAAATAAAAAAAATAACTAATAAGTACATAGATTAAAAAAAAAAATTGCGTAGAGAGACCGCACGCGATTTTAAATTCTTTGATTATGAAATACATCGACACTGACGTTGTCTGTTGCTTACCAGTTATTGACTAATGTGATATCTATAAATACTTATAAGTTAATATAATAAGTTTATATATTATATTTACAATTTTACAGCAATAAATTTTATACATTTACATAAAGTCCAATGAACATAAAATAAACTTTTTGACAACTTATGTGGCAGTCGAAGGTAAACAATCCCAGCTACAGTACAGCGGCTTCTTCGCGTCCCATCAATGTGCTAGTCACGACGGGACAGTTTATTTTAACTTCACAACTTCCCGGCAACATTCGAATGGGGCATAATTTTCATAAGAAACCCCCATTGCGCCCCGACGCAAAAATTAGATTCATCAGCCTTCCAGGCACATGGCACGAAACATTCGCATAGCTACCAATTCAATTCGACTTCATAACGAGTGCGTGAACAATGTAATGTTGAACTTCGGTTACTTTGCATTTTGCTTTGTAAGTACGTTATCAGTTAAAAGTCGAATTCAACTGAACGCGGAAAAATGTACAGAGGTTAAAAGGCAATAAAGTCGAATTAGGGAAATCATATTAACATCACGCTCCTTTATCACGATTAGATGAATAAACGGAGTAACCATAAACCACTCGAACATCTTTTGTTGGAATAATTTTGCCATCCACGGCAAGTGTGGAAAGAATGTTATTGGATTTGTAGAGTAATTCGCGCAACGCGTCTTTATTAACGTTTAATATCGAAGATAAATGGCATTTTGTTCTTTAATATTATTTTATTCCAAGTTTCCGTATCGCAGTTAAATAAAGTCAAATTTGAGATTAGACATTTTTCGCATATATTTAGCTTTTATTTCGCCAATGGTCTTTGTAAGAAGAAAAAATATACAAAACTCCTTTGGGATTACGAGGCGTAGGCTGCTACGAGCGTCGTAGGTCATCTACGAAACTGGCGAACAAAATGAAAATTTCGATCAGACAGAACACATAAAGAGCACTTTCACCATTTACTCAAATATTCAAGATATGATACCTACATTTTCATATATATTATCTATGTAGCAATTCAATCCGAGGCTCTTCGTTTTATGCTTGCTCTTCACGCTACAGTAATGCGTAACAATATCGTAAACGTAGTGTCGTTCGGAATCAAAGCTATAAACTGTACTGTTGCGAACTGTAAAATAATGTGTATACAAAAAGATAACTGGCGAAAAATGAGATGAAACCGGCTGATATCAAATGTGCTCCCAGTGTATTATCGAGTTATATTATTGTAAAAATCTGATATAAGTTTATTATTACTTTAATTTAGTTACGCGAAGGCAGTAATGGAAGTGTTTCACTTTAACGCTGTTTAAAACGTAAAATGTAATGTTTTTGCTTTAGATGAGCTAGAGCTCAAACTCTCTGGTAATTACGTAATTTATATTCATAACAGAAAAATTGCCGATTCCTGTAATAAATAAGTATCAGTCAAACCAGACACCACACCGTAAATACCACAGAGTAAATAAATCATTTTACGCCCAACGATGAGAGATTTTCTCGAGATTTCGTGCATTGATCTTCTTGACAAGGAATAGCAATCATAATAATTTATTAAACAAATTTATCTTTAAACTATTTAAGTCTGCTATGTTAATTAAACAAAAAAATATCAAAACCATATAGTATTCTACTAAGACACATTGTATGAAGCGAGCGATACATCTTTAGTCTTTTTAATTTGCAAAGTAACGGCGAACGGTGAGCTTGTCGCGAGGACTGTAAGAAGGCTTTAGGACAAGCGACGTGCGACAAAGTTTTTATTTCCCTCGGGGCTCACCGATCGCAGAGCCACCTGGGCGGCTCTTCGCATGGATGGGAACCTATATTATTTGTTTGAACAAAACTTTCTGGTCTCCTGTGAGATAACTAAATTATGTTTGTGTCCCGAACGCCACTTGTATTCAATGTCTTGCACGTGATTTCGATATTCGGAAATGAAAATAAACTTTAGTTTACAAATGCAAAAGTTTGCATTGCAGAACTGTGATCGTCCAGTAGGAAAGAAAAGAAATGCGGTCTTATTTGAAATTGTGTATATTGTAAGGAAATTATGTGAAACGTATATTAGATACAGATCTAAATGAAACATCTTTTTAACATTTATGTTATGCTGTTAACCGTATATTAAAGTAAAGAAAAAATAAAGCTTTATACCCATGTTAATAATGTATCTAATAAATAGTTAAGGAGTTTCACATATATATAACTCCTAAAATTCGTGGTCTATATAAAATTAAGTAGCATAATAAGTCATGGCACTGAGTTTTACTTATATGTGTGGGTTTCCAGCCATTTTTAAAACTTTAAAAGAAAGAAAGCCCCGAATTACCTACTAAAAGCAAAAAAAGGGCAATAGTGTCACCTAGTTGTAAAAGGCCTTGCATACTAGCCAGGAATCCTTTACGTTTTTCAAAGTTTTGCTTTTGGAAATCTTATTTAGTAAAGTATATGACAAATGCACTTTTGCAACTTATCGAGCTAAGTAACCAGTTAAGCGAAATCAAAACTTTTTTCCATATAAGATTCAAGCTGATTTTTCAATTATATACTTAACAGAAAATTTACATTTTACACTTATAATATTGGAATATCTTAGACCGACTTCGTTAATATCACTAGTGTCGAAAGTTTCCGACGTTCCAAGTTCGATAACTGTCAGATTCCAACTGGAATTTTTAAATTAATTCAGAGGAAACATAAAATTGGGAAAGTTGTTTAAGAACAAATTATTAAGAAGTAATTAATGTCAAGGAAACTTTTGTGAGTTATTTTATTAACAATACGTGTTCCATAGACACAATCCTTGTAGGAGATTGGATAACTGTTATGGTAACAAAGTCTTACTCGTAGATTGTAGTGCAAAAAGTAAATCTAAACAAAATAATTTGATTCGTAAAGAAGTTTTTATCGCTTTACCAACCTTTCCCTTTCACTAAAAACAATCTATAAAATCTCTGAATAAACAAACATCCGCTTCTTTTGCCCTTTTGCACTCGTAAAAGAGGACTGAGAACTTCCACTAAACTTATTTAAACTTTTACCCTAGAAAATCCTTTTTGTGAGCAGTTTAAATGTGGAAAAGAATATGTATCGGAGGATGCTAGGATGGTTACCCAGTTTATTGAAATACATTTGAAAATACTGACACGTGTAGCAGGTTTTAGCAAAAATATATCTATAAACGAAGCTGTTACCTGCCGCTCCCCCGCGTGAGACTCGCTTATATAGCGCCCAAAAGTAGCTCCAGGTTTGATCCCTAGTCCTTGACTATATTCATACCAAATTTCATCAAAATAGGTTCAGCAGTTTAGTCGTGAAAAAGAAACAGACAGGCAGACAGACTTTCGCATTTATAATATAAGTATGGAAGTATAGATGTACATTATCATTGCAGTCGTATAAAGTCTTGATAAAATAAATAAGCATTTTCTATAATCTGTATGATAAGCTTTGAATTAATAAACAAAGATGTTGACATATTTATATAATTGAGGATAAAGCTGCAAGCTACATAAAATAAAAAAGATATAAAGAAAATAAACAAACTCAGTATGTTACACGTTACCTAATCTAATCGACTTAAAATTTTGCAGTTACCAAAATGTTTGTAAACGTAAACAGTATCTTGTTAAAGCCAAAACACTCACTGATCAAAACATTAAGGCCTGTCATATGCCATCGATTAGTTTCCGAGATGTGATAAGGGTAGCATATACTTTCAATAATGCGTAAATGGTGGATCGACTTTTCAAAGGGTTCGAAGTTTAAGTTTGCCCTTAAGGTATTCGAGAGGGATTTCAATTTTAACTTTAGATACTTGCCGAGAAGATTTACGAATTATCTTTATGCTTTGACTTACTCATCAATTTTTGTTTATTTTCTAAAGTTGTTTTATGCTAATTAAAATTTATACATCATCATCATTACAATCATTGTTTTGGTCTTAAGACTACAGCTAGATGTAATTTAACTCTTCGTTCACCAATCATTGACCTGTATTTATTTGTTGGCATTTTCTGAATAAATATCTTGATATCAGTAAGATTGCTAAGATTGACGAGTTTTTAATTATTTTACAAATCTATAAAAACTTCGTTTCTAACAGATAAAAAATCGGTTAGAAACAAAAATAAAGTTGTCAATATAATTAATTAACTTGAAAAACACATACTAAAGTAAATACGAGAACCTCTTTTAAGGTTGATTGTAATATTGATTAGAAGTGTATATGATAAAAAAGAAAAAAAAACTATGCTCGTAAATATATTCTCTTTCACCTAAAATAAGGGAAATAGGGAGGGTAATGTGGTATATTATTAATCGTACAATGTTTCCCTAAAACTAACTTCTTTTACATTTTTCGTAACAAAGCGAACCTATATATAACCTATATAGAAAGATCTAAATAAACCTGTGGTTTAAAAGTCGATGGTGTAAAAATACCAGTTCTCTGCACTCTCCGCCGCCGTGTGTCATTGTTTAGAGATCTCGAGACGTCGCCGGAGTCAATATGCGGAACATTTCCTATTACACGCCCACTTCTTCCCGTGAACGGATGGAATCATACAGAGCTGTTGACACCGTAAAAGATTTTCGTTGCGTTCGGTTTATATCTAATAATTACTTAATGCTCTCGCTATATTAATTACGCCTTCGTTCTCGAAAAATAAGCGGCCTTACTTAATGCTATTTTGATTTATCTGCTTATTCAATGAGTACTTAATAAGTACTTGCTAATAAATTATGTTATTAATATAATATGACAATAACTAAAAATATCACAAATATCAGTAACCAAGTTGAGATATCACCAAAAACCAGATAGATTTGCTTTTTGTATTAAGGAAAATAATTAAAAATCAGTTCTAGCCAAAATTTAAGTAATAAATCAACCAAAATTTAAATAAGGCTAGTCTCGGCATAATATTTCCCGAAGGTAACGAGGCCTAAAGACTGGCGTAATGATTGTCACTATTTGCTTGAAGCAAGTAATTAAGAATAAGGTCAGAGAATTGAGAAGGCTACTGAAGGAAAAAAATACAATCTGCCATAAATGTTCTAATGTGCCGTGGACCTGGGTCATTCTATTGAAAATTAACAAACTTAGCATTAAGTTTTTAATGAATTTTCAGCTCTGTATATATCTGACCATATTTTTATTCCAACACAATTTGTAATGGAAGCGACACGCGGAGACAAGAGAGCAAGTCGGGCCGCCGTCGGGGGTGGCGGCAAAATTACTTGCAAATTCCATTTGCAAAGTCGCGGCCAGGCGTCAAAAGAAACGGAATGCTGATTGGTGACTACCAGTATTACGGCACTATGACTCTCTTGGTTCATGGTTATCTTAAATGTTTTAAGGGATCGATACCAATATATGAAACATGTATCATTTAATTTTAGAATAAAAAACTGAGTTTAAATTTTTATTCTACTATAATAGTTATATCTCATTGATTCTTACATACCCGATTAGTTCCGTTTAATATTTGTAATAGAATTTTTGACATAAAAACAAAATAACAAATAAATAGGGACTTCTAATAAAGCTTAGCAATTAGAAACATATATTTTCAAGTTGGACTTAATAGTAATAGTACTTTGTAAAAATATACTTACTTACTACAATGAAGCTAATCAAAGTGGATCATGACTTCTGGTACCAGGTCTCATCTGCTTTCTGCTCAGCGCTACCTCCTGCTTATCTTATGAGATGAAGTTGTGGCGAATCTAGAAGCCCTAAAAAAGCAAACATAACATATTTAAAAAAAACGTATTAACTTAATATTATGTACTTTATTTTCCTTCTACTCATACACATAGCTGATTCGTGGAAACTACTATTAGCGTTTTCCAAACTCGACGCAATTATTTGTAAAAGGCAAATTTAACACAGTATGAAGATTATGGCAATTCATACCTTTTCCTTACCTAAAGTTTCCGTGCTTCTGATTATTGATTCGTAAGTCGGGGTAATTTATAAGGTTTCTTAAGAGTTTACGTTTCGCAGACGCGGCGAAGTTTCGAGAGCAACCGCTATCTTTATACGTTCATTGCTTATTATTGCCATAGAATTAATAATAAATATTGCTTTAGTAATCTACAAAAAATTAAGAGGCGATTTCATAATTTTAGGCGGTGTGCGTGGTTGAATGTCCGTTCAGGTTACAAATATAAATGTGATAAATAAAGTTCATCAAAGGAACTTTAAAATGTTAGCGTTACAGTAGTCCACCAAAGTCATGTTGAATGTCCATAATCCATAACAAGTTAGCTATAAACTTTAAAATTCATAATGTTCAAATATCCGTAATTTTTATTTATCTAATCATCTTTAATCATAACACTTTTGTGCCATAACCACAGAATTAGTAATATTACTAGGTATAACTGAATTTTCTAATTTTATATGTTATAAAGTTACAAGTGTTGTATTGTATTTTATGATGTATGTTGGTTCATATATTAATTTGTATTAAAATTAGTGGCTTAAAACACTAGGTTGAAAATAGTTTTAATCACAAAAGAATTTCTGTAAAACCGACTCCACCTAGTCTTGTCTGCCCTACCTCTATAAAGAGAGATATTCCTACCCGCGTAGGCGTAGAAAGGTGAGGGTTACCGTCAGAATGGCTGGTTGACCATGGCATTTGGCTGTGAGAGTTTAATCAAAAATTGCTACATATTTGCTATTAATTGCTATATATATTAAATAATTGCTACATATGATATTATTTTAGATCTCAGATTTTTTTTTGACCGTCATTCTGACGTCAGGTCGGCTAGTCACCTCCTCGTTCGGCGCAAATTTACAGTGTTTCCATAAAAATTCAGCGGCAATAATTGCTACATCATTATTTCATAAATATGCTGGAGTATGATCTTCGTGTATATATATCACGTAAGAAAATATAGCATTTATAAAATTTGTTCGGTAGAAGTGCCTGAAAAATTGTATTGGCAAATATTTTTTGCAGTTTGTTTAACTTATCAAGGCGTCACACTGAAATAATTTGAATATTTACGTGGTAGAATGATTTACTAAAATAGTATTAATAATATTAGCTATCCGACCGAATTACCCATTCGTGTCTAAGCTTTGGCACTAATCACGGTAAAGATAGGAGCACCAACCCCGCTCCTATCACTGGGATCCAGCCTGAAGCGTACCAATCCCTCGTCCGTGCCTACCTATGTTAATCTACAGTTACATTTGAACACATATTAAAATTATCAACAGCAATATCATATCAATATCAAATACTAATAAAGGCCATGTTAAATCACTAGAGCACAATACACGTCTGCACCGCTCGGCGAACCCAAGGAGAAGAGAGCGTTACACTCATACTCACCCCGACACTACTACTGCCAAGAGGGGTTTACCTGTAGTGGGGAGATATCTATCACGTTATGTTACCGGGCGCTAACACTCGGCCGTCCTGAAAAATCCGGTCGTCCCCGACCGTCTAGCTCGAACCATGAAACAATAATACATTGATTGAATACAAATCACCATTTATGCTTTTTCTATAATGACCTCGCCATCTCGATAATGCATAGTATCTTGGGTTGTTTATCAGTGTTCCGAGACCATTATGACTTTTCCGTTTCAGTCACTTCTGGTTTTTAACTGATCGGAACCCTCACCTATGCTAAATTCGAAAATGACAGTAACCAACTTTATTTCATACATTTTTAACGAATATTAATCACTAATCAACATTATTAACGCTTGCTGTTCCTGCGTAGGTCAGCTCACTTTGTGTTAATTACTGATAACTATTTCGTTAATATTTGAACTCAAGCAATCACATAATTAAACCACATATTCACGTAAATAAACAATAGATACCAAAGTAGATTTATCAAAGTTATCACTCGTTTTAGAACTCACGGATAAGACAATGAAAAACACAAATAATTCACATAATCATTAAATAAACCAAATATTATCATTAACCTTTTCAATGTATTAACATCGAATTCAATCACAAATACCCAAACGTAAAGATTATTTTTTCATATCATTTTTAAAATACCCACAAAATAAATAATTTTCACAGAGATATTTTTTTCACACTTTTTAGGATTGGAATCACATAAAACATGAAAAGACTTACCGTTTCTGCACCAATACTTACAGCTGTGGTATATCATTTCACAACATTACATTTACACTTTAACACTCACTAAAACTTTTTCGACTACTTTAGATTACAAATTTAATCTAACCGTTTTGTTAAATTTACTTACGCGTGTGTCAGAATGTTAACAATTAAATATCACAAAACATGTACAATTTACTAGGCGTGGTAGAATATTAAGAAATATTCTTTCATCATACCACTTCTGATATTAGCTATCCGACCGAATTACCCATTCGTGTCTAAGCTTTGGCACTAATCACGGTAAAGATAGGAGCACCAACCCCGCTCCTATCACTGGGATCCAGCCTGAAGCGTACCAATCCCTCGTCCGTGCCTACCTATGTTAATCTACAGTTACATTTGAACACATATTAAAATTATCAACAGCAATATCATATCAATATCAAATACTAATAAAGGCCATGTTAAATCACTAGAGCACAATACACGTCTGCACCGCTCGGCGAACCCAAGGAGAAGAGAGCGTTACACTCATACTCACCCCGACACTACTACTGCCAAGAGGGGTTTACCGGTAGTGGGGAGATATCTATCACGTGATGTTACCGGGCGCTAACAATAAGTCACAATCTTTCACCGTAGGCATAGTAAAAAAATTGTAATTGTCATAGTAAAAAGGAAAAATTCCTGCTCGGACTATAGCCGCCCTCGCTACGCTCGGGCGTCTAAATGCCTCGCACGGGAATTATTCCTTTCCTCCCTTGTATAACAATCTACTATTGCTGAGACACAGAAGAGTCTCAATACACACAAATGTAATTTTATTTTGAAATTAATTTTTCGATGATTAATCCGGTAAAACCGTGAAACCAGTGGGGTCTCGAAAGTCGATACTTACATGAAATAAAAATTGTGAACATTGATGCAGAACACGCGGGTTTCAGATATCTCAGAGAACTATTAGTATTTTAAGAATAAAAACCTAAATTTAACATTTCAACAACGAAAAATTTCTATGGATATTGTGCAGTGCAAGTCGAAACTTCCGCAATTTTCCGTTTGGTTTACCTGAAATCCAGTGAGAAACATGATCAGAACTTTCTTGTTTTCCATGGCATGATTACCAATGGCGGATAGGAAAAGACTCGGACTCCGATTGGTATGTAAGTTACGACGCGTTACGGCGAACTTAGCTCATTACCAGTGCTACGCTGGTGGAATGACAATGGTGTGAATTTTTACTTCATTCCCGTCCACGCTTATTAGGTGCTCGCCTCCAAGTAGTGGCAGGAGACTTGAGAACGTTAACGCCATATTGAATTTTCCACTTTAACCCTAGACGCTGTTTTGTATTTTGCAACTTTGTAACAGTTCGCATTTTAAATGCAAGATGCTGACGAGTGCAGGATTAAATTATTTGATCGTGGTGTACCACTGATAAAATATATATTTAGTTTGACATCTTTTTTATACGACGGCTTAAGAATATTATATTATAAATATTTTCATAGGCATATTATATAGGTATAGAAAAGTTTCCTTATTCCACTCCTTTTTTCTTCTTTTTTGCCAAATTATCCTTAGGTTGGAATCAGATGATAATCCCGCAATGCTGTATATTCCGGAGATCTTGCCGGAGATTTGTATTTACTTTTCACAGATATTTATGTTCATATAAACACTTGCACAACCAGAGGGGTAATAAATGAAGCAGTCTGTACAAATCTTGACATACTGATTGTGAACCGATCTGCTCCACCTATGTTGAGTGAGATCCAACGTTTGCTAAGAATCCTTTTTCACTATAACCTGATGATTCAAGCTAGTAATGTCCTAATTAAACAAAAAAGAAAACCTCTTAAAGTAAAGTAGTAAATATTATAGTTGAAATCTTGTATTTAAGGTTGTGAGTTTAATATTTAAATAATTGGAGCAATGCATCTTAACTTCTTGGCTATCAAAATTACACACATCATATCCACCATCTCAGAAGATAAAAATAATTGACATGACTACTGCCCCTGTAAAGTATTTATTGTGGTAGTCTGGCTCCGTTGACTCATGTGGAATAAACACCTAAATTTTTCCTCTCAATCACACAAGGAATATCTAAAAGACACTAGTTTAAAAGAGTAGATCACCATGGAAATATTTCACAAAAGTGAATTATATTTCACAGACACTAAGCTTGAAACTGCACAACTTTTTCTGTACTGTTAACCCGGTGTCGTTTCGTGACGGAGTTGAGAATGCAAGGAGTTAGCAGACGAACAAGAATTATAGAATTCAGTATCGAGTGCTGTGGGAATAAGGTCGATAACAAAGCGCGCGGTTGCGGTTTGCCCGTGAGAGCTTGAATTGAGGGAAGGCGGCAGTAAATAACAAGCCAGATCGGATTATTTCGATAAGATCGTAAAATGAAACAAGGCATGCCGCAGCGGGACGTTTTCTTTTTGAATATGTCACACGTTCACCGGAACATTGGTTATGTGGTATTGGAATGTGAAACTTTGAACTGTGTTTTATGATTGAGCATGTGCACGACACAATCACTCTCGCGATACAACTTTGATTTTAAGAAATAAGATGTTTTATAAGATAGGTTAAGGAATAATTCAAGGCACATATGCTTATTTCGAACAGGTATTATTTTGGACACTAACATAACTTTTAAGTGAAATGTATACGAATATCAAAAAAGTCATTCAAACGATAACACATTAAAAACCTAAAATGTCGTTCTTAAATATTTTGCAATTAATATCGATTCATTCTTGTTACTAACACCACAAAATATGTACGTTACTTATAGATACGTTATCTATTCTGTCAGAACAGAAACAGTATACGTACGAAACTTTATACCTATCTACCAAAAAATCACATAAATGTATATTCAAAACTTCTGAGGTTAAATATAACAGCGGTCTAAATAAACATTAACCTGCTCTTAATACGAGCTCTTAACACTTAACCCTTTTAAAATATTTCCAACAATTTGAATAAATACAGCGGCGATGGGTAACGAGGACCGGCGCCGGCACGCGCCGATGCCGACAATCTTATTTTTCCGGAAGGCGCACTCCGGCCCGCTTATTGCCTACGTGCCGGCGGGGCCCGCTCACGTCATATTATTCTATCGAGCGGCTATCGGCAGCGACCACACGATATTAGTGCCCACTGCCTTCTTCAGATATTGCCCGACCGTAAATAAGAAACTCTCATAGACTTATCACCTAAAGAAGTCTTAGGATCGTTATTGGAACATACATTTTTGTGTGGAAATAATAATATATATATATATATTTTTTAATTATCTTTAAACACAAAATGAGTTAAATTATTATTGCTTTATTATACCAAAGTACAAGTAGTGTAATTTAAAAAAAAACTACCTTGAAAATGAATGTCCTCACCGCTAGGTAGCTTAGTTTCATCTCAACTAAGGTTCAACTACTGAAAAATACATGTGTTGATGTTATTTTATGTTATTTTTTCGTATCAACTTTAACGACTTAAATAATTGGTTAACTTCGTTTTAAATTAATAAGTACCAAATTATTTCTAGAATCATTAAAACCAAAAAAATCGTTTATTACAAAACTTGTGTATCACAATTACGTAAACAATAACGTAATAAGGGTTGCCACAGCCGGCGTTATTGTAGCTGCCGAATGTCACCGCGGAGAGTTGTCGAAAAAGTGAAAGTTTTTATCTGTGGGCTCCCTGGGTGCCCGTTCTCATTTCGCGGAGCCACTCTTGATCGCAATCGCTGGCAGGGCTGCCTCGCCAGATAATTGCTGATATGACGTCTAGATACACTGTGCTTTTGTTGGCCTGTTCGATATATCTGTTCGAATCGGTTTGGTTAAATTGATACTATATTGATATTTTTTCAATTAATAAAAATAGATTTGAAGCAGTCCGCTTTTCTTTTGGTATAAAAGCAGGTTTTAAATTTTCCATAATTGGCGATGTAGTAGTTTACACTTGCATCCGAGGTTCAGTAGTTAAGGCGTTTGCTTGTAGATCCAAAGTCATACGTTCTATTCCCTTTGTTCAGTTGTTTCCAGTTTGGTTAGGACATTGCAGGCATGAATCATCTGATTGTCTGATGTTAAGCCGTTGGGCCTACCTGCTATCTGTTAGTCAGTAAAGAACGCACGTCAGAGGTCGATAGGTGTTTCCGAAAAACACTGACACCAGGGTGTGCATGGTCGATTGACCAACACGAAATGATGACGATGATGTGAAAACGGGAGATAAACATTTGAAAAGAGTTAATTTAATATCATCATCGTAAATTTAAGAGATAGGTTCTTGACGGTTGTTCTAATGTAAGTACATTTTTGAACTATCAAAGACCGCAAAAACCGGTTTCATTTTCATAATTCTTTTGTTTTGTTCCCGCTACCGCTTCCGCATACCGATGCGATTGGTTTTCGAATATCTTTGTATTGTAACAAATTTAAGAATACAAGTTCAGATGAAAGCGAGTCATAATTATAAATCAAGAGCTTACTCAGAGTATGACATATCATCACCTGCACAATACTGTATTGGAGGTATACAGGGGTTAATTTTGGGCCCATAATTAAGTGCGGCACTCGTATCCCGAGGAAAAGGGCAGCGCTCTTTATGGACATGACACTGTCGAAGCAATGTCTTGCATAAACACAGCATGTGTAAATTCAATATATGAAAAGGAATACTGAAACAAACAACCCTATTATCAGCGGGAGTGGAGAACAAAGAAAAAAAGGTGTACACTCAAGGGGACGATACGTCAAAAAATTATGTGACCCCAGCAACGCCGCGAGACGGGGCGACGCGCGATGCGTCGGGCGATTTGTATCACTTTGGCAGGGATTTCATTCATTAGTTTGATGGGATGTGATGTGAAATGCCATGAACTTAAAAGTTTTAAATTTACTAGCAAGTATGTAACATTTTGTATTTCATTTGTTTGAAAATAACTCAGTTGTGAAAATGGAAGATGAACTTATGGACATTTATTCGGATCGTCATCATAAATGTAGGAGCACGGCTCTTTGCGGAGTTCTGATTAAAGTTATATTTGTTTGTGTGTCATGTTGTGTTATGTTATTCTACAGTTCTTGTGCTCATTAGATTTAAAAGGCCGTCATTATTGGCACACAGTTATTACTTAACCGTTACATTTATTTACATCTGTATAAAATTTATTTTATGTCAATGTGTGGCCACATATAATAAAATAATCAATCCTTCATCATTCTTCATAATTTAAACCGAAAAAGTCCACTGTTGGATATACCCTACGTAGATTTCCTATCTGACTAAATTCAGCGATCAGCATCTTGCCTTTTTTGCGACTTAAACAAAATCGGCGGGCTATGTAGTAAAAGGGTGTCCCATACTGCATATTGGTATCTGGTCGCCATTTCAGAACAAGAGTGGAGATTTTCGAGTTCGATGAAATAAAGAATTACATTTAAGGCAATTGCTCTATTGTTTATTTTTGTATGTGTAGCTAAATCATCACTAAATATTTCGGTTTGTATCAAAGAACTCAACAATTCCATTTTAGCAGCACGTCGAGGCTATGGCCCTAATAAAATGGGCGAGGTAGTATAACGGCGTGTTTGCCGTGACGCCCCGAGATGACAGATACGGCACGCCGCGCTCAGCCCCCGGCGTTCTTATAAACTAGTAGACACGTACCTACCACCAATAAATGTTTTAGATTTGTTCCTTGTAGAAGTCATGAATTGTTGACTTTTGCTACTGTAGTATATAAAATTACTGTCAAAGTATTTTAAAATAAAAAGTAAGTATATAAAAGTATTGTGATGAATAAAATGTGTGTCGGCATGATACTTTTTAAGTACAATTTAAAATATGATACGTTTGGTTTTTGGCTTTAAGTAAAATATTTTTTTTTAATCGGAAAACCGTTATTCAAGTTTGGTGACTAAATGAAAACGGAATTTAAATGTCCTTATACTGCTTACCGATCGGTGGTAGTTTGGTTACCATTAATAGTATTTTCAACGATGGTTGATATCAGGTAGGCGGCTGAGCATACTATACTTCGTATGTATTTATTAATAGAATTTGACTATAGTTTTTAAGCTCTATTTTTCTTTTACAAACATGCACGTTTATAAAACGAAAACCTTAGAAATACGGGACAGATAACTAAAAATAATACTTTATAATGTTTGGGTGATTTTTGACTAGTGGTCCACCGATTTTGTGCCACTATTACTTGTCTTTACCCTAACCTTAAACACAAGTGTTCGTAGTCCCACTGCTAGAGTCCATCGCTTTTGGTAAGCGTCACGCTACTTGTAACGTGCATCTGCTACGGCGTAGTTCATCTACGCCATTTTGCAAGCTACGACTGCTATGAAACATCGTAGCAGTCGAAGCTACGATGTTTCGTAACTGTCGTAGTCATAGCTTACAAAACCATATTGTTTTGAATGTCTTCTTTAGTTTGTCCAAAAATATTTATCTTTTAAAACCAGAACATATTATTTTAATATCTTTAGTTTGGCAAAAAGCATTCGTGCTTCGATATTTTAAATTATTTTATAAACTTCGATTTTGATTTACATTACTCTATGTAAATAAAAATCAAAGTCTTTAATCTAATCGATATAAAAATGAACGATTCACAAATTTTATCTAGGTCAGCATAAATTTGAACTAAGTCTACCTCTTAATGAATAAATTGTTTTTTGTAAATGTGCTTATTAAATTTTTTATTGTAATACATAGCTAAGATTACATTCTCCATTTGTAGATATTTAGATTTTCTGCCCCTATAAATAACTTAGCGCGCAACTAGCGCATGGAGATCATAACTCAAAGGGGTTCCGTATATAAATCATAGTTTAATATCATTAAGCGGCTGCGCCTAAAGTGCGCTTTTAAACGGACCTGTTTTAATTCCCTCTTGAGAGGTTTCTCCCTAACATATGACTGTTCTTTGATATTGTTCAGAACAACTCTCTTTTACAGAGAAGTGCTCTTTCAGTGTCACTGTATGAAATTCACTTAAACGTGCTCTATTATGGAAAAGATTGAGTATTACTTTACCATTATTTAATTAAGAAAATAAAAAATAATATATATCATCATTATTATCAATTATTGAATAAATTTGTACAGAAAAATCGCAAAATAATGATGAATGAATCATTCATATTTATATTATATTAGCAAATCAATAGATTAAATAGATTAATTAGAAAGTCAACAAATAAAATAATCAAATATCTATTGTCTGCATCTATAGTCTCCAGTGATTAAGGCGTTTGCCTAATGACCCAAAGGCCACCGGGCAGTTGTCGAATAATCTAATTTCTCATAGCTAACTTTAGAGCTTTCAGCTGGTTTGGATACACGGGCTTACAGAGGCGATCGGCTTTGCAATACACTCAATTAAAAAAACAAATACCAATTTATTTTAACTATTAAATAAATGAAATAGATAATACAGTTTTTACAGCTGCAGAGAAGATTGGCGACGAGCAAGACAGCTGAGCAGAAGGCCAGCAAGGCGTTGCTGTATTTGAGAGCTCCGTAATAATGGGAAAGGTCATTATGCTCGAACTTGTAGGGATATTGGTATAAACTGTAAAGATGTTAAATGGTTCTTAATCCTAATTCCAACTTATATTATAAATGCGAAGGTAAGTTTGTATCACCCTATCTACTGAACCAATCTTCCTAAAATTTTGCAGGAGTATAGAGAAGGACCTTTCACCCCGATAAATATCACTGTTCCCAAAGGTAATTCATGCGGGCGAAACCGCGTGTGAAAACTAGTAAATAAATCAAGAAAGAAAGTGCAGCGCACTCTCCCGAGATTCGGCTCGTATTATCAAAAGGTTGCCATGGAAGGAGAAGGGAGTTGAGAAACAGTTTCATAATTAATAAATATATAT
Organism: Apomyelois bistriatella; assembly: GCA_947044815.1. Classification (NCBI taxonomy): domain Eukaryota; kingdom Metazoa; phylum Arthropoda; class Insecta; order Lepidoptera; family Pyralidae; genus Apomyelois; species Apomyelois bistriatella. The sequence continues at coordinate 9,394,023 of OX345689.1, forward strand.
GATTTATTAGCCAGTGAAGTGAGAAGACATATTTTGCACTGCAGTGACATTTTTCTTTACGACCTTCCCGCCTCGTTTTTATTAATTCGTACTCCCTCAACTGGAATAAAAAGCTTAAAGACGAATGTTTTCATTCTTAAATACTGTTTTGTAAAAAGTTGCATACTTTTTATTTGGGATTATTTTTTCACTGAAATACTCGTAATTTAGATTTAATACGGCAAAACGATAACTTTTAAATGATTATAGGTACTTTGTTATTTAGTAATTATACGACACGTAGTTTCTATAAAATACGATACAGATCTAAGATAAAATTATGAAATATTCCACCAATGTCAAATAGAGTATTAGTGCACATATTTTAAACGTGGTTTCATGAAGTTGAGTAATATTGAAAACACAGTTGCCAAACAATAATTCTTATATGCTAATATAGAGGCAAAGAGAATTTCAGTTAAAAACTACAGACGGTACGTTCATATTTATTTGCTACTTGGAACTCGGAGCAAGTTATTTTAATTCTCAAGCGGAAGTAACACAGTAGACCAATATACATTTTCTGCTATTTATCGAGTTCAATGTTCTCTTTGCAAACTTTTTATGAATATGCGTGCTCTATTTTAATTAATATTCTTAAGAGTTCATTTATCGCTGAATTTTAATGACTCCTTAGCTGAAGGCGCATAGCATCGTACTAATTAGAACTTCTGATTGCGCATTTTAACTTTTATTTAAGTAATGTTTGACTTACTTTACTTTTCCTGAGTTTCAAAAGCCATTGTAGTATTAAATATTTTTAACATGATTTTACTTTATATCATAAGAAAGTAGAGATAACTTATTATTTTGGGGTTATTTTTGGGTTCATAAAAAAATAATCGCAGCCGTAATGCTGCTAGTCATCTGGGCACATGGGCTTTTTGCTATTTTTTTAGTTTTAAGATCTATTATTATTTTGCTTTATTATTTTCATTATGTTAACTAAAAACAATGTTAACAAAACTAAAGACAAATCTATTGTTCAATAAAACAATACTTTATAATTACTATACAATACAAAATGTTCTTAAAGTATCTTATATGCACATATTCATACCTAATGTAACAAAGGTTAACAATTCAGTAAACCCAAAGTGATATTCATTTGTATAAATGTTCAAACATCTGTGAAAAGCCGTAAAATTATTCGGCATGTACCCTCTATCTCGATTCCGTTCGAATAATTTTGAGCCTTACGAATTGATTCGACAACTTAACGACTCATTCAAGAAGTCATAAAGTTGTCGGCGTCTCACTCCTTAATATAGTCGCATTGCAAGAAACAATTAGACAGGGGCACAATCATCCTACATTGTTCAATGGATAATCTAAATTTATTTTGGATGTGGCAGTTTACAAATTTATATTATTACGTCGATACAATAGAGTGGCTTTAATTTAGCGAGACGGTGACATATTGTGACTGAGATGGTGAAATTAAATCTTACGTAAATAAAAATATAGTCTTCATCTAATTAACTAAATAATGAAGACTAAATATTATTAAAACTTAATCTAGATTGTTGAAAATAGGCTTAATATCTTCCAAAACAAATTTATTGTTTAAAACTTTTAACGATGCACGAATGCTGACGTGCTTTTAACGCCCGTCCAAATTGATTGATCTCTACACTCCAAGGAGTTCATCCATTCATTTGTGGTGCCAGCTCCTTACTTTCCTAGCTCTCTGCTTCACGGCAACATGTCGAATAGCTTGTAATACTCAGGATATAAATCGTGGAGACACGGTGACGAACCCGGGCGCACTTATACTCGGAATGAGAACATCTCCGCGATGTGAGACCGGTAAAATTTGCTTTTAATTGTCTCTCCGGATGTACGGTGTTCCTAACATTGCCTAACGAATCTTGTTTTACACCTCAAAGTTTGTGTTTATATAATAAAGTAATATTCAGTAAAAAGGTGAACTTGCCTCGTTATTAAACGGTTTCATTCATCGCAGTTTTTCATCTTGTCAAAAAGGCCCACATTAATGAGTCTCTTTGTCTATCTATAAAATTTTGTATTTATTTTTATGTGGTTGCTTGCTTTTTGGTTAACAACTAATATTATTCTTATTTAATGGACTGATTATGGATCTTATAATATAAGGGATATCAAGATTCTTGTCTTCTTCTGCAAAACTTTTGAATTTCGGGTACGATCTAACTCATATTATTTTATGCTGTAAAATATCAAATTCTGTAAAAACTGTTCTCTTTCTTGTAATTACATTTTTTTATTATATTATGGCGTAGGTATGTATACTTTTACGTATTCTTTTATAAGCACTCTGTATTTAAAATAGTTCGGGGCTATAACGTGGGGTAACAGTAGACTTGCACAATATTCAAATGAAATTGCATATTTGCCAAAACTAGCGGGAGAATAGCGTCGCAAACATTAATATACAATAGAATTTCTGACCCTCCTATGTCGCCGGCTCTTTGTTTTTATAGGTTGTTGAATAAGCATTAACGGTAATTTCAAGGTACAAATTACTATTCGGTTTACCTTCGAGGCAGTTTTGTATACAACTATTCATGCCAAATAGAAACAGATTTAATGAGAAATGCTATATTTAGTCTATAGAAATAATCATTCTATTAACATATTAAAAAGTCCGTGTATAAAATCAATTAAAGTAATGTACTGTGCTTTAATTAAATGTGAATAATTTTTAGACAAGATATATTATGCTATATATTTTTTTATGTAGTCAATGAACAGCGATTGACCGCGATCCCACCTGATGGTAAGTGCAGATGTGATTTTCATGCAATCATCAAAACTTTGGAAAGTGTTGACTTTTTTATTGATTACATAAGTTTCTTTTACACAAAAAACATAGGATTGACACATTCAACATTTTCCCTTTATAATAAAAAACAATCTTTACCTAATGAAAATCTAACATATAAAATGGTTCGACTGATATTCAATTGATAGATTCTTATATATTTAGGTGTTTCTATCATTTTGTTACTTTGAACTGCAAAATGCAATACTGTTTGAGTTAATTCCATTTAAAATAACTTAACGAGTAAAGTTTTCTCGTTTATTCTGAGAGCTCATTCGAAGTGGACATGAATTGTGTGCTCAATACATAAAACATTTTCTGTACCAATTTTTATACTGTTTCATGAGATTTTATTTGATTCTGTTTAAAATTATAAAAAGTTTGATAAATCTCAATTTTAAAACAGGATAACATTACCCATGTTATCCTGTTTTCTGTTAGCTTAGTAGTTTAAACAATTAAAGTAAATAAGGTCCAAAGCTTCGATGAGCTTCTTTTAGTTTAAGACACAAAGTTAGTATAAGATATACAATTGAAAACGTATTATATACATATATACATTTATTTTATTTTTATTGTTTTATAATTTAAGATTAATTTTTAAATCAAATTATATTTTTATTTCTGTGGGATATAGATTGAAAACATATATAAACATGTCGGAAAAACTAATTTCGTCTATTGGATTAAACTGGGTTAAAAACTATCATAGAGAAATTTAGCCACACACAGACATTTTAATACGCTAGGTACTGTGGCCATATTACATTAGTAAGCACATTAACACTTACATCTTAGACGGTGGTCTTTATGTAGCCCACTGTACATGGATTTCAATATAGTACTTACGACTATCACTAAAAGAAATCATTTCTTGAAATGCTGCAATGAGATCTGCTAAAAGATTCATCATATGAATTGTTTCCTTTTGCGAAATTGCAAGAAAATGCAGCCAACGTACATGCAGCATTTTTACACTAAAGATTTTATAGAATATTTAATTATTTAACAGAATTATGTTCCATATTCCCACAATCATTCAAGCTACGAAATGGGACTAAGGGGTTCATTTATTGCAAACCTAATAATCGTGATGAATGATAATTGACTATACGTTTAATATCAACGTGGTGTATGTCCTGGGTATCAGAATTATAAGAAACTTTTGTTTATAATACCTGGATTTTAATAAATATTATTTCCCAAAAATTAGAAAAACTTTCGGCTCGTTGAATTCTTCAAGATTCTAAAACCTCCTTCTACAGTATTGTTATGACTAGATACAAACAGTCAAGACTTATCTTACTCTTCATCCAACTTATCCCACAATAATAAAATAATCTTACTAATCTCAGAAATGCTACTAAGCTTCACTAATATTAAAAGCGCAATAGTAAGTGTTTTGTCTACTTATTCATTTGTTTGTAACGCTTTAAAGAATATCTTTAAAATGAATTTCTGTAGATATATAGATAGAGAATTTGATCTCGGGGCAAGTAGGCGATAGACTACTTAAGCAGATCATGACAAAACAGAGGGACTGACCCGCGGTCGGTAACAAGTAATATCGAAATTTAAAAAAAATGTTATGTTTGTTTTTGGTTGTTTGTAACGCAATCCTGCTTTGACAGGTGAACGGAACACAAATAAAAATATCGGCATATTTTTTGTTTCCATTCAATGTTTATAGTTTCGGTTGTATAATTAAATAGATTACTTCATGGTATAGAGAATTTAATTCATTATACTTAGTCGGCGCGCAGAGCACATCTGGCTCGGGCTAGGTATTTACTGCCAAGAGCTGGATAGGCCTGCATCAATAGCAAACGCAATTAGTTTGAGTGCACCGTTTTTGATGTAGTGCACAGAGCCGACAGCCGCAGTGTGAAGAGCTTTCCAATATAAATAAATTAACTATATAACCGTCCATAATTTATTTACAAAAATAATGTGAAGCTCGAGCCGGATTTGTGATTTATCAAATTCTATCTAATAAGTATGTAAAATAAGACTAGCCTTTTTGATGAAACGACAACTTTAGTTACTTTTCTATGTGCTCTTTTTGTTATACTTCATTACAATAAATGAAAAATGAATTATTATACACTAGAACTACAATTTAAGTTGTATTACAAAGGACCTGAATAACCCTGCTTTTTGTCTTCTTTGGTAATTTTAAAGAGAGAATTAACCATAGTGATTTAAATCTGACGTCGAAATTCAGCGAAATAAGTATTTCAATCACAAATCTAGCCGAATGAATACAAAAGCTGAGCAATAAGTTTAAGCGCTGGTGTTAATATATAAGCAGCGTTGTACCACAATTTTGCCCAACTTACGAATAATGATGACCCAACACTAGAAATTAATAACGGTTTGGGTACATCCCACAGTAATCCCATTTAGAAACTAAACCTTGTAAATTGGTGCGGATCTACATAGTCATGACAAAATATCAGTCCTTTCTTAGATGAGTTATGGATACTTAAATGTTTATTTAATAATCGAAGTTGTTTATTTTGCGTGTTAAATTATACTTGGCATCAAGCAAGCGATGTTTGACTCTTTACCCTAAAGCCTTTATCTACAAAATGCTTCTTAATCATATTTTAAAAACTTCATTGACATAATCATTTTATGAGTGAGGTTTCCAAGCAATAAAAGGTAAATGAGATAAGAGACGACACAGATAATTGGCACACTGCCGTGCTGTTCATCAGGACTGTTTTTAATTTTATTAATTAACATGGCAAGAGAGACGTTCGACTGCGATAATGGTGAGTTCTCATTAGATCTAATTTATATTCCAACTACCGACCCGCCCCGGCTTCGCATGGACATAAAAACCTTCCTCTTGAATCACTTAATCTATAAAAAAAAAGCATCAAAATCCGTTGCGTAGTTTTAAAGATTTAAGCATACAAAGGGACATAGGGACAGAGAAAGCGACTTTGTTTTATACTATGTAGTGATAAAGATATTATCTTAATATATACGAGATATTATCTTAATATATCGTACTTTACTATATTCAAAAGATTGCGGTTGTGTGTTGGTAAAAGAATGAAGATAAAAAAGAGGTTGCTTAAAATAACCACTGCTTTCATGATATAAAGCGATTTAGCTGTAGCTTCTGATGCTTCTATTTATATATCTCTATATTTAATAATAGTATTTTTTAAGTATAAGAAAATCCAAGTGTCCGGTCATAATAATAATGCCAAATTTCTTGTATATTTTAAGTACTCAAAAAGGTAAAAAATTAAGTAGGAATCGCCTTTTTTATTATTAAATACTAAGCTACGAAACTATACTGATAAATCTCTTAGATAATGATGATGGAATTTACCGAAAAATAAGGCACATGAATAAGGTATGATTTGAAATAAAATATACGATTTTTGGAAATAAAGTCAAATTAATATGCTTTGAGTCTAATTTATGTCACTAGTAATCAGGACCAAAGAGAACAAACCAGTATATTTGCCATCCAGGATTCTGTCGATGTGTGTGCTCAACGCTGTTGATTTACGATTTCATTAGTTGCGTAAAGCCGACAAGAGTAACAATAATACATCCAGTACTGATTGCAAAGATTATCACAATCTGTCGTGCTTATATTTTAAGTCGACTTGAAAAATAGTTTAAAATCCTTTCAAAATGTGTTGGAAACAATTTTAGAATGAAGCAAATTGTATTTTATATATTTTAGGAAGGTTTTGACTAGCAACTAAACAAAGAGCGAAGCGTCTGTTTTAACCCTGGCAAGTTTTACTTCTTCTGTGTATATGTAAAGGATATGTATAAGAAGCAGCATGTATGCAAATGTAGTCTTAGTCGTACTTTATTGATCTTTAATCACAATCCATCTTAGAAGGTTAAGGCGTTTGCCTGTAGGCCCGGGGGTCGTGAGTTCGATCCCCATTGGAAGCAAGTTGTTTCCAGTTCAGAAGGCACGTTAAGCCGTTGGTCCCAGTTGCCATCTGCTAGTCGTTAAAGGAAGGTCAGTTCAAAGGCCGAGAGGCGGTATCAAATTACTCTGACTCCAGGGTGTGCATGGTCTATTGACCGTGTCAACTACACGAAATTATAATAATGACCCTAGAAAAACGAAATTATACAAAAGATTACTCCTAAGCTCTTGTCAATGCCAAAAGAAGGAGGCTTATAATCAACAAATACTATAATAAAGACCCTTAACCACATGTATATTTATATTTCGAATAAATTGGTGCATTGCGAAACTACAAAGTGTGTTTGTATTTAGTTTGGGATGATTCCAAAAAAGTAAGCTATAACTTTTCTCTACTTTTGGCAAAAGTTGCTTAATTCATCCACTCTTTTTGGTAAGCAAGACAGCTTGGTGTAAGTCGTGTAAATAACTTTTATTCAACGTATAAGTTATCTATGAACTATCCGTTCAGTACTAGAGGGTTATAATCAGCATGAAAAAGTCAAAATGAATTAAGGTTTCGATGCCCAAATTCATTTCAATGACTTCTTTGCATTACTAGCAATATGAATAAAACGGAGGAAAACAAATTCTTCTAGAAAACATTGGATTTGCAGCCAGGACTACTTTTGAAATTTTATAAGTATAAACTTTTGGTATCTAACTATTTTTGTTTTTAATTGTTTCTAGTAAAATATGAAAAGAAATATAATGCTTCAAAAATAGCTTAACTCGATCGAATCAAATGTGCCTTGAGCCACTTTGGTATACTCGTAGTTCTTATCTGGATAGTAGGCTCACTAAGTTGATGAAGAGACTACTGAATTGCTTAATGGAATTCGGTCTTAATCTAACGCTTTAAGATAAGAATATTGAAAAAACACTGAATAAAATATACGGAACGATAACATTTTCTTACAAAATACAACAAATACGAGATTTATTTCGGTCTCGTCCTTTTAAAATAATTTCAGGATACTCAGCATTACCATGGCCTTTCAATTTAAGTCGACCGTAAACAGCTTTTTATAATGTCAGACATACCGGAGTAAATGCAGGTTATGCATAGCCATCTTTAGATGTAAATTTTTATTTCAAAATTTGTTTTGTTTTTGCACCTAAAATTGGAACCCGTTTAAGATAGACATTGAACAACCTTCTTCGTCCCGTGTTTCCCGGTTGCAGCTTACGCTTCAAAGCCCAGGGTACGCTTTTAATCATGATCTTAATTTGGCGGAACTGGTTCGTATCGTGACGAACACTCGCGCCGCGCTATGCTTTTCATAGAATACATATTGAACAATGTGGTAGTTGAATCAATATGATGCTTGATGCTGATGATTTAAGACTGAAGTTATGCAATTATAGATATTTTCATCATATCGTGTGTGCAACTAGTTATTTTTCGAAACCACTTCTCGGACTATGATATGTATTTTTTTGACAAAAATGCCACCAGGAAGCACTCAATCAACGGTCCTAATGATGATGACAACCAAATGTTGCAAAATTGGCATGATGATGACAGTATTTACAAAATCCAAACGAATAATGGAATCGCATTCAGGCCAATAGCACTTCGCATTCAGGGTCCGTCATATTATTTGTCAAAGCCGTCATCGCCACGCGCGCAGTGCGAGCGACGCGCTATCCAATTACACATTCGCAATATTTTCTATGCGATGACGCTTCAGCGCAATCAATCTGCGCCAATCCGCTGGAAAACTATACGCCACTTAATAATATTCCCAATTTTCAAAACATTGAAACATAAAATGTTAACCATATTGTTAAACTTAATCTTGTTTTTAAGATATCATAAAAGATATAAGTTCGTGGACTTTATCACGGCAATATTTAAATTCAAAAGTTTCAAAATTTTAATTATCAATTAACTATGCATGTGTAATTGGAAGTTTCCAGAGAAAAAGAGAAAATTAGACTATAATTTTAATGTATTCGTCCTAAATTGTATTAAATTTGACTTTTCCAGGTTCCAGGCCGAGTAGTGACGAGCCAGTCGCAAAATGGAGAGATGGTCTTTTATATTTTTGTAGATAAACACGCATTTTCATTGTAAACAATATTATTTATTTATTAACTTTATTCATGTACATAGAAAAAAAACATAAAATCTTATGCAGTTTTAAATCTTTCGAGAAAAACTTCACTTTGAAACTAACTTGCGGAAGGCAGATCGTTTTAAAGATGTAGAGATAAGTGGCATGCGGCGGATGAGAATAGATCAAGTGCAACTTACCGACGGAAACCCACTCCCGAAGCCGACCCCCTGTACGGTACACACTTGAGGATGTACTGTTTACTTTTCTTATTGTATGAAGGTAAGATGTTCATCTTTGAAGTGAGTTCAGCACGATATGTTACGTTTTTAGGGTCAAAGAGAAATTTAAAAAAAAGTGCGGTACTCGGGGACTGCCGCGGTAAAGCTATTGCATAGCATTTTTATCAACTTATGCAATAAGTACAAACGCTCGTCTACGAAAGTGGAAAAATAATTCTTCTTTCACAACTAGTTACCAAACAGAGAAAGAAAAATCTTCTCTTGTAACTGGTAAGGTAAATTTAGTTACCAAAGTGGACGAAGGGGTCCGAGCTACATGGTAGGCGGAGTGGGGTGTGTTAGGTTTTATTTTCGTTACGGAGTTTCTTGACAAGGTCGCCGTGCTCAAAGCCCGCTTAAAATTTAGACAATTAGTTTCATTTATAAAATAAGATACTGGTTGCAAGTTATTTTGAATGCGCCTTAACTAACTTTAACACTACAGTTTTGTTTATAAAGTACTACATTTATTTATTTATTGTTTGCTATCTTAAAGATCAAATATAATCACGAGATAGCAAAAAATATGGTTGTTAAACATCAGCATCAAATAAAACATTTATAAGCTCATGAACAATAATCAAACAAAGATCTTAATATGACTTATACATTTCATCTTACTTGTAAGTTTATCCTTGAAATAATAAGACGAATAAATGGGAAGTAAAATTGCATGTTTATATTACCTTCCAACCAGTGTGTCCCTGCCGTGTCGTAACAAAAATAGTTCCCTCACACTTAGAGGGCGAGTCGGGGGTCGATTGAATATTCGCAAGTTGAGGAAATGCGATCCACTTCCCAACTCGATTTCTGATTCCGGCAGTTCTTATATCACAATGCAAAATAGCTTAGATTATTAAAGATAAAGGTAAATTGCAAAGTATTTTCTATGATAACTTTACTTCTATTCCAATAAAAAGCTGAATCATGTTCAATTTAATTGTTTGTATCAAATTTCAACTGATCAACTACTGAAAGTATAGTTCAATTATTTGTATATTTCTTAGCCCAAATCTTAAAAACTGAATTAAATGTACTTACTTTATTTACGATTTCAAAAATGGCAGATCAATCAGTAGGCTAGGCATCAAGCCCGGTTAGTTCTGGATAAAACAGAGTCCTATGTCCCAAACAACAAATCAGCACTCGTATTGGGTTTAGAAAAAATACTTGTTTATGTTTAAATCGCGCTTGCCAACTGTGTAGTGTGTTTTAGACATTTTTATTGATTTGTTCTTTATTGTATCAAAAGTAAAAATACTTTCACATTGAAAACATTCTTTCCCATGCAATCATTGGAAAAACAAGAATAAATTAATTTTAATAATATACTTTTTTAATAATAAACGCACCTAATGCCTAAAGCTTAGATCATTTATAAATGATCTAAGGCCTAAAGCTAGTCTAAGTTCCAGGCTGAAAAGATTTTAGGATAGTTAAGAAAACATACTAAGTAGCTTTATAAGCTTTTTATAAATATTTATATAGATCGAAAAGCAAATCAATAATACATTGCGTGTGTTGCAATTTTTACGCTTTTTATGGTTAGCCACCTAAGAGGTAGTCTTCAAGCTTTAGCCTTATTATTATACCCATTTACCAATGATGTGTCCCTTGTATTGAGCCAAGAACCTCATGACGATATATTGTTATTAAGCCGATATAAATCGATTTAGCACAAATACTACCTCTGTTTTCATAAGGCCTTTTACCGCAGCAAACACTTACCTGCGACCGCATCGTGGATAGTTGAATAGTGCTCGACGTTTTATTTTTCAGGCTCTCGCAGTAAAATGTTTTGAAAGGACCGATTTCACTTTGCGTCTGTTCCCGCGTACCTCCCTCACCCCTCGACCCAGCATGTCTCCGTCGCCAACTACCATTGTAAGGCAACTACAATCGTACATTATTGTTTAGCAGTCGGTGTACCTACTCTACTCCCACTTCTTTTATTTCAGGCTTTCATTCAAAACCGTATCTTTGCACGGTTGAGTTATGGTGATGAAATTAAAACGGGCTTTTAGTCGAGCGTTTTGTTTTCGTAGTGATAGCGGTCTATCTGGGTTTTTATGGAGATTATTATTTTTCATGCTCTCAGGTAGAACTCGGAGTAATTAACGAAGGCCGTAATGGATTTTTTATAAGAAAATCAGATTGGAGACTTGTACTTAACTTAAACGAACAGTAAATCAATCCTGATTTATTTGGTTTTAGTATAATGGTTGGTTTAGTATATTGCTGCACTGATTTAACAAATGACTAATGAACCTTCTAAACACTAGCCAATTTTTTACAATATGTGAAACTTGTGAACTTTTCGAAGAAGTTTTTAAATTTCTTTGAAGTATTCATTTTTTACCTATTACACAATCGCTTGACACTACTAGTCATTCCTAAGCATAGACTAAAAAAAATTCCTGGTGTCTGCGCGCGATTCCCAAATTCTTTGTTCCTAAGTGATTCTTTGACGAAAATCCAATTATTTTATTTAGCGACGTAGTACGCTATAAAAAATTTGTAGGCTCTCCGTAGATATTGACTACTGCAACTAATATTTTTTGATGTTAATTCAATATTTTTAGGCGTCGTTACTTGCCTGTTATACAGTGATAGTAACGGCAATATTAATCTGTCATGTTTACCGCACAATGTTAAATGGTGTTTGAGTTTGATCAAAATGTTGTACATAACATGGCGCTGCAAATCATTAGCAGTATAGAGATGGCTCGTTGCCGCCACTCGCTGTTTACATTAGTGATTATATATACATTGTTTGCACTACTGATATACGATAGCGTCCATTCTAAATATAATGTTAATTATAAATTGAAATTATTTTTGTACTATTTGGATGATGTCACCCGTGCCGTAACGGTTAACATGCCTGCCTGCTTTCAGGAGGTACCGGGTTTTATTCCCGATCAGGTCAAAATAAAAAATGATATGTTTGTGATTATTGTGGGTCTTGAATATCTATCTATATTGTATGTATTTGTTATAAAATATTGTATCGTTGAGTTAGTGCCCACCCACAACACAAGTCTCGAACTTACTTTGGGGCTAACTCAATCTGTGTGATTTGCCTCTATATATTTATTTACCTATTAAGGTATTCTATCAGCCAATAATATTGTAAAATATATTTTGTAGTCTGAAATACATGATTTATTATATTTTTACATATTTTATTTCAACTTTTTTTTAAATAAAAAAATAAAAACAAGGGGGCGCTCATCGGCAGCGGAGAGAAGACCCAAGCTGCCTGTGGACAGGGCTCCAAAGTAAAAAACCTTCGCAGAATGCGAACCGTGTTCAGAAGTACTTACTGCATTCTGTTTCTTGATCTACCTGCCAAGCCAGAGCCCCTCTAAATGATGGTCGAGAATCTACGCTATAAAACAGTTGCTACTGACGACAATTGTTTTTGTTAATTATTCCCTGAAGTTTGAAGTGATCTCATTGCATTGGTGTTTCATTGCTCTCATCAGACAAATAAAATCCTACGTCCGTGATTTTCGCCTCTCGTAAAGCACTTAGAATTTAAGGTCCTGTGGTCATGTGTTCATTAGATAAAGACAATTCTATACTTATTGCCACCGCACACCGAAACACGATGAATTTGATCAAAGTTTAGTTGTATGTATCGTCGCACTGCAAATCATTAGTAGGATAGAGACGGCTGCGGCCACACTCGCTGTTTGCATTCGTAATTAATACACTGTTTGCACTCCTGATTTACGATAGCGTCCGTTGTGCACTAATGTGTTAATAGCTTAGAAAATTATACCGTAGCGCGGCGCCGCTGAAATAAATCGAGAATGCATACTCGGAAGGAATTTCATTTTCATAATTTATTTTTATGATGAATAATGAAAGCCCGTGATTTCGTTTATGTAAACTATAGATATTAAATTTAGGATTATGTTTATTTTACCTATTGCTTAGGTCCAAATTTAAATAACGGTACTACAATAAGATTTATAAAAAAAGTTATAATCGTACAGCCTGGTTGCATTATTTATGGTGATCGTGGTCTTTCTCTTGGATAATCGAAACATTTTAAATCGTAACGTCACATTCTTTGTCCTAAATAGTGCACAATATCCTGATTTCCCAAACCAAACTTGTTATATAGACAGTAACTAAAATAGCTTAAAGTGGTAATAGCCTGGGCGCTCGCCGTAAAAGCTATGCATGAAACCCATTTTTCTCTACAAGGTTTTACCCACATTAAAGTTCGTCATACACGCGCCATGCAGGACTTAACCAAGATTAAGTTTGGAATAATAAACAGGGATATGATAAACTTCCCCTACAAGTCAAACAAAACATTATTCCTTAAAATCACGTCGCATAATGAAATACCGACAGAGAACGTCGTCAATATACTCAACGAGTCCTAGGGGTGTGTCTTGCTCATTTTGGTTTGGTAAAAAATTGTTTTTCCGACCTCACCCTGAAGGTTCTAAGTCAGGGCTGTGATGAGGGCGTGGTGTCACTTCGACTGGAATTTGCATTTTTAGCGAAAGTACATTGACGCACGTCGCCTGCAGCGTCGGCCGGGAGACGAATGATCTTGGCTGCTGAAGCCGGATTGTGTGAAGCTTATTTAATTTAAAAAAAAATGGGTAACACTTTAGTGAATTTAATAATAATGAAACCAAATCCTCCGCAACTCTAGAAGTGTGTGAAGGCCAGTCGTAGAACTTATATAATCTTTTTCGTATTACTTTACTCATTTAGAAAAAAATTAAAAATCACTTTTAGCAGGGAAAACTAAGTACTAATTTATATTTATTTAGATTTCTAAATGCGATATTATTAAATTAAACAATAAAAACAGAACATGAAAAATAATAATTATTACTAAATTTAATTTTCTTCAACTGAATACGTTTTGTAGGTACCTCCTTAAATTTTAATATTATTGCATCTCACGTTGTTTAAAAGCAATAAAAATGTGGAAACTTAGTTTGCTCGCAAAGTTTCGCTTTGCTTTCGGCTTATACGGGCCGAGTTGAGTGGAACGCAACCCCGGCCCTACAAGGAATAGGCGTGTACGGAATGCATAATAAAGCAGGAGATTAAAAACTACAAAACCTTGTCAATAACAGCTGGTTGCGCTGCCAACAACGTACCTAGGCATGTTATGTGTACTTCGTTTGCCTTTATTATATGTTATTCCACTAATAGTTATTCACATTTGTGAGAGTTTGTTATCAATCATATAAAATTTGGCAAACAGATAAATAATATAACACACTATTTTTAGGATTTCGTAGCCAAATGACAAAAACCCTTATAGATTCGTCATGTCCGTCTATCAGTCTCGTGTGAAGTGAAAACTTAAAAATGAGAGAATAAAAATGACGTGAAGAAAAAGAAAAAGAAATTGACGTGACCGGGTAATAGGGATTCGTACAAGATTTAAAAAAATGCTTATTTCTGAATAAGCATTCATATTTTTCCCCATTCACATTAAGGGGGGGGGGGAGGGGGGGGGCACTACGTAGTTCTGAAATCGACTTCGTACATCTATGTCATTAATATTGGTCAGTACGGGCGAGCATACTGACCCGGACATTTGATCACATGAATTTTTAATCTGACCAGAAATTGGACCCGTTGGAATGGCGGCTCCAGTTTAGAAACCATTACTCTAAGTGCTGGCTTTTAGATATTAGGCCTCTAAGAATTATTCTATGAGTTTTTAATTTATTAAGAAATAAAAAAAATTAAAAACATGTCAATATCATGCAACTCATGTCATTTACAGGATAGAAAATTTGTAAGAAATTTCTAAAAATGATTTTTTTTACAGCAGTCCAAAATATTGATTTTTTGCGAAATGCGAAACTCACTTTCGCATTTGTAATATTAAGTTAGGACGATGCCGGTTTAGTAGTACTTAGTAGGAATAAATTAATTTTAGACTCACTCAGAGCAAATATGACTTTCTACTCCAACGGGGAAAGAAAGTACAAGGGATGTCATAACATGCTCTTAACAATGAGGTGTGAACATGAGCGGTATTATTTTATCAATTACTTCAAATGAAGTGAAAGAAAAAATAAATCGCTATTTCGAATTACGGTAGTTACTTTAGAAAAAATTGAATCATTTCTGTAGTTCATGCATAAACTCTATTAAAGTAGTTAGCAACATAGTCCTTGATTAGAAGCATGTCCGCTATCCTCGCTTGCGGCTATTCCTATATTGTTTCAAACAATTGGACGGCAACCGGAAACCTTAATTTTGAATACACATGAAAGTTCAAACAATTGTTCGTGCACATCGATATACCTTCATTATTATAGTATCTTATCTTAATATAGCTCGAGGTGATCAACCACATATGTTTGCATACTCCTTTCCTATGTTTAAGGCTGATACCAGCGTCTCAGACAGATCTTAATCTCTTATATAGAAAGATAAATTATTTTTTCTGTATTTTGAAAGTCGCTAGCGCTGGTTAGTTACAAATACTCTTTATTGCACTACAATAAATAATATTACAGAAACAATTATACTCAAAACAATACTTATCGCTAAAGAAATCTCTCCAGTCAACCTTAGGTTAGTAAGTTGTCTTAGTTATCTTGTCGTGATAACCGTATCGCGCTCCCAGTTACATTTGTAACTTTTCTGGAAGGTTTTTTATTTGGGTAGCTACATTCTTGTTCAAGCTATATTCTACAACGAAATCATTATGATGCATGAAATAAGTCACGTGAATCTGTTTGTAAGTGTAGTGCGGTAAGAAAAATCGATTTAATAATGTATCAATGGAATATATGAAAAAAAAATATGTTATCCACATTTTTTTTTTCATATTTATGGTAAGCTATAGTTCTACTATACTCATTAATAGTATATTTTGTTAATGAATTTTTTGTAGATACCTATATTGTGACAAGATAATGAGATATAATTTTAAGTATTGTAAATTGGCTTTTATATGGAATAAAGTCACAATTTAATATTGATTTTAGAGATAGGTAACTTGTATTGTATATCCCAACAAAGATGTGTATACCAAGCAATCATGAACTAAAATCGATGATACCGAAATGAAAGTGGATGAGGGCTGTATCCAATAAACGGCTTATATGTGAGAGCGCTAACGGGTGCTTTTGAGTTAAATTTTATTTGATTGCGAGCGCCGTCACAACAGCTGATTGATGTATGGCCGTCATGCGGGCCCGCTGGACAAAGATTATGTAATTGATGCACGAATATACATTAAAGGTAATTCTTTAATGAAAGTATGGTTAGTGATGGTGGTCTCTAGCTTAACTAAAAGGCTGTCTGTAACATTTTCACACTAAGTTATTAGAACCGATTGATGATGAAAAGTAGTGCAAAATTAGGTATATTGAATGTTCGTCTTCACGCCAATTCTTTCTTTCTTTTCCTTTACCTTATCCCACTTTCTTATGTGGGCTCGGCACAGTACCTTCACGCCACTCCGTCAGCCTATAATCTTTTCAAAGATCTTGTCTTGTCTGTAAACTATATGGAGAAAATTAAATGTATTAACGTAAAAGACAAAGCATGTTTCAAACATCTTATATTTTGTATATCAAAACCGACATGATTACCTATAAATGATATCCAAAAATGACGACGTTTCCATCGAATAATATTGTAACCATAAATTAATGGGCGCGACACGGGCGTGATCCAGATAAAGCAATAGCGCCCCTTTTATAGCACATTAGGTACATTAGTGACGGCACATTTCGTAACAATCTGCAGCTCAGCTCATTCGCGTGTGAATCCTAAGATACAGGCGCTCATTTCCTCCGCGTTTGCGGGTTAAACACATCCCATGTCGTCGCGCATAAGAGTAATACGTACTTTGACGATAAATACTGTCATGTGACGCCAGCCATGCCGATGTCACGGATATAAACGATTTCAGTGGGAATTGATTTACAAATACATGCAATACTACCCTTTATTTTATTCCGAAGTTGAAAACATATAATTTACCTAGAATATTTATTAGAATAAATGCAGACGCTACGGACTATGGCGGATAGTGAGGTAACTAAGAAATTCCATATAAAATTCCAACGCAGTCGACAGCGTCTACGTTTATTTCTTAGGAACTAATACAAGACAGACAAAAATGGAAGGAACTCCACCTACAAGAGCCTTGCTCTTAAATTTATAAAGATGATGAAACAAGGAAAACATATATTTTCAAATGAAGGAAACTCAAATTTTTGGACCGGCATCACATACCTTGTAAGATGCGGGGAATACTCTAGAAAAATTCAAAGAAAGCAATAAAATTTCATGGCTTTACTCGCGCGGGTGACAATAAAACTGCATCTCGATTCTGATCACACTCGTTTCAATATTCAGTTGCGGGCCAACACCTGAGACGTCGCTTCGTTTGAAAAATGCTTATTATATTGCTTTCCTGTAAATAAGTACGCCTTATTTTGTTCGGGTATAAAGTGACACTTATAACGACCCAATTAACTATAAGCATGACAAAGTGCCCACTTTTAACTATAATTTACATTTAGAGTTGCGCTAGTGGCGAATGTTTTTCTTGTACTGAAAAGAATTGATATTTTCGCAGGCTGAAACAATTCTTAGAAACATAGTTGTTTGCTATATCATGGCTGAACATTTGAATCTTTTACCATAGAGTTGTTGTTTTCATTGTAATTCATTTTTTTCTTCTCTGTTATTTACATTACAACAATAGTGTTTAAGTTAATAAATAGTTTAAAAATCCTATTTTTCTTGCTTTTTACTGTATGAAGTGATAAAGAAAAATCAACAATGTGTAAATGTGAAAGAGAAAATTAATAATCGATTAAAATTGCTGTAATTTGGATATCACATAGATACGATAACAAATAAACAATCAAAGCCCTTAAAGTTTCTTAAATACCTGTTTTGCAGCTGTAGCTGTTTTTAAAAGATCAAGGAATAAATATATAGGTACACTTTCCTACTAGTACTGATTTAAGAATATGTTTTATTCAATAATTTTAAAGTTGAAATATCTTGTACACATGACAATGACAAATTTATATATCCACTCCATATCAACTTTTAGTAAAACTAGTTACAAACAACTAACTAATTAATAAACACAGTAAATTTATTAAAGCCTGTAAATGAACCAAATATTTCACGGTTATTAACTTCGATCATTTCGTATCTGTAATCGACAAAGTCTCCATTGAACGTGTTGAGCGCACCGCTGGGTTTAAATGTAATGATTGGTGTAATCTGCTGCTGCTGGTGACGTCACTACGCGAGATGACGAGTGTCGTCACTACCACTAATGCGGGCATGATCCAGGTCAAGCGTTGATTATTTATTTGCCGGAGATAAATTTATATAAAGGATCATATGATTCCAGGCTAAGACCTCAGGATTTACGTCCACAGGGTCCTGTGGACGTAAAACGCAACAAAGATTAAGTCGACATTAAGCTTTTTCTAGCTTCTTAGTACGTACGAGTTATATTTACGTAACGTACGTACGTAAAATTAAAACCATGAAGAAGGCGTAATCATCAATACAATATGGGGACGATAGGGACGGAATACAATTTACGCAATTATTACTGTCAGCGTTTGACAATTGCAACAAGTATTGCAAAAATTATCCTCGGGCCATTCACAATAATAATTATGAATTTACATTTTCTTGTAAAATGGAATAATCAGCTACTAATTTCTATTCTGAAAACACGAAATACTTTCCACATTAAAGCAATTCAATCAAATTTCAAATTACTTTTATATAAGGTAAACTTAAATCAACTGCAAATATTTTAAGGGCAGATTCCGACCTCTAAACTAAACAACTTTCCCAAATAAACTTATATCGAAATACGAAAAAAATTTTTTGACCTCCGAATAAAAATTGAGAATCAGCTGATCTCGTTTAGTATGGAGAGTGAAAAATAAAATAACGTATTTCGATATAAGTTTATTTGGAAAAGTTGTTCAGTATAGTGGCCTGTATCTGCCCTTAAAATATTTGCAGTTGATTTGTGTCCACCTTATATATGTTCAGTAACTAACAAAAGGTGTGACTTCTTTGTTTCAAACGTTATTTAAAATGCAAAATGACAACTAACTTACAACAAACAGAAATTAGAGTCTAAATCGTGTAATATAAAATAGCTCATCAGCTCTCCATCCAGTCTTGAGTAGTACAAATTCTCTTATATTAAGTTAAAAAAAACTACATTAATAATGATTAGCAAGGTGCGAATAGCCCCAATTAATCACAGGGTCGTTACAATAACACTGAACGCGATAACCATGAAAGGAAACATTAACTTAGTACAGATCTTTTTTCCGTCCGATTGCGTTACCAGATAGTATAAGTTATTTTTCTGTTAGTCACACGGGCCGATGCCCTACTTCGTCCTTCACCCACGCTTATTTGAATCTCCTTTCTAAGCAACTTCCTTTTCTGTGAGTGTCAGGTAATTATCTGTGTGGCATTCCAATTTTCCGATCGAACGGTTAATTCAGTTTAAATCTCTTCGTGTAATACGTACTCGGCTATAGAAACTGCCTAATCCTAGTCCCTCGGAACCAGTTCTCGAGTCGGATAACTCGCTCGTAGCTGTTTAATGTGGAGTGGGATTCTTTATTCCAGTATGGAAGCTCGGCAAAGGCTTCTATGGATTTTTCATCTATCTCAAGCCGGGAGCTATTTCATTTGAATATGTAATCTCATTTTTCTCTGCAATATTTTTAAGTGTACTTACTTTGTAATTTTTCCCAATAGCACCAGAGTGAGGAATATACTTTTAAGTGAATATATCGAGTGCGAACTTCAATATATACATTTCGCCTTTTAAAATGATTGATTTTGAAAATATAGATATAAAAAATATAACATGACAACGGTCGAAAGAAAAATAAAGTCGTATAGTCTTATACCCCTAATTTATTTATCCTGACATTAAATCTAGTTGCCACTTTAAGTAAGTAATACATTTATATTTAGACATGAATTGTATATTTTATTGAATTTCTGTTGATAATATACAAGGGAACAATTATTCCATTTCGTAATATTTCGTTCAACCGACTTGACTGGTAGAAATAGTCGAAGACTACTTAGTCTTAAATATTTCCGTTTACATATTTTGTAATAACTACAATTAGTCAATAAATAAAAATGTGTAAATCATTTATGTAATAAAATTGAAAGTATATAAAGGCAGCAGTATTTTAAAACACATATTTAGTACGAAAAGTTAAATCCATCTCCATTGAATAAGACCGTTTTTAGTAAATAAAGTTCGGTGCCAACTCATCAGCCGCAGTGGGCTGGGATCTGATAAAAGTTGTCGGAAACTTTCTTTGCGATATCGCCACCTTCGTCATGTAAATTGGACAACTTGCGGCCGCCCCTGATGCTTGTTTCATTGGTAAATATAGATTAGCTCTTAATCTGACCACTTTTCCTACAAAATTGTTTCGGATGGATGGACCACCGGGATCAGAGGGCCGGGTCGGGTCGTATATATTCTTCAATAATACGAGTAACTCCTAATGTATGTCCGATATGATAAAAACGGAGTAACATTTTTTTAAACTAGATTTTGTTTGTGTGATCCGTTGATCACTTGTATTGTAAGATAAAAAGGTACCTACAACAAAGTTATAAAATAATAAAAGTTTTTTTTTAAACTACTATGAAGTAAAATTTAGATATACTTATTGAGACTTTACAGTTTTACAAGTATGTACTTGTTCTTAAAACATTCTCTACCAGTTAATCATTTTTGATGTTGTAATATTTATTAAACAATAATATTTATGTTAATATTAAATACAAGATTATAAAAGGAATTTCGCATTTCGTGACACTTAATATTCGAAGAAAATATCTTACTCAAGTCATTCGATATTCATTAACTTCAAAAGTTTAATTTCCACTTCATTTGTGTCCAAAGTGTGCGATTATCTTCAAAAGATCAAAGTTTTTATTGGCCGCGTAGATTCAAAAGTAAATAAATGCCGATACTTTTATCCTTTTCAGTCGGGTTAACCCGTAAACCATCTCAGTTTAAGGAGGCATTAAATCGCAACTCAAACAAGAACCGTTACACTGAAGTTAACTCACATATTGCTTTGTGTCACGAACGTTAAAGCGAGCTGAAGAGAGGTAAAGTCTGAAAGAGATGGGGAATGCCGGTAGAATGGGTGTGGAGGGCGTAAAAGGAGAAAAACTACATCGCTAAAAGTGAATGCGGTCGAAAGCCTCGCTTATTTCAGTGCTAAGTGCATGGATTTTTTTCAAGTGATGCTATGAGCGAGGCACGTTGTGACATGCGGCTGCATGCCGCTCCAGCGATGCACAAAGGGTTTCAGTTTGTGTTTTTAGACTTAATACAGAGTAGATGGGAATTAAAGGCATACTTTTTAAAATGTGTATATAGACAACATGTATAAGAACTTATGTACAAGACGTAATAAGTATTTAAAATACTTATACTTGTGAAAACCTATCCTACCGGTGTCTTTTTGTTTCTAGTATTTTTTATTATAATGTTGGCAAGTCCTGGTTATCCAATAAACATGTTATCTAACCGGGCCATGTTTAAAAAAGGCCAACTTAATTCCACACTAAATAATACTATTACTATGTAACGTAATGCTTCATCAAACAATAAAGCGACATGAAATTTCCTGTATATTGTGGTCTATCAATATGGCCATCCCATTGTGGCATTAATAAAGATGTGTTTAATAAAGTTTGTGCAATATCTGCTTAATTAGGCAAATGCATGATGCGGTCTGTGGGCCGTGACATCGGATAATTACGCTTTTAAACTTGTATCCATGCACTTAATTGATCTCTCATTAAAGTACGTAGCGTTATATATTGGTATCTCGTGCGCTTGGGAATATTGACACAAAGTATTGAGACAGAAAATGCGATTAATAAAATAAAAATTAAATTTTATTTTACTTTGTTTTATACAACCACTTCTTCAAGGTTACACATACTGTTGTGTGTTGTCATATTTATATCAATTATATTTTGGTTACACATTGTTTAATTCTCTAACACAGGTACACAAGATTTATATTTTTTTCTGAATAACAACTGGTTGCGAATCTCAGTTGTCAATGTGGCCGAAGGGGAATAGTGGTTCGACCGTGTCACCTACACAAAATTATGATTTTTATTAATTTAATATCTATAATAAACTAGCTTTTGCTCGCGGTTTCGCCCCGGTGAACTTCCCTCGGGAACAGTGCTTTTTCCCGGGATAAAAGGTACCCTATGTCCTTTCTCTGGTTTTCAACCAAATCAATTTAGCCGTTCTTGAGTTATAAATTGTGTAACTAACACGAATTTCTTTTATATATAAATAGATAGATTTTATATATATATATATATATATATATATATATAGATTTATTATAGTCACAATAATTTATACTAGTTGTAATATAAAGAAGAATAGTAGTAGACTTTAAACAAATTTTCACAAATTTTCTTCATTTTAGTTAATATTCACCAATTTTTTTTTAATCAACAAAAATTTACATTCACCTTCATATAGGTATGAGTGAAGAGCAGTGGTAGGTAGACAAAATAACAAAAAATTTAATAGTATTTTTTTATATCTCTCTATATCTATTCTATACAAAAATAATGAAGTATGTCAGAATAATACATACACACATACATAACAAATAATATCAGTTTCTGTGAAATATATAACAACTAGCGACCCGCCCCGGCTTAGCATGGGCATAAAAACCTTCCTCTTGAATATTCTATCTATTAAAAAAAACCGCATCAAAATCCGTTGCGTAGTTTTAAAGATTAAAAGCATACATAGGGATATAGGGACAGAGAAAGCCACTTTGTATTTTATGTAGTGATAGTGATATTTCAAGGAAGCGGAGTCAGAAGCAATAGCATGTTATGTATTAATTGAAAAAAGTTTGTTTTGTGTATTTAATTGTATTTTACTTGGGGGTCAAAGTAACACGATAGTAATTTAATATACGAGTACTAAGCAAATTTCACAACTGTTCCGAATGACGAGATTTTTATTGCTTTTAAATTAGAAGCAGATGCGACATCTGAAAAACTATGTATGCGCGTCCATATGTCTAGTTATTTATTTATTTTATTGAGTGCACACAACAAATTACAGATAAACTAAAACAATTTTACATAATATGCCAAGGTTCTGTGCTAGAATATAATTAAAAATATGTGCACATAGCAAGGTTTAATTGCAAATAAGTAAAATATATATAATAAAAAAAAAACATTGAAATCTGGTAAAATTTTAACTTTCAAAAATTAAAGAGAAAAATAAATATGTAAACTACAAAATTGCATTTTTGTATTGCTCTGCGAAATTGAAACAAATTTAAACCAAAATTTAAAATTTTTTAGATTTAATTTAAAGTTTTAATTTTAAATTTATCTAAATTTACATCCATATGGATGGCAAGAATCTCGTTGTATTGACGACACATGTTTACTATGGGTTATAATATGAGGTGTTAGTAGTGTGCACATTTGATGAACGTATTTATGTTGCGATTGTGAGATAAGACATATGTAGGTGAAAATAGAAAATAAAACAATCTATTTAAATTAAAATCTTATAAATTCCACAATATGCAGGACGCCATAAGCAAGGATGTGAATCTGTTATGTCAAAAAAACAATTTTAATGTATACTGCAACTAGACACTGGCTGCTCTCATAGATAGAGTTTATACATTTTTGTCCGGAGCACTAAAGCAATTTAAAATGACTGACTATGTCAATAATATCAGAATATACGGGTCGTAACAACTCCATTTGCCGTTTAAGGTAAATAAAAGTAACGTGTTTTTGACATTCATAAGGTTATTGTGGAGATACATAAGGGCGGCCACACCTGAGGCTCCAGACACAATGGGCCCACACAATAAGGCTGCGAGGTAAACTGAATAACTTTATTTAAGAACACAATAAACCACTTTTTAGTAGAAAGGTCTGAATTGTGTTATGCCTCCCTGGGCCGCGTACGAAGAAAAACACGAGCAATTTTTATCGTAGTTTCGGTTACTTACTCCTTAATCAATTTGATTTTGAGTTGTGTTGAATAATTCATTATGTGGAACGTTTCTTTGTAAAAATGTATTTTTTTTGGTATTGTGACTGTTGTGTAACTTTCAATTAATAACATGTAATAAATACTATAGCTTGAATAACACCTTCAAAAGTATAACGAGCTACTAACAGGCTACCATGAGCGCGCGCTTATATTACAGTCACTGGGACCGTAAGCTTGTCTGTCTGTCCAAACAAAAGATTTCTTTGAGCTGATAGACAAGATTTTGTTAAATAATCACTTGTCCTTGATATTGTTTACTGGCTTCGTTACCATATGCGCAGTAGGATTATGCACCATATTTTACAGGGCAAAATTGCTTAGAAATATAGCCAGACAAAAAGATATTATTATACTTCTTATGACTATATCAAAATAGTAATAGGCAAATTTAGAAAGAAAGAACAAAAGCAATATAATCGTCGCCCACAATAAAGTATAGAGCACTGCTACCACTCATATTTACATTTACGTCTCCTAGACAAATCCGATTACAGTTTATAAATATAAATAGTCGGTTAGACAAAGGGTGTTATAGTTCGTCCACTTCATTAAGACATGAATTATGAATAGAGAGGGCATTAGCATCCATCTGGAGAGCGGGAAACTATGGAACACCATTGTTATGCAGATTGTAGCCGGACGTCCTACACTGCGTCCCTGTGTATAGCATGCTTGTAAACAAATATACATAAACTAGTACCTACTAACTTTGACTTCGCACACTAAAATCTTAAACAAATTACTTAACTTACTTTATTTTCTTGGTCTACAAATGTTTTATATGATCTTGAGTTGGGTGCAATAAAGAGAAAAATTGTACTTTACCTAAGTTTAAAACTCTAATAAATGATCGTTTAGATACTATGCCTGCGGGCAGATTTAAAAACACGTTTCATTAGTTAATACCCATTTAGCTTAAAATATCAAGAATTATAGAACCTTTCACAGTTCCCTATGTTAAGTTGGATTATACGTAAGTAGTCTTACTAGAGGAAAATTTGGCAATTCAAGTATTGTTAGGTTCTACATATGTAATTCCTTCCATATTCTGGATCCCAAAAAAACAAGACTGTCGATGAAACTAGTTGTGGTTGAAACGACAAAGACTCACAGTAATAATAATTCCATTTATTTCGTTTCCACCAATATCTGCAGCAATTAATGATAATAAAATAGAGCTTTGCAAATTTCATACCTACGCCAGCAGTGAGTGCCTAGTCCTCATTAACATAATACAGTATTCTGTAATCAGAGGAGACACTTAACGCAATTACGCTAATTTCGTAGTTGGCGTTGTCTTTCTGTAAAATCTTTTAAGTGGCCCTATACTTTTATGTGAAATACTTCATTTAATAATTTTCAATTAAAACAATAATAGAGCAACAATTTAAAACAAGTAATCATTTAAGATTTGGCGGTACTCGTTATTACAATTAGCTGTTAACTGTCGTATGATTTCCGTAACCCTTTTTACAGGGAAATCAGACCAGTAGGACAATGATTGGATTAGGGTGTGTTTAGTGGCCAACACTGTCAAAGGCTGCCTAAAGGCATCGGACATAGCCTAACGACTGCCATCTGTAGATAACAGCCGGGACCAACGGCTTAACGTGCCATTCGAAGCAAGATAGCTCAAGATAGAAATGCCACTAATGGCGACCAATCCAATCATGGCCGCGGACTTACCGTTGCTTGACACACGCTATCGTTACGAACACGCTCTTCTCTTTCCAATTGACTATTTTGTATCTATTACAAGTTAATTGGCCTAAAAAGAGCGCTTTTTAAAAAAAATGTACTTTGTCTAATGAAATAATTGTTACTCGACAGTGGAGCAACACTATCAGTCCATTGCAAAAAAATATATGCAATTTACTTTGGCATGATTATGCTCGATAATAATATTATGCAGCCTTCACCTAATATGAGTTAATATTGTCCAAAGGGCAATATAAGTACCTATTGTATAAAAATTCCTTAGGGATTAAAATTGATTTAAATTTGGAACGTCAATAGTTCAACAATTCAACAACAGCTATTGCTAGACTTTAGTCCTGTCCGGTCTTATTTCTAAACTACAAAAGGAAAGCTCTGCAGAATTCCAGCACAACATACAAACCTACCAATTGATATAAGCGAGCATTACTTAAGATGCAAACAGCGATATTCAAACTGCGGACCCTGGGGAGTTCGGACCGTACATGTCTATTGGGTTAGTGCCACCCAGTCCCATACAAAGATAGGCTATCCTTTGACAGACGTCGTTTGAAACAGGATATTAGTGTGTGTGTGTGTATGGCGAAATAATATAGGTATTTTGAAAGTATTCAGATGAATAATTAATCTCTTAAGATAGGCAATCTAAGTTTATCAGTCTTTTTACCTAAAATAATGTATCTTTATTATTTTCTCCATATTTTTTATATTATAAAAATTTAAACATTTAGTGTCGTAGTTTTCTTGATTTGATATCGAAATCTATACGGTAAATGTGGATGGACAGTTATGCAATTAAATAGTGAAGGTTAACTTACTTTTCCAATTTATCAATTGTGAATGAAACTAAATTATTTCCTAACTTAATTATGGAACCTATTTTACTAAAAATAATAATAATACTTACAATAATACTTCACAAATAATTACGTTTAGGATGACCAAGGTGCCAAATAAAGGTGAAAGGGTATCATGCAATGCAATTAACAGTTTACAAGATTAAATTACCTCACAAGTATACAAAATCCAAACAAACTTCTCTCAGTCAACAAGCTCCCATTTACACCCGAAACTCTGCCGCTCGTAGGGTTGTCGCAATGAAAATAATAGAGCTCCAGGTAATTTCGCTAATGCAGCGGTTACACTCTATCTAGATCGCACTTACACCCACCTTACCCAAAGGTACCTATTAAGAGGGTCGAGACTCGGGATATCGTCAGCCCTTTCTCGAAATTGTCTATTTTGACTAAGTGTTAAATTAAGGCACGAGTTCTGATGAAGGACGGAATCTTTGAGACGGGACACATATTCAATTATGTATGGTGTAATTATTGTGAGATTCTGTTATAGAGCATCTTTACCTTTAGTTAGAAATTTTAAAACTATATTTATAAACTAGCTGTTACCCGGCTCCGCCCGCGTGTAGGTCACTTTTCGCGTAACCTGTGTTACATTGAAATGAAATGACGCAATCGAAGTAGCCAGGACATTATTCAAATATAAACAAATATCATGTTTCAGAGTTAAGTTCAAATAATCTCTTTGTAGACAACATTAGCAGTTCTTCCCTCAAATAGATTTTCGGCGCTACTGACCCGCGAGCAAGCCACATACAGTTGTCCATGCGAGAAACATCTTGTTCTTAGGTCGATGCCAGCTGCTTTAAGGGTTTGTCCCTGCGACTTATTTATCATCATGGCAAAGCATACAGCAACTGGAAACTGAGTGCGTTTAAATTGAAAGGGGTAATTGTTGGGGATGAGTGGTATTCGAGGTATGTACACCGTTTAGCCTGAACCACACCCTGTGAGAATTTCGGCCTGTATTAAGTTGCGCTGCAAAACCGTTACTTTTGAGTCGGGTCCCGTTGCATAGTTTAGGCGGAGAAAGATTTCTTAGGAGCATAATGGGAACGCCGACTTTAAGGGTAATGTTATGAGCAGGAAGACCACTTGCAGCCAATGAACTCAAAAAACTCGATAGGGTAGGTGGTAGCATCATCCTGATGCACAACACTGTTATGACGTGTAAATCACTTCATTCCGCCAAAACCTTGAGTTTCGGTAAACGTTTCCGAAGCCCGAGATGAATCATGACGCTCGCGGTCAGCGGACAACCGAGACTCTCTGTCAGAAGAAGTTTCTAAAGACCGAGACAATGCATGACGTTGCCTATCTTCATCGAGTCGCATCTGTCTATCCGCATTCGATTCTTGAGATCTAGCTAACCTTCTGCTTTTAGCTATTCTGGAATGATGCAACAGATTAGATCGTTTCCTCCTAGGCATTATTTAAAATAATTAAAATTCTTTATATAAGGTGAATTTAAATCAACTGCAAATATTTTAAGGGCAGATTCAGACCACTAAACTTTCCCAAATAAACTTATGTCAAAATACAAAAAAAAAATTTTGACCTCCCATACATATTGAGAATCAGCTGATGATAATGATGAGTGAAAAATAAAATTTCGTATTTCAATATAAGTTTATTTGGAAAAGTTGTTCAGTATAGTGGTCTGTATCTGCCCTTAAAATATTTGCAGTTGATTTGTGTCCACCTTGTATACGATACGACACGATGTTCCGTCAAACAACAAATTCAATTTTCAATTCAAGCAAGACAACTAACAATAGATAGCGAACCGAACCGTCCATTTACCAAACAAATCAATAGACAACACCAAAGAATCAAACCAAAAGAACCACAAAGACAAAGACCATCAAATTTTTTAATTTGCTGGGGTTAATTTAAATCTGCTATACCATAATGCGAAAACGTAACCATAGCGAGTTGTAAAGTAAGCGCCATCTATTGAGATTTTATGTAACTAAATTTACGATCAAATTCAATGTGTTATTTTATTAAAATTAATAGGTGCAGTGCGTGTTTTCGTCTTTATTGATACGGATAATATAAAGTAGAAATCCTAGTCTTATCTAAATTAAATTAAACGTAAGTAAACGCATTAAAACTTTTGAAGCAGTGTTTGAAGTAAATTTTCAATCGACCATAACTTTTTTTTCCCTTAACCGATTTTGACGAAACAAAGTTTTGACAACGCTCCTAATTATATGTAATCCAACTGTGAAAACCGCGTTCAAATCCGTTGAGTATTTTCGAAGTTATAACGTACCAGACAGACATACATACATACAGACAGACAAAAATTCCAAAAACTGTTTTTTTGGTTTCCGTTACTCTTTTTTAATCGCACTCTATCAGTTTTTTTGAAAAATATTAAATGTACAGACACTCGCATTTTTGTGTCTTATTATATGTATTGATTTAGCTTTATAAAGACAGATTAAAAAGATTTAGTTTTATTTCTATGACCAGCCTCCTGCCTGACTTCAAACTTCTAAGGGAGTGACTGAACAACTCTGACTGAGCTATCAGTCAGAGTTTATTACAAAGAAAAATTAGGTCTCTCTATACGAAAAGTGAAGTATGTTTGAATCAGTTTATTTATACATCTGTAGGACAGGACATAACATTTTTGTTATTTTGACATCCCATTTTAAAGGTTCATCAACGGTGGGTAAAACCATTGGGTAGGCACTCATAGCTAGTATAGGTTTAATAAACTAAGCAACAATATAAATGATAAAAACAAATAATTTTCCACGCGACCTTGTATGTAACAATTTATTTCAGACTGAAACATTTTCTTCTTTTCGGTCAAAATAACTATTGACTTAATTAATTTTGCGAAAGAAATGTGGTCAGTAAGCTGGTGGTAATTACGTTTTTTTTTCATCTCCCGATACCATTCACCTGAATGGTAAATTAAATTCTGAAATATATATAAAATTCTAAATTAGTGACTTCCAGAAGATCTTAGGTGGAAGATTTTTGGCTCTTAATATACAAATTATTGTTGTAAGATATTATAATTATCTATACATATATATATTCAGCAGCTTTTTAGCCTTGCACCTGAGCTGGGCTGCAACGAAGGTGAGTTTTCCAACGAATAAAACAACATGACATTATTTCGTTTATATTTGTTTCGCAGGCAATATCATATCATACATAAGGCTGTTATATAAAAAACCGACAGATTAGTTACAGATTGTTACAAGTTGTTTTTATTAAAAATTAAACGATGTAAAGAAATCTCTACTGCAAATTTTATTGAAATATATATATCACTATTGAATATACACTCATTTTTTTCACTTTTTACAAAATAATGATCATAAAATTCAACAGTATTAAAACATTAACAATTTACAAATAGCCTATGTATACATTTTAACATATTATTATTAAAAATTTACATTCCGTACGAAAACTAATGCAATTATTGAATTGCAAATTTAAAATATTACTGAATACATTTTTATTCTTATAAGAAGCTAAACAATGTTTACTAAAAATTTTAATATTATTGTAACTAAGTTTTATTATGTACATATTATTCAACATTTTATAATTTTGTTACAACAAATAAATATACTCTTGTAATATCCTTTTATAATTTTGTTTTCTTAAATAATTAATTGAAGTAAATCAGAAGCACCAGTAAGAAGAGCAATCTATTAACGCAAGAAATTATTACATATTAAAAATTATAAAATCATAACTATATTTTACTATTATCAAGTTAATAGAAATAAGTTGTTTCTTTGGATTAGTTAGAACCTCTTCAACAAAAGTCACAAAAACGTAACATCTATTTTGTAGGTATTTAATATGTAAACATTATTTGATCTTGGTATGGTTAAGTAGTATAAGCATTTACAATATTACTTTATAAGCTTGGTTCGATAACTGTTTGCTATTTCATTATTACATCTTGACACAATCACTTCACACTGTCTATGCATCGACAAAATATTTATCAAATTCAAGTCCATTATTAATGTTTTAAGACTATTAGGTATAACTACTCCATTTAACGTCCACTTACAATAACGTTACTAAAATACTGTACATAAAGCCATACCCCAAGATTTTGTAATATAAATAGAATATGTAGGTTTTTTTTAAATTAAAAAATGTAAATAAAATCAGTACAATATTGAACATAATTTTATTTGTATATCGAACACTGAAACGAGAAACTCGTGTTTGAACTCGAAAGAACAATATACAAGTGATATAAGCGTTTCTTTACTCCACATCTTTAAACTTTGGATATAGTATAATGTATGGCATGGCTTTAAAAAGAAAGTTTAGCATGCAAGTATTGCTGCTGTTATTAAAAAGATTGTGAATGGGGCTGTTGTAGGTCCTCCTGATATGGAGGGCCCTCCGCCGCCCAGAAAGCCGGCGTCCTCTGAGCGGGGCCCCCCTTCTCGGAGAGATCCTTGGAGAGTAGACCGCACGTCGTTAGTCTCCTCTAAAGAATCGCTCCGGTCGTCATCATCTCTGAATTTGCGATTCGGTAGTTCCATTTCTGTATATTAAAATTTAGAATGAGAGTCAAGGTAATCAACTCATATGTTATTTTAAGCAGTTGTCAGATGTAACTCTTTTTTTTTTAATTATACTTTAACTAGCGACCCCCCGCTTCGCATGGGCATAAAAACCTTCCTCTTGAATCACTCTATCTATTAAAAAAAAAACCGCATCAAAATCCGTTGCGTAGTTTTAAAGATTTAAGTATACAAAGGGACATAGGGACATAAATAAATAAATATATAGGGACAAATCACACAGATTGAGTATCACACACATAAAAAGCGACTTTGTTTTATACTATGTAGTAATAGTGATAGTGATAATATATTTTTAATTAAAACATGGCATGTCATGAGTTTGTTTCATACTCTGGCTAAAATTTGGAACTCGAAGAATACTTGGAATAATTTTGAAATTCTCATGATTTTGCGTACATACTATTTTGCTTTTTTATTAAAGTCTCTACAACAAAATCAGTTCATTTGTTTGCCCATTTTACACTAGAAACTGCTCCGTAATTATATTTACATGTACCAACCTTTTGATAATTTCCAGGTAAATAGGAAAACCGCTTTATTAAACTTAACGTTTAGAAAAAGTTACCAGAGAAACAGAAAGACGAAAACAGCAATTTGTAGATTAGCATAAACACAACTTTACAAAATATCTTCCAGCAATAACTGATAACTGGGATAAGTCCGCCATTGTCTTCTGATTTTAATAATATTGTATTTACCATGTATTTTGAAGCAATAATAATATTACAAACAAACAGATTTTATTCATTATCCAATATTCTGAAAGGATATGCCGTTGTTGCTGGTATCTGCAGGCTTTAGTGGAATTGTACTATCAGTAATATATAGTTATTTATCTACTGGTCATCACTGGACATAGTTGTTTATCTACTGGCCCATTTTCATCGGCGAGTGCAGTAAAAAGTATAAAAATATTTCTTACCGTACAGTCTTATGTTTCCTTCAGCATCGCCTATTGAGTTCTTGGAGATGCACTTGTAACCACCGAGGTCACTCCTCTGGATGTTCCTAATGACCAGTCGCATCTGGACGCTGTACGCTGAGCTGTTTATCTCGCTCATGTGGTACTTGTCGTTAGATATTATCATCTCACCTGTGGAGACAATAGGGTTTTAGTAGCTGTATAAGATAAGGACGTGAGACTCTAAGTCTAATGGCATGAACTTTTATATTATGAAGAATTACGTTCTTTGCTGGCTTCGAGATTATTATTTATTTTTATGAACACAATACATGTGATTATAATTCTTTATTAAACTGTACATTCATTCTAGAATTTCAAATTTCACGTTTTAAAAAAAGCTGTGGCACAAGTACAATGTTATCTTTAGGTACGCTAATTTATAAGTACAGGTTTATGATAAAAAGGAAGCTCTTTGCCTTAAACTTATACAAATATTAATGGCTATCTTAAAATATGTACTAGAAGTAAGTAGTGGATCACAAACGAAAACGTTTGCTTTGATAAATCAATCGCAACAAAATTGTTAGTGAAATTCTTTATATTTTTGTACATCTGACAAAACAGTCAGTGAACTATCCCTGCACGGATAAACTCACTCGAATATTCGTTACGTTTCCGTTAAGTAATGTTGTTATTTGCCCCAGTAGCCTCCGATAGGAACTAGCATCCATTTATATTCGCTCTTCCGACCATTGTCCGCCCGATATCGTATTGAAATATGTCGTGTCCATGTCGCGAACCCACCACCCAACAATAGCGTATCAGTATATACCGTTACATATACTACATTAAGTATATATGCTGGTTAAAATGAATTCCATTCCCGCCCCGTTCATGTTGCAGTATCAACAACAGACTGTTGATTTTATACTATACGCATAATATTGTTGATTTTGAGGGAAGATACCTTTAAAAGACCACAAACGGCTGTAAACGTAATTCTAAAGGCAAACGCATGCCTTTTTAATTGCCTTTTTAAAATGAATGGTACGGTCAAATTCTAAAAAATATTTTCTTAAATATACTCAATATTTTAAAAAATCCTGTGATGGCCCTGTTTATCTAATCATTTGAACGAGTAAGTTTACTAGAATATTTTATAGTGTCAATAGGTACTTATAGTGATTGCAAATCCTCATTTTTACTAAATTGTTAAAATTATTTTCAATTCTCTTTTAAATATCCTCAAAAACAAAAACAAAAACAAAAAAACAAAGAATAATTTAAAAGATCGTGTAATGTAACGAATGATGGACGAACACGTCACAAGCAAGAATCCATCAGTATAACAGCATGCTGTTAAACTGATTAGCAAAAAGTGATCCGAATCCAGCAATTCAGCCGAATTTGCGTCGTTGGCTACATTATTACCGCGAGGGTCACGTCGCTCGCTCCACATTAAAAATTGCTTGCATTCTTCTTCCTCCGCTTTATTTTGCGGGAGCAGTTTTATTTTTTTTATTTACATCCAGCCACCATGGTTTATACCGTGCAAAAATATTTAATTGAAATTTTTCACTTTTTTTCCTGTAGCTATTTCATTAAGAGATTCTTGGAATTTTTACTGTGTAGTTTTGTTTATTAAGTATTTTCTAGAGATTGATCATACGTTATAGTAATGTTAAAAGTAATTTGAAATGAAGATAATTTTCTTCTCATTCCTCCAAAGATTGATTTTGATCATGCGTCCTGATTTTATTAAAAATAATTTATTTGTAAGAATTTGTAGGTAAATTGGCCGTGTCATCAACATGAAATGATGATTAAAAAGAAATCTAGTCGTTAAAAAATTAAACACCACACATCACGACACCTGTCTCCCACACTGCTGTGTTTGATATCGTCACTACATCCTTATTCACACCACACTTTTTTCTAACCTCAGTATTTCTTCTTTTATTACTTATGCTATCTTTAGTTTAGTTCTCTGTACCGTCGCGTAAACTTTTTAGGTGGTTTATATAACACTTGCTCTCTTTTATAAATAAATCTTTTATTTTGTTGTCCAAACATACAACTCCTTAAACCACTAATTTCCACCGCATTCACTCTACTTTCATTATATTTCTGATATGCCCAACTTTCATTTCCATGCCTATGAGTGTGCAATGTGCATTAACCCAACCCTATGAACAGCTATCTGGCTGTAATATATCTAAGTATATTATATTAATATCATTTTGGTCTCATAAGAACTTCTTCACTCGTTATACATCATACCTACTAAAGGTATTTTAATAGGAAAGATTTTTTTTATTGTAAGCAATATTATAAAATGAATTTAAAAAAGTGCACAACGCCATTATAGAAGTTTTCTTTCCAGAAATAAATAAACAAAGGTACTAAAAATAGAATTGTCCGTATACACATCTAAGGAGCGATAAGAATATCCCTCTAGGTATGCTTTTTACCAGAAACGTGACTTTTATATCTCATCGTTCGGTTTCTAAATGCATCGTGCCCGTGCTTATTCTCAGAAAACTCAAGAATATAGGAAAATACACTCGAGTACTAACACGGCGCTTTCCGGTACGGCAATACCGTGTTGCTCTCTCTCTCTTTTCATTTTTCTCCTATATTTTTTTTCTTTTCACTCATTCAGTCATTATTATTATTGTAAATGTGCCATCAGTAGGTATACAACTATATCTAGTAGTTTTTTGCTTAGTAAACTTGATTATAATAGATAGTTAATGCGTTAGCAACCTTTTAGTATAGGATATCTAGAAAATAGGGAGGTTGGAGCATATATACCGCCGCCGATTTTACTAAATTGTGTTAGATGACAAAGCGAGGATTATTTTTGTACAAATCATTAAAAAGAATGGACTGTAAATTGAAAATTCGCCAATAGTAAAAAAATAGTACCTTACTTTTATGTATACATATTTATTTTTAGGCTGTTAATCCATCCAAAAGAGTCCATACAATGTTGCAATGTATCGAGGTTATAGTTTAAGCCAAAGAATGAAAATTTAAGTTTATAATAAAAAAATGCTTCCTAACTTAAAACAGAACATTTAATAGAGAACTTTAGCAATGCAACGGATCATAATCATTAAGGTTATCATTTAACTCGCTATAATAGTCATTAATAACTGTCGTTCCACTAAAGGGTTGGTCAAGAGCCATAGTTCGGGCGTCGGCGTCGGGCGAATCGACCACAGATCCGTGGTCACTGGACCTGACACCTTGATGTTGCCACAGACACACCCTCTTTTGTTTATAGCCTGATAACTAAGTTCGTTTAATAAATTGATATTATTTTGAACACGCACTTTTTGTTTTTCTCAAATACACTATCTTCTATAATATATTTCATAGTCATGAGCACCTACAATTTTTTTTGATATATTGAAATTACTAACAAAACGACCTCTGTTGACTTATGGTAAAGTTATTGCCTTAGAATTATAAGGAAATTCGGCCATATTTTTTAATGTATTTTTTTCCTCCCTTCCTTGTCTTTGGTACAAATTTCCACATACAAAACTTACTGGCCGTTGCACTCCGTGGGTTAAATTCCAAATTTCGCTTAAAGCTAACTAATTTTATTAACTGACACTTTAAAATGATATCAAAGATCATTATATAGATAAACGAAATCCGCGTTTATATAAATATTTATACATTTGCTGCTTTTGTTTTCAGTTAGCACGAATCCCGTTTTAGCGTATGTGAATTTTAAAGGTGCTTCAAAAATTACCTACTTTCAAATAAGCTTTTTTCCATATTGTGCATCGTACATGGCAAAGAAAATTTAATTAGAATTTAATATTAAAATGGCAACAAAAACAGGATTCGTCCAGCGGCGGTCGTCCGGAGCCGGACACTCCCATTCCATGTCCTCTGCGCCGCCGGCCTGCCGCTTGTCACTCTGTGTATTACCTAATTTAATTTGTACTCTCCACAATTTATGGTCGCAGTCCACACCACCCCCTATTTGTACGTCTGCCTCCGTGTGCGTTTGATTGAAGACTGAAAATCTGATTATTCATTCATTCATATCGTAACAAGGTCAATAAAATTAACCCACCACACCCTGGTGTCAGAGTTTTTTAATACTGAAGTCAACCAAACAATTTGAGTGCTGATTTTAATTTATCAGGTTAACTTCAAACGGGCATGAATCTTTTTCATTATCGCCAATGAGAGCCATTAAAGATTTTTATTTTCCATATTTTTGTATCTCATTGAAGTAATACTGGTATACTGGCAGTGTTTTCTTGATAAAAGATGTATTGATCTGAGAAAAAACTACCAATTCTGGAATATTTAGTTGCCTATGAGATCTGCTGTGATGCGGCCTCACCTTCTCTAATCCTGCAGAATCAGAAAAAAGTAGAATTTACTTATGGAGTTTGACGATGCAGATACACCTCCGTAAATTTTAATACATATATTTTATTTTAGTATCAATGACTCAAACAATTCAATAGAACATTGGCGAATGCGTTGCAATTGCAACAAGCGTTGGGCGCCGGGCGGTTGGGCGACAACGCGCCACCACTAAAGTCGAGTTAGGATTGGATTTACGGCGGCGAACGCGACATGTGTGAGCGGACCGCGGTCGCAGCTGCCGGAATGCCAACAAAACGAACAAAACTTTTTCGCAATGCGGTCTTTAAACTTATATTTTTTGTCGGTCTAATCGAACAGTTTATGCAGACCCAGTTCATTCCGAGTTGGTGAAGAATTGAGAGCTCCGAGTGCCTCCGAGTTATTACGGTTGTCATTTGTTACCAAAAATTAAGCAAAGCCTTTCTATTTCTGTACTTTTTCTTTTATCTTAATGGTTAATAAATGTCGACGTATAACGGATGAATTAATAATATATTCTATGGAATCAGAAATATGTAAAAGTGAAGAATATTGCCGACGAAATTTAATAGTAGTTGGTATTTAATAGTGGAGGTATGTTGAGATTTTAGATTGAAAATCTCTTGCTAGAGGAATTTTGGCAGAAAAATTAAGTGTATATATATCTTCCATTTTTCATGTTTAGGTAATAATACCTAAAATATATTTTTAAATTGTTGGAATTCTAGAAATTTAGAGATGAATAAGAACAGGTTATAAAGTTACAAAGCAGATATTATCACATAAATTAAAATTCCATGTACATAGTTATTATCCTAATTGATACCTTCATCTTCCTTAATTGTTACTATATAATCAACGCAAAACTACGAATAACATACTCTACGAATAAATACGAATAAAAACTAAACTAAATGGTATATATAATAAAGAACAATATTGAATAATGTCAACGGATTACGGAACAACAAAGATAGGTAGCAGGCAGATTTAGATGCATTTACAAAGGCTACCGAGCCCGCCAATGCGCGGACGAGGCGAGTGACCGCGCAAAAAGCGGACCAAATTCTATTACCGCCTGATATGCAACAAAGACCACTAGCTGCCCGCTGCAAATTGCTTTAGCCCACAGTCACCCAGTCACCGTATATTTTACTCATGCCTATACAAATCAAAATTCAATTCCCTGTGTAAAGTTTTATTTAATATTTAAAAATCCATGTCTATGCACTGTGTAGGTGTAAAATGGTTTTCGTTTATGATTTTTTTATTATTTTAATGTTTGCCTGTATATTCGGTTAATAAACGTTATTTCGATTAGTTTTCAACACTGATAAATATGTCATTTTTAGGAATTTTCTTTTGTGGCATAGAAATCAAAATGTAGGCATCATGTCTTGTTTTTGAATATAATGTGTAATGTAATAACTATTTTTTCTATTGTTCATTATTTATATCTTATTCAACACATTTATAAGTTATAAAAATTGAAAATTTTATTTGTAAATACACATTTCTACTACTAAAAGGACTACAACTCTTGTTAAATTGAGTAATCCCTCATTCTATCCTACTTGAAACGGACCCGCAGGATCGTTTGACGGAATGCAATTTTATTTTTTATTTTCCTTTCGTCAAACGAGCCCGCTTTCAATTTTTTTTTTGTTCAAGTCAAGTTATACTGTCATTATTGGGAAAAAATCATTTTATATTAATCTAGTTGTAGCCTGTGACTTCGTGCGCGTGGGCTTCGTTCCCGTTATCGTAGAGTGAGAAAATAACTTGTAAATCAAAACTATATGTAGTTCTACTATTGCCTACACGGCTATATCCAGGCCAGCTGACAATAAGTAGTTTGATAAAGGCTTATAAAAATATCATCTATTCGGAATGGATGGCCAAGATTGTAATAGTATAATAGTAAGAAAAATAAACTTTACCTAGAGAATTTAAAGATTCGATAGCTGTCGCATACTGACAACATGTTCACCAAACAAACGTTATTAATCAGTGAATTGCAACTAACGTGCAGCAATGATTAATTACCTAATTCGATAACTACCCTATTGTTTCATTTACTAAACCAGCCAGCCAGTTATTAAATCTATATCTTTAAGTATACATAATAAAACAGTAAAAATATTTTGTCTGTACATTTAGTAATTTTGACTGAAATGGATAGAGGGACAAATGTATATGTAAAGATTAATAAAAACTAAAGATTTGTAACATTTTCGATTCGGAGGATTAGTAACACATCGATATTTTAATAACTTTAGCATATTATGTCCATTTGTAGTATATTTCACCACCTTTCCAATCACTTGATTATTTTATTGATATATTTAGATGAAATGGGAAACAGAGTACATTGTAAATTATCTGACACATTATTTATATAATCCATACTAATATTATAAATGCGAAAGTCTGTCTGTCTGTCTGTCTGTCTGTCTGTCTGTCTGTCTGTCTGTCTGTCTGTCTGTCTGTCACCTCTTCACGGCTAAACTGCTGGACCGATTGTGTTCAAATTTGGTAGGGATGTAGTTAACGACCTGAAGTCAAACATAGGCTACTTTTGGGCGCGATATAACCGAGTCCCACGCGGGGCGAAGCCGCGGGGAACAGCTAGTAATCTCATAAGTGTTCGACTACCTATTTTCAATATTTATGGAGGCCATAAATAATTAAGAACATTGTTATAAAATAGGGCACTATTTAGAATTAGTTTATAATTCAGATAATGCTTGATCTGAATGGCTTAATTCTTGAGTCTCGGTTAGTACATTCTGCTGAAAACGGGAACGAATATTTCTAGCGAACCTTTTGTCTAGTTCACGTTTTTGGTAAAGCAAATATTATTTAAATTATTCAAATATTTCAATTTTGGTTTCAGAGTTGTTCTTATCTTGTTGGGTTCCTGCTTTCTAACTAACTAGGTTATAAATACTGATATTTTTAGATACCAAATATAAATGTAACAAATAACATTTAAATCTCGATACAATTTTTTTTGTTAAAACACCCCAATAACAAAAACCAATTACATGTATATTTATATAGTAAAGTCTTTTAGCGTTATGAAACTGTGTTAAATAAAAACACTCATTACCATGCTGGTGTGGGAGAAAAAGAAAAATATAGAATGTATCAGCTTCTTCCGCGCAGGATGTAAACGTCGACTCAGGGAATCGTAGAATCATGAAATAGGCGATGCGGTTTGCAACCCATCACTATTGATTTCCTGTTTCAACTACTATCATACTAAAGGTGGTCTAAAGCCCTATAATGGGCACTGGACTCTTTAAAAGCTGGAACATTCTAGAGTAAATATTAAACGTATTTCCTACTCATTGCCTTCTCAAAGCGAGTGCTTTGTCCATCTGTCACCGGGCCACTAAATAAGCAACTTTTATCCCAGAGGTGCCATTTTAATGAGAAATAATGAAGTCAGCGACCCCTCGACCTATGTTTTGTTAGGTTAAGAGCCTTATTTGTATTAGTTACCACATGTTTTTGTGGGAACCTTTGTTACCTTAATTTCTAGTTTTATTAAAATAGTTACAAATTCATTTTATTCCGCAATTTATTATTACAGCTAACTGTACCAACCTCTTTTCTAAGGGTTTTAATTGCTTTTTGAACACAAACCTATTTAGTGAATAATTTTATACTCTTTGAAATATGAACCTACGCACAATATTTTTTCTGAAAACATAGCTTGCGATTTCCTTTCATTAATTCCCGGTAATAATTTACGTTGTCATCTCGTCGGTATAATTATGGGGTCGTTAATAAGCCGTAACATCGACGCGGTATAATCAAAGTCAAAATAAATCTAAGCGAAATGAAAAAACGGTCATGAAATAACCGCATAATTTTTCCCTTTAAATACAATCATAAAAATACCATAACTTGTAGCGACCACTAGCCCCAGTGGGCTGTCGTGGAGGATAGTAGAAATATGAATAACGGCCGGTTTAATGAGTGCTTTAGCGCTTCGAATATGCTTTATGGATAATGAAATTAGCTGCTCATTTTGTTTTAAAGGTTTGCGCTTGGTCTTTAATATGGTTTCTGAGTTACAACCCCTCATAAACATCGTGGCTTTTGCTTAATAATAATAAAAGGTTTGAATATTTATATTTTATGTGGCATTTGGCCGATTTGATTGCATTGTACAGTCGGGGGCATAAAAATCTAACCCAGTCACTAAGGTTAATAAGATAAGACGGTTACTCTAACTGTCCCCGACTGTACGTGAATAAGAAATCACATAATAATACAGTGTCAAATACGCTCACCATTTTCTCTCGTCCAATAGTTGATGGCTTTGGGCGAAGCTTCAACGTGACACTGTAGTGTGACGTCAGTCCCGCTGGGCGCACCCACCAGCTGATTTGGCACTTGAACTAGAGGATGGACTGTGAACAAAACAAACATAATCGAATTATTTCAATGTAAGTATTCTATATCTGTATTAGTACATAAATCTGAAGGGTTTATTTGTTTGGTTTTCTACCACTAAAACTACAGGCTGAATCTATTAAGTAATTTTTTTAAAGTTATTTGCGGTTGATAGTTTAATTTTTTTCCAAAGGCTATATCACATTTAAAAGTGGGTACCCAAGTCAGCAGGGCACAGTTTTTTAAAGTCGACAAATCTAATAGTGCCTTAGTTTATTTGAAAAACGAATCAGACGGCAAGACAAAGTGATATAAGAAAAATCAACACCGACAGGGATGGCGAACACGTAGTTTTACCTATAGTTTATACCCAGCTGTGAATATGGGTGGGATGATAATGAATATGATAAAACTACGATAAAACTTTAAAATTGTTATCTGAATTGCCAAGTCCGTCCAACCAAAACAAATTTCGTATGTTTAAACAGTTATGCGATTTATTGTGTAAAACATTAATTACATTGAACTAATTTTGAATGGATGTTGCCCGTTGGGCATTTATTTGCAAATGTGGGTAAACGTTTCACTTATATTGCAGTTTCAGTTGCATTTTGTTAACATAACTTTCAATTTGTGTTTATTCCCAGCGGAATTTTCTAGTTTAGTTCAACTACATGTAATCTTCGTTTCAACCTACACAGCATTTTCTCTGCCTTTTTTACAAAACAGATCTATGGAACTTTAAGTGAGGTTAATAACGATCTTTAAACTTTTTTAAATATATCTTACCCTGTAAATAATGTGAATAAAATAAATAGTATTAAATAGTTGCTGTAATACTATTAATTATTATCTTAAAATTGTTTTTAAGAAAAAAAAACTGTAAAAAAAACCACATTACAATTTAGAAAGTTTAACAGCATTATTTTTTTCATTTTCAAAAAGCTCCCCAAAGCTACGCATGCTTTGAATTGTCATTCAAATCCTGCAAATGCTTTACAGTCGACTTTGATATGAAATATTTAGCGTTGAATATCTGTGTCTGGAACTGCAATGTCCGATGCTATCCTTTCATGAAGCGGCATGGAAACCTGGCGAAGGCTATCTCTCAGAGTTACTGCATCTCTGAATAGATATTCTAGAATATCCACTTACTGTATCATAGAAATTGTAAATGTACTACTGCATTGTATTAGTTGTAGAGAAAAATTACTTTTTCACTTATTAAATTAGATGTTAGTTAGACTGATCTATCTTGTAAGTAAGAACAGTTTTTATTATTGAACTGTTTATTATTGAAATTTGATTTTATTTTTATATCTTAGATCTTTATAAAAAATACTAGCTGCACCTGTGGTGTTATCCGCTTCAGAGCCATCTACCCTACTTACTTTATAAATCGCCATTGTCTATCAGGTTACAAACTTTTTGGCCAAACAAAAATCACATGCTTTTCGAGATAAAAAGCCTATGTGTTAATCCATGCTATCAGCTACCTTCATACCAATTTTTATTAAAATTGGAACAGCCGTTTGAGCATGAAGAATTGAAGAAGTAACAAACATATTATATTTTGCCTTCACAATATTAGTGGAGTAGTGGCATTAAAACATCGCGTTTATAGAGCTTGGGCTCCGAAGCTATATGCTTATATGCATTCCAATCTAAATTCAACTGGAAATACCCTGGGATGATATGAGGATGTCCTGTAAGATTCTAGATTTGATAATGTTCATTCTGCTCTTACTGTGACTTGTTTGACACCAAATTGAAACCACAATAATTTAAACTTTATAATTTGTATCCATTCTTTACTGAAGCAAGTTTTGAATCCACAAATTCCCCGACAAGCGCTATCGTGTGTTTGTTTGTTCGCCGCACTCCACCACTTTGGCGGGTGCAGTGCTGCGACTGTCAGGTGTTTACTCAGAATATTATCCGAGAGTTGCATACTCTTGTTTGTATCCACAGTGTACCGGACTTGCTGTTTGTCCACAATTAAAGTCGAGTTAGGACTTAAAACAAATCAACTAACAGTATCTACGGATTTCGCCAAGATTGTAAGGATTAAGAGCTCAAATCATAACGATGCTGGGGCACAAACACAGGATGATTTGAAATTAGAGATAAA
Source organism: Apomyelois bistriatella (assembly GCA_947044815.1). Taxonomy (NCBI): domain Eukaryota; kingdom Metazoa; phylum Arthropoda; class Insecta; order Lepidoptera; family Pyralidae; genus Apomyelois; species Apomyelois bistriatella. Next base: position 9,437,281 of record OX345689.1, read on the forward strand.
CATGTAAAATCCAATCTTCTTAGTACTGGTCTTTTTTTGAAACACCGCATAATCAATATTATTTATTTACCGCTTATAAAGTGTTAGATTTTTATACTTCATAGATTTGTTTTGGTAACTACTTAAAAACTTCGAGCTAATTAATGTGGGCAGTAATATTGTATGTACTTAATGATAATGGTACTCTACATTTCCGCTTGATATATCAAGTAGGTGTGCGGCTTATTATAGATCTATTAAATCGTTTTTTTGCCAAAACTAAGACGATCAAAGTCAGAATTTTAGAAAATCGTCTTGTTCTCTTATTATCTTAAAGTAACAAGGTTTTACACAAAAGACTGCGAAGAGCAAACATCAAAGCGCTAAACCGTCGCCTTCAAAGAAACAAAAGCGTCAAATTGTTTCTAAAAAGAACGGATTATTTCACAAAATGTAAACAATCGCACCAGCTTCAGTCTGTTTAGGGTGAATTAAGGAAAACGGAATTTTCTTACTCAGCCTTAGATCGGAGCTTATTTGCGGTTATTCTCTTTGACCGTCGTTAAGTTCCTTTGAATGGCTTTTACGAGTTCGAGTGGCCAATTTAGCGAACAAAATCTGAACGATCAGAATTTTTGTTCTTATTAATAACTCAACAAGAGCAAAGGCTTTTGCCTATTAAATAAACTGGAATAATGAGTTGTTGGGGTATTATTTAAAAAGCAAAGAGTTATTGTGTGACAATTTATTGATATGTAGTATTTGAAAAAGATTATGCAAAGTTCAAAGACGATTTCAGAAACGTGATTAAGAAATCTGTAAATGTATAAGTAGGTAGATATTCTCCACAGCAATCAAAAGTTACGGGGAGTTTTCTTGGGAAGGATTCCGCGCGGAATTCTTGAAGTGACAGTTTGATTAACCGAACGGCGCACACGCTTCGCCCGTTTTAGGATTTCCTCGCATTTTATATCTACTTGGCTTCTGCTTTAGTTATTTTTAGTACTCGCTAGTAAGGAATTTCGTACACAAAATACCATCGCATTTTGTTTTGAAATATTTTTTGTTGCTTTTAATTTAGGAGCAGTGATAGTGACGTAACCCAAAATTAATTAAAGCAGTACGAACATAGTAAATTGATTGCGATTTGTTTAATTTACTAGTTGTTTTCCTTTTTGTCTAAATTCGATTTACCGTCTCTCAACTAAAAGAAACTCTTCGCATTACGAAGCATTTACTGTTACAAATGAACTGCTCGCTCTTTTACCTCTGAAATTCTTTTTATGCTGCCACCGCGGTCACAAGTCTCCGCCAGCCGCTGTTATCATTCGTTTTCGGGGGAGGAAATTTAAATTAAATATTTGAGAGTGTTAATTTTGTCTCCTCATCGAGCGAACGCGACGCATTCTTTGTGAAGTAATTAAACTGAGTGGAAGGGTTCCAGACGGCAGTAGTTTGTTTGTTCGCTTCAAATTGCGTTTCCTATGAAGTGAATTTCTCTCAGTTGTCGTCAAGTCCTCGAGCCATTGTGTATATAAGTATCAGCTTTATAGATACTTACGTTATGAACTTATGAATAACTTAAAAGACATTGAATTAATTTTCAAGCAATCAGTTTGAACTTTGCTATCGTTTTGACAGGTTTCTTTAACAATGCAATGTAATTTAGATAGATATTGGAAGAAAATTATCTGATTTGAAAAGTTGTTTCGATGATTTCGAATTTTGTTCCAGAATTTTTTTAACAAGTTATATAAGTGAGCAAATACATTTATCCAATCAGTCGAGTGTTTACATCGGGAACTGCCAATAACAGAATGCAAATACAAGCCGCACAACGTGCGCATGGCGCGCTGCCGGACGTTGAAAAACTTTAATATTGAAGTCAACCAGTGCGGGATGGCCGATCCATAAATTTAGAACTGTTAATTAATTGACAAAAAATTTAAACATATCCATCAAGATGTGGACATTTTCTGTGATTGAACGTTCTACACATATAACGTTGTGCACGTGTCTTTAAAATTGTGATGGATTGTGTATATTGAGTCTCGTTTTGCTATGGATTTCAGAAAATATAGCTTATATAATAAGCTTTATGAATTATCTGAAAAAAAACAAAATATTAATAAAGGGGGTATTAAGGTTGTTTCACATGTGACGTTGGGCATTGTGATAGCGCAGCAGGAATAAGATAACCCATAGAGAATACGTCAAGGCATGACCAGATATATCTCTTGAAGAATTAACTAATTAAAGACAATGAAAGTTAAATTGTCTGACTCTCATCTTAGTGTTATTCTAATTACATCATCAAGCGTTGACATTGGAGCTCAGTGCCCGTTTTTTTCCATATGTATAATTACTAATAACTTGATTTTTAGAAGTGAAAATTGTGCGCGTCTGTTTTTGTAGAGTAAAGGTATTAAAAATGAACATTGTATCAAACATAATATTTAAGTAGGTCGTGTGTGATCGCGAAACAGTAATCAAATTCTGAAATTAGAGTTTTCAGATTCATGAAATGTTGCAACGACTATTCCCACTGGTGCAACATCCATACAGATGGAAATGAGCATAGTACAGTGCAAACAAATTTTATATTTACTTGGTAGGTTCTTATATTCTTTAAACTGAATTACCTTGTATATTTCATACATTATTACATCTTGAAAGCGTAGATATTTACGAATAAATCTATATACAGTAAGTAATAGTGATGATCCTAAGTCTTAACATCTTAGCGGTACCATTCGTTGTGCCAAATTCCTTAGACCTGACAATTTTTTCAAAAAAGTATATTATGAATATGTTTATATTGTGGTGTAGGTAATAATAACCCTGCTTACCACATAGGCTATTAATTTCAAATTATTCAGTTTATCAGCAGATAATTTACTGACACACGCTGGCAAATATTCTTTATAAAATTTTATAAATTAAATACAAAAGAGAGCATGTTTTCTTTTCTTCACTACATAGTATAAAACAAAGTCACTTTCTCTGTCCCTATATCCCTATTTATGCTTAAATCTTTAAGGTTTAGTTGTGATTTTATACCCATGCGAAGCCGGGGCGGGTCGCTAGTTGTATATAAACTAACGAAACAAATACTTAGTACACTAATTTAAATTTATTTTTATTTAAAAATTTTGTCAGGTCTAAAGAATAACATCTTGATTTTATATTAATATACTTAAAGTTACATTAAATTTTAAACACATTTAAACTATGACGCATGTAAGGAAAAATTTATGTCATAGATTCGCACCCGAATTGTGGTTGATTGTGGTAAACACGGAATTAATTTGTCAGAGTGCCTAGTTATCAAAGAATCTGTGTACATGTGCAGGCTTAGCCACCATTTTGCTGATGAATTGCATCGGCTTCATACTCATACATATCTATAAATGTTGTTGCTTTGATTTGAATTTGTATTCAACCTAAAATAAATATAAAGTATACTTACCGCTACTTACACTTCGCGGGAATTTGGAGATGAAAACCATTTTTGTACGAAAAATTTGAGTTAAATGAATAAATAAATAAAAATTCCGAAAAGCTCCATAGATAGGATCGGTACACCAAATTTTATTTTTATAGGTTAAGTGAGAAAGATTACATTTTTTGTTATTTGTAATATTAGAAAGGAAACTATCGAGCGTGAACATATTAGGTAAGTACAAACTTAAAATTTCAAGGTGCAAAATTTGAATATATTATGTATGTTACATTTTTAATTTTTAACAAATGTTATACATTCTATAAATAAATAAAAAACAATTAAAAATATTGCATGAATAAAATTTAATACCATCGATTTATATTATTATATGCTTCGAATTTCACGATTTATGAACCCCAATACAGTCACTGCTCCAGTTCAGCCGTCGTGACATGCTGAAGTAAAACATCGATTATGAATTCACGGCGCGGTTCAATCTAGCCGATAAAGCGCTCACCTAGTAGCGCAAAAAGCAGCATAACGCTTACTTATCTCCTGATCTCGAGGCTAATTTATAAGCGAGTTATTCAATGCTTGGTTAGTGAGGAATTCCCGCTGAAACACGTAAGCAATTGGGAGATTTTCGTGTTATCACGTATCATCTTTGGCGCGTGTCTTGCATCTAAATTTCAACGCAGCCTGTACTCGACAAATGTTTAGTGAAAGTTAGTGACTTGTTGACTATCCTTCGGTAACTTTTCTATTTGTCTTTACTTGAGTATGCTTATTATCATTGTTCTGCTATTACTGAATAGCAAATCACAAGAAGAAATGATAAATGTACATAGACAAACAAAACTAAACTAGCTTAAAATCTAATCTAATGTGCTAACTACAATTCATACATACATACATACATATAATCACGTCTTTATCCCATGCGGGGTAGACAGAGCCTAGGGCCATAAGACCTTAGGCCACGCTTAGCATAATGGTAGTTGAAACAGGAAATCAATAGTGATCGGTTGCTAGCCGCATCGCCTATGACATGATTTCCCCATTCGGCGATTCCCTCAGACGACTTTTACGGCTTGCGCGGGAAGAGAAGCTACAATTCACTATATAGAAATCACAGGAATATACATAAACACCCAAAACTCTGGACAACCTAAACATTTTTTGCAACGCTCAAGTAGTAAAACAGGTAGAAAAAGGCTTCACAAAGTAAAAAAAATATTAAAACTTGCTATTTCATTGTTTTGCATTAATATGAATAAATATAAATATTTATTTAAAAATGTTCATCATGACCGAATCATACTTAATTTTTACATCTTTGTGACCAAGCATCATATCTAGGACCTTTGGTACAATCGCTATTGCAAAACTAGATTCTTCTAATAATTTGTTCTTGGTTATGTTTTTTTAATGAGCTTCAAAAGCAAGAAAGGCGAGAATGCTTATAGCGGAAATTAAGTGAACTTACAATGTACATGGAGCATAATCCTCTTGCTGACGGACGGCGGCACTCCATTAGCGGCGATGCACAGGTATGCACCCATTTCTGATCGCGTCATCTTCGTGAGGTTCACTACGTCGCCTTCAAGTGACGTCACTGGGAATAATAAAGACTTTATAAATTTTAGAAATATATATTTTAAATTTAAGCGTCTAATAAAGGACATAGGGATAAAAAAAAAAGTGGTGATTCCTGGTTTGGCCCCTTTCTGGTGCAGAGTACTCGTATTGTCTGAGCAATTTAGCGTGGAAATGCCGCTAGTGCAATGGGCACCTTTTAATTAGAAACGCTGATGAGCATAATTTTATTTTTATTAAGTTCATTTTAATATAATATTAGTATTATTTGAATGGTAAATTTGTTACATTCTGTAATTTTTTTAATTTAGATTAGTTTTATTTATATTTTAATTATAACTTTATATAAAATAAAGTGTAATTACGAGCTTATCTGCATCATTACATAAAATCCCTTGTTTCAATCATATTTAATTTTATTTAAGTAAGTTTATAATTTATATGCGCCAATCGTAATCATTCATTAATATCATGTGAGTAACAAGGTCATTTGTCTCTTACAGACCCTGTTGTCAAAAACAAAGTCACTTGTCATAGTCCGAAAATTTCTTATTCTTGCTCTTTTTCTTTAACAACTACCAGGTGGCAACCGGGACGGCTTCACGTGCATACCAAACTTTTTATTGTACAACTAAGTACAGAATTGGTAGTGTTAAGAAAATCATTTCTATTTTAAAAGGATCCGTTATTGTTGTCTCATATAGGATAAAATGACAGGGCTTCGTCATAATAAGGTAAAAAAAATTGTATGCGTCATATTATCATCAGGATAAATATATTTAAAAAAAACTTCAGCTTTGTCATCTTGATAAACATCCTCATTTTGACAATAAACTAAGTTTATCAACATTAAAGATACTTATAAGTGTGCAAAAGCTGGCGAAACTTGGTGTATATTTAAAATCATCTTGTGGGACGACCGTCAAACTGTATAAGCGTTTTATATTTTGCCAGCAAACTTCTTTGCAAAGTCAACTTGGAGTCGTTTGCGCACTACAACCCGCTCTAGTGCTTACTTTACATTTCGCCAGAACTGTTTGAAAACACTTTCAACCAAAAGTTGACTGGTTCTATAAACAAGTACCGTTAGTGGTTTGAACTCAAGTTGTTTTCCTGACACCTTGCTCAAATGGCACCCAGTGCGTTTACAGCCATTATTCAAACAAGAGGATAAAAAGCTGGGGCAATATTTTCCGAAGGAGCTGAAGGTTGATGGTTTAAAGTGTAGAGCTCTCGAGCCCGTCGGTTCGTTAGCAAACAATGCTGGAACAAGAACTATGGAGTAGTATTATAACTACATTACTTGGCGATAACTTGCGTGAAGTGTTTTGAAGTAATTGATAGTGTTGGGCAATTAAAATAGTTTGAGAACTATTTTAGATCCTCATGTGCTCTTGCTTGCAACTATTAACACATGGAATTAACTAAACGCATAATATGTTCAATGAAAATTTATAGTTTAAATTATTTTTAAATGAAATACTTAATTTTTTTTAAAGTTGTTTTAACTATTATGAAACACAAACTAACATTATTTTCTTTATAATTTAATATCTTATATTATATTATAATTTTATTTTATCAATATATATGTTTGTTTCATTTAGAGTGAACATATTTTAGATGATGAAACTATGATTTTCCAAAGGACTATTGTTAAAAAAAAGTTTTTAAAATAAATGCAAATTATGCGACTCCATATTATTTTGTGCTGTCTTTAGGTCGGGCCGTTGAATAAACTTGGGCTGTCGATGTGTCATAAGTCAAGTGACGCTCGAGCCCCGCGGACTCTAGTGGTTTTTCCATAGATATACTTAAGGGAGACCGTTGAGGACATTTTGATTACGCTTACATGACAGGGTTGTCCGTTTATTTCCAACCAACTTTCAAAGGAAGGTTTCTAACTCCTTTGTTGAATAAATTGTTATTGTATACTTGTAGGTAAATAACTTTTTGGGCCTCCTAACAAAAGTTACTGTATACAAATACTAACACTTTAAAAGGTAAAAAATACATTAAATTGAAATATAAAATTTATAGATTACGAAAAAAATTATCTTAAAATTGCAAATTAAGCGGAATTTTCAAAATGATTTCATTTTTATTACAAATTCGTATTATCTATGGAAACTTGAGCAGTTAGCTAGCCCTTGAGTACCCTCAACGAAATTGAATAACAACACTCCCATCACTCTTTGTTTCAAAGTTAAAATTTTAATTAAGAACTTGAAAAGTGTTGTACTGAATAGATAATTATTGCTTTCTATTAAGGTAGGCGAGCCCAAGTAAAACGAATTTCATAAGACATGGAAATAGATAAGTCTTAATGGATTTCGTTATAATTACGCTGGTCATGAATACCTTTTATCTGATTTATGCAAACATTTTCGTTTAAACTCAAAAATGGTTATTAAATATTAAACTTATTTGATAATGGGGATTAACAAGTCCGTAAAGTGTTGAAGCACCTCAGTATCTGTTTCGAACTTTGTAGATGAAAAGCGTCGAATAGAAGTAAGGCGAAGTTAATTTGCATCAGTCCACGACTAAGTTTCCGCCATTCAGCTGCTTATCTGCATAATTTGGTGTAGAACATGAAATAAATAGGCACGCGACACGCTGTTGTCAACAGAACATGTTTTATGCGAAACAATAAAGGAGAATTTTGAATAATATCCTTTGTTGTACCTATTATTAGCCATCGTCGGTATCATCATACTGTTACATTGCTGTTTGTACTGCAATATAAATAACTCTTATTTAGTGAAACATGTCAACAGTTATCTCTGGTAATATGTTGCCAGTTGCCATAGTAAAATAATTATAAATTCGTTTGCTCCCAATTTAATTCTTGCTTTATAACGATTGAAATGTATTCGTAGTGGCCGTAGGCGTGCTACGAGCATAAGCGCTACGAAACTTTCGTAGCTAGTTATTCGCATGGTTGTCTATGACTTTATTGTTGTTATAATTATATCCTAATTACTAACAACTATGTATTAATTCGTTTAACTAAATTGTTATAATTAACATCAAAGTATTAATTTTTAGAACTAATAGAATAATATAAAAAGCCAATACTAATTGAATTTCTTTTCAAATCTATTGAAAATAAACATACTATAATATACTTATATAATATATCTCGTATCATATTTAATATGTTAAGAGTAAATTGATAAATTCCCAGTATTCAATCAAATGCATTACATATCCCATTTGTAACTGCAGACCCGGAGATACATTTTGTGAATGAAATATTAGTAGAACGGCGACTTTAACATCATTACGTAGTCCAAGAGAGCTACAATATATTAAGATTAAATACGTCTAGTGGAATTGATTTATTAAACAAAGTAAGTCAAAGCAACCATTCCGAACGACCCTTGTTCATTAAAAAACTATGTTTGTCGACTTCCAACTTTTCTCATTGGAATATTAAGCGAAGTAACACTGGCCTACGTAATGGATAGCCTGTATTGTTTCCCACTCAGATTTATGGAGGTAACTTGTAACGGCTTCTTTAATTAGACTTCTTCACTCAAATTGATGATTGTTATTGATGTTAGTTAATTTAAAATTGGCGGGAACAAGGTTTCTGTTACACAATGATGATTAATTGTTTACGCAAATATAACACATTTTATATTTAAATTGATAAACATGACGTATGAAATCGCATATGCAGTGTAATAATTTCGGTGTTATAATTTTACTAATTTATGTATAGGAACGTGTAAAGTTAAATGTTGATGGTATAGGCCAACTAGATGGCAGTTATCAAATAGTCTACTAAAGATGTGGATTGATTATAATACTAGACGACACAAATAACTTTTCGTGAATGTCATAATGATTGTTTATTGCTCTACATGGTTAAGGTCAAAAATAGTTTGTTACAATTGTAGTAACAGTTAAAATTAATAAATACCTACATTTTATGATCAATTCTATTTCTTAGCAAATTTTTGTAAAGAAAAAAAAATACTTCAAGAAATTGTTCGTAGTACATTCACCAATTCACCCTTACTAAGTACTAGATATATTATTAGGATGTGTGTAAATGTAAGAGTTTGTTTCAAAAGATTTGTAACCATTTCTGTAAAGGCCTATAAATAGACTGGAGGTGGGGCGCGTCTATAACCCTGATCTTACTATTGAAGTGCTCGAGTCGCTGTGAAAGTCATTACTCGTAGTACTTTGTTAGCTTAATGAATTGACTGATGGCTCGAGAAGGTTTGAACAGTGGTGGGGTTAAGTGGGAGCTGCTGATTAATCACCCTGTCAGTAACGCTCCCAATTGCCACTCGTCACGAAGCCCTTGTACTATAATTTTTGTGCTCTTCCCATAGTTTTATATCAAAAATACGCGATAAAATGTCTGTTTCCAGCTGCAATTTGTTAAATTGCGATTGCGTCGCTCTTTGCTTCCATCATCATCATTCATCAGCATATAGTATGTATATTGGTTTCTTTACGACTTTTTGTGAAAAGTGTTTTACAAAATGTAACCTGTATTTTATACGTGAAATAAATAAAATTAAAAAAAAATTGTGCCAAACACAAAAACTATTTTCTAATTAGTAAATATTTGCTTGTTTGTTTTTTTTATTATTCAGTACAGACAACAGCTTGATATTTACAATAAAAAAATCTTGGAAAAAATGGCAGGAGCTTGCCAACACGCACGTACCATTGAACAAATGCTCAGCAGTCGGCACTGGGACAAAAAGTGACGATTATTTGAAGTGAGTGAGTTGTGAAGTGAGGAAAACTGTCATACTTTTTTCCTCGACGGTAAATAATAAAAATTCTAAGGTATCAGCAATATTTGATGATTATTTAAACATTGTTTAATTTCCCCGATAAACCATTATCTGCCATTTATTTGGTCGAATGCAGAGATGAGTAGGTAAGTAATTATTCCCGGACCGTCTCGAGGTTGTAATCCGGCGGGATTAGAAAGGGCGGTGTAAATGGTAATAGCCGTTCCCCGAGGTGCTGCGGTGTGATTTACTGCTAAGATTCAATAGTGAATATTTTAAGCTGAGATTTATATGTAACCCGTTAGTTGGAGTTCTTCAAAATGTCACTTGGTAAACTTGGTGTAATTTGTATTTTGTAACACGCTTGCTCTTTTCTTCGCAGCATTTCTTTTTCCAGCGATATTTTTTAACATATTGGCTACGTATGGGTAATAATAAGATAAATAGCAGTAGTAAATATAAATAAATAATATAAAATATTTTTTCAATAATGGGTTTTATAGCCATTTAAAAAAAATAACTATTTAATTGTTATCTATTTCTTTTAAAATTTATATTTTTGATTTATATATTTGATAAGTGTAACAAGCTACATAACACATTTTAAAGTTGGATAAATCCGTCAGAGATACATTAATATCTGTTTGTCTTGAAAAATATTATGGTACACTATTATCGGACAGTAGTTATTTTTGGTAATAATCAAGTTATCACTCGCCCGTTCCCTATAAACTTTTTCCAAGAATCAAACTATCATATGCAGTAAGAATTTATTAAATCCAACCAGCATTTATAAAGTTATAATCAAATAATCAAAAAAGTTGCTTTATTATATGTATTCATATTTGTAATTTTGCGCCGTCTGCACAGATTTTTCGTATCTTCCAAATGTTAATTGGTAGGCTCTTAGCATTAAAAGTCCACCTTTTTTTGCTTAGTCCTAAGGCTCCCATGTGGGGTAGAGGGCGTTCACAGTGCTTTGCGATTTCGATCGTTCTTCGGCCACGCGTCCGTCAAAAGTTCACCAATTGTATATTATTTAAGTGTTTTGTACTTATGGAATAACATTTTTTTAATGAATAAATAAAAATGATTTACTTTGATTTTTTAGCCAATAACTGGTGAAATAGATATTTATATAGTTTAATTGAATTATATCAAAGCACGACTAGAATTCCTATAAAAATGACTCGTATGTTAAATATTTGTTGTTTTATTTTGGACATAGTTCTGTTATAAAAATAAACTGCTAGTACTGTATTTGATACACTGACATCAATACCATTGAAATGTTGTTATGCAGACTCCAATTAAAGCTTAGTGTTTTTAAAAATAGGAATATTCACGTTAACGAGTAGGACAAACCGGCTCATGTGAAAATTTGTATGCGGAAGAGCTTATTTCATCACCAAGTTTGGTTCATAGCATCACTACATTGTTCCTACCTTCTATTGTTACGAGAGCCTGCTCTATCAAAAGTCATCCTCCTGTCACTTAGTCAGTGATGAGTGTGATGATGAGCGTCGTGATATGCTCGACATATACTATTTATACGATATCTTTTCACTAATAACGATCTTTTGCCCAGTGGATTGAATGGAGATCGGGATGTTAAGCTGCTGCTTAATTCGGTCCGAGACCATCGTATCGGGCTACGTTCTTTGGATCTCTTTCTGTTTATTCTGCCAGTGACCAAAAGCTTCTGCAGAAAGGTCTATCAATGGTACATTGCATTTAAAACACGTGGTAGTGATAGTTATCAAGTGGTAGTGCATGATATTGATGTTATATTGCGTCGATAGTCTACCCTATAGATGGTGGATTTAGGCATAATTTTCAGCACCAGCAATATTGTAACAGTATGTACAGTATGTGAAACTCGAGACAAAAAAGTTTGCAGTGAATAATCTCGTCAGCTGGTCACTTAATAGAAAGTGACATTTTAAGATAGTGTAAGAAATGTCTTTACAAATGAAAGTTGACTTTCTAGCTCTGTTATTTATATCTGCATAACATAAATGTTATATATCTGTGCAAGAAAGTACTAATTTATCAAATGAACATACAACGTAAAGAAACAACTGACTTAAATATTTTTCTTATTAAAGTTTTTCTTTTTTCTCATGTTTACAAGATCAGTTAGGTTGATACCTGTTTTATCAAGCGAATTATGTAGTAATTATTGTTGTTAAGCCGAGTGCAGACTCATTAAAGTAAATTATATGGACACGGCACGCAATCGTTTTATGACCTCAGCTTACTGATTTCTTTGTATTTTTCAAAACAAATACAGTTTTGTTATTAAATGATTTTTCCAAAAGCGCATATTAGGTAATCAATTGGTTTTTATTATTTTTATACACATAAAAAGCTTTCCTGCTTTACACATGTGGATTGCATAATCAATTAGAACTAACAGGACCAGAAGGGGTTACATTAAAAATATATTACACTAACCTTTTGTTTTTCCTTGTGGACCTCCCCTAGATATTAAATCGCCTCCGTCCTCTCTCCGCCAGACGATTTTAGGAGGAGGATACCCTCTCGCCTTGCAGACCAGCTTAGCTGACCCACCTTCGGGCACCATCATGTCACCCGATGTCTCTTCGTAAATTATGTCTGGAGGGATCACTACTTCGAGGAATGCTGTCTGAAATGTAAACTGAATATGAATATCTAATACGTATTGAAATCAGTCACCATATGGATAGAGGTAAAAATAAATTGTGACCTCTGTTGTTCTTTTAGTCTTTTTTTTTTATAAATATGACGCTGAATCATAGACAAATTATAAATATGTCTATGATTCAGCGTGAGACAAAACTATAAAAACGGGCAATTCATTATAATAACAAAAATATTGTTGCATTGTTAATTAGCAAAAACATACTTTGATATAAAATTATGTTTCGAGAGCATAATTATCTCAGTAATAATAAAGACTTGTCATTTATTCACTGTTATTCTCGCGAATATACCGCAGTTAAAATGAGGGCCGGATAATATTTTACCTGCATTTTCATCGGATCTGTATTAACTTGGCACATATATTGTCCTCTGTCCTCCCTTTTGACCCCTCTGATGTTTAGCGTCCACGTGTTGAAGTCGTTATGGGTGACGCTGAGTCGGGCGTTGTTTGTTATTACGTGCTCGTGGATGGCGAGAATGGCCTTTGTGTCCGCCTTGATCCATGCTACCTGTGTCCCAAACACCGGCCACGGCGTCAGCAGCACGTGATGTGATATCCGAACGAGCGCATATACAGGCACAAAGGTTAGAACACAATAAGAACAACAAAATACACAGCAATCTTGACCTTCCTGCTTTATAAGATTTTAAAACGAGCGATAGTAAAATATCACAAAATTCGATTAAAATTAACGGTATATTTATATCGTGAATTAATAAGATATCATAAGGTTTTCCTTCCAGGTCAGTAGAATAAAGCGCCTTATTTCTGCAATGATTATCGCAAGTGGTACAAAATGTGAAAAATTCCGATGAAGACTTTGAACGCGGACAAGTCTAATTACAAGCGAAGGCTTCTCTAGAGGTAGTCACGACAACGATCCTCGCGCGGCAGCAACACTATCTTGTTGCGAACTCCTCGCAAAATGCTCTCGGAATTTTTAATTACATTTTCGTCTGGTCGCCGCTATGAGGCGCGGCACGAGCGTTGTGAAAACGGTACTAAAACGAATAAAGAAAACGTAGAGTAGACACATTTTTTGATTGGATGAATGATATAATTCTAATATGGATCATAGATGAATTGAAAATGGCTTGAAATGTAAGCCATTAGGTGCATTGCTTGCTCTTAGAAATTATAATTATCAGTCAGTATTTTGTTCTTGTTACTGGTAACATTATATTTTAATGATCCATATGTGCTTTTACTACTTTAGATCTTACAGTTTTGTTGACAGAAAAGAAAAAGATTTTTTTATTTTATTGAAATTAGCGTCACCAAACAGTTATTACATAAGTTGTTCTTCTGTACAGTTTTGTGGGAGTGTTGTGAAAACGGCACTCGTTTCGCCCGCTTTACCAAAAGCGTCGACATCGCAATAGAAGCTAATTTCCTGCATAGCGCGTAACAAAAAACGAACAGAAATATGGCGTTTTATTCTTCTCACTGGTACGCTACAACTTGGGCATTAAAACTTTATTGTTAAATATTATATTCATAGGACTAGTAGTTTAATTTTGTATATTCCTTTATATGAGTTTCTCAAAGTAATCTAATCTATTGTAGGTTAAATACTGATTAGATTTCAACTATGTCATAATAACTTTATTGTTATAAAAGTTTTACAAATAAATACATAAACAGAGTTATAAGAGATTTAGTAAAACTAAGTTTTTCATGTGCAAAAATTAGTATACTACGGAAGGTTTTGTGCAGTTTAGGTTACATGAACCACTACAAGTCAAAAGAAGGTTTAGTGCTTGTGCAAGAAACAACACTAACTTGTATTTCTAATAGAAATATAGTGAAAATTAACTCTACGGTTTACAGAAAACCATTAAAGTGCAGTGTAAGCGACAACAGAAACACTTTAATGCTTACATTCTGTTTACAAAAGACTTGCAATCCTTTCTCTTGTTGGTTCTAAGCTATTTTAAAGTTTATCTGCATTTTTCTCTATAAAACTTCAAACGAAAGGATCACAGCTCTAAATTAAATAAAATGATGCAATTTTAAACGTTTCGTAAATATTTTATTATAGTTCTAGTATTTTTATACGTTTATTATAGAAACAACTAAGTTAAGTATAAAATTGCATCTTAAAAAAAAATTAAAAAAAAAAACAAAAAGATATAGTTACCAAGTTCGAACTCATCCATACCAGCGGTGCATATCGAAGTGAGGTGTTTACTATTGATAGTGTTTTTTGTGCATGCGATTACTTACATTTCTATTGGAAATCACATAACACATAGGTATTAATCTGTTTATCACTAGTTGTATATAACAATACAGATAACTATGTGAGTAAAGTCCCAAGTGAATTCCAACCTAATACCAAAATCTTATCAAAGACGGCACTGGGGAAAGAAGCACGTGCCGATACGTTATTAGTGTTGTGTAATAACTTACGAAAATCGATATGTGAAAGCAAATAAGTGACGATATAGTGCAGGCAATTGTACCTATATCCGAGCAAATCGAGTGACTGCTCTAACGGTCCCAAAGAGACTATTATCGAATCTTGTTTCTTAGCGAATCGATTCACTGTTGCTAGAAACATTTATCCCTTTCGATTCGTCGGACTAGTAATAAACATGGCGGATATTTTCCTTTCCGCTTATGTTGTTATTATGTTAACATCATAAGTTGTATAGATGTTACAATAAGAATTGGAAATGAAAATATAGGAAAATTACACTTGGATAAATATTTCTCAAATGCATTTACCAATACAGGATTTCATGGAGATTCTTACCAAAATACTATAAATTCTAGTAATGTTTGGGTGTTTTTGAGTTGCGTATTTATTACTAAATCATGCTTCAAACGTTGTTGGCCAGCTTTTTATGTGGTATGATAATAGTTTGAGACTCGATAAAGAACCAGCCACATTTTGGCGCGAGCAAACTAAAACAGAGTAATCTACTCTTACAGAAATAAAACAGTCATGAACAATTTATACGTTGTCGTATCGAATGGGAAGATAGTGTTCTAGATTAACTCCCGGGACAGTTTGAGAGCAGTACCTCTCGAAATGATTGAACGGGGACCGAGGGGGTTTGCTCTGGCTTTATTTTAATTTCGTAAAGTGTCTATTTTGCAACGTAAATTTCTTGTCCACTGGATCACGGTTGGCTTTGAGGACTTTGTCTATGACGTTGACCGATGAGTAGACAAATAGATAGAAATATATTCTAATTTCTAATAGTCTTATAGGAAAAAAGTCTTAATTATAAGTGCAGTATTCAACATGCTCAACATTTTATTAAACATTTAAGTATTGTGCATTGAAAAATTCAAGAATATTGTTTTAGACACAAGATTCTTAAATTTAGGTTCTATGTGCCTTTAGTGTCTAGTGCATAAGTGTAATTCACTCGTGTGTGCTAATTCTACAACACTATTGTGGATTAACTTACAGTTTATTGTGAAAATATTAGTTTGAGTGTACTCTATGCTATGGATAGAGATAGTCTAAGTGCACGTGAGTAGAAAGAGTGCGTAAGGAGTGCATTGAAGGTTGTGTGCTACAGAAGTGTGGAAGTTAGTGCAGAGGCCTATTGGAAGAGATCTATAATGTGCGGGATATTGCATTTCATTATATACGGTCTGATTTTGTATTTAAAGAGTTTTCACTGAAAGGTAAAACACATAACGTCCAGCGATTGACCACGATCCTACCTGATGTTAAATGCAAATGCGGCCTTAAATTCAAAAGATTTGGTTTTGTTTGTTTGAAATTTTTTCTTCATCAATGACAAAACTAAAATTTTATAGACATTTTTTATCAATGATAAAACTAAAATTTTATATTTGTACTCTAGTAAAAACTGTATTATCATGTAAGTAGAAATAGTTCAGCAAAAATTTCGAGGTATTTGTGTATTTAAAATGGCACAATAGAATAACAGCAGTTAATACTGATAGCTATGCGGGCAAGCAGGCACGTTAAAATGCTAAAACTTCTGGTATTCAGAATTTTGAATATTGTGCTTACATTTTGTCAGTTATGCAGCTAGGTGAATTTTAATGCAACTTAAGTCGAAATTTTGCACTCGAAAATGTTTAATTCTATCGAGCATATTTTGCTTACTCAATGTATTTTTGTTTATATGGTAACATGATATGATTCTTTTAAATTCTAATTTCATATTTTACTAAATTTTATTTTTATTTACTGAGGGAAAGTCTTTAAAAAAATTATCTAACGGTAATAAAAATAATATGCAAATGAACAGAGCCAGAATTATGATATTGCTCTAAGCAGTATTGTTTTATATTTGAGATAATACGCCATGCAGGTAATGCACAAAGAATGACGGCTTTGATGTAGAGTCGTAGTCAGGAGTCATCAGAAAAAAGACAAAAAAGAGGGTTGAGAAATATGACTCAAAAAACCAACAAATAAGTCAGAAACTACAAAGAATTAGTTATATCTTTGGACATATAGGTACTATTACCTATTTCTTAAAAGTTAAAACAACATTAACATAACATGAATTTTTTAGGTAATTGATCTGAGTGTGTTATTCTTAGTTGATTAAGAAGGTGATATTTTATCATAGAAAATGACAAAACTAACAGACAGTCACTTATTTTTACTAGCTGTACCTATTGATGCAAAATTTCATGTAGAAAGTTCCATTTGAAATTGAAATCTAAGTATAAATAATAAAAATTATTTTCCACAAGCATTATAGATCTCAACCCGAAAGTGCTGAGTGAGGGTGCTCCTCTATCGGCTAGCTGTAACGAGTCGGTTTGATACACACCCTGGCAGTGGCGGAGTCGCCACTCACCCTATAACCGCCAAGGTTATTGACCACACATGTGAACATCGCGTCGCGACCCTGGGCGATCGTCACGTTCTCCAGCGGATACAAGAAGTCCGGCTCCAGACCTAGGGCTGCAACAAGAGTAAACTTAAATTGAAACTATAAATTAAGAGAGTATTATTTAAACAGAATTATGTCATAAACAAGCATTTGACTAGAAGACGGAAGAAAGTTAACGCTCAAACATCACACGAGGAATATAAATTTCTCAGAATTTCTACATTTTCAAATGTATTTTTTCCCGCGAAGCTACCCAATTTATTAAGTAAAGATTATGCTTTTTTTCATTATCTACCTAAAATTTTCTCTTACCGGTGGACTCTTCCAAGTGCATTTACTTATTTATTGAATAAAAACACTGATTTACTTAAAATTTCCCAATGCGTGCTATGAGCTAGGGTTGCACAGGTTTATGAGAGATAATATACTCGCTCGGTGATTCTCTGCGAGATCACATTAAAAATGAGGAGATTCGTAGAACCAGGGTAACTGACATAGCACTCGTCGAAGTGGTAATGGGCGGGGCACATAGCGCGCAGAACTGATGGCCGTTGGGGCAGAAAGGTTCTGGGGTGGCGAACACGTACTGGCAAGCATAGCGTGGGACATCCACCTACTAGACGGTTAGACGACTTTATTAAGGTCGCAGGAAGACGCTGTATGCGGGCCGCTTCAGATCGGTCCCATTGGAAATCTATGAGGTTGGCCTATGTCCAGCAGTGGACGTTTGTGGCTGATATGATGATGATGATAATGATACATTATACATACAAAATAATGAGTTTGAGTTCATCATAAAAAATGTCTACGTTTGGCGAATGAGCATCTATCGTGCGCCAGTCTTATCACATACAGAAATTTCATTTCTATAAATTTCTCAACACGTTTTTCTAAACCATATTCAGAGCATAAGTAGTACACCTACTTATCGGAATGAATAAATAATAGCGTCGGTTATTTGATTTCTTTGTATTCAAAAGGGATCCTGCACACTGAACGGGATATCGCCCGGCTTACTGAAGCGGTAAGTGATTTTCGCCCGACACCGTCTGCGACGATTGTGATTTGCATAAATGGCGCGAAGGGAAGTTCGGAAACGACTCGAAAATATTCCAGGGGTAATACAATATTAAATGTGAAAAGTTAAAATTAATGTAAAATGAACTACGGCCGAAAGCTAAATCACAGACACTATATAAATAAATATATACGGATAAATCACACAGATTGAGCTAGTCCCAAAGTAAGTTCGAGACTTGTGTTTTGAGATACTAACTCAACGATACTATATTTTATAACAAAGACATACATAGATAAACATTCAAGACCCAGGCCAATCAGAAAAATACAACTTTTCATCTTGACTTGACCGGGGTTCAAACCCGGGACGTCTTGAATAGCGGACAGGCATGTTAACCATTACGCCACGGAGGTCGTCAGAACACAAAATTAATATATATTTAACTAGCGGTTGCCTGCCTATGGCACTTGTTTAATTTCTGTCTTGTTAAACTTCTGGTCTTTAACTATATTTATACCAAATTTCATCAAAATCGATCCAGCGGTTTAGCCGTGAAAGCGTTACAAACAGACAGATAGACAGAGAGACAGACAGATTATTATATTAAGGTTTTTGTAAAAGTCAGTTAATTCAGTTTATCACAGAGAATTGGTAAGCTCTATATGAAAATTCGTTTTCATGAAAACTATTATAAACAACATGACATCATTAAAAATACAATTTTGATGAATTGGGCAATGTCAGCACTTGTGTCAAGAAATTCGTTAATAAATATTACCCGAATAAATTTAAATTCTTGATGATAAAGCATGCGCTCCGCGCGTACATCGTATAAATAAACTTTGGATGTTTTCATTTTGTAATTACTATTTGGACTTTTAACCTACATATACATATTGAATAAATAGTATAATTATAAAGTGAAGAAAAACTTCTTCACTTTATAACTATACTAACAAAATAGAGCTGAGAGTTTTCTTTGTTTTCAATATCCTTTAATCTGGGACTATCAGATGGATTTACAAATATTTTTGCATTTGGTAGCTTTTGCATGGAGAAGTTTATCATAGTAAAGATATTTGGGTGCCAGGAAAGTATTTAGTTTACTTTTTAACCCAATATAATATAGTAAGGGAGTTGTGGACAATAGCAGTAATTTATAACAAAACTTTAAATTATTTTATGAGACTTCACAGCAGACAAAAATTTCCAGTACCACTGATTACAAAGTGGCACTATAACTTGGAACATACCCAACAAATATGAAAGTTCCAAATAAAAATGTGTCTGTAAAACTCTGTAGGTATTGTCCCGCCAAATGGATAGCTGGAGGCGTCAATATTCTACGTGACCAGCTCCTTGCCGCGTCCAAGGAAACATGTGTCGGAAGTGAGGACTATCTATTCGTTTGTAGAATGGCGATCGTACTACTAAATTATTTGTATGTACGAACGGCGAGTCACCGATTGCATAGCTGCATTCACCCGTTTTACCGGCCAGATACGTACGTGATTTATTTATTTGTGAAGTCGCCGATGCATTAACACGCTTGTATAATTTGCAAAATGGATAAAGTTATTTTATTCTGTATTTTGATGATATTGTCGTAAGGATAATTTATTTTTACAAGCGGTTTCCTGTTTACACATTGTCTTATTTAGTGAAAAATATTCATATTTTTGATTGTTATTAGTTACAGCTAATATATTAGACAGTTAAAGTATGACATTTATATATGAAAAGTTAATATATTTTTAAATTTAATATTTATAAATAAAGTTTTCTTTCATAATACAGGCCGAAAATCTTACAGTTCAATAAGTATTTACATTTAGGCAGTTAAAATTCTGCACATAAAAGGAAAACTTTTGCCGGACAAAGAAATTTTCCCCTGGTTTGATGATGTATGACCTAAGATATAAAGTCTGTCGCGATATAAAAAGACAATTTATAAAAGGGGTAGAGGGTTAGACAATATAATATCAATGATATTATTATTTTGCATTTTCTATGTAACGACATAGAAAATGCAAAATATATATATGAGTACTAGCTGTTCCCCGCGGCTTCGCCCCGCGTGGGACTCGGTTATATCGCGCCCAAAAGTAGCATATGTTTGACCTCAGGTCATTAACTACATCCCTACCAAATTTCATCACAATCGGTCCAGCAGTTTAGCCGTGAAGAGGTGACAGACAGACAGACAGACTTTCGCATTTATAATATTAGTATGGATAATATGCTTAATTCATGCCATTTCGACGTTTCATATCATAAATGGCAAATGCCAACTCTATGTTAAATTTCAAACACTCATACTACCACATTCGATGCTAAGATTTATTTACGTCAGAAAAATTTGCAAGCCAGGACAATTTTCAGTGCTATTTTTCAATTTGACGTGACTGAGGATCAAACCAGAGTGTCAAGTGGGTCACTTAGAAAAGTATACTACCTTAGGTACAATTGTTAGGAGTAGAAATTATTGAATCAAAAACAAAAAATAAACGCTTTCCTGTGCACCAACAATAAACGTTAGTTTAGGATAGTCTAGTTTAACCAACAAAAAGCAATAAGGTAGTTTTGAATGAAATGGTTCTTTGGGATAGCCGTGAATATCAAATATCTCGCACACGGTTCACGGTGAAATGGAAGTAACGTGATCGCCTCGAAGGATACCAAAAGGCGAATTGATTTTGGATTGTTGCAGTTCGGGTACATTAAGAATTTCATTCATGGACGATTAATGACTCGCGACTATTAGCTGTGTATATATTAGCAGACTTCCACTTAATTTTTTCCAGAAAAGGCCACTTACTTAGTGATAAACAGAAGTGTCAAATCCGATTTCCACTATTGTTATTTACTTATGTTTTAAGGTTTGCATCCACTAGATTCGCCAATAGATTAGAATTTTATACAATTACTATTGAAGAAATGATGAAAAAAAATATTCGGAGGCGCACCGAATAGAATCTTGCAAAGAGATTCGAGCTATAGAATTTTTATTTTTATAATTAAGTAAATATTATTTTTTCATTATTTTAGTTATATTTAATTTGTTAGTATTTTAATTTTAAATTTAATTTTAAAAATATTATATTAAGCCTATGTAAAAATTATAATTGGTTTAATAAATTTAATGATAATTGAATAATTAAAATTCTAATACATAGTAGATTATCTTCTCCAGTCTAAAGGAGCAAGAGATTAATTTTTTTCCATAAAACCTAAAAAAAATTGAAATAAAATATTTTATCATCATAGTTGCTCATGACGCTATTAACAAACTTTGATGAAAATATGCGTTGAATTCAAAAATCCATTCGACTCTGCTGAGGTGCATGCAGTAGGAATAAATGCGATTCGATTCTACGCGTTTCTGAAGTAAAAAAGTGACATCACCTAACAACTTGTTGTCTCTAAGGCCTAAACATAGCCTTAAACTTTGAAATTCTACGTTTATAGTTTTTCAAAACTAGTAAGTACGTTCAATCAATTAACGTTTTGGTGTGCATACTTGCAAAGACTTGAATTGCTCAAATACTGCAATATGCATAATGTATAAGAAGTTTCAGAATTTAGCGAGTGAAACTAACAATTAACAAACACGGTTTCGTACTCCACAGAGATAGAAAGTTACGCACACTACCACACTTTGTAGAACTTTGCGACTGACGATGTTCTCAAATACTGGTTTATTAAGAGCAGTGGATCAGAAAAAGTATGCTCTGAAGCAACCAGCTAAGAATGCAAGGAGATGATTGATGAATCTTTGACACTATACTGATTTTGAGTTGAACCAAATTAGTATAATTAAGGATAATTTTGATGCGCTAATATAACATTTTTCTTTCTGTAACTCTGTCATTCGGTCTGTCTATCTTTGCGGTTTAACCAAATCAATATGAGTTTCGGAGAAGAATAGGCTTGATTAGTATACGGTCTTAGGTTGAAGCCATTGACAAAAGCTTGTTTCACAACATGCTTTATGCGACTACAATTTTGTGTATTCCCTTTAGCTCAAGTTACGGCGAACATCCTGCGGAACCAATCACAGACTGACGTTACTAGTATTAGGCGGCCGCTTCATTTGCAATTTGGTTCAGTGATTTCGTTCGGCCTCTCGGAGTGTGGGCTTCGGCGTAGAGTGAATTATGCTCTATTGTTGTTTCAGCGGTAAAGGATAGCTAGTTCAGAAAGTTTTAGACTTGTGGCTATGTAGAACTAGATTGCATAAGAAAGGAGTGTATCCTGTTTCTCGGCTCCGCGGGTTGGTGTTGGATAACATGATTGTATAGTTGCTTGAGCAATAATTAAGAGTTACGTTATCGCAATTAATTTATAGCATAGGTGAACTCACATGTTTGATTAACTTAGGTATGATATTTGTGAATTTAAAAGGTGGGCTTAAAAAGGCCTGTCTTTGCACACTCTGTCTATCTAGAAATAAGCATAAGAAAGTGGCTTTATTTTTTGGGTAAGTTTTCTTCCCAGTCTATTTCTCGCGTGTCCATGGTAGTTACGTGTCAAACCTTGTCAGTCCAGATTATTTTTTTGCAACGTGTTTACAGCACAACGTACTTTTGTTTTCAGTTTGCAAGGTCAACTAAAAATGCAAGCAGAAAGAGAGATATAAATTCAGCTTAAAATTAATAGAGCCGAACAAAATGTCAAAGAATTTAATAAATATCCCTACTTATTTATTTCAATTGAATAGGATAATCCACAGAAATAGCAGTAACAGTGCCAGTGCGCAATCGATTCTGAATAGGCATGGTTTATCGAATGACTTATTAAATACAGATAGCAAAGCAAATACAATAATATAGAAAGTAATGAAAAAATATATTTTACATTATAAAAAGCAAAACCATGAATGACACCTACGGAGTAGTATCAGATTAGGTAGGTATAGTTGTTTATTTTGGGAAGAAATCAGAGTGTAAAATAATTTTGGTAGAGGTTAAATAACTAAGTAAACATTTTAGCACTTCCCGGATCATCAGAGTCCACTAGTTCTAGTACATACCTGAACATAAACAGAATTAGGGAATTAATTCTATCTATCTGCCCTCCTGCCTTAACTAATGTACTAATTAGTTTGGATCTTAAGAAAAATTGTACATGATTGCTTCTTAACTTATAGGCTACGCTAAAGTAAATGTTGTGCTTACTAAGCTTGAATATACGGTTTTGAAAAAAACCGGTCAAGTGCGAGTTGAACTCGCGTGGAGAGGATTTCGTACAATGCCAATGTCAGTTTTTATATTCAATTGTGGTGTGTTAATGTGAAAGGATTATGAGATGCGAGTTAACTACTCTATCGCTATCTAGTGGTGTTTTCCGTAAGTGAACGTTTCATATTAAATTTACCACTTAATTGTCAATTGATTGAATTCTTGTAGGTTTTCCTGTAATCTACAGGCAATGACCTATACCGTACTTTTTTTAAATTTTAGGCTCAGTAGTTTCGGAGATCAGGGGGAGAGAATGGTCAATATTCGTCTAATAAACTATTTATGTTACTATAATAACAAAAATATATTTGAGATCCTCATAACGAGCTCTTTCATTTGATATATAACACGGTAAGGTTTTTAAAACTGTTTTTTTTAAATTCCTAATTAGTCACCCGAATATGACCCTTATTTTAAAAAAAATATTTATTTTCTTTGCACATCTGTGTTTGGGTCACAGGATTACGCCATCTCACCAAATTTCATCTGTTTTGGTCCAGTAGGTTCGGAGAAAATTGGCTGTGACAGACGGACGGACGGACAGACAGACGCACGAGTGATCTTATAAGGGTTCCGTTGTACATTTTTGTACGGAACCCTAAAAAATACTTAGATTTCCTCTCGACTAACATAATTAATGAAAAGATCAATCCTAGGAAACTTCTAAGGGGATTAACTTAATCGTCTGCAAAAATCACCGTTTAGTTTCCTGTTAGTTTTATACTAGTCATGATAAGTAACCAGATCCTTGAATATAAATCATAGAACTACGAAATTCTCTAGACATTCTACGAAAATCTCCGGAGTCAATAACCCGGGAACAAACCGAGATGTTGATGATGATGATGATTTGGTTTTGAGTATCGAAAGCTTTTATTAATAAATTTAAGGCGATAAAATTTAAAAAAAAGGTGTGAAATAATAAAAACTAGAAGTTATACACAGCAAATACTTAATGGACATTTTTGAAGTCGTTACGAGAAAGTTCTCCGGAGCAAGACGACTGCACTCCACACTAGTCGCGCTCGCTGGATTTGTTTGTGCAAACTAGTTAAATGTTTGAGCAAACTTATTTCGGTCCCAGTCGAAGATGTACCCTTGTTATTGTTGTTTGAGTATTTTGGGTTAGAACCAAAGCCTTGAATTGAAGATACTTGAAAGTTTATGTTTATTTGATGCTTCGCTATATTCGATTATTGCCCCTTAACGATTGTCTTAACAAACATTTGTTTATTTTTATGAATAAGGCGTGTAGGGTATTATGATTTATTACTAGTAATCAAGCCCTATGCAGAATTATTTATTGTTTAAAAGTATATTATAATAATATAAAATTTAAAGTATATATTTAAAATTTTTACACGCAATCACCACACTTGTTCCCACAGAAATAGATACAGATTATACAGATATTCCCACTTATAAACATCATAGCACACTCTACTATTACGGCTTCTCCTAATACCTCCAGATCTAATTGTTTATTACGCAGAAATAAACTGGACACAATTAATTTCTCATAATATGAAGAACAGCAATATCTGAAAAATTCCAAGAGCGAAGCAATAAATGAGAAACAATTCCGAGCAAAACCGAGAATCCTGGTTTGGGGTTTCTGAGTTCACTGGGAGTAAGGAAATTCTTCAACAACATTGTTTATAAATTAAAACAATCTTATAATTGCACATTCTTCAACTTCTTTGATGCAGTAGGTATAAGAGGGGTGCAGGGCCCGGTTGAGGCGAGGGTGAAGATCGCTGGGTAAGTTTTGAGGCGAAGTTAAGCCGATTAAGTGTCATTTCCGCCGCGAACTAGAACTGTTCATTAAATATTTCGAGTGACTTAATTGCTGAGGTCGTCGTCTGCTAAGTTTTGAAATGTGAACAGATTTGCCCTCTTATTCCGTTAGCTGAGACACGGCGGAGTCAAGAAATTGAATATACCTAGTTTGTCATGTTATTGAAGTTTTGGATTATTTTTCGTTCTTAATTCTTAGTTAAGGTAAGTTTTTATTAACTTTATAAAATAATAAAGAGATTACATTAAGTATTATCAACTATGTTTAGGTGTACGGTAAACATAAGGCGTCTGAGTTTTTCTAATCTGACGACGTTCAAGCTGGCCCCAGCAAACATGGAAGAATCTTCTTTCGAAAAAGATTATACCTATAATATTCCTTAAAAAGGTCTGTAGCAATAAATTATTACTCAATTGTGAGCAAATCCAGAGATTAGCACACTTAAACTCATACGCGTTATATATTTCGTGTAGATTTTGTAGATTGACGTTTTATTCCATATAACAAATGGGAACAACCGTGGAACTACCACTTGCACGCGGGCAGAAAGTCCATTACAGTCAATTCGTCTGGACGAGGCACGTGTTGAAACTATTCTCACGGGTAAACGAATTACCTGCGCAAGATAAATAAAGGAAACGGCCGAGCTGCGATAAAACCGAATAACAATTAAAGCTGGAAAAAGAAAAACTAACGGTTAGAGTGCAGTATTTGTTACATACAGTTGTACACAGTACTCACCAGTGTTTCCGGTAGGTACACACTTGCTTAGATTATTTTTATCTCTTTCAATTAATCAACTAATATTATTTATTGAAGGTACAATTAAAATATTCCCTTATAAATTTTACCTTTATGAGGTGTGCATATTGTTAAACATAAAAAATAGTTTATTAGAACATCATTTTTAAAATTATAATAAAATAAATATAAAATCATGCCAATATATATATACACGAGTATGACAAAATAAAATACCTACTTCATATATAATTTTTTGATTAATTTATTGATATAATAATAGATATATAGTATAAATAAAAGTTATACACAGTGAGTTTTGAATTTGTGAAAATGAAAAAAAAACTCTTTAGATTACAAATTTGGCCTTCTTTGTATAGAAAATATTATTCATATTTTTTTTTTTAAATAAATTATGTAATAAAATATAAAGTAACTTTAATGTTACCTATTCGTACCTTTAGATTAAAATTAATGGATGAAATCAAAAAGTAAGAAAATGAAGTTGTTGTTAGGAAGTTAATATATTATAACGAACAAAAAATTTATAACTACGAGTACTTCTTATGATTATGTTAAATTCAACTAGCCGATACGTATTTTTTTATGAATTAAGCGAAATCTCGTCAGTTTTGCGTTCAATTCATAAATAGGTGGAAGATGTGTTTCATTCACAACATCTCATGATATAATATCGTCTTGTTTGATTGTGGCTGGCGAAGCAAGTTTGGCCTACGTGATTCGTATTAAGTCCATGTTTGGGGATATCAAACCAATTTCCCGCCGATTATTATATTAACAGTGTGTAAGTATGGCCTTAGCAAATTGAAGATTGTAACTATGTAATTTGTTTATGAGCTCCGAATTAAACTCCGACTTTTCCAAAAAAAATTTATGGTAATAAATTTATTGTTATTTTTTTTAGGTTAGCAGTACACTGAGCTATGTACGTTAATAAAAGTTTATCAAAACATACATCAGTATGCAAATGCTTGCATGAATTGGTTATGCATATTTAGATTATATACTTCAAAGCGGCTACAATAATTTGTTTTTAATACCAGTGACAAAATAAATTCATGTCGCAATAATCATACAAAGACATCATGATTACAATTTTGCAGCACCTATTATTAAAAAATTAACGGATCTTATAGCAGCTTAGTGTGTCTCTACCATAATAACACATACATATAGGTGCAGCGATCGGTCTGCCGGCCACTTTTTCAATATCCCGGACCTAATGGCCGCCAGATGGCAAGTTGGGCAAAGTGATGCTATCAAAAAGCGATAGGCTGCGGTCTCGTCGGTTATCGGAGCACTTTGCGCTTCAACAGTGACGTGGGTCAACTTATACAACATGTTGTACACGAGTTTACACGGTTCTATTCGTTTATAGTTCGATTTAGGGATAAGTTTTATTTTTTGGGGGTCTAGGAAGACCTTGAGGTAGTTAGAGAATTTGGATCATAAAAATTCAGTGATGGAGAACAAAAGTTATTACTACAAACAGGTTTGTAGTTTTATCCGAAATGAAGATACATTGGAATCAAAATGCGATTAAGAGCTTTCGTGTTCGTTGGCCATACTCCCAGATTTTACTTTTAAATTTTATCCTACAATATGTTAGATAAAGCTATTGTGTTTTAGTACCTTCTTTTTTAGCATTTTTATTTAATAATGAAAGAAATTTTAAATTTGCACTGATTCTGATTTCTTTGAAGTAACATGTTCATTATCCATTGGTGTACATATACAGCGGCATTTCTGTCATTTATTTACTTTATACTCCACCCAGTTATGTTTACTAACAAAAGCCCTTTTAATTTGAGTTAATTGTATTTACCGGCACGTGATTTCTGCCCGTCTTTGTTTTTCCAGTCGGGCAAAATTACGAGATATCATGCCAGTACACACCATTTGTATTGTTTCAAACTCTTTGTCCTCTTGTGTTTGAGAAATTAAATGAACACAGTCAAACTTGTGTAATTAGAATTGTTAATTCAGATTAAAAAAAACTCTACATATACGAAGGTGCTGTGGCAAGCGAAAAAATCTAGATACCTAACTATGAATTTTGACGTATATTTTGTCTTTAGACTTATCTTTATATTGTGTCTCTAAGTATTACTTAGTTAACCATAAATGAATTAACATTAATAATATAAAATTCTTAAATGACAGATATTCAGTCCCGAAGTATGGTTTTTATTTGGGAACTCAAAGAAGACTTTAAAATGTAAGTAATAACAAAAATAAGTATATTATGTGTTTTTCAAATTTAGGATGTAAAATCCCAAATTGAAATTTAATGCCGCTGTCGAGTAGTTGTATTTAATAAAAAAACAACCATTCGTAATAATGAAAGTAAATGCATTCAAATGAATTTATCAACCTGCATTCTTGCAAAAAACGAAACCGAGCTAACATGCTAGAAGAATAGGAACACAGACATTTCCAGTATTGTAGCAGCTTCCAGAAAGATGGCAACTATTTTTGGAGAGTGTTTCCTCACACACATGTCATTGTGAAGAATGAGAAAATTTGTTTCAAAAATCTAGGTATTTTACGCACTTTCTTAAGTTTTCCCGAGTAATTTAACGCAATTTCATTACACTTCAGGATTGTCATGGTGTGACGAGGCCGTGAAATGGGGCTTAAAATGCCGCAAGTTTCATATAGCAAAGTTACTTTTAACAAAAGTCGTTATAAGTACTGTATTATATTATTTTCCAAAGTAAATATTCCGCCACTAATAAAATATAATTTATAAGCAGATTGCAGGTTGCTGGGTGCTTCCAGTGAGATAATAGATCTGCAATGGTAACGGATATTTGACATTACTTTACTTCCGTTAAGTAACATTTTCACAATAATAAACACTTATATAAATAACAACAAATGAGCTGTGAACATTTTTTCCATTAAAATGTATGGCCTGAGCTATTTCCAGTGTTGTTCATACTGAAACTATGTCAATTAAAACAGAAAATATTATCATTTGATAGACATACTACTTTGATAGGCTATTAGTGAAAGCATTTTAATAGCCAATCATTACATAAACTTCAATTCTGTAGTCTCGATGTTTTGCCTCGTCTTGCTTTCATAGGTTTCTTTCGTATGACTTATGGGGTAATATAAAAGCGGGGTTTTAGCGCTCCACGCTGCATTGTTATTCAGTCGACGAACTCGGAGGCGCGCACGCTCCGCAGCTTATCGCCGGCCCCAGCCGTTGTAAATTAAATAAATATACACCTAATGAGCGGAAATACAATGCATGGCTAAGCTTAATAATTGCTTCATCTTAGTTGCAAAATTTCTTAATATAATTAAGATCAGTTTTGTTTGAGAAAAATTAGTTTAGCCGTAAGTACAACATTATTGTGAACTTACTGGGCACAACTTATGTCCATATGCTTTGAAATTTATAGTTAGAAAATTAATGATAGTTTATTAAACTGTCAGTAAAAATAATCCAGGAACAGGAAGTATTATAGTAAAAATGGATAGTATGTAAATTTATTCCGTCCGCGAAAAAGATAGTAACTACAAAATTTATTATTCGGGCATCTCAATTTTTAAGTTATTCAACCGAGCTCCGAAATTTATGCGGAAACTATAATATTATTTATTGCCCGCTCCGTTAGGTCGCTTGTTTAATTTTTATTTAAAACAGTGAAAACCAGAAAAAAATAAAAATATGAGGGAGTTTACCCTCGGCTGCATAGGAATGAGTTATGATTGAAAGGACTTTATAGGGCTTTATAGGACTAGCGTAGGGTCAAAACTAATAAAATGAAGCGCCACGATAAAACTATGAGTAAATTCAATCGAAACGTACAAGATATTATTCTTCACCATTACAAATCAATAAAAATTCGAATCTGTTGTAATGTCAAAAACAGCTTTATCTCAATACCTGATAATATCACGTTATTATGCCATGAATGAAATGATTTTGTATATTTTAATAATAATCATGATCAGCAATAAATATATACAATTTTATATTTACTTCTATTTATATAATTTTAAAGGCACTGTAAACTACCTTGAAAATATATAACTTATACATAAACGTAAAAAAATACATGTATATGTATATTACGGTAGAAGTCATTGTTCACATTTCAAAATGGCGCATAGAAAATAATGGCAATAAATCCATGTTTATCGATATTCTAAAAATATTGCTTTTATATTCAGCCCCAGGTAATTTTAAATGGTTTCCACACGATTTTAAAAGTTATTTCAATGGTGGTTGGGCGATAACCGCACGTGTTCTAACAGGCTCAATATTACATAAATTCCATGAGGATAAAGCCTAGATAAAATGGTTTACTTTAAAATGGTTCTTTTGTGTATTGTTTGTGTAACATAAATAGAGTGTGTTTCAGGTTTCTGCTAAAACTGGAATAAGTTATAGTAAGGCGGCCTACTTCACCTTTGTATATACTCGTATAGCTATCATCTATATATATATATCCATATCCATATCCATACTTCCATACTAATATTATAAATGCGAAAGTCTGTCTGTCTGTCTTTCTGTCTGTCTGTCTGTCTGTCTGTCTGTCTGTCACCTCTTCACGGCTAAACTGCTGGACCGATTCTGATGAAATTCAGTAGGGATATAGTTAACGACCTGAGGTCAAACATAGGCTACTTTTGGACGCGATATAACCGAGTCCCACGCGGGCGGAGCCGCGGGCAACAGCTAGTTAATATATATATAAAACAAAATAGTGTTAGTCACACAGTTTACAACTCAAGAATGGCTGAACTGATTTGGCTGAAAATTGGTGGAGGCTTAGAACCAGGAGAAGGATATAGGGTACTTTCATCCCGGGAAAAGTACTGTTACCGAGCGAAGTTCACGCGGGTGAAGCCGCGGGCAAAAGCTAGTATATTACATGGAATCCAAATAAGTGTATGAAGAAGATAAAAAATAAAATGCTTTTATAAAGATCTTATTTAATTTTAAGCTACATATTTTTATTATTATTATTGATAGACATGATAGGCTAAATATGTACAATAGAGTCTCGTTTTCATAATTCGTGTACGGAACTTTAGAAATTGAGTGATCAATTAATTTATACAAGGTAGGTAAGTATTTTCGTATGCCTAAAATTTCAACTGGTTCATAATAATAATTAATCATTAATAATTTTCAAAATAAAATAAGTTATAACTATAAAAGATAAAAAAAGTTTTATCATAACAATGGCGTACAACTTGATATGACTAATTAGGGGCTTCAGCAATCTCTTACTTCTGCGCACTACACAGTTTTATACAATACCAACTACATAAATCCTTTGCATAAATTTACTATAGACATGATAAAGAACATTGAAAGAACATCAAAGCATGATAATGCAAAAAACATTGCATTGTCAGCTTATTTTTGCAAAGCTTCCAACGCGATGATATAATATGCATAGAGTCTTTACATATAAGAGGCCCACGGGTACAGTTGAGAGTAAAGTGTACATAAAACGGTATGGAATAGCTGGAAATTGGTTTGCTTGAAAGAGTTCCTCAGTATGTATATTTGAAGTTGAGGCTCGGGTGTACATGTACATGTATGTTCTAAATTGATGAAAATAACTTTTATAGAATATGCAATACGAATTGCCACTAGTTTTGATCGTTGAATTCTTAAGGTTCTTCCTGCTTTATTTTTAGAGGTTATTTCGTTAGGTTATCGTTCATAATTTGATGTAATAAACTATTTAGTTGGAATTTAATTATACAATAAATTAAAACAAAATAATAACAAAACCTAAAGTCTAAAGAATAACCTAAAAACTATCTACAATTTTAGGCAATTTTTTAGTTATTTAAAAACTAATTACACGTTTAAAATATTATTCCTCGTAATGGACATTCGTACACAGAGGGTGGCTTATGCAGCAGTGGGTTGTAAAAGCTAAGGATTATGATGAATCTTACCATATCAAAATACTTTTTGACAATTCAATACCTTAATTACAAGACTTAAGTAGTTTGGCCTGAAACGGAACAAAGATAGTAGTTTCAATAAAGAAAGGGAATTGGTGTCAAGCATCCCGATTGGAGTCTAATAGCACATTAAATTTTTGTACTAAAGTTTGGTGAAAATAATATTCGTAAATAAAATTGTACAAATACTTTTTTAGGACAATGATATCTATCTACTTACTACTAAATACATTACTGCACGAGCAGCTATTGCAGCCCAACATGAAAATAACGATTTATACATATCACAAAGATTTATGGAAAAGTTATACAAAGGGTTAAGATAGGATGAGTACTAGCAAGTGTTCAGTAGGAAACACGATCTCGTTGTACTCTCTTGTACATTGATCCGGGAAACGTATCGCGAACGTCCTTTGAGAGGCCCAGCCCGGGGCCTTTGATCGGTCAGTGCATTTTGATAGCGGTATTGATTTTTTCTCCTGAATAGATTTTACTGTACTTTATTTTATTTCGGTTTATTTAACTACTGTATGTTAAATGTATGGAACGAATAGTTTATTTTAAGCTTGATACGAATAAACTAAAATTTACCTGTTTAAAAACTTATCTAGAATAGTTACTTTGTTTACTATTTTATAATATTACAAACAGGAATCGGTGAACATAGATGTGTAATAAAAAAAAAATAAGACGAATATTTTAATTCTGATATTACTATACTATCTATTAAAGTTTTTAAATCTAAGTAAGCTTATATCGGTCTGAAACTCTTATTTTTATCTGTTATCTATTTTTTTTTATAAGTTGATGATAGTGATGGCTCATATTGAAGCCCAATAAACATATTAAGTATCTTTCTATGTACATAACAATAAGTATATCAATTTTGATGATAAGAAACGATATTACGAGATTCCATCCGGTTAGTTATTGGCTGTTCCTAAGTACCCTTGATGGGACCAACAAAAATGATATTTGATCGCATTAATCGAACATTCAAAGTATTTGTCTTTTGGCTCCTGACCCCATCCCGCTTGCGAAGGGAGAGCGTTCGAGAATTTCAATTTAGGAGAAGAATGTGCCGACATAACGTGTGGCCCGAGATATTTTGATAGGACATGTTCTTCGTGAATAAATTTCTTTTCACATATTAAAACTTTTAAACGCTTATTTATCACCAATTTTCCGACAAAATGGAGATTGAAAATCGACATATGACGTGCACGCTATTGGCAAGTCATTTATTTCTTTAAAATATTTTCATAAATTAAGCGATGGAAAAGTGTACATTATAATTCAACTAGCTGTTCCCCGCGGCTTCGCCCCGCATGGGA
This sequence comes from Apomyelois bistriatella, assembly GCA_947044815.1. Classification (NCBI taxonomy): domain Eukaryota; kingdom Metazoa; phylum Arthropoda; class Insecta; order Lepidoptera; family Pyralidae; genus Apomyelois; species Apomyelois bistriatella. The sequence goes on from OX345689.1 coordinate 9,470,698, forward strand.
CTCGGTTATATCGCGCCCAAAAGTAGCCTATGTTTGACCTCAGATAGTCAACTACATCCCTACCCAATTTCATCACAATCGGTCCAGCAGTTTAGCCGTGAAGAGGTGACAGACAGACAGACAGACAGATAGACAGACAGACAGACAGACAGACAGACTTTCGCATTTATAATATTAGTATGGAAGTATGGATATATATATTAAGGTACTTATCTGTTCTTTGGCAAGTTTATATACAGAGGTATAAAATAAAAGGTTATAAAAAGTTCCAGAGAAGATTTTTTCCCTTAGTCCTATTTCGTAGCTAGATTTCTTAGATGGCTTCGAATGTTGATTTACCAAACACTCGGGCAAAAGACGAGCAGGCCTAGGAGACTTAAGAGGTACTTGAATATAATATCTTCACTTTGTATGGATGTAATGTAAGAAAAATGTATGTACTTGTAAGAAAAAAGAAATGTATCTCTACCTCACCTGTTTGCATTTTGTTGTTGTTTTCTTATCTTATGGTGATCGTCAGAAGTCAAGAGCTAGATTCAACTCTGACACCAAGGTGTTTAAGATCAAACGTCTTTGGACACGTTATTAATGAATAACGTGTTATCATTTGAAATGAGATATTAATTGCCTTATTATCTTATTCAATTTAATTTAATTTTCTTATTTAATTAAATTATCTTTAAATACGAATGATAAGAAATTTTAAATTAGGTCATATTTAATTTGTAAATTAAATATGACCAAATTTAAAATCTTTTAATTTAATTTTCTTCTTTCATTTAATTATTTTTAAATACGAATGATAAGAGATTTTAAATTTGGTCAAATTTAATTTACAAATTAAACGAAGAAAGCACACTTTATAGATAACCCTTTGGAATTTTCAATTTATTTATTTATTTATCTACTAGCTGTTGCCCGCGGCTCCGCCCGCGTGTAGTTCGCTTTTCGCTTAACCTGTGGAAACTACAACTATCCAGACCTATAGTTAAATCTATAAGTAGTATCCTATTCCCGTGCCAATTTTATAAAGCCATTAGCCATTGATACGATATCAAACTAAAAATATTAACATTCATACTATCACATCTTTTTCTCTAAAAGAGTAGACGCAGCCTATTACAGGGTCATTAGAACCTAACTCAATAAATAGTGTTATGTTAGTTAAATTAGACCTTACGACACGACCGTATGTTCCGTCGAACAACAACTGAACTGACTTGCTGGTTTGATTATTTTTTAAACCAAAGCCAAACCAACCAACTAATCAATTCAAATAGCTTACAATACAATACAACAAACGACCGATAAACAAACCAACCAATAGAACTAAATAAACAACCAAAATTTTTTTGAAATAATTAGAATTAATTACTGGAAAAATTTCAATCTGCTATAATACCATATGAGAAAAAAATAATTAAATTAACTTCAGCGCCATCTATTGATATTTTATGTAAATAAATTATACGCCCACACACATTCAATGTGTTAATTTTTTAAAATTTAATAGAGATTGCAGTGTGTTTTTGTCTTCATTGATATCGATAAAACAAAGTAGAAATTGTAGCTTTATCTATATTAAATACGTTTATGTAAACCGGATTCAACTCTGTAAAAGTTTTGAAACAGTGCTAGAAGTAAACTTCAATTGACCATAACTTCTTTTTCCCTTAACCGATTTTGACGAAAAAAAGTTTTGACAAAACTGTTGAACGTATATGTAATCCACCTGTGAAAACCGCGTTCGAATCTGTTGAGTAGTTTTGAAGTTATAACGTACCAGACATACAGAAAGACAGACAGACAAAAATTCCAAAAATTGTTTTTTTTTGGTTTCTGTTACACGTCTTTCTTTAATCGCCCCGTATCAGTTTTTTAGAAAAATATTTAATGTACAGACATTCAATTTTTACTGTCCGATTATATGTAAAGATAGATAGATAAGTACAAAATCCATATCCATACTAATACTAATGCGAAAGTCTGTCTGTCTGTAACCTCTTCACGGCTAAACTGCTGGACCGATTGTGATGAAATTTGGTAGGGATGTAGTTAACGACCTGAGGTCAAACATAAACTTTTGGGCGCGATATAACCGATTCCCACGCGGGGCGGAGCCGCGGGGAACAGCTAGTACTTATATATTAACGGACTTAACGCTAAGAGCGTTCTCTACCAGTCAACCATTTGATTAATCTTCTTTTTCAATGTCGTCAATGACAAACTATTAGATATGATTTGTAAGGGGTTGCGATATCGTTTATCCTGAAATAAATTTGCAAATGAATTTATTTGTTTCTTTTCAAAATTATAAAAAAAAGTAAGAAAATAATTCTAGAAAACAAATAAAACACGAAATCATAAAATTATTGTTTGTGACAGGATTCGATCCAGGTACTTTCTTGAAACATTTCTTTACTAAAGTATTAAAAAATTCTTAAAAATTAATACAAAACGAAAAAAAAAGTAAAAAAAAAGTAAGTAAAAAAATCAAGTAAAAGAAAGTAAGTAAAAAAAAAGTAAGTAAAAAAAAAAGTCATCTTTAGCAGGATTCGAACCCTCGACTTAAAAATATGATCTACGACCTCTACCGATAGGCCATCATACGTTGCTAGAGATTGGCGAAATTTCAAATGGGATTTGTCTATAGGTACGCAAATTCGCGCCATCTATTGAGATTTTATGTTACTAAATTTACGATCAAATTCAATGTGTTATTTTATTAAAATTAATAGGTGCAGTGCGTGTTTTCGTCTTTATTGATATGGATAATAAAAAGTAGAAATCCTAGCCTTATCTAAATTAAATTAAACGTAAGTAAACGCATTAAAAGTTTAGAAGCAGTGTTTGAAGTAAATTTTCAATCGACCATAACTTCTTTTTCCCTTAACCGATTTTGACGAAACAAAGTTTTGACAACGCTCCTAATCATATGTAATCCAACTGTGAAAACCGCGTTTAAATCCGTTGAGTATTTTCGAAGTTATAACGTACCAGACAGACATACATACATACATACAGACAGACAAAAATTCCAAAAACTGTTTTTTTGGTTTCTGTTACTCCTTTTTAATCGCACTCAATCAGTTTTTTTGAAAAATATTAAATGTACAGACACTCGCATTTTAGTGTCTTATTATATGTATTGATTAGCACATATTACAAACTGCAGTCACAAACAATACAGTTAATAAAAGGTTAATTTTGTTTCGAAAATTTGACGAAAATTTGATCAGGGAATGCGGGCGGCGCCGGCGAGTAGAAAGGCTGAGATCTGCATGGAGCAAAGGCACACGCCACATCGCCAACTGGGTTAGTTTTCAATTTATTGTATCAATTTCGGATAACAGCACCTAGCCAGAACAGACAAGGAAAGATGTGAAACTGGAGCGCTAGAAAATATTGGACTCAACGAAAAATTGTAAGATCAAAGCATTAATTTTATTCCAAAATGTTTTATTCTAAGATATATTCTGGTTTAAAGAGTATAAATTTATAATAGTTAGACATCATTTTATTGCAATCTAGCTACTGACTTTATCTTGATATTTTCTATGTATGAAAATTAAATATTGTTGATGAAAAATTACATATGAAAAGAATAAAAAAAAAATAACAAAAGGGAAAGAAATATTTTGCGATAAAAGGTTACACCTTTCGCCCTTTTCATGTCTAAGTACATAGACCATATGGTGTGGTCATATGCTATTTATAACCTTGACGAAACTTTACAATACAAACAATTTAAAAATGTAACTGGTATTTATTTCTGTTTGCTCCATAGATTAAAATTCTATTATTTTGCTAATTAGTTCAAAATATATACGCAATTAAAACTGAACTGATACGGAAACTATTAGTTATTTCTACCTACCCAAACTACCCATTCAAAAAGCAACTAGTATTTAGAAAGCAGATAAGCCTGTTTTCATAAGCCATATCAAATTCATTAGGACAATGAACTCCAAAATATATTTACGAGGGATCACGTCATGAATAAATTTCGTGAACGGAAAGTTTGATGCGTGAAATGGTGGCATAAACAAAGCTTTATAAACGTTCATACAAGAGCTTGGTGCTGATATTTTTGTATAAATCATATTAAAAATCAGTATTCTTCAACTGCAACAAGATTGGATAATTTGGGTATCTATATAGTTCATACAATTAAATATCCTATCCAGTCTTGTTGCAAAGAAGAATACCTCACAGAAAGACGTGCTAATGTTTTTGGCTTATATTATGTTCCCGGCATGTAAGTTGGCAATAAACTGAAGTGACCTTGAAAGCGCAGTAGCCGATTTTCATACAAATTTAAACGTGCGCAGCCCGCCCCGCACGTCACGTTTGTGCTTCGTTTGTGGCCGAATTATCTGCTGGGTATTATACAACTGTTCGAATGGTTTGAAGTAAGTATTAGTCGTCTTATAAGTAGTCTTCTAAAATGAGTAGAGACTGAGCTGTAGTTTCTTAGAATTCTTATAAAAGTAAATTTATTACAAACCATTAATTCATATCGATGATCTCTACCAACGATATGAACTAATTGTTTGTTGATTGGCCTCACATCATCATTAGTTACTCGTATAGCAATGAAAATATATATTAATCAGCCCAGATAATTGGCTCTACATAATAGTTTGTAAACGCATGATAGAAGTTACGATATAAAAAAGATTAAAATACGATGTAAAATGGATATATCATGAATTCTTATAAAGTACATTTTTGAAATGAATGAATAGTACACAAGAACGTTAAGCATTTATTTGAATTTTAATTACACAAAAAAGACTTTTACATTTAACAATTATATATTTTTTTTTCAACGATCCATACATTTAAATTGTGCCACAAAATCCTGTACCTTTGTTATGGTTAGCATGACTTTTAACAAAGTGTAGAATTAGTTAGCATCCTATGTTAGCAACAGTTTGTTTTCAAAGTTAAATCGTAAATATGAATTCATGATAAAATAAAATAAAAACTCATTAATATTTAGCACATGTATGTATACATTAGTAACATTCTTTAAGAATGCACACTCGAGTGCGCTCATAAAACAGGAGACCGACGCCATATAAGCTGTCATAAATGTTTACTAACACTATAAAATAGATCGATAAATTAATAAGCACATAAAATGAAAATTAAAGACAAAACATAAAAGTTTACGTGTAATAAATAAACAAAGCTGGCTGGGTGCGCGAAGTAGATAAAACCCTTATGGGCTTGGACGACAAGTGATGACGGTCACGTTTTTAATTACTACAGGCTCATCCGTAACGTGTCACTGGGGGGTTAAATAGAACTACGTACGTGAAACTCAAGTTTGTAGGGCTTCAGTTATTAGTTAGTTGCGATTTTAATGTCATTACACCTTTAAATACTTTAGAATTAATTAGCACTATATAAAAGTACATTTTTCATGCGTTTTAGGTGTCTTCTTGATATATGTAAGAGCCGCTATTAAGAACGATCGATGGAATTATGGAATGAACTCACTTGGTTGCGTGAACGCTGGAATTATACTCGTAGAATGAAACACGCTGATTTTATTAGGAGAATGTGATATGAGATCGATAGGCTGTGGTAATCGCTAACTATACCTAAGGTGCATTCTAAATCTGTTCAGCTACTCAATGTAAATTGTAAGTGCATGATGTCCTTTTTCGCTTATTGAACAAAGATAGTAGCGCCAAACTGTTATAAAATAGCGTGTTTCTATATTAAGCGGCGAAATTCCCGGAGAATTATTAATAAGGTATAATTGCAATCACTAAGCAAGAGTATCGATAGCATTATCGATTTTATGATTAAACTACTATAACTGCATTCAGTTTATACATAGCACTATCCGCTACATAAGTAACAATTATTACATAATCCAGTAGATTTCAGAGTAGAGTTGTACTCTAAAGCTATACGTAAGTTTGAATTTATTTTAGTGTGTAACATATCCTTCGAGAAAGTGACTATACTATTCGGTATCAACTTTGTGTAGACTAGACAGGTATTAATTAGTGGAAAAAAGTTTTGACTAATCTTTGCAGATAATCTTTTAATAAAACAAGTTGTGATTGATTAAAGTTTTTACTTGATTTCATTGCATAAATTATGACGGGTTTTTTGTAGCGATCAATCAACGGGTAGTGGTGGAGGTAACAACATGTCCTATTAATGGCATATTTATTTAAATAAAAAGAATTTGTTATAACTAAGTGTTAGTTTCGTCTTAATAAAGTATTGTCTCAGCTTAATACCATTTCATGAAAGCTATTTAGTTGAACTACGGCTAACAAGACAAAGACGGCCATCAACTTCCAAAGGAAAATAGACTCTTCAACAAGTGTAGCACAAGGAAATAAAGCATTAAATGGTGCAACTCAACGTGTTATTATGAGCCGCCGAGCGAGAACTATTTTCCAGATTATTTGTGTAACTTCTAGGCTGGGAAGTTGTTATGAAAGAAGTTACCGCGCTTGAACATTTAAAAAGCTTTTACATTTCTTAGCGGATAAGGTAAAGTAAAGTCCAAGTATTTTATAAGATGTTTGGTTGAAATTATTTCAAGCTAATGACAATCTTGTCCCATCTGCGTTCTGCCACATAATAGAAGATGATTGTTACTTATTGCAATTATGTTTTGTATTTATCTTATAAGGTAATAAGATATCTTAACCAAGGCAAAGTTACATGAAGCAAATAAACGGAAAGTAAACGATGTGTCATATTTATAAAACACTCACACTACAAACGGAACAAGTTCCACCAACATGATTAACTTCTAAATTAATGATGATATTCTTGCGATGTTTTTCTTTATTTAATATCTATAAATAACTAGTGCTAAAAAAATGAAATTCATTAATAAGCAAAAATCACTGTTAAAAACGAAATAATAAGAACGCTTGCGTTATTTTGAGACCCTTCACTTTGTACATTGTTTTTGGCATGAATCACGATTTTGAAATTGGAACTAGAAATAAATTAGGTTTATGTCAAAGAATATATACACTATTCTTATGTATATTTGTTTGTTAACTAGCTAATATGGAAAAAAAAAATGTTCTCACATCATGCCTTTTTTTTGTCACACACGTCTGTTGCTGTCAAACGCGTAATGTTTGATATGATTTCTAAATCTATGACATATTATTATTTTATATTGTTACATTAAATATATGATATGATAATAAGTATTGTTTAAATATATCCAATTTTGTAAACGCCTAAGACTTTTTTATCAGAAAGGCAATTGGAGCTCTATTTTGTTTCTGATTGAATTATTTTTAACTCAAACAACTAAATTTGCTAACTTGTTGAAATAGTTCAAAGGTCAAATAAATAAACATAATGTCCGGCTTAAAATTCGAGAAATCAATTAACTTAGTTTGAGTTTTTCCACCTTAACGTAGTTTCAGAAGTTACTCATACCATTTAAGACCAACTTGGTGAATTTTTAAATGAAAAAAGTATTTTAAATGAAGCTTTGAGGTTTACTCTAATCTACTGTTGCGGCCTCCAGCCTTTTTACTGACTTGGACTCTATGGACAAATAAAAACTAGACATATGACGGACAGACAGAAGAAACAATAGCGACTAGACTTGATTTCGGACGACCAACGACGACCGACATTATTATTAAAAATTAGCCAAAATCTTTTATTCCTGACTTCCTGACAAATCTTGAACCGAGACCGTTCATCTACAATTATTATTTTTTATAGCAAGGAAAAAACAATAATATGTTACTTAAAACTTGAGTTATTTTTATTTTTATTTCAAGCCAATGAGCTTTTATATACACTTCCCTGTTTAATAGGACCTGGAAGCAATCTCTCACTTCAAGATCTAATGCGCCACCGAGTCAAGAGGGTAATAAATAAAATAGCTCCCCTTTTACCCAATTTTACATAAAAACGCGTCCCATCCGCAATCTGCATGTTTATGAGCGAATATTCTATAAACAAGTCGGGAGGCAATACGGCTTATGGTGTATGCTAGAGACAGCAATATACAGAATTACATGCAAATAAGATAACAGCAATATATACAGGATTTGTTTCTCGAATTTATTCCTTACGATTTCCTTAATGTTAAGAAAGTTTATGAGTTCTTTGAACCATCTTTTTTTTCAAAAATGCAATGACGCAGACGACTTTGTAGTGAATTTAAAAATTGTAATTGAGTTGTGATTAAAACATTTTTCCACACAAATGCATTTAATACCTTGTTATTACCAAAAACACGTCAATCCTACAGAGACTCCAAAATTATGAATTCCTAATTTTTCGCAACTAAAAGCTTTTAGGCCTTCATAATTATTTGCGTCTGTCGGAAAGTCACAAGGGAAGGATTATTCATCCGCTATGTCCAAACAAAATGGCTCATTGACTCGCTGATTAATTGCAAAGAAAGCCGCAGTGACATTCTGATGCAGAAAATATTCCGGGGTCTGTGTAGGGGGTGGCCTGTGTTAACATTGTTAATAGTGTTTAGAACATTATTTTTATAAAAGTTTCTGATCTATTTGGTGGTTTTAAAGTACTAAGTTTAAAAAATATATACATTAAGTTATGATTATTATGTTTTATTTGACGACCCTTAAAACGTAATGGTTAACAAGTTAGTCTGCTTATCTAAAAGTTTTGCTTTCAATGTCCAGTCAGAGCAAGTTGTAAAATGGCCTTACACTTTATCTATATACAGATATGTTAGAAAAGTAGTTTTTGCCCGCGGCAGCGTTTTTTTGAAAAGTATTTTATAATACTTTTTTATGTGTATGCGAAATTTCAGAAAAATTGGATTAGTGGACAGGGCGTGAAAGCGTAACTAACAAAAAAAAAGTAAGACCCCTTTATGATATAACTTGAGAAGTTGGGATGGGGATTGGGATAGGACGGGATATCGTTGAGTTAGAATTCCATTACAACAAATTTTAAACTTTCTTTGGTGCTAATCCAATTTGTATAACCGGTCTTATAAATTTACTCATAGTCTTCAGCATAATAAAATAAATAAAATATAAATAAATATATAGGGACAAATCACACAGATTGAGTTAGCCCCAAAGTACATGTTAACCATTACACCACGGAGGCCGTCAGCATCTATAGATAATAGTCGGATTCGTACCGTCTAAAGCACGAAGGAGTCCAAGATATAAATAGTATACCACTAGTGGCGACCAATAAAAGTCAGACCACACTTGTCGCCGTTTCACACGCACATCTTAGCTTGATATGCACTTTAGTCTATATGTGTATATTAAGTTACCTATATTAACTTATATTAACTGTTTTTTTATTTTTTATGTACATGTGCTGTAAAGTTATTTTGTATTAATAAAGTAACTTAAACAAAGTGCACATAAAATCTTCTAAACCCACTTCATCATTCTGCGTCAGCACGTATTTGTCATTCCGACAAGTGTGTCGTGTTTCACATAAGTAGGGATTTGCAAAAAGGTGGTAATAAGGTATGCATGCCCTCTTCCCTTTGTCGGCCAGCCTCAACGTGAGCGGAATGGCCATGCGAGAGATTTGGTAAGTCTATGCGAAGAATTCGCTGGAAATGTAGACGTCGTAAAAGTGTTTATTTATTCATACATTTCTGCTTTTATTGTAGGGTTAGATTGTTGCGTTATGGAGTGGTATGTGATGCGACGCTTACAGTTATACTTTGTCACAACAGATGTATGTACAACATTATCAATTTTTAATAGGTATAGAGCCTGATTTGTCGCTTTCGCTGTTAGTGGTTTTGAAAAACTATAGACATAGATATGCAACAGAAAACATATATATTTAATTATCATAATTATAATTAAATAACGGAAAACTACAAGATCACCATTTTTATATATTAACATCAAGTAAGTAAATATTTTCTATGATAAAAAAAATACTAGCTTATTTTATTTATTTCACATAATCATAACGACCGCGAGAGTATTTTGAATACAAATAAATGATGCTAGCCCGAAGGTATAATACACCTATTCCCTAAATAATAGCTGTGCGTATCCTCATTTGTTATAGAAACTGAAATTTGTATCGTAGCGTAAAGGTGGGTGTACACGGACGGGGTCGAGCGGCCGCATCATTGTGCGGGCGAGCCGCGGGCGCGATTACAATGCCAGCGTTGTGACATTTTCGCTAATGGTTCCAGGGTAAGCATAATAAAACGACAATACGACGGGAGATAAGGTGGCAAGTGAAAATTTTACAACGAGATTAATTTAATTCCTCTGTTCCGTTGCGACTAGACGGGTTCGAGGGTAGTTCCGAGAAATACTCGTGAGTTCTTAGGCTTACAGTATCATTGTAATGTAGTAAATTGTTTGGTATACATTCAACTTTACAAAAATAAATATGCTTGTTATTGTTTACAATTTCATTTCGATCTGAGAGCCGCATAGTCATTACAACAATTTACGATTCATTCTTCGTTTGTCCCACTGAGTTTTGTCCCACTAATAAATTTCTTAGTTAGTCCCAAACATTATGCTTCCTTCGTCCCGATGTACAATTTTTATTATTTTATTCCTAGTTGGTCCCACTTTGCATTCCTTGTTCGACCCGTTGTTTTTTATAAGTAATTTTCTTTCTAAATAATATAGGTTTTTGTTTGTTATTCGTTCAAAATACTTCTTTGTTAGCTGTACCTTTAAAGTACCTTCTTGTGAACTGGGACAAACCGGGAATATAAAAGTGACTGGGACAAACGAATCATTTTTTGAAATGTGGGACAAAATTTCAGGACGAACGAAGAATAAACCCAATTTACAGTCTGAGTTTATAAAATAATTACACTTGTTTATGCACAAAAAGGCATAACTGACACACAGGTATATTATACCATTGAATGTCACATATTATTATTTTTTTACTTTTAATACTCTATTTATTTCGTCAGCCCGTTTGAAATAAATATAAGTATTTTTATCCATAATAAAAAAGGCCTAAAAATAAATTTGTTCTATATTGTTCGATACATGATACTTTAGTGCATGTTGTAGACTTTATTTAAGTACAAAAAGTTGTAAAAAGGCTGGTTGACACATAACTTTTCTACAAAAAGATACACCCTGAAGTTAAACGGTAAAAGCAAGTAAAAGACAGTTTTTGAAAAGAGACAGCAATATTTACAAACATGTAAACAGACTAGAGATTAAGCCAATCCATCCATAACCTTTCCAATGGGAGACACGCGTGTTTTACGGACCGTTCTGACATTTTGACCCATGGGCCGTTTTTCAATGAGGATTCCGAGTAGCGCTTTGAGTTTGAAAGGGTTATCCATGTTATTCTACCTACGCTTTTATATTTTTATCATTGGCGAATGAATTGCTTTAAATGTGAGCACAAAGACCCATTTGACAAATGTCTTTTTCTCCTCATAGAGAGAGTTTTAGTACACGATGCTTATTAATTTTATGAAGTCTTAAAAAATAAATTGTTTTTTGATATTCCACTGTATTTTAAAATATTTATCCAGCATCACTTTCACATCAAGATAAATCTACAGATACTTGATAATATGTTGGAAATCATGCCACGCCATCCTTTGGAAGTTAAGATTTTTGAACACTCTGTGTTGACCTGTTAACCGTAAAGGGCAATGAAAAAAGACATTTACACGCTCGAAAAATATATTTACAGGTAGCCTTAACACTGGCTTATTTTACATAAAACCATTAAATCATCAGTTAGATTGTTATAGTTCGGTATCGATCCTGGAATACGCCATAGTATGGGTATGAACATTATGAATGACATATAAATATCATGTTTTAATTAAAGTAACTGTACCTAGGTATGTATTTTTATTTACTTTTTGTATTCGTTTCCTAAAATTGGGGCAAAACTTGTAACTTGAGATTCAAACGTATGTTTACAATGTAAACAAATAGTTCGGTGACACGAGATCCGTATTTACAAGTATTGTGAAAGCTAGCACTTTGTGAAATGAGACCGAATGCAAAACAAAATCGTTTCAAATCGGGTGGACGTTCTAAAGGCCACTGACGTTGTGTGAAATTCGAATAGGAACAAAATTAGACTGCCCAGCTTTGAAATCATATTCAATATTGTTTCAATATTTGAATCAGCCCTATTCCATGGAATGTTAAAAATAAATTGACTCTCATTCAGATGCATATTCGCAAAAGAGGTCAAATTAATTATTTATGCAAAAAGAAGATTCAAAAGAGATGGTGATTTAGGCTTCACACTCGTGAACTATCAGTGGTCGTGCTCGGTGAGCTAATCGTGTAATAAAGTAAAAAAAAAACTTGTACCCGGTGACAATAAATAGAAGCACGTACAAACTAATGGAACTTTATCTCTAAAGGACAAATTATTCTTTCTATATTTAATTTTAAAAATGTTCAAGTCATTGATTGTCATTTAATAATTCAATGAATGAACGCCTTAGGTATAGGTTTTAATATAATAATCAAGACAAAGCCTATTTTCTGTGATTTGCCAAAATTTTGAACTAAGTAGGGTTTTTTTTTAAATTACTATCTTAGACCTCAAAATTGTTCCTTATAAGTTGGCAAAATAAGTTTTTAATTTTAATGTATGGTTGCAGTACCCTAAAATACACATTCCCTATTAGTTCAACAATATACCTATATGGTTTTACATAAGCCTTGCAACGTGGCTTTGCTAAATGTGTGTTGCAGCCCATTTCGGTGTTTAGGATCCGTTGTGCTCACACAAAATGTCCTCTGCTAACAGTCGCTAAACCGTAATTTACTTTATTCAATATGATCTAAGATCAACATTACAGCCTACACACTATTATTATTATTTATTTTTTATGTACTGCCCACGTGGTCTGTTATTTGCCTCAAAAAAATAGTAGCATGACTTCTAGTTCTAGACCTACCACTATCAAAATGTAACCACGAGCAAAATGTTGGTGACAACTTACTGAAATTATGTTGTTTTGCCGTCTGATGCTCTAATAAAGATCCTTATATGAAAATTTCCACGTCAAACTAGTTATGTTTATTGTATGTACCTACTTATTACACATTTACTTTTATCCGTTTATTCGTATTGTGTGTTACAAGGCCTACGAACCCTGCACACCCTGGTTTTATTTACTTATGTTAATCTTTAAAAATCAGTTTAAAATTATCTCTATCCTAGTTGGAAAAACTTTCTTCTTGACGTCAAGTATTCTTCTGACCAGTTTCTTTTTTAGTATATCTACCAGATGATATAAATTTGTACTTGACTCACCAATAAAATTTACATGTAGAACAGCTAGTATAAGAAGGCGCGCAAGGGGTCCGCCATCTCGCGGGGGCGCCGCCATCTTTCCTCAGCGGGTCACCGTCCTTCGCTGCCATCTACCATTGCTTCTCATTCGTCTTGATCTTCTCATTTTGAATTATTGTATTCTTCTGTGGTAAGATGTCATTCTTTTGAATAGTTCTGAAAATAAAAAATGTTAACTGCATGATTTTAAAAGTAAAATTGTCAGTGGCGGAGTTTTGGTCCTCACAAATACTAATATATCTAGCTCTAGTTTCGACTCAGTAAGAAGGAGAAATGATTAATTTGTTTAACGAAAGCTAGTGTTAGCTTACATATTATTAATTGGCTTTGTCTCATCTATCTATATATACATAAAAATCAATTGCTGTTCGTAAGTCTGGCTAAAACTCGAGAGGGGCCATTATTTTTTTGTAGAGACGTTACTTTACCGGCCAGTAGTTTGCATGAGCTGACTGGTGGTGAAAGCACGCAAAGTAATTTTGTAAGTACTTGTAAGTACTTTTATAAAATTAACTTTAATCATAGCAAATCAGAATATGCGACTATATCGCAAACATTAGATTCCTTAACAAATACCTATGCAATATATATGATCATTGCATTTTAGAGGACTCCGGGTTCGAACGTTATGTTTAATACATATATTTATGTAATGTATTTTAATTGATTGATTTGTTATATATTTGAATAATAATAATGGAATGCAATTTGTATATTTTTCGAGCGACAACTTAATTATTATTAGTGTGTTATGGGTCAACTGTTACCAGAAATAAATGGATTTTATATTATTTTTTATTTATTAAAAAAAATACAAGAAACTTGATAACAGTCATGGTTTGATAGATCGTTTACTTACTATTTGAAAAATTTACATGTGCAATGTGATCTTATATCTTTACCTGCTGAGTTACAATATAAAATAGAGAACGTCTTTGTTTAAATATATTATGTGAAACTAAACAAAATATGAACAATAAATTCTAGTATCTTTTTCAGTCTTGGAGGAATGGTAAAAATATTCCTATTTTATTCACATGCCGTTTGCGGGAGTACAGAAACAGTCGAACGTTATCTAAAATATGAGCCAATGTGAGGCTACGTGCATTCGGTTCTAAAATAATTTGATATCAAAGATTTGCCACTTCAGTATAAACATGAACACAGGCTCTATGAACAAATGCTCAAAACACTTGATGAAATAGACTACTAAATATATTTGTAGGTTTATAAAAGACCAAATTTACAATTAGATTAGGGACAAGCTTCGAATAAATAAATTAGTCTAAACCATTCCGATGGTATTTAGACTAATTTATTTATTGGAATGCCTGAATCATCTGACTTAGCTTAAGAACAACTATCTAGCGGCAGCAAAATCCACAAGATATTTTTGACGTGACAACGTCTTAAATTAGGTTGCGGCTGGGAGTCACTTATGAAAAAGTGTAACGCTCGGTAACGTTACGATGCGCTCACAATGAGAGCGAGTGAGAGGCACGCGTCCCCTAAGAGCGAGAGAGACAGACTCAAAGTCGTTGTCACGTAAAACTTTCGCCCGTATACCGACTTTACAGGCAACCAATTTTTATTTTAATTTTTTAGATGTTAGGGGTAACAAGTTTTAATTTACCAATATTCTGGTTTAAGGTTTATTATATAGTTTTATAATACAGAGCACAATATTATAAATATACATCTTATATCATGCCCTGCAAACAGCAGCATGCATGGAGGGCATGATATAAGATGTGACCCAGAAGCCATAATATATTCGTTTAGCGTGCATGTGCTGGGTCATTCTTTGCTTTTGCATATAAAGGGGTGTTAACTGTTCAGAAAGTTTGCAACTATGGCAAGAAAATACTTTCTTTACCAACGCTGCTAGTTTACTACATGTTATCGTACTATTTATATCGGCAATCATAGTCGTTGTTGAGAAAACAAATTTATTAACACATATTGTGAATGTGTGTGATTAATTTAGAAACAATATGTATACAATATTATACATTTATTTAATTTGAAGTTATTTTAATTCCCTACTCGGCATTTCTCCATAACAACTGAACGAAGGTAAGATTTACTTATTTTGGCTCAGCTACTGTCGTTCCCTGCTCAGCGCCTCCTCTTGCCTGTCGGCCTTTTATCAGATTCATTCATTTATCATAAGTATTGCATAATAGTTTTTGACAGAGGAAGCCAAAGTGGTTCACTAGGCTTTTAATAAATCGCAGAAAGAAAACACAAAAACTTCAATGGAATTGAGTACTGATACTAACTAACAAAATGAATAGCGTTAATTAATAGACGGAGTAACTTCAGCGCATTAATTGAGAAAGCTTTTAAGAGAAAAGTCAAACTTACCTAACCAGTAAAGTTATAAGCGAATGAAACGAAAAATGATATTTCAGCTATCATGCCCATAGGAAGAGAAAACATGGCGATAATCGATACTATAAATACAGCTTGGCAATAACAAATTACATTGAACTAGAGAGCACTGAACACAGCGCGTTCACAAAACATTAGAGTATAGAAGTTAAGGATACATAAGACATAAGACGGCGGTGACACCATCAAATCAGCGATGCTAAACTAAAAGAGACCTAAACTAAAGACAATGAAGTAAGTATTTTATTGGGCGAAATTCTAAAAGTGTCGTTAGCAGTTTAAAGGCAGTATATTTGCTTTAGTTAAGAGAAGAACGAAGTTTTTTGTTCCACTACTAAATTCACTATAACACATGCTTTTGTTTGATGATCTGCTAATATTAGATTAGAATTCAAATTCTTTGTTTTCTAACTACAAGTCCCAACAAATCCAATCGTTTGTCTCTCCCAAATAAGACATTCTAATTAATTACATTCATAGTATATTCAATACCTACTTTTATCCTTGTCGATCCGTGATAAAAGTTTTACATACATAAACATATTAAATTAAACTATTTTATACGGTTTTCTATCGCGTTTATAGCTTACTTATTTATACCTAACGTTTCAAGCACTTTACAGAGCTCATGGTCGCAGGCAGACTGAGTTGACATTCGTCTGTGTCATTTGTTTCTGATGTCACAAGAATACAAAACCATAGCTCATAAATCATTGAAAACTATTTCGATTCACACAGTATTGGCTGACAGTATCAAAAACACTTGTAGTCTTCCGATGAGTTTGAGATTTTATTAAATTGATAACTGGGTCCCAAGCTGGTGGTACTTGCCATCCATCCTCTCTATTGAAATTAGGATGTTTTTTAATTTCAAAACTAATAAAAATAATTTCAAAATTAAAAAACATCCTAATTTCAATAGAGAGGATGGATGGCAAGTACCACCAGCTTGGGACCCAGTTATCAATTTAATAAAATCTCAAACTCATCGGAAGACTACAAGTGTTTTTGATACTGTCAGCCAATACTGTGTGAATCGAAATAGTTTTCAATGATTTATGAGCTATGGTTTTGTATTCTTGTGACATCAGAAACAAATGACACAGACGAATGTCAACTCAGTCTGCCTGCGACCATGAGCTCTGTAAAGTGCTTGAAACGTTAGGTATAAATAAGTAAGCAATAAACGCGATAGAAAACCGTATAAAATTGTTTAATTTAATGTGTAACAATCGCGAAAACATAAGAAATCATTACATAAACATATTGCTATAAAATGTTTATTTTACGAACATTATATTTTACCTAATTGAACTTTTAGAGAAATTATATCTGTATTGCGTCTATAGATAAAAGACCATGAGTTGAACAGGCTCTATTTGTATGTGCATATATGTTACTGAGTGTGTGTGTTCATGTGTAATAACACATGAAATCGTAATCCATTAAAGCGATAAAAAAATAAGATAAAATAAGTATTATACAAGTATCGCAAACATAATTTTAATTATAGCTTCAATTCTATACTGTCGATGTGTTGCAATATTAGTCAGTTGCGCGGCCGCGCAAAGGCGCGATAACGCTGCAATCGCCAGTCGTATTTTTAATGAATGCCCACACAATCATGCTTTTCCTTTCCTGTATGCGTCGAACCACAACACAGGAACTGACCAGCTTATAAGGTTTTAAAGTTATGCAGCGAACCATAGTAAATTATTCCAATATGCAAGAAGCGGAATAGTTTGTAGCGAAGTTTTTAGGGTTGTCTCGCTTGACTTGTTTTTGTAGCGGGTAAGGCCGTTCGGACTACTTTCAGAGTCACGTAAAAGTACTGATTAAAATTGTTTGAAATGTGAACTTATACCAAATCTTAGAAGCAAAAGGATTAGTTTAAAATGTGTGTCGAATACATAACTATTTTTCTTTAGATTAAAAAGGTTATTTATCCACTGAGAGCTCTGGCAATATTTATTCATTTATTTTATTTTGTTAGGCAAACTAACAGTGTATAACAAAGTCTTAAATACTAGTGTATGAGTATCAAAAGTAGAAAAAATATCCACCTGCTTAGCGCCTACCCAACAAAGTATGATGGCGATATTTAATTAAAATAATAAAACTAGCAAATACATGAATTATACCTAATAAATTATTACTTTTCTAAAAGTCGTTATAACATTATATACAGAATAATTCACAACCAACGGAAATTAAAAGTTTTATATCAAACATTAACTGATTACTTGACGAATCAAAACAAGGCTATTCAGTCATTAAATGAATCTGCACTTTAATCAGACAATTGTCAGTGCTGACAATATACTCAAATTAATGAATACTCACGAGCTACTGAAAACATTTCAATGAAAAATAAAGAAAGTATAAAAGGAGTATGCGAGATAAGCTTCTATCAAAACTAGATACATAAAACAGGCCAAGTGCGAGTCAGACTCGCACACGGAGGGTTTCGTATCATTAACTTTACAATATGGCAAAAATTTATTTATTATTTATTTTGTTTTTAGCATTTGTTGTCAAAGCAGCAAAAGATCATCTGTAAAAATTTTAACTGTCCAACTATCAGTCAGTACGCAGTTCATTAGATACAGTCTAGTAACAGACAGACGGAGAGCGAAGTTTTAGTAATATATGGTCCCGTTTTTACCCTTCGGGTAAGTACGTGAAATAATTGACCAGTGTTTTAAGTCTGAGGGTGATATTGCTTAAAACTTTATTTAATTAAAGTCAGTTTTTCTATTTGATTAGTTCCTAGCAACATTCGTTCCTTTTGGATTGGTTCCTTCGAATCTTTAAGTAATAGTTAAAGATTCATAATACATAAGATACATACCGAATTAGGTATAAGGTATAATTATATAAGGTTACTTGTTATCGTCTATAGTTAGATCTTAATTAATTCAAGGGGTCAGATCTATACTCGTTTTATTTAATGATTCCGCTATCGGCATATTGGCATTGAGTTCATTTGTAAGAGCACCAATTATAAACTGTGTAATCAGGACGCAACCACTGATGGTATTCCTGATTTTGGTCCAATCAAGTGATTAGTATTTCGGCAATCATTTTCATTAGGATAATTCTATCATTGGGTTGTTCTTGTAGGTAATTTTAAATTAGGAAAAACGATAAAGATTTAAAGCAAAAAAACAGCTAGATACCAGGTAGTATTTTGTAACGATATTGCATGTCAAGTAGCTAAGGATGTGGTCGTAACTTGGATTGGTCATAGATTTTAGAGACATACGAGTATGATATATCGTTCTCGCTCCTTTACATAATGAAAGTCATTTTGTCAAATCAGATCTAGCCAAAATTTTAGAAAAATGTCAGTTACAATTGCCACTAACAACGCCATAAGATAGATCGCATCATTAATCGATTTTATATTATCAGGATTGATGTCATAAATGCTTACTTAATTGGTAAAATATTATTCAATACTGGCTGATCCGGCAAACCCGTACCGCCTGTACGGACTTTTCTTACCGTTCAAACCTTCCTTGAATTACCACAAATATTTCAAGACCCAAATTAACCAAATCGGCCCAGCCATTCTCCAGTTTCAGCTATATGTGTTATATAAAAAAACCGGTCAAGTGCGAGTTGAACTTGCGTGGAGAGGGTTCCGTACAATGCCAATGTCAGTTTTTATATTCAATTGTGGTGTGTTAATGTGAAAGGATTATGAGAGGCGAGTTAACCACTACTATCGCTATCTAGTAGTGTTTTCCGTAAGTGAACATTTTATATTAAATTTACCACTTAATTGTCAATTGATCGAATTCTTGTAGGTTTTCCTGTAATCTACAGGCAGTAACCTATATTCAGTATTTTTTTCAAAATTTTAGGCTCAGTAGTTTTGGAGATCAGGGGGGAATGGTCAATTTTCGTCTCCTTTCATGAATAAAATGAAAACTATTTATGTAACAATAAAAACAAAAATATATTCGAGATTCTCATAACGAGCTATTTCATTTGATATATAACACGATAAGGTTCCCAAAATTTTTTTTAATTCCTAATTTGTCCCCCGAAAATGACCCTTATTTAAAAAAAATATTTTTTTTTTCCTCATCTGTGTTTGGGTCACAGGATTACGCCATCCTACCAAATTTCATCTGTTGTGGTCTAGTAGGTTCGGAGGAAATTGGCTGTGACAGACGGACGGACAAACAGACAGACGCACGAGTGATCCTATAAGGGTTCCGTTTTTACATTTTTGTACGGAACCCTAAAAACATCAGGATCTGAGTTAAAATGAATAAGCAGTGATGCCACTAACTCAATAAGCAATCCAGCAACTTTTACATTGCTTTGAAATACTACATACTAGGAACTAAATACTTATTCTATATATTTGTAAAAAATACTGTTCATCCCGCAAATCTATTATTCCGTTTTTAAACGTCGCAACTCATGTCACTCGTCAGGGCATCCTGTAATTAATGTCGATGTGGACACAGCGGGTCCTAATGAATGGCTGGTGTAACGTGGTTTTACGTGACGCAAAAACTGGCTCGTCATACAACACTGCGAATAATCTTGTCGGTGTGACCATAGGGCGAGTGCACATAAACATAATTTACTGAAATGATAAACGCTGAAGTTTTTTTTAATAATGGGTAACTATTATAAAATACACTAGATTTATATGATGTGCCCTTGCGATTTCGTAATTCTGGGTATAAATATATCACTATCACTACATAGTATAAAACAAAGTTGTTTTCTCTGTCCCTATGTCCCTTTGTATGCTTAAATCTTTTGAACTACGTAACGGATTTTGATGCATTTTCTTTAAAGAATAGGGTGATTCAAATGGAAGGTTTTTATGCTCATGCGAAGTCTGGGCGGGTCGCTAGTATATACAAATTGTGATAAACTTATGTCTTTCATATATTCTGGACGAAGTTTTTAGTTTTGTCATTACAATGTTTATATTATTTGTACATTATGTATGCACTTTTACCTAAGCCAGTTCTAAAATCACAAATAACAAGTCATGGAGGCAAAGGTATGAAGTCTCTTCGAGACAATAATGTCACGTTGCATCAAACTATTCGCAAAAGGGAATAAAAATATCCCGTGGCTTGGATCTAACTCGCACAGAACTCTAGATGTCGAAATGATAGGCACATATTGGCCAGCTATTGATTTTCGACGGACACTGACTGAAGCTGAAAATTTATTTTCGGTGAATCAACTTTATAGGCGGGCGGCATTTTATTTTCGAAGTGCTTGGCGCTGAATGTTCGGCATTTCTCATGTTTGATTGGATATTGTACGATGCATTTAAGTGAACGTGTTATTGGAATTGTTTACTGTTATTAATATTTTGGTAACTTTTATCGTTTAACTGTTAAAATAATTGAAGTTAGAGTAACTGTACGAATATCTGAAGCGTAGTAATTGACTTATTCTCCGACTGTTAAAATCATCAGCTGGTTATAACAATGAAAAAAAACTGTCGTTTGACCTCCATAACCATTTTTAGAGGGATACCACACGTGTGCATGGGCACACATCCAAGACCCATAACTAATTATACTCCTTACATATGCTATGGTGAAAGAAATACATATGTACTTATACAATACACAAAGATATGACAATATGTAAATCAAAATTTATAATCATAAATTCCTTACACCTATCCGTAATGGGGCACTAGAAACTTTAAATTAAAATTCGAAATTCAAAATTAAACGCCACCAGGAAACGTTGAAAAACAATTACTACCGTTACAGTGATTAAGGTGATTTTTATTCGTCGGTTTCTTATCTTAATAGTGTGAGAAACGAAGTGGTTCTGTAGTCACGAGTGAGTCTATGTTTCCTGAGCAGTGAGTTATTTAAAGAGGGCAACCACTGATATCTGCGGGGGCATCCATTACTCGAACAAGGGGGTACGAGTGTTCCATAAATTATAAGGAGGAATACTTATACTCTGATTTATATTGAGCTGTAAATTTTCGATTCTGTACCTACTATTAGCCTGGTTTGGAATCTCTATTAATATATTAAAGGATTAATTTATATATTGACGATAGCGGATATGGTTTTCCATAAAGGTAAAGAAGTGTTGCTCACTTCTTGCATTCCTACCTACAAGGTGGCATCAGAATTCGTCGAGAAGAAGAAAAAAGACCAGAAGATAATGGCGATAGCCTTGACAATTTTCTTAAAGCATATCTATAAGCCTTGGATAAAGACTAGCCTTTTGTCCAGCGGTTGGACTCAGTATCCAAAGGCAATATGTCTGAATGATGTTTTAACATAACTTTTATTTTTTGAACTTTAGAAGATAATAAAAAAAAAGTCTCAAAAAACCTTCTAAGTACGTTTTTATTACAGTTTACTGTATGCATATGCACATGCCCATGAAAAAAAAAAACGCGCTAATTTAATTTCTATATGGCATCGCAGGCAAGTACGGCACGCTCAAATGCATACAAACAATACAAGCGTACAAGCAAAATATCTTGCTCTATTTTAGATTTTTTCATAGAACAGAATAATTTCACATAAGTTAGACTGTCATATGAACAGGAAAATCGGATTTTAAAACAATATATTTCTATTAAAATAAAATTAAGGAGATGCAACAAAAATAAGACAGTTCTATTTAAGTAATAAATTAACAAGAATATTTATATCGAGAATTCCTACCGTAGTAAAAGTAAATTAGAAAAATGTTAAAAGCAGAAATGAGAACAAGAGAAACTAAATAACAAGCAAATTGTAAACAATATTTAAGTAGCATTCTAATTTGGGATTATTACAACACAGCATTAAGATGAAACTAAAGAAATTATATAGCTATACACCAATTACTTTATTAAACGAAAATAATTCTCAAATACCAACAGAGAGTAATAAAAAGCCCGCAGCTTTTTATCAAAGCTCTCAAATTTTTCGGTACACAGAAATTCATAGAGAAAATGAATAGAATATTAAATTATGTTGGTCCGCATTTTGCAAAACTGACGAAGCTTCTTGTTAAGCTTTCAAGAAGCTTTTAAGTTAATGAACGACTTAAAAATATGTATTGACTCTTACGGAGTACGAGTATCTGACTCCGATATTAATATTAAAGAAAAGAAAGTAAGGAAACGTTAATTAATTTCCTAATAATATAAAAATTAAACATTAGGTTAAATGTTATTTAAACAGTCAAATTATAATTAAGTTAATGAAATTTCGTATGATGGTGTTCTTGGCCTAAAATAATATACCTTATTAATTGAAGGGTTAAAATATTAATTGGCAAAAAGCCTTACTGACAGAAAAAGGACTGCAAATGTATAAATTGCTTTTTTGATTACTAGAAAAATATTAAGGTTTATTTGGTACTAAAAATAGCAGTAATAAGCATTAATAGTTCTGCTTCTCTCATGCTTCACAATGGTATACAACAATATAAGCACTGCTGTTTTAGATCACAGATAGGTGAGAATGAGACACCCAAGAAGATATTTTTGGGTATCCCACTTTTGAATATGAAACTTTAATTATTCCAAACTTTAAGTATGTCTTCTGGTATTAAAAACATTGACACATTATAAGAGAAAGGTAAAGGTCTAGGACACGAATTATAAAAAAAGGAAAAAAGAGCAAGCCCATATCATTATTAGCATTAAAATTACTAAATAACTACACAAACATAGTTTTGCATAAAATATTGTAACAACATATGTCCAAGTCAGGTGCATTCTGCGAATAGCATTTAAAATGTATTATTTCATAATTATTTATGGGCAGCGTTTTGCAGAATTTTATGTTATATTGTATTATTCGTAAAAAGTAAATATTTTTGTTAGATTTATTATCCACTTCAGCTTTTGCTAAGGGTTTGGCTTCCGTTGAGAAAGTAAAAAAAAAGAAAGATTTTGTAATGAATAACAGCCTATGTGACCTGGTCCTGGTATCATTATCATCATATGTTTAGGTGATATGATCAATCAACCATGCACATCCTGGATTCTAAGGTCTTTGGAACCGCCTCTTGGCTACTGACGTGGTGGTGGTGGTCAGGTAAATTTGAAAATCTATTATTTTTCAGATTGTACTTTTTTTTGTTTATTCAAAACAGAGCTATGTTTATATTTGTAACCAGTGTTGCCAATACCATAATGTTTTTTCACCTTGGACTGGGTCTTGGATGTTTATCTGTACATGTTTAATGGTATCATTGAGTTAATACCCTATAAAACAAGTTTTAAACTTAGTTTGGTGCTAGCTCAATAAATCCATATCCATACTAATCCATACTAATATTATAAATGCGAAAGTCTGTCTGTCGGTCTGTCTGTCTGTCTGTCTGTCTGTCTGTCTGTCTGTCTGTCTGTCACCTCTTCACGGCTAAACTGCTGGACCGATTGTGATGAAATTTTGTAGGGATGTAGTTAACGACCTGAGGTCAAACATAGGCTACTTTTGGGCGCGATATAACCAAGTCCCACGCGGGGCGAAGCCGCGGGGAACAGCTAGTAAATTAATATATAGGAAAAAATCACACAGATTAATTTAGCCCCAAAGTAAGTTCGAGACTTGTGTTATGGGATACAAATTTAACGATACTATACCTCTATTATATATTTTACATAGATTAAAAAAAAACGCTGTAGAGACCGCGCGTGATTCCAAATTCATTGATATTTTACAACAATTACATATTTATATAGATAAAAGGCACATGCCAACCAGAAAAAGATAAACTTTCATTTTGACCTGACCGGGGATCGATCCCAGGACCTTCTGAGTAGTGGTCATGTTAACGCCCGGAGATCATCCAGTCTCAATCAAAATCGAGCTCAATCTGTGTAATTTGTCCGTACATGTTTGTTTTATTAATTTAATTAATTTATACTAGCAGTCAACCCCGGCTTCGCTTGTCGTACATACATAGCTTATATCACTCAGGGTGAGTGTAGCTTTCCAATTGTGAAAGAACTTTTGGGATCGGCACAGTAGTTTTTGAGTTTATTCATTACAAACATACACACTAAAATAAATATCTTTCCTCTTTATAACATTGATGAATTTGGAATCGCGCGCGGAGGCAAATTTTTTTAAATCTATGGTATAGACTTTATTAAACAAATACACAAGAAGTAAATCTTTGTGTTAGGGTAATTTACTTTCTAAATTGGGTACCTGGTACCTCACTCGCCTATTTCTGCCACGGAAGACAGGAATACAGTGCCTGTATTGTTGAGTTCCGAATGGTAAGACAGGCTAAGAAACTACTGGGTACAGTGGCAAAACATTATATGCCACGAGCTAGCAGCGCGCTAGTAATGCTCTTATAGGGTCGCAAACGTAAATGGCTTATGCCGTAGTATGCTTGACTGCCAAAACCACAAAATATATAATAGGTCAAAACTCGAATAATTATAAACACACAAAAAAAATGTATTTTGGTAACACTTTATGCCAATTTGCATATTAATTAAACTCGTGTAGTGATTAATTTTTGCAAGTATTGTTTGGATAGGTTAGTCAAAATTAAAAAAAAAATGAGTTAAATTGTTTGTTTTATTGGTTATATATATGATAAAATGTTTCAGCTAGTCAAAAAGAAAACAAAACTAAAAAAAACACTACTTAAATTTGGAGATATGAAATTCTTATCTTCTAAAGACGGAAAATTTCCTGTAGGTATAAGAAAAACTTACCATCATAATTTACTTAGACGATCATCTAAAAGTCATAATCACGTTATAAAGACAAATAACAATTTTAAACAGCTACACTTCCACAGAGCACTCAACAAGTTTTCCACTCAGCATCCCGCTGTGTAATCGTCTAATATTTATTTTAAGTCCACGCCTTGATCCGCAACTCGTATTAATTCCGCAAAGTCAAACACGAGTAGATATTTACGTTTACCAAGACAAACTAAACTCGTAAAAACGAGTAGGAAAGTTGTGTGATACCGTGATACAGTCCTACCCGGAATCCAGGGCCGCACTGAGTTCGCACAGTAATAGACCGCGCGACAGTGCGACTTGGCAGCGACGCTGCGGCGATTCATGCGCGGCTCACTGGGAAGGAGGAGTCTTAAACAAAACCACGCCTACCAAGGAGCTACACATTTCTTTTTCAATATGTGTAATTCAATTTCGCTTATGTCTTCGCTGGGAAAGTTGATGCCCCTTTGTCGTTCAACACGATGTTTTTATGTAAACTGTAATGTAGTTCGCGAACCAAGTCGGCCCGTGAAGCCTCACTTCGTGTGATTTTCCCTTCTCTTTTTGTTGGCAATTTCACGTGCTGTTGCTTGTTTATATTTAGTGGAATAATTTACGGAGTTGAAACAAGTTTTCAAAGTTTTTATGAATTTTTGCTTGTAAAATTTAAGGACTGATTCTCACTAAGCTTACTTTGCTAAATAATTTGCTGATATTGTTTTGTGTAACTTTTTTTTTTAAATATTTGTATTCATGAAATAAGAAGAAAGATGTAACCCAGTTGCTAAGTAGAAGTAAATTTAGGTTTAATTACCTGAGACTAAAAATATCAAAACTCAGTGTCATCTGTTAGTCATTTGATAGAATGATGGTTAGATTTTCTTTTTAAAAATTTTGAAAAAAAAAAAATTATAACAATTTTTTTAAACAAATTCTTTTATTTTAATTTTTATTTGAAAAAAAAAAAATCATGCGTTATGGGTCACAAAGAAATAACAAATAAAGTGAATGTATAAGTTAATTAAAAAGCCTATTTTAAAAATCGGTCGAACAATTTAATTTCATATTCACGATAACGTAGCGTAGAAATTGAAATTGCTTTTTATGTTTGATTTTTGTACTAGGCGTAGAAGTTTTAGATCATAAATTGTACTCAGCTATGATTCTATCCTACGACAATGTATTTATGCGAAATATGTGTGTGTTTTAATGACTAAATAGTCACCTAGAATTTAATACACAGGTTTGAATACACCTGCACTAAACGTAAAATATTTATAATTTTTAGATACCCAAATATAGGACGCAAATAAGAGTTAAATTTTTTAAATCAAATAGTGAGATATTCTTAGTTTGGTTTAGAATTATATGACAAGTAAATTGTATTGTGTAAAAATAAAAGTTGAACAAAATACATCTTTGTTTTCTTAAAAACGAAGCCCTTTGGATACAATTTGATAAATGTTTGCAGTAAAATCTTTTGAATATGCTAGTAATCTATAAGCTAAGCCATAACACAACCAAAAACATGTAATAGTTCTCTCCAGCACCTCTCGTCCCGAAGGAATTCACTATATTATAACAGTAAATTTAGCGGCATTTTCATTTGCCTTACTAAGTGAATTATGTGTCGGTGTCTTAGTTCTGTCACCACGTAAGTTACTACGGTTCAAAATTAATACAATGCCATAAGCCAGTGTTAATACCCCTGCGCCCTCAGACTCCTATTTACCGTATCAAATTTTAACAATCTAAACATAGGAAAATACACCCTATTTCTATAACAATAAGAATGTCCTTACGTTAACACCGTAACGGATACTTGAGTCTTTTTGATAAAATTCAATCATTATTAAGTGTACACCTATTTGTTTGGTGTCGTATGTAACAAGATCCTAATGACGACTGACATCAATTCTATAAAATTAGATACATGTTACGTGCGTTCGTTTTGACAGTAAACAATTCACCTTAGTAAAATGGATGTAACTAACAATATTGCAAAATATTTGTATATTTATATACCGCGTTTCTGCGACTTATGATAAGTTGAATGATGCTACAAATTTCTACGAAACAGTTAAATGTAGCCCGTATTGGCGTAGCACGTCTACGATCGTAGGCAACCTTTGTGTAGCGTATTGCGTCTCGTAGCTTATTCGTAGCTGTACAAAGTCTGTCGGGTACTCCGCCCGCTACCCACAGGTTATCATGATGGTATTTACAAATATGACATGTACGTACGTATATATACACACCTTTTCATATCTTAATTCATAATAATTCATAATTCATTTATTTTATGTCAGACATGGGTACATCTTCATCAGTTATTTTAAATATAAAGCCACCTAAGTACTAAGTGTCTTTAAAGGATGAAAATAAGTTTTAACCTTTCATCTAGCTGTTAATTTTCCAGAAAATTCTTTATAAAAAGTGTTTTTTTTTTATTGTAAATAATACAATTTAAAGTCGTTAATAAAACTATGAAGCACATTAAAAAAGAGGTGATCTCATCGATTTCCACGAGATCTAGTCTTGAAAATCGCTTCTCTCGAACGAGACCCCAGGGAGCGGCGCGGCTCGTTTTGCTTCCTTTACCGGAGCCCGTTTGCCGATCCTCCATTCAGAATTCCATTTTTGAATTGCACACCCTATGAAAACATGGTGAATCCGCATGCGAAAACATTTTTTTAATAAAAATAGCTAGCCTTAGGTTACTCAAATTCTATGCTATTTCTAGCATGTATGCGCCAATTAAATACAGAATAAATTATAGTTTAAAAAACTAAAAAAAACACGCTTTTAAAACTAATTGAACTAAAAATTAAAAAATAAAACTGCAGTAATCAATTGAAAAATTCATATTATCTATGTTCTTTTCTTTTGTATATTTTTCTGTGTACATGAATTTGGAAATAAATAAATAAATTATTGTAAAAAAGCGTGGGGTGCTTGTTATAATAACTACAAATATAATAAAATATTGATAAAATATTTCCAACAATCAAAATTAAGCCCCCCACGCTTTTTGTACAATAATATGAATTTTTCAATTGATTACTGCAGTTTTATTTTTTAATTTTTAGTTCAATTAGTTTTAAAAGCGTGTTTTTTTTTAGTTTTTTAAACTATAATTTATTTTTACTTTTTTAGTTTGGTTTATTAGATTTGAATCCTTCTTTATCGACTGTAAATCCAAAGGAATGTTTATGTTCTGTCTCAATTTTTCCATAAGACCCTCAAAAGAGTAAGAAAGACAACCTGGGTAACTTTATAGAGATTTTACTGTAATATATTGTACTGAGTCGAGTGCCTCACGCAAAGAGCCCGAAATTGTACGCATGCGCAGTTCACGCACTCAAGAAATTTATGAATCCTGACGATCCTGATCCGGATAATGAAAAATTTTCATCGGATTATTGCATTGTCATCGGTCCTTGAGACGTGTGCAAAGTTTAAGGTTGATCCGACTTTATGAAACCGGTGAAAATTAAGCTCAAAGATTCCGTTACATACATACATACATACATACAACCCGAGCTAATAAAAGCGTGTTAAAAAATAAAGTTTCAAGTTGGGTTACATGTTGTTATTCTGAGGGGTTACAGTATCGATTTTATGAAATGACATTATTTTTATCCAATAAAGGACCAATATTCTTATCACTTGTTGACGGCATTCATTAATTGTATTAAGTTAACCGCACTTTTAACCCAATACTTTAGAGATTCAAAAATAAAGAAATACATGATCTTTAAAAATTCATAGGTGATAGTATATACTACGTTTACATTTTAAATATTTGCAAAACGTCATCGGTGGAATTTGTACATCGAGGTCCTGCAAGTTGCCGGGATTACGTCGACTTACTTCACTATTATCTGAAAACGAACCGTTAAAGAGTTGAAAACTTTTACTTTTTCTACAACAATTTATCTAATACTTAGAGCTTGTTCTGTTTTGCTTTATGAGATTTAAACGCCTTGTATTAATTTAATTGTATTTACATTTAGTAATTTCGACTGAAATGGATAGAGGGACACTTAAAAGGAATAAAAGAAAGCCAAAAAATTTTTGGCTGTCTAACGCTGTGTATGTATGATCACGCTTATCTCCGAAAGAACTGAACCGATTTGCTCAAAACTTTTACCAATTGTTTTGTTTTAACTCAGCAAAACATCTAAAGTTTGTTAAAAATAAAACTAAACAAAGAAGGTCGCACGCAGGCACTGCATTCAGGCCGCTTTCAACCGGTCATTTCGGAAATCTTGGGGGAGACCTATGTCCAGCATTGGACAGCCTGCGGTTGAAATGATGATGTGAAACATCCCAAAACTGCATCTTATTTTTACCAACGATTCAATCGTAAGGCTCTTCAAGAACCTGCTTGAAACAATTTATGTTATACAACAGTGTCTTAAAATAAGGAAGGGAAGCCCCTTGACATACTAACACACCTGTAGACGTGCTTAGTGTTTTTTACCATTCGAGCAAGAATAAAGAAAGTTTAAAGTTAATATATTAGAACCAGAAATAACTTTTCTAAATTTTTCATTACAATTTTAGAGTTAAGTCATTTTTAGATTTTCAGTCGACCTTTCTTACTAGATCTCATAGGATCGCTGATGATCCCTAGAAGAATTCAAGTTACTAATATAGCCCAGAGGATCAAAACTGTATAAAATATATTTGATCCTCGTATCAATATCCTATATATATAAAAAAAAACGATAGATCAGTACCAAAAAAGCTTCTTGAAAACTGATAAATTTTTAGAGAGAATAAAACTTTTTAACGACGAAAGGTCAACGAGGGAGGGTTAAACATTCTGGCCCATTAATCAATCAGTTCCGCTTAGACGTTAAGCTCCAATCGCCCCATAAAGATTATCACCTATAATAACCTGTTTAGTCCTCATTATGTTTAAGATTGTGCTCTTGATTTTCTCGATAAAAATATAAGAACTGTTAATGTATCTTTATTTATTTTTATCATTTTTGAATGATAAAATACATAATTTAAATAAATTTGGTTACTCGCGTAAAAACATCGGCTCAAATCTGGTTCTAGATATAGAGTGAAAAAATTGCGACTGTCAACGCAGCAAGCTAAAACAAATGAATTGGCACAATACATCATACGGCCGCGTTCTAAAGTCATAAATAAAGCTAAATTCTGCATAACGATCGCAAAAACTCGCACAGTTTAGAAATTACGAGGTACGAGTATTAAATAAAATATACATTAAAGAAGCGGTGTGCACATTAAGCGTATAATGTTATCTGTATGCCTTTATTTCTATTTTATTCCGCTTCCCGAAAGAGATTCAAATTTTTGATAGATATATTATTTAGAAAGTGAAGTATCATTTTTATCTTTATAATGTCAGAGCGGTCTCTACCAGGCATTTTTTTTAACATGACTACTTGGCGAGATTGACAATGTGCAAAACTAGAGCTATTATAAAAAGCAATTGCAGTTAAACCAACCTTCCGAAATTGACACCTCAAAAACAAAACAAATATTCAGACATTTTAATCTTGTGTAATTTAAGACTTGGTAGAGGCCGCCAGTACATCAGATTGCGTTGGCAAAAACATGCATAATATATTAAAATCAACTTGTGTTTTGCTCTCATCCGTCTCATAATTTTATTTCGTAAAATGAGCTCGCTTGGCACTCTTGTTACATTCGTACCAATTTTTATTTTCCACTCGCATACCAGTATTTTACTTAGTTTAAATACTTTTAACGGCTCTTTGTGTTTTGCCGTCTTTCACATTTTTTTAATTGCTGATATTTTTTTATTTAATTCATGTAAACTCAAATACAAACATACAAACAATACTTAAACTTTGATTGTTTTTTCTATTTATTCTATTATGGTTAGCCGTGTGGTTTCTGGCTTAATAACAGATTGTCGCCTGGTGCTGGTCTGGACAAGAGAAGGGTCCTGTTTAAATTTGTTTGTTTTAGTTCCTCTAATTCTACTTGTCTATACGGCTAATCGATTGATTTTTATACTTTAATTTTAAAATTAGACCAAAGGTCATATTGATATATATAATTCATATTGTGTTAGGGACTTGAAAGCGAACAATCGATGGCAGTCTAAATATAATACTTTAAAACCAGCTGTGTAAATGTGGAAAAATTCAATTTGTGGTTGGAACATTTCTTCTTGGAAATAATGGAGGAAATACATGAAAGTCAGTACTCTTTTTGCTGCCTTGACCGCTACAGAAGCGTAAGTGGCACGTAAGTTACATTATTAGTTTTCAACTTGGAAAGTTTTCCGTTTTTGGCTCGCCGTTCAAATTAGATGCTTAGGATCGATATCGTCTGTGTTTTTATTGCGAACTCTGTTTCGGAGTAATTTAAAGTTTTAATCGGTATTTTGGTGAGAATCTGATAATCATTCCTTACTTAACAGATTTTTTATATTATAAAATAAGTTTTTATAGAAAAGTAGCTGTGGTCCGCGACTTTGCATAAACCTTTCTTGGAATACCACGAACATTTTAAACAAAATTTTATATTATAAAGATATATTATCTTGTTTATGTTTCGACTAGAGTTTGCTTTATTTTATAGACAAAATTCTATAAAATACTAAAATGGGTCGAAAAGGCTCAAGACAGTGGTTCAGGAAGTGAACGATACAACTTCTCCATCGAAAACGGTGCTTAGGGGCTGCTGGCCAATGTTGCAAAATAATGACAATACAAAAGTTTAACTAGCTTAAATCTGTAGATCCTTGCTTACAAAAAGTAAGGCAAATGCCCAAAAACCTCACTGAATCTGAGATATATTTTCAGATGTTACATATAAAGGTAAATATATAAACATCACTTTATAGATAACATTAGCTTGCTGCCTTGCTATTTGGTAGTAAAAATAATGAATGTAATAATGATGTTTATTCTTATATGGATAGGCCCCATGAGACCATTGTATGGTATGTATGTAATAAAGTTAATCAAGTAATTTTTATTTAAGCGCTCAAACTGTATAATGATTCTATTCTGTACTCCATATATTTTAGTGTTCATACTAGGAGGTGCCCCGTCGCAATTAACTTGATTTATTCCAAGCGTTTACTTATTCAGTACTACGGTTACTACACCACGCGGGCACGCAAACTCTTCCCGTCTGAAAAATAACAACAGCTCACAACCCACTTTAAACCTTATCCTTCATAGCACTAAATCTATTATTTAACTATGTTTAATATTTAAATGCTCGCCAAAGTACTCCACGTATCTAAACTATCTCGATAGATTAGCTACGGAGCGTCTTTGAACATGTGACTACTCGTGACTTATTTAAACTAACAAAGGCATCTCAAATGCGGGTTCAAAATGATCTATGTGAGTTCCTAACACACAGTTTTCATTTTTTGAAATACATATTAGGTACCTTTAGTTAAAGACTCGGTGTTAATCGGGCAATAAAGGTGTTTTATACTAACACTATGCATCAATACAGACTAATTCGCACATAGCCACAATAAGTCCCTCGAGAAACAACAATGAGGGAGAGAAACTAATATTAGTTATTTCGAGCTTTATGTTTGAAAAAGGAGTTGTTTGAACTCCTTTTTCAAACATAAAGCTCAACAGTGTTCGAAATAACTTGTTCTTTTTATTACCCGCGAATAGCTAGTCTTTAAATAGTAACTATAGTTATTAAGTATATGTAAAATAAAACAAGATACTGTCACGATATTCATGATTAGAAATTCTAAAACTAAGTAAATGACGTAAAATGCATATATATAAGAATATGTTAATAAAGTACTCCGCGTTGCAAATTACAAAATTATCAGTCAGTTAATCATTAAAGTTTTACAATTGTTATAATTTTAAATACAAAAACATTTTTATTGGACTAACAGCCACCAATAAAATAAGTAATGTATCAGAAAAATCCATTGTGCCAACGACGAAAAAAATAATTGTGATAAAAGTAATTAAATATATTGGGACAAATCAGACAGATTGAGTTAGCCCCAAAGTAAGTTCGAGACTTGTGTTATGGGATACTAGCTCAACGATAATATATTTTTATAAAAATTGCATATATATATAGATGAACATCCGAGATTCAGGTCAATCAGAAAAAGATCATTTTTCATCTTGACCTGACCGGGGATCGAACCCGTGTCCTCCTGAGTAGCGGTCAAGCATGTTAATCATTACGCCACGGAGGTCGAAGGAGGAGGAGATAATAAAAATATAATTTCCAAATTTCTGATAGCTTACTTGATTTCTAAATTCAGAACAAATTTCCAGAGCGGCGAGCTAGGAGGGCTATTAAAAACGTGTAAGCGCCGCGCCTCTGGCGAATTTGTCAGGCGTCGCGAAATTAACACTGCGAACATAAGTCAGTGGCGGACAGTGCTGCAATGCTCCTTGGGGACTATTTTATCGATGTCTCTGAAAGTATATTTTTGAGTTCAATATACTCTGCGTAGTAAAATCGAACATTTTAGTTTTTTCAAAATTGCCCGTTTTTTATTTCATATGATTTCTCAAACTGGTTTATAATTTATGTATTTTTCAATACTTGCTGATACAAAAATGTAAGATTTTGTAAATAAAGTGTCTAATTTAATATAATTATTGTTAATTTATTTCGGCGCAAAATTGTTAACGGATATTGCTATAGCAGTTATAATAATGAAACTTCTATTGTGTTCTCACGCGCGAACGTGTTCAGATGTAGGTACCTATTTGGAATTTAAAACAAATATGGAGTATTGGAGAGGTAGATATATTTGACTTTCTTGAATATTTATTGTTCATTGTTCATTTTTTTGTCAGTTTCTTGCTAACAAGCAATCAGTATTTTTCTACTATTTTAGTTCAACAAACTAGTAAAATTTTGCAGACGTCTAAATTATTATTTTATTTGAACAATCGAATCAAATGATATTGCCTATTTGTCTGCGAGAAAAGAAATGGTAATGGACTGATTTCAAAGATATTTCATTTCTTTGATTTAAACCTGTTTTACAATTTAATTATTTATTTATTAGCTGACCCGGCGAACTCTGTACCATCTGAACGCACTTTTATCATTGTTTAAACCTACCCTGAACTTCCTCAAATATTTCAAGACCAAAGTTAGCCAATCGTCCCAGCCATTCTCGAATTTTAGCCAGACCAACGAACTTAATTGATTTATATTATATATATGTGTATATATAGATAAGTATAAATATATAGTTGGGAAATATAGTTAGAAGCAATATTTTTTTATCACAATCATAAATAAAGTATCATGTACACACATCTTTTCATTAAAAAATACAACAGTAACTATTAAGAAAACATAAGTACAAAAACAAATTTGCTCGAATCTACTCCCTAAGATTACGCCCCACACTAAACGTTTATATGAAGTAGTAATAATTGCAGCGACATCGCTGTAGACGCGATGTTATTAACTCGAACAACCATAAACGCTATGCAGCTTATTGCGATGTGGTATCCTGGATGCCCGGGAGTACTTCCCCTTAAGACTGTTGTTTTTCTCAATGACCTAGACAAATTATAAATAAACTAGCTGACCCGGCGCACTCCGTACCGCCTAACCGCACTTTTCTCACCGTTTAAACCTTCCCTGAACTTCCAAAAATATTTCAAGACCAAAATTAACCAAATCAGTCCAGCCATAATCGAGTTTTAGCCAGACTAACAAACAGCAACTGATTTTTATATATATAGAGAGAGATATAACCAAATCAGTCTAGCTACTCTCGAGTTATAGCCAGACTAACGAACAGCAACTTATTTTTATATATATAATGAGAGATTTAACCAAATCGGTCCAGCTACTCTCGAGTTATAGCCAGACTAACGAACAGCAACAGATTTTTATATATAGAGATAAATATATATAAATATAAAAACCAATGCCACTTGTCGTTTTATTTTTATTTTCAAACATTCCTATATCAGTTTTTTTTTTATAAACTCAGATGGATCAAAGAAGTGGTATCAATGAGAGTGCACTTTTCTCGAGAATTCCTATCTTACATAGAAGTAGTAGTACTTATAAAACCTCTATCGCAGTTATTCCGGTTTTCACAGCGACATTTTCCGACCAGGTAACTTTTAAAGTTTACAAAGGTGATACACTATGTTTATTTATAGCTGCAAACTTAACCATGCTTGTTTTGAGGTCAAATAATCATAAAAAAGAAAATAATGTATTAAGAATCTATTTTCTTTTCAAGAGTAATAATGCTTGGTGTTTCCCTACGAGACCGAATCAGAAATGAGATCCGTAGGAGAACAAAGGTAGCTGACATATCCTAACAGATTAGCTCTTTGAAGTGGCAGTGGGCAGGGCACATAGCGCGACGAACCGATGGCCGATGGGGCAGAAAGATTCTCGAATGGCGACCACGCCAATGGACACTCACCGACCAGATGGTCAGATGCCCCGAAGAAAGTCGCTGGCAGGCGCTGGATGCAGGCCACTTCTAACCGATCATTTTATCGCATTTTGGAAATCCTTGGCGGAAGCCTATGTTCAGCAGTGGATAGCCTGCGGCTGAAATGATGATGACGATTGCTGCAGTATGGGTGAACCTGATGTAAGTGATTTCTCCAGAAATAAGCAGCCTGCTAATGCTCTATTATCTATTTGATCCTGTTCTCACATGTTGTACTGTGAACAATAAATCCATACTTCCAAAATGCGAAAGTCTGTCTTGTCTGTCTGTTACATTTTCACGGCTAAACCGTTGGACCGATTTTGATGAAATTTGGTATAGATATGGTTAAGAACCAGCGATGAAACATAGGCTTTAATTTTGAGGGGAATATAACCGAGTCCTATGCCGGAGCAGCGGGCAACAGTGAGTGCAGTGAGGGAACAACTTGTGATTGGAATTAAGATGTTGAAAAAAAATTATTCATAACAAGACGACAATCTCCCACTTATAAATTCGTTTTCTTATCTCGCATTTTGATGTCATCGTAGCTGGGTATCTTAAGCTCTGGCTTGTTTTCCATGAACGTTGTTGTCTGAGAGGTTATAACTTATTAACTTCTCAGGCTCTCTCAGGTACTTATATAGTTAATGAATGAATGAATGAATAAACACTTTATTGCACCAATTACATAAATACATCATTGGATTGTACTAGTGATTCATATTTAAAACATTTTACATTTTTATCGGCGGCCCTTTGCTTGACGTTGTTTTTATTTTCTTATTTTACGTCAAATTCGGCCGCTTCCAACCGGTCATTTTGGAAATCCTTGGGGTAAGCAATGATCATGATGATTTTACATCACATCTAGATGGAAGTAAGTAAAGTGTATCCGAATTTCAAAAAGTTGGGAAACAAATAAGATTCAATGCATTTTTCATACGTTAGGAAAGCCTCTGTCAGTGTTTGATTGAATTTTACATCTCTTATATTACAGTCATCTGACTGCGGTAACAGTAAGGTAGAATAATCAAAGGGTAGGTGGCTATATGTACAAAATTAAAAATGTCACTTTGATTACTATAGTAGTATAAAAGTTGAACTCATTTTTACACCGCTTAAACTATGGTCACAGAATTATATATATAGTATAAGTAACTATGGTTACTTTTTGACACTACTATTTAGTAGCTTACAAAATAGTTATTATTTTGTCTAAACCAGCAAACCATAAGTAATACTAAACTAACTCTTAAATACAATACGAAGAACGCAGAAAATGTAAAACTCCGTCAATAGAAATCTACTCTACTCATTGCGGAACCAAACATCTGTAAAAACTTGGTTCATTTGCTCGAATGCACCTCGAATTTTAATACTTTTCTTTCTGTTGAACTTTACCTTGTTACCTTTGTATCTCGAATATTCGATTCATCGACTAGCGACATTGTTTATTAATCAAGTCGAGATAAAAAAGTAAATTAAAGTAAATAAAGTGTGTGTCACTGCGAGAATAGGACATAATATATTAATTGGCAGTATGTAGGAATCCAAACAGGGAAAAAACTGTTAACAAAATCGAATTCTTAGAAAAAACTGTATGTTAAGCTTTGTGAATATTACATTACAACAATATTTGCTGAAGATAAATAGAATTGTAATACTTTTTTCTAGTTATTTATAGAAAGCTGCTATCTCAATAGATTAATCTTCTTTTTAAATAGATTAATCAAACAACAATATGTTGAGAAAACATCTAGTCCAAGAAAAATAGCGAATGAACAAACAAGGACTGTTAAATAAAACATCGTAAATACGATTGTTTTCCTTTTACGCTTCATAATAAAGTAAATTTACCGGTAAAATACCCAGAATGCGGAGTGACGCGTTTGAGTCGAGGGAACAAATCCAGCTCATGATTGCAATATTAAATTTGCAAGATTTTATTGCATTAAACTGGAATCTCGTAGCATTTTTTCGGATCGTCTGGCATTTTCTAGCTTTAATTTTGTTGAGTGGGATTTATAAACGGCGCAAAATTTTGTAAATCACCTGCGATCTATAGAATTACGAAATACTATACTAATGATATTTCTTTTTTAATATAAAGCTGCGGATGGGCTGCGATTGTGTCATGTTCTCAGTGCGTTTAACTTATTTCATGATATTTCACTATATTTTCTGAAGGCCTCGAGAAACCAGTACCCGTCAGAACTATTAGAGGCGCACTTGGTGGATGATGTAGCAGAAGATGATGTGCCTACTTTCTGTTATTTTTTGGAACACCTCTCGAACCGCGGCTTGAAAAATTTTACCATTTTTAAGAGCCTTATTCATAAGGAAGGTTATAACTGTAGTGTGGGATTTATATATATTACTAGCAAGTGAACCTCTGATAGTTAATAAAAATGGAAACAATTTGCAGCTAAATGGGTCTTATGATGATCTTAATTATTCGCGGAAGCTTTTTGCAAGGAATGAATTTCGTTTTGACTACAAATTTTTGTAGGAACAAGTGCCATAGGGAACACAAAACTATATACACAACATTTCTGCATTAGAAAAGGGTTAAAATATTACTATTAATACATTTTGCTATAGGCCTTTGAGATATTCCGAAGCCTGGTAGACTGATTTGATAAATTTTAAACTTTTCACACTAATAATGAAAACGAAATCAGAAGACTCTTCAACACGACCTGGCCAGTCGCAGTGTCGCGTTCGACGGAAAATTTCTCTTTGAATATGTAAATACGTGAAGAGAAGCTCAATGCTTAGTAGTGGGAATATATTTGTCTAAATAACAACAAAAATACCAACTTGATTAAGTTTGTTTCACATTATAAAGAAATTAAACTTTGACAGAGAAATAAGTACATTCCTTCATTTGCCACAGTCACATTGTCGGCAAAACATTTAAAAATGTGAAAACTATTGCATAAATTCAAGCTCAATTTTCAGAAAATGAAGTTATAATATCGCAAGCCCAAGCGTCTCCCTGGCCGTAACTTCTGATTAGGTGAAACTGAATAATGCAAAACTTTCATTATGATCGTGAAGTTATGAAAATCCGCGTCCTAAGTTATATTTTTCTATAAGGCTTCGCGGCGCCACTTCGCTATGATTTTAGCTGAGTTCAAAACTATGGGTTTTTTTACTGCATGACTAAGATAAAATAATTTACTGAATTTGCTATTTATTTATATTTAACAGAATTTCAGGAACGACAGATGGCAAACAGTCGGCATTAATATTTTTGAATATATAAAGTTTCACTTCAAAGCTTATTACTGTGTGCATAGTCGATTGACCGTGACGCCTACTCGAAATGATGATTATGATGATGATGAGCTTACTACTTCTAAATATGCTTGGAATAGCTTTGTATGAATATCCTTTAGAAGATTATTTATTTACTCGTATGTTCTGCGTTAAATTTAACATCTATTTTATCGTACCTCTTTAAGTATTATTGTTAGTTAAAGCATTCTCTATTCAGTACCCATAGTATGAGATTTTATAATCGCAGATTAATCTTGAATTGTACATAATAACTATTTCGTATCTAAGGTCGTATCATTCAGTTATAGCACTCCTTTTTTGCTATTAAGGACATCTATGTAATATTTGTAAGTTCGTAACAAATATTACATAGATAGGTCGTAAGTTCGTTGTAAGGTTGTTATTTAGTTAGCAAAAAAACATGAACCGAGAACCAGTTAAACAAAGTAGTCTGTTCAAAATTTAATAGATGGCGCTCCTTGTTTCTGATGCAGAGAAAAGCACACAAAGGTTGCAGCAACAACGTAAACACCCCTAGGGTAACTTCGCTTCAGTTTTCTTAATTTATTGAGTTTATTGCTAGAGGGCGTGATAAAGAAAAATTAAATCAACTAGAGAAAAATGTTTTTTCCTATTACATAAGAAAAAAAATGATCTGTTAAAAGGACATTCAGCTACGTTCTTTTTTCATTATAGAAACATTTTATTAAGTTCCCATAAGTGAAATGTGAAAAATATATTATTAAATTTTTATAAATTTTCTGTATTGCCAGCTTAACAAATGTAAACTCACTTTAAAATTGGTACCTCTCAATGCTTTTTATTTAGTTACAAAATAAATATTTTTGAAATTTACATACACAGAAGTACTGAAAAGACCAAGGGTTCCTATCATACAGGAGAAATTATACTGTACCCGTGAGATTCACGCGAGCGAAGCAGCGATTTAGAGCGAAATATATAATTTGATGAAATAAATCTGCTTGTTGTTAAAAATGTTAAATCTCGATTTGCTTTATTAGTAGTTACATAATTTTAACGGGGAAGCAGTTTATGAACGATGATATTGCGAAAATAACATATACCTCACAGTGAAGCATTAAAATGGTTACTCAATTTGAAAGTTCTGTTTATATTTGCACTCTTTTTTGTTTGGAGTTAGAAAACCTGTTATTTATTGTCATTTGTTTTGTATTTGGCACAAATTTTCCTCTCCCCGCTAATCCGGAGGTGACAGTGCTCACGTATCGTATTAGCATACGGGAACAAATCCAATCCGCCAAACACGGCAGCAACAAGACAAGGGAACTTTCCCGGACTTGTCACGTGGATGTGGTGCGGCGTACGGTCTGCAGAAAATATTTTCCTTAAGTAATAAATATAGTATATTTTACCGGGTTACAATTCATAATACGAAACTGTGATTCATGTCAGGATATTCATAATCATGATCTATTCTCTTAACTATTTAGTGACATTTTCGTGAAAAGTAATATGAATCATGTATTTTTCTTTTACTTTGGAGTAGGCAAGTTAATAGTGATATATGACACATTTTGTAGGAGTCATAGAATAAGGATCTACGTCCCAAACGCAGTTTCAAATTCTACTGTAGAAGTGCTACAAAATATGTAGCGTTGCTAGTATCTTCGTAGCCCTTCGACGAGATACGCTTTGCTACGAAGTGCTTTATTGCATCTATCTCATCATAAATATTTTCAAGCTGACCTTACTGAACTCTAAACTACTCTTATATGAGATACATGATACAACAGCTCAAAACAAGTTCCTATTACTAGGTAATAAAGTTCAATATTTATGAACCGGGAAATAAAACAAAAGCAGCTTATAAAACTGCGTTTTGCTCAACTATTTCTATTCTGCAGACATGAATCACTTGGACAGCAGTGCAGCTCGACGCAGTTGTCGCTATTCAATTTATTCGTCCTCTAGATATTTAATTTAATGTTTTGTTAATCATTAAGTGATAACCTCAATGCGAATTAATTCAGATTTTCTTACAACTCTATTTCAAAGAAGACTTGCTAACTTACTATAATCAATTAAAAGTTCATCTTTTATACTCGTATATATAAGAGAAAGTCGTATTAGTTACACTATTTATAACTTAAGAACGGCTGCATTGATTTGCCTGAAAATTGGTGGGGAGATAGCTTAGAACCAGGAGAAGGACATAGGGTACCTTTCATCCCGGGCAAAAAATCTGAGAGACCTTGTAATCCACACAATATGATGATGCAGAGATTGAATTTGATGTAGTTTTTTAATTGGCTTACATGAAACTGAGGTTTTGTTTTCCCATACAATAAAAACTTACAAATATATGTACCTATGCATATTCGATACGCTTGTGCTTGTGAACACTACTTTTATAATTTGACATTTGAATGCAAAAGCGTCTTTGTTACAATGGAATACAAAACACAATTGGTAAAATGGATTCTACCGAGTTGCAATATGCACAGAACGTCGACATAAGCGTGTAAATTGTTAAAGTTGGTAGCGGTTGCAATTTTCGCAGCTGTATAAAATATTGTCAGGAGCAATATCAGAGTTGGTTTTGGACTATGGGTAGTGATGGATGCGTCCTCTGATTTTCTGGCACGTTTCACAATCACATAGTGATTGAGATAGTTACCAGAGGATATTTTTATTTCGGTGTTTTTGGTTGGAGTATAATTTAGTGAAGTAACTTTTATTTGGCCAAATGGTATAAAATTTACTTAAATAAAAAAAAAAATGTAATTTTATAATCAAGATTTTTTTTACTATCGGGTTTTAAGTTTTTAAATAATGGCAAACGTTTACCATGAATGAAAAAAAGAGAGGGTGTCTGTGGTAACTACGAGAATAAATAATCTAAGGTGGTAACATAGCTTTTAAATGGATGGGGTTGACGTGTTTTGTGAATGAAATGATAATGAAGATGAGGTGGTTTTTACTATTCATCTTGACAATAAAGTTAATTTCAGAGAGTTTTTATATACTATTCTTAATTTCTAAAAGTTTTGTTCTGTTTTAATTCAAGCTATTATGAATAAAGTTGAGGCAGGCTGCCATATATTTGTTTAGCAAAGCTTGTGCATAGATTGTGCCTTGTATTTGCAGCCTAAGTTCTAGACATTCTGGAAACTATTTAGCGCTACGTTCCGAATTAGGTACAGCTGTCAGATTTGGGCAAACAGTCCTGGAGCTCGTTTGGGACGGGGAAGGATTCGCTCCGTTTCTCACATTAGTTCAATCCCGATGAATTGCATTTGCTTGTGAACTGTTTGTTGTGTTACATATTGCGATATTAGAACTTACATAATCTTGTATAGATTTCAAAATTAGTTTCTGAAGATATTTTTATTGTCATAACCACTTTTAACATTACATATTATGAGTAATCACTTATTTCTATCAATTAATATTAATTCATATTGCTAAAAGTTTTCTGCCACGTTTAATTATCTGGTTATTTATTAAATTAAATATATCACCGTCTTCATTTAAATTAATTAGATACGTCACATAAAACCCTTGTAGACTAAAATTTGTTTTGTGAACTTCGCCCTTAATGTTCTGAAGTTTCCGTCGCATGTAGGCGATAGAAAATAATATCAAAACGCGAATGTGGGCTCATCTAATTTCGTAGGTGTCGTACGTCGGGA
Organism: Apomyelois bistriatella; assembly: GCA_947044815.1. NCBI lineage: Eukaryota > Metazoa > Arthropoda > Insecta > Lepidoptera > Pyralidae > Apomyelois > Apomyelois bistriatella. Next base: position 9,513,512 of record OX345689.1, read on the forward strand.
CATATTAATGCAATTACCTGTTAAAAGGCCCGCCCAGTGCCCGGGGCTTCATTCTCAAAGCAGAGACGCCAATTGAGATAAATTTATTTAGAGTTGCTAATACCTCAATTTATAAAACTTGTGTAGAATATATCATTAAATACAAATTACAGTTGAAAAATGTAATGATTTAATAACAAACTTATCTCAATTGGCAAACTGGGTATAATACGAATATTGTGATTTTTATAGATGTCACCTTTGTTTAAATATCTGTGTCGATTAGGTAATAAAATAAAATAAAACTAATTTTAAAAATGAAAAAAGCAACTTAGTAACAGTAAGTAAACCAGAAAACCTTTCCTACTACCAAAATATAGGAGAGTTTTTTATTTTGTAGAAATAAAAGAAATTATTCCTAATGGGTATTATCGACTCTTAGTATTTTTCTTAATACTATTCCAATAGAATTAAACTTTGTAAAGATTTATTCAAAAATTAAATGACGTGTATTCACTTTCAGTCTCCTAGATTAAACCTGTTAATAAGGTTTCTCCCTTCATACCAAACTGTTTAAGTGTGTTTAACGGCCAATTTGAGCAACTTCGAGCTCATTTTGTATACATAAAGAGAAATTAGGTAATTTGTTTCTCATCCCGTTTTATTTGAGTCTTACACGAGAATATTTACTGAAGGTATTTCGATTTATTATCTCAATGTAAGATGAATCGGGATCATTTATGGGGTACCTATTGTTTGAAGCTCACTTCATATATTATTCTTGGCGATAATAGAATATTACATATGTTGAGTTACTGATGTCTAATTTATGTGGTAATATTATCATATTGTTATCTTATATGTAAAGAGTTGTGATTGTATAGAAATTGTCCTAATATACCACCATGAAATATTATCGATACATAATATCACAAAACAAGAGGCAATTTTTCTTCAATTCGTTAGCATTTATCCTAAAGACGTTTTGTAATACAGATAGTATGAAATTATGTTTGAAAAAGTTTGCCTTCAGAGGTATATCTTTCTAAAAGGCAGCCCTGCCAAGACCAATATGATTCAGATGTCGATAAATCAGACCAAGAGCTTTGAAGCTACTTAAATCGTTAATAATGTAGTGGTCTTGTCAGCGGCTGGAAGGGCGGGTAAAATATTATTGCTAGGTGGGCTACCAGAAACTTGTTCCCTGAAAATGACCAAGCTTTATAGATATTTTTTAAATAAATTCCAGATCCATGACTCCCAGGGCAAGGAAAATAAGCACAGCTAGCTTAAATACAGGTTTAAATAATTTATTCTCATAAAAGATTACAATAAATCCACTTACATGAGAACAAAATAAATAATTATAAAAGTACTTAAAACTATATAGCAGCCCCGTATTTAATTATCTAGGGTCATACATAAATTATATAGGGTAAACATTTCTTAAGTCTAGTTAAGATGCCGATAACAAGCACAAAATAAAATAAACAAAAATAAGAAAAATTAATTCTCATAGAGTGAGCAGTTTTTAATAATATAATCACGTAACTCGGATTTAAAAGATTGTAATGAGTCTGTAGTTTTTATACGTGAAGGTAATTTGTTGTAGAATAGTGTTTCTTCAAAGGTAATGTTTTTTTGTTTAAGTTTAGTGCGTGCCCTCGGCAAGACAAGCAAACTTGGACGACGTAAACTACGCTTGGAAATTTGTGACCGTTTAATAAAAGATATATTGGTGTGGATGGTTTTACTGATGATCTTCTTTATTAAAATGCAAGAACTGTATAAGTAAAGTTGTCGGATGCTCATGAATTTTGTCTCCTTGAAAATTTTACGAGTTGATGTTAGGTATGTATGGGTAACAGAATAGTGCTTTAATTACTTTATTTTGAGCCTTTTGTAGTTCTTTTATTCTTGTCTTGGCGGCACTTCCCCATACTTCTATTAAATATAGTAAGTGTGATTTTACTAGGGAATTGTAGATATTAAAACGTAAATTATCAGGTATACAATGATTTATACTGTGGAGTGAACCTATTAGTGACGTCAATTTATTCCTTATGTATTCTAATTGTTTGTTCCATGTTAGATAACTATCCATTCTTAGACCAAGATATTTTTCGCAAGTTTTCTGTTCAAGAGAGATGTTATTAATTTTTATGGGGTCATGAGGGGGAATTATTTTGTTTTTTGTCTTAAAGATAATGAAGCTTGTCTTCGAGATATTAATAGTCAACAAATTATACTGAAACCATTCGAACAACATGTTCAGATCTTCTTGAGCCTGTGAGATGATTTTATTCATATCGTTACCGAAATAAAATAGACATGTATCGTCTGCATATAAGGTTACGTGACCATGTAGACCCAATTTTTCTATATTATTTATATAAATTAGAAACAAAATATAGGTTGCAGACTCAAATGACTCTTGTTTTTTCAAGTGATGATTTGTTAATAGCAAAGTAGATTGGTAGTGATTGATCCCGCAAATATAATTTACTACAGTTGACTCGCTAAGGAAAAATAGGGAAAAGTCGCATTGACTCAAAGGAAAAATTGAGAAAAGGGTCAGGACATCATCTGTTAACATCTAGGTATAAACAACAGCAAAAGTGAGCAATTCTTTAATTTTGACACAGTTTTTTGTCACAGTAAATTGCTATATGACTTTTAGAATAATACGTAATAAGTCGGCAACGTGTTGGTGATACTCTGTACTGTATGGGGAAGTGTTCAGTTCAGTTTTCAAAAATAGAATAAAAAAAACAGCAGCTCATAATTTATGCTAACTCGGTATTAGAATAGTAACCAGTCTGCCTCGGTAAAAATGTGCGCTGATATGTTATGCTCTGTGACAGTAGGGGCCTGAAAGGTCTTTCTTGCATTTACTTTTGTCATTATGATCATTACTACGTGGATGGCGTACTTACATGCCGTAAATGCGCACGAACCTTTACTGCAAAGATAGGCTACTTAAGCCATCTTCAGGCGCACGAGCGCCAAGGTGCCGGCTTGGAGTTTAAGCAGTCGCCATGGCCGAAACCGGTCGGAGATCATCATCATATGATCATTATGTCCTCTTATGAATAAAAAATTAACAAACACTTTATCAAACTCTTTTTAGATTACATTTTTCTCTTATTATTTTAAATTTACCAAACATTATGTTAATTATTGTGAAAATACATTAAAATACGTTAATTACGTACAACAATGAACTATATACGTTGTCAATCAAGAAAATCAAGTTAGCCAGATCGAGTTCAAAACCTATCGATTTCGGAGACACAGCAGCATGTTGTTGACATCGGCTGACATCGTCTACAATATGACATAGGCTGCACTTCCCATCAATATTTTCATTTTCGATTCCAGGGAGATATACCACAAGTAATTGAACCGCAACGTCTTTGATGTATCGATTCTTTTATCGGATTGGACGGACGCAATAACAGACCGTTGATTGCTTCCAAGTGGACTTGGGAGATTGATTATTTTCTCGTTACTAGAAATCCAGTAGTTGTTTCCTCTGATACATTGTCGCCTGTATTATCAGTGAATTGAAGTAAGTTTCCGTGAAATTATGTAAAATAATGCTACTTTAGTACATATTTTTTATTGGATTTTTGCAAAAAGCCCGAACGAATTGTGAATCACTAACTACTTGTTGTTAAATAGGTACTTTACTACTTTGTTTCAAATAAATTTATCAATACACTGACAGACCCGTCCACGCGTTGCTGTGGCCAAGGTTCTTGTTATATTACACTGTAGTAAACTATTTAAGGGGAACAGTAGGAAGACATCAGTCATGAAGATCAACATGCTTTTTTACATAGACGCAATTTGTAAAAATACATCGTGACCTCCGTGACTGATTTACTACTACGAGCGAAGACGGAAACGTTGAAGCTGGTATAAGAATTCACAGGATTGGGAATAAAAAAGGAAGGACTTCTATTGAATATTTACTCAATCCAGTCATCAAATATCGCCATCTGTTAGAATCGTTTAGAAGTAACAGATAATTTTGACTATCAAATAATAGACAAATAATTAGCAATAAAATAATATTGCCAATATAAATTGAGATGTAAGCTTTCCTATCTATTAAGTTGGATCAAATTGCACAAGGTGTGCAAATCAGATTTAAAATCGGTTCAGTAGTTTAAGAGTCCATCGTGGACAAACAACGTAACACGTAATTTTTATATATAAAGATTTTTTACTGGATTAAAGTCTAAAGGTTGTTTACAATTAAATCGGTAACATAAAAAATGATCCACATAAAAGTTAAAAGCCGAATGTTTTACTGCTAGAGTTTGTGTGTCGATTTAAAAAAAAATATTTTAGTAACTCTAATGGGCGGTACTTTATCTAAATGGTTTTTGCTTACAACATAGGTATATTTGTTGGGTTTATTCACTGATGCACTAAGCAATGTTATTGTAAATAACATCAAAACAAAAATTCTGTTATTTTGTTTATAAATTTTATAAAACATGAAATCTGAGTGATCCATCAAAGGTATCCTAAAAAGGATTTTAACAATGGTTTTCCACGCGCTGTGTTTAAATCGGTATTGCCGTATAAAAAAAAACAAACATTAATGTGAAAATATTGTTGGTCAAGCGGGCGTCCGTCGGCTGCTAGCCAAAGCTCATAAATAAACAGAGTACTGGATGCTCTGTCGAAAAGTTCCGAAAAAAACTCGCGAACGTGAAATTTACAGCAGAATTCAGATGAGTTTTAATTAACTATGCCACGGGCCCAGTTGGTACAGAACCGACTGTTATCATATTATTATAATGATGTATAATTCCATTGAATTCGTATTTTTAAAAAGATTTTTATATTGATATATTTATCTACTTAATTAAATCGCATATTATGTTAATAATGACACAATAAAATAATGATAATTGACTGCTGTTTAACATTTTTTTAAACATGTCAGAATTTTAATAATTCATATAGGTTCCTATAGAGTTACTTCTAACTTTATTCAGTTCTATTTCTATTTTCCGAAATATATATATAAGTATTTAAATTTTATATTTTTTAAAAGTTATATTTTTAGTGTCATTTATTCAGCTTTCCTATTTAAAAGTGTAGCATACCACTTTCTATCATTATGGAAAACACAAGTAATCAAAAATCCGTCTTCAGTAGTTATGGTTCTGGATCTGAAGTTAATTACAACATATAAAATTATTAAATTATAGTTCCCTATAGTTACAAATTGCAATATTGCTTAAAACGGCCACTTTAAGTAGTTTTGCAATTTGAAAAAAACTATATGGAACAATAATTACATAATACAAATTTTTGATAACTTGTGTTTTCAGTAAATAATGATTTTTAGTTGATGGTGGCGCTAGTGTTCACGAAGGTCTCGTCTTAATATGTACTTTTGCTTCTTTTGCGCAATAAAGTTCTTTAAAAAAAAACGTAGGTATATAGTATTTGGCGGATTTATGTTTGTTTTAATCCACCTATGTATACCTATTTGTATAGGAATATAGAGATCAATCTTTTAAAAACTATAGGATTTGTACCTTATTATTTTAAAAATAGTTCTTGCTTCCAAGTTATGTTGATAAGGACAAGAATAATCTCAACCTTCTTTTGGATGACTTACCTATGTGGCGATATAGTAAACTTTTTTTAAATTTGAATATTTATCTTAATAAATTTAGATTAATATTATTGATTAGTTAGTATAAATTATAGATGTAATATAATAATTTTGACATTTATAATCTATACTAACTAATAATAAAATCGTAGTATCCAAGTAGTAAAGTGCATGGCTTTGATCGGGTTCTTAAATGATATGGTAACGCTACGCTGAGACAAAGCCATATAGTTTATATTATGTCGATTGTACCTTGTACACTTTTCCCATAAACCATGCAAAAAGACAATGAATCAGAACCGTAATCCATGTCCCATTAAAAAAAAATGAGTAATCAAAAGGCTCAAGCTAATATAACAACAAAAAGAGCAAATAAAAAAGTAAAAAGAATTAATTAAAAACGAGGGAAACACCGCATAAGTCGAGTCTGCAACAGCTCCGAAGGCAGGCTGCGGTTTGTACCAAGTTTCCACTCGGCGGCGGATTACCCAACATCTTCACTCATCTTCATTATTCGGAAACTTTGCCATTTTCACACGCCCGACCCCCACAAGCCGTGTTGCTTGCTATGTATGCAAATTAGTTGAACTCCACAAACAAATACACAGCTTTTTGCTCAAGGTTCGTTAGATTGCGGGTATTATTGTTGGTTTCACTTGTATTCTGGATTTTGTGGTTGTGAAATATAGAAAAAAAGTTTAAATGTGCAATGTATTATTATCAAAGGTCGTTGTTACTAATAAGGCATGATTTGGTCATCATAAAATTCAGATATCGTTATATTAGATAATCCAGGCCAGCCGCCTGTCTGTCGACAATCTCCCTTTGGAGGGTTGTGGCTGGTGAAAGTCACATGGAGCCACTATGTAGTTCAGTTTATCCCTTGGTAACCTCTTACGACATCCATCCACAGCAAGAAGTTTAGTCTTAAGCCATTAAATCACACGACTTAGACGTATATTACAAACGACCAGGAAAATAATCTACCAGAAAAAAGAATAAATATATTCAGTTTAATTTACAACTGTTGAAATTATTTATTTAAATTTAACAACAGGATATTATATGATCATGTTACATATTATATTGTCGAATATTGAGAAAAACACTGATATAGATACATTAAATAAATTTTTAGTTATCATATAATCATTTATATATGAGAGTGATTATCATGCTTTACATTTTTTTTTATATAAGTAATATCAGGGGGTATAATTCCTACCTACCTTGAAATACGAGTAATTATATATTAAAAAGAAACTTCTCATTATCATCATCACCATTTCATGATCAAAATTATCGTGTTGAATTAAAACGAAATGGGCAAATTTTTCTAATTTTTTTAGTGATTTGCTTAAACTTTTACAAATATTTTAATTATTTTAAATTGTGAGATCGTGTCAATTATAAAGTTAACAACTCAATGACAAATATATTTATTGTTAAAGCTTATAACCTACTTTGCTTTATTCATTTACAAAAACTATTAACTATCTACTTGGATCAGATATTGGAAATGTACAATATGGCATTGATTATTTAAAAACGAGTAAAAGAAATCATGCGCATACATAAAGCGATTCACTTCTGTCCGCTGTATTAGCTAATTTGAGTGATTTACATATTTTTGGTAAAGTTATATATTTTTTCTTGTATCACTATCACTACATAGTATAAAACAAAGTCGCTTTCTCTGTCCCTATGTCCCTTTGTATGCTTAAATTTTTAAAACTACGCAACGGATATTGATGGTTTTTTTTTAAATAGATAGAGTGATTCAAGAGGAAGGTTTTTATGCCATTGCGAAATTGGCCGGGGCGGGTCGCTAGTAGGATTATAAAATAATTGCGATAATAATACAATAATTATTTGTAATTCACGAATACTTTATAACAAAGAAATGTGTTTTTAGATCAAAATCTAGAGTGTAGGTTAAACAATAAAGGTAATAGGATGGCTGAAGGAAGTTGCTCATCAATATCCATTTACGGCACACTTCAAATTCTTCAATTAATCACGTTGGGATAGTTATTTTGCTTCCACTTTCATGCTATTTTTACTTCAATGTTTTACTTTCGATAAAACAAATAATTATGTATGTAGTCGACCTTTAAATTAATATATAAAAATTCTATAGATTTAAGTTGAATGAAATAAAAGCTTTTACAAGTACATGTTTCATCTTTGACGAACCTTTTGCTTTGAAAAATGAATAGGTATCGAGATTTTAATTCATTTTGACTAACTTTATATTAGCATATAACAATATACATTTTTAAAACGATCATCGAATGCAAAATAATACAAATTATTTGTTTTACCTATAAGATAAGTTTATAAAGATTAGTTTTTCACATTTAATATTGCAAAAATTAAACGAGATGAAATAGCAGTATCTGAGCGAGCTTTTGAATTAATCGCATTGTGTGATTTTAAGATGTACTAAAATGATTGATCTTTCATTTCAGTTTAATAAAAATTCTAATATATACAAATATCGCTAACAAAATATATATTTCAAAAATATTTTTATTTTCTATTTTACCACTACTATTAATTTGGAATTCTTCTACTAAATCTAATTTATTTATAATTTTTCTAACTTTATTACTAATTTTATTTTCATTCATTAAAGTATTCATATTATTACCAATAGTTTTATTTTTATTAGTAACATTATCTATTTTTTGCATAAGTTGTGGTTTATCAGTAATATCATTGATTATTTCATGATCGTCTTCATCGTCAGAACTATCAGCAGAACCGAATTGGTTATCAGGCCCTTCAATTGGCGTAGAATATTTATACTCTTCTCTCTTGGATGATGGACTCGTGTTCTTTACCGTGGAACCCGGAATTTCTAAAACAAACAAAAAATTGTGTACAAAATTATTTTTTTAGTTTGCTATGTATGTCACATGACTGGAAAAAAGCCTCCTTCCATATCTACATTGTACACTTCAAATAATTTTATAAAACTTTTAAACGTTCGTTAAGGTATTACTCCAATTCCATCTAATACAGCTTAGAGGTCGTGAACAATATACTTGAAGCGACTTAACGGAGCTCTGTCAATAGCTGGGGACTCGAAATTAACTCGGTCGCGAAGTCGCGTCTTTGTCTATACAAGCGGTAAGGAGAAACAACTCTTGCGATTTGGAGGTTGGAACGTTTGAGAGGTTTTATTGCTTGTGAGGTTTTACAACAGATTTTTTTTCTATTGTAATTTTTTTTTAAACGAAAATAATTGTTGACTCACCGCTTAAACAAAGGCTTTTAGCAAGCAAAATATACTTCATGTTACATATTTATCATTTCACAGCTTGCACTAGCTCTAAAATATCCGTTATCCAGATATATTCCAGAACGTTATAATAGTCAATAAACTCATCCAATCATACAGATTAAGCTAGCCCCAAGTTCGAGACTATGTTATGTAGTACTAACTCAACGATACCTAGGTATGTATATTTTTCAATAAATACATACATTGAGTTAAACATCCAAATCCCAGATCAGTCTGAATGGATCATATACTTTTGTGACCTGATTGGAGATTAAACCTGGGACCTCTGGCGTGACAGTCTGGCATGATGACCACATCGCAAAATAGGTTGTTAACATAAAAAAAAAATAACACAAGCTTACCATATAGTCTGATGATGCTATCCACTTCTCCCAAAGAGTTCTTTGCGACGCATCGGTACCCACCGACATCAGACAGAGTAAAGTGTCGCACTGTCAGAGCCATACGACTCTCGAAGGAACTTATAACCGTGTTCACTACCTCGTATTTATTGGATGATATCACCATTTCATCTGCATCAAACAATATCAAATTATTATTATTCTAACTCTCTTTTATTTTACTTATAAATCACTCCAGTTTCAGTTAACAAATCACTGGACCTATCTAACATTATTTTATATGTAGTCTCGATTTTATGGAATTTGGAAAACTAAATGAGGCATTTTATTAATTTTCGAAATCTCACTGAACAGCCAGTCGGCATCAAATGTTATACTGCTTAAATAAAATAAACTTGAATGCGGCAAGACTCAGTGCCTGTTGTTCACAAATGATAAAGCGAATGGCTTTCCTAGGAAAACACTGTCCGTGTAAATAGGCGGCTTAGTTTGTGTCGACTCGGGTTATTGAAGACAATAGGAGTTGGCGTATTTTTATACTGGCAATCTCTTGGATTGAAGTTGTGAATTTAGTTTAGTTCTATACATTATCAGTTTTGCTTAAAGCCTTACAAATATAAATAACACATTGGCGGACGGTTTTAAAAAAAACAATAGAAGTTTAATTGTTATAACGTCTATAGACGTCGTGCGTCCGCTAACGTGTTAACTGTTAAGACCAAGATCTTTATGTAGATTTTATTAAATACCAGTATTTTCGTTGTTTCCTTCGAAGGCGTCTAAAGGTTGTCATTTTTAATTAGTAGGGTAATTACTGTAGGTACAACGGGACACATAGACATTAGCAAAGGGGTTAGAGTTATTAAGCAAGTAAAGTTACTCTTGCCCCTTATATGGCGTAAATATCTATGTGGCCCACTATAAGTATTTGATTAATGGGAATAGGCAGTCAATATTTTATTTATTTGTATCGACTAATACGGAACTAAATATAAATTATTGGAAAGAGTTTACATTAAATTAATTTCAGTGCATGTTTCCAACTTCACAGGGAAGCGATAGCAGCAACGTCCTCTTTTCTTATCTTAATTTCCATCGCAACTTAACTTTGTTTACCCAAGAGTATTTCTTGGCTTTGCGACGTGCAAGACCTTGATAGAGAATATTGTTCCCTCCTATTTCATTATATCAAGAAATTTCATTCCAATTAATGTCTAAAATAACAGTGTAACACTCTTAATTACTCGAGTGAGGACTGCTTAATTAACACTTACATGTCAGCCGGGCTAACATAGATTGATGACAAACGAAAATGACGATACTGTTCGCCCTTTCGGGTTGATTTTAGCAATGTGAAAGCGCCAGTCACTCAGTACAAGTTTGGACAAACAAAGGCCAGCCACAAAGTACATTGTACACCACGGATCATAACGCAGACGTTAAACAAGTTGGGACCCTAATGCGTTTTAATAATTAGCGCCCGATGCAAAGTGAAAATAAGTCGAGCCTGCTATAATACTTTCAGTGCGTCGGTACGTATATTTTTATTATTGTACGAGTCATAGATTAAAGAATTTGCCTTTGAGCCGCGCGCGATTCCTAATTCTATGGTACGAGTATATTTAATAAATAAACATTAACGTATGTACTTAAATGTTTTTTTTTTTCATCTTATAGTATAATACCTGCTTAAATTATTTAAGTGCAGATTATAATCCATTGGTTACTAAAATGTGTGATATGAAGAAACATAATTTTTGAATGTTTAATTTAACTATTATAAATTGAAAACATTATTTTTTAATTAATTTAATAGTCCATTATAAGTATCGAGTGCCTTGTCTGAACAAATTAGACCCATTAAGAAGTTATTGTAGGTAGTCTTATGAGTATCAGGAATACCTAATCTTCATATATTTCATAAAATTTACATCTCTTATTTTCATGTCCATGCCATCATATTTTAGTTAAACGAAGCCACCTCAATGTACTAAAAGTAGCCTTAGACTAATTTAAAAATAAACTACTTAATTGTCTACTTTCTTTATTTTTGGTGAATGTAACATTGTCCAGCACTGTGCTGGACATCAAACATTTCAGTGAAGCTTTACAAATGTAAGTAAAATTATGCAGTCATTCCACACTCAGTGCGTACACGTACCATAACCTAAAACAAACTTTTACTTCATATATCGGCTCAAAAAGATAGAGGTATCAAATTTACCGCTTCATACATAAAGTTAGAATCTCTTTGAGTGTCTGACGCGGCTCCCTCACCTTTCAACATAAAAGAGCCGTCATTCATATTGTCAGCACTACAAAATTTACGTGCAAAATAACGTACTTAGTATTTCCATTGCGTCACGTATTCGGATGAGCGCCAAGCATAATGTGGAACTTAAATTTTCTAGAAGCTCAAAACTCGGTTCCCATTGAAAATTAACCCGTAAATTTCACGCGACAACTGCCGAGTGGAGAAGTTTGCGAAACCGCCGACGGCTGTGCGCTGAGGAGAGTGGAATACAGGGTAACAGCTAGTACCTATCGTTCTATCCAGCTCATTACAGCTCGCTGTTAGAGTAGGGCAACGTAAACAGCTGCTCTAACAGAAATATTAGATTTGTCATTGACGGATTAACTCTTCACCGCGCCGCGTGGGATTGATATGAAAATACGAAGTAGCAAATATTTATGATTTATCCAGACTTTATTGCAATCTGACAGATAAGTGTGTTTGAATTAATGATAATCAAAATTAAGTCTAAATAATTTTGTGTAGGTAAACTAAATACAATTAACACCACTGATTTTTTTCTAGTACAATTTCCGTCTTTTATAACACAACTGATTACTTTTTCCAGGAACGGGTTAATAGATTTTCGCAGGATGCACATGTGGTTTTATTCGGAGTCTCTTCTGGTAATGTTTCTAGTTTTCCACGTTATTGGAACAAATTTGGTTTTATACGGCGGAAATACGAGCGAGCGTCCACGTGACAGATTCGACTATTGCACACAGAAAATTGATAATTTCTATGCACTGTTGCAACTTTAGCATTTGGCATTTCTTGAAAATTGCAGAGATTATTTTTGACGGAGTTCCATAAAATATTACTTAAACATTTTCTTAGATAAATATTTATTGATGAATTTAAAGTGTTAAGGTATTCTGCTTCTTACATATAATTTACCTACAGTTAAACAGGATTAATTTGTCTATTATTTCAAGCAGGCCATTTAATTGTCCACAAATGGTCTTTGTCTGTTTACGACAAGATTTAGAAGTTTTAAATAAATAATCTTATTTTTTTAAAGTAACATTCATCAACATTGTGAATAAGTTTTAAGTATAAACGTATTGCGTTTGGTTCACTTTCACAATTTGACTGCTGAATCTAAAAGGCTGTAATTTTGTACACTGGTAAGACTTTTTATCTCAAAACTACCCAGTCGCTTGCTTTTTCATGTGTCTTTGCACCCATGAAAAAGCAAGCTAGTTTATAATTTGATCGTAATATAAAAAAGTCACCTCATAAAACGATTTATCTCGTGCCATAGGAACATTTCATATGAAATTCACCGAAAAGCAAAGAAGATGGGAGCTTTCACCTTATACGTGGCAATATGAATAAAATATGGATTCATCAGTTGAATAAACGAACATTTCGTGCTCGAATAACTGTATTCACACAGGGCGTGTAATGATCACTTTCGTATATTTGAATTTATTTGAAAATCCGCAGAATATTGATTCTTTAGATCCACCACGTATAAAGTGGTGTGTAAGTCTTTGTGACGTACATATCATGATTTGTAATAAGAGCTTAAATGCTTAAATTAGTTTAGGTAACAACCTAAACTAATAAGAAAATTATATAATCAGAAATCAAAATTCCTAGTAGAAATAGTAATAATAGAGGATAGGGCAATATAGAACATCCTTTGGAAATAAATTATAAAAGCATTGTTGGAAAGCCGCAAAGAGCAGTAAACGCTGAAGCCACGTCCACTGGGACGGAACTAATGCGCATTGTCTTTGCCCACAATAGGTCAATTTTCTCAAGACTCGACGCACTCGTAAATTTCATATCTCATTACTTGCAAGTCCGCCCGCCTACTGCCTACCAAAAAATATCATTTAATACGCTTTTTGACGGTTTGAGATAAATCTTGAAATACCTAGAACCTTCTAAAGTAAATAAATAATTTTGCTCACAGAGATTATTAAGCAAATTTTGCCGCCAATATTGAGACCACTCCCTCTCTTCTCGTCTATCTATTTTTATTTTCTATTTAAGAGCTTGTAGGTAGAGTTCCCTCTAATCATTTTCACATCCTGATGACTCCCATTTTTATTTGTTTATTCTTTCCTATTTTTGTTACACTGTTAACAAATAATTTTTAATGAATATTACCATTAAAAATTATTTGTTAACAGTGTATAAATGCACCATTATTATGAGTATGAGTATAAGTAATTAATTAACATTATAATTCTGTAACCTGCATATCAAAGTAAAATAGACTTAGCACTCGCTACACTATAGGGTTCATGAATAACAGAAGACACGCTAGTCGTTGCAAAACCAAAGCGAACTGAATTCCCTAAGGCGAGAGTTGGTTGTTCTAGTTGTAGGTGTGCATAGAACTATGCAGAGTATTGTGTTGTGTATTGTTCTAATTTTACAAACTTCTGTTTCAACATCGTGAATTACCTTATCTGCGGTTCTGCCATATAATTGTATGGCAGAACAGAGACCATATAAGTATAAAAAAGGAGACGTCGAAGAACTCCTGGTAGAAAGAATTCAGGTATATGACGTATCAGCCGATTAAACAAATTTTCTCCCTTACAACTACTATGGTTTTCCCTAAAGACTACAACATGGAGTCTTTTAAAAAGGGCGAAACGGATTCCTTAAGGGTCAGCAATGCGCACGTGACACTCCTAGTGTTGCGGGCATCCATGGGCTACGGTGACCGCTTACCATCAGGTGGGCCGTATGCCTGTTTGCCTATTTAATAGTATAAAAAAAAACTATGAGACGTAGCACCGAAAGTGCCTTCGAAAGTTTGAAATTAACTGACCTATTAGATTATTCAAAAGCCAGTGGTTGCGCAAACAAAGTGGTAGAGAGTGGGTCATATTTGTCGCACAATGAGATGAGTACTAGGAAAAGTTAGTACCTACTTAAGTTGAGGCCCAGAACCCAATTTACGACTGTTTAATATTGCCAGAAGGAGTTGTGTAAATCACGAGAGTTGTGCTGAGCATTCACTTAACATTGGATGATGATGCGTTAAAGAGGAAGAAGCTTAAATTAAATTTACGGTCTTCAGAGGCCTTATAGTCAGTCACAATTTCAAAACGAATGAAGTTCTATTAGAACAAAATGTATGGGATTGACATACGACTGATCACGTGATTAAGCGCGCCCACTGGCAAATGCCTTAACAACTAGACCACAGAAGCAGTTAAGACAATCCCCGAAAGGAAACTTTACAGAAAATCTCTATTACCACCTATTTTGTGCGGGATTATACTCTGTTTGTGAAAACTTGATTCTTTTTCATAGAAAAAACCAAAAAAATGCATATAAAGAACTCTTCTTAAATACGATAATTATATTTTTTTAATTCCGTTGGCAGGTTAGAATACGATAGATCGACGCGCGGTCACCGTAGACTATTTACGATTAGAGTGTCACTAGGATACTGCCAAGTCGTGGCCTAAGACCTTTCACCGAGTTTCGTCTTAGTTCTTCGTAATTTCACCGTTCTACTTTGTACACAACAATGCAAGCACTAGTGCTTGGCGGCAGGTAACCAAGCAAACGATCATTGTACAAAGGTTAACTTCTAGCAAAAGATCTTTGCGAAATAAGAGACATGTATAAATTTGATGTTTATATGTTATGTACAAATAAGTATAAGAATTTATTTAGTTACCAGGGAACAGCTATTCCCTGCAGAAGTATGTATGTGCCATAACCTTCCCAAAGAATCAAGCTTTCATATCCAGAAAGATTTTTTTAAGTCGGGCTAGTAGTTTTCAACAAACTCTTCAGCATATTATATTTGAATATATATAGCAGGTAACATACAGGAACGGTTTATTTAGTTATACGGGCAAATCACACAGTTTGAGTTAGCCCCAAAGTAGGTTCGAGACCTGTGTTATGGGATACTAACTCAACGATACTATATTTTATAACAAATATATGCCTGGTTGTTGAATGTTTATCTATTTATAATATATGTATAATATAGATAAACATCCAACAACCAGGCCAGAAGTGAATAGGGAAACGTTCTTTAAATATACTTACTTGAATCTCGTACCCAATAGTTGATCGACTTCGGCGAGGACTCTACATAGCATTCCAGAGTGACATCTGTGCCCAATGGTGCACCCACCAACTGGTTAGGCACCTGGATTACGGGGTGAACTGTGTGGATAGGCAAAACTTTATATTTTTTTAACTGAGGTATTTTCACTACATTTTGTGTTGTAGGAACTATCCTAACTACTAAGTTTAAACAGGTGCACGTGGATAGCTAGTATGGTGACGTACATTATAGTGAACTAATCTCTTTAGCCATTAAATACCGAATTCGAAGTTAACGAATATATAAATATTTCCTAATTCCTAAAAAATCTTCTAATGAAGATACTGATAAAATCTAAGGAAAATATATTATTAGCTAGCTAGTAGTATTAAGTATATCTACAATATTAAGGAATTGTCTTATATTTTTAATTCTTAAATAAAACAAAATAAATTGCGGATAAGGTATGACCAAATTACTATCACGCACTATTTTAACAATTAAAAATAATCATTTTTTTCGCATTTATGTTAATGACATATATGCCATTTTTAAATGTAAGTAAAACAAAATCATAATAATTCTCATTGAAAAATTTCAGAACACAAGACACAAGAAAAAGGAACGTTTGAATTAGATTCAAGATAACTCCTCAGAGTAGTAAATATTAATATTAAAGTTAAATCTAGCATGAAGCGAAATGTGAGTCGGAGTGGATGTAAAGACGCAAACAGTCCCTAACAGTCTGAAAATAATTAAAAGCTACTCGGCGTCATTAAATAACACCATTAATAACAAGAAACCTCTGAAAGTTGCCAAGATAAACAACAATTACGGCGAATTTGCCGAGGACTATTTCGTCCTCCAAGTCCGAATGAAGTTGCTCACAAACGCCGCGAAGAAAACATAACGCATAATAAACACCACTGTATACAGAAGTTGGTATTTTTGGCTTTAATCTTCAATTCATTATATAACCTAGGTAGATCAAGATGCATGCTCCTATAATCAAACACTAATTCCAACGCCATGTCATATAAATATTTTTGTATTTTGGTTTCATTTCTGTAAACCAGCTTATTTTTATGATTGAATGTCTAGTTGGATTCATAAGAAACACTCCATAACAAATTCGCTGTTGGTGCGGATACTGAGCGACTTAGGGTGAAACATATTAATTTTAAAGAGAAAAAAGTAAAATTATAATATTATTTATTGTTTGAAAATATACCTTGTATAAAATAGGTATGGATATTCATACGTACAATGGACTTTGATTTGTATCCTCTTGCTGACTGAAGGAGGCACTCCGTTGCTTGCGATGCACAAATAAGCGCCCATATCTGATCGAGATATCTTCGTAAGGGTCAATACTTCCTCTTCGTAGGTAGTGACTGAAAAAAAATTGTAGGTTTCTAGATTTCAAGCAGGTCCGAGTTATACTTGTAGTTATAGGACTTCCTTTTAGGTTAAATGTTACTTTTAAAAGTTAATAGAATTGTTATTGGTATTTTTATAGTTAGTATAAAAATTTTATAAATTAAATTTTACTAAAAGTTAAGTTAAATTTTAAGTTGATTAATTATAATCAAGATGATAAAACTTTAACATCTGTCAAATTATCAACCTTTTGTTTTACCACCATGGGCATCTCTAATAACAATATCGGCACCATCTTCCCTCCTCCACATAATTCGAGGGGTCGGCATCCCTCGTGCTCGGCAAGAAACCCTCACAGTACCACCCTCTGGAACCATCATATCCCCAGACGTTTCCTCCGATATAAAATCAGGTGGTATAACTACTTGTAGATAGCCCATCTAAAAATAAAGAGGTTCTTAATTAACGTTATACGCAGAATCTCAATTTACTTCAGTTAATGTTAAGTTAGTAAAGTACTCGAATTGAACTTCTGGGCTTACTTCTACCTATGGCATTGATAGAAAAACATAGTCAGAGGCCAAGAACTGAAAAAATACTTGACTGTGTGACATAGTTAATTGATATTTCGTAAAAACATGATATTTATGATGCTCTAATTTTATATAATAATTAACATAAATAAGGATTTTAAATCGGTGTGTACAAAACTTAAACCAAGATTAATCATTAGGGCCAGTAGTGACGTAGTCTTCAAAACAGATCTATCCTAGGCTTACAAAAGTACATAGAATGTTGTAACATTGTTATTTATGTAAGTATTTATTTTCATATCTACAGGTTGACCATGACCATAGTGTCATTTAGTGCAGATGTGATTTTGAAAATACTGGGGCAGCCCAGTTAAGTAATTAATTCTCGAAACACATCCGCAATGTTAGTGGATTAACCGTAACAGATACATAATAATAATTGTGTTTAGTGTACTGCATAGAAATATGAGTTTGTGGCCGCTCTTCCACGCTACTATTTCCGGTGTACTGTGATCAAGAAAAGTTTATTTTTTCCAAAATGGAACTACTGACGACGGCAGCGTCATACTGCGCCGACGTCACAGCTAGTGCTGTCGCCACTGGCGATTTATGTCGTTATCAGGCCAGCGTATAAATTACATCGCGACGCAATAATTTAGGAGCACCATGCACGAATCATTACCCGCTGTGTCGGTTCCCTGCGTGCAGTTTAATTCACTTTATCTCCCCAATGTTTACCGTAATTGCAATTTAATTCGTTGATGCTATTACGGGCGTCTGGCAGCTTGTTGACCACCCCTTGATGGGCAGTTGCATTGCAGGGGATAGACGATAGATAAATAAACTTAAGACAAGTCTAACGTGTTGAGCTAATCGTAGATCTTGTTTTAGATTTTTAAATGTTCTAATTTAAATTCATGGATTTTTTATTCTACAAGTTTGGAAAATGATGATTTAACAAGAATCCGATATTGAATAAAAAGTAACCTAAGGTAAATATGAATAAAAAAAAGTTTTAGTTATATTTTCTTAAATTCCTCCTTCAATATTAAAGCATAAACAACACAAAAATAACATACTTGACTTTTCATAGGATCTGTATTGATTTGACACATGTATTGTCCTTGGTCTTCTTCTTGGACGGTTTTGATATGCAAGTTCCAGACAGATTGACCGTTGTGAGAAACTCCAACCCGATGATTGTTTGTTATGACGTGGACATGGATTGCTTGTATGGCTTTTGTATCCGCCTTAACCCAACCCACCTGTAAATAGATAATCATTTATTTTATTGAAAAACAAAAACATCGACAGTAAATATACGGAAAAAATAATTTCTGAAATAGGTATTTTGTTTCGTAATTGTAAAATGTTAAATCTAGGAAAATAAGATGTAGAATAAAATGGTGCAAATGTGATGAGTTTAGATATCGAACATTTCAAATAAATATGTCTTTTTAATATTTGGTTTATTAAATCAAATATTTGTTTGTTTGTAATAATTAACTTTATTGTACAATAAGGATTAAGTAAATGTACATTGTGTGAAGAAATGAACATACAAAGGCGCATTTATCTCATCTAGGTCTAAACCGGTTAAACACTGAATTCAATGTATTTTATAATTTACAAAGTATTTGAACGTCAAAAATATTTACTAAATTAATATAAAAAGAGTTTTTACATAAATAAGGTAAGGACTAAAACTCAGATATAACTTCATCAAGCATCTTTTATGTAAAAGCTGATCGTTAGCTAGATAACCTATTATGTTGGTAACCTTTTAGCTGAGTCGATGTTCTTAATGAATCCTATTTTAGTAATGTTCGTACTAACCCTGTAGCCTCCTAAATTTTGAACCAAACATCTGAAAGTCGCATCACGGCCAAGCGGAACGGTTAAATTTGCTATTGGTTCTGCGAATTCCGGCTGAAACGCCTCACCTATAGAGAGAATAAAATAAATATAAGTTATTAGTAATGTGAAAATGTTACTAATGAACTCTTGAACTGCTTCCTCTCCCTTATATTTTAATTAAGTTGGTAACGTGTATACAATACCTTCGTAATATGCATTATGTTACACCTCGTTCTTTATATAACCGCTTACTGTTTGCCTACTCGATAGTATAAAATATACAATACTCTACTCTTTATTTAGATGGATAATTTTAGAATATGTCTATCTAGTTGAGGAAGTTAAAAAAACAGCTAAAACAGGCTTTTCTATTAAAAAATACCATAGAGTCTTACCCACAAACTTAGAATCGAGACCAAACATGAACACGGCTAGAAGACACAGTGGCCACCACGGCTCCTGCATATTTCCAGTTACGCCCATTTTTCACTTCACGCCAAAGCCGAAGGTATCCATTAGCCTGTAAAAATAAATAATTTTATAGATAACGTACTTTCAAATTTATTACGAGCTGCGTATATACCGAATATTTTTCTTTTTTAAATAATGACTTAATGATAAAATTGCAATTTATAAATTAAAATTAGTTCTAAAATAAACAACAATCGTTTAAAAATCCCATATCGATAACAGTATTATGCTATCCGCTAACCGCAATTAGGCGTCGTGACACGCTACATAGGAAAGCTATTTGAGTCCCTTCCGCGCCTCATTTTTGTGATTTCATCAGTCAATAATGATTCAACGTTACATACGTGTTTGTATCTAATACATTACATCGCACGATGCTGTTATAGAGCATTGAAAACGAGTGCGGTCGCGATCGCAAAACCGGTAACTACTTTTCCGCAAAAGTGCGATAATGCTTGAGAAAAATTCGAGGCACATCGCTGCGGCCATTTCGATACGGGGCGTCCAACATGTGTATAGATTTTTGTTACGTTTAGCCATATAGTGTATAAATAAATATTTTTTAAAGGCTTGCCTGTACTCTAGGGAAAATATTGGGTTCCACGTATTTGTAGTGTAAAATCAAAATGTTTGAAACCGTATTGTAATTTACTAATATCAGTTAGCGCTGATTTATTGAGTAAATTGACGCAGGTATAATTTGAAACTGGGATATTGTTATTACGCACACCGAAATCTTTAGAATGAACATCTATATGTCGAAGTTCATTATTAATCTGTGCTTTTGCGTGAAACCTAATCTACAGCTAAACCATGACCAAATTTTAATTTTAAACATAAGTGCTGCAGCATCTGCAGAGTCCCTCAAGCGGCGCAAATATGCATGCTTAGGTGAAGCATACATATTTGAGCCGTTTGGGGTTGAAACACTAGGTCCATGGGGGCCCGCAGCACATCATTTTTAAAATGCTGAGCAAAAAGCTGGTCGACGTTTCATGTGACCAAAGGGCTGGCCCTTTCTTTGCACAAAGAATAAGCATTGCCATTCAACGTGGCAATGCTGCCAGCCTTTTGGGAACATTCCCGGAAGGCAATAATTTGCGGGACATTTTTTATTTGTAGTTAATTTTATTTTTAAGTTTAGTTTTTATTTTAGTTTTAATTTAAGATTTAAATACTAATATTACTTAGCTAAGTTGGAAGCTAAGTTGTCTGTTGGAAAATAAATGACATCTAATAAAAAAAAAAATGCGCGTGATTTCAAATTCTTTGCTCGAGTTTTCCTTATATTTTCAATTGCTGTCAGTAATACAAGTATTTGAGATTGGTTTCAAAGTCTATCTAAATGAATAATTAACAGGTTTAAAAATAAATAGCACATCTTACTTTTTGTAAAGACCAAAAAGTTTTGGCGCTTCCATTTTTATAAAAAATATTTTGCACCTTAGCCCGTTTGTGAAAAGTATTGGCAGTACTTGATTACGTTTTTTATGAGACACATTACCATATATCAAGAAGTAGCAAGGTGTGCTGTTTTTGATTACAATCTTTATGGACTCTTACGCTTCGAATCTGGCTCTTTCTGTTACCTTAAATGACGTCGTTAAGATTTCTTTAATAGAGATTATTTAATTTAAAATATTGAACTGCAGCATCATACTTACTACAATAGCTACTATAAAAAAAGGCAAAAAAAAAAATACTTGTAGACGGTTAAACGCATTACGTTTAGTATTAATTTCAACTAATTTGCTTTCATTATCACTACATAGTATAAAACAAAGTAGCTTTCTCTGTCCCTGTATCCCTTTGTGTGCTTTTAAATCTCTAAAACTACGCAACAGATTTTGATGCGTTTTTTTTTAATAGATAGAGTGATTCAAGAGGAAGGTTTTTGTGCCCATGCGAAGCCGAGGCGGATCGCTAGTACAAATATATATTATGTACAATAATGGACCTCATGGCCTAACGCACGCACATGAAGCATGGAAAGATTGACATCAGTCCATAAAAGATATCCCCGTATAATCCAGACGTCAATTTTATGTTTGACAAAGCATAATGCTCTTTATACCAATCAATTTTTTTATAAACAGTTCCACATCAGAAGGTTGTGAACGAATTCACGACCGCTCTGAAAGGATTTTCCGACGTGAAAAAAGTATGTTATTTAAAAAAGTTTAAAAGTAGAATCAAGCAAAAAAGCCCGGTATGATGCATTATTGTAAACTAAGATATTTTTCATTAAATCGCCTTTTTTTTACCTATGTTTATAGTTCGTGGGATTGTCAATATACAACTAACAGAAACAAAAACCGACTTCCATTTGTTTACAAGAGTCAATGTTACTAACCCTGTCTTCCGTCCGACTGCCTGTGTAAACAAATCCTTGTGTGCCTTATAACCTGAGTTCTAACGTCATATACCTACCGTTTAAAACAAACAAATTCTTCTATACAACCAAACTAAGTTAATAATTATTATAACGCCAGTACTCACCTTCTTACCTTCAGTATTTATAAAAACGCATTGATGATGGTTGCTTTGCTTTTTTATGGTTTTTAGTTTGTTGCTATGGTGACTTGTTTAGATTAATAGATAATATACTTAAATATAAATTTAAAGAATGTCTGACTGCTATCCCAATGTTCAGAAAAACCAACATTAGTTTATGCAACATTGAAAAGAACCAAATGTTATCATATTTTGTAATAATAAATGTTAAAATTCGTTTTAAAAATAATTACTTTTGTAATTCATATTTTGACTTCCTTTTGAACAAAATTCGTTTGAAATTAAAATGTTGAACTTTCTAAAATTATGACTATGTACCCCATGAATAAATAACTATCTAAAGCTCAAATTTTAATAAGGAACATTAAATTTGAGCTTTAGATAGTTTATTAATACATAATTCACATACTTATTAAGCGTTAATTTGTCTAAAAACACCAATATGAGAAAAACAGTTGTTAATATTTTCTTTACCAACGTCTACATATCTAAACAAAATACATTCAGTAACAAACCTAAAGATCCACTGTGTGCTATGCATAACCTCGACCAATCTGCCTGTAAGCTGGACCCAACTTGGTGCGGACTAGTTCACAAACGTCGGAAACGTACCGGCCGTCTAAACATTTATACAAAACAGAAACTTACAATCGAGTTAAGGTATTCCTAGTGCTACGTTCATGTTGAGATTTCCTTTACCTACGATGTATATTGAATATCTCTTGGCACTAATATGCAGTAAGAGTTTTGATAGTTTGTTATAAAATATTTAGTCAATATTAATACCTACTAGTTTATTGGCCATGGGCTTTATACCAAGGAACACACAACATTAATATGAACAAGAAAAAGAAGATTGAAGTTTATTTTACGGTAATAAATATATGCTTGATCTTATTATAGACCTAAAGTCGTGTTTTAGTAAACAAGACATTCAGCTTGGGATTCAATCGGAATGACGCTTAGATGAGAATACCTGAAGTTCAATTATGCTCATTTACTTGTATAAAGGTAGACCCTTCCAATTACTATGGCAATCAAAACATATGTCATGCAATTAGAAATTACGATCTTCATTAAACCTTTGGAAAAAATACTAGCAATCTGTTTTGGATTTGCATAGGTAATCATTTTTTAGTAAAAATCATTCAAAAAGGCTATATTTAATCAAAGAAAGGAGATTGATTCTTCAAGAATTGAATCTTACACTTTCATCGACTCTACAATTTTTGACAACGATGTAATTTAAATAATAAAGCAGTAATGTAAACGAAAAAATGAATTATTTTTATTTAATTTACTCTATTTGTATAAGAACTATAAATTGCATCTTAAAATTCCACAGAACAAAACACAAAAAGGTGTACTTAGTCATTTATATGTATACCTAATTTAATAGGAGTTAGATATTATTGTTTTATAAAAATCATAGAAAATACAGTCTGTAAATATTCCTACTAGTATTTTTTTCGGTAATATTCCAAACCATAAAAATAATACAGTATTTACAGATATATATCAACAAGAAAGCTTTGCAACTTTGTGTTTCTAATACTTACACCAAGCACGATACCCAGTAATTAGCGGGCTTCAACAGAAGGTGTTAAATACCGAGTTATTTCTCCTCTAGCAAATATTTGACCACCTATTACGTAGTACAAAGACTCTAGCTTTCATTCGTTGGTAAGCTATTCGGATTTAGTTACTTAAACCACAGGGAAATTATTTCAGAAACACAAATGTACATATACATTTAAAATTGATAGTTCCCAAATCCCATACAAGATTTGTATATAACAGTTTATTAACATAACATATATATAAAAAATATATATAAATAAAAAGTAGTAATATAACATACCTCCTAAAAAAATTATAACCTTACATTGATATATTAATTAATTTTAATCAAATGTACGTTATCAAGTTTTTAATAATAAAATAAATTTACTATTTGCTAGCACAAATACCTATTTGTACCAGCAATATTTTTTGACTTAAGTAAGTACATACATTTATGTATATTGTAAAATCAACTCTTATCTTTTGACCTCAACAACAAACTTCTAGCTAGAAGATATCTTAGTAATATAACATACATCCTAAAAAAAATTTATAACCTTACATTGATATATTAATTAATTTTAATCAAACTTGCATTATCAAGTTTTTAATAATAAAATAAATTTACTATTTGCTAACACAAATACCTATTTGTACCAGCAATATTTTTCATAACTTAAGTAAGTACATACATATTTGTATATATATATGTATGTACTATATATTATTTATTTATTATTATTATATGTATATTTATGTATATTGTAAAATCAACTCTTATCTTTTGACCTCAACAACAAACTTCTAGCTAGAAGATATCTTTGTATTTTCACGCTTGAACCGATGAAGGAATTAATATAAAATTAGTTATAAATATATGGGATGGATTCCGCGCAAGAGTATTTTTGGCGCGATACAATGGAGTTTCGCGCAGGTAAAATCTAAGCCATTACGAGTAGCTAGTAATTTCCTTCAACAACTAATTACATTTATTTAATTGAATTGGTACCTATATAAAAGTATAGCATATTTTTCATCTTTGAGTTATAATTAAAGCCTTCCTATCCTATCAGCTTCAGTAGGTAGTAGGACAAGCGCCCGGTCAACATAGCCATAGGGTGTCATCTGCGCGCTGCTAACGCATGGTCTAAGATCTTCCGCTGTTGTACCCAATTTTACTTTTTCCCACACTCGTCGAACCGAAATACAACTGTGCAAGCGGTGATTCTTGGTAGCAAAAATTAGTGAATCAAGCAGAAAATTTTGAAAAAGCCTACTGCTTCTCGGGTAACAGTTGCCTTTTGTTTATTTTGTTAGGTTTGCTTGAAATGACTTAGACCAATTGTTGTAAGTTTTATATTTGTGAATACATAATATAGGTTTAATTAAATTAGTTTGTATTTGAAAACTGTAAATTATACAAAATTTAAATAGAGTATTTTGTGGTCTGTTAGAATGGATAAAAATAATAACATCGTCTGCATTTCCGAAACAAAACGCACAACAAGAACACAAACTAAGCGCAAAAAGTTTACAGCAGCATCAGAAAGAAATGGAGACTCTTATTTTACACGTCAAAGCGCTCAGAAAAATTCTGTAAACAACAAAAAAGATGGCCAATTTACAAATAAAAAAGTTTATTGAATACGAATGGAAAAAAAAAACTTACCTTCCAAGGAAGTTGTTGATACGTGATAAAGTTCAAAAGTTGCGTGATGTGTGTAGTAAATATTATTGTGTGTGTTTATATGTTTTCGTAAATAGTGAGAAAGTTGTTTAGGGTATCGGTACAAGTTTACATTAGGTCCCGAGAGAGCGCGCGACATGCACAGCATGGGCGAGGGCCCGCTACACACTGAAGCGATTGTTCATTCAGTTCTGCTCTCCATCGTTATTCTTACGCAGATGTCCGTATGATGGAGGCAGATATGAGCCGATAGGATTTGGCAGCCTATACAAAGCTTTCTAGCCTGATTCGGAAACAGTTTATCACGTCCTATTTGAGCTACGATAACTGAAAATCAAATAACAATAGGATCACCGTGTCAATTAGCTGTTTTAAAAACTGTTTATTTAGACACTGTCAGCTAATCTTAATTAACACCTCTGTAACATAAGGGTATTACAGTTCCATCTAAGGGTTAACTATTACCCATATCTAGGCTAAATTGACGACTTAATTTTTTTATAGCTAGAAGATGTTGCTAATTTGTTTATATAAAATCGAATCAACAAATAACTGTCTATTGTAAGTCATTAAATAAGACAGATAACAACATTTTCTAATTTAACCTCAGTTTTGTTCTAAACAAGTTTCTTGGAGATCCTCATTTATATTATCCTGTATTGTTCGCAAAGCTTTATAGAAAAAATTCGGAACTAAATTAAGTAAGTATTTTATATCATATGCACTTTTATTTTCCCATTTACGAGTCAGGGGTTGTTGCATATATCGGCCTCATCAATCCACAGCGCAGTAGCGGTCTCTACCCATACTAGCCTATCGACATTAGTATTGATAGTTTACTCGCAAACTAATATTATAAATTTTGCTTCTGTTTTTTTTTTTTCATTTAAAATACTGAACGAATTTCAGTTAAATTAATGAGATTAATAAATAAGAAAAGATTACTTATAATAATAAAAAATATATATGTAGGTACAGAAATAATATTTTTTATCAATTAGTTAAAACTAATAAAGAACGTAATGTAGAACTGCAAAAAAAAACTATTAATCAAACTAATATGACGTACGTAAACATAATCAAACTTTAGGCTTATGTATAATTTATATCAGGACATACAAAATCATAAAAAGAGCCAGAAACGCTTACAAATCAAACAGATAAGTACCAAAATTGTTAACAGAAAGGCCAAATTTTTAACATACTGGTTAGCAACGCGAACGTGATACCACTGGCGTTGTAGGCATCCATAGGTTGCGGTAACCACTCCCGATTTGGTTAGAAGTGTGCCTGTTTGTCTTCCAAATGTTTTTTTTTCTGAAGCTTGCTACAAAAACGACTGAATCAAATCAACAATCAAGTCCTTTAATTTATGGATCAACTAACTTAATGAAATGGAGATAGAATAATTAGCCACTTCGCGCTAATTTCTAAAGTTATTAATTGAACGGTTAGAAAGCGTCATCTGCTCGACTATAAACGTCCGCTACGGTATATACCTACATAGTGATTTGCCTAATATGTAAATGTTTAAATGACGCGAATCACATAGTCAGTACAAAAGCTCATTAGCAAACAAATTTATTCAAACTATAGGCTTTGACTCAGTCAACCTTGTTTAAATTCTTTCCTCTCATTCAAAACTGTAGATGCCTAAGTAATTTCTTCAAAAACGATTAGGACTGAATCTGCGTGCTATTGTATGAAAAGTTTTTAAAGATTTTCAAAGCTAAGTTTTGAGATTTACTTGAAAATTTAGCCAAGAGTCATCCTAGAATATGGCAGAAGTAGTTATAAAATTCGAATGGCTACTACGTGATCACATTTCATGATGTCTCTACATTATAATACTAGCTGTAGGCCGTATTTCTGAGTACGCGTGCAAAAACTTGAAATTATATTGCCATGAAATAGTTTGTCCTTTCCCAAAACATCCCTTTACCAAATTTATCCAAATCGGATCAACAATTAAAGGTAAAGGAAATACAGACAAACAAAAAGATTAATAGAATTTATAAATTTCTAATTAACTGTTTCTACTTAGTGTCTCTCCCTATTAGAGGTATATTTTTTCAATAATTTAGTATTGTCTTCCATGCTGGTCTGGGAGAAAAAGAAAAACATAGAATGTACCAGCTGCTTCTCTTCCCGCGCAAGCCGTAAAAGTCGTCTGAGGGAATCGCCTAATGGGGAAATCATGACATAGGCGATGCGGCTAGCAACCCATCACTATTGATTTCCTGTTTCAACTACCATTATGCTAAACGTGGCCTAAGGTCTTTTGGCTCTAGGCTCTGTCTACCCCGTATGGGATAAAGACGTGATTATATGTATGTATGTATGTATTAGTATTTTAGAATCCATATTGACGTTTCATACTTACATGAATGAAAATGTTCTCAGTTCTCTTCTTTTAGCAAAATTAAATTAAGTATTCAGTACAAATTTGAGTAAAATCTCACAGTTTTTTATTTAAAATAAATAAATATAGCTAAGTACTGTTACAAAACAAAGCATCGCAGCTAACGACTGAAGTATTCTAAAAGGAGAAATCTATTTGTCTTTCTTTGGCGGTGGTTTAGGATTATTGTAGCCTTCGTGGAAGTTCTTCGAATAGCTCCACGGAGATTGTAGCTTAAAACTGCGATACTCTTGAGCAAATTCGACAGGCTCATAAACTATCTTCTTCAGTTCATCATCATAACGGACCTCCGTGTAACCAACAAGAGGAAAGTCTTTTCTTAACGGATGACCTTTGAACCCATAATCAGTTAGGATCCTACGCAAATCCGGATGATGATTGAACACGATACCGAACATATCGTATATTTCTCTTTCGAAGTAATTGCAAACCTGCCACAATGAATATGCTGAGTGCACTGGTGTCAATTCATCCGTATATGTTTTGAGTCTGACACGCTCGCTAAATCTCAAGCTGAGTAGATTGTAAATAACTTCAAACCGAAACTCTCTGCTAGGAACATCCATAGCAGTTGCTGAGGAACATGTATTAAAGCAAGCGTTTTGATGATGCGCCATAAAGGATTGAACTGGAAAGAAGCCCTCTGGAGCAATTAGTATCTCCAGCTCATCACAGTGTTGCATTTGAATTTTCTGTACATATTTGGGCATACAGGCTGCGACGTAAAGACCAAACTCGTATAGACGTTGGCGACGGCAGTTATCATGTCTTCGAATAGTGTGGTTATCATTCTCGTCCCCTATTGGTTTCAGGCAAAATGGATTTCCAACTTGCATTTTATCTTCTTGCATCGAAATAGAACACATATGAACATTTCTTTTGAATACAGACGTTAAATATTTTCGAGTGCATGACGATAATAAATTCATGATGTTTAATTGAATACAAAAGATGTTATTGATATTGTTTTGACATTGAGTTTTGACGCAAGCTCTCTATTTTTTCTACATTCACCTACGGCAAAGTTTGGTCGTTTGAGGTTACAAACAGTAAGTACTTCACCGTCATGTAGGTACTAATCACGTTACCATTTATGAATGAATTCATATTTATTTTAATAACACATTCATTTTTATAAAACATGAAAATAAACATAAACTAATTTCAATTTACATATTTATAAACTGAATAAAATGTTGTACAGCCGAAAGTATATCCAAATTATTATTTTTAAGATGTTTTGTTACATTATAAAGGAATATAACTAATTAAATTTAGAAAACATACCTTCGAAGAGTACAACTCGAGAGCAAGACACGGTTGAAGTTCTCAAGGGGAAGTTTCGACTTGTGTCCGCTAGGCTGTCATGCTTCACATATACTCAACTATAGCGAAGTGTATGCATTTTCTTTGACTGTAGATACTAATAGATAGGTAATTTGGTAAAATAGCTCCATTACTTGGGGATTTTTTTTACTATAGGTATTTTTAAAAACACATGATATTTCAAGAGTGTATTTATGAAGATCGCTACAACTTATATTCAATGAATTGCAACTATGTCATTAGTGGCTACTTTTTAATATAGATAAAGAATATAATTGACCTAATAGTGTTTATAAAAAATCATTACTTTCTATTTATAACTAGCCAGGGCGATTTAGTATGTAATGCATTTTATAGATAAGTAATTGTTCCCCGCTGTTTCACGAATCCGTGGTAGGTTCATGTGTACTAAAAGCTTATAAACTCTTTCTACTATTTCCGACAAACAAACTTATAAACATTTCCTCTTTATAATAATAGTATAGATTATAAAGATTTTTAATCTAGTTGGCTAAGCTAATTTTTGATTTAAGCGATTCAACAAGATCAAATAACTCTCGTTCAGTTTCTAATGGATACTAAATATCAGCCAGAAAATAAATGCCGTTGGAGTTCCTACCAGACTTACCGACTCATATTGTGGAGCTGGATGGTAAATGAAATAACTACTGTGTTTGCCCCTACGGACATATCTCACCATGGGTTCTACATTCATATGATAATGTATTGTATGACTGCCATATTTGTTGGATTGCCATTAGTTTATTCAGAAATTTGTATCGCGCAATATACTAATTGTAACTGTTTCACCATGTGGAATTTTTTTCCACTTTTGCGCGGCGTTGGATACAGCTCAATTTATTTAGTTATACTAAAAACTATTTATGTTATGATATTGACAATTTGGTATGCGGAATATGCTATGTATTCAGCCGTTGACACACCACCCTGGTTCACATGTGATGATTTTAATGACTCTTATTGCATGGTGAAAAGAACTAATGTATCAATTTTCCAACATTGCCTAGAGACCCAATTTTTATTCGATGAAGATTGTGGAATGCGGACTGCAAGCTATTGTTTTTTTCAGAGAGAAATTGGCAATAACAATACATTAGAGTCTATGTCCTGCATGTATGCGTGGAAGCAGCTAATAGCCAGTGCCGCGATCAGTACATCCATATTTTTGCTGTCATTAAAAAATGAGAAATTTCTACAATTATGTGTAAAAATTTTAGCTGTTTACTTAGCAATTAGTATTTTTGTTCTTTTGAGTATAGCTTTATCTAATAATGGATCTTGGTATTCTTCAAAAACGATTTTGGGCTTGGATTTTGAGAATTTTACTCTTAATGAAAGCCTCAGGCCAATTACCTTAGGTTTTTTGTCTTTAGGTACTGGATATGGTATTATTATTCATATTTCAAGAGACGTTCCTTTCAGGAGTCCCGCAATGATGACGGTCATAAGTTCCTCCTTATTTTCAATATGCTTTACAATTATGATGTCATTAGTTATATTTAGTGGCATAAAAACTATGTCCTATTATCATGGGGAGGAGGAAAACGTAATAGAATTCGGAGACAGTAATTTTTTTTCTCCTTTAGCATCAATATCCGAAATTTTAATCTATTTTGATTCTATAGCAATTTTGGCCCTTATCTGGTATTTATCTATCTTATTATGCTTGTATCTAGTTCTTTGGATACAATATATATATTTAAGAAATTTATTAATCAATTATGTCTCATTTGCACGCAGACATTTTAAATTAGTTAGTGCATTAGTTGCTATATCAATGTCATTATTATCATGGCCCTTTATATGTTCAGATTTAACTTCTGCTCTTAGCGACTCTATAGAAATTCTGCAAATCTGCAATAGTTTGTTATTTTCTATATCATTATATTGGATTTATGGATACAAAAAACATAGTGTAGATATCGTGTTTATGATTGGTATTAAGTCCAGTTATTTTTGGCAAATTTGTTGGTGTCTGAATCCACTATTAATAGCATTTATATTATTTGCGAAGATAAATCATTGGGCTGGGGAAGAATCTGATGATTCTTATGAATTTGTGTCAGTAAATTTGAGGTGCGATGAACTTGTATTTTTCCTAACATTTATTATGCATTTTATTATTATCATATTTGGTATATTATATGAAATTTTCTTGTATTACAAACATGATAAAATTTTAAATATATTCTTTCCCTCAGAAGATTGGGGCCCAATAGATATAATATTATATAGAAGCAGGAAAATGTTTGTGCCAGAAATTATGACCACTGAATTTCTTTATAGACAAGTAAGAATACATAGATACATTAAAAATAACATAGATAACAAGAAAAATAATAATGTGGATCGCTTAGTAGAGCAATCGCCATTAGAAACAGAGCAGTGGAGTGCATTAACTTCTAATTAATTTTAGTAAATATTGAACTAAACAGCTGTTGTTTCATTTAATTCTTCTTCTTCTTAGCGAGTTAACTCTGGCTAATTTATATTTTTAAGAACAAGAACTCCGCCACGCGTTGGATGTATAGCGCATTTATACAAGGCGTCCGGCGCACCCTGGACAACAGTCTGCGAGGACAGCAAGTCGGTAACGCAGACTGGCCGATCCTTCCACCAAGACTCAATGACGCAACATATTATTCTGTTTTTATAATATTTGATCGCCCACGTCCGCCCCTGTTTTTGGTAATTTCGGGATGTTATTTCTTTGCGGATGACATGCCTATATCATATTGACTATCTCCAAATACAGCGCAATAAATTCATACATTTGTGTTGATTGTTAAAAAATCAGTCAAAAATTGATCTGACAGATTACCGATTTTCCGTCCAAGGGGTTTATTCTTCGTTCGTCCTGAAATTTTGTCCCACATTTCAAAAAATTATTGGTTTGTCCCAGTCACTTTTATATTCCCGGTTTGTCCCAGTTCACATGAAGGTACTTTAAAGATACAACTAACAAAAAAGTATTTTCAACGAATAACAAACACAAACCTATATTATTTAGAAAGAAACTTACTTATAAAAAACAACGGGTCGAACAAGGAATGTAAAGTGGGACCAACTAGGAATAAAATAATAAAAATTGTACATCGGGACGAAGGAAGCATAATGTTTGGGACTAACTAAGAAATTTATTAGTGGGACAAAACTCAGTGGGACAAACGAAGAATGAATCGTCCAAAGACTTATTATTATTGCTGCTTACTATCGTAGGTGCTTTACCTATAGCTAAATAAATCTATCTACCTAGGTATGCAATTAGATCTATTCCGGTATTTATTTTATAGATAACGAGTATTATTTAGTTGATTATACCTTTTATAAATATTTAAAACTTTGCAATGCAGGGGTTATAGTTTACCTAAAAAATATAGGTACATTCACCAAAAAGTAACTATTTATCTTTTAGAATCCCATACATACAACAGAGTTCAGGCTGCACTTGATTCACAGTTTCCTGCCGCCCAACTCCAGATTGTGACCCGCAACACCACAACTTCCGCTTCCGGAACGCATGCGCTGTTCGCGCCCGTGACGTCACACTACATAACTTCCGGATGTGAATAATGCAGCATTTAAACCTTATTATTTCATATCAAATGAAAAAAATAAAAAATAATATGAGACTTGATAAAAATAGGAAAAGGGATGAAAAGTGTAAATTTACTTAGCATGTCTTATTGAGTCTGTTTCGCATAAAAACTTCCGAGCCATTATTTTAACAAGAAAATTTCAGCTCGACGTAAACTTTGGAGCCATGCCTTGTAGATTTTTTACACTGAAAAGACTTGAATAAGTAGATAGAAAATTCGTATGAACGAGATGAATATTTCCTATAATAAAAGATTCTTAGCAGTCTTTGATAAGTATCTCGTAACGTCCTTGGCTTTTTTTCGCGGCAGCTTACTCTTCTTTACTAACGCAGAGACGCTTGAGCTTTCGTATTACCAATTATTTTTATTATTAATGTTTATCTATAAGTTTTTTACAATTTGATGTTTTTAATGTACATTTAATTAGCCTTAAAAAAATAGCACAGATTAAATTCTTTATGTTATATAAAAATATAAAAACCAATAGATTAAAAAAAAATTGCCCGCGCGCGGTTTTGTAATTTTACGATTTAGAATTTGGAATCGCGCGCGGTCCCGAGGCAATTTTTTTTTTATCCTTCATTAAATGCCAGTTGAAATCTTGTGTAAAGTGTTCCGTACTAGCAGTCCATGATTGATCCTTTATAATAAGTGGACTATTAACTAATAGTTACTAGTTTATTATAGAGGTAATATAATATTTTGTTGCCAAATAACACTTTTATTGCACAAAATACTCTAACAAGTTTGACTGACCAGCAATCACTGCAATCCTCTTTAACACCTCATTCAAAATTATAATTTAACCTGCGTTCATTTTCATTTCCATCTAGTATAATCCACTTCCGCTGCCTACAGTATGCTCCGTTTAAATATTCAAAATGATACTGAGCGGTTTACGAAGCTCAAAACTTAGTGGAATCTTCCTTTCCGGTCGCAGGACGCTGCCAACTCGCCCTCGGCTTTGGCCTCGAATATCTAATCCAAATGTTCTTTGAAAACGTTAATATTGCAGTAGGTATGCGGTTCACTTCAACACCGTGTAAATTTCATTTAGATTATTGCTGTATGATATGTGAAGTCAGAGGTTCTATTAATTCTGTGTCCATATTATTCGACTGAAAATCCGAGAGTTATATTATGTTGTTTCTAATAAATAGCCCTTAGACCCCTTTAATTTATTTCTCAGTATTAGTTTCATAGATTGAGTTAAGGGATGGAATAGTTATGTTCTAGTTCTTAGGTATAGACTAGTTTTTAAAGCAGATAATGACGTCATTTGGCTATATAGGGAGGAAATGCATTGGACGTGCCAGCTGCTACTCTGATTGTAAATATTATAAAAATCGATTAAATGCAAGGGCTAAGAATAATGATGATAATCTACTAAACCTCTGCTATCTATCTGTGTGTTTTTCAGATCTTTTATTAAAAATTGTAGGGTCTTCATATAACAAAGAACTTTATAATTGGTAAATCGTACTTTATATTAATAAATCACACGCTACTAGTAGATACTACATTTTTACATAATATACGCACCACATAAAAAAAGCACAATGTAAACATGTTACTTGCCTAGGATACAAGTAGGTACAGTTGGTCGGCTATTTTCAGTAAGATATAGTTTAAATGTCACATCATGCTTGCTGGCTGTACACATTACTATTCTTTTATCTGTCAAGTGACGTGTAAGCAAATTTGGTCTTTAAAACGACTGAATAAAAAAGGCTTTGCTATAACTCAATTTGAAGAATAGTGCAGTGGTATAATCTATACTCAACTTGGTTTACGTTTTCACGTTAATATAGTACTTTATCACGCGAGGTATGCAAAAATAAAACTATTATCTTGTAAATAAAGATGCCTACACGTTTCTTCAAGTAGAACCCGCGTGGGTGGGGAGTTTAAAAGGGGTAATTTGTTAATGGAGTAGCCGCAAATCTGGTGTTATCTGATGCCACTGCGACCCCCGCCTTTTTGAAACTTTTTTTATAAAATAATGTTGCGGCGCGGTTTGTTTAGTACCCTTCCGCGATAAGAACTCTTAAAAAGATATTAAGGGCTTTTAAAGAAATTGTCTCCACGGTTTTACTAAAGACCGAAAGATACGTTAACTTGGTTGGTTACCCAAGTTTATAATATCGTTTAGAAGGATTACTTGTTCAGCCTGTTGATAAAGAGATAAGTTCTTGATTTAGATACATATAATGTATAAAAAGTCCTCATAAAGAAGTTGAATTTATAATAGTATTGATTTAATTTATGGCATCTTTAAATTTTACATCAACGATAAATAACTAAGATGCGTTTAAAATCATATTTAAAATAAATATTCAATCCAATTTGATAAATATTTACAATGGAATTGTGAGTGTAAACCAATACCCATAAATGGGGAAGGATTTTACTTATTCACACGTTTCTCATAACCTTTCGTCGCTCCATAATCAAAACGCAATGTGCGTTTTGTTTACGTTATCAACACAAACAAACCCTTCGCTGCAGTGTCGGCTGCTTATTTTAAAACACTTGTTACGTGTTATCGGCATAACGGTTAAAAAGAAAAATAAACAATATTACAAATTTTTTATAACCCGGTTTGTTTTTGTTCAATGATAGATAATTACTGTCTGCGGTGTAAACAATGTTTTCCGGTCACTAAAATAGGTACCTTGTAATATATTATTTTTCTCACTGCTCATTTTACCAATCGTAGTTAAAAAAAGTAAAGACATGAAAATCAATCAATAACTAGATACAAATTCAACATTAATACTTATATGGCATAGTTCATTTTCGTCTATAAATTGAGGTAAAATTTCAAATAAGTGGCCACTTTTCGACTTTCGAATGAAGGAGAAAGCTTCCGGTGAATCGTTTACCGATGGCGCGCAATAAGTGCCTATTTGAAATGCTTGCTTTTGGACGTATCAAATATATTTCACACTTATGTCAGTCAATTATTAGTCAATCATAGATATTTATGTAACACTCCAGACTGCTACAACATTTTAAGATTTTTATACATGAATCACCTTACAAAGGAGTTAATTAACTCATTGTTGTGCTTTAGCAGTGTAAATGAAACGCATGAACCCTAAATAATTTTGTATGTGTGTTTGAGTAAGGTAGTTTTTTGTATGTACTAACAAAATTTAATACCATTGACACAAAATAAATTACAGGACAATTCCTATTTACAGTGACAAGATGCTTTATGAACATATTAGTTTTCACGATACGACCATCTATCCATCCACCTTTATAAATCAACGAGTTTAAAAATAAATCAACATTCTATTTTAAAACGGTCACGATCTAAAAAATACAGCTGTGGAAATACGAGCGACGAACCGTTGGCTCGGGAGTCGCCATGAATAATCCTTGCCGTCAACTCCACGCGAGCTCACTGCCCAATTAAAAACGTACTCTTTCCACGACTTTCAGCTTAGAATATTGCATAATAAGCCAATAAAAAACCCCACTTAACGCCCTGAGCGCCAACGGCCATGAAATATGCACTTTTCACCCTCATTATGGCAAATTGAAATTAAATGCTAGAATTGCTCGAGCTCTACCCTTTTTCTTGCTTATCAGGATTTGTGATTGGCTTAAGACATCAAATAATGAGTATGGACAAAGAAGATCTTATTGATGTCTACTTCGTAAACTCACCACATTTAAACATCCAATAATAAATTTTAATTTCTATGAAGAGGCTTTTTAAAGAAACTAACTTTAGAGTTGGCAATGTTTGGAAGATATTACTACTTGTGGTGAGCAAATAAAAAATGGCAAATGTATGTTATCAATTATTATTAATTGGTAACAAGGTGATACTTTATACTATGATGGTCAAAGAACAACAATAGAGAAAAACAGAAAATTTGTACGGTGCCTAACAACTTATCTAACAATAAAGTGGCTGCTGGATATTTTGCGCCACCCCTGCCAGTCAGCTCTTTGGAGGGCATCTAGGTCTCTACACACATCACCCTTTTGGCAATACCTGGGAAAAACAATTCCCACACAATTACGAATTTAGATTTACAATATTTATCTATATAGGTACTATGCAGAAACTATTGTTTATAATTTTCATGTGTATTTATCCCAATCACGAAATGATTGTAGGTTGATTTCATTTAGAGAACAGACAGCGCAGAAATGGTTTTGACGTAAAATGCTGCTAAATATGGAATAAACTACGTTTACACTGCAAATTCGGTTTGGAGCTAAGTATTGTAAGAACTATGTATGTATTTGTAAGATTAATGGTATAGGCAAGGATACTTAAGTTACTTCATACATACGACGAGTAGTTTATCTATAATGAAACCAATGCTATGCAATAAAACAATAAAGAAATATACTTATATGATACATAATTAAAAAAAGTTATTTGTTTATTAATGGCTAGCCCTAATTTTGATATTTATCAAACATCAAAATTAGGGTTAACCATTTCGAAGAAACTAATTTTTTTTGGGTCCATTCGTATATAGCAGGCAAATATTTTGCGCCAACCATTAACAAATTTTTACTTGGAATTCATCAATTAAAATTCAATGTGGTTTCCATACAGGGCCGATTGCTTGTGGCGATGAAATGTTGAACAATTCTCATTTCGTATATAAATAACGAATGTTTTTCATTAATATTGTTGATGTTCATATCGCCATATAAAGAATTGTGTCGATTTATAGTATACTTCTATGTTCTATAATAATATTTTACCTGTACTAATGCTAACCGATATCCATAAATTAGAACTTAAATCATTTGTAATTAAGTACATGACACCACTTCAAAGTTCAGTCTAAATTATAATAAGTATACAACATATGTATATATAATTTAATACTTATGCAGTTACCTTTGTGATTTCAGGATACCTAGTTGGTGCCTCATTCTACCAAGTCGAGACTATAAGGCGCCATGATCGGAGGAACGACCAGTCAATGGTTTTACGCTACCATTGGTAGTCTGATTCACAGACCGCGATTTTCTGTATTTTTTCTTATTTTAACTTAACGACGATTCAGACTATAAGAAGTTTAAAAAATATTTTTTATTAATATAATGTACCCACTTAATTAACTGTTTGTGTTCTTATAAATAAATAAATAAAATAAATATGTAGTTATAAAAAAATGTTACGATTTCTAAAATTATTCTTTTTTAAAAGCTAATGTGCCTACAAAAGAAGAGCCTTTGGAATATTTTTTATTAGTTTAAAACAACATTGTTTTTCATACAAAAATTAAAAGTAAAAAAGATATGGGGCAAATATTGTTTCTTTTTGAGATCGTCAAAATACAAGTTTGAAAAAAATGGGAAGACATAGTACTCCAGCATACATTTGTATTTTAGGGATTTTACGAGAGTTACTATTTAAAGAAAACAACTAAACACATAAATATTTAAAAAATACTTAAAAGAACAAAAAACACCTAATGTGATACGTTTGCCGTGTACTGAACCTTAAATAACAGGTCAAAGAAGAGGAAGTACGCGCCATTCTATGGGGAAGATGGGAAACCATCGAATATTTCCATTACATACGAAAATATGGTATGACATTGACTAATTTGTTCTTGGGACCGAAGACGTTCCAGAGCAATTTCATCAATATCTTAAAGAACTAAAAAGGAATATGAAAATATATTACACAAAAACTTTCATGTTTTTTTTTATAATGGCCATAAAAAATATTTTTACAACTGTACTAGGTATTTGAACTATTTATTAATTCAGATAAGTCAATCATTTTTTAACTCAATTGATAATTTATATGTTAATAAATAATTACATTATTATTTTAGTTGCTGCTATTATTTCTTAAAGTATATACATGTTATTAAATACACATTATATCATAAATACATACCTAAATATACATTTTGATTCATATAAATTATTATTACTGTCCATATAATAAATCTGACGTTGTTAGTAAGGCTTACTGTAATAAATTGGAACTTGTATGTATTCTAGGCAAGGGAGCTAACGAATAATGTTACTCCATTATAACTAGTGCCTCATATCAGGCCGAGTGTTCATACTCGATGTTCCAATAAAGTTTTGTCAGGGGATCTTTGCCGGCACATAATAAAGTATTACAAAAGCCAAAGACCGTCATTGTTGCTGGCGGCTTCAATCCCGGGCGCTGAGGCAGCGTTTGCATAGGCGAGTGGGCTTGATAGCCGAAATAAATATATACTTGCAATAGCTCTCTTTATTTTATATCTATTTATATAAAAAATATGAAAATAATGATGTAAAGGAAACCTCTTTTGAAATTGGTTGTAAAAAATGAATGGAGGAATATGTATTTCAGTATTTCTTTATCTTCGAGAATTATGGTATGACCACGCGCGTGTTGTTATGCTGATGATTTTTTGATTGATTAATGCCTGATTATTGAGAATACCTTATATAATATTTATTTATAATATACTAATTGTGGCCCCTGTATTATAAGTGTATCAAGATAACATTTCAAATTTAAGATCTACTATTGTGTAAAAAAATGCACTGGCCAATAACACAACATATTTTTTATAAGTATTTAAAATTAAAATATAAATGGAAGGTGATATGGATAATTATATAAACGTAATCTATATACTAATATGGAAATTTTAAAAATGTAAAGAAAGATAAACCTAAAAATAACAAACCTCAACTATAATTAAAACTAATACTAAAATTAAAAAAGTAAAACGAACCAAACTAAAACTTAAAAATATTTCGGCATTACCTTTTTTATAAGTTGTTTTTAATTGTTGTATGACGTTCCAGGTTTGAAATGTTTTGTTATTATTGCATTATTCTCGCTCTTTTTGCCATGTTGAGAAAATATTTATTGATATTCAAAAATATATTTTATATATAACACTATTAGTCGCAAAATAAAACAACATATTGTTTTATTTTACGACGATAGTGTTATAGTCAACTATCGTCACGAGTTCATCATAAATTCCTTAAATACATTCCATTAAATTGTGTAGTTGACTAATTTTTTCCATTCTATACTAATTATAGAGTGTTATTCCTAACAGCAGAAACAAAAGCTCGCAAATGAGATTTTTGATCATAGCCGATGAAAAGAATAAGTTTTAATCATGGCAATCATTTAATTTGAATTTTTTAATTATATTATTTGAAGGATTTTAAGTAAAACAAAAGGGGTTTTAACTAGTAGTTTTATTTAACTCGAAATAATACAGCGTAAGCGTACACACATGACATGAAGCCGGTTAGCAAGAGAGAGAGAGCATAGCCTGAACACAGACTATAAGGAAACGGAAATAACCAATAGTGTTGCTCGCACCTATAATTAAAAGTATTACATTGTACCAACATGTTTAAATGAAATGGCAAAATACGATTATATAATTACTCATTGATTCGATATGATTTTACCAATAATCTTACTTTTTTGAGACAGTTTTGGTTGATTCAACATTAGTAACAGTAAAAATTACATATCTTCTTTTTACTGTTAATAATCAATTATTAGTAACGGGTACACAATGTCCTTTTTATTGTATTATTCCAAAAATAACCGTGTATATGGTATATGGATGGTATGGACGGACATAAAAAAAATAGTAATAGGGTACTTTTTTAATCTTTGTCTACGGAATCCTAAAAATTTAGGTGCACTTTATTTTTTTCTTCATCGATCCCTCACTGCCGAGAATCGTGACCATATATGTGTTAAAAAAATTGAGATCAGTGCTATTACTTTATTTTAACAAGTAGTAAATACCAAACTACCTTTTAGAAACAACACACAAAAGCAAAGTACTCGGCCGAGTCCACTAATTGCTAGGCAAGTTAGAAAATCAGAGTGAACGGTCCACCAAGGGGACAGATAAGGTTTTATGAGCCCGCCACGTCGTTTATGTGCGGGAAACAGTGAGTGTGCACCGCGTAGGTTGTACAGAAAACCAATTATGTATTCTTTTATTTATACATGTAGTTGTTTTAATTAAGTACATTATCTAATAGGAAAATTTATGCTGTATGGTAAAGATTTTTGATCACAGGACATTTATGATATGAATGACGATAACGTATTATAAAAATATTCAATGTTTTTTGTTATGCATGTAAACAAAGGCGTGCATTGCGGTTTCACCAGCCCGTTATAATCTTTTTCAAGTATTAGCCTATAACATAAAATAAAGGTAGGTATTCTTATTAACTCCTCGATTATCCATTACAATTTTTTGGTATACCTTTGTTTTAACTGACCTTTTGTTCATTTTAAAGGCGGTTTATTAAGTTTGTTAAGTATTTACATCAATAATATTGCTGTAACTCATATGGCGTGAATCGTGGTTAAGTTATAATGATTGAAGAACAACACATGAATAGATATGTGCGCCTCTCTAAAATTTTACCTTTTTGTTATGTCCGATCACGCGATAATTTTATCCTCCTAATATGTAGTATTTTAGTCCTGCTTTTCTGACTTATACAAAAACTGCTAATCGGATTTGAATATTCGATAAAAGGCAGGATTTATGATAAGGAATTTCTACTGAAGCCGACCCCGTAATTAACAAATTCCTTAATTATCTACAGTTTTTACAATAGGAACAAAGGATATTACGTCTATTTCCTCCACGTCAATACCACCACTCCTAATAATCTCCATTATCCTGTCTCTGTACGTGAGTGACCTGACATGACGTGTACTATTCAGCGAATTCAGAATCCAATTACCAAATGAAATTATTTTTTTGATAATTTAGTTAGAATATACTTTATACCTTTATATCTTTATACCTTTTTTCGTTACTACCAATAAATCTAAAATTTAAAACTGTGCTCTTTTCGGTAAAAAAAATCCTAGTTAAAATTAATATCATAACGGAGTGTTATTATACTATTGACTTAAGAGACGCTTGGAGGAAGCTGAAGCGACGACTTAAGAAACTTTCAGTAATTTAGGAGAAGATACTCCTTGGAATCGGCAGATAATTGGAACGTAACGTATTCCAAACATCCGTCATACTAGACATAAATACTTTTCAGCCTACTATTAGAAAATAGTTATTTTACGTGTGCGTGTATTTACATTTTTTTGGTACTTTTTGTAGCAAAAATAAGTAAGTAAAACATAAAGAATACATACCTTCATGGAATTACAGTCTTTAAGTGTAAATACAGGTTCGAGATAAGTATTTAGCGTTCCATCAGATCGGTCATAAGTTTATTTGCTTACTTGATAGTTTTAAAAAGGTTTAATGACTCTTAATCGCCATTTTAAACACATACAGGAAGAGACTTCATCTAAAAATTACACAGAATAAGGTATACCAGTCCCGATTTTAATTTTCTCTAATAACGTCTAATAATGTCCATTATCCTGTCGCTGCTGCCTCGTGTGAATGACCTGCGTATGACGTGTACAGTATAGAGAGATATTCTAAGTGAACTGTTTCGTTCATTTTGTTACCACTGTTAGTATAGGTACTATTGTCT
Source organism: Apomyelois bistriatella (assembly GCA_947044815.1). Classification (NCBI taxonomy): domain Eukaryota; kingdom Metazoa; phylum Arthropoda; class Insecta; order Lepidoptera; family Pyralidae; genus Apomyelois; species Apomyelois bistriatella. The sequence goes on from OX345689.1 coordinate 9,555,995, forward strand.
ACTGTGTGCCACTGTGCCATTGTAAAATAAATTTACAAATAAGGTTTGTTACTTTGTTGGATAATTAGTTATTTGTTTTGTAGTTTCTTTGAAATATGTCACTTTCAGAACTAAAATAGTGATATTATATTCATCCCACATCAACATTTTCCTTATTGCCTTCCACATGAACTAAAAGCCGGTGTCCACTAATAAATGTTTTTTTTTTACTGTATGCACGTGGACATCCTTTGACAATGATACTTAAATCAAATTTACATATTATAGTTTTGATTTTATCCCCTTTAAGATATCCATGTAAAGATAGGGATGATCTATGTTGTAAATATATTTTCCCATTAGCTTTCATTAGTAAAGTTTGTCAAGGTCTCTTGGATATTTATAACTTAATGTAATGCAGCACGCATTAAGATTTAATACTTAACACTTTCGCGGACAGTAAATAAAATAACAATACCATTTAATTGTTATCTACGTCGAGAAGCGTTATTGCCAGCGAGAGTGTTAATGATAATGAAATGTAAATGCATTGAATTCGGTATGTAAATTGTTCAAAATAACATCTAATCTTAAACAACGGGTTTGATTTGAATAAATCCGCTCGTTATCATGAACATACTGGTGTCGCACCGCACGCCGCGAACGTGTCACTTCAACGCCAGTAATGGAATTCTCATGCTCACCCGCTGACGGTTTGCGGCGATATAGACCAAGAGACAAAGACATTAAATCATTATAGAATTAAATCATGCATTAAATATTTTCATCACTTACACTTACTTTTTTCCGGTTGCATCATAAATCGTCCTAAATTTTTTTTGCCATACCGCCTCTGGTAAAATTTTTGTTCCTACATTAGATATTTCAGACATTTTTGGTAAAAGATAATGCTATTATAGTTAATCATTACTAGTTGGATTGATGTTGCCGTCACTATTTCTATTTATAATAATAAATCATTTGTTCTTACTTCAGCGCTAGATCATAATATAGATCAAAAATGCAAGAATACAATTTTATCGTACCTTAGCTCTCATACTATTAGTAATACATACTTTAAATTTGCACCGGTAACGCCTGCAGGCTCTCTGGAAGAAGAAACTTTGCAAAAGTTTAAAGGGATCCAATTGGCCTTATTCTAAAATTCCTTATGGCGATGTCCATAAGTCTAATGCTTGCGCTATATATTGTAAATATATTTTTTTTGTGTAAATATGAACCTAAATATATCTTCAAACAATTAAATGGAATGTTCAGAAGAAATTCTTGTAAGAACATTAAAAAAACTATGAACAATGAGATCGTATGTATGTAAAATCACTATGTATTTATATGTTTACTTACATTAAAAATTTGTTTGTATAAGTGATTATTTTTTTCAAACAAATTTAAATAGTAACCCCCCTATTAATAAAAATTTGTTAACGATTAATGTTACAAACGTTTATTGATCCTGTTTTAACTATGTGTTGCCTCTTCCTTTTACAGTAAATTTCGGTAAGAGAGAATAAGTCAAAACATATTTTAGTTAAAATGGGTTTAACAAACAAACGTTTGTTAATGTTTATAAATAAATGAATGCATGAATTAGTGAGACTATACAAAAATTTGTTCAGACTCTCGGCCTCTGACGTGGTTCTTTAAACGACTACCCGATGATAGCCGGGACCAACGGGTTAACGTTGCCTTCCGAAGCACGGAATCAACTTTATTATCAGACAGTTAGGTGATTCACGCCTGCAATGTCCTAACTAAAGTGGAAACAACTAAACAAAGTATGCTTCCTGTGGGAATTAAACCCACGACACCCGTGTCTACAGGCACACGTCTTAGCCACTTGACAACGGAGGCTTTATCACTGAGACTACCTGCATTATACCAGTTTCTCGTCTGTAGTTACCTATGTCATCTTTTTGTCAACCGCATTAACTGTGAACCGTTCAAATCATGCAGTAATTTTTATTTTCCTTTTATTTGTTTCTCATTGAAGCACTAATTTATTGGAAACACGATGAATTTTTACCTTTTTTCGGAAGTAATTTCTTTTTGTCGCCAAGCCGGTAATGTTAATTGTGATAAGAGAACAATCACGGAAAAAGTAATAACATTTTCGTTAAGCTCGATCCTTGAACTTTTGGAAGTACTTTATAGTTTAATATCACAAACAAATAAAAATTAAATCTACGAAAAAAAAATGCTTACAATTCATCGTAAGCTTTTTCCGGTTACGTCTTTAGCTGGTTGGTTTGTTGATGTTTTACTTTTCTTCAAGTGTGAGGCCATTTGTCAACCTCTTAATTTTCTCATGATCTCATTTAAAGTTCGGTAAGTGGCATTCTAGATCAACGGCCTACCGTTACTTTAAACAGACCAGAAAAAGCTTTAGAATAATACTTATATATATTTTTTAAACGGTCTTTATAATATAAAACGATGCTCCTAATGGAGGCAAAAATGTACCAATTGATTCCAAATTAATTAAAAATTGAGAAAAACATAGTAAATGAATCTGCCGAGTACAGACATTACTTAATCACCAAAACAAATCATTGTTTCTCGACCAGAGTCCGGCCGCAAAAATCCTATCGAACATTCAATTAAATCTTGAAAGGTTTCTGTTAAAGGAATGCTTCTCGCATAGACAAAGGCCTTACAAAGCCGTTTCAGGTAATTAATCCTCTCGGAATTCTTTTAGATGTAACCAGTCAGGGAAAATAATCAGAAAGCCCGCAAACCTTGACAAAAGATCAAACAGTCTTTTCATTGTCAAGATTCATCTTCCTGACATTTCAACGCTGCTTCGGATGTTATTTACTGAATGTACTGCGTGACTCTGTTGATAAAAGTATAAAAGCTGAGGTAGAGCCTCACAAATTGATTCTTAAATTGGAGGAGTTGAATATTGAGCTCTGTTTTATGAGATTTTGCGGCGAAAAATATAAATTACAAATACAATAAAAATCTCTGTTCTTTTGTCTGGTCACACCTACTGTTAAGTTGCTCTAGAATTCAATGGCAATTTCCAATTTTGTCAAAATCTGCATCCATTAATAAGTGTTTATTATTGGTTCTATTTTAATCATTCTCTTTTTATTTATTTCTATTCACAATTTAGGTATATAAATGGTCAAATTTTATCCACTTTTTATAGTAAATAATAGGCGAAAAATGCTAACATTTAACAATTCTCTTGTACGAGTATTATACTCGTAATCTCGATAATTACTGAAGCTATAAAGCTATAATGTCGCAATAAGGTAGTTTATAAAAATGGAATTAAGTATTTATTTAATTTTAATAATACTTTTTTCACTTATTGATGTGATCTGTTACTTACATAAAGTTTACTACCACTTCAAAGAAGCGCTGCCGCCATAAACACCACTGCATAATTTTCTCCAAAAACCTCAATTTACAAAAGTGTCAAAACTACTTATGAACGAACTCACATCAGCAACTAACTTCAGCTACCTACTAGATCCAGTTGCTTATTATTTCCATGTCTAATTTTTTTTTATTTATGAGTAACAGCAGTGGAGTAGAAGCCGTAAGCTCTCAAACTCGAAACTATCACGATGAGCTATGAATATTCGTATAGACTAGTTTATGCAAATTCTTGTGTGTTATTACCTTTTTTTACAATTTGGCATCCAGTAGTGGTCATCAAAAATAATATCCCTATAAATTGATGTGGATATTCTAATAAATCCTCCTTTTTTCCATTAACCGTAATATTATTTGCTTGTTAAAACAGAGTATATCTTTAAAATTAATAAGTACAAATAACCCTATTCTTTTAAATATTTTGTGAGAAGAGAACTCTGATTTGCAATACAAAAAAATCTAAAATATTATAAAAAGTTTTTTTACAATGGACTTGAATTTTTCAAAATATCGAGATTTCTTTTGCCTATTTTCATCAATAAAAATACATTTTTGAATGTGAATTAAATAAAATGTGTGAGGAGAATGATAATAGAATGATTTGATGAACTTGAATCAACTCAATTTGCTATATAAAATAAAGCCATAGGTGCCACTAGGAAAACTTTAGAATAAAATAGTGACATAAAGCACAATGTCGAACACACAGTTCTTTTTTTCTTATAATATAATATATTAAGGCCCAAGTAGATAACAAAATTAACAAATATTAATCTTCTGAAACTGATAACGTTTAAAATTATTATAGTCATTATTGTAAATAGTAAATTAAAAGATGACTGACGCTGCGCCTGTGTGAGTAAGACCTTATAAATTTAAAATAAAAGGTCACTGTTCTAATAGGATAGAAATAAATAAATCTGAAACAAAACTAGTGAAAACTTTTTACGGAAAGGTCATTGCGCATCCTGCCTCAGCAAATTTGGAGTGACAATGGGATGCTCGCGCGCGGGCCGAGCAAGACAATTCCATTTGACGATAGAGTTGAGACAATTCTCCGGACTCTATGTAGAGCGCGTGCGGAGAGAAGTTTAAAAAGTTTCATAATTTTTGGAATATTGGCCATCAAGATATTGTTAATAGAATAATACACATATTGTATTTTAAAAAAGTAGCTGTCTATTTTAAATCTAAATAGAGATGTAAGTTCATGGTTCATTCAAGATAAACTTTCATACAATACTGCTCCAATATTGTTTTCAGTTACTTAATTTTATTAAATAATATTATGTACCCTTATGCCACTCCCACTCACTGATTAGTCACTGCTACTAAGGATATGTAAAGAGCTCACTTATCTCTTACGTTTAGTACTTCACGTTTGATAAGCCCATTTTAACTAAAATATGTTTTGGCTCTTTCTCTCTTACCCGACACTTCACGTGAAAGAACGAGACGAAACACATTTTAGCTAAAATAGGCTTAACAAACGTTTCTTAATAAGGGGGTTAGTAATTAATAACAAATTTCAATAGACTCCTCAACTACACTACTTTGGAAGGGTTGTTAGTTGCCTCCGCTAAAACCCGATGACTTAATTTTTCTTTCATGCGGTACTAAAAACTAACTTGGATTATTTATGTTACTGAAAGTCAAAGTTATTATTCTTTAAATAATATAAACTAATTTAGTACATATCCTTTTAGATATTAAAAATAACCCTCTCTGAAAGTAATTAATATTTTATTTTACATACCTGGTCTTGCAGGCATACCTGGGCTATAGTGACCACTAACAATAAGATGGGTATTTAGCAAAGGTTGAATGAAATAAAAACGTTATAATTTTTAAGTTGCATTTTAAAATCAAACTGTATTAAAATTTGTTATAATAATAATAAATGAACAACGCCTAACCTCTAAATGCCGAAACACATTATTAAAACGCGACGCGACACCACGTCTCTACAGTGCGCGCATGTCATCACGTCGGATGTTGAAAGTGTGATTCTGATCATAGAAAATAATACAATTTGATTTGACTCAACACGCGTCGCGTTTCATCGGGTCGCGTCGCGTTTTACTAATGTGTTTCAGCCTTAATGCTTGCTATAACAGTTATTCTAACTTTTACCTGACTGCCACTTTTACAGAACTAACCAATTTATTACAAAGCTTTATTATATTCTATTCTTTGTAACAGTTATACCTGTTTCTAGATACGTGAAAGGTTTCAGATGCAGTTTAGGTTATTTTACTCTTTATATAAGGAGTTTCATCAACACAGATTTTATAACCTAAAGATTGGAACTATTGTTTCATACTTAAAATTTACATTTGATAATTATATAGTACCTAAAGGGTAATATGGGCTTCGGAACTTTCTGACCCCCATGTTTTGACCCGCTCAATGACGTTACCCTCACGACCCATGGTTAAGTATCCGTTTGACCCACTTTGGGTCAAACCATTCCTTGTAGTTAATTAATCGCATATAAACATAGATAAAAAATGCAATCAGTTTTTTAATTTCATTTACAACTATTTGTTAGCGTTGACTCGCTAAAAAGAAGATTAACAGCTAACTTTTACAATAAACTTTGTTCCTAATAGTGCTTATATAGAATCATCTAAAATTTAAAATTCGGGTCGGCAATACTTTTGCGACTATATACTATGCGTACTACTAATCTAACTCGTTAAAATATTATAAATTACCTACTAGAATCAGATGAACCCACTGATAATAAATTACTATAATTAAATACTAGCTGTGCCCGCGATTTCGTTCGCGGGGAGTTAGATATATGAAAGGGATATTATATATACACAACCTCATTATAATTTCTTAAGTAAATTTGTAACAATACTATTCAAATTTAAAAAAATCGTTTTACTTTCTTTTTTCATTTTAAGTATTTCTGTATCCATTTCAGTCAAAAATACTAAATGTACAGCCAAAATATTTTTACTGTTTTATTATATGTATATATAGTGGTATGAAAAATAGAACTGTTAACAACGTACAATTTCATGGTTTGTATTAACTTTTCAGTTGATTTTGTGTGCATTCCTATCAATTTAGGTGAATTACTTTTCTTTTTAACGATAAACTGAATGGCCCTTCACGATACTTGGAATATTAAAATATTTAAAGTGTCACTTGACGTGACTTTGTAGACACACTCAATAGCTATTAGAAGGCGTTTCGCGAATCATAAAATATGAGAGCACAATAAGATATTACCCTTACGGTCTCTTAAAATAATATTGCACCTACTGACGCTCCGAGGTCTCAAGCATCTTTACGTTACCAAGGAAAATAAAAGCACAGTCAAAAAAACATCAAAATCTCATTAGTTCCCATTTCATGCCGAGACGACACTACGGAAGCAGTATAACTAATGTACGGTAATAAACAGAGACGAGGAGTGTCGTATTTCTTTTTATAACTTCACTGTACCATCCATTTTCTGGTTTAAAAGGTATATGAGTTCTGACGTGCCAACAGTTGGCATTACGAAGTGTTAGCGGGACAAATAAACCCCGTTACAACAAATTATTTGTTGCTTATACGAACGGCTACTAACTGCTATTACGGCCTGCATCGGAATGTTAAATGATGTGACATGAAGTAACTACGAGTAAATACATACATACATATAATCACGTCTTTATCCCATACGGGGTAGACAGAGCCTAGGTTCATAAGACCTTAGACCACGTTTAGCATAATGATAGTTGAAACAGGAAATCAATATTGAGTTGCTAGCCGCATCGCTTATGTCATGATTCCCCCATTCGCCGATTCCCTCACTTTTACGGCTTGCGCGGGAAGAGAAGCAGCCGGTACATTCTATGTTTTTCTTTTTCTCCCAGACCAGCATGGAAGACTACGAGTACAATGCTTATATCTGACAAAACCTTAAATGTGACGCCTCAGACGTTCTATTGCTATACGTATAGAGTCTACATTATGAGCTCTCCCCCTCCCCCTCTCCTTCCTAGTTCTGAATTCATGATAGTTTTTATAATTGTTAATATGTTATTAATCCTTGTAATGTTAAACCCTCTTTTGCGTTAATAGTATGCGTGTGGTATTACAACGTTATGGCAACAAAACGTACTGGGGTGCATTGCAAGGAAGTAGCCTCCCCGTTTATTATACCAATTTTATAGTAATCAATTAAGAGTATAGATATAAAAGTATACTCTCAGTTGTAAATGCATCTAAGGACGATCAAAACATTTTAGATTGCTCAATCTAACGCCTAGATATTTTGATTCCTTTGTTTTCCGAAAGGATTAACCCATTGCTAATAAACCTAAATTATATTGAAGGGTTTGCTTCAATAGATCATTCAAGCGTGTATTATATTCGTAAAGCTTTGTATTATAGAATTCTTGAAATTATTGAAAGTCTGTTTTATGTTCAAAAAGAGTGAAAAAAAATTACACATATTATACCGAGCAATTCTTTCTGATTCAAGACATCAACCTTTAGACACAGTTTCAAAGTTTAGTCCGCATGTCATTATATAAAACTTAACAATATATATGTTTAGACAACCATTGTACAACAATTTATATTCAGTTGGACAGTTACGCTTTGGTTCAGTTTTAAGTAGATACAGTTCAACATTATCCCAGCAGCTGTATAAATTGTTTAGACCTACCAATTTAATTATCAATGTCATTAATTTTGAAAGTGTTTACTTTGCTGTACGCTCCAATGCATGTATGTATTATCAATTTGAAACTAACACCACAAAATAATTTAGAGATAATTGTGATGGGTTAACATTAAAACTCTATGAAACGATACAAAATATTACCTCTATATAAAATAATCTAGGTACATTTTGGGCTCCGGTGAATTTGAGTTTGTTTAGTAAAAATCTCACGGAAAATGTCATAAAAATTTGTTCACTTACATTTGGTTTTAAATTTTGCGTAGGTACTTATTTTAATTGAGTTGATAAGCTTATAAATTAAGTGATTTAATCTGTCTTTCATTAATTATATACGTACTATTATTACGTACTACAACAGTAACCTTTTAAAATACCATCTAACAATTTTGAGCACTGTGGCAGTTAGCATACGTAGCGTTCTAGACGAAGAAACAATATGGGTATTTACCAGCAGCGGGTTATTTCGTGTGATCCGCCCCAGGCACACAATACTTCTGCACTGAGTTTACGAGTCTCTTTTGCAAATATTTTAAAGTTTTGACACACATTTTGGCAAGTCTCCTCTTTCTTGTTCGTCGTATCATTTGCACAATTCATTGGCTAGGACCATTCATAGGTACAAATAACACAGATTGTCTTATTTCAAAGCACAGAATTAGTAATAGTGCCCAAAGCAAGTTATCCACAAGTTTCAACTTGTGAATACTAAATCAACACTATATTTTATAACAAATACATATATATTACTAGCCGTTCCCCACGGCTTCGCCCCGCGTGGGATTCGGTTATATCGCGCCCAAAAGGAGCCTATGTTTGACCTCAGGTCGTTAACTACATCCCTACTAAATTTCATCACAATCGGTCCAGCAGTTTAGCCGTGAAGAGGTGACAGACAGACAGACAGACTTTCGCATTTATAATATTAGTATGGAGTATGGATATCATTTTTAATCGGACCCGGAACCTCGTGAGTAGTGGTTAGGCATGTCTATCTAATAGGCTACGAAAATTATTAATCTGACTATGTATAGAAAAACTTACCAATAGCCGAAAACGGGAAGAAGAAAATATCATGCCTCTAGAGCATATGAGTATATATTTTTTTGGTTTCTTGAATGTTAAATACTCATATTATTTTGTAAGTAAGTAAATAATTTATGTATACGCCAGTAATTTGAGCTCTTTATTTAATTAAATTTAATACAATTAGTTTTTATATTTATTTGTTTAAAATTTTCGTTTAGGTCATTAGTAAATTATTTAATGAAATAAAATATTTAAGTACATAAAAGCAAGTAGATTCACAAAAAATCAGAACAAGTTTTTCCACGAAATAAATGGGAAGGACCCTACACATTTACGCTGCTGCACTGCAAATTAATTTATGTAACGTCTACAAAATTAAATACAAATATATTCATATTACACAAACAAATGTTTAAAGTTGTGACTATCTCGAAACCACATAAAAAATAAACAGAGTTTTACAATGAACTAAAGTTTATTTTAGTATTGAGTTAATTTATTCTTATTACTTCATTAGTTATACTAATTCTCTAAGCTGAAATTTTGCTTACTTTGTTTTAAACATAAAATTGTAAGATTTAGTTAATAAACCATAACAATAAGTTTTCCTTTAAAGTAATTTACATATTTCTTTACATAATTTAGTAAAATTACGTGTTTATATGATATGAAGTAGATTGTACCTAAGTACAAAAAGTTGTTTAACGCAAGAACATCTAAAACTTCCTCTTACATATTTATACGAAACAAGTAATAAAGATGATAAATGGCAGCATCCCTGTCCCTAAATCTATCTTTAAAGACAAAGATTACACCCTATTTGAGTTGTCACGGAACCCATACGCGATTCACAAGAGCCATGGGAGAACTCTTCGTTTGAATTAAACATGAGACGCTTGGAACGAACTTGACTTTATAGATATATTCCAATATATTTTCTCTACTGCAAGCCTGTTGGAATCCCATAGCAGAATATAGGATTATAAAAGGATCATTAAAATAAAATGTCTGTGTGGAATACATTATACACACATTACATCATCAGATTGTGCAAGTTATTTGATTGTGTTAAAGCTAACCATTAAATAAAGATAGGTAATAATAATTACCTATAATCTGTGCTATTACTTTACATTTCGACAAACGAGAAAGCAATAAATGATGACACATGGATGCGGTAACTGAATTTTTCCAGAGCACATGCAAAGTTTGTTTTTGCAGAAAGAATATTCAAATGTTTGAAATATGAACAAAGAAAAAAACATAAATAATAAAAATATATAATTTATTAGACTAGATCACGCAAATGCACTCACTGACCATAACTTATACCATAATAAGTCTATTTCTTATTAGTATATTTTCACTAAGCTCTTAAACTGCTTACTGGTATCACTCTGTATTATTATATGCACTTATCATTTAACTTACACTCACAGCCTTTAAATTTCTTAGGTATATATATACCAAAATATATATTCTGGTTTACAAATTTTGTGTTTGAACAAAACAACTACCACAAAATTAACATCCCGACAGTGTAGATATTTTAGATAACTGGACGTTTTCCAATCTTTGAAATCATTTAACATCGAGATTAAGTAATGTCCATACCTTGAATGCAAGGCGTTGAAGCTAATTTTTGATTGTGTATTCGTTATTATTTCTAGCGTCTTGCAACCAGTCTCTTCCTACAAACTAACAATCTTTGCAATTGATGTCCCACGCTGTATTAGCTGTTACTTGGTTACATTTAAGACGGTCTCAATGGCCATAGGTTTCGAAAGCATTATTTTCCCCTTTTCACTAGGCATTATGTGATTTTTTCGTTTTCGCTGACCATCAAAACGTCTCATGCGATATAACTGCGTTTTATGTGCCGCCACATATAACAGTCAGTTTTTTTTTTATTGAATATGCCATAATATTTCTCTAAGACATTTGGATTTCGTCAATTTTCTTTCTCTTTTTCTTTTCTTCCATATGAACAAGTAACATATCTGGAATCCACATTACTAACAATACAACTAAAAGTATGTTCTGCGCCGTAATGCATACAACATAACTCTCTGTGTAATCTCTTATCCATCCCAAGAAGTAACCAGCTGGTGGTACGATGATACCCATGGTCAACATTCCAAGACCGACAGCAGCAGGTACCTGATCCATACGACAGTTTTCGGAGATGGCAATATTTCTGGCTACGATAATCATACTTCTGCCAAACCCGTAAATACAGGACATTAAAATCAGCACCGTCAATTCAGACTGATATGCCAAAACTGAAAATAAAATGATAATTTGAAATTGTAAAATATGAACATTCAAACAGTAATTCCCCTGTGTTCACAAAAATCTGTTAGAAATTGATCGGTAAAAAATAATGCTACATCCAGTAGCATTCTTTTTTACTACTACGTCATACCTAGTTAAAGATAATTATAAAAGTTTAAAACTTAATTTATTACTTTAAAATTATAAAACATCATAACAAGATATAATCTTAAAGCATGGTATAGACCAATTTTTTGTTGTCTTATTTTTTTATCAACAGTGACGATACCCTACTAATCTGCAGCTTGAACTTTAAATAATTATATTAGCATTTAGACATATCAATTCAGTGCGCATTATTTTCATCCTAATTAATAAAACTTTTGTAAACTGGTTCGTGTGAAGGTCTATTAACTAAATTATTGTTAAATAATAGATTGCTTTCATAATTGAATAGTCAAATATAATACTTACTTTGCCTAGACACTATGAGCCAAACACAAGTCATAATTAGCATCCACCGGGCTTTAATTCTGAACTTATCCTGGAATATCGGCAGGATGAGACGGCCAGCTATATCGGCTGCGGCGACGGCTGACATGCATATCGCTGTCTTTTCCTTGTCTAACATTGCTGCTTTCTGCAATTGTTAAATTTGTCAGTTAAGTTATTCAATATAGTTGTAATAAAGCGGATTGATTTTTTTTATATTTCTTTAATATTAGATTAAAAAAGGAAATAACACAGGGTTATCAAGATGTTGTCCTGTTATCAATATTTACCAAGAAAATCCTCTGTTGACAATATTTTTTATAATAAAAAATGTAGTTGGAGACTGGCTATTGTCTCTTGCTAAATCTCACTTCTACTAAAATTTTACAACAAAATTGACATGATTTACTTCGCGTTTGACGTTGCAAACGGTCTGCATACCGATGAAATACAGTCAGGTGGTGAATTAACTATTTGACGTTGGCATTTTATGCACAAATTGAGAAAAAAAAATTACCTGCAAAAAGAGTGGATAGAGCATGCTGAAGTTTTGAATTGATGTGACAGCTAGGGCTGTGCCGAGCAAGATGTTTAAGAAGCGAGGGCTGGACAACAGCGATATGTCGAACAATACGTATATTTTATGCAGCAAACCCGTCTTCTTTGGCTCCTCTTCTTTTTTGTCTAAAAAAATCGGTAAATTTTTTATTAAATAATTAAATAGGTACTTTTTTTTACAATTGAATACTGTATATATTAGCATAGTAACTAATGGGTAATATTTAATTACGATTAGAAGTATATAATAAAAAAAACTTCGGTTAAGTAATTACAATATACAATTGATAACTACTTTTATATAACCGCGTACCCATTTTTGGTGGGCCGTATGCTTGATTGTCTTGGTAATCGTATTCAAAGCTAACGTGATTAATCTATACAAAAGAATTGTGATGCAATTAGCGGACATCGTTTCATATCATAAATTATCAGAATGCCTATCAATTTAGTATTGAAAATAATGTTTAAATTTTGTTAGTCCATGCTTAATTGCCTTTGAATATATTTGAGTTATCAAATTTATTACATTACACATCTGTGAGTAAACAACGCAATCGAATGTACTATGAACTTTGATAACAAGTCGAAATATTTCCTTCGATTTCACAATTATGTTGTGATGTGTTTATTGTATTTTAACACTTCTTTGATGAAGAAAGCCTTTTTAAAACAATTGATTTGAAGTTTGGGAAATAAAAATATATAACAAGGTTTTTGTTGAAATTCAAAAGTCTTATTTTTTTTTTAATAATTGTGATTTTGTTAATTACACATTTTTATAATTTCAAACTCTTTTTATGTACCTATTATTTTAAGCCATGAATGGCAACTAAAGTGCAGGTAGGTATTTTGATGGGGGTTTGACGCATACCGTCCCATTCGCATTCGGTCACGAATTAAAAAATGGTCCCATTCGCATTCGGTCCCATTCGCATTCGGTCCTATTCGCATTCGGTCCCATTCTCAAAATGGTCAAAACCAGTGGAGGTCACCCCACAGATAAAAGTTGTTTTTCACATTTTCAACCTACAAGTTGAACTTTGGTATTGTTTCAAAAAAGGTAGGCTTGAAATTAAAAACATAGCTTTAAATAATTATGTGTAATGTTCCAAAATCAAAACATTCAAGTTCCATTTAAAATGATTAATAATAATATTTTTTTTTTATTTATATTTTTAAGATTTCATGTTTATTATTTATTTTTGTGCAAATTGAATTTACTCACAGACTATTTTGTGTATATGAATAGTACTTTTTACGTTAAAATTTGCTTACTCTAATAAATATTTAGTTTTTATAATGCGATGAAATTAAATAAAATTCTTAAACATTACTTAAATGTGTTTAAAAAATATAAAAAAACAGAAAGTTTTTTTCAGCCAAGTACATTTTGCTTTAAACTCATCAAAACCTTAAGGGAAACCTGCAAGTTTCCAATAAAGTAAGTGAGATAGAAATTTATAGATGGCTGAAAATTCAACTAACAATTTTCAGCACGGATACTCACCAACACCATTTGCTTTGGACAATGCCAGTTTTTCACCATTCAGTTCTTTATGGCTCTCGCTTTTCTTGTTCGCTATACTAACATTTTCTTTACCATTTCCGTTCAAAGTTGGCTCGGTGGCTCGTCTGCCATTATTTGCCAATTCCGCTAATACCTTCGAGTCTTTTCTTTTAATTATATGTTTGTGCTTATCCTCTAATAAATGCAATTGCTCATCTATAGGAACTTCTTCTTCAATCTTTTTCATATGCCATTCTACTGGTTGAATTAATAGAACGCCACCAATCTGTAAACGATAATTCAAAAAAACCAGTTACAAATACCTATATCTTGTAATGTGGACACTAGGACGTCCTGCTTATTTCTTTTTATTTTATTTTATAAAACACTAAATCAAATCATACACATTACAATATATCTGTATTAAATTCATGCAAATTTATTGGTCTAAATAGTTTTTCTTCTTTTTATTTATTAATTATATAAGTACATATTTTATTGAACGCAATTTTTAAAATAATCGTGTGTTTATATAGAAAACCGGATGGTTTAGATTACTCGTAAAAGCATTACTATAGGACCAAAAAATTAGTACAATTAAGTATTCTGTGACCAAAGAAAGGCTTTTTAGGAGTTACCATAAAACCCTTTAAAACCTGTATATCTATATTGAGCAACTTGAATCTAATGCCTACGTGACAGTAAAATTGTGTTTGTGATTTTACAGCAAATCCATTTAAATATGTACTCAGAATTACATTTTCTTTGCTTGACCAAGCTCGATACAATAAATCCATACTGATATTATAAATGTGAAAGTGTGTTTGTTTATTTGTTTGTTTGTCCTTCCTTCACGGCGTAGCTAAGCAACCAATCGACCTGATTTTTGGCATAGAGTTAATTGAAAGGGTGGAGAGTAATATAGGCTACTTTTGGTCCTGAAAAAGCATCAAGTTCCCAAGGGAGATTACTGGAATATTTGTATGTGTACACCAAATATCGGCCATATAATCTAATAAATTTTTCTTCCTAGCAAAAATTTTCTAATTCCGCGCGATCGAAGCCGCGGGTAAAGGCAAGTAATATCCATAAATATCAACAAATAGTTACCCCATGAAGACTCAAACCGGACAGGATCAAACAGGCTCCTTGGAAACCATAATGTTCCAACAGGTATCTCACTAAATGAGGCATCAGCGTCTGTCCCACACCTGTTCCCACGTTCGCAAGACCCACTGCTCGGCTCTTCTTGAGTTTAAAATAAGCATTTATGGCCACAAATGACGAGTTTTGAATAAAACCTAATCCTAACCCTGAAAAAATATTTTAGTGTAGGTAAGTTATTTAGCTGTGTTTGTAAGGCTTAAATTTTTATTTGTACTGAAATTTTGATATCTGCAAATAATTTGCGCATTATAGGATTGACCGGAAATTATACATATTAAAAAGGTCTTATTTACTTATTCATAATTTTGTTTTAAAAATAAAACGTATATGTAAATGTAAATGGACTCAAAGCCATAACTAGTCTTTAAAACGAACGGTTCGAACCGCAATTGCCACGGCATCGGAGAGACGTGTTTCCAAGTGTAGGTATGTTTTCTTTGACACAAATTCAAAGAAACAATATTTTCCGCTACTCTGGTGCGTTTCGAACTTTAATGCTTCAATTTATCTAACAACATTTTTTTAACTGTAGATAATAATAATACCACTTACCTAATAAAACGCCGTACGTCAAAGTCAAATGTACTATATTAGTTGAGAATCCACTAAGAAATATTCCTGTGGTACACGATACAGCTCCAATCACAGCCACCGTTCTGGGTGATGTCAACTTTATAATGGCGCCTGCTATCGGACCACCGAAGTTGGTCACAAATAACATTGTGCTTAAGACTACAGCTGCACCTTGAGTTTGATGACCCATAGCTTCTAATGCATCACCATACAACAAACTAAATAAGGACAACATGGACTGATTAAATATCTGCAAAAAACATCAAATAGGTGTCTATTACTTTACATGCATAACTATAATGGCCGTTAGAAATAGAGAAAAAAAGCGGGAAAAATCGGTAATATGTGCATTGTGATGCAATTGACATTTAGCTGAGGAATATGCCAAGATAAGCACAAATATACCATCAGATATAAAAATAGCATATAGAGACTTATTTCTAAAAAGTAAAATAATTTTTTTTTTATTTATCAAAAACTAATTACCGACGACAAAAGTTTTTATTCAACTCGTAAAAAGTTCCAAGATTTAGGTCTCTTGAATATGATCATTATTCACTATGACCTTATCGGGTCTTCAGAGGCAAGAACATTACCAATTTACCATAGAAGATAATCGAAATAAAGATCTGAATAATGCTTTAATACTTATTAAGCATATACCTACCAATGTAGGTCTGCTCTATATTGGATACTATGTTGACAGCTCTTATAAATAAATCGGCCTTCGGGTTAAGCCGTTATCTTAATATAATAAAATATCCTACGTTTATACAGTTTATCGAAGTTAAAAGGTTTCAAAACACTATGACGTAAATTAAAAATTGTATGAATAAATCAGAAACAAACAAAGTTGTACAATCTATAAATACTTATATAGCGTATCAAGAACAGGAATAGTTTTCACCTAGCGTTGGTTTTAAATTTGTTTAAATTAATGTACCAGTTTACATTTTCCAGTTTTACTTAGTTTCTATCCACCCTAATGTTGGCTGAAAAAAATTGCAACTCGATAAGTCCGCCTTTGTAAACATTGTTTGAATTTGTATCAACACGAAAAATTTATATATTTATAGTACAATAAAGAGTATATAGTCTTAGTAAACTGATTTGAACAATTTTGTAGTTTCCACTAATTATTATTCAGCTCTAACAAACTTAGTAAGAAACTTTAAAAAACATAAGGATTCAAATGTAGGTCGTAATTCTTTGAATTTTGGATTCTATACAATATATTCGATATAATAACTTGGCGGGCAGAATACGCCAGTGCGTATTCGCCAGTGCTATCAAGGCGTTTTAAGACTAACTTCTCCTAATAATATAATTATTTTGTAAAGGTACCACGAAACTAAGAAATATAGATACCAATATTCAGCAGTAGGCAAAAATAGGGCTGTTATAATGATGATGAAATTATAAGTAACTATAAATATCATTGATGTTTGGTTATTTAAAATATCTTAAATCGATCTCCTTTTTACTACACACTTTTCTATGTTTATAACTAAGAAGAAAACTTTTGGTATCGTAATTGACTGATCTTTATCGAATCGCAGACAAATTGAAACCTTTTTATCTTCAGATATTGTTATCCAAGTATCTGTTATGTTTCAATTACGAAGCGCTTCCAGCTTTCCGTTAGACCCGTAACAGACGGGATACTTTACGATATTTATAAACTTTTATATTTCAATTTTTAAAGTTTTAATAATCTTGGAAAACTTCAAGCCTTATTGTGTATTATGTGAAAATTCGCAAAATTTTGATAAAGTTAACAATTATTTTATTTAAGACGAATTCTATACCTAATATTCGAATTCACGTTCTTTTTACTACTATGTTATATTAACCATCTTTAAACACCGTCACAAAGCATAACTTATTAGGTAACAATTAAGTAATACTACATAAAAGACTAAAAAGTTAGGTATGTTAACTTGTGTAGTCGAGTATTGAACTTTCCTGAGCTTTCCTGCAAGTTTATGCTTAAACGATGTTGTTCTGGTAAAAAATGTAGTCATGAAGATAATTGACAATAAAAATTCGTCTCGTCTGCTAAGGTCCTAAGCTGATGAAGTCAATCGATGGTACTTACATTAGAAACTGCTGCTCCTATTAGGACCATCCACCCCCACCCTCCATCGGGAGGTATTAATTTAGTAACTTTCTGATACTTCTGAGGAACCATTGCGCTTTTTTCTGTGGACATTTTTCGTAAATCTTTATCCATTTTGCATAATATTTATATTTTGTACATGTATTTGTATCATGTGTTGTTGGGTCGGACTTATCTGAAACAAGAGAATAACAAGATAAATAAATTGAAAATACAATACAATAATCTCTAATGTTAATGTACGTTCACTCAATAACAATGATACATATTGTTTTGATGTTCTAACAATATAAAAAAATCATTTCTGCTACGTTTTTATACCTTGTAGATAAGATATAATAAAAAGAATAGCACTTGCCAGACAAATAAGTATAAATCATCGTGTTTTTTATGGGCAAAGCGTAAATTGCCAAAGCCTTTAGCTTTGGCAATTTAGTATGTCTAATAGCTAAAGAACATCAGACTGGCTACTCTAAACGGTAATGCAGATCCAACGGAATACATCGTGGATAAGGCAGGTCCTATCAATAAATGCATGAAATATTAAATTTTTTTGTTAGTAACAATTGTCTCGTACGATCTTATAGAACAGTGATGGTCTGCGTTCGATTCCCACCTAGCATTCTTTGTTAAGTGATTTTCTATTTGCTTAATATATTGCAGGATTAAATCACCTGATTGTCTGATAGTAAAGATGATCCCATGGTTTGGAAGGCATGGTAAGCGGGTCCAGACTGACTCATAGTTGTCGTTAACACGCTCGCGGACGTTTTTGAAAACACAATAGAAGTTTTATTGTTATAACTGCTATATCAGTCGTGTGTCCGCCAACGTATTAAAGAAACCATATTAGAGGCCGAGAAGTGATTTCGAAAAACTAACACCAGAGAGAGCAGGGTCAAATGAGTTTGTAATCGATGCGATATGAATGAATAGAACAAAGATAAATTTGTAAAAAAAGAGATTTTCATATACGGCGATAAATGAGGCAATCATGTGCATAGGTACTTATTTGTTTTTATTTTACTTGCTCCTATGACATTGTAATTGATTGTGATGTAATAATAAGCAAGTAGGGTGTGTCAACGAGTCATTGATAAGTGTTTGATAACGCTGAGTTCAGGATACGACCTACTTATCTCAAGTCAGCTCCATACGTTCGAGAACAGGAAAAACATTTTTAGGGTTCAAAACTTCAAAAGGAAAAATATTATTCTTGTATGTGTATCAATTACCGTTTCGAAAAGATTTCATAATGTCATTTTTACACTAAAATCAAATCATGGTTTTAACAAAGACTTTTCTTTTCTTTGTACTCGTAGGTTCCTCTTTTCCTAGAGGTGATGGACCACTCCATCTGAACTAGCAAAAATATCGATGAAATTGACGTTAGCCAGTCACATAAATCTTATTATACCTAGATAAGTATATTTGTTCCACATAAAGGGAATAGATAGAAAAAAAAGTTTACAGTCCATTAGAGCTACTGTCAAAATATTGCATAAGTAGATAGGTACTTAGTTACTAGTTTGTCACAATAGCAGCAATATAATAATAACAAACAATAAAATTGTTCTAAATTCATAACACTATGTACATAAATACATTGATTAAATTTTATCAGTCATACTTGTATCAATACTAAGAAAATAAAAAATTCCTAGGTGTCAAAGGAAAATAAACTTCCGGGAAATTTTAAAGTACCTACTAGCAGTTAATTTTTTTTTCACCTATGTCAACGATAAAATGATTAGAAGTATTCAAACAGTATTCGATGCAATAATATTTTTTTAAGTTGTGTTGTGTAGTGATTTTGTTAATATAATTGTTAGTGGACACAATATGAGTATTTAACAATCATATTAGCTACAAGACGTCCACTACTGGACATAAGCCTTTCTCATGATTTTTTATTAAGTACCTATTTCGTTATACTATATCATTATTTTATTTATTTCATCTTTATTGTTTAAAAATATAGTTGTATAGCACAATAGGCGAACTTTATCTGTGGTAATACACACACGCACACACTACTGTAGCTTGATAAATGTCACAAAGTTACTATATTATGCGATCACTGATTAACACATTTATTAATTACGTAAGTATTATAGATAAACAGATTTTAGAATTTGAATACATATTTCAATACAAAAAACAGATTTTACACTCATTATAAAATTGTATTAAGTAGTAACCTACTTAAAAAGTAGGTACCTACTAATGGTACAGGATTATTATTGAGACATTTATAAACCGTAGTTTCTTGGTTCTGAATTATTTTGTAATGATTTCTGCATTCGCACAATTCTCAAAGTAATTCTCTTTTTTATATCTAAACATACCTACAATATAATATATGTATTAGCCCCGTAACTTTGTGACAGTTAACAAATAAGTATGTATATGGGGTTAAAATATTTACTTTCGATATTTTTACATAAGTACGTAACAAAATCTTTAAAAAAAATAGATCAAATAGCTCTAAGCAGAGATACGCTCATGTAGGGAACCCCGCCACAAAAAAATACTATCATAAACGCCGCCTGCCGCTTCAGGATGTAATCACAATCAACAGATATTTTCCATTCCGTTATCAAATGACCTTCACAAAAATATCTTCGAAAGTTTCGATAAATACTAGAAGTTTTATAATTTAGTCCTTAGATATTAGTGCTTGAATAAAATGTGGAGTGGAGAGTTACTTTTTGAGATAAATTTATCTCAATTTTGGACATTTTAGGCTTTCTCAAATATACAAGTACATTGTTACTAAGTTATAATTTCCACTTTGCATTATTACTGTTGTTACCAAACTGAGGCATGTTACGCATAATTAGAGTAACAAATCATTAGTACGTGTACCATGTGAAGCGTGAATGTGAAAGCGCTGCCGTATCAAATATCGTTGTCATAGAAACTGATATTATATTATGTTGTAAAATATCAGAAAACGAGTAACACGTAATATTGATAATCGTGTGATAGCCGCCAAAAAATAAAGTTTTACTCGATATTAAAATGTTATCTCTTTGCGTCATGAGATAGAAAACTGGTCTTGAATATAGTGTAAATATCAATACTCCGGCGCACCCTGGGCAAAAATCTGAGTGATTAATAGTCGGAAGGAGAAGAGGAAGAAAATACTAAATAAAAATCTACCATTTCGGTGCTAGGGATTCAGAAATCTTGAGATTTCATTTTACGGAAAGACAAGACATCGCATTAAAGCGAAACCTAGTCTCCAAAGACTAGCCTTATTGATGTTGTTACTAAATATTTTTATGGCGGATTCTATATCTGACATCTATCATACTTAGGAATGTTGATGCAGGTGCAAATTGCCATCGATTTAAGAAATTAAGATCTCTATTTGCGCCAGCAGTTGTTTTTGTTTTCGTATTTCCGTGATAAGAAAAATAAAGATCTGTTTTTAACCTGGAATAATTTGGAGAGATAATAGAACTTCTGAGAGACAAAAAGTTACACTATTATTACAACGTTGAAGCGAATGTTTTTTTTGTTATTTATTCTAAAGATATAAATAAACCCAATTAGATTATAGTCTGTTTTAAGTTATCTTTCGTTGCGACTGGAAAAAAAAAAACTATGTTCAAATAAGTAAATGAAAATGTACAATTTAAATAATTTAAGTAAATTGTTTAATAAAAACAGTTGATCATTTTATTTTTAAATTTTGACGCAAAGATATTTTATTACAATGAACTGTTATACTTTTCTATTTTCACCTTGCTATTTTTAAAGGCTCGACGAAAGCCTTTAATTTAAGACTGAGAAGTTATAGACATTATAATCTTGTTCCTCAGTCGTTAAAAATAGAGATGTTTTTCAGTCAACAAGTACAAAAGAAAATCTCCCAATATCAACTACAGATAAATGTAGCTAAATCAAGTTCAGAAATGTGAATTTTAAACATCATGTTCAATAGATTAATAAAATACTGAGGTGAAACTTTTTCTAAAATGTTTTTCTTTTTCGCCAATCGAGTCAGCAACTTTATTTTTTGTTATTTTAAAGTAATAACTTTAAAAAATACCCAATTTTTGCACACACAACTCTTATTTGGCCAAAATAGCAAGTCTTTATACAAATGAACCAAACTTATTGGTACACGTATAGAGGGATTTCCCGGAATACCCTTTAACATGTATTTGGTCATAAAAATTATTGCAACTTAAACAAAGTTGAATGAATCAACAAAATTATATTACCTATTATTCACGACTAACAATTTCCTGACATCACAACTGTCAGTATATACTATAAAGCCTAACCTTCCTTAAGACTCAGGCTATCGTATGCAGTTCCGAAGATAACCCCTTACAAACATACAAACTTACAAACGTTTCTTCTTCAAGATATTACAGATAATGAAATTACTCTAAAACAGCGGCACTCTGGGAGTGACGACAGAAGTGATATAATTATGTGTGTACTTTTAAAGTGTCAGTTACGATAACGGTGTCGTGTGTTGATTGTTTTTTTTATTCTACCTCATATATGATCAAGTAAATTTTGTGCTCCAAAAATTAGATTTACTATAGACTGAGCAATAACTCACAGCCTCAATAATAATAATTACCTGGGGCTGATTTAAGCGGACTGAGATTCACGAAATACCAACGCAACATACAACACGGGATATGAATCACCGATGTGCGATTTACATAACAAAGGCACATGCTCATTGCCACGTCACTTATGACGACATTTGATCATAATCTCAAAAATGAAATTATGAATGAAATATTAAAAAGTTATGATTTTCATTTAGTACATTTAAGTAGAGTAAAGAACTCAAAGGGCCATAAGTACACGCCACCTTATTTAGTGTTAGGTAATTAATGTTCGCTACACCATATTACGATGCTTAGAATGGTTTCACGTTACTTTAACTTCAGAAGATTATTTTTGAGATATCATTTTATTAAACTGATTCAAATGTCATTCGCGAATTATTTTCTAAAGTGGATAGACATGAGGGAGTCCTTTGCTAAGCAGTAGGGTGAGATACTCTTTGTACAATAAAAAAAAACAAGTCTACTTAATTTACTTAATTAGGAATCTATAAAATATTTTTTATGATATTGTGGACCACATATACTCGTATATCGTGGACTTTAATGAACCCGAGTGACCTTCATGAAAAGATAATTAAAATATCACAACAAATTCATAAATATTCGATAATTAGCCCAAAATATTCAATGAATTTGATAACAATGCAAAAACTTCCATTGATTTTATTTAATGTATTAAGGTATATTTGAAGTCCTATTG
Source organism: Apomyelois bistriatella (assembly GCA_947044815.1). NCBI lineage: Eukaryota > Metazoa > Arthropoda > Insecta > Lepidoptera > Pyralidae > Apomyelois > Apomyelois bistriatella. The sequence goes on from OX345689.1 coordinate 9,579,095, forward strand.
CCATTTGCTAAAACTACCAATTTTTTTTCCAAAAATTGAGATTAGTAATACTTATTAATTAAAAAAAACTTACATTATCCCTATTTTCAGTCACAGTCAATATTTATATACGTAAGTTACACTTATTCCGCATATCACAAACTTTTGGCCATATAAAAAAAAACTATACGTCTGTTTGCATTGGCTTCACAGCCATCAATGGACATTGACACATAATGTAGGGTTAGCGCAAACGCATACGATAAAACTCCTAATATGTTGCTACATTTTGTATTGCAAGCAGACCACAATCCAAATCCAATGTTCCAGCTGTTTCGTCGCTTAAAACTTTAAATCCATACTAATATTATAAATGCGAAAGTCGGTCTGTCTGTCTGTCTGTCTGTCTGTTTAGCCGTGAAGAGTCACGGCTAAACTGCTGGACCGATTGTGATGAAATTTGGTAGGGATGTAGTTAACGACCTGAGGTCAAACATAGGCTACTTTTGGGCGCGATATAACCGAGTCCCACGCGGGCGGAGCCGCGGGGAACAGCTAGTATTATATAATAATGTTGATGAATGTTTAATATTTAACTCTTAGTAGCTTGAGTACAATTGTAGTTTCTTATTGCACATCTCTTGAAAAAAGCAGGTAAAGTCCGTAATCATCAAGCTATGAGTTTCTTACGAAATCGTATCAGGAATATTCCGTAGAAGAACGCTGATAACTGTCATAGCTGAAAATGGGTAGAGCACATAGGAGCGCGCAGAACTGATGACCGTTGTGGAAAACAGTTTTGGAATAGCGACGTATCGGTAAACGCATCGTGGGAGATTCATTTATTAGATGGTCCGACGACCTTGTCGAGGTCGTAGAAAAGCGTTGGTTGCTTCAAATGTTAGAAGTAAAAAATATAAATGTAAGTATGCTCATTAAATTATTGAATAAAGTTTATTCACATAATAGTGACACAAGATAGAAATGCCCGAATCAATAAACTTGCTTTTATCAATTGATTTCCTTCTTTAGTAAAGGTAGGTATAGCTCAATCCACGGAAGAGTCAGAAGGTCAAAAACAGTAATATCACTCTTTTTGTCATAGAAAGAGTTAGCAAAAAAAAGAAAGAGCTGGGCAAAAAATATCCAAATTATCACGTTTTTACAAGCTTTTATTTAAGATAATTAAGTAGTTCTAATGTTTTTTTATTTAAGGACTGTTCAATAATTTACTTAGTCCAAAAAGTTAACTAATTTCGTCATTTATTTGTATACTTTTGTACGTGTGCCTTCAAGCAACTCTCATTAGAATATACCATGTAATTTACCCACACAGTCATTACAGTAGTATAAGTGACGTCAGAGGCAACAGGTTGCCGCCGCGTAATGGTGCTTAGCCTCGTACTCATAGTCCTCATGAGAATTTGTGATAATAGTGTGAAGAGGCCATTTGTTTTCAGAATGCAAAAATTTTCGTACCTTTTTCATTGCTCCTATATTTCAGTTCTCTTTTAAGCTATAAAGACTGAATTGCTGTTATTTAATTTTCAGCATTACCACTCATAAAATTGGTTTATAAAAATATATTACAAAGAGATTTGTTAGTTATTTATGTTTCAAAAATGTACCAACCTATAAAGTTTCTGCTTGTTTTATGGTTGAACATGTGTACATAGATTTCATATTACGCATTTTACTCTGAGTACTGCCTTCAGGATAAGATAAAATTGTTTTGAATATTAATACGCGATAATATTGTTTGAATAATGGAAAAAGTTTAAGAAAATATTTAAAGGACGAGCTAGAGAATAAAATACATTGTAATATATTTATATGTCATTTGGTTTGAATAACAATTAGTGTACTTGTTTTTTTAATTTATTTACCTAATTATATTTACATGGTCGGCAACGTGCACTTCTGATGTAATAAGTGATCGATGTAGTAGGTATCAATTAAAATTTTTCATCAGAAAGGCAGTAAGGTGAAATTTACCTGTTAGGTCTAGGCTTTAAGTTCAACTAAAAGCCATGTACTTTTTTTTACATTTCGAACGAAGAATACTCACTAGGTGAGTGTAAAAGACACTTCCTAGCAAGAGTGAAAATAATAATAAAATGATTGTAACATAAAAACAATTACAATACATTTTATAATATTAGATGTAAGTATGTTTATTTTGTTTAATATTTTTTTCTTATTTATCATAATACCTATATACTTTAACATTGTATGTAAAAATAAATACCTAAGTTGCAATAATCATAACGATGATTTTGAGATATTATGGAATACATATTTATTTTGTCTAAATAAAGTAAAATAAATGAATAATTTTTTGACTAACACTTCATTTTAATAATTACCATGTAAGTTATAAGGTCATTTGATCCTGCACACTCTGGTGTCGGAATTCAGCAAAACCGTCTCTCCATCTGATGTAACGGAAACTTGACTTTAAAAATGACCAGAAATAAAGGATTCGATTGAATTCATTAATATTCAGCACTCGAATTCATTGAATTACAAACAATAGGTACCTGTGTACAGTATAAGTATAGTTACTGATAACCAATTTTAGTACGCATAGAAATTGCTAACTGGCTGCTAATGGATTCGCCAATTGGCACATTGCCAAGAGTTTGTGGCGAATATTTTTGTGGAAAAATATATATCATCGCAACATTTCACAAATTCAGATCCAGTTTGGGTACGACTCTTTGTTTTTTTTTCTATTTGGCTAAGGATGCTAAGAGTGTTGGAGATATCACTTGGAATACAGTAGGGTGTATACTCTTTCATGTAAAAATCATGCCGAATCGTATAAATTTCTTAAGAAGTACATCCACAGAGAAATTACTAATATATATAAATCCTCCGTGAGTACATCATAAACGGGGAAATACTGATATGCGCGATGTCTTAGATCTGTTCAGCTGACCCCGGGCTGCAAACACTTGGGATGCAAACCGAATAACGCGTAGATATTAATGATAATGATGGTAGTATTTTGATAACTTACCAATAATATTTTTTTATAAAAGTATACTAGTTAGTAAAAATACCTATTAAAATACTTCACGTTTTCAAGAACTGACTTCTCACTAATTCCAAAGGATAATCTGAGTTTCTTGCCCATGACCAGTTATCAGCTACTTAATCTGATAAGATAGAGGACAAACTTGGATATCGAACCTTCAATAGTTGCATAGAGATAGCCATTAAACATTAATATTGTATCAAAATCACGTGTAAATATTATGATCGTATATTTTTTGTCCAGAAAAATCCAGTTTAGGTAAGGTTTTAATCATGATGTAAAAGCGTGTGAATTGGGTTTATTGGTTATTGAGTTCCTCCCCACCCTTCTTTTAGTTGAATCAAGAAATGAAGAAACTCGCTATTAATAAACTACACAATGTATACTTAGTGAAAAAACTCTAGCAACACGAACTATTCATTTTTTGATATTTATTTATCTATCTATTACATCTTAATAATTTGAATCAAGGCAATGTAATAAAGACATCAGGTTACGAATACCCCACAACGGTCATCCTTTTCCAGTTAAAACCGTATTACTAATAAATACCTATATCACTAATAACAAGTGTAAAGTCTAAAAGCTATGAACCAAGATATTTTAAAACTTATTTATCTTAATAATGAATACGTATGTAATAAATGATTGGTACATATACAATAGCTAGATATATAGTGGTTTTTTTGTAGTAGATCACAATTCATAGCGGTTCGCTATTTCAGTCTAATTTTATACCAACCAACTAACAAATTTATAAACAATTTAGTACAAAGTAAGATGACCCTACATTTACGGTTATAATTCCCTTTCACAAATCTCAATCTCTTACTAATCCTGCATTCGCATTGAGCATTACGCTGCCGATAGTCATTGTTGACTTCATAAATCAAATTATTTTAATGAAAAGAAAACTATTCATTATCAAAGTGGTTAAAGTAAGTGGGTCTTGAGAAACTTTGTCACGTAACAAGATCCCTTAATAAAAACCTCAATTTTAAGTTACGAGTTACTACTTTTGTATATTTTTAGTTAATTGTGTTAAAAATTTTCGTTTTATAACTAAAATAATTGCCTTTTTTGCTTGTTACTAATTAATATAGTGATGATTTAAAAATCATGATTACCAGTTTTAAGATGAGTTAATAATCTCAGAACGCAATATAAATACTACAAGGATCGGTTAAAGTGGCTCCGATAGACGAATAACTTATTTAATTAAATAATTTAAATTAACAATACGTTATGAGACCTGAAGAGAATAACCCTATTAAACCAGTCCTCAATATACCTGAGAAACCTAAGGGTGAATTTATACCGCCGTTGAAAAACATGAAAAGATAGATTAAAAAAGAAAGACTAGATAATACTTACATACCTACAACTTGTACGTAGAGGCCCATCCCAGATGACTAAGAAGCAAACTGCTTCTGTGTCAACGTAATAGTCTTACCATTACATGCACATTGGTAACTTTATATTTATATATGCATATATAAATATAAAGTTACCAATGTATGTGTATGAATGAAGCATCATGAGAACATATATCAGTTGTTATGAATAATGTTGTGGAATATTAAATATGATTTGCATAGAACTAGCCGATAATACACGAATAATTGATAACATTTACGTGATGAAATTGATAATAATAATATGAGTACCTTTGTTACCAAACTACAAATGCGGAACTATAGACCATTAGTTTTAAATGTTGGCAAATCGATACTACAAAGATAAACGCGGCAGTTTCGAGCCAAGAGTCATTTACAAGACCGTATGGCTTACCAAGAAAGGGATGTACCCGTGACACAGCCAAATTAACGAGGCCCTCCTTTGCTAGGAATTTACATAGGTATGCATGTTGCTCCAGATACGACTGTAGTAGTAGACTAGCGACTGGATTTAGTGCCTCGAATAGTTTGAGAACTGTAGCGCTAGGCACGCTCTTAGACTGTAATTAAAGACTGGCTACTTTAGTTTATAAAATGAATGTTTGAATATAAAAATATGTTTTCGAAAAAAATTACCTATTTTAAAAATTAAAGCTCATTTAGATTTTAACTAGAAAATGAAAACCATTTTTGAACTAATTATAATATCTGTTTTTTACTTTACTAATTCGATTATCACACATGTTGCATAAACGAAGACATTTTTTATACGATTACATTGGCCACGAAAGATGAGTGAGCGGTCACCGTAGGCTATCTCACCTGGGAGTCACATTAAACACCTGTAGAATAACTAGTCATTGAATTATAACAAAGTATTAGCTCAAAAGCATGATTTAATCAATCTCAATTTATTATGTTAATGTTCCCCGGGGATTCTATTGAAAAGGGTGATACAATCGCAGATTACTTGCGTCCTTTCCCATTGAAAGGCTACCGCCGATATGTGTTTATTTTGTACAAGCAAGATGGGCGCGTTACACATAATTTACCTGAAGTCAAATTGTCATAACCTCTTGAAGATCACACATATATGTTAATAACTATAATCATTTTATAAAATATTTCGTTTATGTAAAATTATATGTATACATTAAAGTTTTACCTAATCTAAACATTTTCTCAATTTCTAAGATGTAAACTTTTACCAAGCGAGTTTATCAGTTGCAAATTTTGTAGGAAATGAGAGCTGGGTAAGTTAAATTGAAATTAACTTTGATATCGATTAATTGATTTAGGGTAGTATTTAAACGCAAATCAATAAAAACAATTTTTGTATGCAAAAATAACCTAAATACATATCAAAATTACTGATTGCACAGCAAAATACTCAACGTAAAATATTACTTAATGACCTTCGTTTTATATTCGTGGTGTACCGCTATTTAACTTTTAGGAAATATTTTATATTAATGCACTGCTAAAAATGACTAACGCTCATCATACCTAGTAAGTCATTAAAAAAAAAATAAAGCTTCTATTTTTATATGCCGCACAACATTTTAACTAAGTGAAACAGCATTTTATTTGACAAGTCATCTTTTTATTCATTTAGTACAACATAATGAGATCAGCAATAAAATATAAAATCAGATACAAAATTAGTACTTTTTATTGCACTATTAAGGCAAGTCTTGCTTTCGTAGGGCGCCCACGCTTCCTTTTTTGCCCAATAGGCACTTTTTTGGCCTCTGCAGGTGGTGTTGTATACTTGAGTCGGATCGCAAGCCCAATACATGCTTGCACATATAGTTCATAAAAAAGTTGGGACAGGTGCATTTACCCTTTTCCTCTTGAATATTATACAACTTACTAGAAAGAGATACCTACAAACTTTAGGTTTTATTTCGGGAACGGCTTTTGTCCCTCCGTCAGCATTCTAGTCCATATCCATATCCATACTAATATTATAAATGTGAAAGTCTGTCTGTCTGTCACCTCTTCACGGCTAAACTGCTGGACCGATTGTGATGAAATTTGGTAGGGATGTAGTTAACGATCTGAGGTCAAACATAGGCTACTTTTGCGCGCGATATAACCGAGTACCACGCGGGGCGAAGCCGCGGGGAACAGCTAGTGTTATATAAATTCTTTGGTTACAACAACATCTACCGCTATCTCGGTGGGCCTAGCGCTATCTCACTTGCTCTGCTCACTCCAATCTGCGACGCCGCGAAAAGCGCGCTAAATCAAATTTTCAGTTAATTTGTTCTGCCTTTGAATATAATGCTATGAAAAAAGATTTTTTTTGCTATAGTAACTATTAAATTTGCTGAACATGAATTCTTAAAAAATAATTCAAATATGATATGCAAGTTTTGAGGTTCATATTAGGATATATGCTGCTCGGATAGTTATTTTGCTATGAGAATTAGTATTATCAACGCACGCTTTGGTTGATTTGCTGTGCAGTTAGTATTTTTGATGAAATTGTTGTATTTTTGTACAATAAGTAATTTATTTGTTTCGCATTAGAGAAAAAAAGCGATGCCGTGCTGATGTATATTTTCGAATTATCTGCAATACTAGATTTGTTAAACATTTATTTAATTTGAAGTAAAATAATTTATTTGATGTAAAAAGGTATATAAATGATATACAGAAATTGATGGGTGATTATTTATTTGATGTGCAATTAATAATATCCCATTGATTTATTCTGTAAAGTATTTCATTTCGAGGCCGTTGTAAGACATTGGTACAGAATGGTTCTGTAGGAAGCTTAGTACAGAATTCGATTCAACTAATGCCCCCTAATCCTGGACGGTGGCACACAAATGGATGCATTCCGAAAGGCCATGTGCAATTTGCAGTTGATGATTGATGATAATCCCCGGTGCATCTGTGGACGAAACAATGGACTTGTCTAGCTCACGAGTAATGGAATTTTTCAAGTATCTCATTTTTATGGATCAAGATGACAACTAGGATAATTTTCATACTAAGTTAAAAGGACTTAAATTCGATAAACACCGCATCTATTCCGAGAAAAAGTTAAATTGAGTACTGTCGTTAAGAATCACATTCAAAGCAAGTGTTCAAAACAACTTTTTATACCTAATCATGAAGCTGGTTATAAAATATTAAATACCACTTTCAGTATGAAACACCTGAGTTGCACACTACTGGTACTAGTAAATCCATCGGTACATCCTTGTAAGCTAGTCAAACTGTTAATAAGCCGCATGCATAGTCTCAGGAGATACAACGAGATTTGTATCGGGATGTGAGCTCGGACGAAATAGTGTAATGAACTATTAATAACATAACATAGATATTTACTATAAATAAGAAGAACGAACTTATCTAGAGGTAAAAAAATGTATTGATTTACTTTTTAACTCCCGCGTATTTAAGTATTTAAGATAAAATTACAAAATTAATTAATCGCGTTTAGTCGGATGTAAACATAAAAGTGTAATAATGTATTTAATCCTAAAATTGTATCGTATAAATTATCCATAAGTACTAATATCATAAATGTGAAAGTGTGTGTGCTTGTATGTTTGTCCGTTTCACGTGGAAACGGATCGACGGATTTGAATGAAATTTGGTATGGGGATAGTAACCAGTATGTGGTTTCATTGCCTAAGAAAAAGATTTAGTTCTTTTTCTTGCTACAACGTGGCGCCATAAAGGTTAAAAAAAATTTTTGTGATTCTGCTTATTTTGGGCTGATTAAGGTGTGAATTATTAAAACACAATTTTTTAAAGTATTGACATTCTTCCATAAACTGATTTAGTACTTAAATAACAAGTTATGTATTTAAAAATCACAGTGTTTCAAGTGATCGGAAGATGGCATCAATATGTCTCAGTATCGGAAGGACTCTATTAGTACACTACAAATCGCCGCGTTTTTTTTACTTTATTATTATTTACATGTACTTACCAAATTACTTTGCGTGCTTCCACCGTCAGTTGGTTTATGCAAACTACTGCCATAACACAAAACAAATTTTAATTTGAAATTTATTGCAATTTGGAAGCATGCAAATTAATTTGGTAAGTACTTGTAACTTTGATTTCCGCAAAGTAACGCCTTTATCTATTAAATAAATAATAATATGAAAAAATAAAAATTAAAGCCTACATTACTAACATTTAAAAACAGTATTTCGCTAAAAAGATAAAGTAAAAACTGAATTACACTTAGCCGGCGGCATTAAAAGGACGGGTCGTCTCGGAATGTTGCTAAATCTTCCAAGACGTGCTATAGGAAATGTTCTCTTTATCTTACACGATCCTACTTCCGAACCTACCTTCCGCCCCTCGTTCCGCCTCAGCGCACTACACACCGGAACTGACAAGGATTTATTTAAATAAAACATGACTACATTTTTCTAGCTAGATATTATCATGTACGTAAAAGCTTTAACAATTTTTTTCAGGAATGTTCTAGATTTTAATAGAATATTTTACCATTTGTTATGGCATGTGAGTTATGAATTTATGATTTTTTTAAGAGGCTATAATTTATGTTGATTGTTAGAAATGGGTTTGGCATTGATTTTCTTAAAAGAGCAGAAAATGTGTGAAGTATGAAAAATTATCAACTGCATGACCAGTTTGCGTTTGTGTTGGTCTTTTTCTTGGACCTTTCAAGGCAAGTGCATGCAGAGCTTGCATGAGAGATTTTGTCTGAATAAACAATTTTTTTTAATATATTTATTATGTTCTTACCAACTTGGTAGTCCAGTAGATAGTACCTATAACATAACAGTTTTACACACAATTCTAACAAAAATCTAAAAGGAATTTACTTATCTTAACTTATTACAAAAATAGGTATTTTAATGTTAAAAGCATTATCTATCAGTCAACCTTTGGGTCAAGGAGAGATCAAAATTGTGGGTGTATAATAAGATTTAGGCACAACTATAATACTATTAAGAGTAGGTACTACAGACTATGATAACAAAATAAACATAAATCTTCAAAGTACTTTGTAATTTTGTAGGCTAAAGAGGAAGAAAACCAAGCCATATGTTTTAGGGATTATCCTTTACAAGTAAGCCGTTGTTTTCGCAAATATTCGTGACACCCATTGATGTAGAAAGGTGCACTACTTACTTTTTCAAAGACCAACTTCGTAGACGGCCGCGATGTCTGTGCTTTTTGTGTTTATACCAGCGCGACGTAAGTATACTTACTTATATATAAAGTCATGCATTTATAATTTTCCGAAATAACTTTTCTTCAAGTTTATAATATTAAAGAAAGACACGCGTTATGTTTTTTTTATTGTTAACATGTTGAGCGCTGGTCCACTGCTGGATATAGTATAATAAGCCTCCTCCAAGTATTTTAAGAATGACCGGAAGCGGCCTACATTAAGCGCTTGAGGGGGGGCCTTACTTAGGTCACCTGACCATATGGTTGGTGGGTATCCGACGTTGCCCTTCCCGGTGCATGGCAGCTATTCCGCTACCTTTCTGTTTTATCGGCCATCGGTTATCCGACAGCCCGGTTCTAACAAACTTAATTTAACGAATTCATGTAAACCATGAAGGGAGCTGTTAACTCTAGAATGTTTCGCCGCAGTACTAACTCACCCAGTATTTTCTTTCCTTCTCTAAATAAACACGTCTTTGTTAAGCCCTAATCTCGCTGAATGTTTTTATTATTAATTTAAACAGTCATTGCACTTTAAAAAAAATATTTATTAATTGTGTGCCAAAATTTTTTTCTACCTTTTTTATTAACACGTTGGTGAACGGTTTTGAAAACAAAATATAAGTTTAATTGTTATAACGTCTATAGACGTAGTGCGTCCACCAACGTGTTAATAAGTCAGGGTTGTCTACAGTGAGCAATGGATAGAAACTTTAATTACTTCTATACTTTTATCGGATTACATTGTGTTTTGTTTACACAGTTTCAGTCAAAAGTCCAACGATCGTATTATATTGTAGTTTATCAAGGGAGATTTATTGCTAAAACATGCATAATTACAAGAATAAAATCTTGTGAAACAATTTAATTCATAGGTATAGGTATGTTATTGTTTACATGTTAATAACAGTCGTAATCTTTGATTAATTTACTATGTTCAAGTGTGCAAATTTTTGTCAATAATTAAGACTATCGTGTATAATAACAATAACATTTATTATTTACGCCAATTTAAAATAATGAACATCGGTAACTTTGTAAAATGTTGCCAACATTATATATATTACTATTAGGATTATTATATATTACTAGCTGTAACCCGCGACTTCGTGTGCATGGGCTTCGTTATCGTGGGAATTTCGAATTCGAAGAATTGCTCTCGAAATTCCCGCAAATATAGCCCGGGAATCCCCCTTTTCCTGTTATGCAAAACTTGTCATGACAATAACCAACACAAAAATTTCATTATCCTGTTGTAGTGGGACTTTCGGGAATTACTCCCGAAATTCCCGCGAGAATTGCCCGGAAATCCACCTTTTCCTCTTATACAAAGTTTGTCATGACAATAACCAACACAAAAAAAAGAATTATTGGTGCGTAATTGCTATATATTTGCAGGCAAACATGCCTTGAGTTCATTCAAATGACGATAACTTTTTTAATAAACCGATATTGATGAAACAAATTTTAGATGTTCTTCCGAGTTAAAACAAAACAATTGGTGAAAGTTTCAAGCAAATCGGTTTAGTACTTTCGGAGATAAGCGTGATCAGACATACAGACATACATACATACAGACAGACACACAGTCAAAATATTAAAAAAAAAGTTTTTTTGCGTTCTTTTAATCTTTTTAAATGTCTCTCTATCCATTTCAATCAAAAGTACTAAATGTACAGACAAAATATTTTTACTGTTTTATTATATGTATGTATAGATTGTGTATTAAGTAGGTAGGTGTTCTTCATAGCCTACGACTCCAACAGCAGGAGTGTCACTGAGGGAATTGTAAGGAATCGATCTAGTTATTGTTATTCTAGTATAGTATAACACGAAATACAGAATACATGAAATTGTACATGATTTACGTTGAGACTTAGGCAAATAGCACCGTTGTTGGTAGCTTTGCGACGACACTAATTAAACCAAACACAATTATGTGGTGTGAAAAAACTTATTTAATAAATTCGTGAAATCAAGAGCTGAAAAAAGTTAAAGTCCGAAGTGAAGTTTGCCTTTAACTTTCAAATTTCAAATATAAACTACAAAAAAAGAATATTTTTTTCAAATGAGTTCAACTTGCACGAATTTGCACAATCTTCAAATATTAAATTTCTACTAATTTTCATATAAAGTATGAACGATATCTATTTAATAAATAACTAAAGTGTAAACAAGCAAATTCAGCAGTTCTGTCAACAGTATACACCACACAGCGTTGGTGTCAGCGCTTCTAGTTGACCTATTCATTGATCTCTCGTACAATTATTGGAGTTTGCAGTGCACAGACACGTTCGAAAGCCGATAGAGGGATCAGAGAATATATTTTAACTAAGAAACTGTCTGCAGAAATGCCATTATGTAGTATGTTATTAAATGTTTTGACAATTTAATCTAAATGAGTGTAAGCTTTCAGAAGCTATTGCATGGTTTTGAACAATCAAAGGAAAAACATTTCATTCAAAGATAAGGTAATGTTAAGCATAAAATGGGATAGAGCATCCCATATACTCAGTAAGACTACTTCTACAGACATACATTTACATTATCATATATATTATTATATTACATATTATAATATATTATATGTTATAATATTATAAATGCGAAAGTCTGTCTGTCTGTCTGTCTGTCTGTCACCTCTTCACGGCTAAACTGCTGGACCGATTGTGATGAAATTTGGTAGGGATGTAGTTAACGACCTGAGGTCAAACATAGGCTACTTTTGGGCGCAATATAACCGAGTCCCACGCGGGGCGAAGCCGCGGGGAACAGCTAGTATATTATAAAAATAAAGCCTACTATCATGGGAACTTTGGAACCGGGAATGATGCAACAAGGTAGATAGAAATAAGCTTGACGAAGCTTATTGTTGATAAATTTCTGTAACCGATATTATCTTATAGAAAGAAACTTGTTGCGAATTCATTATTTAAATCATCAACTAACAATAATGCAATTTAATTATAATTAATATATTTTGCCTGGGATTTTTGGTGTGACTCACATAAAACTCTGATTTAGACAAAATGTCATACAGGTAATTTCTTAGATATAGTCACCGACCGCCAAATCCATTAGCAGATTTATTCCTGACAATTGCAAACTCTATGTAAAATAGATATATATTATTATAAGAGGAATGTCCCCTGCATGACGTTGACTGTACATGTATCTGAACGGCACCAAGCCGTTAACTACAGTGTACACTTGCACTAATCACTTAAGTGGAAGCGTGCGGCTGACAGTACCAAAATCCAAAGGAGATACAAGATCGGCGTAAATTTACATTTAAATAGTGATGATTTGATTGCTTGCCTTTTACTTAAGAAGAAAATTAGCTATCCATCTTAGTATCTAACGGTATTACATTGTGCTTATAGGATAATGTAATAGATAAGCAAATTCAATAAATTATAAACATATGGGGAATTGCCAAAGGGTATTGTTTAGAAAGATGTCGCTTAGTAATTAAATTTAGTCATATTTTTTAAATATTGATTGAATAATTGTTTCTCTGTATATAAAATGAAATAAAAATATGATCAACTCTTTAATTTTTATTTTATTCAATTTATATTACCTGTTTAGCATTATTCCAAAAATTAAAATTATTTAGGATTTTGTAGTAAAATGCTTTTATTATTCAAATCATCAAAATTATTTTACAACGTAAGATTTATTTCAAAGAGAATGTAATTAAGTATAAAATATCCCTTTAAAAATGTCTGCAAAATATCCTCCGCTGTGTAAAACTTGTGCTTTTACCGTACAGAGAACAAAGAGGTAATAACTCCCCCATCTAGAAACTCCTTGCAACGAGTAACTGCTCCATGGAATGCTCCGAAATGGCCAAGTCCATTGATGGCCAGAAAGGTGTGTAGTTTCAGGAAACTTTTCGCGAAACTTCCTAGCGACACAAGTCTTTGAGAAAAAATGGACAGCGTTTACGCTTTTTCCATTTCTTTATCAACAAAAATAAAAACGGGACAGTTTGTACTAAAATGGACGTTTGAGAATTTAGTCGTTTTAAATTATGAACCAAAAAAATTTTGTGTATAAAATTTGTTCTAGAACATCAACAACATAATCATCTTATTCACCATATATCACCTTGTCATTGCATGGAAAAGTACCTGAAGTGGATAAATATTGTCAGAAACTTCCCAAAATCGTCTATAATCAATACTAGGTTAATGTTCAATCTAACATCCCGGATATTATTTATACAACAGATAATGGGTTATCTTATCAAAAAAACGTTCAAGCAGAAAACATGTATTATTGAAATAATTTAGGTATGAAACATGTTGACATCTCGAAGATTGATGGTTTCATCTAACAATCGATAAGGTTATAAATGAAAATACTTAATAAAAAAAAATATGTCATCACTATGATAAGTTTAAAGCAATTACGAATAGCAATTATAGTCCATTGTCTTTTTATTCTACTAATATTGTAAAGGCAAAATTGTGTCCTGTTTGTTATTTCTTCACGCTCAGACGGCTCAGCTAAAAAATTAGGTATAAAACACCGCGGGGTGCAGCTAGTTAGATAAATTAAAGAGATTGTTGACATTTTCGAACTATACATTCATAACTTGAAAAGTAGGAGCACATCATAAATACTGCTACAAGAAGACAAAGAAGACGAAGAGAAAAACTAAAACTGGGACAAACTCAAAAAAAATGAAGACAGAAGCTGATCTCAGGCCGAGAAGAAAGCAAGCGAAGCGTACGTGTGAACGTAAGCCCCCTAAAGATAGGGGAGAGCTATTAAAATGCAATGATTGCATAGATAGGAGACACTAAACTTGTAGGGAGATCACTCCCTCCACCTCCCATGGCTCTACCAACCTCTCGGTTATACGAGCCGAATCTCGGGAGAGTGCGCTGTACTTGCATTTCGCATCTCTTTCCAGTCGCGCCTGCTTGATCTCCCTACAAGTCCTCTTTAGTGTCGCCTATCTATGCAGTAATTGCATTTTAATAACTTCTCTCCCTGAACCTTGTAGGAAGATCAAGCAGGTGCGACTGGAAAGAGATGCGAAATGCAAGTACAGCGCACCCTCCCGAGATTCGGCTTGTATAACCGAGAGGTTGGTAGAGCCGTGGGAGGTGGAGGGAGTATACCTTCATAACATATTAAATATTGTTCACTTATAAGGGATACTATTATCATGTTGCAGTAAGCACCCATTATATCCCTCCACTTGTAAGAGGGCTCAATAACCTAATAAGTGGTAAAGAGCAATGAGTGGGGTCTTATGGTAGTCGTGTCCTTACTTTACCTTATTTATATCATCGTGTGTCCTTTAGCACGGAAATGAGTCTTCGTCGTTCGAGATGTACTTTTATTTGTCTACATTCTGAAGTATAGATCTGGCTTCCTTTAGGTACTTTTTTGTTTTTCTACCTTATTTTATATTGTGAAAGATTTCTTGTTTCTTTAAAAAATACGCATATGCAGCAGCTAAAGCAATTTACATACACATATTTACAGAGCTGCGACCCAGATTATATATATATATACTACTATTTTTTTATACCTAGAAATCCTTGGCTCCTATATATATATATATATTGATTCTGAATAGACATAAAAATGATATGTTGGAGCCAAGGATTTCTAGATATAAAAAAATATTAGTTACCTATTTAAATTGTTTCTTTCTTTTAAAACGACACCTTAGTGAAAACTAGCGCCACCATCAACTAAAAATCATTATTCACTGAAAACACAAGTTATTAATAATATTAATAATAATCCTTGTTATGTAATTAAGGTTGTTAAGGTGGTTAAGGATCTGCAGTTAATTTTAATCATATTCAATTATTAAATTATAGTTCCATATAGTTACAAATTGCAAAAGTGGCCGTTTTAAGCAATATTACAATGTGTAACTACTCGTATAGGGAACTATAATTTAATATGTTTAAAATAAACTTCAGATCCAGAACCATTTTTGATAACTTGTGTTTTCAGTTAATAATGATTTTTAACTGCTGATGGTGCTAGTGTTCACCAAGGTGTCATCTTAAGAGTATTAGACAAAGTGAATATGAATATCTTCGGCAAATATAAAAGACAAAAAAATTAACTAACAGCATACATCTTTGCCTAAACTAATTAATTCTCTACATCATTGACCAGACTAATCACTGGATATACCTGGCTTGCCCTAATGTCAAGTCATTTGCAGTACATTATGCCGCTTACACAAAATAAGAACAGTACACAATAAACAAACCACACATACATACATCCCTGTAATGTAATTTTGTCTTATTCTTTTTTTTATCGTATCTATAATAAGTGATATTTGTATGTACAATAAAGATTTTATAAACAAATAAACAGCCTATAGTGTTATCTTAGATTGTAATATTAATAAATAGGCAAGTATACTGTATATAAATAAGTAAATAATAATGGGTTGGCCATTTATTTTTATCATTGTATTATCAATGCGTTGTGTCTGCAGATGCATAGCACTCGTAACAGTTATACCTACGTAATTTTCGCCATAAAGCGAACGAATGTTACTGACCAACTGACCATCATCAAAATATTTTGTTAACGAGTACTCCTAGTATTCATAAGTTTAACTGAAAATGGAAATGAATCTAAACTTCTTTAATTTTTTTTCCGCCTACTTATAGATACAAGTTTCGAATATATACTTAAATTTTGTAATTTGTCGTCTAGGAAAAACCTTCCTAAACTTGACTTGTACTTACGAAGCTGCAGCCTTGTACTGGATAATTTTAGATAAAGCTTACAAAAAAAATGTTCATTGTTGTTTCAAAAAGCAAGTTACCATTCTGTACTTGTCTTAATTTTGTGCCACTATTCAGCAATATGGAGTTATCCTCAGCTTTGCGGATAATTGACGGTCAGTGAAGACCATCTGAGACCACCCTAGTGTATTAATATGCCTATATTAATCACCCTGTGTAATTACTAAAGGAAATTGCAATTGTCGGTCTATTCGTAGTACAATGACTGCAGTTATTGTTTAATTTAATTCATAAATAATACGTAATAATACACACAGAATCAATTTTCGCACACTAAATCTATGCATTATTTTTGATTAAATACAGGTGACATATACATAATCAGCAATAAGTCCGCCTTTGCTCCATATGTTTGTAAAGTTTTTACTGTTATTTAACTATTCTGTATATGGGCATTATAGCAATTTTTTATTGTATTGTATAAAATGTGAAAATTTCAAGCATCTAAATTTCTATTATCTTTTTAAAAAGATTATTATGATAGGGGAGCCCAAGCGGGGATTTCGGGATTTACACGAGCGCGGCAGAATAATATACAGGGGGATATCTTGTACCCGGTTAAGTACTTCTACCAAATATTAGCTCCATATATATGGCCGCCCGTTAAGAATAAAGGATCAGATTAGTAAAAAAAAATTAATCATCTGAAATTCTCGAGCGCGTCAGATTAAGGTAGAGTTAGTTACTTACATGCTAAAACGTGTGTATTCTACTAATCTGACAATTTGCGAGTGACATAAAAAAGGGAAAGGGCTAAAAACTTGTAAAAAAAACGTCATCTCGACATTCTCCAGCGCGGCTACATTTTTTTCATTTTGAAGGAAATCATTCAAGGATTACGAAAAATTTATAATCTGACGTTTTCCACGAGCCGAAGTAATGAAAATTCTCATCGATAAAGTTTAATGCTGG
Source organism: Apomyelois bistriatella (assembly GCA_947044815.1). Lineage (NCBI taxonomy): Eukaryota > Metazoa > Arthropoda > Insecta > Lepidoptera > Pyralidae > Apomyelois > Apomyelois bistriatella. The sequence goes on from OX345689.1 coordinate 9,596,401, forward strand.
CTGCGTGATGCCTATAGCGCCCTCTCCGCGTTTCTATTCCTCTCTCACTCTTTCTATGTCTGTCTATTACTCTCTCACTTTGTCCCCACTCTGGTTTCTGCTACCATGACGCCCATGACAGCTGATCACACAGACTCCTTCGTGGCATGATATTGTTTACAACGTATTTCCAATCTGAGGTGAAATCGAACCAGAGGAGGAAGATGATTCTACCGACGAAGATGAAGATAATTAAAAAAAAAATACTCAAAAGTTTATTTTTTTGTAATCATTTCCTTATAAATACAAGTATGCTACTTAAAAAGCCATACCCTTTTTTATTTGCATGCTATTTCCTACGCTTTTTAATTAAGTTCAATGATTTAAAAAAAATTTAAAAACATTTTTTGAATTATCAGATTAAACAAATCTCTCCAGGTAATTATCAGATTATGAGACAGCACGTCTAGGGCATAGAGATGAACCATATATATCTTAATCTGACACGCTAGAGTATTTCAAAATGGCAATTTTTTTTTACATATTCTAAAGATGGCCGCAAGTTTGCGTCACATCCAAATCGTCAGATTATTGAATGAGAGCTTTTTTTAGGTTCACTTAACATCCTCTTAAAGAATCAGACGCGCTCGATTAATTTTTTTTTTTTTTTCATTTTCAACCCTTCCTTACGACTACCCCCATTATGCAAACAATCAGAATAACATAGATTCATTATTGAAAATACGTAGGACATGGATGTTACCAATATCTGATGCGCTCGAGTATGACCATGCAACAGTTTATTTTTACATTTTTGAAAATCTGTAGCCGCTCCCCCCACCGAGGAAAAGGTATACATTATATAACATTTTTTTCGTTTTATTATCTGAATTTCGCAACCCAATAGGTCTCTATGACGCTCGAGTACATCCCGAGTTAGCATCGTGGGCTCCCCTACTATTATTAAGCTTCATGTGATACATCCTTCAGAGAGACAAACGTATGAAAAGAGACACATTGGAGGCTTATTATAGTAATATAGTCCGGTTTTCACATTTACAACTACTATTTATTCAACTCTCTTACAGTTTCTCTTAAATTTAGAAAATAAGTAAGTCTTACTTCGGTATTAATAAATTCGTTTTAATATATTTCAATTCTGTTCTTAACATAACAGTTTTGTAATACTACTGTTCAAAAATCAGCTGCCTAGCTATTCTCGAGGAGTACTGAAACGTACTCAGCCAACTAGGATATCCTTTTAGCATATGTATTATTAACCGATCACAGAGAGCATTTCTGGTTCACCACATGACTATCGAATATATACTCGTACTACATTTCAGTTCATTTACAGTCTTAAGTCACTTGATTTAATATTAACAAGGTGCTTCGACCAGTAACCTATTAATACTTGTTACATTTTTGAGTTTACTTTTTAATTTTAGTTTAGTTTTAAGTTCTATTTTATCAATTTTAGTTTATTTTATATATGTTTGAGGCTAATTTTGAAGTTTTAAGAAGGTATTAGATCCTCTTTCCGTTTTTTGGGAAAAAATATTAGGTTCACATTTTAGACTTTAAATTATGTATGTATTATAAACTGTAAATCTTTCGAATATATGAAATAAAATATTTTTTATGATTTACTAGAGCCTGTTGTGAGTATTTGCAAATTTGTTTCGCTATTTGGTTTTCTGTAATAGTTGTATGAAGATGTGTTTCTCAACATATAGTGATAGATTTGCGAAACGATATGTAAAATCAACAAATAATGAGTACCTATTATTCTCATATCCTTACGATTGAGTGCTGCTTACAATTACACAGGACCTATATATGGGACATAATAAACTTCCAAGTATGTGGTAGGTCGACTCTATGTTTGCCGGTCGTTCCGAAGTTAAACCGAACTATTTTGAGAGCACTCTGTCTTGTACTTTTATAACGCAATAACGCTGTCTCCCAGTGATATTGCTCGTTCTCAAACTTGCAGTAGTACCTACTTGAAACACTACAAGTTTTGTATGAATCATGTATTGATGGCCTAGATAGAATAAAATGACTATTGCTCAATGCGTTTCATTTCATCTAGATTTTTCATCAACAAATTCGTATGTAGCTCTTGCCAATGTTTACTTTGCTTAAAAATACACCCTATTTGGTTACCGTAACTGGTAATGTATGTACACCACAATGTATTTTTTTCCTCAGTTTTAGGATGAATTCATAATAATGAAATCAATAAATATTTTAAAACCACATTGTATATATCTGTCGTTTTGGTCTTCTTCTTCATCGTGTCGATGTCTGATGGATTTATATGGTATCGGACCAAAACTCCGCCACCCTAATTGCGTTATCCGTGCCCTGCATAAGGTCCTCGACGGTACACCTGTGAGGGCACGAAGGACACTGCAACAAATGCTCCATAGTCTGCAGAGGATGACCACATAGGCAACGGGTGTCAGTAGGGTTACGTGCAAAACCCCAATCCACCATGTCACCTTTGCAGCGTCCGATCTGGGTTCTCAGTCTATTCAAGGATTTCCAGACCGGCCAGGGCAATCCCCCACCAGGCGGGAGCGTCTCTGTTGGGGTAATATAATCTGGAGGAAGGGCGAGCGAGTCGTTTTGGTGAGAATAGAATATAATAGAATAGAAAAATTATATTGCACCAAACAAATGTATACATATTTCTTTTTTTAAACTCTAGAGTGAGTGACTATAACAAACATTCATTCACCAAATCTTTGACATTCAGTTATATTTCTAGCTGTTGCTCGCAGCTCCGTCGGCGTGGTACTCTGTTGTCATGCCAAAAAAGCTTTTTTCCAGTATTCAGTTTTATACAAAATTTTATGCTGATCGGTTAATAGTTTTTATGTAAAAATACAAACACTGCACCAAACACTCACATCCACGTTTTTATAACAGTAGTGATTGTATTGAGGTTTGTACCAAATATGTCGACCAAATTATTATAGGACATAGATACCTTAAAATCATAATGTAGTACCCAGCGAAGTCTACACATCAATTTGTATGATAATGGTACAATAAAGAGTATATCTATCTATCTATCTATGGACATTGGGCACATTACACTATATAACATAGTTGGTACAGTCGGCAGTGTCCGCCCATAATAGCGGCTATTTCCCGTTTTCTTCCAAGTTCAATGGCTCGGTGCACCGTCGCGGTCCACTGTGTTTTTCTGTTTTATTGCCTTACCCTACAGTTAGCGGGCACGAAACAAATGTAAGGACAAAGGATTCGCTCAGTTTTAAGTATTATTTGTTTGAGTAATTGATTACTTTAATGTAAAATAATTTCCTGCAAACTAAACTAGGTATTAATTTGACTAATTACGTCACGATTTAATGAAAAAATCCTATATTGATGGTTTTCATTCCGTTATACACATTTCTATTTGCCTATAAAATACTTCTTCACATATGTGGTAGCGACTTGTGCAAAACTACAAAATCAAATTCCAATGATGCTGTAATAATTTTTAGAAATTTTTAGATATAACGCAGTTAGATGCGTTATATCTACATCAAAAAATATTATTTATTTGATTTGCGCTTACTAGATATTTATAACATTTTCGTATTTACAGGAAGGGGGGGGGGGGGGGGGGGTCTCAGGGCTCCTAGAGAAGCAATCGCAAAAATGCTAACATTAAAACGAAAGATTCACAATAACAAAACATTTTCTAATCCTATAAGTAAGACTTCACTCTGAAATTAGAACGTTCCTAAACTCAAGAGAAAACATTACGTACAAAATAAATATTTCTATTTGAAACAGAGTGCTTTTTCGTGACAGTGGCTAAATTCCAAATAGTGTAACATCGTTTCGGATTGCGAACACAACCCCCGTTCTGAGCTGTTTTGTTTTGAAAGGAGGTGTAACTTTCTAGTCTCTGTCCTAACAAACTTCTTGTTCCTATCTCACAAAGAGTAGGTAATAAGTTAAGACGTCAAGTACACCCGTACATATTTTATTTTGTCGAAATAAAAAGTGGCAGTGGTATACAAAAGATTTAGCACCCACTGATCTTTAAAGACATTGTTCCTAGTTCTAACTTACTATATTAATGACTTAAGGAAACGCTTAAAAAATCAAACATACTTTCGGCCGTCTTAGGATACGAGTAATGCTTCTGGGTTCGATCTCCAGTCAGAGCTAATTGAATGACCTTTATCAAATTGTCTTTGGTCTTGAATGTTGACAACATACATTTAAGTATAATTTTAGTAGGTAACGCAGCGTCTTCAATTATAATATTATTTTTTTATAAGCCTTAATTGTCCCACTACTGGGAAAAGGCCTCCCTCTTGTCTTCCAGCACATGACTGGAAGGAAGAATTATAAAAGTAAGGTAAAATTATAAATTTACAAAACAGAAAAGTTTTTTAAGACTTCTTGTAAATAGCTACAGGGTAATTATCGCAAACCATAATTCTAAACTTGTTTTCATTTTTAATCATAAACTAGCTGACCCGGCGAACTTCGTACCGCCATTCTTAATATTTTTTTTTCTTAACCCGTGACGCGTCCAAAGTCCTAACCGAGGCCATAACGCAAAAGTTGCGCGCAGCGTCCAAGAGCCTAACCGAGGCCGTAACGCATTCCGTACTCTTTGACATTTTTTTTCTATGGTTTGAATTGATTGGTCCATTTAAAATTTATATGAATACCAAAAGGAACTCTCCTTCTGTTGATTGGTATTTTTTGAGCCAATAAAAATCGAGAAACCTTTGCCCAATGAGAGTAAATTCGTGAGTAAACCGCGCCACAAGAAAAAGCCCGCCATTTTTGTTTTCGTTGTGCGAATACGCGCGTGCCTTGAAATCGGAAATATGTCCAAATCTTTTAACAGAAAAGTATTTGTTTCATGTATTATATATCAAATTAAAGCTAATTAAGTAACCTATTTGTTAAATGTATTTGTTTTAGCCCAATTGTAAAAAAATGTGTTGAAAAAACGACTTAACTTTCACAAACTAAGATCGTCAATCTTTTGATTTCATTTTATACTCCGATATTTTAATTTTAAAAACAATAAAATATCATGAAAACTATTTATATTCATTGTAAATTTACTGAAGAATGTATATTGCAACTGTGTCATAATCATTTTGTTGAAACTTTATAAAATTCCACATAAATTCGTAGTAATCTAATACTTTCCGATCATATTGTTCGATGCCAGGACATTGACCTTACAATTTGGTAGCGGTTGCATAGTTTGTACAGATGACAACAAAATTGTGCCATGTTGACACAATTTTTTTTTTTGCATAAATACTAATTGGAGAATATGTTTTAATTTTTTTATTTTATCAATTTTTAGGGATTATGTGTTCATAATAAATAAAAATGTTTTATCAATATACCTACCTATCCTAAATATTGCTATACCACAGAAAATATTACTAACGTAGCTATACGATAAATACCGTAGTACTAATTTATGCCTTTGTCTAGTTAAAATAAATAAATACTTAATTGAAATATTGTAACGATTCACCATTTTTTTTTACCCTTGCCAAAAAAGGGGTGTTATGAGTTATCGTGTCTATATATAGTTATGTAATAGTGGTAGCTCCCAGATGATCCCAGACGATTTTACTAAACTGAAAATTCTTTTTGTAGCGAAATTTTATAAACCACCTGACATAAAAGAGGTGTTAGGTTTATCTTGTGTGTGTGTAAGTATGTGTGGTGGTGGTAACCCCCAAATGATGATTATTTACTTGCGAGACAATGAACTTTTTGATAAATAAACCTCCTTTTTTGAGTCAATTAAATAATAAAGAACCTTCTTCTAAATGTAATAAATACTTTTAGAAAAACCGCATCAATACCAATTCAGCCAAACGTGAAATAATGGTGGGAAAAATAAATGCACATATACAGATTCACCTGACTACTTCCTTTTTGAAAATCGGTTAAAAAGAGGTGGGAACATAGATATTATACTTGGTGCTGTGTCTTGGTGTGTAAGTGTGAGTGTGCCGAAGTGAGCGATTATATTTTATTTACCTTTCATTTCGGGAAAAACACAGTTCTCGAGGGAAATTCTTGCGGGCGAAGCCGCGGGCGAAAGCTAGTTCTAATATAATTTTGATATGATTATATTTTATCCAAATGATTGTTTTTACAAAGTGGATATGAGATATAATGGGTAGGTATTAAGGTATTGAACTACTTTAGCTCATAGTCTATTTCGTAGATTATATCTACGAATTATATCTCTTTGAACATTTATATATTTATTTATTATTTTAATACATACAGATTTACTAACACGTGTAATTATATTATAAGTATCGAATATAAAATATATATTTGTTATTAATAATAACATTTATCTAAAACATTTACCCAGTAAAGGAACTTGGATAATATTCATTCTTAAATTTTTGTTGCTAACTGTACTATCCTTGCGCTTCGCGCCAACGTCGCGCGCGAAACACCTGCGTCGGTTTCAAGGTCAGTCTATCCGCGCGACACGGCACATCGCGGCCATTTTTTCGAACGCGTCAAATTTAGCGGTTTAATTAAAAAGATAATTGTTGAGTGATAGTTTGTGGTTGAGTATTGTTATTATACTTATTCGTCGCGTAATTTATTAGACTTTATGATATTGAAAATGGTTTAAGTGAAGTGTGTGTGAATTTAGTGCAAATTGATGTGTAATACGTGAATGGCGCCAAGAAAAACATCGATTTCAAAAGATTGGAGTCCATAAAGTATTATCCGGTATTTATTAGTACATTATTTTACTTTTATCTTCAAGCGCGTCTCTTTACCTTTTTTTACGTATACAAATCATAAAATATAATTATACATTTTAGGCACAAATTCAGTTTTTCCGCGGAAAATCGGGAAAATTTGCTTAGTTTTTGACATTTCCAGTAATTGATGCTAGGCGACTTCGTTCGCGTCACGGGTTAAGAACCTTTAACAGAGTATTAGAAATTTCCAAAAAAAAATCAGCCAAATCGGTCAAGCCGTTTTCATGCTATGTCGTGACGACGGAAAACGGGTTTCATTTTTATATATATAGATGTATTGAAACAACTTATCACATCCCACCTCACGACAAACAAACTGAGACGGTCGTGAATTAATTTTTCTATAGTACCTAATTATTTTTACCAGAATGTTAAATAACTGGCTACTTTGGGCACAGCTTTGCTTAATAATTTTATATTGAAAAAATATATTGATTCTGTAAAGGAAGGTTTACGAAAGGAATATTCGATTTTTATTTATAACTCACGTTAATTAAATTTGCCCATGTCCGCTAATCTGGCAAAATCTAACGTTCATTAAAAATAATGTGGCATGAGCCGGTTGAGCGCCTACTGATGAGTGGGTGCAAGACCGTGCTAGAGTATCAGTATTCCGCACAGCGTTCGACGGAAGGAAACAAATTCCCAAAATTGAATTTTAGGAAACGAGTTGAATGCGACACGGAGTACACAAACTCGACAACGAGATTTTTATTATCTCTACAATGACTTTATTCTCGCTTTCACAAATATGTGGATTTCAGGGGTTTGTGTCGAATATAATTCATAGCATGATGAGAATAAAATTTTGGAGAAAATTGAAATTAACTGAAACGTCAAACTTATCGGAATATTCGTCATAAGTATACGTAGGTAAAGAAAAATTATGATCTCTTCAGATACCTCTTTGGTATATAATATGTTATGAAGAAATTGACATAGTGGCAGCTAAATAAAACGAAAGGAAGAAGTATAAAATAATTGTAAAATGAGATGAACAGCAAAGGAAATACAAGAAAGCTATAAAATAACAACTCGGAAATTAAAAATATACGTTGTTTCTTTACTTTCAGAGCAACACATATTGTTAAATTTCAAACTAACGCATTGTTCATTCTAAAGAAATAAAAGAAGAAGAAGAGAGCCAAGAGCTGTAAAATGCAAACTTTGTATAATTTGGTCCAGTGGTTAGAGCAATCGAATCAAACTACAAACTTTTTTATTTCTTTAAGTTGTGATTGCAAACTTGAGCAAATAAATTTTAAACAAATATTCATTAATTATTTATTTAAACTGTCTCTGACTGTTGACTTTTTATTATTACTTATATTTAAAAAAAGTAAACTGTATTATTTTCATTAATACTTCTCTAGAGCACACCAACTTATATGTATGGCAATTGAATAACGATTTCAACTAAAGTCGGAAATAGCTACACTGTCAAATTACTTTTGGAGAATTATCTCCAGTGCAATTGTTAAATTGCACAAAGACGAACTTAATGCCGGTTGGAGACTCGTCAGAGTCTTAAACTTATGAGACTTAATATCTCGATGTTCTGAGTTCTGTCATAGAAACCTTTGCTAAAAAACCTTGATTGTGACGACTACTTTCAAAAGATTAAGATAAATCTCATGGCAAATCCATTTTATGACTGTTTATTTTCTGCACAATTTAATTGTATGCGCTAATGATATGCGTAGTTAACTAAAAATATCTGCCGCCGTACTTAATATCAATCTTTTTTCATAAATACCTATTGTGGTGTCCACCTGTCAGAAAAAAACAAAAAACCTATCTATAATGAAATCCGCTGAAAGAGATAAAAGTTAGTCAATATCTCTATAAATATAAAATAAAGTCGTGTTAGTTACACAATTTATAACTCAAGAACGGCTGAACTGATTTGGCTGAAAATTGGTGGGGAGGTAACTTAGAACCAGGACAAGGACATAGGGTACCTTTTATCCCGGCAAAAAGCACTGTTCCCATGGGCAAAGACGCGGACAAAGGCTAGTTTATTTATAAAAAAATAATAGTTTTCTTTTTTTACTATTATTTCTACTCCGGTATGTTCAACATGATGTCCATAGTAAAAGTACTTTATTGATTTTTCAATTTTGGGAATCTTAAATATAATAAATAAGTACGGTAATTTAAAATTCATCCGAACAATTAACGGTATTAGATTGTTTCCAGCTAACACGAATTATAATTAATATTTTTGTGATTATGTAATTTGACTAAATAAATATTTTCTTTTTTCATGCTAACAATTCTATTTTTAAATTATGTAATGAAAATATATTATGAAAGTATATAAAGAAATGAAAGTATATTAATGTTGCTCTCCTTGAGGCCAATAGGAGAAATTTTAAAGTTTGGGTTTGTATCTTCTCAAATTGTTATTCAAGTGGCACTGTTTTGAGGGCGTGTGCCGAAATATAAATATCATTGTTGTTGATTCAACTTTGTCTTGTAATACGAGTACATGCACTATTTCAAAAGATATTATTAAAAGTAATATTTGAATTTAATTTCAGTAAGTATGTATTTTATCTAAGCATTATTCTAGTCCCCGCTTTAGCCAGCCCTGCTGCTGAAAATATGTTGTAAGAATAGATTGCTCCGTGTCTTTCCGTAAACATTGCAAAAGATTTTTTTTCCTAATGCATATATTATTTTTCTGCCTTCGACTGCTTTTAAAACTCCTACAGCATTATACAAAGTGGGGTGCCCGATTTTAATTATTTTCACACTACGACGAAGTAATTAGCAAAATTACAGCACGCGAGGCTTATGGACTTAAAAGTTATAATAGAAAGAGCACTTTGTCATGTCAGGCTTTTAACAGGCTCTTTAATTTCTCTTTGTGCATTAAATTAAGACATTAAATCGTTTATGTCAAGGTTTAATAAGAGCACGTAAATGTATCAGAATGTACGTGAGATGAAGGTATTGTAAATGACCCAATCAATTTTATGATGGCAGGCAATGTAATTATGTATGTATGCCTTGAGAGCTCCGATGAAATAAAAGTATCGATTCTGCTCTGAGTTAAATATTAGCAGTTTATCTAAATTAACTTTGCTCAATATGTTTAAAAAATAATTATAATCGATACCACTAGTTGTATTGTACAAGAATTTTAAAAATAATGGAGTCATCGTCATAATAGTAACAAAAAATCCATTAATAATCTATTGCTAGAGCAAAGCAAACACTCAAAAGTGAGGCTCCAGCTTTCCAGGATAGATTAGTTCGCTTTATCTGTCCTTAATTCTTTGAATAGTTTGATAATTATGTTCTACACCACTCTGTTGCCAATTAATACAAGATATGGGAAAAAATAAGAACCCTAACTTCAATAAAAAATCTCTACATTTAATTTTTAAATGTCTCTACCATTTAATTTTTAAATGTCTCTACCATTTAATTTTTAAATGTCTCAAGTGCATTCTAGTCAATTCCTGTAATTCCCGTTTTACCTGTCACATTGATGGGTGATCAGGTGATTTACCATCAAGAAAAAAAAATCAGTTTATGTACTTCGTAAGTTATTTTTCCAACCAAAGCTACCAATAGTTTGTCGTCAAAGACAATTTCGCAAACATTCCCTAGATACATTATCAAGTCACCATACAACGTGCATTTTGTACCAAAGAAATACGAATACTCTACGTATGTATTTCTGTGGCTGCAGGCCTTCCCCGGATCCAATTTTAAAAACTTGCTCCATGTTGTATCCTTTTCTGAATATCAATGTGCAAGAGTTATGGTTGGTGTTGTCCAAGTATTTTTTAGTACGATATTAGGTTTTTACTGTTCATTTTTTATTAAAAAATTCAGTTTTTTTTCAATAACAGTTGAAGTAAGAACACTTCCAAAACAAAGTAACATACATTTTTCTTGTATATCGCGGTCAATTGATTCCATTTTACTGGTCGGAATACATTTCATAAATAAGCTATTCGACTTCAAAATAACATTAATGATTCCTTTTCTGTAAATCAAACATAATAACCACCATCCATTCTAAATTGTAAAAAATCGAAATTTTCAACCAATAATTCTACAGTCGTATACAAGATCCATTTTAGCCTACGAAATTAAATACATGTCCGCACTGGCATTGCGCTAACGGAAATTGAATGCGAAACACTATCAACTATGGACATTCTGACACAACCCGATGGACGTATGCCTGACGCCTGTCAAACGGACACAAAGACATCTATCTCGACACGATGCAAAGACCTGACGTGATTCAATTAGCACCAAGTTATTGCTACCATTCGTGAATGACTTTTGACCTTGTCAATCACAAACAGGGCTGACTGTTTGTGATTGACAAGGTATGTAAACTAGCTTGTTTGATAGAGTCGGTGTATTTGACGGATTGTTTTTTATTTAGTTCATTGGATTAATAAATAAAACTCTAATACGTAACGTAACCACAGAGTTAAGTTAATGTTTAAACTTGTTATCCGCGCGAATCGAAGTTTAAACAATTTCACTGTGAGGTTTACTGAATAAATAACAAGATAAATAAACCACTATATACTTATAAACATACAATAAAAAATTGAGAAATACGCAAATGTTATTGTGAAGTGAAACATTAAAAAGTTTTTTTAAAGTTACTCAGATAGTGGGCGATTACCGACATAAAAATACTTGAACCAAATTGAGAACCACCTTTTTGTAAGTCGATTAAAAAGGAAAAAATAAGGGGATAATATGTATGGGGATTACTTGTCCTAAAATTAAAGAAAAAACTAGTTTGAAATTAAAAACTAAATTCTACTTAAAATCTTAATTTTAAAACTTAATATTTGAGAAGGCAATTAAAATTAATAAATAATGGGGTACTTATAAATCCTGCATCGGCAAATAGACGTCAATGAAGAAGTTTCTACGTAACTAACAAACTTCGTTCGAAGCCACGTATCGAACTGGGAAAGATTCAGGAACTACCACAAACTTTCAATAATCCCCATAAGTCTATTGTGAGAAAGTTTCGCTAAACTATTAAACTATTTGATAGGGTATCATCGGCAGAATGTTATATTATTTTGAATGGACTGCACGTGAACTTGAAATATATTTTTTTTTATAAATTATTTCTAAAAAATATGTCTTATTCCTTTGGGTTTATATTATTAGCTTTTGAGGTACGGACCCTTTAAAACAACGATATTACCTGATTAAATTAGTACGAGTATATAAACTTAAGAATCACAAATAACCACAAAGCTTAATTGATTAGGTAGTTATATTTACTACAGTCATACAGTAAACGAGTACAGAGCAAACAATTCTAAAAATAAAGGAGCAAATCCACTATTATGTTCGCACTTCCATTTTACGCCAGTAATTACACTCATATATTAGTTCCTCGAACATAACAACAAGCATAGGAATAAAAAAGCACTTCCCGTGGCAATTTCCTATATGCAACACCGATTGTTATTCCGACAAACTCCGCAGACCAGCTGGAGGGTATTAAAGCAATAAATATCCATTATGAACTTGCTTAATTTCGAATAGCACTATTTTACTATTTCACTAATTTAAGCTTAACGAGGAATGTGACCGAAAATTTTGGATTTGGCTACGGGGCACGCTTTGAAGTTGTAATTGCAAGTTTATTACACTAGTGGAGTAATTGCTAATTTCCGGTTATTCTTCAAACTTTATTTGATGTAAAATTATTTGCTGTAGGTACTGTTCTTAAACAAATATAAAATATGTATAATTTTAATAGAATATCAATTAAAATTAAATAAAACTAGGATCGGCGTTGTGTGTCTAATTTCCATAGTATTTCATTGGATACAGTTACTACTTTCCATGAGGGAAGGTTTTATTTATCCATTCATTAGATAATATTTAAGGCTGTTTATATGAGTTTCATCTCATAACACAGATGCCTGCCACATTCACCAATAAAGTAATCTGAAGGAGTATTGGCGTCAAGCAGGCTGGGTAGGTAGGCTTGGTAGCAGGCTAGGTAGCCTGCTTGACGCTTATGGCTATAGATAGGTACCTATAGTCATATAATAATGTCAAAAGTCTGATACGTCTTAGTGCTAGAGGAGAGAATGATAGACGTCGTTCTGTGGCCAAATTCAGCTTCCAAATGAGACTTCCCTATCTTCTTCAATATATTATCCTTATACACAATAAAAAGTCACGCTCTCCGAGTGTGCACATTATCGCAAAAATATCTATAGAAGTATCAAAATTTACATACATCCATACCAAGTGATATAACATAGAAGATAAGATATTGCACTTTTAATCGTATGATCTATCTTATAAAATAAAACAAGATTATATAAACCTTCGAACTTTTATTTAGTCTAAAAAAACAATTATTTAATTTAATATGGGTTTTCTCTTTCCATTTTTCACGTAGACTCATAGTTCTCATTATATGTATCCCACCTACAGAATAAAATCACAAAAATATAAAAATCTTATTTTTAGATTTTTATAAATTTAGGTACCTACCTACCTCTCGTGTTAGCTAAAAGTAGAGCAATAGAGAGAGTAATAGTTCTACTTAGATGCAATGTAACTATTTTGGGATTTGTTATGTCGGTGCAATAAAAAGTTTTTCTATTTTATTCTACACTTGTTAGCTCTGGCCTGTAAGTATCCCTTTCATACATATACATCTAGTTAAGATTCAAGTATAACACAAACTCATTAATGATTCTGAAAATATAAATTTATAATATGAAGATTGACTGAATATAACGTAGAATAATCTAGCTTTGAAAATAATTTAAGTTAATAAATTAAATATCATTATGGTTTTTAATTTTTACATTGCCTTGTAACTAAATAACGTGTCAAGACGACGATTAAAAATAAAACAAAAAAAAAACTGCAACCAAAACCTAGACGATAAAAATGTTTAAAAGATCACGTCAAATTCAGAGTCATACTGTTTGCTTATAACCGAGTTAATATTTAATGTTATGCATTTCCGAAAAAATGCATCGTATTTGGACATACATCAAACCAATTTGCACGTAGCATAGTGACGCGCATGCTATGTCCGTATTCGTGGAAGCGATTCAACCAACTATGAACACAAATACAGAAACCCCAGAATTTATACTTGAAATAATAACCATACTCATCGAATTAAATCAAAAGGTTTTTGTAGAAAGAAAAGAAGAAAACATATAGTTTTATTGTGCTGATCAAGGAAAGAAGAAAAAAATACATAATAAAGATGATATCTAAAAACGCGAGTCAATTTTATGATCACAAGTATATTACTCGCATTTGATATTATAAGCTGTATGAATTACATCCAGAAAATAAGTAATACAACCCTTAGTATTTGAGCTACGTAGCAAAACCTTTGAAGCTTAAAATACGTTTGTAGCTACTCAATCAATCACAGATTACAAAATGCTAAGTAATGCACTAAGACTAGTGCAGACATTCAACTGCCATACAAAGAAACGCGACGATTTTTAGTGTATTAAAAGAGTCCTCCCTATACTGACACATATTATATTAACCATCTATAGATAACTAAGACATTGTGATTCTATTCGATAACTTATTAAATAAAAAACAATCGGATAACGATACTTTGAAAAATCATGTTTTAATAATTTACACATTTTCTCAAAAAATAAGCGGGGTCCTAACTAAAATGATTTTTTTAATCCTTGTAGCGCCACCTATTAAGAAGAAAAAGAACTAAATATTTTAAGATAATGGGAGCACATAGTCTATTAGACATGGATATTCAGGTCTTATGCGTAGTATTTTTTAATAGAAGGTTGTTAACTGGATGGTTATTAGCTAATTGGCATGTAAGTTATCCATCTGTCCTCTTACTATTTCCTACTTTGAACACAATAGGCACGTTTATTGGAATGCATCTGGCCATGCAGCGCTTGATAGCTGTTATCAACATATTTTGTCATAACGAACGTTAATTGAGATTCAATGGACTATTTCATGACAACTGGTCAACAATGGTATATACTAACGTACGAGTATATAATACATATAGGTTAGGAGCTCTGTAAATCCTCCATGGTAAGGAACAATGTTTTACTGTCTTGGCTCAAAATATTGTTTATTATTAGGTGTAAGTTAAACAATGGTAATAAACCTACATATTTTTAGTTTCATTTCACTAGGTTTTTGAAATTATTATTTTATTTAATTATTTTATTGCCGATAACCTGAAAAATTTAGCTAATAGATACAAACTATTTTGTTTTGACGAAGTATGTTGCTGATATAATTTTTATGAACATCAAAATGTTCATAAAAAAGCTTCATCAAAATGAAGCTTGTTGCGGATGTAAATTTAATAATGGCTTATAGACATTAGTTATTTTGTTAAAGGCTAATTAGTGATTCAAGAAACAATCAAGTTAGGGACGAAAACATTGTTTGTTTGTATCTTTTATTTTTAATATACTCGCTTATATAAATTTCCTGTCGCAGTACATTTTTATAGATATAAAAGACTGTCATAACTCACGAATAAGGCGCTTAGTATTGTAACATCTCACACGCTTAACCAAAGAATAACGTTGATTACCAATAAAGATACTATTATGGGGCAATTTTGGAGTCGTCGTCACTATCATGAGGACACTGTCACTGATGAGCCAGTGGTCTCAATGTCACGATAAATAGCCAGTAATACACTTAGGCAGGGACGAGGACTAGTAATAGGTTGGGGCGTAACGTGATTTGGTAGCGCCCTATTACCTTAATGCTCCACAAGTATTCCGGCAACAAAGGAGGGTTCTTAATATAATATCGACGGTAGCAGTCACGTCCCTATATGGAACAGTGTGTGTAGAATTTAAATTTTGAACATCATTTTCGGTATCACCAAATTATTCGTTTTATTTAAACCAATCTAAAGCATAACAAAAAACCGGCCAAGTGCGAGTCGGACTCGCGCACCGAGGGTTCCGTACAAACCTGCAAGGTTTACAAAGTTCGTTCATTACGACAATCGAGTCATAACTATGGTATTTTTATTGCAAAATGAAATTCATAACATTACAATGGGGAAAGATGGAGGAGCATAAATTTAAGACAAAGATCTCTTTATCGTTTAAGTAATCCTTTATTTTAAGTAACTAAAAATTTAAGGTTTTCGGAATTTTTCCTTTATGTGTGCTATAAAACGTTGCTTCATGCCAAATTTCAAGATTCTAGGTCGACTGGAAGTACCCTTTAGGTTTTGATTCCCTTGCGAGTACTTGCGAGTTTCAAAATATGCAGCTTAAATTGCTGTTTCTTTTGATTGCGTTGACATAGAAGTTTGATTTTGCTACAGCTTAAAGGTATTATAGACCTGAGTATTTGGTATGAATTTCAATTTAATACCTCTACGCGTTTATGAGGAAATGGATAGTAAGTTTAAAATTATTTAAAAAAAATATATTATGTGATGTAACTAAAAATTTATGGTTTTCGTAATTTTTCCTTTATCTATGCTATAAGACGTTGCTTCGTACCAAATTTCAAGATTCTGAGTTCACGGGAAGCACCCTGTAGGTTTTGATTCCCTTGCAATTGTCGAAAATTTGCGGCATAAACGGCTGTATCTTTTGATTGCGTTGGCTTAGAAGTTTGATTTTTTCACAGCTTCAAGGGACAGTAGACCTGAGTAATTGATATAAATTTCAGCTTCATACCTCCACGCGTTCCTGAGAAAAAGGGTCTTGACAGACGGACGGACGGACGGACGGACAGACGGACAACAAAGTGATCCTATAAGGGTTCCGTTTTTTCCTTTTGAGGTACGGAACCCTAAAAATAATAAAATACTTATGTAGTAACGTGATTAAGGTTTATTTTAGTCCGTGAAATGTCATCGATTTTACAATAAACATAAAACAGCGTACCTTTTTTTTTATTTATTTGGAATATCAACTCTAAAAAAAACAATAATATTATAAATATAATGTCTAATAAATTGAAATAATTAATACATTTTCCTAGATCAAAAATGGATCCTGGTCATCTGAATATATTTTTTTTTTAATGAAATATTTTTGTTTGCAAATCGTAATTTCCATGTCTCTAATCAAGACTTTCAAAAACTATAAAACAGTTGCTAAGAGGCTGTACACCATTTAATTAAGAGTCAATCAAATATGGAGAAAACTTACGGTCACCCGAGGCTATATGCTCTTTTGTAATTTTCGTGAAATCTTTTTTTTTTCAACAAACTTAACTGTCTAGCTACCTATTAATCCCATCTATTTTTATTTACTTTGTTATATGTATTCGCTCATTTTTTGGTCAATCTTTTCCTTAGAGACGGATTAAAAGATAAGTCAGCCTTCCTATTGATTTCGCAATCTGGCTGACGTATATCCAGATAAGGTCTTGATAGAAAACTTTAGAAAAAGATGTTTACTCGTTTTGTTAACGTTAATTTTATATAATCTTTCTCAGTATGACCATAAGATAAAAAGTAAACTTTGTTTCCATAAATACTATAGGTATGAATATGAAAATCATAGTAAAGTTGAATTTTACTTACATTTTATATTCTATCCTTACGTATCATTTATCCATACTTATCATATATCAGATTAAACTTAGCGTTAAAAATTTACCTACGTATAGCATTTTTGAAATAACTTTTTGGAAATGTTGCTTTAGAGTATATCATTTCAATCCGTCGTCATAGCGTTTTCCTGGTTCCATTCCAAACGTTATTTCGTATTCAGACTTCAAAATCCGGGGTACGTTATTATTTTTGGTTTTTCCACACAGATCACGTAGTGGCCCTTGGCTGGCTATCATAGCCTATAGACGCCAGTAAGACCAGGGGTATTAGTTCGCATTTATGCCTTATTAATTATGTAATTTGACTAATATATCACAGGCTTAATCGCCTGACTGTTTATTAATACAAATGATTCGGTGCTTTGGGAGGCACATAAAGCCGTTTATCCTGGCAGCTGCCATGGTAGTTGTTTAAGAAACCATGTCATAAGGTCAATAGTCAACCTCTGACACCCAAGCGTAGAGGGTCAATTAACTTTGTAATCCACGCGATATGTAGGAATGATATTCATACTGAACCAACGCGACTTTATTTACATACGTCTTTATATACTTTATATAGTATGATTAAGATATCGACAGTGTCAATATCAGACGCGTTAGCATCGAGCTTGTGACTGACGGACGTCTGAAGTGTCCTTACAACAACGATGGGTTGATGATATTATATTGAGACGGTATAGACGTAGTGTATATTTTCTTTGGTATAGATAAGAACAGCATTCAACTTAGTTTCTAGTGAAGTGCAAGTAAAAAAACATTGACCGATCGAATTTGTTTTAGACATTTTAATTTAATAGTCAAGATTTTTATTTTTTGTTATTTTAACGGAATATTTGTTGTAATTTAGACTGGAAAATAAAAACGAAAAATAATAACGACAGTTGTATTTTGTTGTTATCCATTATGTTGTAATTATTACTTACACGACAGTTTATATTATATTCAAATCAATTCAATTTTCTACAACTTCATAAATGCGACGATAGATGTACGATTTGGGAATTATTCGCGATTCAAAATTAAAAGTATAAAATAAATTAAAAAATTTATTGTAAAAAAAATCATACACCAAGCTCAGAATAGATATGACTGGAGGATACTAACTGCCAATTTTGATTATGGTGGTTACGACCCTAAGCTATCAGGAACAAGACTTGAAAGAAGAAATAAAATAGGTCTATTTTTGGTTCAGTACCTGATTGCCCTTACATTTAAAATCAATCAACTTTAGCCTTTGATCGTTTTTTTTTTAAACAAAAATTATCCCAGCGTATTCTCTTTTTTAGTTTAGAATACATTTTAACTAAGTATTGTCCTAGATTTGGTGGTACTGATTATTATATCTCAAACTATCACAGAAAGCAGAGATATACGCAAAAAACAAAATAAAAAGCATAAATTAACCTACATATAAAATAAAAATACTTTGAATTTATATCACGACCTGAAATCAACTCTCTATCACACTAACTCACATATCTGGTCATCTGAGCCTCGGAGTCTCAGTCAATCTTTGCACTTCGCAGCCACTAACGTGATTTCCCAAATCGGCCTGCTCTCCACTCTGAGTGCTCTTGAAACGCTCAGTAAAAGCCATATCAAGGATCTACAGTGGGCCACATAAAAAGAAAACTGTTTAGGTGTAAGTGTAATGGTTCTGCACCTTGTATACAATAAATATGATTACGAGTTCATTTAGAGGTGCCGTCTGACGTCTGAAATATTTAAAGAAAGTGATAAATAATATAGTAACAATAGGTTATACTTAAAAAAACAATTGTCTTGCGCTCGATTTCCAAATTCTATGATATTAGCCTATTGCGCTTTACATTTGTATTTTGTACAATAAGGGTAAAATAAATAAATAAAAATAAATAAATAGTTGCATTAACGTGTTCCCGAGGAGGTTTACGCGGGCGAAGCGGCGAGCAAAAGCTAGTTTTGTATAAATTCGTGCTGGCCTAATGTAATAGAAGCTTGTTGATAATTAATAATTTCCAAGGGAAAGCCTCCATCAAAAGACAGTTTGTAGCTGATCGAACAATAACAGATAATTAGGTCTTAAGTAATAATATCTTTCGGCACAATGTTCTGATGTCGCAGTAGGTCGACGGGAAGATCTTTTGAGTGATGTGTGTCAATCCAACCAAATGAATTGCTGCTCGCTTCTCATCAATCATTTTGCGGCTGAATGCTTGAAAAACTAGATCTGTGTAAGTTGCAGTTTTTTATAAGTACTAATTTACCCGACTGCATCAGAAAGTTTTTTTTTACCTGTACGTATGGATTTTTTTGGTAAAGTTACGATACTGTTTTTCAAATAATATTAGTACAAAACCCATTTTTGTCATAAGTGTTGTGAAACATATGCAAGTAAGGCTGACACTAAATAATTTGGGCCTTTAATATAAATAATTACCCACATAAACGTTTATAAAACTTAAAAATGCACATACCTAGTAAAATTACCTAGTAAGTTACAATAACCTTCTTAATAAAAAAATGCAACGATGTTTTCGAAAATTTGTATAAAGTGTTGACTTTTATAACTATTTTGGCGAAGCGAGTCAAGTAAATGGGTTAATGAAGAGGAAAATGACGTCATCCATCTTAGTTGGATTCCTCTCAGCAACCTTCACAAGCCGAGCTTAATTCACTTCATTACTGCTTTTTATCTCTTTATGTCTCGCTTTAAATATTGCAGTCTGTAAAAATAAACAAAATTGTTTATACATACATTAGATCCACCTTTTCAATGTTTTCGGGTAAAGTTATCGGCACTTTCCTAATTGACATAAAATGAGTTTTTTTTTGGACTTTTAACATCAATTGAAACTTTATGGTCAAGATGCCCACTTTTATTATAATTATTTTATCAGTTATTTAAGACAAGGAAAATTAAATTTTATCTAAATTTTACGATTAGCCGGTGTCGTGACATTCGTATGCGTAGCACTGTAGCACTGTAGCACTGTAGCACTGTAGCTACGATTGCTGCTACGACACTGTACTACTGTACTACGACAGCTAGCTACGCGAAATCACAAATCTACTCATTCACCAGACTTCTACCAATCCTTCTTCGCCAAACCAAATTAAAAATTTACTACAATAAAATTACATGTATAATTTTGAATGTATATTTGTACGGAACTTCCCTCCACCTCCCATGGCTCTACCAACCTCTCGGTTATACGAGCCGAATCTCGGGAGAGTGCGCTGTACTAGCATTTCGCATCTCTTTCCAGTCGCACCTGCTTGATCTCCCTACAAGTTCTCTATAGTGTCGCCTATCTATGCAATCATTGCATTTTAATAACTCTCCCCCATCCTTAGGGGGCTTACGTTCACAAGTACGCCTCGCTTGCCTTCTCGGCCAGAGGCCAGCTTCTGTCTTCTAGGTCTTTGTGTTTGTCACAGTTTCAGTTTTTCTCTTCGTCTTCTTTGTCTGCTTGTGGCAGTATTCTTAATGTGCTCCTACTTTTCAAGTTATGCCCCTCTCGAGGCCGCTTCGAATTTTATGCCACCGATGCGAGAATTCTTTTAGCCGCTTAAAGTTCGCCTCAGATCCCACGAGATCGCAATAGTAGACTGGGCCCACCCCGAGCGGGACAACATTATTTAATAGTTCCCTACGCGCCTCCTCATAAATCGGGCATTCCCAAAGTACGTGATGGACGTCCTCAGTGACCGCTTCCTCGCAGAAGCAGGCTGAGGTGTCCGAAAGCTTCATGCGATGGAGCCTACCCCTGAAGCAGCCGTGTCCGGACAAGATCTGAGAGGTCTCATAGTCCGGTTCGACCCAAGTTGCCTTGAGCCGACCCGCCACATCCGGGAAAAATCGATATGTTTCCCTACCATCGGTCGACGCGTCCCAACGCGATTGCCATGTGGCCAGTGCGGTCTCCGCAATGCTACGTTTCGCGCGCTGTAGCTCCTCCCGGGTAACCGCGGATTCGCGTGCTTCCCCTAACCTACCAGCACGGCCCACCTCGATGTCGGCCGGCAGAACACTATTTGAACAATATTTGTACGGAAGTATATAAGTTCCCTCATACCTACTTTTCATATTTGGACAAATGAATGATACCTAAATATTAGGTGCATCTTGATCATTTGCTCAGCCATTGAAAAGATAGCATGCCTTACTAAAGCATTTAACTCAATACAATTGGCAATCAAACATTCACAGCGAGGTATCTGGCTCGGCAGCAGTGAGGCACTCCAGTGGAGGCATTAATCCGAACATTCACCTAACGTTTCCGCTGTCTCGAGCCCCAAGCGGCTGGACAGTCTTTACTCCGCATTGTCTCTGCTCTTGCGATATAATCTGTATCAAGTGGTTCATTACTGCCTTGTAAAAATCTGTGTTAACAAATTGAACTATGTTATAGTACGAAGTGGTAGTTTCAATTTTCTCCTATTTTTGATGAATATTTTAAACCTAAAGCTTAAGGTGGTGGCCCTATATAATTGACACTTACATATACATTTTCTTAAATATTAATAGTGCACATGCACAAAATGTATTATTATTAGTTTCAATGTTTTCGACAAAATTTGTCACATAATAATAGTTTTTTATTGTGTCTGGATTCCGCGAACCAACTGGTAAGGTTATAGAAAGGTTACACTCTTATTTTTTATGGTTGACTGGAAGAGATGATAATATGGCACGAATAACACCTTTTAAACACTTTATATTTTTATATTTGTGCAATAAAGTTTCAATAAAAAGTAAAATGATATTGTCAAAATACTGTAAATAATAGGAAGATTCCCGAATAATATATTTATCATAATAGTTATACATATAGGTACTAACGTCGTAATATTAGTAGGGACAATTACGTGAATAGCATTAAAACGGCTAAAATCATTCTAATTTAATCAAACACACTATTCCAACTTAATATTTTGCAACTTCATATTTCTTTAAACTGTACAATACAATCTCAGCAAGACTGCGCTTAAAGATAATGCTTGGCCGATTCTATCACGGTCTATGCCCGATATCACTAATCCGATTCCAAGTCGTACTGCCCGTCCACTCGGAACATCCGTACAAAGAACTTCCATTAACTGACAAAAAACCCCTTGAAACGTTTCACCTTAACGCCTTTCGTGCGAGCGAAACATCTCACCTCTTGGGTTGGGACACAGCCACTTGACTTTTGAATGCTCAAAATTTACGTTTATTTTATTTGTCCAGAGTTAATTTTTTTTGTAACACGAATTACCCTGTATTATTCAGAAAAAAATAAATAAACAGCAAACTTTTCTTTAGACATTTGGGCATTAGATACTAAAATGTTTCTAACCAGGTTGCCATTTCTATGATTATTATAATATTTAGTAACTATAAACAAAACTGTACTTCTAAAATAGTTCATTGTAAAATTAAAGTAATTTATGAGCGATCGTTGTAGGGAGCTGCCATGCCGCGATTTTAGGATAATGTGGATAATCCCGGAGGCTTGAAATGAAGCCGTGAGGAGATTCCGCCGACTACTAAATTATATATTCATTACTTTTGTGATTATGATATTATTTTCAAAATAGAAAAGCAAACACATATAATATTTATTTTACGTTTATTTAACCACAATGTAAATAAAAATACAGTATACAATAAAGAATTGTGTTGTTAAAATCAATATAATATCATGTGGGTTTACAGAATTAATTGATCACACTCGTGATAGAGTTCTTCCAAACTGCCTCTCAGCTTAATTTTCAAACAATAACAAAACATTTTCTTTTTAATATATTCATATTTTATTCATAATTATTCCACTTCAATACATGCAAGTCTCCAAGAGCAACTTTTTCTTAATACTATGGAATTTATTGCAAATACACGTAGATTCTACTTACAATTCAAAGCACGAAAGCACAAAGACGCAATTGGAACTCATGATGATAAGTGCGAGCAAACAGATAGCGACCGCAGTTCAACTCGCAATAATATTGGACGAGACCATTCTAACTTAAAGTACTTACATAGTACATATTTTTTGTACAATTGTTTATTGTGAGAGTGAAAAAAAATGTATGTACATTGGGGTGCAGAGAAATCTGACCCCCTTTCATTAGCGATACTTGTGGCATGGGGGTCAGATTTCTCTGCAGCCCACTGTACTTTTTCATGCTGGGTCATGACGTAGAAGTGATTTATTGTAACTACTATGTAGTAAGTATTGATGATAAACACGTTTGTTAACAATATCATTAGATAAAATAATTATATTTTACTTCTAACACAAAATGTAAAACATACCTACTATGTTTCTTGTTTGAAAAACTATAATGATAGTGATTTCTAACGCAAACGCTCCTTGGCTTGAACCGCTGCCTGCTGCTGCTGCCGCTGGAGACCAGCATGCGACTATGAAGTTAAGGCTGATACGACCAAAATATATTGATTTGTACTTAATTAATGAAGTTTTTACGTTACGGTTCATTTATTATCCGTTCTCAAAATCAAACGATTACTCTCTTATATTTTAGTGTGATAAAAACCGTAAATCTATATCTATACATATAATAAAACAGTAAAAAAAATTGTATGTACATTTAGTAATTTTGACTGAAAGGGATAGAGGGAAACTTAAAAAGAAAATAGAAAGCAAACATTTTTTTTGTCTGTCTGTCTTTATGATCACGATTTACTTCGAAAGTACTGAACCGATTTGCTTAAAACTTTCACCAATTGTTTTGTTTTAACTCGGAAGAACATCTAAAGTTTGTTTTATCAAAATCGGTTCATTACAAAAAAGTTATCGTCATTTGAATGAACTCAAGGCATATTTGCCTGCAAATATATATCAATTTCGATCGAATGCACCAAATTGGATAATTTTTTTGTGTTGTTTATTGTCATGACAAACCGAGATTGCCGGGAAATTCCCGCGGGAAATTCTGGAACATTTCCCGGGAATCCTAGTTTTCTTCTATAAAAAGTTTGTTGAATAGTTGCGAATTTCGGGAACAATACCCGAAATTCCCACAGGAGCAAGAGCGAAGTCCACGCGCACGAAGTCGCGGGCTACAGCTAGAGTACCCTATAAATCAACACATAAATAGTGGAACAGCTGTATAAATTCAACTTGAGATTTTTTTATTCCATTCTTTAGATCTGAACATTTATTACTGCCTTATTGCTTGTGGAGTGGGGCGCGGCAGTCAACAAGAGGTTATTATGTTGAGTTGAGACTGGCGAAAAATGAGCAAGGAAATTTCTTGCATTCGCATTGGTGTCACGGAACGCCTAAAGAAAATTCACTTTTTGCTGCACTGGCTTCGTGGGCACTGACTCAGAATAATATATTTTTAAATGCAAAAATAGAATATTAATGAAACTATTGAAAACATGATAAAGGTAATACCTCTAACACCTTGTAAACATTAATCATTATTTTATACCTCTAAGTTCTAGAAAATATTTTTATACTTAGCTGTCACTTTTTTCTACATATCCTAGTAGTAAGAATCTTTCTGGTGGCTTACCACCATATCTTAAAACCATGCAAGTTCCAGTGAGTAAGCGAGATGTCGCCTTACATCATCTTTTGCGCAGTCTCGCTTACTCACTGGATCTTGCATGGTATTAAGAGATGGTGGTAGGCCACCTGTTTCAAATGATGGTCAAAAAATAAAAAATAATCATTTTTCAATCACAATAAAAATCTTTTAATCGAATTGATTCAAAGCAGATTCGAAGTTAGGTACCTAGTTTGAGTTAACAAATTCGGCGTATTGTAACAGAAACCAATAAACAGACGCGAGTTTTGTTGGTTTTAAAAGCATTGTACGGCAAAAAAGATCCTCTCTGTTATAGCATAATGCGTATAAAGGTACATTTGGCGCGGATTTATGAAGGAGGTCTCGGTTGGTTTATGATGACAATGCCAGCCGAGCGCCGGGAGCATCACCTCATTTCCTCACAGAAAGTTATAAAAACATATTGAAAATGAGATTCCCGCAGTGAGAAGACCTACCGAACGTTATCTTGTTTTGTGATTTACTTGTTTTTATGTACTTTTCTTGGAAATAAACGTATTTAAGAGTGAAACCTTAACAATCAAACTTTAAGCCTATGTTTGCCTTTTTATTTACAATTCCGTTAGTAGATAGGCGCGCGCATGCAAGCAGCAAAGCATGTCACTAACGCGCTGCCAACTCGTGGTCTTAGATATTTTGGCACAGTACCTAGTAATTTTCCTGCCTTTACCACTTTAAGCCAGAACACAACAATGCAAGCACTAGTCTAGCGACGTAATGAGGTGATTTTTGTTATAAATTATATTATAACTAGCGACCCGCCCCGGCTTCGCACGGGTGTAATGCTATATAATACTTGTATTATGCATATGCATTATATATAAACTATCCTCTTGATCTAATAAAAAAACCGTATCAAAATCCGTTTTGTAATTTCAAAGATCTAAGCAAACATAGGGACAGACAGCGGGAAGCGACTTTGTTTTATACTATGTAGTGATAGTGATTTATTTAAGTACCTACCTAAATCAAAAACACATTGCATTATAAAAGTTATGATAATTAATTAGTTTCCTAAGTCTTCCAAACACATGAAAATGTCGTATAATTTAGTTAACAAGTTTGTTACTCGCCTTACGTGCCATTTAGCAAAGCTCGCTTTACCAAGCGCGGATCTAATTATAACACGTAAGAGGTGAACTTACTTATATTCTGACTGAGCTCTGTCTCTGTGAAATTTCTGTGCAGTGTTTCTTAACTCTTCTTTATAAAATCCCTTTATGTTGTAAGATACTTGTATAAATATGTAATATTTCTACGTTTTATGTTAAAAAGGGCAAAAGTTCTTTTTTTTTTGCTTTTTTATGTTACTTCTGTGAGTTTACTTCTTTTTACAACTTATTGTGATAAAGAATTGAAACGTTGAATTAAAAATTATTCTCTACATTAAAAGTAGATAAAGTTTGTAATTAAAGGACCCCATACCAAAACAAAAACATAAAAAGTATGTGAAGGATCAATAAATTCTTGATTTGGGTACCTATTTAAAATTATGTTTGGTGGCCATTAGCTGGGTTTTTCGGAAAAGTATTATTTTTAACAATTAATTTAATTAATTCTTTTGATTATGACAATATCGACAATATGATGATAATCGTACCATTGAATCTTTACCCATTAAATTTATTAAAATTAAAGTAATTGCTAATAAGAAGTGTTGGTCTTAAACATAAAAAAAACATATGTATGTTTTTGTGAAATGAATTTCTCTTGAAGTGAATTATTGTAAGTACTTGCAAGATTCTTTTGAGAAATAAAGTTCTTAAAACTAGAAGTGTTGGGAGGGTGAGAATAAAACTCGAGAAAATTGGAGGGTTTACATTAAATAAATCAGGATAGAAATAGATCACAATTTAAAAAACTCCTACAATCATGTTAGCAAATATAACAGGCAAACTAATAAAATTTTGAAGCTCCAAAAAATTTAAGCATAGTTATCTTTTCAAACACAAATTTCAATTCTGATTTGGAATTCAATAAAATATGAAAATTACATTATAAAACATAAGATATCGAAATCAATATTTATTTCAGTAACTGAGGTTTAAATTCGACAGCATTGGTATTTTCTGGACTCAATGTAAATTATTGTGTAATATTTTAAGTTAACCGTCTCAATTATATCTCGGCTTTCAACGATACTTTAAGGCAGTTTCAAATATCTCCCTCGACAATTTGCTACGAAGCCAACCAAAATATTGAGATGTGCAAGAGAATTCAGCCCTAAATGAACCGAAGACGTGTTTGCCTTTTTTACTTTTAATTTGATTTAATTTCACCTGACCCGGTGTTTGTGATCAAATCTTACAAATTGTCAAATTTGTAAGAGAAGAGCGGAAGAAGGTCACTTCTTCCGCTTGCCAAGAGTTACATGTGGTTTTGGTTTCGATTCTCATTCATTACGTGTAGGTGTCATGGTCAATCGACCATGCACATGGTTGCCATGGTTTCGATTAGAATTAATTATTATAAAAAGATGACCAGTTTGTGTCTCCAGAATCAGCTCCTAAATGTCTGAAGTAAAGTGAAAATATCGATGCAAACTTGACATTTACACAAGAACTAATCTACAAAGCGTCGAACCAAAGGATTTATATTACAAAACAATCAAAATCAAGATGAAGAATACGGAGTACGCCAATTAGGGATGTCACACTCGAGTTAAAAGGGCCGAAGACAAAGCAGTTACGTTATCCGTGTGAAAGCCAAGTTGTTGTCACAGGGTTGTACAGGCAAAGATTGTCTCGTCAAGAGCTCGAGCTCAGTTGCTCGCGCCCCGCGACTCAGGGCGGACGCTAACGGCCACCGATACTGTAGTACACCCCCACCGTACTTCCACGTAAAGTTTGACATTGCACATAAACTGCTTTCGGCATGATAAGTTATAAGTAAAAATTTGCACTGTGACTGTAACAGATACTTTCAATGGAACACCTATGCGTGTGGAAGCGTTTTTATAAAGATTCGTGAGTACTTATTTATATTTTGGAGTTTGAATAAAATATTTTCAAATATTTTGTTTTGCTGAAATTTTGTGAAAAAATATTTTTTCTATAGATACTTTTTATAAAGTTTTCAATTTTTTATATCTTCCTTTTTTCAATTATGATTTAGTACTTTAAATAAAATCAAAGACAATAAACAATACTTATATTAAATCAATTACGCATTTGAGATCAAATGAAACTCGTAATACTCGTAGGGGCACAATTTTTATTAATAAAATTATTTTTTCCTGAATGAAAATAAAACATAAGAAGAACAACTATGATAAAATAACAAGAGTAACGTAGGTAGCTCTTTTTCGGGATATTTAATATTTGCAGAGCTCAATAACAAAGAAAATCCTGCCAATGATTTACTTGGGGCGCTCGACAGATTCCTTTGTTTCATATGCTGGCATTATATCTCGTCAAATTGCTTTATGTTGCTTCTTATTTGATGATGAAGGGAAAAATAATTAGTTGCGTTATATAACACTTTGACGACGGTAGGTATCTTACTTTATTTTATCATCATTTAAATGTTTTCATTGTAAATTGCCACATCAATCTTTGTTATATCTATCACAACAACTTTTTAAACACTATCAATAAAAATTTATTATTAAATATCATTCATATTTAGGCTTTTTCAACATCTGATCTTGATGCCAAATTCTTTAATACTTTTTTTATCATCATGATTGCGTATGGCTTTCATCCTAAGTGAATCTAATCTCTATTTACAACCTCAACCAGTTCTATTATTATACTAAGCACCTTTAAAACATGTCACACAAAAGTCTTTATATTATAAGCCAAACTTTATATATATTTATTGTTAACTCTTAGCCTATTAAATATTTTCCATTTCGGCTCGATCTTGAATAACTATTACGCTACATAACCAATCTTAAGCTTCTGGATTTAGCAAACACGTCACACAACCCATAAATGTCGTTAATGGAGGCTAAAGGTTAAAATTTTAAGGACCCCAACTCTATACGACCACGTCGTCAACGATTCATCAACCAACCAATCATCAAAAAATAACCGTAAGAAATAAATATGTACGACGATACAAAAAGGTCACGCAATCGTTTTTTTCAACCCGTTAACCAAGCACAGCTAGTATGAATGACTATATATAATACTCGCTCTATGGCTCTTAAACTTACTAGAAAAGAAAGATATTTTTTTAAATTATCTATGGGAGAGATTCATATTAAGCCTGTCAGTTTCCTTTCTCGTGATTTTCACTAATTCATCAGTTTACTCATTGGACAGTTTCGGTAGGTTGACAACTTCGCTAGTTAGCCATTTTCCTGATTCGTCAGTTTTCTCCTTCGCTACTTTTACTAGGATGTCAGTTTCGTGTTATTGCCAGTATTGCGATCCGCCAGTTTTATTATTTTTCATATTAAATAAGGCTCTACATATTAATATAACAATATGTGGATACTTGTCAGTTATTTTTCTTTTACTGGCAATCAAACATATGGTACGAGTTATCACAATCATCTTAGTTAGCATCACATAAAAAAATCATTTTGTATATAAGTACTTATTAAAACAGTGATTTTTAGTAGGTAATAAATGCTATTGTATTAAATATATATTGAAATATAATAAAGAAATTTGTCAATGGATGCAGACAACATACACCCTCTTTATCTCGCAACAGAAGCTTTACATACTGCGAGAAACAGGTCATAAGCTATTACTGACAGATATTTAATGTCGAAGTATTATCATACGATTACCTTGGCAAGCATACGGAATGCAAAATTAACCTATTTACCACTATTCACATTATTGATAGGTACCTTAAACTAGGGTGTTAATTGAAAAGCCAATCAAGTCAATCATAATTAAAAACCGGCTAATTGCGAGTCGGACTCGCGCAGGAAGTACGATTAACACCAATACGGCAAAATATCACGCTGTATGATGAGATCCCCACTTAAATATTCATTTTGTTTTGCTTTTAGTATTTGTTGTTACAGCAGCAACAGAAATACATCTTCATCCGAGTTTTTTCATGTTTTCCGGTTACATCTTCAGCTTAAGCTTCAGAGCCTAGGGTACGCTATTAATCATGGTCCTTATTTGGCGGAACTGGTTATTACAATAGAGCGACTGCATCTGACCTCCGTAACCCTTTTTTCAGGGAAACCGGACCCACAGGAACATGACCCGGGTGTGTTAGTGGCCAACACTGTCCGATTTTTCAGGCTGCCTAAAGGCATCTGACATAGCTTATAGACTGCCATCTACCGATTACAGCCGGGACCAACCGCTTTTAACGTGCCTTTATGCTACTAATGGCGACCAATCCAAACATTGCCACGCACTCGCCGTCGCTTGATGCGCGTTTGTTCGTTACGAGCAAGCGCGCCGCGCTAGGCTACCGAGCTCCTCAACAGAAATACATAATCTGTGAAAATTTCAATTGTCTAGCTATGAAGGTTCATGAGATACAGCCTTGCGACAGACGGACGGTCGAACTGAGAGCGCCGTCTTAGTAATAGAAGTTTTTATCCTTTGGCATTATAATTAGGCATAATAATGAGCGTCCACTCACTACACTCACCGTTTCATTTCATATGCAAACATACTACAAATATTTAATTATTTATCAAAGTATTATGTTTCTGCGTGACGCTGCCTGTATAGTCATTATCGTGTAAAAGGGCCCTTTACACCCCTATTTAACCCTATTTACCAAATAAACAATTTGAGTAGAGCTAGTTCCAATAACAAGTGAGAAAGTTTACGGTATTCACCCTCGCTAATTACCTAAGCCAACCTAAACAATGTTATTCTGATTATTATGTATGTTTACCCGAATGGATAATAAGAAATTTCTGGGTTGGAATTTTAGTTACAAAAAGCCAATGAAACGGAAGGCAAAATGTATATCGTAGACTTTGATATTATTCAGTTTCAGTAAACACTAAGTTTATTATAGTTTCTTTCTCATCCTATTTATTGAATAAGATTCAAACAGATCCGTTTAGCAGTTTCAGTGTGATTGAGTTTTAAAAGTTGGTTACAGTAAACAAACAAAGTTGCTTTATTATAAAAAAATGTATCATCCAGAATCTATTGAAATAAAATGAGACCACATCTTTTCTTCCTATGGGTGTCGTAAGACACAACTAAGGGAGTAACAGTGGTCTCAATCACTTATCTGTTTGACTGATATGTTTTAAATTTTGAGTAACATGGAGGAAAAACAATAAGACATCTCGTATAAACAGAAATATTTAAAAAAATCTAAGGCTAGGCTGCTATTAACGGGTAAAGTAGGTACAATTGTATGTACTTTAAGTACAAAATGAAAGTAAATGTCATGGCCAGGAGAAATTTGCGTTTCAATGGTTTTCAAACAAACATCTGTAGGTGGGTTAAAAAAATTGTTTTTTTTTGTAAAGTTGAAAATATTTTTTTTGTTTTTTAATAACAATTTTACTTTTATCACGTTTTCTGACACGCGACTTTTATAACATTTAGAACAATAAGACTTTATTTTGGTTTTTTCGAAAACGTTCGCGAACTTATTGTGCTTTTTGCCGCCTCACCTCAACTCTCCCTGGAAATGCAGATTTTGGTAGAATCCGCTATCAATGATATATATAAGTAAATTAAAACCTCTATTATTTCCTATTACCAGTTATGTGAAGTACCTAAGGGTGGTATAATCTAAAACCGGAGACCACGCTGTGGCGTTAATCGTCTATTTATTTTTATAAAATTAAAAAAAAAATAGTTGTATGTTATAAAATATATGTTTTTTTGTATACAGTAGACCACATAGAAAGTACAACCCTTTATTCATACACCTACGCCTTCAAATATTTATAAATGTGGCCCACTGTACCTAGTTACGTATACTTGTAGCAGAACGTTTTGTTCGAAGTCACGGGCAGTCCGAAAACTTTTGGCCAGCTTTCAGTAATTACTTACCAATCAATTGTGGATGTTTATTCCCGAAACCACTTCACTAACAAAGTTGCCAAGTTTTTGCAATGAGGAAGCTTAGTGCATCGTTTAAGGTTTTTCGGCGCGAAATTTTCCGTCTTCAATTTGGGAGTTTTCACTTCGTTTTAAATATGTTCAAGAAATGAAACAATATAATTTTTAGTCTACTTTTTAGAACATTTTTAATTTAAAAGTATTAAAAAAATAATATGTAATGAAATTCTTTAACTAATATTCTATGATATAATGACGCCATAAATTAAAAAAAGAGTTTCCCTGTTAGAAACCACGCTGGTTTTCCTATTCCTTTCTTTATATTTCTAAATAATAGTATGTAGAAGAAGGTCGTGTTAGTTACAATAGTTATTATACAAGATACACTGAACAAATTTCTCTGAAGTTTTGCAAAAAGTTATAAGTATTGTGAAGGAGATACCATTCATCGAAATATGAATAAGATGACCTAAATACCAAAGGTGACATTACTTGCTAATTACATTGTTAGAAAAATTAAATTAATTGCAGGTGCCCGCGGCTCTACATACGTAGAACTCCGGTTACATAATGGCCAAAATAGCCCCCGGGACTCAAACTATCTTCGAACTAAATTCTATAAGTAATTCAGTTTTTTTCGCATTTGTCAGTATATACATAATAAGAATTAGTATATTATTATTTTTTTAATTTTGGTAAAAACATTATTGTACCAATTACATAAATATTAAATCAGTCTATTCTTGGAACCATTGCGCTTCATTCAATTTTATTTCATACTCCATAGTTACGTTGAAAATATAAAATTTACCATTCAATAAAATAATTAGCGTACGAAGGAACGCGGCTATCGCGGCACGTACAGTCATTAACGGCAGTGTTGTTGTCCGAACTTATTATCGTTAAATTTATGACCACACATTACCGCTTAAGGCGCCATTAACCCCCAGCTAAGTCTGGGAATAAATAAACCGGCAAAGTTCACATGATGAACGTCCCTAGACATTCCACAGACAGTAGGGTTGATAATAATATCGGTATCGTCGATTTCAGCAAATAAGATTGTTGCCTTATTAACAAAAAAAGTTATGACTTAATTTTTATTGTCTCCATGATGGAAAATATATATAATGATATAATATATGAATACAGTTTATTAATTATGAATCGATCGTACAACTATAACATTGAAGTTCTGTCTCTCTTCTAGTAACCTATTGATTTTTACTATAGCGTTAATTTTCCTGTTGCACTAAACTACACATGAAAGTGAAAAAAAGGCTGCCTTTTTTATTTTGTCAAAAACAGTTAAAGATTAATTGAATCTTATTTATACTCCCAACAAACTTTGTTTTATTACATTACTGCTTGCTAGACCAGCATGGAAAAGAAAATATACTCTTCGCCAAACCAAGCTGTTATGGGAAGTAAGCGTTGCTCTATGCTGGCTCAAAACCAAAACTTTACCTCTTGAACGACGTTGGTGAGCTAATAAAATAATATATTTGCCATATTAATCCTAATATTATGGAACAAGAGGGCTATGTTTAAACGGTTTAAATATTCTATGTATAACAATATACATGCTATATTGCAGCTTGGCTTGTAGGATAACAGGCCGCAGTATTTATGGACATCACTTCGCTTGCTAACCATACATTACAGCGAGCGTGCCTTCCGACGTAGTGTCTTGTGAACAGTACAGAATGGCTCAGTTGCTACACTAATTACGAGACATGTCAAGGGGATCGGTGTTCAGAAAAGAACTCTTCTTTGTATACGGCGGAATATAGAAATGTACAATTTATTTAAAATTTTATTGTCTTCTTTCTTTTTATATGAGTTTTGATTGTGGTCTAGCTTTTGTATGCGTGAACTTTAGAATAGGACTCGTAGAGTCATGTCTTGTAGATCTTGGCTCTATATGAGATTTGATATTATTTTTACAATTTGAACAATATATTTCTTCACCCTTGTCTTGGCAACATTTTTGATTAAAATGTTTTTGATGGGATACTTATTATATTTTCTAACACCGACAATTTAGAAATCTTCAAATCTGCTGGACGGTTAGAGCGCTACGGGCTATACGTTAAACTTTTACAGTATGAGTACTTAAAACACGATTAATAAATAATATCAGCTGTAAAACACTTAATACCTTATTTGATCTCTCATAAAGACCATGTGCTTGACTCAATTTAAATGCGAAGTTGAATATACTTTTACGTAATTTATGGAAACTTCTGTTCATATTTTGATAAAATATTTTTGCAACGAAAACTAATTGGCTTGAATCTGCAATATTACTGATTCATGCTAATATTAGATGATAGTTTCATAAAAAAATATCCCCAAAATAAGTATTCTCGTGATACAAATGAAAAACTAATTATATTTTAATTTTTACAGACAGGTCTCATATTTATATACGGCCTTATTTAATATGTCTGTTTCTATTTTCTCAACCCGTTCTTGTAATACAACCGAAACTAAGTTTTACATACAAGACATTAAGTTTACTTTTACTGAATCTATTACAGGTGCTCAAAAATAAACTACAGTTTTTCAAATTGTGCTTTGAGTTCGTTGTATTTGGGTTGAAATTCAATAAAACCAAGATTTCCTGCAAAAAGTTAGGCCACGTTTGGGTTGTAGATTTTGCTGTTCGAGTAATAAAGTAAGTTTTGGCGTGGCAAAGGTGCACGAGGAAGATTACCTAGACAGACGCCGATAAGCGCACAGTCGTTATAGAGGTTGTCGTGGACCCTTAAAATATAAACATCGTCCAGATGTCACAGATAAGCGACGAGAGCTTTTTGCCTTAATAGCAGATTAGTTCAGTTGAATATGTTGCGTGCCGGGCCGCTCTGATTTATTGGACGGAAAAAACTCACAATTTGATTATGGGATAGCACTTACATAATTTTGAATTTAATGCAGTTATTATCACTGCAGTTAATTATAAATTTTGCTTAGATGTGTTTTTTTTCTTCTATTAAATGTCTACTCACTCAAGTTACAATAACCTTGACTATAAGTACTATTGGAATATTAATACGGCAGCAATAGATAAGTTTGTTGTCCATTATGGTTAATAAAACATCTCATAGATTTAGATTGTTTAAATCAAGAACTAGTTACTATGACAACCATAAAGAATGAACATAAAATAATGAGGTTGATAACTTGAGGTTGTAACATTCCTCCCCACTTAGTATTAAATCTCTTCAATCAAACGCCGAGGTGGTCGTCTTACACGCTGGCTAATGGGCGGATGGGGTGCTGTAGCGACAGTTGCTGTTGTTCTATAATCTGGTGAAGATTGTGATGATGGAGTAGATGATAAGGTTGCAGGTAAACCAGGCGAAGAAGGGGAAGTGATTGAGGATGGCAAAACTTCGTTTGTTTGCTTTCGTAGGGGACGAATCTGGTATGATTGAAGGGACTGGGGGTGCTATTATTTCAGATGATGGTGTAGTAGTAACAATATCAGTAGTTGATGAGGTTGGCAGGGTTTTTGTAGTTTCTTCGGATGGTAGTCTTGCTCTGGTAGTGACAACATCAGTAGTTGATGTGGTTGGAAGGGTTATAGTCCGGTGCAATTTCGAATTGTAAATAGGCATCTTTGAGATCGATTTTTGTAAATAGTTTGCCGTTAGCTAATTTCTGTCGTAAGTGATCGAAAATAGGAACTGGATGCAAATGTTTTATCAATACAGGATTAATTGTCGTGCTGTAATCTCCACAAATTTTAATATCTGCTGAAGATTTTAAAACGTTTACTGTAGGTGTTTCCCACTCTAATGCTGTTATATTTGGATCTACTTTGTATATGATTCCAGTATCAACAAGACGATCCAGTTCTCGTTCGACATTCTTTTTCATGCTGAATTTAATAGGGCGTGCAGGTAGGTGTACAGGTTCTGCTCCTGGTTTAACATGAATGTTGACTTGATAATTGTTAACTTTGCCTAGTTTCCCATCAAAAAGTTCTTCATATTGTTTCAGTACCTGTTTAAGTGTAGTTGGAGTTAGAGTTTTGATTGAGTAAACAGGTTTAGGGAATTCCATTCCGAACATCTCACTCCACTGCAAGCCGAAGAGCATTGGGTTAGCATTTTTCATAACAACTACAGGTAATATTTTTTGTTGGTCGCCAGATTTTACTAATACGTCGGTAATTCCTTTAGTTTTAAGTTTGTTGTTACCATACGCTTTTAGTTTTGGTCCTTTCATTAATGTCGGGGATCCTATTTTCTTCCAAAAATCTGTGTTGTTTATTGAGTAAGTTGATCCGGGATCCCAGTCCATGGTGCAGTGTAAGCCGTCGATAGTCACGTCAATTTGTTTGCCGTCTTTCTTTTTGCCTATAATATTGCAAACAAAATCATCATCGTTGTCACTGTTTGTGTCAGATTCTGAACTGTCGCTTAGATTTTGTAATTTTTTTGTAGACTGGTATTTGACCTTTTGTTGTGACAAGCGTGCACGTCCTGTTTTAATGCAGCAGCTCTCAAAATGTCCTTTTACATTACAATCTTTGCATGTGTGATCCTTTGCAATACAATCTGATATATCGTGCTTCTGATATTTACCACACCTAAAACATTGTTCTGATTGTAGTATACGTGGTGACTTCATGTTTGAATTAGATTTCCGTGGATGTTTATTTTTAATTTTGTTCACAGTTGGTGTACCTTGCATGGTGTCATTTTCGGCTTGTTCTCGTGATTGAGCAAATTTGAAAATTTCCTGAAATGTCACTTCCCTTCCTGCCTCCATTAAGTCTGGCCATTTTTGTCGCAGATCGGTTTCTAAGTCTGTGTGGTTTAATCCTGTAGCAAAACGATCTCTTAGCTGTCTCTCTAATAAATTGTCTTAGTAGTTACAATCTCTACTAAATCCTTTTAGTTTGTTGGCATAATGTTCCATAGTTTCAGATGGTTCTCTTACGCAGTTCCGAAATTGTGTTAGAGCCCGATATCTTGTTTTTTTGATTCGATACAGATCTAGTAGTTTGGAAGATATTTGATTGTATGTACTTTGCTCAAAATTTGGTGAAAGTGCTATTTTCAGTTCATGGAAGGTATCCGGGTTTAATGTATTAATTAATATAATTTGTGGGTTTAAAACTATGTAATGAATTGTTTATTTTTAGTTTTTAATTTTATGTTAATTGTGATTATACTGTTAATTACTTGTTTCCGACACAATGTATTTGTTATGGAATAAATAAATAAAAATAAATAAAAAAAATGTGTTCAATAGAATGTCCCTTTTCAAATTGTCATCGTTGATATTTACAATTTTGCATTTGTTTTCGAAAAATTCAATAAAGTCTTCGATTCTGTATTTGTCTGTGTTGTATTTTTCAATATTAAAATGTTTGATTACCATAAGTTTCTCGTTCGATGTAGACGGAATGCTCGTCACATTACTCGCCTGTGTGTCTCCAACTTTACTTACTGTTTGTGTTAACAGATGCAAAATTGTATTAATTTGTTCCTGCTGTGCCTGTTGAACACGCAGAAAATGTTGAAATTGTTCCTCGTTCATTTCTTTTTATACTTTTATCCTCGTCGCCAATAATAAAACATCTCATAGATTTAGATTGTTTAAATCAAGAACTAGTTACTATGACAACCATAAAGAATGAACATAAAATAATGAGGTTGATAACTTGAGGTTGTAACAATGGTAAAATTGATTCGAAGCATGTTATAAATTTGTAGTAGTTATTTTTTAAATATAAATATGTGTAAATTGTACGCCCGCATTATAATGTGACCAAAATTAAACCACAGCGTTTATTAGCACATAAATCCAATTGAGGTAGTTATTGTAGCCAATACTATACCATATTACTATTTAGCATATTTATGATCTACTAGTAATGCGCTCTAGTTTTTCTCGATTACAAACAACCTGAAATGTTATTTTCTTTTTTTTTCACTGCCCTCGTATGTTGAGTTTCGTATTAAACCTGTATCTAAAAAGAATAAAAGTTATATAGGATATTTTGCTGTATATCTACCTAGATGCCATATATGTAGCTCCCTACTTACGCCATGAAAATAATCTGGTTAGATAGGATTACCTGAAGGATGTCTCCAAGTGTGGTGCGTCTTCTAAGACAACGGCATCGTAAACAATATAAAAACATAATAAATACTATAAAGAGGTAAAGCTTATATCCACATTAAAAGCTATTGATTCATATAATTAAACCACAAACTACCTAGTTCATAGAACGACACTGCTTATTTCATTGAAATTTTGAATATACCAATTATAATATTATTAAACGTGTTTCAGTATTACAAATAATTCTTGGTAGAATGAGGAAATAAAATATAATTATTTGAGGGAAAATTTACTTCTATTATGGTAAATTTTCAAAAGACCCTTCATATTCAATTAGGTTAATTTCAATTACATATTCCACACGTATTAAATATTCAAATAAGATATCCAATGAATGAAAGCATACAGGGGAATGACGGATTTTTGCTAAATGGATATAACAAAACATGTTAATTTTATTTGTAAAGGGAAATATGTTATACATTAGAGCTACCTACATTGGACTAAAAAAGCGTTGCTGTGTCAGTCTATTATATTAGGACATTTATCTGTGCCAAGCGTAATATCAGATTTCGTTGCCATATTTTTGTTTCTATAGTGAATGAAGCTCACGCTGTATGACAAACGAAATTTGGAAAAATCAAGTTTATTACAAATTTGAATTTTTTTTTTAATTTAATTGTTCCCCAAAGCATATTATGAGTCGGAGAATCAAAAAGTTAGTTTAAGTTAGTTAAAGGTACATTATATCATATAAAATAAATCATTTTTATATGATATATATATCATATAAAAATGATTTATTTTATAATGTAATTGGTTACCGTAGCCTACTACAGATGATGATTGCACAAGATAATCATTCATATATTAAGATATTTTGCAATAGTAGAAAATTTCACTCATATCCATTCCTCAAACCAGAAAACAGCCGAAATATTATGCTTGGAAGAAGTACTTATACTTGTAGGAGACGAATTCATGCTTGCTAATACATATCATCACACCTGCCACCCGCAAGGATAGGCAGAAACTAGAGATTTCGATTGGCTATGATCCTTACCAACCTCCCTCGCTACCTCTCTCATCACTTTCGTCAAACACGCTCGGCGATTTTGGACACTCCTCATGTCTCCCTTTTTCAAACTTGCTCATGACTTATTATATAGATTCTTTGAAGGCTGACACGAAAGAACGAAAAATTATTCGGGACAAAAGTTTTTTTTTAAATATTATTTAGGGCAACGATCAGGGACTACACAAGTTGTACCTAAACGGAGTGCGGTTGCAAAACGGAAAGTATCATTTTGCAGAAGCTTACCCAGGTTAGCTGATGGTAGAACTAGCAATCAAAGTTAAGTAATTTTTTACAAATTTGAACGTTATTAGACAATTTAGAATCATTAGCATTATAAATATTAAGGAGAGTAATAAAGTATATTACAATTTTATTAATGTGGCTTTATACGATACGATTATAACAGCTGTATTAAAAGCATAGCAAAATCTTGGATTCCTCTAATTATAGAAATGAATAGTAAGTTTATTTAAAAAAATGTAATATGCTCATTTATTAATGAAATAGGATATCGCATTGATTAAGTCTTGACAAAGAGTACTCGTCTCCTCAACTTGAAGGGATTGTCTACTAATTAGGTTTAGCCTAATGAATACAGGGTGGGTACATCCATAGTTGCCTGGATAATTAACAGCTGAGTAAGGAAATATTAATATTTATAAAGCCCGAGAACCAAGAACAAAGTTTCATTACATGTTTTAAATAGTATGAAGGAGCTATATGAATTTTACATGTTGATCATACTTGTTATTGTTAAGTTTTAATTAGAATTTTGTTCAATATGTAGGTAAATAATAAACATGAAATTTAATAAGAGTTCATTAAGCTATAATTTACTATGTATATCTAACCTAAATCTACTCTAAGCTGTATGTACTCGTACTGATTCGCGCTTGACGATTTAATCGGTAAGCAATTAATCGACATAAATGCGAATGTAACTTTTACACAATTATAAAAAGAAATAATAGCAGTGCAGCTCAGCAGTGCAGTATCCCTAGTATAATACCTGGCACATAAGTTGGCCACAAACGGGACGTGCGGAGGGCTACGCACGTTATATTTTGTATGAAAATCGGCTGCTGCGCATTTAAGGTCACTTCAGTTTGATGCCACCTTACATGCCGCGAACTATATGAGATTTATAAACGCAGACGCTAGCGACTGGGTTAACGAATTTGTATGACAAATCTGGCAGATAGAAAGGCAACTAAGAAATTCCATACAAAATCCTAACGCAGTCGCTAGCGTCTACGTTTATAAAATCTCATATTAAGGATACAGGCAAACCTCTTCTTCTCAATCTTTCAAAACAAGTATATACTTATTTGCCGTGCTGTTGGGAATCTAACCCTGAACAGCTTCTTTTCAAAGTCGTAAAATCAAGTTATGTATAAAACATAACGAGACACACTTTAAATTGCTCGTGTTGAATCAAATTTTATTTTTATCGCGTCAACAAAAACAAATCGCTTTATGTCCAAATTTAAATTTCAGTGTTCCGGGGGTTAGCTCCCCGGCTGTAATAAGGCGATGTTTTTATTACACTGGGCCCTTCTAATAAACGGACAGTCGCTGTTTGTTCACAAACAATCTCTTCGTATTCCGTAATTTTACACCTATATCCAGCTAACGAAACACAATTACGCTGGCTAAATAGGTTGGAAAATAAGATGCGCTCGCGGAGAAATTTCTTGAACATTTTTAATTTGTTTGGGCTGGACTCATTTTATTTTGTGGATTTAGGTAGGTTAAAATTATAATAACAAGACGACAAATAAACAAAATACTTATGAAACTTTCTCATTATGGATAAAGCTAAAAAATAGAAATAGGTATACTTAGCTACATAAGATTCGTAACAATAAATGAACCAGTCAATGAATGAACACTTAATGCACCACATATACATACAAGAGAGACACCTACAAAAACGCAATATAAGTCTTTAGCGTAAAACTTTTGGTTCGTCGCGGATATTACTGTAATTTAGATATTTTTCATGGACACTAAAGTGTCATAAATCGACATCATTACTTTCCGGCTTCAGCGAATAGTGCTTCGTTTAACTATATTTAAAAATACAATATCCGGCGAATATCGGGCTGGATCGGTACCTAGATATTAACTTTCTGTTAATTCACCATATTCTTTGTATTGTATGACATGTTACTTACTTTATATTTAACCCATTATAAAAAGCAGTTGCCATTGACGAACATTGACTATAACACTTGTTAATAAAACAATATATGTAGTGGCAAATTATATAAAAATTGTATGTTTTATACAAATATCAATAAATATTTTCACAGCTTGGGAAAAGAGCGGTAAAACGGACAAATAATTTAAACCGGGAACGTAATGGAACAGTTCAATTTTTTTTTTAATAATTTTTAGTGGCCAGTCTTATTTATATATGCATGGTGGCTAATACAATCTTGTCACAGAATTAGTATGTAATTGGTTCTATTAATCCTTAACCAACCTTTATATGACTTACATATTTATTTTTGTTATGGTTATTTCATATTATTGTTAATTAATTAAAATTATCATTGTGTAGGTACTTATACTACTTATACTACTTATAAATGATATTTACAGACGGCTATTAATAGCTACTGCATTTTATATCTACTTTAGTACCCTTTGTCTTTTTTTGCATTAATTTTGTCTTTTAAAAGGTAGCACTTTTTTATTTTCTATATCACATTGTTGTAATGTTTAATTAGAAGACGCAATTTAAATTATGATTCCCCAAGACATATTGTGAGGCGGAGAATCAAAAAGTTCATTAAGATCTTGTATGAATGCTTCTAAATATAACTGAAGCGCTGCGCCAGTAAACTTGTGAGTCGCTGCATTTGGCTAATTTGCTAAATTAATTTCTTATGATCCGAATGAGAAACTTCTCGTCTCCAATAGTGATATGCATCGCACTAAGTAGTTTTAACTTGTTGAACAAGTTTTGATGTATGATAGGTATTTGCTTAGGTAGGTGCTTGATAAAGAAGACAATAAGTGCTTTGTTGGATTCCTCCGACTACTTCAAACCTACTTGTGTATATCTTTACAATTGATGCCTTAGTAGGTCACCGACTAATATAGGAAAATTTTAAATATTATCATATATAATTATATATTTTGTTCTATCCTTTCATATGGACTTTAGTTGCCTGCAATGACGATTTATATTATTTATTCAATCAAAGTTATAAAGACTATAAAAATATTTTTATCACACAGTCACCTAAAAATATGTTTTATCTAGAGAATGTACGGTACTTGTATCAAGTATTCCTGTAACGAAAGTCATATTAAATATCATAAAAAGTTTGACAATCGCATTCAAGAAACTCCTTCAAATGGATGTCTGTACTAATGAAGCTGAAGAAACGACGTACGTGACTCGTTATAAAAGTTAGGCGAATTTGTCTCTCAGCGGCAGGTAATAAAATCTGCTGTAAGTGTTGCCAACATCACGGTAAAGATCCAACAAATTAGGAGCATGAGTAATTAAATGCGATATTACCATCGAGCTTGGCGTATATTATAACTGCATTATCCGCTTAATATTCATGAGCGACGAACTTCCTCTAAGAGAAGTGAAACTGGTGACGAATCCGCAACTTATCCACCGCATCGAGTTTGCCGCATGAATATGTAGCCATGAGAGCCCGTCAGATAAGCTACTATTCAATGATGTGCTTTAACATATCTGTACTAAAAATCAACTAGGGATATCTTACGACCGAAATCATAGCTATACCGTATACTCGAAGATCTACGCCTTATAATGTCCTCTAGATTACCTAAAGGTTCGATTAAGCTTTCGAGTCGAGTGATATCGGCTAAATAAAAATCAATATCAGAATCGGTTGGAGTTTCTTCTTCACAATCCATTTGCTCTAAGGCAGTGCTTTCTCAAAGGGATTTCTTCGGCCCTTATTTCGAGATCCTTTAGGACCACACTTGAGAAACGGCGC
The DNA here is from genome assembly GCA_947044815.1 of Apomyelois bistriatella. Taxonomy (NCBI): domain Eukaryota; kingdom Metazoa; phylum Arthropoda; class Insecta; order Lepidoptera; family Pyralidae; genus Apomyelois; species Apomyelois bistriatella. The sequence goes on from OX345689.1 coordinate 9,639,455, forward strand.
TTTGCCTTAGGACCCCGCTTCCGCCCCTCCGAGAAATGCCCGAGATAAGAGAGACGTTTTGGCGCCATTCATGTTTATGGCAGGCCAAATGGCCCTAGAATACTGCGTACTTATTATAAACAAGTACCTAAACACAATATATTTAAAGGAGCTCAAGCGAGATTGAAAAATGTCATTTGGTTGTGCGATCTCGAAGAAAAGCTTTCTTATTAAGAACTCAAACCCGATATTAAAGAAAGTAGACTAAGTACATAGGTTGAAAATAAACCTTGGCTTCTTTAATTAACTACGTAACTTCTTTCAAGTTGTTATTAGGCTTCGTACTTAATTATATACGGTTGCTTAATAGCGATTGAGCTATAAAACAGAATATAAAATTGTTATTTTGCTAGATATTCTTTTAAAATTTTGAACTCCTACATGAAAGCTCTTCCCAAAGCTTGAAAACTTTAGTGACAATAATAATCATGAAAGTTGACTTAATATCTGTGTTATATCAAATAAAGAAGAGAAGAATAAAGAAGCAAATAAGCAATCAAATCTTTTCTCTAAGGTAGATATAAATTTATTTTTTGATATGTCTGAGCAACTATATGAGTAATTCGACGGAATGCAATATAAGATTTCGTAGGATTTATCCCAACACAGCGTGTCAATTCCAATGTATAATTATTTTATCGTTGTCAGTTCTAGCTATCCTCCTAGGTACAATTTACACGGAAAGTTGTCAAACTAAAATTACTCAGTACATAAATATAATTTGCTAGAGTTCCTGAAGAGAAAAATAATGCGAACATCAATGGTGTACGGCCATGATAGAATATTTTGACATCTTAACAATATTATAAATTAGACGTTTGTTACTCAATTACGCGAAAACAGCTTAAAGAATTTGGATCAAATTTGGAATACAGGTAGGTTATAACCTGGATTAACATAGGATAAGATTTATCCCGATAGAACAAACGATTCATTTGACCACGCTTCGTGCGAAGCCTGGACCTAAGGGCGTTTTAGGTAAAACCAAGTTTTTTTTAAATCGGTAACTCGAACGTAGAATCAGTAAAACAACATGTTTTATTTATTTACCGTAAAATGTTATATGATTTACTCATTTAAGAGTAGCATGTTCATTTCCAGTCGTAGTGAACAATAGGAAAAGCAATCGTATCATAGCACGATACGTTGTCGCAGTAGCCTGGGCCGCCTTCCAAGTCGTTGATTTCAATTACCACCCATCGTTATCGTTATTTAAGTCCCTTTACTAGTAATTTCTTCAATTAGTTTTAAAGACTATTTATTTGTATGAGTAGGTATAGCACAAGAAAGTAAATTAAACTGGCTAGGCATTTAGAATGAATTTTAAGTTTATTTTAAAGTGTAGTTTGTCTACTCTATCAGATAAATTTACAAAATGAGTACTTATAGAAATATGTCTTATTATTACAAAATTTTAACAAAAACTCGAAACAAATTATGATGAAAAATTTCTCACTATCGTCACTGCGCAACTATAAGTAAGTACTTTTTTTCTACCCATTTAGGTCTCACTGCTGGGCAAAAGCCTCCCCTTTTTTCTTCCATACCTCTCTGTTTTAATTTAACTTGTTTATATACAGGGCCGTAAGTGATACCCGCCACGGGCGGAGGCCCGAACCCGCACACCGTAAGCACTAACTGAAACAAACAAGCTACATTGAACACGTCCGAAACACACAAAAAGTAGAAATTGGAATATAGAGGTGAAACCCGGCGGACTCAGAGTTTACCCGTGTCCTCTGGGGCACTTGCCAAACAAACTTTTTGTTTTATCAAACTGGTAATTCTCATTTTTTGTTTTATTGCCCCAAAGCTCAGGAGATTTACGAGCAGCCACTTTGAATTAATTTCGCATTCATTACAGATCTCTTGAATTTTCGTTGAGATTTTTTGCGCCTATCGAGTGTGAATTACAGAGAAATTATGCATATTTTGTATTCGTGTTGCGTGCAAAATATTGTTATAAATTAAGTTGTTCTGAAGAATATAATGGGTCGGTCCGGCATGGTACTGTAAATTTCTTTGCGCATTTTCACGTAATAAACAGGAATAAGATTAATCGCACGTCGCAGTCGTAACAGAGTGTTAGAGATGATATAGTACATCAAATTATGGGTCTTTTTTAACACCTAGCCAAAAAATATATATAGAATGGAATATTTTTATACTATAATCCGACTTAATGGCATGGTATTTTAATAATTTTGTTACTTCTTTTTGACTATTATTTTTATTTTACTCAATACTATTTAGTCAATATAAATGATTTTTCTCCCTTAGAAGCGATTAAGGAATATGGCCACATCGTAATTGAGGTGGAAGGAATATTACTACTATTATATAGTAACGTATTGGTAGACTCTTTTTTAAACTAAATCATTATTGCACACAGTTTTATAATTGACACGTTGTCTACAGACAATAATAATAAAATTACTAAACTAAATAGAATGTAAATAGCTATGGTGACTGCACATTGACTGACAAGTTTTAATAAAAATAAAAATTATACAGGCATTGATTAAAATTGTTAAAAAAGAGGTTCATAAGGTTCTATTTTCAGTGACAGATAGACAAACTGTATTTATATTTGCAAAGTTGGAGAAGAGCCTCTGCAAAATTATCGATATTTCTTTATTAAACTACTGGAAACTCGTCTAGCAAACTGGATCGCGCATTAACATAGTTTGCAGAGAAACATTCTGGTGGGGCAGGACATCTTTTAGGTCGGTAACCGCACATAGCTTTAGATCCATTAATGAAGATTAATTGTTGACTGAGAAACACATACCTATACACTGGACTACAACTTGAAGATAGTGATGATGAGCGTAAACCGAATGTTCATCACATACCATTGACTATGATTAAAACGTACCCTGGTATGTGACGCGTAATCTAAGAATACTAGGTGCTTAGATTAAGTTTGACATTCTAAGTACATTTGTAAATTAATATACTAATATATTAACAAATTACTCATGTAATAAAATAAGCCAAGTGCGAGTCGGTCTCGCGTCCTGAGGGTTCCGTACTACCACACCATACTAAAAGACTTAACAGGTTTTTTAAGATTTTTTCTTTTCTCAAGTTTGTCTGTCAAAAATGCATGGCAAATCTGAATGCTCCTGATTGATTTACTTTCTTAAAATTTAACAACACGTCTCTATTCAGATTTTTTTTACAATTTTATTTGTTTTACTTATATTCCTCAGATAACTTGTCACTTTTTTATTTATGAGCCAAAATAATGCGTTACTTTATACTGCAGATTTTAATTATTTTCGCCGTAAATGTAGGTAAGTTTTAATTATTTAAATTAACATACATCTAAATTGAAAATGAAATTCCTTTGTTCTTAGAGAAGGTTAAACATCAGTCGAGTGAGTTCAAGATGAAGGCCAAAAGAGCTAAGGTCTGTTTTTGATAGGACTAGTTATTATAGAGGTTAACTTTTTTAAGGTTTAAACATTTATTTGGAAGCCAGACCTTTTCTAGTTTGCGAATTTTCAATTATTCTGATAATATCACGTAGATAAAATTGCATTTATTAATTATAATTAATTTTGAAATACAGAAAAATACACAATATATATTATGATTTTTAGCAATCATAAAGCTTATATAATTAATATTATCGGTCCAATATTTTTACATTGATCGAATAATACCAATTTTTCGCTTACCATATGCCTGGCCGCCAACGTTATTGTATAAAAAAAGTTATATTTGTGATCAAATTCTGTCTTTGTTTTACAAATTGACAAAACACAATCCGTCGGATGACATCGCAGCTCCGTCGTAGATTGCGTACCGTCCGCTGTATCAGGCTTATCGCTAGGAAGTGAAGAGAAGCCATTGTCCCGAAATAGTGTAATCTAGTCGGGACTCGGGACGCTCCTAATGACTCTTTGATTAGAACTAACTACTAATACAATCCCAGAGCTGCCTTTAACAGTCAACTCGTTACATCGCTAATTATAATTTCATAATTATTATGCGTTTAAGAATAGTGTAAATATAATTTAATCAATATCATCATCATGTCGCGTGGGTTACAGGGTCAAATTACCCCTACACACCCTGGTGCCAGAGTTCTTCTGAACCATTTTTTGATATCTGATGTGGTATTAACAACTGCCAGATGGCAGCCGGGACCAACGGCTAAACGTGCCTTCCGAAGCAGGGACTCATCTTTATTATCAGACAATCTGGTGTTTCAATCCTGCAATATCCTAACTAATCTGGAAACCAATAAATAAATTATGCTGCCCGTGGTGATTAAGCCCACGACCTCCGGGTCTTCAGGACCACAAAGGCAGTTATTGTAATAAGAATATAGGTAGGCAGTTATTTTGTCACTGATTGTGTATTGAGTGAATTAAATTAATAATGAAAGTAAAAGTTTTAGTGTGTTTATAGGTACTCAATCATGATCGAAAGACTGAATGTATGGTATGCTAAGGACGTATTCTGCGTAGTTAAGACGTCTATTTATACATTGGTTAATTATAATGATAAATGTCTTATGGATTTTTTTTTGTTTGTTAGGTAAATATACAAATCTAAAGTAAATAAATCATTTGATTTTCGAGTCTGAAATCATTCTTTTACTGCGACCATTTAAATGTTTAATAAATAAACCATTTTTTTTTTCAAAAAGATAACATTATTTTCTTTCTTTTTTACATCAATAAATGAAGGTAATTGAGCAGCCCTGATGTATATGACTATGTATACCAAGATTTCTGATTTGTGGGAAGCTTTCCTTTTATCACGCGCATCACATTTATAGTCTGTAAGATCCTAAATAACATCGCACGTTACGTAGTCTTATTACCATTCCCATTTAATAAAGCCGGCTTTTCTGCCCAATATTGTGTTGTGTAAGCAATATATAATTTAATCTTGTGTTAGAATCTTCCTGATTTACGTTACCGTTTTTTGCTGGTATTTTAAATATTTCTAAACAAATATAAATATTTTTACTTAGCGGGTAGCGGTTAGTTAAGTGAAATGTAAAAAAAAGCCTTATTTTCTCTATAGAGTAATAACAAGATATAAACAATACATTGATGTTAATCTGTTTTATTAAAATTTATGTTAGGAGACTAGAGCCTGTTTAACAGTGCCCCAATAGCAACTATATCGCACATTTTCTATTATTCGGAAATTTGATAAAAAAACTTCAAATATAATTTATCTGTCCTTTGACAAATAAATTAAAAAGATAACATGTCAACTTAAATAATATGACTTATTGTGTAGATATAAAGCAACGTATGCAGCCTCCTAAAGTAAACACTTAAATCAGTAATATAAAATTCACTTTAAATTTCCTAGCCATCGAAATCCAATACATTATGGCTCTTACAGATGCAATGCATTCCTATATAAACCCTACCAGTCGATAAACTGGAACAGGATTCTGGGTTGCGCTCTCGAGGTGAACGGACGTGCTGTCGCGGCTGTCTATCACTAAGAAAGTCTGCTTGGAATTTCTGACCGATTTCTGCTGGTGCTCCGTATCGTCGCTGCTGGAATATCAAACTTCTCTACGACTCGTCGTACTGTGGTGCGGTTTCCGTATCGGCGTGCGTGGCCCTGCATTTATCGCGAAGAGCGACTGACGGGTGACCCCGAAATTTAGACCGTACTTGTACGTGTCTAAGGGACGGGAAAGCCTTTGCTCGTGTAGCGTCCTTTTCAGGGCATACCGAGCGTCAACCTCTTTCACACGCCCACACGCCTTCAGTGTGGTTGAGTCCCACATTTAGTTGGGCCCTCCGAGGAGCAAATTGGCCTGTTTTCTAACGAACGCAGGCCGAGCTTGTTGCTCACCGGAGGTAGTGCGGACCCTGGCACTAGCCCTCTTACCCCTTCAGGGTATCGGGCAGAAACAGGCTGGGCCCGGAACCACTGGCCTTGGGGAGGTCCCCTAGTCAACCCCGGGTATCGGTTAGGTAGATAAGTTGATAGGTACACACCTGTTGACCCTAACAAGGTTGGCAACAGACCCCTACAGACAGCACGTAGTAGGGCCAATAGGCACACACCCTTCTGTCTACACCCGGCAGAAGGAAGAATTAGGACACCCGAGTGGACCCCTCGGGTTATCCCCCACCCCTTGGCGTTCAATCGCCACACTGTCGCCGTAATGGCGGCCCCCACCCCTCCTCCCGATGAGGACCTATTTATTAGGTTCCTCACCGAGAAAGGAAATTTAGGAGAGTTTCTCCTCTACAAGGAGGCCCTCCTTGCAACCCCTCCCCCACCCCCGACCGCGCCCGCGACCGCCCCCCGCAACCGTTATGGGATCCTCCCCGTCGAGGACTCTCAACCCCCTGCATCCCCCGTCCACCTTAGGGACATACGTCCTCCCGTCCGCGATTCGCCATTGTCCCCAATAGCAGAGTCAGAGCCGGAGTCCGACGAGGAGCCATCGTGTCCGATGGACACATCACCTCCAAAGTCCCACTCGGACGCCTCACGAGCGTCCTCTTCCGACGAGGAATTCGTCGTGGTTGGTGGCAAGCGTCAGCGCAGGCCCAAACCTAAAAATAAGAGGCAACCGCCCTCCAAAACCTCCAGAAATGGAGAAGGAAAGGCCATTCGCCCTCCCACCCCGCACAAACCCACTCAAGGCCCCTCCACGGCCGCAGAGACTACCGGCCCTAAGCCGAAACCCCCACCCCCGGTCATCATTCACGACTCCAAACATTGGGAGTCCATTTCCCGGACTCTCAATGATAGGCACATCCAATACTCTAAGGCGCACAAGTGCGACATAGGTATTAGGGTGACAGTCCCCACCCTTCGAGACCACAAGGCCCTAACAAGCCTCCTCCACGAGCGCAAGTACGAGTGGCACTCGTACACGCTCGAAGAAGACCGAGTCCTCCGGGTAGTAATCCGGAGAATCCCGCACGACGTCTCAGAGGAGTTCATCCGAGAGACGCTCGTAGCCCAAGCTCTACCCGTCCGGGAAGTCCACCGGATGTACAAGGGCAAATCCCCTCGGACCCCCTACGACATGGTCATGGTCGTTCTCGACAAGACCACGGAGGGTAAAAGGATCTTTAAGATCCAGTCCGTCGCCGGCCTCACCGGCTTCTCTGTAGAGACCCCCCGCAAACGCGGAATCATAGGGCAGTGCCACAACTGCCAATACTACGGGCATTCCGCCCGTAACTGTCACGCTCGCCCCCGTTGCGTTAAGTGCACGGAGGACCACGCAACCAAAGACTGCGAGCGCACGAAGGAGTCCCCGGGCGAGCCTGCGTGTGTGCTCTGCGGAGAATCCGGGCACCCGGCCAACTGGCGCGGTTGCCCGAAAGCTCCGAGGAGCAAACCAAGGCAGGCGCCGGCCGGTCGCTCTCCCCGAGTGCCCAAGCAGCAACCCGCCCCCAAACCCAAGCCGTCCTTCTCGGCCGCACCCTCCGATTTCCCGGCCCTCGACAAGAGGCCAACCGGGCCCCCCCCTCCCCCAGCCCCTCTGGCTGCCCCGCAGGCCCCCAACTTCGCTGCAGCGGTTGCCAAACCCTCAGCCCCCCGCCCCCAGACAACGAGGCAGGCCCAACCGCCCGCCGTCGCTGCCCGCAGGGAGCCCGCTACCCCTCGTGGGAACGCGGTCCCCCGTGTGGCAACCGCCGACGAGGCGATTGAAGTCTGCTTCAATGTCCTCCGCGACGTCAACCTCGACATCATCGAGGAACTTGGTCATGCCCTAATAGCCGCCGGCAACGATTGGATCGCCCGGACGCAGGTTATTAGGAGCTACAGAACTGAAATTGCGAAGATCACTGCGTATGACATCCCAGCACATCTTCGCGCCAACCAGCGTCCGTGATGGGTAGTACGGCCCAAAGGAACAAACCCCGATCGCTGACCTTGGCATTCTACAATGCCAACGGAAATCTCCGCGACCAAAGGACTGAAATTGCTCAGTACCTCACCCAACATCAGGTTGACATCCTCCTACTGCAGGAGACCTTCCTCAAACCATCGCACAGAGACCCAAAAATTGCGAACTACAACATCATTCGCAATGATAGATTAGAAAACGCCAAAGGCGGAACGCTAATCTATTACAAGAGGTCCCTGCACTGCAGCAAACTCGACCCTCCTTCCCTAACAAACTTGGAATGCTCAATCCTCCGAATAGCGATGACTGGCCACCCGCCAATCAACATCGCCTCCGTCTACCTCAGCCCCACCAAAAGCTTGCTTGAGAGCGACCTTCAAGCCCTGTTTTCTATGGGAAACGCTACCATATTGGCTGGCGATTTCAATAGTAAACACACCAGGTGGCATTCGCTAACCAACTCGACGAACGGCGTAACCCTAATGAGGCTCGAAGAGTCCCTGGATTTCGACGTTGTAGCGCCCCTGGCTCCGACCCGCTATCCTACCGCGGAAGGCCAAAACCCCAGTGTCCTGGACTTTGCCCTACTAAAGAATATCACCTTGACAGTGTGTTCATTAGAGGTGCACTCAGACCTAAATTCGGACCATAGACCGGTCCTTCTCCAACTAGGACAGACCGACAATGGGCGCCCCGCTCATACAAGGACAATCACGGATTGGAAGAGACTAGCGAAAGCACTCAACCAACCCTCCCCCGACTTGGACGCGATACCCGAAAGGATATCGTCCACCGAACAGACCGACATGGCGATCTCCTCCCTCACCAACCACTTGCAAGCAGCCATCAAGGACTGCTCCAGGCAGGTCCCTTCTGTGGACCCTAACCACAGATTCGAACTGCCGGAAGACGCAAGGCGGTTGCTGACGGAGAAAAACGCCGCGACAAGGGAACACGACCTCTACCCCACCGAAGAGGCCCGTTCTAGATTACGCTACCTTCAACGTCGAGTTAAGGAGCGCATGAAGGAACTCAGGGACGAAAGGTGGGGCGATTTCCTCTCTGAACTGTCACCGTCCCACGTCACTTATTGGCGTGTGGCACGAAGTCTCAAGTGCGATCAGATCTCAACCACTCCTCCTCTCAAATATCCGGATGGTTCCATCGCTTTCGATGATGACGAAAAAGCTGAATGCCTAGCAGACAGCCTGGAAAGCCAATGCTCTCCTAGTCGTGAACCAGTTGACCCAGATCACCTACGACGGGTAGAATCGCATGTAGAGAGCATCACCGCCTCCGCATCGGCTCCCCCCGTGACCGCACTCCCTCCAACTACGATTGAAGAGGTACAATCGATAATCAAATCCCTAAAACCCCGAAAAGCCGCCGGAGCTGACGGAATATCTAACGGCATATTGAAATGCCTACCCCAGACTCTATTACTGCTGCTAGTGAGCATCTTCAATGCTTGCCTAGCTAATTGTACGTTCCCAGACGCCTGGAAACAAGCAACGGTAATAGGCATCCCAAAACCAGGCAAAGACCTGAAAAATCCGTCCTCATATCGCCCAATCAGCCTCCTTAGCTGCATCGGGAAGATATACGAGAGAATCATATCGGCCAGACTCAAGATTTACACCGAATCTATGAATCTGATCCCGAATGAGCAGATGGGCTTCCGCGCAAAACACTCTTGCGTACACCAACTGCACCGCCTAACCGAACACATCCTAGGCAACCGCCGCCGCGGAAGACCCACAGGAGCACTCTTCTTCGATGTAGCGAAGGCATTCGACAAAGTCTGGCATGCCGGCTTGGTAGCCAAGCTGGCCATCATGGGCCTGCCTGACAGTCTCGTGCGCATCATACGAGAATTCTTGTCGAATAGATCCTTCCGCTACAGAGTCGAAGGAACTCTTTCACGCCCCCGACCACTAAGAGCTGGAGTCCCGCAAGGGTCTGTGCTCTCTCCCATACTGTATGCATTGTACACCAATGACGTACCCCGGACCCCGCACGTGGAGTTAGCCCTTTTCGCTGACGACACTGCGCTATTCACATCCAGTACAAGTAAGGAGCTTATCTCCAAACGCCTCCAACAAGCAGTCGACGCGCTCGGCGCTTGGTTCAGGAAGTGGCGCATCGAGGTGAATCCGGAAAAGAGCGCAGCAGTGTTCTTCTCCAAAGACTCCCGCGGTGCAACACGACCCCCGGCATGGAGCACACAATCGCTCTTAAAAACGATATCTTTGTTCGGAAAATCCATTCCATGGGTTGACCGCACAAAATATCTGGGCGTTATCTTTGACAGCAAGATGACCTTTGGACACCACATCCAAAGAGTACGCAACAGAGCAGCCTTCTATCTAGGCAGACTCTCACCCATGATCAGTAACGTAAAAATGTCGCTTAGAAATAAGTTGACTCTTTACAAGCTGTGCATCCGACCTGTCATGACTTACGCTAGCGTTATTTTCGCACACGCAGCACCATCTCTTCTGAATAAACTCCAACTCATTCAGAATAGGTTCGCACGTAGAGCCACGGGATCCCCCCGGGGTCTACGCACACGCGATCTACACAAGGACCTTGAGCTCCCATCCATGTTGAGATACCTCAAAGAAACGTCAAAACGTTACTTTGAGAAATGCTCTTCCCATCCGAACCCGTTAGTGGAACAAGCTGCTAACTACAGCCCGTCCAAGGATGTCCCCTTGCGGCACCGACGCCCGAGGAATGTTCTCTTTGATCCCGACGACCCCATCACGGTAGCTAATCGGCCATACGAAAATCTCCAGTCTCAAAGGAGACGGGGATTTTCCTTAGGCACACCGACACACCGCACTCGCCGGCGAGTGCGACGAAGTAGGAACAGTAGCTCGTTTTCCAGGTACCAAAATGTACCAGGGCGCTTCTCGCCACCAGTAGGCTCTTCTTAGGCCCTTAAGGCACCCTAGTGTCGGCCCTTAAGGCAATGAGCGTTTGCATCGCTCGCGAGCTTGCATCGCTCGCCATTGATCAAAGGCAAAGCCCATGGCCGAGGTTCATCCCAACTGGGAGCCCCTTGCGCTTTTGCCGAAAAGGCTGAGTGGCGTCAAGCCCTCGCCTCAAACCGTCCCGCTGTAAATATTAAAGCTCTTAGAAGCTAATATTGTAGGTCCTCTCAAAAAAAAAAAAATAAACTGGAACATTGTTGCAAATGCGAAGGTTGAAATCACTTGTGAGCGTCGCACGACTCGAAATCATTTATCTAAAAGCCGCTCCCTTCCTCCATCAAAACTAAATCAAGTAGGGCGAGGAACATAAACCGACCGCCCTTGCAGTAAGATAAAATGTTAAGGGAAGTTTGATTCACTATAGCGACACCACATTACAAATTACTGAGAACACAAATTTGACACTTATGCGCAGCTAGGCTCTAGACATAAAAATATTACTTATTTACTCATCTAGTGCATAAATTATTATTTGCAGTCTAGTAGTGTGGCAAATAAGTGTAGTTACATAATGGTTGAAATTAACGCTAAGTAATTACACCGGATATGAGACCGAGATTTGAAAATTACCTAATAAAATTATCCCTAAGTAGTTACACCAATGTGGAAAACGAAACGCTTGGACATTCTACCGATACTTGGGTATTTAAAGAATTTTGAAATTTAGTCATACTATTTGAGCCAAAGTTATAAGTCACTAATACGCAAGCAATATATTACATCATGGTGAAACTTCTGTGTTTTATTTGTTTTGGGACTACACGTAGAGAACACGGTCTGCCTCCAGCCCTCTGTAACGACGTCTTCATACAAGGATATCTCTCTATTTGACTACGACTCATATCAACGAGTGGAGGACACTAGTGGCACATTATTGGAAAACTCCAACCTACTTTCATAAGACGAACTTTTATTTGACTGACCCTGTTTGCATCCATCACTTCAAAGTAGTCAAAGCGAATATTAATTAAATTCTAAAAGTCATTTAATTTTAACCTCTATCTTGTATTGTTCTACCTTTAGACGAATTGGCTATTATTTTCTTAGTGATCTTAGAGGTGACAATGACTAATCTCAAAACAACTAAGCCTTTCTTAGATAGACTAGAAGTGCTTTATTGAACGTGACTTTTTGTTTCCAAGCGTCAACTCTAATTAATATAAGTTTACGTTCACGACGGCAGAAGACTTTCGGCTGACATCGTAAAACTTTACAACAATAATTAGGATTAGTATCTGTTACTAACGATATTGTGAATTTCAAGTTGTAAGCATTTCTGTTATTTCATAATTACTTAATCTGCCATTAGTTTTGTAATTAGAGATGGCGGTACGCGAAAGGGGACTTGAAAAAAGATATCTGAGGAGTTCTTAGTGGGCAAATATCGTCGGGAAAGTGATGAACCTTCCTTCATCTTGAGATAAGCGGCGGGCGGGGTGAGCGAGGGGGGGGGGGGCACAGCATCTGGCCCGGTAATTAAGCGCATCTGCCTACGCTCAATTTTGAAACGCGCTGGATGAGAGTTGCCCCGCGCCCTCGGTCCATTCAGGGGTACGAGCAAATTGCTAAACTTTCAATTAAAGAGTTGTTATTCAAACCGCTCCCGGTTGCTCAGCGGTATTATATTATATTTTATTCACAACGGAATCTCTTATAGCTACTTGGTTCAGCACTTCCGAGTTTGATGTCTCAAACCATTTAGAAAATATTTTTTGGTATTTATGAATATTTTTTACGCTAAACCATATTATTGTATTAATGGGAAGGTGGCTCTCTAATAAACAGTTATTTTGATCGTTATTATATGTATTGATTGTATATTTTTTATCATTATTTGGGGTCAAATTAGCAAATAGGTAATCAAAAATAAATTTTTAGTTACAGCAGCAATTTATTTTCCTATCTGTGATCGATTGAAACGTTACGGCTTTAAATACAGAAATATTTATAAATAAGTACTCACTCTTCCGTAAATGAATAAATAATGAAGATCGGAATGCTTCGCCTAAATCCTTATGTGTAACAATTCGAACCAATAAGACCAATAAACGTTTGATTATATGTTATAACTATTTTAATATATAGTAATTGGATTTTTATAAACTTATAGCTTCTGCTCGCGGCTTTGCCCGCGTGAGATTCCTTTGGAAACAGTGCTCTTTCCTGGGATGAAAAGTAATCTATGTCCTTCTCAATACTCCTAGCTATGTGTATGCGAAATTTCAGGAAGATTGGTTCAGTAGATAGGATGCGAAGAGGTAACAAACAAACAATCAAATATACATACTCACTTTCGCATTTATAATATTAATTAGAAAAATCTCATCACTAAGCAGATGGAAAAATAAAAGCTACGTTACGTGACCACCTGTGACCGCTACGGTGCTGTGGTATTAATTATTTTTATTTACCAATATTTTAAAATTTTGCGTAGTATTTAATATCATCACCTCAAAATTGATAGTTCTTTTGGCCCTTAATAAGATATTACTTCTAAATCAGACAGTCATAAGTTCAAAGAATTATTAATCAAAGCACATAATCTTTTCTCCATTATAAAAAGAAAATTGACTTCTTGTAAGGGCTGAAAGTTATTACATTTTATTACACTTTTTTATTATTGTAAAATATCCACGCGAGTAAGAATCCACTGCGTCTGTAAGATTTGATATTTATTAAAATCGATGGTTAACATGCTTCAACATGATAGCGGACACGCGACTGCTATAGCAGTTATAAGAATAATAACTTCTATTGTATTTTTAAAAGCCCACAACCGTGTTAAGCGATTAGTTTCTATATATAAATGACTAAATAAACTAAATTTTCTGTTTTGTTCCAGAGTAAACTGAGTGATTGGCGATTTCGTCTCGATGTGCGTCCGGAGTGCGAGGAGGGAGCATGCTGGTGCCCCTCTTAATACTTAGCACCGCCCTCGCGGCAGCCAATCCCGGAAAACACGGTATATATGTTTCTATATTATTCATAAATAGCTATTCTCCGCGGTTTTACTCGTCAGTGGTGTGTACTTATAGCCCAACTTCCCCAAGAATAAGGCTAACTTGTACAGAAAGGTTTTTTCAAAATTGACCAGTTGTTCTAAAGTTATAAGAGTTTAAAGATAAAAGTATATTAGTATAGAATATAGATATAAACCTATAGATAAAAGACGGAAGAGGTTTATTTATAGTATTTATTATGAAATATTCGACTCGCTCACATCAAGAAATTAAATCACAGGTCTGCATTATATTTCACTTAAGTATATCTACTACCTTCAACGCTCTAAGATAAGTTCTCCTGTTCAGAGTAATGTCCTTTTTAACGACACAACTCTTAACATAACGTGTCCGATTACCCTACACTACTGGCACTCAACATTCTCCGAGCAAAACGTCAAGTGCGCAGCTTGCACTTGCATTGTAGGCACTTACTCTCACGTCACAAATTAAATAATTAACAGAAGCTGAAAAGCAAACCAATAGTAGTAAAATAAACGGGAACTGTGACAAACTATTTCTTTACCATAAACTTGACAGCATGTAAATGGCAAAGAGAAAAAGACTAAGATTCATTTTAAACACCTCACGACTACTTAGTCTCTTCGATCTTTATTAACATATACACAACTACGGCCCTACTTTACCCTAGAGCCAGCGGCGACCCAGAAAAAAATAGAAGCAGGTATCAGACAACTCGACCTGTATGTATGTCCATCAGTATGTTCATTTGCAATTTGAAAATGATTAAAGCGATTTTGATAAATTATATGGTAGGTATTAGACTTGTCTTTATTTTGAGAGTGTCACGAGGTATATTTAGAGGTATGTTAAAATATAATCTCATATTCCCAAAAAAACTGTAATTTGGTCGTAAAACAAATCACATCAGAGGTCGAAAGGCGTATTTGTTTTATTCTGACAACGACTTATGCAGGATCAATTGAACTTCTAATATAAAGAAATGACCTAACTTTTATAAAACTTTGGTAGCAAAATTTACTTTTCCCATATAGAGCGCCATATTTGTAATCTAGAGATATGTTCATGCTCATGCAAATGACTCTAGCGCTGTGCAGATGATGGTCCACGCGAAATGTCACAGTATATAGAGTAACTATGTATATAATACGATCTATTCATAAATTGAATAATCTACCTAGATGCGGGGAGCTTTTAATCGACTTAGGCGATAATTTATCCGCAAAAAACTCATATGAGGATGAATCGTAACCCTTTTGAAATTGTTAGCAATCAAATCATTTTCAAATTATTGCCGTGGCGTAGCAGTGGATGCCTGTGGCTGAAATGGTTGGAATTGTACAAATAGGAAATAAGACGTGATTTTATTATTATAACGGCAACAGATATCTTGTTAATTCTAAATGTAAGTGTTAAAGAACTGAATAATAAACTTAATACTTCAGTCGATGTTTGGATATATATTATGTAAACTACAGATAGTTTGGTTTCTCTATTGAACGATTAATATAATAACAATAACATGTTTTTCCAATCTAAGTGCCAACGACGAACCATCGACCACTAGTTTTATAGTGGGAGTGATTTACATAATTTATACAATGTCTTACATATTAATCAGCTCCAATCTGGAAACCTCAGCATGCGATAGAGGGTTGAGGTGAAATTAAGCAATTTACCTATAAAGGTCAGCAGTCTATCGTGCGTTGGTATTTAGAGAAGACTAAATAATTAATCCCACCAAAAACGTTTTAATGTAAAAATGTTGCCAAGACAGCTTACCATGTCAAAAAGTTATCAGATCTCGTATAAAGCCTAGCTCTAAAAACTACACGCTTAAAACTCTACACTACACCTTGATCAAAATCTATGAAAAATTGGTAAGCCAAGATTCTTGATCTATGCGGCCTTACTTTACCAAGCCTAACTTCACATACTCTACATTTTAGTCAAAACTTGTGACTTGGTTGTTTTATTTCACACACGATAAACAAATGCCAATGAAATCTTCGTAACGGTAGCAAAACTCCCGTGCACCCAGATTTTACAAAAATTCGAAGATAATTTTTATCAAGATTTAATACAATACTAAGCAAACTAGTGCTCATTAAAAAAAATCGAGTGATGTTTATTTGACTGGAAATCCACAATGTGTTCCACATGTTTTGGATAAAAAGGCTCCATATTACTTCAATTCTTTATACCTTTCAAAACGATCAAACTCCACTGGCATTGTTTGAAAATAATAATAATACAGTTGCTAAGTTGAAAAATTTTGGCGCTTAATTTACATAAACCTCACTGAGCCTGTTCACTTTTTGATACTTTCTTTTTTCATCTCATCCCCCACGAGGATTTTCCTAACTCATTTCATTATAATACTTTATATGTAGGTACTTATTTTAAGGGTAACGAAAAAAAAATAGTTTTCTTTATATAAGATTATAGACTTATATTTTCAAAGCCAAATTCGAAATTATTTTTAAAATCTTAGATCTCCAGATCTTTTAAATAAAAACAACAGACAAAATCTATACGGGTGAAATAATAGGCTAGTAGAAGCTCAGCTGTTAAATCCCTATTTTGTCGACATTTTCCTCGTTCCCTGAAAATTACGCCAAATCCTAGGGAGTGTAAAGGCGTAACCACACTATACAGGTACTACACGTACACTGTACACACGTATTCTGAATTCCACGAGGCTATTAGTAAACGTTAAAGCATTACTAGGAGTCTTCTGCTTGTGAGTGAACTGAACGATGCACAAGTACTTGGCCATGCTACATACTCGTAAGTATTTTGACTTAGGTGTAGTTTTTGATGTTAAGTCTTTAAAGTTAGAAGATTGGCTCTACATGAGATCTAATAACTTTTTGACAGTGCAAGTCATATTATGGTCTCGATGGTCTCATGTTGGCAACATTTTACGAATTTTCAGGGCCCAATGGGCTATTCAATTTAGTTATATAATGTTTATATTCTCTACTTGACACTCCACACATTTTGATGGGAGCATACCGCTAGCACAACATAGAGTCGTCTCAGTTATTTTAGCAATAGACTCTTCTAGAATATGCCGGTGCAAATTCACCCTTATAAGAACATGTGTTATGTTGGCGTGATCCCGTCAGAGCAAACATGCCGCTGATCTACAACTTCCTAGGAGACACTAATCTCCAATTCCCCTTGACTTGTAACTGCCAAGATTTGTTTTGGGAGGCTATTCCTCGTTAGTTATTTTAATATGTCTTATTTGATATTAGTACAAAGCTGACCGAGCTTGCCCTGTTGACTATTTTTAACCGACTTCCAAAAAAAGTTCTTCATTCCGCTTAATGCCTTTTTAAAATGTTTTTTCAATCTAATAAATGCTATCCAAACAAATTAAGGAGATTACGGTCATTCGCCTTAGTTTTCAGTAAATCCCTTATTAATTGTATTAATACTAGACGTAAATAGATATTAAAGACATTTAATTCTAACTCAATTTATTAAAATATAAAATATATTATTACCAAGTATAGAGGTCACTTTGATCTAACTTGTTAATAATGTTATACAAAATTTAGCGTACTCTAATGCCAAGTCGCAGGATGTTATTTGCTATCACATTGCTTATCGTACCACAGTTCATTGAATTATTTGGCTATCAAGTGAAGATCCAATCACGTTTAGAATAATGGTACAATCAGTATTCATGTACCTACTTACCTCGGTATTGTCAAATATAATCAAGATAATACCTTGCTGGACAATAGATTATTCCAATTGCAAGCATTAAGGTATTTAAAAACATTTTCGTTAAAAATATCAGTTGTGATCAGTATAAGCCACTTAGGCTCGAGTACCCATTACTACAATCTAAGAGTTAACTAGATTGCATCCGCACCTAAAGCTGATTTTTTAAGCTTTTATCGTGGGCTTTGAGCGCATCGAACGAATCAAGAAATTCCGTAATAAAAATTAAACCTAACCCTCCCCTACTATTTACTCCGCCTACCATGTAGCTCGGCCAAGCGTTCTTACTAATTGCATAAGGTGATATTTATTTTAATATTTAAGTTAAAGTTGATATAAAATGTTATGCAGTAGTTTTACTGCGGCAGTCCTCGAGTGCGCGCCTGCAACACCAATAGTGGTGCCGACATTACCTATGTAATAAAAACCCTTCACTAAAAACCACCATTCACAATGTAAAAACACCACACACAGCTATTGATACACACAATACACAAATGATATAATTTAATATCCGCGAAAAATGAGCTAACCAATTTAAATAGTAAGTAAATCAATAAACTTCATTGACAATAACATAAGAGCTATGTATAGTGTACTGAACAGAAAAAACTTTCTTAAACGTTTACTTTTAGAAAATCCTTGTTATTTATAATAAATATTTTATACTTACCAAAATTAAACTGTATAGGAATATCAACACTCAATAGAAACAATACTTTAAAGGAAATACCGTGATTTATGAAGGAAATATCCTTTTATCATTTAACATCAAACACGAATTTTAATTGACGTAATTGGGTCAGCATTGTAACAAAGATATTTTCATTTCCGCTGTGACGAATAAAACAGTACATTTTTATTATACCCAATCAATTTGATATCTATAAATATTACAAAGCAACTAAACTTGATATTTCCAGTGAGTCGGTGTCTTTGTAGATTTAGAACTGAATCCTCTGAGGTTTATGCCTTTTCGGATCAGGTGGCTTACCGTAGGATGCGCGAAGAAAACTCCTTTCGTTCATAAATATTTACTTTATGAAATAACGCGCCTCGAGCTCGACTCAGTTTCACACAGTCTAAAACCCGGTGATAACTGTCGCGAAGAAAAACAATATTTACACAACATTTCTATGGGATACCAAACACTATTTGTTTCAATATTACTTTTATATAAAAAGCTCTTACTCCAACAATGATACGTTTCATGCGATTTTGTAATACTTACCTTATTATTTTCAATCGACTTCAGATTAGAAGGAGGTTCGCAATTTGGGTCAAATTATGTAGGTGCTAAGTTCTTTTTTCATTTGATTTTTTTATGGTTTCCGATTAGTCCAGTGGACCCATCAATTTCCGTCATTAGTTAGTATTTTTAAAAGAAAAAAAAAAGCACCGTACACTGCTAGTGTAGCGCGGTGCCAACTTGTGGCCTAAGAATTAGGATGTTTTGCTACAGAACCCAGCTTTTTCACTTCCTCTCTCACCATTCCGGTACACAACAGTGCAAGCACTGGCTGGGCCTGGGTACCTTACTCCTCACCTGAGAGTGAGGTACCCAAGCAAATGATCCTTTTTAGCGAAGGTCTACTTCTATTAAAAAAGGGATTAGAAAAGTAAATGTATTTTTATATATTTGATATTTCATGTGACTTCGTATTTTTTAAATTGTTCAAATAAATTAAATATTTATTTTGTCGTTTTTCCTGCAAAAATAACAAATAATTATATTTGTATGCTGTAACATTAGGTATTGAAAAAATAATAAATCAATCTCAGCAGCGCACTTGTGTAATATAATATGCGGCCCTTTTGCACCCTCGCAATTTTTTTGAGTACGTAATCTTCTCAAGTAATGTTTCGGAAGTGTAGATAGTATTTTGGGGTGGCACTTGACAAGGAGTCTAACCAAATATAGGGAAGCATTATAGCAATAGAGATAGGAATGGACACATTAGGGGCACAATGATGTACTTATTCCAAATAGCTCCATAGAAAACCTTTTACTAGTATCTCTCATTTTAAGTACCTTTCAATGTTTACATTGTAAGGGAGGAATATAACATATTTATTTTGAAATCACATAGAGAGATGCTTTTATAGTTACTTTTCTGAAAATAAAATAAATGTTGATATAATAGCCTAAAAATCAAAATTACGTGTCCAATACACGTTTATAGCCGTACAAAAAATAAATAAAACGAGCAGGAAATAACAGTCCTTTAATTTGTGATGCAAAAAACATACAACACTACAAAAGCGCAATTAAATAGCGTAAACGTGAAAATTTAAATTCTCAGATTACTTCATGTTTTCAAATAGCGGCAAAGCGTTCAACCAATACTAAATCACAAGTCATTGTTTAAAAATACTGTATTCACACAGCAATTAACAGCGATAGATATATTCCGATTCATTTTCCAGTTGCTGTATTTTCGAACAGTTCACATTGGGAATTAACATTCGTGCAGTGGAAATAATTAACCAATTATGATCAAACGTAGTTGTATTCATCAATTGGGGGTATCGGCGTGTGCAGATGTGCATTATATGACACAACAATGGCCATCATATCGACCATGGCTCGTGAAAAGTTACTCCAATTAGTAGAAATCGATGACGCGCAAACTAGCCGCGCGAGTGAGTTTGACAACCGCTGTCAGTTTAAAATTCAATATGCGTTATAGCACTATTCAGATGCGGTTATTATAAACAGGCTCGGAATATTGATGGTCGGTGTTGATTTATATTGTAATTTTTTGGTATATGTTTTGTAACTTTGCATCGCATTTAATCGTGCGTATCTATGACCTAATTTTGATTTAACTAGTGGCAGTTTATCATAATGACAACTTTTCATACAATCGTCGTTATGTATCGTATAATTAACTCATTAAAATGTTTAATTATATTATTGTGATATGATTAGAACTACAGTTGGAGTAATTGTTAAAAAATAGACTGATGAAATTTAAAAATATAAAACAAAAACTAAAAAGTAATGAGGACATCCGGTTTTAATTACAAGGAGTACCTAATTGGAAACAACACGATTTTAGTCACCAACTAAGACAGACTGTACATACTGTAAATTATTTTTATTAAGAGCTAACCTCTGATCTTAAGGCACAAATAACACCCATTCACCCCTTTTACCATCGTTCTCGCTTTAAGTTGAGCCGATGTTGCTATAAGAATTTTAAAATAAACCCCTTTATTAAACATGTAACCTTATATTATGTTGGCTAACTTTGAGATATTAACCTTTCAAAAGCAATGTTAATAACGTACGTGACTTAATTACGCGTGAAATTAAAGTAATTTAAACTTGAAGTACTCATACGCTGGCATCCCTGCAAATGAGATTGATTTAAAAATAATTTCTTATTTTTAAAATCTTTACTATTTGTTCTAAAGTTTAAAAAAAAACATCTTGTTTTTTTGACCACAAATAGATGACTTTTAGTTTCATTTATGCAGCATACTGCAAACATGGACGAAATTTTTCTCTGTTAGGTTCAATCGTTTCTTTTATATGAACTATTTTACAAAGAATCCGTATCATTTCTCAAAATATGTTTAATTTATAAGAAACGTAAGCACAATTTTCTAAAAGTAAATAATTTGTTATTATTTTATAAACGCGTTAAGAAACTTATTACTACTCAATTTTAGTAATATAATTTTAAGTTTCAGCAATGTGTTTAATTCAGTGAGCAGAACGTAAATGCAAGATAATAGAAGTTAATGCTCTTTGACAATCATGTGAGCAAGTATCTTAAATGTACATAGAATATGAAAATAAAATGAAAATAATTTTCTCCGCGACATCCAACCATAAACAGTGATTGTACAACCGAAACAAGTGAAGCGACAAATTTCTGGAAATCTTTATAAAAGTGATAAAAAAGGTCTCTAACGCCTTTCATCATAATAACTTGGTGTCTGTTTTCATCAGACATTTTTCTTTGTTTTATTACGTTCATAGTATGTTCATGGTGTCATTATAAGATTAAAATTGTAGACAATTTAAAGAACAAAAAAAAGAATAAAACTAATAACTACTAAATAATAGGTAATTTTATTCTATAGGTGATAATTGGTATGATGTTACAGAAAAACAACATTCAATAATTTGGAGTGCATGCAACATTTTGTGAAATTCCCCAAAACTAAATATTGTTTAGCTTTATTTTGCTTGATTCCATTCTGTATTATGTGAAAGGATAAAATAGATATTTGAATAAAAAAAAAATCTCCTATTAATTTCATATAACAGGTAAACTAGTATTACAAATATCACAATAAACTTAAGTTTTCAATTCAAACGCAAACCACGCGGGATAAAGCTAGTCAATAATAACACAAAAGTGCGCGGCCACAAATTGTTATGTTATTATAACGTAATGGCACCATATTCCGACTAATATCAGGGAAAGTGTATTTTCTTCCTACATGTGGAAAAACAGAAACGCACCAATAAAAGAAATGTCAATAATTATGCTGGGCATTTCGAATAACGACCGGGTGCGGACGCAACGGCTCCGCGATTTTCCTCAATTTTCATTCTTGTTTTTTTTAACAAGTCTGTAATAACAGGCTGGAAAAAGCAATTCTAATAATACTATTTAGAAGTGTGTTCTTATTTTTGTTTTGTCATTTTTAGCTACGATTAATATTTTCGTTGTTTTGAATAAATTACATTATTAATCATTTGATTACAGGATAAGTAGATACCTACATATTTACATTTCTTACATTTAGATACAATACTAATATTTAATGTTATTTTGTTTGTTGCATATTTAGTTTTTTTGAAACGAATTACTTTCTTACATTGTTATTTTTTCGAATAAAAATATGAAAGCTAAATTGTTTATTATATCCATCTGCTACCCTTATATATTAGTTTAATGTAGAAGTTAACGAACCCAAAGGATAATTTATTAAATTTATTCTTTTTAATTTATTCGTAAGTCTTATGTAGTCAAATCGACAACAGAAGTTTACAATAAATAAATGGTTTTATACTAAAAATATGAAAAAAGTGAAGATTATCTTCTGACACTAATTAAAACTTTGAGCGGTGGAAACTCAAAGATGTCCTGAGCGCAGCTCGCTTCGCTTTAATTGCGCACCCTGGCATCGTTTACATTTATTACCAATGAAAAATCTTCACTTTCATATTGTGTTTTTGATCAAGGCAGAAACAAAGCAGCCAAATTAAATTACACTATCTACATAAAACTATCAGAAAAAGTTATTTTTAAGTACGCTTTTTGACAGAAAATAGTTACTACAGACGCCGCTACTTAGGCCTAATCTTTTATGCAATGTTAGTACTCATGGGATCCCTGATAAATAGATAATTGAAATGATAAATGACAACCAAAACGTAGCAAAAAGAAAAACTTTGTTTTACAAGTCGCTTGAGTGGAATAGGTCTTCTGCATGTAGTAGGAGATAGCCATAATCGAAAAACATAATTAGAGAAGAACAAAATTGAACTCAAGTTGTAGTATATGAATATTTTTGCTAATAGAATAAGCTGTGGCTACAGACCTACATTTTGTATTTCTGTCAATAATATCCATCCATACAAATATTATAAATGCGAAAGTCTGTCTGTCTGTCACCTCTTCACGGTTAAACTGCTGGACCGATTGTGATGAAATTTGGTAGGGATGTAGTTAACGACCTGAGATCAAACATAGGCTACCTTTGGGCGCGATATAACCGAGTCCCACGCGGGGCGAAGCCGCGAAGTAATTATATAAACCGAAAACCTATAACTATATTTATTCGACTCTATTTTAGGTAATTACAGACAACACTAGCAGAATTATTTTTATCCACGAGGCATGAAATCTATTTATTTATTTTATTAGCTTACACACAAAAAGTATAATTCCTTAAACCTAAAAAAATATGTTTAAAAGTTTTCAAAGATCTTATTAATATATATTTTTTTTAATTTTATTTAATACCCCAAAACAAGAGCGGTAGCCTAAAAAGGAAGAAAAGCGGACGGTATACTCAGCCAACAAAACGGAACAGAATGTTTAATCTCTATGCGGTACAAATAGCTCGTTATGTAAATTGAATCTCTTGCAAATTTGAATCGCTTTCATAAGCCAATTCCCTCTGAATAAAAACAATAGGATACTCTTTTAACATTTTAGATATTTCTTGAGAAGGAAATTTATCTCGGCTCATTAATTATTCAACTGTGTATTGAGATAAGGACGTCGTTTCCATTAATTTTATAAATGTCACCGAAGTTTGCGAGCTTTGTACAATAATGAATCTTTACAGCTACAAGTAAATTCATGTTGTCATTATTTTTTTTAAAGTTGACCATGTGCGAGTCAGACTCGTGCTTTAAGGGTTCCGTAGCACCACACAATACTAAAAGACTATAATTCTAAAATAATTAATATATTCATTTTCTTAAAATTTTACTTTAAATTTACAGTTTTTAGATTTATTACCAAATCAGTGCTGTTTGATATTGCTTTTTATCAAATTTCATGATTCTAGTTCAACAGGAAGTAAAGAAAAGTATGTTGTTTTGATTCCTATTTAAGATTGCATAATTAACACAAATTTGTAACATTTACTGTAATATTTTTTGATTGCGTAGATTTATAACTAAATTTGATTATTTTACAGTCGAAAGAGACCGTAGACCTGGGTGGCTACTACCATCTCTTAAAACCATGCAGGATCCAGTGAGGAGATGTCGCCTTACATCATGTATTGCGCTGTCTCGCTTACTCACTGGATCTTGCATGGTTTTAAGAGATAGGGGTAAGCCACCTGGGTATGTTGTGAATTCTAACTTGATACGTTCATGTGTTCCTCAGAAAAAATAACAGACAGACAGACAGACGTACAAGAAAGTAATACTAGATCCTATAAGGGTTCCTTTTTGCTTTTTGAGGTACAGAACCCTGATAATGAGGGTTCCATACCACCACACTAATGAGGGTTCTGTTACACCACACCATACTAAAAGACTTACAGGTTATTTTAAGATAGGTTTTTTGCCAATTTACAAACGTCAATTTATGCATAAATCATATAAACAAAATTTAGGTTCGCAATCAGGCATTTATATATTTAAGTTCATTCAATCCCTGTTGTCCTCTAAAACCCATTATATCTGCTTGATCATCAAAATTTTATGTCCAGTTTGGGTATATCTGTGGGACATAATATCTGATTCTAGTTATCCTTTGGGCTTCGGGCTTCGTATTATTCGAATGGTGATAACTCATGGGCCAAATGTCAAGGATTACCTTTAATTTTACGACAAATACCTCCCTTTTGTTATAAGCAAGTACTTTGTTTCTATAAAATCATTATAACTTTATTTTATTATCAATTTTTCATCAAAATTTTTATTTTCACCATTTAAAAAAATTAAATTGTAAAAATATAAATGTAGTCAACCACATGGCTAGAATATTAATTTAACCGTCGGTATCATGCTTAAAAATAGGCTACACATTTCTTCCATATGAAATGCGTCTAAGGGTTAAATAGAAGTCCAAATTGTAGTGCACTTCTGTCAGGCTTGATTCTACTAACTACAATATTTCCACGAAGGGGTCACATATGATGACGAAAAAATCTTCATCTTTAGTCACCGCGTACAAGTCTAGCTTTAAATGTAACAAGAAAAATGCTGGGATCATGATAAGTGGTGGGAGATGAGAGAGTCTAGTGCTCTGCATGTAGAGTGTATCTACATTTATCGAACGATATCAGTAATGTAGAAATTGTCCTCAGATTCATGCGGCACTTTTAAAAATCTATAAAATTGATAAAATGAATCAGACTGTGTATAACTCTGAAATGTCAATTTATCTGTGTATAACATTTAATGATAGCCCTCATCAACTCATTAATCATTATGCTGTTTAACTTAGCCCAGTTTAATAAGACATCGCAACAAATATTTTAATTAGAGAGCTTAAGCCATGTTCAGAAATGGGCGCTTAAACTTACTGACGGGAGTCAGGGCAAGCTATAGACCATAGAAAGTAAAAAATGTCGTTTTAAATTTTATCGTTTGGAATTAAGAATCATATTTACTAGATACTTTAGAAGCAACGTAACTAGAAAATTGACACATTGATAGATTTGCTTTCATCATACTTGCAGTCTTTCAAGTTGATTTGAGCCTAGCTGTTATGTGGGACAATTATCAGCTAAATGACAATTATATTTCATGTGCCTTTTGAAACTTGGCCAAAATTGTATTCTTCTTCTTCTTCTTAGCGAGTCGACTCTGGCAAATTTATATTTGTGAGGACCAGAACTCCGCCACTGACAAGGCGTTGTCAGTGGCTTTGTATAGGTCCCCGAGCGTGCAGGTGGCTGGGCACGCAGGGCACGATAAAAGATGTGCCATGGACTGGGGAGAGACACCACATCTGCAGGTCTCCTCTAAGCTGTACCCCCATCTGTACATGTTGTCCTTGCTTAGGCCACCTGTAAATGTAATTGTTAAATTGTGTTAAACAAACCTTAATAATAACCGGTGCCAAAATAGCTTCAAAATTCTGATTAACTAATTTTAATTATTATCCGACTGATATTTATTTAACTGACTAAATTAAAAATCAAATCGTAAAAAATTTTTATACAGCAAAAATAAGCTCCCTTTTTCATATCTGCTTTTTCCTATGATCCAAGAGGGCAGGCTGAAGACGCGGCCTCATTCCGCTTAATCCCGCCAGCACCCGATGAATGGACATAATTTTCTGTACTTGACACCCGTGTCTCGCTCATTGTGGAACTCAACTACTGTTTTGTTCCTTTTTATTACTGTCACTCGTTAATGTGTCTTGTTCCAGCGCACAGCAAAACAATACAGCATTTTTGATTAAAATTGTAAATTTTATGCAGTTTGATTGTTGACGGCAACAATGGCATTGAAATAGAACAGAAAGTAATAAAAAGGTAGATTTGTATATGGAGGATTTTTTTAATGTACACCTTTTTATACATTAGGTTTTTTAGTTGCACTCTGGGCCCGCCTACCAAAAAAAAATATTCTAGCGGTCGTTCATGGAAATTGTTTTAGAAAAGAACAAAGCGAGCGCTGGCATATTGATGGCGCCATTGTAAAATTTGATACGAGTCTCAAGATGATGCCAGAGGAAGAAAAGTATTGTACAAGCCTTGGCCAATTTTGCAATTTATGTCCTCGTATTTTTATAAGGCCTTGGCTTCACCTCGTCCTTTTAAAAACACTTGGCAAGACCTCAGCTGCGCTTCGGCCTTACAATATAACTCGGCCATGAATTACTTCATTTCTGGCATATACAGTAATGTACTTTTAAAAATTAAATACTTATATGATATACTTTTCAGGTGGTTTCAAAGTCATCAATAATCATCAATTGTTATAACTGACTTACTTAAATATTAGCGGGATATAGTCTATTTGAAAACTAAGATATAAACTGTTCATTTCATAACATCAAAGTTTGCACAAGGAAATGTGTGATGAAGTATTCTACGATTTATTTATTTTGAAATTGACTTCCACAGAATTTAAGAATTGTTTTTTTTTACTATTTTCTCTACAAAGTGTTATTTATTGATGGATTAGAAATATGTGTTTCTGTTTCGTCATTATTTTGGAATGGAGGCATTGTTGATAGAACGTTAATGTTCTGAGGACGATTTTATCGCCTTCGCCCGGACATCATTAATGACGTAACGACATTTGATTTATCATGAATGTTTATGCGTTAATACCAACGTCTCCATCAGCTTCTTAATGATGATAAGTATTGTGTGCAATGGAAATAAAGGATTTATTAATTATACATTACATTTCATGTGGTCTTTATTGCCGACGGAAAATAAACTGATTTTGAGTTAACATACTCGTATAACTGAAAATCGTACGTAATGGAGGACGTAAATCAAGAAAGCGGTAAGTAGTAACCTACATGATCCGCGGAATAGATTTTTATTTGCAAGTAGTATTAATTTATTCAGTTACAGGAAAAAATAAATGTTGAACATCTACCTATATAATAATAAAGAATGTTTAAATTCATCTATTTAAAAACTTTCTCATTTTTCCATAAAATAAATACTTATAAAGGTTTGCGTACTCTACCGCCATAATATCTTATATTAAATAGTATTAAATCAATGCCACATTCCTTAGTGTCAACAATAATTATATAAATCGGTCAAGTACGAATGAAACTCATGCCTTGATGTTCCGTATCAATACATAATTCTGAAAGACATAACAGGTAATTTAAAAAAAAAGAATTTATTAAGTAATATTTTTTTTATCATAAAAACAGTCAATTTTTGATCTAACATCAGATATTTTTAAAAGAAATTCCGGCGCGAATAAGAAGATCTCGGGTTATGTCCTCGGGCACTAATTAAAACTTTTGGAACAGACAGAAAAAGGGTTGAGAAATATAGCGCTCAACGAATAGTAATGGCATCGTGGTCTTGTTTAATAACCTCCGTTTTTCTTCCAGTGGTCTCGAATTAGAATATTAAAATCGCCGACGATTCGCAACCGCCGTGTTCAATGCTCTCGTTTTTCTGATTGAACTTTACTTTTTAAACTGCAGGGAATCGCACGCCTTTCTTGATCTCGGGAAGGTGGAATTGTGAAAAAGCAGATTTTATGCAAGATAAAATGAAACCGGCTGGTTATAATTTTCTTTTTTATTCGTAATTTCAGTCAGCCAGTAGCATCTTCACATTAAAATTCTTCACGAGCCAGCCAGTCGTGGACTAGTTATATTAAGATTTGCTGTATTATGCTTAGCAGATCAGATGATCTTTTGGTACACCTGTGCTGAAAGTACATAAAAAATAACCCTTAGTCCCAAAGACTAAGATTAATTTATTAACTTTGCAATAATTAAACACAGTATAATTAGTCTTTATTTTATATAGAGTCGCGTACAGTGAGTTCGTTTTAAGAGGAATTTCCTCTGGCATATGTTTAAGAAAATGTGAAATGAACTTTTTGGCGTGGTCTTTCAAAAAAGATGTCAGAGATTTCTTGAATATCGGCATCCATACAATAAGGTAAATACTTGACACCTAGGTGAACTGCTTGCTATAATTGATTTAATAATGGAATAATATTGATGATAAATAAGGAATAGTTATTATTGTTTAGTGGATCAGTAAACAAAGATTTTTTCTTTGGCCCCAAAGAAATTCGTAAGAAATATATCGTTCGCAATCACGGCAATGAATGAGTATTTATATTCCTATTTGTAATTAGGGATCCGTTTGGAAAATATAAACTTGTATGAGTTGTGAGATCTGTTGATAGGAATTTTCTGTACATTATGTATTTATTAATGTATTTAAACAATAACGTCGCTTCCAACCGGTCATTCAGGAAATTGGAGGAGACCTTTGTCCAGCAGTGGACTGCCTGAAACTGAAATGATAATGATGAACAATAAAATGTTTTGAATCGTTGTACAAAGTTGTGGCGGGCATGCTAGGACTAACAGTAGTGTGTGTAGCATACAATATACCATATTAATACGTTCGCGGACGTTTTTAAAAACACAACAGAAGTTTTATTGTTATAACTGCTATAGCAGTCGTGTGTCCGTTAACGTGTTAATATATATTACCTATGTTTGAGGTTTTGCCGAAAATGTTGGTGCCTAGTAAAAGTGGAAAGTGTGTTCTAATAATTTCTATGTAAAAGAGTGGATGAAGAAAACCATGAAAAGTAAAGAAAAAAATACTGAAATAATACCAGGATCTCCGAATTAATACAAAAAGACAAGAATTTTGATAAACTTATAGTTAAAATCTGCCTTAAAGTTTATGGTCCATAAACATTCCTACTATGTACGAATTGGCTCGCACTTGGCCAGTTTTTTTTCTGTAGGAGAAAAGAAGTGACGTATTAATTAATTCCCTCATCAATCATTGCCATTTTCTCTGTAGAACCCGCCGTCATTCACAATGTAACAACTCGACTCGCGAAAATAAAAGCAGCTTTTCTCTTATACGATTTCGCGTAATTTTCTTTTTCAAAAAACTTTTGCATGATAATTATAGATTTCTTTATAATGACACTAGCTGTTGCTCGTGGCTTCTCCCGCGTGGTACGTAGATATATTGCGCCAAAAAGTAACTAAAGTTTAACCGCCGCTCTAGCTATATACATTCCAAATTTCATTAAAATCGGTCCAGCGGTTTAACGGTAGGCAGACGTCTGTCTGTATGTCTATTCAACTTTGTTTGTCAGTATTATGTGTTTTTGTAAAGTTAAACAATTTCTTATCTAAGTAATGCTTCAACAAAATCATTGAAATGAGTTTAATAGCGTCAGTCGTTAAAAAGATAATTACGACTAATCTCGCATTTCACCTACCCTTGAAATTTCACCTTCCTGGTCAAAGACCATTTATATATGGTTTAGGTATATCGGAGGACGTCACAAGTAATTCTACTTATTAGCACGTCGAATTTTATTCAAGTGTTGTAATAAAATACATATTTTGCATAGAATTTATCAATAGCAAGTATATGCTAATCGACATCCTGCGCGGCAAATGATTTCCTCTTGATACCAGATTCAGATACAGTCATGTAGAAAAATACATTTAATATTAAATAAACAGGAAATTTAGGTTATCATTTTTAATTTCGTTGTCTGAAATAAATACATAAATAAAAATAAATACCTAAGTATATATAAGTATGGTTTGATAAAGAAATTTAATATTGGTATGTATGTATCCATATCCATATACATACTAATATTATAAATGCGAAAGTCTGTCTGTCTGTCTGTCTGTCTGTCTGTCACCTCTTCACGGCTAAACTGTTGGACCGATTGTGATAAAATTTGGTAGGGATGTAGTTAACGACCTGAGGTCAAACATAGGCTACTTTTGGGCGCGATATAACCGAGTCCCACGCGGGCGGAGCCGCGGGGAACAGCTAGTACTTTTATATTTTCTGTATATAGATATTCTACCTTCGCTGTGCATTTGTTTCATTTCATCTCATAGAGCAGCGCTGCGTGAGGCGGACAGCCGTGGCACGCGCCGCGGGCGACGGGGGCCCGCTTAACGCAGCGAAGGCCCTAAGACATTTAACAAAATCTATATTTTCAGTCTTACTTTTTAGGCAACTAAAATAATCTGTTTACTACTTACATACCCTTTTTACTTTATGTTCCCTGTATTACATCAGTTATTTTGATTTCAAGTCCAAACTCCTGCACCGATTTTGATAAAATGTCAATGGGTACAAGTGGAAATTATATCCCTTAGAAAAAAAAAATATTTTTATATTCCGTCCAGAAAAGGAGATATGCGGTAACAAACATTTAAAAAAAACAATCAGCCGAATGGAAAGACCCCAAATTTGCAAGTTAGTTGAAAAATCAAATTAGCTGGTTTGATTCGACTTTCGAATTGTAAAATCAAGGTAGAAAAAAATATATTAAATCGATATCTTGCAAAAATCCTTACACATGCATTATTTTTCCGAATGTTGCAATAAATCACCTCCGTTTCTGTAAAATATTTAAATAAGTCTTACAAACAGATTACGCGATAATCAACTAAAATATCTTCAAACTCACTTTTTAAGTCCAAATTAAGAGGGGAATTAATATTTCAGAACAAAAAGAAAGCAGACATTTCAGACTTCATTAAAAATATTTGGCCACAACTCGATGCCACGGACGGAATGAACTTTTCCCATTTCTCATTTTCTTAATTTATTTTAATTGAGGAAAATCTTTAAGCTTCTTTTATTACAATCATCTGGAAAAAAGAATATAGTATGTACTTATATTTAACAAAGTGTAAACAATTTACATTTAATTTCCTTATTTGTTACTTATATCAGTTTCTTTAGATAATAAAATAATCAAAGATCAATTCTAAGTACTCAAGTAAACACGTTCATTAGTATAAAAATATTCTCAAATAATTAATGTTATAAGAGATAAAAAAAACAATTGAATTTATAGTATCCCGCAGTGAATTATTATATTAATGTACTGTATATTTAAACAGCTCTTAACTGGTATTATGAATTTGAGTGGGTGCTATGTTGAATGATATACTTTAAATATGTGTATTATTTTATTTAATCATGAAAAATTGTAAAAATATAAATTTATTTTAAGCGAAATAAAAATATAACATACCTAAAAATCGTTATCGTATTTTAGCTCTGTAATTTCTGGCTGACGCACGCAGACTCAATTATAATCTTGTACCATTCGGTATAAATATTCCTTTGAAATCATTTAACAGAAAAAGATGTATTTATATTACCTAATACTGACTTCTTTAAATTCTAAGATAGAAATTCCCAAAAACAAAACATCTTTACGCTACACGCTAAACTTTAGGCGCGAAACGTCAAATAAAGCGCGAGTCACGTTCAAGTGAGTGATATCACGTCTACGACTCATCAGTGGCTGCACGTGACGACTTTAGCACAAACAGATTTCACAACACAACCACCCAAAGGTGGTCTCCGCTAATGAACCAAAATTTCTAAAAAAGAGACCTAAACTTTGTGGTGGTGTTAAAAAATACGCAAAAGAGCAGTCCCCGTAAAGTTTTCTTTCTAACTTTGTTATGCCATTAGAGATCGCGTGACGGAGTCGCACTTTCCTCGTAATATAATTTATTTTGACGATTTTATCTGCCGCACGGATTCTTTTTATCTCGCGAGGCGTATAGTAGATCTCATTTCACTACGTCTGCTAAGGTTGTTAAATTCGTTTTTGTATCACGCCGTTGCTGATAGCGTTAATGCTTCATTTTAATCAAGACCACTTAATTTAATAGAACGAACCTATTTTTTTCTTTACAAGTTAACTGTTTGTTTTAAATGTTAAAACTGACAATTACAGAAGATTATAGAAGGCACTCCACCGATAAGTCTAGCTCTTAAATTTATGATGATGATGACAGAAGAATACTTACCCATATATAATATTGTTTACATTTTAATGATAAAACATTTTGTTTTTGTTTGAGAATATTTGTGTACTCAAAATCAGAATATACCTAACAGAAATAAACTATTTATAAAATTAAAACGAAAACTACTAAAATTGTAAATAAAACTTAAAAATCTAAAAATTCACTTAAGTATCTCCAATTTTTAATATTTTTCCTAGATGAACAGATCAACATTTATTTACATACATATATATGGGAGTAAAAATAAAGGCCTGAGAAGAGGTAAGTGAAATGTGAATTAATTGTGGGGAAATTTATGCTAATATAATAAAGCTGACAAGTTTGTTTGTTTGAACGCTTATATTGTGTTTTACGTTTGAATAATACTGGAAGCATGGGTTAAAAAAAAGTAGCAGCCACCAACTGCAAGTTTCCACCATGAACCACAATTGGCTGACGCGCTCGTCTTTTTTTGTAGCAACTAGCCAAATTTGTGGTTGTGGTTATGGCCCGTGTGCGAAAAAAGTATAATTCCATATATATATTTTTTTAATATTAAAATAATATTTTCCGACTTTAAAAAATAAGCGCAAATTTAAGTAGCTCATTAGTAGAAAAAAGTTAAACGTGGTTATTACTGAAACGCTCTTAAAATACAAGAACTCATCTCGAGATAACCTTAACGGAGGAGTCACATTTTTATTTCTCCAAGAACGTAATAACACTCAAAGTTTGAGAACAACGGTAGGAAATTGAAATAAAAGAAGTATGGAGAGCTCGTCTTCAAGGGTTTATTATCAGCAAAGGTGATGCACTCACCCTATTTAACAGTGCGACCCTGTACTAAAATTCTAATTTAGAGTCTTATTTGGCTTTACTTAGTACCACTGTTATAGACACAATTAGTTTTGAGGTGGATTTATAGGGAACTAGTTGCCCGCGGCTTCTCCTGATTGGGACTTAGTTATATCGCGCCCAAAATTAGGTCTTTATTTGATCGCTGGTCCTTAATACTTTAAACGCCGCAAGCGCAGACACAATCGTGCAAAGTATTAACTAAACTATATCCATACCAAATTTCGTAATGTTAAGTATGGAAGTATAGATTAAATCACGTTTGACAAACGAATTTAACATCTTGTTTTTAAAAATTGTTATGACATTTTACACATTTTTTTTTATTCAAACATTTCGTACTCTAAACCTACAATTTTAAGCACTAGGTTTAAATTATGTCCTTTGTTTATCGTACTTTTCAAATCACGCAAAGTTTAAGACTTATTTTCTTAAATGAGATTTTCCACGTATTGGCTGATATATACTCTGCCAAGTTCCTGTGTTTCCAAGCGGAAGGTTTAATTGAACTTTTCGAGTGATATACTCATTCTTCCCCGTTATATTGGAAGGGGCCTGAATCCTGATGCATATTTTACTTAAGTTTATTACACGAAACTTATTTGTTGCTGGATCAAATATAGCTTTTGTAAAATTAGCAAGGTGTTTATAATTTTGAATCTACTTAAGAATGGTTTTCGTAATAATTGTAAATAATCAATTGTTTTGGTACTTTATTGTTTCGCATGCACGATTTTTATTAATATTTTAGGGGGTTAAATATTACAGTTGTTAAAATTTTCATGTTTTCTCTTGTTTCGAATTTCTTTTTCATAAAGATCTTATCAATCCTTTTATTTTTGTAAAACTGACAATGGTACTGCCAATGATACAGCATTATGTATTTAATTAATCAGATCATGCAATATTTAGTCAATATATACCTCCTAACGGAATTATAGGTACTTAATATTTTTTTTTATTAATACCTATGATTTAACATTTAATACTGTAAATCGAAAGGACTGTATACGTCATTAGACTGACTTCCGTAGCCTAATTGCAACGTTGGAGATCCAGCAGGAAGTCAAAAGATTGCCTCCAAATAGCAAACGTTTCAGACAGTTATTAGACCAGCGGCTGAAAGGCAGATTTGCTCCCTTGTAATTTGGCTCTTAATTGCGCTTTTTGACTGCTTGACTTTCAGTGTACAATTTATTTTTTCAAAGATATCCTTTTTTTATAACCCGTCATGAGATACATACATACACACATATAGTCACGTCTTTATCCCATACGGGGTAGACAGAGCCTAGAGCCATAAGACCTTAGACCACGTTTAGCATGTTGGCAGTTGAAACTGGAAATCAATAGTGATGGGTTGCTAGCCGCATCGCCTATGTTATCGCCTGTGATTCCTCCATTCGCCGATTCCCTTAGTCGACTTTTACGGCTTGCACGGGAAGAGAAGCAGCTGGTACATTCTATGTTTTTTTTTTCTCCCAGACCAGCATGGAAGGACCGTCATAAGATAATTTAACATAAATTACAAATGATAGTTTTTTAGCATAACAGTTGAATTCTTCCGAAACAATCCCAAAATTATATCAAATTAAACATCTTTTACACTGTTAATTCATATACAGTGTTAAATTAAACATGCCCCTTAGAGCTGTATTGCATAGATATCTTATTTAATTTATACACAATGGTATTAAATGTATTTTTAGTATTCATTTATAATTGAATAATCATTATCCAAATCGTACAATATCGTTCAAATATTTTTTCTAGAAAATATCACTTGTTTTTTCCAGAAATGGCGTAAGATGTGACTCAGTGATCAACAAGGGTATTTGTAATTGGTGATGAATCCCACCAAAAAAAGAATTCCTAATACAGTAAATAAATTTTGCTAATTCAGATAGAAATCGAAACCTATGAGGTGCCTGTTCAACAAGAATCATGAAATTTGATAAAATGCAATATGTAGTACTTATTTACGAATACAGCTAAAAACTAATTTTGTTGTGAAATTTTAAGAAAATAAATAAATAAAGAAATTTATTATTTGAATTTGACAACAAATCAAAGGAAAGCGTAAATATATCAAAATAACTTGTTAAGACTTTTAGTATTGTGTGGTGTTACGAAACCATCAGGACGCAATCTTTTGGTCAATTGATTAAAAATACTTATAATATTTATAATTCGTAAAATTTATACCTACTTAAACAACTGTGGCCTATAAAGGGCCAACATTTGACTTAAAAAACATAACCTCAATCAGGCATTATTAGTAGTAAGTATTTTCAGACATGAAAAAAGAAATTAGGTACATTACGAACTTATTAAAACCAAGAATAATATGCAAATAGGTTTCCTCTACGGTTAATTTATTTCTAAGAAGACAAGTCATTATTCATGGATAATGTTTCCTGTTTATTTACCACATTTTTATGGCGGAAAATCTTTTGCAAAAATTTTATACTCATATCTGTGCTATCTCAATTTTTTTTACAATCATATGAGCATATTACCTTGGGTCAAGTTAATAATAGAATTTGACTTATATATCTTTTTCATTGATTTGTTATCGGTTCTTTATTTTATTATGAGATTTTGTATAGGGAGACCTACTCAAAATATAAAATTGTTCTTCCCTCTGTCTGTCTGTAAGCTGGATTATTTATCTCTAGAACTAGAGAAACCAAAAACTATATTTTTCACAGATAATATTTTATTGTTACTTAAAAAAACCTATCTATTAAATTGTGTAGATTTATATACGAGTAACAGACGATCTTAGATACGAAACTTGCATAAACTAAGAATCACAACAGTACTTCCTGCTTACGTTTCTAAAGAAAAACCACTTGCATTCGCTAAAAATTGAGTCTTGTGTACAAAATAGTACAAATACAGAGATGAAACGTCATTTAAAAAGTTTATTTTAGCAAAGTATACATCATGTATGAACAAATTAATGTGCTTTGCCTACCTGACAATGATTTAAAAAAATCCATGATTAAATATTCTCCATTTTATTTAATACTAGCTGTTCCCCGCGGCTTCGTACCGCGTGGGACTCGGTTATATCACGCCCAAAAGCCTATGTTTGACCTCAGGTCGTTAACTACATCCCTACCAAATTTCATCACAATCGGTCCAGCAGTTTAGCCGTGAAGAGGTAACAGACAGACAGACAGACAGACTTTCGCATTTATAATATTAGTATGGAAGTATGGATAAGCGCTATGGGAAAGCCTCCAGCTAGATGGGTGGACAGAGTGAAGAGCAGCATCTACAGAGCGGTATATAGCACTGGTGATCGTATAACTTGGAAACACATAATGTGATCACGATCCTCAGCAATGAGGAACCAATTAAAAATAAGTATAGATGTAAAATATAACAAATCAGCACAGTACGGCACTGTGATACGTTCGCTGTCGATGCGAACACTATTGGCTGAAAATGATACATGTCAATTTCGAGATTTTGACTTTATTTTAAGCTGCCTTTTCAAAGTACAATCGTGCATTTACTTATTCATATGGATTAAAATTACTCCGTGATAAAAATACTATTCACCAGAATTTTAATGAACGGAAATACATACAAATTTATTCATAAAATAAGTTCTTTGCTTATATGTAAACTACTATATTTCTGGTTTATTTTCCTTTTGTTCCTAGTCTTTGGGCGGACTGTCCCATGATAAATGGACGCTCAGTCAGACGTTTTATAAGGTGGCCAGACAGTTAAGCGACGAAACCATTTCTGAACCTCGCATCAGTAGTATGCCATTATTATTTGGATATGTTTTTTCATTCAGAGGAGAACAGTGTGTAATGTGATTTATTTTTTATTTTTGCGTATATTCTTTATAATATATTATTTTCAGAAATAAAATTATGCATTATGACGTATTGAGTTCTGTCCTGCAAAAAGTGCGGCCCTGTATGACTCTCCAAGAGTGGTGTCTATGCGTCTTCGGGGGTCTGCGATCTGCCATATTGGTAATGTGTAGTATCAAATAAATAAAATCTTGGCTTAAACATTAAATTGTTAAAGCATTTAAAAATTAAAACCAAGTTTGATCTATTAAAACATCAAGTAATAAAAACAAAAAAATCGACCTCCCAAATCCGACAAATGAGGTTGTATACAAATTCAAAAGTTTATAAACACAGTCAATTCGAATATGTATCAATTTTCATAATTTTCAACTGAATAATATTGCAAAAAATGCCGAAATATCGGAAACATAAAGCGCTTACAACGCTTCCTGCTAAAAACAGGTCACAAAATACAAGCTGCGCCGCGACCACATTAATAATTTATCAGCCACATGACGGCTGTTTGCTAATAAAGCGCGGATTCGCTGGAAATATTAATAAAAGCAGCTTGCAGCCGGAACCGGCTTGGAACCGGCGTACCCGGCAGAGCGGACCGCTCTGGTGACAAATGACCAGTTGCTTGGTTTCCAGTTAAATTGAGCAAGCAAATCATGGTATATTATCCATGACGGTGTTATGATTATTATTCTTTGACATTATGGAAATCTAGATGAGAAAACATTGGTTTATTCGTATGATTATGTAGTAAAGTTGATGATACATTCATACTATCTACTGAAATGGCTACTTTTAGTCGCGATAACCGAAATCGGGCGGGCGGAAGCTCGCAAATGGAATAAGTCGTCATATTTAAGCAGAATAAAAAAAAGTATATTCAGATAAATAACTATTTACGATTCTGTTCATACATTTTTAATAAGATTGCTCTTATAGTATTAACTTTAGAATGTACTCACTACAACCTGTTGACCTAAAAATTACTCCAGGTATGTCCCGACTTTTGTTATCATTACCGAATATTGGAAACAAAACTAAGATAAATTATAGTCACCAGTGGACTACAGCTACTTCATATTTAACAAAGCTATTTATAATCTGAAACAATGTAAGTATAGATACAATACCAAGATAATTTAGGATTGTGGTGCTGTAACCTAAATCCTTAGCATGCCAACATTGTATATTGTTTAGTTTATGATGCTAGCTGTCTCAGATATAAAAGTGGACAAAAGAGCATTATTATTTCTACTTAACCAGTTGACCGGTTTAGCTGGCCTGGGTGGAAATTCTTAGACATTACACATTATGTTGTCAAATAACATGTTTGTATGAAATAATTATAATTTGTATTTTATTTCTTGTTTTATATTTCAGTAACAACAAAAATATTATATACTATCAAACCTCTGCTTTCGTTCTCTACATTAAATTTTAATGGTTGGTGAAGGAGATTTTTAGGAAATAAGCAGCACCCTTGTACTACCTAATTATTCTGTATTCTATGATTTATCCTGTACATTTTTCAGTGTGCACGAATTTGGTAAATAAATATTTTTTACTCGTACAGTAAATTGATCGTTGAACTTTCACCCTTAGATCAGTTCAGTAGTCCTTGTAACTAAGCAAACATAAATAGGACAAGAAACCCGCTTCATGTTCCCTAGTCACGGAAATCTAATCTGGCCCCTATCTTCGTCCACTACAAACAAAAGATTGGCCGAAATAACTTAGGCCAATGGTTTTCAACAAAACATAAGTAAAACTTTCTACAACTTTGTATATAGTTGAAGGTACAAGTAGATATAAAAAGATAATTCGAAGTGAACTAACGAAGTATTGCCGCCATATTTAAAGTTGTATTAGAAACAAAGTTCACACAATAGCATTCAACCAATTTTACACTAGGCAAGCCTGTCTCAAAATTAAAACATTATATAAACTACATTAAATATCTTCAAAAACATCTCTACATTGGCTGAATCGAAAATCGACCCGCATGCAATGCAAACTCGTATGACTTGAGAAGTAAATAAAAGATGAATCAAATCGATGCTTCATTTTACAAATACTTCGAATCTCCTAGTCTCGACAACGTGTATGATTGTCTTGCAAAATTCATTTTCAGTTCAAGAAAACTAAAAACAGGTAAGATCTTGCCTTTATCTGATAGTTTAAAAGGCAACCTGTTTATTTATTGATAATATATAATATACTTGTGATTATTATAAAAATATTTTTTATATGTAATAAAGTACGTAACACGTTATAAAAAAAAAAAAACAAGGGTAGGTATTTTGGAATCTGAACATAACACAAATTTTTTTCGACTACTCTTAGCACATTATATTTTTTCGGTTAGTCTTGGAAGTTGTAGCCGTTTTTAAATATTATAAAAAAGCATTGCATTTTTTCCTACATGAATAAACATTAAACTTAGATAGTTGGATAATATTAACTTGTTAAGGTTTTCAAAAATAAATATATTAACGTAAAAATAATAACTTTTGAAATGCTCTTTTTTGTAAACACCAATCAGTCACAACAATATTATGCCCGCGCCAAATTTCATATATTTCGTTCCCAAAGGTTTTAAATATTTAAATTCAAAATTCATGAGTGTAAGCTTTTGCCTTATATTGCGAGCTATACTGATTTATCATTCGGGTGATGGTGGCATTGCAAGGCGCTGTCTCCACCGGGAAATATATGGCCTCTTTGAAGCGCAGAAAGATGGGTAATTTCATTGAATTTATGAACGTATCACCGTTGAAATTGCCAAGTTGAAAATTCGGACGTAAAAGTGTGATAAACATTGTACTAAAGTTAAATGAAAATTATTTTATTAGTACAGATAATGTTAATGAATGAATGAATGATATTTTTATTTCAAGTAACAAAGACTCATTTTGTTATTAAGTAACAATATAGGTATGTAAATTAAATTTGAATGTAAAAAAAATTTAAATAAGCAGTGCCCGTGACTTTTTTCTCGAACAGTTTAATTACTTTTAGATTTTTATATAAATTAGTGCAATTTGTCCGATTCTTATTCCTTTTAGAAAATTTCTGTTTTTCATCGTTGAAGAAAATTATTTTAAAATAAAATACCTAATAGTACATTTATACGTAACTTATACTCAAGTTAGTTTTATTTATGTTTTTGTCTCTGAAAAATGTTAATCAAAAGGGTGCGTAGACGTATGTAAAGTAACCGAATATCAAGCCCAATTCTAAAATAATGCTATATAGTATTAATTTTATTTTAATACATGCTTTATAATGACAACTTGATCCTCACGAACACGTTCGTATATCTCACTTGTATCCTCGCTGTGAATAAAGCCATTACAACAACTGAAAGAAAATAGCCGACTCAGTTTACGCTAAAACGGTAATACAAAAGCAATATCCAACACTTCTAGTGGCACCCACAACAAAAGCAGGATATTTTGTAAACATTTTACTGCGTCGCAGTCTGGGACGATATTGTGGACGCTGTCGTTGCAAAATGGCAGTTTTTACTGCCAACCAGACCATTCGGTGACGTCACATCTCCCTAGTTGCGACCAAGAGCCGCTCTTTTAAAGGAATATTTGAGTGTCCACTTTAGTGGCATAAATTACATAGTTGTCAGTGATTTGAAATATTTGTTTTGTATTCAGTTTAATTTATTAGTATATAAAATTCGTTTTGACCAAACCTTTTTTACGAGCTGCATATATTTTTACAAAACTGATTAAATTTTCTTTAATAAATACCATAGCTTAGCTTTTCATCTTCCTTTAAGTCTTCAAGGATAAACTAGATCATAGTTAAAATAAGAAAAAATAATTCGAAGTTAATCATGATTACTTAAATGTCATAGTGGTATGTAGGGTCAGTTGACTGTGTGAAATATGAAAAAAATAATAACTATTATAAATTCGAATAGGCTTCATATATTAAGGCCAAAATTATATATGAGTACTTAAAGTATTTAAAACATATCAAATAAAACACATCTCATATATTTTCTAAATCTATTTGTACACGGAAGTAGGCTACGCGACATTTGTATTGAGTAAAATCTACTATTTGGTTCTATTCGCAGAAAATATTTACTTCTAGCGCCGGAATAATGTAACGAAATGGGGCCCTAGAGTATTAGACATGACAAATGTCTTTTTACGGGTATTTTGTCCTTCCTTTTCTCGACTATATAAGGGAAAATATTTAATTTTTAAGAGCTTGAAATAATTATATACTTAACGTGTATATATTTTTAAGCTCATGGTACAATAAAGAGTATAACTATTGATATATCTATCTAGAGCGCTTAGAATAGACGGCTGTGATATTTTTTTATTAAATTGCGAGTACGCTCCGTCTGCCAAATGGTCGAACGACCTAGTTAAAAGTCCCTAGAAAATACATGCTAATGCTGACCGCTTCCATATCGGACTTTATGATGGAGGCCTCAATTCAATGGAGCTGAAATCACAATGTTTAAACTAATGTATATTGTTCTCGTGATTAATAATATAAAGTAAACACTTAAAAATACCTTTATTTATAACCAAACCACCATTTACGGACTTTATTTATTTATTCATTTATTTGACTCTACGAGTCTAACCTTTATATACTTACTTGCACTATATAAAAAATCGCTGCTAGAAAATTTGATAAGATATTTTTTGAGTATTTCTAGATTATACAGTACTAGCTGTTCCCCGCGGCTTCGCCCTGCGTGGGACTCGGTTATATCGCGCCCAAAAGTAGCCTATGTTTGACCTCGGGTCGTTAACTACATCCCTACCAAATTTCATCACAATCGGTCCAGCTGTTTAACCGTGAAGAGGGGACAGACAGACAGACAGAAAGACAGACAGACAGAAAGACTTTCGCATTTATAATATTAGTATGGATATTAAGATGTATAAAATAAACAAAAGGACTCTTTGAACATGCACGAAAGCTCTAATATACTCTGTCCCTTGTGACACATAAAGGTAACATAACAAAGCTCCTAGCTCGTCTAACACATAAGACCATAAACGCGTAGCTAGCTATAGCTACGTACGTATAAATTAATTTATTATAGTTCACAAAAACTTATCAAAAAAAAGGACAAAATTAGAGGCTCATCTGATCAAACTTAACTCACAAGCTAGCTCTTTAATTTGAGAAGAAGATTCATCTTATACTCACATACACTTTTCACAAATTAACATCACTGTCAGTATTTTTGACTGATTTGGTCCATAATTGGTGAAGGTCAATAATTTTCACCTCCACTTTCATAAAATTTACAGCTTAACCCATTTATGCTCAGCAATGGATGTTCCTTAATTTGCCTGCATTGATCCTACTTATCATCATTATTTCATGTAGATGTCACGGTCAATCGATCAAGCACACTCTGATGTCAGAGTTCTTTGGAGCCGCTTCTGACGTTGTTCCTTTAACGACCACCAGATGACAGCCGGGACCAACGGCTTAACGTGCCTTCCGAAAGCACGGAATTATCTTTCATTATCAGACAATTAGGTGATTTACACCTGCATTGTCCTAACCAAACTGGAAACAGCTAAACAAAGTATGCTTTCCCATGGGAATCGGACCCATGACCCCCGTGTCTACAGGCAAACGCCTTAATCACTGGACCACACAGACATGCAGTCTTGCTTAAATACGGTCATACTTGGAAAGTATGAAACTTGGATACTTAGGTGTCCGGTGAAACTTAAGTTGGTTCATTAATTTAACCCTGCGATTCGGTATGGTTAACTTGATAAAATACGTCCAAAGTTTAAAGATCACGTAAGACGCAATTGGTTGAAATTGATCTACTTATATAACATTTTGTAACATCCAAACTCGTCAAGCTTCAAGCACAATTTTAATCAGAAAAAGGACGAGGATTAGATATTTATACGGCTAATACA
The DNA here is from genome assembly GCA_947044815.1 of Apomyelois bistriatella. Classification (NCBI taxonomy): domain Eukaryota; kingdom Metazoa; phylum Arthropoda; class Insecta; order Lepidoptera; family Pyralidae; genus Apomyelois; species Apomyelois bistriatella. The sequence continues at coordinate 9,682,669 of OX345689.1, forward strand.
TAGCTAAAAAGTGTAAATGAGTTTCTACTATGTTAGGGTTATTTTTATTTATTGCTAAAATATTTGTTTTTAAGAATCAGTTTTCATGTTATGAAACAGATTATTTTGAATTGAAACTTCTTTCAACTTCTTATATATGTCTATAACATACTTTCTAGTTTTTATCGCATCTAGGTTCAAAAATATATCACAATATAAATATTGTTATTTTAGTTATAAAAACTTTATTGTTCCACAAGAAAATTATCAATGCTCATGGTCTTCTATAATATTTTATTATTTTTTTCAAATTAAATAATGTGTACAGAGAAAAGTAGATCGTAAAAATATATGTAAATGTATCTAAGTATCAAGTAATATGAACTTAAAAGTCAGGCTCGCAAACCCCTGAATAATTGAGTAAGTTTATACATGATAATAGTTGCGCGGTCTAGTTACCATCACCGAAGTTATTCGTGTCACTTCGGGTCCAGAAGTTAAGGCGAATACAAAACTTGAAGTGGTTACTTGACACTTGGTGTAAACCGAAACGAGGTGTGAGCACATACAATATCAATATGCATATCGTTAGGTATAGGTATACATTGTTTTTTTTTAGGTACTCTATATCTTAGCACTATATGCGTGTTTGTAATATTAAGTCCGCCATCAACCATATTGGTTCAACTTTCTATGTTTATATATGATTTTTATACAATAAAGAATCGACGATCCTTTCCAACCTTTAGTTATTTTAAATTGACGACATGATTTTTATGATCGGCCTACTTGATTTCAATTCTTTTATGAAATGCTATCGTTAGTGTGATCTATTACTATTCATAAAGAATGTTTGATATCTTATATTTATATATATCTTAATAAACAACACTTCTTTTTCTTCTTAGAGTGTTGACCTTCACCTCAATTACCCTTGGATGCCCAAAATAAACCTACCTTACCGCGTTGTCTGTAGCCATAAACAACACTAATGCCCGAATATTCAAACGCTACTCAATTTTGAGAGCTGTTCAAGTATCATGCTGTCACTGTCATATCGCTGAAGTTCAGCGCGACAGCATGTTACTTGAGCAGCTTTCGAAATTAAGTAGCGTTTGAGTATTTGGGCGTAAGTCGCCTTTTCTTTAATAAGGGACTGGTGTCTATTCTGAAGCCAGATACCACACTGCCAAGTAAGAAATTCCTTTTATCGACTTCTTGAAATTAATCTTCAATTTATTTCACATTGAACTCACTTATATAAATCTCAAAGTGGTTACTTGACACTTCGTTACAAGTCGAAACGAGGTGCAAGCGTCGACAGTATCTGCTGTAACTTCGTAGTTGCATTGTGATAAACCCGCGTACTCGAGTGGATGTTTGTAACTTTGTTTCTCATCAACTGTCACTGAATGAACAATGGCTGGGAACGAATTTCCGTATAAGGATTCTAAGTTTGAATGTATGTAGCGGATTTTTCGAAGTTAAACCAAATCACGTGGTTTTCAGTTAAATATATTATCTCGTTGGTAGGTAATAATATTTCTTTATTTTCTTTTTATTTATTTTAGTTGCACTTAAAGTTAACTTGGGCCGCTAGACTTTTCTGTTTTTTTAATGGTTGACTGAGTGAAAAAGCTTTTAGCATTAAGTTCTTGATGCATTAAAAATGCATAAATATATAATTTTTCAACGATATGAAGTTTGTTTATTAGTCACTTCTGAAAGCGCTTTAAATTTCCTTTTTTTCTTACTTTTTACCATCCTTATAGCAAAGAAATCATTCTATTCCGACTGCACAGGCCTGCACTGGCAGTTTAAAAATCTGTTCAAATAGCTGATTGATACACCACTGCAATAATAATAAGAATGCACTTAAATCTTTTGCTGATATTCTTTTCTTTCAAATATAATATTAGGTCAGCAACGCGCTTTTTAAATCTCTATGTTACCAGCGTTATTTAACTACAGGTAATGCTTATCGCAAATTAGACCTTAAACCGTAAAATAATTAATTTAAGTTTTCATTGAAAAGTTCTGATTTCCTTTTTTGTCACGGTTTTTATAGACACAGTCAATCTACTATGCATACCCTGGAGACAGAATTGTGTTATATTTTGTGAAATAAAATAAAATAATGTATCGTAAGAATGTACTAAAACAAACTAGGATACAATACATATAACTCGTCAGGTATTGCAGCTCGTATACATTTAACGAGGTGTTGCGTGATTGGATGGGTATACTCTTAGAACACGGAATCCCCGGGAACACAGATATTTTTAAACACCTGACTTTATTCACCTCTCACGTTCTAATATGACTCGAAAATATACAAGCAATGTTATTTAACAATGGACTGCAATTTGGAAAGAAATATCCGTACCTCCTTTTGTTATTTGTTACTGTTAAGGGTTGAGATTACCTGAAAACCGATTGGTTTGTACATCTATTATATAAAAAAGCTACAGCTGAAGATAGTTCTACCCAATATGTTTGTTGAAAACACGATTCAATTTGGACTGAAAAAACTTGAAATTTAGAGGACGCAGTATAGTGACCCTTTAGTTTTACCAGGATTATATATTTTCCCCTTTGTATTTGGATGCATACAGTTTGTTGTAATTGATAATTGAATATGTTAGATTTATTTATGCTGCCACTCTGCTGGGTACGTTACATCGAGGCAACGATCTGCATGAATTAACTTTTTGTAAATATGTATATACGTATAGTTATTTTTAGTTTAAATTTATATTATTTATCGACAAGTTTTTTTTTGCCTATGATATACGCTCTCAGATTTATATAATACCTATTTTTACTATTAACTTTATGGTTACATTACATTACCAACATGATTGTTCTTAGCCTGAGAGATCTCTTTTTCTTCTTCCTTTAAATCGTTCTTAACACAAAGGCATATTTTAACACTTCGATGCTTTTTGTATACGACGAAACTTACAATAGTATAATTTAAAAAAATGTTTAGAACAAGACATATAATTAAAATCATGATAAGGACAGTTTAAGGAAACTAATATTGCTCTTCAATGTTGATTGGTTAACAAAACGAAGAAAAAGAGCGCTGATGTAGTTAGCAACAATTCCAAGATTATAATTTTCTAGGAAAGGACTAAGAAAATAACTTTTGTCATCGGCCACTTATTTTTGCTTTTTATAGAGAATTCCTCAGCTTGAAAGAGTTTAAAATGAAAAAGATTTATATCCTTTGCGAACTTTATAGATAGATTAAGTATAGAAAAAGATGCTACCTTTAATATAAGAACAACAAATTTAAATTAATACCATGTTAACGAATCTTTTTTGCTTTTTTAACTGATTTTGTTGCACTTTCATGTCCCACAAATTATTTTATTCTACAACATTTCAGTTACCATTCGTTACACAAAGTTTTTCTAAGTTGTCAAAGTTGAAATTTGTCTTCAAAGGCTAGGAACGTTCAATCGAAAACTTATGAAAGTATTTTAATTTTATACCAATCAAACTAGGAAAGAAAAATAAAGTTTTAATTTATTTATTTTATCTTGAAAAGTAAAAACAAAAATTATACCACTTATTTTATAGCTATCCTATTAGTATGAGAAAGATATGATTTGAGAGTTATCTTTTCTTTGATGATGACTTTCTTTACAAACTGTAATTCAATCAATTTTGTTTTGTTCAGTGCAATATAGTGTTTATTCCTTCATTCATTCTGATTGATTCAAAAAGTCCTCTGTATTCGGACATTTTGAATGTCTCTCTGTTCTGCAACTGTAATAAGGTCATCAGAAAATACACATGGGACATTAGACCAACGTTATGATTGCAAATACGTAGTTTTCATTCCAAAACAATTTTGTCCTAATGGCCATCGGTTCTCTATATTGTATCCAGCCTACTGCCTAGGGACATATATACAGCAGTTGACTTGGTGTGACTGAAATAAAGATTAGAATATTTTTTTGTTCACAGGAGGTATAGAAGTACCAGAATTTGGGGAGCCGATAACAAACCTGACGGTGCCGATCGGACGGGACGCGACTTTCGAATGTATCGTTGTCAATCTTGGCAACTACCGCGTAAGTGTTTTTTTTTTCTTTAGCATTTTTTATATTCCAATATATTAATCAGAGCTTTTCATAGGGCAACCTTAAAGCCGCCCTGAAATACATTCTAAAAGCAAAAAAAAACAACGTATCTTCCTCACCTCCTCCTTGAAACAGTAGATATCTTTTCTTTTTCATTATCAGATTAATATATTGTCGCATAGACTATAAAGACGATTATGTGGTACTAGACAATGCTGTGCACATATTACGTCGCCGCAAATATAAATCCCAATCTGATTGGGTCAGTGATAGTAACCACACATGTTCTGTGAAAATGAAATTGCTAATAATATCGGTAATAGGTTTATCACACAGGGTTAGCATGTGGACCTATTGTGATGTTATATTTTCGATGTTTCATAATTTTTAGTTTTAAGTTTTGACTTCCGCGCCGTTACTCATTTATTCTTTTGTATTATGTTACACAGATTTCATCCGTTTTACAGTCATAATTTTAGCAACAAGCCATTGCGTTGGAACGATTTCGATGAAATTTGGTATGGATATAGTTAAAAACCGGTGGCAAATAAGGACTACTTTTTGGCGCGATATAACCCAATTACATGCGGGCGGAGGGCAACAGCTAGTGTTCAGGATTGAACTCCTGATGAAATTAAAGAGCAACCAATGTTGTATAAACTTTTAATTATGTCACTACCTACATTATTTTTAACATTCCCTTGCACTTTACGATTTTTACTGCTAAGACACGTATTGTACATTTCATTATCTAAATATTAATTAAATAACGTTTTATAACCGAGTTTGAGTTTAATTAGTCAAATTCCATTGTGTCAACTACAAGACGCAAACATTGGCGACCGTGACAGGACTTGGAATAAAGTCCGCTAAGTCCGAGTTATACGAAGACCAACTTTGGAGCCTGTATCTTGGAAATATCACCAAGTACCAGGACAAACCAACAACTATAACCCAAGGAAGAAGCAATTTACTATCGGAGCTGGATGGATATTAGAGTATTTTCAAGCCAAACCAAGGTTGCCTATACAGAACACTGCCGGGCAGTGACGCAGCTAAAGCATCACCTCGCAGCATAGTTTACCAGATAAGTGCCTTTGGTTATTCCTTTCTTACTCACATAAATCATCCATTCCCAAATTTCCCACCAAATTCCCATATATTTGTGCAAAATAGCATTTACTTGTGCATTACGTGTCTACCTACATACACAAAGAAATAATTTTCAATTACAGTTTTTAGGCAAAATAGTAAGTTTTAGTAACAACAAGAAACACTAAAATAATTAACTAGCAAAAGATTAATTTACATATTACGTTACAAGTGTATTTTGTCCAATTTTATAGATTCTTTTTAACAATTTGTATTTTTTGTACCCCACTTTTTTAACTTGATAAAACCAAATTAATTCTTTTATAATTTCAAGTTTACCATCCTAGTCTGGAAGCGACAAAAAACGTAAATGGTACCAGCCGCTTATTGTCCCGCGTATATTGTAAAAGTCAATTAAGGGAACGGGCAGCATTCTGATTTGAGCAGTCGGAATTCCCATCCATCTGCAAGCCCATAATATAGCCTTTGGGTCACGCTGTTCAAGGTTTCGTCTACCCCGTAAATTTATAAACTTTGTTTTTCTATCTAGAAACAGTATTTTTTTATTTTCTACTTAAAATTAAGACAATTTTGCCGACTATTTCAGCATAACTGCGAAATATTCGGGGCCGTATGCTTGGTTGTCAACGCTCAGCTGATACCAACAGCTACCTCACAACCTGCTGTGCCCAGATATCACCGTTGGAGAACCGTGAGCTAGAAACACATTTTAATTTCATTTCTTTTATTAATTTATTGCCTTCTTACTAGTGAGGTGCCTTATAGTTTATTTTTGATTAATAAATTAAATATTAAAAGTAAAAACTTTTAATATATATATTTTAAAATGGCAGATCCAAAGCCGTCTGTATACTGTAATGAATTGAAAGATTTATTAACAAAACGTAGCTCCATCAAAGGGCAAATAACAAAATTTAAAAACTATTTAGAAAAAATTATAAGGCAACCTAAATTGACCACTATCGAGATTGCCGAGTTGTCACTAAAAATAAGCAAGTTCGATAGTCTGTCACATAAGTTTGACGAGCTGCAAACCCAGATTGAATTATTAAATTCAGAAAATTTAGATTTTGAAATAAATGAAAGAGAATGCATTGAGCAAGATTTCATTATTTACACAGCAAAGACTAAAGTTATTTTAGAAGAACAAAATGAATTAAAATCTTTGGAACAAGAAAAAGTACGTCGTGAATCTTGGTTTCAAGAAGCTCAATGCAACCTCGATCGCAATAATGATTTTTTAGTGAAATTGCCTAAAATTGAAATTGCGAAATTTGATGGATCATTTTTCCGCTGGCTGGAATTTCGTGACACTTTTACTAATTTAATTCACAAAAATGAACGTTTATTCTCTATTCAAAAATTTCACTATCTGCTATCCTACCTAGAGGGCGATGCGGCTCGTGTCATTTCAAACTTAGAAGTATCGTCTGCTAACTATAGCAATGCTTGGCAATTACTTTATGACCGGTTCAACAACAAAAGATTACTTATCAATCATCATCTAAAATCTTTACATAATATTCAACAACAACGTGATACGGACACGTCCTTGCGATTTATGGTCGATCATGTCACTAAGAATTTACGTGCTTTGGCTAGTTTAGGACAGCCCACAGATCATTGGGATACTTTAATTATATTTATGATAACAGCTAAATTAGACACACAAACTATTATGAAATGGGAAGAACAACGAAATAACTTAAATGATATTCCTACTTTTGAGGAATTCAAGAAGTTTTTGTTGGATCGCGCATTTTTTCTTGAATCAACCCGTCGTAACAAGCCTGAATATAATTATAGGTCTACACAAAACACACCCATCACCAATGATAAAAAATCACCACTAAAGTCTTTCACTTCAATGTCTGCCAACCAGAATATAGTTCTTATAAGTGTATTATTTGTAATCAAAATCATCGTATATATGATTGTTCAATATTTAAGTCTAAATCCATAAAAAACAAATACAATGATGTATCAAAATACAAATTATGTGCTAATTGTTTACGCCAAGGTCATCCTGTCAGCGAATGTCGTATGGGTCCTTGTAAACAGTGCAATAAGCGGCATAACACACTTTTGCATTCAGTTGATGTTGCTAAAGCCAACAATGCACAAAGTACTGACCAAGAAACTCTGGTTAATTTTTCTAACAATAAATGTAATCAAGTTCTTTTATCTACTGCCCTAATTTATGTTTCGAATCCAATAACTAAAGAGGGAGCCACTGTGCGCGCCTTATTGGATTCTGGGAGTCAATCATCATTTGCTACAAAATCAGTACAACAAAAATTAAATCTAAATACACATCCTATATCTTTTAATGTTATAGGTATTGGTGACAATTCAGCAATGAAAGTCAATGAAAGTTGTATTTTACAATTGCAGTCATTACACAGTAATTTTAATACTAAACTAAATGTTTTTATTCTTGATAAACTAACAGGGTATATCCCAAAAGAACCCGTAGACATTTATCAGTTAAATATACCTAAACATATAAAGTTAGCCGATCCAAAATTTTCGGAGCCTGCCCCAATAGATATTTTGATAGGAGCCGATCTTTTTTGGGACATTTTACTTTCTGAGAAAATGTCTTTCGGGATGAACATGCCCAAACTTCAAAACTCTTCTTTGGGATGGCTGATCGGTGGACCTATTTTTGGCCAAATTAATGAATCACATTGCAATAAAGTAACAATTGACGATGATGAAGTTAAAGTTGATAAATTACTAACAAAATTTTGGGAACTTGAAGAACTTCCACCATGTTCCAAATTAAGTGAAACTGAAAGAGCCTGTGAAGAACATTTTCAGACTCATACTAAACGTTTAGAGAATGGCAGATTTTCTGTCAGACTTCCAATTTTGGATACTCCTGATTGCTTGGGAGACTCATATTCTCTTGCAAAAAAACGCTTGTTAAATTAAGAAAAACGTTTTAGAAAAAACCCTACACTAAAATTAGAATACACTGAGTTTATCAGAGAGTATGGAGAATTGGGTCATCTTTCAGAATCACCCGTACAAATTCCAAATCCATCTTATTTTTTATGTCATCACCCTGTTTTCAAAATTCTTAGTGAATCGACTAAATTGAGGGTAGTTTTCGATGGTTCCGCGCCCTCTACTTCTGGTTTTTCCGTTAATGACTTACAGATGATAGGCCCAAACGTTCAAGATTCTCTTTTCTCTATTTTAATTCGTGCTCGTCAATATAAATATCTTTTGTGCGGCGACATAGCAAAAATGTACCGCCAGGTAGAAATCAATCCAGATGATAGAAACTTGCAACTAATATTATGGAGAGAAGATGAGTGTCTGCCTATCAAAACCTTGTAGCTAAATACTGTCACTTACGGCACAGCAAGTGGCAGCTATTTGAGTACGCGTTGTCTTTGGCAATTAGGAGAGGAGTGTAGGGACGATCATATCAAAACCATAATTCAACGAGATTTTTATGTCGATGACCTTATAACAGGATCAGATGATGCCAATCAATTACACAACATGCAAAATTCAATTTCTACTCAGTTGAAAAAAGGTTGTTTTAAATTGCGTAAATATAAATCTAACTTAATAAGTATCCTTGAACAAACCTCAAAAAAGGCTTTACAAGATAATTTGACAATTAGTGAATCGTCAAGTACTCTAGGTATAGGCTGGAATCCAAATAATGATACATTGCATTTTCCCATAAATAATCCTTTACAAGCTAATACTATTACCAAGAGGTTTATTATGTCGAACGCCTTCAAGATTTTTGATCCTCTTGGGCTCGTAAGTCCTTATATTATGAAGCCGAAGCTACTTTTACAAAAATTATGGCAGCTCAAAATCGATTGGGATCAACCAGTTCCTGACAATATAAGATATTGTTGGGACGAGTTTCTTAAAGGCCTACCAATACTGAAAAACTTTCAAATTCCAAGGCTGATGCTCAGTGATTCACAAAAATCTATCGAAATTCATTGTTTCAGTGATGCATCTCAAGTTGGCTATGGAGCATGTATTTATACTAGAACTACATCAATAAGTAACGACGTCACTGTTAATCTTTTATGTTCAAAATCAAAGGTAGCACCTATAAAACCCACCACAATTCCTCGTTTGGAATTATGTGCTGCATTACTTGGAAGCCGATTATGTAAGACAGTCTTGGAGTCAATCCGGTATACACCAGATCGCGTAACGTACTGGTCTGATTCTAGTACAGTTTTAAATTGGTTAAATTCAGATTCATCTAAACTGAAAACCTTTGTAGCCAACAGGGTGGGTGAAATTAAAGAAACCTCACAGCCTTTCTGGCGTTACGTTCCCACAGCTGAAAATCCAGCAGATTTGATATCACGTGGTGTTAATGCTGATCAATTGTTTGATTCAAACTTGTGGTGGCACGGACCACCTTTCTTATTAGAACCAGAAATTAAATGGCCTGCTTTAAAAAAGATTGACTTGACTGATCTACCAGAGATCAAAACCTCTACTACAGTAGTTGTAACAGAATATTTAGTAGATTTCAATCGGTTCTCTAATTTCAATAGATTGCATCATACTATGGCTTACGTCAAAAGATTTATTCACAACATTAAAAATCCTGACAATAAACGTTTGGATAATTTAACTATAGATGAGTTAGGTGATTCACTTAAACAATTATATTTTTTATCACAACAACAGAGCTTTTTTACTGAGTATAAGTCTTTGTCTAATAAAAAACCCTTAAGTTCTAAATCTAAAGTTTTATCTCTTTCGCCGTTTATAGACGAAGATAATTTAATTAGAGTAGGTGGACGTATAAACTCTTCCAACTATTCCTATGATCAAAAGCACCCAATTCTTTTGGATGCATCTCATCCTTTATGTAGGCTTATATTTTTAAATGAACACATAAAAAACATGCATGCCGGTCCTCAATTACTTTTAGCAACAACAAGGCAAAAGATATGGGCTATTAATGGAAGACAATTAGCAAGAAATACAACCCGCACTTGTGTTCGTTGTAGACGTATACAAGATAAGCCGTTAGTTCCTAAAATGGGTGACTTACCTTCACCAAGAATTACACCTAATTTTCCGTTTAGTTCTATAGGAGTTGACATGGCAGGACCATTTTATATGATCAATCGCAAAGGACGTGGTGCCAAATCCAGTAAATGTTACCTTTGTTTGTTTGTTTGTCTTCGATATAAGTGCTTGCATTTGGAGGCGGTTAGTGATCCAACTAAGGATGCATTCATTATGACCCTACGCAGGTTTATAGCTCGTCGTGGTCGGCCAGCTGAAATGTATTCCGATAATGGTCGCAATTTTGTAGGAGCGGCTAATGACATAAAAGCATTTTTTGAACAAAATAAACATTGGCTAACTGAGTTTGGGGTTCAGGAAGGCATTAAATTTACATTCTCACCTTCTTTGGGGCTCATTTCGGTGGCATCTGGGAAGCCGGCGTTAAATCAGCAAAATTTCATATAAAACGCGTCATGGGCAATTCACACTTGACATTTGAAGAGATTACTACTTTATTTGCGCAAGTGGAGGCTATTTTAAACAGTCGTCCTTTGTGTCCATTGTCCTCTTCTCCTGACGATTTCCTCTACCTATCGCCGGGGCACTTTCTAATTGGTAGACCCCTAAATGCGCTGCCTTCTGCAAATCTCGAAAATCATTCAGAAAATCGACTTCAAAGATATGCACGCCTCGAGCAGATAAGACAACACTTTTGGAGAAGATGGCAAAGAGAATATATTTCTGAGTTACAAATGCGAACCAAATGGAAGCAAGATAAAACAAAAATAAAGATTGGAGATTTGGTTCTACTCTGTGATGACTCTCTCCCAACATTATGTTGGCGTGCTGGACGAATAGACAAGCTGTATCCTGAACCAGATGGGATAACCCGAGTTGCAGACGTCAAAACAACCACTGGATGCTATCGACGACCTCTAGTTCGCTTATGCCCGCTTTACAATGAAGATTGATCTAAAGAGTTGAAGAACTGGTGCCTTCAACGGGGAGGAGCATGTTCAGGATTGAACTCCTGATGAAATTGAAGAGCAACCAATGTTGTATAAACTTTTAATTATGTCACTACCTACATTATTTTTAACATTCCCTTGCACTTTACGATTTTTACTGCTAAGACACGTATTGTACATTTCATTATCTAAATATTAATTAAATAACGTTTTATAACCGAGTTTGAGTTTAATTAGTCAAATTCCATTGTGTCAACTACAAGACGCAAACAGCTAGTATTATATACTGGCAATTAGTCAAAAATTAAATATTAATATTATTTCATACTTTAAAAAAAATAAGTTATTTATTTTATTAGATTACTCATATGAAACAAGAGGATATAAACTTAAATATACTTATTCAAAACAAACTACTTCAAACCCCAATATAAATAAAAAATAATTAGTTTATCTTATGTAATGTATTTTTGTTTATTTTATGCACAAAAGTTATAACAAACAAACAAATATTACAAAAAATAAATTCCTATTCAAGGTGGGCTGGGTGAAAGCAGACACAAAGGCGATCCAGGCTATCCACGAGCACGTGATTACCCACAACCATCGCGTCACCGTATCCCACAGCGACCACTCCACCTGGTACCTTCACATCAAAAACGTGCAAGAAGAAGACAGGGGACAGTACATGTGTCAAATCAACACGGATCCAATGAAAAGTCAGGTAATGTGGTCGTTTTTAAAGGACTTCAAAAAAATGAGGAGGTTCTCAATTCGTCGGAATGTTTTTTTTTTTGGAATTCGTTGACTAGCTACTGGCTCGTTAATTAGCATCTTTTATTTAAATAATCGGAACCGACTTTAGATTCATTAAAATGTTTTATATGAGGCATATTTAAACAACAATTATAATTATTTCATCCTTTTTAGTTGAGTAAAAGTCGGTTTCGTTTTTTTTTTGCAAAAACAATTATAATACGTGTAGTTACTCATTCTTCATACATTTATAATTAGTAATTCTAGTTTTGTATAGAACGTAAAACTTCTTTTAGTTCTGCTATTTGAAACAAGATTGTTGTTATTACAAAAATAAGTTTACTTTCATAGTAAAGTTTATTTTTCATTCGATCGGTAATATAAGATCCTTCGAGCAAAGACGCTATTACGTAAAAACGCCAATTACCGTGATATGTGATGGGCAGTTATACAATATGATTCTGACTCTTGTCACATCTTGATAATGCCACTTCTGTTGCCAACTTGTAACAACTTGTTACAAACTTACAGACTAGGATACCATTTCACCACGGTACCCAGTTATATTAGCTTTCTCAACTTTCGAACTTTTTTTATTTATTTTTATATTAGAATATTTTTTATATAAGTTAGTTTTAATTATTGTTATTATTTTATAATTTAATTTAGACATAGCCTTTGCCTAACGATTCTATATTTTATAACAAATACTTATATGGAAAAACGTCCAAGACTTTCGAACAACATAGTAATTTGACTCATCTATTTATATGTATGTAGCTAAGCCAGTTATATAATTCAGCTATGGCCTTAAAGCTTGTCTATATTTTACCATACATCAAAGAGCAAACGGAATTCTTCACCCTTCAGTCTGTCTGTTGACTACATTTTGTCAAGATAATTTTTTTTTATACCACGCATTTTATATCATTGCAGAAATATTTAAAAAAATGTCTAGGTAGAGACCGTGTGTGATTTCATATTCATTAATTAAAGACACAATTTTCATAGAAAATTAAATCGCGTGCGGTCTTCGATGCCAGACATTTTTTTCATCTATGATTTTAGTAGTAGGTCTTATTTGCACTTCTCTTTTAGGTGCTTTAGATCTGATTACTCATCAAATTTTTACAAAGACGACAAGAAAATAATTCATTTATTTTTAAATTGCAAGTTGTTGATTCACGCCGTCGTTTCAAATAAGATTATTTAATTAGTGTAGGTTTTTTGTAGCCTTAAGTGTCCTGCTACTGGGCAAAGGCCTGCCTTTTTGTCTTCTACGCGTCCCGGCTGCTCGCCGCTTGTTGCCCTCCACTCACGAATGTATACATAATATAATGAATTATATCTACCATAGTAGAATGTGAACAAGATTAACAGACGAATGACAAATGTAAATGACAAAAGTTATTAATTGAAGTACTTTTTAGCTAAGTCGAACAGGCTACCTTCACAAAAAGAGCTGCAAGCACGTAATAGAGTTACGCTTTCTGAATGCTAGAGAAGCTTTCCTTTTGCTTTGCACGATATCCTGCTCCAATTCAGGAATTGAAAGGACCTCAATTAGTCTGATTACAGTTCCCAACAACTTCAATATTTTGAGTAAACAGCGTAGAAAACGCTAATAAACTTTTTAGAACAACCCTGTCAAACAAGTGTAGCCAGCTGATGCTAAGCGATAATAGTAGATAGTCTCTTAAGATCTCGGCTTCACGCGTACTACCTCACCCTTTAGGAAAAGAATCCATATCAACTGACCGATCACAATAGATGAAAGAAAAAAGGAAAAACTTTGGATGGACGAAATACTGTTTCTGCTCGACATGCGTTCCGGAGAAGCACGCTTAATAAACAAAAAAACGAATAGTGAGATTCAATAGAAAAAAATCATCATCATCATCATCATTTTCAGCCGCAGGTCGTCCACTGCTGGACGTAGGCCTCCCCCAAGGATTTCCAGAACGACCGGTTGGAAGCGGGAAGAAAAAAATCATTTAATTCTAAATTTATTTTTTCTTTAGTATATGTTTAACATAAGTTATTATTATATCATTTATTGTCCATATTATAGCTTGCTAGACCATAATAATATAAATTACAATACATTACTACCAAGCACAGGAAATTCAACGAAACTGGAAATTAATTTTAAGATATACAATACCTAGGTTGTTTGATCTTATAGTTGACTAGGTGAGAATGTTATTAGGTAGCATTAACTCCGCCAATTGTAACAACTTTGTAGACAACAATGAGCTCTTTATTGTGTAATTTTCATTCAACAAAATATTACACAATGAAAAACTATAATATACATAAACTACTTAAATAAACTACAAAATACTTAAACAAATTAGCTTAAATATTAAATACTAGCTGTTCCCTGCGGCTCCGCCCACGTGGGACTCGGTTATATCGCGCCCAAAAGTAGCCTATGTTTGACCTCAGGTCATTAACTACATCCCTAACAAATTTCATCCCAATCGGTCCATCCGTTTAGCCGTGAAGAGGTGACAGACAGACAGACAGACAGACAGACAGACAGACAGACAGACTTTCGCATTTATAATATTAGTATGGAGATTACATAAAACTAATCAATAAAAATACAAAACTAAATTAAATATTGAACCTAAGTTACTGCCAATTAATAAATACCTGTGTGATAAGAAAATAATTTCTCACTTTGAGAAGCGGCATCCTAAAAACATTGAAAACATTACGTATCTTCTTTGGATAAACTTTAGAGCTGACGGTTTGAAGCGTTTCGCCGACTCGTTGCCCGCTCAAAGGAACCGATGTGAATAAAGGGAATTTGCCGGCGGTGCACGTGACCTCCATCAGTAAAATGTACTATAATCGATGGCAATTTAGCGCAATGCTGCTTTCAATTTGAGTTCGGAAATAGGTTTAAAGATACTATAGGAAGAGGAGTGAAACAAATCCAATAGTTTAGTATCAAATTTCCAACTATTCAAGCCAACTAATCCAACTAATATTATAAATGCGAAAGTGAGTTTGTTTATTTGTTTGTTACGCTTTCACGCTTTCTACTCAACTGATCTTCCTGAAACTTTGCATACATATAGTTAGAAGTATATGAAGGAGATATCTTTCGTTTCGGAAAATGCACTGTTCCCGAGGGAAGTTCACGCTTGCTAAGCCGCGGACAAAAGCTAGTATTGAATAAATAGTAGCTAATCTTGTCATCAACTAAATGTTTTATGATATGTATATAAAACAAGGATTTGACTACCAATAAACTTGTTTTAAAATTTACGCAAATTATGAATATACATTCGCATAGACACAATTTTATGGTCATTGAGTAAAGTTACGAAGTTGTGGTTTAATCTACGCTACGATGTTGTAGTGTTTCGTGCTACGACGCACGGTAGAGTCGTAGCTCGTAGCACTATGCTACGCCACCGTCGGTAATACGTAGCGAATACAAAATCAAATAACTGATTTTAAAAAAACATTTTAAGTAAATAATTACAATATCTTTGCAATAAAAGTATTGCGGAAAATATATTAGAAACTAGCTGTTCCCCGCGGCTTCGCCCCGCGTGGGACTCGGTTATATCTCGCCCAAAAGTAGCCTATGTTTGACCTCAGGTCATTAACTACATCCCTACCAAATTTCATCACAGTCGGTCCAGCTGTTTAGCTGTGAAGAGGTGACAGACAGACAGACAGACTTTCGCATTTATAATATTAGTATGGATATATTACAATACATAAAGTAAAGACTTGACACTCGCCCGTTAAATTTGATCACGACGAAGCCCTTCTCAACTGCCCTAATAGTATCATCTATTTTATATAAGTAATTGACCAAGCGAGCGAAGCGAGCGAGAGTCCATTTCGAGACTGGCAAATTTTGCTTTTGTCCGGATGTCTGTCTGTCTGTCTGTCTGTCTGTTTGTTCCGGGCTAGAGGTTTCATTTCTGAACGGATCCTAATGAAACTTGGCACACGTGTTCCTTGATTTATTTGCAATTTTTTGTCGAGAGCTTTTTTTGATTGGAAGGAAAATGGGGGAAAAAAGGGGGAAAGTTTTCTATGACGTTGTTTACGAACGGATCCTAATGAAACTTGGCACACGTTTTTCTTGATTTTTTTGCAATTTTTTTGTCAAGAGCATTTTTTCATTGGAGGGGATAATGGGGAAAAAAAGGGAGAATTATTTTTATTTTTGATAATAGACAAGGAAAAAAAAAAGAATTAACAGAATGGGAAATACCTATTTATAGGTATGAAAAAAAGGGAAAGGGGGTTAATGGAGGAGATTCGCGAGGTCTACTGTTAACAGAACCACTAGTATTATTTTTTAACTCCATCATGATTGATAAAGATAATAATACTTAGTAAGTTTATTTGAAATTGCAAAAAATACCCCACAACCTCTATGATAAAAAGTAAAATCTGCATATGTATACTCTATTATATAGTTGTTATTACTTCAATTCTATCGACTCAAAATTAATCTACATTTGAGCCATAGATCACACGGTCATTACCAAATTATACCTAAATAATTTTTAAATATTATGAAAATGTAATATTAGTAAGAAGAGATCGTTCTTAGTTTACCAGACAACTAAATTAACTATTTTACTTTACTTCCAAACAGATGGGATATCTAGACGTGGTGATTCCGCCAGATTTCATTCCCGAAGAAACTTCGGGAGACACGATGGTTCCCGAAGGTGGTACAGCGAGAGTATCATGTCGGGCGCGAGGTGTGCCTCCTCCACGGGTGATGTGGAAGCGAGAAGATGGCCAGGATATTGTAGTGCGAGACAATACTGGTGCAAAAAGCAAAGGTGAATTCAAGTTAAGATCATAAATTGTGTTTTGTTTTAGTTTTGGCTTATTTACTTACAAACTCCGCTGGCTTAACGACCCGAGGCTTTGCCCGAAGTGGATTTTGGCTACTAAAAAAAAAGTGTGCAATAGTTATAACTTATTAGTTAGAGTTCCAATTTTACGCAGATCAGCCTGCACTTCTGGTTTATAGGTTACAGTTTAGTTCTAGTTCGTGTTTAGAATTTCGATTGTTTTAAGTTACGGATTGCTTAAATTTGAAATTAGTCAAAGGCCCGTTAGTTATAAAAGTTAATTTGTTAATTTAATAAATTTATAAAGTTTTTTACTTTACAAGTCGGATCTTTCTTCTTACTCTCGTCAAGGTATTTTTATTTGGCCTTTTAAGAAACAGTTGTACCCAGCAATTACGTCAACCGCGGTGGGAGCCGCTGTGCACAGCTAGTAAACATTATATTGTCAGAAAATTACCTGACTTCCAATATTATTTTACAAATTACTGCTATGGGAAAGCGACTCCGTCAAATAGCCAAATAATACCGCGATAAAATCAACAGTAGAGCACGCCAGGAAATGATTGAAGGTTCGTTTCTTTGTTGTGATGGCTCTTGGATAATTATAGGAATTGGAGCGGTATTGATAAATTAGTTAAATAATTTTGGCAACATTGATGATCCCGCGCCTGAAAAAGCTATATTTTCTTTTAATTCAATATTTGATTAAGTTCATGTTCGAGGTCGTGTATGGAAATTCAACTGTTAGTTTAAGTTAAGTTTTAATAAATAATTGTTTCTAAAGTATGAAACAATTATTTATTAAAACTTAACTTAATAATTGTGAAGTAGTGGATATTTAATCACCTATTGGCTAGGTCTCGAATTCAATATTAACTTGGCAATTTTTATGATATGGTTTATTTTGTATAAAATTAATTAAATTCAAAATAAAACCGGCTTATCTTCAATTTAAACAAAATCACCAAATATTTTGGTTGTCAAAATTCCAAATTATCATCACTTGTTTTCGATAGGAAGCATTAGCTAAAGTAATACATTTACAAGTGAAACTCTTTTCTGCTCTTGCCTTACATATTAAAAATTTAACACGAGTGTAAACAAAATATTTCTGTGTAATGAGTCCAAAATTCAACTGTTGAAAAAATATTTCATTTGTCTTAGTTTATTTGAATAGCGCAAGGACGCCATTGTTTTTCCGAATATGTATAATACGAGTGTCTGTGTGACCGCATTTGTGGCTCCACAATGAGCCGAGCGGCGACCATTCTCGGGATGAGTTTCACGTCCAGTATTGTTTAAAGTTTGTCGTAATTAGTACAGTTCCGCGTTGAATAGACTCCTAGGTCTTATTATGCGTTCGCTCCAACCGCTTCAATGGTTTATTGAAAGAATCCGTAAAACTCATTAATGTGTCAAAACGGTTAACAAACGATGCGCGACCACGAAACATTATAATTTTGTTCTGATCAAGTAATTTATCATAGTTACTTTAAGGTTGCTTATCAAGACGTCAGCTTATAAGTCCATTATTTACGTTGTAACTGAAAATAGGCTAATGTGTTCACAGTGCTAACGTATCAAGGTGAAGTGTTGAAGTTGACGAAGATATCCCGCTCGGAAATGGGCACGTACTTGTGTATCGCCAGTAATGGCGTGCCCCCGACAGTCAGCAAGAGGATCCACATCAGTGTCCATTGTGAGTGATATTATAATGCCTCTTATGATGGAGACACTTATGTTCTTGAGCTTATAGATACATTTAGCAGTATAAGGTGTAAGGAGATTCCATATCTGTTAGTAAAAGGAACATTTTTACATAAATTTATACTATTTAACATCTTTAAGCTTAAGATAAATAAATTAACTGATAATGATATTCTATCCACATTGTAAATAAAAAGCGAACTATGTATATAAGAAAGACTATTTTTTTATTTATTAAATAAAGGCACTAAGTTCAGTTTAATTCCGCAGGCATTAACTAGTCAACTAGTATTTAATATATATAACTTTATTCATAACAAATTACAGTCACAGTATTCTGATTAGGGATGAAAACGTTATTTAATAAAAAAATATTTATTATATTATCTTACCTTTAGGTCACGAAGTGGGCCGTTATCCAATTATGTTTCGAGGATTTGTGTTTATTTTGTTGTTAATTTAATTTCTTTATACAAAGGAAAATTAATATAATAATATTTTTAGTCGAGAAGCAATATTTGCAAGATGAAATTTGTTATTATATAAATATAAAGAACTGATGGAATTCATACTTTTTTAAAGATAGATGGACTTTTTAATCCCTAAAACAACCCTTTATTTCGCAAAATGAGTTATCTAATAGCAGATATCAGTCAATATCAGTTATCAAACAAAATGTAATTTAACTGATTCTTTTTCAACAGTTCATCCTGTTATTCAAGTACCAAACCAGCTTGTGGGAGCACCTTTAGGCACCGACGTCACCCTGGAATGCTACGTCGAATCTTCACCAAAGTCGATCAATTACTGGGTTAAGGACCCCGGTAAGTTCCGATAAACTTTTAATAAGAACATTACTAGCGTTTGATTAAGTTGAAGCATCTCCGATAAAAGCGAAACAAATTATAAGGCAGCCATAAAACTGTAGGTGTCTGCACAAAGTTTTTACATTTTTCATAAAACTTCGCCTCGGAAAGATGAAATTCTAATATTGAATTTGAAAACAAGTGTTTTAAGTAATAAATTCTTTTGCAGGTGAGCTGATAATACCATCTGAACATCACGAGATGACTGTAAGGCAGAAGTCGGTGTTCGAAGCCGAAATGACGATGACGATTAAGAACATTCGAAGAGAAGATTTAGGCAGCTATATTTGCGTGGCCAAAAACTCACTAGGAGATGTTGAAAGCAAAATAAGATTATATGGTGAGATGTTTTTTATTTTATTTCTAACTTTTATATTATTCTAATAATTAATAATGTCGTGATTGCTTTTTGGAATCTTTTTACTTTCTAATTTTTAAATATTTATTTGAAAGCATTCTCTACTTGTTTACTGTTTTGTTTTCCGGCTGCAACACTATTGTTTAGCTTCAATTCAACACAGAGGTCCGCTTTTCATTTTAAATTATTATACTCAACAGAAATACCCGGTAACGACAGACACGTGTACCAATACCCAGAAACCCCTGCCGAAGAAGATTATGGCACAGAGGTCTACGATGAAGAAGATAGTGAAAATATCAAAAGCAATCGCGTTCCTGACCGGGCCAACAAATGGTACGCCAACGACGGCAAGATTGTTGTGGCCAGTACCAACGCCGGCCACGCCAAAATGGCAGTTACTGTTACATTCCTGAACTTTATGACAATCCTTATACCACTTATCAAGCAGGCTTTGTTTATATTAACTTGAACCAATTTCAGTACTGTATTTTTATTAAAGACAATTTAAGAAACTTTTTTGTCTATATAACAAAAAGTTCTTTGTTGAATACCACCGACTTCGTTTTAAAAGATAAATTTATGACTATTTGCGAAATCAATGTCAGGGATATTATTTACAGTTAATGTATTTAATATTTTAAATTATAAGGTGTCAAAATACGTCATCAATACTCGTAATAGAAATATTGAACGAGATATAAAAAGTACAGGTGGTACAAAAATCTTACGGAAGATATTTGAATTACTTTGTGTGCTTCCACCACCAGCAACTTATCGAATAATGACTATCTTGCCTCGTGTAAAGATGAAACACGTACCTCAAGTAGCAAGGTTTGTATGTGCCAATACTGCCAATTATTGGTGGCAGGCATAGTGGCTCTTAGTGTAGTGAGTGGTTGCCGGCCGGCAGGTAGTCTATGTTATCTAGCTGGAGGCGGAAACACATAAACAAATTAATTTGGTTCAAAGGGAATGTACAGTTTTGGTACCACTGTACTTACTGTTATGACTTTCGCAAAACAAATTGGATTTCCTTTAATTTATTACAGTAACCTATTTTACTTTGATACTTAAATTATACTCAAGCATCGTGTAACGTGATAATAACTAGATATAAATGATGTATATATATTAATATTAGGCAAATATCAAATGCATTATAAGAATAACAAATAATATCACTACTTCGAATACTTATTGTTGATATATGTATGTATCACTCGAAGTATCATGTTGTTTATATTGAATGTGCCATGTAAATTGCTTATATTTTAAATAGAGACATCTATATTATAGAATTTTTATTGGTCGTAAATTTTTAAATGTAAATATATCGAAAACGTTTAATGTAAACTGTTACCAAATAGGAACTTACTTTCCAAATACGTTTGAAAATACAAACAGTCAAACAGGTATACATGAAAGGTTACCGCTTGATAAGACTTTCCACTTATTTACAGTGCGACTTCATTTGCAACTTATATTGGTGTATTTAAGGAATTCAAAGTTCGACTTTGGAATACAAATTATTGTTGCTAACAGTTTATCGAACCTAAATCAAAGAAAATATACACTTGCCTAAATAGATTTCGCGTTAATTGTTCCTTGGGCTTCAAGCATCCAAAGTCCAATTACAGTTATTTTTTTTATTTCTGAGCTCACATTTTCATTACTATTAAATATCATCTCGAATTAAGTTTAAAAAAGCCAATTTATTTTTACTGTGATAAATTTAATGTTATATCTACAATTTTGATTAACTCATTGAATTGTATAACTACCTACTTAATCCAGTTGCAAATGAAGCATATTTCTGCATGTCTCTAAATAGTGTATTAGAAATCTTTATGACTAACTTCTTCCCAAGAATGTACGTTACCAGATCGTTACAAAAAATAAAATCAGAATATGTAATTATTAATTGTATTTTTTTTTTCTTTGAACCTCATCTAAAATTCACAACCCTGAACAAAGAGCTATGAGCCCAGTCATGTTCGTTACTAAAGAACATGAAAAGTCTCAATTTAGTCACATTTTCGCCGTTTTGGCCAATCTAAGAAATCTTTTGCCATTATAAAAAGAGCCTAATGCAACTGAACTGAATTCGCTTCCTTGAAATTCAACTAAATCATCGACAGAGTGGCTGTGCTTAGATACAATCTCAGCTCAGAAATAAAACCCAGCAGGATCCTTAGCTATACAAGTGCTGGAAACAACTAGATCGCTTGGGCTCAGGAGAGAGAGAAGACATTGAAGTAATTTACAAACTTTTTAAATGTAAAACTTGTTGTGAATTTCATTCCTAATTATGGGATTGTCTCGATTTCGGCCGTATAGTTTTACCAGGTGGTTTACATACTAATTACTCAGACCCTCAGATTAGAAGAAAGAGAACAATTTCTTTAGATTTTATCACAAATATAAACTTGTTTGACAAGAACTGAAGTTCTTAAATATTAAAATTTCTACAATAACCCAAATACGAACTACTCTTTAAAAATTAATTATACGTTGTGTGTTCATAGAAAAAACTGAGTTGAGACCAACCTATTCATTATTTATTTTGTTAACATGGAATTGAAAGAAATATCTTTAATATCTTTTTTCAATGTTATATTTGGAGATAAAATAAACATACGAAAGGCTTTCATTGGTAATTAAATGGCGGAGCTTTTGCAGGCCTTTGTGAAAGGACTCGAAATGTCCCATAGGGTCGAATGAATAAACAATTGATCACACTGCACATATGTCCACATATTAATTAATTCAATTAACTTGCGTACGCGTAATTGCATTTTACGTCAAGCAATTAAGTTATAATTTAATTTACCAGCATCAACAGTGAGATATCATTAATATTAATTAAAATCACTTTGACAATGAAGCTGAAAATTATTTGTAGTGGCATGCCTTGCTACGCTTATGTACGCGAAAGACAAGTAATTAGTTTGTTTAGGTATGTATTATTTTCTACTAGTATTAAAAGATTGTATGTGGTTTGAATTTATTTTATTTTAATTTGCAGCCAAGGAGAACAATTATATCATACATTGAAAAAAAGCCTCTCTCCAACTTTTTTTCATATGTAAAAGGAACACTTATAAAAAATGAGGACCAGAGAGATAACCAAGCATACAACTGAATAAATATTTCATACTAAAAGTCTAACTTCATTTTTAGTTGACGATTAAAATAATAAACAACAATCATAGTCAAATTAAACATCTCAATATTTTTTTCAGACCATTGTTATTTAAAGGCTAGGAGCAGAAGAGTTGAATGGACGTCATTATTTCTCAGCACGCTGGTGTTACATAAATGACCCTAATTCAGCCAATCTAACCATGGAGTATAAAAGTGATTGATGCTACGGAAATTTTAGCCGTCTGTGTTACAAGTGCTTTACGTGACTGTGTTACTACGACAGAGAATTGTTTACTTAGTTAAATCTAACAGACTTTGCTTATCAATTATTGTATGATATTTTATGGTATAAAAAGTTTGGTTGGTAGGTTGTATAATTCTTTCTGTCTGTATTTCATGTGTACATAAATAAATAAATATGCTAGGTAGAGAGCCTCAAGACATATTTGTCACGCGTCTGATAAAAATATTATACTAATACAGTATAAAATCTAACAGCGATAATGGCCTAAACACAAATAAAATAAAAATCCATAGTAATATATTATACCATAGAATTGACATTACTACGACTACGACTCAAGTAATATGAATTAATGCTTTAGAGATAAAGCCTTTAGCGTAGACATTAGAATACTAAGATAATATTATAATGGTTATTATCGATTTGTCATTTTAATGGAGTTCCTTCTATAAATCTGTTGTATAAAAATGTTAAAACCACCTTCAAGTCATTACTACCACAGAACATCAATTTAAAAAAAACACAACAGAGAGTGAGTGCAATAATACATAATCTTAAGAAAACCATGTCAATAAGCCATGAAAGAAAATAATCATTTCTTCAAATGGATCGGGCTCTAAAGAAATACTCAAAATAAATCAAATGAAAAACTTATAGGTAGGTTACAAAAAAATAATGATAAATGCAAATAAAGAGGTTACTTTATAAAAATAATACTAATGCCATTACAATATATCCCACGGACTCTTCAGTTTTCAGGAAAAACAAAAATAGATACTTATTAAATCACAACACTAATTTTCCCGTTAATTTTAAATGTAGAGATTATTATTTATTTTATTTTTTAAGACCAAAAGTATTATAGCATAAAACTATTACTTTTGCAGTAACCAATGTAAGTTACATTTAGTCTCAGCAAATCTATTTGTATATACCTAGTACCAAAAACATTAGACATATAAACTTATTCATAAGGTCCACTCAAAATGATCATTGGAACCAAGAATGCTACTCAGATACAATTGTAATTACTTAGTCTAATGTTCTGATTCATTTCGGACCATTTCAGTCGATCGTAAGATATTGCATTCCTTTTTCACGTTGCAAACTCAAATGGAATTTATATCTACGTATTTTAATCGAATTAATTCCATTACATTGATCGTGGCCGCCGCAATCAGAAGCGTGACCGCTTTCCGTACATACTAATATATCATCACTACATAGTATAAAACAAAGTCGCTTTCTCTGTCCCTATGTATGCTTACATCTTTAAAATTACGCAACGGATTTTGATGCGGTTTTTTTATAAATAGATAGAGTGATTCAAGAGGAAGGTTTTTATGCCCATGCAAAGCTGGGGCGGGCCGCTAGTATCAAATATATAGTATCATACCAATTTTGAGCCTTTGAGAAGTTTTTATCAAGTGACATGTATAATACCAACTTTATGGATCATATATAAATAAATAGCAAACAAAATGTCAATTTAATTTACAAAGTCCGCTTTGAATATTAATATAGGTACTAGAGTATTTTTCAATGTTTGTGTGAAATCAAGAATAGATTGAGAAGAAGAATACTTAATAATTAAAAATAAATAGTTTTCAACAACAGGGTATCCGCGTGTTTCCAATTTTTTATATTTTTCTTTACTCAGCTCTACTACAGCGCAGCGCCTGAAAAAGAAATCTAACTATACCCTAGAATTAATAGTGATGTTCCCGCACTAGATTGAACAAATAAATAACGTGAGTATCGTAAAAACAGCGTAGTTGGCAAAAACTGTTGCAGAAAAGCTACTGTGTAATCTCAGCAAAAACGTTTTTGGGTTATTGTTTGCACGTACAAGAAGAAGCTCTTGAAATTCATTGCAACTTAACAACTGAGACTATCGTCTAGAGCTCCTCTGGTACTAACTTAACTTGCGTTATTTAAACATAGTATATAGACTAATATTTACACTTGGATGGAAAATATGACAAAAACTCATTCAAGTTATCTGCTTTTCCAAATTATGCTCCTATTTTATAGCATATATGAAATAGAAGTATTTTTAGCGCGCGTGTTCGTAAAGATAATGCGCGTCAAACGACGGCGACGGAGTGCGCGGATGCCATATTTGGATTGGTCGCCATTAGTGCCATTTTTATCTTGAGCTCCTCTGTGCTTCGGAAGGCATGTTTAGCCGTTGGTCCCAGCTATTATCGGTGGATGGCAGTCGTTAGGCTATGTCAGATGCCTTTAGGCAGCCAAAAAGTAGCCTATATGTTTGACACTTGGTCTTTTACTATATATTTAACAAATATTATAAAAATCGGTCCAGTGTTTTAGCCATGACGTGACATACAGACAGACCTTTGTATTTATAATATTAAAGTATCAAGTATAGATATGGACGTATAAATTCATTTCTTCCAATCTTTTTCCCTCGGTTCTTTGATGGTTTCCAGTCTTTCTCGAAATATTTTTGGAAAATGAATTTAATTAATAATAACAATGATATTCTAATTTTAAGTAGTGTTAAGAAATGTTCGGATGCAATGTATATTGTTTTAATGAATAAATTGAATTGAATTGAATTGAAATCTCCCAAACAAATGACAAACCTATCTTTTTCTAGATTTTTGATTTGAAGGTAATAAGGTAGTTATTACCTTCAATTTATAAACAAAAAAGGGGCTTAGTCCAGCAAAAAATTTCAGAAATAAAAATCTTGAATAGAGATGCAAAAAATATTCACTGATCAGATTTATGACAGCACTCTGTATGCTGCTGAAGTCGAAATGAGTGCGCTTGTCACGGTCAGAACATTGCACTGTTTGTTTCTGATATCATGTTTCTGAACAAATGAAATCTGATTTATAAAAGTTGAAATGATAGATTAATGCGTTCTTCCATGTTCATTTTAGAATAAACTAAAGATTTAAAAGAATATCTGCACTACATAAGTTAAGTTTGTAATTATTAAGACTTAAAAAAAAACTCGAAATTGCAACATACATAACTAAATAGTAATCTTATATTTGATCGGTACTGCAAGATTCATGAATTCTTTGCAAGAAACTGTTGAATTGAATGAAGATTATTTTACAACAAAGAGACTCGAACCAACTTTTATAGATATATTGAAGTCTTATGACTTGGCGTTTTCAGAGAAAGGAGTGTGAATTGCATTGAGTTCAAATCTCTATATTATCAGGCATGCAATATCTTGCTTAGTGAAGAATAAAATTGATAAATTTAATCGGGGTAAGTTTCACGATTTAAAACTGTTGAGGTCCACAAGAAAATTTATGATGATCTGTTACCATAGTATGAGATTTTATAAACGTAGATGCTAGAGACTGCATTAATCGTGTAGGTGGCACGGTCAATCGACCATGCATACCCTGGTACAAAGTTTTTCGGAGCCGCCTCTCAGCCTCTGACGTGGTTTCTCCGCTCTCAAGTTAAATTTACTTAACTTATTATTCCCGACTTAAATTTCTCAGACGATCTAGTGATTTAAACGTATTCACTACTGCGTTTAACTAAAAAAATTGTTACAAGTTACTATATGTAAAACATGTTGATTTATATCTAAATAATACTTTATGTATCTCCCTTGGGCTCTGCGGACGGCACACAACGCAGAAGTTATCCTCAGAAACACGTCTTCATAATTGAGCTAGTAACAGCTTAGGAGTTTGGCATAACCACGATGTAACTTATTTGTATGATTATGTCTTCTATTTAATTAGGACTACTAGTTGAAGGATATATACCTATATAAAGGCAATAAACTGAAAAGAAAATAAAATTGTATTTTTTTATGTCTAGCGATTGACTGACTCTATGGATCCATACATATTACGTTAAATAGTCATCTATACTTTCATATAATATTATAAATGCGAATTCCTGTCTATCTGTCTATTAAGCTTTCACGACTATACCGCTGTACCAATTTTAATTAAATTTAGTATGGATATAGTAAAAGACCGGGCGTCAAACATAGGCTGCTTTTAGGCGCGATATAACCGAGTCCCACACAGTCAGAGCCGCGGGCAACAGCCAGTCAACTAATTACTTTGAACATTATAAAAACAATACCCGACCGAAATAATAATTGATGCCCCATTCTACATTAGTTTTCGTGCGTAGAGGTGTTTTCGTTGGTTCAATTCGATTAAAAGTTTCTCAATAAGCAGACTCTGCTTAGACACAACTTTACCGAGCACAAAATGTAATTTTGTAAGCCTTGAAAACAAGATACATGGTGGTAATCAGGCCGCTGTTAAACACGGCACACAATATAATAAGTATCTAAATTTGTTTCGTACCGTCTTCTTCGATTTTAATACGAATAATGTACCGCTTATATTTAAAAAACACTAGCTGTTATAAAGTGTAGACGACAATACATTTTATCCAAGTATAAAGTATCTAATCTCATGAAAATCTATTTGTTAAGTTACTTTCGTATTCACTTAATCCATACTTTAGTTAAGACTAGGGCTCGCCATTGTTTACATTTCTCGAAATAATGTATTGTTATTTAATTATTTTATTACGAAAAGGTGTGTCGATCTATTTCTCTATTTCAAACATATTTTTACGTCAAAGCTAAGGAGTAGAGGGGTACCTCGAAGAAACAGATAGATAGATGAAAATATTTCTTGATACGATCGATATAATTAACTGATGTGGATGGGAGGAACATACTTAGCAACAAAAAATACAGATCTAGTAGTAGCTGCTAAAGTAATTTGTTAGATATAAGAACAAGTATTTCATTTTTAAATCTAATGAGCCAGTGTTGCTCATTAGACCTCAAAATTAATACAACCTTTAGCTAGAACAATCCATCTTACGTTTTAATTAAAAGTTTCTGAGAATTAAACAAGCTGAAAAGGTATGTAGATGTGATACAAGCAGTCGGCTCCTAATTCCCCGTAACCAGGGGCAGTTTGATAATTAACATTCTAGTAAGATGGGCCACGATGAGCACCCAGGTAAAGTGTCGCACCCAATCATCACCAATATCCCTACTCATTTTTTTATTCATATTAAGTACAAATAATTTGAAATATCAATCATATACCCACGTGTGTATGTTGTTACGTTTCTTTAGAAGAATTATAGAAGCTAATTTGGTTTTCTCTTTTTAATAATAATATGCAAACCTGTTTGTTTCCGAATAGCCAAATGAGTTGTATAAATAATAAACCTTATTCATAAACATTAATAAAAGCTTTATAAGTTTTACTAAAATAAGTTTTGTTTCTTTCTTTCACGTCAAATATCGATAAAAGAAAAAGCGAATGATCATATTTAGTTTAAATAAGGCTTACCAAAAGCTAACCAAAAGTAACTAGATAAAGAGTATAAATAATGCAGTTTTTCTGAGCCAAAGACTACTATGTTAATATGTATTATATTGTAAATATTTATTAAATAAATAAATAATCTTAATTACAGATTTTTTGGAAACAAGTCTTTTACTTTGTAAATACATATGAGCTTTTAACAATATAAATAAAGGTAAGTGGGTGCGGCACTGGTAAGTAAGCCCTTATCAGCCCTTGATTACTGATTAGGAACAGATTATACAGGCGAGTGGAATGTATTATTGCTAATTCAATAAACTCTAGCAGCAATTTGTAAGCTAAGGCCAACGATTCTAATCGATTCAGATGTAATTTAGTGTGAATGGTAATGGAGGTTAGTTATCTATTTATTTACACTTTTTTGAATCTCTCGTAATATGTTACTTCTAGTTGCATCTCATGCTATGGCTTCGAAGGCTTAAGCAGTCCTAAAACTTTCTCACGATGAGGTACCTATTTCAGATAAATTAAATGATTAGATTTTATTTTCCTGGTTGTTATTTTCATGTAAATAAATAATTTATTGATAACCTACTTGTTTTATTATAGGACGTTAAAAATAAAAAAATAAAATCTAAATGATTACAAGTTAGTGTTTTGCCTGTAAATTTTCACAGGTATTTAATGAAATACCTATGAAAATTGCTATGAAATTGAATGCAATATAAAATATTTTCATATTGGCACGCAGGGTCAACAGAAATACAACTTGTGTATTTTATTTTATTGTTTCCATTCCATTCCGAGTTCGACCACATTTCAATATGTAACAGAACCAATATTCGGTTTTACGAGAATTACAACATAACGCATACAATATTTGGC
The DNA here is from genome assembly GCA_947044815.1 of Apomyelois bistriatella. Lineage (NCBI taxonomy): Eukaryota > Metazoa > Arthropoda > Insecta > Lepidoptera > Pyralidae > Apomyelois > Apomyelois bistriatella. The sequence goes on from OX345689.1 coordinate 9,711,958, forward strand.
TTTATCATAATCATCATTTCGTGTAGGTGATACGGTCAATCGACCATGTACACCCTGTTGGCTTTGTTATATCTTTTAAGGTTCACATGGGTATATACCTATACAGAAAATCTTTTTGAGTGAAAATATGGGTAAAATAAATTTTCACACTGTCATTCACTTACTCATAAATACATTCAATTAATGTCGTTTGTTAGCATAAAGTAGTTGGATCTAAATTTTATTCCTACTAGTCCTACTAGTCCTACTAGTTAGTTTGTAGAGCTCGTTTGAATTCGGCTGCATTATCAATTCAATGCGACGAGGTGAGAGTTTCAGTATCAACATTTACATTAGGTTCTCTTCAACTTTTGCTTTGGTTGCGGCGCTGAATTCTAAATAAAAGCTTTTTTGTTTAACGCCAAACATATCCTTTGTTTGTCGTACTACTCACTTATCCATAGAAGAATAGAATCCAATAGTCTAATTTTTTGATTTTTGAATCAGACTGCGGATTCAATTCAGCCTCAATTTTACTTTTAAACATTCATTCTGTCTACGTGTAGGGTAAAATCAAGGTTCATCTATTGTTTACTAGCTGTAGCCAGCGGCTTCGCGCGCTTGGGCTTCGTTCCTATTATCGTGGGAATTGCCCTGGAATCCCCTTTTCCTTTAATACAAAGTGGACACAACAATAACCAATACAAAAAAAAAAGAATTATTCATTTTGGTGCATTCGTTCGAAATCAAACATGCCTTGAGTTCATTAAAACAAAACAATTGATGAAAGTATTAAGCGAATCGGTTCAGTACTTTCGGAGATAAGCGTGATCATACAGACAGACAGACTTTAAATGTCCCTTTCAGTAAAAATTACTAAATGTACAAAATATTTTTACTATATTATTATATGTATAGATTAATAAAACTATAGCTTTTACCCGCGGCTTCGCCCGTATGATTTGTCCTTGTGTAAATTAGTACATTTTCCCGAGATAAAAGGTACCTAAGTATCCTATTTCCTTCTCAATTCTTCTCAACCCCAAGCTTCATAATTTTCATCATTTAATCCGCAGGTAGTTGCTATACATACCTCTCCCATAGATTTCTAGAATCAAATGTTAAAATGGAAGCGACCTGCGCACAGCGCTTGCCTGCAGCCTTTATAAGGTCATCTTATAATCAATCAGGTCGGTGGGTATCTGCAGCACTTGCCGATGCGTGGTTGCTATTTAAGATCCTTTTTATCCCCTCGGCCAACTACCTCCTTAATCTTTCCAGGCTCCAACTGCAAGAATGAAAGAATATGCAGAAATATATTTTGAAATCGGACCAGTAGCTCTAAAGGTATAAGCGTTCAAACAAACGCTTCAGCTTTATATATTATTAGTTAAACTAGCTCTTCCCCGTGGTTTAACTCGCCCTTGGTGTAGCCTATAACCTTCCCCAAGAGTATCTAAGGATCTTATACAGAAAGAATTTTCCAATTCCGACCAGTGGATCCAAAGTTAAAATGAGTTCAAACAAACAAACAATCTCTTCAGCTTTATAATATTAGTATATGCGATATAACTTCTAACGAGAAAATTTCAAATTAGGTTGCAGACTACATTCACTCGAGCTGAAACCGCTTCAATCGAGTTGAATCGAGTGAATCGAGAACTGCATTTAATTAAGTATAGATGGCAGCCCTTTCCGCGCGACAATGAGGCGGAGTCTTGCGGAACAAAAGCGGGACTGGCGTAATGGCGCGTGCATAATCCGTACAAGTCTCCCTATTCAGTGGCAACTGGCAAATTTTTGAACGATGATTTACGTAGTCACTACTCATTCGACCTTTTTGAATTTTTGGCTCCTTTAGAATCACATATGTAGGTCTTTGTCCTTTTGTTTTCTAGTAATATTCTTAGGCATATGAGAACAGAGTACATTTTGAATGTTGTCAAATATAGATGAAAGTCACTTGCAACCAACTTGCGACTGCGTGCGACCTACTTAGAAGACCATTCTTTCAAGGAAAAGAAAGGTATGTTAGTGTCTTTGTCCTATAAATATTATCAACAACAACAACAAATCAAAAGAACCTACTTTACTACTGACTTTGGGGCTTTCATTAAAACACCAACCCTAATGCTGTACTTAGCCGATATTATTATATTTTATACTCATAAATATACATAAATGTTGCATAGATATTTGAATAAATTGTAGTTATCGAGCGGTAATCCCCAAAATGACGAGTAAGTAAGTTAATACTTTTTCTTTCCATTGCTAAAAAATATGAAATATTTATGACACAATTATTATTTTATTGAATAGGTAATCAAAAAGTACCTACACTTGATGTATGTATTACTAAAACTACGTTTTTGTTGAGGAAAGAATGATTTGATAAACTTTAAATGAAATGTGAAAAATAAACTAAAGTATATTTGATTCGAGCAAAACAGTGAGCAAAAGTTAGTAAATTATTTTCAACATAAACTGGAACGGAACATATTTAGTTAAATTCAGATAAAAGTAGACGTTCAAAAAGTTATAATTGATGTGTAAATCTATTACCGTTACTTCGCAGTTATTGAGTTATAAAAGAAGTTGTTAAGATAAATTGAAAAAAAATATATTGCGTGATTTTTTTATTACCTGCCATAATCGGTTTATTATTATTTGAGCGCTCGGAATGTTTAATAAAGTTTTTAAAGCCAATTTTCGGTTAAGTAATCAAACGATATTACTTCATGGTAATTTAAGGAGATTTGATATAAAACAGTCCATGAATATATAGCAAACCGGTTATTTTCTTCAATTGCGATTCGTTAGTCTCACTAAGACTGGAGAGTGGCTTGACCAATCAGGTTAATTTACGTTTTGAAATATTTGTGGAAGTTCAGGGAAGATTTGAACGGTGAGAAAAGTGCGTTCAGGCGGTACGGAGTTCGCTGTGTCAGCTAAATTCTCAAAATATCCCCCAATTATATAAATTATATAGAGAACTTAAAATAAATCGCATTAGTAAGAATACTTCACTAGTAACATGTTAACCACCACAAAAAAATTTTAAACCCCGGGGTTATTTAAATATTCCATTTTATAAAAGTCGACCTTTAGCTTCGTTTTCATTCGCCATTTTTAACGCAACTGAAAAATTATGTCACCCTGACAGTTGTTAGCATTGTCAAAGCGATATTGACAGTTCATTATGGTAGGTTAGATTCATCGATTTAGTACCTGGGCGGCTATACCATCTCTTAAAACCATGCAAGATCCAGTGAGTGAATGAGATGTCGCCTTACATGATGTATTGCGCTGTCCCGCTTTCTCACTGGATCTTGCATGGTTTTAAGAGATGGTAGTAAGCCACCTGGGGGGGTTACCATCAACTTTTTAAGTAGCAGGCTCACTATCAAATGGTTAACTACCATCTCTTAAAACCATACAAGAACGAGTGAGTAGGCGAGACAGAGTAACACAGTAAGACGTCATCTCCTTTCATCATGTATTACGCTTTGAGATGGTGCCTACCACCATCTCTAATAATCCAGATCCAATGAGTAAGTGAGACAGCGCAATACATGATATAAGGCGACATCTCGCTTACTCACTGGATCTTGCATGGTTTTAAGAGATGGTGGTAGGCACCCTGGAATGTGTTCCTGAGCCACACAATTTATGTAACAAATTATTATTTTTTGTATCTTTCGTACAAATTCTACTACTTAAAATGAATATTTTTCTTAATACAAAAAATAAATAATTTTACTGTTAGTTTGGTGTAAGATTTTGTTTGGCGTCGAATTGGCCAAACAAAGGAAAAATTGCCACGTTGACAGAGACAAAAATTTAAAAATATCGTTGGTCTTTTTCTTACTCATGGACTTCCCTATTTCGCCATCTCATTTTTTCACCAAGTAAAAATTAATTGCTAATCACAGGTACAACTACTTAATCTATGAACCTAACCTACCATAATAAACTGTCAAAACCGTTTTAACAATGCTAAGAACTGTCAGGATGACATAATGTTTCAGTTGCGACAATAATGGCGAATGAAAACGAAGCTCAAGGTCAACTTTAAAAAAAATAAATATTTAAAATAAATTTAAACCCCGGGGGGGTTTAAAAATTTTTTGTGGTGTTAAACATGTTACTAGTTATGTATTCTTACTATTTCGATTTATTTTATGTTCTCTGTATTTCAATTTTTTATTCGTACAAACGATGTATGGAGTTTCGCCATGACTCTTTCATCACAATCGGTCCAGCAGTTTAGCCGACAGACAGACAGACAGACAGACAGACAGACAGACAGACTTTCGCATTCATAATATTAGTATGGAAGTATGGATATGGATAAGTGGTCAAATGCATGTGGAATCCGCTCACTAAGCTGTCCGGAGTAGCCTTGTTTAATAAAAATAACAGTATTAATTTTTAGCCTCATGCCTATTAAGAGTATTATCATCTCATAAATTTAGATTCGTTTATCAAAGCCGCAATATCAAGAGATATAATTGTTTAATAATATAAAACAATCTTGAAGGGCCACCGGTTTAAGGACCGGTAAGGTTTATGGACCGGTAGGTCCATTGCTAGTGTAATTTCTCTGAGGCTTGAATCAAATCACAAATCGAATACATTTTGCACAGATAATAAATAAACCTGTCTTTCTCAAAAGGATTAACTAGGTGGCCCTACCGCGTTCCTATACCCAGGAGCGGTAGTAGCGATTGACACAAGTGATTGTACTAGTCAGTAGCCTTCATTTAAAAAGTCACTAAATAATCTGTATAGTGTTTGTATTGCATGCTCTTTATTTACGCGCAATGAAGCTAGTTATCGTTTTCGTATGAAAATAACGCGTCAAGCTAAAATATTTAAAGTAGTAAGTAAGGGAATTGCGGTTTAAGCAATGATGTTTCCGGCGAGTGTTAGAACCGCAATTAACGTGGGGAGCGTTGGGAACACACCCGACACTAATTAAAGTATGTACCGCATAAGTTCACTAACAAAATACATAACAATTTTAATTTTGCGTAGGTAAAGGCACTACTGAAGAATAGAAAACAGGCAGATTTTATTATTAGACTGCAAAGCTTACATTTCATATCGTTTTAAGTAAGTTAAGTTATATTTATCGCATTTTACAGTAGCACTGTTAAATCATAAATCATTTACAATAAAATAATATGGTACATATCTGTAGGTAAATAAATAAAAAAACAATTCCCATAATATGCACGACATAATTTTATTTGTCGTGCATTCGCGCCTTTGAAGGAAATGTGTGTGTATCAGACAGGTACAAAGACAGTAGATAGACAGTTGCCTCGTTACATAAAGGAAAATCTAAAAAGTTACATTCCTTACATAATCCCATAACAAAATGAGGAAAGTTTGGCGGATATGACTAAGCAGATGTCGGGGAAGATGCGAATTTTCGCGATTTTAAGCTTACTTATGCGGATAATGGCGTAACGGAGACAATTTAATAACTTTGTGTACCTTTATTGCATAATTTTCTGAGTACTTAATTTGAGTTAAGATGATACACAAATCTATATTAATATAATAAAGCTGAAGAATTTGTTTGTTTGAACATTTATAACTTTGGAACAGGTCCTATTTGAAAAATTCTTCCTGCATGATAGCTTGATTCTTAGAAAAGATTATAGGTTATGCAGGGAGCAGCTAGTATAAAATAAAATTATGTTAATACGTTAAACACTTGTTAACCAGGCCAAACTGGCCACGGCACTAAATAAAAGTAAGGTTAATTGATGAGCTTTATAATATTTAAGGATTTTTTAAGTGTTTTAAAAAATGTTGTAGACAACAATTTATACTCTGGTTTCAAATTATAATTATATTGATTTCCAGTATTGAAGTATTAAACATATTTTAAATAGACTGGCTGTGTTTTTGTTTGCTTTGGGTCCCTGGGAGTACATGTGCCATGAAGAGCGCTTTAGATAGGATAAAAGAGAAGCGAGAGAATATTCTTTAGGGTACTTATATTATACGTCTTTTCGTTCTTGCGGATAAAGCGACATGACTAATTCGTCTGTTGTATCTGAAAATAAAGTTAAGTTAAGCTAGCCCCAAAATAAGTTTGAAACTATAGGATACTAACTCAACGAGACATTAGATGTAAACATATTTTAAAACAATTTTAAAATGGAAAATTTTCAACTTTCCACTAGCGATTGAACCCAGAACGCCTTTCTATAAAACATCTGCGGTTGTTGTGAGGAGTGGGCCTCGAGACACTGAGTTCTAAATAACCTTAATAAAGGGTTTGTTTTCGGGAGAAAATGTTGTTCTCTTTAAAGTTTGTTCCATCCCTCAGGGCGCGCATAATAATCCAGCCCAGTTGTTTCGCTACTATTCATGCTTCGTGACAAATAATATGATCCGCAGCAGTATATAATGTCATAGTTTTGCCACACCAACTCTTGGTCGCAAAAGCGGCATTCAAACTGACACGCAACAATGCTTGTCCGGACATAACTTTTAATAGAGTTGAAGCGAGGAAATCCAATACCGAGCTGAATAATACACTGCGCAATCGTCGTCGACATCAAAAAGTAGATGGACTGATGCTCCATCAAGAGATAAAAAAATACCTTATTAAAATGTTAAAAATAAATTATGAGTACCTAATATTTTTCAAACGCGGCTTCAAAAAACTCTGACACTAAGGTGTGCATCGTCAATGGAGCTTATAACCCACACGATATAATGATAATAAATACTTTAAATGCTAGTTTGGATGTTATTTACGGATTTTGTTAAGACTTGAAAAAGGTCGCAGACAGTGGCTGCATACAGGCCGCTTTAAACCGGTCATTCTAGAAATCCTTAGAGGAGGCCTATATCCAGCAGTGGACAGCCTGCGGATGAGATGATGATGATAAAGGAGTTCACAGGTCATAATCATGAGCTACTTTTTATCCCAAACATTAGGCGAAAGCTAGTGATTCCAATAGAATCAGTTTTCTAAATATTTACCCAAATAATTTCCCAATGCCATCATTTTCCATTAACTTATATTAAGCAAATTAATTATAAGTAACGCGTTTTGTTTCGCCGCTTATAAATCTCTTAAAATATGCTTGAGCATCGGAGTTCGTGTAACGCCGTTCCTATTTGCTTTATTAAATTTTACCCCTAACAGTCTTCAGGTGTAAAATTTATTTTGCTGTCTGTGAGTCGGGTAAGTTCATTATTCTTCGACTAAGCCACGGATTGGATTAACAGCCTCACAACTGCTGTTGTCAAGCAATGCATATTACATTAAGTGCAAGTAACAAGTCCAACAAGGAGAGACAAATTATTTAACACGAGTATTTTTCTAGCTCGCATTAGGTACTTACAACGATTCATCCTTATTACAGTCCCAGTGTAAATATTCGTAGAAGACTTGATTCTGAGAATGACATGCTTAAAACAGAATAGCACTCGGCTTTATTCGGATGAAAAAACAATATTCCGTTTCAATTATCGTCGCGGATTTGTGGCTGCGAAATATTCTGTCACAACATGACGGCTAGTAGTGAGCGAAACAAATAATACGGAAAGGGCAGCCCTACCTTCGTTAGACACATGACGAATATGGAACAAAAGGGATTATGTCGATAAAATAAAAAATAAAATAAGACTATTTACCAATTCTTATGCTGTCTTTAGAAAAGTACACTCTCTTTCACTCGTACGACGAAGAAAAAATCGGTGATCCAAATGATCTAAGTGATGCGATTCACTGATTCGGATCTTTGCACTAAGTCAGATGCAAATGATACATTCTTATCAATGATACGTTTTTGTCAGTGCTACTTGACACAAATTCGGGGGAAGTTCTATTCTTACACCCATAGGTAATGATACCAAGAAAGAAGTGTCACAATATTTATTTGAATGCTATATGTTTCGGATAAAACATTCATCAGACAAATATATATTCACGTTGAATTTACTCGATTCGGATAGTCGACAAGTTTCAGTTTTGGTACATCCCTAGCAGGTAAGCTAGTATAAAATCAATATAAAAACCACATAGCTTCATTAATTGAACGAAAAACCATAGCGAAATTTATTGCGCAAAAAACCAAACCCAAATTTAATTTATTTCATTAGAAGATTGCCTTTGTAAACCAGACGTTATGGCGTCCGCCTAATGAACTACTCATACTTGTATAGAAGGTATCCCACGGTAAATAGACATCAAATATACCACGACAGTAGTTGTGAGGATTTAGAAGCACTGAGACTGAGCAGGGTCGATGGACTTTGTAAACTACCTACTCCATGAGCGCTTGCTTGCTCGTGGCTAATATACCTAATAGTTAGCAAAGTCGAAAACGGCAGTAAATGTTTCCTACCTTGCATGAATATTCATGGTAGTAAGTTCAATCAATTAGAAAACAAATTTAATAATTATAATAATGTTCTCAATACTTATATATAAATTAATATTTTCGTAGCTTCAAGAACTTCTTTAAAGTATTTCTTATACAAAATATCATTTTTTTATATCTAAATAAGAGGGATTTAAAGAAATGTATATTTTTAATCTTTGTAGCACATGGTATAATATAACAATTCAACGATATTATAAACATAACATTCCATTTAGATTTCCAAGAGCATAAGTCATGAAACCTTAGAAGACATTGGAAAATTAATATCGTTTTACTCGCACAGACTTACTACAGACACCTTTTATTACATGCAGCGATATGTTCCACCTTCTACTTAATTTAATATGTATATCGAGAGACTATAAAATCATAACCATGCTCTAGTGAAGTTTAATGAGCAAATTCTCAATATAAAAATACGCGTGAACTGTGGATGCAACTGGGAAACACACTCGTATGATGATAAAAGTGGCAACTGGGAAACACACTCAAACACACAAAGTGTGAATTGCTTCACTTTATTTCGTTTCAACATTCATTAATTGTCTTAAACGTAGTCACGTAAACTTATTAATTCAAATAAGTAGAATTTTTTATACCAATGTTTATTGATGCTAGGCAAACAATATGGAAATCGCGCGCGGTCTTGATGCCAGGCATTTTTTTTTTAATCTATGAAGCTAGGTTTGCATTTTTTGCACCTTAAATATCAAGATTATAGGATAGCTTTTGCCCTTATTAATTTTTTGCATGAAAATTATTCTGGGTAACTAGGTATATTAATTAAGCTCGTATCTTCTCATGCGTCAAGTTTTGGCCTATTTTTCTCAGCTATTCAATGATCAAGTAACAGATATCTATCCATTTCTACTCTAACTTTGACTTTGCCACTTGACTTTTATCTTGGTTAAAAATACATTTCTCCACAGATGGTATTTAGATAGAATAGTATTATAACATTATTTAGTATTCTACATCGCAGACAGCTGGCGGAGGCGCTTGGCAGGTGACGACTGCAGTTTGGGAATTATTCGCGGCAGCCATCTTGTTAAAGCTGTATATAATCGTATCTATTCAGATTTTTGAACAATAATTCAAGATTGAAAAAAAATCGCAAAGTACGTTCTTCTTTAGGACATTTGATAATCTTGTGGTAGTTTTCAACACTGCGCCTAATGTAGAGCCGGCTCATTTCTCGCGCAGAGAATAGCGGTCGCTATTCAGCGCCGGAATGCAGCCGGAGTTCTTGACACTATAAAGTTTTTTTTATTTAGTTTTATTTTAGGTTTATTTTAGTTTTAATTTAGTGTTAATTTTAGTTTAATTTAAGTTTTTTTTAAGCTTATTATAAATAATATAGTATTAATAGATATACATATAGTAAAGTAAATTCAAAGAAAAAGAAAAAAAAAAGTTTTTTTCTTAATCTAGTCGTCTTTTACTTTCGCTGTTTACCTCTTGATTACAAAAAGAAAACCAAATACCAATCGTCATGTAGTAATGAATAATTCAGCTGTATGTTAATGTGGTTTCGGGAAAAAATACTTTCGCCAACTTTGTTTGAGGTTGACATTTACACAATTAAATAAAAAATACCTTCGTGCATAGCCACCAAAAGCTTCTTATGAAGCATCGAAGTGAAATTATGTATATTTATTCAATAAACTCTCGAAAAAATATTCTCAGGGGTCGTGCCAGATACTAATGCGATTTCTCCCCTTTGTTACCATTTTTCGTCCCATATTTTTCTTTTCAACTCCAGTGAATATTTTTATTACGTTTTCTTGTCTCTCAGCATATGAATTATTTTCATATCCTCTTAGTGATTTTTACACTTCGAACGCAACGGGCCAGAAAGTTTCCTACTATTCACATAATCTTATCACATATGTGCTGATAAATTCGAATAGGTATATATTTTTTATTATTATTATCATTAATGACACCTAAGACCCAGAGTCCGCTTTTCTACTTTTTGTAAGAAAATAAATAAAGTACCTAATGTATTCCAGGTTGAAACTTAGAGACGAATAAAGATTATGTAGTGTCACGTTTGTACATTATATGTCCCCTAATACAACCTCTCGTCCGGGCAATAATAACTAGTCCACGTGGGGGGCGGGCAACGGGTGAAACTTACCCGGCTAACGAGGCTCTGGAAGCAAAAGCATTCCCAAGGAGGGTTGACGTCAGGCAGGCGGCCGGTCGTGAAAAATTGCCAAATCAAAGAAATGGTAACAACAAGAAGGAAAGAGTATTTGGATAGGGCGCCGCCGCAAAACGGCGCGCAGGAGCCTCGCCCGACTCCTGCGACAAGTGGACAAGGGCTGCCGTGTCCGGGGCGGGCACGGTTAAAGAAGCGAGCCCCAATCCAAATAAGGAAACTCCGCTTCGCCACGTGGAACATTGGCTCGCTGACCGGACGCGTGAGGGAACTAGCCGATGTACTCGACAGGCGGAGGGTGGCCGTGGCGTTCCTGCAGGAGACTCGGTGGAAAGGCAGCAAGTCCCGGTCCATTGGGAATGGCTACAAGCTGATCTATACCGGCGCACCTGGTGGCTATAGTGGGGTGGCTGTAGTGCTTTCTGAGGAGTTCCAGAACAGCGTCTTGGAAGTGAAGCGTTTTAGTGACCGGCTTATGGATGTAGTCTTGCTGATTGAAGGGGTCACGACCCACTTAATAAGCGCCTACACGCCGCAGGCCGGTTGTAGTGACATAGATAAGATGAGGTTCTGGAACCTACTTGATGGTGTGCTGCAGGATATCCCGCTGTCGCAGTCGATCATTTTGGGTGGCGATCTGAACGGTCATGTGGGTGAGCCGTGCGAGGAATTCGAGCGTGTTCATGGTGGCCACGGATACGGCAGGCGCAGCCGTGAAGGGGAAAGCATCCTCAACACGTGTGCGGTTGCCGACCTCGCTATCGTGAACACGTTCTTTAAAAAGAAACCTCAACACTTGATCACCTACAGGAGCGGGAGGCACGCTACCCAAATTGACTTCTTCTTGACCAGGCGGCACCACATCGGCAAAGTAGCCAACTGCAAGGTCATACCCGGTGAGAGTCTTACTGCACAACACTGTCTTCTTGTCATGGATCTCCGCGTTAAGCCTGCCGACAAGCCTAATGAGTGCTGCCGACGTCAAATCAGATGGTGGCGGCTGAACGAATTGACATGTTTACGATTCACTTATATGTTGCTAAAGGTTTGGTTTTAATTGTAATGTAACGTTAAATTTGTATATTATTCTTAAATACAACATTATATTTTGGGATATTATTAATTGCACATCAAATAAATAATCACCCATCAATTTCTGTATATCAAATAAATTATTTTACTTTTAATTAAATTAAAAACTTGGTGACAGAAGCAACTGACGGTCAAAAGACGACTTTGTGACAGAAGGTAGGTTAGGTTATGGTTATACAGTGACCTTAACAGTGAGCGAGCGAGCGAAACGAGCGAGTGTCAGACTTGGTGACAGAAGCAAAACAAATTTTGCTGTGCAATCAGTAATTTTGATATGTATTTAGGTTATTTTTGCATACAAACGAATCTACGTCCCAAGAGTTCGCGTCAGCGTTCAATGAAAAATACGCTGACTTTGATTGCGACTCCACGCAACATACATGGGATAACGTTCAGACCGCCATCACTGGTGCAGCGAAGGCGGTAATCGGTGTGTCAAAGGGTGGACGCAAGTGTGACAAGGAGACTTGGTGGTGGAACGACACAGTCCAGAGGGAGATAAGGGTGAAGAAAGCCCTCTTTAAAGCGTGGCAAGTGTCCGGATCTCCTGAAGATCGCGACGCATACAGAGTTGCTAAACGCGCCAGCAAGAAAGCTGTTGCTAGAGCCAGACGAGACTACTTGCAACCGTTATACGACAGGTTAGAATCGTCTGAGGGGCAAAAGCTTATCTACAAGTTGGCGCGTTCCAGGGGTTTGGCGGCGCAAGACATTTCGAAATGTCGTTGTGTCAAAGATCCCCATGGAAAACTCTTATGCGATGATCTCGCGGTGAAGGAGAGATGGCGCTCGTACTTCCACGAGTTGCTGAATAAGCAACATAAAGAGGTGCAGCCACCAGATCTCCCTCCGAACCAGGGACTAGTGCCACCTATCACAACTGACGAAGTTCGCCTGGCTCTCCGCCACATGAAGAATCGGAAAGCTGTCGGTGCAGATGGAGTCCCTATTGAAGCCTGGAAGGCGACGGGCTCGCAGGGTGTGGGCATCCTAACAGACCTTTTCAACCGCATTCTCTTCGGCGGCAAGATCCCTGACCAATGGAGGCTTAGTATTATTACTCCAGTCTTCAAGGGAAAGGGATCAGTGCAAGAGTGCAAGAGTTACCGCGGCATAAAGGTCATGTCCCACACCATGAAGCTGCTTGAGCGTATATTGGACTCTCGAATCCGACAGGAGTGTGCAGTCTCTGAGTCTCAATATGGATTTCGCCCTGGTCTTGGGACCATGGATCCTGTTTTTGCCCTAAGGATCGTCATGGAAAAGTACAGGAGGCAGAATACGCCTCTCCATTTCTTGTTTTTAGACATGGAGAAGGCCTTTGACTGTGTTCCTCGGTCGATGATCTGGTGGGCACTGAGGTCCAAAGGGGTTCCAGAGATGTATATTGAGATTATCCGTGACATGTACCACGATTCCGATTCAATAGTTAGGACTGCTGTTGGTGACACCAAACCCTTCTCCGTCACTGTCGGGGTTCACCAGGGCTCGGTTCTCAGTCCCTATCTGTTCAGTGTTATATTAGACGAAGTATCAAACAGCATTAGAGGTACACATGAGCAACCCCCGTGGCTGCTCATGTATGCTGACGATATCGCACTGGCGGATGCGGGTAGGGTGAGACTGGTGCGCCGCGCAAACGCGTGGAAGGAGTCACTTGAGAACGGTGGTCTGAAGCTAAATGCGGCGAAGACAGAGTACATGGCTTGTAACACCTCAGATCCCCAACCTGTACGCATAGGCGGAGACACAGTCAAGCGAACGGAGCAGGTCAAATACTTGGGATCTGTACTTGACGCGTCCGGCGACATCGACTGCGACGTCAAAGCCCGAATAGCAGCAGCATGGTCAAAGTGGCGTGAGGTGGCTGGTGTCACTTGTGACTCCAGAATGCCGGTTAAGCTAAAGGGACAGGTCTACAAATCAATGATAAGGCCTGTCCTTTTGTACGGTAGTGAGACGTGGCCCGTACTTGAGCGGCACAAGCAAGAGTTGCATGTCACGGAAATGAAGATGCTGCGTTGGATGTGTGGAGTGTCACGGAAAGACCGCATAAAAAACTCCCACATTCGGGGCAGCCTTCATGTTCGTGACATAGCTGATAAGCTTCAAGAGAATCGGCTACGATGGTACGGCCACGTTTTACGAAAACCGGCTAGCTACGTTGGGAACAAGTGTCTAGCCATGCCGCCTCCACCAGGGCCAGGTAGAAGGGGCAAGCCTAAGAAATGCTGGCTCGACGTCGCAATAAACGATATGCGCGCAAATGGTCTCACAACTAGGGATGCCGAAGACCGGGCGAAGTGGAGGAGAAAAAGCAGGAAAGCGGACCCTGGGCTCCGAAGCAATCAGCTAAGGAAGCAACCGGGAAGGCGCTAAGATGAGAGAGAGACGTTTGTACATTATATCTTAAACTCGGAGATCATCATCAACTAAACTTTACAAGAAAGTGTTATGGTAGTTTTTGTATAGTGAAGATTTATATTTAAGAAGTCAAACATAAAACAAAAAAAAAACCCTGGGTCATAAATACAATAAAATAAAGCATAAAATTGACATGACTTAACTTTAAAATTCAATTGAATTTAATTAATAATTAAAGTAACGTCAGTTGCAAATTTACGCTTACATATTTTTCTCAACTTAAACACTTAAGCTAGCAAAAAGTAAACACTGTCTTTATATTGATTTTTCTGTTGACACATACGTTTATTGATTGATGACGGTTGTTTTTAAAATAATAATATTATTCATGTGTCTGACCAAATACAAAACATTTTAACATTTAACTAAAACAATGGGCTGAAACGCGAAAAGCTTATATTCATAAATTTACATAAAGCAACTATATGTAAGCGAGTATATCTATTAGGTCGGCGGCTGTACTTATATTAGTAGGCAGCTATCAAATACTTTACATAAAAGAATTCGTACTTTCGACTAAAAATTACAAATTATATAATAATTACATATCTGGATATAACTAATGCTAGAATTTTGTAAAAAGATCGTTTGTGTGCGTGCATTACCATTTACAAGTATGCCACCAAACACAAGTGCCCGTTGGACCATCTGTATCATTTGGATAGTACCACTGATAGTATAAATAGCACTGATTTATTCCACTAGTACCAGATAACAACAAAATTAATATGGAGGTAACCATTTCCATACCAATTTTCATAAAAATGGGTTCAGCAGTTTGAGGGTGAAGAAGTACCAAACATACTAACAAACTTTCACCTTTATAATTATAAGTGGAATAAGTGGGATTCGTCATTCATTACAAAAACTACTAAAAGTATATACTATGATTAGAAGTGTTGTTAAAATAAATATTTTAATAGGTATTTGCAATATCCTGGATCCAAATTAATGTTGCCAACTATGCTTCTGAAAATAGCTCGATCCGCTTAAAGTTTCATATAGTACATACAACGTCAATTATCATTACCCTAATTGTGTTATGTAGATTACGTAATGAGTTTTACATTTAGTAGTATGGTAGTTTCTGTGTTTATCAATTAAAGCTTAATACAAACTGTACCGTTTTCTGAAATCCTTTTTTTCCGTACCTCATCAGCCTCATAACGCAATATGTGGATTGTATAATATTTTTAATAGGCCCAAAATTGAACCACCTGAATAAAGAGTTTGGTGTAAGCTTTCAAGTATGTAGGGTACGCTGGGCATGTCAGCAGGTGTTCTGAGAAGTCTAGGTGTCTGATTTTCTGAGAAGCACGGCACTCGGAAGTACTATCGCTTGCACTGACCAGAATTTCCTTGCAAAAGCTAATTTGGATTCTCAGTCGGTTCAAATGGGCCCGGAATTCCTTATTCATTGCCTAAACACAAAATTCGTTAAATAGAAATCACAAGGACTTGAGTTCGATTTCTTTATCTTTAACAGTTCGTCCTAGATTTTTTAAATTCTTGGCGTAAGCGTACACATCTAGAACAATTAAGGGTAATTTTTACAGATAATTTTAAATGGCGGAAATAAAGCCGGTAGATACTAAGATACTAATGTCAGCAAGATATCTGTTCTAACTTAAAGTTTTTATTCAGATGCACCGCTTCTAGGCAGTCTATGAATAAGATAAGATGCAACTACCTAGTACAAGAATTGCAAGCATACATTACATACTACTAGTATTTTAATTTCATACAAAGTAATATTTTTGGTCATAAATATTTTGTTTGTTTGTGGTTGCCTAAGAACTTATGAGGAAATATTAGCGAGGCAACTACAGAATTACAAATGAGAAAATCGAATCTGGGACCAATTCAATAAGTATTTCCAAGGAGCTTTAAAAGTTTCTCAAAGGTTTCCTTCATCTGCACAGTTACAAAGTTTATCCATAGTGCGCTAACGAGCTGCTTATAATATTTTTTTGCTGAAAATGTTTCTAAGGTCTCTTTAGAAATTTCTTTGAAAAGTTTTTTTTTTATCTTCAGGGTCAGAATCACAACTCATATAATATAATTCATAATGTGAATAAGAAGTTCCTGTATTTATTTTTCTTTGTTGCTTTAGTACGTTTTGTATTTTTCTACGAGTATAATTGTATTGAGAGATGGGCGGCTGGCAACACTGGAGCTCACTTGTCAATTATTTAGCTCCGTATTTCTATTTGTTTAATTAAATTTAAATGCACATAAATTATAATAAAAGTACAATAACTGTATAAAATAGTAATAATATTTGTGAATTTAAATATTTGTGTAGTGAAAATAAGTGTATTTGGTGGATAAATAGTGAACAAAAAGGTTAGTGGGTAACAAGCCGGTATCGTTTGTTTACAACTTTTACAAGGCGAAATCGGTAACTATTTAGCTTCGTTTACTCCTTTTCACCTTACACCACGTTTTTTTTTTTAACACTGATTATCAGATTAAAATACGCTTCACTTACTTTCACAATCAATATTTTGTAAATTTTGTATTTTTATTTTTGTTCAAGTAGGTAGTTGACGTTAAGGTTAGGTCAGTTGGTTTTACTGGTTAATTGCAAATAAATTGTTCGTTCTGTTCCTTGCAAATATAAATCTATTCTGTATTGTCTATAATGTCTACTTCAAGCAGAGCCGTGACTGCCCGTCAAGTGGAAATGCAGTTAAAGTCAGCCTTACTCGAACTAAAGGCTTTAAAAGACGAAAATGACAAACTTCTACTGGAAAGGGAACAGAACGAACTGGAATTTCAATCTGTATTAGAGATAAATTCGAACTTGAAGCTTGAGCTATCGGCTAGTAGATTAAACTGTGATGAGTTAAACGACCAACTTAACCAACTGGTGTCCAAAATAGATTCTTTCCGCCAATGCAGTGATATGTATGAGGAAATCCTTACACGTAACACTGAGTTGGAGAGGGAGCTGAAGAAGGCACTAAACCAAATAAACAACTGCGAGCAAGACAAGCAGTCTCATCAGTCATCGGAGGTGAATAACCTTTATGACCAGCTCATTGTATCTACCACTGTGCCTCCTTCAGCTAACTCTTCAGTAATTGATCTAACTAATGACACATCTCCCAGCATTATTAACTTGCCTCGGGCAAAAATCAGTCATAACAAGTGTAAAAAAATTTGTAAATTAAATAGAATAATAAAGAAAAAACAATCTCAGATAAAAAATTGTTTAGTGAAGTCTTGTATATCAAAAATTAAAAACGGTATGAAAATGTATTCAAAAATTTGCTCAGACCTCGAGATAAGTAAAAAACAATTGGCGGAAAGTCAAGAGTTGTACAGTGTCGACACGGCTAAACTTAAATCTTTTATTAGTAGACTAAGTGACGATTTTTACAGCCTTAAAATTAAGTATGATTCAGTGCAAAAGCAAATCACTGAGCATGAGTTGGCTACGGAGCAACTGATTAATGACAGTAGGTATATTGAAGAGAAATTAACAACAGCAGTACAACTATGTACTTGTGGGATATTAAATAAACCCGTCATATGTAACTCTGTGTCTGTATTATCTTCATGTGATAGTGATTTGTTAGGATCTGCTGTATTAGCTTGTGTCGCAACTGACAACCCAACTCATAATACTCTGATATTTTCTGACAGCTTAGGTCGTAATATGGGTCGTATTTTTAATAATATTTTAGACAATTGTACTAGTTTTTGCTTTCCTAATGCATCCTACAACCAAATAATAGAAAAAATTAAACAAAAAAAATTTAACAGCAATACAACTATTGTATTACTTGTAGGTAACTGTAAGAAATTGCTTAAAAAAGATATTATCTCTAGTATTAATATCCTAAATAATTTAAATGTTTTCAAAGTAATTATATGTGCATTTCCGTATCTTAGTTGCCAGCCTCCAAACATAAATAAGAACATTAACTCATTTAATAACTTAATACATACTTTGACATGTAGTCATAATGAAAAATTAATTTATTTCGACACTAATAACTTTATTAGTGGATGTTCTATGACAAAAGATAATTTTTATCTTTCAAATTTTTATAGACATAAGCTTGCTACACTTGTAGCTTATACTATTAATTTTTGGACGAGTTTACATTGTAAACAAACATCTAGTCATAGGACAACATCTGCTGAGTTGCCAAATACTTGTAATGGTGACTCAGGAGACGCAATAGCAGATTTAAACTGCAAACCCAGACAATGGGAAACCCTCAGGAATTAAAAATAGTACATCAAAACTTAGAAGGGCTTCCCGGCAAAGAACTTATAGTAGAATTATTTCTAGATACATTAAATGTAGATATTTTATGTTTAACAGAGCATTGGATTAAAGAGTGTGAGACAATGCTTAGTCTAAACAACTTTAATGTTGCAAGCTGTTTCAGGAGGAAGTCTGCAATTAGAGGAGGTTCCGCTATTTATATAAAAAATGGTCTACGCTATAAAGAGCGGTCAGACATAGCTAGACTTTCTGTTGAACGCTGTGCTGAGGTATCCTGCGCCGAGCTTGAGGAATTTATAATTTTATGTGTGTACAGTCCACCCAGTAGTAATTTCGGTGACTTCTTGGAAGTTGTTGATGGTGTTCTTACAGTAGCATCAAAGAGTAAGAAAGGATTAATTATCTGTGGCGACTTTAATATTGATATATTAGTAAATTCTGCAACAAGCTCCCAATTTCTAAACCTATTTAGTAGCTATAATCTAGATAATGTATTTTTTGAACCAACCCGATTTACAGCCACTTCGGCTAAATGTATTGATAATTTTTTCAGTAGCCAAAAACCGCTAAGTAAAATTGTTTTCAGTAAATTACCCTCGGATCATTGTGGTCAATTGATAACTCTTAATAAAAATTCGCGTGTAACAGAAGAAAGTTTTATGTGTAGACCCATCACAAAAGAAAAAATTACTCAATTTAAAAACTCAATAGAGAATAAACTAGGCTCAATGACTTATACAGATAACAATCCTGATAGTCACTATAATAAACTATTTAGTGTTATTTCTGACAGTTTCTCCAAAAATTTTAAACAAAAAAAGCTTAAGAGCAATAATATATTAAAATTTAGTGAATGGGCTTCTGTGGGTATTCATAAAAGTAGACAAAAACTGTTCGATTTGTATGCCCAAAAACAGTACACTTTTGATAGCTGTTTTGTTGATTATGTTAGAAACTACTCGAAGACTTTCAAAATTGTTTGCAGGATGGCTAAAGCTAATTACATTAAAAAAAAGATTAATGTTGCTCCTAACAAAATGAAAGAGACTTGGAGGGTCATAAATAAAGAAACTGGGAAATGTAAAGTAAGGGAAAATATTCAAGAAATCAAATTCGAAGATCAAAAAATTTCTTCCCCTAAAGAAATAGTAAATTCTTTTGAAAATTATTTTACAAACATTCCATTGCAAATAACTTCAAATATAAATTTTTGCCCACAAGCTGCTGAAACATTGCTTAAAGAGAATGTCACCCCTTGCAACTCCAAGTTTAATTTCTCTTACATATACCCCAGTGATATTGTTAAAACTTTTAAAGAGCTTAACTTAAAAAAGTCCGAGGATCACTGGGGTATGTCTGTTAGCGTGATTTATCACATTATCAATGTTGTAGCTTCAGATTTAGCTTTTATTTTTAATGAATGTATCGATCAAGGTATTTTTCCAAACTTAATGAAATACAGTAAACTAATCCCATTATTCAAAAAAGGAGATAAATTAGAACCTGGCAATTACAGACCTATTTCCATTTTGCCAGTATTGAGCAAGGTGTTTGAAAGGATTATGCTCAACCAAATGCTACTGCACTTTAAGACCTACAACCTCTTTCACAGTCAACAATTTGGTTTTACTGCCGGTAAATCAACAACCGATGCGGGAGTGGCACTCATCACTCATATATACAACGCGTGGGAAGAATCACAGGATGCTATCGGGGTCTTCTGTGATCTTTCTAAAGCATTTGATTGTGTTGATCATGAGACACTTTTGCTCAAGCTTTCTCATTATGGCTTTGATACTAAGTCAATTGAGTTACTAAGATCTTATTTAAGTGATAGATGTCAGACTGTTGATATAAATAGTGTCAAATCAGACGGATCAACAGTAAAAATTGGCGTGCCTCAAGGCTCAATTCTTGGACCATTCCTCTTTTTGATTTATGTCAATGACTTGCCTTACGCGGTTGAAAAGAACGCTGATATAGTCTTATTTGCAGACGATACATCTTTAATCTTTAAAATGAATCGCCGTAGTGTAAATACCAATCATGTGAATAATATTTTGTATACCATCTCTAATTGGTTCTCAACTAACAACTTAATGCTTAATGCTAATAAGACCCAATGCATAAAATTCACACTACCAAACGTGAGGCAGGTTCAAGTTGATGTCACGTTGAATGGAGAGATTTTAGAACTTGTAGATAATACCACCTTTCTAGGAATCACAATCTATACTAATATAATAAAGCTGAAGAGTTTGTTTGTTTGTTTGTTTGAACGCTTATAACTTGAAAACTACTGGTCGGATTCGCAAAATTCTTTTTGTATATGAAAGCCTGATTCTCGGGGAAGGTTATAGGCTAAAGTACATACACACTTATGGCGAGTGAAACCGCGGGGAATAGCTAGTTGATTCTAAATTGCAATGGGGTTCGCACATTACAAGCCTAGCTAAAAAACTTAGTTCTGCCGCTTATGCTGTCAGAAAAATCAGACAAATAGCAGATGTGGAAACTGCTAAACTAGTGTACTTTAGTTATTTTCATAGCTTAATGTCGTATGGACTATTGCTTTGGGGAAGGGCAAGTGAAATAAAGACTATCTTTATTTTGCAAAAGCGGGCAATTCGTGCCATTTATGGTTTAAGACCAAGGGAGTCGCTTAGGGAGTTGTTTAAGGATATTAATGTTTTAACTCTCGCTTCTCAATATATATTTGAGGTTATTATGTATACCAGGAGAAATATTTCTTCTTTTAAAAAAATTTGCGATGTTACGGATAGACCCTTACGGAATAAAAATAAATTATATCTCCCATCATATCGGCTAAGTAGAGTTAATGACTCATTTTTGGGTAACTGTATACACTATTACAATAAGCTTCCAGAGTCGGTCCTTAGTTTGCCTGACCGAAAATTCAAAGCACATGTTAAGAATTTACTTTGTAAAAAAGCCTATTATAGCGCTCATGATTTTCTCAATGACAAGGATGTGTAACTTAAGCTTGGTGCGGAGTCCTCCAAACTATAGCTAAAAATTGATCATATGTACATTCAGTACATTATTTTTTTTTTTTTTAATTTTTTTATTTTATCATGACATCTTTTATTACTTGACATTTTTATTAAACTATTTCAATAATCCTCAATATTTATTTAATATATAATTTTATTAATAATTATAAAAATATTCAAATGTAAACTCGTCTGATTTGACTCAAATTTTGTGAATTGACGTTTTTGAAGAAAATGCTGCTGTGGAGTTTGTGGCGCCACTTCTTCTCCACTTGCGCTTTGGAAGTGGTGGTAAACTTAAAATAAGTAACAATTGACGTCAATAAGTGATAAGAATATCCTATATTGAAAATAAACAATTTGAATTTGAATTTTGAATTTTAGATCCGTAGTCCTTAAATATATCAATCAGACCAGCTTCTATATATCTGATTGCATATGACTTAATCTCCTTCAGAATCCATCCTTAGGTATATGTATATTGTAATAAAAATGTCCCCTTTTTCAGAAATGCTTTTTATAATTAATACATTCCTGTATATAATACACCGAAAACCGTCAATTAAAATATGGCAACACTGCTTGTAAGAGTCGGCTCACACCTACGGTAGGACCCTTATCAAACGGGTGTCCGATTAGCCCGGGCTTAACCCGACAAATGGAATGTGTAATTATCTCCACCTAACTAATCACATTTAGCCTCGTACACACTGTTGTCTAAGAGGACATTGATACAAATGCGTCTTTACAAATAAACTGCATGATGTCGTTTGTATTACAATGTAAGGTTTCTTATGGCTCCAAGGATATGAACGAAAAATTAACTCTATTACTTGCCTGACCGCTACTCAGGAGGTCCCAGGTTCGATCCCCGGTCATGTCATAAATGATATTTTTATCTATATTATGTATTTGTTTTAAAATATAGTATTGTTAAGTTAGTATCCGATAACACAAGTCTCGAACTTACTTTGGGGCTAAATCAATCTGTGTGATTTGTCCGTATATATTTATTATTTATTTTACTTGAAATGAAAGATATAAGTTCTCGTATCTTCTCTGTCTTATTTTTTTACAAATTATTTATTAATCTATTATTTAAAAACACCAACCTTAGTTTCATTATACAAATTGAGTAATACTTAATAAAAGTACTTAGTAAGTTATTGATGATTATAATGATTAACAGTTTATCACTCTCTATTATTTATTTCGCTTGAATATTGTTGCCAAATTTAAAACAGTTTACAAAAAAATTGCGGTTTCACATTTTCAAATTGATTTTACGTTCCTAGTATGCTTTGGTATCATTATTGAAAAACATATATCCTAACCTAACTTTTCGGGGATATATGTCATTTTTCAATCTATATAATAGGGCACTTAAAATGTTTTTGAATTTAAAATTTTGTATTTTAAATGTGTGTATTTTGCCAACATCGTACTTTCTACATACTCAAATGCAAAACATTTTATTATTAATACAGAGAACGTACCAATTATGTGGCCACCAACGTGGTCACTTTTAACACGTCGCATTTAAAATTCGTAGTCGCGGCCTGTCCCGTTTCGAGTTCGCTCCGAGGACCACGAGATCCGACCTGTGAAAACAAACAGCACTGTTGAAACCCCATTCATTTACATCTGTCCAACGTCAATTAACGATCTATTTTCCATGCACATTTCAATTTAAACAAGTACTTTCAATATAATTAACATTTGGTTGAGGCAGTGTAAAAGCCTGGCTTTTTATTATTTTTATACTACATTCTTACTCTCCGTAAATGACATAAAATTCGACCTCAAATAATGAATAATACAAAGATTTTAAAAAATCCAAACGATTCAAAGTTCGGTTTAAATCTTAAGCAAGGTAGCTCACTTTACTGTGTTTGTTCTCCGACTGATTCTATCAAAAGTAACCATTAGCAGTTAGGTTAAGGTACACCGGGAAGAGATATTAATAAAACTAAAAATATTTATTAAAATACTAGCTTCCACCTGCGGCTTCACCCACAAGGATATCGGTGGTATTTTTTTTAATGAAAGCCCTTCATCGTTCCCCGTATGCAAAATTTCATGAGGATCAGTTCAGTAGATAGGACGTAAAAGCGTAACAAACTAACTCATTTACCTTTTTAATATTAGTTCGGATATTGTACTATGATATTTTTCCAAAAAATATAGAGAGCTCAAAAATAAAACAATCAAATACAGCATTCAACCTATGTTTATATTCCATAATATAACACACCGAAGGAATGTTCAAACAAAAAAGTTACACAAGCCGTGGAAAGTTTGCTCAGGGTCCATACCAAAATTCCGGATACCGGGTTCACGCGGCCCAGTCACAATTAACTGCCGAC
Source organism: Apomyelois bistriatella (assembly GCA_947044815.1). NCBI lineage: Eukaryota > Metazoa > Arthropoda > Insecta > Lepidoptera > Pyralidae > Apomyelois > Apomyelois bistriatella. The sequence continues at coordinate 9,735,657 of OX345689.1, forward strand.
ATGTTTCAATTTCCACTCTCGACTAAATACTAAATCCTCAGTTAATATTCAACTTGCTATTTGGCATTTGGCGTTTTGAATGCTTCAAATAGTTTGAATCAGAACGACAACCTCGGCGGCATTGAGGCAAAAGTTATGTAAATCAATTTCTAAGGAGAGATTTAATTGAATAAGCGGAGAATTATACATCTGCACAAAAGAAGTGAAACGAAATTTTCAGTATGGATGTTTATGAATTTACTTCAAAAAGCTATAAGAAGGGATACGGTATGATATGACATTCTAAAGAACACGGAATAGAGAAAGCAATCGATCCAATGTGAAAAATACTAATAGATATATTAATAAGACAATATTTCCACTGGAAATAATGAGCATACTATATACGTATCTATACCAATTACTTACTTACTGCGGTGGCTAAGCGACCCAAAGAGGATCTTGGTCTCGGACACCAGAGCTCGCTCTACCGTTGCCTGCTCCTTTTCTTGCCAATCGGCTTTTTGGAGGGCCAACTTCATCAGTACCTAGGGCGACATTTCCATTTGGTCGTCCTGTGTAAGCTTTCTTGACTGCCCGATCCTCTCCACGGGCTCGAGCCATCGCAGCCTCACCGCCTTGATTTCGCCTACAATAGCTTAGGTAAATCTCACAGTTGGACAAATTACCTATCAAGATGTGGAAAGGCTTAATAAGTTACGTTGCTCGATAACAGACACTAATCAGTGAGAGGATGAGGTTGGAATTAGTTTCCAGAACGCCCTAAGATCTTCACAAAGAATAGGGTTTTGAGCTGAAAAGTAGGAATACAAAGATCCGTATTTTATAAAGCAGTCATAAGACCGATCCAGATGCACGGTTGCTAAGCTTGGACACTATACCAATTACAGAAAAAAAAAAACAAACCGCTCTGCACATTTTAAAATTGATTTAAAAATATGTTCAGCTATAGAGCGAATTGGGACTAAGGGGGCTGAGGCAACTTTGAACCAAATTTTCCAAAGTGGTTGCTCTAGCAGCTTGTAACACACAAAAAAACAAAGGTTTTTTTCGTAATCACCTTTGATGTTTTAAACCATGAAACCAAGTCACTTAAAGTATTCTATGACAATAGCACAAAAAATAGCTGAGCAATATCTGCTAAATCGCCATGAGCCTCTCGGCGCATTGGCGACACTTTCAAACAATCTTCAGTAAAATATATTGTACCTATCCCATAATACAAGTTACGAACTTACTTTGGGCTAATTCAATATGTGATTTGTTTCTATATATTTATACTAGCGACCCGCCCCGGCTTCGCATGGGCTATTAAAAAAAACCGCATCCGTTGCGTAGTTTTAAAGATTTAATACATAGGGATACATAGGGATATAGGGACAGAGAAAGCGACTTTGTTTTATACTATGTAGTGATAGTGATGATATGTCGAAAAGTGGAAACATGGGTAGCTAGCTTCGATTTGTTAACTATGGAACATGTTACAGAGCCAACCTTATTCATAAAGGTATCGACCGGCCAGTATTCTTTGACGATGATCATAAACTGTTGAAATTATGACAAACTCTATCGCTGTAATGGAGAGTGCTCATGTTATTGTCTACTAGCACGCATAGATCTTTGGGTGTATTGCCGAAACAACCGTTCGGTGTCTGATAAAGGAATCCTACTAATTTACATTCTGATATTAGATAAGTATTAACTATATGGACTATATCTATAAAAGTAGCAAATGTATTTAATCTTAGTTATTGTTTATTTGCATATTGTATGCATATTTCAACGGTATAAATTTGGGCAGAATACAATTTTATCATGGGATCTCAGATATTTAGAGCTTAGATTGCCCAAGCTATATGACGGTTCTAATTTATTAACTAATATTTAAACATAAAATACACTTCTTGAGCATAATCCAGATAACGATGCCTTGTCCGATTTCCAGTCTTGTCGCTATAAAGGGCAGGGCCGAGGAGCAGAGTGACACTTACATTCATAGAGCGCGTATATACGTCGTACTCCATAACAGCTAGTGCTAGAGAAAATAAATTAATTGAAATTTTAATACACTACCAAAGCAGGATAAAACACAAGTTTATATACTTTTAAAACAAAGGTTTGCTCACCTGATGGATATCCTGATGAATGGATACAGCTCAGATACAGATCTTTGATGGCAGGTTGCCGGTATAGAGTGATCTTTACCAAAATGATTAGCGAATTAAAATATTGGATATTTTTAATAATTACTGTTTTATAATATTATGTATAGATTAGTTTTGACTTTCTAACAAAATAAAATTGGAATGGCGAACAATTAAAAGTAAGTTAAAGAACTGATGAGATCGACATTATTTATTTGTTAACATAATTTGGTAACATTCTCCAGTTTTTTATGTGCATTATTTACCATTGCGCGCGCTCTGTAGTCGAAGTAAGCTCTATTAGCTCTAAGGGCCGAGGATAATCCTGGAGCACGGCCTCACGAGCCTGGACGCAATTAACTCTCGACATGTTTCAATTTACACTCGCAAATACCCGACAACTGCTCCGTTGTACGATATACCACATCTCGTATATGCACATTATGAATAGAAGTGACTGTATGAAACGAAATACGGTTCCTTTATTATAATTGAATAGCGATTAGATTTCTGAAGACAATGAAGTCAACTAATTATTTTCATTTATCATATTCTTGCTCTACAGTTTAGCACTATGTAACATAAAAAGTGAAAAACTCTAAAAAACTATTTTCAAAATAATTTGCAATAAGACACATAACTATATAATCTTGTATAGTGGGCTACACACAAACACAACCTAAATTACCTCACCCATACTGCCCATACTTACATCTTAAAGTTACCACTTCCTAACTAATAGTATAAATGCGATAATTAGTTTGTTTGTTTGTTTGTTACGTTTTCACGCCCTATCTACTGCACCAATCTTCCTGAAATTTCGCATACACATAGACAAAAGTATTGAGAAGGACATAGGATACCTTTCATCCCGGGAAAATGCTCTGTTTTCGAGGGAAGATTACCGGGGAAAAACCGCGAGTAAGAACTAGTATACTACTAGTATATACTAGTATAATAATACTATCTAGACAAATGTATGGCTATCCTCATAATTTACCTGAAAGTAAATTTTCTTTTCATTTTGATCGACAAAACGCCATCAAAATAACTCAAAGATCCCTAAAAATCTAAGTAGGATTTTATTTGTGAAAACGTAAAAAATCCGTGAACTAAGGGAAGACCAAGATATTGCTATAATTTATCTAATTTTGCTTCTAAAGAACAGGATGATGAAAAGAGCGGAAAATAAAAAGGAAATAGATAAGGAATGTAATATACAATTACCTATTACGGTGAACATTTGTTATGCGGATTTGTATCTGGCGAGGTAACTCGAAATAATCTTCGTGGGAATAATGGTGTTCGCATTTTATACAGTTTTCTTTAACACGGCCTCACGAACAATAATAACTCATAACCAAAATAATTTTATTTTACTAAAAGAATTCTAGATATTATTAATTCGTGGTTGAGGGGTAAGAACTAGAAAACGCATTGTTATGATCACTATTTACCGTGTTTTACTGCGTATGCACATATATTTAGTTTAAACAAAAAGGATCTATCATTGTTGCATGTGTAAGGTTTTCTTCTCTCTGACTCATTCTCATTGCATATAAATATTGCCATGTGTTGCTTTTAGTTAGACGGAACATACTTGCTGATTCTCTTTACCAACATGTCTGCTTTTCCGGTCAACTCTTACAATTTAAACAACAGTATATGCAACTGATGATGAAATATTACTTATCACGTCCTCAGGCGTTGCATCGTTAGACACAAACATCATTTATAGGTAGAACAACAACAACTACCAAATCAAATTTAAAAATTAAAAATTCTCATTCGAACTGCGCCACGTTGATCCTTTCTGGTAGTGTACGAAAATACTAGCTTCTTACAAAACCAGGTAGGATCAACGCCAACATAATTTACAATTACTTTTCTAGATATCCCAAAACAACCTCTTAGTAAGAACCTCTAATTATCCGAAAGCCACATTATAATGACCAAAATATTCCGCTGAAGTTTAATGGACTCAATTAAGGTGGGATGAACGCTGAACCCTGCGCCGCAAGTCAGCAAATTCTTTTTAAATTTAAATATATGAAACTCCATAGTTCGTTATCCGTAGAGACACCGCTGCCGGCTGGAATAACACGACGCAAGGTAATCCACACAGGAATAACAATGTTTTCACTTTATTTTCACTTGTTTTTGCTCATTCCCGGGAATGCTCCGAGGGGACAAATGGATACAACTGGGACCTAACCTTATTTACCAGTTGGTTTTACAAAAGCTGTTAGCATACATTTGTTTTATTGCAATAATAAAATTATCAACATGTAAAAGAAGTGATAAAACGACAACATTACCTACAACTACACTAGCTGCGTACCATATACTATTCATCTTTAATAACACAATTCAAACCATATAGGTGTTTCTTTAATTTAAATAAAAGAAATGGCTTATTAATTTTTATAGTATGTAATTGAAGCTATCTTGGGTATGCTGCAAGAGATTTCTTTAGAAATAACTAAATAAGTAACACTCTTGAACTAATTTTCAAAAAAAAAAAATTATATCCTTTTTTTGTATATTTTTCTCTGTACATGATTTTTAAAATAAATAAATAAAGTAGAGTCATGGCATAAGCTCAGATGGGTTGTAGGCTACGATTGGTAAAGAGAATGTTTCTTGCTAAATACTTAAAATAAAATTTGTTTACCAACTTCCAACATACCTACTCGTATATTTTTATTTATTACAACTACGTTAACAGCCAGGAATATGACTCGCGAAAGCTGTCTATTAACATCAGGTCGTCAAAGATCTTGCTTTTTACTTTTACTTTTATTACGTTTATTCGAAGCGTGTATAATCAGTATTAGCAGTTCTGAAGTAAAGTAAACAAAAACATTTTTCAATATACCTATTCACATGTTTTAAATATTTTACATAAATAATTCTGAAACTTATCTTGTGGTTAAAAAGTGGCGTGCAAACAGTCAAAGGCCAAAATGCCTGCAGAATGTGCCGCATAAAGAACTCTTCGCTCAAAGGCTTCATATAGAAATTTTGTATCACTTACGACGTCACGGAACCCATTTTCGGGCTTCTCGAGATATTCTGACGAGAATGGTGGAGGTTCTTGTAAAATTACTTTCACGAAACCGTGCACCGCACTCGGCCTCTTTGCTGCCTTTATAATATTTGTGATGTATGGCTCTACGCCACACATTGTGATCTCAGCGCCGTCGTAAAGTATCCAATTTACTTCAAAATATCGCCCTATTACTCCCATCTATTTAATAGTATACACGACGTGACCAATTATTAAGTTAAACTATACATAATATCCAATATTTAGAAATGAGTTTATAAAGTTGTCAATGGATAAAAAAAAGGTTTCATGAGTACCTATTGTAATATTGTAATAAATAATATAAACCTGTTTTTATTATTTACTATTTAATAAATACAGGCTTAATTAATTAAAATACTTAAGTCCTAAATTGATTCGCAATATAATACAAGCCGTGAGTTATTATCTGTTAACGTGCACTAGGTGCCCGAACGCCTGAACCCTGAATGATCTATTATAAGTAGCGTCTGATAAAGCTGTTGAAATTGTTTCTCTCAGAGCTGATAATATTTGAGACTTGAGAAGAAGAAGTTATTTCAAATCCAGGCTTACATTTAAAAAACTTTTTTTAGTGTGTATTAACTCGTTTTTGGACGCTAATGGCTATCGACGTAGATACGTAAACTGTTATTGTTATTTTTTTAGTGTCAACCAAAGAGTTAACATTTTAAAATACCTACATAAGGCTGACTGGAAGAGATTGAATTCATAAGTGTTAAGTCTTTTGTACTTAGTCATAAGTCATTTTATAGTACTATACATATTTAGTTCTTTTAAAATAATTATTGTACGTGGTCATGCTCATAGCATAACATTTTGTAGTTTAGCATCTTCTTCTTCTTAGCGAGTCGACTTTGGCTAATTTATATTTGTGAGTACAAGAAGTGTTCTAGACTACGCTAGCATATTCGCTATTATATAGTTTAGCGATATTGACAAAACATTCCCGGTATACTCCAATCGAAGTGAGAATTCGTGCAGAAAACTTGAAAATTCCTATGAAACGAAATAGTGCAACCCATATCAGACGATGACAGAGACCGCGTGTCTCAATATTTTCGTTTACGCTCTATTAAGCTGTCCTTTATGTTATTGTTAGATAAAATAGGTTTAGATGAACAAAAAATATTCGAAAGAAAAATTACTTGCGATATGTCGACTCGGTCACGCGAGTCTAATTTTGACACCTAGAACACAGACCTATAATACCAGATCATTGAGTATTTTAAGCTTGAAGAAATAACAAACACGCATAGCTTAAATGTCTTAATAATTACCCCCATGATAATAAAAAATGATAAAATACTTTTAAAAATTTTAATGCTACTGGCCCTGTTGTATCGCTGTGGTGGTCTTTAGAATATTATAAATCACACGAGAGAACCATGAGAGTAATGGCGGATTCCACTAACAACGGCATTCCCGAGAATCTCAAAGAGTCTCATGTAGGTGTTTATTTATGCTGACCTCGGGCAAACCGGGAGAGCGCTGATCATAGATTTAGTATATACTGCGCTGATATGATGATGAATAAAGAACAACAAAGCTTGACTTGACATATTATAGAGTATCTTCTATATGTATTACAATCAGCAAAAATAGAATTTCAGGACTTCACCTAGTCGATTTCCATTTTTAAACTTCGTTAAACAGAAATAGACTATTTCAAAACGAATTTCAACATTGTACTTTCATTAGTAAATCCGTGATGAAACTGCAATAGCAAATGTAGTGAATTTTTAAATAGACTCGTTCAAATTCTATTTTAATTATTCCTAGTTCCTCACTCTGCTCCCAGGATTCAAGTTTCAACTGAACTAAATTCACGCCGGTATTGTTTCACACAAAACACTTCACTTAGTTGTAGTTTCACATTATTAATTTAGAAAGGAGTAGTAGATGACCAACATGGACTATTATTTTAAATACGAAAACGCTATTTAATATAATTAAAAAATATTTTAATTTTGGTACGACTTCTAAATCTTAAATGTTGTCCACCTCCATGATAGATACTTACTCTGTTTTATTCTGTTGTTTCTATGATTCTATGACTGTTTTGTCCTTCTTCGGGTCTCATACTATCCCTATACCAAAAAGGACCCAAAGGTTCGACGTGCTACCTGTGATTTAGGACCCCAAGCAAGATAAGTATCTAATTTAGTTTATTTTTATTAAATTTAATACCTAATTTAATCAAAATAAATAATAGCGTATGCATGCTAAAACTTTTTTTACCAAATTATACTTAAATATTAACAGATTTGAAAATAATCCATAGAATAAATATAGTTTTTAAATATCTTCAATAGGTATAGATAAACATTTTATTTATTTTATAACGTTAAAAAACTCATTTTCATCTTCAGTTACATAATATAAAGATTATTACAAATGCATTTATATCTCAGTATAAGTATCATCACATCATAAAGCTTACCTACAAAAACAAAAGCATAAAAAAATAAAAAGGGTCAAACGCGTCTCCCTCGATAACCATGAAGTCAGTCCCACGTGGGCCGTCAAGATTTAAACTCCTAGACGTAATAAAAAAGGACCAGTCGTGATTTTATGACCGCCTGGTACCCCAGATTGTTTAGATATTAAATTGGTTAAACTTACTACAACTCCTACAAAACTGAAATTAGTTTATTATTCAGCAATTACAATTCTAATTTCATAATACTTATCTGGTTCTAGTATCATAACTTATTATTAGAGCAAGATGTTATTTTGGCAATCAAACTATTATTCTTTATTCAAAAAACTGATTCCAATAATAAATCGAGTCAAATTCGTTCATTAATCTCCATCGATTCAATTGTAATCGAGTTCATCCACAACGAGCCATCACCAGAAGCACGTGTTGGTCATTATCGAAACGAGGCAGGGCCTGGCTAATTATAACAATTATGAGGGCTGGCAAATCCGCGGCCCGCACACAGGTCACGTCTGGCTAAAGTACCGGTGGGCCGCGCTAGTAAATAATTCAATCACTCAACGGCCCCAACGGAGAGCCTGGCTTAAACGCACAAATATGCAAATTTTGCGATGAACATCCCTAACGATAATAAAGGTGACCACGTACTAGTTACTTATATACATATCGCGAAATGGACCTTTTGTTTTGCAACATGTGAATTTGTTAACACACACAATGAAGCAAAATATCGTGATTTATCTGCAATCTTGTTGATTATGCTAAAGTGTTTATAAAGTAAAATGCTCATTTAATGTTTTAATATACTGAGAAAGACGATAAAAATATTTAATTGCTCAATAGTTCAATAGAAAATGACGTTGTAAAAGCATTGACTCACATAAACTACCTATTTGCGCGTACCGCGTAGCAATAGCAATGTGGCTTTTATATTCTACGAAGAAGGACTACGCCGCGCCGAGCCGTAGCACTTCCACGCTGCAACATTTACTAGGGCCACTTCTTTGAAATGTATTCTGACGTACCGTTAAATAGAAAACTGCATTCTTTTAATTTTTATTCATGTTTGCAAAATTTTGATTATTTTGTATAACAGAAAATATAGTAAGAACCTCTGTATAGTTTCATATTTAAAACTTCCCTAATTATTATAAATTTTAATATGTTGTATATTTTAAAACAAAAATATTACATTAAATTTTATACAACCACCAGCTTAGTGTTGATGTTGTTGCAAATTATATTACAAATTGCCTTTAGCATAAAACGGAGAAGTAAAAACTTCAAAATTACAAGTAATAAAGCTATTATTGTGCACAGCAAGATATCAAAAAGCCATAATATCGTAACGTCTAAAGTTGTTGTAAAATTTTATGTTACGATCCTGTTCAGCTAAACCAAACTTTTGTGACGGCTATACGAACTTTATGTTGATACACAGGTAATATACTCAGTACACCGGTATATATTGAGGCCACAAATAGAGGTTCTCTTTTATTAGAAATAACAAGAGCTCCAGCTATGAAATATATTTTTTGTTTCTGATTATTTTTTATTAATCTAAATATTTAAAAAAAATGAACTTTGAAATTTGTTTAGTTTATGTAATTATTTTAGTTACTCTTTAGGTATATTACCTAAATAGTTTCATAATAACTGTCAATAAGTTACTTTTTATAATTTTTTTAATCAATTATAATAATTTGTGTGATTTGTCCCGAAGTACCAGTACTGACACGTTAAAAAGACTCAATCACTATAAGAGTTATTTTCAGTTGCTGTATAATGACAGAGGCTATTCTCACGAAAAAAATAATATTTTATCCTTTCAATTTTAAGTACAATGCCTTAAAATCTCATTTACACCCAACAAAACAGGAATACTCCAAACAATGCACTCTTTATGCAAGTTTTTCCTCCACTATGGATGGCGACGGCTGTCTAACGATGCAGTTCTAAAGCCGTTGGCTCTTCAAAGGGCTATAGAATTCTAGGAATTAAACACTAGCACTTGTTTGTATTTAAATATTAAACAATAATATAATGACATCTACGACTGCAAATGATTATTTTTTTAAATAAAGGACAATTGTTGTTAGAATGTTTCTGGGCAAATATATTCTCAAAAGAAAAAAGACATCACTTTTACACAAATTTTATATAATGTCAATAAATATTTTTAATTTTGCATGCTGTTGTTGATGTAATACACCTGTCGGTAATATTTATTTTTAAATCGATTTAACGACATTCGGGAGATCTATGGCGGAATGATCTATCTTTATGTTAGAAAAGGTATAAATACATATAGCGACAAATATAGGGACAAATCACACAGATTGAGCTAACCTCAAAGTAAGTTCGACAATTTGTTTTATGAGATACTAACTCAACGATACAATATTTTATAACAAGAACATATAAAGATAAACATCCAAGACTCAGGCCAATAAAAAAATATCATTTTTTATCTTGACCTGAACGGGGATCGAACCCAGAACCTCCTGAGTAGCAGGCATATGAACCATTACGCGATGGAGGTCGTCGTTATATAAATTGGGCCACATAAAAAATTATGCCACCAAACTTACTACACTTGCACTTTACGTGATGCTTTATGATATTAAAGATTAATTGTAAATAAGAAAGATTTCAAAATTGCATAATCAGCGTGCCAGGAGGCATCTTGCCAGATCCCCGTGGTTATAAATCTCACGGCTTCCATTGAATGGGGCCTTGCGCGAATTATGAACGCCCCATTAGTTCTGCTGAACGTCTTTATTTGTACTGGAAATATTATTTATTAGGTATCTATGTAGCCTTATTATATAAAAATATAGTTGACAAAGAATGCGTTAAGTAAATTTTGATGACTATAATATGGTTGTGTAAATACTATTCGTCGCGTCGGACGCCTTCATCTGGTTGCCTTGGAGCCCATATTCCGTTTTAGGTACATAAAAAGTATTATATCTCAATCTAGAAAAACTCAAACACAAACCGCATTTAAATTTATAGAGCTACTGATTGGTAGGATGCGCTTGCCAGTACATGATTCTCTCGCCATCGACAGGTTTGTCCTCATTTATTGGAATCCAAAAGGCATTTTACTTCCACGTAAGCTGAAAATCTGAAATGTCATTGCCATTGCCAGATTGCCAAATACTTTCTGTGTCCCTGCCTTTTCTACTAGAGACTACAATATGGGGACAGTCAAAGAGGGCGCGAAGATATTTCTAAAGAGTCTGAAATTCGCAAGTGATACTACCTTTAGGGTGTCAGGTTGCATTGATTACTATCAGGTGGACGGCATGCCTGTTTGCCTAAATTGTATTCAAAACAAACAATTGTTTGTTTTGAATACAATTTAATAATTAATGCTCTAATTCTAGAATCTATTCGCACGCCACTGCTACTTTAGTTAATTAACCAGTTATGCTTTTAAAATTACTTTCATCGTGTTTGTAAATGTCTTGATGAATCAGATATCACATTCTGTTTAGCAAGCCGCGGACTAAGAAGCTATATGATAATTTTGGACATGACCGGGAAAATGGTAAGATTAGAGAGGGACATCATAAGGTAATAGCAGCCCCTACTTGAACTGCTTTGTGCAATATTCGATGTATAAAGAAGATGCAGTTCGTAAAAGCCACCAAATGTCTACCCAAGGGACCCTTACGTACAGTCTGTAACAGGTTGCGAGGATATAAAATATTTAATGGCAGACACTATTACTGAAAAGGAAAACAAAAGCTAAACAAAACAGTAAATTTTTATATACCTAAAAGAGAAGATGATATAGAAGACTAAGCTATGTTCACATTAACCAATCTAGTGGGGTTATTAATACACTAGGTGTTGTATTGTCATATTGCGCCCAAAAGTAGCCATGTTTGATCCTTGGTCCTTTACTATATAGCAAATTTCATCAAAATCTGTGCAGCGGTTTAGTCGTGAAAGTATAATAGACAGACATTTATTATATTAGTATGGATATATATTTTGGAGTGGTAGCTATTATTGGAAGTGTATGTTCCAAATGAAAACACTACAAACTACCCGGATATGAAAAAAAAATCTTTTAACCAAATTTATCTTTAAAAAATTGCAGCGTATAGTTGTTTGAGCTAATAGTTTATCTACGAGAAATACTTAGTAAAAGTTATTTATTAATCTGAGTTCGTTGTAATATTGTAGGAATATACTCTTACGTCTTTATTACAAAAAAAATGTTATTTTGCACTTCGAATAATACATTTTTTTTAATTATAAATAAATAATTTAAAGAAAATCAATTTTTAGATTTTTAAGTTTTATTTATTATTTTAGTAATTTAAGTTTTAGTTTTAATTTTAATAATATTAGTTATTTTAGTTTGTAGTTTTTTTTACATATAGCTTGTATGAAATTAAGATAATAAATAATATTTTCTTGAGGAGATTCAAACCTGGAATCTTATCAGATTTAAAGAAATGTATTATTCGAAATGCCAAATAATATATTTTTTGTTTATTTTATAAAACGAACGAAAGCATTATCGTAACGCGCCCAATGTAATTTGGAATAATGTTTTGTGTAATGGCTCTGCTGAGAAAAGTAGAAGAGCAGTAGGCTTTTTGTCGAATTTCCCACGCCCAGCTGCTATTACTTTAACGTCTAAAGATTTTACAATTCCTAATACAATAACAATAAGGTTCAATAAATTGACAACATTTTTTCGACTACAACAACAACAATCCACAAAAAGATAAATTGAGAGTGAATTTATTACAATAGAGTGCTTCTCAGCACGACAGATATTCTTCAAGAATACTCAGGTATTCGTGTTTTTTGTTAATTCTTTTTCCTTCTAATAAATAAACGCTTTTACAGACGCCCGTCAGCGGCACGAAATAAATGTGCGAAGCGATATTTTTAGTATTATCTTATTTGCTGAAAAACAATTTCGTAAAAATTCTATTCACGTAGTCTGGTCCTCGCATTTTATATTTTCAAACTAAAACACAAGCGGACAAAGAGTACATTTGACTCCTACTCTAATATCATTATTTTTGTAAAAAGCTCTTGCATTAATATAGTTCCGAGTGTGGCCCTGCCTATTTCAAGCAATAAAAATATGAAAGTACTTATTTATTTAGGTGAAATATAAAATTTTCTAACTTTACTTGATTTGACTTTAAAACAACCAGTAACTTGAAGGAAACAACCGTTGTAGTAAGTAGGGACAAGCAACTCGGACGAAAGACAACAGAAACTTGTAAATGTCACGGCTTTAGCCACTTATCTATAAATTTAAGCGGTTTCTACTATGTGACTACTACATTACATTGTCTAGTGACCATTCACGGTTTTATTCGCATGGCAACTGCGTTCTTTTTATCAAATGAGATTTTTTTTAAAACTGAATATTATGACAAAAAGAGTTAGAGTTATGAAACTCTACATATTTTTCATCACGCCTGTCTCCCGCAGGAGTAGGCAGAGACTTAAATAAATATCAAAAACTATCCTATTACGTCCTTCCTTCGTTATAAATACACCGAAACAAACGAGGGACGTTTTATAAAATTTAGTGCTCACACGACGGTTAGGTGGACATCAATCGCTCGCGTCCTAATAACCGTTTAAATAGCCAAAAGATTTATGGTAAAGCCCAACAAAAGGTCCTCGATCCTCCTGCGCCGATAAATCTACGCACCAAATAATACGATCCCTGGCGATTTGTTCCCGGGACAGACACTGTTTTGTCCAATAAAATCAGGGATAGATACGAGACACGCATCAGGATATTCCGTCAAACCACAAATAGAAAGAATATGTTTATTCTTACCCTATATCATGAGTTGTGGGTCAGTAGTTATCTATTATTACTTCGCTATTTTTGGAAATATGTGGGATGCCAGATGATATATTGTAGTGTAATTGATATAGTTATAGATTCGTGACAAATATTACTCTACTTTGGCAACCTGTGTGCATCTAAGAGTATAGAGTTCAATTTAATCGGATCTTGACTCTAAAATAATATATCTTATAATAGCAAATAAAATCATTAGTTTTTTTACCTTTTAAATTTATTTAAAAAACTAAATTAAAAAAATATCTGTACGTCTGTGGTAAATGAGGTAAGATAAACAAGGTAATTTATGCACAAGTGATATCAGCTTAGAATGATTTATCCGTAATTAAATGGAAAAGAAGCAGCACAGCAGCAGCTTTCCATAAACATCAAGATTTCATTATCAGATATTTCGACTAGTCTGCATGCTGCGCCGCCACCTGAAATCGTCAAGGAAATGAAATTAAACAAAATTAATTCAATACACTAAAATGTCTTTTTTACAAAATGCCAGGCTAACCCAACCAAATATGAAAAAACAATTCAAGAGATAAGCCATTACAACTCGACAAGAAGAAAAAACATTCCAGATATTTAAAAAAAAGAAGATTTTTTTATGTAGTTTACTCCAATATGGACATTTTTATTAAAATAAAAAAATGTTAAACCTTATGCTAAAGCGTCGTTTCATACTATAAACAAAAATACTGGTTCTTGTGTAATATAAAAGTACATTTAAAACGCACAAAATCGGGTCTATAAATATTTCACCCTCGCAAATAAATTAGGATTGTAAGTAATTTACAATCACCGACCAAATTACAGCACCGAAAGCTTTACGCTTACAGACTCTGTTAACAGTTGATTCTACTCCCTTTTAGTGATAGTAAATACCAATCAATGTAATCGATATAGGATGAATCAATATACCAGTATACTAACAAGTAGAACTTTAAATTTTTTAGGAAAAAATCCTTAAACTTAATTCAAAAATTGAAACCATTCATCAGTACGGGAGTAGAGTCGAAATGTTTTTTTAGTTATTGTAACAAACGAAATATCCAGAAGTGGGTAATTTATTTTTGTTGTCTTATTTTTTTGAATACCTGTAAAGGAATCTCTCATCTCTGTTTCTAAAAGTTACATCCAAAAGCATATTATAAAATAAAATTTACATTTATTTTCGAAAATACTTCTATCAAATAATTTCAAATATTCCAAGTATTTTAACGAGCAAGCTAGCAGAACAGTATACTTATATCTTGCGTTGTAAGTATTTACGACAATGAAAGTGTCGTGTCGATACCCTCTATGCTTTTGAGACTATCTCAAGTAAACAGGCGTCAGAGCTAAAGTAAAGCTTTATTTATTAGAAAACTGCGTCAATCTCAAAGTGCATTCAATGTTTCGTTAAAATATTTCAGTAAACGACTCTTTTAAGGTTCTTGACACCTTATAAATCTAGCAGCGATTTATTCTAAACTTGTATTAATTAATTTCTAATTAGACCATAGTATACATAGTATATTCCAGCGATTCAATATTCATTAAAGCTTTCATTATAAAACTGGTAAAAAATATAGGTAGGACAGGATAGAACCTAATTCTAATGGCTTACGGTGGTAAATCGACTAAAGAATTTCACGCACAGGGAATATCACAAAGTCCAAAAATGTCTACAGGTCATTTCGCGATGAGTTCAATATTTTACTTAATCATCATGTGCAAGTAACCATTGGTTCACCAAAATGATGAGTACAAATCTAAGATCTAGATCAAAGATAAGTACATGCTTTCTATGTAGCATAGCATAGTAATAAGCCAACATGGTGATAGATGATGTTATAATGTCTTGTCATCAATAGCTTTGCACAAAGACTTAACACTTACATAATGTACTTATGTAATACATTATTAGTAGTAACTACACGGCTCTATCTTTTACAAATCACACTAGCTCACAGACGAGCTACAAAAGAGCTGCGTCCACCTTTTTTATCTTTCTCTTTTCGGTTGGACGAGCCTGGTAATGCGAGTGAAGAAAATTATTGTCCCAAGAAAACCTGTGGCATAAAGGTGTGGTACACATAACATCACATGTGTTTTAAAAGGTATTTTAATTAATATTAACATTATTGGTCGATTGGTCTATTCGAAGACTGAGAGAGGCATTTATTTATCTGCTATTTTTTCACAAAGCTAACGTTGAAAGCACTTTGATATTTCCATCACATAAGCATCCATATATTTAAGATTTGAGCCATAAGGTAACATTTTATTTATATGTAATAAGCATGTGATGGCATTCTAACGAACGCCCTAAATAGAGAATGTGTTTTGAGATTGCTACGTTCAAATATACGGTCGGTGTTGTCAATCGCGCATTGTCTACTTATATCCTTAGATCTTAACTAGAAGAAAAATAACTTTACTTGGTCTTTAAAAGCTATAGTAGTTGGTTGGCATACCTTGAAAGTAGGTGTAAGAAAAATGCTGTGAAAATCAAGAAATTAAATTGCCGCTGTAACGTGTTAAACTTTTTTTATATTGCTCCCAAAATCCCAGGTGCTTTATATTAAACTTTATGTATAAACGTAAAAAGACTACTTAGGTACTTAATTAATACGATATCATTGCAAGATCCGCGCGTACTCCATACCTCATTTTAAGTATGGTAAGTATTTGTATAATGTATTACGCCATAATTTCACGAATAATTCAATAAGTAAATTTATTTCATGTACAACCATCCTTATGAGCAGGTCAAAAAGAGCATGTAAAGACAGAATTCCAAACTGGAAAGCTCTCGAAATTATCAAACAGTCTCTTCGTACATCAAATAAAGTGACGCCATTTATCTTTCGGGATTTCTTCTTCCTGTACCATCAAGTTAAGCATGGATACCATTATGTAACTAATTACCGACATAAAGAATACTTGGAAATTTCCTGAATTATTACAAACCGATCGTTTATTATTATGACGAAAATTGCCTGTAATTTGTTATAGCCATTTTATTCCATCGTCTTTGAACAAAGAGAAAACTCTGTTAATAAAATGATGACCTTGTTACAAGAAATTGTATTTATGAATCTTATTGGATTATTTCTTCCAACATTAGTAATGAATAATAATAAGAAAAACCTGTTAAATAGGTATCTATGAATAGGTGCGATTACTGTTATGAATGAAACTCATCAGCTTGAGCACTATCGAAACAAGGCGAAGAACACGTAAGTCAATGTGTAAAACATTTTTTTTGTTAGATCTCTATTTAAAACAAGTTTTTATTCTTTTAATTTTAAAATAAAAAATGATTTAGCGTCAGTTAATGTAGAGAGTAACATAATTTTATTATGATTTTATTTTTTATTATCAGTATAGATATATATTTATTGTCCAAGTTTACAATCCTCCACATTTACAAATACATACATTAAACACTTAACAGCTTTGTTGATAGTAGAAATTTCACAGACTTACTTCATGACGAATGACTGACATGTGACCAAGTTAATAAGTTTGTGTAATACAAAGAAACTCATAAAACCCTTCAACTATCGAACTTAGTTATTAAAACTTTCTACCAAAATGTAAATGTGGTAATTTTTGGCAAAATCTCGTTTTAATTTCCCAGTGGTATTAAATATTCTAAATTAAACAGCAGCTTCGGTTTAATAACGTCTGTTCTCTCTTGGATATTTTTTACCATAAGCCTTTGAATCAACTTGACGAGACTATAAGAATCTTTTTTGAAAAAACGAACCGTAAAATAATTATTAAGTACACAAATCTGACTTTAATTTGGCTATGAAGATCATTAATTGTAAAAAATGTGGAGCTTTCTAATGCTGAGATATGGTATTATTCTTTTAATTACGACACTTACTTATATCGAATAATTGTGTTAATGCAAATTATGTGACCCGGTTGCCTAAGAAAAGATTTAGTTCTTTTTCTTGCCAATAGTTGGCGTTGAAAGTTTTGAAAAAAAAATCGATTTATTTATGCAAGAAGCAGAAAATAAGAAGAAGGAATATAAAAAAAAACAAATCGCAACAAAACTTAAAGAATTCCCTCGATTCCTCTATGATCCCATCATCATATCCTGACCTGATGAATATGGGACCAATTGGAGAGTATATATACCCTTTCACACAAAAAATATTTTTCAAATCGGTCCAGCCAGGCGTCTTCGAGTAATCTAAGGTAACAAGTAACAAACATTTGAAAAAACATTCCAACGAATTCAGAACCTCCTAATTTTTATTTAAAGTCGGTTAATAATCCAAAAGCAATCCTGCAATCCAACATCCTCCAAACAAAAAGAGTTATCAAGCGCCTCTTTCATCTTTGCAGATCCTCGACGATCGTACCAATTGTTCTCAAATTGCAGAGGTTGCCAAACTAGGCGGTATAACTTTCATTGAAGATACTCTACACGGAAAGACTGAGATGGAAAAGATTAATAGATCAAATTAAAATATTAATAAATTTGTGTCTCATCTCATTTCTTATAAGTGACACGGTCATCTAGTATCAGAGTTCATCGAAACCGCCTTACGGCCTCTGAAGTGGTTCCTTTAACGACTACCAAATGGCAGCCGGGACCAACGGCTTATAGTGCCTCCCGAAGCACGGTCATATTAATCTTTTTTACATAGTATTAAACAAAGTCGCTTCCCGCTGTTGTTCCCCTATGTGTGCTTATATCTTTGAAACTACGCAACGGATTTTGACGCGGTTTTTTCTAATAGCTAGAGTGATTCCAGAGGAAGGTTTTTATAGCCGTGCGAAGCAGGGGTGGGTCGCTTAGTAAAGTAGATACAGAATATGTTTGTATTATTTATAGATAAAATATTCATTTGCAAGGAAGTTTTATATATTTTGTTTGATATACCTAATATTCATGCTACGCTGCTTTTATGTACAATGGTTTCTTTATTTTTATTTCCCGCCACTGAGACTTCCCTTAACACGTCAGGTTAGGTTTGATGAATGGAGATGAAGGTACCTTTTATAGTTAATGTAAATATTGTGTTTTAGCAAAATATAAAATGTAGTGAAATTTCGAGCTCGCGTCAAATTGGAGCACTTTACTAAGTTTAACACCTTATAGGAAAAATTCTTGAGCATTTACTATTTTAGCATCATAATTTATGTTTCGTATAAATTAGTTAGTTACTAGTTTGATTCTACTCAGCTCGTTTCTTTGCCAAAGGAACTCCGTAATATGGCCTTTGAAAAAGGAAATCTCTTCTTCTACAATATTAAATACTATTGACAAAATTAGCATACAATTTCACCGAATCTAGATTACAATCTAGTGCAATATTTCGTTACAGCCAAGCGCAGGGTTCAATATAGTCGTTAAAAATATGAAAAATGGGTCATTATGTCCCACCGTGCCACCCTAACGGACTTTTTATTTAAATAGCAGCGAAAATCGTTTATTTTATCTATTTAACAAGGAATTTTAGGATGTTTGATTAAGATTACTAGTTATATTTCATTTAAAAAAATTGTATTTAAATATTAATTTTACAATATTATGACTCTGTTTGGGCTAAACCTACCCCTAAATATTATTGAACATTTTTTATTTAACAATTATAAATAAGGTTTGATTTTTATTATGTTTTAATAGGTACCCTTACAAGTTAGAGAGTGAGAAACAAATCACATCTGAAGCATTTCACCTAAACGATTGACACTTGAGCAATGTTTTACCAACTCCGACTACATCTCTTAGCGAAGTTCCTCCAAATTGTAACCAGTGTGATGTCTTTAGGCCAACTGATCTTTTCGTGGGTGGTAGTGGTGGTGGTGCTGCACTCGTCCTTGATTCTAACTATAATCTCTGACACATGAACATTTTTCCAGGCATCCTTAACAATTTGTAGATAACGCGGCAATACTGACACTCATTTTCCCCATTTAAAGTTTTATTATAATTTGTTTAGAGCGAAGCCTCTGTGGCATTAGCTAGGCAATCTCAATCACATAACAAGGTAACCCCTAACGGGAACAACCCAATTTAGTTGTGTACAAGTTTATTTGGGTATCTGTCCGTCGGGCATTATAATAAATGGAAGGACAAATTTGCGACCTTTCTGTTATAGTGAAATTTTATTAAGTTATTAATATAGATATTTTAATTAATATCAAAATAGACGCTCGTGTTAACTAATTACTCAAGTTAAGAGAGATTCCGAAGTGTAAAGTTTGTTTGTTATTGGTTATTATTTTTCCATTTGTTTATTTGCCACCGACATAGACAGATAGACAATATACTGGTCTACTCACTCTCTCATTTAGAGAAAAATAGACGTCTCTTACCTTCTGCCTATAATGCAAACCTTCGTGGATCATTTAGTAGATAGGTACTCAATTATGTAGTTTTTAATATATTGTCTATTTTTTTATATGCAAAAATAAAAACAAACTAAGAATATAAGTAATATTTTACTTTCTACACCGCACTAGTTATATTATATTGGCTTTTTTACCTCACGGATATCTCACGCGATTCATATGCTTCATTTCCAGCTCAACGTGATTACTCGAATACAAAGATGTTTTGAACATTCCCAGACGTAATTCGGTTAAAACTGTGAAGTAGCGCGGCCAGATGATTATAATCGGCAACCCTAATTTTCAATCTTGTACATTTACAGGCGTGGAACTCGACCCGCCGTCATTTAGCTTTTATTGTTATTTTTCCCGGACAATGCAATATAAACGAGGCTGAAATGAGCATTCGCTTTAATCCGGCTTACGGCTCTATTACCGTCTGAAGAAAACAAGGGATCAGAATTAAAGAAAAGATTAGTAATTCCCCGTCGAGCGATGCCGAAGTTCCAAAACAAAGAAAAAACAGAAGGATTGCACGATTAGTTTAGGTATGTAACTACCGATTGCAGACATAAAAAAAGTAATATCTTACTCATTACAAAGAATACTTTTAGGGGGATAGACTACTTCCAACAATAGACGTATCCCTAGAAATCCGGCTGAAAGCCCAAGCTTTGAAAGTTCTCCTCCTCTCTATAACTCCACTACATATAGGCATAAGGAAGCATATTATAAGGTTTGGATTTATTTCTATGACGAGCCACCTGCTTGACCTTAACTCTTCTTAGACATGTTATTAGTATTGGAGCCTGAAAAGGTAGAAATCGATACCATACGAATTCCACATAAGGAGAATTAAAAAAATATTATCATTTCAGGAGAAAAAAGTGCAAGAGATCCTCTACAAATGGTACGAGTATATACGAGATACTAAATTAAAAGCCAGAAACATTACGGGTTGAGTGGAAACTATCTATATAATCCTTTGTATTTTCTTTATAGTAGACTTATTTGTTAGATGTATGTTTATTTGTGTGCAGGTATACTTAGTTACAAATGCAGACTTTGTATAAAGTGACCACTATGGCATCTCTATATTTTCGTCAAAGTGAAGTGGCGCAAACAATAAATCTTGCCGTTTCTTCCTCGTAGCCTAGCCACTGCAAAAACAACCACGCGTAATTAATTACCTTACTTGGTTCGGGTCAGCTTTGGAATCCAATCCCTGCTTTTGACTTTTTTTGGATTACGGTAAACTATAGATGGGTAATTGATTCGCTGTAGTGAAGTACGAGATTTTTGTTCTAGTAAGTCATGGTAAAGAGGATTAATATAATACAAAGATTCATTTGCACCAGTAAAAGTAAACACTACAATGGTTAGCAGAGTTCTTAAACAGTATCAAGAGGAGAAATTTCTATTGATTTAAATCTTTTGGTAATTGTCAATGATATTGTAGGCTACGGGCGTAAAATAGCCCGCAAGGCTGAACATCTGCTTTCCTCAAACAACGTTATGCTGATATAGTAGGTAGAGTAGGTTTGGCAATTGCTTAATTTTTATCAACCGTCTTTATAATTGTTTGGGAAAATATAATTCAGTATCACGTATTGGTACTATGCTGATTTAAGTTTATCAGGTTAATAAAAAAAAATCGGCTTATAAATATTTTACGCATATGGTCGCTATAGGTAACTGCAAATTTTCGATCCTGAGGATAAGAAGACCTAATGAAACATATTTCAGTGTAGCATTGTCGCTAACTTTGTTCGTTAATTAGGGAGTGAGCCCGGAGCTGCAGCCCAGGTGGTATGCACTCCTATTGCACCGCGCATTTGCATAAAAGTTACTGCATAATATCGTCAGCGTCGCCGTGTATGAATGCCGAAAGTAATTCTAGTTTGGTAGCTACGTTGCGAACGGTCTGAATGAATTAATTTATTATGGAAACATTTCCTTGTTTTACTAGCGGGCACCATATGGAAGGATGGTTTTGACAACCGATTTTTGCAATCTCATAACCGATTTTGTTATTCTAAACAGTTTTTGGACGATAGCGCTACTTCACACAGATGTGCCAAAAAAATCGATTCCATTCGTTATTTAATAACATAATCCGAATAATAAAATCCGAACTCTGACACCAGAGTGTGCATTGGTGGAACTGTGTCGAAATGATGATAATTGATGCAATAAATACTTGCGCTTCAAACAATCCCTTCAGTTTCATATATATATAGAAGAAGTTCTGGTCCTCACAAATATAAATTTGCCGGAGTCGACTAGCTAAGAAGAAGAAGTTACATATATTAATATGTAATTTTCTGTTAAAATCACAGCTTTGTATAGTCCATTTAATGTATAAATCAACCAATCATATCGATTGATTAAGACCCTTTGTAGATATAGAGAGGCACCGACATTCATACAGCTTAGAACAGGAATCCTATTACCATTTCGGTTTCGAGTTCACCTATTGATGGGACGTTACTTGGGCGTTCTCCGACGTCGTTCTAAATTGGGGTCTTTGAAAATGTGACCTAGTCTAAAATAGGAAGATTCTATTTGAGACTAGGTGTTATGATTAATAATCAATGCTAAGTATATTACAAGAGAAAGGTCACTGAAAGAAAGGTTACTAACTCTAGTAAAGTCTCAAAAATTAAAAGTTTATAGGTTGTCCATGTCCAGACTAGCAGCTTCCTGGGGCTCTACTCCTGTTCCCGTAAGCATTTCGGGAAATCTGTTTTCAGTTTATGACTTTTAATAATAATAAAAATGTCTACCATTTTTCAACGTAGCTGCAGTAGTTTAGATTTCATGTTTAATACCAACATAGACAAACCGTTTTCTGCTAAGCCCAATTCTCGCCTAAGACAATGCTTCTAGCATAAAGTCCGCCTCTTGGACGATACTACTAATTTGTTTTGTATTAATAGTTTCTAACTGCATATAATAAGGAAATTCCAGCGTCCATCTATTGACTTTTTTTGCAGTAGTGATGAAATTTTAACAAGAAGAGCGAATTGTTTCCATTCTTGTTCCATCGCCTCTCCGTCTTGCGAGGCGCAGGGAATACGGCGCGCTTATCTCTCACCCGACGGCTTATCGCGGCTATACATACTTCTGTATCGGGGTGATAATAATCATTAAGCCGCTTTGTACGCTTGTGAATGGATTAGTAGATTGTAATGGCAGAAAATAGAGGGAATATGTTCGAAGGTAATGGCGTTAATGGCAGGCGTTAAGTGCATTTACACTACAAATACCGTAGGAACATTGTAACAGTCAGATTTTCAATTAACTGGGGTTGTCTTGCGTTTACATATCACGGAGGTGACTTACATTTTACTCTTGTAGTTCAATTGTAAAAGTGTTCGCCTTATGAGGCTATGGATTCCAATATCATGGGAATCATACTTTCTTAAGTTTGATAAAAACATTGCATGCCTGAATAACGTATGAGGCTTCGGTCCCGGATCCTAGCCGACAGTCGTCAAACAAATTAAATCAAAAACCTTAAAGCAGTTTAGAACTGACACGATAAGTTGTCTATATAAAGGTTAACCAACCTTTTACACCCAGATGCCATATGGTAGTAATTAGTAAGTAAGTACCTAACGAGTATATTTAAGAGAAACCCTAAATATGAGCCAAGTATTGTGCAAATTCAATATAGTTTATTTTGTATCCATTTTGACTCGACAAGAAGAAGTAAAGCAACAATTTATTTTTTAACTTTCGTAAAATTTAAAAGAATGACCCCAAAAATCGTTTTTGAAAATGATTCAATGTTTAGCTAACATAACATGTATAGATAAATAGGAATTACAAACGGTAACAAATAAAGCAATATCCTGGCAATAATCCAAACTAATGCACGGGAAATCTCATAATCCTTCATATTAAAACATCTTCCTATAAATAAACAGAGACGAGAAACAAATGGCATTTCTCCTCATAATATTAGTGGGATAGGTATCTTTGTCTGAACGAATAAATACACGGATTGGTTTCAAAGCGGAGATATTAAATCCTTTGTAAACGTCCATTGTGAAATATAACCAGGCGGGCTAAAGGCGATCTCCCAACACTATTTTATTAGTAAAATCTAGTTATAAAATATGCCACCGAACGTGCGAAGACCGGCTTAATAATATACCTACCACATTTCTCTTCTGGTGGGTATCGTAAGAAGCGACTAAAGGAATAATGTTAAAGGAGATCTACAAGAACTAAACTTTAAATATCATCATCATTTCGATAAGCCTACCGCCTTTCTACTTCTGACGTGATTCCTTAAACGACTACCAGATGGCAGCCGGAACCAACGACTTAACGTGCCTTATCAGGTGATTCAAGCCTGAAATGTCCTAACCAAACTGGAAACAACTAAACAAAGTATGCTTCCCGTAGGTTTCCCGGGTCTACAGGCAAACGTCTAAACCACTGACACAGGAGTGAATAAATGTTTTCACCTTACGCCTGGCTGTACAGGGTCGGTTTGTCTTGTAATCCACACGATAAGAACGAACCTTACCTACGCCTATGTGAATGTAGAAAAAATGGTTAAGTCACTTATACTAAGGTAAAGAGTTTGTAAAGTTTAGGCCTTGTAGAGCTCTACATTAGATCAGATTACTTTTTAACAGTCCAAGTCATACCTATGTTCTCGTCTTGGCAACTTTTTAAATGAAAATGTTTTTGGTGAATCCTTATTAACGAGCGATTCAAGTATTATTAATCGGTCAAAGATAAAATACTCGTATTTTGCATTTATTGTCTCTTTATTAACAACTAGACTTTGCCTGCGACTCCGCCCGCGTCGGACTTGGTTATATCACACCCAAAAAACATAGGCTATATCAAAATCGGTCCAGCGGTTTAGCCGTGAAATCCTAACAGACAGACTTTCGTATTTTTGATATTAGTATGGATAAATAAAGGAATACTTACTGATTATTATCCCGAAATATTAGGTAAAGTGTTCATTCATTAATAACATCTATAAACTTTCCAAAGTGCGAAGGGTTCATTGTAAAGTGGACCTTCCTAGCCAAAGGCCGATAATTCTGTAGAATAGAATAGCTCTATTTTGATTTGATTTGATAAAAGATAGGCGGTTTCAACACAAATTAATAAAGCCTGTTAAATGGAAACTATTGTCATATATCTGTTTAGAGTTAAATCAAATTTCTAAAATTTATTTCACAATTTTGTCAATGTTATTAAATTGTATTTGCTATAAATTATAATAAAATAAATAAAGAAATATATATTTAGGTTCCTAGGAAAATTACTTTTGTGATAATTATTTTTATTAGAAATAATCCTTCACACATTCTACCTAAATGTTAATAGTAAATTTTGCCATGTGTAGGTAATAAAAAACATAAGACACCTCGAATAAACCCAGAGATTATACATGTAAAAAATTGGAATTGTAAAATTGCTGGCAATTTAAAATATTTACCGCTTCTTTATTAACGATGCCATTGAGAGGGCGCTTAAAATCCCAAAAGACTCAAAAAGCTGGAGCTTTTCCGCCATTATTTCGGATAGTATATGAATGAATTCGATACGACCGTGTAATTGGAAATTGAATAATCTGCACTATACGATGGAATGGGCAGATTTTAAAAAGTAATTGCAAATATAGTCGGAAATAGATTGAAATTTTTATTCAAATACCAACTAATCCATAATGATTATTTACTAATATTTTTAAAAATAAGACTATTTCAGAACAACCACTGGTGAGAAGTAAAATTCTGAAAAACAAAAAAAAATCTGTTTTTAGAGTATTCGCTAAGTGTTAGCTACCTACTGACTTAGCTTGACTCTGTGACTTGACTAAATGAAGAATATTTCAATAAAACTTGATACTGGCAAAAATCCCTTAATCCCATTTCGTAGCTAGATTTCGTAGCTGGCTTCGATATTTTGATTGCCATATTGTGGATTAATGTCACAAAAAAGTATACTTAGAGTGTTAACGTCTGACTGTTATAATATTTTTTTTTAAAGTCTTTTGAGAAGTAGAAAAAGAAGATATATGAGGTTTGTTCTTAATTCAAAAATGACATGGATGGCAATTAATAGCTGATTTACATACAACTATATTAAAATTTTACAATACAATAATGATTTTGTTCGTTTACGAAAGGAGTTCACAAGACACTTGATTGTGGGCTAATTCTCCTCGCTCCGTTGAAGGCTATATACAACGCAATAAATTCTTCTCATTCAGACGAACCATCCATGCGAAAGAGCTCTGATAAAAATAAGATGACGGCATCCTCACCGACACATTTTTTCCTTAGAAAACAATGGTTGAAGATATTAAGACTCCAAGACATTGATACTCAGTGACTCAAATATTTACAACTCACCTTTCCTCAAATAATAGAGGAAACCCTTTAAAAAATGTTTAATATTTTCATGTATCTGGATTTTTCCTAGTACGTAGGTGGTTTTTAATTTTCCAACCGGCCCCGAGTAAATTTATTAAAGAATACCGCGTCGTTTCCATGAATTTTGGAAATACATTTGGTAGAAGGCAACCTATATACTTTGCTTTATTTGGCACAGAATGCAAGTATAGAATAAATAAATACTCTGTTTTAATAAATACTAGCTATTGCCCGGAACTCCGCTCCCGTTAAAATTGTGGGATGTAGCCTATGTGTTGTTCCAGGGTCGAAGCAGTCTTCATTCCAAATTTCAGCCACATCGGTTCAGCCGTTTTCCTGTGAAAACGTAACAAACATCCATACCAATTATTGTACTCATAACGATCAAAATATCCTAATAATAAAAAAATAAATTATATGCTACTTAAATAAAGCTCACCCGCTCTTCATCAATTACCTGAAACAATATCTGTGTGTTCAAATCTGAATTTCACAAACAGATTTAAGACACTCTCTGGTTATAAATCAACCACCTTATTACCAATGAAAAGTTACAGGCTAATTAATACTTTATACACCGTGTAAGAAAACACGGCAAATAATGACTGTTGATTTTATATATACTTATTATCATTATCGGGACCTAATAAATATCCATTTGTGTAACATTAATATTTTTAATCCTAAAAGCGAACAAACATTGGCAGTAAATTTAAAAATTGCGTAAATTGCACTTCACAAGATCCGATTTACCCATCGCTCAATCCCAAACACTGCGTGAACACAGGGATCTAGGGCAAACTATCGAGTTTATAAAATAAACATAAAATAACAAGGTAGGTATATAAAGCTACAAGTGTGCCTCGCGGTTTCTCGCACATGATGTGTATGCTTTATTTCACCAATAACTTGTTGAATAATCTGGCTATTAAGTGGAAAATCAATTTTAAGACTATAGTTCCAGATTTAAATGCGTTCAAATAAACAATCTCTCCAAGTTTATAATTTAACCCCCGTATTAAGAAACGTTTGTTAAGCCCATTTTAACTAAAATATGTTTTGCCTCTTTTTCTCTTACCTGACACTTCATGTGAAAAAACGAGACGCAACACATTTTAGCTAACATGGGCTTAACAAACGTTTCTTAATACGGGGGTAAGTCTTCTCCGTACGAGCGTGTCTCCCGGTTGCATCTTCATCTTACGCTTCAGAGCCCAGGGTACGCTATAAATCATGGTCCTGATTTAGCGATACTGGTTATTACAATGGAGCGACTGCCTTCTGACCTCCGTAACCCATTTACTTATACAGGGAAACCAGACCGACAGGATCATGATCCGGGTGTGTTAGTGGCCAACACTGTCGGAACTTTTCAGGCTGCCTATAAAGGCATCTGACATAGCCTAACGACTGCTAATCTATCGGTAGCAGCCGGGACCAACGGTTTAACGTGCCTTCCGAAGCACGAAGGACCTCAAGATAAAAAATGCTACTAATGGCGACCAATCCAAACATGGCCGCGTACACGCTGTCGCTTGATGCGCGCTATCGTTACGAACAGGCACGCTAGGCTATCGAGCTCCTCATCCAATTATTTAAGTATAGATATAAAATTAATCTATCCCTGATTTGTCGAATTATCCAATAATGGTTATTAACAGGCAATCACTTAAGCTTAAAAGTGTTTTGGGATGTTATATCCAAAATTTTGTTTTGTATCGCAATCGAGTACCTAATAAATATCCATTTGTGTAATAGATTAATATTTTAAATCCTAAAAGTACCTGGGAGCTTAGCTAACGTCATAATCGTAAAACGTTAACGAGGTAGACTACGACAACAACAAAATGTATGGGATTGACATAAGATTGACCACGTGATTTACCGCAGCTTATGTCAATTCCATACATTTTGTTAATATCAAAATTCGCTAGAGTGTTGAAATTGTCACTTGGCTACGGGTGCTGATGAGAAAAATTGTGTATAGATAATTACGAAATATCACAAAAGTTTTACATAAGGTTCATTCGAGTGGCTATGGCGACGATTCAATTTTCAAGGTATCTTATAATCAAACCACCCCTCCCTCGTTCATGAGTACTGCCTTAACTCCATTTCGCTTCACTGGACACCAATGGCTCGTATAAATCATCAACATTTGTAATCTGGCGTCCGTCGGTTAGACCCTCTTTACGAATAAAATAATGTTACTCACCACTACCACTACATCACTATCACTATCACTACATAGTATAAAACAAAGTCGCTTTCTGTGTTCCTATATCCATAGGTAGGTATGCTTAAATCTTTAAAACTACGCAACAGATTTTGAAGCGTTTTTTTTTTAATAGATAGAATGATGCAAGAGGAAGGGTTTTTATGCCCATGCAATGCCGGCGCATGTTACGAATTAAATAATGTTACATAATAATCTATACCCTTTTTATTTTACAATAGGCACAGTGAAAACAGTTGAACATCAAGCAACTATTCCCAACAACGACCGATAGCACTATTTTTGAAAGCCCAAAGCTCTCCAATTTTATTTTCACGCCTGCAGTTTCACGATACGATGAAACTTTCATCGGAGGCTTTCGCTAGACGCGCGGTGAAACATAAACTGTGGACAGATGCCCGCCAGCCCAACTCGGCTCTTTATTTTGCTAAAAACTTGATTTTATTCACCCAATATTTCAATGTTTACTTGTTATTTTGTTTTTGGCATCTGTATTTAGCAGTATGGTAACCAGATAAAAAATTTACTTCCTGCCTTACCTTGGTGGATGTCTTAAAATAAGTCTCCTATAGGATATGCAGATATATATTAATTTCATTGTACATCTGTTCGACGGACGATCGATTCATACCACCAAAAAAATATTACCAAGAAGGTTTGACGTCAGGCAGTCTTGTTTTAAATGAAAATAGAAAAAATATTCTAATTTGTCTGCATTGTTTTATACAAGTGGCTATCCGTAAAATCGTGTTTGAAAGCAAATATTATTCAACTGATTTATATGTTTTGTTATCTAGTATCTAATAGATTCTGCGT
The DNA here is from genome assembly GCA_947044815.1 of Apomyelois bistriatella. Lineage (NCBI taxonomy): Eukaryota > Metazoa > Arthropoda > Insecta > Lepidoptera > Pyralidae > Apomyelois > Apomyelois bistriatella. The sequence goes on from OX345689.1 coordinate 9,764,993, forward strand.
TGTTCGATATATATAGAACAACGCAGGAATTTGCTATTTTCAAACCTAGTACTAAAATATGTTAAAACCATCTAATAGTTATTTATTAATAAACACGGTATCCATATTTCAGAAACAAAATAACAATGATCATTATTAAGCTCTCTCATTGTGTGGTCACAACACAAGTTCCCAACGCAACGACCGTCATAAGTGTTATGTAGGAATAATGACTACACACACGACATCCTGAAACTATTAGAGAGTGAGATATGATTGCAATATTAGTACATTTCTAGCTTACTGCTTTTTAATTACAAATGCAAAAAATATGTATAAAAAGATGTTTATATTTTATACTAGCGTCCAGCCCCGGCTTTGCATGGACGTAAAAACCTTCCTCTTGAATCACTCTATTAAAAAAACCGCATCAAAATCCGTTGCGTAGTTTTAAAGATTTAAGCATACAAAGGGGCATAGGGACAGAAAAAGAGACTTTGTTTTATACTATGTAGTGATGAATAAATCGTCTAGCTATTCTCCTAAACAGACAATGTTTCTATTTATTTGTGAATTTGTGATTAATATGGATTTTAAAATCAATGCTCTTCTTAGCTTTAAGGCACGTGTGAGTCATGTTTCAGCTGCTATCCCTAGATGGCAGACAGCAAGCAGTCAGATGCCTTCCAGGCAATTTTAAATAATCAAACACAAGCGTACGCCCTTAACACAAACAAACATACATAAAATAAAGTTTTTTATTCCATACGGGGTAGAGATAAACTAGTTATAAAACCTTAGCCCCTGTTTAGCATGATAGTTGAAGCAGAAAATCAATAGTGATCCATTAGCACGTTTAAACTTTTTACAAACTGTAAATTTTGGCAGAATCACCGAAGCAATTACACATATATCAATAAACTTTCCCTCTATTAAATCAAATCTATCATTTAACTTCTATCACAATAGTCGTGTGGTTTAGCAAAGCATATACATACATACATACATATAATCACTTCTTTATCCCATGTGGGGTAGACAGAGCCTAGGGCCATAAGACCTTAGGCCATGTTTAGCATAATGGTAGTTGAAACAGGAAATCAATAGTGATGGGTTGCTAGCCGCATCGCCAATGTCATGATTTTCCCATTCGGCGATTCCCTCAGACGGCTTTTATGACTTGCGCGGGAAGAGAAGCAGCTGGTACATTCTATGTTTATCTTTTCTCCCAGACCAGCATGGAAGATAGCAAAGCATATGCTATTTGAAATTCCCAATATGATTTTGTAAAAATGCAAATGACTCTTAGAATATGATTAATTTATTGCCCAAATATAAATAGAACCTTTGTCAGAGGCAAATTCGGTTTTCTCGGATGTTATTTCAAATGGAGACAGACGTGAACTAATTCCGCGCTGGTTTCCTAATTGAACCGTGTCCCGAGAATAAATATTATACGACGTATTCCCATTTACATTGGGCCCGATTGTCTGAAGCTTAACTCCTGTTAGGAGGCGGATTCTGCAAGATTTCCCCCGGATTCTTGCTAGTAATTACCATACATAATGTATTCATAGCTAAATACGAATACTTATTACTATGAAATGGTATTTGTACCTATATTCCATTTTGACAGATTGAATAGGCTAGTTGACTTGTATTTTGTTTTTGTTTAAAATAATTATTCTCTATTTGTTTAGATTTAAACAATTTTTTTCATATTTTTCCGAGCCCTCTAAGGCAGCAAAATTTTATTTCAAAAGTTCACTTTTAGAATCCTATCAAAAACACCGTCGGCCATTTTTGCAGTGTTTTGTGACGTTGTTATTGTGTAAGGTGTTATTTTTGAAACCTGATTCTCGCCAAGAACCTCACAGTCGCATGAAAATCATGCGGTTCCACAGCTTTGTCGAATGAAAATCATTTGAATTAATGACTTTGGACGAATGACAGAAGTGAGAAATAGGTATGATCGTCAGTTTACCAGAATAGTTGCGTCACGTCATGGCGGTTGATGGCCGGCCCGCGTTTTGACAGTTCCGAATTTTAAGTAAATTTGAAATTGAAATTATAATGCCATCTTGCATTTTTCTTAACGGAAATCGATATATTTCGTGGGTCAAATACTGTAAGAAATGAACATTTATTGCATCAAAATTGATTTGAGTCAAGTAGCCTATTGCAATTACGTGCATTTCATATGGATGGGTCGTTTGTTTCGCTTAACTGAATCTTACAATTTTTGATAAAAATAAAAGCCGAGGTTAAAGTAGGTAACTAAACAAACGTTTGACATCTTGAAATACGCGTATGTACTTATTTAAAAGTTTAAAATGTGAAAAAAATTAACACTAACTCAAAATATACAAAATGCTAGTGCCTTAGTTAGGTCAGTCTAAAACATAAGTAAGTGTGCAATAGTCGCATTATAGTTTTCATTACAACGTCAATAAAACTAAATGTCCCATGGTAAAAAATTATAATGCTGAGGCAATAAGGCCGCCTCTTCTACCTTTTTTATTTGTATTTGTCCTAGTAGGTATACACCTATATTGGTTTGTAAAGTAATTGAATAGTGTAATGAATAGTATTGTAATGTATAATTCTTAACATTCGTTCTACAATTTTACATATAAATGATACCTAAATGTTTTGAAGTTAGACACATACTTAACTCTCTTTTAAAAGGATTAGTCAAAAAATGTGGTGACTCAATATTGCCATTTATGTTTCAAACAAATGAATTATCATTGTACAAAATGAAACGAAATGTATTTTTGCACTCCAGTAAAACATGTTTTAACTTTTACCTTTTTTTATTGCTTTGGCCGCGTATAACACTTTCATTCATTAAGGTTTTTGTTTATTATAAGTTATCTAAGAGAATTAAACCAAACACGAGAAGGCACGCGCATATTTTTCTACGTGAAAAGTCTGCCACATTCTGCGCGCGGGGTGAGTTATCATCAGGGTTATCATACACAATAAGTATTAACAATAATGCATTAATCGATCATGTCGCTACGCACACACTTGAAAAAATTATCCAACACAAGCAAAAAATACACGCGGACAAGGATAAGTAATATGACCGTCGATCTTATACTTCTGGCAGAAGGGGGTCAGGTGACAGGTGACCCTGAGTTATTGACATAAAATTCATTATTTTCTTCAATTTGTGTTAATTATGTACAATTGATGGTTATCAAGTCAGTGCACATAGCATTAAATTCAGCTGAGCGCAATCTAGCGAAACATGGAGTGATTAAGACAAGTTCCTGGAGGATAGCGGAGTTCCAACAGGATAGCGGTTTATTTACGATCCGATGTGTAAATAAGGAACTTGGGCCCTAGTTAACGGATGTTCCCTAACTTGAATAGTCCCATCCTTTCAGCGGGTCCTTTGCAGAGGACAACAAATAATGGTTTTTGCTTCACGAGAAGGTGGACTAGGAAGTGGTAATAATTCGGAATATCTTTGAAAAAAGCTATTTTTTTTAGGGTTTCGTACCTCAAAGGCAAATAGGACCCATATAAGATTACTTCTGTCTGTTAAACTTTTTTCTGAGGAACGCATGAACATATCAAGTTGAAATTCATAGCATATACTCAGGCCTACGGTATTTACATCAATACGATCAAAAGATGAGACCGTAAATGTTACAAACTTTCGTAAATTTTACGTTGGAATCGAAACCTCTGAGGTACTGCCCATTGAACTAGAATCATAAAATTTAGTAAGAAGCAATATCAGACAGCACTTATTTAAGAAATCAATGGAATTAATTTTAAGAAAACAACTAAATAAAGAGTTTTTTTTTAATTAAAGGAAAGCAAAAATCCTAAATTAACCTGTTGGACCCTCAAAGCGCAAGTCCAACTCGCACTTCGCTAACTGATGAAAAAAATACTTTAATAGTTGAATTTTATATTTTAACATATACAAGAATAAACTATTCTAAACAAAATATATTAAGAATATCAGCTGTCCAATAGAGTCTTTATTTAAAACCAACAAAAATGTATGAATATTCCTCGGACGGGCCAAGTAAAGTAATGTCAACGAAAATAGCAGTTTTCGGCGATCGCGACATCGCGGCCAATATCGAATCTAACGGTCAATAAAATTGAGAGATATGATCGCTTCCAAATTTATCAGGGACCCATCAAATATCCCGCGAAATTTCACGAGTGAATTGCCCTGGCCACAAAATAAAGAAAGCAAAGATGATGGATTCTTTGAAATAAAATACAATCCATACATTCCACAATCAATATCTCAGAGGAATTAAAACATATAAGTATTATAAGTATATATATATATATATATATATATATATATATATATATATATATTAAAATAAATACTTAACTCATTTCATTTCCAGTAATGGCAAAGTTGTAGCCACAAGCCCGTACTTCAGAACTTAACAAAATAGGTACTACTCGTAAGTATAATTCTCTTTATTTATTTATAAATACCTTTAAATATTTTTTTATTATTATTTATAAAAAAAACAACACTTAGAAATAAGGGGGGGGGGGCATGGGCAGCGGGTAAAGATCCAAGGTACCGGCAGTAGGAGTCACAGTGAAGAACCACCTGACAATGCGCGTGCGCGCCGTGTCAAAGATAGCTTGAAATATTATTATAAAAATCATTATCATTACATAGCACTAACATAGAATAATACAAAGTTGCTTCCCGCTGTCTGTCCCTACGTATGCTTAGATCTTTGAAACTACACAACGGATTTTGATGCGGTTATTTTTAATAGCTAGAATGATTCAGGAGGAAGATTTTTATAGCCGTGCGAAGCCGGGGCGGGTCGCTAATATTTTATAACTAGGTAAGTACCTATTAAAAAGTATACTTATTTCTGTCTAATATTAAAAAATATTTGTGACCAGTACTTATTGTTTACTTTAAAACCGATGGGCACGAGTTAGGTATAATTTAAAGATGTGGTTGTGAGACTTGGGAGTGGTGCATTTATAATCAATTACAATGATAATATAAGTTTTTTTTGTTATAGGTATATATAAAATTATATAATATTATAGTTAATTATATAAATTTCACCTAAATATATTATACTAATATTTGTTTGCCATATTCAGTCGATGGTAGAAGTAACATGGTGGAATCGACATCTTTACAAAAATGTTCGAAATTATTTAGTACTTATAGTAGTAAGTATAGTCCAATATTAAACACAAGCCTTCTCAGCTGGACATACGGGATAACGTCGTAAATCCAAAGCGGTTTCACGTCTGACTTGTCCGCAGCGAATAATGTTGGTTTGGGAAAAAGAAAAAGTAGAGACAGCTTGCAGAACGCGTTTTTAACACTAAATAAATATAAAAATAAATACTTATATAGGGACAAATCACACAGATTGAGTTAGCCCCAAAGTAAGTTCGAGACTTGTGTTATAGTAGGGGAGCCCACGATGCTAACTCGGGATGTACTCGAGCGTCATAGAGACCTATTGGATTGCGAAATTTTGATGGTAAAATGAAAAAAAAAATATATAATGTATACCTTTTCCACGGTGGGGGGAGCGGCTACAGATTTTCAAAAATGTAAAAAAAACTGTTGCATGGACATACTCGAGCGCATCAGATATTGGTAACATCCATGTCCTACGTATTTTCAATAATAAATCTATGTTAATCTGATTGTTTGCATGATGGGGGTAGTCGTACGGAAGGGTTGAAAATGAAAAAAAAAATTTAATCGAGCGCGTCAGATTTTTTAAGAGTATGTTAAGTGAACCTAAAAAAAGCTCTCATTTAATAATCTGACGATTTGGATGTGGCGCAAACTTGCGGCCATCTATAGAATATGTAAAAAAAAATTGCCATTTTGAAATACTCTAGCGCGTCAGATTAAGATATATATGGTTCATCTCTATGCCCTAGACGTGCTGTCTTATAATCTGATGATTACCTGGAGGGAATTTTTTAATTTGATATTTTTTTTTTTTTTTTTTAAGTCATTGAACTTAATTAATTAAAAAGCTTAGGAAATAGCATGCAAATAAAAAAGGGTATGGCTTTTTAAGTAGCATACTTGTATTTATAAGGAAATGATTACAAAAAATTAAACTTTTCAGTATTTTTTTTTAATTATCTTCATCTTCGTCGGTAGAATCATCTTCCTCCTCTGGTTCGATTTCATCCTCAGATTGGAAATACGTTGTAAACAATATCATGCCACGAACGAGTCTGTGTGATCAGCTGTCATGGGCGTCATGGCAGCAGAAACCAAAGTGGGGACAAAGTGAGAGAGTAATAGACAGACATAGAAAGAGTGAGAGAGGAATAGAAACGCGGAGAGGGCGCTATAGGCATCACGCAGCCAGCATTAAACTTTATCGATGAATTTTCATTACTTCGGCTCGTGGAAAACGTCAGATTATATATTTTTCGTAATCCTTGAATGATTTCCTTCAAAATGAAAAAAAAATGTAGCCGCGCTGGAGAATGTCGAGATGACGTTTTTCTTTACAAGTTTTTAGCCCTCCCCCTTTTTTATGTCACTCGCAAATTGTCAGATTAGTTGAATACACACGTTTTAGCATGTAATTAACTAACCCTTCCTTAATCTGACGCGCTCGAGAATTTCAGATGATTAATTTTTTTTTTTACTAATCTGATCCTTTATTCTTAACGGGCGGCCATATATATGGAGCTAATATTTGGTAGAAGTACTTAACCGGGTACAAGGTATTCCCCTGTATATTATTCTGCCGCGCTCGAGTAAATCCCGAAATCCCCGCTTGGGCTCCCCTATCATTATGGAATACTAACTCAACGATACTATATTTATTAACAAATACATATACATATAGATAAACATCCAAGACCTAGGCCAATCGGAAAAAGATCATTTTTCATCTTGACCTGACCTGGGCTCGAACCCGGGACCTTCTGAGTAGCGGTCAGGCATGTTAACCATTACGCCACGGAGGTCGTCAAAAACACTTCTTTCTTTTTGGTCAATTCTATTTTTAACTGCATGAGGTCATCGACCTAACGACTGTTATCAGCGATTGCAGATTAACTACTGTTATTTTATGTACAAACTTACAATATTTTATTTTATTTTTTTAAATGGCTCTCGTTTTTATGTTTAGACAGAGATAAAAATATGAACATGCCATGTGTGCAGTACGGTATACTTAGTCGCTGTGCTCAGTCTTAATTTTTTCCTAGTCCAAGGTGCGGATTCTGCAGCTAGAAGGTAAGTCAGGACCGTACGTCTTGAGCACGTCAACGATAAAAAACCTCGATCGGGTTATCCCTCTTGTCGATTTAAAATGGCTGCGACGCCGATAGCAGCCATTATTAAGATGTCATACATAAATGTTTATGTTAGCTGCATAGACTAAATAAGCCTTAGTTTAATTAAATGACTCAACGTGGATTAATACACAGAACACTTTTTGAACTGACCCTTGGACAAGAGTTATAAGCCCAGACAATAAACAATTAAAATGTTTATATTAACTTAAAACCCTAAAAAACCCTAAGTGAATGTGTATATTTACGCATTTATTAGTAATTATATTTAAATATGTTACATGTACAGTGGTTACGTATTAATAGATAGGTACATAATAAATACATAGAGTTGGACTCATACATGAAGGGTTCCATAGAAACATAAATTATTTTGGTTTGTAGAAAATTAACTACTAATATTTTACGTTAACGCAATAAGTTCTTTTATGTTACAGCCAAAAGAGATCATAAATCTGACTTAGTATATGAAGTATAACTGGATGCATAAGTACTTATATGATATAAAAATATTCTGGACAGACAGACAACAAAAAGTAATCCTATATGGGATTTGCTTTTTAAAGAATGGAACCCTAAAAAGGACGGAAGGTGCCGTGGGACACCCAACATAGAGTCCTTAGAAACGAAGCTTTGTAAAGAAGGCAACCATTTGCCGTTGCCGAAGGCGCCCGTTGTTTGTGGAGCCTTATTTCGCATCCAAACTCGCGATTAAGACATTGTCTATATTAAAGACATTAAAAAAAAAACGTAGACGAAACACTTTTTCATAGCTTTTTTTGTTGGTAGTTTTGGTATTATGATGAAAATTCTGTCTTCAAAAAAAGGCAAAGCAATTTGCCGCTTGTCTAAGTTCGCGACTCATTTTCGGTCGCGTCGAGCACAAAATGGGTAACGTTGCGTATGCTTCTCACGACACAGTATGTGTGGATTTGATTATTCGTAGTGAAATTATTAAACTCTTTTACTTTTTGACGTGACAACGTCTTATAATTCGATGGAGCCGGCTGTACGCTCGAAAACACATGACGCAATACGGCGTTACCTCGCTCTGAGGCGTTCCATTTAAGACTTGAAGTGCAAGCGAATTTCTTATGACGTTGTCACGTTCAACTATCGTCAGTAAACCGACTTTACAGACAACCGATTTTTTTTAGTTAGTATATCCCTTTCAATCAGGATGTACTCGTAATATGAACTGTCCAGTCGACGAATAGTTTAATGGCGAATTGACCATAGGACAATGGTTGCGGAATCATATCCTTCTCTTGATCACAAATTTCAAGTTACAGCTATGAAAGATATCTAAGTATCTTTTTTAGTTTGTTTGGATCGTGAATTAATATTATAAACATGATGTATTTTCTTTTAATTAGTTTCTCACATGCATGATAGATTAGGGTCGAGTTCATTTCCTTTTTATTCTAACATTATTTTTTATAATTATGAAGTACCTAGGTATGTGTAGTACTGTCCTAACAGTCTTTCGGTTTTTGTTTTTTTCTTTTCTTTTGCTTTTAAGGTAAATTGGTGACTTACTCTGGCACAATGGGCTATATAGAAAAGTATGCCACCTCAAGTGTAAATGCTGAGGCGGTGTTGGTATTTTCTCTTAAGTCTCTGTACTTATGTTAAATTTTTTTAAAGGATTACTTAAAACAGTATAAAATTAAAAAATATGAGATACTTTTAACATTCAAATACTCGGACAAAGAAAGCAACTGAAATAGAAAACAATTTTTTACATATGATTTTGTACTCACAAGGTATAAATTCCATTAGCATGTTTGGGGGCTAATTAAAATTGTAATTTTTTTTATTGCCGCTATTGCAAAAAATCATAATAAATAATAAAATTCTATAGCCTGACAAGAAAGTCCGACATCATAAAATTAAACAAGCGGTTAACTGGTACGGCACCTAGTGCGCAGATCCGACTCACGCTTGACCGGTTTTATTTAGACTTCAATTACACTCAACACATTTTATTGTAGCTTTTAATTACAGGTCATAATGGCGGTCACATAAGCCTTAATGTAACCTTTCACAAAAATATTTATCAAGCTTTCCGAGGACTGAAAAGGCCTTTTTACTTATTATGATAAAAAATAATTTTAAACATGGTCATGGTATATAGATATTTAGTTCTAAGTAGATTGTTACTAGGTATGGTGTAAAAAATAAACTGGTATTACCTACATACTTAGTTTCCGTACACTGTAGGAAACCGGTGGGGGTCGCTAGTTCGTAAAAGTAGACCTTATTCTTAAAAATACAATGCTGCCAAATTGTCAGATTTTAATCTCTAATCTTAAATGCTACTTAGAGACTTTCATCCCATTCTTCTATTGTATTAATGGCAAAAAGTTTAAACGTCGTTAGCCTAGAGAGAAGTCACCTCGGTGGCTTTCTAGCACATACGTTTTGCCTCAGCAAACATAATACTATACTAGTAGTTTTGCCTATTTACGCTCATGATAGCTTGAAAGTCGCTACCGGGCTGCCAACTAAAAAAAAATTTACCATAGTACCCAGTAATTTCACTGCCTCTTTCAACCTTCAAAACGGAACACAAAGAAATAAGCACTGCTGTTTGGCAGCGAGAACCTTTATCAAACGTCTACCTCTTTCTGGTTAGCCTCCAGCAAGTCACCTGAGACTGAGAAGGAAAGACTTCGCTTCGACCAATACCAACCAATAACCTACCTTACCTACAGGAGTAAAGACGTTCGAAATCGAATCCTAGATTCTATAAATTCTTAGCAGATTTAAACAATCTCATTTATAACCTAATCTTATTACCTACAGGACTAATCGACAGCTTTTGAAATTTTAATCATTCCAATATAAGTTCTCGAGTATAACCTTCGCCGACCGCTAGACACATTTAAGAAGGCTTTAGTTTGTTAAAAAACAATGGTACCTAGTCAATCTCTTTGAAATTAATAGCTTTACCAAGATTGAAAGTGATAGTAAATAATTAAAACGACATAAATAAAAATCCTGCTTTCAAATTCAAGCTTGAAAATAAAGCTTATAATTATATCAATTGAATTGTATTGAAAGTAGATATTTTATCTGTATTGACGAAATATTAGATACTTGCAATAAATATAATAAAAAAAAAACCCCATAGTGGGTCGTTCGCTTAGTACTTATGTGCACTAAAAATTTCGCGCGTTCTGATTTAAGCACCAACTACATGGGGTCCGATCCGATGGCAAATGAATCCCCTAAATAATCCACGTAAATGAATAAGAAATTTCATTCTGAAGAACTATTTCTACAAGGAAACTTGATGATAAGCACTTATTCATCTGACGATTGTTTATACCTCGGTACACTGAGAGGTTAGCTAATAGGTATGGGTACAAATTACAGAATACTATACGTATGGGATGGGCTATGTATCCATAACTGTAGGTATGCATTAGTAGGTTATCTGTTGTTGTTGTTGCTGTTATCTGTGATGTCTATACAGATAAATGGTTTAAATGAATTTAAATTTTTATAAAGTTTATGTAGGTACGTTAATACTTACCTACGTTTTTTTTACTAAAAACGCTGAAGCCCAGCACGCTGGGTACTTAATAACTTACAAGTAGTTAATAGTATCCTTAGATGGTATATTGTTCCATAGTAACTTTAGTAAATAACTTATGTTGAAGGTATAATATTAGATAGCAAACTCTGTTCCGCCAAAACCCCGACACGACTCATCCTGCTGAATTCCTACATAAGGCAGAAACTAATTAGTAGTTATTTAAATCAAGTAATAGTTAAGTAACTTGAAGTTGTTAGATGTCAAAAAAGAATAGACCTTTATTAAGCATTTATATAATTTCTTTTCTTTTTACAATAAGTACTTGAAAATAGGTAATCTTAGATGAATAAAACAATATGTGAAAATAATACTTTGTGACTAAGTATACAGCATGGAGTTGTTTTTCAATAAGGCAATGTACCACAACCTACAGCTGTCCATATAATACTTAGGTAATTACAAGCCGATATTTTCTAAACCTAAACAAAAATTTAAATTGTACTAGGTAACGTATATTATCTATATTATCTTGGTAAGTCTCACCAATATCCTTCCAAACCTCTCTATCTTTCGCCACCACCGCCACATAATAAGATTAGTTTTCGAAGTCACCATATTAATCAGAAATAAGTATAGTACCTACAATATTCTAATTGTATATGCATTAGGATAAATACTTTAAACAAAATTACGCTACGAAACAGCCGAAAAAATCTTTACGGGAAATTTTTCAGTGCAGCAGTTAACGAACGCCGTAAAATTTTCATAGGCGACTCCCATGAAACATAAATTGTGGGCGTGTTAATATACTGGGGCAAACACCGTCCACGACCCTACAAGATCTACATAGAGCTGGTGCTGTGGCTACCAGTGTGACAAATAAATATTTTGATGCGACAATGCGTACAATAAATTAGTTTAATTCGCCTACAATTGATATTAAAAAATTTGAAACTTTCGTATTCTGTCTTCTCATTAATATACTTTTTAATCCCTTCCCATCTTATCTGCGTGAGCGGTTTTCATTCTTTTCTACATTAATCCAATTTTCAAGTTATTTTCGTCCAAAAGGTTTAAAGTACTTCAAAGTTAACTTTAACTCGACTAACTATACTTTTAGTGTGAAAGTACCTACAAACATATCAAACAAAATCAAAACAATCCTAACATCGGATATATTTTGTTATTCCTTCTCTATATAAATAATGCCTTTAAGGATTTAAAAATCTTGTATAAAGATACGTATGTATAAAACAGCAGCAGAATTTTCAGGATGTGGCCATAAATTTGATAGCAGCGCGCACATCGCGTCACCTTCGATTTTCCGTATTTTTGCTTCTCTCTCATTACATTGCTTGTGCTATGTAGTACAATTTAATGTATGCGATGGTTTTAACATGGATTATAAACATTCGTATGTTTATAATTTGTCCGTACAAACATTAGGTTCCTATAGTAACTTATATGAAACGATAAAATTTATCCATTAAAAAATTATTAAATTTATAGATCATACGACGTTTTTTTTAGTGTAATGTGTTTCTATAAATACATACATTCCTAATCACGATCTCATCTGAGAAGTGTTAGACTAGGGCCATATGACCCAAGGCCAAGTTTAGCATGATGGTAGTTGAAACAGGAAATCAATAGTGTAGTCCATATATGTATTATAATATATACATATAGGTAGATATTATGTGTAATAATGTAAATCGTTTCCTTGCTAACTGATACTATAGATACTTTAGTAGGTAGGTACTACTTATTATAAATTCAGTGCTAATACTTCGTCGGGGTTGTGCAAAATTACCGATTGTCTTTTGTTAAACATAGACTATTTTGTTCTTAGTTGTCGTAATAACAAGTACTCTCTTACTTATTGCTAGCATAGTGGCAATACTAAGTATTAACTATTATATGATGGTGGTAGTTAATCGGAGCTTAGGTTGTGACTACAGATTGGTGCGCGGCAGGAGTGCGGCACTTAGGTATATTTCGAGATATTTTAACAATATCTTATTATAAGTATCACACATAGTTATTTAAAGGAAAATCAATTTTTAAATTAAATAAGGCAACATGAGTTGAGATAAATTAGTACTAAGGTAGATTTTAAAGAAAATGAGCAAAACTATTCATCAACAAATCATCAAAGTATTAAACTGAAATGAGTTTCTTAATAATATTGTAAATCATTTTCTATGTACCAATATAGAATAGTGAACCATATACTATGTGGCGTCCCACTTGACCTGATGAGATTTTATTGTATTTCCCGCAGTCTGTGGAAGCTGTTAATAAAACACGATGCCTATTCCGGCGACGAATGAAAGATAAAACAAATAATGTCCGGTATTCTCCAAAATTATTCTGCAGGTGTATTTATGTGGCGGTTGGAAGGGATTGTAGCGATAAAATATGATCGTTTTACTTTTAAACACGAGTTAATATTTGGAAATATGATAGCAAACCCTGGGGCTCAGAAGCGATCAGCTGAGAATGGATCAGGGAAATCGCTTAGATGCTAGAGAGAGAGAGAGAGACCTAAGTGTATTTAGTAAGTAGGTACTACTCCTTATTTTTACCTAGGGGGAAAGGGACCGAGGGTGTTAAGGTATCTAGTTCATAGCCTAAAGTAATTGTTTCTACTCGAGTACCTACCTAATTAAAAATTATAGATACCTACAGTGTTTTAAAAGAAGATAATAGAAAGTCAAGAGGGTCTAAAGAAACAACCATAATTTAACATTGCTATTCCACTTTCCTTTTTTGACCTATAAACACGTGCATAGGACTTGAGTAGGTAAACTACTTGAGTAGGTACATATCAGTCAATGATATCAACGTAGTCCGTTAAAACCGCATTAGCTGGGCAAAATAGCGATAAAGCAATTGCAATTTAGATAGCGGAATGGATACAAAATGTAAATAAATCTTCTGTTAGCAATAAATTACGGTGACCATGACTAGTAGTCAAGTGTATTACGGTAGTGTTGGTAGTCATTGACTACCAACACTACCGTAATACACTTGAAAATTGCCAGTTGTGACCTTGAAATAATAAATCTTCCTTTTTTTTGGAAAGTACACCAGATTGCATTAGTTTTCATGGTTCCGTACCTCAGAAGGCAAAAGCGGAACCTGTCTGTCAAACTTCTTTTCTGATGAACCAGGAACGCATAAACGTATTAAGTGGATTGAAATTCATAACATATTCTTAGGTCTACGGTCTTTAATGGCTGTAAAATATTCGAAATCAATAAGTCAACGTAATCAAAAGATATGACCGTTCCGTTGAGTTTTCGTTATTTTACGATTTCAGATGGGAATCAAAACCTATTGGGTAATAATACTTCCCCTTGAACTAGAATTATGTGGTAAGAAGCAATATCATACAACACCTATTAAGGATAAAATCCGAAAATATAAAAAATTGTTTTAAATTTTAAGTAGGTACTTAACCAAAAAATAAATATATAAGAAAATAAAATATATATTAAAAGAAAGATAGATGAACGACTGAACAAAAATATAAGAAAATAATTTTTTATAAAGGAAAGCAAAAATCAAAGTTGAGGTACGGAAACTTCACGGCGCGAGTCCGACTAGCACATGGCCTATTTTTTTTTTTTCTATTTTCAATAGAGGAAATGGGTGTCACGGTGTCCCGGACACTTGCGATCATAGATTACTAAATTAAAATCGCTTCATCCGTTCGGGAGCTATGATGTCAGAGACAGACAGACAGACAGACAAACAGAAACGTCAAACTTATAACACCCCTTTTTTGCGTCGAGGGTTAAAAATAGACGCGCTTCTTTGTATGGCGGTTGAATATCTGTGCTAGTATAGCATTCTATAATCTGTGCTAGTAGGTACTATTAGGTGTTGTTAGATTTATATGAAATAACCATGTAGGATAACATAGAACTAAATTTTCACGTACTCTAAAACGCGGAGCCACAGCTTAAATCCATCCCCTTTGCATTCATGAACATAAATAGGTCAGAGGCTATAGCCTAATTTCTTCAATTACAAGCGGGCGCAGTGTCGGCATTCCTAATAGAATCTATCGCGAGAATGAACCCGGCGCATCCAATTTCGCGTTTTCCACTATCTGTGTTGTTGCAGGCCATTCCGCCGTCTTCGACTCCCCAAAGCGGTCTGCGCCGCTCCAAATACCGTCATTGTTTGGCGAACTTAGTAAATTACGCCTTGAAATGGTGCAAAATATCATAATGCTTTGACAGTATCGCTTTTGTATTTTGGTAGCCAGCTCTCTATCCATCATACATGGTCATATCTAGATATAGAATGCTATACTAGCATTCATATATTTTAATCGTGATCAGAATGGTACTGCTCCGATTTTTATTTGGCATAACACACATGGCAGAATCATTTTTGGACGAACATTTTAAAGGCATAAAAATTTGTTAATAGAATCATTGGTTGGACGAATGTTTATATTCATTAATATGTTTAAATTTCCAATGACATACCTTTTAGATGGCCGAATTTTAATTCGCATAATTACCTTTGGAAGACATTAAGTTATCTATATTTTTATTAAGAACTAGCTATAGCCCGCGACTTCGGGCGCGTGGGCTTCGTTCCCATTATCGCGGGAATTTCGGGAATTGCTCCCGAAATTCCCGTGGTAATAGCCCGGGAATCCACCTTTTCTTTTATACAAAGTTTTTCATGAAAATCTCCAACACAAAAAAAAGAATTCTCCAATTTGGTGCATTCGTTCGAAATCAAACATGCCTTGAGTTCAATCAAATAACGATAACTTTTTTTTAATGAACCGATTTTGATCAATCAAACTTTATATGTTCTTCAGAGTTAAAACAAAACAATTGGTGAAATTTTTAAGCAAATCGGTTCAGTATTTTTCGAGATCAGCTTGATCATACATACAGACAGACAGACAAAAAATTGAAAATTTTTATTGCTTTCTATTAAGGGACTGACATGAGCCAACTAGCGCCACCAATCATTTTATTTCTTTTACTCTAAAACCAGGTCAAATTATAAAAAATCTAAGACAACAATTCGCTATTAAATAATAACTTCTAGTATGTTTGGTTTACTTTTCATTTTAATTATTTTTCCTTTGGTTAATTCAGAAAAAAACTCATCACTGCCAAAAGTGGCCACTTTTGGAGGTTATGAGTTTTTTTTGTTCCTTCGTATTGAGAATAAAATAAAAAAGAAATAACAAAAATACTAGGTTATTTACTAGCGAAATGTACTTAGCTTTTTCAATTTGACCTAATTTTAGAGTAAAAGAAATAAAGTAGTAAGTAAAAATATAACGCACACGATATGATAGGTCAACTTAAAATACAAGTCGCAGGCAAAAGCAAGTAAGAAATAATTACTTATACAGCTTACATGGGTGTCCAATAAAACACAACGTAAAAATCCAATAAGGACTATAATTTACTTAGAAAAAGATATAGTACACTTTACAATTGACCCGCCGCCTTTTAATCTGGCCAAACTGACAACGTTCAGAACACAGAATCTGAAAGTATCTGATTATTAAAATAACAAACATATAACACTTGTAGTTACAAACCAACAATAAAGATAAACATTATAATATCCGATAATCAAACATTCTCATACTCTGGACGGTTCGGCCATATTAACAGGCGTGTTGAGTGATGCTAAAAAGCACCCTACACATCTTTCATTGGTAAATTCAGTGATCGGAATAAGTAATATATTTACACCAAAAATTTTTGACAGCATGGATCAAATTAAACTTTAAAAAATAAAGCAAGACGTACGTAAGTATTTCAAATACAATATTTCACATATATGATAAGTCTTTTGCACTATTATTTGTTGAAATCGTTTACTAGTGTACTGTTTTGAGGCATAGTAGTAACTTTCTCATCGTAGTTCTTCCGGTTAGAGCCTCAGATAGCATAGTAATGTAAAATAGATTTTATTTGTACCAATTTCTATCTAGTTCAGCTCAATATTTTCTACCTATTCTGACCACTGGTAATAATACAATCTAATATGTACAATGGGTATTTACAATCATAGAAACGCGGACATTTTGCAAAGACACTTCGTACACATTCGAATATTGCTTGTTAATTTATAAATTCATCGTTACAAAATGACAAATTTTGTTTTGATCTCTGCTCTAAAAACAGAAAAAGTAAAATTTAAAATATATATAAATGCCGTCTCATGTTGTATTTATTTGGGATTAATTTACCTTTAACCGCCAGTCACGTTATCAAATCTTTGAAGTTTCAATTTTTCTAATATGAACCGTATTGCATTATTTATAAAAATATTGCTTTACCTTTTTAGATAAATATCTTTGCCCTTGAATCTCTATTTAAATTATTTCATTATTAAGAGGACAAAATAAACTGTTAAGGTTGACGTAACAGAGGGAAAGGAAGGCTATGCCTGAAAGGGCAACGGGTCGTAGAAATATGACGATGACGGTAAATATGACGGTTTATGTATAAATATAAGGTAGACCAGCCCATCTGTGATTGGCATTTGTAAGGCTTAAGCATGGAAAGCAGTGGCTTTATGAAAGAGAGGCCCAAGATGAAAATGGTCGCCACCATTGAAACCTTGAGCTCCTCTCGTTATATTAGAAGGCACGTCACGCCATTGGTCCCGGCTATTATCGCTAAATGGCATTAATTGAACTATGTAAAACGCTTCAAGTAGAAAAGCGTAATGTGTTGCCTACTGACAAATACTTAAAGTACGAATATGAAAGTAAATTCTGGCTGTTAAAGGTTTAATTAAAGACGAGATGGCAGCGCGCTTACGGTATCCGCAATGTAACAGCAACAGTCTATGGGCTTCACTTACGCGGAGCTTATGTTTTGTTGCCAACCTCGTACAAAAGAACTGAGACTTATATATCTATAGATAACAATACTGCAAGAGTACAATACGATTAACTTAATTGAATTATTGCTGTAATTTATTGTGACGTCACATTAACCCAAGATATGTAATTTTATGGTTTGTTTCATCAAAATAAATAATTATTACTGAAATATATATCTGGTAAAAAAATGACAAAATCGAACTCACTACAAGTCTATTTTATTACAAACTGCAATCAAGACATATTACGACACAAAATGGAGACATAAGTCGAAACTGATGAGATTACATAAGTAAGCAAATAAGTATCTGATGCTTCAATATGAAACACCACAGGGAAATTATTTAATTCTCCACACACCTGAAGCGTTCCTTTCTTTCTGCATGACAAGTACCACTCGTTTCTCAGCGAGTCGAGCGTGTCACTAGCTGTGGTTGTTAGAGTTATTGTACAATGAATTTGTGATTCTCTTTATCGAGGCACTGTTTCCATTCTTTTCGAGACCCGCCAGAAAATCCTCTAACAATTTAGCCAGTGCTTTCCTTTTAAACCTTAACGACTCGTTAATCACTTCACGTATCACTTCTTTCTTATTATCTACACTGCCTTTTAATTGTTTTAAATGTTCGAATAGTTTTGAAAAATCTGAAAAGAAATAGTTCATATTATTTTTTGAGATTTATGAATAGACTAGATGTAGTCCTCGGCTGCATGTCTTTCCCCGGAATTCGATACCCATACGAAGTGTTATTAAATCGGGACAGCATTTACAGCATTATAAAGAGATGCGAGACCTAAAGATAATCATGGTTACATTTTCATTGCAAGGGACTATTATGTTTTAGTAAATAAATGAGCAATCTTCTGGTTTGTTATTTGTTTTTTTTTTTGTAACAAGTTGAGCAAATTAAATATACTTAGTATAGTGTAATCTATTGCGACAAAATTCTGAATATAATATTCACCTCTGCCAGGTCTTCTCACGGCTCTAAACACTTCTGCCCGTACGTCCATGTTGTGTTTCTTAATGTCCGCGAGTTCTTTGCGAGAAGGCGCAGGCGGCGCGGGCGGTGTGGGCGGCATGGTCAGTTGTATCGGCTTTTCGATCTATAATTTGGTAGGATCACATACTTTTTTTAATTCATTATTAGAACAGAACATATCTTGATGCTTCTTCCCAAGTATAACGTTGTAAGTGAAAAAATGCGATTTTACAGGAGAGCGTTTTAAAGGTGCAATCTTTCTATGCCACCAACTGCCATCGGCACCAATAGGCTACTTGACTCATATCAATTTTGATGCGACAAATGTTTGTTTCTTACATTATTTGACCCACGAAACCGAAATATATCGATCTCCGTTAAGAAAAATGCAAGATGGCATTATAATTTCAATTTCAAATTTACTTAAAATTCGGAACTGTCAAAACGGGCCGGCCATCATCCGCCATGACGTGACACAATTATTGCTGTAAACAGACCTATTTTTAACTTCTGTCATTCGTTTAAAGGGTAATTAGAATGATTTTCATTCGATAAGACTGTGAAATCGCATGATTTTCATGCGACTCTGTGGTTCTTAGCGAGAATCAGGTTTCAAAAATAGCACCTTACAGAATAATTACGTCACAAAACTGCAAAAATGGCCGACGGTGTTTTCGATAGGATTTTAAAAGTGAACTTTAAAAATTAAGTTTGGCTGCTTTAGAGGGCTCAGAAAAATATGGAATAAATTGTTTCAATCTAAACAAATAGAAAATATTTTTTTTTAAACAAAAACAAAATACAAGTCAACTAGCCTATTGTCACCTTCAAGTGTGTACTCAGTCTACTCCATTTCGTTTAATGTCTCCTCTAGACATTTGCTTTGACTGTTGATCTGTAATTGCCGTCCCATATGCCAAGGGTGAGGTTTAACTAAAAGGTTACCGGATACCCAGTTGGTGTATACCTAGAACCATGAGGATGAACATGGGCTGCTATCGCTCCGACATCCACGCGGGCGAAGCCGCGGGCGGAAGCTATATAGAGCAGCTAGTGTAAAATAAAAAATAATTTAATTGTCACCTTTCGTTTCTTAGGCTTCCTGGGTCGCGCCAAGTTGTTCTCCGCAGCGATGCCTTGCAGGATAGCGTTGATTTGCAACTCCTGCGTGTCCTGGTCGGGCGGCGGTGATGGCGAACGAGGCATTTTTGTACCCATTGTTGTGTATGCATCTATCGAAAATAATGATATAAAAATTTCAATAATGGGCAAAAATAAATTTAATTACATACACAAAAAATGTCAGTATTGATTTGTGATAAGATTCTATATATATATATATATATATATGTTTATCTATATATGTATTTGTTATAAAATATAATATCGTTGAGTTAGTATCCCATAACACAAGTCTCGAACTTACTTTGGGGCTAACTCAATCTGTGTGATTTGTCCTTATATATTTATTTATTTATTTATTTAATTGACAAATAAGTTGATGTTGAGTTGAAGTTATTCATTCACATGTCACGTTATAGACTAACTCCAATTCATTCATTCAGATCGAGTAGGCGACACGGTCAATCGACCATGCACACCCTGGTGTCAGAGTTCTTCTGAACCGCCTCTCGGCCTCTGACGTGGTTCCTTTAACGACTGCCAGATGGCAGCCGGGACCAACGGCTTAAAGTGCCTTCCGAAGCACGGAATTATTATCAGACAATCAGGTGATTCAAGCCTGCAATGTCCTAACCAAACTGGAAACAACTAAACAAAGTATGCTTCCCGTGAAAATCGAACCAATTAATAATATCACATAATCATGGTTATGTCTCCCTCACAGTATACTTATGCGTGCCGAGTATTATGTATAATACTCACCACCATTGAGGAAAGGTTTGACAACAGGCGGCAGATTGGGCGGCGCGGCCAGCGGCGGCGGCGGCGGAACCCCGCCGGTGTCCACGATCGGCGGCTCCTACAATTTTACATAACTTATGTTAAATCATGTGTAAAAAACATTTAGATTGAACTCATTTTATTGATTTAATTGTAATTAAAGATATGTTCTAGCAAATAAAAATTATTACTATTATAAATTGAAATTGCTATCTGCCTATCCGTTCATGCTTCTCAACCACACAATGGATTTTGATATGGTGAAAATTTGTATTTTATTATTTTTTTTCGTTCATCTGTTTGTTAAGAATGAATAATAGTGAAGTTACATCTTTGACTAAAAAAAATAGAAGAATGCATCTTCCCCATTTACCAAAATAAGACGTCTTTAGGTAACTTTGAATATTATTTCTTAGGTTTGATTGATTAGGAAATTCTTATCACTTTTGACGTCAATTATTACTTATATTAAGTTTACCACCAATTCCAAAGCGCAAGTGGAGAAGAAGCGCCGCTACAAACTCCACTGTAGCATTTTCTCCAAAAATGTCAAATTAAATTACAAAAGAGTCAAAACAGACAAATTTACAAGTGCGGGAAAAATGTTATTACAATTTGACTTTATCAAATTAATTGTCTGATAAATAAAAATGACAAAAATAATAATATATGTCACAAGTATTAAAAAAAATAAATAAATGCTTAACACGTCAGCGGATGCACGACTTCTATAGACGTTATAACAATTTTTTTTTTTTTTTTTAAATGTGTCGGAACAGATTGGAGGAGACTGGAGCCTGAAGAAGGCAGGGCCTGTGGTACAGATCTCCATTAAACTTCTATTGTGTTTTCAAAACCGTCCGCCAACGTGTCAACGCATGTCCATTATCAGTAAGAAGTAAATGAACCTCAGGCGGTCGTCCCTCGGGCAGGTCGGACGGAGCGGGCGCCCGCGGCGAGGTGGGGCGGCGCGGCGGCGGCGCGGGCGGCGCGGGCGGCGGCAGCGACGGCGACGACGGCCTGACGTGGGGGGGGGGATACTGTAGCGTTATACAAGGTGGACACAGATCAACTGCAAGGGTAAGGGTAGGTTCAGACCACTATACTGAACAACTTTTCCAAATAAACTTATGTCAAAATATGAAATTCCAGACCAGCTGATAGTCAATTTGTATGGGAGGTCAAAAAGTTTTTACAGTTACAGTTTTTCTTATTTCGATTTGAGTTTATTTGGTAAAGTTGTTCAACTTAGTGGTCTGAACCTGCCCTTAAAATATTTGCAGTTGATTTGTGTCCATCTTGTATAACAGTTAGGGTAAGCGCGCACTGCGGCTTTTGGCCGCCAGCGGCGAAGCCCCGCAGCTGCATTTCGCATCTACGTGCGCGCACTGTGATTTTTTGCCGTGAGTGGCATGGCACAAGCACAATGGATTTGGCAAAGTAGGCAAATAACGCAAGGTTTTGGCAAATATACCGTCCACACATGGTAAAATAGTCAAATATTCGTAAACAAATAGCCAAGTGTGGTATCATTATGAGAACATACCTCATTTGTGAAACCTCGAGCTTGATATCAAATTGGACGTCGAGAGTTCCGCATCAAGCAGTGACGTGCACATTTTACACGGTGTAGACAAAACAAAACCTCAACCATCTGCAAAGAACTTACCGTGTCTATACGACATTATGTTAGGTATATAGCTTCCATAATTTACTCTCCAAATACCGGTAAATATGGAAAAAGACACCATTATGTATGTTCCGCGCTTGGCCGCGCCGCCGCCGCTCACATCACATTGTACTGTACCTCCTGGCGACCACATGCTGCGGCAGCGGGCCCGCCTTCCGCTTGGGCGGCGCGGCGCGCGGCGACTCGGCCCCGCGCTTGGCCGCGCCGCCGCCGCTCATCACACTGTACTGTACCTCCTGGCGACCACGTGCTGCGGCAGCGGGCCCGCCTTCCGCTTGGGCGGCGCGGCGCGCGGCGACTCGGCCCCGCGCTTGGCCGCGCCGCCGCTCGCTCCGCCGCTGCGCACCGCTCCAACAGGATCCAAGTCCGCTTCGTCAACCATCATCCTCTGAAAATTAAACATTTTCGTTAAGGAAAACTCAAATTGATTCAAATATGTACTCGCTTGAAAATTGCATAAAAACAAAAAGATAGGCCAATTTATAGCTCAGTAGACACAATCTCTATCTGTAGGTGTGCCGTTGACAGTATATTTTTACCATTGTTTTTAAAGGGAAAATAAGACACTTCTTGTGGACTTTGAGTTATAAAATTTATGAAAGTAAATTTTAAAGTTTACTTTTCCATTCATGTTCATCAAATTATTTAGAACATAAAAACAATTTATCCAATTGTATTCTTAAAAAACATCCACTAGCGGCCGGTGATATTTATAACCACTCTAGGCCCACAATTGGCCTATATCAAGGTATTGAGATGAGATTCTTAAACTAATTGTTTCATTATAAATATCAAGATTGCTTGAATATTACCTTGTCGATCTTGAAGGGGTTGCCAAACATGTGTTGTCTGACAGGCTGGGACTCAATCTCGCGGAGCTGTGGCGTCATCCGCTTGAGGTACTCCTGGTAATTGCCCATCTGCGCCACCGGCATCGAATGCACGCTGTCTTCGTCGACTAATCTCGTGTGCGCCAGTGATGGTTGGAGGAAGTTCGCGCGCATTCGAACCACCTGTAAATCATCCATTATAGTTTTGCCATTATACTGTAGGTACATAATATTTTTTAATAACTTTGTCATTCATGAGTTAAGAGGATAATTGGCCCTGCATGCAACTGTGGCACACTGAAATGGTAGCTACAAACAGCGTGCATTAGCCTTAAATTTTTTTGAGGGACAATGTTTACTTTGTCTGATGAAACACGAAGCCACACGGCTTGGGATACATCTGAATAAATTACTTAAAAACTTATTACGAGAGAAACAAAGATATGAATGATCTATTGACCCTACAAATAGCATTAATCTATTTATTTTTCAAACCCGTACCTGATCCAAAAGATCCCTTCGCTGAATGTCAAATGGGTTCCTGTAAGTGTGTGCTCCGGTCTTATGTCTTCCTCTCGACAGTCCCACAACGAACCCACCAAACTCATTCAGTTGGTCCCGGAGAGCTGTGAACTTATCCTGGAGGCACGGGTGTGTTGTCAAATCCTTCTTCAATGGCGACCGCGGCATCACCCGGACGCTCTCTGTGAGCTGGAATATGCCAATAATTTTGATTAAATAATAGTACATTACTGTCAAGGCCGTAAATGGAGCAATTTACGGCTGAGTTATATTGCAAGGCCGAAGCGCAGCTGAGGCAAGAGCAGTACATAAAAGGATGAGGCGAGGTCGAGGCTTTTTAAAATACGAGGACGTAAATTGCAATTTCGGCCGAGGCTTGTACAATACATTTCTTCCTTTTGTGAGGAAACAACGTCGTGTCAAATTTAACATTGGCACCAACAAGCCAGCGCTCGCTTTGTTCCTTTACTTTTTTTTTTTAATTTCGCATACCTATCTCAAACACTAAAAGAACCCTATGTGTACACACAGGCACAGAATATAGTAGTACCAACATAACAAGTGTCCAACAGTTTACATTACCAACCGCTAAAAAAGGTTCTTTTTAGTAGACTGAGCCTGTCTGAAACTAAAAAACGTGTATAAAAATGTGTACATTAAAAACCTCCATTAGCGACCGGCAATGAGTCTATTGACGTATTGTTTTTTTTTAAATAATAATTCTATTTCCGAGCAAAAGGAATAACTCATTGTGTTTTATATTGTATCCTATGTACATAAAGAAATAAAGAAATCTTAGTAGCTTTACTTTGAAAATGTTTTATTTGCTAGACTTTTTAAGGACCAAAATCAAAAGCTATTTCCCCTATTCCATATCCCTATTGACATATCTCCAAAGGCAGGGATCTGGTGGCGAATTAGGCTAGGAGTACAGAAAACTGTAAGAAGACTAATAAAGCTGTCAGTGAATTTTCTAACTGCAAATGTCAAATGATAAATACCTTTGTGTTTTTGTCTAATCTAACATGCACCATACTTAAAAACTCATAAAAAACTTAAAAAGCAATACTGACCTTTTGATTATTACTACTGGAAGCTTTATTAATGACGTCATTGCACAACTTCTCGAACTCAATCTTGGCTTGGTTTTTCAGTCTCTTCAAATAGTTTAACACTGAGAAACTAAGGGAATTATCCTGAGTGTCCGGAATCAAACTCTGCAGGAGTGGCGAAGATGCTCCCATCTTCGTTAGGGCTCTCCGGAGAGGCTGAAAAAAAAACAATCTAAATTGGTATAATCTAAATGAGTGGGTTCGATTCACAGGAAAAAGATTATTAGTTTTATCGATAAGGACAATAACCTGTGAAGGCCTTGATATTTTGTTTATTAGTAAATGTTAAATTATTACTAAATTTGTCCACTGCCTCCCCTGCAGAGTAACTCGTAGAAATAATTGATAATGGTATACGCCGTACATAAATACGTAGGCGAGGAAATTTCCAAGAGTGATGTGAAAAGAGAAACCCCAATTATGGAATTTCATACTTACAGCTACATAATACGACGGCATTCGATCTAAGTACTGTTGAAAGGCCTGCTTCCACTCGGGCGTGGGCTTGCACCGATGAACTTTGAACAACTCATCAAGTAGCGGCAGTAATACGGGGTAGTTGTATGGCAGCACAAATAAGTTCACACAGCTAAGGTTAGTGGACGCCTTCAGGTAGCCAAAAGGATGGCTAACTTCATTGTTTTTGCAACCACTGTTTGCCACAAAAACCTGCAAACATAAATTTTTGCTTTTAATTCGAAGGACTGCTGAAATCTCTAAAAAAATTTAAATATCGAATTTTTTTATAAAAAAACATTCTATTTTTATTCTATTGCCACATTTACACTCTGCCTTGTAGGGCAGGGAAGTGAGCAAGGAAGTGGGCAGCGCGCGAATGTAAATAGGTTACTCGCGTTGTCACTGCCCATGCCGCTGCCGCTGCCCGGCGATCCCTCGATTGTCGGTTTTTCGCGCGGAAGTCAAAGGACGGGCATAACGAGCGCGAGTGAGTGTTTACATTCAGCTTAAGATCCTGTGAGTAAGGGAGATGTCGCCTTGCATCATGTATTGCGCTGTCTCGCTTACTCACTGGAACTTGCATGTGATAGTAGGCCACCAGATGAGCAGTAAAGAAGAATGAAGGCTGAGTGTGAACGCTTACTCGAGTGTTATTGCCGCAGAAGTATTTAGAGAAATATTTCCGGCTGCGACAGGAGCAGTGGCAGGGGCTGAGTGTAAATGTGGGGTATTGATCATTACCTGCCAGCAGATAGTCGGCTGCTTCCTGGCCAGTATGAACTGAGTCAAAGGGCTGGGCTCCAGTTCATACTTGTCGAATGGAAGATTGTCGATAACCATAGGCTCGTGACTAAGACATGTGAACTTCACTACAGGATGGGCTGAACGAGGCGGCTGTGAAATGTGTTTGAAAATATTTAATATTTTTCCAACGCATTTTAATAGTTCCAATATGTTCTTAAAATTCCTTAACTGAAATCTCAAATCTGAATGATTATTCGCATTGTGTAACAATGCTTAATAAATTGTTCAGTGTGAGTGTTATTCATTCCTTGAAATATAATTATGTATACTTATTTAGTCAAAAATTACATCACTGCTATATTTTTAATTTATACAACACACAATAGTTTAAACTAACAATTTAGAATTACCATAAATATTTCAAGGTGATAAACAATTTAGTTTGTTTTACTTTAGATTAGTACTCTCTTCCTGCAAAGTTTACACATGGATATAAGTACATATCACTTGCTAAATTATGATAAAATCGCATAAAAATGAAGCTGTTATTTTTATGCTAATATCGTTTATAATGTTATTGCTATATTATAAAAAACAAAAAAAAAACTCACCAGTGTAGGCGCATTAGGGTCGGGTCGAAAAGACTCCGGTATCGGCCAAAAGCCCACAGCGAAGCCCTTCTGCGCGACAGTGCGAGGCACGTAAATGAGCCGGCGGCAGGAGTGCCAAGCTTGCGGAGCGCTAGGGCCTTGATTCTGCGCTACACCCGCTTGGTACGGCCCGCCATTCCAACGCTTTGAAAGGAAACAATTAGGACACTGAATAAACAGTATTATTCATATTACATTTTGTTGCAACTAATATTAATCTATATTTCTATACTATTATTATAAAGAGGAAAGATTTGATTATTTGTTCGACAACAACTACTGGACCAATTTAAAAAATTCTTTCACCATTAGAAACCCACACTATCCCTGAGTCCCTGAGTATACTTTCATAATTTTTAATTAGTCATTAAATATATAAAATGAATTCATATATATTCCAGCTCTTAAAGTTCATTTCAATAAAAAAAATATAAAATCCTTTAATTGCCTGCAGTTAAAAAATAATTTTCAGCTACAAGAAGTCCATTTAAGGTTATATGTATACACCAGCATACATTTTATAGGTGGTCACTTAGGTCAGTAATGTGTAAATGGAACAATGAAGAAAACTGATATCCCAGCAAGACTTTCCACAACTAAGTTATAAGCTGTAAAATTAGTAAGGCCAGAGTAAAAATAATACCGCAACATACCCCGTTTCTCTCGCTGTCTCCATCAACATCTTTATCAGCTTCATGGCTGATATCATCTATAGGATCAGCACCATCGCGGTTGGTCCCGCCATCGATGGGAGGCGGGTCAGGGCCAATCTTTTCGAAATTGATAACCACGCCGCTTTGCACCTTCTGGACCAAACTGTCGATACACTGCATCAGCATACGATGTGACGTGATGCAGTAAGAACGACCTGAAAAAAATACGGTAGTAGTAAATAGCGAAAAAAATATACTGAGACTTCTACTAAAACGACAAGAGCTGTCGAAAGCTAACTTATAAATTACACCCTGAGCTACTTTGCTTCAATGGGAATAAACTTTTAATTCACAGCTGTTATATGTAAAAATATTTTTTTCTGAACAGCACCCATAGCCCAGTGTCAATTTCAAAACGCTAACGAATGAGAACAAAATGTCGATTGACATAAATAAGCTGCGGTAAATCACGAGGTCAATCTTATGTCAATCCCGTACATTTTGTTATTGTCGTACCTCCTTAACGTTTTGCGATTGTGACTTTGGCTAAGCCCCCAGTACATCTATGTATATCTTTCACTAGAATACATTTACATATAGGTATACAAAAGTTAAGCCGCAGGCGCCACGCCGTGCCCGTCTAGACTCCCCACCGCTCTCTCTAATAACGTCTATCAATAAACTTATTTTTACCATAGGCAATTTTAAATAATGAAGTAGAAATTTAAAGCTATTTAGTGTTCAAATTAATAATACAAGACACCATAAATAGGCAGGGAAATTTTTCGTTTATTTTTTTTTAATAATTTAAGTTTTCTTGAAAATTTAAGTTTATTATAGGTAAGTTCAGCAATTTATTATAACTGATAAAAAATATATATAAACGAACATTCGAATCCGCTAATTATCATTTAGTCCGGTCATGTACCTCTGTAATGTTAGTAAGTAATTTCAATCTGTTCCTATTTTTTAATAGTATATGAAGGAATGACTTTAATTGGCCATATGATTAAATAAATGAATACCTAATATTGGCAAGTAATATTTAAAAAAAAAATATATATATTGTACTTACCTCCAGTAACTTCACACATGGCGTCGATAGGCGATGAATCGGATGGAACAAGACCGGTATCTCTCTCTACGGCCGGAGTACCAGCAAGGCGTAGCACCAGGGAGAAGAGCCTCTGGTCCCATCGGAATGGCTCCCTAGTTAACTCAGATCCAGGAATAGGGCAGTTCATTGGCAGATTAAACTGCAATACAAGATAGAGCACATTAGGGACATATATTATATACAAATAAATAAATAATAATAAATAAATAATAATAAATAAATATATAGGGACAAATCACAGATGGAGTTAGCCCCAAAGTAAGTTCGAGACTTGTGTTATGGGATACTAACTCAACGATACTATATTTTATAACAAATACATATATAGATAAACATCCAAGACCCAGGTCCATCAGAAAAAGATCATTTTTCATCTTGACCTGACCGGGGATCGAACCCGGGACCTCCTGAGTAGCGGTCAGGCATGTTAACCATTACGCCACGGAGGTCGACAAGGATGTTGGATTAAATAAAACAAATATCAAAAAGATTTCTTGTTATTTAATTTCAATAGACATATTCTGACATGTCCCAAACGATCATAACATACTTATTTTTCAATAATAACCCCCTCTTTTAATAGTAAAAGACCCCCCCCCCCCCCCAAGGTACCTCTTTTTAAAGTAAAAAAAAACCAGGACTAGGCCCATTGAATGCTAGAGTCATTTTTATTGCGTTAATACTAAACAAAGTAAAGGAAAAAACCTATTGAAACAGTATGTATGAAAGAAAGAAAAACAATTTTAATTACAAAAAAGCTTCAAAGATAGTCTAAGCTCCTTATTCATAAAAATCAACAAATGGTTGTTAAGCCCGTTTCAACTAATACATGTTGTTGTGTATCTTTCTTTCGCGGTAAATTTCGATTAGAGAGTAAGAGCCATATACAAAGGTGTGTTAATGACCACTTCCCATCTTCCTTCGTGCGCTGAAGGGTTTAACACATTCACCATCATACTCATCAAAATTAGTAAAGGCTTGTTGAGCTTTGAAGTAAAATGTGTTTTGTCTATTTTTCACATTAATATTGATAAGAGAAAAAGAGATAAAACATATTTTTTTTTATAATGACCTAAACACATTTAACTAATTTTGCCAAGGTCAAGATAAAACTGTTATAGAAGGAGAGAGAAGAAAAAATTATGGTTTTATGCAATATTTAATGGTCAATAAAACTGTTGGTCAAATTAAATTCTGAATAGATTTTCAGGCAATACTGTAAGTACAGCAACAGAACTGAAAACTAAGTAGTAAATAGACGTAAAAATAAGTCAAGGAAACAAGTCAAGGTGCTAGTTCAACTTGCAACGAGTTCCATGCATTGAATATTGAATAAGCTAGATTTTCATAGCTTTTTGTAATAAAGTTTACATAATAAATAGATTAATTTTAATAATAAAAATTCCAAGTGACTATTCTGAATATCAAAGGTTAAATGGTTCCTTGAATAAGTCTAAATTTGCAACATTTTAATATAAGAGATTCTCACAACTTGAACTTAATTGTTCTTGTGTACCCTCAAACTATGAAAAACAAGCAAGATTTTAAAAAACATTGAAAGCTTCCCAAGAGTAAAACACTTGGTTAAAAGTTAAAAAATACTTTAATTATTAAGTACATCCATTACTGATTCATGTATTAAAGGCATTGTTGTTTTATAGTGTCTCTCTTCATAATTATGCTGATTCTGAATATCTAATCAACATTTTTAATCATTATTTTCGTTATCTTCTCTAAAAACATCAGTTTTAGTGATCTAATAAAATAAGTAAGCACCTATTTTAAAATAAACTTACTTCTTCCTGTATGCCAGCATTACTCGATAGTTTTCCTCCATCAGTTATAACAACAATTACAGATGGCTCCAAATAGAATGGACACCTGCCTTGGCCATAGGTGTCTATACCAGTTTGCATCCGGTTTATGTTCAAAACATCGAATGCATGTTTCAGAGCCGCACCCATTGTAGTCAGCCCAAGGCATTGTAAATTTTTAAGTTCATTTATAAATGTTGCTAAGTTTTCTTTCCACCCAGCCTGAAATTATAATCATGATAATAAAAATTGTGTAGAATTTAGTAAGTACATCACTTAAGGTGATACCTCGGTGAACACTAGCGCCACCGTCATTTAAAAATCATTACTCACTGAAAACACAAGTTATCAAAAATCCCTCTGCTGTAATTAAGGTTCTGGATCTGAAGTTAATTTGAAACATATTAAATTATTAAATTATAATTCCCTATAGTTACAAATTGAATTATTGCTTAAAACGGCCACTTTTAGCAGTTTTTCAATTAGTAACTATATGGAACTATAATTTAATATGATTAAAATTAACTTTAGGTCCAGAACCTTAATTACATAACAGGGACTTTTGATAACTAATGTTTTCAGTAAATAATGATTTTTAAATGATGGTGGCGCTAGTGTACACCAAGGCTTCGTCTTAAAACAATCATCATGAATATTTACTTTCTGTACTACTACAGTTTAATTTTTAGGAGACTAGTAGACTACAATATAATTGTCTAATCAAACAAATCCCAACTAATGTAATAAATGTGAAAGTGAGTTTTTATATTTGTTTGTTACCTCTTCATGACCTATCTACTGAATCAATCTTCGTTTCGCATACACATAACTGAGAGTATTGAGAAGGACATAGGGTACCTTTTATCCCGGAAAAAGCACTGTTCCCCAGGGAAATTCATGCGGGTGAAGCCGCGGGCGAAAGCTAGTAATTTCGCTATCCCATTGTAGCTTTTCTCCAGTAAGACTATACAACGTAGATCTAATGCTTGCATAAATCAAGTGGAGCATCTGCTATCCTCACAATGTTCAAATTTCCCCCCCAATACGCCGTTTCACTGTGTGGTCGGCGTAGCCAATGAGAATGCGACGAGAGCGCAGTCGCGACATTGCGAGCGCTATCGCGAAGGCAGCTACAGCGGCACTTCGTCCTGTTTACGTTGTGCTATTTCAGTTAATATCGCACAAATCAAAGTATGTAAATGTCCTGGATGGCAGACTAAAGTGCTTCACAGGTGGTCAACATGGGACCGGCGTGGATGTACTGTTGTAAACATAAACAAATAAGAAAATCTAACTAACGTGTTCACACTAAAGTACTAACCTTGATGTTCGCGGGTGGCTCTTCGAAAGTTAGAAGCATATATCTGTCGCCTCTACTTTCAGGAGAACGTTGACGAACCTAGTAAAAAAAAATATTATCAGTTCAACACACGCGATAAACAAATCGATCACAAAACGAGGCGGTTGACGAGTCGATGACACTGTACGTACCTTTACGAACGTTTCCACAGCGCCCTTGGCTACATCGAGCAACGTTGGGCGTCCGCCCAAATAAGCTCTCTGGTTCATGGAAGCTGATGTATCTATTAAAAAAACTATTATAGTCATCGTGAAATTTTCCTAAATGTCCCTCTAAATACATTAATAATGCGCACGCTAATGAGAACTAAGAACAAAAATGGCCGCTACATCGTACGCAGACTCGTTGACAGGCGACCGTCCGACAGCCGCTTCGACGAGCAGCTGAACAAGCTACGCCACGAAGACTCCAAAAGTACCACGTGACCTAATCATGCCTCGGCTATTCTCGGGTTGAATCGTTCGGCATTGTTCGTCTCGAATCCTGTCAAAAATGTTGCCAATTTTTCCAATAATTATTCCCAATCACATAATCCATACTAATATTATAAATGCGAAAGTCTGTCTGTCTGTCTGTCACCTCTTCACGGCTAAACGGATGGACCGATTGTGATGAAATTTGGTAGGGATGTAGTTAACGACCTGAGGTCAAACATAGGCTACTTTTGGGCGCGATATAACCGAGTCCCACGCGGGCGGAGCCGCGAGGAACAGCTAGTATTATTATAAAGAAAGAATATGGGGGGTTAACCACCGTCTCTTAAAACCATGCAAGATCCAGTGAGTAAGCTAGGCAGCGCCATACAAGATGTAAGGCGACATCTCCCTCACTCACTTGATCTTGAATGGAGGTAGCCACATCAGCCACATGTTCCCAATCTTATGTAAATATAATACAAACACCAAAGCAGAGTTTGCATTTATTGTAGCAACAAAAGTGATTTCATATCCTTATAATAATTAACAAAACTGTTTAGCTAAAATTTGTTTTGAATTGTCATTTTACGTTAAATACCTATTGGTAAGAAAAAAAGGGGGAAAACAATTTTTATTTAAAAGTATCTGTAGCCCGCGACTTCGTGCGCGTCGCGTGGGCCTCTTTCCCGCTATCGTGGGAATTTCAGGCATTGCTCCCGATATCCGCGCGGGAATTGCCCGGAAATCTCCCTTTTCTTCTATATAAAATTTTTAATGACAATAATGAATACAAAAAAGAATTATCCAATTTGGTGCATTCGTTCGTAATCAAACATGCCTTGTGTTCATTCAAATGACGATAACATTTTTTTAATGACCCGATTTCGATGAATAAAAACTTTAGATGTTCTTCAGAGTTAAAACAAAACAATTGGTGAAAGTTTTCACCAATTAAAGAAATCGGTTCAGGTGCCTTACCACCATCTTCAAAAACCATTCAAGAATGTCTAGGAGTGCTATTTTTGAGATGTATGACTCACCCAAAACCGGTGAGTCGAATGATTATCGTTCGTTTTCGAGTGATTTTCATGCGACATAATCGGTGACTCGATCGATACTCATTCGACTCACCGGTTTTGTTTATGTCATACATTTCAAAAATATGTAGTACTCTAGATGGCTTCAAACCCATACGATACGTACGATGCATATGACAAGAGATGGAACTAGAATGACGCATGTTTCGGATTGGTTCGTTTATTATTATGTCTCATATCTCACATAATCACTTATAGGTTTTTCTTTTGCGCAGTTAATTCTAAATCTGTGATAAATACATAGGGTGACATAAATTATACCATGTTATGGTAAGAGTATAAAGTGGATATACATATGGTTATCCATTATTTCTATCATTTACACATATTAAATATGCATCAAAATCCCGTTTTTATTTCAAGGGAACAGAAGGAAGTATTAGTTACTGTTAAGACCTGAAATGAGGCAGTTTACAGCCGCGGCCAACTGTGCTATATTTATTTAATGTTTCATTTATTATCATTTTTTTTTTAAATTAGGGTATGTAGAATAGCAACTATTCTATTCTACCCTAATTTCTGTAAAAAATTTTTAGTGGTCATACTAATTTAGTTAAAAGTATAATTCTTTTTTTAATTTCTATATTATATAAATTATATTATTTCTATTAGAAAGTATTTCATGAATTTTGTTATTATTTTATTTGTAGTTACTTTGAATAAGTGTACATATAATGTTCGATAAAATACTGCATTATTTTTAGCGGTAAATTTGAATAATGATTTCTTAAAGGTGAATATACCTTAGTTACGTAGTCTGTGGCTATAGTCCGAGCAGGAATTATTCCTTTTACCCGTGATAAACACTCTACTTTTCATTTCAAATATAAGGAAAGTAAAAAAAAAAGTATTTATCAAATTAATAACAGAAAAATCATGAGTAGTAGACCTATGTACTTAAATGATATTGTGTTGATAATTCAATCAGTTTTAAATTTTGAACATGGAACATACCGCGTGCCTCGGGTCTGTCCGTTCCGCATAAGATCAGCACACACCACAGACTAGGGAGGAGATACTATACTAGGCACACACCAAGAGCATTGCAGAGGCGTTACCATCAACTGTTTTAGCGAGTTTAGTATTATCAGAAAAATTAAATGCAAAATTAAATTAACTTCTTAACCTGATGTTCAGGACCATCGCGTTTGTATATGTGTTTATACACTGTATATGTCCATATTTAAGAAGTAAATATTTTAGTGTTATCAGAAAATGCATTGCTCTTGGTGAGTGCTGACCCTAATAATTATTTTTTAAATTCGCACAGACTGTTTATACTTACACGTTTTTTTAAGAAATTTTATCGTTGTCAATTTCCTTCCAAAGTCACAGACAAAATTTTGTTCTATATTTTGAAAGAATGATGGCGGAATTTGTACGAATAAAAATTTAAATATAGAGAACTTATAATAAATCGCATTAGTAAGAATACTTCACTAGTAACATGTTTACCAACACAAAAAAATTTTAAACCCCAGGGTTATTTTAATTTTACATTTTATAAAAGTCGACCTTTAGTTTCGTTTTCATTCGCCATTTTTAAGGCAACTGAAACATTATGTCACCCTGACAGTTGTTAGCATTGTCAAAGCGATATTGAAAGTTCATTATGGTAGGTTAGATTCATCAATTTAGTACCTGGGGGGCTATACCATCTCTTAAAACCATGCAAGATCCAGTGAGTGAATGAGATGTCGCCTTACATGATGTATTGCGCTGTCCCGCTTTTTCACCATGGTCATGGTGGTAGGCACCCTGGAAAGTGTTCCTGAGCCAAACCATTTATGTAACAAATGCCCTTATTTTCTATCTATCTTTCGTACAAATTCTACTACTTAAAATGAATATTTTTCTTAATACAAAAAATTAATAATTTCATTGTTAGTTTGGTGTAAGATTTTGTTTGGCCTCGAATTGGCCAAACAAAGAAAAAATTGCCACGTTGACAGAGACAATAATATGAAAAATATCGTTGGTCCTTTTCTTACTCATGGACTTCCCTATTTCGCCATCTCACTTTTTTACCAAATAAAAATTGATTGCTTAATCACAGGTACAACTATTTAATCTATGAACCTAACCTAACATAATGAACTGTCAATACCGTCTTGACAATGCTAACAACTGTCAGGATGACATAATGTTTCAGTTGCGACAATAATGGCGAATGAAAACGAAGCTAAAGGTCGACTTAAAAAAAATTAAATATTAAAAAAACCCCGGGGTTTAAAATTTTTTTGTGGTGGTAAACATGTTACTAAGTAGTTATGTATTCTTACTAATTCGATTTAATTTATGTTCTCTGTATTTCAATTTTTTATTCGTACAAACAATGTATGGAGTTTCGCCATGACTCTTTCATTCCCGCCTTAGGGAAGAAAGTGATTATAATATGGGATTTTTCGGCCCGTGGGAGGGCATGAAGCGTTTTCCACTCTATACTCAGATCAGGAAAACACTACTTTCCGTGTATGAGAAGTGAAAAAATATTTACATATAACATTTTCTTCATCCGAGCGTGTTTCCTGGTTGCATCTTCAGCTTACGCTTCAGAACCTATGTATATGATTCTAGATTTGTTATTGTAATAATAAGAAGATCATAGGATCTCAACTCAAGATATAAATATGCGTGAATAGGCTGCAGTGACCGCGTGCCGTGATGGCCTGCATAAAAATGCAGGCCATCTGCTTCACTACCAAAACGTTTAAGTCAAAGAAGTTTGGCATCTTGTATAATCTCGATATACTAGCCACAGGTAAATTTTTTTATCATCAGTGTCCCCCCAAGTCGAGCGCAAAGCACCACATATTCAGGCCCCTATTTCAGAACCTCTGGATAAGACCAGGAGTGCTATTTTTGAGATGTATGGCTCACCCAAAACCGGTAAATCGAATGATTATCGTTCGTTTTCGAATGATTTTCATGCGACATAACCGGTGACACGAACGATAATCATTCGACTCACCGGTTTTGGGTGAGTCATACATCTCAAAAATAGCACTCCAAAACGCAATTTTTTTTGTCATCCAGTAAGCTATAATCACATACTTAAATTTATAAATTATCAGATATTTTTTCTGCTATTGTTATTCATTTGCAAAAACTTGTTGATTGTGTTTTAGATATGATAACTAGTAATTAAGACTTATTATACACTGCTAGTTTTCCTAATAAAATTAATATATATATTTAAATACGTTACGTATGTACACGTTTTTACAAAAAAAGTGAAATCCCACCAAAAACATTCTGTAAAAAACTAGCCAAGTCTCGATGGAGCTGCTTGTTTATCTCTAAAAAGTAATGTAATCAGTCATGCCAAGTTTAATGTTTCTTACTGCGTGTGTACAAGCGAAAATAATCCACCATTATTATGCACAAATACACAAAAAAACATAAATGGAAACTAAATACAACACCGTAATGTTGTCACTTTTACCTTCGCGCCAAAACTCCTAGCATGGACACGGGCTTACAAAGGTTATTTCTCAGTGTAGTGGCAACCGCTTTATGTCAATGTCAGTATTGCTTTACGCCAAAGTCAAACTTGTCTGAAACATTGCTGAAACATTTCAGTGATTCTGATTTGATTTTACTGTACAATACTGTCACACAGAATTAATAATTAAATTAGCTCGCTCTCGTTTGCTCGTAAGTTAAATTCAAATTACTATAGGTACCTAATAACAGTAAGTAAAAAAAAAAATATTTTGGCCTGCTTGCTTGCCGGTGTTTCTTCATGTCTAACAATTTATCTATTGTAAACAAGAAGAAATTTCATAAATAACTACTTACTGTCAGCGAGAGAGACTACTTACCTATAACATCAATAAACAGTGGTCATTTCTATCCTTGACATCCCGCTAAAGCTCAAAGCTGAGCTGATTCACCAGGAAAGGAT
Organism: Apomyelois bistriatella; assembly: GCA_947044815.1. Taxonomy (NCBI): domain Eukaryota; kingdom Metazoa; phylum Arthropoda; class Insecta; order Lepidoptera; family Pyralidae; genus Apomyelois; species Apomyelois bistriatella. The sequence continues at coordinate 9,801,969 of OX345689.1, forward strand.
AATCAGTGCTGTGCTGTGTGTAAAGTGCTGCTGTTTATCTTGAAAAAAAGACCTGCATGTTTCTAACCTTCATTTTTAACGTATTTTTCACGTATTTTGGCTACAGGTTTAAAAATGGAAGAGGTTTTAGAAAAACTTGAAGCAACGGTTGTTGGTGAACCTTCAGCTGAAAAACCTAACTTCCAAGATCTGTATAAAAATTGGGGGAGACTTGGGAATCAAGAGGAAAGACGTAAGGAGCTTCTTGAAACACAAAAGCAGTGAGTTTGCATGTTTTTTGTTGTTTACAAATTGTGATTTAATAATAGACTTCTTAATACCTTGGTATCTGAAAGTCTTAGATTCGTTATTCTACACACATAAATAGTGAGACAAATCAATGGCCGAAAATAAGGTTTTGTAAAAAAAATTGAATATGATCCTACTTGTACGCGAGCTGTCAAATAGGATCCCATAACTATGATCATTAGACAATATGAATCACTTCAGTTATTAAGTATACCGCACATGTTCTTCATTCAAATGACTCGCATATCTATGATCATATTTTTATGATTGTCTAATAGTTCTTACTAATTGTTTAACAGATGTAAATGTTTCCAACTGGTTTGCACTTGAATATGTCACATAAGAATAGTATTTTGTTGGGTTAATGACCATTACCTATAATCTGTAATGGCCAGTGTAATGTGAACTTATATGGTATACTTATTTGCATTTCACAACTTGATCTTGTCTATAGACAACAAGCTACTTATATAAAGTGACTAGCGACCCGCCCCGGCTTCCCATGGGCATAAAAACCTTTCTCTTGAATTACTCTATCTGTTTATTAAAAAAAACCACATCAAAATCCGTTACGTAGTTTTAAAGATTTAAGCATACAAAGCGATAGGAACTGAGAAAGCGACTTTGTTTTATACTATGTAGTGATAGTAATAGTAATACTCAAGCCATTATGGACTTCAACTGTGGGGATTTGCTTGCGATTCCAACTCCAAGGGACACAGACAGGGCCAACACCCCATGGATTACCATTAACACCAAAATCCATGACCCAGTCCTAGTATAGTAATGGAGGAAATAAGACTGTTGTCTGAACACTATAAAAATTGGCTCATTAACCACCTGAATGAACTGGCATCAGATCTTATTAATTACCATAAACTTGTTGCATTTAAAATATTATATGTGTTACCGGCCAAACCTGAAATTTACGTTCTTTGACATTTAAGGGTATCTGTAAGTCTTAAAATATAATTTTTTTCTAGCTGTAATGTTGCACTGCTAAAGCCTCTCCTCTTTTCTTTCATGCTTCTCTGTCCTGTGCTACTTCTTTCCAAACTTAACCCTTAAGTTATAATATATAATAATAATAAATAAATAATAAATTCCTTCCTTCTTTTTCTTGGCCTTCCTCTCTTTCTATACAAATTGATCAGCTGGAACCCACCAGCCATGTTGTTAATAGTTTAGCTCATCATTCCAAATGCACAAAAGACCCTACCAATTCCACTTCAGCCTAGATGATTTCTTCCCTACATCTGAGATTTGAGTAATAGAATGCAGTGTTTTGTTTCTTACACCCGAATACTCAAACTACTCAATTTTGAGAGCTGCTCAAATATTATGCTGTGGCACTGATCGTCAACGATGTGACAGTGACAGTATGATACTTGAATAGCTCTCAAAATTGAGTAGTGTGTGAGTATTCGGGCATTAGTCTGTCAAAGAATTTTACACCTAAAATGCTGTGTTCCATCCTTCTTTGGCCAACCTTCAATTTAGACCATTGCTCTTTAGTAGGTGATTATTGTTTTCTGAAGAAATGTTGGTAATTTGCCTTTTGAGTAGCTCTTTTATCGACAAGAAGCTTTTCCAAGCATTTTCGATCCTGCTTTAGATTTCCTTGATTTGCTAATCGTTGAAAGAGATTACTTGTCTGAGGTATATGTACTTATTGATTAATTAAAGTATAGAGTATAATTAAATTAAGTATTGAGTCTTACATTACTTGCCCATCTACCTCAATTGACCTTGGTTTTGGTCTGTTTAATTTGAAGTCCATTTTGAAGGCTTGCCATGCTTAGATCTTAAAGTATTATTTAAGAAATATTATGTACCTACTTTAGTTTATTTTGGGCAATAAAGTTATTACAAACAAACTACCTACTTAGACTAGGAGGTTGGTTTGGTAAGTATTATTAAAATAATTATTGATTATGAATTTGGTTTTATTGGTATTGGGTTACAAGGTCAATCGACAATGGACTTCCTGGTGTTGTTCTTCTTTCAATTGCTTAACATGCCTCTAACATAACTTCAGGCGATTCAAGTTCACAATCTCGTTCATACTTTGTATAGATGTTCCAAACTGGAAACATCTATACAAAGTATGCTTTACTGGACTACAGATACCTCTGTAGTCAGTAAGTAAATAGATTAAGAAAAATTCATATTTTTATAACGGTATTTTTTATTTATTTTATCTTGCAACTCCACACATCTATCTTAACATTAGCAAGAGCATTCTCCTTTCATCCGTTATTTACTTTTCGGTTTCAGACATAATGTGACCAAATTTGAACCTAATAGTTTCAATAAGTAAAATTCGGAGAAAATCGACTTATAGACTCACATATAAGAGTTCCGTATACTTCAGTGTAGTATACGGCACCCGAAAAAGGGAGACATTAAGAGTACCCGAAATCGAAATAAAGTAAATTAACAATTAAAATTATTATTTGGTTGAGATGGATTTAATTAAACTAAACATAAAAAAATGAAGATCGGTTCCTGAAGCGCGGCTCGAAATCGGGTCCATCCTAAGCCAATGTGAATATAAGACGACCAGCTATACTGTTCCAAATAATTGGCTGTTGGCCCGTTGGCTCACTGAATCCAGACACAATAGAAAAACTATTATGTGATATATTTGTGCGCGAACCAATCGAACAAAAGCAAACATCTATCGCGAAATTTGAACGCAATGCTATATAGTTTAGCTTTGTCTTATACTGTAACTATACAATAGCAAGATAGTATATCGTAGTCCTGTATAAAAGGGTTACGGAGTTCAGACGACAGTCGCTTCATTGTAATAAGCAGTACCGCCAAATAAGGGCCATAATTAATAGCGTACCCTGGGATATGAAGGGTAAGCTGAAGATGCAACCGGGAAATACACTCGGACGAAGAAGTAGGTATAGCGTAGCCTTAAATGCGCTTTATTTCGTTATCATCATGCTTGTACTGCGTTTATTTAAATCTACCTCTCAAGGATTTTATTAATGTTATTATGCTATGTACTTAGTTCACTCAAACTTGATTCACTGAAGTATATATCGGATATTATTACCTAATAAGATTATTTCTTTCTCACTCTTGCATTTAGAAGTACACATTTTAAGATGTATGGAACGATTACATTGTAAGTTCATTATATAAGTGTTTATTTTAGGTATGGAAATCCCATACACGCGGACGTGTTCGTTATGGTCGAATCAATTGACGTTGTGTGGGGAAACTGTGAAACATTGTTAAAACTCCCTCTATACATATATGTGGCGTTCCAAGGAATTCCTTCGAAGTCCAAAGTTCCTTGGAACGTCACATATATTCTCCAATTTGTTAATGTATATTTTTCATGAACTTCGGTTTTATGGGTTGATATAGAATTTCACATCATTGTATCGATTTGATGATTTTAAATAGAACTAAAACCTTATTATTTTACAGTGAACGAAATAACAAGCTTGACAAATTAAGAGGAATTTTAGAAATAGTACAAAAGAATGAGGAGAGGGACATTTTCAGATCGAACACATGGGTAAGTTACTCCTATTGTAAACATATTGACTTACCTCAAAACGGGCATTGAATATTGAGATTTTGAATAGTTGTAAGTTTAGGTTATGATTGAAATGCAAAAGCATTGGACAAAAATAATTTAAAAGTGACCAATCCAATAAATTTTTGGATGCCGAGTAAATGAAATGCTTGTTTCACGTACTTACCTATTTATTTATCACTATAGTTACCAAGTCGTACCCTAACCACCACTACATAATTTAACTGAATGTATATTCAGTAGTATTATTTTAATATGTAATATAATTTCCAAGTCTGTCTCACACCTAAGCTACATACGTACGTCGTACGCGTGCAAAAAAGAAATCACCTTTGTATTGCCAAAAATAGTAAATAACCACCAAAATTAAAAACCCTATTTGGCATAAAATATATGGTTAAAGAAAATTCTCATGAAAGAATTTTAAAAATTCACTTATAAAGAATAAGTATATAATTTTAAAAATATAATTCAAAAATACATTTAAGGCATGGATGCTTGCACTGAATCAATATATTTGTTCCCATTTAAAATTCGAAAATCTTAATAAATTTGGCCTAGGTAATATGGAGCAGAGCATGTAATATTAAATAAACATTTAGAGCAATTGATTATTGGTGAAACTATTAATTTTTTTAACATTATTTTTTTAGCTTTTTAAAAACTCCTTGAGTCTAGAACCTCATAATCAGATCAAAGCTGTGACAAGTATACTGTATTCATTTTCAGGTACAATATAACCCAAATATACATGTCGCAGGATTTAACAAAAGATCGTCATACTATGATGTACTCATGCTGTCCGAGTGGATAATAGAGAGACCTCTAGACTTTTATGAGAATTGGTACATAGTGCCATGTCCAAAGGGAAAAAGGGTGCTAGTAGTTGCAAGTTACGTTAGTATTCCTACTTCTCATAATATTTTTTATTTTATTTTATTTTTTTACATTTTCTGCATAATTTCCTTCATAATATTTTTTATTTCAGGGTACTACAAAATTATTCACTAAATGTGGTAAATTTGTGACCGAATTTAGAACTGGTTTGCCTGGTGGTAACCCATCAAGCAAACGAGCATCCTGCAGTGTAATAGATTGCTTTTATGACGAAAAGCATCAAACATTGCACGTTTTGGATCTTCTTGCCTGGAATAACCAACCAATGACAGATTGTGACGTAAGTGAAAGAAAATCTTATACAATACTAGCGGCCCGGTACGTGCTTCGCTACGTATAAAGTGTAATAATAAAAAAATGAAGAACCGCTCAACCGATTTTGTGCAAACTTCACGTAAACCATCTACTAAATAGTCTGAACAAAGCCTAAACATTTGATTTTTATATATATTGATTGGTATGACACATATTATATTATACCGGATGCACCCCGAATATAAAGCCACAAGTGCATCTGGGGCTTATCTGGCTCTGGTCAATTTAAGACCTCGTTAAATATGTTCACGACCTTCATCGACTAATTGTAGTATTTTGGTATAATACAATTTTGGATTTGTTAAAATGGGACGAAACTATGACAGTTCATTCGATAAACATAGATAAGGTATATAAGGGAGTAAATATTTACCTAGATTCCTTATACATATACGTCTTTAGTTCGAGGCCAATTAATGTGTCGATGACGAGTGGTATATATTTTTTAATTATTTACTGGCAGTCCACCCCGGATTTGCCCGCGGTAATTACATAGCCTATGTTTTTCGGGTGAATGTAGCTTCTGAATGGTCAAAGAATTTTTAAAATACAAATCTTCACTCTTTATGATATAAATATAGAAATAGAGAAAAGTAATTATTTAACGTTTGTCCATTGATGAATTTGTTGAAATTTTATTTGTATTTGTATATTAATTTTAAAATAAATCTAATAATAAAAAATATTTTCTTTTAATTTTCAGACCGAATTCCGACAATTTTGGCTAAAAACGAAATTTTCCGAACTGTCACAGCTAAATGTGCAAAATAAATTGAACAACGCTATATTTAGTTTGTTGCCAATGGTACCTTGCACGCCAGAATCTTTAAATGCGTAAGTAGTAGTTACGTACCCGCTTTACAAAATTTTGTTAAATGTGCACTGATTATGCCCAGCAGTGGACTGTCTGCGGCGGATGATGATGATAACAGTCGGTACAAGGTGGATTGAGCTCCAGCACGACGGAAACGCGTTTGTAACGCGTGTTTAGCACGGCCTAGCTGGGATTGGTCGCCGTTATTGGCATTTTTATCTTGAGCTCTTCCGTGCTTCGGAAGGCACGCGGGCAGCCTGAAAAATCTGTAATTGTTGGCCACACACCCAGATCATATTCCTCTTCGTCTGTTTTCCCTGTAAAAAAAGGCTAATTGCGAGTGGGACTCGCGCCCTGTGGTTCTAAAAACGCCACTTTGAGCAATTCATCGAATCGAATTCATATTACGAATTCCTTAGCAATTCTTTAGCAATTCCTATTTCTTTTAATTTTTTTGAAGAGGAATTGCAAAGTTTAATTGGTCATTTTACAAAAAATATAGGATTTGCTACAGAATTGCTAAGGAATTCGTAATATGAATCGATTCGATGAATTGCTCAAAGTTGCGTTTTTAGACCCCCTGAGGGTTCCCTACCACCACAAAATACTAAATTTATACTTTTCAACGGCTTTCCTTTAATTTGTATATAAAAATAATTTATCTTTACATTTATTTTTTTAATTTAAAATTAATGTTCTGAGATTTATTCCTGAATAGGTACTATATGATAATGCTTCATACCAAATTTAATGATTCCCATTAAATATTGCAAAATTATCGAAAATTGCAATTGCAAATGTCGCATATAATTTTGATAATTTTACAGCGAAAAGAGACTGTACGCCTGAGTTTTGAATTTCAACGAGTTATTTCAACGTTCAGGCGTTCCTCAGAAAAAAACTGTTTGACAGACAGACAGAGAAAAAAGTGATCTTATAGGGGTTCCGTTTTTGCCTTTTGAGGTACGGAACTCCGGAAGGTTCCGGAGGTCAGACGGCAGTCGCTCTATTGTAATAACCAGTACCACCAATTCTGGGCTCTGAAAGCGTAAGCTGAAGATGCAACTGCAATAAACGGATAAAGATGGCAGACTGGTATTAAACCCATGTTAAAGTCTCACTCCATATTAGTGTCAATTTTTGTGCACGCTCTCATAATCTCTGTTACAGATTCATGATGACATATCCTGCATTCAAAGACAATGTTCCCGTATTGGATGGACTGTTGTTTTACCACAAGAAAGCGCATTATATATCAGGAGAGACACCATTAGTGGGCTGGCTGTTTCCCTTTATGGTTCCAGAAGTATTTGGATCGGGTAATTACTACTTCCTAATTTATCTATCTTTGCTTCTAAGCTTATCTTTACTTCTATACTAATATTATAAAGAGGAAAGATTTGATTGTTCGTTTGTTTGTTTCCATCGAATAGGCTTCGAAATTACTGGCCCGATTTGAAAAATTCTTTCACTGCTTGAAAGCCGCACTATCTCCGAGTGACATATAGTATACAGTATATATACTATGTATGTACCACGGGCGAAATGGGGTGGACTGCTAATCCATACTAATATTATAAATGCGAAAGTCTGTCTGTCTGTCTGTCACCTGTTCACGGCTAAACTACTGGACCGATTGTGATGAAATTTGGTAGGGATGTAGTTAACGACCTGAGGTCAAACATAGGCTACTTTTGGGCGCGACATAACCGAGTCCCACGCGGGGCGAAGCCGCGGGGAACAGCTAGTATATAATAAAGGTAAATGATTAGTTGTATGGTACTCGGCTTATGGCTCGGCTCATGCAAACATCGTCTAGGGTGCGCTTAACGCGATTTCTTATTAACTTACTTCCCTGCATAAAATAAGTTTTGGGATTCGAAGTTCTTTGTGATTTCTTGTCGTTGCTGGAATCTGACATCTTTAAACTACCACTGGGAAAAGAGTTATAAAATACCACTTCTTAAGCCAAATAGAAATTACGTATATTTATTTATATTTATCAGTCTAATCGGCTTGGCGTATAGCCTATTTTTTGTTAATAACACGACATAGAACCCGCGTGTGACATGTTCATTATTTTTTCAGACATAACTGTGCATCCTATTTTCATGGCTGAAAAGCCAGAAGACTATGTGAACCAGGCTGATTTTATTCAGAAATTTGAACAAAAGTATGCAAAGAGGAGAAAGAGGAGATCCAAAGGCACATCGGAATCCAGTGTTACTGTATGTTTTTATTTTGTATACTTACTACATGTCAACCAGCAGTGCTATTTTTGAGTTGTATGACTCACTCAAAATGAGTGAGACGAATGATTTTTAATTAGACACACAAACTTTGAGTGAATACTAATTAAGATGATACCTCGGTGAACACTAGCGCCACCATCATTTAAAAATCATTATTCACTGAAAACACAAGCTATCAAAAATCCTTCTTAAGTAATTAAGGTTCTGGATCTGAAGTTAATTTTAAACATATTAAATTATTAATTTATAGTTCCCTATAGTTGCAAATTGCAATATTGCTTAAAACGGCCACTTTTAACAGTTTTGCAATTTGTAACTATATCGAACTATACTTTAATAATTTAATATGTTTAAAATTAATTAACTTCAGATCCAGAACCTTAATTACATAACACGGCTTTTTGATTCCTTGTGTTTTCAGTGAATAATGATTTTTAAATGATGGTGGCGCTAGTGTTCACCAATGTAACGTCTTAAGAAACAAGTGTGGCAAGGCTCATCCTTTAATCCGGAAACTAGTACACTTTGTTTGCAATAAATTTTATCTAAAAAAATAAAAACTCGAGTTGATAGGTTTTTTAAGACTTCATCATTTCTTTTAAATACCAAAATTATGAGGTTAGTCCATATTTTTTTTACTAAATAAATACATTTACTAGGCTTTCGCGGGTAGATTTTCAGATGAAATGATTCATAATGTAATGTTCTGTCTTGTTTACTTTAAAATAAAGAATTGACTTCAGTATCTACATAGTTGAGATTTAATATATTTCTTTCAGAGTAATTCAGAAAAAACCGAGACGGGAAATGGCGAAGCAATGGATGCGGATGAGGCTGTGGGGGCAAAAGAGGAAACTGAAGCTACGGTCGCAGAATTATCTGAACTGGGCACTAATAATGAGGTACAATGTACGCCAGATAGGGCGTAAGAGTAAACAAGTAAATTTACTGTTACTGGTCTACATATCTTTGTGGCCCACTGTACAAAGCTATGTCAAAATAAAAACAAAAAAATAATGGTCTCTTACCAAATAGTTCCCTAAAATCGATCTCAATTTCCATTTACTGTTAAAAATAATATTTTTTTTTTTTTTAATAGATCACAATCGTTAGACGGTGTCAGATGCCTTTGGATAGCCTGGAAAATCTGACATTGTTGGCCTAGTTGGTTTGGTTTCCCTGTAATAAGGGTTACGGAGGTCAGATCAGCCAGGACCATCATTAAAAACTGTGATTTGATCCGTCAGCTGAAGATGTAGTTAGGAAATACGCTTGGATGAAGAAAACAAAACTCAAGTCAAAGCAATGCTGATCACGTGCTCATTATTTCGAATGAAGAGTGGGTGGTTATCAAAGCAAAATGACCACGATGATATAACGACCGTAACGTAGTAAGTCATGGGAGCAAAACGTCCGCAATTTAAAAGGGCCAAGCAACAAATTGTCGCCGTTTACTTGTGTGTCAATTTAGTTGTTTCTTTCCTCTCTTTTTTCTATTACCCAATCTCTCTACCAATTTAATTCTATCTCCATATATACATATTTAGTTTCATTTATTACAGAGTCAACAAATTGCAAAGAATGAAAAATCTACAATAGAAACAGATAATACGAAGGATACTATGGAAGCAGAGGAGATGCCGAAATAAAGTTTTATTCCACTTAAATAAGTAATAGTTAAGGTTATTAGATCCTTCAGTTAAAGGTTAAAATGGTCACTTTCGTCTGTCGTTTACACGTTGTTGTTGGTTGATGTGAATTCTGCTGTAATTATAAAATTAACCCTTATTGCTTTTTATATGCGTCCGCGTAATTAGTGCAATAAGTAAATCTTTGATTAATATTTATCAAAAATGTTCTCAAACATTGATTTTTTAAAGTCTATCTATCCCTAAAGGGGCAGAAAGGTCTCAGTCAAACTTTTTCGTATAGTTCTGCAAAATAGCTTGTTGTAAGAAATATTATTAATGTTTATGTAACTATTAGGTTAATTTAATTTTTGAAAATAAAAGTGAATAAGAGCTGTGAATATTTTACGTATTTAATCGGCATGTCGTGCTAATTACTTACATATTTTATCTTTAATCTCAACAATAACAGTAAAATACGTATGTCGGTTTTTATACTAAAAAGGATTTATACATTAACCCCCTTATTTATGAATAAGCGTTATTATAAACATTTGTTAAACCCATTTTAACTAAAACTCGTTCTTTCATTAAATTTAGATAAGAGAGAAGACGTATGTTCATTATTTATTACAAATAAGGCGGTTAGTGCTTACAAATTGTAGAAACCGTAAATAACAAACGTGACTAACGTTTATATACACCGCAACTAGAAAGTATAGTGTATACTTACATGAAGTTAGGTAAGCCAATTTTTCACCATACCACATTCGTTGCACACGGTTTTACATACTTATAAAAAGTGAAAAATCTTAAATGTATTTTTGATCACCGATTTTAAGACTGTCTGGAATACTGTGCTTTACTTTTGTATTTATTTATTTCTTAAAACATGTTGCAGTACCAGTATGTAAAGAATACGACCTACATGTGATCTCTTACTACTATTTTTGTATATGACGTTGAACGTCGAAAATTGTTTTTAATTTAGCCAGTCAAAACATCACCAAAGTTAAGGCTTAATTTGGTTTGGTTTAGAAGCTGTTAAAAAATAATGTCAAGTGATAACTTCTTAACATAAAGGTGTTGATTCGCTGGGGTATGAAAAGTATGCTTATTGGAGAGACATAAACTTATATTTTGATCTTTATTTTAATATGGTTGTAAGAATGATAAAAATCAAACTAATGTCTACTCTAATAGAAAACATGTTAATTAGCTAGTCCAAAAAAAAAATATAGTGATTTTTATGTGGTTTTTGGATAAAATAAACCATTTTAGAGATACAGTTTGAAAGAAAAAATTCTATCGTAAATATTTTTTTATTTAATTTTAAAGATACATACAGCGATGACGTCACTCCGCGTTGAAACAAAGTATTTAGGTTATTTTTACTAGAATATGACAATGACAGATTATGACGTTTTGACTAGCTTGTGCTCTCTCTTGTGCTAGCAATACTTCCAAGCAGAGTATAATCGTTATGCTGCCAACTTAAGGTGATACCTCGGTGAAAACACAAGTTATCAAAAATCTCTCTGGTGTAATTATGGTTCTGGATCTGAAGTTAATTTTAATCATATTCAATTATTAAATTATAGTTCCATACAGTTACAAATATGCAATAATGCAATTTTTAACTATAGGGAATTATAATTTAATGATTTAATAAGATTAAAATTAACTTCAGATCCAGAACCATAATTACAGCAGAGGGATTTTTGATAACTTGTGTTTTCAGTGAGTAATGATTTTTAAATGACGGTGGCGCTAGTGTTCACCGAGGTATCACCTTAAAAAACACAATTGAGAAAGCAGCTTACGTCACATGTAAGCGGCTCATACAATTTATTTGACCTTGTAGCACAGAACATATAATAGTACTATGTAGTAAATTTTTGAAAATGAAGGTCATTGGGTTTTTGGCTATTATCTCAAAAAATATTTGCTTAATAAAAAATCTGATTATGGCAAACTGTTTAGTAAGCCTATTCCTCGAAATCGTTTTCGAATTTGACATCTTTATAAAAAACTGGACTAGCCAATTGTTGCAATTAACATATGTTTTCTATTTTGTATTTTTATATATTTTTTAATCTTTTTCTTGAAGGTAGAAACATCTGCGTAGATTAGTAGTCATTTCGAAATTTATTTACTTAAATGATTATCTGCTAAAAGTTGTACTGTTTGTCGATTTATGCAAAAGTAATAGGTAAGTATATCGTTTTATTGTTTATTGTTCTTATAATTTTTGTTTGTCGCGTGATTTACCTATGTTATTTCGAAAACTGTAGCAGTGTTCAGTAAGTTTTATTTTTTACAAAATGTTCCATTTAATGTTTCTGGAAGGTTATGAAAATACACTCAGTGTGACCAACATTAGTTAACAAATAAAATCATTTTTTATGAAAGTTTTTGCTTTCCTTGCTTTTATTTGGTTCAAAACTATAGAAATTTTAATATTATATTAAATACTTATATGTATTAATATTCATTTGATAATTAAACCGTTGTAAGCGGCTATGTTTGGATTGGTCGACTTTAGTGGCATTTCTATCTTGAGCTCCTCCGGCTTCGGAAGGCACGTTAAGCCGTTGGTCCCGGCTGTTATCGGAAGATAGCAGTCGTTAGGCTAGGTATGTCAACTGCGTTTAGGCAGCCTGAAAAATCAGTGTAGGCAACTAACACACCCGGATCATGTTCCTGTGGGTCTGGTTTCCCTGTAAAAAGGGTTACGGAGGTCAGACGACAGTCGCTCCATTTTAATAACCAGTATCACCAAATCAGGACCATAATTAATAGCGTACCCTGGGCTCTGAAGCGTAAGCTGAAGATGCAACCGGGAAAACACGCTAGTCGCTATGACGAAGAAGAATTAAAACGTTGTAAATAAACAAACTTCATAGAAAAAAACTGGCTGTACTGACTGACCCTAAAACTCCCTCGTGCAGCACATACCTAATACATATTTTCAACTTATAGCGTAGTTAATAAATCCCCTCGGACCACTTCGGGCCACAGTAATTCTTTTTTTTAATACAATCTAGTAGACAAAAAGGCAAACGGCATGCATGTGGATGCGTCCAATTTTATAATAATTAATTTATATATTAGTACAGGTTGGCAGGGTAAACACTTTTCACAATAACTGCAAATATATGAGGAAATAAAAAAATATTTAGTTTAATAATATGTAAAATTAAGATGTTTTACTTCCTCTTGCTCAAAAATAGCTTCATTATTTAAAAAAATCACTACGTCAATAGACTCATTGCTGGCCATACTGGCCTAAGACAACAATGTAATTTGAAAAAAAAATTAATTGCTGGCCGCTACACTAATGGAGGTTTTTAATGTACACGTTTTCATACATTAGGTTTTTTAGTTTCACTGGCCAGCCTACAAAATAAACCTCTAGCGGTCGTTAATGGAAATTGCTGGACACTTTTGTAAGATTGGTACTAACCATTTTTATCGTTTAAAATATGTATGAACATTTCAAAAAGTCTGAAAAAATAACACAGCGAATGCTGGCTTATTGTTGACGCCATTTTAAAATTTGATACGATGTTGTTTCGTTTCAAAGAGGATTTTAGATAAAGTAAAGTACTATACAAGCCTCGGTCGAAATTGCAATTTACGTCCTCGGCCTTGCAATAACTCGGCCGTAAATGGCTTCATTTCAAGCCTCGACAGTAATGTACTATTATTCTCATAAAGTTAAAATGTATGCACCCTATTATTCCAATACGCGCGGCATGACCTATGTAACTATGTGTACTTTTTATTATTGGTATGGTGATGGTGACTAAGTTTTCGTGAATGTGATCATTTTAAATTAATTTACTAAAAAAATAATTCTATTTTATACTTATTTTAAAGTCTACTCATGATACTGAACATACAGTATCAAGGATAACGATGTTTACCCTGCCACCCTGTATTTGTCAACCTACCAATATAACCAACCACGTACGATTACTTAATTCTATGCACTTTAGTCTCAAAAAAAAAAATTAAAAGTAAAAAATGGTAAAGTGGCCTCTCAGGCTCTATCTAACATGCGTTTTATGATTATTGGTCCGAGCGACGGGAACCGGCTAGTAGGGTATATTAGGAACAATTGTCTGGTCAAGATTTTGACTCAAGAAGGTGCAAACCAGTATAAAGTGCTCCGTCCCCCCGTCCTTCAAGGTCTCACCGTGCGCAGTGGCGAAGTACCTAGTATTCGCAGGAAAGTGACCCTAGGCACAGAATTAGTAATAATACTCATGTACCTAGGCCACAATTCATCATCATATTATAAAAAATATGTCTAAAGACCTAGGCTCCGAAGTGACGAGCTGAGGATGCAACCGGGAAAAGCAAATACCTAGATATGGTTTTTCCAATGACATTCTGTTTTGTGACCCACCACGAACCATCAGTTTCTTGCCTTGTTTTATTACACTATTTGGTGATTTAAATTTTATTTCTTGCCTTGTTTTATTACACTATTTGGTGATTTAAATTTTATTTCTAAAATTTAATTCTAAAATGGAAAAAGAAGATGCCTCCCGTTGGATTGAACCCTGGACTTCTGGGTGTATAGGAAAAAAGCATTAGCAACTACCTTAACAACAACCAGTGACGTGCACAGACTTTTTCCTTAGGGTAGGCAAAAACCTACCTAGACCAGAACTATTTAGTTACAACTAAAACAGTAACAGCAAGAAGATAATAAAATTAAAATATATTAATCATGTAGGTACTTAGGCCCTGAAATGTTTTTAAAATACGACCGCTCCTGTGGCAGTTTTGGAAAATCATAGCAAACATATTAATTTGAAAATAATATTAAATAATGTTGTTAGCTTACCCTTTACTTCAAGTAAATCCAATCAATCCCGGTTGATAATGTCCATTTATTATTATTGCCCTTTTTTTCGTCAAATGAAAGATTACTTAGCGCGACATTTTATAGTTTTTGTAAACAAAAACTCGGTTTACAACAATCACATGAAAATTTTACATTTTTAAACTACAACTGAGTAAATTCGTTAAATATAATAAAAGTGCTTTTTTTTCACCTCATTGTAAACAATGCACATTGCAATTATCAATTAATAAAACATTCAAAACAAACAAATGCACGCAAGCAAAGCAAACATATTGTTGATTTCGATACGGAAATATAACCCTACGGAATTGGGAATGTCATCTTGTTTTTATAAAGTCTTCGAGTCTATGCGTTTTTAAATTTGCAGCATTACTCGTTTAATATCCAATAGACACAGTTATCATGTTGCTGCAATCGATCGTAATCACTAATCAGATTTAAGTATGTGTAACGCGTAATTCTAATTGGCCGTAACAAAAGTGAGAGCGAGATGAAATGTCATCTCATAGCATTTTGTTTCATCTAATAGTGGAGGTCTTAAATTTACTCACACAGGCGTAATTTAGCGCATATGTGTGTGTCTATGTAAGTTTTTTACTTGCACTACTACACGAGCAAAAGCACATCTATACATAGCGATTTCTTAGTGAGAGTAGTAAACTTCAGACGTTTTACTAAAAAGCTGGCCTGGCTGGCCTAGCTAGCAGCGCGTATGGGCCGGCGCGCGGCGCGCCCGTGTACGCGCGAATTCATAGATGGCGTTGTTAAGATAATTCAATATCTTGTGTGAAAAAATATTTATTATTTTATATATAATAATAAAAATAATATATTTATATTATATTTATTATATAATTTTTTATTATTATTTATTACAAAAGTACAGGGTAGGCAACGTCTAAACGTCTTTATGATATGCACGCCACTGACAACAACACCACAGAGCGTAGACGTAGAAACTAGAATTCACTCTTCGTACGTAGCAATATTAGGTTATACATGATTAGTAATAAAACGTTACGATTATTTACAAACCAATAAACCGTCGATGAAATTATGTCAGAATCGGAGGTTGTTTATATACGAGAATGACATATAAATTCATGGACGTAGTACAATACTAGCTTTCACCTTCATGAATTTCCCTCAAGAACACTGCTTTTTCCCGGGATTAAAGGTAGCCTATATCCTACTCAATACTCCTAGCTATGTGTATGCGAAATTTCAGGAAGATTGGTTCAGTGCCCCTAGTGTCAGTCTAAACGCAGACGCTAGCGACTGCGTTAGGATTTTGTATAAGATTTCTTAGTTGCCTTACTATCCGCCAGAGGTGCTTTACAGGGTGTCGATTCTGCTGCGTTAAATCACAATCGTGTCAAAATAGTGTTTCAATTGTAGTGCTTTTTTACACACTAGTTACAAGAAATGTATTTTTTTTATATCACTTTTGATGATCACTCCACACACTACATTCACATCACATCATACTGTCATAACTCTTGTAAATATTGTGTAAAAAGCACTACAATTGAAAGTTGGTGTGATCATCAGAAGTGATATAAATAAAAAAATATACATTTCTTGTAACTAGTGTGTAAAAAAGCACTACCATTGAAACACTATTTTGACACGATTGTGATTTAACGTTAGCAGAATCGACACCCAGTGCCCCTAGTATGAGTTTTTCTTAACGCAGACGCTAGCGACTGCGTTAGGATTTTGTATGGAATTTCTTAGTTGCCTTACTATCCGCCAGAGGCGCTGTAAAGGTTTGCCATACTAAATCGCTAACGCAGTCGCTAGCGTCTGCGTTAAGATAAACTCATACTAGGGGCACAGGTCTGCCGTACAAAATCGCTAACGCAGTCGCTAGCGTCAGCGTTAAGAAAAACTAACACTAGGGGCACAGGTAGATAGGGCGTAGAGGTAACAAACAAACAAATATACAAACCAACAACAATAGGTGTACAAAGACATTGATGTAACAAGTTCTTTATACAACTACTTATTAAATCTATGTTCTAGGCTAAATAGTCCATCGGGTGAGGAGGACAACTAGTCTAATAGGGTTATTAAACAAAAACTTGCGTGTGTTTTACTACAAAGTCGTGTGCTTATTAATTAGCTAGGTGGTTACTTAGGTAAGTAGGTACCCTCACCTTCGTATGTTATTCTAAATTGAGCATACACGGCTTATATACTAGTTTTTGGCATCCGCCCAATGCGATGTCCAGCTATATAGCAATAACAGACGAGATTACAATAGTCCCAGAAATGACGAATGAGTTTATCCTACAAAATCTGGCAAAGAGAGAAGCACACACTTTAAAGGGGTCTTCGCCCGCATTTTCTTAATATACCTTATTTATCCTTCAAAGCGAATAAAAGATTATACATGTAGGTACTTAAATAATGTAGGTACCTTAATGCTACTAGGTACTTTTAAAAGCTAAAGAGTGAACGCTGGATCTACAAGTGCATATGACAGCGCGATTCTTATACAAATAAGAAAACTTTTTATTTACGAATCTTCAGGACTGTCTACTTATCTCTAATTTCTCAGATAGGTACCACCTATTCATTGTCATTACGTGTCGCATCCGGATTATGGATATTCCACTCAATCACATAGTGCGACATTCATTTGTGATACCTACTCGAAGTGTTCTACTGATGGTGAATCCCCAATTGCAACATTCCTAATGAGAATTGACGTCGGTTTGGCGGCTGGTCTTTTAGTACTTCTTTACTGATTGGTCGAAAAACAATAAGACTTTGTGTATAAGCGAACCTGCGAACTTGGACTCCGATTACATCCGGATTGGGATGCAAGCAGTGGCGTGCATATCATAAAGACGTTTAGACGTTGCCTACCCTGTACTTTTGTAATAAATAATAATAAAAAATTATATAATAAATATAATATAAATATATTATTTTTATTATTATATATAAAATAATAAATATTTTTTCACACAAGATATTGAATTATCTTAACAACGCCATCTATGAATTCGCGCGTACACGGGCGCGCCGCGCGCCGGCCCATACGCGCTGCTAGCTAGGCCAGCCAGGCCAGCTTTTTAGTAAAACGTCTGAAGTTTACTACTCTCACTAAGAAATCGCTATGTATAGATGTGCTTTTGCTCGTGTAGTAGTGCAAGTAAAAAACTTACATAGACACACACATATGCGCTAAATTACGCCTGTGTGAGTAAATTTAAGACCTCCACTATTAGATGAAACAAAATGCTATGAGATGACATTTCATCTCGCTCTCACTTTTGTTACGGCCAATTAGAATTACGCGTTACACATACTTAAATCTGATTAGTGATTACGATCGATTGCAGCAACATGATAACTGTGTCTATTGGATATTAAACGAGTAATGCTGCAAATTTAAAAACGCATAGACTCGAAGACTTTATAAAAACAAGATGACATTCCCAATTCCGTAGGGTTATATTTCCGTATCGAAATCAACAATATGTTTGCTTTGCTTGCGTGCATTTGTTTGTTTTGAATGTTTTATTAATTGATAATTGCAATGTGCATTGTTTACAATGAGGTGAAAAAAAAGCACTTTTATTATATTTAACGAATTTACTCAGTTGTAGTTTAAAAATGTAAAATTTTCATGTGATTGTTGTAAACCGAGTTTTTGTTTACAAAAACTATAAAATGTCGCGCTAAGTAATCTTTCATTTGACGAAAAAAAGGGCAATAATAATAAATGGACATTATCAACCGGGATTGATTGGATTTACTTGAAGTAAAGGGTAAGCTAACAACATTATTTAATATTATTTTCAAATTAATATGTTTGCTATGATTTTCCAAAACTGCCACAGGAGCGGTCGTATTTTAAAAACATTTCAGGGCCTAAGTACCTACATGATTAATATATTTTAATTTTATTATCTTCTTGCTGTTACTGTTTTAGTTGTAACTAAATAGTTCTGGTCTAGGTAGGTTTTTGCCTACCCTAAGGAAAAAGTCTGTGCACGTCACTGGATGCAAGGATGCATTAAATAGGTAGGTAGTTAAATCGTCCTAGCGTACCTATAAGGAGGACCCATGACCATGACTCCCATAGGCAGCCACATGAATTGTGTGTGTAATAGCGTAAGTATCTTAGAGAATATCGTCTATTGAAGTGTCAATATATCTCATCGCTGGAAAGAATATTTGTCATCGATAACGATTCATTTCGACTTAAGTTCTAAGTTAAAAAAGTGGAGGAAAATGTTGTATAGCAATAATGAAAAGCTCAAGCCTTACGAGAAGGTTCAGTTAGCGGTTCCAACCCTAAAAATGCAGAGAAATAGCCGGTCATGGAGGTTGGACGGCCGTCTTTTGTAAAAGTTTATCACAAACTTTTTGCCGAATCACTTCAAATTGTATCCGGCCTCAGTTTGGCAGTTCGTGGGTTCCTTAACCTCGTTTTCTTTTAATATTATTGTAGGTACTTACAAATGTTTCCGGTCAAATAAATCTACTATACTCAAAGTGGAACAAAATTGATAGATTACGTTGCTTTTCCTATCAGGCACTCTGCGCTTTGCTCGACGATAGGGTGATGGGCTAAATAATAATTCCTCACAATGTGTTTTCAAATACGGGGGACTATCAAAACAGGCATGAAAAGATTTCCTATTTGCCGATGCCGATGCATTAGGTAATCTTAGTTCTGTACCTCTACCACGAGATTAATAAACTCAGACGCTAACTAGTGCGTTAGCTATTTTACAACTATGTTACAAAACTGTACAGCGCCTCTGGCGGATAATAAAGTAACTAAAATATTTCATATAAAACTAACGCATTCACGCGTCTGCGTTTATGAATTCTCGTGGTAGACGCACTGGTGATGCAGACATAAACATCTATACGCTACGGTTACCACCTCAATCAGCCTCTTAGGCAATTTGGCAAAAAATCCTAACTTTCTCCACTGGTGCTATAATATATGTCGATTTGCCTACTCAATAGTGAAAAGTTACCACCAACGACGCTTGGATCCTCCTTTAAATAATAAATTTTAGTAGGACTTATGACAAAATCGCCCTTTTACCTTTATTATTACGGTAGACGTACTTACATAAGGGCACAAGAATTAAACACAGGTTGATATTTTATGCTTTGTTGGCAAGACTCAGGTGTTTGTTACCTAAATTTCATTTCTTGTGCGCAATTTCACCATTCATTCCCCGTAATGGCGGAAATTTCTTCGGAGGGTTTCTTTTTCCCCTTCGTATTATTTTTCTGCTACTTAGGTACCCCTTTTATGTGTGATCGTATTTACTTTACATACAGGGTGACTATTTGAACACCAGCCAATTTTAGAGTGTGTTCAGTATATAATACCTATCTACTTAGGTACGTAAAACTAAATTTATTTCTAAAGAATTTTGAATCCGAGAAATAATTTCCACCTTCCGTCTTCCGTCGAATACGAAATCCTGTCAGCTGATTATTAGATTTTTTAATTTACGCAATAGATATAAACTCTTTTGCGTAAAATTAAAAATAAAGTGTAGGTAGACCATGTACAGACGAGTAGGAGTACCTACCAAGTAAGATTATTTTTCGTTTGTAACTTTTTATTAGAGTTCTTTAAAATGCAAGCTGTATTACGTATTTTATGTCTTAAAAAAAAGATTCTAAAAATCCTGAGAATATATTTGCAAAATCCGATTCCGAAACTATTGAAATCTCAGGACAAATGCTGAGATATGGTAACCAAAACATATGATTAAATTACACATTCATAAAATCTATTGTTAATTAAAAAATAATAATGACTTTGGCTTTACTATACCTACCTACTTATGATGTGAAGCGGTCACCATATTTTTTTAGCGGAAACACCGAGACCTTAGGTATACTAAAAAGATTTTGAGCGTAACTTTTGTTTATTTATTAGATTCGATAATAGGAGTAGACGAAACCGGCTAGTAGGTACTTAAGACGAGGACGTCTTACACACTTGCCGGTTTCGTCTACTGCGATGAGCGTGGAGGAAGCTCGGAAGAGGGATTTTAGTATGAATCGAAGCAAATGGAATATCTTTATTCTCTGCCTACTCCTGCGGGAAACTTGCTAGACGGTATGTATGAATCATGCTAACTAGATATAATAATCGACTGTGTTGTATTTTTTTATTATTTATTTAAACTTTATTGTACAAAATACAGTATTTACTTATTTATACAATTAAAATTAAAACTTATATTACTAAAATTATACTTACCTAACGACACTGATCTTTTTCTTTGCAAGCAAATGTAGTTTCATTTTCATGTTCCATGCTATTCTAATGTATAATTTAAAACATTCACTCCCCTATTTTATCACCCAAATATTCGCGTTATTGTTTTTATTTCGCGTTATTATAGGGAAGATGGTAATTGTCCCACCCCAGCAACGTCCCGCGTTTTTTCAGCCCTAAGAAATTAGGCCACGTCCTGCTTTCGAAGAAAAGCTTTTAATAACAGGAACTAAGTATTTAATTATCTACTTGGTTTTGCATAAATTTATTATAAAATTTTGTTGTTTTTTGGTAATATCACGTACCTAACCAATAACAAATTTAATGGATTTAATGCTTCATACTTATTCAAACTTTTAAAACTAAGTAAAGTAGTTGTGTGTTATATTTTTTTTTTGTTCAAAATCCAAAGTAGGTACGTACCTTCCTGGTTATTCAATATTTGGCCAGAGATGTCTGTAAGTATAAAAATATCAAAATATTACCTCATAAGCGATACACTTCCTTCTTCATGCTAGCGTCTTCCGGTTGCACCCTCTCCAGAAGTTTCTCCACTATGATGTCTGTTTACTTATATCTACTTAATAAATTACTTATTTACCGATTAGCCACAATTCACTCAACAGATCAACTCAACTCTTTGAATAACCCATATAACAATGAAATAACATAAAATTGTAAAACCACATATAACACAGGCATCGAACAAACCGAGAATCAAGTCTCGTCGCGTAGCTTTAAATGTTCCATAGGTACAAAAAGTGTAATAAAAGCGACGTAAATGCTCAGTGCTTTATTGCTTGAAAGCCGTTCTGAAACAAACGTTCCGTCGAGTAAGACGTTCGACACAATGGCTTTTACTGCCTCATTGTTGTGCGTAGGTGCCGCGCCGCCTGCCCTATTGCTTATTAACGGTCTGAAAATTAGCAATTTTGTTAACATGTTTCTTCTTTGGATGTACATATAGTATTAGAAACCAACAACCACTGCATTATTTAAGACTTCCACTGAATACTATAACGTCTGGATTTTGCTTGCAGTGTACGTAATGTCGATAACGGACATCTTCTCCTAATCTCCTTACGTATACATTCAATTCAGCAGATCCTTTTATTTTATTTACTGAACCTCCTGCAAGACTCTTTATGAAGCTTTGCTTTTCCCGACGCGACTTTCAGTAGCGTTTTTATGAAAAGGTAACGTGAGCACTTTTTAATTATACTTATCGTAGTAAAAAAAAACTATTATTATGGAAGCTTATTCTCAGGATTTGTTTACTCAACTCATTAGAAATTTCAGTATATTAAATTAAAAAATATATTCTTGGCTTAATTTTCAAAATCACACTTAACCGCGAGGAATTGAAAACCATCTCGAAATAGGTTTACGTAAATGAACAAAGTCTCGACATTATGACAGGAAATCACTATAATACCGTTTGTGATTACAGATGCAAGTCGTATCGTATATATCTTCTCAATAATGCTAAAGAAACTACCTTGCAAACTACTTTTATCAGCCATAAAATATTGACTTTTACCTAGTTGTTTATTCTACTCACGACATTTTCGCCCGTGTCTATGCAAAAGTCTTGGGATTCACACTGTGAAAAACTTCGCTCAAAGTATGAGTACCTAAGTACGCGTAGATTTATATTGGTCTTTTCTGGATTACGCGTTGGATTCCTCTAAGCTGCAGTTCCTTCGCTGCTCAGAATTGAATGCTTACTTTTATTGTTTCACTTAGGGTTCTGTGTATAAAAAAGAAAGCACTTAAATCTAATGACTCCTATTCCACAGAACTCGCAGTCTTTTAGCTGGCACTGGCACGGTGAGCGCAAATTGGAACAAGGTTTAGCTTTATTTAATTCCATTCGTTAGTACTTAATATTTATTGTAATTTGAACAAATTGCTGACTGAATAGTAGGTAAACATTGACCATAAATTTTCTGTCTATCTTTATTTTTAAATTTTTTGAAAAGTGTATAGATTGAGCTGAAGAGTTTGTCTGTTCATTTGAACTTTATAAACTTATGATCTACGTTACGGATTTATAATATTCTGTTTGCATACTTATCATATTCTGATTGTGTAAAAGATTATAGTAAGTAAGTACTTTATACGGTACATCACGGGTGGACGACACTGTAGGTTACTTACGCTAGTCTGTAACAAAACCCCGTAATGCTTATCTTGCCCCTCGTCATTGTTAAATCCAATCCCTTTTACTATGCCGTAAAATCGGTCTCCTCCAGAGGCATATAGTGATCGAGTTCCCATAACATTCATGGGAGTTTTATTGTTATTTTGTGTCTAGATCTAAATTACAAATTAATTTTGTGCTATTTCATTAGGTCAACAAAGTTAGTAAGTAGGTAGTCAGTATTTTATTGATTATTAAGAGATATAACTATAGTATGTCCCTTACTCTTAGAAATTATCAAACGTTTGTTGAGACTTAAATATGTTTTGTCTCTTTGTTTTACGTTAAGTATCAATAGGGGAGAATGGGACTATATTAATGAGTATGGCGGATAGAGAAGACGATTAGTTTGTTTGGTATATGATTGTTAAATATATAGGAATCAATATATTCCTATATACCTTTAATTAGTATACAATCCTTTACAAACACTGTTATCATGCCAAATGAGCTGTCTAGTGTCTCCGCAATTATTACAAACCTACAAAAACCCTAGCTGTTTAAAAAAAATAGTTGTTTGTGATCATTTATCATATCAAGTGTACAAACGTCACATAACATCGGAGAATAACTTAATGCAAAATGGGCGCTACGAGTTTGTGAAAGCACGATAAGTTGAATCCTGAGAAATGAGATGTGCCAAAACATAATCGTAACAGTACGTCATCTAAGTTCACTGCGTATCAAGGTAGATTTCATTAGTATTTATTTAATAGGAAACATTTTAGATATTTTTATAGTAATGCATAAAAAAATATAATTTGTAGCTCCAAGTATAACATACAAAGAAGGCGCAATAAGTAATTTCTGACCGACAAGAGCATCAAAAACGGAAAACCCTGGGGGGTTGCGTGAATTCACCAAAACATTTCATTTTGTTAAGGGCGTACAGCAAAAGTTTCATTACAATAAACTCATACCTATGGAAATATTCATATGTACTTACTGAATTCTTGAAGGTATCCAGGTAATGACAAAATAGTGTTACCATAGAAAAAGGACTAAAGTTGTGCGTCATGATAAGAACGATGTTTTGTACCTAATGTAGGTAAAAAGTTGTCAAACACTTTTTCCAAGTAGATTTCTTGTGCATAATCATCTTTGTTAAAATGTAAACAATTTGATATAAGATTGTAACGTTTTTTCATATTCCTTAATTATTTACACTAATAATTTTCTTTACATCAAAAATATTTACTGTGGCTGTACTGGCTATACACAGCCCGTCCATAAGAAATTACGCCATTCGTTACGCCCAGACAGATCCCTCTGTCAGGGGAAGTATCGCCTCTGTAATTAGTATTCACGCCTCACACAGCCAGGACAGATTACATTGAACGATAGATGTTTTTCAAATACACTTATTCCGGAAAAGCCACTGAACAAAAGGTAAGGCTAACATTCTAGCAGTGAGCAATTTTAGAGAGAAATTATTGCATTTCAATATTATTAAATGACCACTTTTCTTCGAAATTGTGTCGATAACGGACATCTTCGTCGCCTAATCTCCTTACTTACCAATAGCAGCATTGCAATTATTGACGTTCTTGTTTCACTATAACAATTATCGAAATTGAAATGCTGTTAGATACATTGGTTTATCAATTAAATATTGTATTCAATTTGCTTAGCTTTTTAAGATCATAACATATTTTTCGATTTGAAAAATTTTCAAAGCATGGAAAAGTAAATATTTACTTTTTACTTTTTCATACTTTTATTTCCACACTTATTCTCGAGAACTCATGATCATGCTTAAATAACAACTGTATTTGCCGCCTAAAATCTCGTCATTTCACAGTTTACAAGAACTTTGAACAAGCCACTATTTATCAATGAGAATTTTATTGTGGTAATAGAAAATTAAAACTGCATTTAAATTTAAAAAGAATAGACGGGATGCACAGTCTCATATTGACACAAGCTACAAAATGTGTTTGAAACAGCAATAAATTTTCGCAAAACAAAACATAATACCAATCTAGTCACTTGCACTTAATCATTTTCAATAGTGATTTGTCATGGTTTTTTATTTCGATGGTGCTCTCGGGATCCAACTCAAACTCTCGAAGGAAATCATTGTTTTTCTTACTTGTTGTATAACCTACTATGATAAACTATTTTTCGCCCTATCGACTGAAACAATAAGGCGCCGAACCCCTCAGGAAGGCTGCTCGCTGCTTCATTAGCCCAGATTCGACGTGGCAGCACCCGCGCACTGATTCTATTATATCCATATTACAATCCTTTATAAGGTTTTATAAAACATCACTTTATCCTAGCTTAATGGTTTTTAACCGACTTTAAATTATCATTCTAAGCGGATAGTTACTGTTTTAGAGCTCTTTTAGTTGCAATCATTACAATTGCAAACCAAACACCTCTAATAAATAATACCTCTACATGTAGAGTTAAAAACGGTGTTACATGCGATGTCTGCACATTATATAGAAATAGCAGTGTCATTTTTTTTCCTACTTTTTCAATCTATTTATTCATGCAGCTTCCTATATTTTTTGTATGATTATAGGTTGTGCCTATAATTATACAGAAAAATATAGAAAGGCAGTTTCCACACATGACAATGCAGTCCCTATGTACCTATCTTTAAAGAGTGGGCGTGTAGAGTTGCGTAAATATTTGTTAACTTTTATACCGGAAACCAAATGTTTGCAAGTGATGGTGGGATATCTGAGTGGGAAATGAAACATGACACCAAGGAAAAAATAGATTTAGGTACAAAACAATCCTGTGTGTATATAATATATGTAGGAAAATTTTTCTTTAATTGATGAATTATCTAATTTAATTTTCAGGCTGAAGTAACGGAGAATACTAAAAATCCAGAATATTCATTATAGGGAGAGAAAGACATAGCGGTAAGTACATAATAAAAGCGGTGTATTGTACACAAAGTATATACTTGAAATAAATATGAGACTTCAGTTGCATGCGATGAAAATCATAAACGAAGCGAAAGGGAAAAAAGATTATGTAGACACATAAGATCAATCTTCTGGATTAAAGGAGTCGTTGAAAGTACATATTCGTTATAAAAACAAGTCTTTATAGCACCCTACATTTATATCTACCGCAAGACGCTCGTGTCAAATTACACTTTTATTTCCGAGATTTTATTATGGTAATAACGTGAGAAGGGCCATGAATAACGTTCAGACTCTATAATATTATGGGAGGTACTGCTTGCTAGCTAGATAAGTATAGTTATACTAATATTCAACTCCGCCTTTTCTTATACCTATGCATCTCAAACCACATGGCGTCAAAGCTCATACCTTTTCCCTTAATTAAAGTACATGAGATTATACAACCTGTCGCTTATTTTAAATCTATCCTGGGGGGTTACTATCGTCTCTTAAAACCATGCAAGATCCAGTGAGTAAGCGAGCAATACATGATGTAAGGCGACATCTCCCTTACTCAATCGTTCTTGAACGGTTTTTAGAGATGGTGGTAAGGACCTGAACGTATTAAGTGATGCTGCTATCAGTTCGGTGTCATAATGTAAGACCTTAATCAGTAGAGATTACGGCTTCACTGTTTGATCATCATCATCATCGCGTGTGCGTGGACCAAACATATGTATATTA
This sequence comes from Apomyelois bistriatella, assembly GCA_947044815.1. Classification (NCBI taxonomy): domain Eukaryota; kingdom Metazoa; phylum Arthropoda; class Insecta; order Lepidoptera; family Pyralidae; genus Apomyelois; species Apomyelois bistriatella. Next base: position 9,828,692 of record OX345689.1, read on the forward strand.
TAGTGTGTCAATTAATCAGTGAGGGCAAAGCCTTTTATTAATATAGTGTAGATTGTGCAATTCCGTTATTCCAATGACAATAGTATGATATGGTGCCAACATCCACTTTTTATCATTGCACCTCGTCTTTTTACCTAATATGTAAAAACCACAATTTTATTCTTGTTAGTGTTTTGATTTTTACGGAAGTAAATTGATAGTACTATTGTGTACCCTTCGATCATTGTATAGCATATACTATAATGATGTACTTATTTGTTTTTATATAAAAAGTCAATGAAAGCCCTGTCTTCTACACAATGGAGGTGGAGAGTCAATATAAAGTCCATATAGCCATTTTAATTCGAAAAGTAGAAGAAGAATGAAACGAAAGACATTTTTTATCATATTATCACTTGCGATGTATAACCGCATAAATATGTACATAGAAGTTATAAATTCCAGAGCAGCGATGTGCTTTCGATACCAGTCCACTCGCAGTTTTCCGTTCCAACGACCTGACGACTGCCGTGGGCGGAGGATGTTCCATTTCAATCTACATGCATGAACAAGGAATAATATGGACAAGTCATAATTCCGATTGAATGCAACTGTTATTTTGAATATGGCGAAACCAGGGTGAAGCATAATTTCATTATAGATGTATATAAGTAAGGGCATAATATTTATGTATTGTGTAGATATGTTTAAGTTTGTATGATATATATTGAAGATGTATTTTTTTTTATTGTTTTTAAAACAATCTAAATCGCAAAGGCATTTGTAATTAGCCGGTGTCACTATAATAAAACGAATATTATTATTCCTTATTATGTCGATACTTAATTTAGTTTATAAAAATATGTGCATTTATTTTGTGTAATAAAGAGAAGGTATTATAATGTAATCTGAGAATGTAATGTTAATCCGTCCAGCTAGCCAGGCTATAGAGGACGATACATGGATTCCTGCTATGCTCGAAAATTACAACCTACCTTCGTGCAGTCGGCTAAAAATTGTTTAAGTACATAGTAACATATTACTATTCGGAAATTAAAATATTTACTTACTTATTTTCTTATATTCCATTATATTCAATACGTTTGGAATATATAACTGTACATAGACAAGTACAAGACAAACCTACATAATACTCATAACTCGACATACGTTCAATATATTGTATTAGTGACGGGTCGCAGCATCGACATATCGTATCTCACCAGACTCTTTCAATGTATTGTGATTATTGTTATGAGTATCACAAAACAGAGACAGGCTTTTAAATAAATAACCTATGAAAAATCCAAAAAAACATTTCATTAATTTGGAATAAGTATGTCAAAGACAAACAACTTTTAAAGAGTTCCGCTAAACTTATTTTTTATCGTAAAGTGTTTAGATTATTCACCTAAAAGAATACTTAAGCCAAGCAGGCATGAGCCACCCCACCACCCTCAATCTAAAGACGATATACAAGGTGTATAAAAAACACTGATATATAACTATTTGATGGGTCCATTAAAAAGTTACTTTACAATAAATAAACCGACCAAGTACGAGTTGAACTTGCGTGGATAGGGTTCCGTACAATGCTTAAGTAAATATTTTTATGGTGCTTTTAATAAAAATATCGTATTTGAAATCATCAGAGTAAGACGCAAAACTATTACTAGCGCTATCTAGCGGTGTTTTATTGAACTATTTTCCGCAAGCGAACGTATTATGTCGAGTTTATCACTTTTTTAATTGATAGAATTCTTATAGGTTTCCCTGTAATCTACAAGAAAAGAACTAGGTATGTTTTGGATATTTTTTTTTTAATTTTAGGCTCATAATATAAAAGCTATTTATTTTAAAAATTAACAAAAATGTATTTGAGATACTAACTGAGCCTTTTATCATCCTGATTTGGTCCAGTAAATTAGTAATATATAATAGCAAATTGACTATGACAGGCGGACAGACAGACAAACGAGGGATCCTATGTGGGTTCCGTTTTTTAATTTTATGTACTTAACCCTTATATTACCAGGGAGCAAAAAAAAACTGTAAATATTGCGAAATCTGTGTTTTACTTAACCCACCACCAGTTAACACTAGCGATTACAGATGTCAGCGCATATGTATGAATGTCAGATTAGATTGGAGATTTTTATGCGCTTTACAAACATGGACTTATACAAACAAACACACATTCCTGGCAAATCCTGTCGTGTTATTGTAGTGGGTGATTTGACTTACTTTGCTAAACTGTTTATAGAATTATTTACATAAAATTTACTATGCAAATTAAATGTACACTCTGTATACGCAATATCTTCGAGCCTACTTAGTGTTGTAGTCTCTTGGGAAAATTATGTCAGATAGATAATTCATTGGGGACATGATGGGATATAAAGCAGTAGATATTATATTTTTTTATTGCTATAAGTATCATATTAAATTAGAAGATATGTAATTTGGTGTATTATTACTTACCGATATTATTTTCACAGAGGTCAAATATCAATAACTAGTGAGGGCGGATTTCTAACAGAATATTCTTCATATTCCTAACTCGCAGTGTTCAATATATTGTATTAGTGACGGGTCGCGGCATCCACTGCTATCATACATACTGTCAGCGCTCCGATTCCACACTTGCTCACACTTGTTTCTATTGTGTTTCTTGAAGCTTAGGATTAACTTGGAGAAATAAAATTATTGTTACATTTACATTCATAAAAGGAAAAAAAAACACTAGGTAAAACGTAAAGAGTTCTTGAATTGTGCAATTGAAGATTTATGACGACTCTTCAATTTTTCGGCATGTCCCTACCATAGACTGGTATCTTAATATTTTAATCAACCTATATTGTACCACCGCTGGTTATAGTCAGTTTCCACATCTTCTTAGTATTTCTATACAAATCCATTGTTACCGTGGCCTGTCTCATTTAATCAGACAATCAAGTAAGTGGTCGTTGCTAGTACCCATCGTTCAGGGTGCAAATGACAAACATGATAACACGAAAAGCTTTATTGTTAGTTATTATAAACTAACTAGCGAGTTTATAAATAAAACTGTTTTCGTTCCATATTTCAGCAATCGTCCAGAAAGCTCATTTTGCTGAGCCTGCTGGCGAAATAAGAGGTGTAAAGTATGTAAATATTTTTTTTTATAATAATCTTAGTATATGAGTAAATACAAATGTTATCAAAATCTCGTTTAGTACCTATAAACCAAAAAATAATATATTTTTGGCAATCATCGTTCACCATGCTAAATCAATCAGCCGAACTAATGCTCATAAGATTAACGCAATCAGAATACATAACACATAAATTCAACACCAGAGCCAGATTACTAATTAATAGATTCCCATATATTCATGAAGATATTCTCATCCGCGTCTGATTAGATCCCCGATATGGCCAGCAATTGAATATTGATTTAATCAAGACTACGAATTTCATTCGTGTGAAATAATCAATATTTTAATTGGAGCCCGCTTAAGTGTGCTAGGGACTCGGAAGGAACAAATAACTGACTGACATTTCCAATCATCCTTAATTTTTCAACTCGATTACCGCCAATCGTTTTTCTTCAATTCTTTTGAGTGGGAATAAAAGCGACAATGAAATAATAGAAACCGCACCATAATATATATATACTCGTATATATATAATGAACCATAAAATAGAAAACAATTTTTTTGTTGTGGCAAACGTGCCAGGCAGATCTCGCCAAAACGGTCAGCCTGGCGTTTAGGGCTAACTCTTTCCTTTTCGAATATGAATACCACGAATATTAATTTGGCATAACTGAAGAGAGGCCCAATGCTTAAAAGTGGACAAATAACGTTGTTATAATGATAAAGACACTCTAAACCTAGGTTCTATAGCAGTGTTTAGAAGGTTATGTATTTATAATGTAAAGCTTGATTTATTTTAGTACCTAATGAAACAGATTTTTGGAACAATTTTTATATCCTCCAAACAAAATTGTACAGGCTTTGATATCTGCGAAATGCCTGACCCTCGCTCGGAAAAGCAGTTAGTATTCCGCCCTTATTTTTCCCTAAGTAGAACTGGCAGGTAATAAGCATTAAGGTTACTTACTTCTTGAAAACTGTATCAAATATATACAAATTACATACATGGATTTCTACATTAAAGACCCCAATTTCGCTTCACAATTTTAGAATAACACTTAACAATAATTTTAAAAGTTTGAATCCAGATAAACCCATCACATATTTTTGTAAGTTTTTCTTATATATGAGAAACAAAAGAAAGCAAAAAATTAATTGCCGATACAACGTAAGTATATTCCAAAGAATTTCCAAACGACCGCGAGGATTTTTTTTTTAAATCTATGGTATAGATTTTTGCTTTTTTTTGTTTCTCATATATAAGAAAATCTTACAAAAATATATGATGGGTTTATCTGGATTCGAATCTGAATCGATACAATAACGAATACCAAAGAAAAAGTATAGGTAGGGTGTACCTTGATAACACAACTGAATGCAGGTCACACAGAATGTGGTGCACGCGGCCTGGTTCAATTGTTGACATCACTATTGCCTCAGCTGCAGGCATATTAAAATGTCAACACGGAGAATATTTTTCTAATTACTTTATTTCATTCTGTGTGTTAATTGAGTTTCTGGTCGAATGGCCACGATGAGGCTTATAAATATGTGATGTTACATGTCTACTTTTTTATTGTGGCTGGCAAAGGGCTGGATCGTCAGGTCAATGGGCCTTGTACGATGTTATATAACGCAATAGAACTTAAAATATTTTAAAACAAATAGCTTTAATCTTCAATAAACTTTAATCTGATTAACGGAATGCTTTCATTTTGTTATCACGACTAACTAATGCACTGTTTTCGTTCCACAAGCGTACTTCTACACCCTATAATCAAAAGTTATTGATGGTATGTAAAATCAAATATCGCTGCTAACATCTTTGAGATTTCCCTGAGGACGTCCATTTTTATTAGGGCCTAGCGCCCATCCAATTTCATCTCCAATTCTCCAGGCCCCGTCACACCACTCACACCTAACGATATTAGGTGCTTTAGTTGCTTTAAGCCTACAGGTTACTTACATTATACATTCAGTTTTATTATTTTACATATGTATGTTTTACTAATACGTAATAACAATATAGCAGGAGGGTAACATCAAAGTTCCGAAGGGAAGGAAAACAAAAACAAAAAGAGGAGGGTTTTACCCATCAATGGTAAATAAATAGCTAGAAAAAGTTATAAAATAACCTACATTTTGAAAATATGATCGGATTAGAAATTAGCAAAAAATGTAACAACCTGTCGAAGCTTTATTTTTTTTTTGACATTTTATTTATTTTATACGGAAAAAAAAACGGGCGTAATTTTTTTTTAATTTTCACGATGCTTTATTTAGATATAATTTTTCTAAACATTTTGATAAGATTATATTTATTAAAACTATACTGTTCCACAAGCAGATACAGAATACTAATACAATTGGCGGACGCACTGACCATTGTCTATGTCGTCTAAGCTAAGTTTTTTTCCAAAACTTGTCGCGGAATCTATTTTTATTTTTATAATTTTTACACCAAAAAACTGACAGAAAATATTAAAAAGACAGTAAAATATCTTTTATTAATTGTTTATTTTTATTTGTTAATCTAAGTAAAATGTAAAAAAAAAATAAGGTTCAGTTCGCAGAGGAATTTTATACGCAATAATCCAACAGTAACATATGAGTTTGATTTCAAGCCGGTTGACTCGATAAGAGTATTTTTACACACTGGAAAACTCGGCACGACTATTTGCCACATGTTAGCTATTGAGTAAAGTAAAACAACGTTTTATTTCTAAAACGGTAAATAAAAGTGTCGCATTTCAAAATGTTAAGACTTTTTTCAATCGTAGATTGATGAAATTTTTTTACCATTATCAGTTCATTATTTATTAAGTTTACTGTAATAAATAATATTATTTACTAATTATATAAAAAAGCTCGTAAGAGCTAAGAAGCGATGTCGAAAAACAGGGTGTGCAGATTTGGTTCCCCTCGTGGCCTGCACGATACAAATACGATAAAAAAAGTTCACCGCTGTGCTGTTAACTGATCCCCATATATTGGTCATGGAGGTTTTAGTCACACGAGTCATACCACGTTATACTATAACCGTGCACGGCAAACGTAATGACCGACGAAATAGCGTAACTTCGTTAAACTGAAACATATTTACTGCTAAATTAAAATTAAGGCTAAAAAGTTTATTCTTTAACATTATCTAAATACAACTATGCTCATAAAAATCTGCAAAAAATAGACAATCTCTTTATCTGAGATCATGCTGACACATAGAATTTATTATAATAACATTTATTTTGAGAACAAATGAATTAAGTCCAATAAAATAGTATATTATTATTATTATTTATATTTCTTTTGTTTAATTTCTCCCAAATATGGACTTTGGGGATTTGTCTGCTTACGCGGGCTTGTGGCCAAACGAAAGCAGTTTTTATGAAATAGATGATGAAGAGAGAAATTTTCTGACGGTGCGGCACGTGTTTAAAATTACTGCTTTCTGCATGAGGATAAAGGTAAGTGGATGGATATCTAATACTTTTAAACTAGTGTGCAATGATTTAGGTATGACTCCTGTGGATGAAATTATGATGGGAACTGTTTTTACTATGTCTACACGCCACTGTGTTTTTAGTTCTATTGCCAAATCGGTGTATTTTGTTATTTTTTCAGTGTAGGTGGATGTAATATTGTGAGTGTTGGGGACAGCAATATCAATTAGATAAACGGTTTTCTTGTCTTTATCGTGAAGTGTTATGTCCGGTCTATTGTGGTGAATTGTTTTATCTGTCAGAATAGTCCTGTCCCAATACAGCTTATATTCAGATGAACCCAGAACTACTTGTGGTACGTATTTATAGTATGCAGTTTTTTCGTTAATTAATTTGTATTTATAAGCAAGATATTGATGAATGATAGATGCCACCTGATCGTGGCGATGTTTGTAATCCGTTTGCGTTATAGACCTGCAGGCGCCAGTAATATGCTGTATTGTTTCAGGGCTACTGTGACAGTGTCGACATGTATCATTTTGTGCATTCACGTCCCGAATTATGTGTTTTCTATAGTTTTTTGTATCTATTACTTGGTCCTGTATAGCTAACATGAATCCTTCGGTCTCTGGGAACAACTCACCTTGCTTAAGCCAGGCGTTTGACGCAGTTTTGTCAACGTTTGGATTGCTTAAGTCGAGGCGATGTCTGCCGTGCAGAGATTTTTGGATCCATGCGTCCAGTTTCTGTTGTGTTGTGGTTATGGCTTCTTTTGTCTGTTTATTGGGGTCTTTTAAATTAAGAGGTGTATATTTGTTATCTGTATGTATGGTTGCGATGTGTAAAGGTGTCTGTTGTAAATGAAAGTAAGATCGAAGTGCTGTTATTTGTTTGTTATGTAAGTTTTGAATGTCAATTAACCCTCTGCCTCCTTCGTGCTTCGGTAATGTTAGTCTTTGTATGCATGATCGGGGATGATGTTTTCGGTATTTAGTCATTAGTGTGTTGATAGTGCGCTGAAGGTTTTTAAGATCAGTTTGCGTCCAGTTTATTATTCCAAAAGAGTAAGTGAGAATCGGTACTGCATAACTATTTATAGCTTTGATGGTGTTTCGGGCGTTAAGAAGACTGTTAAGAATGCGATGTAGCCGTGTTCTGAATTCAACTGTTAATTTTTGTTTGACTTCTTTATGGTGTATCTGTTGACTTTGATGGTATCCTAAATATTTATAACCTATGTTTATATCTACTGGTTCTATTATCTCTTCATTCTGGAGAACGTATGAATTATTTTCTAATTTCCCTCTATTTACTGATTGAATCTTACACTTATCTATACCGAAGTTCATGTTTATGTCTGAAGAAAAAGTCTCTGTTATATCTGCTAGAATGTTTATTTCTTCTAACGATTGCCCAAAAAGTTTAATGTCGTCCATATATAAAAGGTGAGATAAAATGTGACTTGTATTTTCCGAGTTCATTTTAAAGCCTTTGCCGCTATTTTTTAATAGATTGGAGAGAGGATTAAGTGTCAAGCAAAACCAAAGTGGGCTTAGTGCGTCTCCTTGGAAAATGCCTCTTCGTATATTTATAATATCTGTTTCAGTATTAGTATTGTTGTTATTCAATATCAATTTTGTGTTCCAGTTCAGCATAAGATTTTTGAGAAAATGTATGAGCGTGGGGTGGATTTTATAGTGCTCTAAAATGTATATTAACCATGAATGAGGGATGGAGTCATACGCCTTTTGATAATCGATATACATGGTATATATATTTCGTTTTTTAATATGTGCCTGTTTAGAAACTATTGTGTCTATAATAAGCTGTTCTTTACAACCCCTGCTATTTCTACGGCACCCTTTTTGTTCTTCTGCAAGAATTTTGTTACATAGAACATGAGAATATATTGATTCATTGATACAGGATGTTATAATTTTGTATATCGTTTGTAGGCATGTTACAGGTCTGTATTTGGCTGGGTTCTCTGTGTCAGTATTGTCTTTTGGAAGCATGTATGTGAGTCCTTGTGTCAAATATGATGGAACTGTTTCTGGAGATAGTATAAAGTTATTAATATGTTTGAGCAAAATACTATGTACAACAGTGAATTTTTTATACCAGTAATTGTGTATATTATCTGATCCTGTGGCTTTCCAGTTATGACTTTTCGCTATAACAGTTTGTAACGTGTCAATAGAAATATTGTTAAATTGCATATTTGGGATATCTTGTGTTAGTAGTTTGTCTTGTTCAATCCAAGTATTATTTTTGTGTGTAACCGGTTTGGCCCATATGTTTGACCAGAATGTATGGAGTGCTTCAGCTTGTGGTGTGTTAGTAGCATTGTTATTGTTTTGCTGGCCTAGGCTTCTGTAAAATATTTTCTCATTATTGGTAAATTGTTTATTTTGTTGCTTCCTCTTATTTGTTTCTTTGTATCGGCGTAATCTGTTAGCAGCTACATTTATTTTTTGCTTAATGGTGTCAAGAAATTCTGTCAGATCTGTATTTTGATTTTCATGCTGCGAGTGTATTCGGTAGTTTTGTTTTATGGTTTCTATTTGTCTTTCTAAATCTGGGCCCCTATTTCCATTTAAATATTCTGTGAGTCTACCTGCCTTTGCTCTGAGGTCTTTGATTTTTTCTTCCAAGCGTTTTTCCCAATTGGGTTTATATGGAATTTTCTTTCTTTGTGTGTTGGTAATTTTTGATCCATTCATCTTTGCCGCAGTCAAAGCTCCACAGTAAATAATAGTTTGTAAAGTTAAAAAATCGGTTTCAGTATCTAAGTATTTTGGTAAAACGTTGTTATTTATAATGCTCACTGTAGCTGCAAACTTTTTAGATGGTCTTTGCTTTGGTATTCGAGGTCTTTGTGTTGGATCTGTGTCTGTATACTTATCAAGCAGATTTTTAAATTCTTGTTCTATTTGAAGTTCGGTTTCTAGCGATGTTGGTCGATTTTCGTGTCTGTACTGTGTATTTTCTTGTTGTGTGGGTGGTGTTATATCCTGATATGTAGTTTCATTATATTCTGGCGGGCTTATATCATTTGATTGTTGTGAAGGTGTGATTACAACAGAATGAGAATAATCAGATGAGGTGCCTGTGGCTAACTTTCTTGCTACTTGATCTCGTATTTCTTGTAATCTCTCTACACTTAGAAGTTTGTTATTAACTATTACTCTCCGTTGATCCGCAATTCTCTGTTCCGACACATGAGCTATTTCAGGATGTTTCATGATGACTGTCTGATGTAATGTTTGTCTGTAAGCTGTTTTATTTGTTTCTAGTTCAGTAATAGTATAATAGGTACTCATTATAGTCTCATTCACCTCATCTGGCCATTTCATCCGTACTCCTAGATTAAGCTGCTGTCCTACTGGGGCTGAGTGATTGTTAAGTTGTTGTGTATTATGTTGTTCTCTTTCAACCTCTATTCGTATTTGTGCAATTTCTTCACTCGACAAGTATCGGTTCCGTACTATTGCTCTTCTCTGGTCTCCTACTCTTTGTTTACTAACATCAATCTCAGGGTATTTTTCAGTAAATTTCTCATATAATGGCGAAAGATAATTTCGGAGATTTTTAGTCTCTAAAAGAGTGATAGTAAGGTATGTACGCATTATAAAAATATTCATTTCTTTTGTCCACTTTTTGCGTACACGAGAACCAGTCGTGGCGGGTGCAGTTGTTTTGGTGAGAGTTGCCTCCTGCACAACATCCCAACTGGGTTGTGAAAGTGATGATGATGTAACTGTTGAAGAATTTGGGGAAGGATCTCTAGTTACGTAAGATGCAGGTGATGAAGCAATGGAAGGAAAAAGAGATGAAGGTGATGAAGATGGAGATGGGAAATTCTGCGCTATCGAATGATCTGGTGATGATGATGATAATGATTGATAGTCGGCTGTAGTTGATTTTTCGAGGGGAGCCCGCCTGCTCGGCTCTATGAGTTCAGTAATGTGTCAATAGATGGCGCCACCATACATTTAAAAAGTCGATATGGTTTGTCGTTCACATTTAATCATCATGTGTAGTAATTGAGATTTCAAATAAATAAAACATTTTTTTTTTTACATTTCTAACGATTTCATTGTGTGTTAAGACGATTTGGTACCTGTTAAATATAAAATTAAATTAAATTGGAATTGATTGGAGTATGGAGTGGTAATTGCGGCATTATATTGTACTAGCTATTCCCCGCGGCTTCGCTCCGCGTGGGACTCTATTATATCGCGCCCAAAAGTAGCCTATGTTTTACCTCAGGTCGTTAACTACATCCCTACCAAATTTCATCATAATCGGTCCAGCAGTTTAGCCGTGAAGAGGTGACAGACAGACAGACAGACTTTCGCATTTATAATATTAGTATGGTGTATAGTTTGATGTCTGCGTTTTGGGCTACTCATTGATTCGTTTAATTTAAGTTTGAAAAGTATTTTTTCCGGATTCCGGAGTTCGAATAGTAGTTTGAAAATAGGTAAATCTTTGTGTTATTTTCCATAAGTTAGTTGCATATCTTAAATATATTGTAAGGTTTCTCAAATAAATTGTAGGTATTTAAGTATATTTGTGTTAATTTCTAATTAGTTAGTATATTAATATAATTTCTTCTATATATAAGAACAAGGGCAATTGATAAATCAACGCCCAGCCTAAACCATAAAAGCTATAAACTTTAAATTTGGACCGAAGTTTTATGTTAATACGTAGTGCTCAGATAAGAAAGGATTTTTCAAAATTAGACCGCTAAAAGGGTTAAAATTGAGGGCAAAGTTGTATGAAAAAAAAAACAAATCATCACTGATGTACTTGAAACTAGGCAAGAATGCTTCTTAACAAAAATAACTAATGGCGTGTTTCAGCGTTTTTTGAAATTCATCCTCTAAAGGGGTAAAAAGAGGGAGGTTATCTAATTTATCATCACAAAACCGAAACTATAAAAGCCATAAACGTGAAATTTGGTTAGTGTCTTCATTATTATACTATATACTGCCCACATAAGAAAGGCTTGTTCACAATTCCAACCCTTACATCCAAAAAAGGGGTGAATTTGCGTTCCTATAGACAAATTCCATTTGAAATTTTGCCAATTACTAACAACGCATATTGGCCTATCGGTAGAGGTCGCGGATTATTTTTTTGAGTAGAGGGTTCTAATTCTGCTACACATGACATTTTTTTACTTACTTTTTTTCGTTTTGTATTAGTTTTTTAGAATTCAATTTTTTTTGCTTTTAATATTTTAGTAAAGAAATGTTTCAAGAAATAGCTGGAAGTAGCCGAAGATAGTAGATCGAATCCTGCCACAAACAATAATTTTCTGTTTTCGTTTTTTATTCGTTTTCTAGAATTATTTTCCTACTTTTATTTTAATTTTGAAAAGGAACGAATAATTTCATTTGCAAATTTATTTCCGGATAAACGATATCGCAACCCCAATCAAATCAAATCTAATAGTTTGTCATTGACGACATTGAAGAAGAAGATTAAACAAATGGTTGACTGGTAGATAACGCTCTTAGCGTTAAGTCCGTTAATATATCAGTATTTTGTACTTATCTATCTATACAAATAATAGGACAGTAAAAATCGAGTGTATATACATCAAATATTTTTCTAAAAAACTGATACGGAGCGATTAAAGAAGAGTAACAGAAACAAAAAAAAAAACAATTTGTGGAATTTTTGTCCCTCTGGTAATAACTTCAAAACTACTCAACAGATTTGAACGCGGTTTTCACAGGTGGATTACATATAATTAGGAGCATTGTCAAAACTTTGTTTCGTCAAAATCGGTTAAGGAAAAAAGAAGTTATGGTCAGTTGAAGTTTACTTCTAGCACTGAACTTTTAAACAGAGTTGAATGCGGTTTACATAAACATATTTAATTTAGATAAGGCTAGAATTTCTACTTTGTTTTATCGATATCAATAAGAAATAAACACACTCCAGTCTCTATTAAATTTTAATAAAATAACACATTGAATGTGTGTGGGCGTATAATTTAGTAACATAAAATATCAATAGATGGTGCTGACTTTATTTTAATTATTTTTTCGCATATGGTATAGCAGGTTGAAAATTTTCCTTACGGCAATTAATTTGAATTAATTAGAAAAAAATTAGTTGTTGATTAAGTTCTATTGGTTGGTTTGTTTATCGGTCGTGTTGTATTGTAAGCTATTTGAATTGATTGGTTGGATAAATAATCAAATCGGCAAGTCAGTTCAGTTGTTGCTTGACGGAACATACGATCGTATCGTAAGGTTTAATTTAACTAACTTATCACTTTTTATTGAGATTTTCTCCACTTTTCACGCCCACTATAACTTTAGGAGTGGCTTTTAGGTCCAAATGACATGTAATAAGCTACGTCTACTCTTTTAGAGACAAAGATGTGATAGTATGAATGTTAATATTTTCAGTTTGATATCGTAGCAATGTAATGGCTTTATAAAATTGGCACGGGAATAGGATACTATAGATTTAACTATAGGTCTGGATAGTTGTAGTTTCTACAGATTACCTCCACGCGGGCGGAGCCGCGGGCAACAGCTAGTCATGAATAACTGTAAACTTGCAAAATTGGAGCTGGAGAAAAACTCACTTTATCATCCGAATTACTTCAGGTAAATAAAATGTAGTTTATCTCAGTTTGTCAGGCCCCGTTACCCTTGTCTCGACTCTGATGTCTGGAGCTTGAAGGGTAACTTTTACTTTTTTGCCTTTTCTAAAACTATTTGTCTTCATGGTACTTTACAAAACGCTGTGGAAAAGACTCGTTAATCAAAATAACCATCCCACGCCAGCGAACAGCGTTCTTTCCCGCTATCAAATACTGAATAAATGTATTACTTTACAACATAGTTTCCCATCTTATATGGACTAGTGCAATCAATAAATATGCTGAGACCCGTTGTTTCGGTAAACAAAGATTTATTAGCTTTATGCGCAGGCGAAATATTCGTCAATTATTTAAAATTTAGTCCGAAGTTTCACCGCCGCAACGTAATATATGAGACCTATTTTCGGACCACAGACTACAAGGGTAGACTGACAAGGTAACAAATAGCCAATTCCATGAGGTCTCTAGGAAGTTAGGGATTTTAATTTGGAACAAAATTTACGTAATATGTTGTAACGTCCGGACAAAGGAGCTGTTTTGCATAATTTTGTAACGGCATCTCACTTATAACAACAAGTACCTTTGTCGTTATGCATAAATTTGATATTTACATTAAAACAAGGTAAGGTCCCAACTGTAAAACTGATATTTATATCTTGCTTTGGCTGGACAGTATACATAGCCAGTTCTTTAATTATAAAGTTCACATGTAATATCACAGCGGTGCTATCTTGCTGTGTGTCACACTTCACGTATACATTGTCGAGGGTCGCAGTGATAACAGAATAATTTATGGATTATTAATTTTAAGAAAAAAGTATTTAACATCTTAAAAATAAAGAGCGTAAAAATAACCTCTAACTTAGCATAAGTCAAGTTATGGATCTCTACTTACCAACTACAAAAAATCTATTGAATTTACACGCCATTATATTTTACATTGTAATAAAATCTTAGTTCTAGCGTATTTATATTGTTATCTTTGTATTATTATTGTTATCTTTAATGAAAAAAACCACAAAAATGCACTAAAATACACAATCACACGACGTAAGTATATACTTGCTTGGTGTGTACTTAATTGCTCACGTCATGGTGTCGTGGGCAATTAAGTATACACCGATAGTGTATGTAACTATCTGTTTATACTTAATTACCTCTAAATATAAACATATGTCACAATCAAGCAAAGCACAATTTATAACAGCTTACAGCTACAGTTCCACTAATTTGTGGCAGTAGTGTGAATCCACCCTATATTATTTCTCGATCCATTGACTTGCAAAGCGGAGTTGTTCTAACTTTGCATAGCTACCGAATTCTGACGGTATTTCTCTTTGCTTATCATTTTCATTCGCTTGCTGAACTACTGCGCCGTGAAATTTTGAAAATGAATTATTCTAACCAAAAAAGTTCGAATCGCGCTGTCTGACGCAATTTTTTTTTAATCTATGATTCTAACGTACAAAGTTTGATTGTTGTTATGATTTTTTATTTATTTAACCTTTATTGTACAAAATACAAATGTGAAGCACAAAAGCTGACTTAATGCAAAAAGCATTATCTACACTGAAAAAATGTTTTACCTAACTACTTTGGCTATTTGAGAAATAATCAAAGTTTGGCAAGATACTAATGAAGTTTACTTGATTTAACAAAAGTGATTTACAAAAAAAAGACAAAAGATTTGGTTACATACTGCAAAGAGTCATTGTACTATGTAGTCACCTTTTTAGGGTTCCGTACCTCAAAAGGAAAAAAACGGAACCCTTATAGGATCACTCACGTGTCTGTCTGTCTGTCTGTCTGTCACAGCTGATTACTCTTAAACCACTGGACCAATTGAGATGAAATTTGGTACACATTTGTAAGTTAAAGACCCAAAGGTGCTTGTGTAACGTAAATAAATAAATTATGAATTTGGGGGTCACTTTTGGAGGGTAAATCACAACATTAAAAAAAAAGATTCGCTAACCATATCGTGTGACATATCAAATGAAAGAGCTCGTTATGAGGATCTCAAATATATTGTTGTTATTATTGTAATATAAAACTACCACTAGATGGCAGTAGTAGTAGTTAGTTGAAATACCACAATTGAATTTAAAAACTGACATTGGCATTGTACGGAACCCTCTCCACGCGAGTTCAACTCGCACTTGACCGGTTTTTTTGTGCTATAGATTGACGAAAGTTTGGTTGTGTATAAGTAAGTCTTTTTTTTTCAGTGTAACAGTCAAGCTTTGGGAAAAGCAGAGCTTGAATGTGAGTGTCAAATAGAAAGTTGTGTTATGATTATAAGTAATTGGAAAACTTTATTAGTAATAGACTAGTGGGCAAATCTATGACTATGTTCTTATGGTATTATTGTAGGTTGTTTATTGGTGCACCTAGGGTTCAAAGTCTTCATCATTTACTTAACTAACTCCTCTTCGAAATATATTTAAAACAGTGTACATGAAGAGAAACCCAATGCTTAGCGATGCACATAGAAAGGGGTTGAATGACAATTAAAAAGTTCAAGTCAGCGAGACATTCAATTAGGTAACATCAAAGAATTAGAATAAATGTAAATGATTGTACAATATTTCGACGTGAACTGACTATCATTTAATGTAATAAAAACAAGCCATTGTGACATTTTCTCGTTTCCTTGACTAGCCTAGAATGCCATCCAGAAGCCAAGAAGGTATGTTGATTAAATATTTAGCCTGCATTCTTTTATTCTTCGTTCCTTGCAAACGGTGTTGATGCTATGTACACATTATTTACTTTTTCAAGACCAATCAAACGGATTATCATTTAATGAGCATCATACAAAAAAGAAACGTAGTCATTTAAGCTTAACTTTTGACATTTGCCGTGCAATATTTTCTGATCTTCATTTAGATTCAAATTATTGCAATATGAATAGGCTGAGTTTAAACTCGTTGCAAGTCTAAATCGTCAAAAAAGTATTTGATATAGTTTAAATAAATAAATTACTCGTGTCACTTACTTGTACCCTTCTTTTTCGTCCGAGCTTGTTTCCTGGTTGTATCTTCAGCTTAAGCTTTAGTGGGTACGCTATCAATCATGCTCCTGATTTGGCGGAACTGGTTATTACAATGCAGCGACTGCCGTCTGACCTCCGTAACCCCTTTTGCAGCGAAACCAGACCCACAGAACAATGACCCGGTTGTATTAGTAGCCAACATTGTCGGATTTTTCAGGCTGCCTTAAGGCATCTGAAATAGCCTAACGACTGCCTTCTACCTATAACAGACGGGCTCAACGGCTTAACGTGCCTTCCGAAGCACGGAGGAGGAGTTTAAGATATAAATGCCACTAATGGCGACCAATCCCAACATGGCGCACTCGCCGTCGCCGTCGATTGACGCGCATCATCATTACGAACACGCGCGCCGCGCTAGCTATTGAGCTCCTCTCTTCACTTACCTGTACCCCATACTCATATATATAAACACTTAAAATACATACATTTCACAAAATGACACCAAGTGGGAATTTTTTGTAAACTAGTCTTAAAAATTTAGTCACTTCTTCGATAACTAGAACGCAATGATTTATTTTAATCATAATTCCAATCTGATAGCAAAATCTAAATTTTGCTTTATTAATGTAAATAATTTTATTTATTACCTAGAAAGTCCTATTTTTTTTCTGTAGACACTTACCTCTTTCAGTAAAATCATATAATAGCCTTAATAATTGAGTCGTATCGTATCTGACTGAAGGTACATAGGGGTTCCTCATTCGCGTTTATTATCTATTCATTGCAAACATAAAAAATCGTGAATGGTGATTTCCCAGAAGAATTTAAATTAAGCTTTAAAAGCACGCACCTGAATTACACGGTATAATACTATGTATAATACTGGTTTTGGTTGTCACGTTTAATAATTTTAATTTAAAAAGTTGTTAACAGTAATTGATAAAATAACGCTTTTATATTCGCCTTTTAAGAATGAAACCCGAAGAAAAATATTTGTTTCTATTATTACTAACTGTATGTATTGTATTATTCCTTCTATTTATGTATCTTCTAAAAAAAATAGGATTTAATCAAACTACCAAATGCTACGCCGTGCTACGAAATGCTACAAGGTGCTACGGGATCCCTTTATGGAAATAATATTCTATGGGATAGGTATTAGGAATTGTGACGTGAATTACGTCTCTGGTTCCTAATATTACAAATATTTACCAATGGCATATTACTTAGTTAAATTTTCGCAAAATCCACACATATTATTAATTATTTTAATGTAAAAGTGTACCTATGTGTTTGTATGTTTGTCCACTTTTTTACGACGAACAAATCGATTGATTTTAATAAAATTTGGCATGGAAATATCCTAAGGAAATATCTTGAACTATTAGGGTGGACAATGTCCATCATCCTTTGTCTAATTTGGACATAGGCTACTTTAGGCCGCGATACCCAACATCATCGCGGACGAAGCCGCGTGCCGAAGCTAGTCTCTAAATAGTATAAAAGCGACTTTATTTCATACATAGCCATTTAAGCATACATAGGTATGCTTAAATCTTTAAAACTATGCAACGGACTTTGATGCGGTTTTTTTAATAAATAGAGTGATTCAAGAGGTAGGTTTTTATGCCCACGCGAATTATATTTATAACTTTAAACTTGTTAAGCAGACATCCGCCAAGGATCAATTTTCTTAAATACTCGCTTGCCTCGTTTTTGAGAAAAGACTACAAATTCATACAATTCATGCCATAGGATAATGTATCAAATGGGTTCATATTTAGCTAAAGTATCATACTGTCGTATCATCCGTTACTTTACATACATAGTGTGGTAATTTCACTGAAAATTTTCTTGTAAAAATATAAACGTGAAGCTTGCAGAATTCCAAGAAAATAGAGAAAAAAGGCATGTCAAGGTGTATACGAGATGTATAACGGAGCGGCGTGCACTGGCAAGAGAATTGAATTGCAAAACAGCCTCCCAGAGCGACCTCTGAGGCCGGCAGTCAGCATTATTGTTGTATTGCCAGATTTGGCTTCGCCTGACGGAACTTACTTTTTTGAGATTGTTGACATTCACGGAAAATATCTGAACAAATGTTTGAACGAGTGAACGATATAGTATGTACAAACAGCAGAATAATATACAAACAACAAAACAAATAATAATAATAAACAAAACAGATCGTATTATTGCATCGGAATTGAGCGCGATAGTAGAAGCAGGAGTTTTTTGTCCGGCGGGAAAACTACTAGTTAGTTATTATCAGACTCGATGTCTGTTGATATTTTTTTGTATGAATAGCTGGTTGGATCCCGTGGGTTTTAGTAGACATTTTGTTTTATTCGTGAAATTTTAGCGAATGTTCGCATGTGCGATCATTCACTCCATGTTTTGAATGATCTTTTGTTATTCTCGTTTCTTTATTCATCTTCAAGTACATACTTATCTTGTAACATTACTTACATGATCGTTAACTTTATATTGTAAACAACTTTTAGTCACATCATAAAATTTATGAGAAGATAATTAACACTGGTATATAAAGTAACGCGGGCGTGAAATAGATTAGAAAGTAATGTTAATATTATATTTAAACAGCCTTTGAACAGCCAAGAATGATACAAGCCATGAATCATGAAGGAAGATTGTATCTATTGCAGGTACGTCCAATAAAGATTTATTTGTACGGCAGTTAAAGTACATACCTAATGCGCGGGCGGCGCCGGTGGGTGAGAGGCTGAGCTTCGCACGTTGCTATGTTACGAAGCCCTCTTTCATACACTTCAATAGACGTGTTGAATAAACCTATTTATTATCTGACATTATGCAACGAGACATCACACGAGGTACATATACTCAAAGTAAATATATGTAAAGCTCTGCTACTTCATTTTTTGCGGATGAAATAGAGTGGCAAAGAGGATATATAATGACTACGTTTAAGAGCGAGTGAATATATAATATTTCGAACAATTCAGTTGTCGTTGCCGTTTGACACTTTTGTTCTAAAATTTTGATATTGTTTTATTATACTATACTTAGTTCCTGTATTGTTCTGTATGCAGTGAAAATCAGGACCTACTAAGCCTCCGCTGTCCGTCCACCTATATGTCATGGATATTCCAAGAACCATAATCGGTAGACATTAGAATTTTTACTCATTATATAATTATATTGCTTGCACAAATGACAAAAAGGAGTTTTTCATGAAACAACGTGACTTTTCTAAGGATTCCAAGCTGCGTGCACGGAACTTGTTGTTATTCAATTGTAAACGTTGTAACAAAGTATATATTTTTAGCAGGTTTTGCGATATTCACAGATGTTAAATGTCTTGGAAATCGGGCATTTACCAATATTTAACGACATTTTTCAATACTTGGCCGTTAAATGGATTGACCATTAAAAGCACATTCTCTAAACCATGAAAATGAAATTTTCGTGACAAACGATGCTTCTATCATTACGTTACACAAATGACCGTGTAATGCCTTGCTTCGAATACAGATTTTTCCATCAAACCCTCATTAAAATACAATCAATATAGGTAAAGTTCATCGAAAACAAGTATTTCAATGCTCTTATTTTTTATTATAAACATTATAAGAGTTTTGCTAGTTGCATCTGAAGTGTTTTTTTCTCCATGTGGTATGTGGCACTAGTTTTTTGACCTTATTTCAGTAGTTTCGATTTTTCAAGCAAACTAACATACCAATTCTGATAAATATGAAAAACCTTTTCTCTCAATATGGTGCTGGTTGTCTGGAAGAGATCCATATTACATGAGATAAGTCCGCCAATGTATGTTCTGTTTCTTCGCTCTTTGTAAATGTATATCCTTTTGTGCAATGAAGTAATTAAAAACAAACAAATATCTATAGTAGAACCAAACTATAAGAATTCCCTTTCAAACATAGAATAATTATTAAATTCACTTTACAGAGTCATGAGTGTATAAACATTAAAAATACCTAATCGAGAACCTTTTTAGAACTTGGTTGAAAATCGAGCATATTTATAAGTGACTTCCCTGTTCTCTTTTTATTTTTGTGTCAGTCTCACAGGAACTCCGGGAAGTGTGTTGCGATTAATTAAAGCAATTAAATGGAATTGCCCCCGGCCGAATGATTGGGCTTGATCACGCTCTGGCGGCGGCACCTTGATTAGCTCTGTTCCCATCGACACCATACATAATGACACTATGTTTTCCGGTCTAATTCCAAATTGTCTTATGGTTGACATATATACTATCTATATATATAATAAAATAGTAAAAATATTGTGTCTGTACTTTTAGTAATTTTGACTGAAATGGATACAGGGAAATTAAAAAAAATAATAGAAAGCAAAAAATTTTTTTTTTTAATTTTGTCTGTCTGTATATATGTTCCTGAATCTCAAGAACAAAAGATCCTGTATATATGAACAGTATGACTTGGCAATCGCACCAAACAATCTAATTTAATATAGTTTATATGTATCATTTGTGTTAATAATGTATTTTCATGCGATGGCCAAGTTGTACTGTTTATTTAAAACATAACAGAATTTTAATATAGATATGTTTACTATAAGATGTTCTTAGGTTAGCTTATTACGTAATAACCGAAAACAGGAGGTCCCTTAAGATGGGACTGAATAAATTAACTGACTTGTACTACATGGATCTCACAAATTTTGACGGTAGAACAACTTAGCGTGACTTGGATTTTTTACTACTTTTGTTTTTGATGGCATCTCATTTCTTTTTGTAGATACCAGAGAAATACTTTACGATATACATATTGCCTCTTGATAACGCGGGCGAAGTATATGTATACAGGTACACTGATTCGTTCTCTGCAAATGTAACTTTGTTATCTTATATATTTTATATGGGATTACAAAGTTATTTATGCAGTTGGTGTATCTAGAAGACTTGACCGAAATTGCAAAATGTTTTAGTTAAACACTAAACACTAATTACTAATTAGTCTGCCAGAAATACCTTAGAATTTTGATGATAGCTGTCAGTGAGTGACAAAATTAAGAAACTTGAATAAAAAACAAATTGAATAAAATTTGAAATATACCTACCGTGTTTATATAAGACCTGCTTGGTTACTGAAAAATCAGGTTTTTATTATGATCCACAACGAAGTTATAGGGGGTAAAAAATGGCCTGAACTGCTTCGAGAAAAGTATGGTACGGCCGTTCTCCTTTTTTTTGCTCGACTTGCGGGGGCACTGCCGTGCCCCCATTTAGGTACTTAAATGTATTATCTTTTATAATCTTATTAAATGATAAAAAATTACTGCATAAGTACTTATAAAACTCTTTTATAATGCTAAGCCCTGAAAATATCTAATATTTTGATCTTCGGTACGGGACACCCTTTATCTACGTTTGTAACAATTGATTACAATTAAATTCGGATTGCCGCCAACCGTGCGTTCCATCTTGATTACACCTATAAGTGCCTTGAATGTTTTTTTTTTGAAGCGAAGCAAATTTTTAAGTTAGTTTATAGGTACATTTAGTGCAATTATCTATAGAATGATCAATTATAAGATAGCTAATGTTTTGAGATATACCTATATAACAAAAACTCACCCGGGGCGAAGCCACTGTTATCTTAATAATAATAATGTAAGATTACAAAATCTTTTACTCTGAAACTGAACAAAAAATTTAAGTGATAACAAAACGAGTTTCTGAATTTTATTCATCTTCAGCCTTACCTGTAGATACAAATTTACGCACACGGTTCATTGGGCAAGTCATTCAATGCATACAAAAAAGTCTGTAAATGTGGGAGTACCGGAACACCTTTGTGGAAACGTAAGTAAATATATGGGATATAGGCAGGGTACGAATCTGCGAGCGCCTGTGAAATATTCAGACTGCGTCGTCAGGCTTAACTCGACCTCGATTGTATTCGATTCGAAATAATGCGATTTTTTTACTCAAGTAATTCAACGTTGCTTTGTAAGTAAAGTATTTTGAATTAAGATTGTCTGTTCTTCTCTAGAATGGTGGTTTAATTATTAATTAAAAAGCTACACACGGATGTCATAATCTTATTGTACCTCTCTGTGACAGGTGGCGGACACTAGCAATAGCATGCCCAAGAGAAGCCGACGTTAGGCAGGTGTTTATTAAAAAAATTGCCACATTTATTTTTTCTTCCGCAGAGACCCCTAGTCTTCAGAACCCTGCCAAATGTTAATTTGAATCTATTTCGTTCAACCCTACAATCTGTATATTTCCCCCGAGCTATTTCCTCTCACAGCATCCAAAAAAGTATATACAGTACAGTGGACATAAAGGCAATCACATTACGTTTAGTACGTAGTAAGAAAACTTGCGACGCGCAACCTGTTTTTCTTTGGCCCTCGTTTGTTTTCTTTATTAGTTCACCCCTTGACCCTGGGGTTCGAGTTGGTGACTACGTGTTTACTCGCCATTATTTGCTCGGCTATAAAAATATTGTGTAATGCACTATTCACATACAACTTACCTAAGAAGATTTAGGTTTATTTGAGTTAAGTCTCATAGGATAAGCTAGTTGATAAAAATGTGGATAATAGCCTAATTGCGTATTAAAACAACACTTGCAAGAACCGCTCGTTATTTTTTGTTTGTTATTATAAAACTTTATTACAATAATCTTTGTCTAAATTTAATTATTTTTTATCCAAACAAGGTAAAATACTCAAAATATACTTTATCACAATTACGCACGTAAATAAGTATTTTGATCTCACCCACGCCATACTGTTATAAATAGCTTTTAACAACTTCGAATGAAAGGATAAAAATGTGAGTGAAAGCTTCAAGGCTTGTTGTCACGTTTTTCTATTTTTGTTCTAATTGGTAATAACCGCCATTTGTTTATCGTATTGTATGTAAAATTTTGGTACAAACACAAGTGAACACAATTACCTCTCCAATTGAATAAAGTTGAGGTATGTATGGAAGTGTTTAATATCTCCTTATTCATTTTGTCTGAAAAATGTAAGTGTTACAAATACTTGTAATACGTACACAAAGAGACAATATTACGCTCTACGCCTATGGAAATAACCTTGATTTGTTGAATAATCTTATTTTCAATTTCATGTTTTATTTTATGTTACGTCACGTGTGATTGGGCTCTCAATTAGAATTAAAATAGGAAGAACCTGTTTTCATATTCTTCATATAGAAAAAGGATATTAACCATTGTGTTTTGTGTTATATAATAAACATTTTGTTAACTTTTTTTCTTCTAATCATCGCAAAGCTTCACTAGTTAGAGAGTCACCCTAAGAAGAAGAAGTTAGTGATAACCTAGGTATATAGGTTATTCTAGTGTTAGAGACAGGGCTAATACAAAACTTGTACTTTGATAGTGCTCAATAAATTTTTATTAATGTATTATTTATTTATTTATGTTTATTTTTCTTATTTTTAGCGTTTTACTAGTAAACAAATCTTCAAACAACTTGGGTCGACGCGGTGGAAAAAAATATTAAGTTCTTATAAATATTTACTAAATAATCAGCAGCCTTTCTAGGAAACAGAGGTGAAGACTGAAAAATGGTGCCTTTTTGATATCTAACTTCTTTTTCTTTGTCCACCCTTTATCCCAGTTCATCTGGGGTCGGGTCTCCTCGTTCTCTCTTTTTGATATCTTACAACTGTTAACGAAAGATATATTGTAGTATACACACACTATGAGCTGGAAACGCCAGCAGACCGCATAATGAAACAGATATCATTGTGTTGGATATGTACTGCTTTGTTCTGCTCGCATAAGTTTTAATTGCAGGAAGTTTGTGGTAACATAGATTTTGGAGTATGTGATACAATATAATTGTCATTCCCATTGCTTGCAAACGAGCCCTTCGCTACGCTTCGTCTCAGTAATAAAGCTCAGAATTGCTTTAAACATTAATAACCAATACTATTTAATCTTATACGAGTAGTTACGGTAATTCATTTACCTAATTTATTTTATTTACTTTACCGAAGCTATAAGGGAGGATTATCTCCAGCAATAGAAATTTTTTTGCGCCTGATATTAAGATAATGATATTTTGATGCAGAATTGGTACCATGAGAAAATATCTCTTCACACTAGGTTTTATGAATAAATTCATTTATGTTGAAACTAGTTTCGTAGTATCGGCCTAGGGAAATCAAACAAAGAGATTTCTGTGTAGCGAACGTTGGGACATTGATTTTAGCTTCAAGTTTCATAACCAATCGATAGATAAAACATATATGTAGATTTTGCTATCTCCAAAGGACGTATTTCTAACTTATTGAGGTACCAATATGAAATATAACTTTATGATTAATACATTTTTAAACAATAAAACAAAACATAATACTACTTTAGAAATGTTTATAAAATAATAATATGGTCCTCACACAATCCAACTTATACCTTAACTATGTACATTTACAGTATATGTAATGAGTAACGACAATATTTATACTGAAACGACGTCTTACCCAACCATAATTGTTATTTAAAAAAAAAAAAATATAAATATTTTTCCAACGCACGTTCTCTTAGTTAATGAATTTCGCTTAAATTCTCATGATCTCTTATCTGTACAGTACGTGACCTTCCCACGGCGATTAGAAGCAAGCAGACAGGGCAAACTTTAATGATACTTTTAAAACTTGGGGCTGCTGTAACGATTGTGGTGGAATGGAACGATGCTTAGAATTGTTACATCCACTTTTAACCTAATCATTGCCACAAGTCCGCTGCTAACTGCTTTGAAATATCTCGAATTAATTTGTACTTACTAACTCTAAACGAATTCTTCTTACACACACATTTTTCTATCTATACTGTAACTGTATTCAGATGTTTAAGGTTAGATTCAATACTTGTTTGAAATATGTAGATCAACATCAGTTCGCTGCCGCCGGCGCAGTCAAGAAAATAATGTGATAATATTTTTACCATTATTGAAAATACTCGTCTTTTGTTTAAAGTACAGTTACTTTCAAAAACGAGCAATAATTTAGGTCAAGCAGTAAAATAGTTTATTTTGATTAAGATTAATCAAACTAGACAGATGAACTAAATGTAAAATAAATATTAAATTCTAACGAGCAGTGTTAAGTCGAACATTTCTTAACTGAAGTGTTCGCGGGTAAACCGAAACGCAAAAGTAATTTCGAAGCTAAACCGGTAGAGATTAAATTTAAACCATTTCTCCGCGATCAAATCGCGTTTGATTAATGAGTCCAGATCAATTCCTGATTGCCCAATTAATGAAACTAAAGTAAAATATTAAAAATAGGTTGGTATAGGGGTACGGTACGAGTGTAGCGTCAAGTACATAAACTGATTTGCATTTTAATTGTGAAGTCCAGACGAGACATTATATAATAGAGTACTTATTTATACATATATTTCATATTTACATGAATAATATCACATGTGTATTGTGTATCTATTAGCCATCCGACCGAATAACCCATTCGTGTCTAAGCTTTGGCACTAATCACGGTAAAGATAGGAGCACCAACCCTGCTCCTATCACTGGGATCCAGCCTGAAGCGTACCAATCCCTCGTCCGTGCCTACCTATGTTAATCTACAGTTACATTTGAACACATATTAAAATTATCAACAGCAATGTCATATCAATATCAAATACTAATAAAGGCCATGTTAAATCACTAGAGCACAATACACGTCTGCACCGCTCGGCGAACCCAAGGAGAAGAGAGCGTTACACTCATACTCACCCCGACACTACTACTGCCAAGAGGGGTTTACCTGTAGTGGGGCGATACCTGTCACGTGATGTTACCGGGCGCTAACACTCGGCCGTCCTGAAAAATCCGGTCGTCCCCGACCGTTGTGGTCTGGTGTATGGCTAAAAACAAACACAGGAAATAAATACTTTAAAATCGGTGACCTTTATAACCAGGTCCACCAATCAACCTGTCATAAATGATCTCTTAATACGGTGTTAACAATATATTCTCAAGATGCGTTAGCTGCCACGAAGAGTTAAGCAAGTTATCCCATCGTCGGCCAACTTGCTTGTACAACATGGTACAGCCATCAGCACCTAAGGCCGCTGATGCTGTGTATCACCATGCACTCCCAACAAACAACTGTACCTAGTTGTAGGTCATAGCCAACTATCACAACTTGTGAACTTTGCTGAACACACATACACCAGACATATTTAATCAAAGCATCAAATACAGTCAAGATACATTTCGACAAATAGATATTTAATAAAAACAAGTTATTTCCAACTGAAGTGTAATAATAACAAAATGCTTATTACCGTTATGCTTGTGAATGACAACATCCGGTTTCTTACTATTCGTCCATTTCCTCGCCATCTCGATAATGCATAGTATCTTGGGTTGTTTATCAGTGTTCCGAGACCATTCTGACTTTTCCGTTTCAGTCACTTCTGGTTTTTAACTGATCGAACCCTCACCTATGCTAGAATCGAGAATGAAGTAAACAACTTTATTTTAAATATTTACAAATGGATTTTATCACAAATCGACATTTTTTTACATCATTCTATTCAAATACTCGCAAAGTTACTTACGCTTGCTATTCCTTCGTAAGTCACTTTATATTCATTACTAGTTACTATTTCGTTAATATTTGAACTCAAGCAAACACATAATAAAACCACATATTCAAGTAAATAAACATTAAACACCAAAGTATATTTACCAAAGCTATTACTAACTTTAGTACTCACAGATTATACAATGAAAAACCCTTATAATTCACATTATAATTGAATAAACCAAATACATCTATTAACCTTTTAAACTTTTTAATGTGTACTGACATCAAAGTCAACAACCAATACCCAACGGTTAACATTTTTTTTTTCAACATCATTTTTGAAATACCCACTAAGTAAATAATTTTCACAGATATTTTATTTTCACCCTTTTTTTTTTTTAGGATTCAAATCACATAAAACATGAAGAGACTTACCGCTTCTGCACCAATACTTACAGCCCGACACTTCTACTGCCAAGAGGGGTTTACCTGTAGTGGGGAGATATCTGTCACGTGATGTTACCGGGCGCTAACACTCGGCCGTCCTGAAAAATCCGGTCGTCCCCGACCGTCGAGCTCGAACCATGAAACAACAATACATTTATTGAATACAAATCACCTTTTATGCTTTTTCTATAATGACCTCGCCATCTCGATAATGCATAGTATCTTGGGTTGTTTATCAGTGTACCGAGACCATTATGACTTTTCCGTTTCAGTCACTTCTGGTTTTTAACTGATCGAAACCCTCAACTATGCTAAAATCGAAAATGACAGTAAACAACTTTATTTCAGACATTCAATGTATAACCACCTCGATAATGCATAGTATCTTGGGTTGTTTATCAGTGTTCCGAGCCCCTTGTGACTTTCCGTTTCGGTCATTTGTGGCGGAACGGAACCTTCACCTATGCTAAAATCGAGAATGAAGTAAACAACTTTATTTCAAACATTTACAAACGGATTTCATGACAAACCGATTTTTTTTTACATTATTTCATTCAAATACCTACAAAGTTACTTAAGCTTGCTGTTCCTTCGTAGGTTAGCTCACTTCATTTTCATTACTAGTGATTCTTTCGCGTATTGTAACAATTTAACTTAAGCAATCACATAATTTAACCACATTTAATTAAATAAACAATAGATACCAAAGTAGATTTTTCAAAGTTATCACTCGTTTAAGAACTCACGGATAAGACAATGAAAAACACAAATAATTCACATAATCATTACATAAACAAAATATTATCATTAACCTTTTCAATATATTGACATCGAATTCAATCACCAATACCCAAACGTAAAGATTTTTTTTTTCATATCATTTTTAAAATACCCACAAAATAAATAATTTGGATTGGAGTCACATAAAACATGAAAAGACTTACCGTTTCTGCACCAATACTTACAGCTGTGGTATATTATCACAACATTCATTCATACTTTAACACTCACAAAAACTTTTTCGACTACTTTAGATTACAAATTTAATCTAATCGTTTTGTTAAATTTACTTACGCGTGTGTGTCAGAATGTTAACAATTAAGTATCACAAAACATGAACAATTTACTAGGCGTGGTAGAATATTAAGAAATATTCTTTCATCATACCACTTCTGATATTAGCCATCCGACCGAATTACCCATTCGTGTCTAAGCTTTGGCACTAATCACGGTAAAGATAGGAGCACCAACCCCGCTCCTATCACTGGGATCCAGCCTGAAGCGTACCAATCCCTCGTCCGTGCCTACCTATGTTAATCTACAGTTACATTTGAACACATATTAAAATTATCAACAGCAATATCATATCAATATCAAATACTAATAAAGGCCATGTTAAATCACTAGAGCACAATACACGTCTGCACCGCTCGGCGAACCCAAGGAGAAGAGAGCGTTACACTCATACTCACCCCGACACTACTACTGCCAAGAGGGGTTTACCTGTAGTGGGGCGATACCTGTCACGTGATGTTACCGGGCGCTAACATATCTATCAATATATACAGACTTAAGTTATTTAAACATTAATTAGCCCATGCTTTTAAAATGTATGCAATTAACATTTTTTGTAGAAATGCGAAATCTTTGAAATAACTAATTAAACTTATTCATTATGTATTATTTTTCAAATTAAGTTTTCTGTTAGCAACACCATCACGGAGTCGGTGGTGCTCTTAGGTGCAATTCAAAAAGATAGAATAGAGCAGCGAGTGTTCCAGTGTAAAGGGCATGGCTGATTTGAATTCACAGAATCAGGAAATGGCGGACCGATATTTCCTTAATTTCCGAATCCAAATTCCCGTTTTTATATAGATAACATTGTTTATTTATAATTACACACACGACTCAAGCGTGCTTATGTGAGTTATTGAAGCTGCAGCAAAATCAGCCGCCAAAAAGATTAGTATTCTGTATAAATAGAGACCCTATTTTTCACCAGAGCAACTGCTCAATTTGTATCGGGCTAAAATACCACCATGTATGGAATACTGCTCTCATCTCTAGAACGGCTGGGACAAATATTAATTGGCCACACTGGATTTCGCCAATATTAGGTTTCCCAAGAAGGGTTGAAGTTAACAGGCTGCCCACGCACCGGTAAGCGCAGCATCGGTCCACAGCCTGCAGTTGAAATGATAACAAGCTGAACATAAAAATAATGTCGAATCTTCTACTAAGTTAGCCAACCGGGCTTAGTAGCTATACGGTTTTTGGATGCAACGGAAAAAACAGACGAAATGATGATGAAGAAATCTAAAATTAAATAGCATATATTTTGTTCAAATTTGTCTCTTTATACTAACTGTCTGTTAAATGAACTATTCCAATAAATGCAAGTAATGAACTAATTAAATTAATGAAAAAAAAGTTTCGTTTTTCAGTTGATTAATTTTTATTCAGACTAAGAAAAACACAAGCATAAAACCATAAACTTTACATTTAATGTCGTCTTATATATATGTCTTACTTATATACTCAACTTGGCGACCTCCGGGATTACAGCTAATGCATTTTATTGCTTACTTACAAAGTTTCAAACCCTCACTGTAGATCTTACCTTTCCCCTGCCTGCACTTTCCCCGGTGAACTGAACTTTGTAAGATCATTCGATTTCAAATAAGAACTCCTTCATTTTTGTTTCCTTACCTATAATAGTAATACCAAAGACAAACATAGATGAAAAAAAAACTACCTGGCGTCCGCGCGCGGTTTTCCAGTTCTATGAATAAATAACAAATTGCTTGTACAACTTTAACATTACAAATGCAAGTAAGAATTAAACTTTAGTAGATTTGCTTTATATATAAAAGAAAAATACACAGCATATGTAAATTATATGTAGGTCAAAAATTAAAATAATACGGTTTAGAATGTTACCAGAAAAAAAATAGCTGTGATGATATTGTATGACGCTTTTAATTAATATTCCTAAAATATCATCAATTTTTTTTGTCATTGAGTGATGCTGGTTGCATATTAAATTAAATAATGTTTTGGAATTATATTTTGACCTTTTATTTATTTCGTTGCTTGCTTAAGCTCCTTGGAAATATTAGCAGGTGATATTCGCCACGAAAATTTAACCCTTACTTGCCCCTTAAACGCCTGCTATAACAAAAAATGGTAAGTGTTATGGCGAAAAAATAAGGGATAAATGTATGAAGAAATGTAGCGTAGACAGCTTAGGATTAGGAGGCATGTAAAACACTTCGCCTTTAAGATAAATGCGATTTATACAAATTCTGTTTCTTTTCATAGCCTGACTGAAGTATTACTTAACATTTTGCTTTCTTGTAGCATTAAGCCCTTCAATTGTATAAAGTATGATTCTCATATGAAACAATACAGTTCTTAGAGATGTAAAATCGAACAGATTTCTTTAATTGTTTTTCTCGGTTTTCATTGTTTTTGGTATCTGATCCTTTCAACCTTCTACTTTTCTCATCCAACTTCTTCCGTCAACTTTGACTTATTAAATAAAACCAGAGCTTTTCTTTCTGAAAAATAACCGTGAGAGCGGAAAGTATTTGTACAACTCTAAGTAGATATGCACGTGCCATAAAGTTATAAGTTTTATGTTAGTTCTTAAAAGTCAGTTATACGCAGCATGCATTCTTAATATCGGCATTGGCATTCAAGGCAATCTGCCAACGCAGCGGGAGAGAAAATCCATAAAACTCATGCACAACTTGCAAGGCAACATTATAATGAAATATTGGAAAATACCTGTGTATTTTATTTTAGTTCACACCGCAAACAAATATTATCTGGCAGATACTATATTGAATATGCTAGACTCAATAGTACTTGTTGTACTTGTTACTAATTTGTATAATTACGATGGAAGTTTGCTTTATTATTGTTAACCTGATTGGAAATCTGCCACCAAAGTAAAGCATTGGAGTCTCGGGTCTTAATTTTGTTCCCATGTGTTTTTATGATTAAATGCCTGACTGACATTAACTATCATCGGGAATGCTTTTGGCATGCTTATTAATATATTTTTTCTATTGTATAATTTTGATGCTGGTAGTATTCACATTTGGAAAAAAAACAAATATTCATCGGATTTAATGCTGCATTTTATAAATCACATATAAATTCGATTGATTTACATACAATTTTACATAAAGAATTTTGGTTACTAAGCATTTATTTTTTTATCAACTTTTCAGGAATTAATATAAAATAATAAACATGATAATTAAAGTAAGTGACACAATTAATTGTTATATCTTGTTATTGCAATGTATATAGTTCCATTACAGTTTTTCTAACTTTTTTGTAGTTAACTCGATCCTACAGTTTTGATGTAGACTGCTACATAATACGCGCCCGCTACGAATCCGTAGACATTCGTAGCGGGCGCGTGGCGCGTAGCCCGTAGCCCGTAGCGGCAGTAAGCGCGCGCGGTCCTGAGAAGGCGGCCGCGGAAAGCGCCGAGTCTCGTCTTCCGAACTTCGCATAGTCCGCGACTAAAGTGCCAGTTCAATATCGAAACTTGAACATCATGCGTTATCGATATAGGCAAGTATATTTGAATTTTTGCAAAAATTAACTTATATAGTAAGAATATTTTATATAGGTATATATAGAATATAATATTAAATCAAACATATAATTTCAGTACATTTTTTGAACATTTAAGAGATTAAATGTAAAATATTTTTTTAGATGTTATTTACTTATACATATTCAAAAATATATAACGGTTCTTTAGAAATGGGAAATATACAAATTTATGAAGCCGCAGATCATATGGTTTGTGAGCAAAGAAAAAGGAATGTGCCAGCTGCTTCTCTTCCCGCGCTGATCGTAAAAAGCCTAGTAATGTTCTTCTAAACAGACGATGAGCTAGCATTTGGTCATTGTTGCGGCATCTCAATTTTTTTATTTGCATACAAACTACGGATATTGTTAAAATAAGAAATATGATAGTATCAGATTTTTTCTCCGCTGTCCGTCCGTTTATCCGTTTATAATTTAAATTTAAACGTACACTTATATTTTTTTATAAATAGGTACTAAACATTATAATTTTTTTTATAAATAAACATTATGCGTTAATAAAAAAAAAGCTTTTACAAAAATATTTCAATTCTAAGTATAAGGTTTAATTGGAAACGCCGCGGTTGTTGTTATGGTAACAATTGAGATAAAAATTATCTTCGTAATTTGTTCCGAAATTTTATTTACTTGTTATTTTAATTTACGGGCTTATTTATATTATTGATTTTGTACGTTCAGTCCAGTACGATAAATCCTGAGCGATATTTAGCCAGAAATAATCTATTATTTATTATATAGGCAGTTTGATATTATTAAAAAGACACAAAAAGAGAGGCACATAAAGCAAACCCAAATTATTTTGCGTGCTTCAGGTGGACATCCACCTCCAATTAGTAGCCAGCACCCACCATAGTCCCAGCATGCCCGCCACCAATAGTTTCCATATTGCGACTTTGTGATTGGAAATCAATAGGGGAGACCTGTCCAGCACTGGACGTCTTGAAGCTAAAATGACGATTGTCCGGTGAAACCGCTGCCAACAGCTAGTTGGGTGTAAAATATAATCCATATCCATACTTATATTATAAATGCAAAAGTTTGTCTGTGTATCTGTCTATCTATACCGCTTTCACGGCTAAGCCGCTGGTCCGATATTGATGAAATTTGGTATGGATATAGAGACCAGTGGTCAAAAATAGGCTACTTTGGGGCGCTATATAACCGAGTGGAGAAGGAGTGTAGAATACATTATATCTGATATATTGTATAATCTGCATGTAATTTAAAGTGCAATAAAGTATTGAGTATTATGGTATTATATTCTATTCTATAATACCATGGATACGATCTTGTGATATATATAGCAAAGGGATTATTATGGAATCTGTAAATAAAGGGATCTGTGTTGACAACTAAGCTAATTAATTGAGACATTATGCCTAAAGTAGGTCATCGTAACGAAATATTTCGTGATGTAAGTCAGCGCCAATTTGTGTCACAAAAGAGATAAGTCTCGCAGGTTCTTGAGAAAAACATTCGCGAGGTCAACTCAGCTGCACAAAATAAAGATTATACAGATGTTATGTTGTACTTTGCAGGTACCACATAGGTTGGGCTTAAAAAGTATAATCGGGTAAATAGTTATATAATACTTTAAAACTATATCAAATTAGGTGTAAGATACCTTAACTTCTATGTAACATGTATATATGTATGTATGTTCAGTTCAGTTACATGGATTTATTCCACATACATAGTGGTCTGCCAACCAAACGGTAACTTGACGCCGGCAAGTGATTAAAATTCAGTCAATTCTTATACAAAGTCAAAATTTCAAGGTCTATGTACTGCAATCAAATACTAGCGACCCGCCCCGGCTTTGCACGGGTGCAATGCTGTATAATACATGTATCATACATATAAACCATGGGCTTGAAAAACTATCTATTAAAACAAACCGCGTTAAATCCGTTGCGTAGTTTCAAAGATCTAAGCATACGTAGGGACAGACAGCAGGAAGTGACTGTTTTATACTATGTAGTGATAAACACAACAGTAATAAATAAATACTCCACGTCCAAGTCTTCTGAATATGGTTTATATTTCACGGGTAAAATCTAGACACTTTAATTACTTATTCATACAGTTCTTATAATACCTAGAGTATTTCGTGAATCCCTCTGAAAAGCTGTCACATCTCCGCATGGCGCAGTAATGATAAGGTGTTTTCCGTTCGTTTATTTCATACATAATCTTTGCTCTAATCAATTAGGTATTCTGTGCTATAATACACAAAATGTACAGTAGTAGTACAGGCTACAAAGTATAGTAAATCACGTGAGGTGTAAATATACGTATAAGGATTATGTGGTATACTTATTCGTAACCACTGTACATAGCATGATCTGTCGGTTTTATTAAAAATATAAGGGTTCACTTATGCGGATTTCTGTACAAATTTTATTTTGCACCAATATGCGGCATCGGGCAGATACCACAAAAATAGGTTTTTACAAAAAGACGCTAAATTGCGTCTTTTGCTTCAATCCTGTATTTTTTAAGAAAATGAGATTAGATTAAGTAGATTTTAGTTGTTACATATCAGTTAGTCGATATATATATATATAGAATTAAAAGTATTAATTATAACTATTGAATATAGTAAGACCATTAATTGAAAAATACTCTTCTGTTGCTCATAGTGTTTTTATAGATCACATTTTAACTCAATTCAACCCGCATTTTTTCATGTAGGAGAGGTAGTTTTAAAATACTTTTCATATTTTTACAGTACGCTTAGCGTGGGTGGTACGTGCCACATCATAATAATAGCTATAATTTAAAATCATGTTGTCCTATTACCTAAAGATTTAGTTCCTTCTCTTGCCACGTCATTGAAAAAAAAAAAAAATTTCATAAGATTCCGCTTGTTTTGGGTGAAAAAAGAGTGTGATTTTTTAAAGTATCGGCATCGTATCACAAACTAACTAAAACTACCTATCGGAGTAAGAATCTCAGTTTCTCATGTGATCAATTTATGTCGTTAATATTCTCAGTATGAGGCGACTCAATTAATACAATAAAAATCGGCGCGTTTCTTTGTATGGATATCTGTACTAGTATATAGTATTATGTAACCTGTGGTAAAATCATAGATCAAATCGTTTCTGAGCTAAGCCGCGGGCCAGATAAACAGACAATATGACGAATCTGTAAGGGTTGTTTAGGTTAACTAACGAAACTAAAATCAATACTTCCATATGCCATCCATACTTCCATAATCAATACATATAATAAGACACTAAAATGCGAGTGTCTGTACATTTAATATATTTCAAAAAAACTGATTGAGTGCGATTAAAAAAGAGTAACAGAAACCAAAAAGACAGTTTTTGGAATTTTTGTCTGTCTGTATGTATGTATGTATGTCTGTCTGGTACGTTATAACTTCGAAAATACTCAACGGATTTAAACGCGGTTTTTACAGTTGGATTACATATAATTAGGAGCGTTGTCAAAACTTTGTTTCGTCAAAATCGGTTAAGGGAAAAAGAAGTTATGGTCGATTGAAAATTTACTTCAAACCCATTTGAAATTTCGGCAGTAATAAGCAAAGCATGTTGGCCTATCGGTAGAGGTAGCGGATCATATTTTTAAGTAGAGGGTTCGAATCCTGCTAGACATCACTTCTTTTGTTTTCCT
The DNA here is from genome assembly GCA_947044815.1 of Apomyelois bistriatella. Taxonomy (NCBI): domain Eukaryota; kingdom Metazoa; phylum Arthropoda; class Insecta; order Lepidoptera; family Pyralidae; genus Apomyelois; species Apomyelois bistriatella. The sequence continues at coordinate 9,864,141 of OX345689.1, forward strand.
TTTTTTGTTTTGTATTAATTTTTTAGAAGTCTATTTTTTTTAAATATTTTAGTAAAGAAATGTTTCTAGAAAGTAGCTGGAATTTTCTGTTTTCGTTTTTTATTTGTTTTCTAGAATTATTTTGTTACTTAGAGAAAGCTCTTAGCGTTAATTCCATTAACATAAAAGCATTTTGTACTTATCTATCTATACATATAATAAGACAGTAAAAATCGAGTGTCTGTACATTAAATATTTTTCTAAAAAACCTCTACGGGGCAATTAAAGAAGAGTAATAAAAACAAAAAAAAAAAACAATATTTGCACTTTTTGTCTGTCTGTCTTTCTGTCTGTGTGGTGCGTTATAATTTCAAAACTACTCAACAGATTTAAACGCTGTTTTCACAGGTGAATTACATATAATTAGGAGCGTTGTAAAATCTTTGTTTCATCAAAATCGGTTAAGGGAAATAGAAGTTATGGCCATTTAAAGTTTACTACAAGCACTGCTTCAAAACTTTTAAACAGTTGAATGCGATTTACATAAATGTATTTAATTTAGATAAAGCTAGAATTTCTACTTATATCAATAAAGACAAAAACACACTGCAGTCTCTATTAAATTTTAATAAAATAACACATTGAATGTTTGTGGGCGTATGATTTAGTTACATAAAATATCAATAGATGGCGCTGACTTTATTTTAATAGCAGATTGAAATTTTTCCTTACGGCAGCAATTCATTCTAATTATTAAAAAAAAATTTGGCTGTTGATTTAGTACTATTGGTTGGTTTTTTTATCGGTCGTTTGTTGTGTTGTATTGTAAGCTATTTGAATTGATTGGTTGGTTTGGTTTGGCTTTGGTTTAAAAAATAATCAAATCAGTGTTTGACGGAATAATACGGTCGTGTCGTGAGGACAAATTTATCTGACTTATCACTATTTATTGAGCTTTTCTCCAATTTTCACGCCCACTAAAACTTTGGGAGTGAATTTTAGGTCCTAATGACTCTGTAATAGGCTGCGTCTACTCTTTTAGAGACAAAGATTGATAGTATGAATGTTAAGGGCTCCTTCTTCTGAAGGTCCGTTGTCCGTAAGCCGCGTAGTCGCGGCGCTCACTCATTTTGTAGACATTAAGACATCATATTTGGGAAAATAACACTACAAAATCTACTTCAGCTATTTTCACTATATAAATACTTTATCTAAAGGTTGGTATAAAAAGCAGGACAATAAGTTTATTATTTTAGGCATAGTATTGAAAATAAACTTCCAAAGGAGGCAACTTAGATTTTTCTATCGAGCGAATTTTGTCTGATATTGGTACTGTTACTGTAAGCGAATTTCACTCTGCTATATCCTCAACTAAAAACATATATTTTTTTCAGAATTTTACGACTGTTTAATACTGATTCCTATTGATTTTAAAAACGGTATTTGAGAAAGAAGTGGCCCTAATATTTAATGATATTGTAGCAATGTAATGGCTTTATAAAATTGGCACGGGAAAAGGATACAATAGAATTAACTATAGGTCTGGATAGTTGTAGTTTCCACAGGTTACGCGAAAAGCGACCTACACGCGGGCGGAGCCGCGGGCAACAGCTAGTATATTATAAAGGCGAAAGTCTGTCTGTTACGCATTCACGGCTTAACCACTGGACCGATTTTTATATAATGGTATGAATATAGTTAAGAACTAGGGGTCAAACATATGCTATTTTTGGGCACGATACGAGTATAACCGAGCCCCACGCGGGCCAGGCCGTGGGCAAAAGCTGGTTCAGAAATAATGTAATGTCTACTAGTATATAAGATTGGAGGTACCAACTACTTCAAATAAATCAGTAATTTACATAATTAGGCATATCTATCTCATCAATAAGTTTCTTCAATACTAATTTAATTTATTTAATGTACATCAAATAAGGTATCTTTCATTTCTTTGAAAGAACCTTTCAAAAGAACGCTTGTAATCCATTGAGATTGAAAGGTTTCAGTTCTTTAAAAAAATAATAAATATATACATAAATTTTCTGGTCTACTAAAGTAAATATTATCATCGTCATCCCTGTAGGTCAACTGTCGAACCGTATTTTCATTACGTTTCGAGTTTAACTCACATGTATACTAAATTAACTTCGCTCCGAAAATACCAAATTCTGAGTAGATACTATCATCTCATTTTCTGACTTCAAATCAACATTTAATACACCTACAAGTAACGATCTCCAGCGCTTTATTGAGCCATAAAATAAAGCCTTTTAAGAGGTATTTACATCACGATAAATCATCGTTCGACATTATTACACAAGCGGGCGCGATATGTCAGCAAATTTTCTAAGAATACCTTGGGAAATTTCATGTCTGAAATGAAATTACAAAATAACTGTGATTTTCATTACTATTTATGACTAAAGAACGGCTAAAATGATTTGGCTGAAATTTGGCTAAAACATACAGGAGGGGGTATTTTACTCGGGAAAAAGCACTTTGCCGAGGGAACTTCACTGGGGCGAAGCCGCGGGTAAAAGCTAGTATTTTAAAAACGGTATGTAACGAATGCATGTTTTAAAAATGATAATGTTGTTATGTGGATAGATAGAGTCGTCAGGGCAGATCGGTGGATAGTGAGAGACTGATTATATGACAGAGAAGTCATATTTGTCGATTTAAGTCATATCAGGTCGAGTGTGCGAGTGAAGTAGGTAACATAATATCATCATCGTCCGAACGTTTTTCCCAGTTGCATATTCAACTTACGCTTCAGAGCCCAGGTTACGCTTTAAATCATGGTCCTGATTTAGCGGTACTGGTTATTACAGTAAAGCGAATGCCGTCTGACCTCCGTAATCCTTTTTTCATGAAAACGAGACCAATAGGAACATGATCCGTGTGCAGTGTGTGTTTCAGGCTGCCTAAAGGCATTTGACATAGCACAATAAATAACTGAAAACCTATTATTGATAGAAAAAAAATTACGTTATGATGTACTATTTACTTTTACACTACTGTTAGTTTAGTTAACGATACGAGTAAATGCACTGTTAATTTGACTCGCACCATTTGAACAAGGTTTTAGACTAGATGAAGCAACTGAAGCGTGGGTGATCTCCAATGATTTATGTTATGTCTATTGGAGCTTGACGGCTGTTTGTATTAATTGTAGTTATCTAATCCGATGCTATTTCAGGTTATCAGATTAGAGTATTGTATATGCACATAGTTTTTATTATTCATAAAACAAGATTTTTGTTTACTCTTGAAGTGTAGAGGTCAGGTAACCCATGTGAAGAAATTTTCATATTTTATCAAAAAAAGCTGAACCCGACTTGCGCTTGTCCAGCTTCTAGAAAAGGCATCATCAAGCAGCGTTTTTAGCATAGCAATCTCACTTTTCCATGCTTTAAATGCTGCTCTCTACGTGTAGGTCTACGAGACTTCACTTAGTCCAATAACTTGTAAACCAAATCATTAATCACAGCTGCCTTTTGCAGACATCTTTTGATTTTTATAAATATAGCTTTCAGTTTTAATTCCGCGAATAATATTTTCAAAGCTTTTTTCAATTTTACCAAGAAAGTAAAAATACATTGATTCATCAGCAAGATGCTTCGTCAAAATTGGGTTTGCTACAATTTGTTAAAATGCTTCGTCAAAAAAGTTTTTGTTAAAATATAAATAAAAGCTTGTCCTAATTCCGACAATTTGGTTAGTACAGGTAGTGGGTTTCTAATTGGCCAGTGGATAAATTAGGCTGCGGCGCATGGAGGCCAGGCTTGCAGTTAATCCCACAAACATCGAACTGTAGACATAGGTGACATGTTACCTATCTACATATTATTATCAAATATGTACATGTTAATAGATATGACGAAGGTTTATCCTTATTGATATGTATATAGAGATAGATAAGTCATTATTAAATCTCGGAATAACTGTTAGTGTGACTAGTGAAAAGAGATAGTGATGAGTCTAGATACCTAAAACAAAAATTTGCATCCCAATTTCTTTGATTATTTTATACCTATAATTTATCTTATTTTTGATGATCAATTGTTGACTGTTTGGTGTCGAAAAGCTTTTGGAAGTGTAATCCGCCACGTCGGGAAATGGTACAAAAAAATAATAATTTCTTTTTTTGTCCCGTAATCGCCTTTTACGACTCTGACTAAAAGAAGCTAGGACTCCACGGTGAAAAAATTACGCATAGCTTAACCTTTTTTGAAACTTCCAACTGAGTTATACAACTTAGCAGATTGACATAAATCTCAAACAAGTTCGGCGGTTTGCTAGGCCCTTCGAAAGTATTGGGAAAGTACGGAACAAATTGAGATGTTACTTACAAATGCTCGAAGCGAGAATGTTTTTCTTTTATCTAAGCTGTTTTCAAATAATACCATTATTATTTCTTATCGACTTTATACTTTAATGCAGCACGTCATTATACCTACGTCAGAATTTGAATAAAAATCTATTTTAAAGGTATTTGTTTATACCTACAACACACATGTCGTAGTCTGATGTTCTTTGATGATTTATCCATCAAGGACATCGGCTAAATATTTCCTTTTGAGTAGCTTTAGAAATAAATCTGAAATTTGAAATGGGTAAAAAACACAAACTATAGTTCACGCAAATTAATTGTGGACTTAAAATGCTTACGGTTGTAGTTTAATTTAGAATTATAGACAGTCTGTGGATTCAGTTAAATTACTTTTGTCTAGACTAAGGGAATTAATTTTATGTCTGAATTTCTATTAATTTGGTTTGTCATCGAAGTTTACATTGCAATACTTACATACCAAATTAAACTTTAAGACATAGATATAAACTGCATTTATCTTCTTAAGAACACAGATTAACAATAGGTACCTAAATTAACCTCTGAATATGTACAGAGGCATGTAGGTACGTACCGTCATCATACATTTTGTTTTTGTCATATCTCGTTAACGTTTTGCGATTGTGACTTTGGCTAAGCCCCCTGTTACACTTTCGAATCGGTAGTTAATGAAATTACAAATGATCGCTTTATTTGCATATTTTTTCGTTAATTATTGTCAAGCAGTTATAAAAATAAAAAATCTACGAAAATTTAGATTGTCTTTTTATTCCAATACATGAGATATAAGCACTGACAGCTAAACGGACAGCAGTGGCTTAGAAATAGAGTTCGTTTTCACTCTTTTGTTACAAAACCATATAAATGAAAAGCAGAATGCGAATAGGTATATAGGTGTGTCGATATAATAGTAGGTATATACACGTAACAACCTCTTGCGCCGACTTACGTCCTCTAAATGGGGAGCCTCTCCACAAGTTCTGCGGACGACTGGATTAGCTCTGTGCTTCTCTGGAGGCGAATATGCTAACCCAGTCTGGAGCCGATCAGCACACACGCCGCTGGTGGATGCAGCTCTCAACGACACGTGTCGGATTATAACAGGTTGCTTGAAATCCACACGTGTAGAGAAACTGTACCCTCTGGCTGGAATCGCTCTCCCAGACGTCCGGAGAGATGTGGCCAACTCTCTTAAAAGGGCAAAAAAAGATCCCCGGCACCCTCTGTACGACCACGTGCCGGTTACGCAAAGGCTGATAAGTCGACATAGCTTCGTCAAAGAGACTCAACCTTTGACTGGCGAAGCCTCTCAGTCGAGAACATCCATCTGGAAAGAGAGATACCCGTCGGCGTCACTCCTACCGCTGTGCGAGACCCTTCCCCCTGGACATGATCTGCCATGGCCTACATGGAAGTCCTTAAACAGACTCCGGACCCAGGTTGGCCTAAGCAAGGACAACATGTACAGATGGGGGTACAGCTTAGAGGAGACCTGCAGATGTGGTGTCTCTCCTCAGACCATGGCACATCTTTTATCGTGCCCTGCGTGCCCAGCCACCTGCACGCTCGGGGACCTATACGAAGCCACTGACAACGCCTTGTCAGTGGCGGAGTTCTGGTCCTCACAAATATAAATTTGCCAGAGTCGACTCGCTAAGAAGAAGAAGAAGTAGGTATATATTTATTTAATATGCAATTTTTGAATTCATTAATTGTCTCAGTGTTGGAGATAGTAGTTCTCTCAAGAAGACATTACTTATATCACCGAAGTCTGTTATTCAATGCTCTATAAAATATCAAAGTTTAGAAAACCAACACTAACTTCTAAGTTAATATGTGAAGAGAATATGGAATCCATTAGGTAATGGATTCAGATTGCACCCATGACATAAAAACATGGTATCACCATCAATTAATTAAACCCTTGGGCTATTTTTCAAAGCGTTCCTGATCGATAAATATGTTTTTACTCGTATCACCAAGCTTGGTACGGGTTTAAAAAAAATCGTGGACATATAAAGAATATTCAGGACAAATTCATGATAATGTGTGACCACTGCATGGATATTTCCTTTACAAATATACATTTCAGTAGGATAAGTATGTGCAGTTCATTGTATTATAGGTCTTCATCATTTAAGTGAAACGTCATTATCCTCCAAGTTGCACATGGAGCGACTGGCGTTTGACCTCCATATAACTTTTCACAGTGAAACCAGGCCAACTGTCAGATTTTTCAGGCTGCCTAAAGGCATCTGACACAGACTAAAGACTGCCATCTAGAGATAAAAGACGGGATCAACTTGTCTTCCAGGGCATGTCCTCCAAGATAAAAACTCCACTAGTAGCTACCAACCTAAGTTAGGTCGCGTTCGCCATCACTTGCCACGCATGATATTTACGAACAGGTTTTAAAGTAATATGTAGTTTATTTTTTAAGGTAATTAATCTGAACATTTTTCACAAACAGTGTGTGCTCAGTCAGTAGTACAATAATTTTAATCCGGAGCAGAGAAAGGCCCATTCCATTCGTACAATCAAATTTAAAATATAACTACGGATAAGCACGGAATAAAACCATTTATCGCCTCTAGAGCCACAAGCTGACGCTCCGCGACGGCCTAAATTTGAAAATGTAATCCCGGTCCGGGACTTTGGACACTCTGGACGCCGCACCGCATGCGAGATGCTTTCGAATTCAACTAAATAATCCCTTGTTTACGAACTTTTGCTTCCAAAATTATTTATACTTGGACGATTTGTAAAAGAATATATGAAGATATACATAATTTATATTTGTAAATCATTTGTAGTATCATTACATAGCATTTCATTGAGATTTCTTAAATTCATAATATTTATATTAACAAACTTTCTTATCTGTAAAATAAAAAATACTTGGTCTCCCCCTTTTGCTAGTGGCCAGTCTTAGTAAGTCACTAATGGTGAATTTTCAAACAATAACTACAGGGAAAAAATGTACGACCGTTATTGCACATTACAAGACTTCGTTCCATGGCATCTCCCTATTCTTTTTGAACATTGGGGTAAATATCGAGAAAAAAAAAGTCAAATGTTGTTACGTCTATACAATCGAAATATTAGATATCCAAAACCCAAGTCACAAACTGTGGAAACAAAAATAACCTTAGATTTTAGTGTACTTCGAATATACTGATGTGCCTTAAAGTTACACTTTCCCTTTTCACATAAAAGATTACTGTTCCATCAGCAGTTTACAAGGGCTGAGCGACTTTTATTCCCTCCCTCAGCATTACCTGACGGTAACGTGTTTACAAGACGATTTTCTGCCTATTTATCGAGCCTATGTCATAACATTCTTTTCCAACTTTTGAATGAATAAAGTTTTGACAAACAACAGTTTTCTGCTCGTAAATCACTACGTGAGCTGATTAGTCGCTGTTAGCGTTTTGTTATGGTAGGCATATTAAGATTATTTAGTGGCTACTTTAACTTTACCGGTAGTTTTTATTTTATCTAACACCACTCCGTGAATGTAATTAAATTGTAATTAGCGTTGCATCGCTAAAATCTAGGAGTTAGCCTTGGAGCCAAACATATTTGCGAGTTTGTGCGCCTAGTGAATAACAGACGACGCTCTATGGCCATGGTTGGGAATGGAATGGATAGCCTAGCCTATGAGTTAGGATTGGAAAAGAGACGTATATTAATATTATTCCAATATTGTCAATTTTAAAACACATTCGCTGCCGAGAAACTATAAACAGATATTTCATTGTATCATCCCCATACATCCCCAACCCCCCGCACACACGCGGGTTTGGCATTCAGTCTATAAATCTATCGGATATCCACACTGAAGAATTAAATAACACAAAACCGAGGAAATAGTATCTAATATAAGTAAGTGATAAGCAGTTCTCGTTCTCTGAATTAACGTAGCTAATGACGCAGACTGAAAAATGCTATATAGAGAGAAAGAGAGGTAATATTGTATATTATAATATTATTCAGCTTACAATAATGATTTTCGACATCATTGCAGCACAATCTCTCTATGACAGACAGTGCAGTAAGCCTGCAGCTGAATTGATAACGTACATTGTACAAGGCGACTTATGTGTATGTCAGCTCGCTCTTGTCTTTATTCCTACCACTGAGGTGAAATCTAGTATTTATATATAAAAGGTTATCGACGAGTTGTCACAAGATCTTATTGAATGTATTTTTCCTGACTACTTTAATTTTCTTGACACATGATACATGCATCCATACACCCCATTTTTTATATCAGGGATTTAAGACAAACCGGTATTTAACATTAAACTGTAGCCAATATTAATTGTAGTAAAAACATTTGTAGTTGAGGCTGAGATAAAAGTTTCATAAAAAGAGTTTTATAAAAAATTATAAATACCTACCTATAAAAAACATAAACCATAATTGATTATAGTATTATATCATAGTTTCATTTGAGATAAATTAGAAAATAATTTGATATCAATTTTTTTCTTGACGATTCAGTCGTGTCACAATGGATATGTGTTCTAGTACAATTAAACGCAATAGCTTGAATATAAATTGTTATATCTTGATTATGTTCGACATGCGAATCCTCGCATTCGTGCACTTATTTTTTATTTCCTTGTTTATCAGATTTTGTACAACGATTTAACGTTGTTAGTTAAATTGCATTAGCACTGGCAGATTGTATTTCAACCGTTGAAATTTCTACATTGGAAAGGAAAAAAACAAGTGTATTGAAAAGCCTCAAGAATGTGAAATAGCCGCAAGAATGAAAGGTTAGTAGGTATATAGCAAAACAGTAGTTTTTTTTAAATCGGTTTTTGTATTACCTACCCAAATAAAATTAAAAATAAAGTAACAGAGTTTAGGGGTCATAGTCAACGAGAGGATATTTTGTTACAAACCTTTAAACCCTGTACCAAAAAATTACTGAACCGATTTGATTGAATTTAATATTTTCTAAAATGGTCCTAAATTCCAAACATGCTTACACTTATGAAATTTAGCTCTTGTAATTAATATGCACAACATAACCAAACGTTGTGCAGTTCTGAAAAAAAAGTCAAATAATAAAGATCATTTCATAACAGACGAATACAAACATATTGCGCATTCACCAAAAACTCAAAATTGGCCAACGCCAATTTCGGACCTTTAAAAAAACCGGCCAAGTGTGAGTACATAGGGTTCCGTCCCATTATATACAAAATAGTCATGGGTCCTAGCGATATTTAATGTGGCATATAGAAACACCTTGCACAGATTCCAAGATAGTATATGTGAATATAAGAGAATACAAAATCGAAAACTACTTGATCGATTTTGTATTCTCGTATGAACACAACACACTTACTACTTTAGAAGAGATTATTTCACAAAATTTTAGAATATCCAAAAGAACTGTTTAAGGAAGCTCCATATATCATTTACAAAGACCTATCTAACGATACCAAACAAAACTATCATTTAAAAAAGAAGTTCTTCCCTCAATTAAATGCATGAAGTACCCTTAATAGTTTTATTTTTCAAAATCATACTACACATTTTTGTCACGGTTCATTGAGTACACCTTCCAATTTTCAACCTATATTATCCGAATAAAATGACTGTGACATACGGATATGACGAATCTATAAGGCTTCCGTTTTTGCCATTTGGTTACGGAATGGCCTAGACTGTGAAAACCTAATATTTTTATACTGAGCAAACTTCATTAGCAAATTGAATAACTTTATTTAAAAATGGTAACATTTTTAAAATTCCACGCAGTTTAAATGAAATTTCAACGAGAATTGTCAATTTAAAAGCAGTACTAATTCGTGTTTTACCTAGAAACATCTCTGTTTCCAACATCTAAGCAACTACTTACAGCTGAAATAGGTGAGAGATAAATGACGACTTAACTACAGAGTACATAGATCCTCTTAATGAAGTACGTCGCTCCGTAATACTTTAATGCGAGTTTCCTAGTTAATGTTTTTGTTAGGAGTTCGCAAGTTCTCATAATGTCTTTAATTTTAAGTACAATCGCTGGCGTAGTTTATTTTTCCGTGCCTGTCTGCTGCTGCTGTTCATCGTCTTTTTACTCTATTGAGGATACTTACAACTCATGTAATGGGAAGTGGTTTCCTTAAAAAATTGCACATAATAAATCTTAAGAAACAAATGGTACGAAACTCTTAGAGCGTGAATCAACATGTTTTATTTTCTTAAAAAATATGACAAATACTTTGAAAGTGAACCCATAAAAAAATCGACCGAGAACAGATGAAAGTCCCGAAGAAGTTTTTCAATCTTATCTGTAAGTACAGTTCCGTGTATCGGAAACGTTTCTTTCCGTCGTCGTCATCTTGAGAGCGGTCAGAAAAAGTATATTACTTCGTTGACTTGGAATGACACCGAGAAAAACAAATTTGACCCAGCGGAGCCGGTCCGTTCAATTGGCAGAATTTTAGTTCCATGTATGTTCATTCGTTGATTTGTTATTTTCCAAACGTGACATTGAAGTTTGATAAATATGAAAAACTTAAGTGTGTGTAATACAAATAAAACTGCTTGTATCAAGAAGTAACAACATTAGTATGAAAAAGCTTTCGTAACCAGCAATAGAATGTAATATTTATAATTAAATCATAGATTAAAAAAAATTGCGCGCGCGATTCCAAATTTTTTGTTACATTGATATACAATGTGAGTTAATATATGTAAAGAGTAAAGTATAAGTATAATACTGCTATTTGGCGATAGAAAAAATAAACTATCAGGAAAGTATTCTAGGTATGGTATAATGATTACAGCGATATGATTCTGAGGGACATGTAGGAGTAACACGATTATCTCGTTTACACGCGGGTCGTGACGGGCGATTCATCTCGGCTCTTTTCATTAGATGGAGGTGTGGACGACCTCCGTGGCGTATTGGTTAACATGCCTGACCGGTACTCTGGAGGTCCCGGGTTCGATCCCCGGTCAGGTCAAGATGAAAAATGATCTTTTTCTGATTGACCTGGGTCTTGGATGTTTATCTATATATGAATTTGTTATAAAAATATAGTATCGTTGAGTTAGTAGCCCATAACACAAGTCTCGAACTTACTTTGGGACTAACTCAATCTGTGTGATTTGTCCCTATATATTTATTTATTTATTTATTTATTTATTTATATTTACTTAGATAAGTAGTGTGTGCTGTTTTGTAGATGTAGGAATAGTGAGATAAATACTCGCACCTTATTATTTCAACTAGGTACCCGAGAAATTTAAACTATAAGGCCACGTTAGTACAAGCAGGCTGTTTGCTTTGCACATAGAGTCTAGTGGCTTGCACCACTTGTACTCAGGCCACTTGCTAGGATACACGGTGGCCCCACTTAGAGGTGGTTTACGTGGCGGGTCGCTAGGTAATATATATTAAAATGATTAAATTTTTATATTTATTGAAAAACTTATGAACTTTACCATACGTGTTTGGAACATGGTATAGGTCTAGACTAACAAATGCAAAACAATTACATCAATCCGATTTTATAACCACCAACTATTTACACTTTCTCTTTTTAATATTCATTTAGGATAGTATACAAGAGTAGTTATTTCTTTTATTTTCTCAACAGACTAGATAGTTGTCAATTGACATGTTAATTAACTATTTATACTAAATTAGGACTTAATAAAATATGTAGAAGCCAGATGTTCTAACTTATCGCAGCAATAAATATTAACTTCCGAGTCAATACGCATCATTGATGCAAATTTAGGGTACGCAATAGCATTTCTGTAATCTAAGAAAATATAAACATCGTTTTAATTCTATATAAACCCGCCTCATCTGGCTAGTAGCTATAAATTAGGGTTACTTAACACGTATTTTCGCTGTGAATTGTGTTATCTCGGTAACATTTCACTAAATTTGATTTTGGAAACGGGTGTAACAAACGGCTAGAATCGACATAATAATCGATTACGATACCCGATTAGCCGAAGTAAGCAAAGGCGTTGGTTCCATAGTGCGAAGATAAGTGTCAGCTGATAGAGATGGTTCAGTAGTTTTCGATGCGGATAAGAAAACCGTCTTATCTATATGTGTCATTTTCGTGTGGGAAATTCCGGACATGTCCCTTGCAGAAATATTTGGAGGATTATATCTGTATTTTTGAAGAAAGTTGTTTCAAATTTACTTATCAACAGGTGCCTTTTGATTCTTTTAAAATTTTTGCAATTTTTTTTAATTCGTTGAGCCGTATTGGCTTAGGCTCACTTGTGTGGTGCAAAATATTATTTAGCCTGTCATCATCAAGATTCTATTCGATCTTGTTTCCCTTTAAAAGATGTTACAAAATTCAGTCGGCAGTCGCATCATTATAATAATTACCAGTACCGCAATATCTAGGACTATGTTTAAAACGTACTGTATGAAGCGTATGAAGAAAAATATTATTTCCAGCAAATTTACAAATAGTTACACTTTCGCGTTTTTTATATATTATATCTTTTACGATGTTCCAATATTTGAGTAGGTATGTACTGGAAACAAAACAAGTAAGTGAGCAGCTCTCATAAATTCAAGTCACGGTGTCTTGGGGTTTTAATCAAAGTGGAACTTTTGGAAGGTTAATCTACTAATGTCGAGTAAGTAACCAACCAACTCAACTTGGTACAGAGTTGCAGCCCCGAGAGGTTTATATGCATTTATATTATATTCAGTGTGTTTAATACCGGAAAGTGCATTGTGTCCCCGTAGTCATGTCGTGATATTGATATAAAATATTATATGTCAATGTTTCCGGCTTAGGAATTGACAACTCCATGATGTTCTTTGAATATTGTAAAAATGGCTAGTCTTGTTAGGTGATTGGTTTTCAATGATATGTAAATGGTGCAATAAAGTGTTCAGTTGTGTTTTGATTACAATTTCTAAACAGTAGTTTTTGAATTTTTATTATGAACTAGCTTTTGCCAGCGGGTTCGCCAGAGTGAGTGCTTTTTCCGGGATGAAAGGATATCTTTCATCCCATATGTCCTTTTCAATACTTCCAACTATGTGTATGGAAATTTCAGGAAGATTGGTTAAGTAGGCAGGGCGTGACAAACAAACAAACAAACTCACTTTCGCATTTATAATATTAGTTGGAGGAAGTTAGATGGATGATAATTATGAATGGTATAAGAAATATTTTCAGCCTTAGATGATAGTTGAAAAGTTAAATAAGATAATACGCACAAATACCTATACTTTATGTCATTTAACTCTCATACCATTTCAAAATCAGCTAAATGAAGTCATATTATAAAGATACTATTTGTCAACTCTCCTTGGGGATGCTTTGGTTGGTGGAATACGAAATCAGTTGAACAGGGGTGTTGGTATAAACAATTTGATACTTCTATTACTCCTACTAGAGAAAATGGTTTACATATTTTTTAAGCCCAGTTTTATCCTCATTTCGTTATCGTTTAAATGATATAACTAATTCTCGACGCCCCATCAGGCGCCAACTGGCGAAGTTAATCACCACAATATTGGAAACGAGCGAGCACCATAGCGCTCACGCGTACCAAAAGTAAATTTATTTTCGAAAGCCGTCAATTACAAGTTGAAAAGCTGGCGTGTGAGAGAACTAGCGAGCGCTGGTGCCTCGTCTCGTTAGCTAAGAACTGGCGGAAAATTAAGCCCAGTGCCGACCCCGAGCGAGCGCCTCCATCATTGCCCATTAACCTCATAATAGGTTAAATATGCTAAGCAGCTCGCATTTACGAATAATAGTGGCAGAAAACCTCTCCAAACTTTGATACACTGTATCGTTTGAACGTGCTTTGTTTTTAGTTATTCATAGAATTAATAAATTATTAGATTTTGCCCGTTACTTCGCGCGCGTAAAATTAAAAAAATGTGGTAAATAAAGAACCGCTCGACTGATTTTTTGCAAACTTCACATAAACCATTTACTTAGTCCGACGAAGCCTAAATTTGGTTTGGATAGGTGAGCCTATTCTTGACTTATAAAATTACAAAGAAAAGTTACATTGATTTTTATATATATTGATGATACTATATTTATAGGGTAATAACTCCATTATGTTATAGCGGAGCCTGGAACTTGTTGATTGATTTGTTAACATTGATTATATTTTGTTAGTTTATAGAAGGTACCTACTATTCACAAGGATTATTAATTTACTAATTGCACGAAATCTGCAATTAGTGAGATATACTTAAGTAGCAGTACTAACTTCAACGTCGTCCAATTATATTTAGTTAATAGGTTATTCAATTTGGCTAGATTCCAGACAGAATATCCTACCTATCCTCAAACATACCTATCATGTATTTATATTGACTAAGACAAGGGATAGTTGTGTGTTTTCTTGATCAGTGAAAAATAAAATAGAAAAAGGTACAGTCACTAATAGTATCACAAGAAGGCCCCGACATTTTAAACCTCGCCTTTTTTTTAAAACATTTCTATTTATTCAAAATAAAATATCAAGAAAAGTCACCTTCAGAATAGATAACACAGACGATGTAAGTACAATAACTTCAATGGTATCAAGTATATTATTATCTAGCTGCCTGGTGAGCAGAGCGGCTCACGTCTCTAGTATGTTATTGTTTGACCTACTTGAGGAAATTGAACCTACCAACGGGGGTCAACTTCAATCATCTCTCATAGTAATCCCAAATCTGGTCTTTCTATTTGCTCTACCATTTTCTGCATCAGCTTTCAGATGTCCGCTGTGTTGTAAAAGTGATCATCATGTAATGACCTGCTTTAGGGCTAAATGGGTCCAAAAACTAGATTAATGATCTAGTCAGACTGAACCGAAGCTATTAAACAATCGTTGTGGACAAAATGCATGTTAATATCTTGATCAATATTAGAAGATTTTTTCAATCAATATTAAAATATTTGTATGCTTCTTTTTTTACCTAATACAACTATGTTCCGAGAGTGTATTTTTTTTTTCCCAAATGGATACGACCCGCGATAAATGTACGCGCGGTCACCGAATACGCTCGTGCGATGCCTTGAGAGTGTCACTACCGCGTTGCCAAGTTATGGCCTAGGATGTTTCGTCACAGTACCCCAACTAATAAAGATATAAGTTATACAATGATAGAGCTATTTTATTTAAATTCAATTTGCCTTGGATATTGATTTCTCTATAAAAGTCAATAAAAAGTAGGAAAACTCAAAACATATTGTTGAAATGTCACAAAAAACATTAAGCTCATCCAATCTGAATTCCATTCACAGAGCGCGGTTACATCGCATCGCACTTGACAGCAGATCACAGCCTCGTCTGAAATTGAAGTTAAAAGGCGAGCTTTTATTAATAAATTGTTTTACAAAAGCTCGGAACTGCTAATTTTGATTTAAGGCTATATTTTACATAGTGCTTTAATTTGAAAGACTGCATGACGTTTGAAAAATTTTGTTTCAGTTTAAAATATATTTGGATATCACACTTCACACGTATTTTTCAGAACTAATATCGTCTTCATCACAAGATGTTGTTTTTCTATCTCAATGTTAATTACGTCAATACGTATACACTACATACTTTTACACTGGACCATACAAATAAGTATACGACCTTAAACTTATTTGTTTGTTCGCCGTTTGTGGAACACTTTTTCGTGTAGTGCATTCTACTTAATTTTCATCAACTACTTTTATTGGCCCTGTAGTAGAACCGTTTAAAATAATGACTAAGTCAGAGTCGGTATATAATACAGTCTTAATATTCAAATTTAATTTGTTCTAGCTAGGTTATGTCTATTTTCAATAAAATATTTTGTCGCCAATGGGCGTTAGTTAATTCAAGTATAAGCAGGTCTCACCCTGATTAATCCGACTTAGGTGACAATCAATCCACAAAAAATCTCATACGAAGATAAATTATCGCCCTTTTTAAATTGTCAGTTAACAAATTTCTAAAATTACTAATTCTTCAGTCACCAAAGCGAATGCATTAGTAGTAGAGTCTGCGATGGACCTTAATATTCTCCTCTAATTTATGCTGTCAGGAGCACGCTGACTGACTCACTCGATTGCGTTTGAAACAACTTGGAGTAAATCGTAAATCTAGAAGCAACACAAGTTTTTATTCATCAATTCTTCCGAGAACTAAATATTGCGAAGCATTTTATCGGTGTTGTTCGAATTACTAACCTTATTTGTGGAAGTTTCACTACTAATAGTAGCGGCTAGTGGCGCTTCGAAATTGTAAATACTCACAGACTTAAGGGTATACACGGACTTATTATTTATTCACAATTTACTAGAACTACGCCGCCGCCGCGATATAAAAATATAGTTAGTTAATTCATTCATTCAATTTACATACATACGAATTAATCACGTGAAAAAGTTGCATACGGCCATATATAAATCCATTTTTGATATTCATCAAAAATATTTAACCCAGTTTTAGTAAAATGAAGAGCCATTGTATTTTTTTATATGTGTTGCCATAACATGGGAGACACACTAAGGCAAGTACTATCTATTTGCACGTGTTTAATTCAAACGTCACAGCGGAGGCACTCGGAAAGTTCTTGGGTATTTTTAGCTAAGGACGCATACTGCAGCTTCTGCACCTCATTATCATCACTGGGTCATTTTTTTTCCCCTTATTCTGATGACATATTCTAAGTATGTCCCTGTGTTAGTTTTTCTTATCTACGATTTCAAGGCCGATTTTTTAAATGATTTACTAAGGGCTGACTGAGGCTTTGTTGTAAAGATATGCTAAAGTAGGTCCATTTACACATATTTGAAAGTCAAATGTTAGAATTTGTAAAGCATGAATATATACGATCAGATACCAGTATACTTGTCAAGTTCGGTCGAATCATTTCCATCAAAAATGTTAACTAATACTTAATTTATTTAATTTTGGAGTGTTATCGCTGCGCAGCTCATTCTTTTGAAGTAAATTATTATGTGATAATATCATCTATTTATACTTTTTAATTTTAGTAAGCCCTCTGTCTATATTCTATGAGTAGGTATGGTAATATAAATAAAAGTTATTAAGCAAAATTACATACTTAGCTTAGTCATAAAACTAGCACCTTGAACCGGCTTCGCAAATTTTTTCATAGTAAGGAATAAAAAAAAGTTGTTTCTTATTCATGGTATTATTAAATTGTGTTCATGTGAAGTATACTCGTTTCTGCTGAAATCCAATATACACCAATTTCACTACCTTTGCAGTCGATATCAAGGTAGTTAGGTGAGCGGAGTACCGCACGAAATGAACTGCACGGAAGCTTTCAGCCCCATTTGCGGAGCTACAAATCCTAGACGAAAAACATTACTCGCCTCACGTCAGGACGTCCGCAACCGAGGCTAAGTGTACATTTTATTTTGCTTACGCTGAGAACACCATTTATGTACTTAAAAGGATTTGGTCATCAGCTGCGATGCTATACGACGCTGTTGAGTTTTTTATGTAAAATATATTTAGCAGTTTAGTGTAATTTGGAATAATTACTTATAAGAAAGTAGAGATTGAGCTAAATTGCACATTTGAAACCTCTCCCCAGATCCAACAGAGAGCTTTGGCAGCTACTTGTGTTGCCAGAAAAAAACTTCTACTTCAAGGTAAACAAGGCGCAAATGAAACAACGCAGTTAAAAAAGTTATATAAAAATACCCACCTCAACTAACAGGGTTATTTAGTCAGGTGTTCGTGATGTGACTATAGAAAAATATTCACAGGTATATTCGTTTGATCTTCAGTATTCACGATATTTGTGTCACTCGATGCAATTTCACGTTTGTGGTTAGAAGCACTAGGGAGCTCACGGCATCGCGAACAAATTCGGCAATGCCAAACGTGTGCTCCCGAGAGTATCATATTTAGGTTACGACATGTCAAAAAGAGGTTTAGGGATCAGTAAAAAAGGGAAACAGATACAAATTAACAATTTGGGAGTCATTTATTTTGATAGGTAAGGGCGGACGAAAAGGGAAAACATGGTGAAAACATATATATGTGGATTGTGGATACAGCTAAGATATTACTGGCATATCATCCTTGCCTTCTATATGGTACGTTTTTTAAATATAAAAGTCTGCATAGTTAAGGGTTATGATGTAGGTATGTTTATCAGAACAGAGTATTAGAGCTCACAAATATAAATACAAACGATTCAATAAGAAGAAGAGTAAAATAGAGACAGTAGGGACGGTGGAATTTATTTAAATTTATCTGAAGTATTTTTTATATATATTTAAGCAAAATCCCGAATACAAATATCAAAACAATGAAATAAACGAAGAAAGGCAGATCGTTTAATTATTGTTAACACGTAATTTACACCAAATTTGAGCTTTTACACAACAATTATGAAGTCACGGAGTTCCATGCGGACCCATATCATTTTAAGAGTGATGGCGGACGCGAAAAAACCGTTCGCTGTGACCCTCATCATCCCGCGCCGCCTCCGCCCGGATCTCAGCGGGAGATACACGAGATACACTAGACCGTGGCTATACATTTAAGATGAATGTGGGGAAAAGTTGCTCATTTCCTTGATATGGAAAATAAGATTTTAATAATCTTATATATTTTTCTTAAAAATATTTAGAATAATATGAAATAAATTATTTTTAAGTACGGAAGAACTTACTTATAACTTTGAAATGTTGCTAGTAAAATAAACACGCTACTTGTAATTATATATTTTTTAATTATAGTTATTTCTCTTATTGCAGGTCAGCGAAACTCCTTTAAAAATAATGTAACTTAAAAAATCTATCTTAACTAAGTAACTAACGTAGAAAGTTCATCGCAGAACACCAAATTAAATAATAGTGCCTCTAGAAAATAGCAAGCGTAGTGAAGTTAAGTGTAATTAATGTGCCAAATGTGTGTATAAGAAGTGCTAATAGCTAAATAGTTCTACAAGAACATAGTTTATTGTTGTATATTAGTTATAATAATAAAGTGAATATGTTGCCTGTGCCACAAGATCGTATGTCGGGTCGGAGGAGCAGTTCCATCGTGAGCAGGACTCTACTTGGGAGGAGAGCGTCGGTATATGTCACCGGCAACCACCAGGACCCGGCGAAGGTACAGTACAATTCGAGATATAATCCTCATGTTCGCATTTATTGATTTAATTTTACACTACACCAAAACCCAGACACAGTCTGAGAAAAAGTAACGTTGTATGGGCTTTAGACATTTTCGTATCTTATAGTTTTTCCACTTACAACGAAAGTGATGGTCTAGATCGGTATGCTAGCATTCTGTCATAGTTTTCCTGACTCAACAAATGAAAATAATTGTAAATAAGTACGTCATACCTTTAAAACGTATTGTAATATTCATTTTTATAAACATATATCTCACGAAAGTTAGCTACAACAATTCGCATTTAATTAGTTTTACGGACAAGAGGTCACGTACGAGCAAAAACCAAACTGAAAGAAGAAAAAAAGAGCTAAACAGAAAGGACAAACCACAATTATCAATTACAAACTGGCTGCTTTTTAAAATTGCTTCAATGTTTTAGATGTGTACCTAAAGATAGATTAGTGTGTTAACTGAAAATAAATTTTAATGATTTCTATCATTATTATTTATTTATTTTCAGTTACTGTCACTTAGTAAAGTGAGGTCCGAAACGTTCGTGAACGCTGACGAAAACACAAAATATTTTTTTTTAACATGTCTACTATAGCAGTCGGGTGTCCTTTAACTTTGTAAATCTCTCTCGATGAATGTATTTAAATATTTATAGAACACTAATACCATCCATCCATGCTAAAGCCTATATAATACATAATAGGTTGTATTCCGAGATGGGTTTCAATTAATATCACCCGACGTCCCTGTTCGACGTATTAAACATGTTTAGTGCCAAATAAACACTCTGAGTCACTGTTGACTTTGGGTTTGCAGACTGATTTCTGTTTATTTAATATCAAACAAATTAACTTCTTCAATAATGATACACGACTGCTATTGTTTGTTTCGTTAAAAGGAAATCTAATTAACAAGCAGTTTGTAATATCATTGTACCTACTAAAGTTAATTGCTCCTCACTTCACGTAACGAAGAAAATTCATTTACGAGTAAGCATGAAGTAAGCCACAGATTATACTAACGAGCTAAGTTAGTAATTGTTGTATATAAAATATTATGTTTATATACCTAACGCCGTATTCATATAAAATTTAAATATGTATTGTAACCTATTTTAAGTAAAATATGTTTTGAGTTACTAAAGAATGTATGTTCTTTCACATCAAATTATTCAAAAAATTAATGGGACAGGACATCATTATAGATATATATTTTTCTGTGTACATGAATTTGGAAAATAAAAAAATCCAAGAAGTCCAAAGCTGTACATAGGCCTCTCTGTTTTGGGAATGTTGTTGTTGGTGAAATTCGCCACCTGTGGTATGGAAAAATTTGAACTTACTCTTTTTGCCATAACGTCGCCTTTTACTATCCATAATAAACCACACGGTTAATTATATGATAAATTAATGCTGATTTAATTTCTTTAGTCACTTAGTAATCATTTAGTTCTTACTCTCTAAACTTGTTTAAAAAATTAATATCAAAACATAATTTTGCAACATTTAATTCATCTGAAACAATATCCCCCAGAGGTCTAGAAAATTTAAAATTTATATAAAGTGATTTACAGAAAAACCTTTTAGTCTCGGTATTTATTTCGTTCCATTCACTAATCCCTCCTGAGCAGCGTTACGCACGTCGCCATTAGGCACATTTGTTCTCGAAATTGATAAGCGGCTGATGCTAATTGACTCGTGTTCGAGTAGGCCAATTTGCTCGAAGTTACCGACCATTTATAATGCAAATTTCGCTGTGTTTGGCCATTACCCCACTGAAAACTCTGGAGTATTAGACTCATAAATATTTTACTATATCAGTGGCTTGACAATACTTAAATTATCTTTGCAATCAGTTTTATTATATTTCTTATTTTACTTTTTAAGACTTCCAATGGAATTTTTATTACTAAAGCCAAAAAGTAGCCTCTCAATCCTAGAGAAATCTTTTTACGAGATATAATCAGTCCACGTGTACTAAATCTAATGGTAACAAAATTAAAGGTACGCGTGTTCACTTATTTACCCACTTATGTGCATACAAAAAAAGTCATGAAACCAAAATTTGGTATAACTTAAATAGTTTCTAGCTTGGAAACGTCAATTTAAAACTGTTCTTTAGATATTCCCACAAGTGAAGCTCCAAGCAGCCACTAGCTTTATTAAAATTATTTAGTAAAATAATAGGAGGGACACTTATTGCATTTTAACTTAAGTACTTTGTCTATTTTGTGGTATATAGTATAAATATAAACGTATACGATAGGACAATAGTGTTTACGAGAATATTTCTTTATGAAAATTCCAACTTCCCACATTGAATATTGTTAACAGCCCCAGAGAGGTCGTAACAGTCGTGTACAGTAATGAAATCACGACCACAGGCAGCTCTTGCTTACGTGGTGGGAAAGTAATAATCAACTCTGTTATCGAATAGGAGAATCGGATACTAGAAGTACCCATATGTAGTCTCAATTGTTTTTTTAAACGTGTATGTTCATCGGACACGGTTTTTTGGATTTTTTTTTAATTTGGATAATAAGTAAATATATGATATATATCTTCTGAATTGGATTAACTAACCGACTGCTCCTCATTTTCAGAGCTCTCAGAACTGTTTTAGATCTCAAAAACACCATGGCAACAACGACTTAAACTTACCGACCGATTAATAACAGAAGTGATAGGGAAGGTCCGAATTGTTCAATTTCTTAATGAATTTTTTTTTTTCACTTAATCCAAGATATCGCGTGAATTTTAAGATTTGGTCCGTTTATGTAACTCTGCCATTATCAGATATATAGTTCTCCAGTATTCAGCCAGCGCAGCTTGTCCTTTCAAACAAAATATACGTGAATATCGTTCCGGCTTTAGAGCGACAGAACTCATTTTTGCTTTTCTCACATCCTCTGCATCAAATATATATTCCGCGAAAAGAAAATGATACGGGAATAATAAGTTTTCAATCTGTAAATCAATAGAAAATGTATAGATAATATTTCTTCTCTCCACTTTGTAAACTTGCTTGTAAGTAAGCAACAATGGATATAAAAGCCGATTATGTCACCATTGTGTGTTAAACAGCTGAAGACTCTATTATGTTTAAGACGATTTATTTTGCCAACGAAAATGTGAATTGACTGGTAGAGAATGTCATATGACATTTAGTCCATTTGTACACCTAACCTTCATATTAGTGTAATAATGTTAAAATTTGCTGAAACATTGAATGAACTAATTTGTACATTGAGGTATTTGTCCCTACCTCCTCCATGGTACATATTACACTAAACTAAACTTAGAGGTAAAGGAAATTATAAAATTTTGTTTTTCTTCTTTAATATATTAATCTGCCTGTTATATATTTAAATTTAAAATGAAATAAAGTCCAAAATGTAATTATCATAAATAAAACTTCACGCGTAGTTTCTACTACTTTATTTTAAAACTAAGCTTCTGTAAAGAACGCAATTTCACTCTAGAGCAAAGCCCACTATATCTTATCTAATATTGTCGTAGGATGTACCATATTGTGCCGTTGTCCGAAGTAATACATATGGCGTTCTCTCATCTCATCTACCGCCATGTGACTCCTATTCATACCCTGAACAATGTCTCATTCGGGTACTCACAGACATTTTAATAAGTAGATAACGCAAAAATTTTCGATCCGACACACAAAAATAATATGTTACATTTATTATTTATTTTGTCTGTATTTATTTATCACTAGTTATTAACTATCAACAGATTATGATAGAAATTAAATAAAAATTGAAATTGTAATTTATATAAAAATAAGAAAAAGAAGATAAGATAAACATACTTTGCAATCCCATTCCAGTATATTGATTCCTTTCCTTCCATTTCGTAGCTGAAATAAAAAAAAATCTGAATTATGCTCGATATGCTACAAATGGGTTTATCTCGATAGATAATTGAGAAAAAGATGATACTAATTTACTTTGTAAACAGATTTCATAATACGTCTATTTTCTTAGTCAATCAAGTGAAGATACTGCTAAAATGAACGCGCGCTACAATATTTCGCACACGTAATGTATTCGCTTGAATAACGTTTAGATTTGATTAATAACTCATGTTAATTTTAAAGAGTTCTTATTTCTACTTATTTAAATTATTTTCCTTTTTATGCGTGTTATGAATAAAAAGGACTTTTAGGCATGACACGCATGAAAAGGAAAATATCTAGCTATATATCGGTACCGGTGAGTTTAGCTAAGGAATTAGAAATTCTGTCTAGTCCAAGATTTTGTAATAGAGCTAATATCCTTTATAAATGTAAAAGTTTCTGAAAATAAACATTTATTTACTACCGGGTTGAATTATATAGGAAATCCTACTAAAAATGGATTGTAAATTGGAATGATGGATTGGAAATAGCTGTATTAGAGGCACTAAATCCACCAGTCGCTATTTTAATACAATAAAATTGAAATACTTGAATATATTTCTAGTTGAATCCAGTCAGTTCCGAAATAAATTTATGTGTTCTTTATGAAATTATAATCTTCAAGCATGAAGTAGAGTACTCTATCACCATAATTTTAGCCATAATAAATCAACTGCTGAACATAGGCCTCTCATTGATTTTCAGTAAAATTACTACATAGTATAAAACAAAGTCGTTTTCTCTGTCCCTATATCCCTTTGTATGCTTAAATTTTCAAATCTACGCAACGGATTTTGATGCGGTTTTTTTTTAATAGATAGAGTGATTCAAGAGAAAGGTCATGCAAAGTGGGGACGGGTCGCTAGTAAATAATAAAAGTAATATTCCTGTATGCTCATATCTATTTTTTAACAGTTGCTGAACATAACTTCTGCAATATGTACCAGTAATTCATGCAATGAAATATTGAAATATAATATTTTTATCTGCTTTATCATTACCGCATTTCCATTCCACGTACAGCTTTTATAAGCCGGTGCACGAATAGCAACTGGGTTAACTTGTCATTGCAGTCGCATGTACAGTGAGCTGCAGAGAAATATGGCCCCCTTTCAATAGTGATATTTGTGGCGTGGGGGTCAGATTTCTCTGCAGCTGACTGTACGATACCGCTGCATACAAAATATGGTGACAGTCGTCAGCCGTGCTCACTGAATATTCCTGTTTCCGAGGGATGCGAAATGCTAGTACAGCGCACTCTCCCGAGATTCGGCTCGTATAACCGAGAGGTTGGTAGAGCCATGGGAGGTGGAGGGAAGTGTTTCCGAGGGAGACTTACTCGTTAAATTACTGGGGTCCAGCCAAATTAACAGTCGCAAAACATTAACAAGGTACGACAAGAACAAAATGTATGGGATTGACATAAGATTGACCTCGTGATTTACCGCAGCTCAATTCCATACATTTTGTTCTTGTCGTCATTCGTTAGCGTTTTGAAATTGTCACTTTGGCTACGGGTGCTGGTATCGATGCGGTTGAACCGCGAAGTTACTGTGGAGTAGCGAGCTTACGTTATCTCAAGTTTTGTTATTGGCACAGTCCAACATTCAAATGCATATACTATATTAAGTTGTAAGACACCCCAAAAACTTAATTATATATAAATATAATGTGTTTAATTATGCTTGAAAAACTAGATTTTTGTTTTCGTCTTCTAAAAATAGCCTTTATCCTTCATTTAAATCTATTGCTTAGCCTTGGAAAGGTGTTACACAATACTTAAGTTCTTTTTTAGTTTACTTTGATATCTACCTTCTGTCCTACCTTCCTCCATACTTTCATACTAATATTATAAATGCGAAAATCTATCTGTCTGGCTGTCTGTTTGCTTCCAGAGGTTAACCGCTGGACCGATTTTGATGACATTTGGTATGGATATAGTTAGGAACTAGGAGTCCAACAAAAGCTACGTTTGGGCGCGATAAAACCAGGTTCCAAGCGGGCGGTTTTGCGGGCAAAAGCTAGTATCCAATAATCTTTACGTAATATGACTTTCCTGTTTATATGATGTAGTAAATTTATCCCAAAGCAAACAAAGGAGCTTTTGGCAACAATTTTTGCAACCACTACCCCTGTTTTAAAATACACGAGGGGATTACTAATATATTGGAACAAAGGATGTGGATTATATTATAATGAGTATGTAACCGGATTTTAAATTCAGTACACAAACAAAGGTCATTCATTGCTGGATGTCCTGCACTGTGATTAAAATTTGATTTAAACGAGCTATTTAACTTAATATACATGCATTCAAATGAAGCAGCTGATTGTAATTTTTTAAATTCCACTTAGTTTTCATCATAAGTAAGTAGCTTTTAGAAATATGACATTTAGTAAAAGGAAGTTAGATATCTCGTTACTAAAGCATCAGAGTCAGAGTGGAGTCCATCTATCATTAGCCCGATCTCTGATCTTAATGGATCCGTTCGAATTTCAACTGCAGTTTACCATTTAGAGAACTCTAGAACTACTATTACATCTACTATGAAGTTTAACATAATTATTTACATCATGATTGTATTCACTTTTAATACTTGTTATCAAACATAGCTTCCTTAGAATATGGTGATACAATACTGTTGCAAGGTACAAAGGCTACATACTAAATCAATATATAAATAACCTTATAAATAAAATACTTCCTCTAACGTGCCACATCCAGGCAGTGTGCCCAGAATACTAGCAGCATTTCCCCGGTGGATTGCTAGGCTTATACGCTGATGAAATAAACTTCGTGTGATGATCATCAAACGCTACTGAAAGATACACGTTTTTTGCGTCAGACAGAGACAAACAAAAGACTTTCTTAATTTCTCAAGGTAAGTAAGCCAGGAAAAGTGGTTCAATTGATATTAATAATATTAAAATATTTGCACTTTATTTTAAATAAACTTATGCAAATACAAACAAATTATACGTAAGTCTTAAAGGCAGACCCTTCTAAAAGCTTCTGACCTACGGATAATAAGCAATTTTCCTAAGTAAATATTGATTTTATTATCACATCTATTATCGGAACACGGAGCAATGGCCCATAAAAACTGATTTCCTGTATTTACATTTCAGCAAACAGAATAGCGTATAATCGTATTTATTTTATCCGGATAACTGACAAATGGAGAGTTTTCTGCCGGCTTACCCAGCTATACACCCGCGCTCGTTCAGATGGTGGAAAATAAAAAACTTTAAAAAAGCATTAGTTTGAATGAAATTTATTTTCGTTCAGAATTTTTTTTCCTTTTTAAGTTGTGATGCATTCTGAATTTTCTGGATGACGATATTTATGCTACTTATCAGTAGATTTTCCCACGGTTGCTATACTTATAATCTAACTAATACTTAGATTTAAAAAAAAACAGGAACGGCCATGTATTTATAATTCTATGTTATAACATCAATTTTGTTTCACAAATGTTTGTGCGTACAGATAGTGAATCTGATTGACAAGGCATCATTATTTTAGATCGAAAATAATTTCGATAGATAAGTAACTATTTATTTGAAACAAAAGCTAATAAGGTTCTTTCTAATTACCAGAATTACCATAGAAGTGCGAAATCGAGCGCGTTTTGACGATAGGCAATTTTTTTTAATCTATGTTAATTACTAAGCAAAATTGTAATTATTATCTATTAAAGTACGGTCTTGGAACCCAGAGCGTCTCAGTAATTGTTTTTTTTTGTTTCAAAAGGTATTAAATCCGATTGTTTCGACAAACCTATTGATATGAGGTTTCCCCATGGTTTCCGAGTGTAATAAATTTGAAGTTGCTATGATATCGCTAATGCTAATAGCTCTGATAATGTTTGATAGAGGGTTATTTGCCACATTCATCTTTTATTGATTATAGTTGGTAAGATCCTCGTGATTTTTAGGATTCCGTGATTATGAAATAAAAAATTTTTTACCTATCTCAATATTAAACATATTATATCGAGCAATTTCTAAGTTACAAAATCTGTCTTTTTCTTTCTTTTACTTAAGACACTTGGGGAAGATTTTTATGAAATAAAGGGACAAAAATGCACGGGAAATATATTTGTCACGAAAGCATCTATTTTTCGTTTTTTAGTAGTTATTTACGCGTCAAATAAGGTACAGTGTGCAACTTAAAAAATATATACCAGATAAAGTTATCTGGTATACTTCTCTCAGTGGCCTACTGCACTCTGTACTGTGCCAGAAAAACTAGCTCTGAAATAACTCACAAATTAGCTAAAATGACGGAGTACAATACAAGAAGAGTATGTGGTCCAACTAAGAAAATCAGTCACTTGAATATCTACACTGAACCGGCTAGTCAATATAATTATTGGCAAAACGCTTACTCGACTAACGCGAGTGCTTTGCCGCTGCTGACACGGTTCTCTGATATCGAAATCTCCAAATTAATTGGAATGCAGGCTGCATGTTATCTTGAATCGCAACACTGAGGTGTTGTGGCGGTAGCGGGTGGCCGCTCTCCGTAAACTTGAGAAACACGATATGGTACCTGGGTGGAATATTCAACACTGATTGACATGTCTATGCAAATAGCTCTATGCCTGGCACTGTAGGCTGGAAATGACAAACATGAGTAGTACTAACACAGTGTTCAAAAGCACGGAAAATTTTTGCTAGTAACTATGAGTACAGCTAAAATTTAATGTTTACCACTACATCAAGTATCTGTCGTGATCATAAATGGTTATTGACAAACACCTGAACCACGGAGTCAGATGAAAGGTGTTATATTAATTACATGTTCAGTTGTACGCGATATCAGCATCCGAAGGCAAGTAAATCTTATACCGTCGTTGTCAATTACTACCTATATGCCGGTTTAGTAAAAGGCTTGAAAGTAATAAGTACTTACCAACAACCGTACATTGATAGTGAAAAAAATCATTAAGTACTTCTTTCATTATTGTTTAAAATCTGCTGTATATATGGTGGTGTGCGCTTTGAAACCAGTTTGGGCAGTTAATGCAAATTCACATTTCAATTGCTGTATTAGTTTGTCCCAAAATGGCTTTATGTCTATATTACCGTACTTGCATAGCCATTGTTATAACTTCGCTTCGCTGATGTAGTTTATTCCAGATTGATGCAATTGCTTTTGGTGAAATAAGTAATTAAATTAATCTTCCATCCTTGTTTCCTTTAGCAAAAATGTATGAAGTTATCCAAAGCGAAGAATCATATCTTGATTGCGTTTTCCTCTATTCAAATTGAAATAAATTCAAAAATAGCTTTATAAAAGTGAAAATAGATCTCATTTAAAGAAGTGAGGCAACGACTTATGAATGAAGCTGTTGGAATGAGGATATTCCATAATTCAGCGGTGTCGCGGAGTCACTTGACGCGCCCTACATTATTAAACAGGCTGAATTGCCCCACACTCGTTTAACAATTCATGACTGATTGCAGGAAGTTATGTTATGCCTGAATAAGTAAGGAAACAGTAACTAAATCACTTAACATTGAATAAATCAAATTCACAGTGATTGTTCTGATTCACTCGTTTGTCACAAACAGTATTCTTTACAGCTAGGTTTAAAAAGAATGTACTTTTATAAAAAATGCACTATTATTAATTCAAGTAAAATAATTAAAATGAGAAAAGGTTGTGTATTCAATTCAGAAACAAAGCATTCAGTTGAGCAAGTGGGTTAATATAAATTCAAAGATGCAATCACACGAACGTACTTTGTTCACATTTTATTAGCTTTGGTATAAAAAATCAATTTTCTCAGAATTGAATGTAAATAATGTCCACGATACTAAATTTAATATAAGCTAATGTAATTTTTTCTGCGTTATTCGTGCAATGTAGGGCCCTATTGCCCGAAGGTTCACTTACGCGACTTATTAAAATAAATATATCCTCTCTCCTTTGAGATACATGCATATTTGACCCAGAATTTATCTTAATTGGAATAGCAATAGGCAATGACTGAAAATTACAAGAAGGCTGTCTGAGACGACTTAAATTTTCGCTAATTATTTATTTTGTAAACGCCTGTTCTCGTGTAACCAATGGTTCGATGGTATAAGAGTTCAATTATAGACATACATACCTACTGCTATATATATACGTATATGTATATATATATACGTAACTGCCTCCGTGGTCCAGTGGTCAAGGCGTTGGCCTGTAGACTTTACAGAAGGCATGTTAAGCCATTCAGGACCAATGGCTTAACATGCCTTCTGCAATCTGGTAGTCGTAATAGAACGACGTCAGAGGCCGAGAGGCGGTTCCGAAGAACTCTGGCACCAGGCTGTGCATAGTCGATTGACTATGACACCTACACGAAATGAATGAATGAATAGACATGGGAAAACTAAAACATTTAAACTAAACATTTTTTTCAAACAATACTTTTAAATAAAATGTAAACTCTTGACCTTCCATGAGCCTTTAAATGGCGCTCTTCAGTATTTTCGTTTAAATATTCACAAACAATAAAACGTTATGGACCATTCGTTAGCCGAGCAGAAACAAAGCACCAGACCAAATTGAAGTGCAACAAAAACGACGGCTGAGTGAGACTACACTGAACTGAAATGTTTTACTTTTAAAGGAATGTATGAGTAAGAATAACGTAAGTATTTTGGTGAGCTTATGCTTATTTTCCTAACAAGTAACAAGGTATCTATTAACAAAATAGTCATTCATTCAAAGAAGAAGTCTCGATAACTATACACCTTTTTACTTAGCTAAAATTTGGTAAGTACCTCTAGGTATACCTATTATTTCTCTTAGCAAGATTTTCTGCGATTTCTAAGAGAGAAAAGCATACAGCGTTTAATACTTCTTAAAGTTATTAGGGTAAGCCTTAAGATGTTACAAGACATCTTGCTACCTCAATAATAGAATATCAGCAGTTAGTAAGTGTTAGTAGACACCTTACAATTGTCTTTATTAGTTGATGCCTCTTAAAGCTGTAAGTCATTTATACAATGGTTTCGATAAACCCCATGCTACCGCCTTGTTATATTTTTTTCCTTTATTACTGTTATCCCTCTGGGAGGTTTAATTATTTATAGCTAACCCCACTTTAGAGTCAGATGTTGCTTTCGGAGTTCTTATATATCATATTATTATATAATACTAAAAGCTCTTAAAAAAGGCTGCCGTAAGCACTATTTTGTTTGTTGGGAAGAGCTTATCAAATAAATATGTAGTCTATATTATAATTATTTAATAATAATATACTTTGTTTTGGCTATCGGCTGTAATGTAACTTTTATTATGTCTTATTTTTTTTAGTAATTATTATTTTACGTCATATTAATATGTGATAATGTTTTTTCTTATAATTCGAACCTATAATATGGAGTTCTACAAACTTTTACCGTATTACTGTTTGTAGACCTCCAGGTACTGTTACCTAAATGAGTAGAACGGTTACTTTTAAAGATTGGCTGAAATTTAAATATTGTTGCAGTAGGTACCTATTAAATCTAGGGGTACGAGTATATTATAATAAAGTAGGCATGATGATGATGATGACTGATTTACTTAAAACTTTCACTAATTGTTTTGTTTTAACTCGGAGAAACATAATGTTAATTTAAGGTATGAGTTTGCCTGCAAATATATAGGAATTTCGAACGAATACACCAAATCGGAAAAGTCTTTTTTTTTGTGTTGGTTACTGTCATGACAAACTTTGTATAAAAGAAAACGGGGATTTCCTGAATTGTCGCGGGAACGGAAGCGAAGCCCAGGCTATTAAGGTCGCGGGCAACAGCTAGTACTAAAATATGAACGCATTTCCCCGCAATGGATACGAGACCGTCAACATTTAATTTACTGTTGAATTTAGTAAAACTGTAAATTTCGTGTGGAAGATGAAAATAGTGGAAAATTAAGACTTACGTGCGCAGCGATGTTGTGGTAAGTTCAGACTAGGAGGAATCGTCGTGAGCAGTAATATAATATAATCATCTGAGTTACTTATAAAGAAGATTTTTATGCTTGTCTTTAATGATGTTGCTTTGGATATTCTCATCACCGATTTTTCTACTGCAAATATTTTTTAAGCTGAAACTTTCTCAAGTTGTTCATTAAAATAATTACGCTCCTTCACGTCAAAAGTTTCCATAATCTGATTCAGTGTTGTCTTAATGAGTCGTCGTTTTAGATGCACTCCAATTTCGTCTTGTGCTTTGTTTCCGACGAGGCTAACAAACGGTCCACGTTTCATTGTATGAATTGCATCTATTTCACGATTTATGGAATACTAGCTGTTGCCCGCGGCCTGTGTGGGTCTGTTATATCGTGCCCATGTTTGACTCCTGGTCCTTTACTATATCCATACCAAATTTCATCAAAATCGGCCGTGAAATCGTAGACAGACAGACAAACTTTCTCTTTTATAATATTAAGTAAGTATGGATTTATGATTTAAATTATATATATGTTTATATGATATGTCAATAAGTCCTGTGCACTTTACTTTTATCTTTATAATTTGTGCAGTAAAGTTAAATAAATTGAGGTAATTTTATCCTAACAATCCGTACAACTATCCTCACCTAGTTCATCAACTAGGCTAATGTGAACCTCGTCCGAGATGCTCCGAGCTGGTTACGTCGGTTATCGATGTGGAGCATACAGCATTGTCTGTGTGACGTCTCCCATGCATGTTTTTATCTTGAATGATGCGGCTTTAAAGCTAGGATGGGATGCTCACATCTTTCTATTTTTTTTTTCTTCTATATACTTATCTTGGCAAATTTTTCATTTGCTCGTGATTTTATACAATACAACAGGAATATTTAATATGTCTTTATTATTTTAGCAAATGTGACTGCGCTCTTACTCGTGGGCATCTTTGCGCCTGAAAAGGGGCGGGTTCTAATTTTATATATTTGATAATTGTTTACATTCAATTCTGAATTAAAAATGTGATGCAAATAAAAATATTAAAAAATAATTGTATCAAATAAATAATATCTAAAAATCTATCTTAATATCACATATACCTCCTATATCACCCTAAATATAGCAAATATTAACGATAGATAGATAGATCACAGACTAGCCAGGATACACTATCCAATGCAACTTGTATAATAAGTTTATTTGGCATGTATGTATTTAGAAATACACTAATAAAAATCTAAAATAAACCAATTAATAAACATAAGAATCAAGATCAAGATCATTCCTATAGTAATAAATTCTCAATATTCTGCCTTCTTTGGCATTAAAGTAACTATAAGATGGAATGCAAAATATGAATTTACCCAAAAGGAAACAAATTTTAATATGAAAGATTTATTTGAATGCTGAGGGATTTCGATTAATGTAGAAAATATTGTTCTTTGTAAATATTGAGTATTTAAATCTAGCTAAATCAATGTCGGTAGAGACAAAAGTTATTTAAATATGTAGATGAACGGACGAACAAAACTGCGGGGAAAAGTTCGGGATAGTAAAATTCGGTTTTGAAATGACGCCAGAACAATGGGCGATATTTTGATAAAATGCGGAATAAATTCGGGAGCTCCGAACGGATCCCAGTGCGCTAAAGAAAACCGCGGAATGGCAACTGCTCTATTGGAATCCGCAGTTTGCGGTACTAATGTATGCATTACAAATAGAACAAAAAGATAACTTTTTGTCTGACGTTATGTTTTGATATTTTCTACTAAGTAAATAAATATATGTAAAGTATTAATATGTACGTGTAAACTCTATATTATAAAAGTTTTACTTATCAAAAAATCTTTACAAGAATTAATTAACAGTATTTTTTATTTTAGGTACAATGCTATCAAATGTTATGCTAATAGTAGTCCAATTAGCAACACACCATTTTTTCAGACCTAGAATGCTATTTAATAAAAAAAAAAACAATAGATTGGCTGTTACATTTGTAATGCATTTAAAAAAGAAATATTACTCAAAGAATTAAATTTCGTCACAACTGGCCAATACAAACTACGCTATTTATTTATTTCTGATAGGAGATTGGCGGTCGTTTGGTGCCTTACCCTTTTTACGGCTTTCACTAAACTCATATCTCAGGACCTTTCTGCGCGTTAGAACTTACAATAGATGTCGCGTTTTTTCTGAATTGCGATAATGCATAGTATAATCTTTTGAATAGTAAAAGAACCGTTTTTGTAAGAAATGAGTTTTTGATGAGTCCTAAACTGAAAACATATTTTTTCTCTACCTGAGCTTATTTGTAGTAGTTAAACAAGGTGCGTGCGTAGCACTCATATTTGTATGGAAATATGATACTTATTGTAGTGGCAATTTGGACACTTCCCATAGTCATGATTCTAACCCTATTTGTGACAGGAAATGAGACGTCATTCAGCAAATGAGTCCCTCAAATCAGACGCTATGTTTGGCTCCAAAAAGGCAACAACAACGTGATGTAGGTGGCTGAGGGTGGCCCAAGAACCGGGGTCTCATCATCAAAAGGATTGCAAGAATAAAGCTTAATACAGAATCAAAGAAAATATAATACAGTTATACCCTTATAGGTATACAAGTACCATACAAGTACTAAGTTCCATGACCAAACAAGTCTTAGAAATTTGTTGTATGAATAAGTAATGGTACTCGTTAATATCTTTAAATATAGAATACGTATAGTTTTTAACTATAACTTCTCACAGCAAGGTAGTCTAGAAGAGATTGAGTCTGCGGTACGTTTCATTTCATTTCATTGTATTTTTATATCACCTAGCTAGCTAGTATTTTTTACACACTCGTAATAGGCAATAAGACCTACGACCCAATGGAAAGTATGTCTATGGTGCAATAAAAAGATTTTAATTAAATACTATAAATTATAATAATAAAGTGTTCAAACGAATATTGTCGAATTGTGAAAATTGTTACCTACGATTTTAACAACTTGATGCCGAAAACTGTGGCGTTATTAATAAAGTTTTGTTTGTCTACCTCTACTGCGCTTTTAACTCTTTTATTTACCACAATTCATGCCTGTTATTTTTTGATCGGCGGAATACGTTTTACTGAAGAATCTTGAATAGGAAATTCTTGATAAAAGTCCAATATTTGGTGTTCTAGTAGACAGAGCAATTATAGATATATACAAAAATATTCGATTTCTACATGGACGTAGTCGCGGGTACAGCTAGTGTATTAATATATTCAGACTTCTATTGATTCTTACTAACATATGTATTTTTTGTCCCTTGCTATTAAGGTACTCTTTACTTGATTTCATTTTGACTAAAATGTGTATTACATTACACACATACATATTATAACTAAAGTTATATGTTTTAATAATTTATTTAATACAATATTTTGTTAACTGAATATAATCTTAGCACTCTTTTTAAGACCCAGATTCTGTTCACGTGTAATCTGTGCCCAAATGAAATTGGTAGGTCTCGTGGTCCCATCAGTAGACGGAAATTGGCTCATCGCCGACTTGCCTCACTATAATTTAACATATAAAGTCATCGAAAGTTTTACTTATTGTACCTCTATTTTTTTTAATAGTTACTTACATGTTTGACCGCTTTCTAGACACATTATCACTATGGCCTATATACTTTTATATATACTGTCGCAAGTCATTCTCTCCTAGTCTCTAGAGTTTAAAAAAATTTACTGTTCCTAACGATCAATGTAGAATATATATTGAAGAAATGTTTCATCTAAATCTCTGCAATATTCTATTTTTTATAGATATCCACTTAAGTATGTTAGTTAAAGTCGTACTAAGGACAACCGAATCTATTTAAAATAATCTTGAAACGATGCGTTGAAGCGTAGAAATCTAGGGCTTTGCAAGATTATCTGAGAAAATTGCAATTCGTTATTCCGTTGCCTCGCAAATGCGATGCCTATAAATACGTACTTACCTACTCTAGCGATAACGATAACTGCGTTGGCAGCTTCGTACTAAGTTATACATCTAATGATATAAAAATGATTTATAAGCATTGGATGTTAAAATGGTAGCATCAACTTGTATCATAGATTCAAGTGAAAGTGGGTACGTTGGCGGTATTCCTGAACTTCGGCCCTCACAACCATAGATTTTGTGAGTTCTGTGTTGGCCCAAATTGCCTCATAATGAACTGACTACTTGCTGGACATTTTGGTGATTTATTTAATATAATTAAAAATCTGTTTCTGATGCAATTTTGCTATGAAAAGACAAAATATACTGAGCCACCTTGGGTTTTCTAAACTTTTCTACTTTGGCCCACACAAAGTAACCACTAAAACTCGTACTCAACGAAGGTGATCTACCTTACCCAAAACTAAAATAACATTTCTTTACTAACGTAATTATATCTATTCACGAGATAATTGCCTTACCAAAACAAAGGGGTCGAGTTTTTCTTTGAAAAGTGGCCTGTGAATAAGCCTCGAACAGAAGGACTGAGCTAAATCGACGAAGTTGCAGACAAACTGTGCCATCCGCCATTCATAGCCACGCCGACTGAACGACAAGTTTGAATGAAAGCATTCAAAACTTGCGCGACCGCCGCCTCGCTAAACTATCTTCTTGTGAAAAATTAAACCGGCGACAGGGGAAGACAGATTGCTGGCGTGCCTTTTGTAATCTATTATACTTAGCCACATATTCAGGACATTCGCTGAGCACTTACAGTTACGAAACGCAGTGTAGAGTCCGTCCAGATGAGCACTAACGGATCAAATATTGTAACTTACGAAAGCAGATCTGTATCTACTTCGGCACTTGCTGTCTAATATAAAATACCAAGAATCCTTTGAATAAATGCCATGGCATTCAATTTGTCATTTGGTAGATATACATATATAGTAGACAGACTGTCGGAGGGGATACTTGAACCACTTCTATTTGCACTGTGTTATATTTTATAAGGCTATAATGTTTTTTTTATCTGCTATAAATTTCTGAACAATGAGAACAAAAAGTTTATAAGTATCTGTGTTTCAGCACAACATCCAATAATTTTGATATTTTTATGATATATCTTTAGCATTCTTTTTTTTTACTTAATAAAAATGTACCAAAAAATCAGCTAAAATTTAGTTAACAACGAGCAGAGCAACTATGCTCTCCTATAAGATTTCACTAACAGAGTACAAATTAGGCTTCATCGAATTTGTATGCCGACCCAAGCTTTTTGCTTTCAACTTTCACATCATGTCCAATTACGCTATGCTTGATCAAACCCAATCCTTTTGCCTTTTAGATAAAAATGCGTACGTGTTTGTTAGGTCGGATAACGGAGCTATTTTATCAACTTCCCTGCTCAATTACGCCAACGGGTTTTATTTATTTTCAACAAGGTAGTGTTGAATATGCTCCACATTATAACTACTTTTTTGTATAAACACTTCGTTCCTTCAGCCCTTGAAGTGCAGATACTCACTTTTCCTGTCTCTCTAACTTTACTCCTTGAGTTGAGACTTTTGTACCTTGTATGTTTTCGTAGCAAACTTAATAAACGATAATTTTATTTTTTTATTAAGATTAGCTGGAAGAGCCAAACAAAACTAACTTATGTGATAAACTCACTTAGAAAAAGTAACTGTCGTTAATAAAATGAAGTATATTTTTACTAAAAATTAAACATCACGTTTCATCGCATATAAGCGCTTGATGCAATAAGGAAAATACTGAGATGATAATTCTGTAGTAAAAATTTAAGTAAGTAGTTACAACATAAATTTATGACTACATTTTAGTAACTTCAAATTCAAATTTTGGTCACCATACAAACGAAAGTTTGGGAACGCAAGTGCTGATGGGAGCACTTGAAAGGTTGAAGACTTTTTCCGTTTCAGCATGCAAAAGATAAAAAGACGTTAAAAGCTTTGGGGAAAGGCGACACAATGTTCGCTTCACTAAATGCTTACAAATATACGTTAAGAATATGGATTACAATGAATGGTGATTTTTAAACAATAGCCAAATTTTTACAGCTTTTTTAAAGTTGTAAATCTTGAAGCAACTTCCTAAAAAATTTAGCTTAGCATAATTAACTCTTAAACAAATTGAGCGATCGGATTTTATAAACCAATCTAAAGAAAGTGTAAAAAATTAAACTAGTGTTTAAAAAGTAATTTGTAAGTATGTCTGAACGGTTTGCCCAATGCGAACCTATAATGCTGATGATGTGGTATAAAAACTATCTAATAATTTTCAACGTACCTTACTGTTGTATTTAAACAAATAACTGAACTATGAAGAAACTATTTTCAACCAAAACTTTTTCATCAATTTATTAGATAGTTTTCCTTTTTTATCTCATCAATATTATAAAGCGCTGAAAGTTTTGCTTCCCGAAGTTTGAGTAAAGTCTTACAGACTTTCACTCTGCTCTTGTTGCTGACAAGCGCACTTAAGGCGTTGCTTAGTTTCAGACTTCTTAAGCTTAAAACTTGTCACATCTTCTAAATTATCTAAATTATTACTTTATTTTTCAATGCTCTTACAGTTATGATGATGACCTTATCAAAGACAAGAAGACGCTGGATGCGAAAACTATCTATTGTATTACTTTTTCTCAAACTATAGATAATCTATCGAAACGCTATCGGTAGTTGACGAGCGGTAACGCTTATCATTAACATTGTATGATAAAACACATCAGTGATTTGGCAATGGGCAGGTTTTACTTTCATAAAGTCATAAAACTCTCTTGTACCTTAGAATAGAGTCGTATAAATACAGACAGTGCTTATCTCGAGAGAAAGAAATAAACCGTGATATAAACAAGACAGACAGATTTATGAGATGTTAATGTTTGGAAATGATGAAGAGCGCTTGATGCGAACCAACGCAGATACGTATATAATGGTTAGTATGTATAAATGATTTCCGAGCATGCCGAACCAGTGGAACAAAGAGATTATTATTCTAAAAATATTTTATAAATGAACGAAACGGAACTTGGTCTTCTATGTGTTAGCTGCTCATCGAAAACGGCCTTGTTATACCGAAGCAGGATATGGATGGTAGGATGTGTAGATTTCTTTTTTAGGTACTGTTCTAAATTATGAAAATTTAAGATAACAAAACAATTGAGTAATAATTACACAATTTTTAAAAGTAGTGGAAAAATCCTTTTTAATTTACTCTGAGTGGAGTCAAGTTCCAAGAGGCCTAAGTGAAGTAATATCTTAACATTAACAGATTAATATATACAAGTCCTTTAAAATAAATTTGTCTGAAAACATAACTTATTGCGATTCCATACGCTTGTCATAATTGCTATCCTATTTACTAGCCAATAAATGCTTTCACGAACGTGCTAAATAAGATCCTCCGCATATAGGCCAATAAATTAGGGCACAATTAAAGTACCCCTCGGACATTGACTGATATACAGCCTCTTTGCAACGGCAGCGCATTGCGACCTTATATAAAGCCACTCGCACACTGAATTCGATACATACATTTTTAGCCTATTATTTTAACATATTCTTCTTAAGGTTGCCAAAATACAGTACCTTAATAAGTAAAACTATAATGAACTGGCTATATCCCGCGGCTCCACACGCGTGGGATTCGGTTATAACGCGGTCAAAAGTAGCCAATGTCTGACCTGGCCTTAATTATATCCATACAAAATTTCATTTAAATCGGTCTAGCGGTTTCACCGTGAAAGTGTAACAGATAGACAAAAATACTATCTATTACATTTATAATATTAGTATGCACGGATACTAATTGTTGCCGGAATGTTCTGGAAATCTTTAATTTAATGTAGGAAAGAGTTTTGTATAGTACCATAGATTTTACAATACTACGACTATACACCTACTACCTAATAAATCTATGTTCAGTACACGTTATTTAATCCGAAAATCAATAGATGCAATCATTAACCTAGTTAATAAGGCAAAAGCCTAGCTTAATGACTGCATATGTGGATTAAAGTCAATTTAACACAAATGTTGGTCATTCCTAGTATTACATGCAATTCTTTAATCTCTTACTTTTTATATATTTCGTTAGTCGAATACTATTTTACTTAGAAACTTGGAACAAGTCATGAAAAAGTAACTGCGAACAAAGTCAACGTGAGTTCAACGTTATTTCCTACCATACGATTTATTACCTGCTGGCGTAGCTTTAAATTGGCTTTTTTTTCAATTTTATTAGAATTTTTGAATAGAAATCGTCCTAAAAGATCCTTGCCGAATAAAAAATAAATAAAGAAGACATGTTCCTTTTGGAAAACTACAGTGCTATATTTAGTAAATTCTTAAGTTATTTTACGTCTACACTATAAAGTACATTGTATTATATTTTTACTTTAGAAATGACCTGTCGAGTAAGTGTGTTCGAATTCTAATTAACCTACTTTTTCAAAAAATTTTAACAAAGAGTAGTAACAAATTTATTAGTAAGTAGTTTTATTAAAAATATTATTTTGTCATTTTTTTCAATTGTTTAGCAAAGCGCCTGTGCCCACATGAGTACAGTTAAGACAAGTGGCTCCATCTAACATTTTCAGAAAAGAATCAGAACAGCCGAACTTGGTTGCCTGCTGAAACCGGTGAGAGGTCAACAAAAGATTATTAAGAGATTTTACGCCCACCCAACAGATGTCGCTACCGATACTGAAACTTATTGTGTAGGTAACTTTGATTATGTAGGTAATCCAAACAAACACCACAAACACTGTCTTATTTTTTAACCGACTTCAAAAATGAGGCGTCTCAATTCGACCGTATTGACTTAGATAAACAAACACCATGAATTATTTTAACCTTGTTTAAGTTAAATAACGTCTAAACATCGAGTCTTTAAATGGTCGAATTCGTGATCAAATCTTAATTTGCGGACTCCATGCATTTTCTATAGTTTAATAAAATGTTTTTTTAATAACTAACATAATTATTTATTTCCTCTGCGCACTGAAAACGAGCCGAAAAACTGATCGGCGTGATATCTTCCAGCATGTGGAAGATATTAAGAATTATTAGAATCTACTTATCTAACTTGCAACTGTAAACCTGTCTGTACATTATGAAAGTAATGTACCTACATATTGAAATCCTACCTCTTCAGAGCTTTATTCAATAACCACGTTTTTTCACGAAATATTCGTGTGACCCAGTCCCAATTCGTGAATATGTCACTTACACTGACAATTTGATTGTACCGTACAGTCCTTGTTATGATAGTAAACAAAACACCCATTTCGTAAAAATATGTCGAAACTTCTCATGATTTAGTGAAACTTGAAACACTTGCTGGTGGGTAATCTATAACTTTTTATTTATTCTATTTTATTTATCAATATTTTAGGCAAATAAATAGATAACTATTTAAATATATTTTCTTTTTTTACATTACTATAAAATCATATGTTTTATAAGTCTACTTGTTAAAATTTGTTTCTTTATTACTTTTGTAGTAGTTACACTATCCATTTATTAAATAAAGATGTTTCCGCACTAATTTAGTATTAATAATAAGTTCGTTTATTGTACAAAAAAATAAATAAAAAACAAGAAATATAGGTAAACTCTTCCCCGGGGGTCGTGGGTTATCGACGAGAATCATACTTTATTGTTTTAGTTTTTTCAGCATAATTATACCTATCAAGCGTCACCTGATCACGCTTGATTGTCTGATAGTGAAGATGATACTGTGCTTCAAAAAGCACGTTAAGCCGTTGATCCCGCCGTCGTTATCCCGTAGTCGTTAAAGGAAGAACCACGTCTAAGGCCTGACACCAGGGTGTGCATAATCGATTGACCATGTAACCTATACGAAATGATGATGAAGATTCTTATATGCACACATACACATCATCATGTAGCGCCCTCAAATTATCAAATTATCGTCTTCGGATCGCGGGATTGGTTGCGATAAAAATATTTATAAAATTGAAGATAACACTGACCTTATTGCGATCAGAGAGGACTAGGAAGCGACATCAGATTCCACTTGCAACTTATTCGAATTAGCTTAACAGCTCAAAATAGTCAGATAGGCAGTATAAAGTTTTATCTTACTTGTCACTTGCTATGAAAAAACGTTCAGTTATTCAGAGAAACCAAAAACGTGGAAATACGGTCTGTATTATAGGCATTAAAGTAAAATAATAAATAATGATATTTTTTTAATAAGTTTATAAACACTAAATATAGTATGATCTGAAATAAAAGTTATTAATTTTATTTATCCATAAATGTAAGGACGTATAATATCGTTAATACAATCTTCAGACGGAGGTCCTGTGCTGCACGCGAGCTGGCTTCTGACATGTTGGCATTTAGCGCTAATGTATTATGTCCCCGAACAATCTAGAGCGTCATTTATTTTTACAAAACACGGTATAAGCCAGAAATGTACAGAGATTATAAAAACTGGTTTCGTGACCTAAACATTTTTATGATATTATATTTTTGTTATTTTATTATTTCTTTGTGTCAGAGTCGTACCTACTTGTTATAAGCTTTTTTTTTTTGAAAGCGTTTTGATGGTATAAATACAGATTAGTTGATAAATAGTAAAATGGATTTCATCTTCAGCTATCCATGCATACACAATGCAATTAGCTCTCGCCACCTTGAGCTTTATCAACGCAAAAGAAATGAAAACTTTAACAATCACGTGTATGATCGTGGTGTCGGTTACGGTGACGGTGTTGGTTTCTCAAAAATGCTCAACGCGCCTAAAGAAGTTTCATTAGCCGCGGTTGATTGTTAGAAATCTCTTCCTGGGATGAGTCCGCCGTTGTCATTTTTATTTTTAAGAAATATTGTATTATTATTATTTTTCGAGCAGTAAAGCTACAAACAAATACTTACCTATATTTCGGTTGACGTGTTTGTAGATCCTTCGTGACCGAGCGTGACAGCGTTTTACAAACTTGAAAGTTCCAAGGTAATAGGTCACTTTATAAACCCATAAATATGTTTATGAGCACCACTCTGGTACAATTACATGAAGCCTGACTTTTCACTTATATCTTAATATATCTCTATGTTTTATTTCAATTATATTGATTTCATTCATAGATAAGAGTATGAATGTGTTATGTGTATGTGTTAAATGAATATTTGGTTTACTTATATGTTGGATTCACAGTTTATGACATGTTATAAATAAATACCTAAATTATTCTAATATTAAATTATCTATCTTCTATACATATAATAAAATAGGTAGTTAAAATATTTTGTCTGTACATTTGGTAATTTTGACTGAAATGGATAGAGGGACATTTAAAATGAATAATAGAAAGCAAACATTTATCTTAAAAAATTTTGTCTGTCTGTATGTATGATCAGGCTTATCTCTGAAAGTACTGAACCGATTTGCTTAAAACTTTCACCAACCACTATTTTAACTCGGAAGAACATCGAAGATTTGTTTCATCAAAATCGGTTCATTAAAAAAAATATTATCGTCATTTGAATGAACTCAAGGCATGTTTGATTTCGAACGATTGCAACAAATGGGATTGGATAATTCTTATTTTTGTGTTGGTTATTGTCATGACAAACTTTGTATAAAAGAAAAGGGGATTCCCGGGCAATTTCCACGATATAGCCTGCGATTTCGTGCGCGTAAGCCACGTTGGCTTACGCGCACGAAATCGTAGGCTACAGATAGTGTAATACTAAATAAAAAAAAATCTAAAAGCGTTAGCGGCTTATGTAAGTATGGAATCGGTAATATTTTTATATGATTAGGATAGATGCGCTAATTGATTTTGAGCAGCATAACTACAGTCAATGAGTAAATAATTTAGTCGTAAATCCAGATTATGCAAGAAACTTTAAAAAAAAAATTACGCTAAGCAAATGAACTGGTCTGGATCCAATACGCATTGGACTGCCCCCTTAAGGAAATTGGTGAAACCTAACATCAAATCTTTCTCCAAATTGTTAATGATCTATGTTGTAGCTACACAGCCATAACTCCACGTGTGAACAATAAAGAAAAGGTCGGTTCAGGCCCCAGTAAAGGAAATTTACTCCTTTGAAATATAATATTTAGGAGTCCGGTATATTGTTCAGGCCTGATTGCTCCTTTGTTGAGGAAGGAATTTGGACTCGCACGAACGGTGTGAATAGAATATAGCAGTCAGACAATAAAATTACACCTGATTTTATTTTGACACGTGTGTTTTGTGAGAAGGATCGATATTTAGTCATTAAAACATGTTTTGTATCACATTACTCCTCAAAGGATTTCCAGAATTTTGGTTGGAAGCGGCCTGCAACCAGCGCTTGCCTTTGACCTTCTTCAGGTCATCTGATCATCTGGTCGGTGGGTGGCGTTTGCCTGTGCGTGATCGGCTTACGAGCCTTTCTTTCTCAGGAGAGGGTTATGTCCAGTAGTGGACAGCCTGCGGCTGAAATGATGATCACTTATCTTTTATTTATTGGGAGAAAATAACAAAATATATTTACCAATTTTTTTAAAATTGTACCTAATATTCAATTTCTAAATTAATTTCTAAAAAGAAATCGAATGCATTTGGATTACTCAGTATCACTCTCAATCAATTGATCAAGAATCGCAGTTATTAATTTAGTTTTAGTTTTTGTTTCACGAAATACAATTAATATCCCACAATCAATACATATAATAAGACACTAAAATGCGAGTGTCTGTACATTTAATATTTTTCAAAAAAACTGATTGAGTGCGATTAAAAAGGAGTAACAGAAA
This sequence comes from Apomyelois bistriatella, assembly GCA_947044815.1. Taxonomy (NCBI): domain Eukaryota; kingdom Metazoa; phylum Arthropoda; class Insecta; order Lepidoptera; family Pyralidae; genus Apomyelois; species Apomyelois bistriatella. Next base: position 9,908,190 of record OX345689.1, read on the forward strand.
CCAAAAAAACAGTTTTTGGAATTTTTGTCTGTCTGTATGTATGTATGTATGTATGTATGTCTGTCTGGTACGTTATAACTTCGAAAATACTCAACGGATTTAAACGCGGTTTTCACAGTTGGATTACATATGATTAGGAGCGTTGTCAAAACTTTGTTTCGTCAAAATCGGTTAAGGGAAAAAGAAGTTATGGTCGATTGAAAATTTACTTCAAACACTGCTTCTAAACTTTTAATGCGTTTACTTACGTTTAATTTAATTTAGATAAGGCTAGGATTTCTACTTTTTATTATCCATATCAATAAAGACGAAAACACGCACTGCACCTATTAATTTTAATAAAATAACACATAGAATTTGATCGTAAATTTAGTAACATAAAATCTCAATAGATGGCGCGAATTTGCGTACCTATAGACAAATCCCATTTGAAATTTCGCCAATCTCTAGCAACGTAGGTTGGCCTATCGGTAGAGGTCGTAGATAATATTTTTAAGTCGAGGGTTCGAATCCTGCTATTTAGATATTTATATATTTAGACTTTTTTTTTACTTACTTTTTTATTACTTACTTTCTTTTACTTGCTTTTTTTACTTACTTTTTTTTATTTACTTTTTTTTTCGTTTTGTATTAATTTTTAAGAATTTTTTAATACTTTAGTAAAGAAATGTTTCAAGAAAGTACCTGGATCGAATCCTGTCACAAACAATAATTTTATGATTTCGTGTTTTATTTGTTTTCTAGAATTATTTTCTTACTTTTTTTTATAATTTTGAAAAGAAACAAATAAATTCATTTGCAAATTTATTTCAGGATAAACGATATCGCAACCCCTTACAAATCATATCTAATAGTTTGTCATTGACGACATTGAAAAAGAAGATTAATCAAATGGTTGACTGGTAGAGAACGCTCTTAGCGTTAAGTCCGTTAATAAGTGACAGGCCAACCCAGTATCGCCACTTTCAATCTTATTTCATTACGTGTACGTACTATAATCGCACTTCACTCCTCTTAAATACCTAAGGGTTGGGGATACAGCGCCTTAAAGAAAGACGTGTAACAGAAACCAAAAAAAAACAATTTTTGGAATTTTTGTCTGTCTGTCTTTCTGTATGTCTGGTACGTTATAACTTCAAAACTACTCAACAGATTCGAACGCGGTTTTCACAGGTGGATTACATATACGTTCAACAGTTTTGTCAAAACTTTGTTTCGTCAAAATCGGTTAAGGGAAAAAGAAGTTATGGTCAATTGAAGTTTACTTCTAGCACTGTTTCAAAACTTTTACAGAGTTGAATCCGGTTTACATAAACGTATTTAATATAGATAAAGCTACAATTTCTACTTTGTTTTATCGATATCAATGAAGACAAAAACACACTGCAGTCTCTATTAAATTTTAAAAAATTAACACATTGAATGTGTGTGGGCGTATAATTTAGTTACATAAAATATCAATAGATGGCGCTGAAGTTAATTTAATTATTTTTTTCTCATAATATGGTATTATAGCAGATTGAAATTTTTCCAGCAATTAATTCTAATTATTTCAAAAAAATTTTGGTTGTTTATTTAGTTCTATTGGTTGGTTTGTTTATCGGTCGTTTGTTGTATTGTATTGTAAGCTATTTGAATTGATTAGTTGGTTGGTTTGGCTTTGGTTTAAAAAATAATCAAACCAGCAAGTCAGTTCAGTTGTTGTTCGACGGAACATACGGTCGTGTCGTAAGGTCTAATTTAACTAACATAACACTATTTATTGAGTTAGGTTCTAATGACCCTGTAATAGGCTGCGTCTACTCTTTTAGAGAAACAGATGTGATAGTATGAATGTTAATATTTTTAGTTTGATATCGTAGCAATGGCTAATGGCTTTATAAAATTGGCACGGGAATAGGATACTACTTATAGATTTAACTATAGGTCTGGATAGTTGTAGTTTCCACAGGTTAAGCGAAAAGCGAACTACACGCGGGCGGAGCCGCGGGCAACTGCTAGTTGTGACAATAAGCAGACCACGGCAGACCTATTTAAATATATTTTCCTGTAAAAAACACAGAAATGCATTTTAATATATAGATACCCAGTTTCAATTAGGTCTAATCTAATAATATTTAAAATAAAATCCGTCTTGCTGTGTCAGCTGAGTAGGTTAGGTTAGGTAGATGGCGGCTAAGAAATAAAATATACTTACAAACATTAACCCTCTAAAAACATAACCCTATTTCGGGCACTCTGAAAAAAATTAATATGTTTATGCGTTATGAATTAAAAACAGAAAATGAGAAGCTAGATATTTCATTTGCATGGTTCATATTTCGTTTTAATCCCACTTTATGTGGGTCACTTTGCAAATTTTTGCGCAACTGGAAAATTAATTTTTCAGCTCATTGTGGCTGAATTTTGCAAACTGCTGTCACTTTAATTCAGAGATCAGCCCCGAGCGTTTCTTGCCAGTTATTTTAATTTAATTTTAAAAGTATCAACGAATTGTATTGTATGGTCAGCGAACAATAGAGTTCGGTATACCTCACCAAACATTGATGTATGAAGCCCATTTAAGTGTTTCCCACTTAAATGGGCTTAGGATAAAAAGTAGCCTTTGTGTTATTACTACTTACTCGAGTAATTTCAGCCAATTCACGCTAGAATAAATATTTAATTCCATGGACAATACAACATCTGATGCATAAACTTATTTAGTCTACTCTTTAACTTAATAACTAACAATTTATTATAAAGATTGGCAACTTCTCATTTTTCTGCCCATACATTTTTACAGTGACCAGGGGGTCTAAAAACGCCACTTTAGCAATTCATCGAATCGATTCATATTACGAATTCCTTAGCATCTCTGTAGCAATTCCTCTATTTTTTGTAAAATGGCCAACTAAACTGCAATTCCTCTTCAAAAGAATTGAAAGAAATAGGAATTGCTAAAGAATTGCTAAGGAATTCGTAATATGAATTCGATTCATTCGATGAATTGCTAAAGTGGCGTTTTTAGACCCACAGTTATCATTACAATTCCGCTCAACTTTTATTTCCCCAAAACTAAAGGTCTTAGCAGCCTGGTTATAACCCAATTTGGCCTCTTAAAGGGGCATGCCAAAAGTAATTAGATACTCTTTACTCAATAACTTGATACTGGCAAGTTATACACCATCATATACACTTACTATCTAGTGTTAAAATTAAATATGGAACATATTTGAATTCAAATATTTTTTCATATAAATGATTATTTTTTGTGAGAATCTGGCGGGAAATTGCTTGCAACAATGGAACTCAATCGACGTGATTTTTGCGCTATGATTTATTATGATTACAAAAAAGGCATAAAACCCCAAGAATGTCTCGAACTTTTGATTTCTACTTTTGGGGAGTCTGCTTGTTCACGAGCAACAGTTTTTAATTGGTTTGGTGAATTTAAGACAGGACGGGGAAGCTTTGAAGATGAAGTGAGGACAGGTAGGCCGCCAACCGCAGTCACATGAGAAAATGTCCAAGCAGTTGAAAAACTGGTTCGCGAAAACCGACGAATTACATATGTAGAGCTTGAGCGAGAGCTGGGCATTGGATCAGCAGCAATGCAAACCATTGTTCAAGATTACCTTTCTCTCCGTAAGCGTTGTTCAAGATGGGTGCCGCACAAACTGACCGATGAGCAGAAAGACCACCGTGTTGATTGGTGCCGATATATGATAGAGAAATTCGACGGAGGTGAGAAAAAAAAAATCTATATGATATACATACCGATGACGAAACATGGCTGTATAACTACGACCCCGAAACAAAACGACAATCGACTGTATGGTGCTTTGATGATGAACCAACACCAACAAAATGTCGTCGTGCGCGCAGCACGCAGAAACAAATGGTTGCCTGGTTTTTGTGTAAGACCGGTCATATCGCTACTGTGGTATTGGAAGATCAAAAAACAGTTAATTCTGAGTGGTATGTGTCAGTTTGTGCACCAGCAGTATTATCACCTTGGTGTGACAAGCGACCGAAGTCAGGAATCCGGCACCACGACAACGCGTCGCCGCACACGTCGGCCAGAACAATTGATTTTTTTAATTAAAAAAATGTATCTATTCTACCTCACCCACCATACTCCCCTGAATTAGAACCTTGCGATTTTTATTTGTTCCCTCAAATTAAAGAAAAAATTAAAATTAAGAGATTTGAGAGCAAGGAAGATGCACTAGCTGCCTACAATTTCGAAATCTTCGAGGTATCTCGAAAAGAAAAGATTGGTCAGAGAGGGAGGGAGAGAGAGGTGTTTTCCAAGTGGTTTAAACGCATGGAAAAATGTAAACATGCCCAGGGTGAATACTTTGAAAAGATAGATAATAGTAATAAAAAATAAATATTATAATTTCCAAGTATCTAGTTTTTTTTGGCATACCCCTCGTATTTAAACCAGATTAAAAACCATTATTTTTGTTCATAAAAGTAACAGTTTCAATCTGAAAAAAATTTAGTGTTATTAATTCGTAAAACATAAGAGGAGTCCAATGTTTTTATGTTCTGTGTGAAACAAACCTGCCATGGGTTTGTTATTGGATGCAAAAGTTGAATTGAAGAGTTCTAATAACGATAATGTTATTTAATTAAATTTATACTTAAACTTCATAATAATTCATATTGATAAGAAGCAATATTTTAAAAATTGTATCATAAGTAGTTTTATTTTTTGATTTGGTATTTACGATAGCTAATATATATTACCATAACTTCTTCAAGATATTAAAAATAAAAATTCAATTTAGTCTCAAAGCCGGGAGCTCATACAGGCTGCGGTATTTCAAAAATGTATACCTGAAATATTAAATTTATACTGTGGTACCTACGATCTATGCCAGCGCAGGAAATAGGGTTGGAAAAAAATGTTAGAAAGAACAAGCTATTAATGTCCCAGCGATCTCCATTAACAACACATTAACAACAAAGTATAACAGAAGATGATCGAATTTTTAGATAAATAAATCATTTATTTGTAGTAATACAACACACACACGTTTAGCTTAAGCATAGATTTAAAAAAAATTGCCTGGGATATTTTAATCTAATATGCCTGAGACCGCGGGCGATTTCCTAATTCTATGATTAGATGATATGGCGCGAATCAGACCGGCAAATCAGGAAATGTCGGAAAAAGTATACTTTCCAGGCATACCACTATCGCCAAATAATAGCTAAGTAAGTATATAAATCTTGCGTAGAAGCGCCGCTTCTTCTCCACTTGCGGACTTATATTGACTGATCGGAAACTCCATACATCCAGAATACTATCATACTTAGGTCATAGTTCAAATGAGTATATTTTTTTTAATTTTCACGTTTTAAACTCAGTGATGCCAACCCTATTATTTGTTACTGTAAATGCACCGTGATTCGTGTTAGATGTTTTCACAGATCAGTTGCCATTACGAGAGAATAGATTGGAGGCTGTTGTTTGATTTGCTCGACCTGGTTGTCGGCATCGTTCCACGTGGATACCTCGCTGCTTCGCTGACTCCGCTCACTGTTCAATCCTGTTTCCATTGATACCTTATATTATATGAATCTGTTTAAGTAGATTAAATTATAGGTATGATGAATACTAATTTATGAACAAAAGTTGCATTCATTTTCCTAGGCGGAATAGAGGTGCAAATTGAAAACTGTTCCCTTAGTCGCCACATGCCACATACAAAACCTTGGGAAAAAGCAGCTAAATTAAAATTGACACTACTAAAACAACTCTTATATTGAAAGAATATTACTAATATCCACTGACCAACTGTAAGATCTAGAGCAATTCGACTGTATATTCTCTATCAACAACTTTCTATGAAATTATAGTAAGTAGGTATTCAATTTATATTTATTTACAAAAGTTAATATAAGTTGATAAGCAAAATACGACATAACATACATAAACAACTAGAATTATAAGAAGTTTCTATTTCTATGGGTAAACTAAAGGTTTACATACAATTTTAATCAATATATACCTTTATTGCGTCTTGGTAAACAAGATGTCAACAAGGATCTTAAGACTATAAACTTAGCAGGTGGCTTTTTTATACTGAGTAAACATAGGTAATATTTAAATTGCATGATAACCGTAGGTCTGTTTGCAAATTTTTTGTATCATGTGGTACCTAACTACTTCTATGAGAAAACTATAATAATCATTTGTTATTCATTACTTTTGTTGCTAAAAGAGTATTTGTTATTCGTATTACATAGCTCGCTTTAGATAGTGGGCACGAAGTGGGTCAGTGTTGTTCGTAAAAATCTCTCATTTGGTTGGATTTTGCGGATCTATTTGAATAGCTTTACATTTGTTATTTTTCTTTTTGGTATATTTCGCTTTTGCGATATTTTTATTCTCAAAGAACTTGGATTAAATAATAGCTTTTTAGTTAATGAGAAAAAAACCTTTTCCCAAATGAGGTTGGACGGCTGGATGGATTTCAAAATATTATTATTAGTAATTAATGAAAAACAGTGGGGATTTTTAGAATAAAATTCTTGCAAATGCTGCATACCGACCAACATCAGACAGCAATCATTTGAGTAAAATCGTTGGATTTTACTCGAATCGAACATATAACTACTGGTGAGGAGGCTGATGTTCCATGTATGAAGTGGACTGCAGATAGTGATAAGCACTGTATAGGAAATATTTACAAACACTTCAGACTAGAGATTCGATTAGGGAGATAGATTAGGGATTCTATAATACTAAAATTCAAATAATTAGGACCTTACAGAATATATAATAAAACTGTTCATTCTATTTATATATAAAGGCACATCTAAAGTATTTACATAAAACCTTTAAAAATTGTTGCTTATAACTAAGTTACTAGCTAGATGGGTCGAATGATATTAGGAAGGTTGCTGGCAACAACTGGATTACGGTGGCTCAGAGTAGGGATGCATGGCGAAGACAGAGGGAGGCTTATGCCCAGCAGTGGGTTGTAGACAGCAGATGATGATGATGAACATTTTTTATAACTTTGTCATGATAATAATAAAAATAAATAAATAAAACGTTTATTTTTCTCTATTTCAAGGTGAGTCATACAAAATAAGAAAGGTTCTAACAAAAATTACATTTTGGTGATTTATAACTGATTCACCCTTGTTAGGAGACTAGTTCCTGAAATAGGTTCTTGTTGGAACCTGTGCTACAGGTAGCTAGGCCCCTCCCTCGGGTCACATCATCTGGTTTGCCATTTATTGGACACAAAATGCAGTTCAGGATTAGGTAAAAACACACCATTAGTAAGTAACATCATTTTGGATTTTAATTTACTTGTTAATTGGTCATGGGTTAGTCAAAAAAATACTAGGTATTATTAAAGAAATATAGTGCCTCTGTGTGAGCTTAATTTGATCACATTAAGAAATCCAGAAAAGCCGTAATGTATTTGTAATGTTTTATTTACATAATATTTTGTAAAAACTTCTAACTAAATCACCAAATCTGTATGTCGCACCTTTCCTGTAAACCGGTGCTATCCATTTCGTTTCGAACAATTCCAAGTCCATATCGCTTTGAATACAGACGTCAATGCTGTCGTGACTTTATTCAATAAATCCGCATCCAATTTCATCCAATTTTCTTTTAATAACTATCGTGACACAGATTATGTCGCCTTGGTTATGATTCAGAGGTTTTGTTTCCAATGTGATTGTATGACACTAATTGAGATTATAGTACAAATGTGAAATTTGTATTTTTATGAAAACGATGTATTATTTTTTCAAGTACTTTGTTAAAATCACACTAAGTCTAAACCTAAATGGCAGTAATCTACATTATTTTCCAAAAGAATTTCAAAACCATGATATATTTGATTTAACACGTTTAGTCTTTGCTTGAAACTCGAACTTTTACAAAACTAAGACTTCATAATAACTGTTCTTTACTGCTTATAAGTTTAGTACTTTCGTCAGCATCCCGGAGTCCAGTTGTTATTCAACAGGCCTGCCTGTAGTGTAATAGGTCACGTGCAAACTCGGCAGCTGCAATTAGCTGCTGGTATTGGGGATCCGCGCCCAACTCGCGAGCACTTTATCATTTTATACAGAGCAAAAATATGTCAGAAAATATATGCATTAAGTATGCTTTTTGTTAAACAATTACGTTAGCACACAAGCACACGGTCTGCGAAAGATGGGTGAGCAGTTACCTTGCCTATTTACGCTCGTTATACCGTAACACTGTCACTAACGCTATGCCAACTCATGCCTTCAAACTAGTATGTTAGCAAAGTTTGCTACCTGGGCTTCTGGTAATCAAATTTTAGTGTCTGTTTCATTTAAAAAATATATCACAGTATTTTGACAAAATGAAAACAAGAAAGTTAATTAACACCCTTGAAACGTCACTTTGTCAACAACTGAATATCGAAATCTGATTGAATTAGAGAATTTCGGTGTGTTATGTCTGAATATTGCACAATTTTTGGTAAAGTTCCTTAGCTCGTTCGTAGCAAAGGCAAATAAAATGTCACATGCGAACCCGGCGACTGCAATTAGTGTTGGATATTGGCAATCAGCACGCGACCCACAAACACAACTTCGCGCTTCGCTGCACGGGCGTGTCAACTCCTCCTAATGTAACAAGTGGATACCTGGCGTGAATCCCTACATAGTATAAAACAAATTTGCTTTCTCTGTCCCTATGTCCCTTTGTATGCTTAAATATTTAAAACTACCCAATGGATTTTGTTGCGGTTTTTTAATAGATAGAGTGATTCAAGAGGAAGGTTTTTATCCCGCGAATCCCATGATTTATGAAAAACTAGCGACCCGCGGTGCGGGTCGCTAGTTTTTCATAAATCATGCACAAATTATTTTTACTTTCACCATTAATCAATTTTTCCAAAAGTTAAACTGAGAAATAAATTGATTAGATACAATATAATTACTACAGATTAATAACTGGAGGTTCAATATCCAGTCAACAAGTGAGAAGATGACCTTTTGCAAATAGCAGGACTATTTGCATGGTATGTGATGGATTTTATATAACAGACTTATGTATCCTATAAGTTTCACTTTTTTAAGTTTTTTATAATATTTTGGTTAATTCGATACAATTTTATTTTTATACTACTGAATTGTATTGCTGTGAATCCCATGATAATTTATATTATAACATATAATGACAGTTTTGACTTGTGACGGGCCATAGGCAACCATAGGTATAAATGGTTTCAAGTGGACGCGCCCACTGTACGCGCCAGTGCATATGGAAATATTTGATATTGAATTACAATTTAAATGGGGTTAGTTATGTTATGTAGCAGTGAATTCCTAGTAGGCAACACTGTTAAAATTTTTATCAATCTACCATGCCTATGATTTTAAAGCTTGGAAAATTGTTTTTTCCCTTTAATGTTTTGGTAAGAAAGTTCTTCAATTCTACAAAGAACTATATTAAGTATTTTTAAATATTTGTACACAAAAGTATTATATAATAATGACCAAAGACTGAAATAAAATCAATAGTCATGAAAAAATTTACTTATTGCAGTTTTATGTGTTTTTCCATAAATTAAAAAAATTGTCTGGTGGGCGACTTCCTAATTCTACGGGCATGAAATCGAAAAAGAAATACCATTGTAGTTTTAATAAAAATACATTTTTTTAAGCCACAACACACTGTGGCAATTATATTCTCTCTTCAAAATTAAATGTGTTTTGATTTGCCGCTACTTAATCGTTGTTTAACTTGAATGACCAATAATTACGTTGCATGCCACAATATTGTTGACCGCGGTCCCTTTAAACCTATTTATTTTATTTCGATAAATGTGACTATAAATTTTAAAGTTAACAGCGATGATGCTTGCGGTGCAACCGGGATGATGGGCTGATGATAATGAGGGTTATAAAAGGATCACTGCAAAATTTATAATGTAATTGAATGTATTGTTGTTTTTATGTAGTATTTGTTGTCAGGTTTAAATTTTTTTAGCACCAAGTTTGTATGGAAGTTATCTATTTAGCACAATGAAGACATATTCTACCATCACTATCTTACAGCTAAATAACCTAAAATGTTAAATGAATTTCAGTAACATTTATGCCAGAAATGCGGTCACCTCAAAGTCACGCGGTGTAATTTTATTTTCAAATCTGATAGAGTAACTTATTTCCGTACCTTGCCTATAAAAGAAGTTGTTAACTTCACAGCGTGAGCCATTTCTTTGTAAATATTAAACGAAGCCTGACAATACTGTGGTTCTAGTAATAGAAAAGGCTAAGGCTTCGCCCGCGTGATCTTCCCTCGGGAACAATGTTTTTTCCCGGAATGAAGGTACCCTTTGTCCTTCTAGTTCTAAGCTACCTCCCCACCAATTTTTAGCCAAATCAGTTCAACCGTTCTTGAGTTATAAATTGTGTAACTAACACGACTTTCTTTTATAAAGATAAATATATATATAAAAGAATATGTATAGATTAAAGCGCACTACGTCACATGAACGGATCTTAATGGCGTTAGAGAAAAAGTATAAATATGAAGAAATAAGTATGTCCCTAAGTAGTATTGAAGGTAAGCTATACTATATTGATCACTGTTACATGCCAGAAAGGCAAATAGTTAATAAGAGACCAACTTAGGTTTTAGGTAACCACTATATCAAAGATAAATGGTTGCATGATCAGACCAGAAACTACATAGTAAAAAATATTCAATTAAATAAAATGCCTGCCAAGTTAAGTATATCTGTTTTTAAAGTAAATAACTTTCTCGTCTAATTTACTGTGTTTATTTATTTAAATCTATTGCAAAATATAAACTTGTGAATGGCCGACAGCTTTCGAAATAGACCAAGTCTAGTCAAAATACTTTAAAACAAGTATCTACGCTCAAAGTGCACCTAATCGGCTTTGTTGAAGCATCACTAAGCATAATCCGATATCAGGCAGTCGCTGTGATAATATCTGAGTCTACCGGTAGAAGTATTTTCCCATTTGGCTCAATACTTGGATTAAATTTTAAACTCCTTGAGGTTAGACCTATAAGCCAAAAAACAAATAAGTAGGCAACTTAATAGTAATTTTTTTTATCAATCTCATATACTAGCTTCTTGCATGTTCGTTTATGATGGATAGATCAATAAAAACTTTGATACTTCATGAGTCAAAGAAAACTCATTATTCATTTAAATGTGAACTACTAACGTAACCCCCAAATAAAGTTTAACAGAAGATAGAACTGCGAATCTCCAATTGTGCAGAGAGAGATTATCAAAATCTTCCTATTTTATTCCATATATATTTCAGTAAAATGTACGTAATAGTACGTATAGTTGCTATCTTAGAGTACTTTTAACTTCCAAATAAAAAGCAGCCGTTAAATAATCCATGTCACTGATCAGGGGGCTTAGCCGACAAGAACATAATGTATGGAATTGACATAAGATTGACCACGTGATTTACCGCAGCTTATGTCTATCCCATACATATTTTTTTCTTGTCGACTGTCGTTAGCGTTTTGAAATTGTCACTTGGCTTTGGGTGCACATCTACTATTGGTACCTATAGACTGTATATATAGTATGAAAAGTTTGTTTGTTATAACTTTATTGTATTAAAACAAAACTTAATACAAAAGAATTCAAACAAAAATTATAATGTCAGACTTATCCTATCCCCAATCAAAACAGCCTGACTATAGGAGGAGAGCCGCACAAAGCCAATGAGACTGGTAATTTGGTGTGCGTATTGGGCAGGCTTCAATGGTATATCATATTATATGTGATACTTATCTTAAAAGTATACTAATTATGTCATAAGTCGGTAATAAGTATTTAACATAGATATACCTAAGTCGAAGCCACATGAAATAATAAATTTATTAAAGGTATATTTCTTTCAATACAGGTAATAAGCTGTAATGATTAAAATAAAATAGTTTAGTAAGAGTTATAGGCCCTTTATGTATGTATACCTAAACAAATTTAGATCAGTAAGTGACAGCGGGAGTGGACCATGAGTGTGGCCGGAGGCGCGGCGCGACGGAAATGCGCTGCAACAGGTAGCCTGCTGGTGTTCTATTATCAGCCATTCTAGTCAGACGTCGAAAAATCTCTATGTAGTACCCCAAAGTACTTTTCAAGCATTAGAAAAATTGCTTAGTTTCTTGTTATCTTCTTGTTCTTCGTCTGCCGTACGCTTCAGTGACCAGGGAACGCTTTTAATCGTGGTCTTGATTTGGCAGTACTTATTTATTACAATGAAGCGACTTTCCAGTGAATCCAGACTAATATAGGAACATAATCCGGGTGTATTGCAGCCTAAAAACAGTGCCAACACTGTCACTGTTTTCAGGCTGCCCTAAAGGTACCTATCTGAAATACCCTAACTACTGCCATCTATCGATAACAGCTGGGACCAAGGCTAAACGGGCCTTTCGAAGCACGGAGGAGCTCAAAATAGAAATGCTACTGATGGCAACCAATCCAAGTTAGGCCGCGCACTTGCTATCGCTCCTCTATGTGTGTATTAGTCTAGAATTAAATTATAATTTTCTATAATCAACTCGTGAAAATATTTCTATTTATATAGAAGAACACTTTAAAATTTCATGAATTAGATTATGAGATCATTACTGTAGCGTACATATTCCAAGAATGAGTGTTTCTTTAGTATATACGCCCGTGTACTACCCATTCGATAAATCTATTATTATTTATTATAAAGTTACAGTTAAGTACAGCAGCCTCTTTATTTTAAGCTCATTATGTCTGTGGTGAGCAAGAAAATCAAAGCGTTTTTAACATTTATTTTATCGTCTCAATGTAATAGGATACTCACAATAATGTTTATTTTACAAAATTTTATAAATAGTTACCCGAGTTAATAAAATACATAATTTTTGTTAATTTTACTTATGTTTTTACACATTGCCTCTGATGTTTTCGCCACATGGGCACACGACCGTAAAGAAATAACAAGACCAGTAAAAACCCTTTATTTTGATAGTCATAGATGTTTAGGTATATATGTGATGTTGGTAGCTTTATTATCTAAATAGTAAGTACCAAGTGACAGTGTTATATTTGTTACACGATTTATTTAAAGAAGTCTTTTTGCACGCAATATAATAAATGAAATATCTTATATTTTTAACATTATGTAAACATCATGTAATTCATGTATAAATGAATTATAAATATTAGGTAACAAGGTAAGATCCCAATCGCGGCTACCCATAAGGAATGTAACTACCTAGAAAGTAGAACAGAAAGTTAAATTTAAATTAATCCAAGTTTAAGTTAATTAAAGGGTAACGTCGGCAATTCACGAACTGGAAACGAGATTGCGATTAACTGGAATAATTTCGTGGTAAATTCGTTAGTTATATGAATTAATTGTTTCTTGTCTGAAAGACCTTTCAGATTCAACCTTCATAATTTTAACATTCCAGACCTATTCGACGTATAGACAAACAACCAACTTAGATATAGATTATCTATACTATATCTTGGATACGAATACCTGCTAAAAGACGACACTATGAATATTAATTTGTAAAGCAGACGACCTTTTTTGCTATCTATTTTTTTATTTATATATGAAAGCCTAATTTAGTCACATTATATCAAAAAATTTAGAACCGCACGCGAGGCAATTTTTTTTTTTAAATCTATGAATTATATATTATTATAAATATTTGACTCAATATTTATCAATTTAATAATACAAGTTGCATGACTTTGTTAGCACTTCTAATATATTTTTTACGTCAAACTAATTGTTCCTACGAGTGAACCTAAAGTAGTTGCATACTAATGATCCGCCCTTGGTCCCCGTATAGCAAGGGAATTTAATCGAAAAATCCACAGCATGACTGCTTCGAAATATAGCCATAAATATAGCGCTTGGATATATAGCCATAAGAGATATAGCAGGAAAATAGACAAACAGACGCAGTTAATGATACCTTGATTGATTTATACTAATATTACTTTTAGTAGAGTTCATTATTTTTCTTTATCATACTACTTACCCTTCTCCGGATAGTTTGGTTATCTTGCGGTACGTCAAGACAAGTTTAAATTTCCCAAGAGAACGCGGCTGGCCATTATTCGCAGCAATACCAATATTTAACTTACGTAACAACAGTAAACAGTACTCAGGTGGAAAGTTTGGTCTGTAATTCTCATTGTAATCAATACTTATCTGACGGCTGATTTATTTACTTTTTATTCACTTTTGTACAATAGGTATAAATTAATGCTAGGCATTGCTTACTATATTGCTACTATATATATTCCTTCGATATTTTATAATTTTCTAAACCCGTTCCTAATTGACTTTTTCTACAAACTAAATAGGTCAAGTAGTTATCGTGATATTAATTTTGTACTGCCTTTCAGGAACTGATAACAATAATTGAAGACTACGACTAGATATATTATATGTATTTCATTTCTCATACTCGGAAAGTAGTGTTTGTCTGATCTGAGTATTGGGTGGAAAACGCTTTGTCCCACTCTTGAGCGGAAAAATCTCATGGTAATTGCTTTCTTCCCTAGAGTACGAATGAAGTATAAAATGAGAACAAAATTTTGTTTGTGATTTTGTAAGGAAATCAACAACGAAAAATTTTATATAAAAATAATATGAAAGTATAAACAGGCAGTGTGAATTTAAAAAATACTTAATAGGGTCAGCACTCACCAAGAACAAAGCATTTTCTGATAACACTAAAATATTAACTTTATATGTTCCATATTTAAAATTTAAAACTTTATTTAAAATAGCATACATAATATATTTTTTGTAGTCATTACTCATGTTTAAATAACAAGTAATTTTATATAAACGGACAAAAGTTATAATTTCGGACTATGGCTGACTAAATACCTCGCACAGAATTATTCCTTTCCACCCTTGTATAAACATGTAATCTACTATAAAATCATTTTTCTTTAAGCGATGTTTACGAGAAAGTACATATGTTCATTTTGACATTTAGAAAAAGTACTATGTGAAATGACATGGCAGAATGTGTTAGTAAATTCAGTCTAGTTTAGAGCAGTAATTTCAACTCAGTTAATTATAAACAAGCACTTCATCTATCATATCACCGGCCTTTTTGATGTATGAGCTTAGAGCATAGGTTACGGCTTTTTAATTAATGTTATAACCTTAGGTTATAACTCTTAATCACCTTATCATCTGTAACTTCGGAAGGCACGTTCTTTAGTCCCGGTTACGATCCAAGGTCCTTAAATAAACTATGTCAGAAGCGGAGAGACACTCTTAACACCACGGTAACTTTACTTGTTGACCCACACGATATAAAAATGAATAAATTAAAACAGCATTTCTTGATCACAATTTGTATACTAGCTCTAGTCTCTAAAACGGGGATTTTGCGGAAGTAATTAATCGATCTTTCGACAAGTGCAAACAACCGAGCAAAACTACTCAGCCAGGTACTAAATAATAAATAGACACTACTCCATGGCTGGTTAATAGGCCGTGAACGTTCTCTATGCTTGTGCTCTGGCCTATTCAATACAAAACAAACACGAACATAATTCTAACACAATTATTTATAACCAAAACAGCAGAAATTATCTGTAGAAATAAGTACATAATTGTTCTTGCATTGATATCGATAGATCGTCAGATGTTTCAAATTTTATTTCTAAATTTATATCTTAAATTTTGTGATAATAGATATTACAATACAATTGTGTCTCATTGCATACTGGGTTTACCTTTAATTGATTAAGTAATTAGCGTTAATTTTGTTATCTTTATGTAACTTATGTAAGTAAACATTGTATTAACCGTTGGTAAACTAAATAAATTAATTTTTGGGCCAGTGTGCAATAATTATAGCTGTCTTTTCTATTACATCTTCAATAAAGACTTTTGTTCTCTCGAGTCGTCATTCTCACCACTTTAGTACAATTTAATTGCTTTGTTTCGTTTTTGTTATATATTATATTGTATATATAAAACAGTTTGCGTGCTCATTAAATTCCCAAAATTTACACAAATGAAACGTAGTCGAGCCTACAGAAACATATTTTCTTATAACAATGACCTACTTTCTCTCCTATCGATGTAATCCACCTTTTGAAATGTAATAGGAACGTTGCTTTTAGTACCATTACTCGAATATTGCGAATACACGTAGCTGAGTTTTTGTACTTAAATGAAATGAAATAAAGCTCATAAAAGCATAGTCGATTATTTTATTTGTAATCAAATGCCTATACTCTCGATGATTCAAAGAGCTTTCTTATTACTTTTTGGATGGAGTGTTTGTTTGTTTGTAATATCTATATTGCTTTAAAATACATAGTAAAAGGAACATTAGTGTGGAGTGTGTTTACGGATCCAAAAATATTTAATGTATTATTTATTATTGACTCTGTTTAGTAGATTAAAAGTACTATTATATTCCAAGCCGTATGATTATAATTCATCCCAAGCAGATATATTTATATTTTTTATTTTAACAAAACAAAATATTACATTCAGATTTACATATAAGGCTATATTAGTTTAATTTTTTATCGTTTGTACATAAAATAAGAACTAGTTATTTATGAACATAAAGTGTCAAAATAATTATTCAAACTATCAGTTCGCAGCAAGAATCAAACATGGTTATTATTTTAGGGTATGAATTGCACTATCAATAAAATAAGTAAACTAAGAGGTTTGATATATTGCTGACTCAATGTATCAATATAATTATGGCACAATGTCAACAAAACCGTCCCCAACAGGTTGCCCCATCGTAGTGAGTGAGTAGTGACGTGCCATTGTATTGAGATCCGCGCGATTGCGGGCGCTAACGCAAGCGATTTAGATGTCATTGCGATACCTCTGATGGATAGCACAAAGAGAAATATTTCATAGCTTGTTTATCATAAAGTCTTGTAACAAACAAGCATCTTTGACGCACAGTTTTCGTTAGTTTACATAAATATTAAACGCAAATAATATATCAAAAAAACTCATAGCTTATTATATTATTTACTATAAATGATTTTAGTATTATCATTAAGTAAAAAAATCAAATTAATCAAAGAAAGTTTTGAACCCACCAAAATACCTCATTAAAGCAAAACCTTACCTAACCTGAAAGAGTTGAAGTGTTTGAAGTATCCTAAGACAACAACGGTACATTAGGGTTGACTTGATGGCGTTTGCATTGTCGTACGACCACTTGTTTACGGGAACTTGTATTCCCTAAGAAAGCAGGTGAAGTATTTTGTCAATCATTACGGGAGTGCGCGGCGGGTGCGGGCGGGCCGCTGCGGCAGTCGCCGGTCGGACCAGCGGCGTAGCACCCGTAGACCCGCTACGACACGTCTACGAAACGCGTAGCGCACGCGAGTTTTCACGTCACTTATCCTGAGTAGCTTCTGTCACAGTACACTGTTTTTAACTTAAACTGAACAGTAAAAAGTTTATTTATTATGTTTTTAAAATTTAAAAGGCTTAATTTATTTTAAAGTATGAAAATAATTAATTTTATATTTTATAAGAAATTACTCTTATTGTCTGACTAGTGCATACCTTAATATAACAATAACAAAATCATCAAAATTTATTACATATATTTTTTGCTACTTATACTCTTTAATCAATCGCAGAATAATGTATTTTCTACAATACGTGAAACAGCTTGCTGTTACTTATAATTACAAAGTACAATTCTCCAAATACTAGTGAACCGAAACAAAAACGGATCATTATAATAAAAAAGGAGCAGGACCCCACGGTTTTGAACTTTTAGCATTCGTCATAATAATAGGCACCTTACTCATTTTCGGCGTAACTTCGTTTTTTGGGGTCTGCCTTTATATTCCTCATTAATCTTTTGTCTGGAGATAACAAATTGAATATAACCCTCATAAAAAAAACAAGTTGAGTTCTTGTCACGGTTGTAAGTGTTAATACACTCGTACACTCATATCTAGTTTGATATGCTTTATTGTAAAACACAGGCAATTATTATAATTATGTTAACAAAATTCCGGAGTTTTTTTAAAATGCTTTCTGACTAAAATTATCTAAGAAAAATATCTATTATTCAACTTGAAAAATACCCGGATTTAAGTTACTTATTATAATGGCAATATTTTCTCTTTGGATGGTAATGGTAAATGGTGATGGTAATAATTATTACATCAATGTCTATACAATATTGTATCAAACGTATAATAAACAAAAGGCTCTTGTGAAAAAAATATTTGATATGTTACTAACTACTAACACTAAAATTCAAGTATATGATGACTGTGCCTGTAGCCTATGTGATGCATGTTACACCAGGGGATTTTCTAGCGCAAACATTACTATTAAAAGTATAGTCAAAAATAAGTCATATTCATAAGTTTCTTCATCTTCTTCTTGTTGAGTCGGTGCCAACTTAACAAAATCATGAGCTTTCTATTGCTGATTATAATAATTATACTTACTATATTTATGAAATACATGACCCAATAAAATATCCAGTAATTTGGTCATCTATATATATAAAAAAAACTAAAATGAGCTTCTAGACTAAATTAAAAACAAAACCAGCCCATAAATCTCTAGCTTTGGGTAAATTTATAGACACCGCAACGCATTGATTAAATCTAAACAGAGGTTTGTTTAGAAAGAGTAAAATAGACACATAACTCTTATTGAAACCAAATAACGAATAATATTGAGAAATAAATAAAAAGGTTGATAAAAATTACATAAATAAAAACAGTATAATATCAGGCTTTGCCGTATTTACCTGGATGAATAGATTGTTTGACTTTTCCATTTGTGACAGGCGACTTTAATCCAAATGGTTCCAAGATTTCTAGACAGTACGAAATGTAGGACATCATTTTTATGCCTATTACGTTAGTAATAAAAAAGTTATGATCGCGAAACCTTATAAGGTTACTTAGCCCGATGCCAAACCCTGGCTTACAAGCATAACCAGCCAAAATTCAACAAATTATAACTTAAATGAGAGAATGAGCTCGAATACACTTGATACGTCTGAATAATTTTCTGAGATCATGATTGTAAACAATTTCAACTAAATCCTATTCTTATCCTTAGTCCGGTCAATTTAGACCAAATAATTAGAGTGAAGGACAAACTGAAAATCAGTAAAATTGTTCAAAACAAGTTGTTGGGACTTTATGCACCTTCGAATGTCTAAAACTTTGATTATTTATGCCTAAATTGGCCGGACGACCTAACTTATTTATGAATTTGAAAGTAAGTTTGTGCATTGTATCTTATTTTGTTACCTATTAAGGATTTTGTTTAGTTCTTAACTTTGTGCACTAATTAACCTAAAATTTCCTAAACACATAAATAGGAGTAGTAAGAAGAACATTACTTTTTATTTCGGGGAAAAGTATTGTACCTTGGGATCAACGCGAGTGAAGCAGCGGATAAAAGCTAGTGGTATAAAAATAACTACGAGTACATCAAATTTGTATTCATCCCATTGGCAATTAATGTTTTCACGCATTTGCGACACGACTTGTCGTGGATTAAAAAGGTCTATACATTGAAGTATGGCATCATCATGAACTGTCCATTGATCAATGAGACAGCTTAATATCATTTTAATTCTTCTCATTCCGTAGGAAAGATGTTAATCCCCAACGAGCGGGGATCGAGTCACAAAATAATGAAAATACAGAATCTACAGTTCAGTAAATTTAAATACAGAATGTATATCTCTCACAATAATAAAATCTGTTGGTCCCAACAGATATTTAACGGCATTACAGACATTCAACCCTAGAAAAACTAAGAATTTAAATCCTACGTCACACAGATATTTTTCGTTAATTTTGAATCACAACATTTATGTTGTATTGAGATTTGTTATTAATTTCATGTCCATTTCTTTTGATTTTTATTAATAAAACACGTTATTTGTTTGAAACCAGTCGGTTTAAACATTTGGGACTTTGCATTTTTTTTTTCAATCTAGAAAATTTTATGGAATTATGTTGTCAACCAACAAGTGCTTATCAATCAAAAAAGATTTTAAACTGTACATTTTCTTTGGCTGTACTGTTAAGAGTGTATTTACTTTGCAATACATAATGCAGTAATTTTAACATATTTATTATAGATGTACAAATAAATCGACGGGTTTCGAGGTAGAATCGACCGTTAAACTGTAACAGATTTATTGCAGCACAAAAAGTTTAACACTTGTTTGACCACTACCGTGGGAGTACTTAAGATGGGTTTGTCCTTGATAATTTCTAGAACATTAATTCCGGTTTTAATAAAAAACTATACACTGGCTTTGTTTTGTCCGAAAGAAAAAAATCGGATAGATCACAAATTTAAGTTTAAGTAGGAATATTTCGTTTGTAATAGAAATATTGCGTGTATATAATATGTAAATGTAAATAAATATAGACATAATATTTTAAAATTTAATAAAATTCACATCAAAAATACGACAATTAATGTAATTTTATTAATTAGACGACAGTTACTTTTGTGTTCGACATTACTTTGTTATCATGCCATCCTCACAAGGGCAGTAATCCGGACCCAACATGCTGCAAAAGCTGGGTTCGGCTAACGGCTACCCTTCATTTAAATCCCCGCATAATATAACAATGAGGATCGCATTGATTTATTTTACTATAAATAAAAACTTTAAATACTCTTAAACAAAGAAGAAGAAAACCTAGCCAGGGTTTAATTTTATTTTCATTTAATAGCCAGTAGACCATAAAAGATATTCATGTTTAACATATACACATTGCTAATACCGTAATTATTACTTTATAGTTTACATTTCACTCGTATTTTTTTTTTTCAAGAAATTTGCTACATCAATTTTATTTAATTACTTTCATCATTTTGGTCACTTTTATTTAATACCTGATATTAAATAACTTCTTGCTAATAAAACACATCGCCAGGGGCTTAACAATTATCATGAACTGAACTGAAGAGAGCAACGCAAATTGGCTGCGACCCAAGATTGAAATCAACTGTTTCAATATTAAATAAACCAACTTAAGCGCAGTGTACTGCAGTTTTACCTGCTATTGACACTATTATTATTGGTATTGAATAAGGGAGATTGTAATAAATGTATTTTTTTTACTATTTATCGTTTATTATACTTTAAAAGATATATAACTTGATGCTAAGCATTTTCTACCAGTTAAAATTTAGGTCATAATAATAAGTGGTAGATGGGGTGCAGTTGGTAAATGAATGAATTACTGATACATCATTTTTCTTTTGGTCCTCGATCTAGTTACTTATGTTATTATTGTTGACTTCTTCCTCATCATATTGAAATGAGATGTGAACGGAAGAAGTCCCAATAGGACCAAGAAGGAAGTTTACTTAATAAAAATGTAAAAAAAGTATATAGACTTATTTAACACTAATATATCACACAGAAGTTATTATAATTCAAATTTAACGTCAAGAAAAATTCGGACCAGACCAACAATGGTTATGGATCAGCTCTATCACAAAATACATAATGCTCGATATTGTGTGTACCTAATCAATCAATACACAATCTGACACCGGTATTGGCCATTACACACAAAAAGAAAAAAAAACACTATTAGTCCTTTGTTATAGACCACCATAAAACACTTTTTGTTGATCATTTTGTTAATTACCTATACATGAATTACAAATAAATATACTAACGGAACCTATTCATAATTATGTCATCAATTTCATGAGTACAATTGTGTTCCACAACTCCGGGATGTTTCCAATATATTGGATCTATAGTTACGAAAGTTATCCTTTGTATCATAAACATTACGTTACTAAAATAATATTATATTCCATTCTCATAACTCTGATATCAAACTCAAATAAGAGAAATTCACGTTGGAATTTTTAATATACGAGTAACGCTACCTTTCTTTAAACATCGTTCATGTTTAGATAAATAACAATTTCGGCAAAATGCCATAAAACCCTTTTGACTTTACCAAATATTTAGAATTTCATGTTTACTTTTCTATTATTTGACCTTACCAATTCATACCATACATATATGTAGGTCGTTATTTTAACCTACCAATTAATTATATATATATAAAAATAAGAGTGAAAGATTGAAATTATTTATTTTCAACAAACTTAACTACAAACTAAACTAAATTATAAACTGAAAACCCTAACAAAACATTATTAAAACGTTAAAATCTACAACAGACATATTGTCAAAAAAATCTAACTTTTCAGTGTTACTATGATTTGGGTTACTTTATTTGAAAAATGGTGATTTGCAACCTTTTGGTAACCAGTGCATCAATGGGGACATGAGTGTCAGCAGTATGTAGTCCGGGGGTGAGAAGGGTGACGGCATGGCGGGGACGATTCGACATCTCTCCACCTACCATCATGAAGCAGAGCCTTCCGCTACATCGGTAAGTTATATATAAGACTAGCTGTTGCCCGCGGCTCCGCCCGCGTGGGACTCGGTTATATCGCGCCCAAAAGTAGCCTATGTTTGACTTCAGGTCGTTAACTACATCCCTACCAAATTTCATCACAATCGGTCCAGCAGTTTAGCCGTGAAGAGGTGACAGACAGACTTTCGCATTTATAATATTAGTATGGATATGGATTAATATTAATACACTTCATATTATACAGATACAAATTAAAAAAGCGCAGCTTGCCTTTATTATGAAAATTTTTGGGTGTCTGGTAAGACTTCTTCATGGGATAAGTACTTTTGTTTATTTTGTACACACATAGCAAACAAACAACCAACCAAACATTCAGAGAGTATATCTCTCTTTAATTTCTATAAATTTGAACATTGTTTTTGTCCGAGGAGTTATTTTCATGGCAGGCTGAAAAAAGGGTAACAAGTACATATTTTTTTTAAAGAGGTTTCTTATGCTATTACGTCAGCTACATATATAAAACTTGCACGAGTACAACTTTTTTTTTTAATACTTTTTACGGCCATGAAAACTAGTCCTTTAAGGTCTTTCTTCATTTTATTAATCTTCTTCAGTCCTATTTTAGTCAAGTCAAGTCAGTAGTCTAGTCTAGTCAAGTGAGTCAGAGTCAGATGGCTAAGTGAAGCGGTGGAAAAATTTTACTTAGCTATAACTTGGAGATTTTGGTGACAAAGATCAAGTCACGTAATCGACACTGTACCACTTCCCAACACTCACGCTTGTTCACGAACACTTTGCGAATAATAATCCACCAATATTAAGCACAAATACTCGATAAAACCTAAGTTTTGGAAATTAAATACAGCGCGGACATAGCGTCAATTTACTTTCCCTCCAAAAACTCACGAGGACAACTAAATCGCTTTGGCCATATTTTCTTTGCTTTGGCTGCGTTTTCATCACTAGGTTTTATTTATAATTACGTCGCATACTCATTATTAAATCTACGATACTTCGTAGTTTGTTGTCGAGTTTCCAATTATGTCGCCTTTATTACAAACCAACCCCGTTATTGCTTATACCGAAACAAGAGTTGAAGACCCTTAATAACTCTGTATCGGGATAACTTTTTATTGAAAATATTTGAACCTCGCCATTATTAAAACATTTTTAGGAAAAAAAAACAATGAAGTTAGTTCATCAAAAGAAAATCTCTGAAACGACGACGTAATTAATTACTTAGGATTAATGATAGTCAGTATTTAATATAAGTAATACCATTAGTCTGCGGCTATGATGGAATAAATCACCTAATCCATTATAACACAGCCCCTTGAATTTCTTCAAGACCAAACCCACTGCCCTTTCACTATTACTGCTAATAATAGATCATCACATGTGCGAGTAAATTAGAACCAAGTAAATAAGAGACCAAAAAAAAAAAAAAACAATTTTTTTCGGCGGTAGATGTTAAAAAGTGTACACTTATCTCTGCAGATTTAATTTCAATAAAAATAAAAAACTATACTTACAGTGGTTAAAATCTATTTCAAACTAAAGTTTAAAGAGTGTTCAAAGTATACACATATTAATTTTCACTTAACACTGGACATATGAGATAAGTGCTTAACCTTACTTCTTGTCTTGCCTGCCATACAAGTTTCACAAAACAAGCCGCTCCAACTTTATCACACACACACAATAATGGCCAACTATGAAGATGTTCTCGATGGGCAACGGACATTAATGAATTTCTTATCTAAGAAAATGAGTGATTTTGAGACGCAACTAAAGGAATCTACAACTGTGGATCCAGCCAATCAGTCCATTGCAAGTTTAACTGGGCAATATGCGGCTTTCAAGAATGAGGTTTTTGATATGGTGTTACTCCTCTTCAAGCAGGTAGCAGTTCTCACTTCCTCTGTAGATTTTATAGAAGCTAGACACCGCAGGAAAAATCTTTTGATTGGTGGTATTTCTGAGGATGTAAAAAGTGGATTGTCTCAATTTGTGGTTAAGCTCCTTCATGATAATCTGGGACTGGTTGAGATTGTATCTGATAATATCACCGTGTGCCATCGTATCGGACAGTACTCTGAGGGTAAATGCAGACCTGTGCTAATCAGATTCTCGGAATTATCAATAAAGTTAAATGTCTGGGCAAAGAAGACAGCTTTCAAGGGAACCCCATATAACGTAGCTGAGTTCCTGACTCGTCAACGTCAGGCAGTGTTTATTGAGGCCCGCAGGCGAGTCGGTATGAGGCGGTGTTGGACAGCAAATGGTGTCATCATGGTGAAGCTACCCGACGGGTCGCTGCGGCGCCTCTTTTCGGAGGCTGACCTAAACGATATTCCTCAGTTGGAGGTGCAGGAGTCCCGGGTGAAGCCCGTTGCCGCTGCAGTTTCTTTGCCTGTGAGTCAGGAACCAGCAGGCAAATCCAAACGTTCGACCAGGATTAGGAAGTGAATTATTCGCCCCGTTTTTGTATCATCGCTCAACATCTTGTATTCCTTTTAGATTCTATGTACTTATTTATCGGCATACCCGATTTAAAACTGTTTTTTTATAATGCAGGATGTGTGTATATAGACTATTGTTTATAGTACATATAGTACATAATTGATTTGAAGTACATGACTGACTGTCAAACTTACTACGATAAACTAGGTAACTCCGGACATTGACAGCTGTCAGTTTTGTAATGTTTTTCGGCAATGGCTGCGAGCTCTCTAGGGCCTTTTATTTTATCTTCATTTATTTTTAGATCTTCAGATCTACTTATTTCAGACATGTTTGTTTAGCAACTTTTGCCTCAGAACATATGTACTTATTGTTGTTTTTTTGTTAATAAGGCTTTATATATTATAATCTCTCTGGCAACTGGCAGGACAAGCAAAATAATCATAAATTATATATTAAGGATATAGATATTGGTGTAAGTATATTTATTATATATACATTTTGTATTATTATTATAAATATTTTATTTTATATGTTATTATGTCTGATGATGAATCGTTTCACTCTTGTTATTCCAGCAACGACTCTTTTCAAGAAACGGAGACTTTACATACTATATTGCAAAACAAAATGTCAGGAACATCTTTTTTCTTTAATGTCTGTCACTTAAATGCACAAAGTATTCCAGCTCACCATGCAGATCTTCTCGATACGTTTTCTTCTTCCTGTTTCGATGCCATACTGGTCTCTGAGAGTTGGTTTAGGCCATCCCATTCTTCTTTACATTTTCCTTTACCAGGCTATATATTGATACGCAACGATCGTGAAGATAAATACGGTGGAGGTGTTGCTATTTATCTCCGTAGTCACATACCCTACAAAATTTTAGTTTCATCACCTCCTGTTTATTCTTGCGAAGCTGAATATATTTTTCTTGAGATCTGCGTCAACGGAGCAAAAGCACTTCTTGGAGTCATTTATAGCCCGCCTTCTGTCAATTATTTCTCTCAAATTGAATCTGTTTTTGACTCTCTATGTTCGGATTACACGCATCACATAGTTTTAGGTGATTTGAATACTAATCTGAGGCGTAGTGATGATCCCCGCTCTCAAAAATTGCTTAATATTCTCAACTCAGTGAACCTCTCTGTTTTACCACTTGAGCCTACTCATGTTAATCTTTACACTGATGATACATGGCTAGACTTGATTCTGACATCATCTCCTGATTTAGTTATGAGGTTTGGTCAAGAACCAGCACCTGCCTTCTCGAGACATGATATTCTTTATCTGTCTTATAAATTAAAATCTCCCAAACCTAAGCCTACCATCATTTGGATGCGAAACCTAGCAAATATTGACCATGACAAACTGCTAAAGGATGCGGCTAAGTTAGATTTCACTCCTATACTTGAGGCTAATTCTATTGACGATAAAGTTTTAAAATTTAATTCTACTGTAATATCCCTATATGACACACACGCTCCTTTAAAAGCAGTCAAAATAAAACGTCCACCGTCTCCGTGGATCACCAAAGGCGTCCGTATGGCGATGTCTAAGAGGGATCGAGCTTTTCGTGATTATAAACGTGACCGCTCTGATGACGCTTGGTCTCTTTACAAGAAAGCCCGAAATCGCTGCAATGGAATGGTAAGAGCTGCGAAGCGGAAGTATTTCTGCGAAAACCTGTCTGAATCCTCATCTGCTGATATTTGGAAATTCCTCCGCTCTCAAGGACTTTCAAAAAGTAAAAACAGTTGCTCAACTACTTCTGCCTTTTCACTGAATGATTTCAACAACCATTTCTCTACTTCCTCATCTCTGGACCCAGCTCGTAAATCGGCGACTATTTCTCAGATTTCCGCTATGCCCCAATCTATACAAATTTCTTTTTCTTTTACACCTGCAACTGAAGATGACATCTGCAAAATTATAAAAGGCATTAAATCCAAAGCTGTAGGATGTGATGCTGTGAGCCGGCAAATGATCACAGACATACTTCATATAATTCTGCCTATTCTGACTCATATAATCAATTTTTCTCTCGTCACTGGCAACTTTCCCTCCATTTGGCGGAAAGCGTTTGTTATCCCTCTTCCTAAAATTTCATCCCCTCAAGCTTTAAATAATTTCAGGCCTATTTCCATTCTCCCTTTTCTTTCCAAAGTTCAAGAAGCCGTAGTGCATGCTCAAATATCTTCATTTATTTTTTCTAACTCTCTTCTTACTCCTTTTCAGTCTGGCTTTCGTCCTGGTCACAGCACTGCTACTGCACTGCTCAAAGTCACTGAAGATATCCGTTTAGGAATGGAGAGTACGATGGTCACCATACTTGTTTTAATTGATTTCTCGAACGCTTTCAATATGGTTGATCACGATATTCTTCTTGCTATTCTTCAACATCTGCGATTTTCTCCCTGTGTAGTAAATTGGTTTTCTGATTACCTCCGTGGCCGCCAACAAGCAGTTCGCATGGACCGTGAATTGTCAGACTGGAATACCCTCTCTACCGGTGTACCGCAAGGTGGCATTCTCTCACCTTTACTTTTCTCTATTTTTATAAACCTTCTTTCTTCTCTCATTGGCTGTTCTTACCATTTCTATGCTGACGATCTACAAGTTTACACACAGTCTTCAGTTGAGGATATTGATCTGGCAATCGCCAGGATGAACTCAGCGCTGTTAGCTGTCTCATCGTGGTCCGCTGACTTTGGAATCAGTGTCAACCCCACCAAATGTCAGGCAATAATTATCGGTAGTAGTAGACAAATTAATCAGCTTGATCTTAGTTCTATTTCATCAATCACCTATAATGGCAACGTTATCCCTTTCCATAATTCTGTAAAAAATCTTGGCCTTTATATTGATTCCACTCTCAGTTGGACCGCTCATGTCACTGAAATCAGTCGCTCTATAAATATTACTCTCCAGCAACTGAATCGGCTCAGAAACTTCTTACCCATCAAGACTAAGATTCTATTAATCCAAACGTTAGTTTTCCCTATTCTGGACTATGCTGATGTATGTTATCCGGACCTTAATCAAGATCTCCTCAATAAGCTAGACCGTCTCATTAATAATTGTATTCGCTTCATCTTTTGTCTCCGTAAATATGACCACATATCGTCTTATCGTTCCGAGCTTAGATGGCTGCAAATTCGTCAACGTAGACAACTTAGGCTTCTGTGTACACTTTTTTCGATTATTACGAATCCTCAGTCACCTGATTACTTAAAATGTAAGTTCAAATTTCTTGCAGACTCTCACGACCGACAGCTTCGTTCTTCTAACTCTCATTTGCTGTTTATTCCGTTATTTCGCAGTAGTTTTATGGCAAATTCCTACACATTACAATCCATCCGACTCTGGAATGCTTTGCCTGCCGATATATTTAAAGAAATTTCTTCTAAATTTACCTTTAAAAAAAGAGTTCATGCTCACTTCTGCGTGTGAAAGTTCTTTGTGAAAGTTTTCGTAAAAGTATTTATGTAGGCTTATATAATGTATATTTATATACTCGTATGTATGTGCATAGATGTATGTATATATATATATATTTTTAATATATGTAGATATATAAGTAAGGGTATAAGTATGTATATTTATGTATTGTGTATGTATGTTACGTAGTTTAATATGATATGCATTAAAATACCCATCGTGGTAAATTTGTTTATTTTTAAGTACCTATTTTCCCTTGTAACTTTTTTGCGCCGCACAGTTTTTCTGTTTCTCCCAATGGTTGACTGGTAGAGAATGCTTTTAGCATTAAGTCCGCCAATTGTATAAGTATTTTGTACTTATGGAACAATAAAGTTTTAATAAATAAATAAATAAATAAGAGTAAGTATTGCTGAATGTAGACAGATGTTAGTATTATTTAATGTATCTTTAACAAAAGTATATTTTAAAACCGCAAAGGATAATAGAAAGCTTAAATTGAATATTAACTACTTTTTAATTTTTTACCGAATGAACACGAATAAGTTTCGAATCATTTTATACGGTACTACCTAACCTAAAGCATACTTTTATCGAAAATTCCTACTGCATACCTGCATACAAAAATCTCAAATATTTGTTTCTTAGTTACTCTTTCAGATTGTGAGTTCTGGTTTCTTTCAATTCATAGAAGCTTTAAGTAGGCTTGCTACATTCTCGCTGATATTTTGCTGCATTTACCGCTGCTTCAGAAAGTGGAGCAATACTTATTGATAACTAGTGAACAAATCGTAGGTTCGCATTGTAGAGCTTCCAATGAATAGTGTAGAACATTTGATTCCTTGCATAAGTTACTTCTCTGAACAACTTAAAGATTTGTAGTTTAAGGGCTTGGTTTTTGCTTTTGAAGAAAACTAATTTCTGTTTTAGCAATATAACGCAGTAAAGAAACACAACTTTGTTTAACGCAACTGCTAAAAACATGCATTCCATTCAACCTTAAATAACTTATCCTTGACTGAAAAACTACGTATTATAAAATTCCCTTCGGTTTTATTTTCTATTTAATTCCTCAAAAATTAATCTTAATCATTATAAGTTACCAAAATAAGAAAATGATTTAATCTATGTAGACAATATTTTTGAAAAGACAAAATTTTGAACAATGTGCGCTTTTCTTGTTCCCAGAATCAAATTCTAGTTCGTTATTGAAAAGCAGTAAAAGCACGAAGCTCGGCGTAACAACAGCCGGCATGGTCGGGGGCCAGTTCGCATGAAATACTTTCATATGTACTTTCCCTAAATAATAAATGGATGTTTTTCCCGGCCCGGCCCGGCCGCCACTCTCTACTATGCAATTCCCTTTCGCAGTGACCGTACCGAGCTCTTAAAAAATTTAATAACATTAAACATCAGGTCAATCGTTGGACGTTGTGAATATATAAAAAAATACATGTTTATGTACTTTTGTGTAAGAAAAAGCAAAAACGATCTCGGATTGCAATCACGCACTAGCAAGCGCAGCGGTTACCCACCGACACTGCGCTAAAGAAGTAGCAGGCAAGCAGCTGGATAAAGGATAAATAATAACTTTATTGCTTTGATCAGTTGTAAGTAAATATGAGTTGCAACATTTTTAGGAGGGTCTTTGAAGGTGCATAAATTCATATAGTTAGTTGCTTTTTTGATCTCTACTGGTAGAGATGAAGAGGTATTTTCTAATGCAAGTTCAAATTAAGTTTAAGGCAAAAATGTACCACTCTGTCAAGGTTACCTGACTGACAGACGAACGGACAACGAATAAATAATAAAAGGGTTCTGTTTTCCTTTTCAGAACGAAGCCCTAAAATGTAATAGCTATTATAAGAGACCCATTCAAATAATTAGTTTAAAAATTATCTCTCCTTTGCTTTGTCTTTTTCTTTAAAGCAAATTCTGGGATTTTATTTTTATGATCGGCCACATTTCTGACGTCTACTTAGACTAAAAAAACACTCTTAATTACTCTATAGCTATCATTTTAAGGCAGAGATTTTAAAAAAATCTTGTAGAGAGACCGCGCGCGATGTCCAAATTCTATGTTCCAAGACGACAAGCAAGACATTGCAAGACGTTCGCTGCTTTCCATTCTTGAATTTAATTGTTGAATCTTAATTGTAAAGTTTATAATGAAGAATCCATATCCATACTTCCATACTAATATTATAAATGCGAAAGTCTGTCTGTCTGTCACCTCTTCACGGCTAAACTGCTGGACCGATTGTGATGAAATTTGGTAGGGATGTAGTTAACGACCTGAGGTCAAACATAGGCTACTTTTGGGCGCGATATAACCGAGTCCCACGCGGGGCGAAGCCGCGGGGAACAGCTAGTATTCAATATACTAAAAAATTGTGACGAAAACATCTGCACACATAAGTTGGAAACTGTCTAATAGCTCATATTTTACACATCAGTAACTAAATGGACAAATCTGGCCATATATTCTGTTTGGGCAGTATGGACACAGAAAGATAAATGTGATTCGATTATTGCTCTTATGTTTTTCTAGGATCCCACATATATCTTCTGCGATTGTCAGCTTCAAACAAAGTCTTACTATATATAAGTAATATTGTCTTTGTTATACTTAAATATGTCAGTATGTATAACATAATTTGTTCCGTATAACTGGAATTTAAACTTAAAATAACTGGAATGCTGGAAAACAGTGGAAATATGTTTTTTTTTTTTTCGGTATAATGAAATAGCTAAGATCTCCGACAATTCATTGAAAGGTACTGATAACTTTTTTTTGTGTGAAATATGTTTTTTGGTTTGTTTTTAAAAAAGAAAACAAAAATAATTTTATCATCCCAGTGTTAACCGAAGTATGACGTTCTTGTGAAAATGTAAAGAAAATATTTTTCGAAAGTAGATTAATTCTTTTTTTTTCTTTGTTTACCTTTTTATTCATATTTCACACAATTTATATGGTCATTTTTATGGAAAATTATTTCGTACTTTTATTTTTTTTTTGGTCGGAAATCGAGCCGTGTACCACCATTTTTGCTGCGATAATTGCAAAAAACGTATTGGGTTTCAGACCGTGGGAGGTCTTAATTATGTTATCCAATTACTGCTACCCAAATATCTAAATCAGTACAAAGCCAATGGTTCCTTTTTGTTTGTATAAAATAAAATAGATGAGGAAATCACTTCACTTTATAGCAGTGTATGAACTGTAACTTAAATAAATTGTAGTATGAGTAGTAAACTGATTTTAGTAGCGCTTTATTTTATGAGTTAATATAATATGATTAAGAATCTGTTTCTCAAGTTATCGATTGACGGCTTGATATAGGTAGTATGCTATTAGATTAGTACATAACCAACTACAAATAAGCACTTTTCTCAGTATGGTGGTTGAACATCCATAGCTATAGGTAGTACCAGTAGTGTAGTATTCTGTAATCTGTGGTATTATAATGAATAACGATGTTAAAGTCTTATAAATGTTTGTACTAGTCGAGTCAATAAAGGTTTTTACTTGGAACTCCTCAAAAACAGCTCCGATTTTGATGTTTTTTTTTTTGTTTGCCTTTTGAGTTACGGAATCCTAAAAAGAAATGACAAAGCTGACTGGTTTCAATAAAAATATTAAACCCATCACATCACGCCCATCACGCAATCGCTACTGAATATTGTGTTTCCATGAACATTAGTAGCACGTCCAACTTACCGAATTAATTAAATCAGTAATCTATACAAATAATTATTATTATACCTTTATAGCTACCTCTGGAAGTATATATTAATAATTATGCGGTTAAAATAGCCTTTCTGCAAATGGAAGCGTACGAAAATACATTAGGCAACATAGAAAAGTATACCACCTTACCATTGTGCTTAAATTTAAGATGATATTTTTTCCTATGAAGTCCACAGTACACAGAGGGTTATTTAGCTTTTCTCGCCCGTACCGTCTCCCAACAGGCTCCGTTCGGGCAACTATTAGGAATTTCAAGAAATCTGTTTTTGACTGATACGTTCCACCCAAAAACCACGTAATAATGTCTTAGCTTCATATTAGATTTAATTTTCAAGATTTCGTTATTTAATTCGCCCGCTGAGAGACTAAAAAAAGAAAAGCGGTGGTTTAATATTGTTATGTAGAAGATTTATTTGTATTATATGGCGTTGACAACCTTTAGGAACGGAATTCAAAATAAACACGAGATTATCATCAATCGCAGGACGAAAAGAAATAAAAGTGGTTAATATACGACACTTACAAAAACTTTTTCATTTTTTATGTATAAAATAGTTTAATTTAATGTGTAACAATCGCGAAAACATAAGAAATCATTATTTTTATATGTGTCAAATTACTACGTAATAAAGAGAGGACACGTGAAAAGAGTAAGCCAATATTCTTTAAGGAAAATACTCGTCAGTCGATAAAGTGCCGAAGAAAACTAGTCCCAATTGACTCCGGCTGAGCCGACCGAAATATGTTTGTTGTGACCGAAAGATCTTCTTAAACTTGCCATTTTCTTTAATAAATAATATTAAAAGTACTTTACCTTAATTTTAGTACTTATACATAATCTTGTGTCTGTTTTCTGAACAAAACCTATTCAAGGTACCTGTTGACCAATAAATGAAAAGAACCGGAGTCAATAGCAGCTCGCCTATTTTACGAAAAACACCTAGCAGACACTCTATTTACAATTATTTTCTTCGGATTTACTTTTAATATAATTTTTCTTGATACCTATAATATTTTAATATTTAATCTTAATATTTTTAATGGAGATAGAAAAACATTAATCCGTTAAGTTATTTTGTTTTCCACGAATTACGTTTTTCTACAGAAGAGGTCGCAGGAAAAGATATTTTTGGAGAAAACTTATTTTAATTAAATAAAAAAATATAATTAATACTACACAAGTGATTAAGATCGAAGTTGGATCAGTAATGCTAAATTAAATGAAAATCACACGGGAGGTTCAAGGGACACAGGTGTTCCAAATTCTCGTAACTGCCCGCCGTGAAGTGTCGACGTAGCGCTTCTCGACGGTCCACATGCAGCGTCGTTGGGGATAGTGCAAGCGATAATATGCAAGAGATTAGCTCTGCGTAACACCTCCACCCGTAGAGCAGCGATTATTGATAAGTGCACTCCTAATTCCTTGCCAATTTTCTGGAATCCCATTAGAATTAATAAGTCTAGCCGCAGAACCCGATATTTTATTCAAAATCCCATTAATTAATGCTAGGTTAGTTAAATCATTTCCAGGTTGAGTATTGAAGTGCGTAAGTACTAATTGATCACACAAATTTATAAAACGCGTTAATACATGCGGATTTCCGTCAAAATCTGGAACTAATCTAAGTGATTTATAGATAACATCAACTTTATTACTATCATTAGCCATATTTCCTTCTAAATCACTATCTTCTTCTTCTAAAATATCTGCTAAATTCCTACGTTCGTCGATCGAACTATCTCTATTACTATTCCTATTTCCTAACCTACTATTCCTTGATTCTCCCGGATGGAAAATCTTGGCGGCCGTATATTAAAACGTAACACAAAAAGACACGAAAAAAAAATCGCGCACAAAAAAAAAAATAGTATATAATAGATAAAACTAGGAAGGACTAAAGTAGGATAGCAAGGACTAAGAAAGATTCAAAGTACTTACAGCATATTCTCCGGTATCTTTTTCCCGCACAATCGATTTTTAGATCACTCACTGTAGAAATCACTTTTATTAATAGGTTCGAATACTTGTCTATTGTTACAAGTATCCTACGTAGACTGCGCCAATTACGTTTTTCTACAGAAGAGGTCGCAGGAAAAGATATTTTTGGAGAAAACTTATTTTAATTAAATAAAAAAATATAATTAATACTACACAAGTGATTAAGATCGAAGTTGGATCAGTAATGCTAAATTAAATGAAAATCACACGGGAGGTTCAAGGGACACAGGTGTTCCAAATTCTCGTAACTGCCCGCCGTGAAGTGTCGACGTAGCGCTTCTCGACGGTCCACATGCAGCGTCGTTGGGGATAGTGCAAGCGATAATATGCAAGAGATTAGCTCTGCGTAACACACGTCAATCGTGTTGATATGAATGATTGTAAATAATTTCAGAAGTACACAGATCTTACGAAATTAAGAGCAATGTAAACTACGTTTGCACTTAATCAAAATATACTTATTTTATAAATAAGTAAAAACACTTAATTGCACTCATTTATTTCATTAGTCATTTCGCGTAGGTGATACGATCAATCGACCATGCACACCCTGGTGACAGAGTTCTTCGAAACCTATTTTTTATTGCACTATCTATACATATAATAAGACACTAAAAATCGAGTGTCTGTACATTTAATATTTTTCAAAAAAACTGATTGAGTGCGATTAAAAAAGAGTAACAGAAACCAAAAAGACAGTTTTTGGAATTTTTGTCTGTCTGTATGTCTGTCTGGTACGTTATAACTTCGAAAATACTCAACAGATTTAAACGCGGTTTTTACAGTTGGATTACATATAATTAGGAGCGTTGTCAAAACTTTGTTTCGTCAAAATCGGTTAAGGGAAAAAGAAGTTATGGTCGATTGAAAATTTACTTTAAACACTGCTTTAAAACTTTTAATGCGTTAATTTGCGTACCTATAGACAAAACCCATTTGAAATTTCGGCAATAACAAGCAAAGCATGTTGGCCTATCGGTAGAGGTCGCGGATCATTTTTTTAAGTAGAGGGTTCGAATCCTGCTAGACATCACTTCTTTTGTTTTTACCCTTTTTTTGTTTTGTATAAATTTTTTAGAAGTCTATTTTTTTTAATATTTTAGTAAAGAAATGTTTCTAGAAAGTAGCTGGATCGAACCCTGCCACAAACAATAATTTTCTGTTTTCGTTTTTTATTTGTTTTCTAGAATTATTTTCTTACTTAGAGAAAGCTCTTAGCGTTGATTCCGTTAATATAAAAGTATTTTGTACTTATCTATCTATACATATAATAAAACAGTAAAAATCGAGTGTCTGTACATTAAATATTTTTCTAAAAAACCTCTACGGGGCAATTAAAGAAGAGTAATAAAAACAAAAAAAAACAATTTTTGTCTGTCTGTATTTCTGTCTGTGTGGTGCGTTATAATTTCAAAACTACTCAACAGATTTGAACGCTGTTTACACAGGTGAATTACATATAATTAGGAGCGTTGTAAAATCTTTGTTTCATCAAAATCGGTTAAGGGAAATAGAAGTTATGGTCATTTAAAGTTTACTACAAGCACTGCTTCAAAACTTTTAAACAGTTGAATGCGATTTACATAAACGTATTTAATTTAGATAAAGCTAGAATTTCTACTTATATCAATAAAGACAAAAACACACTGCAGTCTCTATTAAATTTTAATAAAATAACACATTGAATGTTTGTGGGCGTATGATTTAGTTACATAAAATATCAATAGATGGCGCTGACTTTATTTTAATAGCAGATTGAAATTTTTCCTTACGGCAGCAATTAATTATAATTATTTAAAAAAACATTTGGCTGTTGATTTAGTACTATTGGTTGGTTTGTTTATCGGTCGTTTGTTGTGTTGTATTGTAAGCTATTTGAATTGATTGGTTGGTTTGGTTTGGCTTTGGTTTAAAAAATAATCAAATCAGTGTTTGACGAAACATACGGTCGTGTCGTAAGGACTAATTTATCTGACTTATCACTATTTATTGAGATTTTCTCCACTTTTCACGCCCACTAAAACTTTGGGAGTGGATTTTAGGTCCTAATGACTCTGTAATAGGCTGCGTCTACTCTTTTAGAGACAAAGATTGATAATATGAATGTTAAGGGCTCCTTCTTCTGAAGGTCCGTTGTCCGTAAGCCGCGTAGTCGCGGCGCTCACTCATTTTGTAGGCATTTAGACATCATATTTGGGAAAATAACACTACAAAATCTACTTCAGCGATTTTCACTATATAAATACTTTATCTAAAGGTTGGTATAAAAAGCAGGACAATAAGTTTATTATTTTAGGCATAGTATTGAAAATAAACTTCCAAAGGAGGCAGCTTAGATTTTTCTATCGAGCGAATTTTGTCTGATATTGTTACTGTTACTGTAAGCGAATTTCACTCTGCTAGATCCTCAACTAAAAACATATATTTTTTTCAGAATTTTACGACTGTTTAATACTGATTCCTATTGATTTTAAAAACGGTATTTGAGAAAGAAGTGGCCCTAATATTTAATGATATCGTAGCAATGTAATGGCTTTATAAAATTGGCACGGGAAAAGGATACAATAGAATTAACTATAGGTCTGGATAGTTGTAGTTTCCACAGGTTACGCGAAAAGCGACCTACACGCGGGCGGAGCCGCGGGCAATAGCTAGTAAAAAAATAATTGATAACCTCGTGAACAAACAAGCTGTCACTACAGATACCATAATATGAGCTAAAAGGATCAACGCCAACGCGAGAGAGGGCAAGATAAATGAGAAAATTGATTATTTATGTGTGTACGGGACTCTTTGTCTAGTTGTTCCCCGTTATGAATGAAGGGCATCAGG
Source organism: Apomyelois bistriatella (assembly GCA_947044815.1). Lineage (NCBI taxonomy): Eukaryota > Metazoa > Arthropoda > Insecta > Lepidoptera > Pyralidae > Apomyelois > Apomyelois bistriatella. Next base: position 9,945,100 of record OX345689.1, read on the forward strand.
CATGTGTTCTTGTTGGCTCGCGAATATGCGAGCTTCGTGCGAATTCGCAAAACCTTTACATAAATCATCCTCACGCCGCGCCTCGAGCCTGGCTGATATTTTATCGGTGTAACACGTAAATCCGATATAGAACATATTATCATGCTAATGGAGGTAAAAATATGTTCTTAGTTAGCCAAGGATTGACTCGATCTTCGACTCTATGAATTTTAATTGAGCCTCTATAATCCGCCTTAGAAAAAAACTCACCCTTTTTTGATGATGTATTTCGGTAAATACATCACCAAATTTCTCACTTTCATTATTTATATTATCACTCCTTTTTCTGACTTTGATTTACTCAGAGTTTTCGTTATGTTACCTCTGTCCAATTGGTAGCAAGCAAGTAGTAAAGTGAAGAATCATAAAAATGTTTAATTCTTTGCAAAAGAAATACAAGCAGTTAATTAACAACGCAAGTTCAATTCGCACTTGACACGTTGTATAGTATATGAATGAATGAATGAATGAATCATCAGTATAAACATTAACAAAATGTATATATGTATTCCAAATTCGGCATTGTTATTTCTCCCTCACGTTTAGATCATTAAAAACTTTGAATACTGATTGCTGGCATTAAGTTACAGCTGTTGTTATATAATAATCTGTAAAATTTTAATTTGTAATGTTTCAACAACAAGTAGTTAAAAAGTATGATGTATTTTACGAAGCTAGTAAATTTTCTACATGATATTATACAATACCCAATTTTTAATTCATAATTACTAGTGACTCAATAATTGTTTGATCTATTTCTCGTTAAAATTAACTTAAACAAGGAATGCATGTGTAACATAGAGTGTAAGTTTTGCAAGCATTTGAACGCATGTGAAATGTAACAAACTATAAATAAATGGGTTGCAGTATGGAATCATACGCAGAAAACAATTTTTATTTAGCCAAATTTTAATTAAAATGTAAGGTAGAACTCCATATCATGCCAAATCGTGTTAATTACGTACGAAACCGATTTTAGCATATTAAAAAGCGCTCGATCACTCGGGCTTGGTTGACGGGAGTGGAGTTGATCAAAGCAGTAATTAGCCACGTTCGCAGCTCGTTGGCAAAGGGCAATACACATTGATACGATACGACGCGGCAGCGATTACGATATTACATGTGTTTCATAACGTCTGCCATCAAATATCTGAAGATACACTTATCCACACACTTTTTCCCTGTCTCTAGTGACTCAAACTGCGAATAAGTTTTGCAAAACTAAGTGGAAATTTCGTTAGCCTTTTGGGTTATACTTTACTATCAGTGACTGTCAGCCAAATTAATTAAATCGCTAAATCTACTTTATGACTATATTACGATTTATTTAATAATAGCAATCATTCAAAAGTGTTTAAAAAAAAATCCGCAGCTAATCTAAATAATTTTAAAAATGTTGAATGGACTCTGTACTTACTATATCACCTTGGTGGTAGGCCATCTCACTATACTTAGTTAGTTATTACAATGTCCTACTAGACAACGTCATACAACATACAGATGTGTGTTAGCCCGTACTCGATAATAATTTATCGTACACCGCGTCATTACGCTTTTTCGCTCGGTTTCAGCGTCCCTACATGAAATTGATTGCGATCGTAATTCGCTCTAGCGTGAACTGACTGATTGAAACTATGTGTTCCCTTTTGTGTCTAATGCAAAGGTTGGTGTGATTTTCTGTAGGTCGAAAAGTTAATGAGTAATTAGGTATGAATTTCGTCATTTATAACTTTTTAAGTAAGTAGGTGCCTAAGTATAAGTATACTTTGTGTCGTATGTAGGTACTAGATATCGCTATAATATAAACATAACTTTTTATTGATTAAACATTTACATTGAATACATCTTGCGCGTCTCTATTCCAGTGCATTTCATTCTAACCGATTCCATACTTGGAATGCTAAATGTTAATACTGTTGGTCTACCTAAATAAGTAAAATAAAACCGTGTAATCCATGACATATGTTATTTGTAAAATAGGTTCCAAGTCAAAAGTTCAAACGTTGTTAGTAAAGAGAGACATTTATTTCTTAAACGGATTTGCCAGTCAATTATTTAAAAAAGACACGAAAATTTTGTGCTAAATACTGTCCACTATTTCAGTTGATAACGGAGATCAACGTGCAGTTGGCGCTATTCCGCGACCTGCTCATCCACATCGGCCAGCCCCACGACAGCCCCGAGTTGCGCGAGCGCGTGCGCCGGCTGCGGCGCGCATGCGTCGAGGCCACTAAGCAGACCAGCCAACTTGTACTCCCCAATTGTAAGAAGTACGTATCTGTTCACTCGTCAGTAAGCGTAGCAGCTCATAGTACATCTGTCCATCATAGTAGTCCGACAATTTAGGGAAGTGGTTGGATCATCATCATTAATAGCTTTCTACGACGCAAGAAATGGCGTGAATCTCGAGTACGAATGCGTACATAATCATTTTTAAATCAGACAGGTTCGGTCGGTTTTAAAATAATCTAAATACAACAAAAGAAATACGGTGTGACTATAAAGATTAAAGAGACACAAGATAATTTATTTATGAAGTACTAGCTGTTCCCCGCGGCTTCGCCCCGCGTGGGATTCGGTTATATCGCACCCAAAAGTAGCCTATGTTTGACCTCAGGTCGTTAACTACATCCCTACCAAATTTCATCACAATCGGTCCAGCAGTTTAGCCAAGAAGAGGTGACAGACAGACAGACAGACTTTCGCATTTATAATATTAGTATGGATGGATATGGAAGTATGGATATGGATTTCTTTTTTATACCTATCACTATGTTTCTTAAAAAGTTGTGCAGTAACATGGTCATTGGATTGAATTATCCGGATAATGGAAAATTCTCAATGAAGACAAAGACATAAACTGCAATTTGTTGTAATATTTACCCAACTGTCCGATTGAGGGTTTTGTTTTTCAAGCGGATGTATGTGAAATATGGGTAAGTATGTCTATTTTTTGTTGTCCTTTGTAATCTAATCTCGTCCTATAGACAACTTAGTTTGAAGTTGTAAGAACGTAAAAGTTACCACATACGAACTTCATAATCGAACTTCATAATATTTATAAAGTTTCTATTAAAGTCCGCTCGCTCGCTCGTCCCGCTCGCGCTGCTCGAGCCTAAATCGCTCGCACTCATTGTCCTTTCCGGCGCTGTGTTTGATGTTCTCATCCGCCGCGTCCGTAGGGAAAAAGACTCAAAAATATCTTTTATATAGTTTTAAATTTTATGTCTAAGTCACTGCAGTTTTTGTTTAATTTACTCAAACCTCAAACAAAAATATAATTTTCATAAATTACCCAAAATTCGAGGTCAAAAGTTTATTTTCTATTATTGATTATGATAAATTTTAATTCTATTAAATGTCCTTAAAATATTATTTATTCTTTAAAATAATAATCTTGTTTTTTCCAATATTATAAAAAATTTAAACATTTTATTCTAATAAGCAAAATAAAAAAACTAGTATTTAAAGGTTTAGTTTTCGATTAGTGCAAGCTTACCCATACAAGAACTTCGAGTTTCCTTGAACTATCAATATACATTGAGACGTTAAACTTAAATGAAGATGAGAAGTGAAAACACAAATTTCTGATAAATTACGGAATCTGATAAAATATTTACGAATGAAACAAAATTGTAGGGAATTCTAAACTATCCCATCGCTTTGAAACAATAAATATTTAGAGGATACCAGAAACACAATAGCGACGAATCAAAGGAAACAATAACGGGTGCTCGAAGTTCTAAATCGAAATTTGCCCTCGGGGCTGCGGATCAGCGTCTCGAGTTAGATTAATGCTCTCTCATGACCAGATAAATACCCCGACATTTTTATTCAAAACAATTTCAAAGACGAAGGAATATATTTCATTCTTCGTTATATTTTCCGCAACATCTATAGATATAATAAAAGCACTTAAGTACATTACACGATGGGTTTTTACTATACACATTTCTATTACCAAAATAACATCTTCGAATAAGTAGAGATTTTAAGTTCCTACATTAAATTTAAGGGATCAATTAACTGTACAATAATAGTAAAATATACATGATGAAATATGTAAGTTTTGGTTTATTAAAACTTTATTGTTCGCGGAGCACAGCTCCTGCCATAGCACGTTGTGTGGACCTTTAGCTTTCTTATAACGGCCACAGAGCCCCGAAACGTGGTTGCTTACCACGTTTCGGAGTTGTAAGCCATCACCTGTAACATACACAGATTAAAGAATTTTATCTCAAGGCACTGTGATATGTCATAATGAATAAAATATACACCAGTTGTGAATAAAATATAAACATCGAAATAAGAATAATTGAGGTTGTCTAATACCTCCACAAACCAAAGTATCTAGTAAAACACGTGATTAAAAAGCATTGCTCCATAAATGGAAATCACAGTTCAGCTATTTCGGTTTTGTGTTGATGAGCTATTGATAAACTTGCGACATTCTCGTGCGTAGGCAATGCGTTTGCGTGTGTGTACGGCCCTACGGTTTATTTATAATGATGTCAAAATGAGGAAACAGGAAAAGTCGTGCGAAAATCCCAACCCATTCAAGAACTTTACCATTCAAAACCCTTGTCTGATATTTCTATCAGTGTTTGTATTATTTTCTGTTAGGAGAGAGCATTAAAAATAGAAAATATTCATAAATGAAAATAAATACGATATCGTTGTTGTACGATCTCTTCATTTTTCATACTTTTATTAAAACGGTATTGAAATAAACATCAATCGGAATCGACTTGATATTTCATGAGTAACTGAAGTTTTCCAAAACAGGTCGCAATTGACATTCAAATATTTTCGACGTCGGTTCCTTTAGCTTAGTAGACAAATTGTGCAAAATTGTATTCTACGGTTTTATGCAAACTCGGTAGATACCTCGTACCCAATTATTTGCATTTCAAAAGCCAACAAGTCCTCGGAAGTGAAATCCGAAAGAGAACTAATTACGGGTCAGAAGTTTCAACTTTCTATGTCAAAGCAATGGTTTGCAAACATAGAGCCAAAGAGTTGTTGATGTTAGAGCGCGCGGCACTTTATTTTGTGTGGAAAATTTAAGGTATACATTCCCTTTAGAGTCAGTGGTTTGGTGAATTTGTTTGGGACCGGAATACTGATACCACTTCGAATAAAAATTACACCATCTCATCATCTTTGCAAGCAGTGCTTTGTTTGGCTCATCACTATGTCAGATAAACCTACACTACTCTATGAACCTTTTGTAACTACAACTAAAGAACATACATTAATAAATTAATCGACATTTTATCATTTGTCAATAACCATTTTTGTTAACATCGTCGTATCGTACCTACAAGTACATACGTGGATCACATAAGGGCTATTATAGTAAAAAATGTTTTTCTAAGTTTTCAAACTAATAAATCTCTCACGTGAAGGAATGTTCTCGATTCCACTCGATTAATTTAGCGGTAACGAGATCAGTTTAGGTTAATTAATTGGCGATTAGCTGTTTATATTCGCAACAATACGGAGTCAGGACTGTTAATTAATTTACCATTTTCAGGCTATAATCACAAACAAATAGATCTCCGCATCATGTCCTTAATTAGAGATAACTGGGGCATTTATTAACCAAAATTGTATATACCTTATACACAAATATATAAATTACTTCAATTATATTTAAACAGCATATACGCTAGTAGAGTTTTATTATACTCTCAAACAAAAGAACGTAAAATTTCATATCTAGGTACCTAGTATCGAAACTTAAGTGTTAATTAACTATTTTGTAGATAGGTACTTGATTTCGAAAATGACCTACAAAAATATTGTGTTTATTATATATTCTGTACTTCTGCAATTCATTTTTTGGGTATAGATTTAAATATTTCAGAGTCTTCCGCTATTTGTACCAACATCAGCCTGTTCACTCCGTAAAGTGGTCATTACACTTTTTTATTTTCATTAGATATAAATTTGTCAAACTTATTATAATTATGATTTAAATAAATCAAATATATACATCGAAGCTCTAATAGAAGACAAAATGCCCGATTATTCGATTGCCTCTAAACAATGGTTGATGTGCATAACTAATTATTTTGAACGTCATCATTTTCAAAAATAAATTTGGATTGAAGTTAGGTAATAAGTAAATTTATAATCTACAGTTCTCTTACTTCATTATTTTATTTCTTTATCAAACTCATAAAATGGCAACTAGCAGCGGCTGCGTTTATTACATTCTATGATCAAACTGAATAAGAATGTGATCGGTGTCACACCAGGTTATATTGTCAAACAAATATGTGTAATTAGGTTTACAAAACATTCATCTAAATTATCATACCCGTCACAGGCAGTACAAATTTGCACCGTAACGTAACGATGCTCGATGATAGCTAATTTATGCAATGTTGCCAACCGAAAGCAATTAACAGCAATCATACAAACCTAACGCACAATGGTCGTGATTAACGATTCTCACAGCCCACCGCCCCGCCCTTACCGCCCTTACTAAAAGCCATACCCAACACGCATTGTTTGACAGACCTTTTATCCGAATGTTGAAACAAAGACAACAAAAACTTTACATTTCTTATTGTCAGAAAGTAGTCGTAACATTTTGTGATTGAGAGTAGTTATAATTATTCGCAATTTTTAAAGGTTTTCTAAAGAAAAGCGTCGTTTTTATTTTTATGATATTTATTTGTGCGAGCAAGGTCTTTTAATGAATTTCATAATTGGCTAGTCGACATATTTGTAAAAAAATTGGACTAGCCAATCTAGCCGGCTATAAAAAACATCACATGGGTAATCAAGAATTTAAAAATTTATAGATAAATACTTTTTAATGACCTATCATACAGTTAAGTAATAAAATAATGTAGTTCTGCTCTAGAGACGGAACCGAGGAATGTTCCACTATTTTCTCTTTCATTCTCAATGATGATCAATTTGTACATAATATGTAACGACCTGCTTTCCAACCAGGTCCACCAGCGAAGGCAGCACGGAGCAGCCTCAGCTGGTGCTGCTGTACTTCATGGCCCAGCTGCTGCTTCGAGAGCTCGCCAAGTGCCATCGCCTTGTTCAACTTGTGCCAATGGATATGACCTCCTATTATGGTATGAATAGTAAATACACAATCAAACGAGTCAAACAATTGGTTTGCATTTTAAATAATCAACTATTTACCACTGGATCAGAAGCTGTAATAATTATGCCCCGCTGTTTCAACCGACCATACTAATTATCTTTGCATGTGATATCATATACCTACTATCATTTTGGATTTTTGAAGAAGGACTGCATAAACTTCAGAACATCACCAGTGCGAAGTGCATATAGACCTCCACGCTGTTCCAAAGAGGCGGTCGCTTGCTGGCCAGTGAGTCACAGCAACACAAAATGTGAATAATGGACTCCTCTGCTTTTGCACATGCCCTACATTTAGGGCTTTTGACAAGTTTCAGTTTACAGGTGCCTCCGGTTTTCAAAATGTCCGGTCACAGCTCCTATTATTGTTCTTCTCTGTGTTTAGTTTTCTTTCTATGCCACCAAAATGCCATCGGCACCAATCGCTTGCAAGTCTGCGATATTATTATCACTACTTACGTATAGTTTTTTAGTTAGTTATTTAACCATGCATGGTATGCGAGACCACTATCAATTGTTTATTAGCTTTAATAACATGCTTCATACATATAATTTCTTCTTAGAGCCAATTTCACCAAAGTCATATTAAGTTGAAGTTTATTTCAAGGATAACATTACAAATTACAGTTATTATTTGGACAATATGCTACGAGTTTGACAAATAAGGAGTGTAACTTTAATGGCCATGCTAGCTCTGTTTGAGTGTTCTTCTTTGAGTCAACGTTCTGGTGGTTTTATTATTATTATTTAGTTGTCGATATTGTACAACAACTATAACTTTTAATTTGACAAATATGACTGATGATATACCACAACTGCAGTAAATATAACAAAAAATTAGGTAGAAAAAAATGATTAGAATGACCAAATTTTACCTGTTTTATTTTTTCAATCCTGTGTGGTTGAGAAAATAAAACAAAAAAGCGGTGAGCGTCATCCTTTTTATGAATACATACCCGCAAAAGCACGCTTGAAAAGCCACAAAAGCTTTCTTGCACGTACTACCCCTCTCGACTCACAACCACCAGAAGCGAGATTCAGAAGATGGAAAGCTACAAACCCTCTTCCCGAAGAGTATGTTCCCATTTCAAATATCTTCCCCCTGGATGCCCAGGGGGTCAGGGATCTCCAGGGCAGTGTATCTACACTCCTTGAACCGTCTAGGCACTCAGGTTGGCCGATGCAAATTAAACATTCGGAAATGAGGGTTTACGGACAATACTCGCTGCCAATGCGGAGAGCCAGTGCAGACAATGTCTCACCTGTTAGAATGCCCATTATCTCCTGCTACCTGTAACACAACAGATGAAATCCAAGTGGCTAGGCCTCCAAAATGATTTCGATCATCGACACTAAGAAGACCAAATTTCATCAAAATTTGTCAAGACAGACTTTCTAATACATAATATTAGTAACATAGAAGTATGTAAATAAACATAAATTGAGATTTTACCCCTTAGTCCCATTTCGTAGCTAGATTACTGCTAAAACCTTAAAAAATATTAGCAATTTTTTATTTAATATATTTTTCCACTTGGTGCAGCAATATTAAATTTCGCATGACCTTTCATTTATATCAATTTCTAGTTTAAATTTAATGAACAAAAATATTGAAACTTTAACATATAGCACAATATGTACATTTAGTTCCGGCTATTACAAGTACAACTTTTTCGAGTTAGTATGCCATCGTAAATTCTTCCATACTGGTCTGGGAGAAAAAGAAAAACATAGAATGTACCAGCTGCTTCTCTTCCCGCGCAAGCCGTAAAAGTCGTCTGAGGGAATCTCCGAATGGGGAAATCATGTCATAGGCGATGCGGCTAGCAACCCATCACTATTGATTTCCTGTTTCAACTACCATTATGCTAAGCGTGGCCTAAGGTCTTATGGCCCTAGGCTCTGTCTACCCCGCATGGGATAAAGACGTGATTATATGTATGTAATCCAAGTTCTTATCCAAATTTTCAAAAATCATTATAAAAAAAATTAAAATTATAAAACAGTACGATTTTGAAAAATTTACAATACAGAGTTTCAACAAAACTAGCTTTCGTCCGAAGCTTTGCTCCCGAGTGCGTTATAAAATAAAAGAAAAATTAGGTTGTGTTATTTCAGATCATATTATGTCCGTATTCAAAAAATTATCAGATTCTTATCAGCTGTAAAATTTGTAATTTCTTTAAGAGATCATTTTATTATGGCAAAAGAGTGAAAATGGTACCTCCGCTGACCGCCCGTTCCTAGGTTTGGCTGTAACTAGCTGAAAAGCCTTTAATTCAGAATTGTTTGCATCTGTATGAGATAATTAGTTACTGCATTTCACTTATCAACATAATCACCATCTTAACAAACAAATAAAAATACTCAATATCCTTCATATCGAATATCTTCTAAATTATTCTTCGCAATTTCCAAGTTCCATTTGAAGATAAGGCCTCGATTAAATATTAATTTTGGTTCTGCCTTCGTAATCCCATCCTAATTGTTTTCCTAATTTGTCATTCTCCGAGAGGGCTGGAACGACAAGTGACAACAGCAAGAAATCGTAATTAGTAACACTTATCACCCGGATATCAATGACTTTTATTTTTACGAGTGTTTTTAACAGACTTCCAAAAAGGAGGAGTTTCTATATTCTGTTGGATGCTTTTGTTATGTTTATTATCTCATACTCTGAACCATTGTCGCTATATTTTTTTACAATATATAAACCTATGTATTATTCTGACTTAGGCAGTTATATAAATGTTTCATTAAAATCCATTTAATAGTTTTTACTTTTACATGAAAGGTTCGAGTAAAAACGTTCATTCATCGTCATTAACTTTCACACTTTGATTATTTATCTTTCGCATTTGTATTATCAGTGAGATTTTATTTCATACAGAAAACTGAAATTTTATAAATTCTAGTTACTTATGATTCTAAATTAATGTAAGGTTTTCGCACATGCGTTGTATTAGAAAAAATATTTTTAAAATTATACTGGTTGCAAAGATTTGCTAGTTCAAACTAAAACTCTTTATTATATTAGCATTGATCTCTAGTTCTACTTTTCCTTTGCCATTTCTTTAACAATTGAGTTATTTTCCTTTTTACTTTCGTAAAATCCTTTGTTTGTATATAAGCATTATCATTTATTACCTACTATTTTTCCAATTACCAAATGTAAGGTAGCAATTCCGCGTAAATTCTACTAGATTTAGTTCCGTAGAAAGAATTATGTTAGATCGGAAACGTAATGATCGTTTTTGCCGCTATTACCTCCACAATTTCTCATTCCATGTTTATTTAATAATACCTATATAGTTACTATGTTTCAAATTGCCGGAACTACCTCTTTCATTTAGACTCTTTTATAAAAATAGACGGTCGAATCATATTTTTGATGTGATGCATATATCTACTCATGCTTATAAACTAGTTTTTCTATTTGTTTATTACCTAACTTTGTTTAAACTATAATTTTGTAGATATGATTTTTTTATACTACAATTGGCTAGTAAAATTTTTTACAAAGATGTCTAATTCGAAAACCATTTCGAGAAATAGGAATCGGAAACAGTTTGCAGTATTTAGATTTTTTATTAAGCAAGTAATTTTTTTAGATAATTGCAAAAACCCCAATGACTTTCATTTTCAGGAATTTCTATAAGGTCGTCGACGTGTGACGTGAAGCGGCTTGGACATTTTTTTTCTGTAATGTCGCATTTTATATCTATTATTATACTCTTTGCTTGGTACTACTGCGAGCAGAAGTCAGTCAAATTGTCATAATCTGTAATAGTCATATTTTCATTCTAGTAAACATAACCTTTATTATTTAGACTTTATTATTTCAACGGGGAGTGACGTCATCACTGTGTGTATGTTTAAAATTAAATAAAAAAATAAATAAAACTTCAATATTTTTTCCGTTTAAATTGTATCTCTAAAATGGTCTATTAAATCGAGAAAATACATAAAAAACACTATCGTATTTTTTGGACTAGCCAATTTAATAAGACTGTATTTTAGAATTTTTATGAAAATGAATTTATTGTTTTCGCTTTAGAACACTGAATCGCCTGATTGTCTTATCAGAAAGATGATCTCTTGCTTTGGAAGGCAGTTTATATCGAAAACAACATTCCGGCTTAGTGGAGTTCTATCCCATTACTCGAGAGCTGAGTTTATCTGGAATATCTATAACCGAGAAAGCCAACGGCAGTACGGTTTAAGTGGTTTGAGAATCGTAGCCATAAGTTACTGTAGTTGAATAGGTTGGAGCTCTGTTCATTTTTTGTTCTCATTAAGGGCTTACATTTCTGACTTGCAAACTCTACTGAATGTACATAACATAGCTTTTCTTTGTAATGACGTATGATGAATAAGTAAGCTATCAAATGTACTCTTCAGTTATTTCCCATGGGAGTGATCTCAATGCTATCCAATGCATGGATGCATATGACTGTCATACTGACTTAAGACGTGTGCTATCTATATACGTGTTACTTCTTTGAAAGTGGTTAATTTAAAATCTTCTTAATTTGTTTATTATTAAGTTCCTTGAAGTTTTGTTAGTGTAGCATAACCCTTTCTATGCAACTATTAAATTGTGGTTGTGTCATTAATCACTACCACCACCAATAAACATCAGTTGCTAAGTTCCATTTAAATACAGTAATTAGTCTGTTATGGCCCTTGGAAACTTAGTGACTTACTTTTGAGGCAACGGAAAATTAAACTGCAATCTATTTTGAGAAACTATTTATTTCGTAGCCCACTAAATACAGTCCTATATATTAGACCAGATTATAATAAGCTGATCTTAATTCAAATGTTGCTGAGTTAAATAAAATTTGTCTTGAAATGTCCCGATCCTGCATTACTTTATATTAATTATATTGAGAACTTTAATATCTTAGCTTCTCAGAAAATATTTATTTAATTGTTTAACAAATATGTTTGCCTCCTTAGTTGTATAAAAAATACCTTTATTACTCGATTAAAAACAATGAACCTGAGTATTTTGTACCAATCAACCAATGTGTAAATAATGATAATAATACATAATATAATACATACTGCAAATTAATACAAAAATGTACACTTAGCTGCTTACGTATTTGAAATCATAAATGTGTTTTACAGAAAACCGTGCCGGCCCTTCCAACTTCGGCAACGTAATCAGTCAGATCCTGCTGTGCAAGCAGATCACACCAGACTTCAACCAAGAGGAGCTCTGCAGCATTGCTAAGGACACGCAGGAAATCACCAGAATAGTCAACGACATCCAGGAACATTTGCCGCAACATGAAAACCTTAATCATTTAGGTAATTGCATAACTAATAATTCGTGCTGGCAAATAGACTCATCAGAAAGAACCTATGCACAATTTTTCTTATAAGAAATTCCTCTAGATCTATTTCACTTTACATCTAGGGATATCGAACAATGATCACCATAGAACTGACAGCATACTAAATTGTGGGTAGGTATGTTTATATAAACATACCCACAATTATTATATTTATTATACAGAAATATAATAACTATAATACAAGGGATATATCAGTTATTATACATTACAGAATACTACACTTGTACTATCTTTAACATTTTATTTAACCGTTTGCGCTATAATGAGCTACGCCGTAGCAGCAGCTACAGATTATCATGTCATGTCGCTCCAACATTGACTCTTGAAAATTTCATCAATGATACTAAATTAAAGAAGGTATAGACTAGACTTATATCAGTAAAATTTTAGTGACACAATTTTACAACAATATACTAGAAAATGTTCTCTTGCAGAAACAAACGTGGCGCTAAAAGGGGAAGACATGAATGGCCTATGGCGGAACAAACGGAGAGGCTCATTGTACAAAGGCATGGGCGTGCTGTGTTGCGTGTCTCGACCCAACTACCTCTGAGGGTGACGGGTCTCGCCCTCAAGGCGACCCAGCACCGATCAAACAGCCTAAACGGATATTCGTTGCAAATAAACTCAGTGTTCAGTGAGTAGTTATAATTAAGTAGTGAGTGCGGTGACCGTAGTTTTGGATGCCATCCCATGTCACATATTGTCAGACAATATACTAATTGGATAATATTGAGCTCTAAATATACCTGTTATGGTTCGTTCTTGTTCTTTGACAAATTATGAGCAAAAAATTAAGAGTAAATCTGAGTAAATATGAATAATGACATCTAAGTATATGTACGATTGTTATTCATCGTTACATTTCTTTACTTAGTCTTAGTGGCATCGGGTGTCGTTGGTTACTACCAAGACTCGTACTCATACTTGTACAGTTAGAAAATGAACGGGTCCATTAAATTGTTTAATTAGAAGATGACTTCGAATAGAGCGATTTGAGTTTAAATATCGCGGGTCATGGAGCGTTTAGACAAAATAAGGAGAGTACAGAAGTTTGAAGCATTTTTTTACCTTAGCTTGATAAAATAATTTTTGTTTTTCTTATTTTCAAAAGTAGTAAATATTAGTACACAGAAGTAGAGGCAGCATATGTTGTTTAGGACCGAGATATGCATATAGGTGCAGCTTATAAAAGCGAAGAAACTATCAGATAAACTACACCGTATAAATACTAACTTAAGTAGTCAATCATTCTATACTCTCTTAATTTTGTAACTTAGATCTATTTATATGTACAATAAATCAAGAAGAAGTAGGTTACTTACCAGCTATAAAAATGAATAGTTAAATTTCATTATATTGTGAATTGCCTGGAATGGGATCAATTGCGTTAAGTAGTGTTGTAAATAAACTTTGTAATTAATGAAATATCATTTTTCTGCACCATATTGACACATAAGTAGAGTGCAAGCGTTCTTTTTTATGATACTTTCTTTAAGTAGGATATTAGGTGCTAATAAATTTAATAAAAATTTTGATTATTGATTAGTTACAATTATCATAAAATTACTGAATTTTAACTTTACGCAGCGTACAATAGATATTTTAAACTTTTAATATTATATCATTAGACTTGAGTAAAGCAAAGCCCAAATCATTGTCACAATAAAATTTAACTAAATTGTATTTTATAATTAGTGGAATATATTTTAGATACACATCATTCAATTTAAATCTTAATACGAATACTTAATAAATATGCACATTAAAAATTATAAGACTTTAAAATATTTTATTCTTTTACAATTCATCTTACTTTTTATCTAGTACCTTATTTAAGTTTTCATCTCGTCTTCCAACAAAATAAGTATAATATTTTCATTTGACTATGCAAATTGTTTTGCAGAAAAATAAAATATGTTTATATTTAAATTAAATTTGAAACCATCGTTTTTGTTTAAATGCTTTAACTTAAAAGTTGTTTTATCACATGGAAATATAATATTTTTGGTACATGCTAATCCTAGTTATTAAGCTTTGCTAGGAATGCTCCTGCTTTGTTCTCTAAAATTGCATTAACCGTTGTAAAAAAACGAGTAAATACCATTAAATGTCAAAATAAAACAGAAACTGAGAACAAACCACTTGGGGATTCATAAAGAAATAAAAGTCTATATTCTCATAAAATATCTAATTCAAATCTGAGATCAAGGCCTAGTCAAACGGTAGTAAATCTTCATTATTCTAGTCAATTATAGTAATGCCCTAAGTACATTGTTATACATCAAGTATGATATAAAAGACATTATATATAATTACATTTACACATTTATTAATTTATATAATGAAGTACCTAATACTATACAAAACATAAGTTACTTAATATTCGATTAGATCGATATGGATAAGGCAGAGGTAAAATATAATTAAATATAAATTTATAAATAATACAATATCTACACAATAAAAAATAAAAGTATGCGTGCGTGTGTATATCTGTTAGATGTACCTACCTAATTAAATATAAATCACAGTAGTAAAAATCATACATACTTATAATAATATTATTTTGTTATTAGCTTTTAATATTCTTTATGATTTGAAGAAAATGTTAATATAATGTTAAAATTTCAATATTTACACCAGAATAATTCTGTATAAGTACTTGAAAGTCAGTAAAAATGTTCCAAAGTGTGTAAACCTGTATAATTTGTTTCTTGACCTATTTAACTTTGAATGACGGAAATCTAGCAGCCTCAATCAAAGTTACAAATTAAGTTCCAAACACAAATTCTCACATAGGCATATTCTATATCAACACCGTAGGTAAATAACTTAATCGAAATATTTACCACGGTCCGAATATAATTTAGTATTTTAGTATACAATATAAAAGTATGTTGATTATAAAGGTTAAAAGAGTTGAAAATTTTTCTTTGTAATTGTTTAGATCCAAAGTATTTCACTATAATATTTTAGTTTGACATAAAAAAATGTATATCAGAAGGGTAAATAAGTTTTATGTAATATGTAAGAAAATTTTATTTTATTGATGTTGTATAATATTATGACTCAAACCAAAGACTGAAAAATTGGTAATATTTAACAACTTAAGTCTTATACACGGGTCATAGAGCTGGGTTTTCTTCCTAAATAGCTTTGAAAATTCCTAAAATTCATATTTTATTCCATAAAGTGTCTAATAATTATATTATAAAATAGAAAATTCAATTAGCTAATAATCACTTGTATTTTTTTTTTACTTGGACCAACTTTCGGAAAGACACTTTAAAAATCTTTCCATAATGTTCAACCGGCTTGCAATAAATGTTAATATTTAATTTTTTTTTTTTTTGTAATATTATTTGATATTCTATTCAAATCAGCAAACGTAAATAAACCTCTAAATAATACTCGTACGAAGGATATTGTCAAGCAAATCAATGTCGGCAAATAACATAGTGCCCGGCAAATCTCCATCGGCCTGTGTCAATTACAGTCTATGGCACATAAACTAGTAAAATTTTACCATTTCAGATAATATTAAATTTACTAACAGCACATTTTACTAGTCAATAGATTTAATAATTCCGTTGTATAAACAACATTGTGTTTTTAAAATGTTCAATGCTGAAACTGTATTATTTAATACTATTTGGTGTGTTGTCTCAAAGTAACTACTATGTTAAACCACTTACTAAAGTGATGACTGTGATATACTCATAAATTAAATTATTTAAGAGAATGAATACATAAATAAAACCGTAATTACAACAATTTCATTGGTTTTATTACTTCACGTTATTTTTGTTGATGTTTCTGAAGGGCTCTCATAAGGTACTCTTCCTTAGGAGAGTCCGTCACCAGTCGAATTACTAATAAGTAAGTTAAAAGACGGGGTTTTAAAAGATTTTCCGATAGGTACCTACTTAATTTTGCAGCTTAAACAAAAATAAAGCAAGTCTACTGTCTTATTTTTTTTAAACATAAAAAAAATTAAATGTGTCTCTATACTTCTTTTTCAAATTGATCCCCAAAAGAAAGATTTTAGTTAGTAGGTTGTTTATTTTACATTGTTACATCATAATCATAACTTCATCATTCAGCACCGATTATGAGAATTATGTTTTGTTTAAAACTTTTACTTCTTCTAACTTCAATATTGCAGTTCTTTTTCGGTATAAGTAATTTTGGTTTTCTTTCCACTTTTATAGAAACGGAATAGTGGGAAATGACGTTTTGGTTGAAGACACTAATACTGTATCTTTAACCAAATCATTAAATATAAATATATTTGACGATTTGCCATATAAACATGAAATTTCAGCCACTCTAGCTGCCATTTTTTAAATCTATGGATTTTCGAGTAGAAGTAGGACTTCCAAGAATTTAGGAAATTATTTCTTGAAGCAAAAGTTTTTATTGTGGCGAAAATATTTTATTATTAAGAAATGGTCATTGAAAATACATTAGTCATTGAAATGTTATTATTTTTTTACTATCAGTTTTAATGTTAATGAAAAGTAAGTAAATTTTTCGACCAATTTAAAAATGTTTAAAAAAAAGTGATCTTCACTGCCATTTTAATTCAATAAATAATTCTTTGTTAATAATAAATAATCAAAAAATACATCATATCATTATAGTTTAAAAGTATTTAGGGAAGAAGTAAAAGAGCCACCGAATAGAAATAGATTCACAAAAGAAAATATTAATGATCCCGTTCGTATATATCTCCACGTTGTCTGATGTAGGGGATAGCTGTGCGCCCGCCACCGCCACCGCCGCCGCGGCCGCCACCGCCGCCACCACCGCTACCGCCGTAGTTGGAGTAACGAGGACGCTTTGGTTTGTTATACCCGTCTTCCATAGAGTCCTTGCCAACTGTCAAAACACAAATCAACATTATAGGTCAAATCAATACTATGAAAAATTGTTTTCAATGTCGTTAAGCAGGCAACCACTTGATTGTCTGTTAGATAAGATTTTAGTGTTTCAAAGCCATGGCCTGACTGCTAATCTAATGATGAACAAACCATGCAAAAGTCGAGATTTCGAATAACTCTGACGCACTAATGAAAAGCATACCTGAATTTAAAAAATAAGTGTATTTTAGACACAAAATTGTGGATTGTTTACATTTATTTACTTTCAATTATCCAGATCTGAATCATGTTAAAATGCCTGTACAAGCAAAAAAAAACCAATAAGATTAAATAACAAACCTTCCACAGAGTCACGTCTACGTCTTTGCGCAAAACTGCCTTTTACAGGAAATCCCTTGTAGCTTACTTCTTTAGGAGTGAATGCTCTATTTTGTGAAACTGATGATGACTTGGACATCAGCCGTGATAATCTATAAAAAAAATTCAAAAACAAATAAGGATAACATTGTTCATTATTTACATGTAAATAGAGCTGAACAAGCGCCATAGAATATCACATGACATATTATATTATTATCATACAAATAAAAAATCAAAACTTACAAGTTGGTCAATTTTTTCTGGTTTTGATTCGATTCCAATGCCTCTGGGTTAAGAATAACGTATATTCTAGAATATTCATTAATACCTCTATCATCGTCCCTTTCCTCAACACTTGTCACTTTGGCAACTTGTTCTCGTGGATTTTGTTGTTTATCAATTTGTGATAGTAAATAATTTATAAATTTATTCCTTTGCTGTGAGTCTTTTTTATCAACATAATGACTATCATTGTCGTCTTTATTGTTAACAAAATATCTACTATGTCTGTCGTTATTGACGTTTGCAAGATATGAATATAATTTCGACAGATGCTTATTCAGCATCAATTTTTTGTTATTTTTATCATCAAGAGACTGCTGAAGAAAATTATCAAGGTGCCTAACTCTTAAAGTTTTATCGACGATATCATGCTCACTGTCGGAAACTGAAGATTCCTCTGATGTATCCTGGTCTTTGTGATTTTTCTCTAACAGGTTTAATAAATCATCAATACTAACCCCGGGTGAACCATAGGTATTTTTAATCTGCATTAATACAGCTGAAAATAAAAAACCTCAATCATGGGTTTATATGGTTTCAATCATTATACCTCTATAATATAAAGGTTGAGGAAGAAATTATTGTATAGCAATAAATAATAGATAAAGAATAGAAAAAGCTATAATAATCATCATTATATTATTGTTATAAGTAGATACGTATTTAATGTATGGTATTGCGGGGCCGAGTTGCCATTTCTTATAAAACTACTTACCACTTTAACCTTAAACTTATTCCCAATGTACTATGTGGCCCACTGTACATAATACCAAAATTTAAAAAGAGAAGAAAAAAACAATATTTGGTAGTGTAATGGAGCTAACGTCATATACTAAATACTTATAGCAAAAAAACTGCAATTACAACTATACAATAAAATATAACATCTAAATGATATATATCTACATAGATTAAAACTGAAGACAACGTTGGACTCGTTGAACTCTGACACTACTGGTCTATATAATACAAGTACCTACACCAAGGGCGTGTAAAACCGCGGTGCACAACTAGTGATTACAAATAGGTAGGTAAATAAAAAGTAATCATTTTAAGTTTTAGTTCATTATAATAAGAGTACCTATAATATAGGAAAAAATAACAAAATTACCAAAAAATAAAATCACGTGGTTCCACATTATATACTGAGCCAGAACAGCTTAAAAACTACATTTACCGCTTATCGATAGCTACAGCGATAAACAAGTTTATTTTTATATGGCGATTTGAATTTTTAATTTTCTCTTATCAGATTTACTTAGTAAAATTTTTCGTGTTTTTACATGGAGTTATAGAAAGAATCGATTTAGTTATAATCGAGCATATTCTTTGTCCTCACAGCGTAAAACAGACGAGTATGACGCGCGCCCGAAGGTGCCGCTATAGACTCGCCGACTGTTGGCGCGCAAATTTACGTACCCGCTATATGGCTACCGACAGATCATTTGATGACATGTTCAAAAGTTTCAAAAAAATACATTATTTTTTACTTTACAATTTGGCAACTAACAAAAAATTTACAATGCAATTATTTTTTATTGATATTTAATTTTATTTTCGTCTACTATTCATTATTCCGAACGTAAATGTCTCCTCTATTCCCTATGTAGGGAATAGACGTTCGGCTAGAGCCGCCGCCGCCGCCGCCTCCGCGACTTTTGAAGCGGGGACGCTTCGATTTCGTATCTTCCATTGAATCCTGCTCTTGCCCTGAAAATTTTTAGATTGATACATGTTTTTTTTAAATTAACATTAAAGTAGTTCGTATCCGAGCTACTTATATGCAATGATGGTACCAAAAAGCAGTTGGCTGAGAGAGGCGGTCAGGGTCGACCTCGAAAATCACACTGCGACCATATCGCAGACCTTTTGAAAAAGGGAGACATTAAGGGTACCCTAAATCGGCGATTGTGTAGACAAGAGTGATGAGTGTGGAGGAAGCAAGGGAGGTATATAAGGATCGTAACCAATGGAAATCTCTATGATGATGATGACCATTTTATTCAATATAGTCAATTAAAAGCTACTACAACCACATGCCGGGTTAGAAAGCAATAAAAGAGCGGTTACACTAGCACTGAGAAATCTTAACAGTGATGTATTGCAAGTATTGTCATTTATCGTAAAAATCAGATGTTGTTAAGCCCACGTATAGTAGTGATAATATTAGGTTTTTATTTTCTTTTTGTCGCATTACAAGTGTTTTACTGACTTATACAGATGTAGAAGTTTTGAAGCTCCGTGATTCTGACAAATGAGAGTAAAGTATGATAGAGCGTGAAATTTAAAAATTAACGCGTTAGAAACTTACCTTTCCAATTTGCATTTTCCCGCCTTGATTGACTCTGCAATAATCTGCTTTCATATTGATTTACCTTAGAATATTCTACGTTTGTATCTGATGACTTTGACAATAGTCGCGAGAGCCTGAAAATGTAAAATTGATAGTATTACATAAAATATGTATGATCAACTCTAAGGCTATGTTCTAATAACACAATAAAACAACTCACTAAGGATACAGCCGGTGAAGCGCTAGGATAGAGAGAGGTATCTTAGCTTATAGTTGTCTTGCGACTGCGGCCTCCGTAACAGTGGGTCTCTAGTATTATTTTAGTGTCCTCGGTGAACTTGTGGCTTTTTGGTTAAACCGTTTCAATGAGTTGATTCCACAACTTATTAGCGCGGTCACCCTGATGGGTAGAAATTGAATTTTTTCGACCTATCTCTACCTATGAGCTTACCGTTAAGGGTGTAGGAGGAATAAAATTTCCACTTTTGGTTTCTAAGTAACAAATTGCTTTATAATTAACAAAAATAAGTTGGTACTGTCAGTTCCAAAAAAATATTTATTATTTTGGAAGCAAAAGAAAGCATACATAAGCGTACGTTTGAGAAAATACCTCATAAAGATAGAATACAGGAAAAAACCAGCCAAACATTATAAAAAAATTGAAAATGCTTAAAAAATACTTACAAATTTGACAACTGTTTCTTGTTTTGACTTGATTTCAGTATATCAGGATTCAAAATAATGTATATTTTGGAATATTCACTAAGACTTCGACTTTCTCTCCCATCCTGATAAGGTTCTAATAAAGCACTGGGCTTCAATTTTCGTTTTTTTTCATTACGGTCATGATTCCTTTCATTCAATTGTGATAATAAGTCATACGGACGTATTCTCTTATCCACGTAACTATTTTCATCATTGCCATCCTCATTTTGAACAAGAACATTATTAAAACCATCGTCATTGTCGCTGGAGTCATATTTGTCTCTTTTGTTTTCTTTATTAAGAGACTGATGAAGTAACTTAACCAATCGGTTACTTCTTAATGCAACTGTTTCAGAAGAACTACTGGTGGAGCTAGATTCGCTTCTTTTTAATGCCTGTATGATATTTAATAAAGCTCCGATATCATTTTTTGAAAGAGCATTAACGTGTCCTTCCATTATTGATGCAATGGCAGCTAAAATTATATAATTTGTTTATTACTTGATTTAAAGGAGTTCGTAGCGTTTATCTTATCTGTTGGATATCAATTAGTTAAAAATACTAAACTGAGTACAAAAGGTCTCCAGCAATTTTTTGTTAATCTATGGAAAATACATACTACTTAATACAGTTTGAGCTAGCCAGGCAAAGGAATTTTCTGTAGTACGACTTCCACTTTTTTACTTACTTTATGTGCACAACAGAGCGACGATTTGAAAAAGATAATTTTCCAACTAATGAGGGGGTCAATATTGGACGGTGATATAAAAAGGCAGGAACTTTGTTATCACTAAACTACAGAACTATCTCCTTTTTTACTTTAATGGAATATTACTTTATAAGATACCTGAGGAGCTCTATAGCCTAACGAGACATGCGTGTTTACAATGATCGTGCGTGGTAAGCGATGGCAGGCATGGCCTGTCTTAGATCTGTCACTACATTTCTATTATATCTTGAGATCCTTTGAGCCTAAAGCACGTTAAAAGCTATTTTTCCCTGTGGTTGCCACTAAATCGCAATAATTAGTTTGTATTAGATATGCGTTTAGTCAGCCTAAAAAATCTTTCAGTGCTGGCTACTAACACTCCTTAATTCATGAACCTATAGAATTGATTTCTCTGTAAAAAGCTTTACAGTTACTCACCAGCAAATAAAACTATAAGGTACAACATTATCGACACTGCTGAGCGACATATGCCATTGGAAACTGCATTTAAACACTTGCTTATTGTTATTGTTCTGCCTCATATTTTGGGATGGTTATTTCAATTTTAATTTTCCCTTATCGGTTAAAGAAAAAATTAATATTCACTTATTTTAGGTGGTGTAAGCAACAATCAAACTGAGTTTCTTTCTTTTATTATTTATTAATACTACTTAAAGTATTATTTAATATTATATTTATATGAAATAGGTTTTTTAAAAAATTATAATATAAGTTGTACCTTTCCTTACATTATAAATATAAATAATTTTAAGTTTCTATCTCTCTTCCCGTAAATGATTTAAGAGGCGACTAGGTATAGTGTAGTCAAACTGTTACAAGTATATTACAGTCGTTAAAGGCATCTGAAATATATCTCAATAAACTTACGACTACCAAACAATACCATCAGGGCTACATATGTTTTGAAAACACACAAACAAAAAAACACCGCTGAACTGATTTTCAACTATAATCTGAAACTATTGGAATAATGCAGGAGTGTAGAATTTTTTCTAGTGGCACTATAACAAAGCAGTCTAGGCATTCATCTAAATACAAATACTTTTCTCTTAAACTTTTGAAATAGTCTGCATTGCAGACATTTTGTCTAAAATAAAGAAAACTACATTGTTCACTCTTGGGAATGGGGAGGAACTAAAAGAGAAATAATAGCCGCCTTTTGCGCTAGTAAAGTGCGGCTTGCTAATTTTATGGGGCGACTGATTAAGATCAAAGATTATTGGGTACTTTCACCGCTAGGAAGTGGATTTTCTATGATAGTACCCGATATAATGAACTGCAGAAAACATGTCTACTTCATATGGGTAGTTAGTGACTATCATATTTATCAAAATGAATTGATAGATTTTACCAAGTAAAAGATACTTATTTCTTTTAAAAGTGATTTTTTTAATTAATTTTTTTCATGAGCAGTCATATAAATATCTATGTTTTACAGACTTCAACACTAACTCGCTTTGGATATCTATAAACCGGAAACACTTTCATGATGATGACCTACTCTTTTTAACATATCTACTTAGGAGAATACCTACTTGGCAAATGCTGAGATGATGATAACAGCACACAAAGTAAAGTTACGCAGGGATATTACGTAGATATGTAAACCTTGTTTTCATAAGAAGACACCGCATACATTCCTCATAAAAGTACGCAGCAAAAGGTGATCGTACCCGTATTATACTTTCTTATGCAAATCGTAAAAGCAAACCACCTAGCGTGTATGTTTAATGGGTTACTGAATTCCAGCTAACGGCACTGCGGCACGGAATATTTTTACGCAATTAATTTATACTCACGTAGGTACATTTTATCAAAACTTGGAAACAACATTACATTCATTAATAATTTTTGTGACACCTGGTGCGTACACAGATTTCATTTTAGTGAAAATAATTTATTGTGTTTATTACAGGTCACTGCATTAAGTGAACATAATGTTAGTTCGATATCTATATATATATAAAAGAAAGTCGTGTTAGTTACTCCACTTATAACTCAAGAACGGCTGAACCGATTTGGCTGAAAATTGGTGAAGAGGTAGCTTAGAACCAGGAGAAGGACATAGGGTACCTTTCATCCCGGGAAGTCCACGCGGGCGAAGCCGCGGGCAAAAGCTAGTGTTAAATAAAAATCTCATAAGAGTACACGAAAAGAAACAGTTCACTGTATTCGTTTCATTATATAAATCGAATACTAAGCTTTATAAATCGAATACTAGGTAAGTTTTAGTATAAGTAAAATATATTGTAATACTTAATCGTTTGTTTGTAACCCCCTTTTCATTCGTGGACGTCGTCGTAAGCGGCTTAGAGATCAAAAGTGGCCACAATACCTGTCTTTGAGTGCCATCGAATTTCACCAACAGCATATCAATTTCAAGAAGTTTTGGCATCAAGAAAGCAGCGACTTACCAAATCTGTGAATAACTAGTGGATTTTTAGCTACGAAGCAATGAGGCTTTTAGTGTAACCGGGGGAAAAGCTGAGATGATGACACAAATTTGAAAATAAAAATTATGTTAAAAACTATAACGTAGCCGACTACGTTAACAAAAAGTTGTCTAGAAAGGATGAAACAAGGTATTTATTTAGATAGAAATTCAGGAATGCATAAAGCCACAAAAAATTCGTAAATATATTTTAATTTAACCCGGCGACGAAAAGACTTAAGGAAAAATATTTATTTAATAAATTAACTTTTAAATTTATTTAATAAACTTAACCTCCATATCTAAAGTCGTCAATATTTAAAGTTCTTGTTTCAGATTTTAATTATGTTTCCATTTAGTACTTATTCAATGTTATTTTTAACAAGTTGTTACCCATAGCTTCGCTCGCGTAAATTCCAGGTTGTACCTAGAATTACTTTTTCCGTAAGGTGTATGTAGACGGTCGTGTAGTGTTTGTGAAGTTTGACCTTATGTAGAGTTATGCCATGTAGAGTTAGAAGTTTGGCTCTACATGAGACCTGATAACTTTTAAGGTCTCGGGTTGGCAAAATTTTACATCAAAATGTTTTTGGTGAGATATTAGTTATATTTGCAAGTTTTAGAGAATTTTAGATCGCATATTATTCTATAGGTCTGTTATGATAAAGTTCGAATAGAATATTATAGCCAGTCACCAACCTAATAATCAGTAACCAGCTTTCAGATTTATGCCCTCTTTATGAATAAGTATCAATTTGATAAATTGATTATTTAGAACCCACATTAGGCATTCATGTTTCCGGGTCAAAGTTTCACGTAATTCAAAACACGGGACATATTATTACACTGACCTTTTTTTTGTTTTTGTTAGTAGAAAATCAAAATCTGTATTAAACGGTCACGTCACTTTATTTTTTTGTAAGACTTTAAAATTATGAAATTTTGTCATACTGAACAACCATAGACGAGAGAAAACCAAAAAGGATCTTCCTACCACTCATAACGTCTTGATGTATCGCAATATACTAGGTACTTGTAATTTGCAAAATAAACAAAAGTACATAATATAAGACGGATAAAAGCAATTTCATAGTAAATCCGACCGGATCCATATGGTAGAACAGATCTCAGTAATTACTCTAAACTAATAATTATTAAGTAAATATTTATGCTAACTTTATTGTACTCATAGAATACAAATTTTAAATCACGGCAAATAATTAGGCGGAATCACTTAATATTTAATCATTATCTACATTACATGGGTGAAATAATAAAAAAAAATGTAATTTCACTTTATAATTATGTACAAAAAATATTTTTTAATTAACATCAACTTATCAACAACATCCCTATGCCTAATAACGTTAAAACTTAAAACAAAAAATGTTTTTATGGTATGTACTAAAAGTCTGTGTTGACGTCATTGCTGCAAATTAAAAAGCTATAGACTTACTCGTGGGTATATATTTTATATCAACGCAACGAGTAAGCGTAAAATACTTAAAAATTTTATACCTTTGAAATAATTAAATTATGTAATAATTAATTATTAAAAATTAATTATTAAATTATGTAATATTTAATTATTAATTAGCTAAATCATACAATGATACAATTTATGATATTAAATTATTTTGAATTGATCCCTGATTTGCTGCAGTTCACTAAAGTCAGCGCTCCGGCGCGGCCAATTCGTCATTTGCATGAGGAGTGCCGCACTTCTCACAAAGTATCATGAAGCTCTGAAAAGAAAAACAATAAATAGGGATAACTTTCTATTGGAAATCTTGACAAACAATAATTCTGTGTATGAAACCAATCAAATGCTAAACGAAGCAAACCCGACAAAAATCCCTTTAAAATAGATCATCTGTGTTTAAGTGTAATCAGTATCAAGTAATCTGTATTGTATTTTTGTCTGCATAAAACAAAATTAATCTACTTACTTACCAAATTATACTGTGTCCGAACGCGATCCATGATCACATCGTAAATCCTGTCTGACTTCGGCATTGTTTTTTCCAGTTCCATAACAGATCTCTTTGTTAATTCTTCAATTTCTTTGAGAGTAGTCGGCTGACCTCTGTTTCTCTTTTCCTCGCGACGTCTACCAGAGGGAGCTCTAATTAAATGACTCCTCGTATTCCTTCTAGTGCTACCCCTTTCGCCTACCTCTCTACCGGATTGATTAAACGGATCTGGTAGCTTTACCATTATGACAGACACTATAAATACACACTCCAAACTGCTTAAGTGAAATCCTACTTTTATACATAATTTGTGATCTCTTGATTCAATAACATGTAATTATTTAATTAACTTAGTTACTTAATTCTAAGGATCAAACAACTAAACCATTAACTAATTGTATTGACAATGATTTTTAAGAGAATAACAAACATGACATACAATGTAATTAGAGCTAAATAGAACACTCATCTTGATCATAAGCCCTACTAAAATGTTTTGGGCGAACACGAGTTTGCTATATTTTTTTAATCAATGCAATATTTGCACTTTTTGAAGAAGAAGAATAAGTATAGGATCCTATTAGTAAGCGCTCGCGTATGGTTGTATTTTTTGTCAATAGGATCGAAGAAGTAGCGACGAACACAACATTGGTTGAAAATTGTAACTGGCATTTTTACTATGATAGAGGGTTCTCTATCATAGTAAAAATGCCAGTGCTTAAAGGGGCGGCCCGTCTATTTTGCTACATCTTTTTCATATATATTGCAGTAATCTGTGTACAGTCCTTTTTGGACCTACATTATTGTGCAAGTTAAGAAAAATATGACATCATATTTATGCATTTGTTTTTAAGGTTGATTTATTAGGTACTATCTAGTTTTTACAAAGTTGTACGGAAGCTTTCACAAGATTAGATTTCTGCCATCATAAGCGACAGCTTTTAGAAAGTATGTATTGTTTGCTTTTAGAAAGGAATATACTACCCTACCTAACTAACACCAACCTTAAATTTATTAACTTCATAATTGCTCGTGTTGCAATTATATACCATATCATGGACGTACTATATACTCGTAATACATTACATACGAATACCCGAATGGGTAAACAGTTCAGCCTCAGGCATTTGTTAAACACAAATATATAATTTACGAGCGGGTCAAACACAGCTTACACATGCCTACATTAATGCATTAAATTTATAATGGGACGTGTAAAATTCATCCCACCAAAATCAGAGTCATGTAAAATGTTGCCAATGACTCGCATTGTTATATAGTTATAAGATCTTATGACCCTTCTAATTCTATAATTATACTCCCTCACTCTGCAAAGCTTCCAAACTCTACACACTCATTAAAATCTAAACATTCACATAGCCGTGTGATGAAAAATTTATTCACCGTTTATTTTCTTTCCTGTTATATACAGTTCTTGTGGTTAGTAACGAAACAATTAAGCCATAATTTGACTATGATGAGTGTAAAGTTTGTAAATTTAGGCCTTGTAGAGTTAGGGCGTATAGAGTTAGAAGTAAAGGTAAAAGAAATAAAAATAAGATGTACGTGGCTCCGGAGAGACAGAAATGAAAATTTATGGAGGACGCCTGCGCCCTTTTAAAAGAATAACGTAGAGGCTGCTATGGATTCACTTCTTTTTGCAAGATGCTTATGTAATTTTTTTATTGTTTATCTATTTCAGTCGCAGGACACCGGCTTCCCCCCAATGTTGCCATACTCGCCACCCTTGGCAGGAATGTGCGAGCTTTTGAGCGCAGAAAATGCTGCAGTGGAGTTATGGCGCCGCTTCTTCCCATTTGCGATTTGGAAGTGCTATGGTAAGCTTAACTATAATATTAATATTGTACTAAAAATAAATAACTTCATTTCACTTACCAAATTTTAGCTTTCTAGTTCAATAGAAAGTGCCCACAGAACTGAGAAATTATCCGAAGAAGTAAGTACCCTAAGAATTTTGATCATCGGTGAGCTAGTGACGAAATCAGGGTTTTTTAGATATCAATGTAATTTAGAGTATATGTAAGAGGTATGCAATCAACACTTTTTTGGTTAATAAGTTTGTTAAGGACATCATACTATTATTCCGAGAATTCGTTTATTTAGTACTAGCTGTTGCCCGCGGCTCCGCCAGCGTGTAGGTCGCTTTTAGCGTAACCTGTGGAAACTACAACTATCCAGACCTATAGTTAATTCTGTTGTATCCTTTTCCCGTGCCAATTTTATAAAGCCATTACATTGCTACGATATCATTAAATATTAGGGCCACTTCTTTCTCAAATACTGTTTTTAAAATCGACAGGAATCAGTATTAAACAGTCGTAAAATTCTGAAAAAAATATATGTTTTTAGTTGAGGATCTAGCAGAGTGAAATTCGCTTACAGTAACAGTAACAATATCAGACAAAATTTGCTCAATAGAAAAACCAAAGTTGCCTCCTTTGGAAGTATATTTTCAATACTATGCCTGAAGTAGATGTTGTAGTGTTATTTTCCCAAATATTATGTCTAAATGTCTACAAAATGAGTGAGCGCCGCAACTACGCGGCTTACGAACAACGTACCTTCAGAAGAAGGAGCCCTTAACATTCATACTATCAAACTTTGTCTCTAAAAGAGTAGACGCAGCCTATTACAGAGTCATTAGGACCTAAAATCCACTCCCAAAGTATTAGTGGGCGTGAAAAGTGGAGAAAATCTCAATAAATAGTGATAAGTCAGATAAATTAGTCCTAACGACACGACCGTATGTTCCGTCAAACACTGATTTGATTATTTTTTAAACCAAAGCCAAACCAAACCAACCAATCAATTCAAATAGCTTACAATACAACACAACAAACGACCAATAAACAAACCAACCAATAGTACTAAATCAACAGCAAAATTTTTTTTTAATAATTAGAATTGATTGCTGCCGTAAGGAAAAATTTCAATCTGCTATTAAAATAAAGTCAGCGCCATCTATTGATATTTTATGTAACTAAATCATACGCCCACAAACATTCAATGTGTTATTTTATTAAATTTTAATAGAGACTGCAGTGTGTTTTTGTCTTTATTGATATAAGTAGAAATTCTAGCTTTATCTAAATTAAATACGTTTATGTAAATCGCATTCAACTGTTTAAAAGTTTTGAAGCAGTGCTTGTAGTAAACTTTAAATGACCATAACTTCTATTTCCCTTAACCGATTTTGATGAAACAAAGATTTTACAACGCTCCTAATTATATGTAATTCACCTGTGATAACAGCGTTCAAATCTGTTGAGTAGTTTTGAAATTATAATGCACCACACAGACAGAAAGACAGACAGACAAAAATTGCAAAAATTGTGTTTTTTGGTTTTTATTACTCTTCTTTAATTGCCCCGTAAAGGTTTTTTAGAAAAATATTTAATGTACAGACACTCGATTTTTACTGTCTTATTATATGTATAGATAGATAAGTACAAAATACTTTTATATTAACGGAATTAACGCTAAGAGCTTTCTCTGAGTAAGAAAATAATTCTAGAAAACAAATAAAAAACGAAAACAGAAAATTATTGTTTGTGGCAGGATTCGATCCAGCTACTTTCTAGAAATATTTCTTTACTAAAATATAAAAAAATAGACTTCTAAAAAATTAATACAAAACAAAAAAAGGGTAAAAACAAAAGAAGTGATGTCTAGCAGGATTCGAACCCTCTCCTTAAAAAAATGACCCGCGACCTCTACCGATAGGCCAACATGCTTTGCTTGTTATTGCCGAAATTTCAAATAGGTTTTGTTTATAGGTACGCAAATAACGCATTAAAAGTTTTAAAGCAGTGTTTGAAGTAAATTTTCAATCGACCATAACTTCCTTTTTCCCTTAACCGATTTTGACGAAACAAAGTTTTGACAACACTCCTAATTATATGTAATCCAACTGTAAGAACCGCGTTTAAATCCGTTGGGTATTTTCGAAGTTATAACGTACCAGACAGACATACATACATACAGACAGACAAAAATTCCAAAAACTATCTTTTTGGTTTCTGTTACTCTTTTTTAATCGCACTCAATCAGTTTTTTTGAAAAATATTAAATGTACAGACACTCGCATTTTAGTGTCTTATTATATGTATTGATAATCCAAATCCAAGTTATGTATATTTTTATTCAGATTTCACAGACCATCCAACTGCTAACTTTCAATTATATCTAAAAATTCTAACTTCTAGTCCAAGTCAAGGCTTTAGGTTGAATATTTCATAGCTTCATGTCGCTCGTCAGCGCTCCGGCGCGGACATCTCATCGTTCGCGTGAGGAGTGCCGCACTTTTCACAAAGTATCATGAAACTCTGAAAAAAAAACATTGATGTCAGTAATTCTTTGACTTTAAATTCCGTTTTACAGTGATTATTGAGCAATTTTTTAAATACCAACTGAATAAATTAATTGGACATTAATAATTAGTTTGTAGTAGGTTTTTGATCTTATACATTCAAACTTTCATAGGGATTTTACATTATTGTGTATAATTTGATAAACAGAAAAAAATCATCATCTATTCAAGTTTGTTTATTCAAATCAACTTACAAACCTTTGTAATCTTTCACCCTTACTTTGGTTACCATTAAAAAGCTTTAGGTATTTTTACTTATACGATACCAAAAAGGATGAGATTCATGGCATATCATAAAAACAAATAGGAATAAAATAAGTACTTACCAAATTGTACTGCGCACGAAGCAGATCCATCACTATGTCGAAGTTGCCTTCTGATTTTGCCCCGTGTTTCTCCATGAGCTCCACTGATCTGTTAGCCAAATCTTCCAGTTCCCGAAGGTTAGTCGGTTCACTCCTATTTCTCATCTCCTCGCGACATCTTCCATACCGAACTCCCCATCGACTACTTCGCGGGTTATTCCTGGCACTCCCTCTTTCTCCCATCGGTCTACCCTGCTGTTCAGCTGGAACTGGTAAATTCACCATTTTCGCTGTCACTTTGTAATGAAATAAATAAGGATCAATCTGAGTTTTATACAGTATTTTTGAGCTCTTGCTCATCACTTACAGCTAAATAACTAATTACTTAATGACATAATTACATTTGCCTATATAATGTAATTAACTAATAATTTTGACAAAGACTTAAAATAAAAGTATTGATATCTTGATCATTTTTACGAAATGAATGAATATTAAAATTTACATTTTTACGAATATCCATTAAGTACAATGTACTGTGAACGTACGTTTTTATTTATTTAAACTTTATTTCTAAAATACAATAGGCGGAATTAATGCTAAAAGCATTATCTAACAGTCAACCTTTGGTAATGAATAGCTAAACAATAACTTTATAGGTACCTATGGCAGATTGTCTTGATTTGGACGATGGCTGGTAGGTTTAAGTAAAATTCCTTTTCTGGGGTACAAAAATTTAAAATGCTTCAAGACAATCGGTGGTAAGTACTTCAGTAATGTACAGTATATTGAAATCTCTGCATTCATCTTATTCAATATACCTATTAGGTAGTATATCAGCAACATCCATTGGATAGAAGCAACTGTTATCTTTATTGATTCGATATAAGTCGAAATTTGTATATGTTTTTTATCGGCTCTTAGCCCTTGAGAAGTCAACTAAAATGTGGAAGATTATAAGGTAGGTAAGATTTACCTGATTTAAAATGTGTGCAAAAATTAACACATATCCGAAGAAAGGGGAAGGGCGAGTGAAGCAGCTATGCTATTATTTAATTTAAAAAAAAGTACTAAGGTAGTGTTGAAACAAATAGATAGTAGTCTCCCATCCTTTTTAAGTTTCCGTACTTAAGGCGTAAACCCTTTATACTATTACTAAAACTCTGCTCCTCTGCTGTCCGTCCGTACGTCTGTTATTAGGCAAAATCTCATGAACCGTGATAACTAGTTTAAATTTACTCAGATGATGGTATTTCTGTTGCCGCTATACTTACAAACTAATACTATAGAAAAGAATAAAATACATTTTCAAGTATCCCATACTTACAACAAACGTTATTTTTGTCGTTTTGTGTCGAATTCTTCGTTTGCGATTCTGACTCGCACTTGGCCGGTTTTTTTTTATTTCTATCTCAGGTAGCTTGAGCATTTTGAGCTTAATAATTCTACGGTTGAGCCAGTGGTTGGTCATCGATTGTCGACTCACATTAGTTTATTTATAGTAATTTATGTAATTAGAAATTATTAAACGATCTTAGTGTATTTCTGGTCAGTCAGGGTGTATTTCCAACATTGATTGATAAAATACTTTATATTGTGGCTTACTTGTACACGATGGTGAACATGGAAAATCTGATCGCTAAAAAAGATAATGAAGATCGAATCTCGAAGTTTCCAATAGAACTGTTCAGTAATGATAGTTACAAAGTGGTTCTTCACAGAGAAGTTGCATCGCTCCTGGAGCTGGAGAGAGCGGTTAAACATACTGTCTTCTACATGGACCAGTACAATATACACCAAGATGTAACAAATAAAGAGGAGTTGGTTATGGATCGCCTGCGACAAGTTTTGAATCTAGTAAGTTGCTCTATTTATTTAAAACGTGATAGTTTCTACGTTGTTAAAGCTCACGGTTGTCTTTGTAATACTAAACTAAAAAAATGCCAAGCACTCATTTACACTCTGTCTCTTTCTCACTCTTTATAATATTTACAATATAAGAGATAAGATTCATCAATGTTTCGGTCACTAAAAGTTCCAAATGAAAACAATGTAATAGTAAACAAATATATTTTTTTACCTTAAATAGTCTACCAAAATTACTTAGATATAACTTTGCAAAAAGAAAGGGGAAGGGTAAGTGAAGCAGTTACAATGGACTCTAGAAAAAAATATGCAGGTAGTAAGTACAGAAACAATTGTTATGTATCTTGTCCCTTCCCAAACCAGGTAGTTGTGTATTTTTCATCATATTACAACTGGGCCGTTGCTGGTCTATCGAGTATCGAGTCGAAACCTTAGTTTATTTATAATTAGTTAAGTTCTTTTAAAATAAACATTATTGGACATTTTGAGCGTTGCGCTCATTGTTCGGGCGGCAGTGCAGAAGTGAGTGTGAATTGGGAGACGTTGAATTAGGTATACACTCTCTATTGTAAAGTGCGTTTAAAGTGGTGATAGAGCAACATCGACCATGGTGAATTGGGTAAAAATGGACGATGAAGAAAAAAAAGAAGTAGTTGCACCAATCAAGAAGCGTCGAGTGGATATAGAACTGCTCAGGGTGAAAAAACGTAAACTGGTCCTACAAAATGAACCAAGAACACTCCTGGAACTAGAGAATGTGGTCAAATTGACTGTTTACTATATGGAGCTATATAAAACTCACCCCCAGGTATCAAATAAATATAAGTTTGTCATGGACCGCCTGCGACATCAGTTGAACCTAGTAAGTTTATTTATTCAGCAAATGATAACTTCCATCCCGGCCGCGGGCTACTCCGCTAAATCACGCTAATAATTATTTTGTAATATAATATAACATACCTAATTATGAAATTTGATACTTATAGACTGAACTAAAATTCATCAAACTTGTTTCAGTATTTAGACTTGATAATAGACAGAGAGTTTTTTTTCTAATTTTTTATTCGAATGAGGAAATATTGTGAAAAATATGAATTGAAATTTAGTTTTTACGAAGCGTCAATCAATGAGAAACAAACTGTTGCCTACGGCTCTGTCCGAGTGGGACCCGCTTATTACGCGCTAAAAAAGGAGGCAATGTCCTCTTCCGGAATATGAGTTTATTATGTTCCATTCACAAATAGAATTCAAAACTGGTAATCAAGCAATATTAGAATTAATATCAACAAATAGAAGAATAATAAAACTTGAACTAAGAATATCCTCCTTAAAGCCTCTAAAACTCTTTCTATAAAACTGGACGATTTGAACAGTTCTTTAATTTCAAGATTAATGATTGAAAATCTTGTTAAACTTGTGAAAGCTATGTTTAATATTCTTTCAGTCCATTTTATTAATCGCTAAATTTAATTCTAAAAGGGTTTTAGCTGTTTATCTAGTGCCCACTTAGTTTAAAAATGACTGCTCGAAAGCATTCAAACAAATTATATGTATGAAACATTTTTTTTATTACTGTTTATAGTTTATGTCTGTTTGCAATTATATCTTCACTACATAGTATAAAACAAAGTCGCTTTCTCTGTCCTTATGTCCCTATATCCCTAAGGTTAGGTTAATCTTAAAAACTACGCAACGGATTTTGATGCGGTTTTTTTAATAGATAGAGTGATTCAAGAGGGAGGTTTTTATGCCCATGCGAAGCCGGGGCGGATCGCTAGTTAATTTATAAATTTTTCTCACTTTCAAATCGTCCATTAAACTAAATTTATACATGTTGATCTAAAAATCATACTTAAGAGAATGCTGAACTTATACGTAACATTTAATATACTTACTAATTCTCTTATCAATCAGTTAATCAAATCATTTTATTGTGAATAAGTTTTATAAGTCTCTAATTAAATAATGATTATTCCTAAAGTATTTTTTTACCTCTCATATATGAATCATCCTTCTTCCTACCATCGGTAGGCTAAGAAGAAGAAAAATAATCGATCCCTATATATTTTTTTTTTATATTTTTGTTCTTACTTATAAACATAATAAAACAAAACGCAAACCGCCAACCATGATGATAAAACTGAAAAAAATGTTATTTGTTTCAGGAATTCAAGTTGAGATGCGACAAATGTGGATGTGCACACGACCAGGATGAAATTAGTGCTCCCGAACGATAGTGAACAAACAAATCTAACATATAAAAGGAAAATTTTATTCTTAACTGATATTTTTTATATTAAAACTACTTTAGTATGTAGTTACTCTATTGGATTAAGTAGTATAATACCAAAAGAAAGGCCAAATGTTTAAGTCATATAGTTTATTATCTAGCAGTTCTTATTCTATGAATCCAAATGCATGTGATGTTCCTAAGTAATTTAAGTAAAATTACATCACATTAGAAAAATTTATATCAAATCATTCTTTCTTATGTAATTAAATAATTACAAACTGTCTACTTACTTATTTCTTAGTGTTTTCTTTCCTTTGTTAGTGGAGTTTGAATCTTGATCCGGAGCTCGCAGGTTAGATTCTTACTCCACAACCTATTTGTGTGTTGGTTTGACATTATCGGTTTTAAAAAGTTTAAATAAATCGATTTCGCTTATGGAACCTTGCTCCGAAGCAACCTAAGAGAAAGAGAGGTATAAGCTTATGGTTATCTTGTGACCTCCAAAATAGCGAGTCTCCTGTGTCATTATGGTGTCCTCGATAAATGCCTGCCGATGGCAGGTGTGATGATTATAAGGTGGCTGTTGGCATCATATCAAACAAATCCTCCGGGCACAGTCCATTGTACAAACGGTAGAACAACGAAGCAAAATCTCTTCTGAAATTTAACTGTTCGATATCGCCCGAGTCATAGGATCGTCGTCAAATCTCTGGGATTTGAGTCATATAATAATCATGCTATCCTAGTGTAATATACAAGGTGGACACAAATCAACTGCAAATATTTTAAGGGCAGATACAGACCACTATACTGAACAACTTTTTCAAATAAACTTATATCGAAATATGAAATTTTATTTTTCACTCTCCATACTAAACTAGATCAGCTGATTCTCAATTGGTATGGGAGGTAAAATTTTTTTTATCGTATTTCCACATAAGTTTATTCAGAAGAGTTGTTCAGTTTAGTGGTC
The DNA here is from genome assembly GCA_947044815.1 of Apomyelois bistriatella. Classification (NCBI taxonomy): domain Eukaryota; kingdom Metazoa; phylum Arthropoda; class Insecta; order Lepidoptera; family Pyralidae; genus Apomyelois; species Apomyelois bistriatella. Next base: position 9,981,066 of record OX345689.1, read on the forward strand.
TCAATCTGCCCTTAAAATATTTGCAGTTGATTTAAATTCACCTTTTGGTGCACCATGCACACCGTGGTGTCAGAGTTCTTCGGAACCACGAAGCAATTGTGTTCAGAACTGCCTCTCACCTTGTGACCAGTTACACAACCCGACACATTTATCTGTTATACATATCATCAAGTACTTATTTCAAACTGGCTTTCATGATTGCCGCGCGGCAAACTCTTAATAAAATAGTTTAATTACCTATTAAAAAAAGCGCATAAACGCAAAGTTTGTCTAGAATGGATGACAAAGACGGATTTAGGCTAAGTACAAAGGGCGGCATTAATAGCCAGCTCTGGAAATAATCCGGATAAACCAGGCAATTAAAATACTTATCCTGTCGGTATTTCATCCGAATATTGAAATCTGTTCAGATATTATCCCGGCCATTTTCAAGCGACAAAAAACGATCTGCTGCCTTTATTTTAATATTTTACATAGAATGATGTTTGTACATCAATTATCATTTGCAGTAAGTACTTAGTTAATCCTCGCTCATTTGTTGCATTATAAGTCATTCATAATCATTCGATTACCGTCATGATAACTTTTATTACTTAATTAGTATAGGTACTTATGATTATAGGGCTACAATTCAAGTTGGGGCAAAGAAAACATTGTATGTAGGTAGGTAGGTATATAAGTATGTTCAGCAATAACTCTTGAACTTGTCAGAGTAAGGTAGAAAATGTTACTTACTAAAATTTTCAAGTTCGTTTGACATGAATAACAATAATGATTTCTTATGAATAACAATTTTAAAATATTGTCATTACAGTAAAAATACATTTCATTTAATAACGCTCTACCTGTACTCTGTGCGTTGTGCAAGCGATTTCACAAAAACTTAAAACAACTTTTTTAATGAAAACAAATGAATACTAACTTACCTATCTATTACTAGCTCGCAACCATGGGGGATATGTAGAATTTCTCTGTGTTTACGGCCCACGTTACAAGCGGTTACTGTAGCCTATCAGACCCCTGAGATCAAAATTTAACCAGCTGGAGCTGAATAGCTTTTGGGCTTATCGAAATTTAGCTTCATAAATAGAACATTACCTAAGTAAGTAGATGTTAAATACGTATTAGTTACTATTAATGTTTGGTTCGCCACACTACAATTTACCTAATATTATTGCTATTTATCTTAATCGACTGATAGTAGTAAAGTTGCTGATAGGTACCTAGTAAATATAGAGATCATGTATTCAAAACAAAGCTGTTTGCTTCCAAAGTTAGTTAGAGAGAGGCCAAGTATAATATTGACATTTTAGCGGAAGTTAGGACATCGATACGGCCATAGGCTAATGAATTTTCTCCTAAACGAGTTACCGTTTACCGTCCGTTGAGCTGATCAAACCGCAGATATGAAATGTTTGTTGTTTGTTACGACACGCAACTATCTGCGAGGGGATATTATTAAGGAGATATCGAAGGTAATCAATCAACCTAGGTCTATTCTATATATGGGTATCGTCAACCAACTGAAATGACAATGATTCAACTCTTCTGACTTCTGTTGGTTAACTTTGGGCTTATGTTAAGTATAATTAATAATGCATCTTAGCGATTTATTTTATTTCCAAATTCAAGTCTATCAAATTTTCCAAATGGTATCCTTAACAACAGTAGGTACCTATCTCTCATCTTAGCGATTAACCATTTGCATTCTCAGCTTGTCTTAGCGAAGCCCAGGGTCCGTATTTCGTTTTTTTTTCACTAGCAACGGTTTTCGGCATTCAAAAATATTTATTACCATTATTTTGAACCGCATTGATCACTAACTCGACAAACACCAACCTGCTGAACAAGCTGGTTTTAGCCCTGGATTTTCCACTAAAGATCACCTACAAGTCATTATAATCGATTATGGAAAAATCAACAGAATTCAATCAACCTTATTTTGTAGCTTTTGTTGCCTACTTTAAAGCTTTTTAGTCTACACCCATTCCATATTCACAGCTCTGCACAACCAAGATATTGACGAAATATATGTATGAACCTATATTGAACTCTTGAAAAAATTTATAATAATAGTACGGCCGTCATTAAATTGCAATTTACAGGACCTCTTTTTAAAATAGTACGCGGAGTAAAGCATGGTGACCCGCTCTCCCCCAAACTTTTTGCTAGTTCACTCACATTACCCTGTTCTGTGGGTGCACTAGAGAAATCTATCAAATGTTAACACCGTCATTGAGTGAGAAAAGTATTATCGTCGGGAAAAATATTATCATACCTATCTTCGTTTTGCCTTGAACAAATGATCTCAGCACGGCAAGCTTTCAATTTGGACCAAAAATGAACAAGAGCCGAAACTCAGTTGATAACCCACGGCATAAAACGTAGGGTCACGGTAGACGGGCAATCATGCAATATGTCGACAAATATATATTACTTTGGAAATTGTCTCCTTCAGTAATCGCCAGGACAAAAAATCGTCGTAGAATTGAGAATTCCTGGAAAAGTTTCTGGTCCTGGTCCTGGTCGATGAAAGGATTGCTCAAGGGCGATTTCTCAAGAGAAACCTCGTTGATATGTGTATCTTGCGCATCTGCTTGCTAAATCCTCAAATATCCAAATTGAAGGTTTGCCAACGAGAAATGGAGCGTAGCATTTTAGGTGTCAGGTGTCAGATCGCGTACGAATACCACACTGTGCTCCACCACCAAAACAATACATAGATGTAGGAATTAAAGCTGCAAACTTGAAGTGGGATTGGGTGGGATCTTAGGTCATCTACTCGGTTCATTTAAAACTAATTCTAACTCTATGTGTGAGACACGTTAATCGGATGCATTCCGAAATATTATAGGTTGTTGCTACCAACTGGAATCCAGATAGGCGAAGAAAGAAAGGGAGATCCATAAAGAGATAGATGGATGATTTGAGGGATTTTGATAAGGACTGGAGTGTAACATCAAAGAACCAAGAGGGATGGAAACCAAAGGTGAGGTTTTTGCCCACGGTAGGACCTAAATAGCTAAGTAGTGGAAAAAAATATAACGATATAAGCGGAAAGTTTTATAAAGCATATTGACGATAATTCATAAAACACGCGATAACGAGCAGAGTTCATGGGCGTCTCATAAAATTAAATGGCTGGTCAGGTAATCCATAAAAAACTGTAGACCCAGTAGCAGACAGTTATCTAACGATATATTAACAACGTAAGCATTCGTTAATGACCGCTGTAAAATACCTATTAACTGTCTATACCTATACCTAAACTAGTTAATGCGCTATGTAACGGTAACGGAACAAGGCAAACAAAGTTATTTCAAAGAGAAGCTCTTCCTCCATTGTTCTGAGGGCTTTGCCTCCCTCCAGTCTCACTGCTATGCGTCATGCTTGTGATCTTACCTATCTTTTTACCCGACTGCCCGAAGGAGGGTAATGTTCTTCAAGGGAAAGGGCTAAGAGCCAAATCTAAATTTCCTTGTTTGTACTTACAATACAATTTTTCTTTATTACCTACATTGGTAAAAATAAACTACCTACCTAGATATGTATATAATGGAATTGATGGCGGATACCCTGACAACAGCCCATCCCACGGAGATTTCACGTTATACAGGCGGCTGATCATAAAATAATGTCAAAAAATCTTTGAAACCTCGTTGAAAAAAATATAAGAAATCACTTTTAAGCAGACCAGGTGGCCTACCACCATCTCTTAAAACCATGCAAGAACGATTGAGTAAGGGAAATGTCGCCTTACATCATATATTGCGCTGTTTCGCTTACTCACTGTAACTTGCATGGTTTTAAGAGAAGGTGGTAACCCCCCACGTGTTCCAAAGCGATATTTCCTACGACTTTGTACTTATACAACCGTAAACAGTTGGGTCATTTTGACAAAATAGACTTAAGAAGATTAATAAAATCATGAGATTAGGTAAAAATAATATACTCAAATGGAAAGAGATCTTAGTGGCCTACTACCATCTCTTAAAACCATGCAAAAACGAGCGAGTAAGCGGGACAGCGCAATACATGATGTAAGGCGACATCTCCCTTGCTCAATCGTTCTTTTATGGTTTCAAGAAACGGTAGTAAGTAACCCCCATGTTCTCCTATAAGAAATTCCGAGCCACTGTTTACGACATGCACGGAAAGAGAGGAAATGTTTAAGCTTAGGCTTTTGCTTGTTTGTATTTTGCCGGATTTTTAACGATACTGTTACCTGACGATTCGTTTTAAGTATCGTTAACTCATATTAGGTTAATTTTCAACTAAATTAACGTTAAAATAAACGTTACCCGCTAACTAAAATATCGTTACGTTAAAACAAGCCCAGCCTTTATCCGGCAAAATGCCGGTCCGGCTGCAGTGCAGGTGGTTATGGTAAGAAGGAATATTAACTTAAGCATCTATCAACTGTCAGGATGTCACTGTCATTACTCTGTCAAGGTATCGTCTATGGCACATTCCGATGTCCGAATCCGAATCCGACAAAGGTGAGTCGGTGACGGAAGAACAGCTCATCGCGTTTATTATTTTCATTTTAATTGATGATTGTTTCTTACCCACTTTGTTTTTGTTACTAATTAGTGTTTCGTTCAAATAAAGCTAAAATGTGGGATCCAACTCATGTTCAAGTAACCGTTCAAAGAGCGCGGGGTCTTCTTATCAAAGGTAAAAACGGTACAAATAACTGTTTTGTGACTATCGCCCTGGGTAAAGAAAAATTCCAAACTTCCGTCAAGCACAAAGCTACTGAGAGTGTTGAATGGTTAGAAGAATGCGAGTTGCACATTCCATCCCAGGGAAATACAGCTGAGATCGTTTTAAAGGTATGGGATGAAGATTTCGTAAAAGACTACTTACTAGGTCAAGTATCGATTCCGCTAAAGGACCTCGATGTCTACGAACGACCAAGAAACCGCTGGTATACTCTTCAGGGTAAAGCTGGAAAAGAAAATGACAAGAAGAGGGGCGAATTGGAGGTCAAGATCAGCTTCACAGTGAAAGAAGGAAGTTTAACTGACCTTAGTAAAAAAGATAAACATAGGTCTTCCTTGTCTAGCATTGCTCAAAATGTCGGAGGCAGTCTTATGAGTATTGGCAGTATTGAGAAACGCAAAAGTATCAAAAAGTTTGCCAAGAACTTGGGATCAAAAATTAATTTAAATAAAAAAGATAAAAAGAGTGACTCTTCATCTCTCAGTGATAGTATAGGAAATTTGAAAGGCTCTGCAGTGTCTACACCAGATCACTACACTCCTAAATCTTTTGAACCAAGATTACCCGCTGAAGCAGATCCTGGTGTCATAAGCGAAGATGAAGATGAATTTGCTTTTGATGATTTATCACATAAAAGTTCTGCAAGTTCACTCAATGTACATACTTTGCCAAGGGGTCACAAATATACACCCTCGCCTGTCAATGCTTCCCTAGAGAACCTAGGTGGAGGAGAATTTCTTAGAAGATCAACAAGTAGCAACTTAGCAAACTCTGAAAAAACTATCCCACAAAAACCTGTTCGCTTAAATTTGGATACTTTCACTGCACCTCAAGCCCCAACCCAAATGATAGACAAAAATGATGAATGGTCTCAAAAATTATATCCTCGATCAAAATCCAATAGCCAAACTCTTATTGATAAAGAGAAGTCATCAAGCCTTGAGAGAAACAATAAGCTTGATAGTCCTAGTTCACTGAAAGAGAAACCAAGTCCCAAGTTCTTCAAGAAATTTGGTAGTAACAGCAAACCCAAGAAGTTACTGGAGGAGCGCATCATTGTTGGAGAGGAAAATATTGTTGAAGAAGATTCTGTGAACCCTGCTTACAACAGCATTCCTAAAACTGTGGTGGAACAGTTTGATGGAAAGTCACGAGAAGATCTTATTGTTCTCATTTACAATCTACAGAAAGATGCTGAGGCTGAGAGGAAAAAAAACAAAGATTTAGAAAATTATTTAGATGACCTGCTGTTGAGAGTTATGGAAACAACACCCAGAATCTTGCAAAACCCGTATGTTAGAAATAACAGCATGCATATAAGAAATAAGTAACTCATTGGACAGACATTACACAACCACATATTTCCACTTGCATGTTAATAATGAAATCATAATTATGTTGGCAGTCTTTGCAAAATTAATCATTGCCTTACATTTTTTTACACTCTTTTATTTTATTTGCTGTTTAATGTCAGAAACATCGTGGAATTAGAGCAATTTGTGCTTTGCACCAAAATGTATATGTGCCTGGATTTAAATTAAAATAAAGTTTGATTGTGTCTTAGATATATCAAGGTTACTGTAGCATATTATATTCTTATGGTTTCTGACCCAGATTGGTGTTTGGTGATGAATGCTAAAATGGAAAACTATGAGCTATAATGACAAACTTCATGTTCATCATCACATTACTTCTAGACACAAAGGGCTAGACATGAACTTACATCATCATCAATGGTGGGTGTAACAGCACTTGGCTAATATATTAAAAAGCTAGCCTCTATATTTATCATATGCCAATTGTTTATTTTTTTACCAGCAGTCTGGTCCAAGAAGTTGCTGGTATCCTCAAGATGAATGTCAGATGTGGAGTAATATATTTTGATTTTAATTTCACTTCATCTGCTCATAACACTTCTTGTCATGTGTGCCTTAATATGTATCTGTGATATAAATTGGTCAATATGTAGAACAATAATTAATGCAAAATTTTTGGCTTTCAAACTTTCCATTTCATGTTTATGCAATTTAGATTTTTATCACATTGTTTTGGTAGACAACTTTCTGCAACCAACATTTTTAAATTTTTGAATCAATATTGTTTATAATAGTATTTTTAATGTGTTTTTTTTTACTGAACCATTTTCTGTTACTGGTTGGTTTTGTGCCAAATTTTATAAGCAATATTGTATTGATATGATGATATTTTCTATTACAGTATTCCTAACTTTTTATCCCTTATAGTTACCTAAGTTCTAAAGTTGTAACAGCAAAAATTATGTCTTATTATAAGACTAAATGAAGACAATTAACTATTGATACCCCAGTTGAGTATGACTCACATGTATGTATTATGAAGAAGTGATGACTAAGGCTCTTGAAATGTTATCATTATATTAAAGTAGATATAACAAACTTCCATCCAAAACCTCAGCAACAAATTCAATTTTAAATGTTCAAAGAGATCTGTCCATAATATACAATTTTTGTCTTTTTTTTTAAAAGATGAAATGACTTACATAATTTGTGAGTTTATTTATTTTGTTGTGATGTTAAAATCGTTCTGTGTCTGGTTAGTGCAAATATATAATGTTTTTTCTAATATAAGTAAGAATGCCAATGTGCAATATTATTAAGATAAATATTCCATTATTGTTACATTTAAGCATACTGTTATAAAAAAAAATTAAGTATATAAGTAGTAGTTTTCAATACTTAAAAAAAGTATAACTTAACAGTGTCATAGTAGTATTTTCTGATGAAAAATGCATATGCAAAGTACCTATTAAAGATAGATATTAATTTTAAATATCCATATCTTTTTTTTATTTAATCGATATGTAGTGTTATAGCTGATAACATTCAAAGACAAACAGAACAAATTGGTTGTGTTATGTTGATGCAATATAAAGAGGTAATGAATGATCTATATCTGTTTAATTTTAAGGTAACTTATAGATTTTTCATTATAATTAACTTCATATTTTTGTAAAAGGAGGCGCATGTTAAAATGATGTACCTACTCGTTAATCAGTTTTCTTGCATCCCAGATGCCTATGATAAGAAACGAATGCTAAAAACATAATTTATTTTTTTATTAATTAGATAAGTACCCCAAGATATTTTTATTCGTATATGTTTTAAATTAACTACTTACTCTTAAGTTTATTAGTTTATCTAATTATTTTAAGAGAAATGTATGTTTATTTATTTAGTAACTTGCGGATGAAACACTGTCAATCTAACAGTATATGATTTTAAACTTAATATATTTTGTTTAATAAACCTGTTTGTTTGGTATATAAAATAAATATTAATATGAAAATAACCTATTGTGTGGGTGTGTGTACTTGCAAAATACCTGTCTCGCAAACTGTTTATTCCTACATCGATGAATTTTTGGTACAGAATATTTCCTGAAGTTTTATAAAATTAGCAGAAGACTAGCCGAAAATAAACGATCTGTCGCATCTTGAAGTAAAACGCAATTAAATACTAATAAAACATAAGTTAAAACTAGAAGACTGAGCTTAATTTGTAAAAACATGGTTGTCGTCAACAATGCCATATTTAGGAAAAAAAATCTAACAATAGGTTGGTACTATTTCCTAAGCATTCCATCTTTGTATTTAGACCACTATTTTTTATTATATATTGACTAGAAAGAAATGAAAAAGATAGGAAATGGAAGTCAGGGATTTTTGTCACTGGTCACTGACGAGGTGCAACAAGTACAACCTCTAGTTATCTGTTGTGTGATAATGACCTGGCATTTATTTTTTGGCAGTGAGACTCATCGAGAATGCCAAGTGATATCTATATGTACAAGCGATAGAAGCTAGTTTGCCGTCAGTACCTACCTACCAGAGCTATGTAATATAGCAAAGTACGTACTCGTGAAGAAATGAGCAATTTATTCGCGTTCATAGTAATTTTTTTGGTAGGAGCATAGATTTATAATACCTATCTATATAGTAATTCTAAATTTATGGGTACGAGTACATAATTAAAAAGAGTTAAGCTTAGTACCAGTAAAATGAATCGGTGATACGGGATTGCTCGTCTGTAGCAGGAATATAAGATTTTCCTCTGTCCGTCTTTACTGATTGTTATTTTTACATGTTAATGCATCACAAAACTGTGAGACGCAAAAGCATCACATATTAAACTCTGGACGGGCTCCACAGAGGCTGAGGATGTAAATGAGAAACACGCTCGGACTTAGATCATTTAATGATCAAAGCCTTTTATTTATTTTATCATCATCCGAGCGGATGATGATAAAATAAACGCCATTTATACGCGTGTATTCCCTTCAATGTTCTTGATTCGATCCCCAACTAATTTGGAAAATGACTATCAAGACATTGGTCTCGTGTATGTGCATCTGTAGATACTAGTTGTCTGAGGTTTATTTATTATTAACTATACCATAACTACGTTATTTATTAATATTACTACAGAATACTATACTAGTAAAGATATTCAACCGCCATACAAAGAAATGCGCCTATTTTTAGTGTACCTACTAATAGTCCTACCCATACTGAGACATATCAACGCCATCTATCGATCACTTGAGACAATGTTAATCTAAATCCGATTACTTATTAAATAGTAGTACATTTTGTGGTAGGATGATGAACTTAAATATATCTCATTTTAATAATTCACACTCTTTTTCGCCAAAAATAAGGGGGCTCATAAATAAATTAAATGTTTTTGGTAGTGCCACAGAATACCGAATAGTACTAACGGTAGCGTAGCGCCAACTTTTGGCAAGAAAAGGAACGAATTTTTTTCTTAGGCAATGGGATCACATGATATTACCCAAATTTTCTAGTAAATTGGTCAGTACCAGAAAAAGATGAGAAAGAGGTCATCAATTGTTGTAGTGGTAATAAATCTTAGATTGTTGTACATCATACAGTTTAAATCACTTTTTCAATAGAATGCGATGAAATAATAATAAAAGACCTATGTAAAATAAAAAATGTATTGTGCTATAAAGTACAAAATATTATAGATTTCTAAATAATAAACATTACTTGTGGCGACGACTCTTCACCGGAGCTGGTGCAGGAATGGAAGAAGCATAAGTTTTCTGAGAAAGCTTGTTCAAGTAGTAAATTGTAATTATAGAAAAAATCAAACTGAAACAGAAAATAATATTTTAATAAAAATTGTGCTTCTGTAGACCAGTTTCGCAACAAACTGTAAGTTGCGGGTTCGATTCAAAATATGTTTATATGTTTGTAACATCTTTATTGCTTACTACAGTAAAATCAAAAGACAATGTAGTGTAAAGTTTGAATTACACAGAATCAATAAAACAATGTCTTGCATGAGCAACTTAAAGATGTAAGAAAGACACAGGGCTGACCACCACCTGACTGATAAAATTTAATGTTTTTTTTTTATACCAGGTACGAAATAAGGTAACATACAGATGAGACCATTTGCAGTTATGCTGTAAATGTAAAAGATAAATGATAGAACACTTACCATGTAGTAAAGCAAATTCTATGCACCATCCCGGCAGCTATTAATGATACAGCCATAGAAATAACAATTTCTGGCAGTTTAAGTTGAAAGTTTTTCCCAAATAATGCTGTCTCTAAATTACCAACAGCCTGTAGTATAGTTAAGAAATATTTATAAAATGTTATGATAGCACATACTTTTACATGTTTATTCCAAGTTGTAGAGAGAACCTTGGGTTGATCAGAACACCTCAGAAACTACCTTTTGTATTGAATTAATTAATCAGGCAAGTGCAAGTTGGACTCGGAAAATGATGGTTCTGTCACCACATAATCCCAACTAATATTATAAATGCGAAAGTGAGTTTGTATATTTGTTTGTTTGTTACCTCTTCATGACCTATCTACTAAACCAATGTTCCTGAAATTTCACATACACATAGCTAGGAGTATTGAGAAGGACATAGGGTACCTCTCATACGGGAAAAAAGTAGGTATGTTCCCGAGGGATCTCATACTGGCAAAAACTAGTTATCTATATTTATTTTTTTAATTAAAAATTGACAATAAATATAAAGATTTTTAGATTCTTATATCCATACTAATATTATAAATGCGAAAGTCTATCTGTCTGTCTGTCACCTCTTCACGGCTAAACTGCTGGACCGATTGTTATGAAATTTGGTAGGGATGTAGTTAACGACCTGAGGTCAAACATAGGCTACTTTTGGGCGCGATATAACCGAGTCCCACGCGGGGCGAAGCCGCGGGAAACAGCTAGTACCCAATATACTTTTGATTCACATTAATTTCCCAATTATTTTGCATAATTTTTGTAACACACATTTGAATATATTCAGCTGCCAAAAGAGAAAACCTATACATTGCCAAGATAAATATTCTTGACAAACAAACAAATGGTTGTGATGATGGTATCATTTAATAAAAATGTCAGATTCAGAACAAACCACTTGATAAATAAGCAAGCCTTTTAATATAACTTGGCACTGCAACATGAAATACCTATGTCTTAGTTATAAAGTACTAACTTTCGCCCACATGAATTTCCCACGGGAACAGTGCTTTTTCCCGGATGATAGGTATCCTATGTTCATGTCAATACTCTATGTGTATGTGATAGCGAAATTTCAGGAAGATTGATGCAGTACTTAGATAGCGCGTGAAAGCGTAACAAACAAACTCACTTTCGCATTTATAATTTCCTTCAGTCGCATTTACGAAAAGACAAATTTTTGTATTTTTTTAAAGGATACAGTAACGAAGAACATAAACATGAGCGATCCTAGATATCCACCAAATATAATTGTAATCGGCGATCGAATCAAGAAAGGTTTATATAATTGCATTAATGAAAATATCAAAAGGGCCAGAATCGACGACAAAACGAATGATGTACCACTGTTCACTCCTGAAATTAGAGAAGAAAATAAAATTACAATAAATGCATCCGAAAAGTAAACAATGCTAAGTAAAAAACTACTAATACTTAACCCATTTTGTGTTTTATAAGAATTACAGTTCGATGTTTTTTTGATTTTACTATTGTTTATCGACTTTTTGATTCTTTTCTGATATTTTGAGTACTAAGTATAGATAGTAAATAGTTTTCAACAAACTTGAATGAAAATGTAAAAAATACGTAGCCTAACCCCAGTAGCCGGCCGCGTTGTCGTTGTCAATATGACACAAGTCTTTTTTTTTTTTTAATAGTTTTTACGGCCATGGAATCTAGTCCTTAAAGGCCTTTCTTGAATTTATTAATCTTCTTCAGTCCTACTTAAGTCAGTCGAGTCAAAAATAAGTCAATAGTCAAGTCCAGTCAAGTAAGTAAGTCTAGTCTGAGTCAGATGGCTAAGTGAAGCGGTGGAAAAATTTCACTTAGCTATATCATGGAGATTTTGGTGACAAAGATAAAAAGTCACGTAATCGACACTGTATCACTTCCCAACACTCACGCTTGTTCACGAACACTTTGCGAATAATAATCCACCAATATTATGCACAAACACTCGAAAAAACCTAAGTTTTGGAAATTAAATACAGCGCGGACATAGCGACAGTTTACTTTCCCTCCAAAAACTCCACACATGTCAATGTCAACATTGATTTGTCAACATATATACAAATATTAATTTTTTAATACTTTTTACGGCTTTGGAAACTAGTTTTTAATGTCTTTTTTTAATTTATTACTCTTCTTCAGGGGGGTAACTACCATCTACATTACATGAGTAAGCGAGACAGCGCAATACATGATGTAAGGCACACATTACATGCTCATGCACGCATGATGGTCATCAAACAAAGGGATGGTACTCGAAAGGTGAATTGAATCGACTGATTTCCAAATAAAAAATCCTAAATTTATTTTTTAGTTTAAATCAAGAATTTTGCGATGATTTACGATGGAACAATTAAATCAACTGATTTCCAAACAAATCATCGCAAAATTCTTGATATAAATTTTAAAAAAAATTATTTGTTTGGAAATCAGTCGATTCAACTCACCTTTCGAGTACCATCCCTTTGTTTTATGGAAAACCATCATGCGTGCATGAGCATGTAATGTGTGCCTAAGGCGCACCCTAAAGAAAGGAAAGAAAGAAAGAAAAAAAGTTTATTTGATATTACACAAAAACACAATGGAAAAAATGAACAAAAATTAACAAAAAATTACAAATTTGTGTATATATCAAAATGGTCCCCTCTCAGCATAACGTTGTGGTGAGAACCACAACTAGAGGTGGGTTGGATTAGGTAAAACCCGTACCTGTTCTATCTAATACTAATACCAAAAAATAACTAATCCAAATACCTAATCCGAATACCTCTTCCTAATCCCTGCCATTCGCAGCCAATTCCCAACCTTATGTCATACATCGTAAAGTTCAATATTGTTTCTAACACGATAGTATTAGATCTTCAAAGTATTGTTCCTTAATCTGTGTATTAGATAACATTTCTGGATCGAAGCTCCTAATAGTAACACTGCTGCACTAGCGAATCTAATACACCTAATCCCAGTAATTGTTAATACTTTATTTGCAACTGATTTTTGATCTTATTCTTAAAGTGCGTAAAGGTCATTGTTGTTTAGATGAAAATATTTGATAAAAGTGTACCTAATCCATACGTTTAATTCTAGTAGCAAATATTTTTTGCAACCGATTTTTTATCTTATAATAATTAGTTTAAGGGTCAGTGTTCTTTGATGGATGAAAGTATTGGATAGGTACATACCCAATACAAGAGCCGACGAGAATATTCAAAAATCTTCTCAGTCGATTTTGAACTTTACGTCGTATGATTTAAGGATGAATATTGCTTGCATCGAAAAATACCTAATCCGGGGTGCCAAATATTAGGTACGCACTGGTATCGAAAAATACCTAATCCACGCACCTAATCTAATATTTATGCCTCACCTCTAACCACAACGCTGGTCTTCCGAGGGCACCATAGGTTACAAAATAAAATTAAAAAAATAAATGAAATTAAAGCATAACAATGCAAACATCACACATATACCAGGAGTTATAAGAGGGCGGCGCTACACTATTTCTGTAAGTACATTTTTTATATAAGTAGGTAGGTACATAAATAAAATAAATATAAATATTAAATTAAATATATGAATTAATATAAATTATGAGAAACCTAAGCTGCATTAAAATTTCTGAGCATTTAAGATATGTTCTTTTAATTTAACTTTGAATGTTTTAATCGTTAAAGAGTTTCTGATTGGGGGTGGAATATTATTCCAACAACGGGTTGCAGCATAAAATTCTTCTTCTTCTATCTGAAATAGCTCGAAATGCGGCAGTTTTATGTCTAGGACACATTAACCGGTCAGGTTCTCTAGCTCTTTGGGTAAATTCTAGTTTGTCATACAAATACGATGGCTTTTTGTTTTTAACAACTCCAAAAAGTAATGAAGCCAAATGAAGAGTGCGTCTAGATTCCATATTTAGAAGATTGTTTTGGTTTAAATATTGTGTTATATGTGCTCTTCGGGGAATTTGAAAACAATAACGCGCACACGAATTCTGTAAGCGCTGAATCAGCTTTTTTGTACGGGCCAGTAAACATTTCCCAGTCACGACATCTGCATAGTTAAGTTTGGATAGTATTAGTGACTCACACAAGCAGATACGAGATTCTACGCTTAGGTGTTCGCCGATTTGATACAAAACTTTCAGACGGTAATAACAGTTTCTGATAGTCTCAATTACATGCTTTTCAAATTGAAGATTACAGTCCATTATAACACCTAGATTTCTGGCCTCGGAAACTCTTTTATTTGAGTACCTTTTAATTTTATCATTGGTGTTTGGTTTTTTATTTTAGTTGTTTGAGCTTTAGTACCTATTATTAGATATTTTGTCTTGCCTGGATTAAGCACAAGACCATTAACATCTGACCACACAGCCGCCATTTCAAGATCCTTATTTATTTTTCCGACGGCAATTACAGTGTCGCACGGTTTGAAAGTCTGATAGATTTGGAGGTCATCTGCGTATAGATGATGTTCGCTATCACTGATACATCTTGGTAAGTTAGCGGTATACAGTATAAACAGTAAAGGTCCCAATATTGACCCCTGGGGAACACCTTTATTAACAGGCTCATTTTTTGACATTAATTTGGTACCGTCACTACAGTTAATCTCTACTTGCTGAGAACGATTAGTTAAATAATTCGAAAACCATTTTATTGCAAGAGTATCAAAACCATAGTAAACCAATTTGGCCAAGAGCAGCGTGTGATTGATTGTGTCAAAAGCACGTGTGTAATCCAGCAAGACAAGAATTGAACCCTCACCCACATCCCTTCCAGTTAATATGTCGTCAACCACATCCAAAAGAGCAGTGGATATGCTTCTACCAGCACGAAAGCCGGATTGCTTGGACGGTACCATATTATTCCTGTTCAAATATTCCACCATCTGCCCGCAGACAATCTTTTCTATTATCTTAGACATTAATGGCAAAATACTAATAGCGCGAAGGTCATTAAGGTCTTTAGAATTACTAACTTTAGGGAGTGGCTTAACTATGGCATGTTTCCATAAGTCTGGAAATACCCCACTTGCAAGGGACATATTTACAATTGCTGTAATTGTAGACAATGTACGTGGAAGGGTTAGAATGATCATATCAATTGAAATACCACCGACGACGGCGCGTGACCTTGTTGCGACCAATCGCATGCATCTTTGTCTATGAGCATGTTTGAGTGTTTCGTTGTAATTACCGTTAGTTTGTGTGCGTAAATGGAATCGGAATCGAAGCGGTGAATGTAGGAGCGTTACATTTCTAGAGAATTATTATTCGTAGAGTAATAAGGATTAATTTTGAATGTTGTTTTTTGCGATTATTATTTTCGTAAGCATTCTAGTGTTGTATATAAATTCTTTGGTTTTCGTATCCAGGGAATTAAAACAAGATATAACATTTTTACAGTGTATGAGGCTGTGCATTGTCAAGAATATAAATTAATTCAAAAAAGTTCTTAGAGGACTAGTTTCCATGGCCGTAAAAACTATAAAAAATATTGTGGTCAAATTCAAACTAAGTTTTATTTCCTTGGTACTTGTTTAAATCACAAACTAAATAGAGATACTACGTATCAGACGGGCAAGCTTGAACATTAAAATTGGGCCGTAGCAAATTAAATTTCATGGCAGCACTGACTGCAAAAATACAAAATGACAAGTATTTTTTTTTATATCGTCGTGGCAGCTATAGTTTTAAAAAAGCTATTTAGGCAAAGGAGAATGAGTTTTATACAGTATAACCACAGGTATAACCGTTACTTTAATAGGTGATATTCCATGTTATCCTTCAGGATCTCCTGAAAGATAACATGGAATATCACCTTAATGAAAATTTTGTAATGACATACAAAATAAAAGACCGAATGAGTTTTACACATCATTTAATAAGTATATTATATCTTAATTTTTTTAATTTATAAAAATATTACCAATAAGTAAAATTCACAACTTGTTTGAGCTTGATGTATTGCGTTACGAAGGACACTCCCTTTCCATCAATATAGTGAACTGAAAAGGAAAATGTTGAAATTATTAAGGGCATTTGATAATCCCAAAATTAAAAAGTGATGCGATATCATCATGATCATTATAGCTGCAAGCTGTCCACTGCTGGAAATGGGCTTTTCCCAAGAATTTACAGAATGACCAATTAAAAGCGGCTTGCATCCATTACATGCCTATGATATCAAAATAACATACAATATTAGCTAAAGAGTTTGTTCCATTACTAACAACTTATTTTTGTAGACTATTATTTAATAAAGACTATTTATTGCAACATGAAAGTACAAAGATGAAATTATTGATGGTTGAAAATATACAATAGCAATTCATTCATATCATGTGTTAAAAGGCCAATTGACTTTGTTATCCCCGGGGTGAGAGTTCATTCGGAATGGCCTTTCTGTCTCTGACTTGATTCTTTTAACAACAACCAGAGGGCACCCATTACATGCATTCGAAAGCACATTAAAATATGCTTCCTGTGGGAATTGAACCCACGACCAGTAGGTCTGCCGGCAAACGCCTTAACCACTAGATTATTAAAGCAGTTACTGAAATAAAAGGTTTTCGCTTTTGTAACATTATAAAACTATTTAGGTAACTAGGTACCTACTTAGCATAATTACCATTACATTATCCAACTTACCAAGTCATAGAATGTGCTTGTGCTATGTACCCCAGTGTGGATATCAGTTATAGTAAATAAATTGGGATATGCCGATTAAAAATATGCCGATATAAAATATGCCGATTGCCGTAGTAACTTGCCATCTTGCCAACATCTCTTAGTGATTGTGACACACATAAATACAGAAGCTTAGGTACAGCTTCTGTAGGTTAGTTAGGTTAGTCAGGTCCTGCATTGGTTTTAAGAAACTTAGGTATGTACTTAGTAAAACACTATTCCTTTTGCTTTCTTAACAAGGAATACAACACCACCAAAACATTATCAACACAATTTTCAAATATAATAAAGGCACTCTGTGAACACAATGCTATTTTCCAGTCACCACATGGTCCAGTCAGTCAAAAATTATAGAGAATAACGTATGGCGAACAAGGGGGTGAAGAATGAAGTACGGGAGGCAAGACAATTGTCAAAATGTATATTTGCGATTGTCTATGACGTTCTCTATCGATAATTTTTTTTCTTTGAGCTTTATCTGCCGTGGTTTAAATTACTACCTATCTTATCAATAGAAAAACAACTCAAACGCAAACAACAATGATATGATCATTTATTTTAATACCCTTAGAACACATTGTAATGTACTGTATGGCAACAAGTTGTAACTGAATGAAAACTGTAACTGTACCTTACACCGAGTCAATAAATATGTTTTCAATCCAAAAATTCAAATCTGTTAAAGTTGTTAGAACTGTGAGAAGACGTACTTTCAATCGATATGCTGTAAGTAATTATTACCTAATTTGAACAAGTAATTATTACTTATATTATTAAAATAATTATTTAAGTAGTTTCTGTACTGTACAATTTATTTCACAGAGATTTTGCTCATCAGAAATAAGGATATATGAAGTTGGACCTAGAGATGGCCTACAGAACGAGTCTAAATTTGTACCTACAGACATTAAACTTCAGTTAATAGACAGGCTAGCTGCAGCTGGCATAAGGGACATAGAGTCTGCCAGGTATGTAAGAAGCGATTTATGAAATAATAATATGTATAGATTTAAATGATGAACACTTACTCATTTTGTTACAATTAGCAGTTTTTTTTTTCTCTTTCTGATTGTTGGCGAATTCCAGCTAGGAGTGTTGACGTCAAAACCCTCTGTAGACTGTAGTTAACAAACTGTTCAATTACTTTCTAAATTTTCAAATCTGATTTTATTAACATTTATTTGGCTAATAGGTATATAATGTTGTATTTCTGTAATGATAAACCTAAAGTAAACAGAAATGAATTTAGTCACATATTATATCATTTGCCCAAGAAAAAGATTAATTACATTAGTAACATAAATGAATATATAGTGACATGTCAGAGCTAGCGTCTGTGTCATTTGTTCCTATAAATTTAATGCCCTAAATTAATTCAGAAAAAAGGATACTACAGCCATGCCTGCCCATCGTTTGCCTGTTGGGGCATGGCAGTATATGTATTAAGGCATCAATCCCATTATGTCTTTTTTTATTTCCTTGTCCAGTTTCGTCAGTCCAAAATGGGTGAAACAAATGAGCGATGGTGTAGATGTCATGAAGAATCTTAACAGAGTTCCAGGTGTCAATTACCCTGTTCTAATCCCGAATCTGAAAGGCTATGAAATTGCCGTAAGTTTTCAAGTTATTTTGTTGATTATCCTAACTAATATTAATGTGAAAGTGAGTTTGTATATTTCTGTTTGTTACCTCTTCACGCCCTATCTACTGTACCAATATTCTTGAAATTTCGCATACACATATCTAGGAATATTGAGAAGGACATAAGGTACCTTTCATTCTGGGAAAATGCACTGTTCCCGAGGGAAAATCATCCGGGCGAAGCCACGGGCGAAAGGTAATTTTATATGTTAGGTTTTTATATATCAGCTAAAGTATATTCTGTTCTAAATTCATATATAATAACTTGTGATAATATAAACCATTTTGTGACACTTGCAAACACTGGACACTGACATTTA